>JAPFRF010000011.1:4564271-9364271 GCA_029282475.1 Phrynocephalus forsythii
AAGCTTCAGTGGATCTTTGCAAGCACATGCTAAACTAAATTTGTTGGCCTTAAAGGCGCCACAACATTTTCTTCTTTATTAGTTGTCTTTGCATTAATAAAGACAGAAACAGACTAGCATGGCTACTTTATTGAAGACCAATGAACCAGATGAGTAAGGAGAGACATACAGTAGCATGGTGATAGGGCTTTAGCATATATTGGCAGATACACAGCATTCCAGAACCCTGACTTTTGTAGTGGCCTGTTACTCGACTTATTGGCTTGTGACAAAACCCAGAAAGATGTCCATTTTATTTATTTATTTATTTATTTATTTATTTATTTATTTATTTATTTATTTATTTATTTATTTATTTATTTATTTGACTTTTATACCACCCATCTAGTCCTAAGGATACTCTGGGCGGTTTACAACAAAATGATTCTGTCCCTCACTCACCCCATTGGGGAAAGGCAGGGGGAGGGGCCACAATGCAATCCTAGGCTCCTGTGGAGAACTATGCCCCACTGGAACCAAGGGGATTTATTCACAGGTAAGTGATTGTAAGTGATATTAAGGCTGATACTTCATGTCCATCTCATCGCTGGTCGCGGTCCCGCTGGGGACCAGTACGAAGTAATCTAACCGCACGTCCATTGTGGGATGAAGAGAGTTCGTCCCAACCACACCCCCTGAACTGCGATCTAAGCGGGATGAGAGATTCCCCTCCCTGGCCACGGGAATCTCCTCATCTTGCTTCTCGTTTCGATACGAGAGCTCGTGAGGTCAGGCTTCTCCCGCAACGTGCCATGCTCCATCTAGTGGCAGGAGTGTGAAGTGCCGTTTGCCAGTACATTCCCTATGGAGTCAGCAACGCAGTGCAGACAGATTAAAAGACAAATGCCTCAAACTCAGCTCTGTAACGCATTGAAGGTAAGGCTTCGGAGAATCGAAACATTGAAAAACGGAAGGTCGAGCCGGAAAAAAAAACGGAGAACAAAGGCATGGAATTTCACATCTCATCATGGAACAAGGACGTGTGGTAACAGTCATGCTGGTATCATCCCTCACGCTCGTGAGTACACGGGAACAGGGACAGAACCGCAAGAAAACCATGTGACTGCGACTGACATCAACACGCAACAAACTTCCTCCTGGGACGAGAGTGGATGTGAAGTAACCATCTAAGTTACAAGCCTAAATATACAGTAAGTGGGTGTTGGAGGTGGTGGTTACACAAACAGCAGACAGCTCCCATTTTCATGCCCTGAAAGAGAATGTTTTCTCTGTCCATGACAGTGAGCATTAGAGATGGGTTATTCATATTAATATCCTTAGAATACAAATACGAATATTGGCACCACATGTGCCAAGGAGCTCCAGTACTCACTGTCTGTGACTGGACAGGACAGTTACTGATTGCTGTGCAATGCATGCAGCTTAAGTGGTTCACTGCTAGCAGAGGCAGGGCTTGCCTGGCCAGACTCCTTCCTAGAGTGGTTCGCCATCATGGAAAAAGCCCCCCCCCAAATAAAATCACATGGTAACATGTTTGTGGCCCTGCCGGCCAAAGGGCGAGGTCACACGTCACCTGTGGGCCCATTGTTATGCCTTTATATGATGAAGCCCCCATCTCTTAAGTCAGGAATGTTAGTGGGCTGCCCTCGTGCACTATGTATACTTGGAAAAAGAGCTCCTTTGTGGAGTGGGTAAAGGCTGACGCCCCAAGCGCCCATCTTGTGGGAGCCTCCGTCAAGTAGAGCCTTTCCAGCCGTCTTATTCAATGTGACCGCTGACCCTATAAAACTCCCACTCAGCCAGTGTCTTAAACCAAAGGTCCCAAACTTAGTCCTCCTCCATCAACCTTGCGGAAAATACTGTACCAGTTCGTATTCTGTATTCTCCTTTTGGTATGCCTACTCCTGCCACTCACAAAATGAAATTCAGTCATGACACAAACCTCAGAAGAGCACGTGTTACATAAACACAGGTGATGTTCCCTGCTGGCCTCTACAGTGGATTCATCCTTTGTTCTTTAAGGGCTTACTAAAATAATTAACTGATAACTGAATTATATTCACCTGTGCCTCTTTAAAGATTTTTGTACTGAGCTTCTGCCATATGAGCAAGAAAGAAAAACATCAGTTTTGGGGGAGTTTGCCATTTCATAAATCTTTCCCCAAGGAGTTTCAGCTAATTAAACAAATTATTGCAAAATACTCAAAATATCAGTCCTGTCAGTTTATGCTTGGGGCATCTGAACTAAGCTGCAATTATCTATGCAAACAGAACATTCAAAACCAGCCGCAGAAGCCACTGTCATACTTGGCTTTTCAGATAAAGGTGGGGGAAATGTGGAAAGCTGCTTTATACCACTGCTTTGTCTGGCTCCCCACCAACTGGTGTTGGCTCTTCAGCATTTTCAGACAAGAGTCTTTCTGACCCCGATATCTTTTGCATATAAAGTGTGTGCTCAATCCTTGAGCTACGACTTATTCAGCATCTACAGTTCCCCTAGTCTCTAACACCAACTGGGCTAAAAACGGCACACTGAAAGGATGTAAGAAATCACTATGTGGATGAAGGTCCCATATCATGCAGTTAATATCCTTACTGCCCTTTAGACAGCTTTAAGAAATGAATAATCAAATTTGTGGTGCAGTTTGATTCTGAGTGTTAAGCTGATGGATACAGACATACCCTTTGCTTAGGCCCAATATGATCTTGTCTATCTGTTCATTCGTGTGCGACTCTTGGTCACTTTGTGAATTGACGTCTCCATGCCTTTCTATTTCTTACCCACAGACTGGGTGCAGAGACTCTTCTGTGAAACTTTTTCAAAGTAATCCAGCCAACACTTTGTTGCCTTGACACAATCATTGATCAACATTCCATATCCTCAGTTCTTTTGTGGCGGGCTTTCACTAGCTGGTAGATGTCCCCTTCCCCTTCACGCGTATCAAGGTTTCTGTACAGTTCCTCAAAGTGCATGGACTTTGTTGTAGCTACTGCTTTCTTTGCACTGCATCGAGCGTCACAGTACTTCTGCCAGTTGTCAGCTGTCTTCTCAGCTAGGAAAACATGATACAGTAACCCCCCGCCGATCGCGGGGGTTAGGGACCCACCCCACCTGCAATGTATGAAAATCCGCGATATTTGGAAGTGGGTGGGGGCCAGGGGGTGGGGGCGATTGCGTGGTGCACCGGTGGCGGCAGGGGGATCTTACCTCCCCGCTGCCGCCGCCTGCCTGCACGGCCCCAAGGCTTCTCGGGGGTGCATGGGAGGGCCACGTGGAGCGACGATCGCCTGCCGCCGCCCGCCCACGCACCCCGGAGGCTTCTCGGGGGTGCGTGGGAGGGCCGTGCGGAGCAACCAGATCGCCCGCCGCCGCCCGCCCACGCACCCCAGAGGCTTCTCGGAGGTGCAGGGGGCGGCAGAAGAACCCAGCCGCCCCCCCACTGCCGCCCCCCACGGTGCATGTACTGCGGTCCCGCGATGTAGTGGGACCGCAATACCTGAACCGCAAAATGGCAGGGGGTCACTGTAGACCTGCTTTTTCTTGTGCACTTGACTTTGTCTGTCCAAAGTCACATTAGTTTGTCAATCTTTTTATGACCAGTCATTTTCACACCACGTTCTGCCCAGGCAGCTGTATTAATGGCCTCTTTTGCTTTGGCCCGTCTACTGTCATAATGGGAGGCAGTTGTATTTGCAACATGATTCTTGTTTCTTTTTGTTGTAGCTTCCACTGCTTGATTCTTGCTGGACTATTATGTTCTGGTATGGAACTGTATGATCAAGATATATAAAACAGTCTTCATTTTTGCAAAAACTTTCACCTAAGACTGTAATAGTATCTATGACATTACTGGTTTCTAGGAAACCAATGCAGAGTCATCTTCCGCTTGTTTAATATGGATCACTCTCCTTATTTAATTTAACGTGGCGTATGTGTCATTCAAAGTATATTTAGTTGGATTAATATTTATTGGGCTGGATTTGGCTGCACTTAGACAAGAATTGGCTATAGTCTCTAAACTAAAAACTGTTTTTAATGAGCCTAGCATTAGAAGCTATTTTATGGAGTATTAATGTATGTTGCTGTAGCTGTTGTTAATTTTAAGGTAGGCAAACATGGCCAAATGATCCTCTTTCATAATTTTAATTGTCTCAATGCTCATTGTGTGCAAATATATTTCTGAAGGGAAGCTGCATGCAGATGGACCCAAATACCTTTGTGGGGCATACTTAGATTCAGAACAGAAAAGGGAATCTGATTGCTGTTGAGAACTTTTATACAACTGTGGGTCATTTTCCCACTCAGCCGCTCCCCTGCTTCTGATGGGTCTTTCCAACCATACAGCTATGAGGAAACCTCCAAGTTGGGGAGGATTGCTGTAAGCTTGTCATACTGGCCAAAAAGGACTGTTGCACTAAACAAGAAAAATTGTGGGAACCTAGTCAAAGATGAACTGATCTGGAAAGTGGTGGAGACAGATTTTATTTAATTTTTATTTTTATTTTTATTTTTATTTTTTTATCAGCTAAGTGATGCCTGCCTGCTACCTGATTTCCCTCTCTTTTACTTTGGAAAAACCAGAAAGAAAGACAAAAAGATTCCTTGTGATCTCACCAAACTAAGAGGCAAATTAAATACTGTTATGTTATTTAATGATGTCTATTCCATATATCTGAGATTTTATTTTAATATGAAATTCAATTTCCTCTTCCAGCTAAGAAAGCTGTTCAAGGTTAACATTTTTTTTATATTGGCTGGCATTTTCTTCCCCTGGTCTCAGTCAACATGACCTAATGGAATGCTGAATTTATATTCCCATGGGTGTTAGGTTCTCCCTCTACTAACCCCTGGACTGCTCTGTTAACAGCCTGGTTTTTTTCTTAGTTTTCTCGTGAGTGAAGTCACTCCTCTTGCTGCTGGCTCCTACCACTTAGCAATAATTTCTTCTTAAGCAGTGGTGACTGAAACTCAACACTGTGCTCAATGATTTCAAGCATCTGAATAATGAAAGTCAATTATATGAGAAGCACCTTTTGCTCAAGAATATTTCCACACATATATTTTTTGCCGCCGCAAGTAACTAAAAAATGTGAACAATCTTCTTGCCTTATATGTAGTTAAGTCGTCATCATCACCATCATAATTACCACTTTGTACTCATACAGATTTAACCAAAACTGCACTTTCCACATAAAAGGGGGATCTTAATCCTATTTACATCCTGTTGCTTTTCATCACTACTTTGTTGTTTTATTACTAATCATTATCATAACTTTTATGTTCAGAAATAACATAAATATAATAACTTTTATGTTCAAAAATAATGCTATCTGGTTCTAGTATTCCTGGGTACAGCAATACCTTGATTTACAAGCATAATCCATTCCAGAAACATGCTTGTAAAGCAAAACACTCTTATATAAAAGCAAATTTCCCCATTAAAATCGTGGAAACTCAAGATGATTCATTCTGGGGTCCCATAGATCATGTACTGCACAGAAAAAAGGCCAAAACTCACAAAATAAATTGGCTAAAAGTCCATGTCCACACCATGGTTTAGGTACCTGGCTGCAGAATCTGTTCTGCTTGGGACTAACAACTGGATTATACACTGTGATTTTAATAGCCCTATACACACTTGATAGCTATCCCATGACTAGAAATGGTTTGAAAACTAAAAAGAATGTTGTAAACAAATTAAAGAAAAATGTAAAGAAAAATAAAACCCTAGCCTACTCTCCTCTTTGAAAACCTTCATGGCTGCTGCAAGGGAGACCTCCCTGCCTCTCTCCTCCCTCTGCTTTGGAAGCTGCCTGAGCCTGAACAATCACTCACAATCCAGGAGAGAGAGAGAGAGAGAGAGAGAGAGAGAGAGAGCATTGGGTCACATGTGATTATATGACCTGCTCCAGTGCTTGTATTGCAAGACATTGCTGGTTGATAAAGGCAAAATTTAGAAGAAAGGTTTGCTTGTCTTGCAAAACGCTCTTAAAGCGAGTTACTCTTAAACCAAGGTATTAATGTATTTAATTGTTCATCACTTGATAGTAATGTTAGAAAATATTGCCATCTAGTTTTTGGATCTCTCCACATTTATAAACAGAACTGCTCATTTGACAATTTCAAGTGTCATTTGAATATTTTAGTTAAATAGTTGCACTATGCTCATCAGTGATTCTATCTCTGTGGAGCTTTTTGCATATAGTTTTAGGTCATCCATGTATAACAGATGATTGATTTCTTTCCTGCTTGTTCTACTATATAGTATCCCAATCCTGCTTTATTTAGAATTATTGACGTGGTAGTGACAGTAGTAGTGAAAAGGAATCCGCTAAGACTATTTCTCTATTGATGCTAACTTCTCCAATTTCTTCACCATAGCCTGTTAAGACAGTTTTCCATGTTTTTCTTTAGAGAACTTCTGAATAGTTTTAATATTTCAAAAAATATTAGGAGGTGTTAATCCAGTTGTATGGTAATGAGTCAGATGCCTTTTATAGCCTATACAGTGCATCTTATTTGTTTTTCCTCTTTTTGCATTCTTAGTATCATTTTATCAATAAGCAGCTGATCTTTCATGCCTCTTGACCTTTTAAAGTTCCTTTCTGTTCAGCTGGGTATAGGGAGTTTTCAGTTAAGTAATTATATATTGATCTTGCAATTACTTGAACATTGTTGGAAGGCATGCAGTTGGTAGATAATTACTGAGTTCCTTGCCCTTCTTATGACCTTTTATTCTCAGAAATGTGTGGCCTGTTGTCATTCAATCTTCTGTTGTAGAATTTTAGAGTAAGTGATTAAATTGCACTACTATACATTGACGGAGACTTTTTAACTGTTGTAACCAAAATCCATGCAGCTCCTCTGGACAAAATGCACTCCAGTTTTTCACAGCCTTTGCTACATGTGGGTAGTCCCACTCAGATGGAATAATAGATTGAAACCAAAATGAATTATAAGAATTAAATTTAAAAGAAAACTAATGAACATGCATCATGCTCTACATCCAAAAGGTGACATGAACAGATTATATTTACCACAAAATGTTGGAGGCCATAGATTACTGGAAATATAGCAGTTAGTAGAGGAGGAAAAAAGAAGCCTAAATGATTATATTAGTAGAATTAGAGAAACATTTCTTAAGGTGGTAAAAATAAAGATTATTTTGAAAACAACAGAAACAATGCACAATACAGTAAAAAGGAGTTTTGAGCCATGCAGCCATTAAAACAAACAAAATTAGAACTAGACTATGAGTGATACCTTCATAGGCTGCTGGTAGAAAAATAAAAAAAAGTTTGCTGAGCTTTCGAGAATGCAAGTCCTCTTTTTCAAAGCAGTTATAAAAGTCCAAACATGGCAAAGTATGTAATTTGCCAGGAGAGAGATCTTAAAAGTTCATCTGGCAAGATGGAGGCCAGGTTTTCTTCATGGTAGGCAGAACAGCATGGTCCAGGCTGATTCAAAGAGGTGCCCACACCGTGCAGCTCTTTGTTTGAATCAGCCCGGACCATGCTGCTCTGCCTACCATGAAGAAAACCTGGCCTCCATCTTGCCAGATGAACTTTTAAGATCTCTCTCCTGGCACCCCTTGTACGCTATAGACATTGGTTCCTAAGTATAGTTACTGGTAGTTTCAGTTTAAACTTCAATCCGTACAATAAACCAACCATAATAAAATGAACACAAGCCTTATGTTAAGACAAGTTACTAAATACAGTATATAATTTCAGACTAGAAAATAGTGTACATTAGTACCTTGGTTTATGAGCATAATTCATTCCAGAAACCTGCTCGTAAGCCAAAATACTTGTGATTTTTTTTAAAAAGTAAGAAATAATTAAGTATACTTGATTCGTTCCAGGGCCTCCGCTGGAGCTGTGTCAAGGGCCAAAGGCGCAGGGACGGCTGGCAGCTGTGGTAGAGCCAGGGGACTGCCAGCCAGCAACACCAGCACAAAGGAGCACTAAGTGCCGCAGCACAAAGGGCTTGCCAGCCAGTGGCCTCAGCCACAAAAAGGGCCTGCTGGCTGGCGGCCACACCCAAAGCAATGGTCTGCCGGCCGGCAGCCACACCAGCACAAAAGGGTGGAAAGGGATAGCCAGCTCCTTGCCACCGCTTGGTGCATCAGTGCTTGTTTTTAAAAGACATACTTGTAAACTGGAACAAAAATGTTCCAAAAATTTTGCTCGCCTTACAAGAATGGGACACTCGTAAAATGAGGTACTACTGTAAGGGTGATATAATGATTCTACCTGTTATTCAGGATTACAGAGTGTTCTATTCTGAGCAAAACTTCCTAAGTGTGATTTGATGGTTAATTGCATATGCCAGGGCTGTCCAACTTCGAACAGGCTGAGGTCTACTTTTTCCAGACAAAAGTGCCTGAGGGCTACTACTACACTAAAACCTCTTCTTATGAATTTTATCTGTTCCGAGCATATGTTCATAAGCAGGGGCGACTTTCCCATAGGCCTTTGTGGTTCAATGAACCAGGGCGCCTGAACCCCAAGGGCGCCTGAACCCCCAAACCCCAAAACTCTTAGATTCAGGAAAGCAGAACCCGGGAGCGTTAAAGAGCCGCGAAGCTCAGCCGCAGCTTAGGCTGCTGGTGGTGCCGGGTGGTGGCAGCAGCGGCACTAGCTCAGGTGCTTCCAAGCACCACGCGCCGCTGCTGCTGCTGAGAGGTGGACATGCTGAGGCAAAGTCCGCTGCTGCTGCTGCTTGGCCGCGGTCTCTATGGCTTCGCAGACGCCAGGAGGTACTGCTGGTGGTGGTGGTGGTGGTGCTGCTTCCGTCGACTCCGAGTCCGGGGCAGCGAGGGCGGGAGGAAAGGAGCGAGGAGGGAGGTGTGCGCGCCTGCCTGCACTGCGCTGCGTTGCTCCCGCTCATTGTTCAGGGAAAGGCAGGCAGGCGGGCGGGCGGGGTGGAGATGGGGGGGCTGAGGGGCGACAGCGGAGCCGGGCAGCTGCGCCCGCGACCTGCGCGCCGAGCGAAAGCGCAGCACGTGGGAGAAGGGCGCTTTTCTCTTCCCTCCTCGCCACCCCCCTCCCGCACCGCCTCAACCTGAAGCAAAAAGACTCTGCTTGTCCCTCGGATGCGGGGACACGAGGTGCTTGGGGATGGCTTCTCCCACGCCCCGCACTCGGCTGGTCCCCGGGCGCGCGCGTGCGCGCGGACCAGTGGCCGGGCGAGCGGGCCCGCGGTTCCCCTTCAGCACCACGCGCGCCCCTCTCCCTGACTCCCCGCCCCGAAGCCGCCACGGTCCCTCCAAGTCTTGTCCAAGTTCACGGTTGGAGATGCGTTCCAAAGTACAAAGGGTCCCGTCTTGTGTGCCCCCCCCCCAAAAAAAACACGGGTTCAACCCAGGGGGAGAGGGAGTCCTCTATTCAGTCGTCCTACAGGACACGCTAATTAAAAGCGACAAAGGAAGAGGGGCGCGGGATCCACGGGGACGAAGCTGCCCTTGATTCCCAACCAACCCCCAACCCCAACCCCGGCCGTCACCTGAAAGATCTTTTGAAAACACCGCCTTGATGCACAGTACTTACAGAATGGGATGCTCTCTGTGGAAAACGTATGCTCCCTTTGAACGGGAAGAAGTTCTGCTTATAGACGGTCCCTTCAAAGGCAGGGTGCGAACAACAGACGCAATCCCTGCCCAACCTTTCCGATACTGTACCTGACGAAGTAAACTAGAAAAGAGTTTGCAGACTGTTAAGTCGCCCCTGCCCCTGACTGTATTTACAAGCATTGGACGACCACGGCCCAGAAAAAGATTTTTCAGTTATGAGCATGCCGATGAGAAAATTACAGATCCACAGAACAACTTTAAAGTAAATTTTTATTTTCATTTGTTTGACGTGGCAATTACAAAACTAAATGAACGGTTTGAACTGTTAAGTGCACACAATGACAGCTTTGCATTTTTACAAAATATAGACAAATGGAAAAAATTAGAGGCAGGCCAGAAAAGAGCAGTGTGTCTGAAATTGCAACAGAAACTGACTTCTGAAAGTGGAGCTGCTGATATAGATGGAGAAGATCTATTTCATGAGCTAGAACTCTTACCAATTGTTTTCAATAGTGACACAACTCCACTGGATGTTTTCAATTATATATACTCAAATAATTTGACATCAGTATTTCCGAACTTGTCCATATCACTACGTATATATTTAACAGTACCAGTGACTGTTGCAGAAGGTGAAAGATCATTTTCAAAATTAAAATTAATAAAAATTATTTAAGATCAACTATGTCTCAAGAAAGATTGTCAAACCTTGCCATGATCAGTATTGAAAAAGAAGTAGCAATAGATACCAGTGACCTTATAAAGGATTTTGCTCATAGAAAGGCTCGAAAAGTAGATTTTTTGGGACATTAGCAAACAAGCAAAAACAAAACAATGTCGTGGTGTTGTATACTTAATAAGTGCATTGTTAATAAATGAGCAATCTGAAAAGTTTCCTGTTTTCTTTATAATATTTAAGAGTCGCGTTAGCTCCCTTAAAAAAGGAAGGTAGACAGCTCTGTGAAACGGGGGCGCCAGAGGGATCTTGAACCACGGCTCCACATATCCTTAAGACGGCCCTGTTCATAAGTAAAAAGAATTGTAAGTAGAGCCGCGGTTTCCCATAGGAACACACTGAAAATCAATTAATCCTTTCTGGAGGGAACATATTTCAATGCATTCCTATGGTAAGGCTGACCCACTTGAGCCAGTGTGGACGGGTGCGAGAGAGGTGCATGCATGCTGGCACAGATTGCGCCTTCCATTTGCCCAGGCTGCTGGAAGACTTTTTTTAAAAGGTGCACTTTCCCTCCCAACCCGCCCGGGGCCTGACTTGACTCTACTTCTCCTGTTTTCCCTCTTCTCCCTTCCAGCCCCCTCACTGCCACTGCTGCTGCCGCCCATAGCTCTCACATACCTCTGTCATGTTTGCTGTGCAGCTGGGATGGGCCAAGCCAGCAGCGGGGCAATCACATCGCCACTGCGGCGCAAGGAGGAGGGAATGGCTCAGAGGGGGAGCAGGAGGAGCGGCAGGTCACAGTCTCTGTGAGGCAGCTTTGAGGGTGGGAGGAGGAGGAGGAGGAGGAGGGTGGGAGGGTGGGAGGGTGGGAGGAAGGAATTTTCCAGAGGGGTAGAAGAGGGGGATGTCACCACGCAAAGGAGGTGGGCACGCCCATGACCCCACCCCTCGCTGTCCCCTTCCCTCCCCTTCCTTCGTTCTGCACCAACAACTCAGTTGGTCATGAGACAATGGCACACTGGTCATCTGGCTGGTAGGGAGAGCAGGGGACTGTGCCCTGGCCCTTGAACTCCACCGCTCGGCTGAGACAGTGGCCTGGCAGACCCAGAGCTTTGCTGGGGCAGTGGTGGTCCTTGGGGTGGGGGAGGTAGAGGTGGAGAACTTATCCCCTCACATTTTTATTGATGGCTGGTGGGCTACTTTTGAACCCTTCACGGGCTACTGGTAGCCCCCGGTCTACCTGTTGGGCAGGTCTGGCATATGCTGTGCTATAGCATTGCCAGTACCTTTGCTCAGATTGGCATTTAATCAGTGCTGAAACTAGAATAACAAACATTTCTATGTACATGACTTGTACATAGTTCAATGACTTGTGCAATGACTTGTACATTGTTCTTTTGTTAACTAAATTAAATTAAGGTGAAATTTAAAGCACATGTAGTTAGTATTTTGGATTTGCATGACATTGATTTTTGTGTTATACATAAGTCCATTTTCAAAGTGAAACAAACTCATACAGTATGATATTATGCTGATGTTTTATACATTACTTAGAGATAACAATCAATTCATGTTAAAAACACAGTGGGGAATTCCTTGTCCCCACTGTGCTAGTATCAATATTAACATTTCAAATAATTAAGTTGTGTATTGTCGATCTAAGCACAACCCTATTCTTCTAGGTAAATCTACCCTGTGCAGAATGGGTTGTCTGCAACAGATGCTGGTGCCTCTTTGCATAAGAAATCTGTGAGACAGATGATTCTGTCATCATTTTATCCCATATTGTTTTCAGTGTCTAAACTGATGTGGCAAGGTTGCATCTCATAAAGGAGGAAGAGGATCCTGGATTTTAGTGCAACAGAGAGATGTTTCCCCCTGATTTTATGATAGGCTAAAAACACCATAGCATTTCTGAAAGTAAATGTCTGGTAAACAAATGCAAAGTTAAATTTCTCACAATGGAATTGTGGCCACTAGCCAGTCGGGCTTGTACAGGGAATTAGAAACATGAAACTAATTCCCTTAGTTCCTCCTTAGCAGGTTCTTTCCTAGGGAGAAGAAAGCCTTTGGCACTCTTAATGGAAAATCCATAGGATGGGGAAAATGATAAGAAGGGGTTATAAAATCTTCGATATTTGAGTTGAAATTATTCACTAGGTAAGGTAAAGGTTCCCCCACACATGCTTGCTAGTCATGTCTGACTCTAGGGGCAGTGCTCATCTCCATTTTCAAGCCAAAGAGCCAGTGTTGTGCAAGTCCATGGCCACTTGGCCAACATGGCTGCAAGGAAACACTGATATACCTTCCCACTTTTTACAGCAGTACCTATTTTTCTACTTGCATTTTACATGCTTTCGCACTGCTAGGTTGGCAGGAGCTGAGGTTAACAGCGGGAGCTCACTCAGTTGTGTGGCACCCAGGATTCAAACCGCCGAGCTGCCGATTTGCAGCTGACTTTTTCGGTGCCTTAGTCCAGTGAGCCACCATGCACCACTAGAGACATAACTAAATTTGCAAAGCTGAATATATTTGGCTAGGCAAGGACTACATATTTCAGGGAAACAAATCTAGAGGCCATTTGGTAGTGGGGCGGTTAAGAAAATGCTGTAAATAAAATTAATAAATGCTGTCTAGCCTAGACTATGGGCCAGTGGGTGTATTTTGGGCCCTTTAACGTGTTGGAGATAATATACATATACATTGCAAATATATATTGAAATGCTTGGAGAGTCATACCTATGTCTCTGCACCACAGGTACAATAGTCAGAAACCCAGTTTCAGAAGAAGATGCTTGATCAGCGTGCACACAAGCTGCGAAAAATATTGTTGCTATCTCTCATTCCTGACAGGGTCAAACGGCTTCTTCACAGGGAACAAATAACTTATGAAGCATCTCTTATTGTAGGAAGGTTGCAGCCACACATTCCCCATAGTCTACCATTTGGAATAAATTGGTCAGCAAATTAGAACGTGAAAGCTTTTTGAAAAGTACTGCTGGTAACTAGGAATGGAAAGAATATTCACTAAAATTTCTTGCTTTCGCTTATTTAAGCATCTCAATGCAGCGAGAAACCTAGATGACAGATATTTGCGTCCCACCAGATTCTTCATCTCTAGCACAACACAGAACACTTTCTTTGTCATTCAGCATTTTAGTTATTTACACAAAGTGGTTGTTTTACAGAAATGTTCTTTCCATTTAAGAAACAACATGCAGAGAGAGAGAGAGAGAGAGAGAGAGAGAGAGAGAGAGAGAGAGAGATCAAAAGACTGGTTGTTTTAGAATATGCAGATACTGTAACCCATTTCTGATTAAAGTCCAGGAAAGGAAGCAGTAGTTGTAGCTGTTGAGTGAGCAGCACCACAAAATATGCCCCGCTTAAAAGGTGAAGACTAAAAATTTGCAGTTCCTCCGTCCTCCTCCTTGGCTGCAAGGACTTGGCTGCAAGAATCAAGCATTAATATCTCTACTGGTGACTCATGGAGAACCACTGTAGGTGGTGGGAAAACAGAGCTCTGCAAAACAATCAGAACTTTTGCATGCCAAGAAAAATATTTTTAAAAAGAATGTTAGAACCCAAGAAACTTTCCTTTTCCTAACATGCTTTCTCCCCTCCCTTTTCATTGATAGCATCGACTTCTGGAGCAATGGGTCTTGGCAGGACAACCACAAGCACCACAGCACGTGCTACCACTACCAGTACCGCACACATGACCACTGTGTCAGGCAGAAGGAACAAGAGCACAATTACACCTTCACCGATTTTGGATGTCTTCCATGAAATTATAACGCACCTGCCACCTGCGGCTTCCCAGCTGCCTGCAGTTGGCGCCGAGAGCTGTGAGGCAGTGGAAGCCCGTGAGATCATGTGGTTTAAGACTCGTCAAGGACAAGTGGCTAAGCAGCCATGCCCAAGGGGCACCGTGGGTGAGTCCATAAAATAATGTTATGAGGTCAAGTCTTCTCACATGCTCGCACAGCACATGCACGCATCAATATACCTCTCCAACTGTAGGCTGAAATACCGTTGATTCAGGACTGCCTGTGCAACAGAAATGACATATGTGGCGGCTGATTGTGATTCCAAGGTGCACAGAACTTGCTTACATTGTACACAATCCCTAGAATCATGAAAGTACGCCTTTAATCAGGAACAACCAGGCATTGCTCATAGTATCATTACCATTGTGCAGGTGAGGAGCCCCGTGGCACAGTGGTTAAACACCTGCACTGCAGCTAAAACTGTGCTCACCACCTGGGTTCAATCCCAGGTAGCAGGCTCATGGTTGACTCAGCCTTCCATCCTTCTGAGATCGGTAAAATGAGTTCCCAGCTTGCTGGGGGGGGGGGCATGTGTAGCCTGCATAAATAAATTATAAACTGCCCAGAGAGTGCTTGAAGCGCTGTGGGGCGGTATATAAGCAGAACACTTTGATTTGCTTTTTGGAGTTAAGTAAATTTCAGCCCTTATATATCTCTTTCTCTAGCTATGTGTCTGTCTATCTGTATCTTGATCCCTGACATCCTAGGACAGTTGTGGCGAACCTTTGGCACTCCAGATGTTTTAGACCACAACTCCCACAGTCCTTTGTCATTGGCAATCTAGGCTTGGAATTCTGGGAGCTGCGGGCCAAAACATCTGAAGTGCTGGTTCACCCCACTGTCCTAGGATGTTAGTTTTGTAAATGAATAATTTTAGCTTACCACTGAAAGGGAAAACTGACACATTTAACTGAATGATATTATAGGATTTGGGACACTGTGGCAATTTAGCAGTTCAATAATTCTGTTAAAATTCAGAAAGATCATGAGCTGTCTTCATCTTGCCTCCTCCCCTCTTGCATAGATTTCAGCCTCGGTTGGCTTAATTGCATTTGAAGAATGGAATCACAATTTTGCTATTAGTTTACTAATCTGGATCTTAGACCATGATTTCTACTTTGTAAACATTGTGCAGCAGATGTATAGAGTATGCAGTGAATGAACATGGAAGACACACAGTTCCTCATGTTAGAAATGACAGGGAATTGGAGTTTTGCAAGTGTTAGCATTGGTAAGGATGGGATGAGGAGAGGAAAAAATCAGGCAAGCAGATTCAGAAGCCTTCAGAAAAATACAGTAGGACCCCAGTATCTGCTGGGGATTGGTTCCAGGCCTTCCCGTGGATAGTGAAAACCATGGATAAGACAGAACACCAAGGAAATCCCCCAAAACTGCTGCTTTATGACAGTAGCTTGCTTTACGGCTGCTGTTTGCTCATGACCTGGGATTCAATCCCAGATACAAGACACATGGTTGACTCAACCTTCCATCCTTCCATTGTCGTTTAAATAAATGCCCAGCTTGCTGGGGGGTGGGGGGAATGTGTAGCCTGCATTCTGTAATTAAACTGTAAGCTGCCCAGAGACTACTTGAAGTGGTATAGGGCGGTATATAAACAGAACTTTGCTTTTTACAGCTGCTGTTTTATGACAATAGCTTGCTTTGCAGCTGCAGGATTATGTATTTATTTTTAACTTTGCCAACCGTGGATAATGAATCAGTGGATACGGGGGTCCTACTGTACACTTCTGAATCAAGCTAATATGTTTCATCATTATTTAAGACTACATGATTTTTAAAACTGGATTTGATGAATGTAACAAAATCACTGTAAAAACATGCAAAGTGGCCTTGTTCTTTAGATGGCCATATTGTGTGTGTGTGTGTGTGTGTGTGTGTGTGTGTGTGTGTGTGTGTTTAATCCATTAAAAGGGCTTTGGAATCAGTAATATTTTGGCATGAATGTAGACTGAATGTTCTCTTAGGAGTCCATCCATTGTTACTATCTTACTGCTTGAAAAACACAAAGTAAGATTTTTATTTTTGCTTGAAGGTTTACCTCACAAATGACAGTGTATTTTTCTAGTTAGTATATGTACATACATTGGAAATCCAATACAAAGTTAAAAAAGAAATGTGGTATGATATCCTTATGTTCCATGACTTTCCCAGCATAGAAATTAATCCTTACATTGGGATAAAATGGCAGGTGAAGTGTGTGTCTAAATGATCTGTTCCTTTGGGGGCAGGCCAAATGCTTTGGAGTCTCACGCTGCCTTTGTCATTTCAGGAGTTTCAACCTTTCTCTGCCTTGCTCCTGGTGGGATTTGGGACCCTCAAGGGCCAGACCTTAGCAATTGCTCTTCCCTCTGGGTCCATCATATCATGCAGAAGGTATGGTTTCACTTATATTATCTGACACTACCTTTTCGTTGTTTGTATTTGATCCCCCCTGAAGGCTTTGCATTTTGCAGTTCTATGACTGCACCAACACTGTGTGCTGAAAGATGGTGGTAGCATGCAATTGGGGTCCCCTAGACCGGTGGTCCCCAACCCCCGGGCCGCGGACCGGTGCCGGTCCGTGGACCGGTCGGCACCGGGCCGCCTGGGGAGGCCGGGGAGGCTCCTCCCCTTTTCCTCCGCCGCCCTCCTCCTCCTCCTCTTCTCTCCCGCGGGCGGCCGGTGGAGGAGGAAGGCTGGAGGAGCGCAGGAGGAGCCGCCGCCGCCGCCTTTGCCTCCCTCCTCTGCCCGCCGGCGGCGGCGGCGCGTCCTCCTCCTCCTCCCTCCTCCTCCCCGCCCTCCAGCAGCAGCAGCAGCAGCAGCAGGAACCCCGTTTGGCCCGCTTGCCCCTCCTCGCCTCCTCCCGGCCCCAACCCCCCTGCCCTGGGGGCCGGGCGCGCAGGGGGCGGCGGGGGGGAGGGGGCCCCCTAGAAGAGCAGGTGGGTGCCCCTCCTCCTCCTCCCCCCCGGGCGCGCGCCCTTTGGCCCCTCCCTGCGGCCGCGCTCCAGGGCGGAGCCCCCGCTGCCGTGCCTGTGTTGGCGGCGGGCGGGAGGGCGCGGGGCCGCCCGGATGTTTTCCCCGCCGCCGCTGCACCTGTGTTGGGGGCGGGTGGGGGCGTCGCGGGCCGGCCCGGATGTTTTCCCGCCCCGCACGCCCCCCCCGCCACCCCCGCACCGTCGCCGCCCGCCCCCACCCCCCGTGTCGCCCCGCCGCCGCTGCAATCCCCCAATCGCCCCCATCCCGGGAGCCGCCTTGCTGCCCCCGCCCGGCCTCGGCCCCGTCACCGGCCTCTCGGAGCCGTCCTGGGAGCCGCCGCCGCTCGCCGCGACCCCCATCACCACCGCCACCGCCGCAATTGCCCCCATCCCGCCGCCGCCGCGACCCCCATGCAATCGCCCCACCCCGCAAGAAAGAAAGAAAGAAAGAAAGAAAGAAAGAAAGAAAGAAAGAAAGGAGGGAGGGAGGGAGGGAGGGAGGGAGGAGAAAGAAAGAAAGAAGGGAGGGGGAAAGAAAAGGGAAAGAAAGAAAGAAAGGGGAAGGAGGAAGGGAGGAAGAAAAAAGAAAGAAAGGGGGAGAAGGAGGAAGGGAGAGAGAGAGAAAGAAAAAGAAAGGAAGGAAGGAAGGAAGGAAGGAAGGAGGGAGGGAGAAAGAAAGAAAGAAAGAAAGAAAGAAAGAAAGAAAGAAAGAAAGAAAGAAAGAAAGAAAGAAAGAAAGAAAGAGAAAGAAAGAAAGGGGAAGGAGGAAGGGAGGAAGAAAGAAAGAAAGAAAGAAAGAAAGAAAGAAAGAAAGAAAGAAAGAAAGGGGGAGAAGGAGGAAGGGAGAGAGAGAGAAAGAAAAAGAAAGAAAGGAAGGAGGGAGGGAGGGAGAAAGAAAGAAAGAAAGAAAGAAAGAAAGAAAGAAAGAAAGAAAGAAAGAAAGAAAGAAAGAAAGAAAGAAAGCCACCCACCGGGTCCTCGCCGCCGCGGGGCAGCCCCACACGAGGAGGAGGGGGAGGGGCACACGGCAGCCCCCCTCGGCCCCCCACCCGCCGCCTCCCCCGGGCTCTTCGCTGCCGCCGCCGCCGCCCCGCGCTTCCCCGGTGTCTCCGCCGGCGCCCGAAGGCAGCGCCTCCTCCTCCTCCTCCTCCTCCGCGGGAACGATCCGGCCCCATCAGCGGCGGCGGTTCCCGAGCAAAGCCGGGCCTCCCCGGAAAGGAAGAGTCCCAACTGGCCGGTTTGCAAAGGTGAGAGGGAGGGGGTGGGGTGGTGCGGTCGTGCGTGTGTGCGTCTCTCTCTCTCTCTCTCTCCCGCCCGACCCCCCATTCGCATTCCTTTATCTCCCCCCCTTCCCCTTCCCCACCCCCACCCCCGGGCCACGGAAAAATGATCAAAAATTTACCGGTCCGCAGGGATAAAAAGGTTGGGGAGCACTGCCCTAGACAAAAGAGGAAGGCAAAAATGGTGATCCAGTCTACTATTGTCAGAATCATGAAGTAAAGCTGAGGGTGATCAATGTTACCCTAAAATCCTGCAAATTGTATTTAAGGTAGTGATCAGGTAGCAATTTAAAAGGGGGGGAGGGAGACTGAATCAGTCTGTTTACTTTGATTCCCATAAAAACATTACAATTACCTTACATTACAATCATTTACAAATAATTTTCATTGAATTTAGCGGAACTGACTACATAAAAAGCACTATCTCCTTTTGGAAAGAGCTAACTGAGCCCTTTTTTGCAAGACTCAGACTTTTATCAAGGTATTTTATTAACAACACAATTTATTTCTGATTTTTACTGTTCATTCAAAACACTGATTACCTGTTTTTTATTCATTTCCTGTCAAACGCAAGATCCAGATACAGAGAGTTATTAGTTCATCACTCCAGGATATTGTTTTTAACAGTGCCCGTAGACTGCAAAGTTGGCAGCTCGGCGGTTCGATTCCCAGGTGCTGCACAGCGGCGCGAGCTCCAGCTGATAACCCCAGCTCCTGCCAACCTAGCAGTTCGAAAGCATGTAAACGCAAGTAGATAATAGGTACCGCTGTAAAAAGCGGGAAGGTAAAACAGTGTTTCCTTGCAGCCATGCCGGCCACATGGCCATGGACTTGCACAACACTGGCTCTTCCGGCTTGAATACGGAGATGAGCACCACCCCTAGAGTCGGACACGACTAGCACACATGTGCGGGGGGAACCTTTACCTTTACCTATTAGATCCAGACTCATCTTAACGTTAAACTTCATGCTCAGCTTTCGAGATCTTCAAATTATAGACTGTGGGCCATTGTAGAAATGTACATACACCCATTACTTGCCTTTGGGTTATAATAACAGTTATATACTGTAGGGCTACTGCTAATTGCTTTTTTCTTTGTGAACCTGAAAAGAACCTTCACAAGCTTATAGGGGCAGCGTTGCAATATCATGTGTAGAATACAGTATTTAACTTGGAAAATAATTTCAAAAATTATTATGGCGAGACTAATGAGCAGATAAATGTCTAAGGTTTTTTTGTTTGTTTTATGTATATGTGTTGTTGCTTTTTTCTAAATATGGTGCTTGTCCCATAGTCTCATAAAAAACTTGTTAAGGAAATTACAGCCCTTCAATATAGTTATGTACTAAAATGTAGATAGTGTTTTTAAGACATTCTGTTTAAGTTTAATTTTGGTGTCATCAAACAGCAATGGTAGTTTCCACTTACTATGTCTAAAGTAACATTGAAACAGTGATAGTTGATGTTCTTATTAGCCTTTTAGGTTTTGAATTACAAATTATCACCCATTTGTTGCATCATAAATAATATAATGAATTTGTGATTTTTGGGGGGTGGGTGAGTCTAGGATATAATACTCATCCATTTTGTTTTGTATGTATTTATTCTTTCCTCCAGTAGTTACATATAATACCCTCAACTTGTCAACACTCAGTCAGTATGGTCCAAAGGGGTGGGGGGTAATCTTCCTTGACTTTAAAATATGCCAGTTTAGTATGGTCCAAAGGGGTGGGGGTAATCTTCCTGTGTGTGTGTGTGTGTGTGTGTGTGTGTGTGTGTGTGTGTGTGTGTGTGTGTGTGTGTGTGTGTGTGTAAAACTTGTGTGTGTGTGTGTGTGTGTGTGTGTTTTATGCTATTAAGTTGGAGCCGACTTGTGGTGACCTGAATAGGGTTTTCAAGGTAAGTGAAATATTTAAGGTTTTACCAGTTCCACTTCCTCAGTCAGTTACCATGGCTAAGTGGGAATGTGAACCTTGTTCTACAAAGTCCTTGTCTGTCACTCCTTCCACTGCAGCACACTTGGGAATTCATATGAACAGTCCCTTTACCTTTCCTAGACTAAGCCTCTTTGCTATAAAAGTACTGTATCGAAGGGCTTCCCCTCCATGAGAAATCTTTGTGATTTTTCTACCTCGTATTTTCCAATTACTAGAAGCCTTTTGATCCCCTAGCTGAATTCTCTAATACTCCATTGTTATATCATGATATCTTTTTAAAAATCTCATAATAGTCTTGAGTATAGTTTACCTGATTGGCTGACATATAAAAGTCATATCATTTATTCGACATCAATTTTTCTTGCTTAACAAACCTAAGACATTCATAGTGCTTAAATTATTTGATCTGTTTTTCATTACACTTCCTTCAGTTTGATTACTTTCCCACCTCTAGTGGGATGCTGTCAAGGAACTGGGTGCCTAAGTTTGTCCAGTCGCTGGGAGACTAGGTGAAGATCTCTGCCACACTCCCAGTTTACACCACCCTTCAACCCCAGGTATCTTTAACATCCCAGGAGGATCCGTGTTTGAGTGCCCAGATGACTCTTATGCCCATAGCTTCTACCTGTCTTAATCCCAAAGAAAGAACTTAAACTTGGCTGTGTACTTTAAGAATGCATACCAACCCTGTCAGATAGGACAAAATACCAAAATGTCCCAGAGTTACCAAGACACTGTTTTTAGCCACACTCTCTCTCTTCCCCCAAGGATCACACCTTGAAAAAATATTATTATTTTTATCAAAATGAGGAAAATAGTCAAAAGTCAGAAAAACAGGCAAAGTTACAAAGTACAGGCAAAGCAAGGCAAAAAAGATACTGCTTGATGTCTGAGCAGTTTCAGGAAAAGCAATCCATTAAAATAATAAAATCTAGCTAAGTAACACTGATACTGAGAATTACCAAACCCATATTTGCTGAAAAGCTGCAATGACTAAATAAAGCCATCTTGCAGCAACCCTCACAACAACAGCTTCTAGCACTGTAATGGGCAGCATATATGTGTTATTAGTTGCCAACTCCTCTTCTCCTTCCTCATTCTCTCCCCCCGGTTCTCAGGTAACAACCAATCACATGCCAGTATATTTCCATATTCATCAGTCTCCTTTCTCTCTTCTCCACCCAGAGTTCTCATGAGAGAGTGCCCTTCGTTAGTCCCTTGGAATGCAGATGTTTAATCTTCCTTTTGGCTGCTTCTCTCAGGTCCCATGCCATAGTGCAACTGCTGTGAAAGCTTAGGAGAGAACCTGGGAAAGTACTACATAACCCATTTACTCAGTTCCTTGACAGATGCCTTTATTTGTTTTTTGCAGCACAGATTTCTTGGTCAAAATTCTGTTGCATAAATTAAGCCTACAGATGTCACTGACAGGAATGATGCTGAGTAATTAAATACTTCCTCCTTCCATAGTAGAACTCCCACCACTTCCATGCAGTACATAAGAACATAAAACATAAGAAGAGCCATGCTGGATCAGGCCAAAGGCCCATCTAGTCCACCTTCCTGTATCTCACAGCGGCTCCACCAGATGCGTTTGGGAGCGCATGAGACTAGATATCTGTCTCCTGATACCACTCCCCTGCATCTGGCCCTTGAAGTACCCTGGTTTAAAGCCTGGGGATTACACATCTCCATCATGGTTTGTAACCTGTGATGGACTTTTCCTCCAGGAATCTGTCCAATCCCCTTTTGAAGGCATCCAGGCCAGATGCCATCACCACATCCTGTGGCAGGGAGTTCCATAGACTTACAACGCGCTGGGTGAAAAAATATTTTCTTTTGTCAGTTCTTACTCTCCCAGCCCTCAATTTGAGTGTATGTCCCCTAGTTCTGGCATTTTGGGAGAGAGAGAAGAGCTTCCCTCTATCCACTTTACTCATACCCTGCATTATTTTGTATGTCTCAATCATATCCCCCCTCAAGCGCCTTTTTCCAGACTAAAGAGGCCCAAATGTTTTAGCCTTTCTTCATAAGGGAGGTGCCCCAGCCCAGTAATCATTTTAGTCGCTCTCTTCTGCACCTTTTCCAGTTCCACTATGTCTTTCTTGGAGATGCGGTGACCAGAATTGTACACAATACTCCAGGTGGGGCCTTACTATTGTTTTGTATAAAGGCATTATAATGTTCGCTGTTTTATTTTCAATCCCCTTTTGATAATCCCTAGCATGGAATTGGCCTTCTTCACCGCTGCCACACATTGGGGAGACACCTTCATGGAGCTGTCCACCAACACACCAAGATCTCTTTCCTGATCCGTCACGGATAACTCAGAGCCCATGAGTTGATAGATGAAGTTTGGATTTTTTGCCCCAATATGCATTACTTTACATTTAGTTACATTAAAACACATTTGCCATTTCTCAGCCCATTCCCCCAGTTTGGAGAGATCCTTCTGGAGCTCTTCACAATCTTCTCTGGTTTTTACCACACGGAAAAGTTTTGTGTCATCGGCAAACTTGGCCACCTCACTGTTTATCCCTGTCTCCAGGTCATTTATGAACAGATTGAAAAGCACCGGTCCCAGGACAGAGCCCTGGGGCACACCCGCTTTCACCTCTCTCCATTGTGAAAATTTCCCATTGACACCTACTCTTTGTTTCTGGGATCTCAACCAGTTCTCAATCCACAAGAGGACCTGCCCTCTTATCCCCTGACTGTGCAATTTTCTCAGCAGCCTTTGGTGAGGGACTGTGTCAAAAGCCTTTTGAAAATCCAGATAGACTATATCCACCGGTTCACCCAAATCCATGTGCCTGTTGACCTTTTCAAAAAATTCTAAAAATTTTGTCAGACAAGATTTACCCTTGCAGAAGCCATGCTGATTTTCTCTCAGCAAGGTTTGTTCTTTTATGTGTTTTAAGATTTTCTCTTGAATGAGGCTTTCCACCATCTTCCCTGGGACAGATGCAAGGCTAACTGGCCTGTAGTTTCCCGGGTCCCCCCTCCTTCCTTTTTTAAAAATTGGTGTGACATCTGCTATCCTCCAGTCCTCCAGCACTGTGGCCGTTTTAAGAGACAAGTTGGATATAACTGTTAAGAGATCTGCAATTTCGTTTCTCAGTTCCCTAATAACCCTTGGGTGGATGCCATCTGGGCCAGGTGACTTGTTAATCCTCAATTTATCAATTAGTCCTAAAACCTCCTCTCTTTTAACCTGTATTTGATTTAATTCTTTAGTCAAGAGGGGCGGCTCAGGCAGCGGAATCCGCTCAAGGTCCTCTGTCGTGAAGACAGACGCAAAGAACTCATTCAATTTCTCTGCAATGTCCAAGTCCTCCTTAACCTCCCCTTTTCCTCCCTCACCATCCAGAGGGCCAACTGGTTCTCTGGCAGGTTTTCTACTTCTAGCATATTTAAAGAAGCTTTTATTATTACCCTTTATATTGCTAGCCATGCGTTCCTCAAAATCTTTCTTTGCCTCCCTTATCATCTTCTTACATTTCTTTTGCCAGAGTTTGTGTTCCTTTTTATTTTCCTCATTTGGGGAGGATTTCCATTTACAGAAAGACCTCTCCTTGTGCTTTAGAGCC
This sequence comes from Phrynocephalus forsythii, assembly GCA_029282475.1. Taxonomy (NCBI): domain Eukaryota; kingdom Metazoa; phylum Chordata; class Lepidosauria; order Squamata; family Agamidae; genus Phrynocephalus; species Phrynocephalus forsythii. Next base: position 4,588,136 of record JAPFRF010000011.1, read on the forward strand.
TCTCTAACTCCACTCGTTAACCATGCCGGTGTCCTCTTGGACTTAAATGAGCTCTTCTTTCTTTGTGGTATGCACTTGTGCTGCGCCTCTATTATTGTTGTTTTAAAGAGGCTACATGCACTCTGAAGAGATTGGATTCTTCTAACCTTCCCCTTCAATTTCTCTCTAACTAGTTTCCTCATCTGAGGGAAGTTTGCCCTTCGAAATTCAAGGGTTTTTATGTCTGATTTGGTTGACACTCTTCCTCCGACATGCATGGCAAAGGAAATTGCAGCATGGTCACTGTTCCCCAGAGGCTCAGTGACATTCACATCCCTGACCAGGTCCTGAGTATCGCACAGTATTAGATCCAGAGTTGCCTGTTCTCGGGTGGGCTCCATGACAAGTTGCTCTAAGGCACAGTCATTCAGCAAGTCGAGAAACCCAGTTTCTCTTTCTTGCCCGGAGCTCGCATTGACCCAGTCAATGTGGGGATAATTGAAGTCCCCCATGATTACTATCCTATCCCTCTTAGCCACCTCCATGATTTCTCTCCTCATTTCAAGGTCCCCCTCAAGTTTTTGATCTGGTGGACTAGAATACTCCTACTATCACATCACTCCTTGGACCTGGTAGTTTAACCCAAAGTGATTCTATGGTGGAGTCAGACCCTCTGTCAATCTCCATTCTGCTGGATTTTACCCCTTCTTTGACATAGATGGCCATTCCTCCTCCAACCCGCCCCTCTCTATCCCTTCTATAGAGTTTATAGCCTGGGATTGCTGTATCCCACTGGTTCTCCTCATTCCACCAGGTTTCTGTTATGGCTATTATATCTATGTTATCCCTAGCTGCCAAATGTTCAAGTTCTCCCATCTTTGCTCGGAGGCTTCGAGCATTGGCGTAGAAGCACCTGTACAGTGGGTCCCGCAACAACAGCTGCTGCCTTGTTCTTTTTCCCCGACAGCTTTTATTTTCAGTAGACAAACTGTCACATTCCGTTATTCTCCCAGTGCTAATACCTGCTATGTCTTCTCTATGTGGTTCTCTACCCTCTCCAACCTCATTCCCCGAGGATGAGGTGTTCCGAACCGGATGCCACTCAGCTCCTGTCGGCTTTCCCCCAGTTATCAGTTTAAAAGCTGCTCTGCTGCCTTTTTGAGGTTGAGTGCCAGCAATCTGGTCCCATCATGATTCAAGTGCAACCCATCCCTCCTGAACAGGTTTGGCTTGTCCCAAAATGTTCTCCAGTTCCTGACAAATCTAAAGCCCTCCTCTCAACACCATCACCTCATCCATGCATTGAGGCTTCTGAGTTCTGCCTGCCTTGCAGGTCCTGCACGAGGAACAGGTAGCACTTCTGAAAATGCTACATTGGAAGCCCGGGACTTCAATCTTCTACCTAACAACCTGGATTTGGCTTCCAAGACTGACCGCTTGGCCTTCCCGACATCATTGGTACCGACGTGTACCATGACCACTGGCTCCTTCCCGGTTCTCTCTAACAAGCTATCTAGATTTCTGGTGATGTCTGCAACCTTTGCACCCGGCAGGCAAGTGACCATACGGTTATCATGCTCCTCACAAATCCATCCCTCTGTATTTCTAATGATAGAATCCCCTAGTACAAGAAGCTTCTCTCCTGCAGCCTGCTCATCTACATGTACCTGATCTTGTATCTCATCAATAGTGATGAGGGAGAGATCCTCCGGTGAAACCAAATCTTCCTCTGTGTGTGCCTCATGAGGTGTGCTGAGGGAAAGAGCCTCAAACTGATTGTGCAATATGAGACTCTCTGAGCGATCCCTTGGCCTTCTACTCCTTTGAGTCACATTCCTCCACCCATCTACCTCCTGAGTTGGGGAAGTGACTTCATCCTCAGAATTGTGCCCTGTCTCTTCTTGGACCTGGATAGTCCGTTCCGCTCTGTCCAAGAACCACTCAAGCTCCTTAATATGTTGCTGGTCTGATATGCGGGCCTCTAGCTGCTGGACCTTCTCTTCCAATAGCGCAACCAGCTTGCACTTGCAGCAGATGTAGTTCTGCACACGCTCTGTCAAGATGACAAACATGGCACAAGTACTGCAGGTAACTACAGCTGCTCCCTCCAACTCCATTTTAACGAGTGCAATAAAATGTATTCAAGGTCTCAAAAATGTAAACTTACACTAAATTTTTTTAATCTAGTAAGACTCTTTACTTCTTTTGTTGTTTATTCAAAATCTAACAGTGTAGGGGCCGCTAAAGCACCTCTACACCAAGTGCAAGCACGTCAGGAAGTTTCCAGTGCTAACTTGCTAATGTGTGTAGGATCTCCTCAGGAGTAGCTGGGCTTGGGAACTCAAATATACTCAGTGTTTTGTTTGTTTGTTTGTTTGTTTTTTAGTTTGCACGCACCGTTAGGCGCGTGCTGCTGGGAGCAGCTATTTAAAGATAAAACTCCGCCCCTTACCTCCTGCAAAAACAGGAAGCAATCTCTATGCCCTCTGGCCGTGTGCTTCCTCTATAGCCGTGTTCTTCTCCTCACCACCTCCTTCCTCTTTGCTGCTCTGCAAGAAAAGGACTGAGAGGCTGCTGGGAGCAGCTATTTAAAGATAAAACTCCGCCCCTTAAAAAACAGGAAGCAAACCTCTGGCCGTGTGCTTCCTCTATAGCCGTGTTCTTCTCCTCACCACCTCCTTCCTCTTTGCTGCTCTGCAAGAAAAGGACTGAGAGGCTGCTGGGAGCAGCTATTTAAAGATAAAACTCCGCCCCTTACCTCCTGCAAAACAGGAAGCAATCTCTATGCCCTCTGGCCGTGTGCTTCCTCTATAGCCGTGTTCTTCTCCTCACCACCTCCTTCCTCTTTGCTGCTCTGCAAGAAAAGGACTGAGAGGCTGCTGGGAGCAGCTATTTAAAGATAAAACTCCACCCCTTACCTCCTGCAAAAACAGGAAGCAATCTCTATGCCCTCTGGCCGTGTGCTTCCTCTATAGCCGTGTTCTTCTCCTCACCACCTCCTTCCTCTTTGCTGCTCTGCAAGAAAAGGACTGAGAGGCTGCTGGGAGCAGCTATTTAAAGATAAAACTCCGCCCCTTACCTCCTGCAAAAACAGGAAGCAATCTCTATGCCCTCTGGCCGTGTGCTTCCTCTATAGCCGTGTTCTTCTCCTCACCACCTCCTTCCTCTTTGCTGCTCTGCAAGAAAAGGACTGAGAGGCTGCTGGGAGCAGCTATTTAAAGATAAAACTCCAAAGATAAAACCCCTTACCTCTTGCAAAAACAGGAAGCAATCTCTATGCCCTCTGGCCATGTGCTTCCTCTATAGCCGTGTTCTTCTCCTCACCACCTCCTTCCTCTTTGCTGCTCTGCAAGAAAAGGACTGAGAGGCTGCTGGGAGCAGCTATTTAAAGATAAAACTCCGCCCCTTACCTCCTGCAAAAACAGGAAGCAATCTCTATGCCCTCTGGCCGTGTGCTTCCTCTATAGCCGTGTTCTTCTCCTCACCACCTCCTTCCTCTTTGCTGCTCTGCAAGAAAAGGACTGAGAGGCTGCTGGGAGCAGCTATTTAAAGATAAAACTCCGCCCCTTACCTCCTGCAAAAACAGGAAGCAATCTCTATGCCCTCTGGCCGTGTGCTTCCTCTATAGCCGTGTTCTTCTCCTCACCACCTCCTTCCTCTTTGCTGCTCTGCAAGAGAAGCTGTCCAACAGACGAAGGAGGTATTTTGTTACTTTAAAAAAATCTGCTGATGACGCCATCCTCCTTTCACAGGCATAATTTATGTAACTGGATTGAGGCCATTATGGTATAAGCTATGAATGAGTCAATATGGTTTACTGTGCAGAATGTTAAAAAAGGACTTGGAGAGCATGAATTCGAATCCAGTTCAGCCATGGATGCTCACTAGGGAATGCCATAGTAGAAGTCCCACAGCAAAACCATTCCTTTATCTCAAATAGCTTGAAAATCCTATTAAGGTCTCCATAGCTTTGAAGTGATTTGATGATGCACAACATACAACAACACAGATAAAAAAAGGTGTGGAAAAACATTAGAATCAAGTGGTTGGAAGAATGAAGAGTTACCGCAGATTACCCACAGTTACCCCAGGTAAGCAGGTTAATTAAAAGCTGTATAGCAAATATTCGATAACTAATCAGCAGTAGTGAAGGATCCCTCTGCTCATTTTCCATTTATTAAAACACTGATTTTTCACAGGCAGTCTCTTTCAAATTTTACAACTGGCTCCCCACCGATTTACAATTTGATGCCAAAAGACTCTTGTTGCTCATGCTGCATTCTGGACAAAGCTGCTTCCCTTAGAACAGAAAAGCCATAATACTGGTTATTTTATTTATTTATTTATTTATTTATTTATTTATTTATTTATTTATTTACTGATATGGCTACCCAAAGGTCTCTGGGAGCAATCCAAAGAATAAAACAATTTAAAATAGTTAAAGAAAATATCAATAAATCATCAATAAAAACCTTACACTAAAATCATTATTCTAAAATTGTCATCTGGCAATCTATATTATATCAATTAAAAACCTTCTGGAACAGGAAGGTTTTTACCTGGCGCCGGAATGTAATCAGTGTTGGCGCCAGGCGGATCTCGATCGGGAGGGCATTCCATAGCTTGGGAGCAGCTGCCGAGAAGGCCCTGTGTCTACAGGCCATCCCTCTCACCTCCTTGAGGGATGGCTCTTTCAAAAGGGCCCCTGGCTAGATCTTAATTGCCGGGTAGGTTCGTATGGAAGGAGGCGATCCTTCAGGCATCTAGGTCCTAAGTCGTTTAGGGCTTTGTATGTCAGAACAAGCACTTTGAATTCAGCTCGGGCAGCAACTGGTAAAATGATAAAATCGGCGTGATGTGATCTCTGGCCCCCACCACTTACCAGCCGTGCCGATTCTGAACCAGTTGCAACAAAGGGAGCCCCAGCAAGTAATCAATATGTTACCAGTGCATGCGTAACTGTCATGAGGCTGTGCTCGCTTCCTGGTATATTTTCCGCAGCTGAAGGAAGGCACCCCTGGCCACCAATCCACCTGGGCCTCCAGAGTTAGACTTCCAGAAGCACCCCCAAGCTGCGGACCCTGTCCCTTAGGGGGAGTGCAACCCCATCCAGGACAGGAAGATGGCCCTCTAACCTGTCCGGCAAAGCACCCATTAAAAGTACTTCCGTCTTGTCTGGATTGAGTTTCAAAATTAACCCTCATCCAGTCCATTATCTGGCCCAGACACAAGTTCAGTACAGAAATCGCCTCACCTGGATTGGTGGAAAACGAGAGGTAGAGCTGAGTATCGTCAGCATATTGCTGACTCCTCAGCCCAAACCTCCTGATGACCTCTCCCAGCGGTTCCATGTAGATGTTGAACAGCATGGGAGACAGTATGGAGCCCTGGGGAACCCCGTGACGTAAACGCCACGGGGTAGAGCAACTGTCCCCCAGCACCACCTTCTGGAATGGTCAGCCAGGAAGGATTGGAACCACTGCAGAGCAGTGCCTCCAACCCCAACCTGGCCAGCCTATCCAGAAGGACACCATGGTCGATGGTGTCGAAAGCCACTGAGAGGTCCAGGAGTATCAAAACTCCCCTGTCTCTCTCCCGGGTCATCATACAGGGCGACCAAGGAATCTCCGTACAAAACCCGGCCTGAAGCCAGATTGAAATGGATCCAGAAAATCAGTTTCATCCAGCAGTGCCTGGATGGATGCCCAAATAAGGGAGGTTCCTACTGGTCGGTAGAAGTTAACCATCAGCCCTGGGTCCAGGTTAGGTTTTTATCTCTTTTAAGGTGGTGGGGACCACTCCCTCTCTTAATGAGGCATTTACAGCTTCCTGGACCCAGGTGCTCCCCTAGCTTTGATCTTCTTTCAATTGCCAAGAAGGGCAAGGGTTGGTGTAGTGATAGCACGGACAGATCAACACCCTGTCCACATCCTCAGGTCTCAAAAAACTCATCCAATAAAACTGGTAAGCACGGCAAATACATCCCTAGAATCTGCATCAATAGTGGTCCAATGGAGGAGCGAAGAAAGTGAGCGGCAAACTGGTCACAACAGGCTGATGAGTTGTCCAGAACCTCTACCATATTTCTTGGTTGAAGAAGGTCCTGGACCACCTGAAACAGCTCTGCTGGACGGCACTCTGAGGAAATAATTTTGCGATAACTAATCAGCAACCGTAGTAGGCCCGATAATGGGCTCTAGGTTCGATCCTCTGATATTTTCTCATTTTCCAGCATTTATTAAAACACTGATTTTGGGCTCTGCAGGCAGTATCTTTCAAAGTTTCCCTATTCCACAGGGTGACCTGAGCTCCCAGGAGCGCCGATTATCAGAATAATTGAGAGCTTTCCCATCTGGAATTAGTCTCCGACATCTTAATAGATCCCCCACCCCTGCAGAGGGTCGGAGTGCCAATGCATTCTTGACAGAAAGTGGTCTGACCATGACAATGGAGTCAGAACCAACCCCTCCAATCCAAACCACCATCCCCCAGTCCCGTTGAGAATACTGGTCCAGGGTATTTTCATGTGTTGGGCTGACATTTGAGACAGCCCCATGGTTGTCATGGCGACCATGAAGTCCTGATGACTCACCAGAGTATAGTGGTGCATATACCTCCACATATGAGCACTCAGGAGATAAACATTGAGTGCACTAAGAAAACACAGTTTATTTCTTTGTTTGTTTTTGCATTCCATCCTTCCATACAGCCGTAGCCACACTCCCCTCGAAACTGATAAATGACATCAGACCATTTCTTATGAATCCTGCTTCATCAACTCCGTTCACATTATTAAAACCTTTGGGTTTAATGTTGGTGTTTCACATGCTGTATCCTTTAATATCTGAATGGAGAGACTTTGGCTATGCCTCATCTTCAGAAATAACTTTAACTTGTATAATCTCACTGATGTTTTCACTGTGACTCTAACAAATAATACCCATTAGGTATTGAGGCAAACTGACTATTAAACATTGCTGACAGGCCCAGACGGTATGTGGTGTATTCATCCGATTTTGAGACAGTAACAAATAGCCACATTTTTTCTGGTCATGAAAAAAAGGGGGAAAACGTACTGTTAAAGGGCAAGATTTTTCACTCCTGCATCCAAGTAAAAAGGCCAGCCCAATGTTTGACAGAAGCAGCATTATCAACAACAACAAATGTAGAGGATTTTGTGCAAAAAAAAAAAAAAACCTTCTTGCATTCTGAAAACTGTGCAAAAAGCATTTCCAAGAATGTTCAGAAAATGTGACTTGAAATTGGTTTGGAAAGTATGTAAATTCATGTAATCTCACCTATTTGGTAGTGCAGCTTTTGCAGTGTTTTGTTTTCATTTGCATCTGGATGTACTGAGCACACTCTTAATTGGTCAAGATGGCCAGTGACCCTTTTGTCCTAGGAAAGTTGAAAATTACTTAGGATTACTCCTGTCAACTGTAGTTCTGAGCAGAGGAAGTTTGGGCCTGAGGTAACTCCACCCCTTCTCCACCTGTTTCCACACCTCTTCTCTGCCAGATTAGGCAGTGGAATCTAAACATAATCATTTTTGCTGAACAGGTCATGACTATGTCACATGTCAGTTGGCTGCAAGAACAATTCAGTTTATTACATGGCCATTAAGATGATCAGTGGTCCAAGGGTGGTCACTCTAGCTATACAGTTTTCCAGACTTTTCAGAGAAACAGAAAACAGCCAACACACAAATTTAATTAAGATACACTGAATATACCCCTGAACAAATATCCTGTTTCAGCAGCTATAAAATTCTCCTCAGTCTGGCTGATGGCCTCTTTCTTTAGAGATGTTTTACCCAAGAAGAGCCAGACCAGGTTCTTGGCATTCAACCATGCACTCTTGTGGACCTAAAATCTAGTATTTCAGTAAGAATCAGTGGACCTTTTGAGATCAGAAAAGGCAAGTATCCCACAGTTTCATCCAGCGTTTATAAAGTGTGCTCCTTATATATGACCTTATGGTGCTTAAAATACTCTCAATGAGGTTTACAATTTAATTGTGAAGGCTACTGAATGATTACAGGATGGAAGGCTGATTGAACCTTGATCCAGCTATCTGGGATTGAACTCTGGGGTTGTGAGCACAGTTTGGCAGCAGTGCAGCAGTTTAATCACTGTGACACGAGGCTCCTGTGGCACAGCAAAGCAAAGTATGTTAAACATTGGGGGGGGGAGGTACATTATTGATGGTAAAAGAAGGGGTACATAAGAGTTTGTCATGTGAGAAATATGTGTGAAGGCATTGATAATGGTGTACAATATTTGCTCCTACTCATTTTAGGAAATATCTAAGTTCAGCTTGTAGTTCCTTCCTCATAACATGAAAACATGTACTGTACTACTTTAATCAAAGCAGTAATATATCTCGATACTGTCTAACATTTATTAAATCACAGTTGAAGTCTGGAGAAACAGCTGCCAATGTGGCCAGAGAACTTGCAGAGCAGACAAAAAATCATCTCAATGCCGGGGACATCACCTACTCCGTTCGTGCCATGGATCAGTTGGTGGGTTTACTGGATGTACAGCTGCGAAACTTGACACCTGGTGGAAAAGACAGTGCTGCACGGAGCTTAAATAAGGTAAGAAACAATAACCTCATATGCCAAAGAAGCGATGTCCTGTTCCCTAGCCATTTTCCCATTACAAACTCTCTGTGTTTGTCATTTGATCCAGATGCCCTTTTCACCCATTCAATTGGTTTGAACACTTTTGGCACTCATCTGATCAATCTGAGAATATTTCTGGTCTTTAAAAAATTAGAATTTGGGAACAGGCTGAGTAACTGAAATATATTGGATAATAGTTGGATAACAGTTTGTTGTTAAGTGCTGTCAAGTCAAAACCAACCCTAACAGGGCATTGACAGTTCATCAGGTCTATATTTATTTATTTATTTATTTATTTATTTGTCTCATTTCTATACCACCCCATTTCCAATATGGAACTCTGGGCGGTGTATAAGGAGTGCTTCTACCAGTTTCCATCCCCAGTGAGTTTTGATGGCTGAATAAGGATCTGAACCCAGCCCTCCTGAGTCTTGGTCCATTGCTCTATCCACTACACCAGGCCTGCACAACAGGTAGACCACGGGCTACCAGTAGCCCATGAAGATTTCAAAAATAGCCCACTGGCCATCCCAAGGACCACCACTGACCTAGCAAAGTTCTGGGTCTGCCAGCCCACTGTCTCAGCTGAGCGGGGCAGTTCAAGGGCCATGGGGCATTGAAATCTGTTTGTTCCCTCCAGAACAGATTGATTGGTTTTCGATGCATTCCTATGGGAAATCGCTGCTCTACTTACAAAAGTTTTTACTTATGAGCATGTGCTCAGAGCGGATAAAATTTGTAAGTAGAGGTTTTAGTGTAGTGGCCCTCAGGCACTTTGGGCCAGAAAAAGTAGACCTTGTCCTGTTCAAAGTTGGACAGCCCTGCACTACACCACTTTGGGTATCCTGGATAATAGTAGGTGTTAGGATGCACATCCTTGGTAAATTACGTTTGAAAATAATTTGAGAATGTGCTGATCTTGCAAAAATGATACTGGAAACTAGCTCATATACTGAAAATGAGAGAAGACAGATATTCCCCATCCACTGTTTAGAGTCCTTCATCTCCTAACTAATGCAATTTTCCTTATTTTGGAACTCAGGCATCAGGTATAATTAGAAAGAAAAAGGAACAAAAATAGATGAAGCAAAGGAAGCAGTGATTTATTGTTCCCTGTGTTTGTGGTTTTTGATGTGAATCCACACACACATACAAATTGCCCTAATTCAGAATGCAAAACCTAACAATTAATTTAGCATAAAGGATTTTTTTTTTTTTATGGACAATAATTTAATTATCTGCAGTCTGAAAAGGTACAACTCCAATTAATATTTGTCACTACAGTTTTGAAGAAGGCAGCATGTGATACAAAATTCCAAGCCAAGATTATAATTTAGCAATAAAAACATTTCAACAACAGTGAATCATATGTGTCAAAGCCATAACATTTTCAGTATCATTGCTAGGGGTCTGGGACTGAACTTTGTCAGCATACAGTTGCCTACTGAGGCAGAGTATTTTAGGCTGATTGTAATTAAACTTGGGCTCCAGTATTAATTTGCTTACAATGCAGTGTTATGCACAAGTACTGAGAAGTGCCTGAGATCTTACTTGGATTTACTACCAGGTAAGTGCACGCAGGACAGCTGTCTTGTACCCAATCATATGGAAACAAGTCCCTTTGGACTCAGCAGGACTTGTTCCTGGACCAACACCATTCTCCAGAATAGAATCATGCTGTTAATTGCTTATATTAATCAAGGAATGTCTTATGGTCAGTCAAGAGATTAATCAGGCAGCGTTTTTCTTTTTTCTTTAAAAAAAAAAAGGTACAAGTAATACAAGTACTGTAGCTCCCAAACAAATGATGATGGCTACTGATGCCCTTGAGGACACATTGCCTTCCCTTATAAGGGACATGGCTTGTGTGTCATGATGCTGTTCTTTTATACAAGAAAAAGTTTGTTTTTGTTTGTTAATTTTTATAGATTTAATGAATAAATTACTCAACGAGTTTGTTAAAATTCAAAGGATTAATTGGCTGGAACCAACCCTAAATATGTAGCAGATGGTGGTAGTTCTGAAATGATGCAACGGATTAGATCACTCCAGACAACAGATGGGGGTAGTCCATTTTTTTAAATTACTCCCCCATGGACAAAATTCCTTGTTTATGGAATTTGCCTTCTATTTTTGTGGCTTATAGGTAATTTTAAATGTAGAGTTCAAAAGTATAATCCCCTTGTTGCATTCTGAAGTGCTGAAATCCATTCTGCTACTCCTTTCAGCTAGGTGTCTCCTAAAACTTCTTTAATTGGATGAAATCTTTATTGAACTCATTGTGGCTCAAGTCACTGCATAGCTACTATATTCTATAATTGCTCCAAAAAGTACAGAATAACCCATTGCTTCAAAAGTTACTGAGATATACTCTTTTGGTGAAACTCTTAAGCAAAAGCCAAGCTAAAAAAAGATGACAAACATGTTTATCATCCAGGTATGCCTGGAGTTACTAAGCAACCATGTGTTCAATTAGGTTGCCTGGAAACAGGAGATCAGATACTGGACTGTAATTTACTTGGGTCATCAATCCACCAGGGAGCAGATGAGTAACTGCATCCTGCAAATATATAGACATCTTTTCGATCATTATTTCAAATTTTATAGGACATCTACAGCGCAGAAATAAAAATAGAGAAAGTGTATCTGGAAAACAAAAACTCTCCCCACAAAATTTTGTTATCTAGGAAGGCAAAGTTTCAGGGAGTATGTGACTGGAAATACTTCCACTAGTCCTCTGTCAGCCTCTGAGGAAGAAACAATAAGAAAGCAAAAGCTCTCCAGGACTATATAGGAAAATGACACATTTATACCAGTATTACCACTATACCACATCACAGTAAACTAGAAATGTGGGGGTTTGGACAGCAGTTATGTTCTTTCCGTTGAAAAATAAACTTGTGCCTGCTCTGATTTAGACAGGTCATGTGGGATGTCCTTTATTCCACAGAGGACTCCATTGATTAGGTGAAATCCTGTTGTTTAGCACAGTCAGTTGTGTCAGCACAATCCCACTGAATCAGTGGGGATTTGTTGAGTGAGCCACTCGGTAGTTCCATTGATTCAAATTGGCCTATGCTCATTACACTTCACTGGAGCACAGTAAGTTGCAAGTAGAGTAGGGCTGTATAAATCAGTGTAATCTCCGTACACAGGAGTTGACTGATTCAGCGGCCCTACTCTGTAACTTGCTAAATCACAGGTTTTCAGCCATTGATTTGACCAGGTTTCCCAGGATCTGACCAAGAGCTGTACAACATAGCAGCTTCATGATTATTAAATCTTTTGAAAATTTATTGTATTTATTTATTTATTGTACTTTTACATCTGGCAACAAGGCCACTATTGGTGGTTTACAACAATATTAACAACAAATAAGATGACAGTTAAAATAAGTAAGAAAGAAAACTACATTAAAATACAAATCACAATTTCAAAAAAATCATAAAGATAACTGGATTTATTACTTTAATTTAAGGTTCTCTTTAATAGGCCTAATGTTCCAGCTAAATTTTTCCTGTTTGTTGCCACAATTTTAGCATTCAATAAAGAATCCATACTTTCACATAGGCATTGATGTAAATTCGGCACATTTGTTTTGGGAAATGCTTTAACTATTGTTTAGTAGCTACAGGTAAATGTAAATCAACATTTTCTTGATGTTTAAAGTTTTTTTTTAAGGTAAGTATAATTGCAGAGCAAATAATGACCAAATTAAATGTGTGTTGTTTACCCAGTACTAAGTACTAAGACTCCTCACACCCTTCAGACATTTCAGTTTTATAAAACATTTTGCTGCTAGAGGGTGGAAAGAATGCTTTCTTTAACAATAATGTTTCAGGAAAAAGAACACATTGGGATGGGACCTTGGAAGCCCTGAAGAGTCCCTGTGATGGGAATATGCAGCTTTTGGACCTATTGAAACTTCCTTACTTGCTTACTTACTGCCTTTTATGTACTTTGAAGGTTTTTAATTTTTTTCTATACTTATTTTTATTTTTTTATTTTTTTATATAGCTTGTATGCCGCCCACTACAATCAAAATAAATAATTCAGACAATTAAAACATCAAAATTGCAATAAAATTAAAACAATAAAACATTTAAATACAATAAATACCATATATTAAAATACTACACTAAAATCGCCATCAGGACCCACAATAATCAGTTAAAAACTTCTGGAAAATGAATGTTTTAACCTGGTGTCAGAACGTCATCAATGTTGGTGCCAGGCGGGTCTCACTTGGGAGGGCATTCCATAATCTGGGGGCAGCTGCCGAAAAGGCCCTTCTCCTACAAGCCATCCTTTTCACCTCCTTGAGAGATGGTTCTTTCAGGAGGCCCCCCTGGCTAGATCTTAATTGCCGGGTAGGTAGAGGTCACTCAACTACCATCAATAATAACATCCCAAAAGAATGGTGTTGCTATGATCAGTGAAAACAGAAAAAGCAATTCTGCAATTAAAGGAAAATATATTTTTGTAGTTATCTCAGGGAGTACATCAGAGTTTGCAATAATTGTGGCATTATAGGTAGCAAGGTATCTCTGAGAACATGGGTACTTCAAAGCAGGCATGAATGGAATTGCCCCATCACCTGTGGAGAGCACAGCCCAATGTCTTGTTAAGCAAGGTCCATATACTCTATTCCATGCCCTGTCACAAGAAACTTGGGCCATAATCACAGTACTGTATTCTAGTTTATTTTACTTCCTTAAGCTCAGGAAAATTTCTCATATTATTGATATTGTTTTGCCATGATTATTAACTTTACATTCAATATACCTGTAGAGAAACCAGAGAAGACATCAGGTCTTTTATTATTTTCAGATAAACTATCTCATTTACTACCCAGAACTCTCAAAGAATCCTTTCTCCTGTAAAATATGAATACTGTCCTAAAAATAATTCTTTACCATCTCTTTTTTAAGAATATAGGCATGTAAGATGGTCTTTAAAATTTACTTTAAATGCATAGAATTTTTATTTTTATTTAGCAGCAACATCATATTTTCTTCCTTTTAAAATGTATAATCTTTGCACCTCTCTTGAAGAGTTACCTAGCAGTTTAGCTGCTCAATAACTTATTTTTTAAAAAAAGAATGTTTCCTCTCGGAAATGCTTGCTTGTTCTGTGGCTTTCATAACATTGAATTGTTCTTTATTTTGACCTGTCATGTGTAATCACATTTCATTCACACATGAATATTTTGTTTCTTTTCTCTTGCCTAACCTCATGTATTTTATTGTATATTTTTCAAAGAAACAGAATAAGGATCTCTTTAATATAAACTGTTCTTGTTCAATTGACCGTTTACTGATATGAATGTCTCAATTTAAGTGGCAATATTTTGGTCAATTTTCCTCTAGGAAAAAAAAATATCTATATGCCTCCTAAGTCCATACAACTTCTGATGTATTTGTTTCATATTTGAGCATCAACCCCTCCCCACCCCAATTTTCTTCATTATGTGCCAGAGGAGAAAAAGACAGTAACACAAAACAAAACAAAAGTGCTGCATTCATACAACTTAACACATCAGACATGCTTGGTGAAGAATCAATCAATCAATGCTGAAATGCAAGATAGTTCTGCTTCTCAGGTCAAGGGAAATAATAGTTCAGCTACTGGTCTCAGTAATTCACTTTCTCTTTGCCCCCATAGGCGATAGCTTTTCAGACAAATCCAAAGAAGGAAATGCACATCTCTATCATGAACAACCAGCATAACCTAAGCCATTTGTTAGTACTGTACTTTCCACTCGGATTGATATGTCAAAAAGGGTTCCAGATCAGCACCGTCCCATTCCCTGAAATTTCACAGCCGAAACCCAAGATGGTAGATCAGGATGACCCTGGGTTGGGTCATTATGATACTTCAGAACTGCATTAGAAAGCACCACTTCTGGTTAACAAGGCACAGACAGTAGAATCTGGGTAAAACTGGCTAAAAAATATCAACCAGTCAAGAAAACTGCAATTTTTTCAAAGCTGCACACACTGGATGTTGTGGAAGGCTAGCTAAACACCATTGGAGTTGTTTTCCAAACTCTAGTACCAGTGTTGCCAGGGCTTGTACAACAAGTACCAATTCCCCTTTGCTTGCTTTTGGCTTGTGGGTGTATACTGGCATTGTGTTAGTGCAGCAGACATCGAGGCACTTTCCTGCTGAGCCAATGGAGCATGATGCTAGTTGGGAAAGAGCAGAGGTGAGTGGTTATGACTTTAAAGCCACCACATAAACAAACAAGACATCTTTCTACTCCAGCATTGCTCACCCTCAGATTTGTCCCTCAACAGATCCCTTAGTCTTCAGCTGGTGTTGGCAGTCCTACATTCAAAAAATAATCAAATATGAGTGGAAATCTCATTATTGATGTTTTTCATATTCAGACATGCTACCTATTTATATTTTGGGGGCTGATAAACTTGTGGAAACCCTCCCTGGACAAGGGCACCACCAGTATTGGCTGAAACACTATTCAGATTATTCTTTAAGCCATGTTCAGTGGGAAGGTCTCTTGAGGCTTAGATCCATATGATACAGTCATCCTCTACTATTTCACATTTCCTATACTGCGTTCCTGGTATATCGTGGGATTGCATTATATGAAACAAAGCCCCCCTGGGGCAAGCTGCATGGGCCTGTTTGAAGCCTCCTGCACTTATCCCAGGCCTGGCGCTGCCCCAAACGGGCCTCCAACAGGCTTCCCAGGACAGTCGGATGCCCCAGAAGTGGTTCCCAGCAAATTGGAAGTCACTTCCAGAAAACCGGAAGTGCTTTCCGGATTGCTGAAAACCACTTATGGGGTCTCTGACAAGCTTCCCGGGTCTGTCAGAGGTACCAGAAGTGGTTTCCAGCAAACCGGAAGTGACTTCTGGATCACCAGATACCACTTCTGGGGCCTCCGACAAGCTCAGGAAGCCTGTTAGAGGCCCGTTTGGGGCAACGCTAGGCCTCGGGTAATTGTAGAAGGCCCCAGATAGCCCCCCCCCCAGTCCCAACCCGACTCAGCATCCACATATCGCGGATTTTCCATTATTTCAAGTCAGGTTGGGTTGGGTCCCTAACCTCACAATAGGTGGGGGATTACTGTAGTGGCTATTTGTACTTGCCACCTGGAAGAATTCTGCATTCTCATCATAACCCTCCATTTATTTATTTGTCTGTTTAAAATAGTTTTACCCCCTCCTTTCTCCTAAAAAAAAAAAAAAGACCCAAAGTGGCTTATAGTTTAAAACAAAATATTAAGAGAGTGGCAGGATTTTTTAAAATTATAGTATCAGTTGAATATGGTCTTCAATCGCATAGAGTTGTTGCTATGGCTAGTATGCTGCTGTTGGCATATTAAAATATTGAGATAATATTTAAATACTTCTAAGAAATTTCATAGAAAACAACTTAAGTACCATTAGCTTTTGCATAAATGTTTGATGTAATCTGCTTTCTCCTGATGTTTTTTTTCTACAACTTTATTTTTATTGCTGTCGTCTCTGTGGAATCAGCTTCAGAAACGAGAACGCTCCTGCAGAGCCTATGTCCAGGTATTTTCAGTATTTTTCTACATACTGTATATGATTATTTTGCATTCCATTTACCGTGTTTTTTACTATTATGACTGCACCAGTAGTAGACCCAGCAACCACAGACTACTCTAACTTTTTTACTATCTAGACAAAATAAGAAAGTAACAATGGGAAGAGAGAGCTGAGACAAAAACATTGTTGGAAGGTATTTGAAGGTAGAACTAGATCACAACCAAGTATACAAAACTCCTGTTTGCCAAAGGGATTTTTGTGTGTGGGGGGGGGGGTAGATAAAGGTTTTCTTACAAAGGGTTGTGAGGTGTTTTTATTTTCGGCACATTCGTTTTAAAGTTTTCAGCAATGATTGACACTGAGAATTCCTCTGCCCCCTATGTGAGATCTTGAGGTACAACTGGCTGACAGCAGCTCAAGCTGGTAAAATATTATAGTATAATGTGCTCAAAGTTGTACGTAACCTGCCATAGATGCTGTAGCAACATGGAAATTTATTCACAGTTTTAATATTCTGAATGACAGCAAGCATTTCATCTTCATCATATCTGATTGAACTTCAGCTTGTTTAGCCCAACAGGGTAACACTTACCATCAAGCCTCTTTTCAAGGAACCCGCTACCACATTTAGGTATGAGCAATGTGAGAAGCTGAGCTCAGAGAGATCGTTGCATACAGTTTTCCTGATGAATTCAGTGGCAGTTTGAGGATGTTCTTACACGTAGAGGCAAACAGAACCTGGTGGCACTGGCAAAAAAACCCAGTTCAGATAGCATGGAGGTTCAGTGTTAACTCCCATAATATCATATTTCCCACTCTGAACCCAGCCAGAAGTTCCAGAAAGATGAACGCAGTAGTATTGAATAAAAAGATTAATTAATAAAAGTTACTAATAGATCCTGAAGAATCAATAGTATTCTATTTACATTTATGGAATACATCAGGACCTTTGTGTTTGTGGGAAATTGGCTTCAAGCCCCACCCCCGGCATGCAGATGCTGAGAAATGTGGATTATAGCAAACAAAATAATAGTGAATGATATACATCATATGTTCTCTGGCTCCCTCTCATACTGATATCATGAAAATATATTTCTCTAACAAATGCTATACATCACACGTTTTCTGGCTCCCTCTAATGTCAAATTCTGTAACTTTATCATTAATATATTAATTAATGTTAATATTTATTAATTAATATATTAATAAAATCTAAAAATATTAAAAGAAAAGTCCCCAATATATTAATATATTGGGGACTTTTAATATTTTTAAATTGTAGATGAGTGAATCAGCAGATGTTGATGCTGCAGATAAAGGGGTTCTACTGTACTTTTAGTCCTAATGAATGTAATCAGCAAAGGCAACTATATAACTTGTAATTCTAAAAATGGGGTGTAAATTAAATGAAAATGGATAATGAAATCGCTCTCATGATTTCCCCCCAGTTTCTGCTCAGCATGCATGTTTAGGAAATGCAACTCGTAGTAGTCGTTTTGCCCTTTCCACATTCTTTCTGGTGATGCTGCGTCACACAGCAAGTATGACTTGAATTTGAAAATCAGTCAGTTATCATAAACCCAGTAATCAGGAAGTCATGAAGATATGGTCGTGAAGCAGTATAACTTTTGGAAGTGAATTGGTGTGTGAAATAATCTCAATAGACATTATATGTTTCATACCATTTTTATGACTCAGCAGGCCAGTAAATACCTAGCCAGGCAATGGCTGACCTTTGTGATATCAGAGTTGGTAAACCAATAGTAGCAGGAGCTTCAACTCAACAAAGATGGCGGCTGTGGTGTCAGAGAAGATCAGCCATTAGCCTTATTAGCAAGGTTCAGTACAAGGTGTGCTCCTGTACATGATCAACTCAGCCTCGCTCTCATGAAAATGCCTCTTAAAACACCCTTTAAAAATAACATTTGAAAGTAATTACGGAAAATAATAGAAGAATGTTACTTCCTACAGCAGCAAGACATTAGAGGACACATCTCTGTACACCTCTTTTGGTCATTAAAAGGTGGGATGCATCTACCGTTACGCTCTTTCCTTGGGGCCAGGAAACAGGAGCGGACTAAAGGATGTGAAGGCCTTTGGCATGGCCCACCCAAGGCCCAGGCACACCCAGGAGAACAGGCCTTCCTGATTCAGAGGCTGCTTAGCAACATAAATGTCATTGTATCATCTAATCCCAACAAAGTTCCTATAATGTATGGATTTTAGTAAAAATTATACATTTTTTTAAAAAACCCTAAATACTGCAGTTAATTTTTCTGTATGAAATGCATTTCATTGAATTCTGGTGTTCTGAGAGGAAATTAAAAAAGATTGTCTATTCTTTCCATACCGTAAATGAAAATCTACTATGTCTTGTATAAAGGTTCAGTTATGCAAAACAGGTCCAGGACTTCCACCAGGTCAGACCCCTTCATCTAATTTATTGGTGTGTTAATTTTGCCCCAAAAGTATTGCTTAACTCCAATACTTATTGAGACTTTTATAATCTGCTTGTGGGGAAAATGTCTGCCACTTGCCAGTCGTTCTTGTATCTAGCCAAGTACACCTTGATCTTCTAAAGACTGAACTATCTGCAAAGCTCATGGGGAAAAGGGGGGAGATGCTGAAGAATATCTGTAAGCGCCATCAGTTGTGTGACAAGTAAAGCTGTGTAATTACAAAGTCTGGGTATTTGGAGCAGGAGAGTGATTCTCCCTTTGCTAAGTGCACTTTTCTGGCTGTTGACACTGATTACCTAGTTCAGGCACATATCTTTTTGTCACTGTCATTGATTCACTGTGTTCCTTTGGGGAACCCTGTTAAAAACTGGTATTGCCACTTTAAAAAAAACATGTTTTCTAGTTAGATTTTGCAGGAATCTACCTGTCACTTCATCCCAAGAGAATCTGAGGTCAGGAGGAAGGGGCTGTCACACAACAGCAAAGAGGCAGAGGCAAGGACATGGGAAGCAAGAGGGAGAAAGGAATGGAGACTGACAAAGGACAAATCATTGGGGAAGTGTCATTCTATATCCTCACATACACTTGAATCCACTAGCAAGTGTGAAGGCAGAGAATGGGGCTTCAGTAAAACAGCAAAGGTTAAACATTTCTGTCAGGCACAGTCCTGGGTTGAAGAACAGCCCTCAGTGGACCAAAGGATATGAGTTCTCATTCAGCTTTCCTTCTCTCTCTCTCTCTCTCTCTCTGTTGGGATTAGATGATGCAATGTGAGTTACATTTGAGGACTGTATGTTTCTATAGACCTACAAAGTGGATAAATTGTTGTGCAGTGCCACAGAGTGTGCTTGGTTGCAACTTACTCTTTGTTGGTCTCACAACTCCCAAATCCAGATGGGGAAGATGGACTGTCCTACTCTATTTCCTCATGAATCATCTGTGACTTTCCATATTTCAAAAGAAGTGGACCTCAAATCTTTATTATTATACCACTATTTTTTTAAATTGCAAGCTTTCAATTTATACTAGTCCTCATTAGACAATGCAGCATGTATTGTGCCTGGTGGAAGGAAGGAAGGAAGGAAGGAAGGAAGGAAGGAAGATTTCCATGCCAGGTCTGCTTCTTAAATGTGGGTTCTAAAATGCAGGATGCAAGCATAAGTCTGCTCCTAGCAGCTGCTGGTTCACAATTTCATGAACCTTCCTTCTTTGTGTTTTGTTCTTAGTACAGTGGTTCCTCTACTTATGAGAGGCTTGACTTAAGAGCAACTCCTTTTAAGAGTGAAAAACCATGGGCGTTTTAACTGCTACCTTACAAATTTTATATGTGGTCTGCTCTACCTACATTTTTTTGTTTTATTTTTTGATTTTTAAATTATTGTTTGATTTTTTTAGATAGGGCTGCTCTACTTAAGAGTTGTTCGACTTAAGAGCATGCATTTGGAATGAATTAAACTCATAAGTAGAGGCACCACTGTACTTGGTTCTTCTCCTTCCCCATACCTGTACATATCTCCCTCCCTTTCCCTCTGTTTTTGGTCATTTGCCTGTTTATGGCCTCACAGGGTCTCTTCAAAAATTCTTCACAATGTGGATGCAAAATTCCACTTTCTGCCATCACTGCCATAAATTCAGCCCCTCGGTGATTAAAAAAAAATCCCCAACATCGCCTAAATACCTTTCTCCTGGAAAAATCTCTTTTCCCACCGAAAATGGATCCTGGAGCCAAACCATCTACCTCCTCGGTTCCAGATTTATCTCTTAAGAAGTTTCGTTAGGCTCCTGCGAAGCCTAAGAAACAGAAGAAACAGAAACTGGAGAAGCTTCCTAAGTCTGAGCCAGTGTATTCAGCCCCTTCTACAGACGTGCCTTGGGATTCCTCTGCACCCGGCTCCGGTTTCTTCTCCAATCCATCCACCTTCTCTCCACTCCAGCCACAGGCTTTCTTGGACTTAGATTCGACCTCATCATCGAAGTCTCCTCCTCCTCCTCTTGAGGATCCCAGTTGTCTTAAAGGACTATTTGTTCCCTGTACTCGTCCAGACAGTGACTTCTTTCTGCCTCCCTGGGTGCTCCATCTTCATTGCATCTGATGCATCTGGGATCTGTTGCTGTGGCTCCTGCCGCTGTACCTTCTTGGCAGCCTACCCAACAGGATTTCTTCAGCCAGTCTCTCTGCCAAATCAAAAATTTCATCACCACCCAAAAGTTCCACCTGGTGACTCTGGACTCTATCATTCCCTTGTTGTGCCAAGGGGACTAGTTTGCAGTGATAGATCTCAAGGACATGTACTTTCACATCTGAAGCGACGTCATCGTCGCTTCCTACATTTCATGATTGGCCACAAGGTTTAAAATCATAGAATCATAGAATCATATGTTGTTTGTTTATCAGTACAAATCCCTTCCTTTTGGCCTCACAACAGCTCATACAGTATTCACCGAATGTATGGCTCCTGTGGCAGCCTTTCGAAGAACCAAGGCATCATGGTATTCCCTTACATCAACGATCGGCTGATCATAGAGGAATCTGAATCCCAAGCCTATCACCTGTCACAACTCGCCCTCTTCCTACTGGAGGACCTGGGTCTAAGAGTCATCTTGGAAAAATTCCTCCTTCCTCCATCCCGGGTGGTCACTTACATCAGGGCCACTCTGGACTCCCTCCAAGCCAGAGCTCCCCCCCCCAAACACCGTCTGCAAGACATTTACTCCCTGATCCGTATCTTCCAACCAGGACACTGGATCCAGGTGCATTCCAACCAATGTCTTTTGGGCCAGCATCTGACAGCATGTATCTTACTTCCACTGACTAGGTACACAAACAAACTGGGGGAGGCAGTGTTATAGGGTGCTCTGCTGTTTCGCGTGGCAGCTGGTCTCTACTGCAGCTGATGGTGTAGAGAGGGTAAAGTCACCAGAGACAACACAAAATCAGCATCATGAGCCTCCAGTCGCAAGGACTTTTGTTATTTTGTTAAGAGCCTCGCTGGTTAAATGCCTGTACTGGTTAGCTGATGGGTTCAATCCCTGGTAGCAGGCTCAAGGTTCACTCAGCCTTCCATCCTTCCGAGGTCAACACAAAGTCCCAGCTTGCAATGAGCCTGCACTGTAATTAAAAATTGCAAACCGCCCAGAGACTTTGTAGTTATTTTTATTAGTAGTCTGTCTTCATTTTGTAAATAAGAAAATAACCAGACAGGAAATGTCTGTGATCAGCAATATCAGTTGCAAGGACTCCCTTGGTTCTTATTGTTTTCAAAGGAGAACTAGATCAACCAGAATCAGAGGATCTGATGGGGACCTGGAACTTTGCTTTGATATTTGGGGATCCATCCCACTGTTCTGCTTTGTCTGAGAAGTAACTAATAACATGAAAACTCCAACTCCATTGGTGTGTGTAAGAGAAAATGGTTCTACTGTCCTTATTTCCTCCCCAAAGTGGCAGAACTCCCATGTGCTTAGAAGATTTTCATATTTTTTTCATAATTCATCAATCTTAGCTTAAAACATCAGCAAAGAGTAGAAGTCAGGAAGAATGAAAGCAGCTGAAGCATTATTATTATAATAATAATGTACAATCAAGTCAATTCCAATGTATGCCAGGGTTTTCAACTATGAGGTATTGAGAAGTGGTTGCATGCAGCATGCCTAGTGGTCTTAGCATATCACCCCATCAGACACACATACTCCAGGTGGTATCAGCTGGCCCTCTCCCACAGTGGGGATTCAAACTCTTTGCCCTTTGTTCAATGACCAGGCAGTCCAACTCACTGAGTTGTACCAGGTAGGTTTGCAGCTGAGTGCCAGTTGGTAAACACCTGAGGTTCAGAGATAAGAGGGCAAATCCCTGATAACCAGCTGCCTCTCACTTGTTGCAATGAATAGATGGGGTTCATAGAAAATGACCCCCCTACTCTGCTTTTCTTCACAGGCCATGGTTGAAACTGTCAATAACCTACTGCAGCCCCAGGCTTTAAATGCATGGAAAGACCTCTCTGCAAGTGATCAGCTGCGTGCAGCAACCATGTTACTGGACACAGTGGAAGAAAGTGCCTTCGTACTAGCTGACAACCTTCTCAAAACTGACATTGTGAGAGAGAGTACTGAAAACATTCGTAAGTAGCAGAAATAACTGGTGGGAGGGATCGGTTTCATTAGCAGTTATGGCGCTACGTACTTTGTTGCCTGAGAGCAAGAGCCGGTGGGGCACATTTACCGGCCTGGAAGAAGTGTTTATGTCACCCATACTCTGTAAATCTCCAGCAAATCAGATCGAACAGACTAAGTGGCTAAGGAAGTAGCAGTGCATAATAGACTTTGGGTATAATTGAATTTTCTCAGAAAATCCAGTCAACCCTCCTTAAATGGAATATCTAAGAAATTTCACAGGTTGCAGAAATATTAGATAAGACTTATGAAATATATGTTTGTATGTATCATATTAATATCTCTTAATATGGAAGGCTGTGTGAACCTCAATCCTGGGTTGAATTCAGGTCATGAGCAGTGTTTTGGCTGCAGTACTTCAGTTTAACCACTTCTCCACATGACTCCTAGAATAGCTAACTACCGGTACTTGGAATAAGAACCAGTAGCAGCCTTGTTAAAGTTTGTCACTAAACATCTTCCAAACCTGGACTGACTTAGTTTCATCACATTTTTATAAAAAATAAAAGGGACTATGTATAGCTGTCTTGAGCATCATTTCATTGAAAGCATGATACAAGGGAAGGATGTTGTTGTGGTGTTGTTGTTACAGTCATGACCGACTCTTCGTGACCCCATGACCATGGAGTTTTCTTGGCAGGAATAGTGGAGTGGCTTGCCAGTCCCTACTCCAGGCACATACACCTGGTATCCCCTCCCTGATGGTCACCCATCCAAGTACTAGCCAGGCCTGATCCTGCTTAGCTTATGAGATCAGGCGAGAACGGATGTGCTCAGGCCATTTAGACAGCTTACAAAGGAAGGATACAAGTGTTTGAATTAAATAAATAAACTGTGTTAGATTCATCATTGTTGCTTCAGTTTCTCTTGCTGCAGCCTGATTGCTAAAATCTGCTACAATCTTTAGCAGACCCTGGCAATCCTGTGAAATACAGCAAATTTCTTCTGTGTGATTTGCTTTTCTAGAGTTCCGAGGATACTTGATTCTGTTAGGGATAAGACCTCTAGATTTTGGGATTCTCACTCCCAGAATTCTCCCAGAATCATCCCCCCCCCAGCAAATTTCTGGTAGATGGAGTCCAGAAACAGAATGCAACAGACACAGTTTCTGCTCTTTGGAATTCATAAGGCTACCTTAGAGTCACAAGACTTCACAGGTAGGATAGTTCCTTGGGAGGTGCCCTTTGTAGAACATAATGGGTATCTCTCTACCCGAGAGAGAGAAAAAAATACTCATTCCCCTTGAGTAAGGTTATGGAAAACCAATTAATTTCGTAGACCACTATTTTCTTTAAATGCTGATTGTTAGCAGGACAGTCAAGAAATTATTCATAAAATGATGATCTTAGGTAAGTGCCCCAGGTCCGAGGCATACCCCTTGGCACAGGTATATAGGTCACAGCGACTAACTTCCAACTAGACTCATCATTGCTACATGAGTCTCACAACTGAAAACTACTGGACTAGAGTTTTCTATAGATAGTTCACTTGGAGAAACACCTGTAGAAGTTTGTATTTGAAGCCAAACCAGCCTCTGACTTTAAGTGAAAAATTAGGCTGCACTTATTTATATAACTTTAAAAACAAAAAGGTTGTCCCTGCCTGACTTAGTGAAGGAGGAATTAAGGCAATGCCTAGCAAAGAGTTAAGTGGCATGAGTTGTTTAATTATTCCTTCTTTCCTCCCTTTCTTTGGAAGTATACTTCCAAACTTTGTGATTTGGATGTGACCCATACCTCTTCTATTTAATTTAATTTTCCTGTGGTGTACTTTGTGTTTTTTCTTAATTCTTTCCCATTTCTAAAATGCATTTTATTTCAGCATTTATTGACTGGTGATGTATTATTTCTGTGTATGCGAAGGGGGTCAGTTGGCAAGACTCTGGAAGGGGTGGGTGACACTCAGCTGGTTAATAGGCCAGAGAAGACACAATAATAGGAGATAAAAAAGGAAGGGCAATCAGGCTATTGATACCTATCAGATAACTTTCAGATCACCAAAAGGAACTCAGGTCATTCTGTCAACAAGCCAAGGGGTGTTAGAATGCTAGTGCTTAGCAATACAATGAAAACCAGCAGTAATCCATGATCTGATCCTGGAGGAGAATGCTGGCTTGACTTGCATTACTAAGACTCAAGTGAATTAGTTGAGTGGCATTGATCTATGCCAGCTGAATTCTCCCAGATTCTCAGTGCAGCATGTACAAACACTGAGCAGGTCTTTTTGGTGGTCTGTTTGGATAAAGGGTGGATAACATTACTGTGTGTGTCTCAAAGGTGGTGTTTGTGGACTTTCTTTCAAATTGTATATATCTGTTTTGCCTCATGGAAGCAGACTTATAGTTTCATCTTTGATGGTTGCTCCTGCTTCCCCATCCCACATAACTGTCTTTATAAACGTTTCAAAGGTATAATCACCATTGATACGGTTATGTAAAAATACCTTTTTAAATTTTGTATGAATATCCTAATATTGTACTTATGCAAACATTGTATATTGAAACTGTAAATATTTTGGTTTTCCTTTTCCATTGTTATAAAAGTACCATTTGGGTTTTGTATGCTTAATAGTTAGAAATCACCCAAATGGTTTGCATTTCAGTTGTATGCTGCTTGCATTCATTATACCTCTAGGAAAGACATATGCAAAGTTTATTGACTTCAATTTTAAAAAAGTTCTTGCAGGTGGAGGCCTTCTTCTTTTATTCCTTTCCCCACGAATAGTATTTTCCTGCTTTTCTTTTTTGGTGAGGCTCTATCTATAAACCTCGTGTTTAAGATTCTCCTGTCTTCAGGAAAAGGCTGGAATCTGGGAGAGGTAGTCTTGTATTAGGAGGATTTTAAAAAAAATCCAGATCTTGTCAGGATGAGTTATGTGCCTGGAACTCCATGCTGACCTATACCTGCAGCCGATTGCGCCAGCTGGCTGCCACCTCGGTCATGCCCTATGCTTTTCATTTGTAGTCAGGATGGGAAGATGCCTGCACATTCAAGCCTCCTGCTTGGACTGTGCACCTCCTTGGTATTTCAGCTCCTTTCCAAGACCCCGTGTTCAGCAGAGCTCTAATGTGAGTATTTGTACTTAATGCTGCACATGGGCAGGTGCACCATGCACCATGCCTGACATTCTCCCTCCTTGACTGAAGCTTGTCTTTGAGCTAGTATAATTCCAAGATCCTTGGATGTTTCCCAATGTACTGCATCAGTAGTTGTGCAGTGGCTTTCTTTTCAGGCATGCATTAGGAACATTGTTCTGCTGACCTCTGAACTTGAGCTCAACTGACAGTAAGATGGCATCACATCATTTATGCAGTTTCCTCCCCAGAAAAAATCTGCATGACACTGATTATGCTATTCATTTGGCACCATGTACAGAATGACCTAGCAACCATGGGCCTGATCCAGAACATTGGCAGCTCTGAAATGGGACAAGTCAGGTTGCAGGTCTCAAGGCACCTGATTAACTGAGAAGATGTAGTAGCAGTTGAAAATGTGACTATGTATGTTGCATGCACAGCACTGGAATACCAAAAGCTGGTGTAGAGTAGAACTAGAGAGGGACAACAGATGGGACAAGCTCATGAGACCTGCAATGCCAATGCAAGGTTTATGCAAAACCTAAGAGACAATTTATTATCTCCCCATCTGTCCTGAAGTATGATGTAGATACGATCGAGCTGGTTTTGTGCAGTAGAGAGCTTCTTCTCTGTGAATTCTAAATGCAGGATGAGCCAAGATCCACTGTTAGAATAGCTATGGATACCCCAAACTCCAAAGGGTGTGTGTCTGTGTGCAAGGGATGGGAAAATGAATATTATTTGAACCAAGGGGTTAGAGCAGGCATAGCCAAACTTCGGCCCTCCCGATGTTTTGGACCACAACTCCCAGAATGCTAAGCTTAGATTTCCAGTGGCAAAGGACTGTGGGAGTTGTAGTCCAAAACATCTGGAGGGACAAAGTTTGGACATTGCCTGGGTTAGAGGAACTGACTGAGGAGTGACAAAAAGGGAGGGATGTGTTAAGGTCCTGAGTAATGGGAAATGCTAACAGTCCAGTGGTACTTACCCTAAACCACCTTATGTGCTTCAACTTCAATGTACATCTACCCCTTCCTGTTTCAGGTGGGACTGCCAATCTTTCAAAGTTCTCTTGTAGAAGAAACTACACATTCTGGATGCCCAGATTTTAAAAAAAAAAACACGTCATGTGTTTCTCCCTCCTTCCGTCTCTCAGTTGGCGGGGTATTATATATGCATGTGGCATTGGGAGGAGACTTAGCTTTTCCTCCACATAAGTGACCCCCCCCCAATTCTCCCCCCTTCGTGCACCAGAGGAAGAATAAGAACCACTGTGCACGGGAGCAGTTTTGTTAGCCAACCCCAGTAAAACAAATATTCTTCTTGTGCCTTGCAAACTAATGAGTTGATCTTAGCATCAGATCTTGTGAATAAAATCATGGAATAGATTTGGAAACAATTCCAAGAGTTGTCTAGTCCAGCCTTCAGCCAAGCCCAAAGAAACTGCACGAATGTTCATTGTATGAATAAGTAACGGCCAGAATCCTATTGTGTCTTTGCATCAACGTAACTCCATTAGAATAACTTTTGAAAGGCAAACTGCCACAATTTAAGAAGTCGATGTAGGCATTTCCTGATGCTTTTGGAGTTGTGCAGTTGGTGTGCTGTGCCAACTGCTTAACTTGTGCCAATTTTACACTGAAATTTATGCCAGTGGAGTTAACATGAGGGTGTAACTTGCAAAATATTAACCATTATACAGTTGAAGGCATCTCTCTGCATTGTGCTGATTTCCATACTAAAGAGCTACATTTCTTCCCAGTAATTTTCCCTCCACCCTGAATGTATTTAAGGAGTCAATCTATGGAAGCCATTCTCCATGCATGAGAAGTGAATTACAGTCCACAAAGAAAGCTACTGCCAAATAAAATGACCATTAGTGGCCCATTCTTTCACTTCGTGGTTTGTCAGCAAGCTACACCCAACTCAGGAGGTGATTAAAAGGCCCACATGGATTCCATGCCCCCTCCCCTTTCATGGGTTGGTGAGGAAGGTCCACAGAGCCCCAGCTGGGAAGGATGGAAAGGCACACATACAGGGAGAGTGCAGCGTGTCTGCGGGAGAGGGCGTTAATATGAGCATGCTTTCATTTTGACTTTGAGTTCTTACACCAGTACTTTAATAAACAGATCTTCTCTCAACATCTCCCAATCTCTTTTTGGTTTTTCTTTTTAATTCTGTATTAAGTAAGGTATGTCAGTTCTACTGTTTTATAATTATATTTGTTTAATTGATCTTGATATTTCCTTGATCCTCAATTTTACCAAGTGGTTTAGGAGTCCTGTTGGGCTGAACAGTAAGAAATAAGTGTGTATGTGTGTATGGGGGGTGGGGGGAAATACATACTTTGATGCTTAGTACATAGGGTGAGGAGTGTTATCACTTCTCAGTGGCAATTTGAGTGCAGAGTAGGGATTGGAAGGATCTTAGTGGTCTCTGCTGGCATCAGAATGGTGTGAGGAAGATCATTCAACCCTAGCTTATGAGTAATTGATGTAAAGAATAGCATTTGGACCTAGATGGGCTCATTGACTCTACAACTAAGTCAGTCAGTGGATTATGCTGATAGAGCTACTTTCCTGGTAGGTGAGTAAATGCTTAAGGACAAGGTAGACCCACCAGATGGAACAAGCTTCAAAAGGCATCCTCTTTTGTACAGCAAATATACTCACACTAGTTTAGAGAAGTTCGCTTTTACTGCTTAAGAACATTGTAGATGGCATATGTACATAAATAACACTGCAGCCTTTTGTGCTGCCTGTTTATTGTTTCAGATGTCTTTATGTGGAGTATCAGCATACAGTAGTCCCCCTTTTATCGTGTGGGTTAGGTTCTTAAACCATCCGCAATAAATAAAAATCTGCAATATGCAGACGCTGTTGTGGTGATGGCTCCCACATATCGGGTCGGGTCCGGAGGCTTCCGCTGTGGCCGTGGCTGGGTCCGGAGGCCCTCCTTCTCTTACCCTTCCTTCTTTCACCTCAGCTGGCTGAGGGAAAGGGGTCTGGTCCCAGCCACACCATTGCGCCAGAAAACTGGCCAGTGAGAGGGCGAGTGAGGGGAAAGGCAGGCAGTGGTTTCTGGTGGCTGTCTAGTTGTGGAAACTTCTCCTGCTTGGTCCATGATATTTGGGGTGCAATGTGGTGGGGGACTATTGTACATATAGCATATGGAAATTGTTCTGTGTTTACAATTAGTTTCACCCTTTGCAGACATTTACATGCAGTACTTTGCAGAGGCTGACATGCTTTTTCATCTCGTTCATACTAACAGAGCTGGAAGTTGCCAGGCTTAGCACAGAAGGAAACTTGGAGGACCTGAAATTTCCACAAAATACAGACTCTGGCAGTACCATCCAGCTGTCAGCAAACACACTCAAACAGAATGGCCGAAATGGTAAGTAGAGCAGTTCTCAGTTGTTGCTTTTTAAATGGTTTAGTCATCTGGGTTATTCATTTAGTTTCAGCTTCTGATTGCTATAACCCACCCATAACCTATATCAAGTTGTCAACCACATGTCTGTCTAGGCAAGCATGATCAGGTCTGACTGGCCCCAGTTCCCCAGGGTTTTGTGGAGAGAGCTTTCCTAGTTGTGCTGAAATACCTGTCAGGGAGAATTTGGAACATGCAAATTATGTCCCTCTGTCACTAGGCTATGAACTCAAAGCCTGTGTGTTTTGCTGAAAAAATAAGTCAAACCCACTAGACTCCGCTTTCCGATGCAAGTTGGGGCATAACATAAGGCTATCCTCAGTCAGTGAGGGAGTTACTGCAGTTCTTCTCCTTCCCTTACCATTTGGTAAAGTCTGATGTAAAGTCGTATGGGGAAAAGTCACGTACTAAATCTCCTTCTTTCACCTCTGTCACTGGTATCTTCTGCAAAAAGGCATAAACTGGTGTGAACTGTGGTTTGCTCAACTGCTACTGCAGTTGCATTTTTCTGTGGAATTAAAAAGCTGTACTTCTCCAGCTCCTAGACCTAAACCGTTTAATAGCCCTTGCTTTTCTTGGCCAGCTACATTTTCATTAGCCAGGTTCTGAGTAATTTGTCTTAGGAACCTCAGTTGACTTAGTAATTACCTGGCTTGCTCCCTCTCCAGCAGTTCCCAAATATTGCCTCAAAATCAGAAGGGCCATACTTTGCAAACAACATGGCTGACCTCTGTTCCAAAATGCTTTTTGAATGCGGAGCGTTTCCATCTTCCTCACTGAGGAATTCTAGCACAGCACTGCCTGCTGTGAGTTTCTATGTCAAAGGCTATTCACCTCACAGTGGTAAATAGCAGTACACTAACCATCTGCTGTTGCCCAGAATGTGACACATGTGTCCTTTGGGTCGAATGAGGTGTTTTCATAGGGAGAGAATGAGCCTATAATAAACTAGGGCACCTAGATAGATTCCTGTCTTCCACGTTTCCCCTTCGCCTCTTAATCTTTCCCCAGACTACTCCGCATAAAGTCCCATCATGCAACTGACAAGGAAACATACTAGGGATGGGCTATTCATTTTGGAAGATACTGGTTCCAAAACAACATGCAGGAGAACAGCTGCTGTTCGGAAGCCTCCGAAACACAATCAGCCAATCCCTTACCTTGCTCTGTGCCCACGCGGGGCTGAACTCCAACGAGCAAGAAGCCTCCGACGTCGTCATTCCTTCTCCCTGGTGCTGGCCAATCAGGAGCTGTGCAGGGAAATGCATCATCCCAACTCCCTGTCTGATTGGCCAATGCCAGGGAGAAGGAAAGATTACATCAGAGGCTTCTTCCTTGTCGGAGCCCAGCCCCACGTGGGCGCTGAGCAAGGTAAGGGATTGGCTGATTGCGTTTCAGACGCTTCCGAATACCAGCTGGGCTCACACATGCCGTTTCACAACCAATAGCTTCTGAAACAAATAGCCCATTCCTAGAACATACCATGCCAGAACATTCCCCCTGCATAAGCAACTCTTTTCCTGTTCCTTCTTGTTCTTAAGGTCACCTTTCTCCTTGGAATGTAAAAACTATAGATATGTATTTTAAATTATATTGAAGATTTATTTCAAACACAGAAATTATACAAACTTTTAGAAAGACTACAGAAATGAGCACACATTGGACAATGGTGAATGCTGGGGATCAGAGTGTGTTGAACTGCAGAAGGGAAGTGGCAAAATGAGATATGGTTCCAGGCGATACAAGGAGGAGTTCCAGAAGTCTCAAGAAAGGAGGTGAACAAAAGGGTATAGGAGAGTTTGGGGTCAGAAGTTCAGGGTAGAATTCAGAAATCTGGGAAAGGAGCCAGAGCTAGGATCTATTTTAAATCCAGGGGGCAGATTAGGGACTAATGGCAACGTTGGCAACCGTAGGTCTTACACAAGTGTTGATGTGCCATTCATAGAATCATTGAAAGATTCAGTTGAAAAGAGTCTATAAAACCATCAAGTTCAATCCCCAGTTCAGTAATAAATTCATTTGATCTATTCATGGACACAGAATCACGAAGAGTCAGACATGACTGTAATGACACAACACACACACAGCTGGGACTAACAATGAGAGTTAGGCTTAGGATAAAGCTATCTCAATGACAAGATCATATGACTGCACGAGCTCTTCCCTGAAATGTGAAGGGTCACTGCTTTAGGCACTTATACACTGTTTGCCAGGTCAGTGTGCACTAAGCCTGAACATTTACTTGATTTTATTTCTACTTGAGTTGTGTTGTTGTGTTTGTTTGTTTTTTACTGATGTAGTGTATCTTATGTATCTGTACCCTGATTATCCTTGCTATTGGGTCACTTTTAAAGACTTTCTATAACAAATTTGTATTTGATGGCATATTCCCTAATTATGAAAACTTCATTGGTAAAAGAGTTTCTTTTCAATCCATTTCTTATTTATTTATTTTTCTTTCAAGGTGAAATCAGAGTGGCCTTTGTCCTGTACAAGAACCTGGGTCCCTATCTATCAACAGAAAATGCCAGCATGAAACTTGGGTTGGAAGCCATGTCAACAAATCACTCTGTCATAGTGAACTCTCCCATCATCACAGCAGCAATAAATAAAGAATTCAGCAATAAGGTTTATCTGGCTGATCCTGTTGTATTTACTGTCAGACACATCAAGGTAAGGGACTAGTACTCTTGGTTGTTTTTGTTTATTTCTTCAATTGGTTAGTTTAGTTTAGTTTAGTTTAGTTTAGTTTAGTTTAGTTTTTTTATTTCAGCCTTTAATGTTTTTATTTCCCCCTGAAAATGTAGCAGAAAGCACATTCAGCTTTCTTCACATATATCACTTCCTTCAGGGAAGTGCGCAGTGAGGTCCCTCAAGATTCTGTCTTGGGCCCAGTGCTCTTCAACATCTTCATAAATGACCTTGATGAGGGGACTGATGAAGTGATGAAGCCACGAAGTGAAGATGACACAAAGCGGGGGGGGGGGACTGCCAATACCTTGGAAGACAGACTCAACATTCAGAAGGATCTTATTTATTTTATTTATTTGTTGAGAGTATGTTTACCCCGCCTTTATCCTTGGAAAAGGACCCAAGGTGGCGTACAGTAATGAGGGACAATATACAGTCCAGTACAATTAAGACATATTCAAGTTTGGGAGCAGGGAATTGAGGGACATCTTACAGCATTAAAATGCAACATTCAAGCTATAAGAGAACACAAGCAGTTAAAAAAAGAGTAAAAATTCCATGTAATCATGCACGGTAGACCATCCAAAAGTTTTGGGGAATGAAGACTTAACATTGAAAACATGGTGTCATTGCAATCACATAAGGGAGATATAAACACAAAGTTATAAGTGGTTATAAACACAAAGTCTATGTAATCATGTGTGATAGATTCATTTAAAGACACATAATAGGTAGTCCATCATTCAGGGAAAGCTTGCCTGAAGAGAAAGCAGAGATGGGATAGTCCAGTCCTGGCCTCTAGTGAGAGGGATTTGCAGAATCTGGGCACAGCAGCTGATAAGGCCCTTTCATGGGTTCCCATGGAACATATCTGTGAGGGTAGTGGGATGGAGAGAAAGGCCTCTCTTGTTGACCTTAAAACCTGAGCCAGTTCATACTGTGAGGTAGCTAGGATCTTTGAGGTAGCTAGGACCCAGTTCGTACAATGCTTTGTTGATTAAGGTCATCTTGAACATTGGACCCTGTCCAACAAAATGCAGTTGAATGACAAGAAAAGTAAGGTCCTGCACTTGGACAGGAGAAACCAGATGCATAGGTCCAGGATAGGTGGTACCTGCCTCAATATTAG
This sequence comes from Phrynocephalus forsythii, assembly GCA_029282475.1. Classification (NCBI taxonomy): domain Eukaryota; kingdom Metazoa; phylum Chordata; class Lepidosauria; order Squamata; family Agamidae; genus Phrynocephalus; species Phrynocephalus forsythii. Next base: position 4,621,236 of record JAPFRF010000011.1, read on the forward strand.
TACCTGGTGGACCATCGCCTAACAAAGCAGCAGTGAGCTGCAGCTGCCAAAACAAGCTAACACGGTCCTAGGCTGCCTCAAGAAGGAGATAGAATCAAGATCACAGGAAGTGATAGCACCACTCTATACCACCCTAGTGAGGCCACATTTAGAATACAAACAAAACACAGAAGCCCTAGAAAAAGTGCAAAGAAGAGCAACAAAGATGATAAGGGGACTGGAGGTTAAATCATATGAAGAACAACTAAAAGAACCAGGCACGCTTAGCATGATGAAGAGAAGACTGAGGGGAGACATGATAGCAGTCTTCCAGTACTTGAAGGGCTGCCACAGACAAGAGGGCATTTATTTATTCTTAATTGCACCTGTGGGTATGACAAGAATGAATGGGTGGAAACCCATCAGAGGGACAGCCAACCTGGAAATAAGGAGCAATTTTCTGACAGTGAGAGTCATTCAAAAGTGAAACAGCTTCCCTCCTGATGTTGTGGGTGCCCCATTACTGGAGGTTTTCAAGAAAAGATTGGACAGCCATCTGTCTGGGATGGTATGAGGTCTCCTGCCTTGGCCAGGGGGTTGGACTAGAAGACCTCCAAGTTCTCTTCCAACCCTATGATGATTCCATCTATGATTCTATGAAATATCAGTTGGATCCAGTTAAATATTGCTTTGAATTATAAGATACCTTAAAAAAACCTAATGCCATAAATTATAGAATAAACATTTCTTTTTATTAGAAATCTCATTTTTAATCATTAACCGACTCATTTCTTATTTGTTTACTGGAATTAAGTCATTCATTTGATTTATAGCCCTCTCCTTCTTAGCAGCTTCAGACAATGTAACAAATCCAGCATTTTATCCTTGTGATGAGGGAAACTGGCAATTATCTGGCTTCAAGGGACTATGGTTGTTGGAATTGTCATAGAGTAATTAATCTCTGTTCTTCTGTGGAAATATGGCAGGACTGTTCTGGAGAGCTCAGTGTAATCTTTAGTATGCATCACTCGGGAAGAAAAAAATAAAAAAACATTTTATCTAAGTGAAAAGGTAGCACTTTTATGTTGCATGTCTTTGGGAGAGCTTCTCCTGTTTCATTCTCTGCTGATTGGGACTGGGAAGGCAGAATATGTTTATTGTTCCCATTATGAGTTGTTATTGTGTTACAAACCATGATGGAGATGTGTAATCTCCAGGCTTAAAACCAGGGTACTCCAAGGACCAGATGCAGGGGAGTAGTATCAGGAGACAGATATCTAGTCTTGTGTGTTCCCGGACACATTTGGTGGGGCCACTGTGAGATACAGGAAAGCTGGACTAGATGGGGCTTTGACCTGATCCAGCAGGGCTCTTCTTATGTTCTTGTGTGTGTGTGTGTGTGTGTGGTTTTTTCTTTTGTTTTGTTTTTTCTCTCCCGTAGCAGTCAGAGGAAAATTTCAACCCTAACTGTTCCTTTTGGAGCTATTCTAAACGCACAATGACAGGGTATTGGTCAACTCAAGGATGCCGGCTCTTGACCACAAACAAGACACACACAACATGCTCCTGTAATCACCTGACCAACTTTGCCGTCCTGATGGCCCATGTGGAAGTGAAGGTAAGAACAGCAAGAGTGCTGGAAGTGCTCGAGGCATTTGGTTCAGTGACTACAAGTAAGCAATGGCTATGAGTTTAATATGTGGAAGCAATTTTAATGCAAATAAGTTTTCTGTTTCACAATGCTACAGTTTCTCTGGACATTTGGTCCATTGGTTTATAGGCAGACCCCCCCCCCCAGGGACCGCTAATGGTTATTCTGGATGGCTTCCATAGTTGAAATGAAAGACAGAGCTGGTTCCAAAAGAACAGATGAAGCAGGAAGTGAGGCAGAGCAGCCTTATATGCTGTAAAATGTATTCACTTTCAGAAATTTTCAGGAGAAGTAAGGTGGCAGACTGTGGTAAATATACGGGTTAAAATTAAAAAGAAATGAATAATTAAATTTTCAAATTTCCATGTCAAGGGTATGTGTGTGAACGAACAGTACTTTCCAGGGAAGGCTGAGGGGGCAGGCAGGGGAGAGATCTCACAGCCCAATGTCACAAGCTCTAAATGATGCTTTGCCAAAACAAATCACCAATGTTTCAAAAGAGCAAGTATGGGTAGCAGAGGTGATGTAAACCACATATCCTGCCGTCCCTGGGAGGCAGGCTGTTCTGAGTACAGAATGTTCAAAAACCTTTTCGCATGCCTTGCTGACCACTTATTTATTTATTTATTTATTTATTTATTTATTTATTTATTTATTTATTTATTTATTTATATACTTATATCCCGCACCATCTTCCCAACGGGAACTCTGGGAGGCTAACAGGAATAAAAAAAAAACACATAAGACAAACAGTTGAAACTGCAAACAAAGGCAGCGGAAGGCAAGATGGCGACAGGCCCAAGAGGGGGAAAAAAACACTAATTGACAAGGTCGCTTTCCAGAAGGTGGTACAACAAGAGATGGGATCTACTGAACTTAACTTGACCCCACCGCATAGAAAATGGTTGCTGAATGAAACTGAAGTAGTAGGAACTTAGAGGGAAGTGACCATGTAATGCTGTAGTGTAGTTCATAAGCATAAGATGGTAGTTAAAAAGCATTAAGATGTATAGTTGCACTTGGCTCATGAAGATCGTATACACAGAGAAAAGGTGCAGAAGAGAGCGACTAAAATAATTACTGGGCTGGGGCACCTCCCTTATGAAGAAAGGCTAAAACAATTGGGCCTCTTTAGTCTGGAAAAAAGGCGCTTGAGGGGGGATATGATTGAGACATACAAAATAATGCAGGGTATGAGTAAAGTGGATAGAGGGAAGCTCTTCTCCCTCTCTCAAAATACCAGAACTAGGGGACATACACTCAAATTGAGTGCTGGGAGAGTAAGAACTGACAAAAGAAAATATTTTTTCACCCAGCGCGTTGTAAGTCTATGGAACTCCCTGCCACAGGATGTGGTGATGGCATCTGGCCTGGATGCCTTCAAAAGGGGATTGGACAGATTCCTAGGTAGTCACGGGTTACAAACCATGATGGAGATATGTAATCTCTAAAACCAGGGTAGTTCAAGGGCCAGATGCAGGGGAGTGGTATCAGGAGACAGATATCTAGTCTCATGCGCTCCCAAACGCATCTGGTGGGGCCGCTGTGAGATACAGGAAGCTGGACTAGATGGGCCTTTGGCCTGATCCAGCATGGCTCTTCTTATGTTCTCATGTTCTTATGTTCTTATGTGTAAGAAAAAGTGTAACCCATAAGTTAAACCCCGGTGATTAAACATATGCTGTAAAAAGGCATTTTTCCTATGTGTTCGTTATCTGCTTTTTATGATTATTAATTTACTGATTATTAATTTTGAATGGTTTATAATTGTGGAAACAAAAAATGGAAGAAAAAGGAAAAAGGAGTTGACCAAACATAACATGTAATCACAGACTACCATGTCCATGAATACAATATAGTCTGATAAACTGATTGGAAAAAGATTTTGTTTGGAGCTAGCCTTGGTAGAATAGACATTCGCATGTAAATCAAATAGCAAGATCTTCTGATCATTGAATGGCAGTTAATGTACATTTATCTTGCCATCTTTGAAATATAAGTCTTTTGGGAATGGTAATTGTTCGTAAAATCCAACCATGCTGTATATAAATTAATTTCCGAACTTCAGGAACATAATTCAAAGTGGATGCCTGTCTATGAATATAAAGGATCTGTGTAATATGTAGTTAATTTACTGCAGTACACTGAATGGGAAAAGAGCCCACTGCTGGACACACTCCCATTATACTTTCAAAGAAGCCTCGTCTATAGGGTTGTCAATGTTTAGCTGCAGTGGCCAAGTTCTTTTTAAATAATCTCACACTGTCCATTATGTCCAAAACACTGGATTTTGCTGAATGAAATGTAGCTTTAGATCTGAAGAATTACTAGGCATTGAGACTCTGCAAATTTCATTTGGTTAACTTGCAATAGACAGTCGAGTTCTTTATTCCACTTCCTTTCATTAATATCAATGCACTGTTTTCAACAGACATTCATAAAGTAAGCTGTGTTGGTTTAAATTTTACTGGTGACACAATTAATACTTCTAAAGCAACCAGGTTGCTGAGACACACAAGGCCATTTGTCAGTATACCAAAATATGTTGTATCTCTAAATATAATTATACTTTTGCAGAAGGTAGACAATACAGTGTTGGGGAAAAAGGAAAGTTCATGATCCAGATATATTAATTAATCTATTGTTTGTAGCCCTCAATTCACTACCCGACCTTAAAAACATTGTCTCCCAATTCTAAGATCTGTTTGCACAACAGAGTTCATTTAGCATGGAAATACGGAAGAAATTGCATTAAAACCAGCAACAACATAATGAAAAGTTCTGCATGAGGAAGCCTGGTGTGTAGTTGTCTCTATTCAGTGGGGAATCGGCCCTTTCTCATCATCCAGTAGAGGTGATTTAATTTTCCTCTGATGGGCTGGCATCACTTTTCTCCACGTTTTGCCCCGTGCAAAGGAGTGTTGTTGACAGAGGAGTTGGTTCCCCTTAGCCAAGCACCTGTTGTCTCCACACAGTGTTTTTCAAAATGCTTTCTCAAATCAGTGCTGCAACAAATAAGTGCTAACTCATTTTGGAATAAATACAAATAAAAATAGGTGAAAGGAACAGATATTATTTAACTTGCTCCTTTCCTAGGGGATGCATTCAGAAGCTGTTTGGGATTTTCTCCTAGCAACTGGGGGAAAGTGGGGCAATAAAAATAAAACAGAGCACCCTTTTCTGCAGACCGTGGCTGGTGCCCCTTTGTCCTGCATTCTCTTTTGCATTTCCCTATCCACAGGAATGAGATATTCACCGAGAACCAGAAATGTGAAAATACTGTCACAGATCCAAAGAAAGATCAAGTCAGAATGTCACTAAAAGGACTCTGGTCAGATTAACCTGGATTTGTTTGCCTTTTATTCTAGCACAGAAGTAACTGGGGAGCAAATTTGTTACCAATGGCCACATTGAATTTAATAAAATTGTCTTGCTTAGCTATCCCGTTCCTGTCACCACTTTTTGATTTTTGAATGCATTTATGCCCTTCTTAGGGCTCTATCCCACGATCTTTTAAATCCACATCTAATTTTCCAATAAACCAACTCCAAAAATTGTGCCCCCATTGTCAGTGGGTTTTTAAAAAACGGTAACACCCACTTAACCGGGTTTCAGCAAGTTTTTCAAGAACCAAGGTGGAGGGTGGTTCTTAATCCAGTTGAAATGCCCATTTTTATGAGGCAAACATTAGTGGGGATGCAGAAAACCCGTTTTTTCCCTTTTTGTTGTCGCTTTACTGGTTATGCGGGTCGGCAATGTTCTATCTTGCTGCTTCCCCCAACTGATATTATGCTTGGGAGACTTCCCTGATATTTTCCTTGGGAGACGGCCAGCCAAGTCAGAGTGAGGAGGAAGAGGAAGAGGAGGCTCACTTGCGGGACAAGGATGAAAAGGACAAGTTGCCTCTTCTGAGTCCAACCAGTGGCAGCCAGGCGGTCCCAGTGAGGGTGTGGGTTGGCCCCTGCAGCGGGCCTCCCTTTCCAAAAGAGCCTGGGTGAAATCCTCGCCAGCCAAGGCTTCTGTTGCCATGCCAGGGAAGGGGAAGGGGTGAGGCTGTGACGAAAGAAGAGGGAACTCCCTTCTCGGTGGAAGAGCGAAAGGGTATCCTGAAACTGGCAAGCAAGCTAGCAAGTGACTGACAAGCCTGGAGCAGCCAAAGCCAGGCATTGGCGGGCCTTCCTTCAAGGGCCATCATATAGGAAGCCCCTCGTTGGTGGCTGCCTCAGGCGAGAGCTGGCACAGAAGCATAGGGCAGGGCAACTGGCAGTGGCTCCTGCCAGTGCTGGCATATCTTTATTCTTACACACACACACACACACACACACACACACACCATTACACGCGCATACACACGTGCGCGCACACAGACAGACAGACAGACAGAGAGAGAGAGAGAGAGAGAGAGAGAGAGAGAGATCCTCACCTGCCCGCCCACCTTGTTTCTCGATGGTAGCAGCCTTGCTCTCCCACCTCATGTTGACATCGCAGCCCCGATTTTTATTTCGTTGCCACCCCACCGCGGCTTGACCTCCTGTAGCATCGGAGCTTCTAAGCTCCACGCCTCCGGAAGCCCCCCTCAGAGCTTCTAAATGCGGGTTAATGTCGTGGGGACATATAAAATGCAGTTACTTAAACCACATCCATGGGAAGGCAGGAACTGTATTTTCAGTCACGTGATGACTTCAGAAAGAAACATGGCTTTTATTATTAACCGCCTCTTTCGCCCATGTGATAGGGCCCTTACTCTGATTTATGTAGTACTTGGAGATTTTTCATTCTCAGAAGCTTCCTTCAAGTCTTCCTTATGACAGAACTCCTCATTGATTCTGCCGTGCTGTAACAGCAAGATTTGCAGCATAAAACACACCCCAAAACCAAGAGCTTTGTATCTTTTAAGAGCTAGACACATTCTTGCTCGCACACTACAGCATGCAGTCAGTGTGCGTCTTATGAATTAAAGACCAGCCCCTAATGCAGTGTTTCTCTCTTGTAATCATCCTTTATTCCAAGATAAGGATGAACAATGGAAATAAAGGTATCAGTTGAGAGCATTATTAAGGCGTAAAGAATGGGTTGGAGATGCTACCACAAATTGGTAGCTACCACAGACAGTTATACTAAATCATACTCTTCTATGCAAAGCCATTTGTAAAAAGATGAGCTCTTGGATCACTTCAGACACCTGATTCTTGCCTCAGAAAATAGCACAAAAGGCACAGCATGTAATCCTGTGTTATAAAGTAATAACATCTGAACCTACAGCAAATCAGGAAGTCTTGAGCCTAAACAGTTGGAAGCAATTTGGCATAAAACAATCTTTTAAGCCAAGTTCGGGGGGGGGGGGACCCCCGAGAGAATGCAGTAAAACCATTATTAATGATCTGTGAGCTGCCTTGAGTCTTGCCAACTGACAGAAATGTGACATGAAATGCAATAAGTATATGTATGCATGTTCATATTAAAAATATATTATAAAATTGATGAGTTTTTGCGTTTTCCAAATTTCAGACCTGAAAGATATAAAATTTAGGGGATCAGAGAAAAAGCAAAAAGTTTGCAAATCAAAAATCAAATACCTGGTTTTAAAATATTTATAGCTTGAGCATGTACCATCTAATTTAATGCTCAAATATGACTTAATAACATATTTAGTAAATTTGAAGCTATATTAAAAAAGTGGGTATTGAAATATTTTGTAAAATAATAGCTGACCCTAAAATGGTAAGATATAGTTATTTGGCAGTGTAGGAAACCATCTGGTTTTAGAAGTGTCTCAGGATATTTGAAAGAAGGGAAGATTTGACTTCCATGAATGTTAAAGACTAACTGCTATATTTTAATGTGAGATTTCATTGACGAGTCCACTTTGTCATCTTTAAAATGTAGAATTTTTAAGACTGTAGTTTGTATTGTTACCTTTTGGTGCATGAGATTAGAAAACAGGAAATTCTTCACTCAGATTAGTGATTGAAAAGAAAATGGCTATATGTGTGTGTTAATGCATTGCTGCCTTCATTGTTTCCATGTGCTGTAATGTATAAGCATTTGGCTTGTGAATGAAAAGAGTCTAATAGTGGGTAGCTGGTGCGTAACTCCTGATTAATTTTCTCTTCTCGTTCTGTTCCTACAGCACAGCGATACAGTCCATGACTTGCTGCTGGATGTCATTACCTGGGTTGGCATTCTCCTCTCCCTTGTCTGCCTCCTGTTCTGCATCTTTACCTTCTGCTTCTTCCGAGGTCTCCAGAGTGACAGGAACACTATCCATAAAAACCTGTGCATCAGCTTGTTTGTGGCAGAGCTTCTCTTCCTCATTGGAATCAACAGGGCAGACCAGCCGGTAACTATCCAGTGAGAAGTTCTGAGGAAGGATCCTTTCCTCTTGTCCAGTAGTCAAGCATCTTACTCCATGAAATTGGCTGCTAACCATGATATCTAAATAGGCCCTCTTTTATCACAAAAATCTTACAACATAGGAAGCAAACATTCAGCCTCTTCTCCAGAATATCAGACTGGATGTTAAGTAATAATCGGTCAAAGACAGGGAGACAGAAGGCTAGGCATGAAACAGAAATACCAGGACAGTAGGATGACAAAACAAAACAAAACAACCTCATTTCTCTATTTTATCATGTCTGTTCTTCAGACCCCACCATCAAGTGGGACAAATGCTAAGAAGAGGAAAGAAAGAACAATTGCCCAGTTTGTGCAGTGTGGCATTACCAGATATCCATGGTTAGACCAATAAGGGAACATTTTTTATTTGAAAAAAACCTTTATAGATTTTTAAGTATGCCAGACAACAGAGCTGCCAAGGCAACATTTTTTTCTCACAAGCAGAGGACTTCCTCCCAAATGTCCCAGCACAGCTAGCTTTGCTGAACAAATTGGAGAAGCTGAGACAAGGGTGTGTTTCCTCCCATCCCTGCTCCCATTCCCCAAAGCTGAAATAAACCCTATAAAAGTCATGTTGCAGCCTTCCAGCGTTTCCAAAATGGCTTGAATCATCACTTTATTTTTGAAGAGGCACCCAATCCCTTCTGCACATGAGCCCACCAAACCATAGCATTGATCTCTCCCTTCCCGTCAATTGCATCCAACACCTCCAAGTCAGGCATTCCTTGCCTCTGAAGAAGGTTCGATTTCTCTATCATGGCCAATAGCAGTTGATATTATACAAACGTGTATGGTGCTTTTTTAAATCATTTGAACCAGTGGCCACCACCATTGGGAGAGGAGGGGGCTCGAAAATTCAATCATTATTTATGCATTAGCTGAAGAAATGCATTCTCTTCCATTGAATAAGCTTTAATTGTGGGGTTAGGAGGGGAGAGAGAACTTTTTCTCATTATCCATTTTATTCACACCATATCTAATTTTTATAATCCCCCTTCTCTTTTTGTTTTTGTCCCCCCCCCCCAAAATGAAATACTGTAGCTTTCCTTTCTACTAAAAGTATTCCAGCCTGTTGATCATTTTGTGAGCCCTGTTCTGCACCTTTCACCTCTATTATGTTGTTTGTTGAGCTGAAATAATGAGGCATGCACAGAAATCCATGTGCAGCTTCATTTTTTCATGGATAAGTAGTAGTTATTGTTGTTTATTTAAGGGAATTACCTGTCCCAATAATTGCTTACAGTCTTGAATAAAGGGAGGGTGGGAGGACACTTAATGAAATGCATTAGCCACAGGCAGAACTGAAAAAGCAAACATTTCTGATTAATTTTGCCTTGATCAACAAGCAAATTCTTGAAATACAAGCACTCAAGCAGGCCACATGATCACAATTGTAGCTCCCTCTCACTCGCTCTTTCCCTCCCTCCCTCCCTGCTGGATTGTGGGGGATTGTCTGGAACTTTCCATCTCAGACAAGCCTCAAAAGCAGAGGGGGGAGAGAGGAACAGATGTCTCATTTGCATCAGCCATGAAGGTTTTCAAATAAGAGTGTAGGTTAGGGCTTTATTTGTATTTATATTTGTATTTAATTTGTTTAACATTTTTTCTTATTTTTCAAAAAAATTCAGAGTCACGAGGCAGCTAGTCAAGGGTGTATAGGCTACAAATTGCACTTTATTATTGTCACATTAAAAACATAGAGTAAAATCCAGTTGTTAGTCCCAATCAGAGCAGATTCCTCAGCCAGGTACCTAAACCATGGTGTGGATGTGGACTTCTAGCCAACTTATTTTGTGAGTTTTGGCATTTTATGTGTATGGTATGTGGTCTATAGGACCCCAGAACAAATCATTTGAGTTTCCATTAATTCTTAATGGGAAATTTGCTTTGATATAAGAGTGTTTTGGTTTACAAGCATGTTTACGGAATGGATTATGCTTGAATTCCAAGGTATTACTGTACTTCAAGGAGCAAAAGGATAGAAAAGACCATTATTAGACAAACGGATGGTTCCCCTATATATCCTAAACAAAGATGTACCATGATTGACAGCTGGAGGATCAAATGGAATGCTGTGAAATATCTTGTGGAAAGATCCAATCAGCAGCCATTATACTTTGCTCATTCTTGGAGTCCCTCCTGTCCAGAAATTCCATGCACTCCAGTTTTATCCAAATGATGACCTCCCCTTCTCTTGTCCCACCACCCACTTGGAATTATTTTATCAAGCTCCTATACCGTATGGGTCTTACTTAATCTTCAGGTTACAAATGATGTTTCCTCCTTTCCCTCTGTCTTTTCCCTCTCCCAGATAGTCTGTGCTGTGTTTGCTGCCCTATTGCACTTCTTCTTCCTCTCTGCTTTCACCTGGATGTTTTTGGAAGGTGTCCAGCTCTACATCATGTTGGTGGAAGTCTTCGAGAGTGAACATTCACGTAGAAAATACTTCTACTTGGTGGGCTATGGCATGCCTGCTCTCATTGTGGCTGTTTCAGCAGCGGTGGACTATAGAAGTTATGGCACAGGAAAAGTGTGAGTTTCCTTTTATGTCCCAATTTGGGCCTTGGAGGAGTCTGAGAAATGCACACAGAAAAAAAAGTTTTTGCTTTGAAATCTCCTTGCTGGCTTAGATAGGAGACCTGTTGGCTCAGAATGACACTGTGATAACACCTTATTTTCTGAAGTCTAGGGATAGCTGGAAGAGAATAAGCAAACCCAGTATATATATATATATCTCTCACTGTATATCTCTCAAGCACTGTATATGCCTGAAATTTTCAGGCATAGAATAACTTCTGAGATGATGTTTCAATCAGAACCACAAGATATGGAGACTTTATTCAAGGTGCCTTCATAGACTGAGACCCTCTTCTTTGTAAATTTTTGGTCAGCTTCAATGAACATGTTGAATTGCAACAAACTGGATTTTTAGGTGAATTCTCCGGGGAAGGAGATAGAAACATATTTGTTAATGAAAATAAATATTTGAGGATTCCAAAATAGTTTCTGGGAAATCTGCTCCATGGGGACTAAAATAATAGAAAGTGACCACTCACAAGTGGAGATGAAGATGAGTGTTTGGCAGGACTGGAGCATGTGGTATTCTGAGAAAGCCCCAAGTCCTACCACTGCACCCTTCTGGTGGTGGCATGAAAGTAGCATCAGGGAAAGGGCAGGGCTTGTACCGCTACCAGCAGGCAGGCTTTGTTGCTGATCAGAGGAAATAGGCTGCAGGGGCATAAGATGGTCTGGGTGTGTGTGAGGGGGCTTTACGTCCCGAGTGTCCTGAATAGTGTAGCGGGGAGTGAGGAATGTAAGCAGCTGTTCAGCAGCTGCAGGAGTGCAGAGAGGACTCAGGCAAGTGAAAGGTAAGTGTACTTCAAGCCATGCTTTGTGTGTGTAATGGAGTTGGGCTGGGAAATAATGTTCTTACTCCTGTTTGCATTCAGTAAATGAAATGGCTGTGCCCACATCAGGGTGCTTCTTTCTTTCTTTCTTTCTTTCTTTCTTTCTTTCTTTCTTTCTTTCTTTCTTTCTTATAATGTACCTGGAAGGGAAATGGAGATGTATTTTCCTAGGTGTGTTTGTGTCCCCCCCCTTTAATTCACACATATGTAGGATGGCAGTTGAGATAGAGGGATAAGTTTCATAGAGACTGATGTGATTTTGTCCTTGTCTACCTCTCCTGTGAAAAATAAAACCACAGTTTCTTCCACTCTGCCCTTGGGGTGGTAAGGGTGGTGAAGCAAGTTCCAGTTCCAGTTTGTTTGTTTATTTACCAGCCATCTAGCAAATTCCCACTCGGGGCAGTATACAAGGGAAACAGATGCTGCCTCTGCTACAGTAGTGAGCCTCTATGATTTCCAACCACAGCTGGAAGAATTTTGCTAGACAGTCACATTCCTTCACTTCACCATCCCAAGTGCCCAGATTCTGTCATGTATCAGTCTGAAGCATGCCATTTTGCTGCCAGATAAAATTGGTCTGGATTTTCTCACTGCAGGTTTCTCTTTCTTGCTGGATAAATTTCTACCAAGTGTCACATCCCTATGGGTATGCACAGGAGGTTCCTGTCTTCACCAGCACCACCGTCATCCTAAAAACTGTAGGCAAAATATGAAAAAGAATGACGGTATTATCCAAGCTGCTTTGTGACAATTGAGCTTAACGGTTTTGAAGAACTGATTTGCATGCATACATGCACACAGATATATATTTGTGCCTAGAAGTGGAGTTGTCTGGAATATGAGTTAAACTAAAGAAACTGCAGAAATTATATTTCAGTGCTTTGATTTTTGGTACCAATTAAGGGAAATCCCAATTTTATCACTGCAAATTGAGACCCCAGTTTGCATTCTTGATGGTTTTTAAATTATTACTACTGCATAGAGATGGGCATGAAACAAACTTTTGGTTTGGTTTGTTATTTGTTATTCGTTTTGTTACTTAACGAAATGAATAACGAACCGTCCCCTCTATGAAAAAGGAAACGAAACGGAAATTTCCATTTCGTTTCAGTTCGTTTGTCTCCTACCTGGAGTGGTCGACTGGTCTGGTCCTCCTTGCTGTAGCGCTGGCGGCAGGAGAAAGAAAGAAAAAACAAAGCCGATGGGCCCACGCCACAGCTGGTAGGTGGGCCACGTGGTCGGCAGTAAAAAATAAAAATAAAAATAAAATAAAATAAAATAAACAACAACAACAACAACAAAACCAGTCCAGCGCCCGGGCCCCAGTAACAGCCCACGAGCACCAGACCTGACCTGGTAGGTGGGCCACATGGTTGGCAGTAAAAAATAATAATAATAATACAATAAAATATAAATAAAATAAAATAAAATAATAAAAAAGGAGCGCTGACCCGGCCCCAAGGGTGGCCGGATCGGTGCTCTAAAATGAAGGAAAACTATAAAAAACAAAACCAGCGCCGACCTGGCCCCAGACTGTTCACAGCATGAGAAAAACGTCACATGCCACCTCCTTGACCAATCAGGATTCACTTGCTTCTTAGCTGGATTGTACCTTGGCCGATGTTTACACAGATATCTGAGATAGCAAATCTACAACAAGTTCAGCTTGCACCTTAATTTTGGCATTGTTTACATTTTGCCTCAGAAGAAGCCTTCCCTACTTCTAAAATTCATTACAGTCCTCACTAGGGTAGTATAAAGTGGTACTATCACTTCCAGTGATCTTGATGCTATCCCCCTCTTGATGCAGCCTAAGACTGTGTTTGCTCTTTTGGCAGCTGCAGCACACTTCTGCTTCATCCTTAGGTGGTGGTCCACCAGGACACCTAAATCCCTTCCACGGATACTACTGTTGAGCCAGGTACCACTTATCCTGTACCTATGCATCTGGTTTCTCCTTCCTTAGTGCAGGGCATTACTTTTCTCACCATGAACTGCACCTTGTTGGACAGGGCCCAATGTTCAAGTCTGTCAAGATCCTTCTGAATGTTGAGTCTGTCTTCCGAAGTATTGGCAATTCCCCCCAGCTTTGTGTCATCTGCAAATCTGATGAGTTCTCTTTCAATCCCCTCATTAAGGTCATTTATGAAGATGTTGAAAAGCACTGGGCCCAAGACAAAACCTTGAGGGACCCCATTGTGCACTTCCCTCCATGTAGATGTGATTCCATTGAGGATCACATGTTGGGTGGGATTGGTCAGCCAGCTGCAGATCCATCTGGTAGTTGCACTGTATATCCCACTTTGTTCTATCTTACGCAGAAGTAGGTCATGGTCAACCTTATTAAATGCCTTGTTGTTTTTCTCCTTTGTTGTTATATTTCTTTGTTTGCACTGATGTTTTTAGTATTCTCTGTCTCTACATGACAGTTGCTGATAACAGCATTCGGTTTTTTTTTATTCTGCTGTCCTATTTTGCTTTGCTTTTCACCTGTCCTTTGTAATTTTCAGTGTTTCTTCAATAATCCATCTAGGTTTTTCTTTTTACCACAGGAATTGTCTTTCTCCTTCCATCCCAGCTAATATTTCTAGTTTCACTCCACAGTTCTTCTGGTTCATAGTGAGTTGGGTTTTGTACTGTAACCCCATTCTTTTTGTGGATTTTAAATTCATCAGAAATGTTGTTCAGATTATATTTTGACACTATGAATCTTTTAGTGTTCTTTTTCAGCTTCACCCTAATGTTAAATATTAACAATTCATGATTGGTACAACAATATACTCCTGGTTTTATTTTAGCTGGATGAATGCAGCTTCTCCATTGTCTGTTTCTATTTGTTTTATTTATTGACCATCTGATGATGCTTGGTTGTTCGAAGCATATATTTGCAATTAACAGAACTCTGTGAATCACTCTCCTGCTTCATTTCTGTCTTCTAGGACAGATTTTCCAACAACGCTTGGTTCTGCTTTGTTCTCTCCTTTTGTGTTCCAGTCACCTATGATTATAAGCAGGTCTTGTGTTTGTGAATTATTAATTTCCTCTTGGATATTTGCATAAAAGCTTTCAGTTGGTAATGTTGCCACAAAATAAAGCTGTGCTCCATTAAAATGATTTCTACAGGCAAACTGACCAATTCCCCAAGCTAATTTTACTCTCAGTTGTGCTTGATTAAGGCGAGAGGCTAAAAGACAAAGCAGCTTGAAAGGAAGGTCCTTGACAGGGGTCCAAAGTAAATTGTTGGTATAAACATAGAACATGAGGGTACAGAGGCCTTCTATAAGTGTCTTCCTGTAATAGGAACATTTAAATGTTAAAGATAATACCTTACATCATTTATAAAAACTTTTTTCTTGTATCTATAAAGTATCCATGGTTTGTGAAATTGGTTTCATACAGAAGCAGAATTAAAGCAGGTTCAACAAGAAACATTCTAACCCAATTTTTGCTGGCCCAGAGCAGGTTTTGCTCTTCTCTCTCTTCTCTCTCTCTCTCTCTCTCTCTCTCTCTCTCTCTCTCTCTCTCTCTCTCTCTCTCTCTCTCTCTCTCTCACACACACACACACACACACACACACACACACACACACACACACACACAAGCTTTTTTCCATTGACCTCTTTCCATATAATTCTGTTTGGAGAAGTTAAAGCACTGTCACTCACTCTTCTTGCAAGTTTGCTGTATGCCATTGAAGGCATGGAGTCACTTTGACTTGCAAGCAGTATAAACGCTCTGAATCAATAAACACGTACATTTCATTGATTCAGTGGCACTTTGTGGGATGTAAATCAGACTTACACTGGCCTAAAAGCCAAACAGCCCTCTCCCAAGTATCCATATTGTTTTTTCCCTATGTACGAGAATCACATAGAGATGACATAGCAAGTATTAACACTGGCAGAATAACGGAATGTGACAGTTTGTCTACTGAAAATAAAAGCTGTGGGGGGGAAAGAACAAGGCAGGAGCTGTTGCGGGACCCACTGTACAGGTGCTTCTACGCCAATGCTCGAAGCCTCCGAGCAAAGATGGGAGAACTTGAACATTTGGTAGCTAGGGATAACATTGATATAATAGCCATAACAGAAACCTGGTGGAATGTGGAGAACCAGTGGGATACAGCAATCCCAGGCTATAAACTCTATAGAAGGGATAGAGAGGGGCGAGTTGGAGGAGGAGTGGCCATCTATGTCAAAGAAGGCGTAAAATTCAGCAGAATGGAGATTGACAGAGGGTCTGACTCCACCATAGAATCACTGTGGGTTAAACTAGCAGGTCCAAAGAGTGATGTGATCGTTGGAGTATTCTATCGTCCACCAGATCAAAAATTTGAGGGGGACCTTGAAATGAGGAGAGAAATCATGGAGGTGGCTAAGAGGGATAGGATAGTAATCATGGGGGACTTTAATTATCCCCACATTGACTGGGCCAATGCGAGCTCCGGGCAAGAAAGAGAAACTGGGTTTCTCGACTTGCTGAATGACTGTGCCTTAGAGCAACTTGTCACGGAGCCCACCCGAGAACAGGCAAATCTGGATCTAATATTGTGTGATACTCAGGACCTCATCAGGGATGTGAATGTCACTGAGCCTCTGGGGAACAGTGACCATGCTGCAATTACCTTTGCCATGCATGTCGGAGGAAGAGTGTCAACCAAATCACACATAAAAACCCTTGATTTTCGAAGGGCAAACTTCCCTCAGATGAGGAAACTAGTTAGAGAGAAACTGAAGGGGAGGGTTAGAAGAATCCAATCTCTTCAGGGTGCATGGAGCCTGTTTAAAACAACAATAATAGAGGCCCAGCACAAGTGCATACCACAAAGAAAGAAGAGCTCATTTAAGTCCAAGAGGACACCGGCATGGTTAACGAGGGGAGTTAGAGAGGCTCTAAAGCGCAAGGAGAGGTCCTTCTGTAAATGGAAATCCTCCCCAAATGAGGAAAATAAAAAGGAACACAAACTCTGGCAAAAGAAATGTAAGAAGATGATAAGGGAGGCAAAGAAAGACTTTGAGGAACGAATGGCTAGCAATATAAGGGGTAACAATAAAAGCTTCTTTAAATATGTTAGAAGTAGAAAACCTGCCAGAGAACCAGTTGGGCCTCTGGATGGTAAGGGAGGAAAAGGGGAGGTTAAGGAGGACTTGGACATTGCAGAGAAATTGAACGAGTTCTTTCCGTCTGTCTTCACGACAGAGGACCTTGAGCGGATTCCGCTGCCTCAGCCACCCCTCTTGACTAAAGAATTAAATCAAATACAGGTTAAAAGAGAGGAGGTTTTAGGACTAATTGATAAATTGAGGATTAACAAGTCACCGGGCCCAGATGGCATCCACCCAAGGGTTATTAGGGAACTGAGAAATGAAATTGCAGATCTCTTAACGGTTATATGCAACATTTCTCTTAAAACGCCCACAGTGCCGGAGGACTGGAGGATAGCAGATGTCACACCAATTTTTTAAAAAGTAAGGAGGGTGGACCCGGGAAACTACAGGCTGGTTAGTCTTACATCTGTCCCAGGGAAGATGGTGGAAAGCTTCATCCAAGAGAAAATCTTAAAACACATAAAAGAACAAACCTTGCTGAGAGAAAATCAGCATGGCTTCTGTAAGGGTAAATCTTGTCTTACAAACCTTTTAGAATTTTTTGAAAAGGTCAACAGGCACGTGGATTTGGGTGAACCGGTCGATATAGTCTATCTGGATTTTCAAAAGGCTTTTGACACAGTCCCTCACCAAAGGCTGCTGAGCAAATTGCACAGTCAGGGGATACGAGGGCAGGTCCTCTTATGGATTGAGAACTGGTTGAGATCCCGGAAACAAAGAGTAGGTGTCAATGGGAAATTTTCACAATGGAGAGAAGTGAAAAGCGGTGTGCCCCAGGGCTCTGTCCTGGGACCGGTGCTTTTCAATCTGTTCATAAATGACCTGGAGACAGGGATAAACAGTGAGGTGGCCAAGTTTGCAGATGACACAAAACTTTTCCATGTGGTAAAAACCAGAGAAGATTGTGAAGAGCTCCAGAAGGATCTCTCCAAACTGGGGGAATGGGCTGAGAAATGGCAAATGCGTTTTAATGTAACCAAATGTAAAGTAATGCATATTGGGGCAAAAAATCCAAACTTCATCTATCAACTCATGGGCTCTGAGTTATCCGTGACGGATCAGGAAAGAGATCTTGGTGTGTTGGTGGACAGCTCCATGAAGGTGTCTCCCCAATGTGTGGCAGCGGTTAAAAAAGGCCAATTCCATGCTAGGGATTATCAAAAAGGGGATTGAAAATAAAACAGCCAACATTATAATGCCGTTATACAAAACAATAGTAAGGCCCCACCTGGAGTATTGTGTACAATCCTGGTCACCGCATCTCAAGAAAGACATAGTGGAACTGGAAAAGGTGCAGAAGAGAGCGGCTAAAATGATTACTGGGCTGGGGCACCTCCCTTATGAAGAAAGGCTAAAACATTTGGGCCTCTTTAGTCTGGAAAAAAGGCGCTTGAGGGGGGATATGATTGAGACGTACAAAATAATGCAGGGTAGGAGTAAAGTGGATAGAGGGAAGCTCTTCTCCCTCTCCCAAAATACCAGAACTAGGGGACATACACTCAAATTGAGTGCTGGGAGAGTAAGAACTGACAAAAGAAAATATTTTTTCACCCAGCGCGTTGTAAGTCTATGGAACTCCCTGCCACAGGATGTGGTGATGGCATCTGACCTGGATGCCTTCAAAAGGGGATTGGACAGATTCCTAGAGGAAAAGTCCATCACGGGTTACAAACCATGATGGAGATGTGTAATCTCTAGGCTTTAAACCAGGGTAGTTCAAGGGCCAGATGCAGGGGAGTAGTATCAGGAGACAGGTATCTAGTCTCATGCGCTCCCAAACGCATCTGGTGGGGCCACTGTGAGATACAGGAAGCTGGACTAGATGGGCCTTGGCCTGATCCAGCATGGCTCTTCTTATGTTCTTATGTTCTTATGTACGAGGGGAATAACAATCGTACCAAATGTAATAAAATGAGGAATTGTTGCCTAAAGCAACTTTTTTCCTGTCTGAATTCCTTGAAGAGTTTGTTGTCCTACGAAGAGCCTGTCCTTTTTTTTTCTGGATGAGTTACCACTCCTGATAGGCTGCCAAAAACCCCAAGGAACATATACAGATGCAGAACTCTGAGGAGACAGTATATAATTATAATGCATCTCTGTGTCAAATGTGATTAAAGTGAGGAACCCATTGTATCCAATGGAGCAAATGACTTACTGCAGCAAAAGCTCAATGGAAAAAGCTGAGATCAAGGCTACTGTCCCTGTGTTTTCTAAAACAATGCTTTACATCATCTTTTTATCCAATTACAATATTCTGTAATAATAGCTAAATATGAATTTACCCCCATAGGAACAGCACGATCGGTGGACTCTATTAAAAGAGAATATACTTTCTATTCTGACATCTGTGTATATAATAAAATCTGCTACATGAGAACTGGGAAGTGGAATGCCATTTGACAAGACCTGTTGCCAGGTGCTGCAAGTTGGAGTTCTTCGGATTTTATGGTGGAATGGCATCTAAAGATTGTTTACTGTGTATATTTAATACACAGCAGGGATAGCTTATGGTTTTATTTCTTTTCCTGCAGGAAACAGAGAAAGGCTTTATAGCCCTTATTACTTTGAGAGAAGAAGCATAGCTGAACAGCTCACTGTAGCTGTGAGGAAATTAAAGAACAAAAGAGGGCCATTTGAAACACCACTAGCATGTGCTTAGAACTGAAGAAGCTGGTCCAGGCACAGGCACAAAAAGGTGTGGGGTTGGGGTTCTAGTAGGGAACAAAAAGGGCAAGTTAACATTGCTGGACCTTTGAGGAAGAGGGAGGGAGGGACAAGGGCAGAGTTTCTTCCAGGTCTACTCTGGAGGTAAATCCACCACCATTAATGCCAGGTGAGAGACATAAGGAATGAACAAGTGCCAGGATGAAGGCACCAGTAAACAAGCAAGGGTTGTTGAGGGTAAAGGGGGAGATAACATATAAAAAGGAGAAAAGGCACCAGGGCAGGCCTAAACCTTGTGAACAGTTTCTAAACCTTGCAAGTTCTTTTTTTGTACAGCCTGCTTTTCCTGACAGTTATATAAAAATATGCCCATCCTGACTTTAATTTACTTTCAATGTGCAGATGAATGTGTGTTTAATTCATGCCAGTGTGCCTTAATTCATTAATAGTTCTCAGTCTTGAGATCAAATGTTGTTGGACTACATCTCCCAGAATTCCTAATCATTTGGCGCTCTTTACTGAGGCTTCCCAGAATTGAAATCTGAGTTAGGAACCACTGGAACAGAATTTTATACACGTTCCTAGTTGGTTGAAGCAGACAAGAGTTGTGTGAGCAATTAGATTTTGAATATATTGCTCTGAGGTAGCATTGAAGCCACTATTCCTACATACTTTATAGCTTCCTATGATGCTTGCTGCTTGTTAATAAATTAATAAATAAAACTCAGCTGAGTCACTGTTCATGCATTTTCCATGTGTTGTTTAATCTGGCTGTTAGTGGAAAGACAGCTGTGTCCAGACCTGCTGTATGAATTTAATAATGGATGTGATTGTCATTGAGATGTAGAATAGACAAGTTTTACCCCTTGTTTGAAGATGAATACTTAGGTTTCCAAGTTATATAGAAACTATGCCAGGCATTTTAAAAGGCTAATTTTAAAAGAGAGAGAGTTTAATGCAAACATCTGCAGCCATCATTTAAACACATTAATGCAAGCCAAGGGTGTATATCACACGGTGTTGTGTTGATTGAATATGCTAAGCCTCTTAAGTCTTCCAGAAACAGAACAAATCCAATAACTAGAGAACAGAATGCTGAAACAGCTGCATAAAAAGCTAAAACAGCAGTGTATAAAAATCCAGCAAGCAGAGGTTAATAAAACAGTAATTATAGCTGCACAATAGTGCAGCTATGCAGTTGTGCAGCAGAGCAAACCATTATTCTAGAATGCAATTCTAAAAAGGAGAACAGCACAATAAAAAAATTAGAACTGTGAAACTGGACTTTGGAGTAGCCAAATTTGGTACAGATGTGTAAGATAATTTGCTCTTTTTCTGTGGCCAAATAATCTGCTCTTGGACTGTGCCAATTTGGGGGAGTTGTGACAAAGGGATTAGTGTTATGAATTTTTTAAAAGTAAAACAGTATGAGGTATCTGGGAACATTTAGAGGTGCATCCCTAAATGCTCCTATGGTAGATAGCTCATACAAAATTGAAAAGATGAGTTTTGTATACCTTTAAAGAGAATAGTTGGTCCCATGTGCTTTTTTAATTTGGAAAGAATCCTGGCTGAAGGGGCTAAAATATTGATCCTCAAAAAAATCCACCTTTTAAGTGGAGGGGGGAACCAAACCACTTTTTATTAAGACTGAGTGTGGATGAACAGGCTTTAAAGTGATAGAATTCGAAAGCTGATATATTGTTGCATCTCTGTGAGCTGGGGAGTGAGATGTTTGGAAGACAATGAAAGATCACAGAAACAGTCAAATGACAGGTGGGGTTTTTTTGACAGATGAAAAAACCTGAATCATTAGGAATGGACAACAGTCCTCCATAAAGGGACAATTAGCATACAGTTTTGTTATTTGTTTGTTTGTTTGTTATGTGTCATCAAGTTACTTCTGAAACATTCTGTGATAACTATATGAGTTAATTACCTTCAAAATGTGATTATTACCAGTTCTGCTCAGATCTTGCAAACCAAGAGCTGTGGTTCCTTAACTGAGATAATCTGTCTCATGTTAGATCTTCCTCTCTTCCTATTACACACACACACACACACACACACACACACACACACCTTCCTTCCCTAGCAATATTGTGTACCAGGTCTGTATTTTAATTATATGTGCATAGTAGGATTGCCTCAGTTTACTCATTTTTGTTATTGTGAGAATTCAGGTTGCTTCCTCATGGACTCTGTGAATACACACAAATGGGTTAAATGTGTGCATGCACAGAGATTCTTGGAAAGTTCAGAGCTGTATCACATTAGGAATCCAATGCAGGACCATCCCCTACTACATATACTCCACCCTCTCTGAGGCATGCTAAGTTCCTTTTTGCTGCCACTAAGACCTCCTTGAGGACTGCTGCTGTCCACTACTGCTTTTTTTCCTCCTAATAATTTGGTGCCTTCATTGTTTTATTGCTTCCCTTTGTTTTTTCCCTTCCCTTTGTTGACAAAGAGCCTTTTCACACGACCCCTAAGATCCGCTGGCCACTTAAATTCGGACCAGAGATCATCGGGGTTTGTCGCTGTTCCTGTGTTCCCACCCCCTCCGCACTCCTGGCTGCTGTCTGCATGAGGGGAGGGAGAAAAAAAGGAAGAAAAGAATGCCGCTCACCTCCGTTCTGCCATCTCGCTTTGCTCCCGGCACTGCATTCAGATCTCTTAAAGGGGCAGGGGGCAAAAAAAGAACAAACAGAAGCGAGGAGAGCCCGGCACTCACTACATTACATCTGCATCAGGAATTTTCACCCCCGGAGAGCAGGTACCTGAAAAGTGCGCTGGGACGCGCTTAGGTGGACGTGGTCGCACTTAATTTTTTGTAAACTCCAGAGCTGGTGGGGAAACAATTTTAAGCTCTGGATCTGGGAGCCATTTGCCGCGGAGTTTAGGGGTCGTGTGAAAAGGCCCAAAAAAGAAAAGAAAGGGGATTAGAGAGAATTATGCTTTGAACTCTCCTCCCCCCCCCATTTATGGCCTGCTCTGGAACTTTTAGGAAGTGTGTCTCCTGCTCAAACAAAATCCCCCTCCAATGGCCACATGTTGTGCCTTTTTTGTTTGGTTGAGTCACACCAAATCCAAGCTTTCCAGGCTTGCAAAAACCTTACAAGCCAGCTTTAAAGCTTTGGCAACAGCAACTTTGCTCTTTTCTTTGGGAATAGCCTCTCCGACCTGCCTCCATGGAAACGACTCCACAGGAGACCACTCTATCCTGTCCTTCGATATCAAAATCAACCTCTAATACTAAAACCAAGTCGAACATTGACTCCGGCCGCAACATTGAAATCGGGCTCAACACAGAGCTGGAGACTATCTACATCAAAGAAGTGGTAAAAACTTTCCTCCTCAGCCACTGAGGTTACCTGCCTCCATGGAAACGACTCCACAGGAGACCACTCTATCCTGTCCTTCGATATCAAAATCAACCTCTAATACTAAAACCAAGTCGACTTCAAAATCAAAGTTCTTGACATTGACTCCAGCCGCAACATTGAAATCGGGCTCAACACCGAAGCCCAGCTGGACGTCACTATCTACATCAAAGAAGTGGTAAAAACTTTCCTCCTCAGCCACTGAGGTTACCTGCCTCCATGGAAACGACTCCACAGGAGACCACTCTATCCTGTCCTTCGATATCAAAATCAACCTCTAATACTAAAACCAAGTCGACTTCAAAATCAAAGTTCTTGACATCGACTCCGGCCGCAACATTGAAATCGGGCTCAACACCGAAGCCCAGCTGGACGTCACTATCTACATCAAAGAAGTGGTAAAAACTTTCCTCCTCAGCCACTGAGGCTTCTATTCAGTCGCCCACTTGCCCCCTCAACTTGAGGCAGGCTGTTGACACAGGACTCTCTGCACCAAGAGCAAGAAAAGGGATCCTATTCACTTCCCGATACCGGAGGAGGCACCACAAGAGACCGTTTGCCTTGACTGTCCTTCCAAATGTGATTCTGCTCTCCTTCCTAATGATGGCCCTGCCCAATCCCCTATATTCAGTGGTTCTCCTGAATGGGGCAATACCTTGCCTGAGGTATTTGCTTCTGTGCAATCTGCGCATTCTAACCCTGCCTCAGCAGGTTTCTTTCCATCTCACCACCTTTCAGAATCGGGCTCATTTTACTGCATTGGCCCTTTACCTAAAAAGCGGAGGACTAAGGGCTCGGTCCCACATCTCTTTAAAAGCAGTTTAAATTACTAAATAAACCGAATCCAAAAATGCCGTCTCCACGGCCACCGGGCTTTTTGAAAAAAAAGAAAAAAGAAAACCCAGTAATGATCCCTTAAGCAAGGTTTCTGTGACTCACCTATGAGGTAGAGAATTTTTTGCCTCGCTTTGAAAATCCAGCTTTTAAGGAGGCAGACGCCGTGGGACCACGCTGATTATCTGGGTTTCTTTTTCTTTCTTTTTTTGGCTATTCCTGGGGCCGATGGGCTGTGTTTTTTTTTAATTTATTTTCACCTTCGGAGAAACAGGAAGCTCTATCCGGTCCTACAAGCATTAATTTTCCCCAGCAAAGTGGTCCATTTTTTTTTCAAATGCTAGCGCCACCTGCTGGCCAAGGGGCTGAACTGCACTTTAAAATTTAAAAAAAAACTGCTTTTGACGTGAGAACTCTTCTCCCACATATTAAATCACGTGATGGGACGAAGAGGAAAAGCTGGACCTTCAGAAGATCAGGATTGAAACCCAGGTGTGACCACAGATGAAATGTAAGACTCATTATGTTGAACCACCCCACAATGAGGTTGCTGAACCTCATGAGATGCAACAACCAACTCATCCCTCTTGGACTCAGCATCCACGATTCTGATGTGTCACACTCATAAGTAACATAAGAAGAGCCATGCTGGATCAGGCCAAAGGCCCATCTAGTCCAGCTTCCTGTATCTCACAGCAGCCCCACCAGATGTGTTTGGGAGCGCATGAGACTAGATATCTGTCTCCTGATACCACTCTCCTGCATCTGGCCCTTGAAGTACCCTGGTTTAAACCCTGGAGGTTACACATCTCCATCATGGTTTGTAACCTGTGATGGACTTTTCCTCCAGGAATCTGTCCAATCCCCTTTTGAAGGCATCCAGGTCAGATGCCATCACCACATTGTGTGGCAGGGAGTTCCATAGACTTACAACGCGCTGGGTGAAAAAATATTTTCTTTTGTCAGTTCTTTCTCTCCCAGCCCTCAATTTGAGTGTATGTCTCCTAGTTCTGGTATTTTGGGAGAGGGAAAAGAGCTTCCCTCTATCCACTTTACTCATACCCTGCATTATTTTGTATGTCTCAATCATAAAGAGGCCCAAATGTTTTAGCCTTTCTTCATAAGGGAGGTTCCCCAGCCCAGTAATCATCTTAGTCGCTCTCTTCTGCACCTTTTCCAGTTCCACTATGTCTTTCTTGAGATGCGGTGACCAGAATTGTACACAATACTCCAGGTGGGGCCTTACTATTGTTTTGTATAATGGCATTATAATGTTGGCTGTTTTATTTTCAATCCCCTTTTGATAATCCCTAGCATGGAATTGGCTTCTTCACCGCTGCCACACATTGGGGAGACACCTTTTGTCCACCAACACACCAAGATCTATTTCCTGATCCGTCGAGCCCATTTGATAGATGAAGTTTGGATTTTTTTGCTGCATTACTTTACATTTGGTTACATTAAAACGCATTTGCCATTTCTCAGCCCATTCCCCCAGTTTGGAAAAGCTCTTTTTTGTGTCATCGGCAAACTTGGCCACCTCACTGTTTATCCCTGTCTCCAGGTCATTTATGAACAGATTGAAAAGCACCGGTCCCAGGACAGAGCCCTGGGGCACACCGCTTTTCACTTCTCTCCATTGTGAAATTTCCCATTGACACCTACTCTTTGTTTCCGGGATCTCAACCAGTTCTCAATCCATAAGAGGACCTGCCCTCTTATCCCCTGACTGTGCAATTTTCTCAGCAGCCTTTGGTGAGGGACAGTGTCAAAAGCCTTTTGAAAATCCAGATAGACTATATCAACCGGTTCACCCAAATCCACGTGCCTGTTGACCTTTTAAAATAATTCTAAGAGGTTTGTCAGACAAGATTTACCGTTACAGAAGCCATGCTGATTTTCTCTCAGCAAGGTTTGTTCTTTTATGTGTTTTAAGATTTTCTCTTGGATGAGGCTTTCCACCATCTTCCCTGGGACAGATGTAAGGCTAACTGCCTGTAGTTTCCTGGGTCCCCCTCCTTCCTTTTTTAAAAATTGGTGTGACATCCCTCCAGTCCTTCCTTTTTTAAAACAAGTTGCATGTGACTTAAGAGATCTGCAATTTCATTTCTCCCTAATAACCCTTATCAATCTGGGCCAGGTGACTTGTTAATCCTCAAATCAATTAGTCCTAAAACCTCCTCTCTTTTAACCTGTATTT
This sequence comes from Phrynocephalus forsythii, assembly GCA_029282475.1. Taxonomy (NCBI): domain Eukaryota; kingdom Metazoa; phylum Chordata; class Lepidosauria; order Squamata; family Agamidae; genus Phrynocephalus; species Phrynocephalus forsythii. Next base: position 4,646,858 of record JAPFRF010000011.1, read on the forward strand.
GATTTAATTCTTTAGTCAAGAGGGGTGGCTCAGGCAGCGGAATCCGCTCAAGGTCCTCTGTCTTCTGCAATGTCCAAGTCTTCCTTAACCTCCCCTTTTCCTCCCTCACCATCCAGAGGGCCAACTGGTTCTCTGGCAGGTTTTCTACTTCTAACATATTTAAAGAAGCTTTTATTATTACCCTTTATATTGCTAGCCATTCATTCCTCAAAGTCTTTCTTTGCCTCCCTTATCATCTTCTTACATTTCTTTTGCCAGAGTTTATGATCCTTTTTATTTTCCTCATTTGGGGAGGATTTCCATTTACAGAAGGACCTCTCCTTGCGCTTTAGAGCCTCTCTAACTCCACTCGTTAACCATGCTGGTGTCCTCTTGGACTTAAATGAGCTCTTCTTTCTTTGTGGTATGCACTTGTGCTGGGCCTCTATTATTGTTGTTTTAAACAGGCTCCATGCACTCTGAAGAGATTGGATTCTTCTAACCTTCCCCTTCAGTTTCTCTCTAACTAGTTTCCTCATCTGAGGGAAGTTTGCCCTTCGAAAATCAAGGGTTTTTATGTCTGATTTGGTTGACACTCTTCCTCCGACATGCATGGCAAAGGTAATAGCAGCATGGTCACTGTTCCCCAGAGGCTCAGTGACATTCACACCTCTGACCAGGTCCTGAGTATCACACAATATTAGATCCAGATTTGCCTGTTCTCGGGTGGGCTCCGTGACAAGTTGCTCTAAGGCACAGTCATTCAGCAAGTCGAGAAACCCAGTTTCTCTTTCTTGCCCGGAGCTCGCATTGGCCCAGTCAATGTGGGAATAATTGAAGTCCCCCATGATTACTATCCTATCCCTTTTAGCCACTTCCATGATTTCTCTCCTCATTTCAAGGTCCCCCTCAAGTTTCTGATCTGGTGGACGATAGAATACTCCAACGATCACATCACTCCTTGGACCTGGTAGTTTAACCCACAGCGATTCTATGGTGGAGTCAGACCCTCTGTCAATCTCCATTCTGCTGGATTTTACCCCTTCTTTGACATAGATGGCCACTCCTCCTCCAACCCGCCCCCCTCTATCTCTTCTATAGAGTTTATAGCCTGGGATTGCTGTATCCCACTGGTTCTCCGCATTCCACCAGGTTTCTGTTATGGCTATTATATCAATGTTATCCCTAGCTGCCAAATGTTCAAGTTCTCCCATCTTTGCTCAGAGGTTTCGAGCATTGGCGTAGAAGCACCTGTACAGTGGGTCCCGCAACAACAGCTGCTGCCTTGTTCTATTTGCCCCACAGCTTTTATTTTCAGTAGATGAACTGTCACATTCCGTTATTCTCCCGGTGCTAATACCTATACCTGCTATGTCTTCTCTATGTGATTCTCTACCCTCTCCAACCTCATTCCCCGAGGATGATTCAAGTGCAACCCATCCCTCCTGAACAGGTTTGGCTTGTCCCAAAATGTTCTCCAGTTCCTGACAAATCTAAAGCCCTCCTCTCGACACCATTGCCTCATCCACGCATTGAGGCTTCTGCGTTCTGCCTGTCTGGCGGGACCTGCACGAGGAACAGGTAGCACTTCTGAAAATGCTACCTTGGAAGCCCGGGTCTTCAATCTTCTACCTAGCAACCTGAATTTGGCTTCCAAGACTGACCGCTTGGCCTTCCCGACATCATTGGTACCAACGTGTACCATGACCACTGGCTCCTTCCCAGTTCTCTCTAACAAGCTATCTATATTTCTGGTGATGTCTGCAACCTTTGCACCCGGCAGGCAAGTGACCATATGGTTATCATGCTCCTCACAAATCCATCCCTCCGTATTTCTAATTATAGAATCCCCTAGTACAATGAGCTTCTCTCCTGCAGCCTGGTCATCAACATGTACTGTACCTGATCTTGTATCTCATCAATAGTGATGAGGGAGAGATCCTCCGGTGGAACCAATTCTTCCTCTATGTGTGCCTCATGAGGTGTGCTGAGGGAAAGAGCTTCAAACTGATTGTGCAAGATGAGACTCTCTGAGCGATCCCTTGGCCTTCTACTCCTTTGAGTCACATTCCTCCACCCATCTACCTCCTGAGTTGGGGAAGTGACTTCATCCTCAGAAGTGTGCCCTGTCTCTTCTTGGACCTGGATAGTCCATTCCGCTCTGTCCAAGAACCGCTCAAGCTCCTTAATATGTTGCTGGTCTGATATGCGGGCCTCTAGCTGCTGGACCTTCTCTTCCAATAGCGCAACCAGCTTGCACTTGCAGCAGATGTAGTTCTGCACACGCTCTGTCAAGATAACAAACATGGCACAAGTACTGCAGGTAACTACAGCTGCTCCCTGCAACTCCATTTTAACGAGTGCAATAAAATGTATTGAAGGTCTCAAAAATGTAAACTTGCACTAATTTTTTTTTAAATCTAGTAAGACTCTTTACTTCTTTTGTTGTTTATTGAAAATCTTACTGTGTAGGGGCTGCTAAAGCACCTCTACTCCAACTGCAATCACGTCAGGAAGTTTCCAGTGCTAACTTGCTAATGTGTGTAGGACTTCCTCAGGAGTAGCTTGGCTTTAGGAACTCAATTATACCCAGAAAAAATTATATGGGTTATTTTTTTTTTTAGTTTCCACACGCCGTCAGGTGCATGCTGCTGGGAGCAAGTATTTAAAGCTAAAACTCCGCCCCTGGCTCCTGCAAGAACAGGAAGTTAGCTCTCTGCCCTTTTGCCGTGTGCTCCTCTCACCACCTGCTTCCTCTCTGCTGCTCTGCCAGAAAAGGACTGAGGGGCTGCTGGGACCTAAAACTCCGCCCCTTCTCCTGCAAGAACAGGAAGTTAGCTCTGCTGCTCTGCCCACCTGCTTCCTCTCTGCTGCTCTGCCAGAAAAGGACTGAGGGGCTCTGGGAGCAGGTATTTAAAGCTAAAACTCCGCCCCTTGCTCCTGCAAGAACAGGAAGTTAGCTCTCTGCCCTTTGGCTGTGTGCTCCTCTCACCACCTGCTTCCTCTCTGCTGCTCTGCCAGAAAAGGACTGAGGGGCTGCTGGGATCAGGTATTTAAAGCTAAAACTCCGCCCCTTGCTCCTGCAAGAACAGGAAGTTAGCTCTCTGCCCTTTGGCCGTGTGCTCCTCTCACCACCTGCTTCCTCTCTGCTGCTCTGCCATCTGGATTTTCAAGAATATTCTGACATCGAGGAATCATATACTATGAGTACCCCATACACTCCTATCAGTATCATACCTACAGGCCTCCTTATCAATATTGAGATGTCCCTTACTCGGGCTCTTCCTCACCATCACCACCACCTCCTTAATGTCATCTCCATGCCGAGCGTACTCAATATTAACAGCACATAAACGCTACATTGCATTCAACTTCTAAGAGGTATATTGATCCTCTTCTTTCTCAGTCGAGCCAGGATCAACTCTCGGCATCAAAGTGTCAATATCACAGCTCTCCCTCTCACCTGTCGGCATCCTGACCAACAAAGCAATCAGCCTCTCTTCCAACCTTGAGGGCTATCAAATGCCCCATCTTCTACCACTCAACAAGCCTTGGCATCCCTGCCTCAGAGATCAGAGACCCCTTCTAGTTCACCTCAGCAAGTCTCTCAGCCCTATGAAAATGATGGCTACTACTCACCATCATCCAGTGCATCTCCGGACATCCCATCACCAAGTTCCGATGTCACAAAGCCTCATCCTCTGTCTCTACCAGATGATTTTTCAGCTTACTCTTGTCCAATTTTCCATATAGTGAAGGTCCTCTACCTTGACATCGAGGAACCTGTGGCACCTTCCTCTGATAAGCTCTATGAGGATATTGACCAGGAGAAGGCCCCTTCTCTGCATGATCTTCATCGCCTCTCTTCTGAGAATTGCCAGGGAATCCTGGGAAAAAAACCATCCACTGTCCAGCAGATGTCCAGATGGGCTGAGACTCTATAGATAACCTGCATAAAATACAGAAAACAGCAAAATCTTACTCTACCAAACAATATTACAGGCCATACCATAGCCAATGAAGGTGCCTGTAGCAATCACGTGCATGACCCCCACAGTTTCACGGTCTATTGACAAACACCGCTTCTGATTTTCCTATACTGCTGCCACCAAATTATAGCGTTCACGTGCTTGCCCCCGGTTGTTTCATGGGCTAGTGACAAACACACTTCTGATTTTCTTATACCGCTGCTACCAAATAGCTTAGCAAGTAAATAAAAACCTTCAGACTGTTTTTAAGTTGAATAAAAATCATCAGTTGTAATGTGTTGAGGTATAAACAGAAGAATATTGCTCTAACCCACTTGTTTGATTTCTAATAAAGATGAAAAATGCACACCCTGTTCCTAAGTTCCCAAACTCTAAACACTTAGTTTTCCTCACAGACAATGAATAAAAAAACCATATCTCTTCTATAGCCCTGTCTTTCTCAGATAGTGCCAGACTCAGTCTATCTGATTCTCTCTGGCCTTTTCTTCATAAAGTATAGGGTGACGGGATGGAGAGAAGGACCTCTTCTGATGACCTTAACACCCAAGTCAGTTCATGCTGTGAGATTCAATCTTTGAGTTAGCTAGGACCTAGACCATACAGTGCTAACTTCCCCATCTCATCTTCTGGCAACACTTCAATAAACCAGCCAGGCACTTCGAAAAGAAGGCCAAACAGCATCTTTGACTGTTTAAGCCTCCTGTACTATCCCAGATCTCCCATCTGTCTTGCATCTTTCTACAATTCATGGACCTGCAGTACCAAAGACTCATGGAACCTCTCCATTATCCAACTGGGATACAGAATAGAGTTTATTTCTCCCCCACCCATGGGACATGTCAAATGTACAACCCTGTCTCCAACCCTACAAGAAAAGATTTATTCCCTTCTACAGAAACATGCCATACAATTGGTCCCACCCACGGATAATCGCAATGTTTTTTTCTCCCGTTAGTTTACAGTACCCAGAAGGGACAGAGGCCTCCAAATCGTTCTGGACCTTCATCCCTCAACAGATACATCACACCCAGACAGTTCTGGATGGTGACCCTAGAAAGCATTATTCCCCTCCTCAAGAAAGGAGACTGGTTCACCATCATAGAGCTCCAGGATGCCTATTTCCACATCACCATTCACCCAAACTATTGCAAATACATAAGGTTCACCTGGTCCACGTGACTTATGAGTTTACAGCCATTCCTTTTAGGCTCTGCACAGCTCTACGAGTCTACACAAAGTGTCTCACCCCAGTCGCACCTTCCTGCACCTCCAAGGTATCTTTCCCTACAGAGATGACTGGCTGCTGTTGTTTGACTCATACTACAAAGCAGATAAAGCACTCTTTCCATCCTCACTCAACTGGGGTTCCAGATCAACCACTCCAAATCGGTTCTCCTTCCATTGCAGGAAGTGACCTATATAGGCTCTTCTCTCAATTCCAAACTTGCCAGAGCCTTCCTTCTGAGCCAACGGCTCGTATGATTTGCCACACTTATCCTCCCCTTCTGTTCCAATGCTCTTGTCTCTGCCCATCACACTCAACAATCCCTGGGCCTCATGGCCTCCACCACCTTAGTCATTCAACATTTATTTATTTATTTATTTATTTATTTATTTATTTATTTATTTATATACTTGTTGACTGCATGCTTTTCCCTCGGGAACTCTGGGCAGTGTACAGCAAATTACAAAATAAACAACTTGCCCAAAAGAAAACAAGCCCCAACAAAGTAAATCAAATAAAAAGAAGATAAAACCCAAATGACAACAGCCATACAACAGGCACAGCATCCAGCAAGATGGCCGGCAAGGACGCTGCCAACCTAATCTCCGATGGCAACTTGTCCAGTTGAAAATAAGGTCTCTTCAGGCTTGGTATCTCACCCTTTTCAACCCCATCTCAGACAACCCCAACAAGCTCCTCCAGGTAACACCAGAGCTTGCAGATCAACTCCAATGGTGGCTTATGCCCCAAAACCTCCAAATGGGCAGACCAGTTGCTCCACTCTTCCTCGCTATTCAAATAACTACCAATGCCAGCCCTACGGGATGGGGCTCACACTGCAACCACCACCAGATCCATACACTTTGGTCCCCCAAAGAATGAGCAATGCATATCAACCACATCAAGTTGCTTGCCATTTTCAAGGCCTTTTGTGCCTTTGAACTCCTCATAATGGGACATGCAATTCAAAGAGCCACATACAACACAACCGTGTTGTTTTACATAAACAAGCAGAGAGGCACTCACTCAATGTCCCTTCTCTACCTCACAGTCCATCTGTGGGAGGGCTGCATCGCCCATCATATCTTTGTAGTGGTTGTACATATATCCACCGAAAACAACAAAATAGCAGATTGTATCAGCAGACTCTCTACCCAGACCATCAAATGGGTGCTCGATCAGGCTACTTTTCTAAAACTCAGCAACAGGTCGGGAACTCTGTCCATCAACTTGTTTGCCACCTCATCAAACAAAAAGTGTCCCAGTCTTTGCTCCAGTGCAAACAGAGGCCATTGCTCTCTTGGTGATACATTTATGACCAGTTGGTCCAACAACTTCCGCTACCTCTTCCCTCCAATTCCCCTGCTTCAGAGGAGTATAGTCAAACTCAGACACAATAGATTCAATCAGATCCTGATAGCCCTGTGGTGGCCCAGACAGACGTGGTTCACCACCCTCAGATCCATCACCTCAACCTTCCAGAGGCTCCCAGCCCTGTCTGTCCTCCTATCACAGGATAATGGCAGGATCCTGCATCTGATCTCCTCTCCCTCCACATGATGACCTGGGAAATTTCCCATTGATTGATTTCATCCTATCACAGCCCCCCAAAAGTAAACATTAAAATTTTACCAACACAAATTGTCAACATTCCTTGGGTTCACCATACTGAACAACTTGCCCTCCTCTCCTACTACTTTGGACTCACACTTGTCCTTCCTTTGATACCTGTCACATAAAGGTCATTCCCATTCTACCCATAGGTTTACATCATTGTTATTGTGGCCCATCATCCTCCACCCTCTCAGGCAGCCTCCTTTTTGTCACCCCAAATTGAAAGGCTTCCTTAAGAACCTAAAGAACCTATGCCCTCTCATTTAACCTCCTCGGTCCCAATGGTCCTTGCAACTAGTACAACACCAACTCTCCCTACCACCATTTGAACCTCTGGCATCCACAACCCTCAAACTCCTTTCCTTCAAAGCTGCATTCCTTGTTGCTGTCACCTTGGCTCACCAAGCTAGTCAACTTGCCACCCTCAGGACTGATGTCTCCAGCTCTGATTCCACCTTAACAATGCTTCACTCTGATCTCTCTTTCCTTCCAAAAATGGTCTCTGATTTCCACATATTGCAGCCTATCATTTTACCTAACTTCTTCCTAAATCTACCCACTCCCATTGAATGATGTCTCCACTCTCTAGATGTTTGGCATTCCCACACCTTCTACTGTAGCTGCCAAAAAAGCGAACATGTTCCTAGGCTGCATCAAAAAGGGGATAGGATCAAGATCACAGGAAGTGATAGTACCACTCTATGCTGCCCTAATGAGGCCACATTTGGAATACAGTATCCAGTTCTGGTCAGTATAATACAAACAAGACACAGAGGCCCTAGAAAAAGTGCATAGAAAAGTGCAAAGATGGTAAGGGGACTGGAGGCTAAATCTTATGTAGAATGACTAAAAGAAATGGATATGTTTAGCTTGGCAAAGAGAAGACTGAGATGAGACATGATAGCTGTCCTCCAATACTTGAAGGTTTAACACAGAGAAGAGGGTGAGACAAGAACCAATGGGTGGAAACTCATCAGAGGGACAGCCAACCTGGAAATAAGGAGAAATTTCCAGATGGTGAGAGCCATTAAACAGTGGAACAGCTTGCCTCCAGATGTTGTGGGTGCCGCATCACTGGAGGTTTTCAAGAAGAGATTGGGCAGCCATCTGTCCAGGATGGTATCAGGTCGCCTGCCTTGGGCAGAAGTTGGACTAGAAGACCTCCAAGCTCCCTTCCAACCCTACGATGATTCTATGATCCTACCTTTCAGGGACTTATTCCATCCGCAAGTCTCCTCACCATTTCAGCAGCTTCCATGGGCAAATTTGGGGCTCTCCTGTTTCCTCATGTAACTAGGAGGCTTGAAAATAATGCAAAAACATAGGTGAATAATTAACTATAATTTCCCATCTAACAATTCCAGCAGCAGTAAACACCAGGCTCCCATCCAACAATCAATACTAGCTGTTCAAAGAGCCAACTGCCAGAAAGAGCCAACTGCCTTGAGTCTCATCATTGCTGGGCCCAAGTTGCCCTGCTCTCACACAAAGTCTTGGGTTTACAATTTCAGTAGAGGGGAGACTGCCTGTGGGGTGTGTGTGCAGGGCTGTGGAGGCCCCTAGATTTAGAGGCCCTAGGCTTCATCCTACTTAGCCTATACATAAATCTAGCCCTGTGAACTGCCAACATGAATTTAGAAGATAAAGTCTAGTATATATCAACCATGCAGTTGATAAATCAGCATATGTAGACTAATACAGTAGTAGCTTCATAATACATTCCAGGCAAAGAGCATGTTTGGAACCCTAGGGTTTGTAGCTTGTTGAGAAATGTAGAATTCTCTGCTAGAACTCAAGGAAGTGCACTGGAGCGCTCTGGAAGAGAATTCTAAACACTTCACCTGATTACCGTCCCCATAATTTTACCAAAAGGAACAATAGCAATTAGAGTGCAACCTAATTATCCAGTATATACAAGAGTTACACCTTTGGAGTCCATTGTTACAGCAGGCCCTATACTTATGTTTATATTTTCATACTGGATGCATTGCAGTTCATAGAGCTTGAGGATATGGATCTTTAGCAGTGAGAATCCAGCCTGCATAAGCCTTGTCCTTTTGGGCTAATTAAGGAAGCCAGGAGATGGCCAGTTGAAAGGGTACAAAGGATAAATGCATCTTTGGAATAAGGATTTATATCATCTTCTGCTACAGCAGCTATTGTGAACCCTTCAGTAAACATGTCCCCTCTAGACGCTGCCATTTTGAGTGACTGGAAGAGACCCATGCACACCATCTTAAGTTTACCATGGGAGAGGCAGGATATTTCTCTTTTATTTATTAGCATCAGGGATTAGAAAATTGCACCCATAGGACCCATACAGCTTCCCACAAGGCCATTTTACTGTTGAGCCCCCCCAAAGCAATTACCGGTAAGTATGTCTTATGTAAAAACCATGAGGAGTAAAACTCCAATGTACAGATTGGATGTGTTTCTGGACTCAGTTTTGTACCTGGATGCTCTGACAGTATCTGTAGCAATTAATGCCTTTGCCCGACTCAGGCTGGTACAACAACTGCATCTGTTTCAGATGAATTGAGAGCCACTCCAGTATTCCTGCCAAGAAAATTCCATGGACATGGAGTCACGAAGAGTCGGTCACAACTGTAACAACACAACACACACACATGGTCATTGTATGGTGATTTAAAAGTGCAGCTGGTTTAGAATGCAACTCTGAAAATGCTGATGAGTACTCATTTACAAGGCCACATTTGTTACATGTCCTGCCAGAGCTGCAGTGTCTACCTACTTGTTTGTGAGCAAAGCATTAACAATGGCCTTTAAAGTCCTAAAGAGCTTATGAGCATGCTGTCTAAGGGCGTTTATACATGACCCCTAAACTCCGGGGCAAATGGCTGCAAGCTCCGGAGATTTAAAATGTTTACCCACCAGCTCCGGAGTTAACAGGAAATTAAGTGCGACCCCGCCCACTTTAGCGCGTCCCAGCACAGCTTTCAGATACCTGCTTTTTGGATGTGAAAAATATTTGATCCAGTGTAAGGATAGTGAGTGCGGGGCTCTCCTGGCTTCCGTTTGTTCTTTTTTTGCGCCCCGCCCCTTTAAGAGATCTGAATGCTGCTGGGAACAGAACGGAGGTAAGGCATTCTTTTCTTTCTCTTTTTCTCCCTCCCCTCACGCAGCCAGCAACCAGGAAGTGCGGGGGGTGGGGACAGAGGAAGAGCGACAAACCCCTAAGATCTCTGGTCTGAATTTAAGTGGCCAGCGGATCTTAGGGGTCGTGTAAAAAGGCCCTTAGGGGACACCACCTCCTACCAGCCTGAGTGTAGCCTACCATCTCATGGCAATTCCTCTTAGGTGTCCTCAGATCTAACAGACACTTGATCCTTGGAGTTAAGAGAAAGGCCCTACTTCAGGCATCTCCAAACTTCAGCTCTCCTGATGTTTTAGATCACAACCCCCAGAATTCTAAGCTTAGATTGCCAATGACAAAGGACTCTGGGAGTTGTGGTCCAAAACATCTGGAGGGCCAAAGTTTGGACATGCCTGCCCTACTTAGTTGATGTACCTAGACTGTGGGATTTCTTTCCTTGGAAGAGGAGGTTGTTATCCTATTAAACTGCATTTTCCTGTGTGATGAAGTATGATTTAGTGAGGCATTTCTGTTATGGATTTTATCTAATGTCTTATCTGTAGCTATTGCTGTTATTTTTTGAATTTTGTTTTAGTTTTTTTAAAATCATTGTTAGCCATCCTGAGAGAAATCAAAGCACTAACAGAGCAAAATATACTTTTTTGTGCGTAGAGAATTTTTAAAAACAAAGGTTTCACCATTGGTGCACCATTGGTTCAGAGACAGGGAACAGCATAATATTATTATGTTCTCATTTCCTTTTTTCTGCTTTTACTTTTATTCTCTGTGTTGCTCACCTAATCTACTTTCCCTTTCAGTATTGTAACATATGTTTATACATTTCTACTGAACAATTTTCATATCTGCTTCAGAATTTATTCTGCTTCGGAAGCTTTGGCCACTTAATCAAGGATTTTCTATAAATTGTTTTATTTGTGTAGCACCACAGTGTTCAGCTTTCGGAAGCCCAGGGACCAAGTTTGCTTTCCACCGCAGCCTTCAGACACCAACACCCTTATTAGATATGTGTTTTTTTTAAGGAGGCCACCAAGTGACCAATAATACATTGTGAGATATGCAGTTGGTCATGGCTTGCCCAATCATTTAGGAGTATTCTAAAGCGGTGGTCCCCAACCCCCGGTCCGCGGACCGGTGCCGGTCCGTGGACCGGTCGGCACCGGGCCGCCTGGGAGGCCGGGAGGCTCCTCCCTTTTCCTCCGCCGCCTCCTCCTCCTCCTCTTCTCTCCCGCGGGCGGCCGGGAGGAGGAGGAAGGCTGGAGGAAGGCTGGAGGAGCGCAGGAGGAGCTGCCGCCTCCCTCCTCTGCCCTCCTCCTCCTCGCCCTCCACCACCACCAGCAGCAGCAGCAGCCACAGCAGCGGCAGCGCGTCCTCCTCCTCCTCCTCCCGCCGCCGCCGCCGAGAGCAGCAGCAGCAGCAGCGAGGGCAATTGCGGAGGGGTGGCGGCGGCGGCGGCGGGACGGGGCGATTAGCAGCCACCCCCGCAATCCCCCCATCGCCGCCGCTGCAATCGCCCCCATCCCGCCGCCGCCGCTGCCACCCCTCCACAATTGTCCTCGCTGCTGCTGCTGCTGCTTTTGCCGCGAGGGCGCTTCCTGGCGCGGCCGGGCGGGTGCCGCGCGGGCGCCTGAGCCATGAGCCAGCGCGGTCTCGCTCCTGGCGCCGCGCTTGCTCCTGCTCCTGCTGCCGCCGCTGCCGTGGGCCTCCTCCTCCGCCGGGAAAAGCGCTGCTGGCGCCCGCTCGCTTTCCCGGCGGAGGAGGAGGCCCACGGCGGCGGCGGCGGCAGAAGGAGCAAGCGGGCGCCAGCAGCGAGACCCACGCGCGCACCCGCCCGGCCGCGCCGGGAAGCGCCCTCGCGGGCAACGACGAGCCGCCGCCGCCTCCTCCTGCTCCTGCTCCGGTTCCTCCTCCTCCTCCTCCTCCTCCTGCCGCCGCCGGAGCATTGCAGAGGGTGGTGGCGGCGGCGGCGGGACGGGGGCGATGCGGCGGTGGCGGCGGCGGCAGGAGGGCGATGCGGGGTTGCTGCTGCTGCTCCGGCGGCGGTGGTGGCGGGAGGAGGAGGAGGAGGAGGAGGAACAGGAGCAGGAGGAGGCGGCGGCGGCTCGTTGGTGCCGCGAGGGCGCTTCCCGGTGCAGCCGGGCGGGTGCTGCGCGCGGCGCGCGGGGCCAGGAGCGCGCGCGGGTCTCGCTGCTGGCGCCCGCTTTCCCGGCGGGAGGAGGAGGCCCACGGCGGCGGCGGCGGCAGCAGGAGCAAGCGGGGCGCCAGCAGCGAGACCCACGCGCGACTCCCGGCGCCGGAGGAGGAGGCGGGGCCCGCCTGCCCAGGAGCCCCGGGTTCCCCCACCCCCCACCCGTGTGTGGGGGGAGTGGCACCCCGACGCCCCAAGCCGGTGAGTGCCGCCGCCCGGTCTCGTGCCTCCCCTCCTCCTTCCCTCCCATCATTTGCTTTCACCCCCCTTTTGCCTCCCGCCGGACCCCCTTTCATTTTTTTAAAATTTTCCCGTCCGTGGGGACAAAAAGGTTGGGGAGCACTGTTCTAAAGAATATATAATAAAGCTCTCAGAATCTTCTAAGCTGGAGGATTCTGGGAGTTATAGTCCAAAAGCTAATTTTTCCATGATCTACATATTTTGTATATTACAGTTGGGATTGAGATTAAACCTAAATCAAATGTAGGGGGAAGATCTAAAATGGCCTCAAAGTGTTGTATAGGCCCACCTTTTCTTTTAACCTCTTTTGAGGATACAACAATAATAAATAAAACTATCCACAAGAAGGAATATTTTAAACCATATGGGCAGTTTTCTGTACACCTACCTTTTAACAATTCATGTCCATTTTCTCACCACATGAGCTAGAAAAAATGTAATTTTCAAAGGTCGTTAACCACTGGGTGATATTAAAGAGAGACACAATTAACTGGTTAATAATTTAGTTTGTGTCATGAATCATGTAGCTTCATCCTAAAAGTCTGCTGCATTTCTAGAAATATTTATGGGGAAACAAAACAGAATAAAACAAAATTCCTGAATATAAATATGCTTCAGATCCTCTCATGCTAATTCATTCCCCTGTTCCATGTATTGTTCAAATAATTGGGAGGGAGAAAGTTACTTGCACTAGAAGCTGACATACTTAATTAGACAACATAGGCTATTAAAAATCTTTTAAGAAATACTGTATGTGATGTGACTTAAATAATTGGGTCCTTTATACAATTCATTGCCCTTCAGATAGGCCAGGGTACATGTAGATGATAGAAGTGGTAGCCCAAAACATCTGGAAATGTGTTGGACTAGCACTTCCCCAACACACCATGTTCAGGAAGGCTACCATGACAAGCAGAATATGAACTATTTCCTTCTTCTTTCTTCAGAGGAAATTATCATTCCACAATATCACTAGCAGAACCATGGCATATAATTTATTTATTTTGAATATTTTTACTCCACCGTTATACTTGGAAAAGGACCCAAGGCAGCTTACAATAATGAGAGACAATATACAGCCCAGAACATTTAAGACATATTCAAGCTTAAGAACAGGGAATTAGAAAAGGCATCTTACAACATTAAAAGGCAACATTAAAACTAAAAAGAGCAGACAAACAGTTAAAATAAAATAAAAATCCACAATGAGGGATGGAAACTAACATGGAAAACACAAGTCTATTTATGAAGTCAGTCAATACAGTCATATATGGTAATCCATCTAAAAAAATCACATAACAGGTAGTCCATCATTCAGGGAAAGCTTGCCTAAAGAGGAAAGACAGCAGAGATGGGTCTGTCCTGGCCTCCAGTGGGATAACTCATTCTTTGTCGAACATGACATCTTATATTTTCTGCCTTCTAGTGGAGTATCGCTTACTTTTGATATATGACTCATATTTAGCTTTTGAATGCTGTCCTTTTCTTGCATTTACATTACAGATGTTGGCTTCGACTTGACACTTATTTCATCTGGAGTTTTATAGGACCTGCAACATTGATCATTATGGTAAGAATTCTTCATTAAATAGCCCATTTTTGTAGATCAGAAGCAAATCACCCAAAAGTTACCTTTCTGACAGCATCTTTCAGTGAAGACCGTGTTGCATGGGAAATTTAAGTAAGAAATATTTCTAATCTCTGATCGAAAACTGGCTTCCTTATGAGTGCCTTGGGAGCTTGATTTGGAAGCTCTATTGGCCAAAGTCCATGGGGTTTCTCCATCATGAAAAATCTACTTCTGATTATTATCGCTTGAGACAGAGGGAATGAAACAGATCCTTGCATCCTGTTCTTATATTGCACTGTGACACCAAAATGCCACATACGTTATTCTTCCACAAACATTTTCATTTTTTGCATATATGTTTAGATCATAATCAGTTACAGCTAATTCTTAAGTAAGAGAAACTTGTAGGATCCTTAGCAATGAATTCAGGTTTTAAAATAATTTGAAAAAGATGCTACTATAGATTGAGATCTTCTGCTTCATTTCTTGTCTGCTGTTTGAGAGCAAAGGATGATTCTGATTTGGCTTCAGAATCTTTTTAATGCCCTTGTTTTGAATGTTGGGGTCCACATGTCATCACACTACTTCATTGCACAGTCCTTGTTCTGATGCCCCTCTAAGTCAGTTTTTACACACTTCCTTTGTGAAGGAAGGAACGGGAGGAGACTCCTTTAAAAGAGGATTTTAAGACTTAAAATACAAGTGACATCACACATAGCACAACTTATTTAATTGTGATTGATGGTATGTGAAAACGTAATAAAATCCTGCATTTTCAGGACACTGACAGCTACTCTCTGAGAGCCCAGACTTCTTCATTTGTAGTGTCATTTTCCAAGAACGTTATTCAACATCAGAACTGCAGCTCTGTGATGTGGCACAGTAGTTAAACAGCTATATTACAACCCAAACTTTGCTCCTGACCTTGGCTCAACCATAGGTGGCCAGCCTGAGGTTGCTCATCTGGGTGGAGAGCAATATGGATCCTGCATAATCAATTGTAACCCATCCGCAGAGTGTTATATATTTGTCTATGGGGCAACGTATAAGCAGCAGCACACTTTGCTCTCTCTTTTGCTTCTGATGTCATTAGATCTTCCCAGGCATTTCTGCTGTTTTGAGTGTATTCCATTAGGTTTTGTTCACATGAGCAAGGCAGAGTCATAGATGTAAAGGTGAACACCAATTCCTCTTGTGTGTGTGTGTGTGTGTGTGTGTGTGTGTGTGTGTGTGTGTGTGTGTGTGTGTGTGTGTGTGTGTGTGTGTGTGTGTGTGTGCACGCGCAAGCACACACATGTACATGTACATGTGTATTATAGGAAATATTATCCAAAAGCCAGGAATGAAGACTGTCCTTTCACTTCTACCTTGCTTTGGTCTTGCTTTTTGAACAGCAGTTTTATCAACATGGGCCAAGGTGGTGACTACTGTGGTTCATAAAGAAATCCTTTCCTTCCTCACCACTTTAAAAAACAACAACTTGGTTTTGGTGCTGGTGCTATTGTGCCCCTTTTATTTCCCAGTAGAAGAAGAGGTGTGATGAAAAATAACCTCACGAAAAGAGCAAATAGCAGCCCTGCTTCTCAAAGGTGCAATGTTTTCTCTACACCTCCTATTTACCACAACCCCAAAATGAAGAATCAAGACGTGTTAAAGGAAGCTTAGAGCTTGTAAACAAGTTGTTGATGACATCTTGTGAAGGTTCCATGAAGAGCCAGCCAACATAATAAAGTGTATAAAAGTATAAAAGCCTGAAATCACCTAAAATGAGACAGATGGAAGAGACAGTGGGTGTGGCCAAGGCAACCATTTGGGCTCTTGGTATCCAGTACAACCATATGCTTCGAACAGGCTCTCTACCCAGAGCTATGTTGCAGCCAGGCAATTGAAAAGGTGATGAAGCCTTTCAACTGAAATTAGGTTTAATATATACAAGTGGACCCTTGTATAAAAAGTGGTTTGTTTAACAGAAAATCCGCTTAAAGGAAAAAATTTCAGAAATGGGGGAAATCACTTCACATAATCGCCTATGGGGCAAATTCGTACAACAGAAAAACGGTCGCGATTTGGGATTAATCCATTTTCAATGCATTCCTATGAGAAATTTGTAGAAAGGAAAATTTGCTCAACAGAATTTCATTTGGAACGAATTAATTTCTTTATACAAAGTAATGCATTCCTATGAGAAATTTGTACAAAGGAAAATTTGCTTAACAGAATTTCATTTGGAACGAATTAATTTTTTATACAAAGTACCACTGTATTTTTTTGTTTTCCTCACAAAACAGAGTTTCCATTCCTTACCTGCATATGGAGACCCCTAACCAATGTGCTCTATGTTGAAGAGTGTATCTTTAAATGACTTAAACCAATCCAGACACCTCTAACACAAAACAATGTTTGTTCTCAGTCTCTTAAATTAAATTGAAATCTTTTGAAAATAAGATTCCCAATTAAATAGGGAAGTAAAGCTTTTAAAAATCCTTAGTTGCATTTTATGGTATAAAACAAATGAAATGATTATTTATGATAACCATGTGGCAATCTACATTTAAGAAATTAGCAGATTATGCTATACTGTATTTCATATAAATGTCAAAGCATTGCTGTTCAGTGCCTGTTAAATGCTTTAATAAACTATAATTCCCAACAAGGAAGAAAAGATGCAGAACCCTACAATACTGTTTCCTCCGTTTAGGATGGAAGGGGATGTATGGAAAAGGATTAGTCCTGCCTATCAGAGAAGATTCTGGGCAGGATATGATCTTTTTTTCCTCTGTTGTTCTTGATCTTTCCAGAAAGTCACAGTAAATTGCTGGAAATTTGGTGAGATACCTGAATTATTTGTTGGATACAGAGCCAGTGAGTTTTACTGTACTCCTAATCACAAATGCTAGATTGAAGTATGAGAGTACAGCCAAAAAACTTAATTCCGCTTCAAGTTAAATTTGAGATGCTAATATGCCTAATCATTTGTATCTTTGGTCACTACAAGAAACAGGACCAGTTTCTATATCCAAATAATTATAAATACTTCATCAGAATCTATGATTTCATTTTATATAATCTTTAAAGAAAAAAATAGGCAATGTCCCTTTATTTCATGAACTACTGTTTAGAGATGGGCACGAAACAAAAATATAATGTTTCACTTTGTTTTATTCCTTTAGTAGTTTTGTTTTGTTTCATTAGTAACATTTTTTGGGGGAGAACGGAATAAAACAATTCGGAACTCTTTGGGGAGGACCTTCCTTGAACTCTTCCCTGGAAGCTTGCCAAATGAACGGTATGGGGAAAGGTGGCAGGCTGCAGTGAGACACATCAGCTGGAGTGCAGCCACAGGTCCCCCTCGCCGCCACCAGCCAGCTAGTTGTTGCAGCTCAGGCTGTGGTGAGAGGGGCCACAGCTTTGCTCCAGCTGACAGATCTCGCTGCAGCCCATTGCCTGAGGCGAAATCCATCGGCTGGAGTACAGCTGTGCCCCCGCTCATCACCGCCACCTAGCTGGTTTTGACAACTCGGGCTGTTGGGAAGGGGGCTGCAGCTTTACTCCAGCCAACGGATCTCGACTGAAGCTAAATGTGTTGGCTGGCGTAAAGCCACAGCACCCCTCCCCGCAGCCAGAGCTGTCAAAACCACAGCTTTATTCCAGGCAACAGATCTCGCTGCAGCCCACCACCTTTCCCCTTACCGTCCACAACACTGAACCCCAAACCACTCCAAATTTAAGGAGCTTCCAAGCGTCCAAGGAACCTCCCCTGGTTTGGTTTCCAAACTGAAAAAAGTGGTTCAGTTCATTTTGGGCCCAAACGGTTTCTTTTGTTTCATTTCGTAATGAAATGATGAAACAATGTTTTATCTTTTGTTTGTTGCCCATCTCGACTACTGTTTATGGTTGTACAATAACAACATGACATCAAAAGCACCTTTAAAACTAGTGGATCTTTTTCAGTGTGAACTTTTGTTGTTTAAAATCCAGCCCCAGATATGTAGGGCTAGGTTTTAATCAGTTTAGGCTAGAGGTGGCAAACCTCCTTGTTCTGACAAGAGGGTAACAACCTTTAGGGATTCAAGAAGCTTCATTTTAAGTATTTTACATTATAAATACTGTACTTCCATTCATATTCAGACTTTGTGCTTGACGGAGATGATATTGCCTGTTGTCTCCACAACAGCTGAATGTGTTAATAAAAGCCATGGTAGCTTGTGTTGTGTGACTCCATCAGAACTCAATTTAAGTAACTGAAACCTTCCTATGGGTAGAGCTACGGAAGATGTTTGAATCTTTGCGCAGTATAACAAGATCTGCTTTGTCTACCCATCACAGTATGGATTTTTTTCTCTTGCTTTCTTTTTGTACATCCTGTTATTCTGCCTTCAAAAGGGCCACATGCAGAGCTCTGCACACCAGTGTCACCACTGTGCCTGAAAAGTAAGGATTAAATAATACACTGCAGAGAGTCAGAAAAGTAATGTGTCAGATTCTTTAAAACACCTGTTTTTCTGTAAAATAACTTGTTGAGATCAATCTGTCTGGCATGATGGCTTTCTATTGTTGTGTGGGCTTTTTTTCTACAAGCTATTCATTTTTCAACAGGCAGTAAAATTGTGTTGTTTCCACAAGCTTTTGTCTGTTAAAACTCTGTTTTATTAATTCATTTTTAAAGAATGTTTTGTTGTCATGTGTAATTTTATTGGATTTAATTGTAAATCATGACAGAAAGAAGGAATCTATAAATATTTCAGATAAATGGATTGATCCTACAAATCAGTGAGACCTAATTTCTCAGTCTGTGAGAAATGTCTGTGAAAAATGTAAATATGAGTCTTTACCCTAGCTTATTTTTTTAAAACTATTTTAACCCACCTTTCTTGAGGGCCTTGCAGCAATTGTCACTCAGTTGTCACTAGGGATGGGCATTTCATTTTGGCGCAAGCCCAGGTGGTGTTCTGAAACCTCTGATGGGTAGCCAATCTCTTACATTTCTCTGCGCCAGCACGGAGCTGAGCTCCAACGAGGAATCAGGCTGCGACATCATCTTGGCTGCTCCGTGGCGCTGCCCAATCAGACAGGGAGACTGGGTCATGCCTGTCCCTGCACAGCTCTTGATTGGCCAGCACCATGGAGCAGCAAAGATGATGTTGCAGCCTGATTCCTGGTGGGAATTTAACTCTGCCCAGAGAAAGGCAAGACATTGGCTGTGTGTGTGTCAGAGGCTTCAGAACACTACCTGGGATCATGTGTTTCCGAAACGAATTGCCCATCCCTAGTTGTCAGCAAGGCTGCAACTCTTTATTGGCTCTACCACGTCAGCTTGAAGGTGGGGAGTACATGATAGAACACTTGGTCATTAAAAATATCCTCTACAAAGGAAACTAGCGTATGAAAACAAACATGTATTATCTATTATCTAATGTTCTCTCTCTTAATGGGACGGGGGGGGATATATCTGCATGCAAATGAGAGAACACAGTCAATTTCTAATGATGCTATAACTCAGGGGAAAGTAGTCCTAAGATTTAACTCATTTTCTTGGCATGTGATCCTCTTCTGATTTCTTTCTTTTTTAATTTCAGCTTAATGTAATTTTCCTGGGAATTGCTCTTTATAAAATGTTTCATCATACAGCCATATTGAAACCGGAATCTGGCTGTCTCGACAATATCAAGTAAGTGAAATTTACCCTACTTTTTGAGCTGTTAACAATCTGGAGAGGTTAGGAAGTTACTTTTAAGAACAGTGACATGCTGCTGTTCTATTCCTGTCAAAAATAATTTTCCAAGCTCTGCACGTCTGGACTGTTTTGTGAACAAAACATACTGTAGCTCTGTTTTGTCAGCAGAAAATCTCAGTGCTGGCCAACTTTGAGATGAATCTGGATTGACTTAATTATACTTCAGAAAGGAATGAAACAAGTTTTATTTTGGGGTATTATTTTAGGCTTAATCCAGCATCCTTGAAACTCAGATGGGATGCTGTTCAAGTTTAAGTTTCTTACAAGTTTTCTATTTTTGGCCCATCCATGGAAATTATTTTATCCGAATGGTTGTCCCTTTTCCATGTAACTCACTAAGCAACTACGAATACTTGCTTCAACATCTGAAAAGCATATAAATAGGTAGAGTATAAACTTTGGTGACATCTAAGAAGGCAGAGTTAGGCCTTTTAAAGATATCCATAGATGCTGAAAAACAATAAAACCCCTCAAAATTCAACACAATGAACATCTTTTTACAACAAAGATATGTGGCCCCGAGGTTAATCTGCAGCACTGCAGCCAAAACTCTGCTCGTGACCCAGGTTCAGTCCCAGGTAACCAGCTCAAGTTTCACTCAGCCTTCCAGCCTTCCAGTTCCAGTAATTTGGTTATCTAGCTGACTGTGCATATGGTGAGGGGGAGGGGTTGCCTGCATAATTGAAATTGTAAACTACCCAGAGAGTACTTTTGCACTGTGGGTGGTATATAAGCTGTATAGGATTCTTTTTATATAATTCATTAGAAATATGCATTTTGGTAGGTTTTTGTTTTGTTTTGTTTGGGGAGGGGGGTTGGACTACAAATTCTACAAATCCACTTTCTTAAGTACTACCTACTATATTCAGATTATATATTCATAAATTGTAATTGCCTAGGCAGAGGGCCCAGCTGACAGGCTTCATGCTTTGAATAGGCCTAGCTTCCAAACAGCTGCTGTGTCAGCTTCATTTTCAAACAGCTAGTTAGAAATATTGAAAACATGAAGACAACTGGCTGGGCCTTCTCTCCAGATGAGTGCAATCGAGGTCTCTATAAAGTGGGGCACAAAGAAAAAACAATTAAGGGACCCAGAAAATCCAAAATTCATATCCCCGCACACTTGAAGTGAATTAAATAATGGGCAGAAATGAATGCAATTGTTGGCTATTCAGCTGTCTCATTGCATTCAGAATGCTGAAGCATTCCATCTATAGTGACTCAAATGCAAATGTTTGGTAATTTGTATCAGAGTAAATTTTAAATGTTTTCCAGAATATTTACTGACTTCTTTTCCAAGTGTCAGAACAAATGGGCTGAACTGCTTTTGCAAGAGATAATGCAGCAAATGTACTTTTGCTTGCCTGTGAGATAACATTTTCTCTAGGAGCAGAATGCCTGCAGAATTTGAATGACATCATATCCCAGCCCTAGATGAATAATTTTTGTTTCCACATAAGGCAGTGGGGGGGTTGACAGCCTTCTGTTTGATGGGTTTATGGCAATTCAATCAAAATTGCCAGAGGTGGGATTTAAAACCAACATTGATGATTTGTCTTCATAGCTTTCATTTTGAAACTGTCATAGATACCTAGTCATGATTTTTGGAACTCTTGTGGTTTTTCTGCATCATCCCAAATTGTTAGTAGAATGTCCTTTCTCATGGCTTAAATTCAGAGCCACAGATAGGCAGAATGGAAGTGTGACATTAAGGATTAGTCCATCTCAAGTTGAACAATTTGAGACAGTGGTTTAGAAAACTCACATATCTTTCTCCATCACAGTTCTCTGTCTCCCCCCTCTCCTCTTATTTAGTGCTAACCATAGTGCCCTGTTGTGTTAAATTGATGAACTTTACAGTGGTACTTCGGGTTACGAACAACTCAGGCTGCAAAAAAATCAAGTTATGAAGGAAATCATTGGAAATGGATTTATGAAAAAACTTGTTAAAATCCTTTTCCAATTACAGTGGTACCTCAACTTATGAATTTAATCCGTTCCAAATGCATGCTCTTAAGTCGAACTACTCTTAAGTTGGGGTACCTATCTGAAAACTTGAAAAAATAAGTTAATTTTTTTTTTAAAAATTAAAAAAAATTGTAAGCCGACCAGACCATATCTAAAATTTGTAAGCCAGTAGTTAAAACACCAACAGTTATCTGCTCTTAAGTTGAATTGCTCTTAAGTCGAGCTGTTCTTAAGTCAGGGTACCACTATACTACCTTTCAGTACAAAGCTCCACCCCATGTGCACCGTTTCCGGAACCAGGGCATCGGTTTCCAATGATTTCCTTTCAAATTGGAAACCGATGCCCCATTTCCAGAAATACTATGCACAACATGCGTAGGGCAGCACTTCGTATTGAAAGTGCCTCCCCCACACACACACAGAGTCCAGTCTTTGCCGAGGTGAGAAACCAGGGAAACAAACAGAGGATGTAGCCACAGTAATTACCAGTCCAAGGTCAGCAACCAGAATGCCAGGCAGATCCCAAATGCCAAGTACAGGGAAAACCAAGTTTGTAGGCCAAATAAACAGTCCAAAGTCAGGGAGCCGAGCAGGAGCAAAAGTCAAGGCCAAAGAAACCGGTAACCAGACAAGAGCATGGATGCGGGTCAGGGACTCATTGCTTCCACAAAGCACTCTAACCCAGATTGCCAACTTTATCCCAAATCAGGGGATATGCCCTCTCTCCTGAGAGGCCATCCTGCTAATACTCAGTGCTACTGGATCGTATGTTCCTTCAAGCCTCATACATTCTAGCCCTGTTTCTCCTCACTGCACATTGCTGCAGGATTCTCCCCATAGCTCTACTAGGAGGAGGAAAGATTTCCGGGGATGAATAATCCGGCACAGTTGCTGGCTGGCATAATGATCCTGAAGGCTCATCTGTCGGTTCTTCCACATTTAACCCTTCAGGTTTGGGATCTGACACAGACAGGGTACTGACACTATCCTCCCCCAGGGTCCCCCTCCTCCGATGGGCCAAATCGATCTGGGTGGGCATTTAGGAACTGCTGGACCAGGTCGGGGGCATGCAGATTGGAGGCAGGTTCCCACGACTGATCTTCAGGTCCATAGCCCTCCCAGTCCATTAGGTATTGTAGCCCACCTCAGTTCACTCAGGAATCCAGCAGCTGATGGACCTCATATTCTTCCACCTCATCCACTAGGACAGGTGGTGGAGGTTCTGGGGGTGATGGCCGGTTGGGATCTGGGCCTGCAGCCAGAACTAGGAAGGACCAGTGAAACACTGGGTGGATATGAAGTGTGGCAGGAAGTTGCAAGCAGAAAGCAACCAGGTGGTTTTCCCCCTCCTTCCACGATGGGGTAAGGACCAATACATCAGGGATCTAATTTGCAGGATCGCCCAGGACATCATAGATAGCGGGTAGACAACCAAACTAGAGTACCTAGGCCCAAAGGTGGTCCTTCTTGTCTTTTCCTGTCGACCGCTTTCTTGTACGCCTCCTTAGCATGGTTCAGCTGTTCCTGCAGTAACTCCTGGATGACTTGGAGTTCCTTGGTGTACACGTCTGCAGCTGGCACTGTAGTAGATAGGAGAACAGTCAGGAAGTACCGGAGGGTGATATCCATAGTTGGCCATGAAGGGTGTTTGACGGGTGGAGGACTGTACCACATTATTGTATGCAAATTCTCCTAATGGCTGTAGGCCAGTCCAAGGCTCCATTCCTTCCTTGGGGGCCATGTCCAGCTGGGGGAGGAGCTGTCGGCCCCTTGGACACTTACTTATAGGGTGTCCCAGGGCTCAGTGATCTCCCCATGCTACTTAACATCTATGTGAAACCACTGGATGAGGTCATACATAGATTTGGGGTTAGCTGTCATCAGTACACTGATGATCTGCAGCTCTCTCTCTCCTTTTCCACCTCTGCCGTGGAAGCTGTTCCGACCCTGGAGCGTTGCCTGGTTGCAGTCATGGACTGGACCAGGTCTAGTAGGCTCAGGCTGAACCCCAAGAAGATGGAGCTCTGTGGCCTTCTCCCCAGTCTTGGAGGGATTTCCCTCCAGCTGGCTGAGAGAGTGAGAAGTCTAAGCATGATACTGGGTTCAACCCTCTTCCTGGAGTCCTAGGTGGCAGCCATTACCAAATTTGCCGTTTACCAGCTTCAGCTTATTGCCCAGATTCGCCCATTTGTGGACAAGGACTCCCTGAGGTCAGTTGTGCATGCACTGATGATATTGAGGATCTGCAACGCACTCTACGTGGCGCTTACCTTGGGCTTGGTTCATAGATTTCAGTGGGTGAAGAATGCGGCGGCCAGATTGGTAGGTGGCGCGAGCAGATTTGCCATGTCACCCCCATTCTGTTTCACCTGCATCAGCTGCCCATTGCCTCCCAAATCAGGTTCAAGGTATTGCTTTTGGTTTACAAAATTCTTCACGGCTTGGGTCCTGATAATCTGGTGGAGTGTATTTCCCTCAGATCAGTAAATGCCCGCCCCGCAAGAGCTTCCCAGGTGCTTGCAATTCGGGTGGCCTCCCTTAGAAAGGCCAGTAAGGTTTCGAATCAGGCCTTCTCGGTAGCTGTCCCACGGCTTTGGAATTATATCCCAAGCAAGATCTGCCGGGCGCAATCCCTGTCTGCTTTTCAGAAAGCCTTAAAGACCTGGCTTTAACAAGAGGCCTTTGGGCAATTGTTTCTGGGTCTGTCATCTTTGTTGGGTTTTTCCCTGACACATTTAGTTTAGTTTGTGTCATGTTTTTCTTATCTTAATAGGTATTTATAAAAAAAATTAATAGGTATTTGTTATATTATTTTTATTGCTTATTGCCTATTGTTTACCTGTTACTTTGTTTTTTGTGTTTGTACACCACCTTAAGTTGTTTTTATACAAGCAGGCGGTATATAAATGTCCAATAAAGTGAAAAGTAAAGAAAAGAAGTAGAGTTGTCATGACTCACCTTCCAGATAACCGCACCTGGATGACTGAGAATCTTCACAGACATAACATAGTTTCTTTTTTTTATCTTGCAATCAGAAGGAAAGGGGAAAGAGTTATATAGCCTTTTAATTTTCTTTTAACCTACATCTTAAACTCCTTAATTTTCATCTCTTTTGGAGAGCAATTAAAGGTGGTTTAGAAAACAGTCCTTCAAATCATATAGTATCAATTTGGATTTACAACACACAGTACGCATTCTATGTTTTCCTATTTTAGAATTTAACAATATCCAGTGCTATTGGGGGTGTTGTATGTTTAGTGTCCTTTATATCAGGGCTGTTCAACCTTGAACAGGCCAAGGTCTACTTTATCCGGCCCAAAGTGCCTGAGGGCTATTATACTAAAACCTCTACTTACGAATTTTATCCATTCCGAGTACATGCTCATAAGTAAAAACTTTTGTAAGTAGAGCAGCGGTTTCCCATAGGAATGGATTGAAAACCAATTAATCTGTTCTGGAGTGAACAGATTTCAATGTGCCATGGCCCTTGAACTGTCCCATTTGGCTGAGACAGTGGGCTGGCAGACCCAGAACTTTGCTGGGGCAGTGGTGGCCCTTGGGATGGGGTGGAGGGGTGGAGAACTTATCCCCTCACTTTTTTTATTGATGGCCGGTGGGCTATTTTGGAACCCTTCGTGGGCTACCAGTAGCCCATGGTCTACCTGTTGGACAGGCCTGCTTTATATTTCTTTTCTCAGTTCAGAATTTTTAAGCATCACTCCAGCTTATGTTCTTGAAGATGACAAGAGCATCTGATGAAATTACTTTTTACATCCTGACAAACTTTTTAATCTATTTGCCAAATGTTAAGAGAGGAATGGGCTGAAGCATTATTTCATCTAATTAGGGCACCACCACTACAGATTCAGTAACCAGATAGATGTCATCACCTAGAGCAAAGCCAATGTTCAAAATGCCCAGGCAAGGGAAGTCTTTCCAAAAATGGCACTTTGCCAAGCAAAAGCATTATTATTATTGTCACTCACTATCATTGTCATCATTATTATCATATAATAATATCATATCATATCATATTATCCAGGCTGAGGCGCTGCCAACATGACGGTCGCCCGAGTTGCCTCACATAACTTTTAATTTTTTAAAAAAGAATTTTTTTTGAGGAGGGTGGGTGCCTAACTCCCCCTTAAAAAAAGAACTACAACTCCCAGAATCCCCCAAGAGTTGTTTAATTAATACAATATAGACTGTGGGTCCTCTGATGACAATTTTAGTGGAATGATTTTAGTTTAAGGTTTTTATTATTGCTTTGATTATTTATGGATATTATATTTTAACTATTTTAAACTGTTTTAATTCTTTTGATTGTAAGCCGCCCAGAGACCATTGGTTAGTGGGCGGCATGTTAGTTGAATAAATAAATAAATAAATAAATAAATAAATAAATAAATAAATAAATAAATAAATAATCCATCACATTCCATCATCCTGCCCTTCTTCCAAGGAATTTAGAATGCAATGTATGAAAGTTCTGCCCATTTTTATCCTTACAGCAACAGTGTTAAGTAGCTTAGCATACAAGGATGTTACTAACCCAACACCATGTATAAAATGTCATGTATTGGCTGTCCAGCCAGCACCAATAAAAGAAGAAGCTAGAAAAATAAATATTACCAAGCTGAAATTAACTACAATCAAATTAGCTTTAAGGGAGGGCTTTTAACTTTAGAAGGAGTATATGGCTGAACAGCTTTTTGGAGCATCACAAAAAAGGTCTTTGAGTGATACTGAGCATGGGTTAGAACCACTATCTCTATCACCAACAAACAGAGGACTATTCAACTATGTTACTGTAAAGACAATACTTGGTGTGAAAACATCCACACAAAAATAAGAATGGGGTTTACAGAGTGCAGCTGTTTTTATTGATCTCTTAAGGCGAAAATAGCCTATGGAAGCTAAATCCTGTGCAACAACAGTGCCTGTTGGCTTGTTTTTCCACTGCAGAAGCAGAAAGACTAACCAGCCTGTTGAACAAAAAACATTGAATGAGAGGCTATATGAGGTTGACAATGGCTTGTGAGTGACCATCAATAACAAAAGGGCTCTTGTTAAACCCAGAATTAATAATATTAACATAGAGAGCCTATCAGCACTTAAAGAGGAGCTACTGCATCAGTCTATCAGTCTCGTGATTGTGATATATTTTGTATTCAAGAAACATATAGATTAGCCATTAGCAGTGCCCCAGAATATCCACCATAAGAATTGCAACTGAGAGACCTCATAGACAGTATGAAAGCACTACATTAGTCAAGCTTGGTCTGCAGATATTATCTTCTACTATCACAGAACAGGAGGATGTAGGGATAAATCATAAAGGAGCTAAGTAATTGCATCATATCTTCTATTTAATAATGCAACCATTTCCTTTTAAGCCTTGGGCCATTTTCATAAGTTAAAAAAAACAGTCAAAAAGTTCAGTTGTCACAGCAGTGTTTTGGACTTCACACTAGATTATAGTCATGAAAAAGCAGTGTTAAAATGTGCAGGAACCTCCCTAATTTGCTTGTATCTGTGATAGCAAACTTGTGCCATTATTCATTAATGGGAGATAACCTGGACTTGATATAACCTTGACTGAATATTTGCTAATAGCTTGTAGCCAAGCACTGTACGAATCAGTTTATTCCCCAATTCTAAAGACACAGAACCAACTTGTAATGTATTAGTTCATAATGACAGTCCAACAATCAACACTGCCATTTGCAGGAGAAATAATATTTTTGAAAGGCCAATTGGCAAGACCTATGTATAATATTGGATGAATTATACTAAACATCTGGTCCCAGAAGCCTAAGATCAGTTTACTTACTTACTTACTTACTTACTTACTTACTTACTTACTTACTTACTTACTTACTTACTTACTTACTTACTTACTTACTTACTTACAAAAAAAATTACCAAGTGGTCTCTGGGCGGCAGAGTTTGTTGAGGTGGTGAAAGGATAATCCCAACTAGCTATGTCCCATGGATGCCGAACCAACTACCTACAAGGCCTAACAGTAGAAATAGTTGCCTAAAGGAATAATTATTTTCACAAAACAAAATCCCTTGAGTAAAGAAACTTATTTTGGTCAAGCAGCTATTATTTTATTTGGTCTCAGAAACTAAAAGAGGTAATTGGATGAAACCTGTGGAAGGAATAAACATGTGGAAAAAAACAGCCAGAAGTTTTCTGAGGTTATTAAAGTGACCTAACAAGGCAGCTAAGGGTCCTACCCATACAATCAGTTCAACAAATCAGCGAGCACACCGTCTCCTCATGGCTGACCTGAACATCACAAGAGGAAATTAGAAATTAAACTTGACCTTACAAAACCATCCAGCAAATTGGGGGGGACTATTTGTAGCTCCAGAAATTGTAAAGCAACAGGTCTGGGTGACATTCACATAGGAGAAGGGGGAAAACATTTTGGCAGAGTAACAAAATGTGGCTTCTTAGTTTCTTTAATCATTGTCCTGGCTGTCTCAGGGTTCTGAAAATTTGGAGAAAGAAATGAATTATTACTATTTTGAAACCTGGTAGAGAACCAACAGAACCAAAAAACCTGAGGTTTTGATATAAGAGTGTTTTGGTTTAGAAGCATGTTTCTGGAACGAATTATGCTCATAAACCAAGGTATTGCTGTATTGAGACAGCTAGACTTGGGGCTTGACTTTTCATTTTTCTAAGAGGTAAAGAACTATAAGGAGATAAGGTTTTCCTCTGAACTTTAAAAAAAGTTCCTTCACCTGACTGTGTTTCTTGAAATTTTATTGCCAACAACAAGAAATAATTGGAAAAAACTTTGTTTTTCTTTCTATCCATTAAAGCAACAGGATAGAACATTTAAAACTGAATCCCAGTGATTTCCTGGAAGTTAAGCAAGATGAAATGTAGTGTCAAGCATTCCAGGCTAAAGCACACTGCCATTTTTAATCAAAGGTTAGATCTAAACTCAGAGGACCCAGTCTTCTCTAGGGATCCTGTTCTGATGGTTCCAGAAACGGAGTTATGAAATTCTGATCACTAATATATTTGGTGTAGAAAATGTAAAATTATGCGGTAGATCAATTAGTTTTGTACCATTAATCGTTTCGCATAAATGTATTTTCCGTGTGAGAACTAAAGGAATAGAAGGAACATGATGATGTTCAGATGACGGTTTAAATTTAAAGAATGGAGGAAGAGTAGATGTTACATATGCAGAAGATAAAATCCTTTTTTGAAAGTTGAATAGCATTCTAACAATATCATTTTGTTGTTCATGGAGTATTTTAGAGTAGCATCTCATCAGGAACAAAATTGGATGTCTGTTCCATCTAATCTGATGAGATGGCTTATTAATAAAGAGAGGGTTGCTTTAATTTACCAGATCAGTAGTATTTGCTGAGCAAAGGAGATTGTTCTAATTAATTAAAACCATCATAGCTGACATTTTCCATAACATTTGAACACCACCACAACCATCTTAAGTAGAGATGGGCAAGAAATGAACTTTTGGTTCATTTTGTTATTCGTTATTCATTTCGTTACATAACAAAACTAATAACGAATTGCCCCCTCTAAGAAAAATGAAATGAAACGGAAAATTCAGTTTCGTTTTAGTTTGTTTTTCATTTTGGCGGTGTCTCCTATCTGAGCCTGGTGTAGCAGGTGGCAGGAGAAAATAAAATGCCAACCAGCCCGTGCTACAGCTAGTAGGCAGGCCACGTGGTCGGAAGGAAAAAAATAAAAAAAAAATTAAATTAAATTAAATTAAAATTAAAAAATAAAAATTACCTGATCTGACCCATGGGCCGCTGAACCGGCCCAGAACCACCAGAACCAACCCATGGGCCGCCGAACAAAAAATGTAAAAAATAAATAATGAAAAATTTAAAAACTCTGATCGGGCCGTGGGCTGCTGTACCGGCCCGCGGGCCGCCGAACCAGCCAACGGGCAGGCAGGCAGGAGGGGGGAAATGCCAACTGACCCGCACTACAGCTGGTAGGCAGGCCACATGGTCGGCAGGAAAAAAATGAAATGAAATGAAATAAAAATTACCTACTCTGGCCCGGGGTCGGCAGGATTTAAAAACTTTTAAAAAACATTTTAAAAAACCCTACCGGTGTGGTTCAAAATGAAAAAGAAAAAAAAAAAGAAAACAAACACGAACCAAAATGAATTATGAAACGAATCTTTGTTTCATAATTAACAAACCAAACCGACCCAGAAAACAAACCGAAACGAAACGAATCACCATTTTTTGGTTCATGTCCATCTCTAATCTTAAGCTCTTATACAGCGATACATTGGTTTATGAGTGCATCTTGCATTTTGTAAGATGAGCAACCATTTCTGATCAATTTTGTCTTTATCAACAAGCAGTGTCTTGCAATACAAGCACTGGAGCAGGTCACATGATCACAAGTGAGCCAATGGTGGTGCTGTCTCTCCCTCCCTGCTAGATTGTGGGTGATTGTCTGGAACAGTCTCAGGCAAGCCTCACAGTCAGAGGGAGGAGAGAGGAATGTAGGTCACCCTTACACCAGCCACAAAGGTTTTCAAAGGAGAGTGCAGGTTAATTTTCTTTTATATTTATATATTTTTAATTTGTTTTCAACATCCTTTCTTATTTCTCAGACCATTTCTATGGCTACAAATTGCATTTCATCATTGTCACATTAAAAACACAGAGTAAAATCCAGTTGTTATTCCCACGCAGAGCAGATCCCGCAGGCAGGTACCTAAAACATGGTGTTGGTGTGGATGTGGACTTCTAGTCAAGTTCCTCGCTATTCTTTGGAAGTCTGCATTCAGTTTTCTGTATTTTTACCTTTCTCCCTTTCATTTTGCTTCCCTTCTCTCCTCCGCTATTTGTAGGAGCTCATTGGACAGCCACTTTGCTTTCTTGCATTTGAGGAGTGGCTGAATAGAGGGTGGGAAACTTTTTAGAGTGACATCCCATAGCAAAAATAGCAATTGTATTAAGTAGAAATTCCCCTATATTTGTGTGTTAACTGCAGTGCACAGAACTGGTTCAATAATATACGGTGGGTAACTGTATGAAGCCAGTAAATGTTCGGAATAAGTATAAAGCAACACGGTCCATGCCATTCCCTCAGCAAATGTCAGCAATCACCCTTCTAATGACTTTCATTGATATCCATGAAAGCTTGGATGTGAGAAAGCTTGGTGGTAGAGCCTCCCAGCTTCCTAAGTACTTTCCCACAAGTATAGGGATATTTATGACTGGAAGATATTATTTAGTGCAAGAGCAGAGAGAAATTATTGGTGAGAGGTCTCACGGCTTCTTCGTTCAAGGTAGCCTCCTCTCTCTTTCAAAGAGGCATTAATCACTTTGACTCTTTTCAATCAATCCCCTTCAGCTCATTCTTAGTAGCCTTGATAGGCAAGGATAAAGCATATTGGTACTTAGCCAAATCTCTCCAAATGTGTTACTCACATTAATTGGAGTAAGTTTCTATACAGTTACGTTCCTATACAGTTGGTGTAGGTTGCTGCCTAAGAGAGGACCACAAAAATAATGAAACCTGTGTTAATATCTTATATAAATGAATATGTGATATAAATATAAATATACCCATAAGTGTAGCCAATGATTATTATAAATTGATTATTATTTATTTATTTATTTATTTATTTATATTGCACTCTATAACAGTGTGCATTCCAATAAAATCAATGCTATAGAAACATGCTCTGCAAAATGTAAAGATAGTTCAGCTACAGAAGGTAAGAGAATGCCTTGGTTGACTCCAAAAGGTGAAGGGAACCAAGGGGGAGAAAGCAGTGTGCAAAATTTCCCAGTCTGAAGTGATGCAGGTTTTCAGGCTGAAGAGGGACCTTGGGTTTTCAGAGGGGCTTTGGACAGGATACTGTCAGTGCTGGTGAGATCCTGGGAGCCCTCACGTACACCTTGACACCACATATACCTGCTTGTTTCTCACTTTGGGCTCAATCAGGAGTCAGCAATCATAGCAGCATATTTTCACAAAGGTAGTAAGCTTAGGGTCACAGCAATAGGAGAAAAAGGAAGTGAGTAGAAAGACATCTGCATGCTTAGATTCACTGTCCTGTATTAAGAGGGAGAGGATTAACTGAGTAAATACCATCTGCTGCAGCTTTTTTTTTCACAATAATGCTACTGACTACATATCATTTATGTACTTATACAAGGCTTAATTATATGCCAAGAATTCAGAGTGACTTGCAGGATACAGGATATAAATATTAGTTATGTTCAATGTAAACCATCATATCTTTAACTAGGGCAGAATCTTATAAATATACTGATTTGAATGCTAATAACTCCTGCTTTAAACATTGCCTTTACATCCTGTTTCATTGGGTATTTGATCAGTCCTTCAGACACAACCAAGTTGGCCCTGACTAAAGGTTTGACTCCCTTGATAAATAAAGTGAGAAATGCTAAGGGAAAGTATGAATTACAGACAGCACATCATTAAAAGCCAGAATCAAATAAGGAATGTTCTCAGCCCCTATGGGCATGGCTCTCTTCCTCACACACATGAAATCCCTCACCCCACATAGCTTCCATCGTAATCAATGCAAAGCCGTCGGTTTTTTAAAAAGGAAGGAGGGGGGACCTGGGAAACTACAGGCCGGTTAGCCTTACATCTGTCCCAGGGAAGATGGTGGAAAGCCTCATCCAAGAGAAAATATTAAAACAAATAGAAGAACAAACCATGCTAAGAGAAAGTCAGCATGGCTTCTGTAAGGGTAAGTCTTGTCTGACAAATCTTTTAGAAATTTTTGAAAAGGTCAACAGGCATGTGGATTTGGGTGAACCGGTGGATATAGTCTATCTGGGTTTTCAAAAGGCTTTTGACACAGTCCCTCACCAAAGGCTGCTGAGAAAATTGCATGGTCAGGGGATAAGAGGGCAGGACCTCTTATGGATTGAGAACTGGTTGAGATCCAGGAAACAAAGAGTAGGTGTCAATGGGAAATTTTCACAATGGAGAGAAGTGAAAAGCGGTGTGCCCCAGGGATCTGTCCTGGGACTGGTGCTTTTCAATCTGTTCATAAATGACCTGGAGACAGGGATAAACAGTGAGTTGGCCAAGTTTGCAGATGACACAAAACTTTTCCATGTGGTAAAAACCAGAGAAGATTGTGAAGAGCTCCAGAAGGATCTCTCCAAACTGGGGGAATGGGCTGCGAAATGGCAAATGCATTTTAATGTAGCCAAATGTAAAGTAATGCATATTGGGGCAAAAAATCAAAACTTTATCTATCAACTCATGGGCTCTGAGTTATCCGTGACGGATCAGGAAAGAGATCTTGGTGTGTTGGTGGACAGCTCCATGGTGTCTCCCCAATGTGTGGCAGCAGTGAAGAAGGCCAATTCCATGCTAGGGATTATTAAAAAGGGGATTGAAAATAAAACAGCCAACATTATAATGCCATTATACAAAACAATAGTAAGGCCGCACCTGGAGTATTGTGTACAATTCTGGTCACCGCATCTCAAGAAAGACATAGTGGAACTGGAAAAGGTGCAGAAGAGAGCGACTAAAATGATTACTGGGCTGGGGTACCTCCCTTATGAGGAAAGGCTAAAACATTTGGGGCTCTTTAGTCTGGAAAAAAGGCGCCTGAGGAGGGATATGATTGAGACGTACAAAATAATGCAGGGCATGAGTAAAGTGGATAGAGGGAAGCTCTTCTCCCTTTCACAAAATACCAGAACTAGGGGACATACACTCAAATTGAGGGCTGGGAGAGTAAGAACAGACAAAAGAAAATATTTTTTCACCCAGCGTGTTGTTAGTCTGTGGAACTCCCTGCCACAGGATGTGGTGATGGCATCTGGCCTGGATGCCTTCAAAAGGGGGTTGGACAGATTCCTGGAGGAAAAACCCATTGCAGGTTACAAACCATGATGGAGATGTGTAATCTCCAGGCTTAAAACCGGGGTACTTCAAGGGCCAGATGCAGGGGAGTGGTAGCAGGAGTCAGATATCTAGACTCATGCGCTCCCAAACGCATCTGGTGAGGCCACTGTGAGATACAGGAAGCTGGACTAGATCAGCCTTTGGCCTGATCCAGCATGGCTCTTCTTCTTATGTTCTCTTTGGGTGTGCTGGGGGGGAGGAGCCCTGCATGGACCAGTGAGGCATGTGCACAATCATGCACTCCCCTTAGAAGATACTATAGATGGTGTAAAAAAAAGTTGTGCTGCAACAGTCAAATATCTCTCAACAGCTGAGGAATTCTACAGTAGGACCCCCGTATCCACTGATTCATTATACACTGATTCAGTTATCCATGGTTGGCAGAGGAAAAGAATTAAATAAATCAGCAGCCACAAAGCAAAGTATTGTCACAAACAGCAGCCATAAAGCAAGCTACTGTCTCAAAACAGCAGTCATAAAATAAGCTACTGTCACGAAACAGCAGTTTGGAGGTGGGTGGGCAGGTGTTCTCTCTTATCCATGGTTTTCATTATCCACGGGAAGGCCTGGAACCAATCCCCAGCGGATACCGGGGTCCTACTGCATTTTCTAATAACATGCTGTGTTTATTCTATGTGTGATCCAAAGTGCTGGTAGCCAACATGTTTTTTATCTCTGCTCTTGTGTTCACCTTCTCTTCCCTGTGCCCCAGTTAAAAGAGGAAATGAGCTGACTGAGATAACAAAGAGATAAAGCCCATCAGCCATCTCAGCACAGCATCAAGACAACAGTTATTCAGAACTTTCCATGATAATCAGCCTGCAGGATTAAAAACATTTAAAGCCAGCCTCTTTTAAACTGAACTTAGGGGGCTAAAGACTGTAAACTAGGCTGTCTAAACTCAGTGAGACCACTCATAAGAGGTTTTTCAAGTCTTGGAGGTTCCTTGCCTCCAACAAAAGTGATACAAGGAATGCCATTTCTTTTCAAGGTCTCAATAATCTGTTCAAACTACAAAACTAGTGTTCTTTCCCTTTGAGAAAAGTAATTGCACACACAGAAAGAGAGAGGGAGAGAGCTCAGAATGGACAGCTGATTATTTTTAAAGATGCAAGGAACTTTTCTAATGCTTCTGGGTAATAAAATAGAAGTCAGTATAATTTTCTGCGATAAGGATTATTGGTGTCAATGCATTATTTTACATAGCTTTGTCTCATTTGGGGAGGGATTATCATTGTTATTCCGTTGTTGGGGGCACTGAAAAATAACTTGCATTCTTGCAAGGCAAGGGGAATAATTTTACAATTCCACACGTTTGCTTGTAAAGATAAGACAAGCAAGGAGTGGCATCCAAAACAACCAGTAAAAGCCCCAGTGGGATGAGCAGTAAAAGAGACATGAAGGAAAATTGGATTTTGAAACATAATATTGTCCCATTTACATCAGTGAAGTTTCAGCTAGATACAAAATAGGACTTTTCATATTATCTTTTAAAAGAAGAACACTTGCCTGGATGTGTTTACAGTGTGATTGTAGAATGACTGTTAACTTCTCTATGAGAAAAAGGTTGCAGGAAGATTAACAATTACATCTCCGAAAAAAGTGGAGAAAGGCGATTCTCCAACAAAAGTCTGCAGAAATGATTTAGAAGTAGGTTCCCCCCCCATCTACATGTCTGAGTACCGTATTTCTTCAGTTGGGTATGCATCCAAATGTATCTGTATTTAAGTGTCAGTAAATAGGTCAAGCCTCAGCAATGAGCATGAGAGGTCTTCAGAAGATTTAATGCCATTATCTGTAAAAGAGGATAGTGAGGTCTGATTCATGTAAGAAGAGGATCAGAAAAGTTTTATTGTCAAAAGCAGATGTAAAAAAAACCACAATGGCGTGGAAAATGCTTCATTATGTTTTGAATAAAAATATCTATGATGCAGAGAAAGTTGTCATCAGTATGGTAAGGCTTGATGTAATATCTTTATTCATGCCCTAGTATGTTCTTCGAAGGCAGCGGGTTTTGAAATCAATTAACATTTTGTAAGCTGAACAAGAACAAGGACAGGCAGCTACAAAACCATGTGTTGCTTCTTCTCTAAGACAGAAACTTAACATTATTACAGCCACAATATAAACCAGCCTGGTCTAGCATGGGCCATAAAGGGCTATTTCTCAATGAAATTGTAAACCCATATCTGAGTTCTATTATTTCAGTTTGTAAATGGGGACTCAGAGGATGAAATGCTTCTTTGTGAAAAAAACATTTCTGTGCACAGAAAACTAGAGTATTAAGAAGAACGTGCTTCTCTCTGACATGCTTCTCTCATTTTCCTTCAAAAGCAGTTCTTTTCCGTATGACAGGATTCAGTCATGTGAATTCCTATATGCAACCTGAAATGGTCTGCCACCTCACTAGCCAACCTAGCCAAAGAACAGTTCTAGCTTTCTGTTATTTGAACTGGGGATACGCTGGTTTGATTGCTTACCTACA
Organism: Phrynocephalus forsythii; assembly: GCA_029282475.1. Taxonomy (NCBI): domain Eukaryota; kingdom Metazoa; phylum Chordata; class Lepidosauria; order Squamata; family Agamidae; genus Phrynocephalus; species Phrynocephalus forsythii. The sequence continues at coordinate 4,682,891 of JAPFRF010000011.1, forward strand.
TGGTCTCCTTTTGTCATTATATTCTAATGTTGACATTCTTGTCTTTATGTCTATGCATTCTTCAGCTTTGAGGATAACAGACCCTTCATCAAGTAAGAATGACCTGAATGACTGATAAATTCCATTTATCAGTGTGGTCCCACCAACTGGCTGTCAAATCAGTATTTTAAAAGCATTGCAGCTTCTGTCATTCACATTAGAGGCAGAAGAGCAAACTGTGCAGGAAAACTGTAAGGCCTACAAGTTTTTATGCTTCATGTTTCTTTATTTGCCATTTCCTGGACTTTATTGTGGCCTGCTACAATATAGACTTGGGATATCTTTATGTTTCCTCTCTCTGGTGCATTTTAATATATACTCAACACATATGAGAGTTTAAAGATATTGTTACACCTTGGAATAATTAATATCAAGGAGTTAATGTTCAAACCAACAAAAGGATGCTCATGTTATTTATTTTAAGTGTATTTTCAACTATTCTTGAAATACCAATTCTGGGCAGTGCCTGGTAAATTCCAAAACTGAAGCCTTTGGGCAACACAATTCTGTACAAAATCTGCTGAAAGTTGACAGAAACAAGAAAGCACCAATTGTAGGCCTTGGATAATAAAATGGCATATATCCTGCTAGAAAAACACTGAATCAAAGCATACGTTATGCAAGTCTCTCTACTTTAACATGGACTTTCAGTTTGTTCTTCTGGTGAAGAGTCCTTTGTGTTCATCTATATTGTCTCATTCTCATTTCTGTCATTCTTTAGATCCTTTACAACACAGATTGTACAATGTATTTTATGCTGCCTTCCACTTAACTTTGAAGTCTTTCTGGCAGCAGAAGGAATCCAAACTGCACAGTTTCTCCTTGAATCCCAGATAATGCTCTCAGTGATAAATTAGCTGCATGCTTTTGTGATACAAGTCTATTTAATTTTTACTAATTGAAAAACCTGTGTCTGAGGTTTACCAAAATTATTTCAAAACAAACCCAACTGTATGTCATATAAAATGATTACAGCATCATGTTGTACTAATTTGTTAAGATGCCTACTCCATTCTCTGTAACTTTGGGAACTTGGACACACTCCAATAGCACAGGGAACCCCAGAGTTGTGCTCCATTATGTAGAGCTACCCTTCCCACTGAGATACATAGGAAAGACTATTGGTAGCAGCATTAAAACATCTTCAGATGATTGGACTGGAACTTCCATGCTTCTCCAATAAAAAGCTTTTGACCTTCAATTGACCTTTGTCAATTCTTTTGCAGTTTAGGACCTGCTGAGAAAATAGTGCTTCTGTGAGCAGTCTCGGTGATATCTCAAAAGGCCATAGGCTTCAAGAGGCACATCCTTCAATACTTGTGTATGTGCAAGTTTAAATGTGTGGCTTCTTGAGATTTCCAGTTTGCTTCAAGACTGGTTCCATTTCAGCTGAACATTTCGTTGCTCATAAAGGAACACCATACAGCACTGAGACTAAGGCAGATATCAACATAGCCCTGATGTTCATATTGGTGCTCCTGCAAACCTAATTTTGGAAAACAAATTCAGTGGCCAAGGATTTAGACCAGAGGTCCTCAAAGTTTTCAAACAGCGGGCCGGTCCACCACCACCCAGACACCACTGGGGGCTGGATCACAGTCCAAAAGCAGATGCAGAGGTTGGCTTGCTCACAAAACAGGGGTAGGTGGGGGGTTGCAATTGGTTCCAGGGGCCGGATTCAGGACCTTGGGGGGCCGCATCCGACCCTGGGGCCTTAGGTTGAGGACCCCTGATTTAGACCATAATTCAGAGTTCTATGTGTATGAGGTACCCCCTCATACACGCACCACTATGAGAAAGTAAGTGTTAAGTGTATACTATACTATACTGTACTGTACTATACTATACTATACTATTAGGCCAATTACTTTTCTGTAAAGCACTCACTACTTAAAATTCGAGAGAAATAAAAACACATGTCAGAACATGAAACTGAATGACCAACAGATGATGTTGCTGTCTGACTGAGTCTAAACAGTTCTAATGTGGAATAAAAACCAGTTATTTTTAAAAACCTGGATTATAGCAGATAATAATAATAATAATAATAATAATAATAATAATAATAATAATAATAATAATAATAATAATAATAATAATAATAATAATTTCGGAACTACAGAACTGGAAGGGATCCTGTTGAAGGAAGCACAGTAGGAAATCAAATTCCCAATCACTGAGCTGTCAACAGTTCATAATACAATATTTTAAAGTATCAGTCTTAAATCTCAAAAAAAGATGGCTGAAGGTACATAAAAAATGAGATGGGCATTTCCATGCATCAGAGAAGTCTGTTGCCAAAGCCCTCTTCAGTGCAGTTCTGATGACAATAGAAGAGATAAGAGTACCTTGGCTATAGATCTGAGGAACATTTACATGGATCCAAAGCCTCTTTGTTTGCCTAAGGTGCCCAAAAAACAAGTCCCAGCCTTGGAACTCATATACTTGTTTTCCATGATACTTAAGTTCACCAGTGGAATAATTAAACAATTGGTGGGAAGTGGGATGAAGAAAGAAAAATCTGATCCACAAGTGAGAGCTCTTCCCTCAAAGATATTCTGTTTCCCCACAAAATCACTCTCTTAGCATGTGCTTAATGTACCTTATGCTCCAGACCTTAAAATAACTGTTCAACATTGTCCACATAGAGTGGGTGAGGGCCTGAGGCCAAGAGAAAGTAATTTGGCCAATGCCTCCCTGCTGAATGATGAAATGATATTAGAACTGGGGATGCCCTGGTTCAGAGATTGTCTCCTCAACCTCTGTAGTTGCAGTATTCTTCTCAGTTGAATTTGGTTGATTTTCTTCAGTAAGTGAAAGGTTCCATACATTTGTGGTCAATTGATTGTCTTAAGACACCCATCTGGCAACCTTCATATGTTCTGTAGGGGAACCTACTTTAGTACATAAGGTGGGTTGGATTTTTCATTGTTTGTTTGTTGATATATAACATGTGGGTGCAAGCTGGACATGTGCTAAAGCAATCACAAGAATACTTCAAAAGAAATTAATATCTGCTAGTACAGTAAACCCCCGCCTATTGTGAGGGTTAGGGACCTGACCAGACCAGTGATAATGGAAAATCCATCATATGCAGATGCTGGGTCAGGTCGGGACTGGGGGGCCTATCTGGGGCCTTCTTCACTTACCTGAAGCCTGGTGCTGCCCTGAATGGGCCTCCAACAGGCTTCCTAGGACTGTCGGAGGCCCTGAAAGTGGTTTCCGGTGATCCAGAAGTCACTCCCAGTTTTCCAGAAGTCACTTCCAGTTTTCAAGAAACCACCTCTGGAGCCTCCAACAGGCCCAGAAAGCCTGTCAGAGGCCCCAGAAGTGGTTTTGGGCAATCCGGCGGGCACTTCTGGTTTTCCGGAAGTGAATTCCAGTTTGCCAGAAACCGGGAAGCCCATCGGAGGCCCATTCAGGGCAGCGCCCGGCCTGGGGTAAGTGCAGCAGGCTTCAAACAGGCCCATGCAGCTTGTCCCAGGGGGCCTTTGTTTCATATACAGCGGCTCTGTGATATATCAGGATAGCAGTATATGAAATGTGAAATGGCGGGGGACCACTGTATCTAGTCCTTTCACTCCTTGAATAGGGGTGAGATCATATGGATCATCAGCTGCATGCAGACTCAAAATGATCTTAGAGCCCCCAAACTCCCTTCAAAGAACACTATGAACAACAAATTTTTAAAAGAACAACACCATGGTTTGCTGCTCTAAAAATAGTCCAATGGCTATTAGGAGCTTTTCTGTCTTATCTCAAAACTAATTTAATGCACTGCTTTTACATCTACAGTGGTACCTTGGTTTAAGTAATTTATTTGTTCTCTGGGTTGTTTTGTATTGCACAAAATTCTTAAACCAAAATGTGGTTTCCCATAGGAATGCATTGAAAACCAATTACCATATTTTTCTGTCTATAAGGCGCTGCTGTTAGACACCCCCACACTTTTAAGGCCCCCAAATTAATAATATTAATAAATCTTCTTTGAGCCCACCTCTGCCCCACCCTCACCCCACCCTATGGTGTTTACTTTCTGTGTTCTGAAGTCTCCCCTCTGCTTTGTTTTTGCAAGGACCGGAGCATTTGTTTCTGCAGGGAAATGCTTGGGGGTGGAGCAACCCATTAAGAAGTTCTACAAGAAAAAGGAGAGATGAGGGCAATCAAGTGCTCCTGGAAAGAAAAGAAAAGAAAATAGCAAGGGGTGGGAAACAGCAGGGGGTGCAGTGGAGAATCCAAACGGACCTGACCGCACCCCCTGCTGTTTTCTTTTTCTTTCTAGGAACACTTGATTGCCCTCCTCTCTGCTTTGTTCTTGTAGGATCAGACCCTTCTTTTTTAGTCTAAAGTCATTTTACAGGGAATAATATAAAACCAAAGAGTAAACTGATACTGCATATTTTCCAGGTCTTTTTCTAAAATGCTACACATTGGTAAATTGTCAGCTTTCTCGTGTTTTCTGGCCAACGTGGTGCTGAATTATTGGAAAAGAGGGGGTTTAAAAATTATATTGGTGTATATCAACCAAATTTTACTTGGAACCAAAATCATACTAAGATTTATAACAGGTTTCATCTGCCACATGCCAAAATAGATAATGTATGTCAAGAGAATTACTCGTGAGAAAAACCAGAAAGAAATAAGACTTCACAGGAAATCTATGGTATGCACTTTACTATAAGTGCTATATCCAGGTTAGCACTTGAAACATAGTTGAGTAGTTAAAAGGGTGATTCATTTATGCTGTGGGCGGAAAAATGCCAATCAATTATGCAGTTATACTGGCCATTGTGAATCAGCTAACCTCCTATCCCACTTGCTTAAATGGGACAGATTCTTATTCTCATTAATCATGGGTTTTTGCTATCCTCATTAAATCAGTTTTTAATTTCCTACCACCACTATAGTGTTCTCAAACAATAACCTCAGAATGATGCTTATTCCTCTTTCATTTATTGTGTTTAACTTTTGTATTCCTCCTGCAAAATTCAATATTAGCTTTCCAATTCAATATAATATTCTTGTATGGTTTATCCTCTTAGAATATTTGCAGTCCTTTCCTGTTTTCTCTCAGCCACAAACAGGATAGTTATACAAAATATCTTGATTAATCAGAGTAGCCATCATGTCCCAAAGCCAAGGCCACATCCCTCCTGCTTTTCTCCCCCTCTCTCCCCCTCCAGAATCCCAGAAAAACAGGACTATTCCCGCAGGTGCCTTTTCTCTCCCACTGTAGTGCCATCTAAAGAGATTAAAAACAGTATATAAGGTGACATAAAGATTATTCAAATGAACAAAGCCAGGCTGTCACCAACAGTACAATAAAAGGGCCAGCAAACAAAGTCCCGAGTCCTATCTAGCAGTTCTGTGTACAACTCTACTCAAAGTGATCTTGAGATTCTCTTCTTGTTCTTCTCCCTCTCTGCACAGTCCCTTCATATGCTGGAAATGAAAGCTGCATTAAATCTGTGTTTTCCATATTTCCCCCAAGATGTAAGTCATGATGCAAGATGTCACATAATCCCCCTCCATACATCACATCCAATAGGACTTCAGGGGAATTATTTCCTTACAGAAATATATACTACAAAGTATAAGGCTAAACACCAGAATGTGCCAAATGTGACTCTCCAAAATTGTTGGGCTGCAACTCTCCATATCGCTCACTCCTGGCTACGCTGGCTAGCATTGATAGGAGAAGGTTTACTTGAGACTACATCATCTCTTTCCTTATTACCCTACCTACAGGATGGGAAAAGGTTTTCAATCTGCAGTGAAAACTACTGCAACACTTAGAATAATATTAAAGATCACACAAAAATATCTTTCCCACACTTTCCTGACCTGTTTTTAAAATGTTCCACAAATATTTCATGAAATCTATTCCGTGAATGCCTTATTTCTGACAGTCACTGTGAGGGTTCTCTCTTCTCCCAGGCCACCCGCCCTTCCGAGCCCAATAAAGACGCGTTCTTCAAAGAACCAACTGGTGTTTTATTGAACTCTTCCAAATGATTGGAGGCACGTTTCTTTTTAACAGTTCCAACTTCTTCAACATTAATAGTAAAAGGGTTGTTTCTTGATTCTCGGGACGGGGAAACACATAAAAGTCCAAGCCCCCTTCTACTCTTGGGGAGAGGTGATCCCACCACCTTCTCTCACCCCCTTCTCACAAGGGTCTGGACCCCCACTTGCACCCCAGTCTCCGTAGTGGGTTTGGGTCCATATCACTTCGGGAGCCTGTGTCAGAAGGGATAATCTTCCCGCAAGGGCAGTCCCCTCCCGATGCATTTCTTCCCTGTTTGCTTCTCCTCCTCCCTCAGTTTGGCCATCCATTTCTCCCAGGCCAGTTCTTGCCTGATCTCCTTTCTTTTCCGATTGTACTCCCGGGCTTCTCTTTCTCCCCAGTAAGAACAGCCCATCCGGTGTGCACGTCTCCGGTAGCTTTCAGCCTCGGGCCGGGGCATCATCATCTGCCCCCATTCTCCCGTCCATGGGTTTTCCATCCATACCCATTCCCAGTCTGGGGGTACGGGGCACAGTCTTTCCTTTTTACATTCCCCAAACCCCACCTCTATTGCCGCCAATTGGTCGGGTTTTCCCGCCACTACCAGTTCTGCCACTACTGGGGCCTTAGCCTTCTCCTCCTCCAGCTCCCTTCCTAATATTTTTACAGACTGTTCAAACTGTTTCCACAGTTTTTTCCGCTCTTGTTCTTCTCGCTTTTGAGCAGCTTTTTTCTCCTCCCTCCGCTTTTGTTTGGCCAGCCATTCTTCCCTTTCTATTTCCCAATTCCCAGGGTGCAGGTGACACTCTTCCGACGGTAGCCCCTTCAGGGAGACTTTCCCCACAGTCACCTTAAATGATGACCCAATGAACAGAGGCTGAAATCCTGTTGATTACTGTAATTTTAGAAGAGGTAAATGTCTTAGTCTAAGCTAGCATTTCAGGCAAAAACGAGGCAAAATAATTGTGGCACCATAAAGACTAGCTGCTGTATTTGAATAGGAGCTTTCCTGGAGAGGTTCACTTCCTCAAACAGAGTGGGTGTTGGTAAGTCAGCTCCTCCATGAGTTCCACTGATTTACTGGGTGTACTCTTGTTTTGACTTATTGCACTAACCAACAAGGTTTCAACCAGACACAAAATTTATTTTGTGCCCAGGATACTTGAATAATTGTTGCTACAACAATTTCAACTCAGATTGCAGCTGCAATTTCCTCTCCATCCGTTTTTTAAAATTCTAAACCACATTGATTTTAAAATAATTTTTCAGCTTCTGTAATTACTGTAGTAGCACCTCTCTATTGTAACCTCTCTAGCTTCAGTTAAGATGTTGAACAGAACTGGGTTTTTGACCCTTGCCTATGAACCCCCAATAGATGTGGAGGGAGGGGTAAATCACCTCTAAGTATTTTATGCATAGAAAACTCTGGGAAAGTCGCATAAATTAAAGTCAACCTGACAGCACATTATCACTACAGCTGCTGCTGCTGCTGCTGCTGCTCCTATAAAATGCCAACTTCATTAGATGCAAAATAAGCATTACGTGCAGATCCATGTAACATCACCAGAATGTCTTTCTGAAATCCAGAAAGAAGAGAGGTTTGCTTAACCTTTTCCCTCTCTTGAGATTTTGTTGTTCACCATCATCTTATTTAAAAACCTTGAGCGTATGCTTTTCTGGTTTTAAACAGAAAAATTAGGTTATATACCTTTTGCAACCTGTTAACTACTGCAAAATCTTCTAAAGCATATTTGTCTGGCTGCTAGGTAGCTCCCAGGATCTGACGTGGCTTTATGTACAGACAAGTGTTTTTTTCCTATTCTTATATGAGAAAGGCATGGTTGTCAGTCCTTTTTGAGTGCTAAAACTAAATATTTCCAACATTTCTTCAGAAGGCCAGGCAGTATTTAAATTTGCTCCTTGACTCAGTAGACATTAACAATTGCAAAGGCAATCAAAGAAAACATCTGAGGGGGAAACGGTCCCTATTTATGTTCTAATTCAGTTGAATCAAATTGCAGTTCTTTGGGGAGTCTAAATTACAAAGAACGGGGGGGGGGGGTCAAGTCAACTGCAGACAATGTGTACTGAAGAAAAATGACAAGTGGTACATAGAGTGCACAATTCTCCTTCACAAGCCTCTTTGAAAATCTGAAGGCACAAATGTGCTCTTTCCTGTGCTTTTCAGTGGGACTCTAGGGCGAATGCAAAAAAATGCTTGTGTTTTAAAACAATTGACACTGAAAGAATGGAGGCAAATTCAAGATATGCTGTGTTCTAGTCTACCACAGAGCATCTTTCATTTCATTTACAGTGCTACTGTTCAGGGGGAAAAGTGCTAGCAAACTGCTTTCCTAATGAGACATTTTCATAACCATAACATTGTCATCTGTGTATTTTCCTCCAGCTTCTGTATTTGGTAATAGACAGCATTGAACTCAAGACATGCATTTCTCAGAAATATCCCTGCAATGCTTTTCTTCTTCTCAAAGAACAGCATGAAGTGCTTATTGTGTTGTATTACCTGTGAAGCAAAGATACTTTTCCTTTCTGTCTTTCCTTTCTGTCTCTGTTTCTCAACAGGTCATGGGTCATAGGGGCAATAGCTCTGCTCTGCCTGCTAGGACTGACTTGGGCCTTTGGACTGATGTATATCAATGAAAGCACAGTCATCATGGCATACCTCTTCACCATTTTCAATTCTCTTCAGGGAATGTTTATATTTATTTTCCACTGTGTCCTCCAGAAGAAGGTAAGGGGAAGAGCAACTATTACTATCACTATTTGAGCTGTTTTATTGCCTTGCAACTACTGTAGGACCCCCTTATCCACAGGGATCAGTTCCTGGTAGTTCCACAGATAACAAAATCTGTACATAAGAGCGAAACTCTTATCCACGGGTGACAGTGGCAACAGCAGTAGCAGGGGTGGTGGGGTGCCGAGGGTGAAAGCTTTCGTGCCAAACACTCCAACACCCCATTGGGCAACACAAAGGATTGGACCATGTAGCACAGCTGTCGCCTATAGTACCCCACCACCACCACCACCTGCTGCTCGCCAACCATGGATAACGGAATTCATGGATGGTGAATCAGCGGATACGGGGGTGCTGTTGTACACAAAAACATCATTGAATCTGCCTTGCGTTTTGTTCGGAAGTTGATTCATGGCAACTGGACTTCTTTTTCTTGAGTTAGGTAGACAAAAGTCAATAGCCTTAAGGTGAAAAATGGTGTAATGCGCTGAAACCCATAAAGTATGGGTTGTTAGCTAAGGCTTTTTGATTTGGCTGTTATTGAAAGCAGCAGAGTAGCAGATAGACTGTGCCTGAGGCCCCCACCTCTGTTGAGAGAGGGGCTTTCAATGCTCACATGAATGGCTTTCCTGACCCCTCTCTGAAGCCACCTATCTTCTCTGTCTAATATGTGTACATCCTCATCTTTGAATGAGTGTCCTTTGTCCTTCAAATGGAAGTGTACTTCTGATTCTGGTCCTGAGCTGTTACCTCTCCTATGTTGGGCCATCCTTCTGTTTAATGGCTGTTTAGTTTCTCCAGTGAAGAGGTCTGCACACTCCTCACTGCATTGGACCACATATACTATATTGCTCCTTTTTTGTTTTGTTATCGGGTCCTTTGAGGACATGTCTCTGCCTTAGCGTGTTTGTGGGCTTGAAAGGCTTAAGGTTTAAGGCTATTGAATGTTGTTTACCTAACAAGTTTATTCAGGCCATTGTTCATCTTATGAGCCTATTTCAGACCAGGGTGACAAGAGGTCAATGCAGACTATAAGATGGAGGCCTGTTCTATGACAAAGCACTGGTGTCTCAAGGCAAAGAAGGGTAGTTATTATTATAATGAAGAGAGGTGAATTTAAAATAAACGTAATTAAGAGAGATGTAGGGGGAGGGAGGTATTTAATAAGCAAAGAACTCATGGACAGGTGACCAAGACCGACAATAAACAAACTGTTATATAGGTAACGTGTGCATTTTGGAGGGTTTTTTTGGTGCCTTCTGAAATTTTTATTCTTGTAGAAGGAGGAGAGGATTATAGGCTTATTCCTAATACTGGGAAGCCTGTCCAGAGAATGTGTTCAGAGGAACTCTGCAGTCTTCTGAGAATTGGGTCTGTGGGAAGACATGATGTTGCTGTTGTTTAGTGCTGAAAGAAAGTCTTACTGTATGTGTTCATTTATTTATTTTTATTTATTTTTACAGCCTCACCCTCTCTCTCAAGGAATTAAAACTTAAAAACATCAAACAACAATAAATAAAAAACTCTTGAACATCAGCCTGGTCAGAAGACAATCTAAGCAAAAAAAACTTCTGAACAGGTCAGAGACCTTGAACTAGCCTGGTGAGCAGAAAAAAAAAGAGGGCATGGGAGCATGGGAGCTGGGAGAAACAGATCCACTCAGAGGTTTTTATGAAAGATGAGAAGCTAAAATGGAGTGCCTTATTTTATGAAATGGAACAGAAGATCGTTCAAGACAACAGTGCTGGAAGGAGTGTTATTTTTTCTTGAGAGCAACCCACAACAGTATCCCTTTTCTCAGCTCTCCAATTCCATGTCTGAAAGTCTGACTAAAATGGATGGGGTTTTTTTCCTTGCTAGCAGAAAAACACTAGAGAGATGCTCGGCCTAGCTTCCTGAAAGAGGACATTATTCAGCATGGGAGCAACCACTGAAAAGGCTTTTCTCTCATATCTTCACCAAAACTGCCTCTGAGAGTGACTCCCTTGCGGGAAAGGTTTATCCTGGATGCCTTAAAATCCCAGGAGGCTCTTAATGGCAGGATTCATGCACCAAAACCTATTTTGTTTGTATTGACCAAGGGAAGCAGTTTAGACGCCAGTCAGGGAAGTTGCTCTGTCTCTCTTAAGCAAAACTTTCCCAAAATAAGCAAAAACTCTCAAAAACAACAATAGGTTCCTTTGGGTTCTTAAAATGATCCAAGCGAGGCAAAAATGTATTATAATGGAGCTTTATTTCTATGCTAAGTTACAAATGAAAGTTACATTTGTAAAAAGATTCAAAAAAGACCAAAACACTTATCAGACCCGAGATAGGGACTTATTTCCCTAGAAAACAATAAAACAGCTAATTCCTCTGACTGATTCCACTGAGTCATTCTGACTATCCTAAATTAATCCTAACTCTACCTAACTGAAGCAAGCATCATTGCTCAAAGTGATCCTCAGCATAATCATGGCTTCTGTCTCTTCTCCACATCTTCTTCCCAGAAGCTCCCAGATGTCACATGATGTAATTGGCCAATGGTAGCTGTACCTCTCTGCTGTAAGAGAATTGTGACTATATCCCACAAACCTTAGATAAGAGTCTAATGCAAAGCCGAAATGTGCAATTAATATCACAGTTTGGGGAATCGCACCATGTCACGTCATCTCTAATTTCCTTGCAATTCACTGTGACTTAATTCAGTGTTGCTGAACTGGAAGAATATTTTTGCTTAAGAATGTCTGTGCCTTTAATGTATTGACTGCTTTGGAGCCAAGATTTAGTCCTGTGCTTTAGTGTTCCCTGGCTCTAAAATGTGTACAGTGTCTGACTTCTAGAAATGCAAGGCTGTTGCAACTTGGGAGGGAAAGAGGATGACAACCAGGGGAGGCTTTAAGTTAAATACTGGCAGAGGGAAGTGGTACATAACTAGAATAAAGAGAAAAGTGTGAGGTCAGTGTCGATCTTGAAGAGGGGTGAAGATACGGCTTGAAGCCAGAAACTAGAAGAAACTTGCTCCAGAGTTTGTCCAATAGTGCGACCTGAAGGAAACCTAAAATTTGAAGGACAACATTATTGTGAGAGGCTCTATCCATCATCACCTGGGACTTTTCATGTTCGTTTCCCAACTCAGACATCTCTCTAGCTCACCAATAAGCTTTAGTCCTTATCAGCAGGGGTCCCAATAGTGCTCTTGTAGCGATATTAACTTCTGTACTAGCCATTCTCTCAAAACGGAAGGAAAGGAAATCCCAAAGATCCTTGCAATAAATGGATCAAGACTCATGCTGTGAAATGAAAGGCTTGAGATCTTCAAGTTCTTCCTTCTGCCTTCTGGGCATGAGTTGTTGTTGTTTTTTTTTATGAGTGGTCCAAGGAGCCAAGATGGAGGGAATGGCTAAAGCCATGAATGATAGACTACAGATGAGGCGGCTCTCGGAGGTGGGGATTGGGGGTCTGGCCTTTGGCTGGCTCCATTCCTTCCTTGAGGACCGCACCCAGCGAGTGAGCTTGGGGGTGAGTTGTCGACTCCATGGACACTCTCTTGTGGGGTGCCTCAGGGGTTGTCCCTCTCCCCAATGCTCTTCAACATCCATATGAAGCCACTGGCCGAGATCATCTGGAGTTTTGGAGTCTGCTGTCATCAGTACGCTGATGACACGCAGCTCTATCTCTCCTTCTCCACCTGTGCAGTGGAGGCCGTCCAGACCCTTAATCGCTGCCTGGCCACAGTTTTGGATTGGACCAGGACTCACAGACTCAGGCTCAAACCGGGAAAGACCGAGGTTCTGTTCTTCGGGAGCGGCCCGGATGGGTACTGTGGCCCTCTTCCCAGTCTGGGCGGGTCCGCCCTCCAGCTGGCGCAAAGAGTGAGGAATCTGGGCATCGTCCTGGATCCGGATCTGACCCTGGAGTCCCAGGTGTCAGCCGTGACCAGGTCGGCCTTTTACCATCTAAGGCTTATCACCCAGATTTGCCCGTACCTTGACGAGAGCTCCCTGAGGACAGTGGTACAGGCACTGGTCATGTCGAGGCTGGATTACTGCAACGCTCTCTACATGGGGCTTCCCTTGAACCTTGTTCGGCGACTGCAGCAGGTCCAGAATGCGGCAGCCAGGTTAGTGGTTGGTGCGCGTCGTTTCAACCACATCACACCCATCCTGGCTCGCCTACACTGGTTGCCCGTTGCCTCCCGAATAAGGTTCAAGGTGTTGGTTTTGGTTTACAAAACCCTCCATGGCCTGGCCCCTGATTATCTGGCAGAGCGCCTCTCCCGACAATTAGATCCGGCCCGACCCACCCGGTCATCTTTGGCCCTTTTGCTCTGGACCGTCCCTCCGAAAGAGGCCCGCAAAACGAGCACTCGTAAGCGGGCCTTCTCGGTGGTGGGGCCCTCCATCTGGAACTGCATACCGAGCGACCTACGGCAGGCTCCGTCGCTGGCGTCATTTAAGAAAGGCCTAAAGACCTTGCTTTTCAGGGACGCCTTTAATAATGACTAGGGATCTTTTTTTTTTCCTCTTTTGCCCTGGCCTATTTATGTGTGTTTGGACTGTTACTGTGACTGCTACTGTTCTTTGCCACCTTTTAATCTTTTATATTTTTATGTGAACCACCCTGAGTTCCCGCTTGGGAAGAAGGAGCGGTACATAAATTTGAAAATAAAATAAATAAATAAAATAAAATGACAAAACGCCCAATGGCCTGGTTATGGATACCATTTACTTAGACTCTTGAACTGCATAGACTAAGATGTTCACCAAAATAATCCTACAGGTTGGAAGATAGAAGGTTACTCCAGGTTCTTAGGCTGTGCTGGTAGTTTAGTCATTTGCATTCTCCAGATGTTGGGGATAATCTCGATCCTAATCTGATGCAGTACCAATAAACTGAAATTTAGTGAAAGACTGGCCTCATAGGACTACAAACCAAAGTAGATTTGACCAAAAGGAGATTATTTTTAAAAGCTAATTTCCTCAGTAAGGGAACAGCAGCCTCCATGCCAGAGAATCTGAATGTTCTTCCTCAGTTGAGCCATGGGATGCACTGGTGTACTGCAGCCAATGCTGTGTTCACAACCAAGTGTTCGATCCAAGGTGGCCAGCTCAAGGTTGACCCAGCCTTCCATCCTTCTGAGGTTGTTAAAACAAGTACCCAGCTTGTGGGGGGGGGGGGCACAATATTTAGCATGCTTAATTAAATTGTAAACTGCATTTTTTTTTTGCTTTAAGTGCTATGGGATGGTGTATAATTTGCTTTACTTTCCTAGATTCCATGATTTTTGAGTAAAGATCACTAGAATTGGATGCATTTAAGAACTTACACTCTATTTAGTCATTGCTTCTCAGTTGTAATTAGGGATGAGCATTTTGTTTCGGAACCAGTAGGTTCCAAACCGAACCACGCAAGCCCAGGTGGTGCTCGGAACCATCTGATACACATAGAGCCAATTGCTTTACCTTCCTCTGTGCCGGAGCTGAGCTGCAATGAGGAAGCACACTGTGACATCATCTTTCCTCCTCTGTGGGTGTTGGCTAATCAGGAGCTGTGCAGGGACAGGCATCATCCCGCCTCCCTATCTGATTGGCCAGCACCACAAAGGAGAAAAGGTGAGGAAAGGTGATGTCTCAGTGTGCTTCCTCATTGCAGCTTAATCCCGTGTGAGCCGAGAGAAAGGTAAAGCAATTGGCTTTGCGTGTATCAGACAGTTCCGAGCACCACCTGGGCTCGCATGGTTTGTTTTGTAACCTACTGGGTCTGAAACAAAATGTTCATCCCTAGTTGTAATCAAGAGAATTAGGTCCAACTGAGGCATCTCCTCTGCATCTTCCTTGCAGCCTAACTCATAGAGGTTTGCAGCTCCAGTCAAAATGTCTATTATAACTAATGATAGTCTGCAGCGTTAGGAGGCTCATTAGGGTAACCAAGTAGCAAAGGCTATATGGTTGCCAAAAGTCTAAGCATAAGCATTTGAGGCCACAAAGATTTTGGGATTGATGAGATTCAAACATTTCAACGTAGGGTGAAGCAGTAATGACCAATTTCAGACACTGTCCAAGCTTAACTATTTCAGTGATAGTTAGCTGGACAGCATAGTAATCCAGAAACCAAGAGACGTTTGAGGCCCCACTGTGACATCTAGGAGAAGGAGCAAGCCGATACAGCCTTGGGCAAACTACACAGACCCCAAAAAAGGGTTGGTAAGCCACTTCAGACTATTTCATACTCAGAAATCCCTGAAAACATGGTTGTCATAAACAGGCATCAGCTTTATGAAACATATTTATTATTAACTACGGGTACTTTTACACGACCTCTAAAATCCATCTGCAACTTACATTCAGACCAGAGATTGTGGGGGGTTGTCCCTCTTCCTGTGTTCCCACCCTTCTGACCTCCATTGTTCCTGTCTGCATGAGGGGAGGGAGAAAAAAGGGGAGGAAAAAATGCAGGGTCACCTATGTTTGCCAGTTGAAGCAGCCCCGAGCCGCCCCGTAGTGATTTCTGTCTCTTAAAGGGGCAGCAGGGACAAAAAAACAAACAGAAGGCGAGGGAGCCCGGCATTCACAGCTCTACAATTCGCATTGGAAGATTTTTTACCTCCTGGAGGCCAGGTACTTGAAAAGTGCGCTGGGACGCGCTTAGGTGGGCGTGGTTGTACTTAATTTTTTTAAAGTCCGGAGCTGGTGGGAAAACATTTTTAAGCTCCGGATCTGGGAGCCCTTTGCCTCGGATTTTAGGGGTCATGTAAAAGCGCCTACAACAGTGGCTTCTAGACATGGGCACGACTTGGCGAAATTCTCATTTCCGTTTCCGTTTCTTGTTTCTGTTATGTAACGGAACGAAGAACGACAATTACTCCCCAGAACTCGAACTCGAACCGACTAAAGAAAAATTGGGTCTGATTTATCGTTGTCGTTCCTGGCATCGCAGCAATCGTGCGATGCCAAGCGGCACAGGAAAAAAGTTTTAAAAATTAAAAAAACCCGATTCCCGGCCAAAAAAGCAGGCGAAAATATGC
This sequence comes from Phrynocephalus forsythii, assembly GCA_029282475.1. Classification (NCBI taxonomy): domain Eukaryota; kingdom Metazoa; phylum Chordata; class Lepidosauria; order Squamata; family Agamidae; genus Phrynocephalus; species Phrynocephalus forsythii. Next base: position 4,698,698 of record JAPFRF010000011.1, read on the forward strand.
CTGCCTGAGTGAGGGCACCTACCAGAGGGGTGGTTTCTGGGGGGGGGGTCCCCGGCCTCTCCCCCTCCTCTCCTGGGCTGCGTAAAGTGTGCATCCTCGTCAAGTCGCCACGCCAACTCGCCAAGCGGCGCGGCACAGAAAAAAAGTTTTAAAAATAAATAAATAAACCCCAATTCCCGGCCAAAAAAGCAGGCGAAAATATGCCTGCCTGACTGAGGGCACCTACCAGAGGGGTGGTTTCTGGGGGGGGTCCCCGGCCTCCCCTCCCTCCTCTCCTGGGCTGTGCAAAGTGCGCATCCTCGTCGAGTCGCCAACTCACCAAGCGGCGCGGCACAGAAAAAAAGTTTTAAAAATTAAAAAAAAACCAATTCCCAGCCAAAAAAGCAGGCGAAAATATGCCTGCCTGAGTGAGGGCACCTACCAGAGGGGTGGTTTCTGGGGGGGGGGGTCCCCAGCCTCCCCCCCCCTCTCCTGTCCTGGGCTGCTCTGGTGGGGGGCATCCTCGTAATCTCGCCGAGTCGCCATGCCATGCGGTGCGGGCGGGGGATCCAAAATGAGGCGACCGCAATATTTATTTTGAAATCGCGTGGTCCAAAAACACACCAAAGCACCACAGAAACATGCGAAAATAGCTATTTTAAAACTGCCTGATTTTTTTCAGTAGCAGCAGTGGGTTTTTCTTGCAACAAAACGTCTCCATTGAATTTATTTTATTTTATTTTTATTTTTATTTTTTTACACCTGCACAGTGATGGGCTGGCCATGGGAGTGGACCATGCAAATTTTTGGAGCCATTCCACCAATTGCATGGCCACTTGGCCAGGTTTTGACTGAGACTTCTGGGATGTGCCAGTCGGGCATAAAAAGCCACTAACCCTAGCCCGAACCCGAACCCGAAACCCTAACCCATACGCCAGTACACTGTCCTTCTTAGTGGGTCAGAGAGGCACCCAGAGGTGCACCCCAGTAACTCACCCTAACCTTACCAGTAACCCTATTCCTAGCCCTTGCGCTAACCCCTAACCCCAAGCCAGATCTGTGTACTCGCATTGCACTACAGCAAGTACACTTCCCTTCTTAGTGAGTCACAGGGCGCCCGTAGGGGTCCTCTCTCACTTCGTTCCCCAGCCCAAGTGCACCGTATGCCGGCAGGCAGTGAGTCACAGAGGCACCTGAAAGAGAGGTGCCTCTGCCTGCTACTGCAACTTAATGGTATGCATATCCAATTGGCTATGCATGCCATTTTGTAGCGGGCCAGAGGAGGCACCCACCCCAGAGAGGTGCCTCCAGGAGTCCGCTTTCCCTTCATGGCGGGCCAGAGGAGGCACCCACCCCAGAGAGGTGCCTCCAGGAGCCCCCCCCCCCAAACCAGTACTAACGACAGACAAAAAACCGACAAACAAAATGACAAATTTTTGAAAAATTTCGCGACAAACGGAAACGAGCCGAAACGGGCCGGCTCCAACACACGACAACTCGAAACGTAATTTTTCCTGGTCGTGCCCATCTCTAGTGGCTTCTAGTCAGCTATACTTAAGAAACTGTGCTCCAGCAGAAGAATGCCATTCAGAGCAAAAATTCAGAATAAAGAAGCTAGGTTCCCAGAAAGGTGGGGGGAAATGGAAAGCTTTGCATTTTCCTCTCTTTCTGAAAGACATTTTTTGCAGTCATGACTGGCAGTAAACTGTAGTTCACATAAATTTTAAAGGATATTGATTTTCAATAATAACTTTAATGAGCAGTTTATGTTGCATTGCTTTGATTGCTTCGGCAGGGCTAAAGTTGTCAATGAATATTCTAAGAACAATTCCTTAGGAAACTGATGTGTGTTAAATATAAAATTGCCAGATGTGATAAACAGAGAAAAAGTGCTATTTAATCACGTTTCAGTGTTGAATGATGGGTTTTTCTGCTAATCAATATTGCCTTTCAATTGCTTAGGTACGCAAAGAATATGGGAAATGTCTGCGTACACATTGCTGTAGTGGGAAAAGTACAGAAAGCTCCATTGGCTCAGGAAAAACATCTGGGTCACGAACACCTGGACGGTATTCCACAGGGTCTCAGGTAAAAAGTATTGTTTAAGTTGCTCTAGACAATTGAAACAATGCCCAAATATTCCATTGCTGAGCCATAATCATGAATGCAGTCTTCACTCAAGTTATTCAGTGACATTACCCATTCTCAGTAGATTTCACGTACTTGTCCCAAGATAGTCTCCGAAGTACATGATCTAAAATGTGCTGTTTATGATGTAATTTTGAACTACAACATACTGGGAATATTAAGAGTGAGAGTACACAATTTTTCTATGATGCCAAAATTATTAATTACCACATTTCCCAAAAACTCAGGGTCTTATACATTGTAGGCAAGCAACACGGGCTTTCCGCATCCAAACACTTTTCACAATCCCCTCTTTTGTACGCGCACGTGCGCGCGCACACACACACACACACACACACACTTACTTTTCAAGTACTTCTGGTGCCTGGCAGCCTGGTTGATTTCAATGGGACTTCCCCTCCTCACGGCCACCTCCCTCTTCCATGCTGTACCCTGGCTCGCTGCTCGGCGCCCCTTTCACATGGGTCCCTCCGCATGTGTGTTAGATTGTGAGCGTCTCAGGGCAGCGGCTTTTGGGCTTGCAGGGGAGATTTAAAAGCAAAGCTGAGAAAGAAGAGCCCACTATTATGCCTGCCAGATCCAAGGCAAAAAGGCAGGGAGGATCTTTCCAGGACGGACTCCTCTTTCTCAGCTTCTCAGCTTCGTTCTAAAATCTCTCTCCTATAAAAGTCAAGCAAGTGGCAGAAACCTACATGATTGCGCAAGCCTAAAAGTTGCTGCCACAATCTAACATGTGCTGGCGGGAGGGGTGCTGAGCAAGGGAACGCTGTAAGAGAGAGGGAGGGGGGTTGTGAAAGTGTTTCCACACCCCTGGACACAGCAATAATGCTTGGCTTTTGGGTACGGAAAGGAGGGGACAATCCATCCCAGATCGGCTCGTCTTTCTCCTCTTTCTATAATTTTGGGTCAGAAAAGTGGGAGTTGTCTTATACTTTGGAGCATCTTATAGACGGAAAAATACAGTACCAAATTGAATATTTTATTTATTACGTATATATTAATTAGACTATTATACCGCACTGTATGTTGTCTACAGTGTTGTCTTCAGTCAAACAGAATTCCATTTCCTTGTTCCATCCATTTTCCCATGAAAATCCACTGCGGTTGTAGTGGTATCTATTTATCTACTAGTACCTGCATTTTACATGCTTTCGAACTACTAGGTTAGCAGGGACTGGAACAAGCAACAGAAGCTCACCCCGTCGCACAAATTCAAACTGCCAACCATTCTATCAACAGCCCAACAGCTCAGCACTAGTTTAACCCTCATGCACCACCCATGTTCCTTTCAAGCAATAGGATACCTACCGTAATTTTAATTCTATACCGCAATTAAAATTTAAACCATATATTATTACAGGTATTGGTGATTTATTAGGCTATTTCTAAGTGTATCCTATCTTCCAAGCACATTTTAAATAATTCGACATTGGATACTTTTTGCAAATTCTTAAGTAACCCACCTCAAACTGTAAAATAGCATGCAAACTACTTCTATTCTGCATATACCACTTCACATGGTTTGTTTCTGCTTAAACGTATCATGTGCCCCACTGACCTCACACCCTCATCTCCTGGGCATAGCTTTGCCTAACTAACATCATTGTTATTTCATTCCTAAAACACCCTTTGTTTTTAAGTGTTTCAGGCACACACTTCTCCATCCCCCAGAGACAGCATACCTTTGATTGACATATGCTTTGAAGAAACAAGAAGAAATAGGTGTTAATAACATGTCCTGCATGTATTTTGGGTGTTTTTGAGGAACAGACTGCAGTGATGAATCTTTGGAAATGGTCCAGCAGAAACATTCATAGTTGATGAAATCCAGTAATTATTCACAACTAGAATAAACTAGGGATGGACATGAAATGGAAAAATAGTGTTTCGTCTCATTTTGTTTCATCCCCCTGTTTTCTTTTGTTTTGTTACAAAATGAATTTTAAAGTAGTTTTGTTATGAAACAAACAAAATGAAATGAAATGCTATGCTCCCCTGGGTCCTAAAGGACCCAGGGGAGCAAGCAATTTTAGGTAAGCCCCTGAAATTTGGAAAGGTTTGGTGGTCAGAAGACTGAGTAATTAAAGCCCAAAAGGGGTACCCCTAGAAAAAATTATTTCTAATTGGAATCGGAAGCTGATTGAGTGAGTGATAGTGCCGCCACAGTTTCTAATTGATTCTAAATAGAAATAATTTTTCCTAGGGGCACCCCGTTTGGACCTTAATTACTCAGACCCCTAAAAGCCCCCAAAAAAATATTTCCAGATTTTAGGGGGATGACCTAAAATAACTTGGAGAAGCTACCACTGTCATTTTGGGGGAGATACATGTCTGGGATCAGTATTTTCTACAGCATAGAAAAATATGCTGCAGAAAATACTGATCTCAGCCATGTACTGTATAAACTTGAATACAAGTTGAGTTTTTCAGCCCTTACTTTTGGCTGAAAAAAACACCCTCAACTTATATTCAGGTGAATACGGTAGCCAGCTTGACGAAGGGGGGCTAGTCCTGCCCATTTCACTGCCTCCCGAGCGCTCAGCCGACTTTGGGAGGGCCATCGGCACTTGTTTCAGGAGAGAAAAAAGTTTTTAAAACCCGCCGCTTCTCTCCCCCCCCCATTGGTCACGTAGAGGGAGAAGTGGCAGGTTATTAAAACTTTTTTTCTCCCAAAACAAGCACTGATGTCCACAATCGGCACCTTCTTTGGGAGAGAAAAAAGTTTTTAAAACCCGCCATTTCTTCCCCCCCATTGGGTGGTGGGTTCTCTCCCCCCCCCCGATCAGTAATTACTGATCCCAGGCATGTGAATGACAGGCCTAGCTTCCCCAAGTGATTTTAGGGAACCCCTTGAAATTTGGAAAGTTTTGGGATACAGAGAATGGAGTTATTAAGCTCCAAAGGAGTTATGGGGGTGCTTAATGGAAGGAGTGTGTTTGGTGCGCTTTACCAATTATAGAGTTAATTTACAGCTTCCCCTCAGCGCGCCAATCCATACTCCTTCAATTAAGTACCACCGTAGCCCCTTTGGAGTTTAATAACTCCATTCTCTGAAAACCCAAAACTTTCCAAATTTCAAGGGGTTACAGGGGAGAGCTTGAGGAAGCTCCCCTGCCATTTCCTCTTGAACAAAATGTTTCATTTTAGAGGGGGAAATGGCATTTCATTTCGTAAAAAAACACTGGCTGGCATTTCATTTTGAAATGTTTCATAACCTTATGGCACGATGAAACTGTGTGTCATTTTTTGTAAGGTGCCCATCCCTAGAATAAACCCATTGAATCTGGAAATTTGGTGAGTCAACTCCTTACTACATTCCACTGATTCAATAGGCCTACTCTAGCTGTGCTTTTCTACTGGATTTCAGCCAGTATTTCCTGATGATCCTGAATAGATAAAATAGCTGTTATCTCAGTTTTACCACATTTCAGATGAGCCTCCCAGTAGAGGACAGATGTAACAAGCAAGACTGGTCATATTTTAATATGTATAAGGTTTAAGTTTTTGCATCCTGGCTACTGGTCAATAGTGAAGAGTGGCTAGGTTGTCTATAATATAGCAGAGGCCAAAGGCCAGATGGAAGGGGGTCAACTATAGTTTATCTGTTGGTGTATGTGAGCAATCCTGGCCAAAACACAAGCCAATTTGTGGAAGAAATGGTTAGTCTCCTCCAGAAAGATTCAGAGCATTTTCCTTTTAACTCTTATACCAGCCTTCTGTCAGTGTTTTGCACTTTGCATTCAATTCAAGCCAAGCAATGGCTTGAGTAGGCCTGGCTCCTATGCTGTCCCCTGGGATATGAATTGTATGCAACAGAAAGTGAAAAGTATATGAAGTTTTTATGTTCAAGCAGTAAAACTAAATGCCTTGCCTTATGGCTGAAACACCAGAGACCATCTCTATAGAGACAGAAGGAGGCAAGTCATTACATACTAGAGATGCTCTGCATGAAGTTCACCTTCTTCCCCCTTCCTCTTGTCCTTCTCCAGAGCCGCATTCGCAGGATGTGGAATGACACTGTTCGGAAGCAGTCAGAGTCCTCCTTCATCACTGGTGATATAAACAGTTCAGCGTCACTTAACAGAGGTAATTATGGACTTTTCACATATGTGTGACCTCCATAATGATTAAGAAGTCTAAATGGCAATGACTTGTCAACCTTGAAATGTGCTGTAACTTGTTCTCTTGCATGAAATTATTACAGCAGAGAATAAAAAAGGGCATTGCATGGTAATTTTCATTAAGTGAAAAGGGGTGTCTTAAAAAAAAACCCAGAATGTTTCTTTTTTTCTTTTTTAACATGCATTTTCCCAAATATTGTTGTAGGAGAAGAGCTGCAGCAAGTGGTGGAATGGGTGGGCAGATGTTGTAGTCAAATATTTCTATAAAAGAGTTATAAGAACTGGATGCTGTCAGGTGTTACGGTTAACAATGAAATGGACAGTTGTGGCGTGATAGAGTCTGTTAAGCATTGCTGGCCCAAGGGGGGAAAAGGCAAATGTGAAGGCGTCATGAAGCTGAAAAGCCACTTCCTAGTGTGCTTAAACCTCGTTCTTCTGAGTACAAAATAGATGTCTCACTCTCTTGGTGCTCTAGAAGGATATGGAAATTTCTGTTTAAATATATATATAGCAACTACTAAGCTCTTTCAGTCAGATTCAAAACTGAGTTTGGGAAATAAAACATTTTCCAAACTTCAGGAAGATAAAATTCTGAGGGAAGTACTAAGATGGGAAGATGTAACCCAATGCTCTCTTGCCCGTTCAGTCATTGCAGTGGTGAATTCAAGGAGCGGAGGGCTATGTCTTCCTGTCACAGGCAAGGATCACAGGGAAAGCATTTTTCTATATATTACTGACAAAGGTCAGTAGAGCTAGTAGAAGCTGCTTCCCCACTTCTGACACCAGTCTCTGATGCTGCAGAACTGCTGCTGGAGCCACCATGGTGATGTTTCAGGAGTCTAGTGCTGAGCCATTGTGTGAGGCAAGACGTAGGTTGAAACCTGCCAGTTTTAGAAAGGGGGAGGGGAGCTGAGATAAAGGTAAAATGCACAGCTGCCAGAACTAGATGTCTCTTCTTTGTGACTCCTGGTGGACAGTTGACATTCATTTGTGTTGAACAGCACCTACACCGGGCAGCAACACAGCCTATTGACTTAGTACCCAGTTGTTTGGGGATTTCTTGGAGTGGGAAGAATTGCAGGTGGGAGGAAGAGCTCCAGACAAGAGCCATGAATCTAGCAAGCCTTTATCAATTGGCTCAGATCCTCTCTGCTGCCATTTGGGGGTGCCCTGTGAATGGTGCCATCAACGGGTTAAATGCTTTTATCCATCACTCATTTAGGAATGTGTGGGTGGGAACAGGAATGGAAGCTTGATGGGTGTCATGCCTTAAACTAAAATCAGTGACAGAAAAGAAATTTTTGCACCACTATATCTGCTTTGTATTTGCAGTGAAGATTTTGAGTTCATTGAATTTTTATTTCTAAGCCTGGAAATAATAATTTTAATACTGCAATGTCACCATACAGAGCCCCCAGTCATTTCACGGACCATTGACTTTTAGATGCCGTCTTTTCACTCTTGTTGCCAGCATTCAGGGCTACCCAGTTGAAATAACCAAGTCCCAGTTGGGCTGTAAGGTTAAATAAAGTAAAATAACATTTAGTGACTACAACAAGCTGTTTCAGTTTCAGTTTTTCTTGCACACCCATAACTGAAAGTTCTTCTAAGCAGATACACTCAAATTCTGTCCTTTTACTATTTTCAAACCCCTCTCATCTGTCTCACAACTTTATCTTAAGTGTATCTCTTCATCTCAACCTCATCTTGATCTTATCCTCATCTCTTCTAAATCTTCTCTTCTCTAATCTTCACAACCTTCAGGCTGAGCCTTTTAAACATGTGGGCTCCGCCTCCACACTCCCTCATTGGTCATCTGCATTAACCCTTTACATCCTCCTGCACAAAGACATTTAACTATGAAGAGGGTAAATACCACAAATACCCTCTCTCCTTTGCTTGGCCTGGAAATACAAAATGAGTAGGACTAGTGATTCCATACCCTGAATGTGGGCTTTCTATTCTGTCTTTAAATCTGTTGTTGTTGTTGTTGTTGTTGTTGTTGTTGTTGTTGTTGTTTATTTTCTACAAAAACACAAAACAAAATTATTTTACTGCCAATTCAACCCTTTATTTTTGTATCTCCTTTTAACCCTTAAATATACAGATTCCATGTTTGATTTTCCCTTCTGTTCGAAGTAAATATGTTGCTAAATCAGAATTAGTTTAAAATAAGGAGATGCTAATAGACGAAACAAGACTAAAGGGATTCTGACATATGAGGTAGAAAGATGATGAAACAAAAATGATGGTCAATATTTGAGAGCTCTCCAATACTCTCAATTATTTTTTCTCCGGAGTTAAGTAGGTCCTCTTTCTGAAAGGCATCCAAATTCTTATCCCTTTTCTGTTTTTGCCTAAACTGAAGAAATGTCCAGCAGCAAGAGAATAAGTTCTGGTTCCCTTCTGACTTAATTAGCATAAAAAACAGCTCAGGTGGACTTTGCATATTGTGTACTTGCATACCAAGTCAGCTGGATTTCTGTGAGTCATTGCTTTGGGGCTTCTTTGACTTACTCCAGTAAAAGACAGGGAAATGAAGCACCTCTGAAGGCAGGGGGCACCATCATTTAAATGGTGTTAAATACATGATATTTTAATAAGGATTGGATCTTCTTTTGGTGAGATTTCAAAAAACTGGTTGCAATTTATCAGGCTGATCACGATCCTAGAATGATTTCTGATTAATAATACCTGTGCACGTTGAAATACCAATTTCTTGTCTTACTGGATTTTTTTTTAGTTCTTGAACTTCCACTTAGTTCTTCAGACACTGTATATTGCTAGCCAAATATACACCCAATGCACCATGTATTTGTTCCCTAATACTTCATTTTTCAGCCCGACTCTCACAGACAGAGAGACCCACTGTCACTACCTGTCCTTTTCTTCACCTCTCTTTATATTGCCTATTTGCCATCACTTGTTTCAACAGTGTTGCTGTCCATCAGGAAAAAGACATTAGTCAGTACCAGACAACAGCTAGAAGTGAACCCAAGTAACTCTGCAGAGGCTTGCCTGCACAAAAAATGTATTCCTTCCTTCTTGAAAACAAAGTTTATCTCAGGTGAACCTTACTAGCAGTGCAAGTGGCTGTAAGAAGCAGCCAAGCTGACTTGTGGATTCAGCCACTGAAAACTTGGATAGAAATCCATATTTCTTCCTTTGGAAAGGGTCACATCCAAACTTATTATAGGGCAATAAGAAAGATGGGTTTTATTTAAGAAATACATCAAAATCTTTATTCATGGTAACCAGGGTTAAGATCTTGGGAACCATAATAATCTTTTTAGCTCTTGAGAACAAAGTCAAATAGGCAGCTGTCTCCTGGTCAAGAATAAATATTGAGAGGAAGAAAGAAACATTAGCAATCTTAAGATGATCAATCTAGACTGAAAGAAACTCAGCATAAGTCAGAGCAAGCCCAAAAATCTTTCTGTCCCCCTCTCTCCCTCCCCCCCTCTATCTGTACCTACAAATGGCACCCCATATATGAGCTTTTTCTTCTATGGAAACTGAGTTGTATCTGGTCACCTCTAACAAAGCTATCTTTATTTACAGTGCTTTGAACTGATCTTTAAAGAGGTTTTGGTTCACAGCCTCAGTCCTCATTAAGTTAAAAGGATAATTTGCCTGAGTCATGAACTGCTTAGCTGGCTGAACTAAGTCACCTCATTTCTTCACTACCTTTTCCTGGGTAACTGTAGGCCAGTCATTATCTCAGTCTGACTTCACTCACAAGGCAGTTATGAGGCTCTATCATGCACCTCCTTGAAGAAGCTATATAGGGCTTAGTGAAGAGATGTCAGGATAGAGTCATGGAATCCTAAAATAATGGAATTGGATGTGATAAATGTGATAAACAGTTGATGTGATAAACTCAGCCAATTTCATTGTGCACATGTACACATGTTGTAAAGGTATTATTATATCTTAAGGATGTCCCTCTCTCAAGAGATTCTACTTGCACACTGAGGTATGTACATCAGCATACAAGAGAGTGTAATCAGAGACATGTAGCCTTTAAATTTATGGCCCAACTCTGTTCAGAAATTGAGGGGACTAGATAAGACTAACAAAACAATCATCTTCATCTCAGGTCTTCATCTGCATTTTTAAAACCAGCACCTGTTATTTAAACCTGGGTGGAATTTTTAAATTCTCAGTGTTCAAAGAGAGAAAACACATTGGTTTTAAGTTTGTTTTAGCCAGCAGTAACTCCATGGACATGGGGTCATGAAGAGTCAGTCATGACTGTAATGACACAACACACACACACAACACACACACACACACACATTTAACTGAGAGAGAGAGGTGCTGTGCAGCTATTCTACACACTCCTCAGAGACAAAATAATTCAAGGATATTCTCAAGGCAGGACATTGAGACAGAAGTACATGGGCCACCTCAGCAGAATGAGAAAGAAATAAAATCACCACAAGGGTATTAAAAGCTGCCATACCGAGTTTTGAAGCAAGCGAAGTTACTTCATTTTCCTTTTAATTGGCTGGCAACTGTGGAAGACTGTTTGGTCAGCTCAAGTTGGTGGTGCAAGAATCTAACTGCATGATTGCAAGAATTAAAATATGTGTTACTGAGTAGCTTTCATATTTTTTTAATAATATGTGAGATATGTGACAGCCAACTTCTTTGATACATAATTTCAGTTTTATACCTTATAGTGGAAAGTGAAAAAGGGGAAATTTCCTCCTCCAGTTGTGGTTTCTGTTTTCAGAGCCTGGGAAACAACGGCTGCCTTGCCAAGTGAGAAAAATTCAGCATTCCTGATGTTGACTTTTTGGACTTCTTAGGTGTTACAGTTCTCAACAATAGAGCAAGGAGCATGTTGGATGTGTAATTTTATGGGAGAGACATTCTGCCAAATATCAGAGTTCTAAACCATTAAGGGTTTTATAGGGCCTTTTTACACGACCCCTAAAATCCGCTGGCCACTTAAATTCGGACCAGAGATCTTAGGGGTTCGTCGCTCTTCCTGTGTCCCCACCCCCCTCCGCACTTCCTGGTTGCTGGCTGCGTGAGGGAAGGGAGAAAAACAGAAAGAAAAGCATGCCTCTTGTCTCTGTAAAAGTAGCTCTTAAAGGGGCGGGAGCCAAAAAACAACAAACAGAGACAAGGAGAGCCCCGCACTCACTATCCTTACACCGGATCAAATATTTGTCACATCCAAAAAGCAGGTACCTGAAAGCTGCGCTGGGACGCGCTAAAGTGGGCGGGGTTGCACTTAATTTCCTGTTTACTCCGGAGCTGGTGGGTAAACATTTTTAAGCTCCAGAGCTGGGAGCCATTTGCCCCGGAGTTTAGGGGTCGTGCCCATAGTTTATGACCAGCACACTAAATTGGGCACAGAAACTAACAAGAGCAAGTGACTGGGATGTGTGTTCATATCTGTTGGTACTACCTGTGACCAATCTGGCCACCACAGTCTGGACCTGCTGAGTTTTCTATACTGACTCCAAGGGCAGCCCTATGTAGAGAGCATTTCAATAATCTATAACGTTCTCTATGTAGGGCTGACCATGAAGTAATTACCCCAAGAGGCCCCAGAGTAATTTTCATGTATAGCATATAGAATGAATTTCTAGTCAGAATATCCCAAATATGCCCACCAAATTTAGTAAAAAATCTATCCATTTGTTTAGGAGAAGTTAGTGGGAGTATTCTAAAGTCATTGTCATATGTAACTTTTTACTTAAAGACAAACAATCCCAAATTTACCCACATTTTGTGGAAATCCATTTTTGTGTAACTGGCACACAGGCAAGCAAGTTGGCAGATAGACCAAAAACAAATACAAAAAAACACATTTTAATGTAGATTGAAATTTTGATAAAACTGGTTTTCTTGCGTTGTTGATTGCATAGCCTTAAAACTCCTTTTAGTGACAATCAGCAAATGTCAAATAAAAGGTTTAGTGTATCTTAAGATATGTTTTCAAACCACAATCAAAGTTCTACACATTGCTTTACCACCTTAAATGCTGGTTAGAGAACTCCAAGATCCAACTTAGTCTTCAATCCACCTTTAAACAGTAAACACTAAGGAAGGTGGGGGATCTCCTCAGGTAGCCTCTTGCTCATTTTTCACCCTCTTAAACTTCTTTTCTCCCTTCCAACTGGCAGATAGATAGCATGACAGCTTCCAAAATGAAATACTTGAATTAAATACAGTTTTGTTATTTACATTAAATCTGTATTGGCTTGATGTCTGCTTCCTTCTTACTTTGTGTTTTAGCTATGTTTAGCAAAGTCACTTTTTTTAGGAAGTTAGGAAACTCTGCAGAGGCCATGTTAATACTCCGTTTCCCCTGTAACTCTGCAACTCACAAAACTATCACTCAGCAACTTTCCATCTTTCACCCATCATTATGTTCCTCACAATAATATTAGTTGCTGGAACAGAAAGTGCAAAAACTAGATTCTTCATTTCTGCCATTTATCTGAATACTTCCATCAATTTCCATTCTATTTTATGTTCTGCTCCGAGCATACACTCTTTCCTTGTTTGTTAGCATCTCAGTGTGAATCTTAATGCACTGAATTCTAGCAAGAGTCTCTAAATTTGCCCATTTCACATACTTGTAACACATTTGTTGCTGTTTTTTAGTTCTTTTTCAATGTTACGCAATTTCTCCATTTTATATGTCATATTTGCTTCTTTTCTGAATTTTCCACTGTCAGCTGGAGAGACAGTGCACAATTTTTTTTAGGGCTAATCTTTTTCTTCTTTACACATTCATTTGAATTCAGATCTTCCATCACACCATCAAGTTATGTACAAAATACACTGTTACATTCTCCACAACAACCTGAAATATTACCATCTGGTTGTGCAGAAGGTAACCATTTTTTAAAAGGGAAGAGGGGCATATCCTTTATTCCTGGAAGCTGCCCACAGTGTTTTTCCACATTGTTCTCTGTCTGCTTACAAGAGCCATGCCTTCACTGCTAGCCAATACTCTAATTATGTTCAATGGTGAAGGAATTGATAGCTAATTTGCTGTTGCATTCCAAAGAGCAACTTCATATTCCATTTCTACAGGCTCAAAAGATATAACAATGTCTACCTCATTTAGAGGAAAACTTGGTGTATACTTTGAGGACAGTGTATACTATATAACAACTCAAGCCTTCAAGGTTGAGGTAGCTATGGGTTATTTATTTATTTATTTATTTATTTATTTTACTACATTTGCACCCCACCTATCTAGTGCTTAAGCACTACGCTGGATGGATAATAGCAATGAAAAGCACAACTACTCACCCCAACTCACAGAGACATAAATAATGAGATCTAGACAAAAACCATCAATCAACCTTTATTTATAGTCACAGACCCAGTAAAACTCATTTTATTTTTTTAACTATATTTTATTCATTTTCTTTATATTTATTTATTTATTTATTTATTTATATAGCTTGTATGCCGCCCACTACCCAAAGGTCTCCGGGCGGCTCACAATCAAAACAATTAAAACATCAAAATACAATAAAATTAGAACAATAAAAACCAGTAAATACAATAAATACAGTACATTAAAAGCACACCACTAAAAATTGCCATCAGGTCTCCCAATCATTAGTTAAAAAACTTTTGGAATAGGAAGGTTTTTACCTGGCACCGAAATGATATCAGCGTCGGTGCCAGGCGAGTCTCATTTGGGAGGGCATTCCAAAGTCTGGGGGCAGTTGCTGAAAAAGCCCTATTCCTGCAAGCCATCCCCTTCACCTCCTTAAGGGATGGCTCTTTCAGGAGGGCTCTCTGACTAGATCTTAGTTGCCGGGTAGGTTCATATGGAAGGAGGCGGTCCTTCAGGTATCTAGGTCCTAAGCCGTTTAGGGCTTTATATGTCAAAACAAGCACTTTGAATTGGGCTTGGGCAGCAACTGGTAACCAGTGAAGGTTATACAGAATCGGCGTGATGTGTTCCTTGGTGGCCCTACCAGTCACCAGCCGTGCAGCACGATTCTGAACCAGCTGCAATCGCCGAACCGTCTTCAAAGGCAGCCCCACGTAAAGCGCATTACAGTAATCAATACGGGATGTTACGAGTGCATGCGTAACTGTCATAAGGCTCCGTTCATCTAGGTAGGGGCGCAGCTGGTATATATTCCGCAGCTGGAGAAAGGCACCCCTGGCCACCGAGTCCACCTGGGCTTCCAGAGTTAGACCGGGATCCAGGAGCACCCCCAAGCTACGGACCCTGTCCCTTAGGGGGAGTGCAACCCCATCCAGGACAGGGAAATGGCCCTCTAGCCTGTCAGACGTAGCACCCACTAACAGCACTTCCGTCTTGTCTGGATTGAGTTTCAATTTATTAACCCTCATCCAGTCCATTATCTGGTCCAGACACAAGTTCAGAACAGAAACCGCCTCACCTGGATCGGTGGAGAACGAGAGGTAGAGCTGAGTATCATCAGCATATTGCTGACTCCTCAGCCCAAACCTCCTGATGACCTCTCCCAGCGGTTTCATGTAGATGTTAAACAGCATGGGGGATAGTATTGAGCCCTGTGGAACCCCATGACGTAAATGCCATGGAGCAGAGCTACTATCCCCCAGCACCACCTTCTGGACACGGTCAGCCAGGAAGGATTGGAACCACCGCAAAACGGTGCCTCCAATTCCCAACCCGGCCAGCCTATCCAGAAGGACACCATGGTCGATGGTGTCGAAAGCCGCCGAGAGGTCCAGGAGTATCAACAGGGTTGCACTCCCCCTGTCTCTCTCCCGGCAAAGGTCATCGTACAGGGCGACCAAGGCAGTCTCTGTTCCGAAACCCGGTCTGAAACCAGATTGAAATGGATCCAGAAAATCCGTTTCATCCAGCAGCGCCTGGAGCTGTCCGGCCACCACCCGCTCCAACACCTTGCCCAAATAAGGGAGGTTCGCTACTGGCCGGTAGTTGACCACCAGTCCTGGGTCCAGGTTAGGTTTTTTTAGGAGTGGTCTAATTACTGCCTCTTTCAAGGCAGCAGGGACCACTCCCTCTCTTAAAGAGGCATTTACAACTTCCTGGACCCAGGTGCAAACCCCCTTGGCAGATCTTTCAATTAGCCAAGAAGGGCAAAGGTCGAGCAATGTGGTGGTGGAACGGACAGATCCAAGCACCCTGTCCACATCCTCGGGTCTCAACAATTGAAACTCATCCAATAACACTGGACCTAAGCACGGTGCACTGGACACATCCCTTGATACTGTATCAATAGTGGAGTCCAGTTCACTGCGAATCTGAGCAATTTTTCCCTCAAAGTGAACAGCAAACTCCTCACAGCGTGCCACCGAATGGTCCTGGGCCTCCACCCTAACTCCTGGCTGAAGAAGTTCCCGGACCACCCGAAACAGCTCCGCTGGACGGCACTCTGAGGAAGCGATACGGTTGGCGAAATACTGCTTTTTCGCCAACCGTATAGCCACTGAATAGGCTCAATAGTGGGCTCTAAGTCGTGTTTGATCAGATTCACTGCGATATTTTCTCCACTTGCGCTCCAGCCGTCTCCCCTCCCGCTTCATTGCCCGCAACTCAGATGTATACCAAGGAGCTGTCCGGGCTCTGCGTAGGGGAGAGGGGCGCTTAGGTGCGATCATGTCAACTGCCCGGGTCATCTCCTTATTCCATAAGGCGACCTGAGCTTCGACAGGAGCGCCGATCATGTCAGCTGGATAGTCCCCCCAGAGCTTTCAGGAAACCATCCGGATCCATTAGTCTCTGAGGGCGGATCAACTTAATGGATCCCCCACCCTTGCAGAGGGTTGGAATAGCTAATAGCCTAAACTTGACCAGGAAGTGGTCTGACCATGACAATGGAGTCAAAGCCAACCCCTCCACATCCAAACCACCATCCCCCAGTCCCGTTGAGAATACTAGGTCCAGGGTATGACCCTTCTCATGTGTTGGGCCGATGACATGTTGAGACAGCCCCATGGTTGTCATGGTGGCCATGAAGTCCTGAGCTGCTCCAGTTAAGGTAGCCTCGGCATGGATGTTGAGGTCCCCCAGTACCAATAGTCTGGGGGTCCTCAACACCAGGTCCGAGACCACCTCTGTCAGCTCAGGCAGGGAGACTGTTGGTACGCAGCAGGGTGGGCGGTACACCAACAGAATCCCTAGTCTGTCTCGTGAGCCCAGCACACAATACAGGCCCTCCAGACCTTTCCCCAAGGAGACAGGAAGCCTGGTCAAGGAGATAGAATTCCTGTAGACTATAGCAACTCCACCTCCCCGGCCCACCGGGCGACACTGGTGCTGGACTGAGTACCCAGGTGGGCATAACTGGGAAAGGGGGACTCCACCCTCCTCTCCCACCCAGGTCTCAGTAATACATGCCAGGTCAGCACCCTCATCCAAAATAGCATCGTGGATGAGGGCGGTCTTATTTTATATTGACCTGGCATTTAACAACAGCACCGTGTGGCTCGTGGGTTGCTGACATTGTCACCTGATTCCTTCTGGCTAGAAGTGGGACCAGAAGGGGGGATAGATGTAAGATATCTAACCCCTCTTCTCCTACGCAGGCATGTTCCACTCCTACCACCATACCTTCCCCTACCCAGCACAATTTCAATAGCTGCCCCCTCCATTGCCCTCCCCCCTTCCTGTTCTCTTCAGTTCCTGCCACCTACACCTAATGGCAACAAACAGAAAGCAAACAATAACAAACAAATACAAAAAACAGATGCACCCAACAATTCAACCTCATCAGCCCACCTCTTCCTCCAGTCCTGACTTGCCTCAGGAGTCCAAGAGGCCAAACTCCCACAGAGAAGCCACAGAAAGGCCCCCTGTCTCTCACCCAGGGGCGGAGGGAGCGGCAGGTGGCACTGGACTCTTGGGTCAGCAGGAACGGTGGTCTTCTAGGTCCCAGGCAGCTCCGCTTTTCAAGCCTTCCCTCCCTCGGGCAGGTGGTGAGTGTTGAGGTGGAAGGCAGCTTGAGCAACAGAGCAAGGGGCCCAGTCCTGACTTGCCTCAGGAGTCCAAGAGGCCAAACTCTCCCAGAGAAGCCACAGAAAGGTCCCCTGTCTCTCACCCAGGGGCGGAGGGAGCAGCAGATGGCACTGGACTCTTGGGTCAGCAGGAACGGTGGTCTTCTAGGTCCCAGGCAGCTCCCAGGCAGCTCCGCTTTTCAAGCCTTCCCTCCCTCGGGCAGGTGGTGAGTGTTGAGGTGGAAGGCAGCTTGAGCAACAGAACAGAAAGGCCCAGTCCTGACTTGCCTCAGGAGTCCAAGAGGCCAAACTCCCCCAGAGAAGCCACAGAAAGGTCCCCTGTCTCTCACCCAGGGGCGGAGGGAGCAGCAGATGGCACTGGACTCTTGGGTCGGCAGGAACGGTGGTCTTCTAGGTCCCAGGCAGCTCCGCTTTTCAAGCCTTCCTCCCTCGGGCAGGTGGTGAGTGTTGAGGTGGAAGGCAGCTTGAGCAACAGAGCAAGGGGCCCAGTCCTGACTTGCCTCAGGAGTCCAAGAGGCCAAACTCCCCCAGAGAAGCCACAGAAAGGTCCCCTGTCTCTCACCCAGGGGCGGAGGGAGCAGCAGATGGCACTGGACTCTTGGGTCAGCAGGAACGGTGGTCTTCTAGGTCCCAGGCAGCTCCGCTTTTCAAGCCTTCCCTCCCTCGGGCAGGTGGTGAGTGTTGAGGTGGAAGGCAGCTTGAGCAACAGAGCAAGGGGCCCAGTCCTGACTTGCCTCAGGAGTCCAAGAGGCCAAACTCCCCCAGAGAAGCCACAGAAAGGTCCCCTGTCTCTCACCCAGGGGCGGAGGGAGCAGCAGATGGCACTGGACTCTTGGTTCAGCAGGAACGGTGGTCTTCTAGGAATAAGTATGCGTAATACATGGGTTTCAGTCGTTACTATGTTACATCCAGCTTTCTCTTAGTCTTTCTTTTTTCCTAGCCATTGATAAAACTGATTTCATACTTCGTGTAACGGATATTAGAAGTAGTGAAGCCGGTTAGCGTAGATCATATGTAAACACATTAACGTGTAGTTTCATTTTAGTAGCTATTATCTCAGTTTCTGTGTAAACAAGAAACTGCTGCCACTATATACAGAATCCCAGGATCTCAGCCTCTGGAATCCGGTTGATTTCTACCACTACAGGCTCTCTCCTGCCAATCAACCTCAGTTGAATTATTGCAGGAGTCAGGAGACTTTCAAAAAACCTTGTGGGTTCGATTAAATGAATGACTTCTCCAACCTTTCTATTGCTGAGCGCTTAGACTTACCAAAAATCACTTTCAAGGCACTGTCCTTATAATTAAAAATATATCTATTAAAACTATGGAGGTTACACAAAAATGCTACTTCTCTCTGAAACATAACAAAAAATGATTTCTACACTAACTTATAAGGCCTGAGGCATAGGCCCCTCTAAATCCCTATTGCCTACATTATTACTGGAATCTTCATGCGCAAAAATCCTTCTCCAAAAAGTCCTTTCTCTCTTCCTCCAACTGAGCACAAGCATGGGAAATAACAGTCACATGTTGCTTACAGACCAATCAGATTTCACATGCTTCTGGCTGGAATCTCCTCTGCCTTTGTTTACACAGACACTGAGATAATGGCATAGCTACTAAAATGAAACTACACATTAATATTCTCCATGTTTACATATGGCCTAAGCTAACAGGCTTAACTACTTCTAAAATCTGTTGCACTTGGTCATATTGAGTGCTCATTTTCTTGATTTTCATTGTCAGTCTGTCGATCTCTGCACATTCCAAACTTTTATTATTATTTCATCTGTTCCTGTTTCTTCGTTTTTTCAATATTGTGCCCAAACTATCCTCGCTTCTGTCAAAATGTGCAGTACTTTTTAAAGTATTTTGTCTAAATTTCCTGGTAAAATACCTAGTATTAAACCAGTTATGGGCTAAAGTCTACATGTATTTTTGCCATTCTAATAAGCCAGGTATGTACCAGTAAAACTCATTTTAAAAGACATGCATGTAATTTTTAAAAATGAATAAAACAATCAAAGTGTTTTAGGATTGCTAAAACAGTTTAAATAATGAAATACATTACATATTTGCACCTTACTTCTATCAGTTCACTTGTATCAGTTGAGCTTCTTTGATTTCTGATACACTACCTACATTTTTCAAACTTATAGAGGCATTAACAGCCATATTAAAATGCTGAGACTCTTCTCCCATAACATGTTGGATATATGTCTTGCAAGTGTACCCCTTGTCCTTGTAGAAATCAAGCAAAATGTGTGTAATTCTTTCTAATGGGGAAGAATACAATTCAGTTTAGTTGGATCTGAACACATCATGAATCTGAATTAAATTTGCATCCTAAATTAAGGGGGGTTCTGAAAAAGCTGTCACTTATAGCATATTAAATCTCATGGAGAACTGTCATGAACACATCAGTCTAAAGAAGAACCAGATATCATGTGAACTCTATATAAAGTTGAAAGAACCAAGACAAGCAGCCTGTTAGAGTATACATTTAGCCATTTGGGGATAAAGGAGCTCCTCTGGACTAGGCACCTGCACCTTCCAGAGGAACATAGCCCCAACAAAAGTAGGAAAATTAGGTCACTCATTTCTAAGAAGCACTCTCGAGTCTCTCCCTTCCTAAGACTCAATGGTTCATCAGACCATATCCCCTACTGTTAACTTCAAAAGAATGTCTGTACATGCACACTCACTTTTATCCATAGCACAAAATATGAAACAAACTTTTGTTTCTCCACAAAATGTGTCAACTTTCTTCCCTGAGCAAATTCTAGGTGCAAATCAAAGCTCATGTGTTTTATAAATGACTGGTCACAGCATTATAGAAGTGAGCTTTAAGCGATCAAATTGTCAGGCCTCTTAAGGCCAAACTACATACTGGTACCTGGAAGTTGAGTCATGGCTACTGGACTTCTTTTTTGAGAGATAGAAACATTTCACTGCTCATCCAAACAGCTTCATCAGTCTGAATAAAGCTAGTGCGAGTCCTCCATCTTATAGTCAGTCAGCTTTGACATTTGTCCTTCAAATGGAGGTGTACTGCTGATTCTGGTCCTGAGCTGTTACCCCTCCTATGTTGGGCCATCCTTCTGTTTAATGGCTGTTTAGTTTCTCCAATGTAGAGGTGTGAACACTCCTAACTGCATTGGACAGCATATACTATATTGCTCCTTTTATGTTTTGGTATCGGATCCTTTGGGTGGACAAGTCTTTGCCTTAGTATGTTTGTGGGTTTGAAATAAACAGGGATGTGGTGTTTGCCAAAAATCATTTTAAGCTTCTCAGACACTCCAGCCATGTAAGGAATGACCATTTGAAGGACAAAGGGCACTCTTTCAAAGATGAGGATGTACACATATTAGACAAAGAAGAGAGGTGGTTTGAGAGAGGAGTAAGGGAAGCCATTCATGTGAGCATTGAAACCCCCTTCCTCAACAGAGGTGGTGGCCTCAGGCATAGTCTATCTGCTACTTATCAGGGTGTGCTTTCCAAAGTACCCAGACAAATCAAAAAGCCTTCAGCGCCAAGGCTATAGCTAATGACCCATTCTTTATAGGTTTCAGCACCTTAGGCCATTGTTCACCTTAAGGCTATGGATACTATTGTCTCCCTAACGAGCCTATTCAGGCCATTGGTCATCTTATGAGCCTAATTCAGACCAGGGTGATAAGAGGTCAAAGCTGACTGACTATAAGATGGAGGACTCGCACTAGCTGTATTCAGACTGATGAAGCTGTTTGGATGAGCAGCGAAACGTTTATATCTCTCAGAAAAGAAGTCCAGTAGCCATGACTCAGCTTCCAGATAAACTCACCTGGATGACTGAGAATCTTCACAGACATACATACTGGTACATTTCATTCAGCACAGAATTTGGCCTTGACATTATTCTTTTTTAAAATTTGAAGTACCAGAAGCCAGGGGAAGGTAATTATGACTGGGATCACAATGAAGGACAAGGTTTCCTCCTATCTTACACATTAAATGAAAATACCCCCACACCCAAGCAAGAATCATAGAATGATAGAAGGCAGGGAAGAAATTGCCATAAAAGCCTGTGACCCCCCAAAAAAAAACATTGGTGAGGGCATTTTTATTAATCTAGAGCATAGGAGGAAAGGTTTAATAAAAACCTGCCAACCCTCTGATCAGGCTGGCTATTACCTTGATATTTAAAGGTTTTTAAATTACCATGTCATTCCAAACTACATGCTTATGCAGTTTGACCCTCTACTTTGATGGACACAGAGGTAGAATTTTTGAATAAATAATGTTCTCTATTTATTCAAATAGTCAAAGAATATTTCTATTTGAATAAATAGTCTTCCATCTCTGCAAAGTTATAATCTGAAATGTACACAGAAAAGGATAATGTTGTTGCAACTGTATTCAGAGATAATCAGTTTAATTTAGCTTCATGAACATTCTTCTATAATAACTCAGGCAAATAAATCTCAAATGCAAACACTGGAAATCTGCAAGGAAATTAAAATTCAAAACTGTAATATCCCAACTTCCATCCCTTGAAACCTGAGCATCTTGAGACTGAAAATTTTCATCACCTGTTCTTTAAATATAATTAAGCTGTAGTTCTCATAGCTAGGATGTTATGCAGGCAGTTTAGTCAGCAGGAATGCCTGGAAAATAAGCAAGTATATATGTATCTTTGTATAGGTGTATGAGACAGGCTTTTAAATGCTTCTGGCAAAGGCATATTTCTCAAATATTAAAATGTAAGATGCTAGACATCTCATTGTTCTGGCACATAAGGATGAGGCAGTAATTGAAATCCAAGAAATACATCAATCTCCACTTTAAAAATAGTCTCTCTTCAAGGTTTAATTAAGGGGCACTCCTTCATTTCTTTCCACAGGAAGCATCCCATGCCACCGGATATTAGCCAGGGAAATGATGTTTTCACCAGCTTCTTTTATATCTTCATACTGTCTCATTAGACATGCCTATGATTCGCTTGTTGGGGATTTGGAGAATAGCTGATAAAAACATTTAATTAGAATTTATTTATTCATATCTTATTGGAATATGTTTTATTTATCAAAACATTTTAAGGCTTTTAAAGGAAATATGATTCTATTCAAGTGAAGCTGACATGTGTGTAACTTTTCCATTAATGTCAATAGGAACTGGAACTGGCTTTACTAGAACTGGATTATATCTCTCGTATTAAACATCTGCCAGCGTGGTGGTTGTTTTCATAATGTTGGTATTTTAAATGCCTTTGTTTTAAGGATGGTTGTTGTTAGGTGTCATCGGGTCATTTCTGTCTTACGACAACCTCAGTAAGGTTTTGAGATATTGTAATCTGAAATCTTCAAGGATTAGTTTAAGACTGCCATCTCGCAGTGGCAAAGTGGAAGTTTGGAAACAAGTATAAATCTTGGTCTGGCACTATCCATGCTAGTTATCCTTAATGACAAACAACCCTTCTTTCCAAAATCCAAGAGACAGATCTGTTCATTCAATTACCATATTTATTGGCATATAACACGCACTTTTCCCCCCTGAAAATAGGGGGCAAATCATAAATCCCGATATAATGTTAACGGAGGGGGTTAAAATGGAGGACCCGAGAGACCATCTTGACAGGAACGAAGGGGCGGGTGGTGGGGAGGAGAAGCCCGCCGGGACGCAACCTAACCCATAAACAAACAAACAAACAAACCCAACACCCCCCAGGGTGGAAAACCAACCCAGGGCGGAATAGAGATAAGAAGAGTGCTGCTGGACGGTGGCCAACCGCCTCATTGCGGCCGGGATGATGAGGCGAACGGACGACGTGCCAGTCCCTGACTCGCGGGGTGGGTGGGTGGGTGGGTGGGTGGGAGGGGGCTTATGGGCGAAGCGCCTTCGGGGGTTGGTGGCAGCGGCAAAGGCCAGCTGGCCCCCTTCCCCTCCCCTCCCCTCCCCCCCTTCCCCTCTTTAAATATAAACGAGAAATGGCAAGGGGTGCCAAGAAATGGAACAGAGGCAATAGATAGAGGCGTTGTTAAAAAAAAAAAACGAGCTCCCCGGCCACCTTGTTCTCTCTCTCTCTCTCTCTCTCTCTCTCTCTCTCTCTCATTCAGCACCGCCGCCGCTGAGCCCTCAGCCGCGCCCCCCAGAGAGCAACGGAAAAAACGATACCAGAGGCGCATGCGTAGATATGCCTTACCCTCCCTCCCCCCTCTCTGGACCTTCAGCTTGACAGGGAAGGGATTAACGCCGGTTTGTACAGTTAAAGATTTTTGAAAGCCCTTTCCCTATCAGTAATGTCCAGTATTTCAACCTTCCCTGCCACATGATATTCTTTAAAAGGGTGTTTGTCCTGGGGTGGTGGTGAAATATTTCTGTTTTGATAGATTATTAGCTAGAGACAAGCAAAATGCTGTAGAAAAGAATCCCTTCAGCTTCACTGGTTCCCAATCTATTTCTGGGCATATTTCAGTATGCTGGCTTTGACATAAACCTAGATCCTCATAAGAGCCTCCCAGATTTAAAGGGGACCAGAATGGCGAAATAAATCTGCTGGGGTGGGGCAAAGAAATACGGTACTGTTTGACAGGGGGATTGGGTCTAAGAGACACATAGGACCCCCATCCCTGCAAAGGATCATACAGGATCCAGTGCTGCACATCATCAATCATAGGTAGCTTGTGTATGTGAAGCTGACGTTTGGGAAATGCCTCACTACTTATGATTGGCGTTGTGCAGAATGTAAATTTACACACCCCTGATACTACCTTACTCTTTTTTAAAATTTAAACTTAGGTAAAAAGTATACCACTGCAGTGTGACTCATCCTGACACTCTGACGCTGAAAAAACTGCATTCATAACCGTTTTACGGTATTTCCCTACTACTGGTATCCCTAATGGATTTAAAACAAAAGCGTGGAGCATATACAGCTGCTTTCAAGTTGAAGGTTGTGGAATATGCCAAGCAACATGGAAATAGGGCTGCAGCAAGGCATTTTGGAGAGCCACCAACAGAATGCACAATACGAGAGTGGAGAAAAATGGAAGAAAAACTCAAGACATTATCAAAAACAAAATGCAATTTTCGCAGAGGTATTGCTAAATGGCCAAAATTAGAAGAACAGGTGAAGGAATTTGTACTCAATCATAGAAAAGCTGGTATTGCTTTATCAACAAAAATGATCATTATTCAAGCAGTGAAAATCAGCAAAGAGTTGCAAGTATATGATTTCAAAGGAACAGCATCATGGTGCCAAAGATTCATGAAGAGGCATGAGCTTCGGATGCGAACAAGAACCAGGATTGCCCAGCGTATGCCAGATGATTATGAAGAGAAGATAATAAATTTTCATAACTTTATTATCAAACAAAGGAAAAGAAAAATTTTTGAAATTGGTCAAATAGGCAACATGGATGAAGTACCACTCACCTTCGATGTTCCTTCAAACAAAACTGTGGAAGCAAGAGGTGCCAAGACAGTAACAATTAAAACTTCAGGGCATGAAAAAAATCATTATACCGTGGTCCTTGCTGTCACTGCAGATGGAAACAAGCTGCCACCACTGGTCATTTTTAAAAGGAAAACGTTGCCTAAGGAGAAAATTCCACGTGGCATACAGGTGCATGTTCATCCCAAAGGCTGGATGGATGAAGAAGGCATGAAGCTTTGGATTAGAAATGTGTGGAAGAAGCGCCCAGGTGCTTTGTTAAAGAAGCCATCCTTGTTAGTACTGGACTCATTCAGATCTCATCTTACAGAACCAACAAAGAGAGAATTTCAAATGTGCAAAACAGAAATAGCAGTCATTCCAGGAGGACTTACATCACAATTGCAGCCATTGGATGTTTGCATTAACAAGCCCTTCAAAGCCTTAATGCGTGAAGAATGGAATAAATACATGTGTGATAAAAACCAACATGAAGTTACAAATTCTGGGCGAATGAAAAGACCTGGCATTTCAAAAGTTTGTCAGTGGATAAAGACTTCGTGGGACGCAGTTAAAGAAGATATTGTTATCAAATCTTTTAAGAAATGTGGCATAAGTAATGCTTTGGATGGTGAAGAAGATGAGCTGATTTATGAAGATAGTAGCAATGAAAGCAGCAGTGTTCATTTCGATTTTGAAGATAGCAGTGAAGATGAAGAGTTTCTTGGTTTCCCAGATAGCGATTTCTGAGTAAACTTTTGTAAAAACAGAATATCCAAGTTTCTTTGTTAAAACAGTTGCTTTTACTGTCCTTTTACATTATTTGCCTTATAAGTGGTAATAATATTAATAAAAAAAGTTCTGAGCTACCCTTATTTTGCTTCAAAGCTCTTTATTTGAAATTTAAATTTTTTTCCTAAAATTTCCCTCTTAAAATGAAGGTGCGTGTTATACGCCTGTGCGTGTTATACGCCGATAAATACGGTAGCTTTGTAAGAGTTGGAAACACCACATCCCTGCTACTACCACATCAGAGCTCCTTTCCTCTGCTCTTTTTCCCCTCCCCCTTTCCTCCCCCTTTCTTTCATCTTGGTCTTTAAATTAAATAAATATCTGCTTATTATAGAATAATAAATAATTAAATCAATCTGCTGTGCCTGCCTACCACTTTGTCTTTTTACTAGGAAAGGCCTGGCACCTGGAGGCTTAAGATGGTATTGCATGATGTAGATACATTTTAATTAACTAAAGTTAATTAATACCTTTTATAAACAAAATACCCCTGAGGTGCATGCCCCTAGGGTCTCTTTATTATCCATTCCTAGTTTCAGATGCTTGGATCTCACAGTCTTAGAAATGGGCTGGAGACATGCACATTTTCATTTATCTATTATACATAAATATGCCTAGTATTGTGGAAGTAAACAAATCCCCCATGGAGATCAATGTCCGTGCACTGCCAGTTCCAGCTTACTAAAATTAAATGGTGTCTTTATGGGTTAGATGGGATAGCAGCTAGTAGTGGACAGAACCCAGAAAAGCCAAATGTTCACCAAAAGAAAAGCCAATTAGATTTAATATCTTCCTAATTGTCTCTTATACACAGACCTTGAATATACTTAAGCAGCGCATTATAATACCATCATCATCACCATCATCATCATAGCCACTTTTGAACTACAGAGCTGGAAGGCACCCTATGGCTCATTGAGTTCAGCTCTTCTCAAGGAGGCACAGCAGGGAATTGAACTCCCAACCGCTTTAGGGTTTTGTTTTGTTTCGTTTTTTGTTTTGTTTTTTTGTAATATGTAAGCCACTATCTTGCCTAATTATTATATTAATTTTGTTTTTTATTATAATTATTGTATTATATGTTTGATACAGTCACCCCCCGCCATTTTGCGGTTTAGGTACTGCGGTCCCAGTATATTGCGGGATCGCAGTACCTGCGGGGGGCGGCGGGGAGCGATTGCATCACTCCCCGCTGCCCCCCCAGACCCATCCAGGAGGCCTCGGAGCCGCGCGGGGGCGCCAGGGAGCGATCGCATCGGTCCCCGCCGCCCCCACCTGACCCTCTGATCGCCCCCCATCCCACCCCACCCGCTTCCGCATATCGCGGATTTTCATGTATCACGGGTCGGGTGGGTCCCTAACCCCCGCAATAGGCAGGGGGTTACTGTATCTGTTTTTTAATGATATCTTGATTGTTGTGAACCACCCAGAGTTCCATCAAGAAGATGGGTGATAAATAAATAAATAAATAAATAAGTATTGCTCTCTAGCCAGAGACTTAAGCCACTGAGCTTTTCAGTTCCTTATGGGTGGATAAGCCCTGAAATCCATCAGCAATATTTTGAGAAGAACATATTAAAACTCAAAGAACTCTTGTAAGTCAGTCTGCTATTCAAATATCTGCCCACTTATATCTCCCCCGCCTCCACAAACCTCTGTATATGATTGTGGTTCCACTGCCACCAGTCTTCTCTCGCCTTCTGAAGGACAACGAAATCCTTCTCTGAAGTCCTTAAGTCTAAAGGTGCATAATTGTGGTGGTGCTACAGAAAGGAACATATGTCAAGAATGCACCAAGCTCAACTCTGCAGGTAGTGGAACATGTAATTGACATAACAATTAGAAATTGCAACATATTCGTAAAGGAGAAAGTAGTCTTTGATATACCCTCAAAGCCCTTAGAGCTTTCTAGGTAAGAACTGGCTCATTACAAGGTTATCATAAACCTACTGGAAGCCAATGCACATTTTCCAAGACTAGTGGTAAATATTGTTGATAAAGATCAAGGCCAAATAACAATATGGTTGTCCAGGTTTTTTTTTTTTTTCAGTAGCTGTTGATTCTGGCTTTTATCCAGTGGGATATAGTGGACAGAATAGCAGACAAAGATTCAGATGTGAGTTCAGATCTTGGCTGAAGCCAAAGAAACTCGGGAGAGGGGTTGGTACAATATCTCACTTAACTTGAAAACTGCTTGATGCTCAATCAGCTTTCAGATGGTGGAACATTTTCTAAGAGATGTATTAGAAGAACTTGTAAATAACAGATATATTAGTAGAACTTATATCAACTTAAACTCAAGCTTACTAAGACAAAAACATTTGCCTTTTATATGACAATCAAACCGACATCTTGGAAATTTCAGATTACATGGAAAGATTAATTAATTCAGTTTCTATACTGCCACTTCTGGGCAGCCCAAAACAAAAGAAATGACAAATAATACTCTAGATAAATTCATAGCATGATGAAAATACAGCATGGAAGTAATCATATCAACAAATTTAAACTAAGAAAACCAAAGAAAGACAATACAAAAATACAATGTAAACAAGTCAGAACAGATAAATTAAACATTGACAGCACACCTGCACTCTTAACGATGTAATATCCAGGAAAGCCTGCCTGAACAACCAAGTTTTCAAAGATCTGAATATTCCCAGTAAAAAGGACAGGTCATATTTTAGGTGGGAGATTATGCCAGAGGTAGGGACCAACTGCTGAGAAGGCACGGTTTCTGGTCTTCTCTATCTGGGTGGAACATTAGCTGAATTTGGGCAAAGGCACCCCCTGAACACTTCTACCTCTTGACCCTCAAAAGCAGCACAGGCCCCCCCATAGCAATAGCAACCCAAGCAGCCATGCCGACTAACGAATAGGACTTCTTTCTTGTTGTTCTTCCACACCTCCAGTTTGTTCTCCCACAGAGCTATAAAATGTTTCAAGATTCCCAGAGCTTTAAAAGAAAAAGAAAAACAGATTTGGATGCTATTAGCATTTATTCTGAGCATTTATACACCACAACAGTCCCCATGGCCTCCCATGGTAGTTTCTTGTAGAGAAAAATGAGGGTAACAAAATAAGAGCCCTAATAAACTCTGTAGGTCAGAAGCCAAAGGGCTTAATAGTAACTCTACACTATCTTTTGGAAAAAGTCAGCCATATAGGGTCACAACTACTACTGCAGGCTGGTTTCCCATAAATCCTGTATATCAGCTAAATGTCCCAGAAGAGCAATATGCCCAGTTTTAGTCAATCCTGACAAGAGGTTCAGCAAAACTTAACATTATGAGGTTTAAGTGGGAATGAAGAGTCTAGTCTTGATGGGCTGACTTGGCACAGGCCACAAAGGAGGAGCAACACAGGCAGGCATGTTGTGACTTCCATTGCCTTATGGGTTCTGTTCATAGATAGGAGAAAGACAAACACAAGTGGCTGAGGGTGCAAGAAGGACAAGCCGTTACGGGGGCATATGTATACTGTCTATTCATCTGCCTTTTCCTCTGTTTACATATGAGATGTTAAATAGGCTAGTCACTGAGAGTATTGAGAATGAAAGCAAAATAGGAACCAAATAAATAAATAATGGTACAAGTAACCATATGTTTGCTCTCTTTTTCCTTACCTGTTTCTTCCTATTCCAAATCACCACTTCTGAGCCTTCTGTGTAAAGCCCGTGAATCACTGGCAACACTCTTAGGCCTTGCATTGCCAAAATGCTTCAGTAAATTATTCTGTTTCAAATGGTGACTTCACTGAGGTCTGCTGATTCACATTTCACTTGCATCCCACATAACATCCCTTTCTATCCCCATAAAATCCCTTTCACGCCTGACTAGACTGTTTCTTGGGAGCTGCACTTTGGTTTTGCTTCTCAGTCAGTTGGCATGCAGAAAATGAAGGTGCACAAAATCACATTTTTGCAAAGCATGCTTCTTAGTCTGTGAACTTTCTGTGTTTGAATTATCTTGGGCTCCATTACCAGAAACATTCGGATACAGAGCACTTTGTCCTTGACCAGGTCATCTCTCTTACGAGTTTCAATTTATTTTCCTGCTTCTAATAGGCACATCTGGTTTGGAGGTGCTTTTAAATGAATTCTTTCATAGAGGCTGTCTCTTGAAAGGCTTTCTATTGAATGCTCTCCAAATACATATGGATTTGCTATATATTATAAAGGAATATTCCAAATGAAATTTACTTTTCCTTTATAGCTTGATGCCCATTTTTATGTGTGTGTTCTCCCCATAGTGTGTTTTCCCTATCTCTGGAATGTGTGTGTGTGTGTGTGTGTGTGTGTGTGTTATCGCTGTTACTGACAAGTTTTGATCATTGACATATCATTATATGTTAAATTTGATATGCCAGATGAAATGATCTTTATTCTTTGTCAGCATTTGATTGCTAGCATGAAACAAAATGTAGTATTTTACTGCATTTGATACTTGACATACTGTGGCATTTTGTATATGAGCATTTTTTTAATGGCGCTTGACTTGGTGGCATATGACATTTCACATTTGAAGCTGCCGAAATTAAAAGAATCAAAGCATGACAAGAAATCTAAAGCACTCGGATTTTGAGGTCAAAATTCACATTAAGAACACAATCCCATTTCAGCTGCAGAGGGCTCCAGCCTCGGAGCCACCAAAGCATCCAAAGACCTGCAGAAAAGATGTGAAGACTGTGTGGCCATTTGGATCCATTTTGTTTCACTCTTCAGATGCCTCCCCACCCATCCAACTGCCTCTCTGTGAAAGCAGTGCATTTGATCATGTATTTCCTTAATGTCACCCACTTGACCCACAAGATCTTCCCAGTCAGGGCTTCTCCGGTGGCCACCCTGAGAGAGAGCCGTATGTCCTCTACAAGAGGTAGGGACTTCTTAGCGGTGGCACCTACCCTATGGAACCTGCTCCCAGAGGAACTCCTGCTGGCTCCTCCATATGGGCATATCCTCACCAGGATAGCATACAGCCAGTTAGATCCCCAGCTGTTAAGTCTCAGCAGCCATGCCAGAAAGTTGAAAAAACGGAAATTTAGAAGACTGTGAATATGTATGCTCAACATCAGCCAATGGAGCAGCCAGTGAAGCAGGGAAGAAAAGCAACACAAAGCAAGCTGTAGTGGGCTGAATGATATTTAGGGACTTACAAATGTGAAGGAACATCACCTTTCTGCTCACAGCGTAGGGCCACCTGTCATCAGCATATTGGTGACACCTCAACCCAACTCCTTAGCAAACCAAAATGGAGGAGTCGCAACTAGCTTTCCTCAGACTAACTAAGCTGCTTGGATGAGCAGTGAAACGCTTCAATCTCTCAAGAAAAGAAGTCCAGTTGCTATGTCTCAACTTCCAAATTAACTCACCTGGATGACTGAAAATCTTTACAGACATATTTCTCTGTGTGATCACACCCTGAGTAAATTTCTGGCAGTCTGCCAATTGGATTATAAATCCAATATGTCACTTCCTGGAATTTCTAATGGAATGATTCTGTCTTTCTAAAACAGTGCTGAACTTAGAGTTGAAATGAAATACTACCCCTTACAACAACAGAACAATTGGAATGGAAATGTTTTGACATCCTGAATAGCCAGACACTGCCAAAGGTGATACTGATTAGACATTGCAGCCATTCAATGTATCTTATATACTATTTTTCCACATTTCTTCTAGACAGTTCAAAAATAATGTTATTACACCTAATTTTAATTTTTAAAAAATTGGCCACTAGAGTAAGCGAGGAGGCATTTTTAATTTAAAACAATTGAAAGAAGAATAGATAGAGATCTCTGAACCAGATTTAGTCCTTCAGGGCCTAGGGATGGATATGTGAGGTTCCCAGACCTTTGGCGGTGCCCCATCTCTGCTGCACAAATTTCTATTTGAACAAAAAGAAAAATATACTGAAGAAACGCATCATACTGTAGCTGATACTTGACTGTAATGCAATATATGTGCTGAGAGTTAAATATCAAAATTAGCTATATTAGTAATCTCCCTCAAGGATGTTTAGGTTAAAGATTGCAACATGCTAAATGTTGTATACTTTCACTTAAAATCCTTGAGGAGGATTTACATTTCCCCCCTCATAATGTTGTTGCAAGTAGTGTGGTAACAGGAAATATGAGCATGAGGAGAAATCATAAGATATATTGAGGAAGCAGAAAATGGCTGAAGACCCTCAGATAGGGCACGGAAACCCTTCTTATCACTGGAGTTTTTTAGGGTGCGTTCCTTAGTATTTTCAGATACAGCAGGGACAGCTAAACAATAGATTTTCAAGGAGAAATCTCTTTTCCTACCTTCTCTTTGACACAAGAATATATTCATCTTTGAAAATATTTGCTAGTGGAAGTAATTGCTGGAAGCTTTGAAGGAACAGCTGAGAAGTCACCATCTTGGCCTTGGGTTGTTTTGGAGAAAAAGGTGGGATATAAACATTTTCAGTAAATAAAAATAAATGCAGTATATCACAGATGTGAGTACATCCCCTCACATTTCATAAATATTTTAATATATTTTGCATGTAACAACACTGAAGAAATGACACTTGACTACAATGTAAAGCAATGAGTATATGGCTTGTATAACAGTGTAAATGTACTGTCCCCTGAAAATAACACAACACAGAGCCATTGTAATGGACTGTATACTCACTTTTGTTGCCAGCGGTTTAGACATTAATGGCTGTGTGTTGCATTTTTTTGAGGGGACAGCACATTTACACAGTTATACAATCTGTGTACTCACTGCTTTACATTGTAGCCAAATGTCATTGTTGTCACATAAAAAGATATCCTAAAATATTTACAAAATGTGAGGGGTGTACTCACTTCTGTGATATACTGTAAAGTTTTAGCACTTTGCTGTGCCTAATCATAGAACAGATGCTCTAAACCAGAAGACAATTTCTCCCATGGACATACACCTTGGGCAGCGTTCTGCCCTCATTTTTAGAGCTTCTCCTCAGCTAGAAGTAGTTGCTGGTCTTCAGCAAACCCCTGCATTTGTGTGTTTATTCCTTTCTGTTTCAGTTTTAAACAATTCAGAAGGACTTTTGTAGTCTGCTTACAGCTTTCCTTGCTGCCTAGGCATTGGTTCACGCTTACCGGTTTTACAAATCAGTTAATCTCCAATTTCCCCATCACTCCCTGTTTCTGTACAGCCTGGGAGGACAAAGAGTACAATAACTATATTTGTTCTTACCATCTTTAGGCTCAATACATTTGTTGCTCTTGAAAATTATCTGTACAATTTTAAAAATTCTGTTACGTTTTCTTGGTTTTTTAAAAAGCTTAGTACAAACCCCTTTATAAAATTGTTCCCAGCTTTCACATGCTTTTTGTGTTGGTGGTTCCTTTAACTTTTCTGATAATATATCCATCTCCACAGCTTCCAAAATCTTTTCTGTTCACTCTTCTTGTTTCGCTATATCCGCTTTCTTCCAGTACATAGCAAAGAAAAGTCTAGCTGCAGTTATTACATGGAGCGCTAAGTGTCTTATTTTCATGTCTCCAAGCTCAGGCATAATATTCACTAAAAACAATTCTGGTTTAAATATTTTACATGACCAAGTCTTTTGTAAAAATCATGTACCATCATTCAATATGCTCTCAATGCTCTCTGCAAGACCACAACAAATGATGAAAACTTCTGTCCTTTATCTTACATTTCTGGCATTAGCATACATTTAAGCTATTTTTTAAGAGCTGACATATACAATTTATAGGGGCGTGGTGGCTCAGCGGACTAAGGCTCCAAAAACTGTTGGCTGCAAAGCCGGCAGCTCGGCATTTGAATCCCGGTGCCACACAGCTGAGCGAGTTCCCGCTGATAACATCAGCTCCTTCCAACCTAGCAATTCGAAAGCATGTAAATGCAAGTAGATAAATAGGTGCCACTGTAAAAAGTGGGAAGGTAAAACAGTGTTTCCTTGCAGCCATGCCAGCCACATGGCCATGGACTTGCACAACACTGGCTCTCCGGCTTGAATATGGAGATGAGCCCCTAGAGTCAGACACGACTAGCACACATGTGCGGGGGAACTTTACCTTTTTTATATACCATTTATAAATCACTTTATACAGTGGTACCTTGGATTAAGAATGCCTTGGTTAAAGAAAAACTCCGTTTAAGAAAAGAAGTTATGCCCCGGTTTAAGTTTTTTCATAAGGCATTAAAAGTTGGTGTGTGATGTTTGCATTGCGAAAAGAATGAGGATACCTCAGTTTAAGAAAACTTTAAATGGAATGCCCCTGTTTGCCTTTTTTCTGACCTCTAGAACGGATTAGTTTTCAATGGATTCCTATGGGAATCCGCATTTCGGTTTAAGAATTTTTTGCAATACAAAACAGCCCAGAGAACAAATTAATTACTTAAACCGAGGTACCATTGTATATGTTTTCTTTAAAATTTACAGACTCTTTAATCCGTATATTAACTTTCCAGACCTGTGCTTAATGCTCAATATCAGTGTTATGCCCCATATTTTGTGCCCACTTTATAGTACAATCTCTAACCACCTCATCTTACATTTTACTTTCTAGCTTACATTCATACCTTTTCTTAATTGCTTTTTCATTTGAATCTAACAACTTCTCAAATACTGTTTTTTCTTTATAAAACCCGTCTATCTTATTTTGTATATATCTCATAATCCATTGTGTATTGGACTACCAATCTATTTTTATGTTTTGTTTCTCAAGCTCATCTTTTGATTTTAAGACATTGTCCTTTAATAAGTCTTGGTACCTCAGAGGAATATAAATATGGATGGAGGACCACACAACTCGAGTTCTGATTTAGTACAGCATACCTCTGTATCTGACCTTCCCAGCCATTTTAAAGTGCTTTCTAAGGGCACACAGTGTCTTACTCCCTTTCATAGAAGAACAGTTTTACTTCTCTGGTATCATTTTATGATTCTTTTAAGATTTGCTCTATCAGTTGGCAACAATAAACTGTACTAAAACTGAATTAAAAACTACTCAAGACCCATGTTTATTGGGAACAGAGAATCCAAAATCTGGAGGAAAATCTTGACTAACATGTAGTGAGTGTTAAATGTGCCATTTTGTATTAGTCACAAGCATTATGTCTCTGTTTGGCCTTCCCTTTAGAGCTTCTCGCCATAGAGAGAATGCAAGCATCTTTTTTTTTAATATGGCAAGCATGCTGAGTGTTTCTTCACTTTACACACTATGAGCAGTTGGTTTTTTGGGGGGGGGTTGCTGGAGGGTTGGTTTAGCATCACCGCAATTCATTTTTGTTTGCATCATTGGCAGCATCTGTGCTTTGGTAGCATTTAGCTTGCCAGTTGGATAAGCTGGCTGCTTTTAATTGGGGCAATTGAAACTGTTGTCAGTCTGAATGTTTTCTTTCTTCCTTTCTTTTTTAATCACATTTGCCTGATTGACCTTTTTTTGCTTTTTTCCCCCTCTGTCTTTCTTATTGGGCTGCTCCAGGAGCCATGGCTAACCATCTTATAACCAATGCTCTCCTTCGTCCTCATGGCACTAACAACCCTTATAACACATTGCTCGGGGAATCGGCGGTCTATAACAACCCTTCTGTCAGCATGTACAACACACCAGGTGTGATGGAGTTTCTCTCATTTTTCTAGCGAGAGTCCCATTTTATGTGGCTTTTATAAGCACAATTTTTCTTTTTTTTTCCTTCCCCTTTATTTTTTAAGTTAGCATAAATAATTATTTCTTTACTCATTTCAGAACATTTTCACATTCCTCAGGCTTTTCTTCACAGGACCTAAATTAATTTTGAAGACACTCATTAGTCAGCTTTATTCAGATATATGTCCTTTTTATATTTTAGTATTTTCAGTGTTGTTTTCCTCTTCAGTATGTGTTTGGTCAATTATATCCATCAATTTCTCATGTATTTCTTTGTCCAATCATTCATTTGAGAAACAGGGATGCTACCTAAGGTAAGTGATGTTGAAATAGCCTTTTAACACTAAAACTACTGTTGGTTTTCAAATTTCAAAACAAAATTAAATTTGTGCTGAATATATTCTCCCGCTCCCTAAAAAAACCACCAAATGTTAATGCAGTTCTGATTCTCACAATCCAACTGCACTTACTTGTGCAATCTGTGAAATCAGTGGGACATAGCTTAGTAACAGGTGACTTGTACAATACTGCTGTCTTTAGTTAGACTAGAGCAGTGATGGCGAACCTTTTAGAGACCGAGTGCCCAAATTGTGATTCAAAACCCACTAGTTTTTTGCAAAGTGCCAGTACAGCAATTTAACCTGAATACAGGTGGCTGTGAAGGGGCGATGTCGGGTGCCCACAGAAAGGGCTCCACCTTTGGCACCCGTGCCATAGGTTCGCCCAACACTGGACTAGAGCAAGAGCCATTATACATTGCCCCTTGTTCACTGAACACATAACCCTACAGAAGGATGTGGAGATCTTGAAATTTAGGTCATGGAAGTCTCTTCATTAAAAGAGAGTACTGATGTAAGTAACACCATTGGGTAGCCCTACATTATGAAATGCTGAACGGCCTTTCTAAGTCTTTCACCCACAAGGGCAAACCATACTAAATAGACAATTTTTGCCTCAAAATGTGTTGTGTCTTGCAATACAGTTTATGACTGATAATGTATACATAGGTCCTTTTAGAATGCTAATAATGCCTCTGGTACATAGCCGCCATAAGTGACAAAAACATTTTTAATAATATAAAGAAATAATTGTGGATATAAAGAAATAATTGTGTCAATATTTACTGTATATTCTTAAAAATAACTAATATGCTAGAGAATAACACTGAGAATTCTATTTCGGATTTCTCATAAACTTCAAAGAAATAAACAATGGCCACAGTGCCAATGAGTCATATCATACTGTCATAATATATGACTCAACAGCAAATGCTTATGCTAACTTCTTAACTTGTGTCAGTTTGCCAATATGATTTATGTCAACTGTGTTATGTGGACAAGCCTAATTAATAGGATCTGGGCCTTTGGTTTTTGTTGCACAAATATTCTCTTGTGATCATGACAATATAATACAATTATTGTATATGATCATGTATTTCTCTGACCTTGAGGCCTAGTAGCTTCCCTTATGGTGCTTAGTGGTCCACTTTACAAAGAAAAGGATCAGACATTTTGAATGTTGTCAAATAATTATAATTTACATTTCAGATCCTTGGTTCTCATGGAAGTAAATGATGAATAACATGTCCCACTAATTTCAACTAACAGCATAATCATATATGTGTCTATTCAGAAGCCTTATGGCATTCAGTAAGACTAACTTGATGGTATCATTTATGAGATTGTAGTCTTATAAAATGTGTCTGTTTGTGCCACAATTACTTTTTATGTACCTTGTCCAACTGATATTGCATGTTTTTAACTGGAGTCCGCTATATTCCAGCCGCTATATTCCAGCAGCCCTAAAACTCTTCCAGGCAAAGGTGGTTCCTGGGGCCTCCATTTTGCAGTTTTGACCCTATAGAGCAGGTCCAATCTAAATTCCTTAGAGCAATCCACGAAGTCCCCAAATGTGTAACAAACACACAAATTCGTTTAGAGACAGGCTCGCTATCAATGATAACTAAAATTTTACTAGCCTCTCTACAGTATTGGCTTAAAATAACTTTTCAACTGCAGGGATTAACTCATCTACTCTTAGTGGACAACTTCTAATCTAAGTGGCTAAAATCGATCCTAAATAAATTTCAAGCTATTGGTCTTTCTTCTTAAGCACTCTTGAGCATGCAATGGGATGAAGCGAAATCAACCCTTAAACAGAGAATGATGGAGATGGAGAGACAGGCAGGTCTTGCTAATCTTAGAGTGCCAATTTTAGAGTGCCGGATACGCACAAATATTGCCTGCTTCTCATGGCCTATCTATCACAGCTGGAGGTGTATAAGTTTAGAAAAGCCTTTACTCTGGCCAGGTGTGAGGCTTTCCCTTCTGGGAGGTGTTAGAAGGCAGATTTAAGAGTGTCCCAAGGGAACAGAGACTCTGCAGTAGGCACAATAAGATCTGAGCAAAATGCATCGCACCTCTCTTAAAAGATATTGGCAGGCCAATCAGACTTGGACTATTGTAACCATTTTATTTGCCTTATGTTTTGCTGTGAACCATCCAGAGTTCCTTTGGGAAAATCGGGCGATCTATAAACACAAAAATAAATAAATAAATAAATAAATAAATAAATAATAAATAAATAAATAAATAAGCAAAGTTGAACTACTACTGAATTGGTGGCGAAATTCTGGGTGGCATGTCACAGCAGCCAGAATAGATAGCTACATTCTTAAACCTTGGTTCTATAGTGCTATATTTGTTGTCTTAAAAGTATGTTTATGCTCTTTATCTCTTTTATGTAGATCAATCTCGTGTACACCAGTCTTTAAATTTTCCAACCCATGTCTAGCGTATTGCATTTTGCTCTATTCTATTTTATCTTATGTTTGGCTTGATGCCGTAACAATAAACCTTTCCTTACCTAACTGGAGTCCTACGTGGCACCTAATCCCTGGAAACAAATGGAATAGCATTATTGCTTCATATTAATCCATGATGAGCAATACAGTCATTTAAAGGGAAACTACTGCTTATTTTGTGTCATATTATTCCAGATGAAAATATTTCATAAATCCAGAATGCATCTCTGTTCTATGAGCACTGAGCAAATGTCTCCATGGATTTTCTGTGGACCATTGACACCTGTCAGTTTCCCTCGTGATTTGTAGCCAACTGCAGAAACAGACATTTTGAATTTTACCAATAATTCATCATCTCCAGTATTATCTAAAAATAAGATAATTATAATTAACAATGACAATACCTATTAGGCTTCCTAAAACTGTTCTAACTTTTGTCTCATGAGGCATGATTCTTCTTGGCTTTGTTTATGGATAGAGTAGCATCCCCATATCCGCTGATTCACCATCTGCAGATTCAGTTATCCATGGTTGGCGATCAGCGGTGTGTTTGTGCTAGAGGCAAAAGCTGCACTGCACTGTGCAGCCCAGCCCTTTTGCCCCCAGCATCCCACCATTGCTGTTACCACTGTCACCTTGGATAAGGTGTTTTCTCTTATCCACAGATTTCGGTATCCATGGCATGGGCCAGAATCTATCCCCTGTGGATACAGAGGTCCTACTGTATTAGCCAAAATAAATAGCCAAAATAAATACCCTATCAGTTATTTGCACCAGCATAAGTGTAGTAGCTTAAACTGCAACAATGAACTGCCACTGCTTGATGAATAGCCACTGATATTCCTCATCACATGCCTGCTGTGAGGCTGGGCACATGATGCAGAATACCAAGCACTAATGTTTACAAAATACCCACAGCATCCATCTCAGTTCATTTTTAATGCTGATAAAATTTAATTTGTTGATGTGAAATTTGTAGATGTGCTTCTTTTGGATTAAATCAGGAGCAGGCAACCCGTGGGGTGTGAACTGCATGTAATTTCCCCATCATTTTTGTGTCTCGCAGGAATCTTTACTTGCTGCTGCTGCCACCCCCTATTTTGCCACTAATTTTGACTGGACAACACAAAAAGCACCACTTTTTAGTGTAAAGGCACTCTTTTGTCTCTAAACAAGATGTGTGCTCTTCGTCCACCATGAATGTGTGTGTGTGTTGTGTCGTTATAGTCGTGACCGACCCTTTGTGACCCCATGCCCATGGAGTTTTCTTGGCAGGAATACTGGAGTGGTTTGCCAGTTCCTACTCCAGGCGCCTACCGCACCTGGTATTCCCTGGTGGTCTCCCATCCAAGTACTGACCAGGGCCGACCCTGCTTAGCTTCCGAAATCAGGCGAGATCGGATGTGCTTAGGGCATCTAGGCAGCTCTCCACCATGAATAGATAAGAACTAAACCAGAAGCCTCACAAGAGTGTGAATCTCATTATAAGCAAGACCTGTGGGTAGTGTTCACCATGTTCAAAGTTCAAAGTTCCTTTTTAATGGTGAACACCATTTTTGCACTGCCAAATCTGAGGAGCAAAAGAGTGGTATGACGATGATGTGCCTTCCATAGGCTGTCAGGTTGATGGGAATGGCCCGTACAAGGTGTCCATTCTGGGATTAGCTACATTTATTAGAGGATAACACCTTGTAACTACACCCCTTCCCAGCCCCAGATGTTTCACCTTGCTTGGGCCTTAAGAAGCACAAAAAAGGGGGTGAGAGTGGGGGGGTACTAATACCAGAACCCAGCACATCTTGTTTTCACTACTTCTTTCATTTAATTCCACTACCATCTTGGAGGTTTGAAATGCTCAGCTGGCAACTTCATCAGTCCTCCTGTCCTTTCCTAGTCTGGAAATGTAAGCTCCCAAAATGGATACAAAAAGGCCATGATTTGCAATGGGGCCTGTCAGAGAAACAAGGAAAATAATCTCTTTAATTTCAGAACTGGATGGTCAAATTGAAACTATCCAAAAGATTGTGTGACAAAATACCATTTGCATTCTTGCCTAAGCTTTAAAAAGTTACTTGCTTCAACTAGAACCAAGCACATTCACGACGGCTACATTGATTGGGGATTTGGGGACCTGTACTCTATTGGAATAACTTTTTCAAGTTTTGGTTCTCACACATTAAAGACTTACAAACTCACATACAGATTTTCCTTTTCTCTGTTCTATCTGTTCCTTCTTCTCCTTCTCCTTCTTTTATTTTTTTAATTTTATTTTTGGTCTACTCTCAGTTTCTGTCTCCCCTTTTGGTTCCACACATTTCACTTTGTATAGGTCTTTAAGAAGCACAAATAGAGAGGGGGTAGCCCCAAGATAAGAATCCTGAACATCTTGTTTTCTCTGGTTCTTCTATTTGCCTTGGGAAACAGATCTCTTTATATTTGTCCTAGCCCTGGTTTTAATATTTAAGAAGACTACCTTCTCAAAATTTGTTTATGAATATAAAATCCATTTTACATATAAAATTACTGCAGGTGACTAAAAGAAGCTATCAGTTCAAAGTAAATGTAACTGTAATACGAAATAAATTGCTTGCTGCTTAAATCACAATTAATATTTAGTCAGGATACCTAAACCGAGA
Organism: Phrynocephalus forsythii; assembly: GCA_029282475.1. Classification (NCBI taxonomy): domain Eukaryota; kingdom Metazoa; phylum Chordata; class Lepidosauria; order Squamata; family Agamidae; genus Phrynocephalus; species Phrynocephalus forsythii. The sequence goes on from JAPFRF010000011.1 coordinate 4,739,195, forward strand.
AGAAAAAGAAAAAAATAGCTTTTATCAATTCCTGCATGCTGTAATTAATTCAGCATCCTTACTGAAAATATTTGAAGTAAAATATTATTAGGATGATCCATCACTTCATACTTGGAGAGCAAAGCAAAGGGCTTACAGACAACCACCAACTCCAGCCTCTGAAAGATGGGTCTAAATGTCCAGAAACAGATTTTCTCTGGGTTGGAATTGGCCACCACTGCTACTCATTTGGAAAACTGGATGTGTCTCCAACTCTTTGCTCCTTTCCCCAATGATAATAAAGAAAAATAATTGCATCTAACTAGGCAAAAGTATTTGTTTCTCTTCAGATTTCAGCATTGAGATGTTCCTGCCACAAGGATGTCAGTAGACTCCCATTAGTCCCCCTATGGTTCAGCCTTCAAGTTTCAGCAGCAGTCTGGCACACATCTTCCACAAGACAGACAAGGGAGGGGGAGAAAAAGAAGGTTTACTCTAGACCAGTGTTGGCGAACCTATGGCAGGGGTGTCAAAGGTGGCACTCGGAGCCCTTTCTGTGGGCACCCGACATCACCCCTTCACAGTCACCTGGATTCAGGTCAAATGCCTGTATCGACACTTTGCGAAAAATTACTGGGTTTTGAATCGCAGTTTGGGCACTCGGTCTCTAAAAGGTTTGCCATCACTGTTCTAGAACCTCCCAATGTCTTCTTATTTCATTTCCACACCTGTCTCTTGGCTCTTTCCCCCCACTTCAAAAACAAAGGGTTTGAGTGTTATTCTTACATCCTCAAATCATTCATCCTCAGATCACAGATGGTGCTGGGGCAGTCTGATCCATGCATAGTCAACACTGGCTATGACCATCCTGGAAGTTAGGAAGACTCCCCTCTCTTAGTATTCCTTTCACACATGAAATAAACTAATACTTTGCAATTTTAAAATACTCCAGGATACCACATCCGGACGAGATTATTGTACACAGCAGGATAGTAGATGGCAAATGCTTTTCAACCTGAGCAATGGATCTTATGGCACACCTTCCACCCTTTGCCAATTGGATGGTGTGTGTGTACAAAGTGTCACAAATGGAGAGGGTCACCCCCCACCTCCGTAGTCATATAAATTACAACCTCTTATGGGGATGTATTGTGTAGCACACTGTTTGGCAAGGTGCCACGGTTTGGTATTATTCTAGTTCTGTGGTTCCCAACCTTGGGCCTCCCAGGTGTTCTTGGACTGCAACTCAAAGAAACCCCTAGCCAGCACCTCTAGTGGTGAAGGCTAGGAGTTAGCCGAGGTTGGGAACCACTGTTCTAGTTGCATGAAGAGGAGAGCAATTTCCAAAACTTAGAAAGTTTGAGAAATTATCTGAGCAGAAACCCTCTGTTCACTGTTAATAATGAAGTCTTATGTGGGCACAACTAGTCAAGAAAAGTAGTGCATGAATTATATCCCTCCTATTAGTACCTGCTCCCCCTTCTTTCACAGCAAAATACTTATGGAAAGACTTTTTCCTACTAGCCCTAGCCGGCCATCAGTGGATATATTTCATAACTTCCATGGCATTTTTTTTCATAGAGGAAGCTGGTGCATTTTGCTTAACTTGTTTATTTTGCCTTTTCTATTTTATTGTTTCTTTTGTTGGGGAGGCAAAGATACTTGATCATATTCAGAGATTGTAAAATTTACTTTTTTGAACAAAAGCTTCCTGAACCACCCAGGCAGCATGGCACTTGTTTTCCAAAGAAAAGAATGGAGGGAGGGAGGGAAGAAGGGAGGAAGCATTTCCAGGCCCTAATAATCTCAATGGGAAGAATGTCTGATTTGGGAGATATGAGAAATACTTGTAGCGTGACATCCACAAAAGCCGGAGTTGTTAAGAGAACCACTTGGAGCAGAGTAAGTAGTTAGTACTTTACACTAATTGCACTCTGCACAAGGAGACAGGTCATCACCCTTTGTTATAGGGGGCAAATTAGATGTGACAGTAAATGCATTATCAGAAAGTGCATCCATTTTTAATTTTTTTTGGGGGGGGCAAATAAAAATGCAGACATGGGGTGGATGTGAGAGCCCCTTCCCTGAGGATAATGGCTCATATCCCGTCTACACACACATTTTCAGCTTTTTGTTTCATTTTGTTTAATGCTCACCCATTTTGTTTCATTTCTTTTCTTACATTTTTTTTTAAATTCATATAAAACAAAATGAAATGAAACAAAACAGTTCACCTGGGTCCTAGAGGTACCAGATTTGGTGCCCAGGAGCCATTTTTTAAAAGGCTCCTGCTGAGCTGTTATCGGCTGGACCACTTTAAAACTGGCCCAGTCGGCACCAGGGGGTCAGCTTGACAGCTCACCAGGAGCCCTCTGAAAATTGTCAGGAGGGCAGTTCTGGTGATCATGCTGCCCTCCTGAACAGCTTTTGCTCAGCTGTCAATGGCTGGACCCCTTTAAACCTGGCCCAGTCGGTACCAGGGGGTCCCCCTGGTGCTGACTGGGCCAGGTTTAAAGGGGTCCAGCCATTGACAGCTCGACAGGAGCCCTCTGAAAATGATGGAACAAAACAGTTCATTTCAATGCAAAAATGACCGTTTCATTTCATCTATAACAAAATGCTCCTTCCTCATTTTGTCTCATTTTGTTTCGTTTCATTACGTAACAAAACAATGAAACAGCATTTCATTTATCGTTTCCTGCCCATTCCTAATATCAACAGTGGAAGGTTTCTTCTTCCCTGATTATTTCTGCTGTGTCGAAAATGGGAAGTAAGTCCTCTCCCCAGCCCTGGGACTGAAAGAAGGCTCTGCTCTCAACCCTCAGAAAGGAAGATCTAACCTGGGATGACCAGGTTTCCTTCCCTGGGATTTAGGTCCAAAACCTGAGCCTAGGGGCCCTTTGTGCTGTCACAGAAGCAGGGCAGGCAATGTTTGGGAGGGGGCAGAACTGTTTTTCAACCAGCTGATTCTGGAAACACATAGGGGAATCACACAGAAATAACCCTGAATCCAAATGAAATTCCCTCCCCAAATAATGTGCTAAGGGGATAGAGGCATTGGACAGGACTAAAATGTGCTCCATAATGCAGAAATTGCTGCGATTTCCACTACGGCTCATATCTTATTTAATTTTACTTATAGTAAACATGTGGGGAATGTGTCCATCTTACTTAAGGTTTGTGCAATCCACAAGCATCTTTCCATTGAGTCAGTGAGTATGAATTCAGCTGGGAATAGGTGCAGGTGGATTCTCAGAGTTTAACGCTCCCTCAGATACAATAACTAAACAGTATCCTCCTCCAGAACCACTTCCTTTGAGATTTTTGCCCCATATGTAGCTTTCCAAAAGCCCTGAGTAACCTGGAAAAAAATCCCCACATGTTGTATGTTGTCTGGGTCAGAGAAAGAAACACCTCCAGAAGAGGCTTACAAAGTCAGGCTATATCAGACCAGCAAGTATGAGGTTCTTTATTTATTTTTTTGCCTTTGCCCTTCCTATTAAGACATAAATTTCACATGCCATGTTTGGCATCACATCCTGTTTGGCCCCTTGGCCTGACCTTAATGAAACTCAGAGAATCTCATGGGCATAGTATCCCTGCGGCCATTCTCCTTGAAAATTCCTTAGCAAGAGCTTAGAACGATCAGTGGTCCTGTATACTGGCCTTAGCAATCCCATGCATACCACATTGCTTCAATAAATTTGTAGCCTGTTTTAACCTTATATATTGGTATCTACTTTCTTTCTTCAGTAGCAAAGTGCATAAGGCACATTTGCTGTTTTCAAATATTCAAAAAAGCAGAACCTTTTTTAAAATCTTCTGAACCATAGAGCATTAAGCAAAAATTTAAAAATTCAAAAACACAGCTGTGGCTTAAATACTGGGGGGAAATGTCAATTTAAAATAACAGCTGAATAGTAGATTAAGCTGATTTATATTTATTTATTTATTTATTTATTTTCAAACTTATATACCACAGCCTATTTCCCAAAGGGAACTCAGGGCGGTTTACACAAAATTAAAAACAATAGCAGTTATAACAGATAATGACAAAGTTGGCAAGAGGCGGGCAGGGGGAAAGGGGTACTCCCCTAGCAATTAACCGAAGGCGTCCTTGAATAGCCAGGTCTTCAATGCTTTTCTGAAGGACGCCAACGAGGGTGCCTGCCGTATCTCGCTCGGCAGAGAGTTCCAAACTGCGGGGCCAGGAGGACTGTGGGATCTCCTTGGAAATATGAAGCTTGCCCAGCTGTCTTTTGGGCAGCTTTAGACGCAGGACTGACTCTCTGAGAGTGAGGGCTTGATAATTTATCTGCCTTCTTCTGGATCCAAGAGACTGTTAGGAGCTAAAGCAGGAAAAATGAGTCTGGTGTTATTAACAGTCAGTATTCTTCCCCACTGCCCATAGCTATTCTGGGATGACCTAAGCAACCATAAAGGACCTGACTAAAAACATTCCCAACTCCTCTTTTATTTATGGAAAATCAATACTGTTACTTCAATAAGCATTGCATACTTAAAATAGGGATTCCTTCAAATGGATTACTTATGATTTGGTACTTGATTATAATATGAAATAGACTGGAAAAGCTAGCTGAAGAATAGTTGTTATTCTATAGAAAGAGGAGTTTGAAACTCACAATAGGAATGGCAGGATTAGGTTAAGAAAGTGTGAAACCTATAAAACTTTCATGAAACATAAAACTTTCAGGGTACTAATTCTAAATATGGTGAGTCAATGAAGACAGCATGTATTCCAGCTGTGGTGAGGAAACATTATGTCCAAAGAACACCAGGGAATTCGGTGCCTCTCTTCAGAAAGAAAGAAAAGGGTGTTTTTCATTGTTCTGAAATTGCAGTGTAATGTAAACATTGGAATCAAAGAGGAAAGGTTGCTTATTCATAATGCACTCTGCATCAGATGTATTGTTTGCCATAATTAGGAAACATATTAGTTTTCATTATCCTCACTGCATTCCTCCACTCTTCCTTCCTGCTTTTTAAACATTTTTTCAGCTTGGGTGGAAGCCTGGAATGCAAATTAGGATTGCATTGTGTTTCAATAAAGAGATGAAAAGGCTTTTCTTGCTAAAATTGAAGGCCCATCTTCTATTGCAAATTAGCAGGCCATGTTGATTCATCTAGAAAGAAGAGAAAAACAAACCCCAATTATTGATTATTGTTTGGTTCTTAAAACAAAAGGGTCAAGGTGTGACGGAAGCAAAAAGTGCATCTTCATCTTGCTAAACTATTCATGAGAAAAGTCTCCTGATGGCTTTCTCTCTTCAGAAGGTTAGCAAAGTTAGAGATTTCGGTGGCTGCCTGTACTACAGGAAATATTAAAATGGTTGAATAACTTCCTCTGTGGCCTTTAAAGGTCAGCAGGCCTCTCCACGTGGGAATCTGAAACCCACATCAGGATTCTTGGCTATTTTAATTATACATCACTATTAGTAATACATAGATTTCCAATACAATATACTAGCCATATTCTTTAATTTGAATACAGTATGTAACTTTTTGGTGCCAGATTAAAGCTTCTAACTTGTACAAAAGATTTAGAATGCTTATTGCAGAAGAATATATTGACTGTATTTTAATGCGTATTTTTTATTTCAGGTGTCATAAATTAACAGAAGGTGAATAAGGCAGAAGGAGTGGCACTTGTGCAGAGCAATGAGGATGGAGATGAGATGATGAAACTAATTCCCACAAGTGTGTAGCAATGTATTATTATACAAGCTTGTAAGTAGTAAAGGGGATTGAAAGAATGTTATTGATAAAGCCATTAAGAGGACACAGCTGACAAACAAACAACTACACAGGCCACCAAGTACTCAGATTTGTGTACCTCCTTGGCAGTGTTTCAAGCATTGTTTTCATGTCCTCTGGAAACCACATCAAAATAGAGCAAATGAAAACCCTTGAAACGACAGTATTTCAGCCCAACCTGCTAGAGTCGGTCAAGGACAATGACCAATGGCCAACAGCCATCCTCAGACACGTTCACAAATGCCACTCGTGGTCCTGGGTCAACATAGACTCACATGCTTCTGCGGCAGTGACTCCAGGCTTCCCTCAAAGTGACACCTAATTGTTCACACCCAAATCTGCTTCCTTGTTTTGTTTTACAAATGCTCATTTAATACATTTCTTTCCCACCTTCCAAGGCCACAATTCTAGTCAAAATACCAACTCAGTAAGCCATCCCAGATTTAAACCAAATCAAACTAGGCCAGTTGAAATTTACTACAAATGTGGGCCTGCAGCAAATACCATCTAAAAGTCAGTTAGAAGCCACAGGAAACAAGCATGTTTTTTCAAATCCTCAGTACAAACAACAGCCACAGAGGGAGCATTTCCTGCAGATTTAAACCAAATCAAACTTCAGAGGCGGTCACGTGGCCAGTTGAAATTTTTCTCAGTACAAATTTTAGGGCCAGCAGCAAATACCATCTAAAAAATACCTACCGACGGCGATCGTCACTGATGCTGGACTGTCAAATGGCTCTACTGATTTCAACTGTTTCCTGGCAAACAAGCATGTTTTTTCCTGCTCCCGCCGCCGCCGCCAAAATGAAACCATCGATATCCCTGTTTGAATATTTTTAAAAAACTTGAAATAAAAGCCAAAACAGACCACACGTCAGGGAGCGAAGCGAGATGCGGTTAAAAAGATTCCCAGCCGCTGGCAGGGGAATCACCCCGCAGCACGGTAAAGGGGGCGTGTCTTTCCTGCACAGAAATGAGGGCTTGCCGCGGCGAGCGGTTCCAAGTAATGGCAGCCTCTGAGAAGCACATCTCTCCCTCTGTCCTTTACTTAGTGTAAAGCTTTCATAGTGCACCCAAGCTTGTTTCAGTCTCCAGGTCAGGCATGAATCCCACTGGAAACAGATATAATTATTCAGTGTCCTCTTAAGACTGGATAATGAGGGCACCCTCTAAACCAGAATATTACTTAGGAATGGAAAACTAGACACTGACTGATAATTATCGCAGGCTATCCCATCTAAGTTTGGCTATTTGGAAGGCTTCCTCCTCCTGAGAAGTCTGTAGAACTTGGAAGTAACCAGTTACAAGTAGTGCACCTATAGTTGAACTTTAGAGTATTAGGTAACTAACTAGTTGTTGTAAAATGACTTTTTAAGGGTAATAAGTAGCTTTTTAGCCATAACTAATAAAACCTAGCTGAAGTTACTTTTAAAGCAAAATTTAAGGCAAGTAGTTTGGTAGACATTTTTTATGTTCAGTGCTATTCCCCAATCAGTCCTAAGTGTCAAAGGAATTTGTTTTTGTTTGTTCTTTGTTTTTGTCTTTTGTATATTTATAAATATTTCCAACATTTCCCTGTATTTTTATGGCTCTTCATTAGAGTCAAATACAACCGATTACTTATGCGATAACAGCAGAATAACAGCCAAATTGCCGTAAAACTATTTGTAACACAGACAGTTGATTTCTGTGAAGATTCTCAGCCATCCAGGTGAGGTTATCTGGAAGCTGAGTCATGATAACTGGACTTCTTTTCTTGTGAGATCAAAACGTTTTGCTACTCATCCAAGCTACTCTGAGGAAAGTTAGTGGCAAGGCCTCCAATTTATAGATCACCTTGATGTCACATCACCCTGGACAGAATAGGCTCACTAAGTGGGCAGTGGCCTGAATCGGCTCGTTATGCCAATTTGATTTTAACACATAAAACTGAAAGAAGCAGGTTTTTTCAATTCCAAATACACATCAAAATCCAGGATGGTGAAAGAGCAGGTGAATCACTTCAATCTTGAAGCAAATTCATCCACATCCTCAGACTTTGTCATAGCTGCATCCATCCCAGTTAAATGGTGTAGTTGGAGGCATTTCTATCGGAATAATACAAGCCCTTTAGGGTTGTTCATTTTGTGTTCCATGAGCATGCAGAATGATTGGGATAAATCCTATTGCACCCAGTGGCATCTTGTCTCCTCAAAGGAAAGAACTGCAGAAAGTCTTGCTCAGGCCTCTGTCACTATCATAGAATCATAGAGTTGGAAGAGACCTCGGGGGCCATCTAGTCCAACCCCCGCCATGCAGGAACCCCCATCACAGGACTCCCAACAGATGGCCATCCAGCCTCTGCTTAAAAACCTCCAAACAAGGAGACTCCATCACCCTTCGTGGCAGCGTATTCCACTGCCGAACAGCTCTAGTTGTCATGAAGTGCTTCCTAGTGTTCAAATGGAATCTCTTTTCCTGTAGTTTGAAACCATTGCTCCAAGTCCTAGTACCTGAAGCCATGGAAAACAAACCTGTTCCCTCTTCAATATGACATTATTTCAAATATTTAAACATAGCTATCCTATTCCCCCTCAGACTTCTTTTTGTGAGGCTAAACATTTCCAACTCCTTAAGCTGCTCCTCGTAAGACATTTCTTCCAGACCTTCAACTATCCTGATCGCCTTCCTCTGGACCTATCTTTTTTTAAATTGAGGTGTGCAGAACTGGACACAGTACACCAGCCAGCTGTCTGCCATCCTATATCTGTGCAATTCATTTTTTTACCTAGATGCAGTACCCTACATTTCTCTCTGTTGAAACTTATTCTGTTAGCTGTGGCCCAGCACTCTAATTTGTCAAAGTCATTTTGGATGTTCATCCTATTCTATAGGGAATTAGCAACTCCTCCCAATTTGGTATCACTTGCAAATTTAATCAATATACTGTCTATTCCTTCATCCAAGTCATTAATAAAGATATTGAATAGCACTGAACCCAGAACAGAAACCTGGGGCATCCCACTGGTCACCTCTCTCCATGCTAAGGAGAAGCCATTTATAATCACACTTTGGGTATGATCAGTCAACCAATTACAAATCCACCTAACAGTAGCACTATCTATCCCACATTCTACTAACTTCTTTACAAGTATACCATGGGGAACCTTATCAAAGGCCTTACTGAAATCTAGATCAGCAATATCCACAGCGTCCCCATCATCCACCAGGCCTGTAACTCTATCAAAGAAAAGATCAAATTAGTCTGGCATGACTTGTTTTCAAGAAGCCCATGCTGACTTCTTGTAATGAAAGCATTGCTTATTAAATAATTACAGACTATCTACTTAATAATCTGCTCTTTCCAGGAATTGAAGTCAAGCTGACAAGGCAATAATTATTTGGGTCCTTTTTTTCCCTCTTAATGAGGATGGGGACAACATTCGCCTTCCTCCAATCTATGGGGACTTCCCCTGTTATCCAGGACTTCTCAAAGATCATTGCCAATGGTTCTGAAATTACTTCTGCCAGTTTTTAATATCCTTGGGTGTAATTCATCTGGCCCAAGAAACATAAAGTTGTTTAATGTTTCCAGGTTTTTCTGTACTACCTCCCTACCTATTCTATATTACAATTCCCGTCCTACCTCATCTACTCTTTGTCCCAATGGGACTCTTTTTTCCTTTTTGGAAACAGGTAATATATTACCCTTATAAAGGCCACATTTTTGACATAGTCTTCCTATATCATTCATGCTTTTGTTCAATTCATTCATGATTTTGGGCAATAAGGCAATCAAAAGGTTGTACAACTATTGCTTGTAATTTAAGAAATGTCTGCATTTATTTTTATAAGGTTGCTCAGACACAGGTGATTTGAAATTACAACAAAATGAATTTTCAAATGATTTGGGGTTGATATTTAGAACTTCTCAACCATAACACTAGGAAGTGCTTACCTGCAGATTTCCTTTTGAATAATCAGACACAATGTGCCAGAGTTAAATCTATTTACAGAGACTTCTTCCCAGAATGTGTCTTGACACATTATCATTATGGTGCCGTCATTTGTCACAATGGGTTCAGTGTTAAAGCCAGTCATCCGTGTCTTACTCTTGCAGGATTCAGGGTCCCTACAGCATTCACTGTGTGAATGTGTGGACATGGACATGTATTTCTATTGTCTATTAACTAAGTGATTTTTAGCCTTCTTCCTTTCTCAACGCTACACCTCAAGCTCACAATCGCTTTCAACACCCATTTTGCCCTATTTAGTTTGCTCTTTTCCTTAAAGTGCTCTGGAAAGAAAGTAAACGCTCTTGAAAGAAAAATGGCACTAGTTCCTGCAATGCTAATTGAAAATTATATCGCTCATTGAAACTGTCGTTCACTCAAATTAATATTTGCTGGTGTTGAATTCAACAGCTGTGTGCTGTTGTTCTAAGTAGTGCTCTGTGATCTGATCCAGTAAAGAAATGGATGACATTGAAAATATAACTTGACTTGTTTCCTTTTTTTGCCACAGCAGTCTTCACCAGACTGCCAGTAAAAACAATGCAATCAAAACCAGCCCAAATCTTTTTCAAGAAAGCTTTGTGAACCAGGATAACCAGGGTTGTGAATCAGGGTTTCAGATGCTCCAGCAGCCACCACCACCCCTCACAGCACCCAATCATATAAATGGTTATATGTAAGACTAAGTGGGTGTGAAAGGCATCCTGAGGGAACAGGGAGGATATTTATGTTCCCTCAGTAGGATTCTGGGCCCTGTTTTTAATGGTCTGGTCTGATAACATTGCCCCTGGGATTATTAAAATGTTAGTGAGTGTCAAGTTCATTTAAGAGAGAACACAATAGCATTTCAGGACCAAAGCAACTGTTATAGATAACCTGCAATTAGAATAGGAATATTTTAACCAATGCAAGCGTAGCTTCTCGCACCTTTGGGAGCACACGAAGTAGCTGCCTTTGTTTCATGGCTGGCCTTCATAACCTCACTACATTATTCCTTTGCTGATTATGCAAACCCAAAACATTGCCTCAATCATCTCCCTCTTATGTTAAAATGCTTTCAGCTCTCATTATTGGCAACTTGTAATGTCTATTTTTGCTTACAGTCTTCACCTCTTCAGTCTGGATGTCCTTATAAAGTTGGGTATGTAGTCATGTACATCAGTGGCATCCACAAAATATGTCTCATCTAAACCACCTGTTTGTGTGTCTGAAGACCTTAGCAATCCTCAGGAACATAGACGTGTGATTTGACATTCAATATTCTTAACATTTAAGATTCTCACCAGATGTTGCTTCTAAGGATATTACATACAGTAAGGTGTGTGGATTAATTTCAAATGCTATTACCGCCCTTCTTACAATACAAAATAATACAAAATAAACAATTGGCTTTTTAATTTTCATCAGCAGCGTAGGTTGTGGTCTTCTACACGTTTCTGGCTGGGTGACAGAATGATTTTGTTCAAGAATTTCTAGAGCGATTGCCATCTTAAGATAAAAAAAAGATAGGGAGAGAAAGGCCTCTTAACTAGATCAGGAGGAATTTAAACTGTTCTCCCTTCCATAATGGCATTTCTTCAAAGCTCGGAGTCTGACAGACTTAAAAGTTAGCTTCCCAATGACAGCCACAATACAAAGCAAGCTAAATGCAAGATACAACATACAGCAGGCATATCCAAACTTCAGCCCTTCAAATGTTTTGGACCACAACTCCCATAGTCCTTTGTCATTGGCAATCTAAGCTTAGAATTCTAGGAGTTGTGGTCCAAAACATCAGGAGGGCCAAAGTTTGGACATGCCTGACATACAGTAAGTGAAGAAATTCATATGCTGTGGCAAATGGACAAGCACTTCTAAAAAATGTGTCTTCACCAGTGAAGCAAGAACCCCTTCTGAAAAAATGTTAAATGTATTATTCAAAATCCTCTTGCTGACCCATAGTAAACCACATGACCCCTCCCCATGGAATCTATGGAGACTCTGTAAGTTATCTCCTGTATACTAAACCAAGTCGCACTTAGAGCAGACCTATTTGAATGGATTGAAACTCATGGAAGAGTTGGCTCAATGATCCCCCAAACAGGCCTGTTTTCTAAAATGTACCTTACTAAGCAATAGAATTTTGGCCAGACGCCATCCCAAAATAAATAAGAAATAATCGTAAGTTTACATAGAGTAAATCTACAAAATTAATATGCTCACTGATTTTTTTCATTAGATGCAGGGCTGAAACCTGGGTGGGGTAAAGGTGTAACTGCAAACAGTACATTCAGAGGGAAATGAAATGCATCAAGTACACCAGCGATAATTATTATACTAATGTTGATCATTCACCGAACAGTTGTTCAGTGACAACACAGCTATCCTGAGTGAGGTGTGCCAAAATTAACGTAGCGTCATGTTTAAAAAAAATCCACCAGCAAGTGAAATAGAGCTCTGTGTATTTGTCAAATACATTTCAGTTAATACGTTTTGTAAAAATCAAACTGGAGCTAGCAATGCTGAAACTTGAGCCAAATAGCATAATACTAAATGTAATTTTTAGCAGGTGAGTTCTTCAAATAGTTGCTGCTAAAGAGGAACACAATTGCAGTGCTTGTCAGCATTTTAGTCCTTTTGGCAACTGTGTCCTACTGTGTATTGGATGTGGCCGTGGGAACTCATTTGAAGGACCAAGGTAAAAAAAAACACAATCTCCATCATTCTGCACAAGTGCTGCTCCTTTGACTTTGCTTATTTTCTGTTAATTTAAGATATCTGCAATTAGATATATATGTGAAAGTGTGAGTGAGAAAATGACATTCCTCATTCTGCAGTAAATGTCCACACTGTACATTTTGTCAACATGTCAGGAGATGCACTTAAATATGAAGTTAACTGCTTCTTATGAATATGTACTGGTTTAGATCCAAAAGAAGGCACATAGGAGGAAGTTCACGTGAGTCTTTGCCATCTTCCTCCCCTCTCCACCCCCCCCCCCACAGAGCTCTGCCCAGACTCTTCCAAATAGGACTTTGGGGTGGCCCTCAGAATCTGTGCCAGTGTGTATTATCTTGCAAACTAATATCACTGTCAGTCATGTAATTATTAAATAGCCAGGAGTCCAGATGTCTAACTAACTTATGTCAACAGCCTTACATTTATTAGTGGTAATATATGTATTTTATGTCTTTTATTGAAAGACTTGAGGTTATCTTACTGCAACTGAAACATTAGAGATACCTATTGAACCTCAGCTAAATGGAAAATCCCTCCAGCAGAGGAAGGTGGGATCATCCCTCTTGCACTAGTGTTGCTGTCCCAAAGGCAGATAACCAGTTTCTTCATGGAGATCACAACTCAAAAAACAGCTCACAGAGGATGATGTAGGGTAGGGCAACTGACAGCCCAAGCTGAAATGTTGCAGTCAATCCACAGTGGCCAGCATTTAACCTGAGCCTTGTTCACTCAGAGAAACTGCATTCAGAAAGCCACGGCACTCATAGTAGCTATAATCTGGGTTCTCTTTAGGCTGCCTTTGGATTTGCTTAGGTAAGTGGAACAGTTGATAGCAAGTGTGTGGAGAGATCCAAGGGATAAAAGCTAAGGGTAAATTTCCTTTTTCCTTTAAAAAATTGTATCTGCAATATTAACTGTAATTTTCACATAACCTTTCCTGCTAGCCTAAGGAGTGTTTCTTGGATCCAAAATATACTTTATTGATTGCACTGGACTCCACTCTAGAACCTAGAAATGTTTGGCATAATATTTGAAATGCTTGTCAAAATGCTATGTTCATTTGAATATGGTGGATGAAAAAAGTTACAATAGTAATTCACTGCTCAAAGAAAAGAGGAGGCAATCATCCTAATGTGGATTTCAGTGTTCAAGTACTAGGTGCCGTAATTAACAGTAAGTAATGGATTTACTTTGAAACTTAGAAGATACCTTGGATAATGACAGATAAACAACATGGTGATTTTCAGGTTCATGCTCTAATTTTGGATTCTGCATTTTAAAATCTGAGGGATCAGGTTAAAAAAGATTACATTGACTATTGTGAATGAAACATGTTATGACTAATACAAGCAGGAATGACTCATGTATTGTAACTTCATTTGCTTCTGGGAGTTGAAATGCTTTCTGTTAACGCATTTTTCTGCATATCATCAATTTGCTTTTGATTCACATTCCTCCTATTGTCGCTGTAAGCTTACTTGTTGTTTTTTCTTTCCTTTTCTTCATGCTGTCGTTTAGAGCCCTACAGAGAGACAAGTATGGGAGTAAAGCTAAACATTGCATATCAAATGTAATTTTTTTAGTTCACTTTTTAATGCATCATATATCAGTGATGTAGATATTTAAAACAGTTCATCACTTACAATGCAGAAATCAAGATTAATAAATGCTACTCGATAATGATTAATAGAAATTAGATAAGTCTATAATGTCTGTTTTCAGTTTGCCTTTCATCCAATATGTTTTACTTCTGTGTAACTGTGTATGCGAATGAAATTTCTTTTCTTTTTTTGTTAAAAACATTCTTGTCTGCAAAGTCATGCTGTTTTCTCCTGTTGCTGTGGCACACGCGTCATGACAGCTACGCCTCATTTTCAATGCAAAATAATCCCTTTATTTTCCTCAATAAATAAATATTTTCCTCCTTAATAACTATTGGCATTGGCCGGAAAAAAACCCACAATGGTTTATCCATAACAACAGTCACACACACACACACACACACACACACACACACACACACACACACACACACACACACAGTAACAGTTACACACAGAACTTTGCAGCTACCTGTTCATATATCCCTTAAACATTGGATATATACTATGAAAATAAATGGCTTTCTTCTACATCTGTGATGGCTATAACGATTCATTGATTAAACATATCTCCCACATGTGCCAGCACGTCAAATATGAGTGGTGTTTATGTTCTCTGAGGTACAGAAAAATTGTGACCTCCGTGTGCAGTCAGTCACTGACATGCTGTCTGGACTGCCTCACAGATGTGGACTGAAATCCTTTCAGAAGAATGTTAAAGGGTATCATGCTAAGTAAATGGCCAATAAATTGTCAACAAATTGCTTTTCTAATCCAAGAGGTGTTGGTTCAGCCCTGTCCGCTGTCTCTGGCAACAGCATCTGAACTAACAGGGTGAACATATGGAAGCTTTAATCATGTTTCATGTTTTGTATGCATCTGAGGTTTAGAATGTCAACAAGGAAACCCAGGTGGATCATGACCATCCAAAACTGACTGTGGTCTCTCATAGAGCATCTCAGCAGATCGTTCACACGTGTTCCTCTTTGGGGATTTCCAGCTCCCAAATGTCCACAATACTCAATCTGTTTTGATTGGCACCAAGCCATGTAAACAATGTTCTAGCACCATTAATAGGCATAACTATAGATTACAAACTAGTTAACTAGGTTTTTAAAGTTTAGAATCATAGAATCATAGAGTTGGAAGAGACCTCAAGGGCCATCCAGTCTAACCCCCTGCCATGCAGGAACCCCCATCACAGTATTTCCGACAGATGGCCATGCAGCCTCTGCTTAAAAACCTCCAAACAAGGAGACTTTCCGCCCTCCATGGCAGCATATTCCACTGCCGAACAGCTCTAACCATCATGAAGTTCTTCCTAATGTTCAAATGGAATCTGTTTTCCTGTAGTTTGAGACCATTGCACTGAGTCCTAGACTCTGAAGCCATGGAAAACAAACCTGTTCCCTCTTCAATATGACATCCTTTCAAATATTTAAACATAGCTATCATATCCCCTTCCTCAGTCTTCTTTCTGAAAGGCTAAAAATTCCCATCTCCCTAAGCTGTTCCTTGTACGACATTTCTTCCAGACCTTCAACCCTCCTGGTCGCCCTTCTCTTAGGAAGGTTGCCCACCCTTAGGAAATGGCTCCTCAAGCTTAGTGGTTTTGAAAGAGAGGAGAGAGAGCTCTTGATTTTTTAAAGGATGTGGGGAAATCCTGTCTGAGATTTGCTACCACCTTAAGAGTGTCAGCTGTCCACATTCCAATAAAGTTGGAGAGGTTTCAGGCAGCAGGAAGACTGGTGTAGAGTGTCTATCCTTCCTGCAAAGAAACTGAAGCCATCTTGGAGGATGGGGAAATTCCTGATTAACCAGGGCTTGCTGCTGGATTATCAGCCTTGTGCTTTATAGGTTTAACCTTCTATTAGCGCCAGTTTTTCCTTTTATTTATTTCTACTCCTGTCTGTTTCATTGGGAGCTCCAGGATGTTTCTGGGAAACAGAGCAATGTATAAGCCAGTGGATCCAGAGCCTTCACTTATCAACCCCTTTACACAGCACAATTAAGGTGTGCCCTTTTTTGTTCTAACCACTGGTAGTCATGATAGCATATGCTGCCATCCATGGGCAAGTCTCCCTCTTTGCTGTGAAGCATCTTATGCAATTTGGGATGCCATGCCAGAAGCTATAAATATAGTCCCAAAGAACCTAAACTACTTCCAAATTATATATGGCTTCTGAGAAGTAAATCTCCCCAAGTTCTGTGGTGCTTACTATAGGATTTGAGCTTGTATTCATGTAATTAAACAGGCTTGATTGTGCAAGCTTCTTCATAACTAGTTGTTTTAGGAATGGATGCTGTAAATAGCACAGTGAATATCCTTTAAAATGTATATAATAGAAGTTCATTTTATTTATATGCTGCATTTGTGTCAACAGCAAGCCAGGCCTAAGGCAGGTTACAGTGAACATTAAATAAATATCAAGATTTGGCATCATATTAAATTCTATTCCAGAGTTTAGAATGCAGATTCAAATAGGAGAAGTTAAAACTATAATGGCCAGCATCTAATGGCATCGTCCTGGATCTGGCAGCTGCTGTCAGAATCAGCAAATACCCTCTCTTTCTGTATCCTAAAACCTGCTCCAGAGGACTTAGAAGCCTCCCAGGTAGGGTTTTGTATGTGTGTATGCCAAAGAGGCCTGTTTCAGTAGCAACAGGGAATGTAAAATAGATACCAATGTGGCCATTAAATTATGGCCCTATGAAATTATACCTTTATCCATTGTGTTGCTAAAGTAAAATCAAAATGAAAAATAAAGACCCCCCCCCCAAGCATCTCAAACCCTGATTCTGCAAGGGGTCCCATCAGCCTGGTTTAAATGGAATTTAGGAGCCTGGAATGAAGAACTTTCTCATTTGTGGGTACATAATATGATACATGTTTCTTTGTTCATTCGTATGCACCATAAGCTGAAGTATGCTTACTAAATTTTTATAAATACAACAAGATTCATTGAACTTCCTTGTGACTGTACTTCTACAACCATGCAGCCACTTGTATTTGGAAATTAGCACCACTGACTTCAGTAGGAAATTTCACATATTCTGCATTTACTTGTAAAAGGCCTACTGAAATTCTTGGAACCTGCCATTTAGTATGGGTGTGCACGACTGATCTACATTCATATTGCCTGGACAGCACACAATTGTTGTGTACACCAAACTGTCAAGCATTGCCTTTCAGGGCCAAATTAGATGAATTGCTAGGAGATCCATGAATGATCATATTGTTCCCATTTACTTTTTGTTTTCCAGTTCAAAGCAGCCACCGTAACCTCTCAGTTGAATTGGGGAAGTGACACTCTGGCATCATTGCAACCCCTCCCCCACCAGTTCTGTTTTCTCGAGTTAATTATTTTTCCACAGTATGTTATTGGCCTCACAGGGAAATGCATTCAGGCACCATAAGAAGCACACAGCAGTTTGAAGAGCGTGCAGTGGCTGTAACGGCTGGAATTGTGGAGAGTGGTGGTGAGGTGGGGTTGACCTCCAATGATTGGAGGTATTTGGGGATGATAGCAATGCAGGAAAAGAAAATAGTGGTCCTTTTTTTGTTTCAGTTTAATGGTACAGTGAAACCCCGACTTATGAGATTAATGCGTTCTGAGAGAACGCTCAGAAATCTATAATCTCGTAAATTGGGGAGCGGTTTCCCATAGGAATGCATTGAAATATAATTAATCCATTCCGGATTTCAGTGCATTCCTGTGGGAAAGCGCTTTAGATGACCTGCGGCTTTCCCCTTCCCCAATCTGAGGGGGGAGCTGCAGATCATTTAAAATGTATTTAAGCAATCAAGCCTCTTGAAGCGGAGGCAGCTTCCGTCAGTGCCTCAAAGACCTTTGTAACAGTGCGCGCTTTTCCCCCTGGTGAGGGGAAAAGCAGGCACTGTTTCAAAGGTCTTTGAGCCACCCACCCAAGTGCTTGGGTCAATTGCTCAAAGACCTTTGAAATGACCGAACAACCCCTTATCCGTGCCCCCCCGCAGCTGTCATCATTACATGGGGGAAACCCCATCTTGCTCGTAAGGCAGCTGGGGGGAGACAACCGAAGCCCGCTCGCAAGTCGGGATTCTCGGTTGTCGGGGGGGTCGTAAGTCGGGGTACCACTGTACACTGATGGGAAACATGCTGCTGCTCCAGCAGCTCACAAACAAATTTATTTATTTATTTATTTATTTATTTATTTATTTATTTATTTATTTTTTATTTATTTATTTTATTACATTTATCTCCTGCCCATCTAGAGTCTAAGCACTACTGTGGGCTGCTAACAACAGTTAAAATACAAGTACTCCATCCCAACATTTGAGACTCCCCAAACTGCCATAGAAACCCCTCAGATGCATTTTTTTTTGAGGGAGAGCCTGTCCTTTGGGCAGAGCCATTCATCAAGGCAAGAGTCCTTGGCAGGTATAGGGGCCAGTTTCCTTCTTCATGGTCCACAACAAGGCAACAATCCATCAAAGGTATTATAGCTAGAATTATGCACCCACAGCCCACCCTACCCCTTGGGGAGCATAAGAATAAGTGCACAGCAGAGCAGGAGGAGAGGCCTTAGCCTCACCAGACTGCTGGTCTTAACTATGTCTGAAGGAAGGCCACTGCTGTTGAATCAGGGAATAGAAATGGACAGAGACACCTCAGAGCGTCCTCAAGCAGTTTTCCAACATAGTTCTCTAAACTCTTACTTCTGAGCAATTGCAGCTAGCGCTCCCACTTTGAAATGCTTGCAGAAACAGACAGTGATATGTATGAATTGCTTTTCCATCACCGTTTCTTGAGTGTGAGGTCATTCAGTCCTCTGCTTGCATGGATTGCAGGCTAGAGTGAGGGCATGTGTCCAGAAGACATGTTGGTGACACTCAGGTCATGCTGCAGGAAGAGGGTTTCTCTGTCAAAGTAGCAAAGATAGGTTGCACAAAAACTGGTCAACAAAGCCCCTAGTATTCACAGGTCAGTGTCTATAAGACTGCAGTCTAAATCATTAATCCCTGTTACTTTCAACTTTTTTATCATAAAAAAGACCACCATGTAAAGACTATTTTAACTTGCAGGCAGAATACTCTGGCATCCCCTGAATATTTTGAGTACCCTAATTTTTTGAGGAATAAAGTGTGGATACAATGAATAGAAGGGGATTAAAGAAAAAGATTTTGGTGAGAAATCAGTTGAGGAATTTAGTTGATCTGAAAACAGGAAACAAAATAAGTTAATCATTTCTTTGTAGGCAGTCATCACCGCTGCTGATCCAACCAGCTTTTCCAACCCACACTCTGGATATGTATTTCAGATTCAGAAATTATTCAGAATATAAAGCCAATGGGGGATATTTGTCCATTTCCAAACAAATCCAAAGCAAAATAAGGAAGCCTGAAATATTGCTTGAATCAAATCAAGGCTCTCCAAAGCACTATAACACTGCTTCAACATTATGGGGCTTAAAAGACTAAAAATTGGAAAGAGGAAGCCCAGGAGAGAAAAACATGTACAGCATCAAGGCAGGTCCAAGGTCTCCTGGAAATGGAAACCTCAGACACACAGCTCTTGGGAAGTAATTCCCCTGTTCTAGGATCACCAGCCATCTGCAAGAGAAAAATGTTAGAGAATAGAGAGTGCTTTAAATTTTAGAAGGTAGAGTGAAGAATTGGATATATTTTTTTCTTATTTCCTGCCAGCTACAGATTTCAGTCAAATCAATTGGGTTCATGTGTGGGACAAAGGTGTGCCATTGTGCAGGATTTGAGTGGGGTAGGCTATAGTAGCATTAGGAACAGTGCTAAGCTATTTAAGCTGCAGGGCTCCCGGCAAGAGATGAAACTGGTGGGAGTCTTTCTTGCACCCTGGAAGTTGAGCAGTAGTTGATAGCATTCAGCCCCCTCTTTGCAAGTCAGAAGTCTTTGTTTTTACATTTTTTTCAGACAAATACAAATAGGTACAAATACTTTAGATACAAATCAAATTGGACAGGCTACAAACAAATTTTGATTTGTAAAACAAATCTTTTAGATCAAATTGAAGCAGACAGTATTTGACACTCCTACTATTTACAAAGTTGCAGGTCCTTTTTTTACCATAAATATATGCTGTCAAGTTTTTGGATCTGTTATTTCTGTTTTGCTACAGGAATGTAACAACAGAGGGGTCAGAAAAGTATATAGTGTGCTTCAGTATTTGTGGGCTTGACAACTGAAACATTTGAAATGACCACCTGGGCCAGAACTACTGAATGTGTATAATTCCACTGAAAATAAAGAAATAAAGGAGAGATGAAAATCACATCTCCATACACTGCTTGTGAAGTCTGATGCGGTCCCCCATGCCCCCATGGCTGCCTTGTACAAAAGCAATGCGCATAATCTCATCGCTGACCTCTTTGTTCTTTATCTAGTTTGGCCATTAAAGGAATGCAATGAACATGTGACATTTCTACACTACACTTGGGAAGTTTGTATAATGTAGTAATTAATCATTGATATTTTGACTGAATTGGACAGCACTAGTTATGAGCAAATTAACAGAGGTGAGGAATCTGTGACATTTTGGTTGCTGGAGGACTACAGCTCCCATCATCTGCCCATTGGCCATGGTGACTGGGGCTTATAGAAGATCAGCACTATCTTTGCAAGGAATACATTG
This sequence comes from Phrynocephalus forsythii, assembly GCA_029282475.1. Lineage (NCBI taxonomy): Eukaryota > Metazoa > Chordata > Lepidosauria > Squamata > Agamidae > Phrynocephalus > Phrynocephalus forsythii. The sequence goes on from JAPFRF010000011.1 coordinate 4,759,907, forward strand.
CCCCCCCCCAAAAAAAAACCCACATACCTAAATTAAAAATTGAAAATATGTTTCAAAGTTTATTTGCTAATATCAACTAATTTCTTCATATATAGAAACAGACTAAAGTTTTAGTTTAAAACACTGTCGTGAAAAATAAAATTTCATTGTACTAATCTGCGCCTAAAATATTGCCTGATAAAAACATTTTTACATTCTCAACAAAAAAAAACTGGCATTAGCTTGTCATTTTAACCAAACTTTTAAAGAAATAATACACAGCTAATTCTGCTGTATATGTAAAGGGATGCTTAACACCAGTAGGAGTATTCTTTTAGGCATCTATGAGGAGTCCACACTGTTTTCCTAACTTCCTGTCCCTATAAGTTATGTATTTCTTTTTCCTTTGCACCACCTCACTACCTTTTGCATTGTTGCTCTATGAATGTAGCATAATAGTATATACCTTTGCTCCTTAAGGCAATAGCCATATAGAACAATTGCCGCCTGCCCAGGCATTTGGTACAAGTCAACCTTTCTTCTGTGATATTTTTCAGAGGGGCTTCTGAACAATGCCAGGGATACAAGTGTCATGGATACTCTACCACTGAATGGTAACCACGGCAATAGCTACAGCATTGCCAGCAGCGAGTACCTGAGCAACTGTGTGCAGATCATTGACCATAGCTATAACCAGAGTGAGACTGCCTTGGAGAAAAAGATTCTAAAAGAACTGACATCCAACTATATCCCTTCCTACCTGAACAACCATGAGTGCTCTAATGAACAGAGTAGGAACCTGATGAACAAGTTCGTCAATAACCTAGGTAGTGGGAGTGAGGACGATGCCATTGTTCTCGATGATGCCACCTCCTTTAGCCAAGAAGAAACTCTGGGCTTGGAACTTATCCACGAGGAATCGGATGCCCCATTGCTACCCCCGAGGGTTTACTCTGCAGAGAACCACCAACCTCATCATTACAGCAGGAGGCGGATACTGCAAGACAACAGCGAAAGTTTTTTCCCCTTGCTAACCAATGAGCACACAGAAGATCTCCAGTCACCCAACAGGGACTCCCTTTACACTAGTATGCCTGCCCTGGCCAGCATGCCCGTTACCGAAGGCGTCACCGCCGGCACTCAAACTGAGACCCCGCCAGCCAAAAGTGGTGATGCTGATGATGTGTACTACAAGAGTATGCCAAACCTGGGCTCCAAGAACCATGTCCAACAGCTACACACCTACTATCAGTTGGGGCGAGGCAGCAGTGAAGGATTTATAGTCCCACCCAATAAAGATGGGACCCCAGCAGAGGAAACTTTGAAAGGACCTGCTCACTTGGTCACTAGTCTATAGAACATTATGAAAATATTTTAACAAAACAAATCCCCATGTCCAACACCTGGATGACTGTTTGGAGTTAAATCAAAGCAGTGGTAATATTGTGTGTTCTCCTATTTCATGCTGTTCTAAACAACAAACAATTCTCATATCTTTTTAATGGAATTTGTAGGCCCACCCAGAAAGAATAATGACTGCTGTGATCCTCCCCTCCTGTGCCCTTCCCACCTCACATCTGAGAGACTTCAGGATGCTAATTAAAGGGATGCAACATGGAATGGTCCACTGGTGCACCTTCTCAAATTATACTGTGTTTAAGCATCTGTGGATGTTCTCCTCCTAGGACCAAGGACCTCATTTACACAAGGCCAAACATGCATTCGGAACGACTAGCAATGATGCATCTAGATTGGAGTGCTGCACAAAACAGAAGCAAAAATAGCAAAACTGTTTATTCTGAATCTGTATCACATACTAGTTTTTTGGTCTCTCACCACTTGATTTAACCACAGCTTACTTAGCTGTGGAACAAACTAATGAGATAGAAAGGAAGTCTGTAATTGTATGCTGCACAGCATATTTTTATGTTTTTCTGTATTAACTGATGATAATTCTAATGGCAGAAAACAAATTGAACAATTCCTATGTAATGTACAGATACTAGCATTGCACATATAGTCTGCTTTTTGTTCCGCCAGAACTTGCGTCCCTGTTAATGTAGTGGAAAAAAAAAAACAAACTTTTTTCTGTTGTGCTGGTCTTGCAAGTTTGTCTACCAGTAGAAGCAAGATTTTTCATACATCCTGTTTTGGCCATTTTTCCATTAAAAATCCACTGGATAAAACAAAACAATTCACTTTATAAAGACCTTTATTTTCAGTAACATCAGACCATATTTCAGTAGCCTAGTCTATATTTTCTGACACATCATTTATTGATCCTCTCGATAAATTTGCAAACAAACTCTTCTTCACACTCAACTATTTGACAAACTTTGACATTTGTGGTGCGCAGATGACGAAAAGTGGCAGCATTTGTGTCAACCAGCCCTTCACTAAGGCATTATTAGGTACCTTTATAAGAGTCCAAGTGTATCAGTGGGGCTTCTGCATGTGAACTCAACTCCTCTGCAGAAACCAATGTTCACAGCCCAGGCTAGAAACCTTCACTACAATGGATTGAAAAATTGACAGGCTCATAACAAAGATTTTTTTTAACAAAAAATTATTTTGAAGTGGTTAAAAAAATCCTTCCATTATTTTTCCTAATAGGAAATGTATTTATTTGACCAGATTTAAAGTAACGTAGGCCTTCCCAGGAGGTAAATTAGCAGCACAGAATCTACATTTTTTTAATTTATGATGCATTTTGTACGGTCGCCAAGTTGAATGACCTCATTACTAATATTTGTTGTAACAGTGGAATTTGTTTGCCAACCAATAAACAACTGATTAAGATTTAGAAGGCACTGTATGTATGTCCTGTACAATCAGTCTCTCCTAACTTATCTCCCTCCTTCCATCTTCTTCAAAAGATTTTAGCCCTTTTAGGGCTGATGGTAGCTATGCAAATAAAAGGATTATTCAGCAGGAACTATGTAGGGAGGGTCTAGAAAAACCAAGCCAGTTGCATGAAAGCAATTAGCAGGCTCTTGGGGAAAAGCAGGTACAGTGAGCATCTTGAGGACTGGGAACCTCAATCCTTGTTCTCCGCCCTCTAAAATCTTATTAATTGCATTCCTGTGTCTAACATGAATGAATGAATGAAAACTAACACCATGTCTAGTTTGGCCCTGCATTGTATGAAACTGAAAAGCAAACCAGCACAAAGCCTCTCCAAGAACGTTTGTTCTTTGCTCTAAACAGTGTTGGGTGATTGTATTTTAGAAGAGGCTTAATTCTCAATTACTTTAGCATGCTAACAATTGGGAGGGGGATTTTAAAAAGCCCATTAAATATCAGGAGAAGATGAAATAGTGCTGAAAAAATGTATCCTCTGCAGAGATGTTGACAGAACCCCTGTGGCATTCCACGCTCAACCTAAGTGCTCTTTTGTTGATACTTGCTTGCAGGATTTTGCAAAATAAATCTAAAAACAAACCAGTGCTACTTGAAGTTTATTTATTTAGACAGAGGGATTCAGTGATGTTTACTGTGGATTAACTAGGAAAAATGTAGAATAAATCAATAAATTAAAAGAAGAATGGATTGTTTAGGAGGTTATATGCAAATATTCCTTTTGTGAAGGCTGTTCAAAGGCTCTTGGTGCTTCTCTTTATGATTTAATTCTTATCTTCACCTTATATGCCCTTCTGTACAAAAACACCCAGAATACTAGAAAAATGAAACAATAAAATATATTAAAACATATAACAAAGAAATCTAAACAGCAAAAATGTGTCACCACAAACAAAATAAAATCAGCTTCAACCAAAAGCCAACAGTTCTGCCTTAAAAATGCATATCCAAAAGAAACACTTTGACCAAAAGTGTTTCCAAAAGCCAACAGTTCTGCCTTAAAAATACATATCCAAATGAAACACTTTGACTATCAGTGTCTTTAAAAAGGCAGCTGTTGCTCATACGGACACATATGATGCTGTAGGTATGTGAATCCCAAATCATGCATTGTGGTTTGGTTTTGGTTTTTTGTTACCACACTTTGAATTAAACCTTAGACCACTGGTAGCAAATGTAGTTGGCACTCAAAAGATGTCACAGGATTGTGTCTGGAGACATGGTGAGACTTGAAGGGAGACGCTTTGGGGTGGGGGTGGGGGTGGGGTGGGGTGGGGGTGGAATTAGGCCGGCTCCCCCTAACAAAATCTTCCTTCGAGATGGAATTTTCCTTATTAGGGAAAATTAATTTTCTAATCCACCCCATACCAATTTTGCACATTTTCTTCATTTATGAAGTCTGGTGATACGAAAGAGAGGGCCACCTACCTAGTGCAGCATTTGAGAGAGAGAGGGGAACTGAGCAGGGGATCTATACCATCATCTTTATAACCATCTCTTAGTTTTTGTTATGAAAACATGAAAGTGGACACATACATCAAAGGCTTTCTTCCACACTGCATTTCAAGAATAACTACACATATTTCTTAGAGCAAGTGTTTAGCACTGGTAAAGAGAGGGTTGTCAGGGAACTCAAGGGGACATTTACCTTCCTAATGGTCCCTTCTGGGGATCAGATGGATGACTCCTTTTTCTGGTGGTCATGCAACAATCACAAGTGAAAGCTGGTCCCAGAGAGTTCCTCCTGGCACTTTCGTGTGCACGCATAGGATCCTTTGGCTAATTTCCAGCCTGTGGTATTGCTAGAAACAAACCAAAGCAAGCCTACTTCTACATCTCCCATATTGTGAGGAGGTTTAAGAAACAATTTTAGGATGATAAATTAAACACTCCCTCTACTCCATAAAGGGTCAAAGAAAAAAAAATACTGTATTAGAGTAACACAGATGTGCTGTATAACATTAAAATATTAAAAATTCAAAACTTCCTCCCTGATATGAGAAGATATGGGGGTGGTCTTTTTGTTACTTCTCTTTGTGGTCAGGTTCTTCATGCCTCCATACATAATGAAAATAAAATAAAAATAAAAAAACTTGTTACCCTTCTGTTTCCACAAGATAAAAAAATGATTATGGTAACACATTATTAAGCCATGGCTCTTATAGTCAGGCATGGGGAGGCATCTGAATTTCGACCAGTGGATAATGTGTCTCTCTGGAATGTGCGCCCTAGGAGAATACAATCTGGATTTCCTATCCATGCAGTGTTTATCAAATCCTAGCCATGGAGAACAAAGCAAAATTATTCTTCATGGTAATGAAATACATCAAGACAGCTGAAAAATTAAGTGAAGCTGAAGGCAAAATCTGCCATATAAAAATAAGGTAGGAAATACATGTTTCAATAATACTGTAATTGTATTTTTATGTGAGCTTTATGTGCAGTGATACTACTGTAACATTCTGGAGGGGAAAGAATCAAACCAGCGCCTTCATCCATTTGCCCCATCCATTTGAATAATATTTTAGTAACACATAAACAAGAAGAGTGGAACTCCTTACAGGAACCTGCTATTCCAAGCAGAAAAGTTTCAAAGTGAAACCTCATTTCCTATCCTGTGCACATCTATTGTATTGAACCAGCCTCCTGAAACCTCTACACTGCTGAGATAACTGCACAGAAACAAAGTTAATGTAAAAGCAATTGAAGGCAGGAGATATGTTGTTACACATTATCCAGGGAGAGGATATTTTCCGTCCATAAGACGTCCAATATATAAGATGACCCCCACTTTTCCAAACCAAAAATTATAGTTATGCAACTGCATGATTCTGTCCTCAGCTTCCATGTATAATATGACCCTCAATTTTCAGTCTAACAGTTTTAGAAAAAAATATAGTCTTATACATTGAAAAATACTGTAATTGGAAGGCAACATTACATGGATACTCTCTAGTGTTAAAAAATGAGTACCACACATTCAGGTGACAAAGAGATGGCAATTTTAACTTGACTGGAGATGAAAAATAGGGGGGAAACTAACGTGAAAATTACAGAGCCATACAAGGGCTCCCAACTTCAACCAGTCCTTTGGTGTCATTCGGAGCAGAGAGCAGTGGACCACCAGCATTGGTCTGCCTTCTTGCACAAGGCCTGGCAATCATGGTGCAGAGCCAGGATCAAACCCTTAGAGAGAAGAACAAACAATTTGCTGTGCTCTTTTGAAAAACTCTGTCTGGACTGCATGTTAATCTGGGGGCGGGGGACAAATATCATTTTTAAAAAATTAGTCCTTGCTGTGCCACTATAGCAAACTCAGCTGTCCAAGATAGATAACTTGAAGAGTCCCCAGTGTCACAAAACCAGATTTAGGTTGGAACATTGTACATGGTCTGAAACAATAAACAGTCTGGAATGTTCTGCATTTTTTCATTAACAGAGTCTGCCCATCTTCTTGACCCTATGACTATCATATAGGATTTAATCAAATGGGCAAGTTGATAGGGCAGAGTGGGTTGAGTGCGCACATGACTCATGACTCAGATCACAGCCTGGATAGAAACCATATTTTTAGGTAGCCATATCTGCTTTTCAAGGATGAACATACCTGCTTTGTGTTGAGTCAATTACCGCTGGGCTTAAATCTCATGTTTCTTCTGAAGGTTAGAGGAGCAGAGTTATATGGATTAATACTATGTGAAATATATTTTTTCAAAAAGGAATAACATACATTCTATGTGTATTGATTTTAGTGCCCACCACATTGTGGTGGCCTTTCAGCCACTGCTAGGCACACTGACACCAATTACCACACATTGAAACCAAGATACAGGAATCCAAATTGATCTTAAAAGTGTGCCACTTCTCAGTAAATTGCTAGTGATAGAATTTTCCTTGAAACTAAAAAGGAGCAGACAAATGAACTCTTCCCATATCAGCTGAAGAGGCAGATTAAACTAAATAGTTAAATCAATTTATAGTGTATGTTATCAAACCTGGCAGTGAAGCGAATCTGCAACACTCTTTTCCAGCACTCTACTGAGTTAGTGTGTAGGGTGTCAATTTTGTTTTAATTTATCATAAAATGCTTACCAGCATGGAAAATACAGGTAAAGAAAAAGAGGATTTGCAGACTCTTCTTAGGCTGAATTGCATTAAAGATCTCTGAACTTATTGATGTAAACAGAGGCCTAGAGATAATGCATGGATGAGGTATGGAAGGCTCATTTGAAAGGTGCTTATTTTTCTGCTATATCAGCAGGGGACATTTTGTTAAATTCTGAGCATGCAACTACATTGCTTGATATTAGTGGTACAAATTACATATGTTTTGTCAAATTTTCGGATAGAAATTTGCCCCTAAGTAAAGAACCTCCTTTCCTTAATTAAATGATGAAAGGTTTACTTCATGGCTTCTTCCATCCTGTGCTTCTACAGAAAGTGGTATGTTCCACAAGTACCTCCTGGAATTAATGTCAGCAGGAATTGTAAAAAAAAAAATAACATATCATATCGTAGCACCAGCAAGCTCAATGCCACTGCTATTCCATGTTTTGCATCTATGGGGCATGTAAACAGCGAACCAAGACCTCCACACAACAGAACTGTGAGGAACACAACAAGCCTTGAAAACTGGATCAATGGCTCACTCTGCTATCCAGCAAAAGTTTTCATTTCATCTTCACATTTCCTCAGCAGAAAGGACTTCTGAACTTCCCACTATGCACACAGTTCAATACAGATGGGTCGTTGTACAGCTGGCTCACCAATAATATCAGTAAGTATACAGCTGTAAAGATTGCAGCCTCGCATATCTCCATTTGATTTGAATGGCAATAAGCATGTAGCTTCAAATGTCTGGGTCAAAATGCTTATCTGGCAGATGCAGTCAATGTCATAAGGCATCTCTCTAGCTTTATTGGACCTATAAAGAAATCTTTCATCTTTTAGATTTCTTGAAAATAGTTCTTCGAACCAGTAGCTTCTGCTGCGAATAGCAATATGGAGTATCTCCTACCTTATCTATAGCCAAGACTTTTGCTTTATCAGAAGCTCGACTATTTCCATGTTCCTCATCCTAATGTATATCTCAGTGGTTGGATTACACTGTAAGATATATTTTCTCATTATAACATTTCCCTTCTCTACAGCCCAATATAAAACCATTTTGTTGTTCTGAACTCTAATGTCCATGTTAGTATATTTGTGGAGTAATACTCTCATTATACTTAGGTGATCACCTCTGACATCTCCACTCCTATGTTCATCTTTATGGGCCTTTTCTGGGGTTTTCTCTGTTTATCTGGAACAATTAACTGCTTATGGGGCCCTCCTTTTCCTCCACAAGGTGTTATTAAAATTTACCAATATAATAAATTTCTATCATATGTATCTCTCTGGGTGTTCAGGGGTTAATGGTACAAGTGGTTCCTTCACTGCCTCAAAGCACTCATGTAAACATCTATCTTCCCTTTGCTCCTGTGGAAAAGTACAACTACATTGGTACCTCTACTTTGTTTAATTTGTTGCAAATGAATGCTGATAAGCCAAACAACTCGTAAGTAGAGTGTATGTGTGTTGTGTCGTTACAGTCATGACTGACTCTTCGTGACTCCATTTCCATGGAGTTTTCTTGGCAGGAGTACTGGAGTGGCTTGCCTGTTCCTACTCCAGGCGCCTACAGCACCTGGTATTCTCTGGTGGTCTCCCATCCAAGTACTAGCCAGGGCCGACCCTGCTTAGCTTCCGAAATCAAGTGAGATCGGATGTGCTTAGGGCATCTAGGCAGCCGTAAGTAGAGTAGCCGTATCTAAAAAATAAAAAATTGAAAATTGAAAATAAAGAAAATTAAAAAATGCAAGTAGAGCAGACCACATCTAAAATTTGTAAGGCAACAGTTAAAACGCCAATGGTTTTCCGCTCATACGTCAAATTTGCTCATAAGTAGAGTCACTTGTAAGTAGAGGTGCCACCATATTTGGATTTTTTAAATTACCACTGTATTATGCTGCTATTCCAAATTTAATTCATTAGTTTGTGGTTCATTAGCTAAGGTGTTGGTATTGTCTGCAGCATGTGTAATTTGATTAGTCTGAGAGTGTGTTACAACATAAGCACTCTGCACATGCTCAGATAAGTCTAGCTTGATTAGACAAGCAGCTGATATTTGATCAGAAATGGCAACTTCCCACATACCAGACCAATTTACTTACTTCAGTGCTACATTAGCTAATTTTAATACCACTGGGTCCACCCCAATCCCTTTCAAAGTAACTGAGTTTCCTTTGATTATATTCTCTTTCTGTATAATATCTGGATGAATAATTGTCATCTGAGAATGCATGTCTCTAAGTCCTAGATATTTTTCCCATTAATAAAAATGTGTTCTCCCAACCTATTGAATAACATATTATCTTTCTTAATAAGGAAACATTGTAGGATCTCTAGTTCTACAAGTTCTGGGCTTTCTGCCAATTCAGTTTTCTTCGCAACCACTTGTTCTTGCTCTATACAAAAGACTTTCTTTCTGAGGAGTGGGATTTTTATTTTTCTTAGATTCACAGGAATACCTGAGATGTCCAGACTCACCACAGGAATGCATTTTTATTTATTTTATGTCCTGAATAAAAAGGCTTATTAAATTTTCCTTCAGTGTTATTTGTTTTTATGGAATTTTGTCTCTGAGGTGGAGTTTTAGATTTTGCACGGCTATACTTCGTATCTGTCTTTCAGGTTGGGATCTTCTTTTCTTATCTTCCCAATTTTTCTCACCAAATTTCACCTCAGAAAACTTTGGATCTCTCATCCCACTAATCGTATCTACATATTCAGATGCCTGTTAAACAGTTTTAGAATCTTTATCCCTGACAAGAAATCTCAAATCTGATGGTAAAATAAAATAAAATTGTTCTAATCCTATTACATTTTTCATTTCATCAAGAGTGGTAACATTTTCCTACTCTAAACATCTTGTAAGATAATTATTCAGTCTATAGCCAAGCTGAGCAAATGTTTCTTCAGTAAGTTTAGAAACAGAATGAATTTTTTTTCTTAGCTGTTCAGAAGTAATCCCAATCCTGGTAAATACCAGTTTTCTATACATTTCATAATCTTTGTACTGTTCTAATGATATATGGAAATAAATGTCAGCTAAAACTCCACTGATTTGTGATCTTAAATATGACATATTTTTCTCATCTTTAACTCCAAGAACCCAACATGCTCTCTCAAAATAAAATAAAAGGGATTTTGTGCAAGAGGGAACCTCTTCCTGTTAATCCTAGGAGTATTTTCCATATTATTATTATTATTATTATTATTATTATTATTATTATTATTATTATTATTATTATTATTATTATTATTATTATTATTATTATTATTGTTATTAATTGTTGTTGTTGTTGTTGTTATATTGAACAGCTAATTCTAATTTTCTCATTTCAATTTGAAATTGCATTTCTCTGTCTCTTTCTCTTTCCCTTTGCCTGGTTTCCTGTTCTAATTCTATTTCTCTTAATCTGGTTCTTTCTTTTATTTCTTTTTTTTATTTTTTTATTAGAAAATTTTAATATACAAAAGAAAAACAAATTCAAAACATTAACCATACAGAGTCAATCTATCACTAAAGTTCGGCTTCCCTCTGTTCTTCTTTTTTAACGTTATTCATCTCCCAGCCTTCCTTTCAAACGAACCCCTTTTATATACTTATAAAAAAGGTTCTAAAAGTGGATAGTAGTCCTTCGAGTTCTACCCTAATCCGGTAAGAGTCTTTAATTCCTTACAATTAGTCTCCATGTAGTTCTTAAATTTTTGCCAGTCTTTTTGGAACCTCTGGTTGTCTTGATCCCTCAGTCTGCATGTCAGTCTGGCCATCTCTGCAAAGTCCAGTAATTTCGCCCTCCATTCATTCAAAGACGGTATATATGTTGTCTTCCAGTTCTGTGCCAGAAGCATTCGTGCCGCTGCTGTTGCATATAAAAATAGCGTCCTGTCTGCTCCTTTAATTTCATTATCCACCAACCCTAACAAAAAAAGTTCAGGTCGTTTTGGGAATGTACACTTTAACATCTTTTTGAGTTCATCATATATCAGCAGATAATGACTTGGTTTCAATTCCGCTGCAGCCAAATGCACAAGGGGAAACCCACAAAAACCCTTGATAATTAAAAATTAAGGGAAAGAATTAAAGGAATGTCTTCAGCTTCTTCCAAAAGCCTAATCCACACAGCTCTCAGATAGGAGAAAATGAAGTTCCCTGCTCACGAAAGCCTCTGAAGGGAAAGTTCTTACAAATTCAAAATCCAGATAGCAATAACTCCGAAGTTGCTCACAAAAGCACCCCCAAAAATAGAAAACAAAGCACTGAAAAATCCAAAGTAACGAAGGTAGCTCCCCCTCAAAAAAAAAGAGGGGGGTAACTCCAAACACCAGCTCTAGTAAGGTCTTTTGAAATGTAAAACCAAGCCGATTCTCCTCCTTGTCTGTCCCCCAGATTCTTCTTAAATATTCAATCCTTTCACGAAAGGAAAAAGGGGGGGAGTTACTCCAAAAGTCAATTCTCCGAGGTCTTTGGAAGTATAAAATCAAATAATACAAGCTCTCATCCTTAGGGGGGGAATAACTCCAAGCGCCACTGTCCTTTGAAATGTATTCAAACAAGGAGTTGCCCCCCTTATCCACCCCCCCGCGTTCTTCTTTATTCACTCAGTCCTTTCACTCAGTCCTTTCACAAAAAGAGGGGGGTGACTCCAAACACCAGTTCTGAATTGCAGACTTCGGTCAAGACTCCCCAAGTCCCATATTTCTCACCACTTCAATGTAAATAATAATAGTTCAAACTCACTTCGCGAATGAAGGGATATCTCTCCACCCCCACCGCACGGCTCCAATTTGTATCACGAAGGAGAGTTACGGCTTAGTTTCCACCACGCTCCGAACAGATTCCGATGTAAACAAACCAACTTCATGTTTCTTCGGGTATAGTCCTTATCTTCAAGTTAACCGTTTAACAGCCTCTGTTGATTCTTCCTCCGATAGGAACAATTTTATAGAGTTCTTGGAGGCTAATGGCTTCCTGCTAAGACAATGAGACTTCGCAGCACAGGGGTAGCGATCGCAAGAGCGCTCGCGGCTCAATCCTTCTCCCCAACCCCTCCGGGTCGGGGCGAGAGGAGAGCCGCAAAGGGCGCAGCCAATACCCAACCCCTCAGGGCACCCCCCTGAGGTTTTTAGAGTTCGTGTGGCCTTCACGAAACTCTTTAAACCCCCTGTGTGCTCTGGGGATCTCACGGAGGAATTCCCCTAGCGTCTTATGCAGTCGGCCATTAAACCGGAAGCCTCTCTTTCTTTTATTTCTTAACTTACCTAACATGTCTCGAAGTGCGCAGAGCCTATTCACTTGCCAATTTCTTCCCCTCTGCACTACTGTCGGGCAGGTTCAATGGAATCCCTTACTCCCAGAGAATCTGTCCATGTCAAACTAATGCCGTTGAAATGCATCTTCTTTCATTGCCCAATTCACGATGCACTTCGTAAGAAATATCTATCCTCGATCCTCGACAGAATGCAAGGGTGGGAAGACTTGGTTAAGCTTAGGTTTCTTCTCTCTACGCAGGTCACCTCTTATTTGGATGAGGTGGCCTCCTTTGCCTCTGAGATTATAGCAGCACGAGGATCTGGGCTTCCCTATTCCCCACCTCATTGGCTTAAGTAGCTAATGCATATATTAGAATCACCGGTTCCATGTTTGATTTCCCTCCTTGCTGTACCTTATTTTCTCTCGTTGTGTTGTGTTGTTTTGTTTTAATGCCAATAAAGGTTGGTTTGATTTGATTTGATTTATTTCCAATTCCCATAACTTAAATTCTTGTTCCAGCTTCCATTTTTCCAAATACTGGGAGCTTTTAACAGTATAAGTATCTGAGGGGATTTGTCCCTCTAATTCCTGAAGATTCCCATTTCCCTCACAAATTTGCAACTCTGCCTAAGACTCCATTACTGTTCTCTTACTACACTTAGAAAGCACTAGCCCAGTAAGTTTTCTTCTAAATTTGAATAGTTAGTGTTAGGAAATTTTCTTAAAATCTATAATTTTTCTCCCCCCCCCCCCGGGATTGTCTCTCCCTAGGAAGCTAAATAGAAACTCTGTTGCTCTTTCCTCTTAGCTCGCCTTGGCTGCCTCCTAGCAACTAACAACTGAAACAGTGTTTCTCTATCTAGAGCAGCCTCCCAGACACTCAAAACAGTTTTCCTTTTATTCCTTAATATATTCTCTGCCTCAGCTTTCTACCGTCACCCTTGGCTTTTAGTCTAGCCAAATCTGTTCCTTTTCACCAGAGGTCTGGCACTGGAGTTAACCAACAGATGTTCAAAATTCTGAGGTAAAATCTTAGAGCCTGCATTTCCACTCAATTAGGGTTACTTCCAGACCTGCCTCAGAAGCCTTTCCCAAAAAAAGTTTTTTGTTTTGTTTTGTTTTGTTTTTTGTAACTACTGCGTCGGTCTACAGGACCTTAACTCTCTTAGACAGGAATATTCCCTCAAATTCACACACACACACACACACACACACACACACACACACACACACACACACACACACACACACACACACACACACACACACACACACACACACACAACTCTTCACTAGAGATACCTAACTTTCTTTAGACCTCCCTCATAAAATTCACTATATTTCCTCACTGCAATTATTCTTTTAACTGGAACTATTCATTTCCTCTCTGAATTACATCAAATCCCTCCCTGGATTATTTAGCATCCCTCACTGGATTATTTCGTATCCCACTGCTATCCCACCAAATAGTTGCATGCGCAGGTATTTACGCTGCCACCATTTAAACTAATCCCTATTTGGACTTATTTCTAAAATCATGGAGTCTCACAAGCTTTATTTTTTTAAATAAGAATAGTTTATTGTAACATAAATGTTAAGTAAATTCAGCAATTCTGCTGTTAACTTCAGTTACGTTTAAATATATAAGCCTTATCTAACATTTTGACTAAATCCTATTACTATCTATACATCACTCAAGCCCTCTCCAACTACAGTGGTGCCTCAAATTACAAAATTAATCAATTCCAATTGGATATTCTTAACCTGAAATTTTCAGAGTTTGAAACGCAGTTTCCCATAGGAATGCACTGAAGACCAATTAGCCTGTTCCAGAGGTCAGAAAAAAAGGCAAAAGGGGGTGGTGGTGGATTAATTAAGAAGTAAACACATGTGGCCGGCATCATTGGCTCACAAACTGCCCAGGGAGCATGCTTTCAGTGTCATGGGTGGCGTGTAAGCGGCTTATACACCATTATTGCATTATTGTTATTTTAGCTTTATTATTAGTTGTTGTTCTTTGTTATAGTGCTTTATGTAAACAACCCATTATTGTATTTTTGTTCTTTTTTATTACTAGTTGTTGTTCTTTATTATGGTGCTTTATGTAAACCGCTCAGAGTTCCCTGTGGGGAAAATTGGCCGCTGTATACAAATGCAAATATAAATAAATAAAAATAATTAATTTTAATGCATTCCTATGGGAAGGCTGCCCCAACCCAACAAAGCAGGGGGAAGGCTTCCCCCCCCCTTGCTGGGTTGGAGGGAAATCCCCTCAATCAACCGGGAGGAAAGGCAGCAAGGGCCAGATGCAGGGGAGTGGTATCAGGAGACAGATATCTAGTCTCATGCACTCCCAGAGGCATTTGGTGGGGCCACTGTGATATACAGGAAGCTGGACTCGATGGGCCTTTGGCCTGATCCAGCATGGCTCTTCTTATGTTCTTATGTTAACTGTCAAAATCACCTTTCGGGTGCCTGAAAAGGAAAAGAGTGCAGGGAGAAAAAGCGGCTGGGGGAAGACACTCTGAGCTCCCAAAAGCTCTGCTTTCAGGCACTTGCAGTGTCTGTCCCCCAGCGGCTTCACCTCCCTGCCCCGCTCTCCTTTCATCTTTCAGGGGACTTTGTAATTCAAAAATTTTGCAATTAGAGTCAGTCATAATTCGAGGTACCACTGTAACTCTATCCTCAATCTAAATAATGACATGTCCCTGTCTAACTCTTGGAGGTTTGTACAGAGGTCTATAAGTACACATTGTCTCCACCCACAAGCTATCCCATTGGAGTATGCTAATTCAGGTTATTTTCAAAGTTCCACACAATAAATATTCCTCGGTTAGGGTTACAGAGTACATTCCTGATGGCTGTTCAAAAAGGAAATGAATGCTGGCCCAAACCAGCATGCTTCCTTTGCATTTATCTCATGTAGTCTTATGTTTGTGAATCAATTGGAAGTGTTCAGTTATACTAAAGCATAGATGTGTCCTAGTTACTATCAGAAATTCTGTACAATCCTGTTGATTCCTTATTCATTTCTCTCGCAATACTTTCTAGAACAGATATATGGGATATTTTTTACCATTATTTTCCAGAGAAAGATGTTCTTAATATTATATACTTTGGACTTACTTAATGTAAAAACTAACAATAAAATAAGTTATTTATAAAATACCATTATTGTGAAGTAAGAGATTCCATTGGATGCTCTGTAATCCCTAGTTGTCTTTTATCCTTTTCTTTCCACCTATATAAGGAAAATCTCATTCACAAAAATGGCATGTGGCCTTTAATATTTTCCTGCAATGCAGTTTTGGAACTTTCTTTCTTTCTTTCTTTCTTTCTTTCTTTCTTTCTTTCTTTCTTTCTTTCTTTCTTTCTTTCTTTTGAATATTTTTACCTCACCTTTCTCCTTTGAAAAGGACCCAAGGCGGCTTACAGTAATAATAGACAAAATACAGCCCAGAACATTTAAGACATATTCAATATTAAGAACAGGGAATTAGAAGAGGGAATTAGAAGGTGCAATGTTATCTCTGCAACCCACCCCAGTCAGAAATCTGTCTGCTGCATTTAGGACCTGTTGAAGTTTCCTGAAAATTTCCATCAGTAGCCCCACATAGAGCACATTACAGTAGTCCAGCCAAGACGTACTAGAGCATGTGTCACAGTGGCCAGAGCAGGTTTCTCAAGAAATGGGAATAACTGTCATACTTATTTCAATTGTGCATGGCAAGGGGTTGGACTGGATGGCCCTTGAGGTCTCTTCCAACTCTATGATTCTAAATGCACTTCTGGCCACTGCTGTGACCGGGGCATCTGGGCTCAAAGATGAGTCCAGGAGTACCCCCAAGCTGTGCACCTGTTTTTTCAATGGGGGTAATATTTCCTCTTCATTGCCTATCTTTGGTCAGCTATACATATGCTCCGCTGTTGACCTATAGCCTTAATCCTTCCCTGCTACAGAATGTTGCACAATATCCTTCAGCACTCAGAAATGCATCAGAAGTGCTTTTCTAGCTCAAAATGATTTTTGGCAAACACCACATCCCTGTTTATTTCAAATCCACAAACACACTAAGGCAGAGACTCGTCCACCCAAAAGACCCAACACCAAAACACAAAAGGAGCAATATAGTATATGTAGTCCGATGCAGTGAGGAGTGTGAAGGTCTCTACATCGGAGAAACTAAACAGCCATTAAACAGGATGGCCCAACATAGGAGGGGCAACAGCTCAGGATGTTGGAGGGGCAACAGAACCAGAATCAGCAGTACACCTCTACTTGAAGGAAAAAGGGCACTCATTCAAAGGTGAATATGTACACATATTAGACAGAGAAGATAGGTGGTTTGGGAGAGAGGTCAGGGTTAGGGTTAGCTTCGTCAGTCTGATGAAGCTGTTTGGATGAGCAGCGAAATGTTTCAATCTTTCAAGAAAAGGAAGTCCCATTGCCGTGAGTTAACTTCCAGAAAAACTCACCTGGATGACTGAGAATCTTCACAGACTTCTAGAAATACCTACAACCAGTGCCTCCATTTGGCCCATAAATCTTTAGCTGCAAAGCTAATTCACACTGCACGTGAATTAGGAGTGTTCTTTGATTTTGTTCAGACCATGTTAGGAGCAGATCCATTTACATCTTCTGTATTTATTTATTTATTTATTTATTTATTTATTTATTGTACTGCTCGTCTTCCGAAGGAACTCCGGGAAGTTTACAGCATTCATAATACAACAATAATAAAAAGAAAAAGAAAAGAAAATAAGAAAATAATTAATAAAGATGGCGGCTAATATTTCACAAGAAAGAAAGAAAAACTCTAATGGTCACCAAATGCCTCTCTAAAAGCAAGGTCGTAAGACCATTTTTGAAGGCCAGCAGGGACTGTGCTAGGTGCAGCTCACTTGGCAGGTGGTTCCAAAGCGAGGGGCCAACCACAGAGAAGGCCCGGTTATGGGTTACCATTTTCCTAGCCTCCCTGGGGGTGACCACCCGAAGTGAGAGCGCCTGCGACATTCTGGTGGGTCAGATCTCAGTTGACCTCTGGGAGATCCTCTCCACCAGGTATTCAGGTCCCAAGCCGTGGAGGGTTTTATAAATCAAAACCAGTAACTTCAACCTTATTCAGGACACAATGGGTAGCCAATGCATGCAAGCCAGAATTGGGGTGATGCGGTCATATCTACCCACAGCAACCACCAGTCTGCCCGCTGCATTTTGTACCCGCTGTAGTCTCCAAATAAGGGTCAAGGGCAATCCCAGGCAGAGAGTATTGCAATAATTTATCTTCGAGCTCACAAGCACCTACACAACTGCTCTCAGGGAGGCCTCATGCAGGTACAGGTGGATCTGGGTGATCTGCCAAATATGGAAAAAGGCAGCTTTGGAGATGGCCATCACCTGGGCTTCTAGGTATAAGGCTGGATCCAAGATCACGACCAGATTTCTCACTCTATCCACCAGCTGAAGGGTAATACCCTCCAGACTGGGGCGAGGGCCACTGTAACCAGTAGAGGATGCCCCAAAGAACAGAACCTCAGTCTAATATACTGTACTAATATACATATAGAAACGTAGTGCTGATTATCATTGTGTACTCCAAATTCTGCAATCCAGTGTGAAGCATTAAATACACAGAGTAAAAAGTAAGTTTTACCACTAAAAGTTTAGTGTGTGGAGGTGGGCAAGATAATTCGAAAACAGAATGGAATGGAAATAGGAATACATGCATGTAAAACTAATATGGAGCAAACACTCTGAGGAAACCACCGCTAATGTGCCATAAAAGGAAAATAAAAGGCTACGACATCACATAGCATTTGTCCAAGAAACTGTTCATGTAAAAGGTACTATCAAAAAAGGGATACCTGATGGAGCACACCTTGGCCGGGAGTGGCATAATGTATCTATGCTGCTTTTAGATAGGATGAGTTATGAATTATCTCAGCTCTTCAGAATATGATTGGGCACATAATCAAAAGAAACAACTGATACACAGCTTCTCTGATTTCTTTACCTAATTTTCAAAAGAACCAATAGAAATTTCTGTTTCGTTGTTAGGAGCCAGTATCAAAAGGAGGCAATATCAAGCAACATTATCCAATAGCAGACAATGCTGACACCCAAGGGTATAGAAGACTCATCTGCAATGATTTTTGTGCTACAGTCAACACCCCACTGGCACAATTGCATCTCATTCCCTGTTACAGGGAATCGATCCTAGCCAGAATATCAGCAATCCTGATTTCATTTTCGCAAGGCAAAAGGATCAGAAGACATTTATCAGCACCATTTATTTGTTTGAAGCCTTAATCTTCTTTTTAAACAATACTTTTGCACAGTCACAGAAAAAGAACTGAGTGAAAAAACAGTGCTTGCTACCTGCTCACTATCACCACATTTGCAACAAAAACAAAGCAAAGAATCTTGAGGGCTGATGTATTTAATTCAGTGTAAGCTTTCAAGAACTTTAGTCCACTTAAATCATATGGGTGTAGGTATGGGGACCATGAAATATGATAGAGGAGAGGGGCATTTGAATTATTAATGCAGCAGCAAAAGATTTTGTAGGGCAGGTGGGGTTATGTACCGGTAAATATCCTGGCAAAAGATACAGTAAATAGTTTAAACCAAACCTATGAATCTTCAAAGTGCTGAAGCAATGAATTCTGCTTTAAGGAAAGCAGTTAAAAATGTTAAAAAAGCTCTAACTAGTCTGGGACTGAGCTATTTGAAAGACCGCCTCTGTCCATATTAACCTGCCCATATCTTAAGATTTGCCACTGGGGACATATTCTAAGTGTCTTTTGCATTGGGAAAGTTGCTCAATTAAAAGGAGAAGACTTTCTCTGTGATTTGGCACCTAAATGGAATAAAATTTTCAATTATTTGTATTTACTCAGAAATTGTACTTTGTGTAATCTTTCACAGGCTTAGTAATTTAAATGTCTATGCTTTCTTTTATTATTGCTGTTCAATATCAGCTTAAAGGACTGGAATGGGTTATTTATTAAATTGTACACTATTCAGGAATCTCGTAAAACAAAGGACAATATAGAAATGTTTTAAACAAACAACTAACATTCTTATATGGCAGGTGGGGTTATGTACCGGTAAATATCCTGGCAAAAGATACAGTAAATAGTTTAAACCAAACCTATGAATCTTCAAAGTGCTGAAGCAATGAATTCTGCTTTAAGGAAAAAGCAAGCTATGCTGAGTACAATTTTCCCAAACATATAAGACTGTATGGCAGGCATGTCCAAAGTCCGGCCCGGGGGCCAAATGCAGCCCGGTTTAAAATTTTGAGTGGCCCTCAGCCTCTTCTCTCTGCTGGCTCAGCCTGTCACTCATCCCTGCCGGCCGGCCCTTCCTGTGCTGGCTAGAGACATCAGCTTGCAGTTTTATGGTTTGCCTGCCCTCCCTGCATCTGTCCATCCCCTCAGCCACCCGCCCTGCCTACTCGCTCCTGGCTCCATTGCCGCAGCATCTTCCCCACCTCCTTGTGAGGGAGGGCAGCGTATGCGAGCAGTGGTGCATCTTGGGTGTGCATGGGCCGATTTCTGAGCCATGCAACAGCGGCTGAGCCCTTGAGCGCCATGAAACCGGAGCATTTGTGGCTGTTGCAC
The DNA here is from genome assembly GCA_029282475.1 of Phrynocephalus forsythii. Taxonomy (NCBI): domain Eukaryota; kingdom Metazoa; phylum Chordata; class Lepidosauria; order Squamata; family Agamidae; genus Phrynocephalus; species Phrynocephalus forsythii. Next base: position 4,779,729 of record JAPFRF010000011.1, read on the forward strand.
ATGTGCACGGACCACGCCCTTTCTCCCCCCTTCAGGCTGAATAGTCGGCCCCCACACATTTTCAACTCACCAAATTTGGCCCTCCTTGCAAAAAGTTTGGACACCCCTGCTGTATGGTATTGAACTCCTGTCTATTGATGCATACACTGTACCATGATACCTTGGTTTCTCTTTAAAATTTGGGGTGTACACTGGAATTTATTGTTACAACCCGTCCATCGACTCTCTTCCTGAAATCGCCATGTGAAATTTCTTTCCCCTTTGAGATTGGTGACTGTGAAGAGAAGCTGAAAATTTCCAACACTGCTCCTTCCTTGCAGCCAATTCTAACATCTGAGCTGCATCTATATTTTTATATATACCTTTTTTAAGAAACAAAAGTGTAAAAGTATAAAATTGTGCCCACAGTCCTCTCGCGCACTGTGTGTGCAAACAGTGCAATTTTTGAAGGCAAAATCATTGTACAGAAGATTGTACCTGTTTGCTACTAATAGTGACTACAATTGTTTTGCTTCATTTTAAACAAAAATCAAAACTGCCTCCACTCTTTATATTTATGCTCTACCCACAAGTTTGCTATTTCTAAAAACATTGTTCACTCTTTTGCGGGTGAAAAAACAGGAGAAGATCAGAAGAAGCTGAAGAAGGAAGGAAGGAAGGAAGGAAGGGATTGAAACACGTAGTTCCTGCACTGTTGAAGGAACATACCTTACTCAAAAGAGTACAGCAACTCAGAGTTTGTGTGTGGATAAAACACAGACAACTGTTGAGATGGTGAGGGGGAAACTCTGAGGCTGTGGCAGCATCGGGAAGGTGCTGGTGATTGTGACTGCAGTTTGTTTAAATGTAGCACAGAGGGATCACAAGTTTCTGGTCTTTGCTTAAAGCCAGTCACACTGTTCCTGTGTAAGGTTAGTTGAGTTTTTGCTGGCCAAGGTAATGTTATCAGGCCTGTTTTTATGTATAATGTTTTTTTCTGGAGACAAGCTAAGTTGAATGTTAAAATATAAAATTATTTTCTACTACAAGCTGTCTGCAAAGTTTTTCGGTATCCTGAAAAGCACTGGGTTTCTGCTGGGTCTCAGGTCTGTTTTCCAGTATGCAATGTTTTATTAAGACTATGTTATAGTCTATCAAGGTTGTTGAGGGGGAACACTGTGCATATACACTCCTAATTTTTCCGACAGTGAACAGATATTATTGGCAGCACACTGACAGGCCCTGAAACTCAATATCCAAACTTCATATTAATAATTTGGAATGTTTGCTCTTGATTTAGGGTTCCAAGATAATTTTTTGAGGAGGAGTTTGTTCCAAAGGGAGAGAGAGAGTCCCGCAAAAGTTCTTATCCATTTTTGAATTGTAGTAAATAACCAATATTTGAAAAATCTCAGCCAAGATCGTCTGTAATAAGGATACTCTGGATAACAAGCAAAACACTACACAGGGCACACATCTAGATAGCAAATCTTTAAAAGCTACCATAGCTTCTTCATGTTAATCATCTATATCCAGTTGCATCTATAGGTTCTTGGATGGTGATTCCATTTTGGCTTGTCTTATTGCTATCTGAGTGTTACTGTTATGCTCTTTTCCCCAGGCATGTACAGACCAGGACAGTCTCAATTTTTTCCTGTGCCTGATGCTGACGGAAGTAGGCAAATGGAGGTCCTTTTTCTGCTCCCTTTCCTTACTATATTTCTAGAAATCTGTAGCCAACACAGATAACTTATTTTGAGTAGGATTTATAGTGGTCTCATGGTTCCAGTCACAAATAAGTACATTTGATCCAAATGCAGTTGTTTAGCAACCTTGAGAGGGGAATTTGAAGTAGCCCACTGTCATTTCTTCTTCCCCATCAAGTCTGCTCTTTGGAGTCCAACAATCTTCAGCAGTCCAGGTATTCAAGAGAATTGGGACCACAAGTGTTGCTTCCAGGAACCCTTAGCACACACACCCTATGATGATGGACAAATAAGAATTCTTGAATGTTAGGTTAAAATAATTGGAAGTTTAAAAAGGAGAGATCCACAGGATAGTGATCACATTTTGGAAAGAACTCCATCAAGATTTATTAAGATTGTCATCAGATAAAGTAAATAGTTGTAGCTGCTTAATTAATTGGGCACAGTTGTGCGGATGTAGCCTGTGGAGTAGAATTTGTACATGCAGACCGCCCCACTTTGCAAGAATTCAGAATTTATTCCTCACAAATAATTTCATGCTTCCACTATAATCAACAGCCGGATTACATACTGATTCTCCAGGGATTTCACTTTGCTGCATTTCTGTCTGGTGTACTCTGCAGGGTGCATCCCTCAATGCCAGTCAAGAATGCCAGTGAAACATTACCGCTTAATCACTTTTATACACATATCATCAGGAGGCTCAAGGTGACATTACATTCATAACCATGTTCCTTCTTATTTTATCCTCTGCTAGAAGTAGGTGAAAGAACGATTAGTTTAACACTGGCAGTAAAATCTGTTCCATATTACATGACAACCATGTAGTGCCCCTTCAGGGACACTAATGTTGTTGTTCAGTCATTCAGTCTTATCCGACTCTTCGTGACCCCATGGACCAGAGCTCGCCAGGCTTCCCTGTCCTCCACTGCCTCCCGGAGTTTGGTCAAATCTATATTTGTTGCATTGATGACACCATCTAACCATCTCATTCTCTGCCGTCCCCTTTTCCTTTTGCCTTCAATCTTTTCCAACATCAGGGTCCTCTCTCCTCATGAGGTGGCCAAAGTACTGGAGCCTCAGCTTCTAATGTTACTCTGGTGTTATTTCCTGCATCGTGAAATGCAAATATGGGAATACTTAAGCATGCACATACAAGGAAGTGTCAGAGTCCATGTAGGCCACACACACACACACACACTGTGCAATAAGGACCTCATGTAAATACTACTAAAGGTGGTGCCCATCAGGCCATGGCCGAGTAATTCAATAGCTCTCATAGGAGACTAGGTCATCTTTAGTATAATCACACAAACAGGTTTATAGTTTGTAGGTTACATTGTGATGATAAAACTAGTAATGAACTTGGCAGAGGTTTCAGTGATAGTTTCCAGTTCAGGTGAACATTTAGCATTTTTAGGCCATGCATCCTATTAGTGAGAGATTAATTTAAGACAAAACTGCAAATCACGTTTGCTTGGAACTCTGAGGCAGATTCACTTATGAGGAGCTGTTTCCAAAAACTACAGAATGATCTTTCATTGTCACCTAAGAAAAATATTCATACACACTTCTTGGCAAATTTCCACTTTTGGTTGTGAATTTGTGCATGGACGCAGAGCTTGTGTTCTTGGTCCTAGTTATTCCTCTTCTCAGTGAAGCACTATAGCAGCAGCAAGGATGTCTGTTGCATGGATTTCTTCAGTGCTGTGTGCAATACTGTGCACTCATCAGAGTCCCTATGAGCTCTGAATCAAAGCCAATGTGTATAGGAACATGGTGTAAATGTTGGAACGGGTCCACGGCAAAAATGATCTGTTCTGCCCTTTGGAATCAGCAGGCTAGGAGCAGACTGTAATTAACTTCTCATGTGCTCTCTCCTTAATTAATGCCATTGACAGTTGTAGCTTAAATAAATGTCAGGCCAGTGTAGAAATTTCCTCTCATTATAGACTGTCAATAATCTGGATAGTGTAGTTGGAGTCTAGATTCAGCAGAATGTATCTATTTATTTATCTGACTTGTTGACTAATCTCCTGTGTAAGCTTCACTACCTATGAAACATAAAATACTGTACACAACAGGTTTTTTGCCTCCGACCGAGTATCTCATTGAAATATATACCTCATATGCTTCTTTAATTACGGTTATATTAATTTACTGTAGAATACTTTACTGTAGAATAAAGCACAGTAGTGTCACACAGAGTTGTCACAACTTTGTATTCACGTGCAAAAAGTTATGAACCAATAAGGAAAGAAGCTGAGGCCAGGAAATAACTGGCCAGTGACAGCCAAGGTGAGTAAACGGAGTGGCCTGTGCAGGCTCCTCAGTCAAGTTCTTCATGCCTATGAAGGCTGTCTTGAAAACTGACAGCAATGGTTTGCAAGTTCCAGTATAAGCTGGATGGAACTGCATTCATTGTACACAAGTATAGTCCCTTCTAGGGGGACCTAGCCACATAAATACGGGAATAGTGTTTCAGTTCTTCTCTTACATATCTCACTATGTGTTTCTGCATCCATCCACGATGTGGCCAAATGTTTTATCCAGATGATGATATCTGGACCCTTCCTTATATGTTAAAAAAGCTCTAACTAGTCTGGGACTGAGCTATTTGAAAGACCGCCTCTGTCCATATTAACCTGCCCATGTCTTAAGATTTGCCACTGGGGACATATTCTAAGTGTCTTTTGCATTGGGAAAGTTGCTCAATTAAAAGGAGAAGACTTTCTCTGTGATTTGGCACCTAAATGGAATAAAATTTTCAATTATTTGTATTTACTCAGAAATTGTACTTTGTGTAATCTTTCACAGGCTTAGTAATTTAAATGTCTATGCTTTCTTTTATTATTGCTGTTCAATATCAGCTTAAAGGACTGGAATGGGTTATTTATTAAATTGTACACTATTCAGGAATCTCGTAAAACAAAGGACAATACAGAAATGTTTTAAACAAACAACTAACATTCTTATATTTTAATAGGAGATAGAAAAGAGATAGAAAAGCAGGTTCTTTTTACTAGCATTCAGTATAAATTGGTGATCCTAAGATAAAATTATATGGTCTGAAACCATTTGTTATACCTTCTTAAAACAAGGAATACATGAAACTTTATTGACAATCTTCATAAAGCAGCTAGTGTCTTCCATTTTGAGACCATCTGGAAAGCTTTCCTTCAGAGACTAACAGCATAATTTGATTCATGCCCCTCACATCCCATTTGATTCCGCGGCCCTCACATCACATCAGTGATTCTAATCCTGTTTCTTTAGAGACTATGGAGTCTCTGTGATCAGTGATAGCTGGTGACATCAGTTCCACTGCCCCAGTGTAACTAATGACAGGATAGTTTCCGTTATCTATTGGATAGCATACAAAACTTACCCTAGAAGAAACTATGGGCCATGGCACCCTGGGGACCTGCCAAATTTTATCATCCTTTGCCACTGCCTCTCCCTCCCTCCTTAGCTGACAGATCTCCTTCCGTGTTCCAAGATTACATTCGTTTTGTTGTAACGTTCATGGTCATGTGGTCTTGTCCCTGTTCTGTCCCTGTTTCCGTTTACCCACAGGCGTGATTGATGGTATTGTGACAACTGTTACTTCACATCCTTGTTTCATGACATCTGTACTTCCCTGCCTTCATTTTCCCTTTTTTTTTGGTTCTGACCTTCTGTTTTTCAATATTTCGATTCTCTGTAACTTTGCCTTTCATGCATTAAGCAGCAAAGTTGGAGGTTTTATACCTCTGTGATGCATTGTTTACGCCACTGGGATTGCACTGGAGAATGCAACTTCTCACACTGCTGCCACTAGATGGAGAATGCGCACGTTGCGTGACGAGCCTTACTTCATGGGCTCTCGTCTCAAAACAAGAACTGAGACGAGGATTCCTGAGGCCAGGGAGAGTATGGCTCATGACGCTTTCGTCTCAGTTCAGGGGGCGTGGTTGGGATGAACTCCTGCCATCACGCAATGGACGTGCAGTAACATTTTTTTCATACCGGTCCCAAGCGGGATGGCGAACCGTGATGAGAGGGACATGAAGTAACCGTTTAAGTCAGTCAGAATCATGCTGAATGCCCTGCCCTGGCTTTAGCCACACGCATCCCCATATGCCTGCCTGCACAGAAGAGGTAGAAATGGTGGCAGCGGAAGGCCCTTTTTGCGCTAGGGAAGCTCCAGTATGGGCCAAGGGAGTCATAAGTGTAAAATGTTTGGGAGCCCACTACTCTAAAACATGCTGCATTTCAGAAGTTTACTGAGTTCTAGAATGCTGGCCTCTCTATTACCAATTTGTTTTGCTATATCTCTATATTAAAAATGCTTCCACAAAATGAATTCTGATTGCTGACTGGTAACAGGGAATTGCTTTCTTAAAGCTCACCTTATTTGCACATGAGTGCCATCTGGTGGTCAAACCAGAATTACTCCTATCTCTGTCACAAGTGAACATAGCTTACTCCATGTGTATTTAGGGAGTAAGCATTGTTCCCCTTCGAGATCTCATTTTTGTGCTTAAAATGTGCATTTAAAAAGCAAATATCAGCCTCAGCAGATATATTTGCATCTGCAATCCTCCCCATGTGCATTAATTTCACAGAATACAGGAAAAACATAATAATACTTAAGTGGTTTTATTTAAAATTCAGCCAAGTCAAAGCTTAAGGTAAATAAATACATAGAACCACTACTGTTTTTCCAGTAAGATATATGGTACACCCACATCAAGCAATTATTTTAAAGTACATTTTTATAAACTTAAATTTATGTGTGACTGTGAACAAAATGATTTCTCAAGACCGTTGTCCAGGTCTTACTTTCCCTGCCCACAAATTTTAATCATTTATTCTTGCTTTTGTGCAGCACTTTTAGTTTCCTTTAACATCTCTCGCCAGTTTTTTTCCATTTCCTCCTTACAAGTGAGAAAGGCATCTTCCAGACGTCTCATTGAATTGGCTAAGTCTGGATTAGTGCGCATCACCACCATATCGTAAGCCATCCATGTAGCCTGCACTGGGACAACAGATAAACTCAGTAATGTTACAAAATATATAGTTATCATCTAATAATTCATCTACTCAGTGACAGGTTCCCACGTCACTGAGCCACAGGGTGAATTTGCACTAGGATCTTCAGCTAAAATGACTTATTAATATTTATGCGTGTCCACCTGCTGGAAATTCGTATCATGATAATTTTCAACATGGACATCACATCTATACTAATGAAACTTTATGCTGTATGTGCTAAACAATATACTAAAATTCGACGAGTACAAAATGCATTATAGCACATACCGTCTGTCAAGAATCATATGAGGCTAAATGGGAAATGCAGGAATACACTTTTCACATATGCTTTTCCAAGTGAGGAGGGGAGCTGGATCACGTCTGTGACCCAACTGACCTTCCAGTGGGCAACAAAGTCTTGATGAAATAACAGCTTCTTGGAAGGTGCCAGGGGAACCATTTTAATCAGGACTGTGACATCAAGGAAATGGTGCAACTGACACTGTAATTATATTTTGAAAAATAGATGGGAGATATGTATTCCTTCATTTATTTTATATTTTGGCTTGACAGAGACAGTCAAAACACATGTGGTGTGGAACATACATGTTCATATTTCAGACTGTAACACTAAAGGAAAAAGGCTAACTTGGCCTCATAGCCAGTTTCCTCACGTAGTGCCTTTGGCACTTATGGGAGTGGTATAAAAATCCAAGATATAAAATATATACATACAAAATCTACCTCAGAATGTTATCAGCTGAAGAGAAAAATAAACAGGAACCTGTATGTTTTTTCGCATTATTTTATAGCATAAAAATAACATTGGAGGAAGTTGTATTTACTTTACCTGCTATTCCACACCACATTCACCTGCTTTTAAAAATTATATACCCTTCATTCTTTCTTATTTCCTTCTTCTTCACCAAATAAACTAATGTGAATATTATATTAACAGTGTATAATAACTAAACAAGTGATATATATACTACATTGAACCATACTTCTGGCCTCCTGAGCTGACTAGCATTTTTAACACCACTTTCACAAATCCCTCTTTAGCATCTCAAATGATAATGGAGGGACCAAGGTTCTAACTCTCAGTCAGTCATTCAGTTCAAAGGGTAAACACAGCTTTTTCTTTAACCCTAACCTATCCCTCTGCTGTTGCAAGGTCAAAAGCAAGGGAGAGACATATAAACAATGCCCAGCTTCTTGGAGAAAAGACTGGCTGTAAGTGCCATAGATAATTCAAAAACAAATGTAATAAAATAGAACAGAAAAGAAAGAAATGTGATTTTAAACACTAGTTTATACAGATGATCTGTATACTAAGAACAAACAGAGGGTTTGAAATCTAAAGCAGGAATCATGACTTTGAACACAGAATCCCAAGAACATGAAACTTTCACATTTCTGGCTTCCGTGGTTAATTTTCTAATTCAGCCCAGATTTTCTAGTACTAGAGACAGAAATTCTCCACCATGTCCACCTAATGTAAAAATCATCATCTCATAGGATACCCTTCCAATGTTTGAGTTATGAGCACAAAAGTACCATTTCCAAATATTCATCTTTAGTTTTGGAAAAGTGTTAGATTCCATGGAGGAATATCTGAGTGCTTTCACAGGGTTCCTGTTGTACAAACTCCCTATGATAGACTTATTGATTTGTGTCTTATACACATCTGACAAGAAGCTTAATTTTGGCCACAAAACATTTTGTACCTTGATTTATTCAGTTCTTCCTTCCTGAATACCTTTCAGAACTCTGACTAGAAAGTTCAAAATGTTCTTTGAGAGAGTTATTTCACAAGCAAGTAATCATGTAACTAAGAGGCCAATTTTGAAATATATTTCGAGCATACAAAATATATATTGCAAAATTCACAGTCTTCTAATTTTAAAAATATCTACTATATGTAGATAGTAAAAGCAAAGTGTTCTGCTTATATACTGCTCCATACCACGTCATGTAGTCTCTCGGTGGTTTACAGTTTGTAGTTATAGTATGCAAGCTACACAATGCCACCCCCCAGCTAAGCTGGATACTCATTTTACCAACCTCAGAAGGATGGAAGGCTGAGTTAACCATGAGCCTGTTACCTGGGATTGAACCCCAGGCCGTGAGCACAGTTTTACCTGCAGTGCAGGCATTTAACCACTGCGCCACGAGGCTCCTTGTGTAGTTTTAACCAAAACACAGGATTCAGTAAAATGCAATCTTCTGTTAAATTGGCATAATACGTAAGTATTCAAAGGATACAGTATTAATACTATTTTCTTAGTAAAAAAAAAACATTGCTTAGTAAAAGTATTAAATACATAAACTCTCATACAAGTCACTAAATTTTTTCTATCACAATACATATTCTTGGTATAGTAGATAAATCACATCACATTAGATAGTTCTCACCCACTCCAAGCAGAGATTCCCCCCTTGTTTGTGGAAACAAGATTCCTGTATCCTTTGAGATGTTCCATTAACATAGCAGAAATAGCTGTATATATACATTTTGATGTTTTGCTTAGCCAAAACAATCTGACATGGGACTTTAAGTGTTCAGAATGGCTAGGGAAATCAATATGTTCTAATCTATATACTGTATAAGCAATGAGCTGGTATTGTGATCTCCTAGGTTAGCTGAGCTCCTTCTTTAGAATACAATTGGCTAGGTGATATAATTTTCTAATAATATACAATACATTTGGAACATCAATTTCATGCTTTTTAAACTTTCCATGTTATATTTTTTACCCATTTTAATTTCTCTTTTCTTCCTGCCATATATTTTTATTAAAATCTAAAATTGAAAGGAACTCTTCTTACTAAAATTAAAAGTAAATAAAATTTCACATGATGTACAAATGTATAAGGAGACAGTCTAACCCTTACCCCATCTCTCACTTCACAATCTAGCCATCCACTGAAGATAAATGGTGGCAGAGGCTGAGAAATGATTTAAAAATAATTTGCACCATACATAATTAAACCATGGAATTCAGCACCACACAAAGTAGTGATGGCCATCAATTTAAATAGCAATAAAAGGGGATTAATGGAGGGGAAAAAGCCATCAATAGCCACAAGTCATAATGACTACATAAACTATCTTCACTATTGGAAGAAGTTACACCATTTTCTGGGTCATAAGTGGGAAGGTGTTCCCGTTATGCACTTTTCAGAGGCATCTCATTAGCGGGATCAGAATGTCAAGACCTTTTTGGACTCACATGTGTCACACTTAATTCACACCACAGAATTCTGTTTGCAACTTTTAGAGGAAAAGCATATTCATCCAATTCTGACATTTGAAGCACAAAGGGGTATTGCTGCTGCCCCCATCCTATCCTAAAAGCATGGAGGATATAACATTAAAACACAATAGCAACTCTTCCCCATCAGAGTGGAACAATAAGTGGAACAAGAGTTATCGCCACATACAGTATCAGCATGGATCAGAAGACATCCTAAAGCTAGACAAACAAATTAGTATCTAGTTGTAGTATGTCATTAGAAGCAGAGCTCCTGTATAGGTAAAAGACATCTGCTTTCCCTAACACAAAACTAGATCACTACTGATGATGCAGGGGGCACTTTGTTTTTGTTTTGTTAATCATTTTCAGGAGACAAACTATCTGCCCAGGCATGAATGGAATTGCATGCTTCATAGGAAAACAGTTATAGTGCCAGGGAATCCTTATCTCCCTTGGGAGTGATCTCTCTGTCTTTGTTGTTAATGGAAAGGAGGTACCATTTGCCTCTAGCTAGCTCTTACCTCTTCTGGTAATCTATAAGCAGAGGCTCAACCCATCCAAACAAGTATCGGTTTATCTGTCTGGACAGAAGCACCTAGTAACATCCATGATTGTTAAGCTCCAATTTCTCACAAAAGAAGTGAAGATAGGGTGGGTTTTTTAAGCATGTTCTGATCAGTAGAAATACCTCGACGGATTAATTATATTGTTTGCTCTATCAGTATTTTATTTTTAGAAAAATAATCTAATTAAAGTCTACAAAATCTGACAGTGCTAATTTAATTGAAACACTTGCATTGAAAGAGATACTGGAAAGTAAAAGGTGGTGTACTGGAGATGCTTAATTTTTTTCCATGCTGGAAAACAGCTGATCTCCCTCAAGAGCTTCAGATGTATTTATCTGCCTAAAATCATAATCATAGAGTTGGAAGAGACCTCAAGGGCCATCCAGTCCAACCCCTGCCATGCAGGAACCCCCATCACAGTATTTCTGACAGATGGCCATCCAGCCTCTGCTTAAAACCCTCCAAAGGAGACTCCACCACCCTCCGTGGCAGCATATTCCACTGCAGAACAGCTCTAACTGTAATGAAGTTCTACCTAATGTTTAAATTTAATCACTTTTCCTGCAATTTGAAACCATTGCCCCAAGTCCTAGTCTGTGAATATAGTACACAGATCTGTTACATAAATGTAGTTTGTTGTTTGATCCTTGTTTAGGATAGTTCTTCCATCACCAAAATGTTTGTGAGGATTCTCATTCATCCAGGTGAGGTTATCTGGAAGTTGAGTCATGGCAACCGGACTTCTTTTCTTGAAAGAGTGAAATGTTTCACTACTCAATCCAAGCAGCTTCATCACGAAGTAGCAAGTAGCAAGTGCCATGAAACAAATGTATTTCAAATGTATCCCTTTTGTCTGCATAACTACTTTACCAAGTCTTTACAAATGTTCTGATACAACAATCATCGATATTACAGCACATTTTGTGTTGCCAGTTGGGGAATAAGCATCACACTTTTTCAACAAATGGGTCCCAAAGAGTACTAGAATCTACACCAACATTAACAAAACTGTAAACACCAATGTACAGATACTCTCCAAGAATAAAGTCACACCTGATAGTTTTTCCATATCTTCCAGCAGTTTTTCTAAATCTTTGTTTAGATCTTCAAGCATTTTTACCATATTGTCATAATTTCTTTCATAGGGATCATATTTGGCAATCTAAACAGGGAGGAAAAGAGTGAGATGTGATAAGATAAACAAATCTTTGTTTAGATCTTCAAGCATTTTTACCATATTGTCATAATTTCTTTCATAGGGATCATATTTGGCAATCTAAACAGGGAGGAAAAGAGTGAGATGTGATAAGATACACTTAAAACAACAAAGAGTATTATGTCACCTTTAACATATTTTATTGGTGCCACAAAACCCATTGGCTAAAAATCCTTATAAGAAATATTTGTGTGGCTATTTTTTTACATTCCTCCTGTACAGATCTTTTCATAATTGGAAACTCAATGGGGCTATAGGATGAAGAAGAAGCCTTCAGGGGAGAATTGGAAAATTTTAATTTCTGAAAAATTACAACAGCTGATGACACCATGAATTTTATGTGATACACAAAAGATACACAAAATTGGGTAAAATAGCTAATACCCTGGAAGACAAACAAAATTCAAAATAATCTTGATGGGCTGGACCACTGGATTGAAACCAACAAAATGAAATTTAACAGGAATACGTACAAAGTGCTGCACCTAGGAAGAAAAAACCAAATGCACATTTGCAAGATGAGGGACACCTGGTTCAGCAATAGTACAAGTGAGAATGATCATGGAATTCTGGTAAATCATAAGCTGAATATGATGTAGTTAATAAAAAGGCAAATGCTTTTTTAGGCTGCACTAACAGAAGTATAATTTTCAAATCCTATGATGTGCTCATCCCCCTTTATTCTGTACTGGTTATGCCTCACCTTGAGTAGTGTGTCCAGTTCTGGACACCACACTACAGGAAAGATGCTGACAAATTGGAACAAGTTCAGAGAAGGGTGACAATAATTATCAGGGGGGTGAAAGCCAAGCCCTGCGAGAAGAAATTGAAAAATTTAGGCATGTTTAGCCTAGAAAAAAGAAGATTGAGGAGAGATATGAAAGCACTTTTCAAATATTGGAAGGGCTGTCATACAGAGTTGGGGCAGGATGTGTTCTCAATCATCCCAGGATGTAGGACATGCAACAATTGGCTCAAGTTACGAGAACTCAACTTTTGGCTGAATTTCAGGAAGAACTTCCTATCAGAGCAATACAAAAATGGACCCAAATACCCCGAGAGGTGGTGAGTGCTCCAACACTGGAGGCATTCCAGAGAAACCTGGACAACAACCTGACAGATTTTTTTATTTGTAGTCCTGCATGGAGCAGAAGATTAAATTTGAGGGCCTTGTAGGCCTCTTCCAACTTCACTACTCAATGATTCTATGATTTGCTACTAGATTTCTGTCTCTGCCTTTTTGGTGCAACAAAGTAATATAGTTTTGTACTAACGTGAAGACTATTTCTGAGGCACCGAATGCCCTGAAAGTACCATACTTTCTTGTCTATATGATGCCCCACTTTTTCAACACAAAATTACAGGTTTTGTGGTTCTATCCTCGGTCTACTCCCGTGTATAAGATGACCCTCAATTTTTAGTGTAACAATTTTCTCTTCCTCAACTAAAAACCTTTCCTTAGCAGTTTAGCTAAGATCAATAATACTTCCTTAGCAGTTTAGCTAAGATCAATAAGAAAATTAAACAATAACAGTCCTTTAGAAACACTATTGACTATGAAAAAAGAGGCAGTATGAAGAACTTGCCAAATGACAATTTAACTTGCCTCTTAGCTTTGTCAGCACAAATTTTTATTTTGGTTCTAAATATTTTATACTTTGTTCTTTCAGTACTTCTATTTAAGACATAAGTATGGTGACATGTCTTCTAGATTCTTTGGTACATTTTGGAACGAAAACTCAAGCTGAGTGACAAAAGCACATTCTTTTTTCAGAAATAAACTATGCTTTATTTTACAGCTGTGAACTTCAAGGCTATTGAATACAATAATCACAGCTGCTGTTTGGAGTTTTCAAGATTTTTGACAAAAGACCTACCTCAATAACAGCTAATATCTTTGTCATTCTAAACAAAAATTATCTAGTTATCTTTTATTCGTATTGTTTTTTCTTTCTTTCTTTCTTCCCTCTCCCCCACCCCCTCAATTATTGCCAAGTAGATCCAAAAGTGTAACTGAGCAATAATTCCCTTTTGGAAACTAAAAGGGTGGTTTATGGCAATCAAACCATTCTAGGACATTTTTGCCAAGCAGCAAGGTGAGGGCAGGCTACATTTGGATGTGTGTGTGTGTGTGTGTGTGTGTGTGTGTGTGTGTGTGTGTGTGTGTGTGTGTGTGTGTGTGTGTGTGTGTGTGTGTGTGTGTGTGTGTTGTGTTGTTTGTGTTGTAGTCGTAACCGACTCTACATGACTCCATGTCCATGGAGTTTTCTTGGCAGGAGTACTGGATGTAGGAAAGACCTATAAATTGCTAAAGCTGAAAAAAAAAGGAATACAATGAAGGAATTAGGAAAAGATTAGCAAATGGTAAGGATACTTCACTGGATGCCAAGACCAAGACCAAGACCATCCACACTCTTGTATTTCCAATCTCCATGTATGGGCGTGAAAGCTTGCCAGTTAAGAAAACTAGGAAAAAACTGATTTGCTTCAAATGTGGTGCTGGAGGAAAGCTTTGTGGATAGTGTGGACTTCCAGAAAGATGAATATGTAGGTCTTAGATCAAATGTAGCCTTAGCTGTCTCTGGAGGCAAACATGTTGAGACTGACACTGTCCTACTCTGAGCACATCATGAGGGATAAGGTTCTCTGGAAAAGGTAGAAGGCAGCCAGAAAATACAAAGAATCTGAATCAATGTGCCCAGTAATTTTCAGCCCTGCTTACTGGGGCAAGCAGTATGTGCATGTGTGTGCCATAGGTGTGACCATAAGAGCAACTTCCCACCCCCTTGCAGATTCTATTGCAACCGGAAGAAAAATGGTCATGATGGGGGGGTGGTGGAAAATCGTGCATGGATGGCGTCAGGGGTGTGCACGGCTGCGTGGTCATGTAGCTAAGAGGGAACCTTGATTGGAATGCCTTCCACCATTCCCAGGATTCCCCACATACTAAGAATGGTGGAAGGGAGCAGGAAAAGAGGAAGACCAAGTACAAGGTGTAGACTAGACTCCCCAAATGAGCCACAGGCTTGAGTTTACAGTAGCTGTACAGGACAGCTGAGGGCAGGATATTTTGGAAATAGATCATTCCTTGGGTCACCATAGGTCAAAAGCAACTTGAGAACGCATAACAACCACAGCAGAGCAGAAAATAAAAACCTTCTCTATTTTTGTCCTCGGCTCTGCAAAGAAAACAGTATGACTCTCATGGCTTCCCATTCCTATGCTGGGTTTTGTCCTGCAGCTGCTCATTATAGGAGCTGCTCCATAACTCTGGAACTAGAATGTGATTTTCCATATACAGCATTCCTCTTCCCTACCCATTCCATGTGTGTTGTCTTTTGGGTTGTAAGCCTGTGCACAAGGACTCACTAGGGATTGAGTCCCAAAGCACTCAGTTCTACATGGCTGCATGTGTGTGTTGAGTCGTTACAGTTGTGACAGACTCTTTGTGACCCCATGTCCATGGAGTTTTCAGGGCTGACCCTGCTTAGCTTCCAAAATCAGGCGAAATCAGATGTGCTCAGGGCATCCAGGCAGCTTCTACAAGGCTAGGACTTGGGAAATGTACCCCGCCAATTTTTTTGGGGGAAATTATCCCTCTCACACAGTGACCAAGATCTAGGAAGGCGCTCCTATACTGTATATGACAAGGCTTTTTGCTTGGTTCCCCTTGTCGTAGGCTCGTTTAATCTGGTTTACTGTGTTTTTTCCCATTCATTTTGCAATTTATGTCGAGCTGCCTTTGATTTAGTACCGTGCAAATACAGGATATGAAGCCCTGAAATAAAATAATAACTATGGCAGGGCTGAATTGGTGTGACAGAGGGCTGACGACGGATGCGCCCGGGGTGTCATTTCAGCCTTTCCCCCCTCCCTCCTTTCTGCTCCGCCGGACGACATGATGGCGGCCACGCTCCTGAGGAAAACCTATACAGAAGGCTATTTGGAAAGGGCTGGAGCCACAAACATCGTATACTAAGCCCCTCGCCGATGGAGGCTGGTGGTGGAAAACGATTTTTTTGTTTTGTTGGAAGCGCCAGCAACCGCCTCAGCGGCTGTCACGGAAATGCCTCCTCCCAACGCGTGGAGTTGGGAAAGTGGCTCCGTCGTCGTCATTGTGTCGCCTTCCCGGGTCTGGAGTGAAAGCCCCCCCCAATCCGTTTCACTCAAGACCCCCCCCCGGCATCCCTCCTTTCTCCCAGGGGGGCGGCTGGGGCTCCTAAGGCACTCCCCGAATGCCTGCCTGCCTGCCTGCCTGCCTGCCTGGGACATGGCCGCCGCCGCCGCCGCCTGTTCCGCTCGGCGTAGAAACCTTCCCGCCTAAACCTCCCGGCAGGCCGCCTCCCCTCCGCCTTCCTTCGCCGCCGCCGCCGCCGCCGCCCCCTTCCCGGCCCGCGCGGGTTCCTTCGCGGCTGTTGGTGTCGTTGGGAGCGGCTGGTCAGGAACGCTCGCCCGGGAGGGAGGGAGGGAGGGTGGCCGGCGTCGCCTCTTCCGTCCACGGGCCAGAGAGCGAGCGAGAGAGAGGGAGACCACCGAGGACGAGGGGGAGACCTCCTCCTCGCCTGAACCGACATGGATCTTCCTGCTTGAAAAATGCGCACACAACAGTCATACATTCATTATTGTTTCCTTAAACGGTGGGGGGGGGGGGGGGGAGGTAATCAATTGGCTTGTGAATAAACAATATCTTGTTCTTGATGTAATGTAATTATGAGTGTCCAGTGTTGGTTGCTGGAGTAAGTGAGCAGATCAAAGGGTCAAGCCCAACAATTAGGAATCCAGTCCCAAAAATCTGTGGGTGAGACGACATTTTTGCAAAATCAGTGATTTTATTTATTTATTTATTTGGATTTCAGGGAGTAAATCAGCGCCTACTGGCAACTTTTAAATTGGTAACCAAAGATTTTGGAGCAACTCCAGTTGCTGAAATTAGTATGTGGAGGAGGAAAAACTTACTGTTACTATTTTCGGTAGGAGCAGCCCACCAAATGTTTAGCTTTATTTCCCTTACTCATGTTCAAGGACTTGAGACATGCATAAGTACTTACTTAAAAATATGTAGTAAAACAAGTAAAACAATCTTCTGTAGTTTGGTGTACCGTGGTGTCACTTATACCTCAAGTACAAAGATGGTTTTCTACATATGGTGTACTAGAAACTAGACATTTGGAATTAGCAGCAGCAGCAGCAGTTTATTAAACAATAAATCCTTCCAACTATGTTATGTTAGATGATATCATCCGTCCATCCTTTAGTGGTGAGGTCAGCCAGATCCTAAATACCATTTATTTTATTTTTTAGAAACTTGACTAAAATAGTAATAACTTGCCTAAAATGAATGCCAAACAGCACTGGGGTCCAAGTTCCCAAACAGAAGCTCCAAGGTTTTTTTTTCCCATCAGAAACCCAGAAGTTGAGTCATGGCAACTGGACATCTTTTCTTATGGGATCAAAACGTTTCACTAATCCAAGTAAGGTTCATCAGTCTAAGGAAAGTTGGCGTGAGGCTTCCAGTTTATCGTTCACCTTGCTTTCACACATCCTTGTCTGAATAGGCTCGCTAGGTGGGCAGTGGTCTGAAGAGTCCCGTTGGGTGCAAAATAGAACTGTTTTTTAAAAAAATTTTAAAAGTCTGGTGTGGTCATGAGTTCAGAAATTCTTCTGTATATGCTTAGTGCATTTTGGAGATGCCCCAGTCAATTGTTTTGACACTTTATTTCTGTAGCAAAAACATTATTTCTCTAGAAATCAATACAGTCTTCTCTGGCCTTTTTTAGGACTATACCCATGTGTAAAAGTAGAGACCAAACTCTCGTGCATTTGCTCTTCAGGCGGGATCATGCTAGCCAGCAAAACAGGGTCCTTCTTGTGCTCCACCTCATAGAAAGGACAGGTTTTTAAATGTTCGGCCATGGAAGGAATGCCGTTGAACTGCCAGTTGTTAATAGTGGAGAACAGGCTGCTAAATTTCCATACCTGTAGAGAAATATGTGTAAATAATGAACACGAGGAATAACATTTTTCTAATAAATGAATGTAAATGACTCCAATATGAAATAAGATAAATTATCATCTTAGATAATATTTACAGGCCAGTCATTTTTCTTGTTTTATAATGATAGTAGTAAATAACCTACCTCTTTAAATTTCTGACCATACAGATGGAACACCAGAAGCTATTAAAGGACATAGACTGAACAACCAGATAATTATTGTATTTTCACAAAACAAAAGTCTAGCCTTTCACATCCCAGAGGGGGCCATGTATAAACACAGCAGAATCGCATGCAGCGGTTCTAGCTATTACTGTACATGATTAGAAATCTATGAGGGAGAACAGTGTCTTGGGCCCACTGCCCCTATGGACTAGATGGTGAAGTGATATGGGGCAGGGAGTGTGCATTGGGCATAAATACTCCACCTGGGCTTTAAAGTCGTGTGTAATCAGGTTTCTGATATGGGCAGTATTTCTAAAGAAAGGGCTTAACTGCAAAATGTCACCATATGCTTGGAGGGTAGGATCAAGCAAAGAGGATCAGTTGATATGGGCTGAGCCAGTAAAAAAAAAATCTTTCCTCAGCCCATGAGGATTGCAACTTGTGAAAGGGCTATCCAGATTCTGGCCAAAAGGTTGAGGTTTACAGCCCAAGTAAAGTAAATTCCCTAAATTTCTGGGAATAATCTTGCATATTGAGCACGTACGTATTTGTACCTGCAGCTGCTACAGTGCTCCACCCTTCTGCTGTCCTTTGTTCATCTGCTTAAAATTGGTGATGTTTTCTCTTTAAACCTGCAGCACCTCACCACCCTCTCCAATCTACCTGGCAGAACAGAAGGAACACCTCTGAACGACCCTGACAATAAAAGTTCTGGAAACCAAGCCCTGTGAAGAATGTTTAGGGAAGCGGGTATGTTGAGCCTGAAAAACAGAAACCTGATAAGTGATATGATTGCTATCTTGGAATACCACAAGGACTGTCATGCTCAAGATGGAGTAAGCTTATTTTCTTTCGCGCTAGAGAGTACGACCCAATGAAATATATTTAAAATGCAATAAAGAGGATGTCAATTAAACATTAAGATCTTCCTGGCAGTAAGATCTGTCAGACAATGGAAAACATTACCTCAGAGGTTGGTGGACTTACCTGCATTAGAGGTTTTTGTTTAAGCAGCAGAATGATGGCTATCTGAACAAGATACTTTAGCTGTGTGTTTCCTGCTTTGTCAAGGGGTATGGACTCAATAACCCTTGCAGTTCCTGATGCAATTCTATAATTCTGCTTGTAGCCAGAACAGCAGAGTGGGCTTATCTAACATACTATGGCTCAGCTTTATCTGAATTGTCCAGATGTCCAAATTAGCACTGTCGCAGGAGAAAGGAGGACTCTACCACTCTATTCTGTTGTGGTCAGACCCCACCTGGAATACTGTGTCTATTTCTGTGCACCTCAATTCAAAAAGGATGTTGACAACCTCAAATGAGTCCAGAGGTGGCTGAAGAAATGTCTTACGAGGAGCAACGTAGGGCCTTTTTACACGACCCCTAAAATCCGCTGGTCCCTTAAATTTGGACCAGAGATCTTGAGGGTTTGTCGCTCTCCCTGCGTTCCCACCCTCTCCGCACTTCCTTGCTCTGTCTGCGTGAGGGGAGGGAGAAAAAAAGGGAGAAAAGAATGCACTCTTACCTCCAGAGTGCCGGTGGAAGTTGCTCCGACCCCCCCGTCACTTCCTGGTTCCTCTTAAAGGGGCGGGAGGCAAAACAACAACAACAACAAAAAGAAGCGAGGAGAGCCTGGCACTCTCCGCATCAAAATTTTTCACTCTCCCAGA
This sequence comes from Phrynocephalus forsythii, assembly GCA_029282475.1. NCBI lineage: Eukaryota > Metazoa > Chordata > Lepidosauria > Squamata > Agamidae > Phrynocephalus > Phrynocephalus forsythii. The sequence goes on from JAPFRF010000011.1 coordinate 4,799,299, forward strand.
GCAGGTACTTGAAAGGTGCGCTGGGTCGCGCTTAGGTGGGCGGGGTCGCACTTAATTTTCTGTTAGCTCCGGAGCTGGTGGGGAAACATTTTTAAGCTCCGGAGCTGGGAGCCATTTGCAGCGGAGCTTAGGGGTCGTGTATAAACGCCCTTAGAGAGCTGGGAATGTTTAGCCTTACAAAAAGAAGGTTGAGAGGTGATATGATAGCCATGTTTAAGTATTTGAAATGATGTCATATTGAAGAGGGAACAGGTATGTTTTCCGTGGCTTCATAGACTAGAACTTGGGCAATGGTTTCAAACTACAGGAAAAGAGATTCCATTTGAACATTAGGAAGAACTTCCTGAGCTGTCCAGCAGTGGAATACGCTGCCACAGAAGGTGGTAGAGTCTCCTTTGGAGGTTTTTAAACAGAGGCTGGATGGCCAGCTGTCAGGAATAATTTGATGGTGGTTCCTGCACTACAGGGGGTTGGACTGGAGGGCCCTTGAGGTCTCCAGTCCTTGATTCAAAGAAGGAAGATGGGTGGCAGATCTCACTGGATTCATCAATGGAACATAATCCCAAAGCAGCATACATTTGCAGTACAGTGTAAAAAGTAGAGGAGGAAGAAATTAATGATGATGAGATAGAATTTTGAATTGATTAAAGGATCAGTTCAAATTCAGGCATAAAGATATTATCAAATGGAAAATAACTGTTTTAATAACTATAAATGGAAAATATAGTCTGCTCTTTTGTTGTTGAATTATTGCTAAGCAGAAAGACTGATTCACTGTGTTTTCTAACACAACCTGGCCTTTTAAAAAAACCTGTGGAAGTGGGCTGGAAAAAACTCTCTGATATTAATTTGGGTTAATTACCACCTACACTTCCCTCACCCTGCTCTGCTTTGAATGATTTCATTTGCAATTTATTTTATAATGTTTTAAGCCATCACTTGACAATACTGATACAAGTCTATGAGATTTTCAGGATTCAATTGAGTTTCCTGAATGTGTTTCAGGGTGGGCTGCTTGATACAATCTTCCTAAATGGATTCATATTTTATATTTATTCTGCATATACCACTTCACATGGTTTGTTCCTGCTTAAACGTATCATGTGCCCCACTGACCTCACACCCTCATCTATATGGGCATAGCTTTGCCTAACTAACATCATTGGGCCTTTTTACACGACCCCTAAGATCCGCTGGCCACTTAAATTCGGACCAGAGATCTTAGGGGTTCGTCGCTCTTCCTGTGTCCCCACCCCCCTCCGCACTTCCTGGCTGCTGGCTGTGTGAGGGGAGGGAGAAAAAGAGAAAGAAAAGCATGCCGCTCACCTCGTTCTGCCTCTCGTCTCTGTAAAAGTAGCTCTTAAAGAGGCAGGAGCCAAAAAACAACAAACAGAAGCCAGGAGAGCCCCGCACTCACTATCCTTACACCGGATCAAATAATGTTCACCTCCAAAGAGCAGGTACCTGAAAGCTGCGCTGGGACGCGCTAAAGTGGGCGGGGTTGCACTTAATTTCCTGTTAACTCCAGAGCTGGTGGGTAAACATTTTTAATCTCCGGAGCTGGGAGCCATTTGCCCCGGAGTTTAGGGGTCGTGTATAAACGCTTTACATGAATATATTAGAGGAAACTTAAAAATAAATCTAGATCAATGTGTCAGTATTTATTAAAGGTTAGGGCTAGTTTACATGACATGAAAGGAGCAGGAGCAAAAGCAAAGTGTTCTATTTATATACTACCCAACCCAGCATAACTGAGAAATTTGAGGGTGTTCTGTACTCAACATTTTCAAAGCAAGAGGAAGCAAAATGAAGCAATACTGTGTGGAGACAATAGTGATAGTTTTTGCCCTTTATTTTTAGAATATAAAAAGGACACAAAAACAAAACAATGAAAACGATTGGAGAGGAATATAAATTGCAAGATGATATAAGAAAAGTATATTTAATAAGTGCATTGTAATGTTTGTTTCAATTTGTAATGAAATGCTAAAGGATGGCTGACAAAGAAGGTGGGTGTTCAATTCTTACTTTGCCTTTGTTTTCTCCCGAAAGGAAAATACTGTAGTTCTCAATATGAATATTCAAATGAATGAATGAATGAATAAATAGATCAAATGAATAGAATTGAGGCTACAGTCCAAATATTTAAAAGGATGGTGTGGGAATGCCTGGCTCTTTGAAATGAATTATTGTCTTCAAGCAAGAAGAACGGCAGCTAAGGTTGTTAAAGGATTTTTAAAGTACAGCACAATATATCAAAGTGTCTGTCTATGTGCTTTGATAATTCTTAGAGAATGTCAGTGCTAAGTGACTGAAGACAGGAAAACGTTGGCTCCAATTTTAAAAAACAGATAGGGAGGAAGATGAGAGCAACTTCTGACCAGTCAGCTTGACATCTGTACCTGGAACGTTTCTAGAAAAGATCATTAAGCAATTGGCTTGTCAGCCCTTAAAAAGAACACTTTGATTACTGACAGCCAGCATGCATTTTTTCAAATACACAGGACAAATTGTATCTCGTTATTACAGAGGGCACATCCAGACTTGAGTGGTCCAATTCTGCAGCAAGATTCCCATTAAGGTGTGCATGCCTCCACCTCCCTCCGTATGTGTGTGTGGGGGCTTTCCCACCCCCGCCAATTCTTGACCTTTTTTTGTCATGGTTGCAGTGGAACCCATGCAGGAGGGTATTGCACGGGTGCACCCCTCATGCACATTCACATGAAAAAGCTTTATGCAGCAGGGATGAAAGTTAGAGTGCATGTTGTCCTGCACTTAAAAGATTCTTATCTTTTGTGTGATTTATTATATCTCTCACTTTGCTCAAGTCACTTCAGCAGTCCTTCCATTCACACTAATGGAAGTTTTTTCTACTATGAGAAGAGAGCAGACAGATATTTGGATTGCTTCTAATTGCCTCCTTTTTATCAATGCCACTCCCCTTCCTGTCCCCTTTCCCACTCTTTCTCACAGCCATCATTCAGTTGACCATAGCAATGTTCCATTTTGTTGTTGCTGTTAAATAAAGTAAGGGACAGAGTGAAACAGAAGGGGAAAATTAGGAGTGCTCTGAATTGCACCAAAATTGTTAGTCATAGCTCTGTGCCAAAAAGGAAGAGTCACTGCTAAAAGGGGGGTGGGATGGATTGCTCTAAGTCAAAATACAGGCAGATATTGTGATTTGATTCAAACCAAAAAGCACCAAAAGTGATTCAAATAGCAAGCTCTATGCCTGTCTCAACATACCCAGAGATACACAAGCATGACAGAGCAAGGATATGCTGTGGATGTAGTTGACTTGGATTCCAATAAGGCTTTTTACAAGATAGTTCAGGATTTCCAAGGCAGTAAAAATAAGATAGATTATTTGTTAGTTTCATTGGCACTTGCTTGCTATATATGTACAATAGAAAAGAAGTACAGTATGTGAATTTTGAAAGGCAATCTGGTGCTATGGGCAGTTAAAAGGCTAAGATTTTACCCCTTCCTAGTTCACCTTAGATTGTTATAATCTCAAGGTTAGGTTGGAAAAGTTCTTAAATTACAGGCTTCATTGTACTGTATTATTATCAACATGTACAGTGGTAGCTCTGATAATGAATTTAATTCGTTCTCAGAGGTAATTTGTTATCTGAAAAAATTGTTATCCGAAACATGGTTTCCCATTGAAATGAATGGGAAATCGATTAATGTGTTCGGAAAAAGGCAAAAAAGCTAGGTGTGTGTGTCTAGACATCTTTATAAAATGCACTTTAAAGGCTTGCAGTGCTGGAACACCCTCCAGAACACCCCCCTGCAGTCTAATGCAAACATGGACAAGAGAAACCAGCAAGACTACCCCAGCCTGTTCCCACCCAAAGTGCAATGGGGGAAAATGCAAACAAACAAACATAAGATGGAAGAAAAATCCAGCCCATTTTTGCCTGCAGAGCAATGAAAAAAGACTGCAAACATGGAGAAATGAAACCAGCAAGACTATCTCAGCCTCTTCCAGCCAAAAATGCAAAGAAAAGCAGTGCAAAGATTAATAAAAGCTAGCTCCCTATCTTACCAAGTTTGAAAAGTCCAAATCCCTCAGCAAAACATGTCCAGAATGGCTCCAAAACACCGTGAAAAAATGCTCTAACTCCTTTCACCCCTCCACAAACTATTCATCCTGCAATGCATGCAAGGTACACATTTTTTGCAAGGCATTATGAAACACTTGTTATCCGAGGCAGTCCATAGGGAACATTTGCTATCCGAGGCAGCCTTATACCTGGAAATTTCCATTTGTTATCCGAGGCTTTCTTTATCCAAGATACTACTGTATTTCTTAAATGAAATTACTGTGGTAACTATCCTACAGCTAAGCTTGCCCATTTAGAATCATAGAATCATAGTGCACTGTTGAACAGCTCTAACCATCGTGAAGTTCTTCCCAATTTTTCAGTTGAATCTCTTTCCCTGTTTGCCACACAACAGATCCTCTGGCCAGGGAGGAGGCAAACGGGAGACTGCACTGTGGCCATTCAGGCCGCTTTTTCCTGGCATGCAGCACTGATCATCTGGGAGGGAGAGTGAGGACTTTAGCTTGCAGGCCGCAGGCTACTTTATAACCCTTTGTGGGCTACCAGTAGCCTGCGGTCGACCTGTTGTGCAGGTGATGGCAAACCTATGGCACAGGTGCCAAAGGTGGCACGTGGAGCCCTTTCTGTGGACACCCAATATCGCCCCTTCACTGCCACCCATATTCAGATTAAATGGCTGTATTGGCACTTTGCAAAAAATTAGTGGGTTTTGAATCACAGTTTGGGCACTTGGTCTCTAAACAGTTGTCTGGAATGTTCTGTCCCAGGCAGCCTCCAAAGCAGGAGAGGAGGAGAGAGGAATAGAGATCTGCCTTACACCAGCCAGAAACGTGCAGACTAGGGTTTTATTTTTCTTTATATTTGCATTTTTATTTAATTTCTTTTCAACATTATTGTTTTTTTCAAACCATTTCCAGTGATGGGGCAGCTAGTCAAGTGTGTATAGGACTACAAATTGCACTTTATTATTGTCACATTAAAAGCACAGATAAAAATCTAGATGTTAGCCCTAAGCAGAGCTAATTCCACAGCTAGGTACCTAAACCATGGTGTGGACATGGAATTCTAGCCAAATTCTTTTGTGAGTTTTGGCATTTTGTGTGTAGAGTATGTACACAGAACAAATCATCTGAGTTTTCATTACGTATTTCTTATGGGAAAATTTGCTTTGATATAACAGTGTTTTGGTTGGCAAGCATGATTCTGGAACAAATTATGCTCGTAAACCAAGGTATTACTGTATACCAGGGCTGCCCAAGACGTTGACTGTGGGCGACCAGTCGCCCATGGCACCTTTAGGGGTTGCCCGCTAGGTCCCTGTGTTGGGGGGAAATTCCCCTCCCCCACTCACTCGCCCTCTCCAATGGCGGTGGCAGCAGCTTGTTTGGGTTTTCCAACAGCACGTGCAGTGGCCGCAGACGTGGGTCCTAGCCGGCTTGCTGGGCCTGCTTGCCAGAGATACGAAACAGGCCCAGCAACCTTGCCTGGGCCCACCTCCATGGCTGCTGCCTGCCGCTGGAGCCATTGCTGCTGCAGCCGCCACCACCACCATTGCTGCTGTCACCCCCACCTCCTGCCACAGCTGCCGCCCCCAGCGCGCGCCATCACCCCCACCCCCATTGCCGCCCCCAGCCCCGCTGCCATTGCCCCTACCCCCTTCACCACAGTCCCTGCCACCCTAACCTCTTCCCTGCCGCCCTTTGCGCCCTCGGCCTCTCCGGCAGTGGCCTCAGGAAGCTGCCTGCCAGGATGGGAGGGGTGGCCTGCTGGTGGGAGCGACCACTACCGGGAGGGGGGAAGGTGGTGGTGAAGTCCCCCTTTTGTCCCCTTCCCGGCTAGATGACAAGTGCCCCGGCGGCCTCACGGGACAAATAAGCAGCTGGGAAGATGCACACGCGATGCCAAATTCAAAAGGGCCAAGCCTTTCCCCTCCTTGCCTTCACTCGCGTGAAGGAGAGGAGGAGGAAGGCTGCTTGTTCCTTTGAATTTGGTGCCAAACAAGGCTGGGTGGGGAAGGCAAGACTTCCTGGGGGTCCTGGAGTCACCGCCGCCGCCCTTGCCCTTCTGTGCCCGCGCTCCAAGAGTCGACTGTGGGGGATGTTCTGGAGCGTCACGTAGGCCGTGGGCTGTTCAGAGTTGGACTGCCCTGCTGTATACCATGGGGAATATTATTGAAAGCCTTACTGAAATCGAGATAAGCAATGTCCACAGCGTTCCCCTCATCCACCAGGCCTGTAACTCTATCAAAGAAAGATATCAAATTAGTCTGACATGACTTGTTTTTAATTTAACTTGATTAAGATACATCTTTACTTTTTCTTTTATGCACTGTCAGTGAAAGGAATGGTAATTTTTGGGGTCCATTGCCGGCGAGCTAGAGCTTTACAGAATGCAATGAGCAGTCTGAGTCTTTGTAGACAGAAAAGAGATTTATTGGTTGTCAACCAAGGGAGCCCCCACTCAATGCAAAATCGGGTGGGAAGTCCACCCAAGAAACGAAAGGTGATATATTTTATAGGGTTTTCCAGCACTCTGTTCCCTCCGCCCATCTGAACTTACGTCATACACATCTGTTACATACATCAAACATTAATTGACATCTTAGGCAATTTATTTTGTATTCCTGACACCAATTAAAAGTATTCTTTGGGTCCGTACCTGGGTACGTTTGATCTAACTTACACAGGCTGGGAGTGAGGAGCAGAGATAAGATTTTCTTGGCTGGCTACATGTTAATTAACTGTAAAGCATCCAAGCTACAAAAATAATTAGATCCTTGAATCTTATTGCTGGCTCAGCCAATTTTATAACGGAAGTTCCTTTCTCTTAGTGGCCTGCTTCATGCCGGAAAAGCTTGACCAGTATATGTTTGCAGGGCAAAGATATACATGTGGATACAATTGGAGTGCTTATTAATAATTCTACTTCTAAATATATAACTTGTGTGGCTTATATTGTGCAGGGTATCACTTGGGATATGCTGGGGGTTACTAAAATAGCTATATATGCCCGATCCATACCCTTCATCAGCAACTGCATTGTGGGTTTTTTTTACTTGCAATAACCTGATGCAAGGCTTGTAAATACATGTGATAAGCATGCACTGCAATTTATTCAGAGTTCTTTCCCTTTACCACAGGGTTGTAGTGTTATTTATACTATAATTATTTCATTTTTGTAATTTGTTTATATTAAGATTGCACAATATTTCTGCAAGCTGATGAGCTGCTCTGTCCTCCTACAGTATAGGCCAGGCATGTCCAAAGTCAGGCCCGGGGGCCAAATGCAGCCCATTTTCAAATTTTGAGCGGCCTGCAGCCTCTTCTCCTCCACCAGCATGTCATGTATCCCTGCCAGCCGACCCCTCCCCATACTGGATGGGGACATCAGCTTGCAGTTTTATGGTTTGCCTGCCTTCCCTGCCTCCGTCTGTTCCCCCAGCCACCTGTCCAGCTTACCCACCCCCAGCTCCGTTGCTGCAGTGTCCTCCCCGCCTCCTTGCATGTTATAGAGATTTGTCCAAAGTGCGGCCTGGGGGGGTCAAATGCAGCTGAATGGTCGGCCCCCACACATTTTCACCCCACCAAATCTGGTCCTCCCTGCAAAAAGTTTGGTCACCCCTTGTATAGGCCATTATTATGCATCTCTTTTAAAGACTTCTAGGTCATTTTAATCTTCACCATCTTTCTCTTTGCAATACTTCTTAGGCCTTTTCAATACTTTCTTGTTACACACTGGAGACTCACCAGTGGAGGTCAAAGAGGCATTTAAGTGGCTAAAAGCTGCATCGGGTTGAAATACTTAGACTCCTTAATATGACTAGGACCAGGAATCTTATAATTCTCAGGCATAATTTCCTGTTCAAGTGTATTGTTTTCCATTTGATAAGAGCTCTCTTTTCCTAACTGCAATCTGCATGAAGTACATACGTGTGTGGTTAGCGAACACATCCAATCAGTTACTTTCCTCAAGTCTTTACTAACCCAGTGCTCCCCTTTTTAAAAAGGGTTACAACAGTTTTTGACCACTTCTCCCTATGTAAAGGTATATAGTTATCAAGCAGTTATTTTATTAAACTTAATAAAGACTAATAAAGGAGCTTCACAACAGAAATGTTCTAGACAGCTGCACAAAAAACACACTGAACTGAACAAATGAACAGAAGTACACACACTGAGAGCCAGACCACAGCTCAGCTTGCTGGAAGGTAAAATGGTGGTGAGAGGTCACATGACTAAACAGGCACAAACATGTCATGGATTGTATATTGCCAAGATAGCCAGCCCTATCTCCCTACACACACACACACACACACACACACACACACACACACACACACACACACACACACACACACACACACACACACACACGGACACACACAGTAAATTATAATAAACGGACTTGAGGGGTTTTAATTTCTTATCACTATCAACAAGAAATTTTAAGTATTGTATTTATGCCATTGAGATATCAGCCTGAAATTTGGACTTTTTTGAAAATGCACAATTGCATTATGTTGTATATCAAATGAAACCCCACCCTATTCATAATCTTTTAAAATGACACCTGTTCCAGGTCTGTACCTATTATATTAAATGGCATTTGAAGTTATGGTAGCTAGTGCAATTTAGAAAATGCAATACCTCAGAAACTGGTGTGGACCAAAAAAATCTGAAAAAAATATATATTGAAATATCTCATGGTAAGGTACAAATGTAGCAAAAATGTAGCAAATCCATGACATCAAGTTCCAAAATGGATTTTTCCTTGGTTGATTTGACATGGAATGACTCTTTCTAGGAGAAAAAGAGTGAATGTGTGCCAAACAACAGCAAGCATAGAACGTCTATAGGAAAACTTCTCTATCTCACTACAACTAGTAGAGTTCACATAGCCACCCCTGGAGTAATCATAATCAGAAAAGTTAGTTTTCTATCAGAGGGTGGCTGGACAGCTGTTAAAAGTATGGCTAGGCAATTGAAAGGAACTGCAAACTTGAAGCTAAGACTACTTGCTATTAGCAATGCAAATAGCCACACAGATTGTACATCCTCTGTCTCATGGACAGGTTATAAATAAGATATTGCAGCCTTCTATCTTCCATAAAATCAGAGTACATTACTGAAGGATTCTGGAAAAGAAAAAAGAGATGCCAGTCCAGATAGTGGAAATTAATCATCAGAGCTGCAGCAAACTGTCACAAAGTGAGAAGATGAATGCACATACCAAATACTTTGTCATGAGATAGCACTTGGTTTGTGACCTGATTGAGGGGGTCATCCAGATGATCTACTATCCTACCTCAGAGATGGCAGCACATATCCTAACCAAATAATGATCAAAGGACCAATTTGGGAATTGAGGGTTCATGCATGCAAGCTTGAGAAGGGATGTTGGAAGAATACAGCCTTGCAAACAAGATATTGTTCTTTATCTATCAATCAACATGTGGGAGAGGGGTCCCAGGGCTCAGAATCTTTAAGATGCCTTTCTCTCCTCTCAATTTTCTGCTCTCTGAAGACAGATGTGCTGAGATAAAACTCTGTGCTAAATTCATAAAAGAGCAAAGGACAAAGGCATTATGTAAATTTTTGCTTCCTTTAATTAAGAAGTATCCACACTGATCATTTTTCTTTTTCCAAATAAAGTGGTCATCAGATGCTTTTATCTGCATTAAAACAGGAATACTGTAACCAAATTTGAAATCCCTTCAATAGTTACATTTCCAAGTGGGCAATGAATGAAGTTTATCTGGTTTCCAAAGACTTGGGTCTTGAAACTTTGGATCCTGGGAAATAAGAAGGTGGAACTATATGGCTGGGCACATTCCTTCATGGTTCAAGGACAGAGACTGGCTATGAATGGTGCTTCAAGTGCGAAATCCAGAGAGTGAAGCAAAGAGTAAAAACACATCATAAGAAAGCACTCCCTTTACGTCTAACCACTTGTCCTACAATCTTCCTCCCTCCCTCAAAAGAAGGTAGATTATCCCAGTTGGGTTTAGGGTCTTCTTGCAGAATTAATTGTGGTCCAAGTGCCACAATCCCTATAAGTACAGTTTTTTTAAAAAAAATATGATTTACGGGATTGGCTGAAATAAATGCAGAACAGGCAAAATATAAATTAGGAGAATACATTTCCTGGTTAAACATACTATTGAAAAAATGAGCTAGAATGAAAATTAAAGTAGGAGATTACAGAAAACTGACTAGGTTTGAAGACATAGGCGGTTACTTCACGTCCTACCTTGTTCCGAATTATATTTGTACCATGACAGCATTGTTTGCGGTCACATGGTTTTGTTCCTGTTCAGTCCCTGTTTCCATTTACTCACGGGTGTGATTACTTGTCTCGTGACAACTGTTACTTCACGATCTTGTTCCATGACCAATTCTGAATTTGTCTTGCTTTCTTAACCCTTTTTTATAAAAATATCGTAAATAAAACTTTTTCAATATTTCAATTTACTGGTCTTCCGGGATTTACACGTCATTGCTACAGGATTTTCAGTACTTTCTTTGGTGTTTCGCATAGGGAAACTAATGTTGAATGCTGCTTCAGCTGCTGACAACTAGGTGGACACTGGTTGTTGCATGACAGTTGTTACCCCACAGTCCCTTGTCTCGGAACAGGAACCAGGAACCAGCCATGACAAGAGAATTCCCCAGCCCAGAGGCAGGTACGGCTTGTCACGCTCTGTTCCCGGTTCCAGGGGCGTGGTCGAGACAACTTTTTGCTGTCACGCTATGGACGTGAAGTAAGATTTTTTTTTTGTACCAGTCCCAAGTGGGACAGCAAGGAGGGATGAACGGGACGTGAAGTAACCACCATAGAAAGAAGAAGCAAGATAGAGAGTAAAGAACTTAGAAAAAGAATGGTGAGATATATAAATTAATAATACAAGATGAATATAAAGAGAATAAGTTAAAAGAGATATGGCAAAAAATATAAATTAAAAAAAGGAAGAATGGGAAAATGTGGAATAAGAGACTAGTGAAAAATATGTCAGTGAGAGTAAAAGAAAACTGTTACACACTACATAGAAGATTGTACATAACACCTGTGAAGTTAAGTATAATAAATAAAGAAATAGTTCCAATATGCTGGAGGTGTAAAAAAGATAAAGGGACATACCTGCATATCTGGTGGCTGTGTGAGATAAGAAAGAAGGAATGGACATTGACTTTTAAGGAAATTCAAGAAATAATAGAGAAAAAAGTCAAATGACCCCACAAATGGTATTGTTAAGTATGGTTGTGAACACACAATTGAAGAAGGAGGTGGAGTTGGTAATTATAACGATAACGGTGGCAAGGTTAATTTTTGCTAAAAACTGGAAATCCAACAATCAAACAACATTGGAGGAATGGTATGGGTGTTGTGGAATATGGGTATTAATGATAAATTGACTTGTTAAATTAAAATTAGGAAGAGATTTTAAAAGTCTATTGATTTTAATGGAATATGGGATAAACTCTTGGCATATGTTGTTCAAAAAAAGTAAAGGGTACACACCAGGAGAAGAAGAAATGTATTTTTGGAGAGAACTGGGATAGTCAATATATCTGTGAAGATTCTCAGTCATCCAGGTGAGTTTATCTGGAAGTCAAGTCATGGCAACTGGACTTCTTTTCTTGAGATACTGAAATGTTTCGCTGCTCATACAAACAGATTTGTCAAAGCTAGTTGTCAGTCCTCCATTTTATAGTTCTTTTACCTCATGTCACCCTGGTCTGAAATAGGCTCATAAGATGAACAATGGCCTGAATAGGCTTGTTGGTGGACAGTAGTCTCAATAGACTCATTAGGTGGACAGTGGCCTAAGGTGTGTGAAAGCCCCACCTTTAAAATCTTCCCAACACCCATAAAGTATGAGTTGTTAGCCATGGCCTTGTTGATAGAGGTGTGAAGTACTTTTGATTTGTCTGGGGATTGTTGAAATGGCCATTTGATAAGTAGCAGACAGATTGTGCCTGAGACCCTCGTCTCTGTTTAGAGAGGGGATTTCAATGCTCACATGAATGGCTTCCCTGGCTCCTCTCTCAAACCACATATCTTCTCTATCGAATATGTGTACATCGTCATATTTGAATGAGTGCCCTTTTTCCTTCAAGTGGAGGTATACTGCTGGTTCTTGTTCTGAGCTGTTGCCCCTCCTTTGTTGGGCCATCCTCCTGTTTAGTGACTGTTTATTTTCTCCGATGTAGAGATCTGCACCCTCCTCACTGCATTGGACCGCATATACTATATTGCTCCTTTTGTGTTTTGGTGTCAGGTCCTTTGGGTGGATAATGGTCAATATCTTAAGATATGTAAGCCTGGTTTAAGTCACAAATGGGAGGTGGGTTGCATGGGTTTTGTTTTGTTTTGTAAGATTAATGTTTTCTTCCTTTGTATATATGTTGTTTAAAAAATAAAAAAAATAAAATGTAGTGATTTTGTACTGTAAAGTTTATCACAGCGATTTTTTTAACTGAAAATTGAGTTTGACTAAAGAAAGGGCTTTTTAAAACCCTGAAAAATCTCCCTTGCTCCCTCTAGCACCCCACCTAAGTTTTAAAAAATTGGGAAAATAAAAGGCCCCAGAACCCCTCAAAATATAGTCTCCCATTGGAGGGCATAATGAGAATTTTTAAAGAGTTGTTTTAAACAAATTGTGAAGGGGCTTAGTGTTGGAAGAGTATGTGTGAAAGGTGGCCCTGGGAACTACAAGATATCCAGTTCCACCTCAGAGACTGTGAAGGTCAGAAACCAACATCCCAAAGGGAATGCTAATATTTTAATAAATCCATCTGGATACTCTAGTCTCCCCATCACTTGCCTTTCTGCGGATTCTCCAAGAGGTGCCACCATGAGAATACCTCTTCTTTTCCCACAGCAGAAAAACCATTCCTCTTTCCTGGAGCAGAGTGGCACAGATGTCCCTCATCTGCACTGACACCTGAGCCAGCTGAGACAAGCTGAGGCTGTCCAAAAACCCAGCAATGTACTTGAGAATTTCCAAGGGAAGGCTGCTCAGAGCATCCACTTCTTTCCCCCTGGTATTTCTTATCAATTTGTATTTCTTTGTTTCTAAGAGTGCAGGGTCAACCTCTGGCCTGAGAGCAAATGTCTGGAGATCTTGGCTGTAAATAATACTTGATCTTTGCCTAGAAGGGCGCCAAGGATATTGAACAAAAGTGCAACCAAGATAGGCAAGTGGGCAGCGATGCTGGAACCATCCATCGAGGCAGGACTGGATATCAGTGTGAACATTCTTGAAATGTGAAGGAAATTCGTCTCTTCTGAAAAAGTGGTTACAAGAGAAGGTAAATACAGAGCTGCTTTTGTTATGCCTTTGGGTTACACTTTCACCTTGCAGCTGTAAACTGAGGCTTGGTGGGTCATTTGTATCTAGCACATCTGCTAGGACATCTGTGGAGGAGAAAGCCTCCTTGGCAAATCTGTAGGTTTGAGTCCCAAAATCCACGTATAGACCATCAACAGATTTTGTCTGGGATATCTCATGTCCTTTCAGTTCCTTCTCCAGGGCACAGAGGAGTGTAGTTTTTACTGCATCAGATTTAGGAAGTTCCTCTGCACTTATCCCTAAATCGGAAGTATCCAAAGAGACAGTCTTAGTTGGCTTCTTGTGTGCTGTTGGATCCCCAAGACGTGCTCTTTTGCCACAATAGCTGGTTGGTATTTTGAAGGTGTTCTCTGTCTTCACTTCATGAACTTCCAGGTTTCCATACACAAAGTCTTTCTCCCGGGGAGTGCAAGCAGCCATTTGTCCAAAATGAATAAGCATCCTTCCATGGTGCACCAGATACATGTTATACTCCCCTACAGGAACTTCCTTTTTCAGTCTCTCCAGTACTCCATCTTGCCAAGGGGCCAGGCCTGTCCTTTCAGCTGCTGGATTTATTTCAGAAGGAGGTGGGGTTTCTTTACAGTCTCTTGCACTGCCATTTTCTTTCACAGCACGATCACTTGAAGACGTATGTCCTGCATTTGGGGACCCGTTTTTCCCATCGTCAGTTGACTGGCCCGTTACTGCACATGCTCTAAATTCTTTGCTAAACATATTTTCCCATGTTTTATAACCAATCAAATCTACACCTTCTTTGTCCTTTGCCAAATTCTCACGCTCTTCCTGAGTGAGCTCAGCTGGCTGAGTGTCATTTGCTTCCTTCTGACCAGCTCCTTTCCCAGCCGCTGCTTCTCCCAGGTCCTCTTCTTCAGAAGCTGTTTCTTCCATGATATTCTTGCATTCAGGGAAAAGTTCGGCCATTTTGAGTACCCTAAAGAGAGCATCCTGATCTCTCCGGGCTAGGGCCACATCAAGGCACTTTTCATCGGGCTCGTCCTTCATAATATTTTTAAGCAGAATGGCTTCAGAATCAGCACATGGCCAACGATTCCATTCCATAGAGCAGCAAACTATACTGGCTGGACAGACTTGGAGATGTTTTGCCATTTTAAAACGGGTCATGGTAAAAGGGCAGCCATATGCAGAATTGAGGCATGGGATTTGTTCTAGTGGACACAGAAGTTGATGCTCCTCCTCTTTACACATATGAAAAGCAGCACCACAACGAGAATGGCAGTTGATAACTATACAAGAGACAGCAGGCTCAACTGGGACTTGACAGTATTTGTTGATACAGTTCTCACAGTGCTTGTGTAGTCCACGAGTCCTTTGCTTCTTGCCCTATAAAAGATGATAAGAGATTAAAGTACTTCCAGAATATCTTCAGACCAGATCTACAAATCACTTGTAAAATATAGAACAATGTTCTTTTTATGTCCTACAGGTTTCTGCGTGTTCTGTGTAAAAGGTATTTCATGCAGCTCCTCTGTATATTAACCCCTTTCAAAAATATTTATTTATGTAATCTACAGTGCCCACTGAATTATAGAACTACAAATAAACTAACCAGAATGACAGAGGGGAAAAAAGATTCAAGTAAAATTCCTAACCAGTGGTCTATGTGAAGCAAATTTGTTCCCAGGTCCTCTGAGCATACTACAAGGAACACAAGATATGTAGAAGGGTATCTAATACTGAGTCTACACAGTTCAGTATTATTAAAATCATATAATAATGGATTTGGAAGGGACCTACTCTTGAGTCCATCCTCCTGCTTAATGCAGGAATCCAAATCAAAGTATATTTGATAGGTGGTTATCACTGAAGCACTCACCACCTCTTTCAGTAGTTGATTCCATTATAGTTCTGTTTTAACAGGATGTTTTTCCTAATATCCAATTGAAAACTGGCTTCCTGTAACTTGAGCCCATTATTACATATCCTGGGATGATGGAGAACAGATCCTGTCCCTCTTCTGTACAATCTTCCAAGTATTTTAGGAGTTTTATCATATCTCCTCTCATATCTCCCCAAGGCCCAGTTCTTTCAATCTTTCCTCATAGGCTTGGTTTCCAGTCCCCTGATCGTCCTTGTTGCCATCCTCCAAATCTGTCCCACTTTGTCTGCATCGTTCTTAAACTGTGGTGCCCAAAACTAGACACAGTACTCAGGATGGAGCCTGTGTGTGTGTTGTGTGGTTACAGTCATGACCAACTCTTTGTGACTCCAAATTTATGGAGTTTTCTTGGCAGGAATACTGGAGTGGTTTGCCAGTTCCTACTCCAGGCACCTACAGCACCTGGTATTCCCTGGTGGTCTCCCATCCAAGTACTAACCAAGGCTGACCCTGCTTAGCTTCCAAAATTAGGGAAGATTGGATGTGCTTAGGGCATCTAGGCAGCCAGGATGGAGCCTAATCGGTGCCAAATACAGAAGAACTAACAAGCTTTCCCAGAGTGACTGGCTGCTGTTACATGACTTTAAGACGGATTGGACTGCTTGGACTGAATTTGTAGTACTACGTGTGCTTTTCATTTTAAGTTTTCTATCTCTCAGAGCGGCTTTTTTTCTTTTATTCTTTGCTTATTGTGCATAGTTGTCATACTGCCTTTTTAATGATGTAAGAGCCTCCTCATAATCATTGTCCTTAACTTTGTATATTGCCTTTAATGTTTCTTAGCTCTATATTGTCCTTCAACATTGTAGGTCACCTTGGGTCTTTTTTAAGGAGAAAGGGAGGGTATAAATAAAAAAATAATAGCTTGCAGCCTTTTCCCAGGGGGTTGGAGAAGATTCTTTTCTAACCCTATCTGGAAATTCTAGATAACAGTATTTTGTACATCTCCAATCCAAGTGCTAACCAGGACCAGTCCTGCTTAACCTTTGAAACCAAAGTTAGATATATTTGGTGTTATATGGTTTGTCACTAGCCAGTATCTGTTGACACTTGATGCATGCATATCATAAATCATGCATGTTGATAGACTATTTGCAACTAAAAAATAAAGTACTGCTGTTCCCTGCATGTATTTAAGACTGGACATGGAGCTGGCATGCACTCCATCCCTCATAATTAAAAATGGCAAGTTAAATTATTCCTCCTGCAAAATCCCCAGAACTTGTCCTCTGTCAATATTCTCTGCTTCTAATTTCCATCAAGATTCCACATCTACAGTTCCGCCCCCAATTATGTGTACAATATATACAGTATACATTAAATCTGATGAAGTAGACTATAGTCACCAAACATTGCCTTTGTGATTCTGGAAGACTCTTTGTTGTTTCGATTAGGACCACCCTACAATAAAGCCGTATAATCTAAATCTGAAGGCACATACCATAACTGTACTTGGTTGCCTCTGATGTCCCTAAAAGAAAAAGAAAAAAGAATACTTAATAAAGGTATTGTATGATGTGTCCTAAGTTCATAAACACAACTATGGCAGATGGTGTCAAATTTGTATTCTTGTTTGTTTGTTTGTTGCATTTATATACCATCCCATTAGTATACAGCAATATACGTATACATACATATACATATACATATAAAACAACAACACACAATCAAATAAAATATATAACCACACAACAATGAGCTGAAATAAGCAGGCACAAAGCCCCTATGACATAGCATCTCAAAACAGCAGAACAGAGGTAAGTAAATTCAAGGCAGACTGTCTTCAAAGGCCTCTTCAAAGACAAGCTACAGGAAGCCAGAGTTGGGCTGAATATCAGGAAAAACTTTCTAACTGTTAGAGCAGTATGGCAATGGAACCAATTACCTTGGCAGGTGGCGAATGCGCCCTCACTGGAGGCATCCAACAGCAATTTAGACAACCTCCTGGCACATATCCTTTAATTTGTATTCCTGTATTGAGCAAGAGTTGGACTCAATGGCCTTGTGGGTCCCTTTAAACACAATTATTCTAACTAAGCTGCTTCACCAGCCTCTTGAACTTAAGGAAGGGAAAAGCAAGGCATAGCTCCGCTGTGAGTTGATTCCAGAGGGATGGTGTCACCACCAAAAAGGCCCAATTTCTTGTTGAATATTTTCCAAAGCAAAAGCAAAGTGTTCTGCTTATATACCGCCCCATACCACTTCAAGTAATCTGTGGGCGGTTTACAGGTTTAATAACAGTATGCAGGCTACTCATTCCCCGCCCGCCCCCGAGCAAGCTGGGTACTCATTTTACAGACCTCGGAATGATGGAAGGCTGAGTCAACCATGAGCCAGCTACCTGGGATTGAACCCCAGGTTGTGAGCATAGTTTAACCAGCAGTACAGGCATTTAACCACTGCGCCACGAGGCCCCTCCTTTCAGGACTCCTTCAGTGTAGCCACAAAAGGGGGCTTAACCTGAGAAGCTTTTCTGGGAAGAAAACCTTGGGCAAAGGTATTCCAACAAGTAACGTGGCCCCGAAGTGTATATTTAGAACTCAAGAATACCATGTTTCAATTAAAAATGATATTGAGTGGAAACAGATAATCTTTTAATCTCACACACATCTATATGTGACCTGTAGGCAGAATTCTTTTGTCAATTTATGCTTGCAATAGTGAAATGATATAACTGGTGGTGGCAAATCAGTGCTCATTAATAAGGCATTTTAGGTGTATGCCCAATTGAGTGATTAGAAGTGTAATGTGCAGCTAATTAATGAAAGATAATCTGCCACAAAAACGAGTAAACTGGCAATAACATTATGGCTGTACTAAAAACCATGGTAGCATTTAGCAGGATGATACAGATAGCCAAATTAAGCTAAACCCTCTTATACTAGGTTGCTTGATTTCGTGTATGAACTATGAAGTAGTACGTATGTAAAAGGGCACTACATATTAAGTGCAGATGTTCAGGTAAAGCTTTATTTGTCTCTGAGTCAGCAGATAATGGGAAGAACAACGATTTGTGCATAGCACATAATGGATCGATTGATCCATCTGAAGATTTATGTCCAGGTTTTTGCTTGTGAAAACTGCAAAACAATTTACAAAGACCAGAAGGGTAAACTAAAAACCAGCCAGTACAAAAAACCAACTTGAATTAATAGGAACAATAACATAAAAACAGAAGTACAGTAGATCTAAATTGTGAAAAATGAATATTTGTTGTTCAGTCGTTCAGTCGTGTCCGACTCTTCGTGACCCCATGGACCAGAGCTCGCCAGGCCTTCCTATCCTCCACTGCCTCCCGGAGTTTTGTCAAATTCATTTTGGTTGCATCGATGACACCGTCCAACCATCTCATTCTCTGCCGTCCTCTTTTCCTTTTGCCTTCGATTTTTTCCCAGCATCAGGGACTTTTCCAGGCAGTCCTCTCTTCTCATGAGGTGGCCAAAGTACTGGAGCCTCAGCTTCAAAATCTGTCCTTCCAGTGAACATTCGGGGTTGATTTCTTTTAGAATGGATAGGTTTGATCTCTTTGCAGTCCAGGGGACTCTCAAGACTCTCCTCCAGCACCACAGCTCAAAAGCATCAATTCTGCGGCAATCAGCCTTCTTTATAGTCCAGCTCTCACTTCCATACATCACTACTGGAAAAACCATAGCTTTAACCATCCTGACCTTAGTTGGCAAACTGATGTCTCTGCTCTTTAGGATGCTATCTAGGTTTGCCATTGCTTTCCTCCCAAGAAGCAGGCGTCTTTTTTATTTCGTTGCTGCAGTCGCCATCTGAAGTGATCAAGGAGCCCAAGAAAATAAACTCTGTCATTGCCTCCATTTCTTCCCCTTCTATTTGCCAGGAGGTGATGGGACCAGTGGCCATGATCTTAGTTTTTTTGATGTTGAGCTTCAGCCCATTTTTCCACTCTCCTCTTTCACCCTCATTAAGAGGTTCTTTAATTCTTCCTCACTCTCTGCTATTAGAGTAGTATCATCTGCGTATCTGAGGTTGTTGATATTTCGTCCGGCAATCTTAATTCCGGCTTGTGATTCATCCAGACCTGCCTTTCTCATGATGTACTCTGCATATAAGTTAAATAGGCAAGGTGACAGTATACAGCCTTGTCGTACTCCTTTCCCAATTCTAAACCAGTCAGTTGTTCCATATCCAGTTCTGACGGTTGCTGCTTGTCCCACATATAGATTTCTTAGGAGACAGATAAGGTGGTCAGGCACTCCCATTCCTTTAAGGACTTGCCATAGTTTGTTGTGGTCTACACAGTCGAAGGCTTTGGCATAGTCAATGAAGCAGAAGTAGATGTTTTTCTGGAACTCTCTGGCTTTCTCCATAATCCAACGCATGTTGGCGATTTGATCTCTAGTTCTTCTGCCCCTTCGAAATCCAGCTTGTAGTTCTGGAAGTTCTCTTTCCACATACTGCTGAAGCCTGCCTTGTAGAATTTTGAGCATAACCTTGCTAGCATGTGAAATGAGTGCAATTGTGCGGTAGTTGGAGCATTCTTTGGCATTTCCTTTCTTTGGGATTGGGATGTAGACCAATCTTTTCCAGTCCTCTGGCCACTGCTGGGTTTTCCAAATTTGCTGGCATATCTTATGCAGCACCTTTACAGCATCCTCTTTTAAGATTTTAAAGAGTTCAATTGGAATGCCGTCACCTCCACTGGCCTTGTTGTTTGCAATGCTTTCTAAGGCCCACTTGACTTCACTTTCCAGGATGTCTGGCTCCAAGTCAGCAATTACGCTATCTTGGTTATCAGGGACATCCAGATCTTTCCGATATAATTCTTCTGTATATTCTTGCCATCTCTTCTTGATCTCTTCTGCTTCAGTTAGGTCCCTACCATTTTTGTCCTTTATCATATCCATCTTTGCACGAAATACCCCTTTAATATCTCCAATTTTCTTGAACAGATCTCTGGTTTTTCCTTTTCTGTTGTTTTCCTCTATTTCTTTGCACTGTTCATTCAAGAAGGCCGCCCTGTCTCTCCTTGCTATTCTTTGGAAGTCTGCATTCAATTTTCTGTATCTTTCCCTTTCTCCCTTGCATTTTGCATCCCTTCTCTCCTCCGCTATTTGTAGGGCCTCGTTGGACAACACTTTGCTTTCTTGCATTTTCTTTTATTTGGAATATTTTTCATTGCAGCCTCCTGTACAATGTTACAAGCCTCCATCCATAATTCTTCAGGTGTTCTGTCCACCAAATCTAGTTCCTTGAATCTATTCTTCACTTCCACTGTGTATTCATATGGGATTTGACTTAGGTTATACCTAACTGGCCCAGTGATCTTCCCTACTTTCTTCAGTTTAAGTTTGAATTTTGAAATAAGAAGCTGATGATCTGAGCCACAGTCAGCACCAGGTCTTGTTTTTGCTGACTGTATAGAGCTCCTCCATCTTTGGCTGCAGAGAACATAGTCAATCTGATTCCGGTATTGTCCATCTGGTGATGTCCATGTGTAGAGTCAAAAGAGTGTTTGCAATGACCAGCTTGTTCTCTTGACAAAACTCAATTAGCCTTTGCCCTGCTTCATTTGGAACTCCAAGGCCAAACTTGCCAGTTATTCCTTTTATCACTTGACTCCCTACTTTAGCATTCCAATCCCCTATGATGAGAAGAACATCTTTCTTTGGTGTCAGTTCTAGAAGTTCTTGTAAGTCTTCGTAAAATTGGTCAGTCTCAGACTCTTCAGCACCGGTAGTTGGTGCATAAACTTGGATTCCTGTGATGTTCAAAGGGCTGCCTTGGAATCGTACCGAGATCATTCTATCATTTTTAGGTTGTATCCCAGCACTGCTTTTCTCACTCTATTGTTGACTATGAAGGCTACTCCATTTCTTCTTTGGGATTCTTGCCCACAGTAGTAGATGTGGTAGTCATCTGAACTGAATTCACCCATTCCTGTCCATTTAAGTTCACTGATACCCAGGATGTCAATGTTTATTCTTTCCATCTCACGTTTGACCACATCCAGCTTACCCTGGTTCATAGATCTCACATTCCAGGTTCCTATGCAGTATATTTCTTTGCAGCATTGGACTTTCCTTTCTCTTCCAGGCACGTCTGCAGCTGAGCGTCCTTTCGGCTTTGGCCCAGCCACTTCATTACATAAGAACATAAGAACATAAGAAGAGCCATGCTGGATCAGGCCAAAGGCCCATCTAGTCCAGCTTCCTGTATCTCACAGCGGCCCCACCAGATGCGTTTGGGAGCGCATGAGACTAGATATCTGTCTCCTGATACCACTCCCCTGCATCTGGCCCTTGAAGTACCCTGGTTTAAAGCCTAGAGATTACACATCTCCATCATGGTTTGTAACCCGTGATAGACTTTTCCTCTAGGAATCTTTCCAATCCCCTTTTGAAGGCATCCAGGCCAGATGCCATCACCACATCCTGTGGCAGGGAGTTCCATAGACTTACAACACTGCTGGGTGAAAAAATATTTTCTTTTGTCAGTTCTTACTCTCCCAGCACTCAATTTGAGTGTATGTCCCCTAGTTCTGGTATTTTGAGAGAGGGAGAAGAGCTTCCCTCTATCCACTTTACTCATACCCTGCATTATTTTGTATGTCTCAATCATATCCCCCCTCAAGCGCCTTTTTTCCAGACTGAAGAGGCCCAATTGTTTTAGCCTTTCTTCATAAGGGAGGTGCCCCAGCCCAGTAATCATTTTAGTCGCTCTCTTCTGCACCTTTTCCAGTTCCACTATGTCTTTCTTGAGATGCGGTGACCAGAATTGTACACAATACTCCAGGTGGGGCCTTACTATTGTTTTGTATAACGGCATTATAATGTTGGCTGTTTTATTTTCAATCCCCTTTTTGATAATCCCTAGCATAGAATTGGCCTTCTTCACTGCTGCCACACATTGGGGAGACACCTTCATGGAGCTGTCCACCAACACACCAAGATCTCTTTCCTGATCCGTCACGGATAATTCAGAGCCCATGAGTTGATAGATGAAGTTTGGATTTTTGCCCCAATATGCATTACTTTACATTTGGTTACATTAAAACGCATTTGCCATTTCTCAGCCCACTCCCCAGTTTGGAGAGATCCTTCTGGAGCTCTTCACAATCTTCTGGTTTTTACCACACGGAAAAGTTTTGTGTCATCTGCAAACTTGGCCACCACACTGTTTATCCCTGTCTCCAGGTCATTTATGAACAGATTGAAAAGCACCGGTCCCAGGACCGAGCCCTGGGGCACACCGCTTTTCACTTCTCTCCATTGTGAAAATTTCCCATTGACACCTACTCTTTGTTTCCGGGATCTCAACCAGTTCTCAATCCATAAGAGGACCTGCCCTCTTATCCCCTGACTATGCAATTTTCTCAGCAGCCTTTGGTGAGGGACTGTGTCAAAAGCCTTTTGAAAATCCAGATAGACTATATCCACCGGTTCACCCAAATCCACGTGCCTGTTGACCTTTTCAAAAAATTCTAAAAGGTTTGTAAGACAAGATTTACCCTTACAGAAGCCATGCTGATTTTCTCTCAGCAAGGTTTGTTCTTTTATGTGTTTTAAGATTTTCTCTTGGATGAGGCCTTCCACCATCTTCCCTGGGACAGATGTAAGGCTAAGGCGGCCTGTAGTTTCCTGGGTCCCCCTCCTTCCTTTTTTTAAAAATTGGTGTGACATCCGCTATCCTCCAGTCCTCCGGCACTGTGGCCGTTTGAAGAGACAAGTTGCATATTACCGTTAAGAGATCTGCAATTTCATTTCTCAGTTCCCTAATAACCCTTGGGTGGATGCCATCTGGGCCCGGTGACTTGTTAATCCTCAATTTATCAATTAGTCCTAAAACCTCCTCTCTTTTAACCTGTATTTGATTTAATTCTTTAGTCAAGAGGGGCGGCTCAGGCAGCGGAATCCGCTCAAGGTCCTCTGTCGTGAAGACAGAAAAAGAACTCGTTCAATTTCTCTGCAATGTCCAAGTCCTCCTTAACCTCCCCTTTTCCTCTCTCACCATCCAGAGGCCCAATTGGTTCTCTGGCAGGTTTTCTACTTCTAACATATTTAAAGCTTTTATTATTACCCTTTATATTGCTAGCCATGCGTTCCTCAAAGTCTTTATTTGCCTCCCTTATCATCTTTTTACATTTCTTTTGCCAGAGTTTGTGTTCCTTTTTATTTTCCTCATTTGGGGAGGATTTCCATTTACAGAAGGACCTCTCCTTGTGCTTTAGAGCCTCTCTAACTCCACTCGTTAACCATGCTGGTGTCCTCTTGGACTTAAATGAGCTCTTCTTTCTTTGTGGTATGCACTTGTGCTGGGCCTCTATTATTGTTGTTTTAAACAGGCTCCATGCACTCTGAAGAGATTGGATTCTTCTAACCCTCCCCTTCAGTTTCTCTCTAACTAGTTTCCTCATCTGAGGGAAGTTTGCCCTTCGAAAATCAAGGGTTTTTATGTCTGATTTGGTTGACACTCTTCCTCCGACATGCATGGCAAAGGTAATTGCAGCATGGTCACTGTTCCCCAGAGGCTCAGTGACATTCACATCCCTGACGAGGTCCTGAGTATCACACAATATTAGATCTAGAGTTGCCTGTTCTCGGGTGGGCTCCATGACAAGTTGCTCTAAGGCACAGTCATTCAGCAAGTCGAGAAACCCAGTTTCTCTTTCTTGCCCGGAGCTCGCATTGGCCCAGTCAATGTGGGGATAATTAAAGTCCCCCATGATTACTATCCTATCCCTCTTAGCCACCTCCATGATTTCTCTCCTCATTTCAAGGTCCCCCTCAAGTTTTTGATCTGGTGGACGATAGAATACTCCAACTATCACATCACTCTTTGGACCTGGTAGTTTAACCCACAGTGATTCTGGCGGAGTCAGACCCTCTGTCAATCTCCATTCTGCTGGATTTTATGCCTTCTTTGACATAGATGGCCACTCCTCCTCCAACCCGCCCCTCTCTATCCCTTCTATAGAGTTGATAGCCTGGGATTGCTGTGTCCCACTGGTTCTCCACATTCCACCAGGTTTCTGTTATGGCTATTATATCAATGTTATCCCTAGCTGCCAGATGTTCAAGTTCTCCCATCTTTGCTCGGAGGCTTCGAGCATTGGCGTAGAAGCACTTGTACAGTGGGTCCCGCAACAGCTGCTGCCTTGTTCTTCTCCCCCCACAGCTTTTATTTTCAGTAGACGAACTGTCACATTCCACTATTCTGCCAGTGTTAATACTTGCTATGTCATCTCTATGTGATTCTCTACCCTCTCCAACCTCATTCCCCGAGGATGAGGTGTTCCGAACCGGATGCCACACAGCTCCTGTCGGCTTTCCCCCAGTTATCAGTTTAAAAGCTGCTCTGCTGCCTATAGCTCTGGAGCTACTTGTACTTGTCCTCCGCTCTTCCTCAGTAGCATGTTGGACACCTTCCGACCTGAGGGGCTCATCTTCCAGCGTCATATCTTTTAGCCTTTTGTTTCTGACCATGGGATGTTCTTGGCAGGGATACTGGGGTGGCTTGCCAGTTCCTACCCCAGGAAGTCTTATTACAGGCCTCATTGTCAGCAGTGTAATTAGCCTTACAATGATGAAAGCACAGTTCAGCCTGTTTTACTTTGTAGCCTCACTGATCAACTGGGACACAAAAGTAGAAATGTGCCCCATTTATAAGATATTCCAGACTGAGGCAGAAATGAATATAGCATAAAATAAATATTAAAGTGTTTCAAAATCCATCAAACACATCATTCAGTCAATGTTTCTGAGGTGGGTAACACTTTATGAAAAGCTGCTGTTGCTGCCTTCAGAGATACTGGCAGCCAAGAGCCTGCTCACACGGACATCTACCAGACACAATGTGAGACAAGTTAGTGTCGACAGATGTGTTCACATAAGAAAAAGTCTCTCCAGTATCCCTCATTGATTCTGATTTTGGTTTTTGGGGGTTGAAACAACACATGTTCCATTTAAGATTTCTTGAATTCCAAGAAGAATTTAATCACCTCCTTTAATATTTCCCTAACTGATGCAGCACAATTTTAATACCCTGCTTGATGGTTGCATTACTCTTTCAATATGCCACCTTGGGCCTTTTTACACGACCCCTAAGATCCGCTGGCCACTTAAATTCGGACCAGAGATCTTAGGGGTTCGTCGCTCTTCCTCTGTCCCCACCCCCCTCCGCACTTCCTGGTTGCTGGCTGCGTGAGGGAGGGAGAAAAAGAGAAAGAAAAGCATGCCGCTCACCTCGTTCTGCCTCAAGTCCAACCCCCTCATCTCTGTAAAAGTAGCTCTTAAAGGGGCGGGAGCCAAAAAGCAGCAAACAGAAGCGAGGAGAGCCCCGCACTCACTATCCTTGCACCACATCAAAGATTTTTCACCTCCAAAGAGAAGGTACAAGAAAAGTGCGCTGGGTCGCGCTAAAGTGGGCGGGGTCGCACTTAATTGTCTGCAAACTCCGGAGCTGGTGGGGAAACATTTTTAAGCTCCGGAGCTTGCAGCCATTTGCAGCGGAGTTTAGGGGTCGTGTATAAACGCCCCTTGTTTCTTTAGCAACAACAAAGGAAGGTCAGAGTGGCTGGCTGAATAATGTCTGCAAGAACAGGTGGGGAAGGAGGCTAGTCAACTCCATGGGCTCCACCCCCATAAGGCAATCCTGTCTCAGTGGGTCTGCAGCTGAGGTGAAAGGCAGAAAGAGGAGATTAGCAACAATTCATCTCCCCAAACTTCACCCCAATGTTCTCCCCTCACACTGCTAGTCTTCTGCTGCTGTTGCCATCTTACTTGTGAGTAAACTGGGTAAAATTATATACATGAGCACTAATTAAACCTTATTTACGAGTAAACCAACTAAACTGGTGATCCAAAGACCTGTGTGCACCATTCTCAATAAACATTTCCAGTGTGAAGTCATAAACTAAATTGCACTAGAGAAAAGAACCTTTAAGAGCTAACAAGACAGCTCTAAAAGTCTCTGGCTGGACAAGCTTACTGGGTTACGTCCCACAGACACAATTGCAATGGATTCAGGATAGCAGAAGTTTTCAACATAAATCATAGCTATCACTTTAATTGAGCAACAGGAAAATACACTTCCAGATAATTCAGCTTAAAGCAATGATACTATGGAGTTTCTCTCTTTGTTCTCTCAAGCACTTAATGCAAATGAGATGATAACATAGTCATAAAGCTGATGATGACTAAAAATCTCCACAGTTGTAGTTTTTTAAAAACCTTATCAGTTGTCTATGCCAGCAAACATATGAATAGAATACAATAGGGTGAGATCAGTACCTACAGTTTCACTTATCCAATGCCTGAAAATAATACATTAAAAACCCTGAAATACACCTTTCCTAGGTGTATTACCACAACTGTCCACTAAAGAGAAACATATATAAATATATACAATATAAAGCAGTTCTGTGCCTGTGCTTTCTGGCATCTGCTGGGGTAGAGCTTGGAACTGATCCCCCTTGATACCATGTTCCTACTATAATTCTGTTTCATTTTGATTCTTTTTTTGTGACCTTAGAGCAGTGGTTTTCAACCTGTGGGTCCCCAGATGTTCCTGGACAGCACCTCCCAGATATCCTGGTCAGCTCAGCTAGTGAGGAAGACTTCTGGGAGTTGCAGTCCAGGAACATCTGTGGACCCACAGGTTGAGAACCACTGCCTTAGAGTGACCCTTTGCAGGCATAACTTGTGCAGATGTCCACTACAGACAAATGGAGAACAAAAGGATCTACCCTACATGCATACATATAGACCTAGATGGAACCTTGCCACTGCTGGATGGGACTCATCACCTCTTACCCTTTTACCTTTCCTCTGTCTGGATGTGGTGGAGACTCCATCAATATACATTACCTCCTGATAGGAACTGCCCTAAACCTTTGAAGATGCTCCTGTTACGAAGAAGGTAGATGATTGTTAAAAATCACCATCACTCCCAGGGCTCTTTTCCCCTGTTCCCAGTAGATCTAGCAATTCTTCTTTCTGTCAATTCTTTGGGATGGAGGAAGAGCAAGTAGCAACTCACTCACTAGCAGGAGGACAGCCCAGGGACAGAGCGGCCTTGAGCTCACACTAGGGTATGGCTATAAAAGGGGAAAACATTGATGATGCTTTTCAGTGGCTCTCAGGGCAGAAAAGGAGGCTCCACTTTAGGCTGAAAAGGAAAAACAGCAAGGAACAAACCATCTGGATCAGCTGGCTGGGAGTGGGGAGAGGAGGAAGAGAAGGCCACCTCCTCCCTCAACTTTCCTGATCTAGACTTTTAAGGAAAGTTGGGATGTATGCGTGTGCACTCCCACTTGCAGGCATCACATACAGCCTTTGTGTCCACAGCCCTTGACCACCCACATCTTAGAAACCAGCAGAGAAAGTATTGATCATTATGTCTATCAGAGCCAGTTTCTCTGTTGCTCTGTTTGTTGTAAGTATTTGGATCATATCATCTCTAAAAATAGCCTCAGCAATGACTTGCAGAATTCCAGAATGGTTATGTAGCCCTCAAACTATGCATGTATCCAGAGCACATGAAGATGACAAGAAGGCAGCTGAAGTAAAACCATCACCCAAATAAGGAGCAAACGCTGAATAATCTCCTTTAATATCTTAGATGAGGCAATCCTTCCCTACTCCAAAAGCAGCTATTTTACAGTCAGGAAGCCACTGTAAACAGGAACATAACAGTCAATTATTTAAAACTTGTGGGAAAAGCTGCAGGGGTCAAAGACAAGGCCAGAAGGCAGAGCAATTAAGGCTGCAGAATGGCCACTGTATTTTCAAGACGAATACTGTATTTCAATAACAACAGCAATCTTTATTTACGGTCACAGACCCATCAAACTGACCACTAGAATTAATTAAAACAAGGGTGATTGGTTGTTTAACGCAACAGCAGTCTTAAGCGGGTGTCCCAAATACTAATTATTCTATTTCATTTTAGTATAATTCTTGTCCAGATCAGAGACATTTGTTGCTCCCTGGATATGAGCCAGAGGTTTGGAGTTAATCTCTCCAATGTTCCTCCTGGGAGAACAGCCAGCCTTCTGCAAGCTGCATAGTCCCAGGGTGTCATCAGAAGAAGGAAAGGATAAACCACTTTTGAGTGTTCTCTACCCAGAAACACTTAAATAAGGGGCTATAATGAGTCAGAATTGGCTTTTGACACATAGAAGCATAAAATTGCAACACTGGAAGGGGCTTATAAGGCCATTGAGTCTGTGATTATGATGATTAACCAGTTGTTGAACTTTATCACTATGCATTTCTGTGACCTGACTGTACAAATACAGTAATACCTTGGTTTAAGAGTAATTTGGTTTAAAAGGATTTTGAAAGACAAGCAAACTTTTCTTCTAAATTTTGCCTTGATCAATCAGTAATGCCTTGATATACAAATAACAGAGCAGGTCACATGATCACAAGTGAGCCAGTGATGGCTCTCCCTCCCTCCCTCCCCCTGCTGGATTTTGATTGTCTGGAATGTTCTGTCCTAGACAGCCTCCAAAGCAGAGGGAGGAGAGAAGAATAGTTTCTCTTGCACCAGCCAGGAATGCGCAGGTTAGGGCTTTATTTTTCTTTATTTATATTTTTAATTTGTTTTCAACATTCTTATTTTTTCAAACCATTTCTAGTCATGGAGCAGCTAGTCAATTGTGCAGAGGGCTACAAATTGCACTTTATTATTGTCACATTAAATATCCAGAGTAAAATCCAGTTGTTTGTCCCAAGCAGAGCAGATTCCACAGGTACCAAAACCATGGTGTGGACATGGACTTCTAGCCAACATCTTTTGTGAGTTTGGCATTTTGTGTGTACAGTATGTAGTCTATGGGACCCCAGAACGAATCATCTGAGTTTCCATTATTTCTTTGCTTTGATATAAGAATGTTTTGGTTTACAAGCATGTTTCAGGAATGAATTATGCTTGTGAATTGGGTTTCTAAGAAAAGGGTTCAGAGAGCAACAGGAAGTGTTAAGATTACCAGCGAGGTAAGAAACACATGCTTAGTTAATAAAGGTGTAGCTACACTAACTGTATCCCTTGAAAATACTTGATTGTAATATATAAACATATAAATATTCATCAAGTTTAAGATTCAAAACATTTCTGGAAATTTTATGATGTTATAATTTACCAAATCTCTACCCAGTTATTAGAGCACCCCTGCCTCTTGATAGTTGTCCCACAGAACAACTTTGAAACCCTTCACAAGAGAGTGGAGCAGAAGGCACTCAAGTCCCAGAAAGTGGCAGGGAAATAATTAGCAGCAGCTATACTATACTATACTATACTATACTATACTATACTATACTATACTATACTATACTATACTATACTATATGGATGTGGTGGCTCAGTGGGCTAGAGCACTGAAACTGTCAGTTTCAAAGTCAGCAGCTGGGCGCTTCGAATCCTGGGTGCCATGCACTGGAGTGAGCTCCCACTGTTAACTCCAGCTCCTGCCAACCTAGCCATTCAAAAGCATGTAAGTGTAAGTAGATAAACAGGTACTGACGTTAAAAGTGGGAAGGTAAACAGTGTTCCATGCACAGAAATGCGTTCAGCCATGCCAGCCACATGACCACGGACTTGCACAACACTGGCTCTTTGGCTTGAAAGTGGAGATGCACACCACTCCTAGAGCTGGACATGAGTAGCACGCATGTGCGGGGGGGGGGTTACCTTTTTATAGTATTGTAATGCCTATAGTTAGTTTGTTTGCTTGTTGGAGTTTTATACCCCTATGTCTCATCTGCATTAATTTTGAACCTGTTAGCCCTGGCCCTTTGTATAGTAGATAAACAGTGGGGGGGGGCAGGGAGCATGTCGCGTGCCAGACCGATCCTGCCACCCTGTCCCCATCGCCATTGCCATCGCCGCCATCGCCCCGCCCACTGCCACTGCCGCCTCTGCCGCCTCTGCCGATGACCCTGACTCTGTTGCCCCCGTCGCCCTTGCTTCCCTCCGCCTCGCCCCCACCCCTGCCCCCGCTGCCACCGATCCCGACCCCCCTGCCGCCATCCCGATTGCCATCGCTTTTGCTGCCCCTGCCACCACCAAGCCCGACTCTGCCTCCGCCATCCCAGCCCCCTGCCGCCGCCGATGACCCTGACCCCGCTGCCCCCCCACTGCCACCGATCCCGGACACACACCCCCGCCGCTGCCACCGTCATCGTCGTCCCCAACACTGAGTTTGGGCACTCGGTGCCAAAAAGGTTCGCCATCCCTGGTATAGTAGTAGTAGCCTGTGTTAAAATATGAAGTAGAAATAGGAGTTGCTAAGATGTGTCAAGATCTCACATATTTGCATGTGAAAAGGGATCAGATGGAAAAAGTGTGGGGACGGCTGGTGGAGAGTTGTGGATATGAGCTGGTAGAGTGAGACAGTTGAGAAAGAGTTAGAGTGAAAACAGCTGTTCTTTTGCTTTAAACCCTGCAGCATTACCCACTCTGTGATGCATGAATGTGCAATCAGACCTACAAAGGAAGCATGTGTTTGCACCAGAATGATTAATTACAAGTCTGTTGAAGTCCTCCAGTATCCAATGATCCAATTTTTCCTCTTTCATATGTTTATATTCCTCTCTAGTGCTGACATAGGCTAGACAGCTAAATTGGAATGGGATGGATCTGGCTGAACATGATTGCTTAAATAGGAGATCAAGTTTATCACTTCATGTGACCCTTACACCCATATGGTATACATAATTCAAGAGACTTTGTTTGACCTTGATCTTTTCTCCCTTAAGAAAACCTACCAACAAAAACAAAAGTCATCCTCCTTGCCCCTTCCTCTGCCTGGGAGGAGGTTTTCAATATTTACACTTTTTTTTTCTAAATTGCATCTGCACTGCTCTTATAGGCTTTTTAAAAAAATTACTTCCTTCTCCTGCCTCTCTGTAGGGGAGCAGAGGAAGTTTTTTAATTTCCCAGTGTCCTAATGTGGTTAAACTCTCTTCTTAAGCCACTTAACAATACTGAGAAATCGAAAGTTGAAAGGAAATTTAAAGAAGCAAGCTGTGCTTGGGTTTGATCCCAGCAGCAGGTGCTGAAATGAACCAAAACAGAACAATCCTACCCAGACCTAAAAAAGAGTAGCCTCTAACAGGGAGCTGGAAGATGCATGTAAGAATGCTCTGGAGATGGGCTGGTTTGTGTTGGCAGTTACATCATTTGGTGGCTGGCAGTGGGAGCGCATCTGTTTGTCCTATAGTGGACCAAACAGGGGGACCAATGACGGTTACTTCACATCCTTCCTCGAGCCGAGGTGAACTTGCCTCCATGTTGAAATCGGTTTTAGTCACATGACCTAATGCCGGTTCTGCTCCTGTTTCTCTGTACTCACAGGCATGCTGATTGAAACCGGCAGTAATTTAACCGCATGTCCTCGATCCTTACCTGGCGGTAAGGAACAAACACAAACCAAGGTGAACTGTTCGAGGAAGAATCTTGGTCGATAAGCGGGGAAAATGGATTCATAAGAAGGAGTTATAATTCCTGTTGTTCGATACATCGAAATACCGATGTTCCTCCCCCCCTTCTCAACCAAAAAAAAGTAATCGCACTAAGTATTTTCTCGATGCGGATTAAGAGGTACCGCACGTCCCCTGGGGACAGGCGGATCGAGAAGCAGATTGAAAAGATTCCCGAGCCCCAGGACAGGAATCTCTCACCCCACTTGGAGCACAGTTCAGGGGGCATGGTTGGGGTGAACTTGGATTGACTCCACAAGGACATGAGGTTCCGTTCCTTCGAACTCGGATTGACCCCACAAGGATGTGAGGTTCTGCTCCTTCGAACCGGTCTCCAGCAGAGCCACAAACTGCAGCGAGAGGGACGTGAAGTATCAGCCCATCATATGTCTGAGTAGTCATTCCCATAGAAACCCTATGGTGCAATCATCTATCCACTAGGGAAAAGATGCAGTTACATTAAACTGGAACAGACTGCCAAAGAATGTAGGAGATGATAGAATATTTACTTGTCTTGTTCTTCTGCTATTTCTTGCAAAATACACTTCTCTTCTCTAGGCATGTTTTCCTTTTTTAAAAAAAAAGGAAAATGGGAATATTTTCATTAAAAAAAAACCACAATAAATGCAGGGGGTTGGGTGCTTATATAGGTTTTCTGACACATGATTGTTTTTCTCTGTTATGCTGAACTAAGAAAGCAAATACATTGCAATTTATTGCACGTTTTGTCCTCCTTTTGAGCCATTCTGTTTTGATCCAAGTACCAGCACAAAAGTAAATGCCAACACAGAAGTAAATGTAAATTAGTCCAGCCCTTTTTTTCATTGCTACCTACAAATTTTCAGATCACTGGGAAGTGCTCCCGTATTTTTTTTAGGATGAGTAAGATCACCACTTTTTAATTTGGTTTCTAGTACATGGGATTTCCAGTATCAGACCAAACTAGCACAGGTGCGTCTTAACTAGAGATAGACTGAGGAGTTAAAAACAAGTTTATTCTATACATTTCTACTGCAGAGCAGGAGATCATAAGGCACAGAGACCGAGACTTCTGTTTACACTGCAAAATAAGCAACTTTTTTTCACCTCTGCCTGATGTGGAATCTAAACTTCATCTTCATTTCTTGGCACTCTTGAATGGCATTTCTTATTGTTAATATTATAACAATTATTATAATCTTGGTCAAAACAGATCCTTGGACCAGATTCCGTGGAATACTTGTCCTGCTTCTCTGCCTTTTCACAACCATGTTTTACTAAACATCTGAAATGTTTACTGCATATTCATCCTTTTCTTTTTGTGGAGGTTTGTGCAAAATAGTAACACACCAATGCTAGTAACAACTTGGTCCATCTGTTGCATGCTTTCATCTGTTTCCCCCCTACTAAAAATGCAAATCATAATTACTTTTAAAAACAAATCACTTGCTGCTCTACCAACAATGCAGTCTTCATTGGCAAAAGAAGCATTATAAAGTAATTCTCATTACTTTATAATCTCATTATAAAGTAAATGTTTCCAAATGTATGCAAGAATCTGAGACGAGGTACTGAGTATCATCTGAATTCATCAAATCAATAAAGGCAGACCATGTCTTGCACGAACCATTAGAAGAATACCCCCCCCCCTTTTGCTCTTCTGACTTGTTCAGTCAACTTGGCCATTAGATCACTACACCACTCTTTTAAAAAACTGCATTCATGTAATTTGTCTATCCATTTTCCAATTATCAGCTAATGATGCTGCCAAAACAGACAATTGTTATGAAATGTTTATTGTTAAGGTGGATGTACCTGCAACTAACAATGCAAGTAAACCCAAGGTCAACTGATTGATGCATTTTTATTTAATTTCTTTTTAAAAATTAAATACAGCCAACCAAAACTTAAAAACGGATGGACAAGGTTCATCGGATGGACATTGTGGATGTCTAACCCTACCCAAATACAATTTGCCCAAAATTTGGCAAAATTCTACATTTATTAAATTCATGCCTGTTAATTTAAGATTTTACTGGCCTGAAAGCTCTTCCTCTGATTCTAGATATGTTTGTAAGCAACTTATGCATACTTGGGAGTAAAGAACATGCCCTCTGCACATGCTCAATGCCCCTTTAATATTATTTAATACTTTGAAAGATTGAGCACTGGTATTGAAAACAGATCTTAAAGTCACACCCTCCTGTTAAGTCCACCTTGTCTCAAAACAGGAAATAAAATATGTAATAAACACAGCCTGGACATCATCTGGACTATAACTTGGATCATTTAGTACTCCACACCTTTCAATCAACCACACTGAAATATATTCTTAATAAAGAAATAATAGGAAGCATATCGACCTACTAGCTTAATATCATGCATGCATTTTGGTAAACTTCTGATTGAAAAATGGGCTTTATATATTTTCCTCAATTTTTCCTCAATTTTCCTTAATTTTTAATATCAATTGTAGCATTATAACATAGCATTTATTGTTCAGCACCTAATCCAGGACGTGTACCGTACATATATTTTTAAATCTTACCGTTAATATACAGCCTCTCCGCTTGTACCTGACATCAACTGTCTCCAGCTGAGTTGAAATGAGGCTTTTAGGAGGTAGCTGGGAACAGAGCAGAGGGGGGAGGGAGAAAGTTGAGGAGGCAAAAAAAGAAAACTACTACAAGTGGCATTGGCCGTTAAAAATAAAATGTGAGCTCAGCAACATGGTTCAATTTATAGAACAGTGCCCTTTCGTGATATTTATTTAAACTGCTACTGCCAGTACGAAATTTAACAGACTAGAGCAGCCAACCGTTGATTCATTCTAATGGGGTTATTCTTCTGACTGTTCGGGTGGGTATTATTTCATAGGCTTTCAGCATCTTCTTCCTTATACAAAATTATAACGAAATTATATTTTTCTCCTTTCCTTTTTAATACCAAATAGTGCTGAGAACATATTTCTTCATCCACTGAAGCTTATTAGTTTATGGAACTTTTACAAGCTGACTGTTTCCATGAATGCTAGTGGAATCAAAAGAGGAATTAGTTGCTTAGATAATAAACTGTGTTGTGTGTGTGTTGTGTCATTACAGTCGTGACCGACTCTTTGTGACCCCATGTCCATGGAGTTTTCTTGGCAGGAATACTGGAGTGGCTTGCCAGTTCCTATTCCAGGCACCTACAGCGCCTGGTATTCCCTGGTGGTCTCCCATCCAAGTACTAGCCAGGGCTGACCCTGCTTAGCTTCCGAAATCAGGCGAGATCGGATGTGCTTAGGGCATCTAGGCAGCTTAATAAACTGTGTTGGTTGTCTTTAAAGATAATAAATGTAGATAAATAAACTTCCAAATTGTGGTTTGGAGGCTGCTCGGAAACTAGCTGTAGGTATGAGTGCCCTCTTTAGATCTCTTCCATTTCCTGTTGAACGATTATCTGCCATCCTTTGCAAAATGACAAACTGCAGCTCACACTTGCCCTCAACTGGAATTAGAAGTGGCACTTTGGGAAGATGTCTGAATACAGTTTGGAGTGCAAGCAGTTTGCCAGTTCAAGTGTTATGCAAGTGACAGTGCCATGGAAGGCTCAGAGGACAGTCAGAAGCTAGATGAGAATGTTACTTTGGCTGCTTTTACATGACCCCTAAAATCTGTTGGCAACTTAGAGCCTTTTCACACCACCTCTAAGATCCGCTGGCCACTTAAATTCGGACCAGAGATCTTAGGGGTTTGTCGCTGTTCCTGCATTCCCACCCCCTCCGCACTCCTGGCTGCTGGCTGCGTGAGGGGAGGGAGAAAAAACAGGAAGAAAAGAGACGTGGCTCACCTCCGTTCTGCCTCTCGCTCTTGCCGCAGCAACATTCCAGTCTCTTAAGTAGCTCTTAAAGGGGCGGGAGCCAAAAAACAACAAACAGAAGCGAGGAGAGCCCCACACTCTCTATTGTTACACCGCATCAAAGAATTTTCACTTCCAGAGAGCAGGTACTTGAAAGGTGCGCTGGGACGCGCTAAAGTGGGTGTGGCCGCACTTAATTTCCTGTAAACTCCGGAGCTGGTGGGGAAACATTTTTAAGCTCTGGAGCTGGGAACCATTTGCCCCGGAGTTTAGGGGTCGTGTATAAACGCCCTCAAATGCAGATCCCCCCCAATGTGGTTTTTGTTCTGCTTCCTGTGTTCCCACCTCCCACACTCTATTGCTTCTGTCTGCAGTGAGGGGAGAGAGAAAAAAATGCGGGCTCACCTCCGCCTGCCGTTGGCAGCAGCTAATTGTTCCAGCCCGTTAGGATTCCTGTCTGTTAAAGGGGGGGACCCAACAAAAACAAACAAAAAGCGGAGGAGGGCCAGGCATGCAATGCTTTAAAACAGCAACAAGGATTTTACCTTCTCCAGACCAGGTACTTGTGAAATGCGCTGGGGCACGCTTAAGTGGGCGTGGTTGTACTTTATTTTTTTTAAGGTCCGCTGCTGGTGGGAGAACAATTTTATGCTCCGCATCTGCGAGCATTTTGCAGCGGATTTTAGGGGTCATGTGAAAGCAGCCAACTCTCCAGGAAACAGCTGTGGGAAATTCATAAATACAGAAATACCACTGGTTCTGTCTCTCTTAGGGACTAAACTGAACAATGTTTCTTCCCAGCTATATTTTAGGAAGCAGCAATTCAATGAATTAATAGTGCTGTGTCTCCTTCTTCACTTGGGTCAGAAGCAAACCTATGGAACTTCTAAGTGGAAGGATCAGCTGACCGGCTTCTGTCTCTGCCCTGGGGCTGTCCTCTTCCAAATGTCCTCCGCTTCCAGGATTCCCATGAGTAATGCCGAAAATGCTAGTTCAGGAATGTCTTCACCTACAAATCACAAAAGCTTCTAAAATATCCAGTGAATGATAATGAAACACTAGCATTTTCATCATTTTTACAGGATGACTTTGGAGGCATCTCAACAGGTTATGCAGAATTTTAAAATTTAAATTTGTGTTAATTCCAAATCAATAATTCTACAAAGAATAACTAGTCTAAGAGTAATAAATAAGAGTAACCACTCATATAAGTACATTTGAATTCCACTAGATAGATAGATAGATAGATAGATAGATAGGAACCTTTTCAAGGTGGCAGGCAGATAGTTTTAGCTCCCCTTTAATAAATACAAATGTTCCAGTCAGGGGCTTTATTTATTTGTCAAGATTTAGTCAACTGAACTATCCAAAAGGCTACTAACTGGATGTAACTTGAGGGATATGGGGATGTCTGCTTTGTTATCTCCTACTTGTACTAGAAACAGGGTCAATATACAGAATCCTTCTACATGTGAATTAATTCATATGTGGCAGAAATATATGAAATCTCTGCTCCTCCCATATCTCTATTATACCTTTTTGGGGACATGCCGGTACTTATTTTAAATTTCAAGATTTAAAAAAAAACATTGTTGTAATATATGTTGAACATGCACATTATAGATTCTGACATCTGCCTATTAGGCATGGAGATTAATTGACTGAGATGAATGCATGATGTAATGAACCTCCCAGTTCTCTTAACTGGGATGGAAGTAAATATATTCATATCTAGACTAAGCAGTCATATCAGGTGTTGGGATCCCAGCAAAGCTGAGGATACAGAAAACAGAACTTTAAGATTTTATAGAACAGATGGAGAGGAAGAGCAGTAGGATGTCAGAGCCTTCCTGAGAAGATAACTGAAATATCTGAGCTTGAATCTCATGGGTCAAGATTTTGAACACACACATCCTGCGCTGAGCCACTAACAACAGAATGTTCAAGAGAGATAAACCTCTGCTTCATAACATTGCAAAATAAACTTTTGAACTATGACAACTAAATGCTCTGCAGACTATCTAATACAGGGGTCCTTAAACTACAGCCCGTGGGCCGGATTGAACCTGCAAGGATCCTGAATCCGGCCGCCAGCCATTGCAGAACCCCTTCTTGCCCTCCCCTTGAGCCCTTCCCGAGAAGGGCTGTCATTTCAGGTGGTCTTTGGACAGCAGCTGAGGCATGCAGGGCAGCTTCATGGAACAAGCCCTCATTTTTTCCTTGTCCTCCTCCCACCCCTGTTTTCTTCTGTGGAATTGCAGGGAATGACCGGGGCATTGCGTCACCCTTCTAGCAGACAGCTATAAGGGAATTGCTGAGCCCCAGCCATGCCAAGCCTGGCAACCTGGAGAAAAAGAGCGATTGTTGCTCTCCTCCTTTTTCTCCTCCTCCACTATTTTTTTTCAAACTATAGTCCAGCCCCCAACAGTTTCTGAGGGACAGTGAACTGGCCTCGTTTAAAAAGTTTGAGGACTCCTGATGTCAAAGTCCCACCAAAATATTTCTCCCCCCAAGAGAAATGCAAGAAACAGGAAGCATTCAAAGAGTGCTGAGGAGGGTAGGAATCCATGACAAATGGGTTATTTGCCTTCTCAATCTTAATCCAGGGAGAAAAAGGAAAAGTCAAACTGATTGGGGAGGCACGTCACATACCCATAACACAACAAACAATGGGAAATCATCAGTGAAATCCAGCTGGCAATTAATTGTCAAAAAGGGGGGAATCTAAGTAGGAACTTGGAAGTGTATGAAATTACAAAATATAAAATACTGGGATAAAAAGTCTTGGAAGAAACAGGGTTAATATTTTGGTGCCAACTATCACTTTGGCAAATGGTGGAAGGGAAGATAGAGCAAATAAGAGGTTAACATTTCTTGTATCTTATTTACCACAAGATAACCCTCTACATGTAACCCATAATGTACAGTACTGAGTAAAAATGACATAAGAAATATACAACCAATTTCTTGCTATGAGAATGAGAGGTATACTTGTTTCAGTTGAAGTTTGTTTGGCATCTAGACAATAATGTTACAAGCATGAGAAGAATCCCCTCAGGAGAGAGATTGTTTGAAGAGCTGAGTGTGAAACCTAATCCTTGACTTCAGATGCAACTTCAAAAACAGCCCTGCTGCTTCCTGCCTCATCTAAGAAGACTACCTGGCGGAAATAATCTTTCCAAGAAATTTACATCTAAGAATGATCTCCTAGCAAACCACATATTTTGGGACATGCTTTGAAAAAGAGGGTATTGCCCATAAAAGCTTGCAATGATTTTTTGTTCTTTTATTAAAACCTATAAAAAGGATCACCTATCATCGTCTAGCCTTGCATTTGTATTTTGTAATGGCCACACAGCTTCCCCCCATTTTTAAACACTTAAATGGAACTTCCCCCTTTTTAAACACTTAAATGGAACTATCCAGATAGAAGTATGAGATACAGTAAAGACAAAGGAATTAAAATACAAAAAAACAGCATGAAGGGAGTGTCCTAAAGCAGGATAAGGGATCCCATGGAGAATACGAAGGGGGGGGCACCACATGAAGTGCAAGAGCAACACAGTCTAAGCAAAAGACATAATTAAAATGACAGATGGTTTTAAAATACTTGGGTTGAATGTTACTTGATTAGCTTGAGTGATTAGAAAGAAACTATTATAAAAATGCTGAAATTACACCTCCTGGATGTGGTGATGCTGCAAGAAATACACCACAGGGGGAAAGTGAGTGCACCTTTCAAACAGGCTGGCTTGGAAGCTCTACCATGCATCAAAGGGCCTTTTCACATGACCCCTAAGATCCGCTGGCCCCTTAAATTCGGACCAGAGATCTTGGGGGTTCGTTGCTGTTCCTCTGTCCCCACCCCTCCGCACTTCCTTGCTCCTGTCTGCGTGAGGGGAGGGAGGAAAAAAGGGGACAAAAGAATAAAGGCTTACCTCCCGGTGCTGGTGGAAGTTGCTCCGACCCCCCCCCGTCACTTCCTGATTCCTTCTCTTAAAGGGGCGGGAGGCAAAAAACAACAACAAAAAGAAGCGAGGAGAGCCCGGCACATCCGCATCAAGCAATTTTCACCTCCCAAGAGCAGGTACCTGAAAAGTGCGCTGGGTCGCGCTTAGGTGGGCGGGGTCGCACTTAATTTCCTGTAAACTCTGGAGCTGGTGGGGAAACATTTTTAAGCTCCGGAGCTGGGAGCCATTTGCCCTGGAGTTTAGGGGTCGTGTATAAACGCTCAAAAACAATAGGAATAGCTTTCCTCCTCTTCTAACAATGCCCTCTAGCATTACAAATCTAGTCCAAGCAGAATGAGAAGTTTGTGTTTATTGAAGGGGAGCTTAGACTGCTTTCCACTAAAAAAAGTTTCCTGTATGTACTTTACAATTTCCTCACACAAACACACACAGAGGGGGTGGGGGAGAGAACTTTGTGATTATTAAATAAGAAAAATTGCAAAAGGGCATACTGTATTGTGCTGGAGGGAAATACAAATGTAGGATTAAAGAAAAAAAGATTAGTAGGTTAAGCTAAACTGTCATGTTGCTCTTTAAATGTAAATAACTTAATGATTAAAAATGGATGGCTGATATATGGAGGTACATACCATCAGAGGATCAGAAATGCACCATTCTCCTGATTTCATTCTTATTCAAGAACTGATCACATACATATAAACACCAAAATTGCAAACCAAATTGAATCAAATTACATAGGTATGAGGAGAGTGGCCAATCATGCCCTCCTCATAGTAAAATGGAGAATTGGTTCTCCAAACCTAAATATACACTTGGATATTAAATTCCAATCTGCAATCCTGCCAAGGATTCATAAAGGAAAGGAAAATAATATAAATCAACTTTATAAAGCAAATGTCACCCCAAATACTAGAAAGACATTGCTCTGCAATGTCCTGATAGCAGTACTGTGGAAAGCATTTTTACAGGAAAGACAAAAGATTAAAATATAAAACAAGGGAACTAGAAATGAATTTATATAGCACAAATACAAAGATGACAGCTCAAGAACAGAATTAACCATGTCGAAAACAGAACTAAACACAAAAAAATCCAATTGATTGGCAAAAGCACTTTAGAAAAACAAAAACAAAATAATGGCCAGAATGACACTAGTTGTACCCACCAGTGTCATACAATTGGTTTAACCCTCAGAGGCAAATTGCTACAAATGAAGAAGTCTAGGAATTTGCTGTTCTACAGAAAGCCAGTAACAGCGATTCACCACTGTAGTTTACATGGATTAGGTAGTACTGTCAAGAAAAATATAATAGGATTCTGCTAATATAATATAATATAAAAAAAAAAATCAAAATACCCTAACAGTTACCCCTCACAATAAAGAATGTGAGAAGAAGGATTGCAAATAATTTTGTGGGTGAAAAATCCAATCTTTTAAAGTTCTCTTTGATTCTGCCAACTCCGGCCTATAGCCTATTAAGTGACTTGCAAGTAATTGACTTCTCCATGTGACCGGGAGCTACGTAGATTTTCCTGGAGTTCCTTCCAGTTTAAGAGGTAGGATGTTCTTTCATTCTACATTATAGCCTGGGCATTCTTTCCTGTTTCTTAAAGATTTATAGATATTCTGATAAAAACTCCTGTTTTAACCTGGTGCTGGGCATGATGGTAGCTGAGGAACAGATGCACATTTATGTAGAGATGTTTTGTGTCTTCCACTGTGCCCCAGCTTATTCCCAGTAGCCTTTGAAAGTTATTGTTCCTTCTGGAGACTTTTTACTTTGTAGTTTGGCAGTGTTCCTCATAGTTCAGTATATGGTCCAAAGTGACACCTAGGGGCAAAACAATGATTTAGTTGGATTCCTTTCCTGATAAACTTGTTTCTGAGATGCTTGCTTGTTTCTCAGAGGAAAGGCACATACTGCAGTCTTGGACTCTTTGGGTTTAGGTTGGGTTCCATCACAGAAGAACTTTTCTGCATCAAGTTCTTCTAATCTGTCTGTTAGAAGATGTTCCATCAACTGAAAACTCTCCAGCCGAGCCGCAAGTGGAAGATTTGATAGCATAAATAAAATGTATAGTGCCTTGAGAAAGTGGTTGGTCATTGTTATGGGTGTTAAACAAAACCAGAGCCAGTACACTGTCCTGGAACAGGTCATTCTTTGGAGTTCTCCATTGGCTGTGTTGTCCTTAAAAGCTTATGAAAAACCTATGCTTTTGCAAAGGGGTTACTTTAGTTAGATTATAATATTTGGTTTTATATATAACTTTGTAGTAGTAGCTGAAGGTAGTGTCATAGGCAGATGAGAGGGTAATCAAGGCTACCCCCCAATATTCCTGTTTCAAAGCTATCTCAATATGTAGAACTTATGCTGTCCAGGTCTTCCCAAGGTCTACAGCAACCCTGCTGTGGGAGGAGATTGATTCCATTACTTCCATTAGATAGTTAAGGACCATTCTTTGTATGGATGGCAAAGTGGTGAGAGATCAATTAGCATCCGCCATTGTTTTCCTACCATGGAATATCAACAATCTAAACGGTTGTTCCAGGTTCAGAAAATCTCTCCTTCCCGTCGCATCATGTGACATTATCGAATTGTATAGAATGTTTCTGCACACAAGTAGGGGCAGATCTGCACAAATGATATTATGTCTCTAGAACATTCCATGTGCTGCAACTGACTGCAGCAGTAGTTACTTGCAAGGCAAGGCAGATTTGACTAAGCCAACTCATGCTTCCTCTGCTCCCTATCCTCATTCCTTGAGTCCATGAATCAGAATATTCAGCTATGGTTTTCCAAATAATTGAGTTTAATCTGCAGGTCTCTCTTTGGAACAAACAACTTCTTGGGCTTAAACTTACTGGCAATTCTAAGATGCAAAGCTTCACTAGCCATCTTTTCAGTATCAGTTAACTGAAGTCATTCAAAGGTTAGTCAGTTTCCCATCCAGTGGATTTAGTGCATTATTAGCCCAGTCTTCTTGCAACTGTTTTCTGAGGTGCAAAAGGAGTACTTTTTTTGAGTCTTCTGCTTTGCTTTCACAGCTTGATTTGGCACCCTTAGCTGCTTTATCACTGATAGGCTTTATATGTGATCTACGATCTCAGATAATTTTTTAAGCACAACATACTGGTACTTTTCAAATCATTTTAAAAAAATCTGATCAAGCACGTGTTTCACGCTTTTGCAGAAGTTGGTTGGTTGGTCCATAAAAGTCCCTGTTCTATCTGTTTGAGGCATTTTGAAAGTAAGTAAATAGCCATAGTGTTTGTGGAAGGCTCCCACACCTGTAGATTGTGCACAATCTGAGATGCACACTGCACAATCTGAGGTGCACACAGCATTTGAACAAAAATGGATGTTCCACAGCTCTGTTGGGAATATAATGTCTGACAGTTATTAGTTTCTGTCTGAGCAACAGCAGACAAGACAGGCCTCTTAACAAGCAGAGTATAAAAATAAGTGTCAGTGTGGTCATTGTTCTTCAGCAAAGCTGGATGCTAATTTTGAAATGTGCATCTTGTGAAACATCAGGAGGAGCCAAATGGCATAACATTACATTGCGGTTGGACCCTGTCATTGATTCCTATGAGGCTATACTAGTGGGGATGCCAAATGAGGGATATTACCTCTCTCTCAAACAAGGCACAGTGGGGGGTGGGGAAATGGCACAGGAATCTCAAGATCCTATTAAATTTAGCCGATTAAGTGATTCACAAAATCCTGCACAATCTGATCAAACTATAGTTATATATCTCCCTTACTTTAATTTAAAGAAACAACTAGGTATGGTTTAAATGACTGGTCAGATATTTAGTCATTCATCCTCATATCTTGACAGCTTCAAAATGATTTGGCCAGCATAAGATGGCCCAGGCAGAGTCTCAGAAAATGAACATGTGTTTCCAGGCACTACTGCTGAATTACCTATTGTGATTTCTCTAAGGAAGGAAAAAGGTGTTAGTTAAGTTTCTATTAAGCATCCCATGTCTGGTCTCAAGAGAATATGATTTGGGTATTCCA
Organism: Phrynocephalus forsythii; assembly: GCA_029282475.1. Taxonomy (NCBI): domain Eukaryota; kingdom Metazoa; phylum Chordata; class Lepidosauria; order Squamata; family Agamidae; genus Phrynocephalus; species Phrynocephalus forsythii. The sequence continues at coordinate 4,842,887 of JAPFRF010000011.1, forward strand.
TTTTCTCGTTATGATGGAGTAACCTATATTTTTCCGCATCCAGTCTGAAATACTCTCTCATGCCAAATTGCATCAGTTGAAGAAATATTCACCTCTCTTACCTTGTTAATCTAAAGTGGCAAATTTTTTCCAGGTCACAGCTCTTTGGAATGAGATTCTTCTGTAGAGTTCAGAAGGACATTCTGATTTATTTTTCCCACCACTAATTCTGCTATCCACCTATCAGTGGTGCTGACAGGTAAAATAAAATGGCTGTGCATGAATTATCCTGTCTGTGGCACATTGTTCTGTAATATCTACGCTACCATTGAATGCCAGTGATATAATGAAAGTTGAAGGTGCAGGAAATGATCTGAATTAGCTGCAGTGTGATGCAATCTGGACAAAGTGGATAAAGATATTCTTCAGCTGCTGCCTGCAACAGATAATTTCAGATAAAAGAAGTATCTCAGTTTTCATGGGATAAAGGCAATAATATGCTTCCACCAGATACTGTGCTGCCATAATTCCCACCCATCCTAGCCAGCACAACTGATGATGAGGGATGATGGAAATTGGAGTCTACCAACTTCCTTGAGGGCCATGTATTCTTCATATGTCATCTAGAAGAATCTACTACAATTAAATGGTCTTGGCTAACACCTTGCTCAGGTCACTTTCAGCCTCCTAAACTTTTCCACAGTCCTTTGCAGTGTTCTCTACTGCATGGTTCAGGGACAGACTTCAATTTCTTTTTCTTCTTCTCATCTTTTTCTTTTTCTACATTCAGTCTGCGGATGGGCATATATCAGGAGTACTGTGATGGGGGTTCCTGCATGGCAGGGGGTTGGACTGGATGGCCCTCGAGGTTTCTTCCAACTCTATGATTCTATGGAGGAAGACCACAAAAGTGAAAAACATAAGGTCATCATTCTAATCTGGCATCCTAGAGACGTCTTCCTGTATCTAGGGAACACAGCAGTGCAGCCCAGCTCTTCATCAGAAAGCAATGGTTGAGAATTCCACATACGTTCAAAATTGATGAGAATGAATGTAACCTTCAGCAACTTCATTCACTGGAAATGCCAACAGTCTCGGCAGAATGGAAGGGTGGTTGTCTTTAATTTGCTGTCAGGTTGATACAGAGAGTTATGATGGCTGCCCCAGGATTTTCTAGTAATAAAGTACTCCAGCTGGTTTACTAGTCCCTCCTGGTGGTGCTGTGGGATCATGAAACTTTTCCGAGGCTGCACAGACGGCAGGCCAGGTGAGCTCATCAACCATAAATGGCTCAGCTGAGGCAGAGTGGAGATGGACATTCACAGCCTCTGGTTCTGCAGCCAGGTGCTCCAATCCCTCGTGCCGTACCAGCTCCTGGTTGCCTATTACAGACAACCCGTTTCTCAGAGTGAAGCAGATGACGCAGAGCTCCTGCAAAAAATAAGTCAGTAATCAACTTGTCTCGTGAGTTCCAAACCTAGCAATTTCCCATGAACTAAGGGCCTTTTTACACGACCCCTAAGATCCGCTGGTCCCTTAAACCCGGACCAGAGATCTTGAGGGTTTGTCGCTCTCCCTGTGTTCCCACCCCCCCCTCCGCACTTCCTTGTTCTGTCTGCATGAGGGGAGGGAGAAAAAAATAGAGAAAAGAATGCACTCTTACCTCCGGAGTGCCGTGGAAGTTGCTCCGACCCCCCCCCGTCACTTCCTGGTTCCTCTTAAAGGGGCGGGAGGCAAAAAAACAACAACAACAAAAAGAAGCGAGGAGAGCCCAGCACTCTCCGCATCAAAAATTTTCACTCTCCCAGAGCAGGTACCTGAAAAGTGCGCTGGGTCGCGCTTAGGTGGGCGGGGTCGCACTTAATTTTCTGTTAGCTCCAGAGCTGGTGGGGAAACATTTTTAAGCTCCGGAGCTGGGAGCCATTTGCAGCGGAGCTTAGGGGTTGTGTATAAACGCCCTAAGATAGTTTCTGGAATGAAACTGGGCTAAATCTATTTAAAAGCACATTCCAAAGCAGATGCACAGGGACTAATTATAGACGCTACCTAGAGGAGGAGGAGCTGCCTAGATGCCCTAAGCACATCCGATCTTGCCTGATTTCGGAAGCTAAGCAGGGTCGGCCCTGGTTAGTACTTGGATGGACGACCACCCGGGAATACCAGGTGCTGTAGGCACCTGGAGGAGGAACTGGCAAGTCACTCCAGTACTCCTGCCGAGAAAACTCCATGGACATGGAGTCACAAAGAGTCGGTCACGACTGTAACGACACAATACACACACCTAGAAGAGGAAAATGTGTGGAAAAACGACTCCATTGATCCCACTGATAAGCTTATTATGCTTTGCACAAATGTTGAACAAAGGTAAGGATACTTGTTCCGGGGTAGGAAAATCCTTATTAAAAGCATTAAGTATTGTAAACAACTTGTCCCACGAGCGAAGCACTCCTCTAGAGTAGCTGTCCCACAGAAAACATACCATCCACCCATTAATGTGGCAGAACATATATCAGATCAGTGTTCTTTTATACCAGTCTCTGGATTTGCAGAAAGAAAAGGTCCTCTTTCACTGAAACGGACTCCTGTGCCTGAACAATATCAGAAAAACCTTCTCTAAAGTTATACTTGAAATTATAACTATATTCTTGCACGACACATTGCTCAATTCAATGCTTTCATATTCAGTGGTAAAAATGAACCATTCCTTCAGTTTTGGAGGAAAATTGCTCCCAGTTGCAGGGTGCCAGTCTATTATTTTTCCTTTCGTTTCTTGAAAAGCACAGTAACACTACAATGATTGATGACATCAAACATACTGTTGGTACGTCCGTGCATTTAACAAGCGACAGTTGGGCCAGCAATTACACTAGATCAAACCTGTGTGTTACCACACACTGAGTTGTTATGCACAATGAAGTTACAGTTAGAACAGGCACAATTCTTGCTCTAACAATGGTTGCTTATTCATCTGCTGCACAAAATATCGCATTGAAATTGAGAGGTGATATATTAAGGAGCTGGTTCCATAACATTTCAAGAATGGCTACATATCTTTCTTGAAAGCATTGTGCCCACCTAAAAACAATTCATTGTGTCTGCCCCTTTGTCATTCATTATGTTAAGAAACTGGTGGCACTGTATAGTTAAATCTACATTATACATAGGTGCCCAGACTGCAGCTATGGACTGCATACCAATACAGTAGTGGCCAAAATTGTGAAAATCTTTTGGGAAAAGTTATTTTTGAGGTTTGATGGCTAATATTAATCAATCAATTAATAATAATTAATAATAATTAATAATAATAACTGAATTAATTACACTTACTTGTGCTTGAATATGCTTCATTGTACTGGACTATATATTGTCCCTCATTACTGTAAGCCACCTTGGGACCTTTTCCAATGAGAAAGGCAGGGTAAAAATACTCAAAATAAATAAATATCACTTGTTTAGAGTAGTAGCATATAATTATATATCAATGGAAAGATAATTTAATCAAGATTGCAACAAAGTTTGTTCAATTATCTGTATTATCTGAAAAGTCATAGCCAAATAACCAGAAAAAGGAAGCACAACTTGATATCTGGTAGCTTTCCTTCATCTGTTTGTAGCCAATGAGCATGAAAGTTTAGAGAGCCAATCAGGTGTCATCTTGTTTTGGCAATGAGCCAATCAGATCACAGTCGGATTCAGTTACTGATGTCGTCATTTATCAGTGTGTCGCCCAGAGTTCCCTTGGGAAGATGGGCAGGGTAGAAATTCAATCAATCAATCAATCAATCAATCAATAAATGTGATTGCAATCAAGTTGGTTGGGGTTTTTTGTGTTATTATATTTAGTGAGCTTGTAAAACATAATAAAATTACAGTACTGGTGCAAATAGTTAATTAGTTGACGAGAAAGCAATTAAAATAGTACACTAGGAACCCCTGTATCCACTGATTCAGTTATCCACAGTTGGCAGAGGAAAAAATTAAATAATTCAGCAGCCACAAAGCAAGCTACTATCATAAAACAGCAGCCGTAAAGCAAGCTACTGTCGTAAAACAGCAGCGTTAAAGCAAGCTGCTGTCATAAAACAGCAACCATAAAGCAAGCTGCTGTCACAAAACAGCAGTTTTGGGAATTTTGGTGTTCTCTCTTATCCACAGTTTTCATTATCCACGGAAAGGCCTGGAACTAATCCCCAGCAGATACCGGGGTCCTACTGTATTATTAAGTGAACAAGGCTACAGTTATAAAGAAATTAGAAGAAAAAATGGTGGAAATTTAACCAAAGGTGGAATTTCTAATTTTTTAAAGAGGTATAAGGAGACTCAGCCACTATAAGACCACACTGGCAAAGGCAGGAAAAGGTGCACCACAGCAAGAAGAATTAGAATTAAGATATTGTGCCTACATGACAGAAGAAAGTCATCTGGGTGTATACAAGATGAAATGGCGGAACACAATGTAAAGTTGAGTGCAAGGACTGTTTGGCGCAGACTGCAGGAATTTGGCCTAAAATTTAGAATTCTACAAAAAAGCAACTTTTTATTTCTCAAACAAAGGTTGAAAAGACTAAACTGGGGTAAACCCCATGTTAGCTGGACAAAGGAGCAATGAGACAGTGTTAGTTGGGGGCCAAGATCTCCCTGTGGCATAAAATACATAACGAAAAGAAGATTTGCATCCTGATTGCATTACATGCAACGTGAAATACTAAGTCAGTGTTATGATCTCAGGTTGTATGACATCAAAAGGTGTGGGCAGAATTGGTGTGATTAATGGGGATATAAATGGCCAAAAATACATTAATGAAATACTTGAACCCAAAGTAAAGCCTTCCTCACATGCTCTTTTCCAAGACAGTGAAGCATTTCTACAGTATTTCAACAGGATTCAGCTCCAGGTCATGTTGCTGCTGTGTGCAAAAAGTGGCTGCAAGATAATCATATTCCACTGTTGGAATGTCCTGGGATTAGCCCAGACATTAACTCAATTGAAAATCTATAGAGCCGACTAAAGAAATTTGTTAGTCAGAAGCGACACAGCAATAAAACCCAGTCAATAGAAGCAATCATGCAATCTTGGTTTCACTTTATAACAGCTACAGAACTAAAAGACCTGGTTCACTCAACTGAAAGACGTTGTAAGACCATAAATCATGCTAAAGGTTACCCAACTAAGTATTAACTGACATGGTGATATTTTTTCTCGTGCCCCCCCCCCCGTTTTTCTACATGTTTCACTTTCCTTCTTTATAACTGCTATTTTAATAGCAAATCCTTCATAAAAGTTACTGTATTACATTCTTGATTAAATTATATTTCCATTGATATATAACTTTATGGTAGCACTCTGAAAACAAGTAGTGTTATTAGCCATCAAACCTCAAAAATACAGTATATACTTGAGTATAAGCCTAGTTTTTCAGCCCTAATTTGGGGCTGAAAAAAGGGGTCCTTGGCTTATATGCGGGTCAATACTTTTAGCCACTGAGGCAAGTTTGGGTCGATGGCTAAAAGTCATTTTAAACATTGTGCGACACTTCTCCTGCCCCCCCCGAATGTTTAAAATGACTTTTTAAAAGGTCATTTTAAAACAATGCTTAAAATGACTTTTAGCCACCAACTCAAGCACTTGCCTTGGTGGCTAAAAGTCATTTTAAACATCACACACACACCCAGCTCACAAAGGAGGAGTTGCCAGGCCCTGCTGCATTTCCCACCATAGGCTTATACTTGAGTCAATAAATTTTCCCAGTTTGGGGGGTTTAAATTAGGGCCCCCGGCTTATATTCGGGTCGACTTATAATCGAGTATATACAGTAAACTTTTCCCAAAAGGTTTCCACAAATTTGGGCACTACTGTATAACAAATAAATAAATAAATAAATAAATAAAAAACAAAAAAATAAAATTTAGATGGTCCTAGTCAGTAATGGAGGATTTGTGGCAACTCCTGTCTAAGCACAGCTTTTCTGAACATAAAATATTGGACTTGTTGGAACAGTACTCTATATACAGTATGCCTGCCATACTAATAAAACAGAGAAAGGCTATAAAGGTCTGAGAACAGATGGAAGCCAGCCTTTTAATGGGCATGTGATGTATGGCTACCAATATAAAGACTAGATGAGGTAGGATGGGAATTACAACATAGAATAGGTAGAGAGCTGGTACAGGAGCACCTGGAAACATTAAATGAATTTAAGTCTCCAGGGCCAGATGAATTACACCCAAGGATATTAAAAGAACTGGCGGAAGTAAGTTCAGAACCATTGGCAATAATATTTGAGAAGTCCTGGAGAACAGGGGAAGTCCCCATCAACTGGAGGAGGGCTAATGTTGTCCCTATCTTCAAAAAGGGGGAAAAAGAGGACCCAAATAATTACCGCCCAGTCAGCTTGACTTCAATTCCTGGAAAGATCCTAGAGAAGATTATTAAACAGGCAATCTGCAAATATTTAACAAACAATGCTGTCATTACAAGACATCAACATGGGTTTCTTAAAAACAAGTCATGCCAGACTAATTTGATCTCTTTCTTTGATAAAATTACAGGCCTAGTGGATGAGGGGAATGCTGTGGATATTGTTTATCTGGACTTTAGTAAGGCCTTTGATAAGGTTCCCCATGGTATTCTTGCTAAGAAGTTAGTAGAAAGTGGGATAGATAGTGCTACTGTTAGGTGGATTTGTAATTGGTTGACTAATTGCACCCAAAGGGTGACCATAAATGGCCTCTCTTCAGCTTGGAGAGACGTGACCAGTGGGGTGCCCCAGGGTTCTGTTCTGGGTCCAGTGCTGTTCAATATCTTTATTAATGACTTGGAGGAAGGAATAGAGAGTATGCTAATTAAATTTGCAGATGATACCAAATTGGGAGGGGCTGCAAATTCCCTAGAGGATAGGATGAAAATCCAAAAAGACCTTGACAGACTAGAGTGCTGGGCCAAAGCTAACGAAATGGATTTCAACAGAGGGAAATGTAGGGTACTACATTTAGGTAAAAAAAAATGAATTGCACAAATATAAGATGGGGGATACTTGGCTGGAAGATAGTACCTGTGAGAGGGATCTGGGAGTCTTGGTGGACCACAAATTGAACATGAGTCAGCAGTGTGATGTGGCGGCCAGGAAAGCCAATTCGATTCTTGGTTGTATCAACAGAACCATAGCGTCTAGATCAAGGGAAGTGATAGTACCACTCTATTCTGCTCTTGTCAGACCCCACCTGGAGTACTGTGTCCAGTTCTGTGCACCTCAATTTAAAAAGGATGTTGACAACCTCGAGCGGGTGCAGAGGAGGGCTACCAGGATGGTTGACGGTCTGGAGGAAATGTCTTATGAGGAACGGCTTAGGGAACTGGGAATGTTTAGCCTCTCTAAAAGAAGACTGAGAGGGGATATGATAGCTATGTTTAAATATTTGAAAGGATGTCATATTGAAGATGGAACAGGTTTGTTTTCCATGGCTTCAGAGACTAGGACTTGGGGCAGTGGTTTCAAACTACAGGAAAAGAGATTCCATTTGAACATTAGGAAGAACTTCATGACAGTTAGAGCTATTCGGCAGTGGAATATGCTGCCACAGAGGGTGGTTGAGTCTCCTTCTTTGGAGGTTTTTAAGCAGAGGCTGGATGGCCATCTGTCAGAAATATTGTGATGGGGGTTCCTGCATGGCAGGGGGTTGGACTAGATGGCCCTTGAGGTCTCTTCCAACTCTATGATTCTATGATTCTATGATATAAAGAGAAATAATAAAAGCTTCTTTAAATATGTTAGAAGTAGAAAACCTGCCAGAGAACCATTTGGCCCTGTGGATGGTGAGGGAGGAAAAGGGGAGGTAAAGGAGCACTTGGAAATTGCAAAGAAATTAAATGACTTCTTTGCAACTGTCTTCACAATAGAAGACCTTGGGCAGATTCCACTACCTGAACAGCCCCTCTTGACTAAAGAATTAAATCAAATACAGGTTAAAAGAGAGGATGTTTTAGGTTTAATTGATAAATTGAAGAGCCACAACTCACTGGGCCCAGATGGCATCCACCCAACAGTTATTAATGAACTGAGAAACGAAATAGCGGATCTCTTAATGGTAATATGCAACTTGTCTCTTAAAATGGCCACAGTGCCGAAGGACTGGAGGATAGTGGATGTCACACCAGTTTTTAAAAAAGGAAGGAGGGGGATCCGGGAAACTACAGGCCGGTTAGCCTTATGTCTGTCTCAGGGAAGATAGTGGAAAGCGTGATCCAAGAGAAAATCCTAAAACAAATAGAAGAATAAATTTTGCTGAGGGAAAATCAGCATGGCTTCTCTAAGGGTAAGTCTTGCCTAACAAACCTTTTAGAATTCTTTGAAAAGGTCAACAGGCATGTGGATTTGGGTGAACCAGTGGATATTGTCTATCTTGATTTTCAGAAGGCTTCTGACACAGTCACTCACCAAAGGCTGCTGAGAAAATTGCACAGTTAGAGGTAAGAGGGCAGGTCTTCTTATGGATTGAGAACTGGTTCGAGATCCAGGAAACAAAGAGTAGGTGTCAATGGGCAATTTTCACAATGGAGAGAGGTGAAAAGCGGTATGCCCCAAGGATCTGTCCTGGGACCGGTGCTTTTCAATCTGTTCATAAATGACCTGGAGACAAGGATAAGCAGTGAGGTGGCCAAGTTTGCGGATGACACAAAACTTTTCCGTGTGGTAAAAACTAGAGAAGATTGTGAGGAGCTCCAGAAGGATCTTTCCAAACAGGGAGAATGGTCTGCAAAATGGCAAATGTATTTCAATGCAGGAAAATGTAAAGTACTGCAATGCATATCGGGGCAAAAAATCAAAACTTTACCAACTCGTGAGATTAAAAATAAAACAGCCAACATCATAATGCCATTGTTCAAAATGATAGCAAGGCCACACCTGGAGTATTGTATACACCGCATCTCAAAAAAGTATTGTCACCGCATCTCAAAAAAGACATAATGGAACTGGAAAAGGTGCAGAAAAGAGCGACTAAAATGATTACTGGGCTGGGGCACCTCCCTTATGAGGAAAGGCTAAAGCATTTGGGGCTCTTTAGTCTGGAAAAAAGGCGCCTGAGGGGAGTATGATTAAGATGTACAAAATAATGCAAGGCATGAGTAAAGTGGATAGAGGGAGGCGCTTCTCCCTCCCATAAAAAAACTAGGGGACATCCACTCAAATTGAGGGTTGGGGGGAGTGCGAACAGACAAAAGAAAATCGTTTTTTTTTACCCAGCATGTCTGTGGAACTCCCTGCCACAGGATGTGGTGATGGCATCTGGACTGGATGCCTTCAAAAGGGAATTGGACAGATTCCTGGAGGAAAAAATCCATCACAGGTTACAAGCCATGATGGAGATATGTAATCTCCATGGTTAAAACCAGGGTACTTCAAGGGCCAGATGCAGGGGAGTGGTATCAGGAGACAGATATCTTGCCTTGTGTGCTCCCAGACACATTTGGTGGTGCCACTGTGAGATACAGGAAGCTGGACTAGATGGGCTTTTGATGTGATCCAACATGGCTCTTCCTATGTTCTTTGGAGATATTTTACAAATCTTAGCACCCCACTGTGTTGCAGACTACTGAAAGTGCTAGACAATGATATGTTTGGCCTAGTCCTGTTGATTACAAAGAATAAATAAAAGTCAATTTGCAAACTTAACTGCTTGAATGGCTGTCTTGAAATACATATGTGTGGTACTATATATGATAACTAGAAGAATGGAGTGCCCACATTAGCTGGAAAACAGTTTTAAAACTGCATTAGGGATAGCCCACAAATCATATGTTCTCCAAGTGCCCCACTAGTTCAGTGATGAAAAAGATATAGGGAATTTAATAACCCTAACTAAAAAGGAAGTTCTGGGTTGACATAATGACTATGGTTACAGAAAATATTTCCCTCAATCTCTGAAAATGCAACAGGTCAACTAAAAATGTTCTGTTACATAGACTAGGTTGTTTATGTGAAATCAAATCATTTCCAACAGCCCTAGGAAAATAATGATCCCCAAAAGATCTTACTTTTATTTATTTATTTATTTATTTATTTATTTATTTGAGTATTTTTACCCCACCTTTCTCCTTGGAAAAGGACCCAAGGTGGCTTACAGTAAGGAGAGACTATACAGTCCATTACAAATAAAACACAATCAGTTTGAGAAACTGGGAATATCATTATTCCCCCATATTTCTGGGCCCCAACATTGGCCAAGGACTAGAGGCAACTGGAGGCCTGGGAGGCTTGCTGGGCCTAGATTTCTTGGCCTGGATTTCCCAGCAGTCCTAGCAGCCCTCAGAGCCAAGCAGATACCGATGTGCTGATGTAGGCAAGAAGGCCAGAGGAAAACTGGATGGCAAACAGGATGCCAGACCAGGGGCAAGAACAGGATGTCAGGACGTCAGGGCCATCTGTCCTATCACCTTTGACCCTACAGCTTCCTTTCCCCCGGGTCCTCATCAATACCAGGCAATATGGTCTTACAGATAGGCGTGCATTCCCCCTCCCACCAAGGGATGTCTTCCTGTATCTATTGTTCTTCTCTTATCAATAAAACACTGATCGCTCAGGCAGTAGGATCAGCACACACACACACATCACACATGCTCAGCATGCCCACAGATTCATTCAAACACCCAGATATCCATCCATGAAGCCCAGATAGAGAGACAAACAGGAATGCTGCCTGAGGATCAGATCCTTTCACCCTGAAGCTCTGTGTCCGTGCCATTCATAACGCAACAAGAAACATTGAATTGAGTATCTTACAGCATTAGAAGGCAACATTAAAACTAACAATTGAATAACAGTGTCAATGCAATCACACAAGGAGAGATATAAACACAAAGTGGTTATAAGTCTGTGTACCCATGTATGGTAGATTCATAAAAACATCATTCAGGGAAAGCTTGCCTGAAGAAAAAGGTGTTTGCCTGTTTCCGGAAAGACATCAGAGATGGGGCAGTCCTGGCTTCTAGTGGAAGGGAGTGCCAGAGTTTGGGCGCAGCAGCTGAGAAGGCCCATTCATGTGTTCCCACAAGATGTACCAGTGAGGAAGGCGGGATGGAGAGAAGAGCCTCTCCTGATGACTTTAGCACCCAAGTCAGTTTGTACTGTGAGATTCTATCTTTGAGATAGGACCCAGGCCGTACAGTGCTTTGTAGGTTAAGGTTATCATTAACAGCCCTCCTCAAGGGTTGCAAGGTAAAGACTATGGCTTCCTATATTTAGTAACTTAGCCTCATAGTGGATCTTCCTATTTTCCTACTGCCTTCAAGTTTTCTTAACATTATTGTCTTTGCTATTGAATTAATCCAACACACCAGTTAAATGTTCCTTAATATATTTATACAACTTCATGTTGATTGGTATCTCATTTTATCAATGCTGCTGTTATCCGTTTATCTTTCCACATTTCTTACATATCTACCAGCCACTACTTTTCCCTGGATAGGATGGAGACTTACATATTTCATTGCCTTTTAAGAGAAGTAATATTTTGGTCTTGGCTTTTGTTTCCTTACCAATCTTTTTAATATTCATAATCTAATGAGCATGGCTCATGAGAATACAATAAAGATTTATACCCAGACTGTTGTGTACTGATTATAGGATTGCATAGCCATGTACCTATCCTTTGAAAGGAATATTGAAACAGTTATTGTATGCACTACAGCTTTAAATACAAAACTTTTAAATTAAGAAAAAACAATGCATGACAATAAAGAAGCAATGCTTCCTCCTTCATTACTTCCAGCTGGTAGCACCACAATGAAAAATACAAGGCAAGTGCTGATTGCAAGCAGCCTCCTACCACTCTTTTGCCCTCCTAGCCTGGAAAGTTCTGTCTCCCTTTTCACATATTCTCTTTGGTTAATGTGAGAGGGATGTGGGAGCCCAAAAAGGCCATGAGGGTGGAGGTGGGGGAGTCATTTTACTAGGATGACTTATGGCCACCATCCTCACCTCTTATGTGACTTCTCAGCTTCCCATTTATTTATTTATTTATTTATTTATTTATTTATTTACCGCCCAACTTTCCAAAGGAACTCTGGGCAGTTCATAACAAGAGAATCCATACAGTTCAGCTACACAAATATAAAAGAAACCCAATCGATCAGAACATTAAAATCAATTTAAAAATGGGATATACGATGGCAGCAGAAAAGAAGGGGGGGAATAGGATAAATCACCATTAGTCACCAAAAGCAGCCTGGAAGAGCCAAGTTATTAATTGCTTCCTAAAGGCTGAGAAGCTGCCTAGATGGCCTTGCCAGGGGTGGCTAAAGGCTGAGAATGCTCTTTGCCTCTTATCATTATTTTGTATACTGTGGCTCTTTGCCAAGTTTGGATTTTGTTATGCTGCTTCTGAGGAGGGACCTCTGAGGAGAGATCTCCAAGCCTTATTTTGGCCCCAGGCTGCGTCATCACGCTCCCATCCCCAGAAACAACTGCACGGGCCAGAGAGCCCCCGTGTGTCACATGTTGTGTCACATCTTGCCGTTAGTTCTTAGTGGGAGGACCATCACCATCACTGGGATTTTTACCTCACTCAAAATGGCAAAATGCAAAGCTAAACGAAAATATGAAGATGAACCTTTTTGGAAGAATGGGAAGATGCTTTCTTCTTTATTGAACGGAATGGGAAAGTGCTGTGTTTAATATGCCTATGATATCACATTTCAAGGCTTCAAATCTTCAGTATTTTAGAACCTGCTAATATTGACAAGAAAAAAGGTACTCTACATGGACACCTTGAAAAGGGTAAAAAACAGTCTCAAATGTTTCAGCAATTAACCAAGCATGGAGAAACTGTGACCCTTGCATCCTATAAAGTGCAACATTGCACACAAAAACCATACAATGAGGGGGAGTTTCAAAACAGTGTTTTGCTGTAATTGAAACCTTGGCTCCAGACAATAAAAACTCAAAGATTCCATCAATGATCTCCAGCTGTCACGGCACACAGTTGAAACCAGAATAGCAGACATAAATAATGTGATTGAGTCAGATCTACATGCAAATTAGATGAGTCATGACCAAGACAAGCCACAGTTGGCAATATTTGCTGGTTTCTGAGGACTGCGTGATTAAAGAAGAGCTTCTTGACATTGTTTAAAAGACAGAACTGGGTACTGACATAAAAGAGGCTGACTTATTTAAAAAAGCGAATATGTCTTTTGAAAAACTCACCGCAATAGTCACGGATGGAGCAATTGGCTCAGTAAATGGACTGTGGGTCTTTGTAAAGGTGATGACGCCTTTCCTGGGAACTGATCATCCATCGTGGGCAACTTGGTCCAAAACACTGAAGATCCTGTGATGGAGATTGTGAACTACATCCGTAGGCCCCCTTAATCACCCACACAATTCAAGAACCTCATTGCAGAACTTGAGATTACTTGCCCGGTGACCTGCCACTGCACAGCGCAGTCAAAGTAGTTTCGTGCTTTTTGAGCTTTTGGAAACAGTAAAATTGTTTATGGCAGAGAAGAACAAAACATCCTCTGCTTTCAGACCCCGATGGCTTATGGATTTGGCATTTTTAGTGGACATGCTTTCACACTTGGATAAACTAAATGTGGACCTGCAGGGGAAATTAAAAACTCTTCCTGAGCTGACACAAAGTGTATTCTCCTTTGTAAACAAGTTGAAGCTTTTTAAAGCACACATTCAAAACAGCAATCTGATTTTCCTTCTCTGCGCAACCCTAAAGACCGGTGAAAACAGATATAGCTGGATACGTGAAACAACTTACACAACTGCAAGAGAAGTTTACTTTCCGTTTGAGGACTTGGAAAAAAGACCACAGATCACTTTATCAGTGAAAACCCCACTTGTAACTGATGAGTGAGAAATGATTGAGCATAAAGCAAATCTCTTTTGAAGGAAGGCCATGTACGTTTTGGAGAGCTGTGCCAACTGAAAAATACCCGTCTGTAAAAAGAGCCGCCCCTGCTGTCTATGTTCACAGAAGCTGTTTTCTACTTTGAAACACGTCAAAGCACCGGTCCATTCTGGACACTCATGTAAAGGAACTGCTCCGTTTACAAACCTGATTTGCAGAAGATTACTGCAAAAGATGCCACAAATCCCAGGATTATCATCCCATCACTCCAACAAGGTAACAAAAACACCTGACTGAGCATGTTATATTATGTGTTTAATATATTATTGAAAATTATATGCTTTTGTGTGAGTGTTTGTCTGTTTTGTCACTGAAATCTGGTTTAAAATTTTTGCTCTTTTTGTCGAACTTGTTCGCCACTCCTGGCCTAAGCACTTCTGATCTCGCCTTATTTTGGAAGCTAAGCAGGGTCGGCCCTGGTTAGTACTTGGATGGGAGACCATCAGGGAATACCAGGTGCTGTAGGCGCCTGGAGTAGGAACTGGCAAACCACTCCAGTATTCCTGCCAAGAAAACTCCATGGACATGGGGTCACGAAGAGTCGGTCACGACTGTAACGATGCAACACACACACACACACACAAAGGCTGAGAGGGATCCATGGTCCTAATATCGCTGGGAAGCTGATTCCACCAAATGGGACCCACTACAAAAAAGGCACGTTCTGGGTAGAGGTTTTATGAGCTTCCCGCAGAGTAGCGATTCTAAGTGTAAGGATCTGGGATGATCTAGTGGGCCGGGCCAAAGAAGATCTTGGGACGATAGGCCCCCATTCTGCTCCACACAGAAAAAGCACTCCAGTCAAAAGATTAACTGGTTTTGGGCCCTCAGCCAGTCATTCTTCGAAAGGGTTGCCATGCTTATCCTCACACAGAGAGCAGGCTTGCTCTCTAACACTAAAACCACTGATAACTAAAGTGAACAGCATTGACGGTATTGTTACAATGTCACTTTATCAGTGGGTGAGATGCATAAAGCAAAGTACAGTATTCTGCTTCTGTACCGCCCCATAGCACTTCAAGTACTCTCTGGGCGGTTTACAATTTAATTAGGCAGGCTTCACACATCAGGCAGCAAGTGAGGAGTCGGTTCTTGAATTTCATGCATTGAAATCTGGAAATATCTGGGCGAAAAGCACCGACGAAAGCCCCTTTTGGACTGGACCATGGAGAACTGGACCAGGGGCGCCAGTAAACGCTGGGGGAAAGGGAGAGGGAGAGGTGACACACCGGCATGCCCTTCTTCGGAGCAGCGCATCCCAACGCGGCGCCTCCCCAGACTAGGAGGTCCGGCGTGCAAGCGAAGCCCACGAGCAACACCGGCGCCGAACCCCGGGCCGCGCGAGCCGTTCCCTTTGAGCGGTCTGCGCGTGCGCGTGTGGCGGCAGGGGCGGCGGCCGTGGGCGTGGCTAAGGCGCGCCGTGGTGGAGGCAGCCCAGAGAGAGGCACACAGACCTCTGCCAAGCCCCTTCCTAGCCCTACTTCCGGGTCTGGCTAGCCGCCGGAACCATAGAGAGAAGGAAGGAAGGGAGGAAGGGAGCCGTTAGGCACGCTTTAACCTGGGGACCGGAAGCTGCGCCAAATGGTCGGCTCCGAGGCGCCTGCGCGCTGGTGGCCTTCGCAGCCGGCTTCGCCGCGCAAGAAGTGTGAGGCCGAGGAGGACCTTGAGAGACCCCGCGGTGCCGGCGGCGGCGCTGCCGGCCCCAAGCGCGCAGGTACGGCCGTCTGGAGGCGGGGGGGTGGGGGGACACACGAGGGGCGCCGCGCTCGTGTACGGCGGGGCCTCCTGGGCTGGGGGCGGACCCGCCCTGAGGGAGGGAGGGAGGCAGGGGGGGAGGGGGGGCAGAGCGGCCGTTGGTTGCCATGGTTTGGGCCCTGGGGTGGGGCGGGGTGGGGCAGGGAAGAGGGCCCTCGGCCTTTTTGGGGAGGGGGCGCACGGGAGGAGAAGGAGGGGGTGGGGGTCCGCCTGCCAGTGCCTGCCGGCCGGCCTGTGGACCCCGAATGACAGGGAGGCGCCCCTGGGGAACCTGGCCGGCAGAGGGGGGGGCGGGGCGGGGCGGGGCAGAGAAGGGTCGCCCAGCGGCCAACGCACGGCAGGAGCGGGTGTTGCTGCTGTTGCTGCTGTTGCTGCTGCTCTTCTTCTTCCTCTTCTTCCCTCCCTTAGGCTTGGAGCGGGATGCGGGGCGGGGAGGGTGGTGAGGACTGGAGCACACGGGGGAAAGAAAGGGGATGCCATTGTTTTTAGGCCAAAGGTCTTAGACATCATCTCTGAGTGTGGGATTAAACCTTGTAAGACAAGTGGGACGTCGGTGTGCTGCCTGTGTGATAGCTGAGCAAATCAGTCCCCCCCTCCCTTTTTTGGGGGCGGGCGGGTGGATAACTCTGTTTGGTCGATCTTTTCTGTCCGTGATGGCCTCCCTTGGCAATCCAGCTCACAGGTTGTAACCTTCCTCAAGTGCCAGGTCCTCATAGAACATTGGTGATCAGTAGCACCATCTGGTTTTCTCTCTAAAGGTATTGCAAATAGAGAAACGGTGTCCACTGCGAACCACTGATTGAAATATTAGGATTTTCTTCTCATTGTGGTATTGAGAATTTTTAGCTTTTTATTCATGTGCTGTAACTGGGGACTGGGTGTCCAAGGTATCTTCAGAATTTGTCTGTACAACCACATTTCAAATGCTTCCAGCTTTCTGCGTAATGTATCTGTAAAGGTCCAAGTTTCATCCCCATAGAGAAGTACAAAATAATGCAGGGCATGGGTAAAGTGGATAGAGGGATGCTCTTCTCCCTCTCACAAAATACCAGAACTAGGGGACATACACTCAAATTGAGGGCTGGGAGAGTGAGAACAGACAAAAGAAGATATTTTTTCACCCAGCGCGTTGTTAGTCTGTGGAACCCCCTGCCACAGGAGGTGGTGGTGGCATCTGGCCTGGATGCCTTCAAAAGGGGATTGGACAGATTCCTGGAATTAAAACCCATCACAGGTTACAAACCATGATGGAGATGTATAATCTCCAGGCTTAAAACCGGGGTACTTCAAGACCAGATGCAGGGGAACGGTATCAGGAGACAGATATCTAGTCTCATGCGCTCCCAAACGCATCTGGTGAGGCCACTGAGAGATACAGGAAGCTGGACTAGATGGGCCTTTGGCCTGATCCTGCATGGCTCCTCTTATGTTCTTATGTACTGTATACTAAATACACAGGATCAAAGTATTATGCTATGTACTGTTTTGTTTTTTTACTGATAACCATCCATTTTGTCTTCATGTTGTTGCGATCCCATGGCATTGCTTTCTGCAGCAACAGAATCCAATAATCTTTGCAAAACTGTCAGACTAGTTACAAGCAGGAAAGTGTCATCAACATATCTAATGTTATTAACATGAACCCCCTTCACCTTCACACCTTGGTTCTTTCCTTCAAGAGCATCCCGGAAAATTCTTTCTGAATAGATATTAAAAAGTTGTAGTGAAACAATACAGCCTTGATGAACACCTTTTGTAATTGACACCTCTTCTGATATCTGACAACCTATCTGGACACCAGCATGCTGATTCCAATACAAATTCCCAATCGATCTGATATCAAGATTGTCCAAGCCCAGTTCTTTAAGAATATTAATAAGTTTATAATGTTTAACAGTTTAATGCTTTTTCATAACAAAAACATCAATGTTGACACTGAGACATCGCTGAGACTAAATAATGTCTCCTGAGTTCCAAATCCATTCCTGAATCTGAATTGGGTATCTCCAATGCTCTCTTCACACAGTAGTAAAGACCAACACACTTTGTGTCTTGAGGATTATCCCCTTGGGCTTCTTTACTGATGAGCATTTAACAGCAAGCGGGAATCCAGCAGTATAAGGGCTCCAGATGGGGCAAGTTAATTAGAAACACTTCCCCCTTGTACTTACATTTTCAAGTGATGAAGATTGTTCCTGACCTGGTCTTCAGAGAGCAATTTGTCTAGATCTGAGATACAGCTTGTAAGCTGTCCAGATGAGATTCAGGCATTCATAGATTGAAATCCTAAATACATATGTGGTTGTCCTTTCAGTGCATTGTATTGTTTAATAGATACATATTGTAGATAGATACATATTGTATCTATTGTATTATTAATATTGCAACACCAATAGAAATGGAAAGGGGGAGGAAATACTTGGAAACATTCAAGATATTTGATTGTATCAAAATTAATAAATTGATAAATTTACAGTGGTACCTTGTATAAAGGAATTAATTTGTTCCAAATTATGTTAAGCAAATTTTCCTTTATACAAATTCCCCATAGGAATGCATTGAAAACAGAGTAATCCCTAATTGTGATGATTTTTATGTTGTATGGATTCGCCCCATAGACAAGTCTGTTAACCAAATTTCCAGAATTTTTATGTTGTACAAATTTTATGTTATACAAACCATTTGTTATACGAGGGTCCACTGTATATAAGTTTAAAATGATGGGGCAGAATGCTGTATATAAGTTTAAAATGATGAAAAGAATGAGATAGGTGATGCTTTGTTTTCAAAAATTAGTTTGGTGATTCCAAATTGTTGGAAGACTGCAAAATGTTAGATTTAATTCAGGTAAAAAAAGTCAAAATAAAACGATTTTCCCCAAAGACTGTAACAGTGAGTAGTGTATACCAGACATTAATCCATTTATTAGTGACTCTCTTTGGAAGGTTCTCTTGCTGTTCCTAGATCAGCTAAGCTCTGACAAACGCTTGTTCAAAGATTTATTATGTTTAGGTGGATTTTGTGTAAAAATCATGTAGATACAGGTCTAGGTGCAAACTAGTTCAAGTATTTGCATGTGTCACTATTTGAAATAGGCAAGGAAAAGTCCTGGTATAGTAGATCCCAATAATAGGTCTATTTTGAATCATTCTGTCACAAAGGTTCTTTCAAATGCTGAGATAGCAACATTTCTCTGAATGTTGGTCCCAACATTCAGAGAAATTATAAAAAGGACCATGTTTCTTTTAAAAGGGAAATCCAAGCAATATGAATATGAAAGTGGAGTCTTTATATCGATATCTGCAAGAATATGAGCTAGGACAGGACAATAAGGTAAGTATCGTTCAGCAGATCAATAGGAGTTTTACTGGTTTGCAAATATTGTTAAACAGGTTGCCCAATCATATTTCCTTAATCTGGTACAGCCTAATGTCATGTGAAAGCAGTACATTCCAACCTAACCAGATAGTCCCATGACACAGAGAGTCCAACCAAGGTGGTGGTGTCTCAGTGATTGGCCGCCTAAGAGTTAAGCTTCTGGTTGGGTTTTGTCATTTGCTTTCCCTCTCCACTTCCAGTCTTTATATTGTTTGGTTTTTACATTGTAGTTGCCCTGAGCCCTCTTGAAGAGAATGTCATTTTGAACCATATGACCCTTATTTTATTTTATAAAATATTTTATTAATTTTAAGTAATTAGTTACAACCATACGTTGCATTATATCGAATAACAATTGTTGAAAGTTACTTATTGGTTTTACAGTTATTATGTCTTTTCACACCGATCCTTGACCGTGTGGTAGTTTCATTTTGTTTTCTCATTTGTTCCCATGTAATGAGACACTAAGCATCTCAGTGGACATGGTTTGGGTTACTTTTTTTTCTTTCGCCATAAATAACAAGACAAATTACTGCTAATATTTCCCATTTTGGGTTGGTTGGTTTCCCTCCCCTTTTGACTCCTCCTATTTCAGAGTATGCTGCCATGATAAGAAGCCAAGAAAAATTCTTGGCTACAGGTTCAGATTTCACAACAATCCATAATGTAGACGTGATCAAGTTATGGCTTATGGTTAGCTGAGAAGCTTTTTTGAACATCAGGCAAGTGAGATTTCGGTGAATCACCACAACTTGCTTAGACTTATGAATGCAATCAGTGCCTTGCATTGACATCAGTAACCATACTATACTAATTGTAATTGTTCACCCACTTTCAGCCAGTGATGTCATCTGAAGTTGACAGGGCTCTTGATCACTGACGGACCACCACCTCCTCCTTGGATCCTTGCCCGGCCTAGCTTATAAAAGCTGCCAGGCTGCTGACTACTGGGTGGGCCACTGCAATAATTAATGGGTCTCTCGTGGAGGGCAGGGTTCCCCCTGCTACCAAGGAGACACTCATTAGGCCCATCCAGAAAAAAACTAATTTGGTGGCAGACAAAATTGGCACCTGTAGGCCTGTTGCCAATATTGCTTTTATGAGCAAGGTGTTGGGAAGGCTGGTGGCCGATTAGCTTCAGGGTCTCCTGGATGACACGTCTGTTCTCAATCCATTCCAGTTGGGGTTTAGGCCTCGCCATAGTATGAGACGGAATTGGTCACCCTGCACAATGACCTACTGAAGGTGGCCGATGGGCAAGACATCCCTGCTGGTCCTCCTTGATCTTTGATACCGTTGACCACTGTATTCTGGGGAGGCTCTCCGAGATGGGCATAAGGAGCCATGCTCTGGCATGGTTCCAGTCCTACTTGGAGGATCATCCCTAGCAAATCCAGCTGCAGGAGATGACCTCCACCCCTTATTCCCTCAGTTGTGGGGTGCCTCAGGGGTCAATCATTTCTCCCATGTTCTTCAGCATTTATATGAGGCCACTGGGAGAGGTCATCAGGAGGTATGGAGCTTTGTGTCACCAATATGTGGATGACACCCAGCTCTATATCTCCTTTTCTTCATCTGCAGTGGATGCCATCACATCCTTAAGAGTGCTGTCCAGTTGCCATTCTGGATTGGATGAGAGCAAATAGAGTGAGGCTGAATCCGGACAAGATGGATGTCCTTCGGGTGGGTGCTCCTAGCGTCTGAGGATTGGGAAGCTCCCCCTCTTTTGGGCGAGTGACTCTGTGAAGGATGAGGTCTGTAACTTGGGTGTCCTATCAGATCCAGTGCTTTCCATGATATCTCAGGTGGCATCTGTGGTCCAATCTGCACATTTCCAACTGTGCCGGATTGCCCAGCTGTGGGCCTTTTTTGGCACTGAGGCATTCACCACTCTGGTCCATGCACTTGTAATCTTGATATTAGACTACTGCAGTGCTCGCTATGTGGGGCTGCCTATAGGGTTAATGTGGAGACTCCAGCTAGTGCAAAATAAGGCAGCCAGGCTGCTGACGAGTACCAGAAGATATCAACATATCACGCCCGTCCTGGCCACCCTGCACTGGCTTCCGATTCACTGCCACATTGACTTCAAGGTGCTAATGTTAACATACAAAGCACTAAATGGTTTGGGACCTCGGTATCTGTCAGAGTGGCTCCTCCCACACAGAACTGCCCGAGTCACCCATGCATCCCTGGCAGGACAGATGAGGGTTCTAAACCTGAGAGAGGCCCTGAACGTATTGATGATGAGCTAGGACTTCTCGGTGGTCACCCCTGAGCTGTGGAACACCCTCCCTGTTGCACTCCATCGGGCACCATCTCTCCTGTCATTTAAATACCAATTAAAAACCTGGTTATTCAGGATGGCCTATCCAGGCTTTATACGTAACTGATGCATACTGCTGGTCCACTTGGGTTGTTTTGGCCTGCACTTTTTCTAATTTCCGTGTCTTTGTTAAGTTTTTTTTTCTCCCTCTCTTTTCCCCTTTATTATTTATTGTTATAATTATTAATGATCATGTTTTACATTTTAGTGCATATGTTAATGTCAGTTTTGGATCTGATTTTTTTGTTTTCATGATAGTATTTTTAAATACTGTATTCTACGTTACTGTATTTTAATGATATTGTTCACTACCCAGAATAGCCCTTGGACCAAGGGGTTTTGTGGTATAAAATCAAATAAATAAGGAGATAATTTCTGAATTTCACATTGTTTAGCATGACTGGTAATACACAGTTCTTCTGATGTTTAGAAACCATGACGACTTCAGGAAAAGAGAACTTTCGACTGAAGAGCTATAAAAACAAGTCTCTGAATCCAGACGAAATGCGTCGCCGACGTGAGGAAGAAGGCCTTCAGCTACGGAAGCAAAAACGAGAGGAACAGGTACATGAGAATCCATCAGTACAGAACAAGAATGGATAATTGTACAGTTTAACTAGATTTCCTCATTTGAATGCTACTTCTCAGTACCCTTGGAGGGGGAAAGAGCAAAACTATTATCTTTAGTAGTTACTCGCGTTGTGCTTCCAGAGCATTTGAGATGTGTGTCTGCTCTGCCTAAATTCTATCCTCTTCTGTGAACCTTTCACCAGTTGAAGGTTTTCTCTCCTTTGGATACTGGCACATAAGCAGATGGTTGTATTTTCCAGCTGGACTCCAGATCGTTTGTCATCTGACCTGTCCTGATAAATTCATTGCTCACATCTGGGAGGACACTGTAGATTTTATTGGTATTCAACAGACCCTTTTGTCATTTTCTTTCTCAGTCACAGATCTTATTAAGGACTGTGTCATACTGAGGGTTTGCCCCCAAAGGTTTCTTGGAGAATTGTTTTTAAATGGGTACCATGCCTAGAATGCTCAGCTGGTATACTATTCCCTCTTTCCTATTATTTAAAAAATGCTCTTTTAGTACAGTTAAGAATGTCTCTTCCTTTCTCTGTTTTCATCTTGCTCCGATCCCTAATTTCAAAGCACATTCCAATTCAGTTAGAATATCTGTAAAATGTTGGGGGGGGACCCTATCTAGGATATATTATACCTCATTTGATATGGCCTTTAATCCTTTATTCCAATCTGTCCAATATTCTGCTCTACTCTGAATACTGTTCTGAATTCTTTGTGGTTTCTGTTTTCCTTGTTTAACAAGCAAAGCCAAAAAGAAAAGAATAAAAACAACTAAAAAAGACAAAAAGGTTACGGCACCTTAAAACTGTTCTATTTTAATGTGTACTTTTCTGAACAAGGCCACTTTTTAACGTATAATATATGAGGAAGAAATTACAATTCTTAATTGTATTAAGTAAATTTAGATGTGATGAATTTATTGAGGTTTCCATTCTCCCCAGTTGTTTAAACGTAGAAATGTTGCTACCGCTGATGAAGAAGGAGAGGAAGAAATTATGTCAGATGGCGGGTTCCATGAAACTCAAATGAATAACATGGAAATGACTTCTGTAAGTAATGTTTTGTTGATTAATTAGAATAATTAATTAATGACATTTTATAATGTTTTATTGATTGATTAGAATAATTGATTAGAATAATTGATTAGAATAATTAATGTTTTGTTGATTGATTAGAATAATTAATTAATGACATTTTAACTAGGCTTTTTAAAAGTTGTTAATGCATTTACAAAAACCTGCAGGTGGCACCTAAAAAGGACATGGGAGGCAGCATATACTGCAACGTGTGCACTTAATCTAAATCAAGTAATACAATTGAAATAAGTTGTTATATTACTATTAAGACTTACTACTTTTAATTCTATACTTATTTTATCTCTATTTCATTTCAATAACTGAGAGGTCCTCAAGGTGGATATAATCATAAAACATACCAAAACAGTAAAAATTATGTCATAAAGTATTAATATCTTCTGCTTGTTTGTTGGGATTACTTTTCTTGGCCACCTTCTTTATATTAATAAGTGCAGAACCATTTCCTTGGAAACATTGGGTAAAATTTTGCCCTTCAGCTTGAGACAGATGTGACTTAAATCTCTTTCCCTCTCGCCTCCCTTGGAATTTCAGAGTGCAGTGATCACATCTGATATGACCGAGATGATTTTCTCCAATAGTCCAGAACAGCAGCTTGCAGCTACTCAGAAATTCCGAAAACTTCTCTCAAAAGGTGAGTGCCAAAACTATTTTTTTCAATAAGGACATATTTGCATTATTTATATTCTAATCAAATGTAAGGCTGAATGTTAATGAAAGCTGCTGGTCAATAGTCCCTTGACTATCTTGCTTGCATCCGTAGCTATTGTGTATCTCTAACCATAGCTGCTTCAGCTAGGTTCTCTAGCTGGAACATAGAAGAAGCAGGCATGGTTGAAGATACACAGTATCTTTGCCTGCTCTGCACACATTCATCCATTGCACAATCAGTGAGACTTTTTCTGAGGTTGTGCAAGGATATCTTCAGAACCTCCTTATTCAAATGTAAGCCTGATTGCAATGGGGCAATCTCCATTTTCAGCAATGAAAACCCAGAGACATAGTGGAGCTCTGCTGTAACAAGCTCATGTCCTCTATGATTGCAAACAGGATTCTGATCCTAGTCTCTGTTTACTTCCAACACTGGCCAGCTTTCCCTTCTATCCCCAAAACTAGCATCCTTATTAAAACTATAATATCATGGTATCTTTATTGGTTTTGCTGCATTGCCTACTTGGGATGGTATCTGGTACAATGCACAGTGGAACTCTCTTATTCTTCATCTAAGATAGTTCAAGAGGTGGTGGTGTTCATGAACTACTTGATGATACAGTTGACCTGTGATGGGTGTACAGTCTTGGCCTTGAAGGCCATATGTGATGCTGACTCAGGAATGGGTTGGGGGATGTGCATATAGCCTTTTTCAATACAGAGAGGGACTGGAGATACTACTGCCCACTGCTTACAATTCCCTGCAAATGGCATTGAGAGAAATCATGTCTATCCCTCCAACCTGGAGGTTGTTCTTAGGCATCCATAATGATAGCCATTGATACCCTTGTTCTCCATGAACTTGTCCAATCCTTTCTTAAAGCTATCAAGGCTGGCAGCTGTCACCGCTTCTGGCAGGGAGTTCCACAGACCAATGATCCTCTGGGTGAAAAAGTACTTTATCTTATTTGTTTGAGATCTAGCACCCAAACATTTCACGGGGTGCCCCCTAGTTCTAGCATTGTGCAATAGGGAAAACAGTTTTTCCTTATCTACTTTGTCCATACTATGTATGATTTTATAAACTTCAATCAGGTCACCTCTTAGGCGCCATCATTCAAGAGTGAAGAGGCCCAGCCACTGCAGCCTCAGATGGTAAGGAAAGTGTTCCAGTCCCCTTATTATTCTGGTTGCCCTCCTCTGCACTTTGTCCATTTCCATAATATCCTTTTGGAGGTATGGTGACCAGAACTGTACACAGTGCTCCAGATGGGGCCTCACCATAGATTTATAAAGAGGCAAAATGACACTTGCTGACTTATTTTCTATATCCTCCTTAATGATTCCTAGCACTGAGATTTCTTTTTTCACTGCTGTAGCACACTGGGTTGACACCTTCATTGAGCTGGCCACCAGGACACCAAGGTCCCTTTCCTGGTTTGTTGCAGAGAGTTCTGACCCCATCAGTTTATAAATGTAATTGGGGTTTTTTGCTCCAACATTCATCACTCTGCACTTACTCTTGTTGAAGCTCATGTGCCATTGGTTTGCCCACTCCCCCAGTATCAAGAGATCCCTCTGGAGCTCCTCACAATCTCTCTCAGTTTTTACTACCCTGCATAATTTAGTGTTGTTGGCAAATTTGGCTACCTTGCTATTTACTCCTACTTCTGGATCATTTATGAAGAGGTTGTAAAGCAGGAGTCCCAGTACTGAACCTTGGGGGACCCCACTATGTACCTCCCTCCACTTGGAGAAGTGTCCATTTAATACCACCTTCTGTTTCCTGTCCCTTAGCCAGTTGCTGAGCCAGGAAAAGACCTGTCCCTTTATTCCATGACTGGCAAGTTTATTCAAGAGCTTTCAGTGTGGGACCTTATAAAAAGACTTCTGAAAGTCCAGATAAACAATGACAACTGGATCTCCCTCTCCCTTGTTGACACTCTCTGAAAATTCCAACAGATTAGTGAGGCATGATCTGCCTTTGCAGAAGCCATGTTGGCTCTCCTTTAGCAGCGTCTTTGCTTCTATGTGCATATTAATTTTATCTTTTAGGATGGTTTCCATCACTTTTCCTGGAGCACATGTCAAACTGACCGGTCGGTAATTTTCTGGATCACCTCTGGATCTTTTTTTGAAGATTGGTGTTACATTCAGTACCTTCCAATCATCAGGCACAATGCCTGATTTGAGGGAAAGGTTATATATTTTGGCTAGGACATCAGCAATTTCATCATTAAATTCCTTGAGAATTCGTGGATGGAGGCTGTCTGATCCTGGTGATTTATTAGCATTTAGCTTAACAAGACATGCAAGGACCTCCTCCCTGGTTATTTCCATCTGGCTTAATTCTTTGGTTTCCCTCCCTACGAAGATAGGCTCTGTTTGGGACACATGGCCTCTGTCTTCTTCAGTGAATACTGAAGCAAAGAATTCATTGAGTCTCTCTGCAATCTCTATTTCCTCTTTAATAATCCCTTGCCTTCCATTGTCATCTAATGGCCCAATGGCCTTCCTAGTTGGGTTCTTATTTCTAATGTACTTAAAGATCAATGAACATTCAGAATGGTGGTTCTATGATTGATGTAAGAACCCACTCAACTGAAGGAAAGTTTGCCTGAAGAGAAAGGTCTTTGCCTGCTTGCAAAAAGACAGTAAAGATGGGGTCATTAAAAACAATGATGGAGTCTGTCAGAGCTTTGGGATTCAGGATAATCAATATGTATTAATACTAAATAAAACATTTCCTTTTTATCTAAACTATGTGTGGGCTCAATATAACAGTTGTGAAGTGGATATACAGTTGGTTACAGAATTGTAGAGTGTTTCTTAATGGCTTCTTTTCAAACTGGGAGGAAGTAACAAGTGAGGTACCCCAGGGCTTAGTTCTGGGACTTGTGCTCTTCAGCACTTTTATTAGTGACTTAGATGAAGGAATGCAGGAAATACTGTACTTAATAAATTTTCAGATGGCACAAAATTAAGGGGAATCGCTAATACATTGGAAGATAGAAACAACGTTTTAAAATATCTTGATAGGCTTGAGTACTGGGCTGAAACAAACATAATGAAATTTAACAGGGATAAGTGCAGAGTTCTACAACTAGGGAAAAATAATCAAATGTACAGTTACAAAAGGGAGAATTCTTGGCTTAGTAAAACTTGGAGCAACATTCCCTGTAATTTTGCAGCCCCGTTGGGCAGGTCTCTTCCTGATGCACATGACTTTACCCACACGTGTGTGGGCAAGGAACACACCCTGAATGCAACCTCCATTGGAATCAGTACAAAAGCACCCACGGGGAGGAGGAGCTCACTGTGGAAGAAGGTGAAGGGGTATACGTGTGCGCCTTAAAGGGAACCTTGACTGCGAGTGAGAAGGATATTGGAATTGTTGTAGATCAAAAGCTGTATATCATCCAACAATGCAGTGTGGCTGTACAAAAGGCAAATGTGATTTTAGGATGCACTAAGAGAAGTGTATTCCTCAAATCCCATGAAATACTAGTTCCTGTTTATTCCTGCCTCATCTAGAGGACTGTGTCCAGTTCTGGATACCATAGTTTAAGAACAGTGCTGGAGCAAGCTCAGAGGAGGGCAACAAGGATGATCAGGGGACTGGAAACCAAGCCGTACAAGGAAAGAGGGAAAGAACCAGGAATGCTTAGCCTTGAGAAAAGAAGACTGTGGGGATGTGTTAGCATTTTTCAAATGCTTGAAAGGTAGTCATACAGAGGAAGGGGGGGATTTGCTCTTGATCATACCTGAGTGCAGGACACATAAAAATGGTCTCAGGCTATGGGAAGCCAGATTGAGATTGAATATAAAGAAAAAGTCTTAACTAATAGAGCAGTACAACAATGAAACCAATTACCTTGGAAGGTGGTAAGTACTCCAATGCATTCAAGAGAAAATTAGAGGCATTCAGGAGAAGGAGGCATTCAAGAGAAAATTAGAAAGCTATCTGTCAGATCTGCAGTGATTTGGATTTCAATTGAGCAGGGTTTGGTCCCAATGGCCTTACAAATCTCTTCCAACTTAGTTATTTTATGATTCTGTAATTCCATGAGGGTTCATCAAATTTTGAACTAACTAAGCTGTCCTCCTGTTCCCTCAGTCTCAAATGGACCAAGTTGTTTAGAGGATTTTCTGTCCCAACACTTGTGGATCAAAATCAATATAATTGTTATAGAAAAATTAATTTTCCTCATCTTCTAACTGATAACTGATTATTTGGACTGTAGCAAAGAAACAGGTAAGACTCAGTTTTGTGGACCAGAAGCAGAGTGAAATAAGGGCTGCATAAGGCCTGTGTGTTATAGGTTCCGCACCCTTGTTATCTAAGCTATTTTACAAAATAAATTGTCTGCATTCAAACATAGAAATAGAGGAGGGCAAAGAAAGGGCAAAGCTTAGAAAAATAATTTGTTTTGTTAATTTGTAGTAAGGTGCTAACTAATGGAAAAAAGATCACATATCTGAGGAAATGCCAAAGAATGCTCCAACTATCACACAATTGCTCTCATTTCACATGCTAGCAAGGTTATGCTCAAAATTCTACAAGGCAGGCTTCAGCAGTATGTGGAAAGAGAACTTCCAGAAGTGCAAGCTGGATTTTGAAGGGACAGAGGAACTAGAGATCAAATCGCCAACATGTGCTGGAATATGGAGAAAGCCAGAGAGTTCCAGAAAAACATCTAGTTCTGCTTCATCGACTATGCCAAAGCTTTTGACTGTGTGGACGACAACAAACTATGGCAAATCCTTAAAGGAATGGGAGTGCCTGACCACCTTATCTGTCTCCTAAGAAATCTATATGTGGGACAAGCAGCAAGCGTCAGAACTGGATATGGAACAACTGACTGGTTTAAAATTGGGAAAGTAGTACAACAAGGCTGTATACTGTCACCTTGCCTATTTAACTTATATGCAGAGTACATTATGTGAAAGGCAGGTCTGGATGAATCACAAGCTGGAATTAAGATTGCCGGAAGAAATATCAACAACCTCAGATATGCAGATGATACTACTCTGATAGCAGAAAGTGAGGAGGAATTAAAGAACCTCTTAATCAGGGTGAAAGGGGAGAGTGAAAAAAAATGGGCTGAAGCTCAACATCAAAAAAACTAAAATTATGGCCACTGGTCCCATCACCTCCTGGCAAATAGAAGGAGACGAAATGGAGGCAATGACAGAGTTTATTTTCCTGGGCTCCTTGATCACTGCAGATGGCGACTGCAGCAAGGAAATAAAAAGACTCCTGCTTCTTGGGAGGAAAGCAATGGCAAACCTAGATAGCATCCTAAAGAGCAGAGACATCACTTTGCCAACTAAGGTCAGGATAGTCAAAGCTATGGTTTTTCCAGTAGTGATGTATGGAAGTGAGAGCTGGACTATAAAGAAGGCTGATCGCCACAGAATTGATGCTTTTGAGCTGTGGTGCTGGAGGAGAGTCTTGAGAATCCCCTGGACTGCAAGGAGATCAAACCTATCCATCCTGAAAGAAATCAACCCCGAATGTTCACTGGAAGGACAGATTTTGAAGCTGAGGCTCCAGTACTTTGGCCACCTCATGAGGAGAGAGGACTCCTTGGAAAAATCCCTGATGTTGGGAAAGATTGAAGGCAAAAGGAAAAGAGGACAGCAGAGAATGAGATGGTTGGACGGTGTCATCAATGCAACCAATATGGATTTGACCAAACTCTGGGAGGCAGTGGAAGATAGGAAGGCCTGGCGAGCTCTGGTCCATGGGGTCACGAAGAATCGGACACGACTGAACGACTGAACAACAACAACAACAACAAATCTGAGGAAAAGAATACAATACTGCTACATATTGCCAAAATGAGTGTATATTCACCAGGATTCTTATGTGGAATAGATACATTGTGAATAGTTAAAAGGAAATGGAGCATTTTGTTAAACATTACCCAGCCTCATTTGTGTGTAATTGTTTGCAGTCTCTTATATAGTGAAGGGCCTGCTTTGGTATTCTAAAAATGTTATGTTGGTATGTGAAAAAGCAGTCGCCCTGCCTGTTCTACTGTTAAAATCTCCATGGAGTGAACATTGAGTTCTTAATTCTATCCTATGCAGGATTAAATTTCTCCATTATACCATTATTTTTACTGTCCTCCTCTGATGTTTAAGAAATATGTGGAAAATGTTGTTTTTTAATTAATGCATCCACAAGCCAAGGGATCCAAAGTGCAAAATTTGTGTTCTCAGTTTGGAGCGGGGTAAGGAAGGACCACAGTCCATGCTAAAGCCTCTCCAAAACTTCCTAGAGTTACAGAAAAGGGATTGAGAGAGAGAGAGAGAGAGAGATTCCCCGTGTTTGGATTCTGAAGAATTACTACACATCAGTCAGAGACAGAAAGTTCTAGTACTTTTTCCCTCTCCTTCTTCCAATTCAACAGTATTCCAAAATAAGCAATTTAGAATAGAGTCAAATGAAAATATTTAGAATCATAAGAAAAAAATTCAAAATGATGGTTGGAATTATCAAGTATTTCTTAACTAGTACCTTGTTCAAGTCTTTTAAATTTGAATGTTGCTTAGATGTGATCATCTGTGTTTGTTTTAATATTGTAATGATGTAGCTATGTTTTAATTGTATCTGTTTTTAATTATGTTATAATTATTCTATAGTCACAAGCTTGGCAGGGATAAATTAAATAGATAACATTCAATGGAGGAAAGCAAGCTGCTGTGCTTTTATTAATTAACATTCTGCAGAGCTTTCATTCCTTGTGAGCCAGTAGGGGGTAGTGTATGATCCTAATATGGATGTGGTGGCTCCACTCTGTCTTTATGCATAGAGCAACACCCTCTGCTGTGGCTCAAGTACTCAAACACATGCATATTGAAAGAGTGATTTGGCCTTTGCCCAGAAGACCTGGATTGAAAAGAAGAAAGTGAAGAAAATGACTGCAAAGTGTGGGAGAGAAGAAGGAGGATTTTTTGCTGCTTCCAGGAGTTTCATGTAGATGTTGAATAACAAAGGAGGCAAACCAGAATACTGAGAGGCCCTGCACTCCAGGGTGTCAAACAGACATTCCTTAGCACTACTTTCTGAGTTCTCCCCTCCAGGAAGGACTGACACCATCATAAAACAGTGCCTCCAAGTCCCATACCAGAAATGGGCCCTAAGGATACCATAGTCCAGTGGTGGCGAACCTCTGGCACTCCAGATGTTTTGGACCACAACTCCCACAGTCCTTTGTCATTGGCAATCTAGGCTTGGAATTCTGGGAGTTGTGGTCCAAAACATCTGCAGGGCCAAAGGTTCGCCACCACTGCCATAATTGATGGTGTCAAAAGCTGCTGAGAAGTCCAGCAGAACCAATAGGGAACACTCTTCCCCTGTCCAATTCCTGTTATAGGAATAGATACCAAGATGATCAAACTCCAGCACCTCATCCAAAAATGGAACACCAGAGACCAGCCAGTAATTATTCATTATTGTGGGATCAGAGGAGCGCTTTTTTCAACAATGGCCTTGACTCCTTCAAGCATGGTGGCATCCTGCCTTGTTGCAAAGAGGCAGGTGTTCTTTCTGGCAGCCCAGGTTCCTCTGGCTGTTCATTAGCCTCACTGGTGCATCACGTTTGCCTTTATATTTTTCCTGGGAAACGGTGGATACAGTCTTCTCTTTACCCTTGCTGCTCTGAGGGTTGATGAAATGTTGCCCTTCAGCTCTGAAGTCCTGGAACATTAAACTGAAGAAACTCTTGCAGGCTTGAAAGTACCTTACTAACCAAGGTATTGTAGTGGAAGGCTTCAGGCCTATGTAAACAGCTGGTGTCAGTTGTCTAAGTATGACTTCATTTCATTAATTCTGTTGTTTTGTAAAGGTTTGACTTTGGTAAAGGAGGGGAAGACTATAACTTTTTCATTCTTTGAATGTTTAAACAGAGCCAAATCCTCCTATAGATGAAGTCATCAGTACACCAGGAGTGGTGGCCAGATTTGTGGAGTTCCTCAAACGGAAAGAAAACTGCACATTACAGGTATGCCACATGTGTTCCATTTCTCCATGTTAGAATGGATTCGGATAATTAAGTAAGAGATATGATTGGCTCAAGGAAAGACCCTTGGATACCGGCAGTTAATCCAGAATCCTTTTGAAAGGCCAGTATTCACAATGATAATTCCTCGTGAAATTTGCATTCTTGGGTGGGATGGCCATTATGTGACATTTGGTCACACAACTTAGGGCTCTGTACAATTTAACTTGTACAATTATCGCCATATGTAGATATTCCAACAGAATTCTGTCCATCAGGTTGAGCTTTTGGATATAAATGAAAATAAAGGAATACTTCTCAGTTAAGATTAGGAGGCAGTTGTAGCTGAGATCTTGCTGGAAAAGCTAGCCTGAGTCTGTCTTTGTCGAGGTGACCAATCATTTCCAATTGCCTTTTTCATATTTAGCCACACCTTTGGCTGTTTTGCTTTATGTAGTGCTATTCCCTGTATAATCTGTAAGTGGATAATCTTAATGTAAACATACCAGGAGCTGAAATGTAGCAGGGGACAGATGTGACCCAACTTCTATCAGTTTAATTTTTCCAAGGACTGGGGATGGGAAGTATTTCTGGAGGGCCATTCTCCAGAGTTTCAGGCTAATCATAATTCCTAAACAGCTGATCAATTTATCACTCACTCTTCAGTATTAAGTGGAAGTTTGAATTGGGGCTACATTGTGGGCAGATTTTAGAGCATGGTGTCATGCAAGGACTGAACCCAGTAGACATTGTTCCTTTGTAAAGATAGATAGGCTTAAGGCTGCAAACTATGGGAATTAATACGACAACATTTATACAGCACTGAAAGTGTTCAAAGTGGCTCCCATTACAGTATCTTGTTGCAGGTTGGTTGGAAGAAAACTTTTCAAACCAAACCACCGAATGTTATCTGCAGATCACAAATGGTCAGTAAAGAAGGGAGACAGGGCTCACTTTGAAGGGACTTTCACTGCCTGCCAAAGACATTCAGCAGCAAAACTAGAGGAAACCAATGAAACAAGCATTTTTCCTTGTTTTAGTAACTTTTCCCAATTATCCCTGAAATTCAGCTATCTGGTTTGTTACCAGAAGCAGGGGGTGCGGCCCACACAGTGCTTGTCTATGGAGGGGCGGATTGTTCTGCTGGTCCTGTGATTGCCTACACGTGTTCTCTGTGGTTGCCTGTTATACAGGAAGTATTAGAGTGTATGGTGAAAACATGGGATGGTCTAAAGAAAAGAGAAGGTTGGCTATTGTGCCTTCACATACCATAGTTACCAAAGACTAGAGCTGTGTGCTAGCCCCAAACCCCATGCACTCCATGATTTATCTGAGGATATCTGAAAAGGAGCCTTAGTGAACCCAGCATCCTGTTGTTAGTCCCAATTAAGTAGACCAATTGATTCAGATGCTCATTGGAAAGTAAACAGTTAATGACACAGAGTCAGTATGCCTACTTTGTATAGGTATTGGAGGGACAGCCAGCTCAGGAATTTAATGTAAGATGGTGGCTCTGCTGGTGCAATACCATCCTATTCATTGGGTGAGTTGCAGGTGAAAGGGCATCATCCAATTTCTAGTTTTAATTCCCTACCTATTTCTGTACAC
The DNA here is from genome assembly GCA_029282475.1 of Phrynocephalus forsythii. Classification (NCBI taxonomy): domain Eukaryota; kingdom Metazoa; phylum Chordata; class Lepidosauria; order Squamata; family Agamidae; genus Phrynocephalus; species Phrynocephalus forsythii. Next base: position 4,876,192 of record JAPFRF010000011.1, read on the forward strand.
TTGGTGTTATCCTATCTGAATAGGATATAAACATACCCCGGGCATATGGAAGCACTGCCTTGTTTTGGAGGGAGGGGGTTCTTTTTACATCAAAATTGAAATGTGCTTGGCTACCTGTGTTCACTGTTGGAAAGAGAAGGTAGACCTTGAAACATGATAATATGTCTATCTGGCTTCTGCCCATTTTAATGTTGTTATTACTTATTTATTTAAAATATGTACTGTATGCCCCACCTTTCTCCTCCAGGGCAGCTTACTGTATTTAAAACAAACAGTGCAAACACTGGAATTGAAGGGGGGACAGCAACCCCCTCCAAGGCAGCTCATTACTGAGAAATATCCTTCCTGAAGAGAAAAGTTGCCACCTGCCTGAACAAAGAGGGGCCCTGCCTAACCTCCCATGGCATGGAGTTTCACAGCTTGGGAGCAGCCACAGAAGGTGGCAGGCTTCCCCTGATAGAGGCTTCCCCTGATAATTCTAAAACTAGGCAGGGTCATAAAGGGAGTTCCACTCGTTCAGTTAGCTTGGGCCCACGATTTCATTGATTCCAAAACAGCTCTTTGAATTGTTGCCCGAAACGGACCAGCAGCCAATGGAATAATTGTTACAGGAGAATTTAAGGTGATCTCTATAGCCAGTTCCAGTTAACATTGTTGTTCCATTGCTGTCGACATACCTATATGTCGGCAATCAGAGGGAATGCTGTTTTTGCAGAAGGTAAAGCATAGCTTGCCTTGTGTTTTCTAGCGTCTTGATGACAGAGCAAAATTCCAAATGCAGAACTCCATATTCCCAAGCTCCAAGCCAGTATATTATACCAGCTTGCGCTGTCTTGGGTCTTACTTCTTCGAGGTCAGGAACACTATTTGTAATTCTGAATGACACAAGATATGATTTCTGCTACTCATGCACATTCTTCAGCACAACAAATGGGAGAGGGGGATGGATCTGTGTTGGTACCTATGTAATCTTCCTGCTTGTGATAGACAATTTTAAATCAGTAATAATTCAAACTTATTCTCCAACCTATATAACCTTACATATTGAGTTGGATATTTTGTCTGTGTCTGTCGCCATGTGGCTGCCTTGCATGTGGCTGTGCAGACCCAGGTAGGTTTAAGCATTGTGCTTTGTCCAAATGGCTACTGAAAAAGAGCTCCCTTTCCTTCTTGTTCCAGTTTGAGGCTGCTTGGGTACTGACTAACATTGCCTCCGGGAATTCCCTTCAGACTCGAATTGTGATCCAAGCAGGTGCTGTTCCCATTTTCATAGAACTACTCAGTTCGGAATTTGAAGATGTACAAGAACAGGTTAGTGCCTCAAGTGACAAAATCATAGAGAATGCAGTACAGAGAAAATTAAAACTTTTCTTAGACAAGCAAGAAAAAGGAAAGAAAAAAAACCACAGAATCGGTACATTCCTGTGGCTTTGTATTCCCATTTTAATATTTGTTGTTGTTTTGTGATATCAGAGTAGCCCTAATAGGGCTTCCAAGGTACATGATATATTTAAGAAGTCATTTTGCCAGTTCCATTCCCCCAAGGAATTTCCATGGCTAGGTGGATTTGAACCGTGGTCCTAGTCTGTCACTCTGTCTACTACAGCACACCATATCATATAGGGTATATATTGGTCAAAATCTAGTTGGTTTAATTTAATGCTGATGGAAGCTGAGGATGTAATCAGTTGACTTTATTAAAATTTAATTTAAATTAATGAAAAGCTTCCTATTCTCCCATTTCATGTTCTGAGGCTCCCTGGAGCTCTCTTTTGTTCTGGAGAAGCTTTTGGGAACCTCAAGATGTAGAGAGAAGCCCAGATGTGATCTGTAAAGTAGAATGGGACACTTTCTAAGGAGCTTAATAACACAGCCAATGAACCCCTTATAAAATTCTGGTGTAAATCCATCTGGACCCGGAGCTTTCAATAGTTTCTTCGTCTAAGAGTTGCACATTCCAGCATCTTTATTTTTCCTTTGAGGCTGGATTAAAAACTAAATGTCCCATATAGTCAATATCATTCATGGTTGCTATTTCATGATGACATTTTATTATATTTTATTGCACCACTGTGTCCTGGCTCATTTTTTAAAAATCTGATTTATTGTTTTTAGTAATTATTTAATTATTTTATGGTTAGCCACTACCCGGCCATTGCAGATGAATGGTCTTTAAATGTTATTTAATAAATATCTTTCTTTTAATTAGAAGACAAAAGACGAAGGATTATGTTCCAAGCAATGTAACCCTGCCTCTGTTTCTTTCTCCTCTTCAGGCTGTTTGGGCTCTTGGCAATATTGCCGGGGACAGTACAATGTGTAGGGATTATGTGCTCGACTGCAACATCTTACCCCCTCTATTACAGTAAGTCTTGCAGGTTTATAATCCTGCTTGTTAGCAAGGGCAGTGTAGACTTTTTGTATTAAATGTTTCTGCTTGCCAATAAAGCCACCTAGAATGACAGATTCCAGGTTCTGATTGGAGAGCCCTTGGTGCAGCCTACTTTGAAGCAAAGTCTGGATGTGGTCTGTGGTTGGTTGGGGGAATGACATGGGAATCTCAAGTATAGAACCATGAGTTTCATGCTGTAGGATAGGTAGAACATAGCTTTAGTAATCAAGGAGAATAAAATGATAATATCCCAGTAAGGATTGAGTCTGTCTGTATCTATGTATCCTAGAGAACCTGATAAGAGATACTAGTCACTGTCGGGCTGCACCTTGTGATTTTGCAGTTGGTTTTCATTGCTGTCATATCTTTCACTGAGAATAATGTATGGCGGGGGAGAGTTGCATTCTTTCCCCTTCCTTCATGAACAATAGGTGCCTGAACTGTGCAAATAAGTGATGTCATTTTGATATCATCTCCTCCTTTGCTAACCCTATTATCTTATCATCACCAGCAGCTGTTCTCAGCTTGTGTTATTATAGAATTAAACCATTGAGAATCATGTAGAGAGCTACAACTTTCAATACTACTTGCACAGATTATTTCACTTTTTTTCACTTGTTGCCAACATTTTAAATTGTTATTTTCAGATTACTTTCCAAACAGAATCGTCTGACCATGACTCGAAATGCTGTGTGGGCACTCTCCAATCTTTGCAGAGGGAAGAATCCCCCACCAGATTTTGTTAAGGTATGAAGCATAGATGACTGTAATTTACATTTCGTAAAGATATTTTCAGGTCTCTGAAAAACAGCCTAGTATTACTTGACTGCTGCTTTTGAACCAGAAGAAGATCTGCTTGAGAGCATTGCATTTTCTCTGCATGCAGACTCCCCCTGTATTCTGGCAATGCAAGATGAGTAGAAAACAAAAGGTACAGTTCATATGAGCAACCATTTTTAGAGCTGTGTTTTCCAATTGGTTTTCAAAATCAATAGTTTAAAATAACTGAGTCTATATACAGTGATGGTGATTTCCTACAACATCTAGAATGCACATTTGAAGTAAAATATATCAAACATGTCTAACAGAAAGAGTGCTTTAAGAGGGGGAAATGTAACTAAAACCATGCAAATCAGAAAGCCAAGTGATCTGATTTGTTTAATTAGCATCTGCTGAGATTTAGACTCTGTCCAGCTCTTCCCCTCCGTGGGGAGGAAGGACCTATTAAAATGATCTGTCCCCAGAGGCTACTGGATCCAATTGGATTCCAAATTGAGGGTTTTCTGGCTGATTTGGTTAGGACTCCCAGGTCACTAAATGGTATTCAAAGGTGATGGTAGCCATGGTCACACTAAAACATCCTCTGTTGCAGAGCCCAACCCTCGCTGTGATTTGCATATGAGCTGAGGACAAAGAAACAATTAAGAAGATGGTTAGAGAGCAAAATGCAGTTGGACTGCAGTCAGGGAGATGTCCAGCAAATATTGTAATGCTAGAAAGTCAGCAAAAAGAGCCTATATAACATCAGTATGATTAACCCAGAGGCAGAACTCTTTTGTGTTGCGCATACCCTCACCAGTACCAGACAGATGTAAATGTTACATCAAAACATTGATCTGGAAGTTGAGTCATGGCAACAGGACTTCTTTTCTTAAGATAGTGAAACATTTTGCTGCTCATACAAACACTATCTTGGCCCGCCCCCCGGAGGCTCATGGACCCTCAGCGGTTCGGTGAGCTCTTTGGGGGACTTCCTGGTGGAATGACTGACGATCCGGCCGAGGGTGTGGCGAACCTTTGGCATAAAACAGCTATCCACACCATTGACCGGATCGCCCCCAAGCGCCTCCTCCGTTGCCGAGCCCGGCCCTCCCCATGGTTCACGGGGGAGCTTAGGGCAATGAAGCAGGAGAGGAGGAGGCTAGAGCGCAGCTGGAGAAGAAACCGGACGGCGTTAAGTAAGGCTGCAGTTGATTCCCAGACTAGTCGCTATACCAACGCGATCAGGGAGGCTAGGTCATCTTTTAACTCCCTGAGAATTGCTGAGGCCTCGAACCGCCAGGCGGAGCTCTTCCAGGTGGTTCGGGACCTCACCAATCCTAGTCTGGCCAGGCCTCCTCCTATTGATTTCAGTAGTGAGCAGTTTGCAGCCTTTTTTCAAACTAAAATAGAGGCCATCCGTGCCGGCTTCGACTCTGGTTGCAGCGGTCCCGCTCCGTCATCCCCAGTTGCTGGTCCGCCTTCGTCGCCTCGGTTGGATGTGCTTGGGCCTGTTTCTGCTGTCGAGGTCTCCAAGGCTATGGCGCATTGCCGGCCGGCCTCCACTCCTTTCGACCCTTGCCCTGCCTGGCTAATTAGAGCTGCCAGAGGGACTATGGCTGAATGGGCTTCTGTTATCGCCACCGCCTCCTTCAGCGAGGGGTTTTTTCCCTCTCGTCTGAAGGAGACAGTGGTAAAGCCCATTCTGAAAAAACCAGGTCTGGCGGCAGACGATCTAACAAACTATCGTCCTATCGCCAATGTCCCGTTTATGGGCAAGGTAATCGAGAGGGTGGCGGCGGTCCGGCTGCAGTCATACCTGGAGGATCGGCAGTGCCTCGATCCATGCCAGTCCGGGTTCAGGCCCCGCCGGGGTACCGAAACAGCTTTGGTCGCCCTGCAAGATGACCTTCTCAGGGCGGCCGACAGGGGTTGCTCTTCCCTGTTGGTCCTCCTGGATCTGTCAGCGGCCTTTGATACCGTCGACCACGGTATCCTGTTGGACCGGCTCTCTGAGGTCGGAATCGGAGGCACTGCTCGCAGTTGGCTCCGTTCCTTCCTGGAGGGCCGGCCACAGTACGTGCAGCATGGGGGGGAGTTATCGGCCCCTTGGATCCTCCCTTGTGGGGTTCCACAGGGGTCGTCTCTGTCCCCCATGCTGTTTAACATCTACGTAAGGCCGTTGGCGGGGGTCATCAGGAGTTTTGGAGTCTGCTGTCATCAGTACGCTGATGACACGCAGCTCTATCTCTCCTTTAACACCTCTGCTGTGGAAGTTCTCGACGGGTGCCTGGAGGCCGTACTGGCCTGGACCGGGGCGAACAGGCTTAAGCTCAACCCCGAGAAGACGGAGGTTATGTTCTTCGGGAGCTCGCCGTCGGGGTACGGTGGCCCTCTTCCCTGTCTGGGGGGAGTCTCCCTCCAGCTCGCGGAGAGGGTGCGGAATCTGGGTGTGTTCCTGGACCCGGCGCTTGCCATGGAGCACCAGGTGGCGTCGGTGACCAGGTCCGCCTATTTCCATCTCCGTCGGATCGCCCAGATCCGCCCATGCCTCGACGCGAACTCCTTGAGAACAGTGGTCCAAGCTCTGGTGATCTCGAGGCTGGACTACTGTAACGCGCTCTACATGGGGTTGCCCTTGAATCTTCTCCGGCGCTTGCAGCGGGTCCAGAACGCGGCGGCCAGGCTGGTGGCTGGTGTGCGTCGTTACGACCACATCACCCCAGTCCTGGCCCGCTTGCACTGGTTGCCCGTTGCAGCCCGGATTAGATTCAAGGTCCTGGTTTTAGTTTATAAAACCCTCCATGGCTTGGGACCGGACTACCTGGCAGAGTGTATCGCTCAGCGGTCAACTTCGGCCCGTCCCGTTCGGCAGGCGCGAGCGCACTTGCTTCGGGTTGCCACCCCTCGGGAAGCCCGGAGGACGAGCACTTGGACCCGGGCTTTCTCTGTGGCGGCCCCCAGCCTCTGGAATTCCATCCCCAGTGAAGTGCGCTCTGCAGAGTTCCTGCTGGCCTTCCGAAAGGCGCTGAAAACCTACCTTTTTCGTGAGGCCTTTGGCGATAGTTAAAACCTCTTTTTTTTCCCCGCCATCTCAATTTGCGCGTTAGTCGAGGTGTCATTTGGTTTTAACAGTGTCTGGGGTGTTTATAGGTTTGTCTGTCTGATTATTTATTGTATTTTGCTGGTTTTGCAGCCTTTTGGTAAGCCGCTTAGAGCAGTGGTCCCCAACCCCCGGGCCGCGGACCGGTGCCGGTCCGTGGACCGGTCGGCACCGGGCCGCCTGGGGAGGCCGGGGAGGCTCCTCCCCTTTTCCTCCGCCGCCCTCCTCCTCCTCCTCTTCTCTCCCGCGGGCGGCCAGTGGAGGAGGAAGGCTGGAGGAGCGCAGGAGGAGCCGCCGTCACCACCGCCGCCTTTGCCTTCTTCCTCTGCCCGCCGCCGGTGGCGGCGGCGCATCCTCCTCCTCCGCCCTCCTCCTCCTCACGCTCCACCAGCAGCAGCAGCAGCAGCAGCAGGAAGCCGGGGGCCGGGCGCGTGGGGGCCGGCGGGGAGGAGGGGGCACGCGCGGGAGGCGCTGGCGAGCCCCCCCCACGCGTGCGCACCGCCGCCGCAGCGTGGGGGCCCCCTCGGTCGGAAGAGGAAGAGGGTGCCCCCCTCCTCCTCCCCCGGGGCGTGCGCCCTTTGGCCCCTCCCTGCGGCCGCGCTCCAGGGCGGAGCCCCCCCCCCGCTGCTGCCGCCGGACCGCACCTGTGTTGGGGGCGGGCGGGGGCGTCGCGGGCCGGCCCGGGTGTTTTCGCCGCCGCCGCGACCCCCCCGCGGTTGCCGCCGCCCCTGCGACCCCCCGCTGCAATCGCACCAGCTGCTGCTGCTGCTCCTCTGGCGGTGGCGGCGGGAGGAGGAGGAGAAGGCGCTACCGCCCTCGTTGCAGCCCCTTCGGGGCGGGGTGGGTTCCGCCAGTCCCCAGCGGCCGCCTCGCTGCCTCCCCGGGAGAGCGGACAAGTTCCTCAGTTTCGCGCCTGGCCAGAGCTCGGGCTCCCTGCCCAGCAGCAGGTGAGAGAGGCGGTGGCGGCAGCGGGAGGCGCTCGGGCTTCCCCTTCTCGGCCCGGAGAGGGGGCAAGTCTTGGTGGCGGAGGAGGGCGCACGCGGCGCGGGGTGAGCTTTGCCCGCCTCCCTGAGAGGTGGCCAGGTGTGTGTGTGTGTGTGTGTGTGTGTGTGTGTGTGTGTGTGTGTGTTTGTGTGTGTGTCGGGGGAGGACCGAGGAAAGGACACTGGCCTCTTCGGGGGGCGCGCGGGGACGCCACCCCCCCCACCGGCCTCCCTCCCCTCCCCCCTCCCGCTCGCCCACCCGAAGGCCGCAGCCGGAGGCGGGCGGCGGCGGCGGCTGAACCCGGGCGGCTGCCATGGCCGCCGCGGCCGCCGACAGGAGGAGGAGGCGGGGGCCCGCCCGCCCAGGAGCCCCAGGCTCCCCACCCCACCCGTGCGCGTGGGGGACGAGCAGCACTCCCGATGCCCCCAGCCGGCGAGCGCTGCCGCCGCCGCCGCCGCTCCCGTGGCCCCCCGCAAGGCACACGCTCCAAGCCCCCCGCACCCCCGCCTCCCCTCCTCCTCCTCCCCCATCCCCGCCCCCACACACCCTCCCCTTCCCCCCGCCCGACCCCCCGCATCCCCCATCTCCCCCTCCCCACCCCAGCCCCGGGCCACAGAAATTCATCAAACATTTACCGGTCCGTGGGGACAAAAAGGTTGGGGAGCACTGGCTTAGAGTACCTAGTAGATAAGCCGGATATAAATATAACAAATAAATAAAAATAAATAAATCCAAAGTCTCTCAACACAGGTGGGGGCACAGGCACAGTCTATCTGCTACTCATCAGGCAGTGATTTCAATAATCCTGAGACAAATCAAGAATACTTCACACTTCCACCAGGAAGGCCAGGGCTAATGACTCATACTTTGTGGCTGTTGGGAAGGTTGTAAAGGTGGTATTTTCACACACCTTACGCCATTGCCCACCTAATGAGCCTATTGAGACTTTTGTCCACCTAAGGAGCCTATTCAGACCATTGTTCATCTTATGAGCCTATTTCAGACCAGGGTGACATGAGGTCAAAGTGAAATGAAGGAGTCGTGACTAGCTTTCCTCAGACTGACGAAGCTGTTGGATGAACAGCAAAACATTTCAATCTCTCAAGCAATCTCTCACTTGGGATGTTATGAAAACAAAAAATGACTTCACATAATGGATTTGCTGTGTGTGTGTGTGTGTGTGTGTGTGTGTGTGTGTGTGTGTATGTGCACGCGCAACACCCCTTAATTTTTAGTGTCATGATTTTTGGGGGAAATATCATTGTATACATGGAAAATACGGTCATTTTTCCAACACCAATTCTTTACAGGTATCTCCTTGTTTGAGTGTGCTTTCCTGGCTGCTCTTTGTCAACGACACAGATGTACTAGCAGATGCATGTTGGGCACTGTCATACTTGTCTGATGGACCCAATGATAAAATTCAGGCTGTGATTGATGCTGGAGTGTGTAGAAGACTTGTGGAGCTGCTCATGTAAGGATTTCTGTACAGTTACGTTGTTTTTGGGATCATACATTCAAGCATGATTGAAATAGCTAAGTGCAAGGAGAAATAATAGATCCTGCTTTATAGGAAGGGCTGTGAGATACCAAATTCAAAATGACAATTTAGGCCACATGCAGGGAACATAGTGTCAATTGTTGTACAAAATGGTGTAATGCTTAGTGTACATAATTCATAAAAAGTATTTTCAGCAGTTTGAATATTGGCCACTGCCTTTGTGAGTGAAATACTCATTGTGGAAACTGGAATTAACTGGAACTGGAAAGTAATCAGGTATGAACAAATCTTGCATTCCACCATGCAGAAAAAGATTTCAGGAAGCTTTTTTATACATCAAGTATCTCTGCTAGGAAAAAATCTTTATGTATTTGTTGTAGTCAATAAATAATTCATAGGCAGAAAACTAATACTGTAGCATTTAAAGATATAAATGAACTGTAAATTGATTATGGTTACATTCGGGATGATGAAAAACAGAAATTAAGGAAGTTGCAAATATTAGCTCTTTCTTTCTTTCTTTCTTTCTTCCTTTCTTTCTTTCTTGGTGAGTTTTCCAAAGAAAGATACAATCATAGCAGGAATATTTGATTTTTTAAAAGGCTTTTTAGACATTGTACTTTAAAAACAATTTTAAAAAGGATTTTATCTGCTGACTCATGCATATGTAGAAAATGGACAGGTGTCCCTTTTAGATGATGATCACCTAAACTGTCTGTCATGGCAACAGTCTGCAAGGAACAATGTAAAGACATACTGATGCCAATATTATATCTAAATAAGTTTTTCTTCATGTCTAGCTTAGTAATGCTTCTTGCACAAAGAAATCTACAGTGGTTAGTATTTCGGGCATTAGAACTTGTTTTGCAGTGGGGAATGTCCTTAGTTCATGCATAACAATGTGGATTTATGTTGTCTGCTCATATACAATGACACTGGTCCACCTACTTTGTTGCATTATGTCTTCTAGCAGCATTTTGTACAATAGACCTTAAGGAACTTAACAATTCTGGCTTCAGGTTATAATGATAATACTGCAAGCATTAACATTTTACACATGAGAGAACATTTTAAAAAGTAGGCTGTAAAAAACTTCCAGAAATTTTAGAAGGTTAAATGCACCTTAAAGTTATTTAGAAATAAAAGATGAATAGAAAACTTTACGTATTAACATATACATAGAATCACTGATTACAAAATATTGTCCTGTCTTTTCTGTATTTAAACCACTGGAAGGTTTTCATAAGGGAAGTTTCTCAGTTGCACTTGGTTGTCTGAGCATCTCCTTCATTCCATTTCTAAGGTCAGTCCATAAAACAGCATATGATTCTGTTACTAAGCTTTTTTTTTCCTTATAGGCACAATGATTACAAAGTAGTATCTCCTGCCTTGCGAGCGGTTGGGAATATTGTTACAGGGGATGATCTCCAGACCCAGGTATTTTGCTTTTTGGAATTCTGGTCTTCATTTTATGGTTAGGAAGCAATTGATTAGAAGTAAATAAGTCCTTTCTGAGTCCTCAAACTTGAGAGCTGAATGTGTTCTTTTCTGACCCAAAACACAGTAATTTATCTGAACCTGCTTCAGATTTCACTGCCTTAGAATCCTGCATCAAGAAAGGCTTATCAGCCCTAATCCTTGATGTTTGTGGCCAGTAGCCTCTGTTTATTTATGTTTGTTTCCAGATTCTGGGATACAACTGTGTTTTCGGAATAATCATGATGTCATTACCTATACAGTTTCTTAGGTGAACCGTATCAGTTATTAACACTGACTTGTTGTTTTATATTTCATGTCTTGGTATCTAGGCAGTATGTATCCAAATAGAAATTAAGTGTTGCATGGAGGAAAGGGCTTTTGTCTTTTACAGAGATCTCAAAAAACTGAGTGGTTTGGTTTGGTTTGGTTTGGTTTGGTTCTCAAACTTGAATATGTCTTAATTGTACTGGACTCTATATTGTCCCTCATTACTGTAAGCCACCTTGGGTCCTTTTCCAAGGAGAAAGGTGGGGTAAAATACTCTAAATAAAATACTTTTTTAAAAAAAATCTGGAAATACAGAGCAGAATCCTTGGTGTGTGACCTACCTACCCATCAACACAATTTGACGTAGCACTCTGTTGCTCTGATACATTAAAGGGTAGTTCGTACATTGGGAATACCCAATATTCATCCTTTGCTGTCATCCTTTGCTGTCTAGGCTGCTGAGAACAACTTGATGGGATGGGAAATGTTGTGTATAGCAGTCATAAACTCTTTGAGTTTCTCCTTTCCACATGAGAACACAGATTCCCCCATTACCATGGTCCTGTTGTTGAATGTTAGACTTTAGATCAGTCCTTTGAGCATGGCAGCATGACCATCTAATTTTTTAAAAATCAAATTAAGTAACTTTCTAATTTATTTCTCTTCTAAGTTAAGCAACTGCATTTGTAAGCATAGAAAGATATTTTGGAAATTTTCTTCATGATTTTCATTAAAATCTTTGCTTATGGATTTATGAGCCGGTTTCTTAAAACTAATATAGATAATGGAGATTGATAGAGAAATTAAAAAATTAAAAAATTAAAAATAACTCAGTGGATTTAAATCTTTACACTGGTTCACACTGGTTCATCCAGCCTTGGAGATTTGAAGGAAAAATATGCCTAAAGAATAGCAGTTTAGGTATTCAATAAACAGAAAAAATATTCATTATTTAGACCCCTAAATGTTCTGTTAACTATTTTCAGTTTCTTTGTATGAAACCAGATTGTTTTCAAGTGACTAAAATAATATTTTCATGGGTAAAATAAAACACAAGCTTCTTGTCTCATTTGCAATTCCTGAAAACCAGTATGGCATTTGTGGCTTTTATAGGGGACAACACATCACTGAATCACATTTAAATTGTAATCAATAACGTGACTCCTCTTTTGTGTTTCACTCCAAGTGGTCTACTATCTAAAGGCATATGGCCTTCCTGTAGCAGTATTTTACTTTTCACTTATTTGGACATTATGGGACAGTCCCTCATCTTTATAATGTTCATTCTTATATTTTATTAATATATTTCCACATGAAAATAAAGAGTCTTGTCTTCAGTGTAGTAACCAAGCCAACAATCACAATAGTAATCTACATGACTTCATATAATACAAGTGACAAACTACAGAAAAGGAATTTATAATTTTATATCCAACTACAGTCAGAAATGTTAAATTTTATAAAATATTCTGTTGATGATAATTGATTCCCTGGTGATTGAATGAATCAAATGTAAGAATTCCAAGAGTACATTTCATTCTACAGTGGACCCTTGTAAAATTTGTACAACATAAAAAATTCCGGAGATAGGGGAAATTTGCTTAACATAATCGCCTATGGGGAGAATCCATACAACATAACAATGGGATCACTCTGTTTTCAATGCATTCCTATGGGAATTTGTATAAAGGAAAATTTGCTTGACATAATTTCATTTGGAACGAATTAATTCCTTTATACAAGGTACCACTGTACTTTAATTTAAAATTCCCTATCCTCAGTTCTATTTCAGGCTCTGAGGTTCGTTAAGGATACTTTTCAACATGCTTTTGAAATTTAGGGTAGGTTGTGTGAGCTTTTGAAAATCACTTTCACTAATTCTAAACCCAGAAACAGGAGTGGTGACCAGGGCTGGATTTATGTATAGCTAGAGCTGCCTAGATGCCCTAAGTACATCCGATCTCGCTTGATTTCAGAAGCTAAGCAGGGTTGGGCCTGGTTAGTACTTGGATGGGCAACCACCAGGGAATACCAGGTGCTGTAGGCGCCTGGAGTAGGAACTGGCAAGCCACTCCAGTACTCCTGCCAAGAAAACTCCATGGACATGGAGTCACGAAGAGTCGGTCACGACTGTAACGGCACAACACAAACACAAGTAGGCTGAAGCTTAGGGCCTCTAAATCTAGGGGCTTCCTTGACATAGCATCCCTAGTACCATATTTATTAAGATTATACTCTCTCAATTACATCATTGGCAATCATGACAAGGTTCTGTGTACCATTTTGGTTTTTACTGATAATCATCCATTTTGTATTCATGTTAAGTCGCAATCCCATGTCATTGCTTTCTGCAGCAACAGAATCTAATAATCCTTGCAAATCTGCCAGACTAGTTACAAGCAGGAAAATGTCATCAGTATATCTAATGTTATTAACAAGCACTACATTCATCTTCACACCTTGGTTTGTTCCTTCAAGAGCATCCCAGAATATTCTTTCTGAATGGATATTAAAAAGTAGAGATGAAAGAATGCAGCCTTGACAAACACCTTTTGTAATTGACACCTTCTCTGATATCTGACCACCTGTCCGGACACCAGCACACCAATTCCAGTACAAATTCCCAATCAATCTCATGTCATGATTGTTTGAGCCCAGTTCTTTAAGAATATTAATAAATTTATCATGTTTAACTGAGTCAAATGCTTTTTCATAATCAATGAAGGAAGTAAAAACATCAATGTTGACATTGAGACAATGCTGAACTAATAGTTGAGGACTAAATAATGTCTCCCGAGTTTCAAATCCATTCCTGAATCCTCATTGGGTATATCCAATGCTATCTTCCAATATAGTCTTAAATGCAGGACTTTTAAAAATAACTTCAATATGTGACTCGTTAAACTGATTGTCCGGTATTCATTACAATTTTTTCATTTGGTTTCTTTGGAAGTGGCATAAAAGTGGATTTGTGCCAGTCCTGTGGGTTGGTTCCACTTCTGTAGATGCTGTTATATAAATCAACCAGAAAGGAAAGGGATTTTTCTTCCTTAAGCAATTTCAGAATTTCCATATATGTTAATCAGGGCCTGGGGCTTTGCCACACTTCGATAATTTAATGGTATATTTCTACCTCATTTCTCATCTAATTTAACACCATGATCAATGCTTCTGTTATCCTTAAAGAGATGTTCTATATATTCCTTCCACTCCTGTAGTTTCTTCTTAGTGCTTGTCAAGGTATTACCATTCTTGCCAATAAGATATTCGCCTCCTGTACTTATACACACCTGCTGCTTGCCATATTTTCTTGTACATTTAAAGTGAATCATGCTTAGCATCCAATTCTTCAATTTTGCTACATTCCTTTGAAAGTTTTTCTTCCTTCACCATTCTTATTTTCCACCATATTTCTTTCGGCAGTTGTTTATATATTACAGGATCTCTATTTCTCATCTCTCTTCTACGATCTATGACAGTGTTGGTGAACTTATGCCATGGGTGCCATAGTTGGCACTTGAAGCCCTTTCTGTGGGCACCCAACCGCCCCTTCAACAGCCACCTGTATTCAGGTTAAATTGCTGTATTGGCTCTTTATGAATAATTAGTGGGTTTTGAATCGCAGTTTGGGCACTCAGTCTCTAAAAGGTTCATCACCACTGATCTATGAGGTCCAGAATTTCATCTATCATCCAAAATTTGATCTTCTTTCTCTCGATAAACTTTATCTTGGCACACCTCATTCACAGCAGCTTTAATTTGTCTCCATGTGGTTTTAACTTAATTTACATCTGCTGTCTCCTTGGTGGTTTTGAATTTTGTACTCAGAATTGATTGAACTTCAGTTCTTACTGTTGGGTCCTGAAGCTTATAAATCACAGTTTGACTGTCATCTTTGACTGACATTTCTTCAACTTAAGGTTCATTGTTGCTAGCAAAGGATTAAGATCCAAATTAAAATCTGCACCAGGGTATGTTTTCACACATTTAATTGAGTTCCTAAAATGTTTATTGATCATGATGTAATCAGTCTGATTGCTGATGTTCCTGTCAGCGTTTGAAGTCCAAGTATAAAGGCTGGGCAGTGCATCTGGAAATATGTACAGTATTTGCTATTGTAAGTTCCTCTTCTTGACTTAATCAGTCACCTCCCTCATTGCCAATTCTTCATCCGTAATTACCTACTACTTCAACTCATTGGCTTTGTTCTACCTATACATTGAAATCACCCATTACTGTAGTAAGTAACGTCCATTGATCTGATAAATGATCACAGTCTTTATCTGGAAGTTGAGTCTTGACAACTGGATTTTTATACCTAATTGGAAACTGTGATGTCTGTGAAGATTCTCAGTCATCCAGGTGAGTTTATCTGGAAGTTGAGTCATGGCAACTAGACTTCTTTTCTTGAGTGATTGAAAAGCTGGATGACTGAGAATCTTCACAGACATCACAGTCTTCAATTAAGTTTAAAAATCTTCTATATCATCATCTGATGCATCACATGTTGGTGCATACACCTGGATAAGAGCCACCAAGATAGGTTGCATTAATTTGGAGAAAAATGACTGACACTGGCACAAACTTTCTGACAATCTGAAAGTTTGATGTTAGGATGGACTATGAATCCCACTCTTATTAAGTGATGAGGTTTGTTGTTACCAGCATTGAGCACTTGATGTTCATCTAGTACACACTTCCCTGAATTAGGCCAACACATCTCACTAATATCAAGGATTAGTGTGGTGGGTTTTTCTACTTTGAAATAAACTGTGAACATTCCAGATGCCTATCCTTGTCATGACTGGTCTGGAGATTCTTAGCTCCTCTGCCCACTGAAGGGCTGCTGGGTACTAGGATTTTCCAGTCAAACTGGATTTTCCAGTCAAAGATTTGCCTGGAGAAGTAAGCTTAAATGAAGTGGTTTCCTGTTGCCTTCTTCACTGCCATTACTGGCCATTATGTCAACCACCCATTATGAATTAGACACCGTTTGAAGTCACCCACTCTAGATCAGATGCTTGGAGGGGGGTGGACACCATTAGTCTGGTCTCTCCACTGAGACCTGTCTGGCTTGGAATACCCTACTGATAGTGATGCTACCATCATCATAGCTCTCAACTTCACTGAAGCACGCAAGCCTCTGCGCCTCATTAAGGCCTGTGTCGGTGGAGGAGAAATTGTGAATTGCAGAATTTGAAGTACCCCTCAGCATCCTTGGCTTCACTCAATTTTGTTTATAACACTTTTCCATTTTCTTCTAGTTGTGACAATGAGAGACTGGGAGGGGATTCACAAGTGGAGTAGACTAGGGCCTCTCTTCATCTAAATCTGGCCCTGCTGGTGACCATTATTTAAAGCAAAGGTTCTGAACCTTTTTGGTATCTTGAAATAAACATTTAATCTCAAAGTACATTATCACACCCCCTTGAAAAATGTATTCCACTTTATTCATTGGAAAATTACATTCCTTGCAAAATACTTAATTTGTTTACTGAAAATAGATTCACATACATATTGACATAAAATTAAAATAATCTCAATTTTAGTCACTATTTTTCCATTAAAATATTTTGAAAGCAGTGTTCATTTTTCTAAAGAGCTATGTGTATATCATCACTTGCATTTAAGCTATTTCTGCTTTTTGTTTTTATATGCAAAAATGATGACAATCCTATTTCACACAAATAGGTGGTAATAAATGGTAGAAGTGTCTGCAATACTGCCTTCATCAGTTTTTTATTTATTATTTACAATATTTGAAATATTTAACACCCCCTTTTCTCTTTGAAAAGGGTCCAAGATGGCTTATAACATGGAGGGACATTATCTAAAATTGAAGACAATGAGTATACAACAATGAATTAACAACATTAAATACAGTTATTTCCAGTTTTAAAAAAAGCATCTTACATCATTAAGAAGGCAATGCTAAAGCTAAGAAGGCAATGCTAAGAGCGCACAGGAGGTTTTAAGAGGTTCGCGAAGACTACGCGGCCTCCATTAACCTCAGGGGGGGCCCCTGAGGGATTGGGTATCAGCTGTTGCCTCTTGCGACTCTTCTTTCACCCCGATCTGGAGGGGTTGGGGGGAAAGGATCGAGTTGCGGCACTTCACAATCGCTACTCCTGTGTCTGCGAAGTCTCAAAGTCTTGGCAGAAGAGCCATTAGCCTCCAAGGACTTTACAAATTGTTTCTATTGGAGGGAGAATCAACAGGCTGTTAAACGGCTAATTAGAAGATAAAGATCACACCCGAAAGAAACGTGAGTCTGCTTGTTTGTATCGGAATCTGTTCGGAGCGTGGTGGAAAGCAGCCGTAACTCCCCTTCGTGAATGCAAATCGAAACCAAGCGGTGGGGGCGGAGGAGACATCCCTTCATTTGCAAAGTGAGTTTAATTTAATATTTAAATTGAAGTGGAAGAATAATGGGACCTGGAGAAGCCTGATCGTGAAGTCTGTAGTTCAAGACTGGCGTTTTGAAGTCACCCCCCGCTCTTTTTTGTGAAGAGACGGAGTGAATAGTGAATAGAGGAGAGCGTGGGGGGTGGAAGGGGGATATTTTAAAAAAACTCTGGTGTTTGAAGTTACTCCCCCCCTTACCTGATTCTACACTTCCAAAGACTTTTGATTAACAATTGAATTCCCCCTCCCCTTTTTTTTTCTTGCGGAGGACTGGATATTTAGAGGGATTTGAGTGGCGGACAAGGTGGTGTGATTTTACATTTCAAAGGATTCCATCAGAGCCGGCTGGAAAGCCATCCCCCCTCTTTCGAGGGGAATGTTTTGGAGTTGTTTTTTGGGAACAGTTTAGGAGTTACTGCAAACTGGAGCTATTGTTATCTACTTTTTCCTAACTGGATTAGACCTTTTGAAGCGGTTGAAGATTTATATATCTTTTGGATGGGCAAAAACTTTGTTAAACAACTCTTTGTTACAGAGAAGCAAAACGTGGATTAGGCTGTGAAGAAGCCGAAGAATTGCTTCAATTTTTTTCTCAACTCTTAATTTTTAAAGGTTTCTTTGTGGGTCTCATTTTGTTTATTCGATTGCAGTAGAAACGAACTTAAGTTGCTGCGTGTCTTCCTTTGAGGCTTCCTCTGGTTTCAAGGACATAAGAGAGACACAACAAGATAAGGTCTGTGCTGTGAGCTGGACTGAGAATCTCATTCCTTAGGTTGGAGCGCCATCTGGTGGATTTTAAAAATTATCGTTTTGGACACCGGTTAGAAAATTCATTTCTTATGTTAGAGCGCCATCTGGTGGATTTGGAAAATTATTGCATATAAAATTCAATTTGAATGTTACATTGAATGGGAAAGTGTCTGACTATATAGAAAATTTGATAAAATTTGATAAATTGTCACATAAATTGTTATAAATTTGATATTTGGATAATTTAAAGTTAGAGAGGTTAAAATGAAGTTAGAATAAGTAAACTTAACATCACTGATGGTAATTGGGTGAATATTAATCAATATCAATTAATGGAGTATTAATAGATTAACTCGATTGGTTGAAGGTTATTGTGGTTTATTGAATGAATTAACTTTAATACGTGGTTAAATTGTGTCCTATTGGAATAGAAGTTAATAAAAATTGTGATGGCAGAGAAGAAGAAGACGACACCTTTAACACAGAGAAGAGATTCCAGACAAGAGGAGGGCAAAGAATGGGAAGGATTAATGATACATATAAGGAGAGAATTTGAAAAAAGTGAACAAAGTATGGATCAGAAGTTGTCAGAACTAAAGGAAGACATGCAGAAACAAATTAAAGAGGCAGTTGGGGAGCTCTCAGCTCAAGTGAAGGACTTAACGGTGAAAACAAAGAATATAGAAGCTAAAGTGAAGAAAGTGCAGACAGAGGTTAAACAATGCAGAGAAGAAACAGAGAGGAATAGAACAGGAGTGTCAGAAGTAGAGATTACGCAAAGGAAAATGGCTGAGGAGCTTGCTTTTCTTGAAATGAGACAAAGGCAACAGAATCTTCGTTTCCGTTTGATTCCATGGGAGGAAGGAGAAGATATTAAGGCCAAAGTAATAACGGAACTGGCGAAGTGGCTTGGATGGCAAGAACAGGAAGTAGCTGATGCAATCTCCCAAGTGTTCAGAATTGCAGTTAGATCAAAGAAACTGAGAGCGAAGAAGACACCAGGCGACGTTATTGTGTCATTGACATCTATGGCCGTGCGAGATAGAATCCTGAAACATAGCTATGACAATCGGTTTGTGATTGATGGACAACATATTCTGATATACAAGGAGATTCCTCTCCATTTCTTGAGAAGAAGAGGAAGTTATAAATCTCTGGCAGAAACGCTGAGAAGAAATGGTTTGAGATTTCGCTGGGAGTTCCCAGAAGGTCTATCCTTCATTTACAAGATGAAAAGATTTAAAATAATATCTGAGTCGGAAATAGGTAAATTTCTGAGAAAATATGGAGAAGAGCTTGGGTACAGGAAACCATCGAAAGAGGGTGATAAATTACCTGAAGAAGAAGAAGAAGAGGAAGAAGAGGAGGAGTTAGAACTCTCTGAGGAGGAAGAAGGTAAAGCGGATTTAGCTATGGCCAATATTTGAATAGAGATTGATAAAAATATATTTAATTTGAAATTTACAATGGCGCTGAGAGTATTGACTTGGAATGTTAATGGTCTGAATGAAAAGACCAAGAGAAACAGAATTACGCACTTATTGAAGAAAGAAAATCTGGACTTGATTTGCCTGCAAGAAACACATGTTGCAATGAAACATACGAAGATTCTAAAAAACAAAATTTTGGGACAAGAATTTGTATCGTCTGATAAATTGAAGAAAAGAGGAGTGGTGATATATGCAAAACATAAATTGGAACCTAAGTTGATTATGAAAGATGAAGAGGGAAGATTTCTGATGGTACAAATCACTTGGCAATCTGAAAAATTTTTTATTGTAGGCATTTACGCGCCAAATGAAAGGAAATCAGAATTTTACAGAGAGGTAGAACAAAAACTGTTAGATTATATGGATGAAAAACTCTTTCTGATGGGAAACTGTAATGGTGTAATGATGCCAGATTTGGATAGATCTCAGAAAAAGAAAGGTTCAGAAGGGAAATTACCAAAATCTTTTTATGACTTAGTTGAAAATTTTGGATGGACCGATATTTGGAGACTGAGACATCCAATGGAAAAACAGTTTACTTTTTTTTCTGAACCGAACCAGAGTTGGGGAGAATTGATTATATATTTGTCCCTAATGATATCTCACATAGAGTGACAAAAGTGGAAATTTTACCTAAAACGATCTCAGATCATAATGCAATGGTGATGGAAATTAAAACAAAAATGCAAGGATTATACCGTTGGAGGTTGAATGAAAGTTTACTGGATGAGACTGAGACTTTGCAGATAGCGAAAAAAACCTTCAGAGACTATTTGAAAAATAACTGGAGAAGAGAAACACCAACAAATGTGGTATGGGATGCTAGTAAGGCTGTTATGCGAGGCCTCTTTATTCAAAGAAATGCGTATCAGAAGAAACAGAAAGAAAAGAAGCAAAATGAGATTTTAAAAGAATTGGTAGAGACAGAGAAGAAACTGGTGGAGAAGCCAAAGGAACAGAAATGGATTCAAAAATTAAAGATGCTTCAAACTCAGTTGTCGATGATTATCAATCAAGAAATTGAGTGGAAGGTAAAGATGATGAGACAAAGAAATTTTGAATCGGCAAATAAAGTAGGGAAATTGCTGGCTTGGCAGCTGAAAGGTTGTGAACAAATTAGTAGTAGACCAAAAATTAGTGGAAGATCCAAGAGAAATTGTAAAGGTGTTTCGGAATTTCTACAGAAATTTATATACGAAGAAAAAAGAGAATCCGGAACAGATTGACAGATATTTAAAAAAGAACGGATTGAAAAAAATCTCAACAAACCAAGTGTCGATATTGAGTGAGAAAATTACCCCACATGAAGTACAAAGTGCAATAGAGAGGGCGAAAATTGGAAAATCACCGGGCCCAGACGGTCTGACTGCAAAATTGTCAGAAGAAATGTTACCAATAATGGTGGAGGTTATGAATGAAGTTCTAGAAAAAGGAGTCATACCTAACACCTGGAAGGAGGCGTATATAACACTGATTCCAAAGGAGAACTCAGATACAACAGATGTTAAAAATTATAGGCCCATTTCCCTTTTGAATGGAGACTACAAATTATTTGCCAATGTTTTGGCTAATAGATTAAAAAGGGTTTTAAATGAGTTATTACACAAAGATCAAGCGGGGTTTCTTCCTGGCAGACAGATGAAAGATAACATGAGAAATATAATTGATATAATAGAGTATCTAGAAGTCAGGAAAGAGAAACAAGTTGCTTTGATATTTATTGATGCTGAAAAAGCCTTTGATAATGTCTCTTGGCAATTTATGAAGAAGAATTTGGAAAATATGGGAGTGGGAACAAAGTTTTGGAACGGTGTTAATGCAATATATAAGGAACAGAAAGCAAGTTTATTGATTAATAATGTGATAACAGAAAGTTTCCCGATTGGGAAAGGTACGAGACAAGGGTGCCCATTGTCCCCATTGTTATTTATTACTCTATTGGAAGTATTGTTAGTCAAACTGAGGGACATGGGGACAATTAAAGGTATATGTGTGGGGGATAAGGAATATAAATTAAAAGCGTTTGCTGATGATTTAGTTCTGACGTTAGAGGATCCAAAAGAAAGTATTACTGAGGTGATGAAAATAATTGAGGAATTTGGTAATCTAGCCGGTTTTAAATTAAATAAGAATAAGACGAAGGTCTTATTGAAAAATGTAACAAAGAAAGATTGCGAAGAATTTGAAAAATTGTCTGCCCTCTCAGTGGTGAAAAAAGTTAAATATCTGGGAATTAACTTATCTCTTACGAACTTAAATCTCTTTGAGGATAATTATAATATGGTATGGAACTCGATTAAGAGAGATCTGGAAACATGGAATAGATTGAACTTGTCGTTGATGGGAAGAATTTCGGTGATAAAGATGAACGTGCTACCAAGGTTGTTATTCCTATTTCAAATGATCCCAATACTTAGAGGAATAGGCCACTTTAAGGAATGGCAGAAGACATTGTCCAAATTTGTCTGGCAAGGTAAAAGACCCAGAATAAGATTTGAATTACTAACAGATGCCAAGGAAAGGGGAGGATTTGCCATGCCAGACCTGAGATTGTACTACGAAGTGGCCTGCCTTGGTTGGATAAAAGATTGGATTACTTTAGTTGATGAGGATCTATTGGATTTAGAAGGTCATGATAACAGATTTGGTTGGCACGCTTATCTTTGGTATGACAAAGTGAAAGTACATAAAAGCTTTATGAATCATGTAATTAGAAAGTCACTACTTCAGGTCTGGGAACGGTTGAAACCCCTCTTAGAGAGACATACACCGAGATGGTTATCCCCGATTGAGGCATTGGTGATCAAGAGGAAAGATAAAGAAGGAGTGGGGATCACCTATGGTGATGTGTTATTCTTTTCAGAAAAAGGTCCTAGACTGAAGTCTTATGATATGTTGAAAGAGAAGTTAACAGGCTGGTTTCAGTACCATCAACTAAATGACATTTTTCAGAAAGATTGAAAGGTGTCTGGGTTTGGAGAGAAGGAATCTAAGTTCCAAACCATAATCACGGGCCCAAAAAAGAAATTGTTGACTAGATTATATAATTTTTTCTTGGAGTTGAATCTAAAAGATGAACAAGTTAAAGAAGTTTTTTAATTGATACAATTTAGATTGTGGGTCTTCTGATGGCAATTTTAGTGTGATGTTTTAGTATAAGGTTTTTATTGTTGTTTTAATTATTTATTGTTGTTTGATGTTTTTAACTGTTTTAATTCCTTGATTGTAAGCCGCCCAGAGACCTTTGGGTAGTGGGCGGCATATAAGTTGTAAAAATAAATAAATAAATAAATAAAATGGGCTATGGATCTGGGTCATAATATTGGGTTAGATGTGTGGGAAAGACTGTGGAAAAAGAATATGAAGTTTACCGCATGTACTTTGATAAAAGAAAATCTGTTGAAAATGATGTATAGGTGGTATATTACCCCAACGAAGTTAGCAAAGATGTATAGGATGAAAGATGACCACTGCTGGAAATGTAAAGAGAAACAAGGTGATTTTTATCATATGTGGTGGACTTGTGAGAAAGTGAAAGAGTATTGGGCATTGATATATGATGAACTCAAAAAGATGTTAAAGTGTACATTCCCAAAACGACCTGAATTTTTTCTGTTAGGGTTGGTGGATAATGAAATTAAAGGAGCAGATAGGACTCTATTTCTATATGCAACAGCAGCGGCACGAATGCTCCTGGCACAGAATTGGAAGACAACGTATATACCATCTTTGGATGAATGGAGGGCGAAAATATTGGACTTTGCAGAGATGGCCAGACTAACGTGCAGACTGAGGGATCAAGACAACCAGAAGTTCCAAAAAGATTGGCAAAAATTTAAGAACTACATGGAGATTCATTGCAAGGAATTAAAGACTCTTACCGGATTAGGATAGAGCTCGAAGGATTACTACTTATTTTTCAAATCTTTTTTATAAGTATATAAAGGGGTTTGTCTGAAAGGAAGGCTAGGAGATGAATAACGCTAAAACCACGGGAAGAACAGAGGGAAGCCAAATTTTAGTGGTAGAATGATTTTGTATTGCTAATGTTTTGAACTTGACTTTTTTTGTATATTAAAATTTTCTAATAAAAACGTATTTTAAAAAAAAGCTAAGAATAATAATAGAACAAATATAGAAAACATGCCACTCAGAGAAATCAAAAACACATTTGGTCCTACAAATCCAGTCCAAGCAGTAATGCATAACAATTCATTTAAAAATCACATACAGTGGCTACCTGATGAGGTTCTGAGTACACCCAAGTTGTTTTAAGTCCAAGTTTTCAAATTCTATTTGAATACGTGCATTAGCCCGTATTTTAATAAAATTGTCAAGGTAAGTGTGCAGGACATTTGAGATCTACCTTCAATGAATGTACCATAACCCAAAATCAATCTCCTTGTCTCTCTTAAAAATACAGGTAATACTGAATTGTTCAGCCCTGCAGAGTTTATTACACTTGCTAAGCAGTCCTAAAGAATCAATTAAAAAAGAAGCATGTTGGACAATATCAAATATCACAGCTGGAAACAGAGCACAGATTCAGGTAACCAAACTGGCTATATCCTAAATGTTTTGATCATTATAAAATCAGATGTCAAGTCTTTG
The DNA here is from genome assembly GCA_029282475.1 of Phrynocephalus forsythii. Taxonomy (NCBI): domain Eukaryota; kingdom Metazoa; phylum Chordata; class Lepidosauria; order Squamata; family Agamidae; genus Phrynocephalus; species Phrynocephalus forsythii. The sequence goes on from JAPFRF010000011.1 coordinate 4,899,933, forward strand.
GGCTTTCCTCTTGTGCTTCAGTTTTTATAGTTTTGATAGAGTTTATAAACTCAAATTGTAACTATTCTTCTAAATGTTAGGCAGATTTGAAAAGGCTACTCAACATAATATGCTTTCCATGATTAGAATAGCTAAGGTATTCTTTTTCTACTGAAGGTGAGATGGTGATCTGTTGATCTAGTCATAAATATGTTATCACATAGCAATATGTGGTATGAGTAGTTGTGTGTCTAATTTGTATACAGTATTGAAATAAATAAGAAATCCTGAATTTTATATGCCGTTAAGGCCATAATTTGTTTTTCAGACTGTCATAGATGCCAACATTTTCCCAGCTCTCATAAATATTTTACAAACAGCTGAGTTTCGAACAAGGAAGGAAGCAGCTTGGGCCATTACCAATGCAACATCTGGTGGCTCTGCTGAGCAGATCAAGTAAGTAGCCTGTAGGTCTCTAAAACATACTATGAAGAGGACATACAGGCTGTGCAGATACTTGGTAACTTCATATTTATCTCCCACCCTGCCAAGTGGAGAGGGCATTCTTTTCACTCACATTATTCAGCATGATTTATTTTACTGGTGTGGTCTCTTTTTAGTTGTGTATTATATAGCCAGGGAGCCCTCCTGAAAGAGCCATCCCTCAAGGAGGTGAAAGGGATGGCTTGTAGGTACAGGGCCCTTTCAGCAGCTTCCCCCAGGCTATGGAATGCCCTCCCGAGTGAGATTTGCCTGGTGACGACTTTGATGACATTTTGGTGCCAAGTAAAAACCTTCGTGTTCCAGAAATTTTTAACTGATGTAACATAGATTGTGGGTCCTGATGGCAATTTTAGTGTATTGTATTTGTATTTAAATGTTTTATTGTTTTTAGTTGTTTATTGGTTTAATGTTTTGTTTTAATTGTTCATTTTAACTGTAAGCTGCCCAGAGAACTTTGGGTAGTGGGTGGCATATCAGTTGTATAAAAAAATAGATAAATAAAATATTCATGTACAGTATGTCCCCCGCATCCACTGATTCATGAACCGTGCACTTAGTTGTCCATAGTTTGTGATCAGTGGGTGCAAGGGAGGTCTGAGCCCCGCAGCGAGGAGGGAAAAGAAAAAAAAGTTACTGATGCTGATCCCTCCTCGCCGCTACCACCACACACTGGCCACCCTCCAGAGGGGTGGGGTGGGGACTTAAGAGGACCTGTCTGGCCAACCAGCCTTTGAACATCCCGCTCGGATCCTGGGCGTAGGACCGGAAGTTTTGAACTTCCTGCTTGAGCTCAAACTTCCAGTCCTCTGCCTAGGACCAGGTGGTAAAGTGAAAGGCCGGTTGGCCAGGTGAGTCCTCTTAAGTCCCCACCCCATCCCTGAGGCAGCTGGCATGCAACGAGGAGGGCTCTTGGCATTGGTACGTTTTATTTCCCCCTCCTTACTGCTGCTGCTGCTGCCGCCGCTGCCACGGACCAGCCACCAAGCCCAGCAGCAAAGAGAGTGGTTGGCCAGCGTCAGTGGCGGTGGCAAGGAGAAAGGAAAAAAAGAAAAGAATAAACTTTATTCCCTCTTTGCCAACACGCACGAAAGGAAAAAAAAAAGCAAAGTGTTCCGCTTATATACCGCCCCATACCACTTCAGGTAGTCTCTGGGCAGTTTACAGTTTTAATTAGTATGCACAGGCTACACATTGCCCGCCCGCCCCCCGCCCCCAGCAAGCCGGGTACTCATTTTACTGACCTTGGAAGGATGGAAGGCTTAGTCAACCATGAGCCTGCTACCTGAGATTGAACCCCAGGTCATGAGCACAATTTTAGCTGCAGTACCCAGCATTTGGTAGGTGTTGGGGGAGAAAGCTTTCACCCCGGCACCCCACCACCCCGTTGCCACCATTATCCTCAGATAAGCATTTGCTCTTTGAATCTGAAGATTTCGCTATCCATGGGACTGGCTTGGAACCAACTCCCAATGGATATGGTGATCCTTCTGTACTGCTTTAAGCAGACTTTGTTTTGCTTTCCTCTCATAAATGGAATTCTTGGCGGGTGAGATTAATAAAAGAGCTTAATTTTTTACAAAATAATTTTAAGTTATAGTGAAAAGACAAATACAGTATCCTCCCAGTTAAAACCCCCATAAATTGTCAAAAGCTTACTTGCTTAATTACTTACATTCTTCTTTTTTCAAGGATAATGCTATATATATAATTCCTACAAAAATCTGCAACACATTTGGTTATTTTGAAGGATGCTATGATCAGTTAAGGACAAGGGTCCTAATAAGCTATTATAATTGCCTGTTTTTAAACTGGGGGAAATCATTTTCCTTTTATGTTGTAAAGGCCTTTGGTCAGAAACAATAAAATATTGATAATAAATAACACTTGATTAACTAGATTTTTGCCAGCTGGCAGCAAGAACAAAGAAAAACCTGAGAGTCCCACTGCTTAATATCACTGCTATTCAATATCTTTATTAATAACTTAGATGAAGGAATAGAAAGTAGACTAATTAAATTTGCAGATGATACCAAATTGGGGGTGTTGCTAATTCCCTAGTTGTTGTTGTGTCATTACAGTCATGACCAACTCTTCGTAACCCCATGTCCATGGAGTTTTCTTGGCAAGAATACTGGAGTGGCTTGCCATTTCCTACTCCAGGCACCTACAGCACCTGGTATTCCCTGGTGGCTGCCCATCCAAGTATTAGCCAGGCCCAACCCTTCTTAGCTGACGAGATCAGACGAGATCAGATGTGCTCAGGGCATCTAGGCATCTTAATTCGTTAGAGGATAGGGTAAAAATCCAAAACAACCTTGACATTTTAGAGTGCTGGCCCAAACCAAATAGAATGAGTTTCAACAGAGAGAAATGTAGATTGCCACATCTAAGCAGAAAAAACAAATTGCATAGATATAGGATGGGAGACAACTGGCTGGAGAATAGTATATGTGAAAGGGATCTAGGAGTCTGGGTGGACCACAAATTGAACATGAGTCAGCAGTATGACACAGCAGCCAAGAAAGCCAATGCAACTCTTGGTTGCATCAACAGAAGCCTAGTGTCTAGATCAAACCACTCTATTTTGCTCTTGTCAGACCCCACCTGGAATACTGTGTTCAGTTCTGTGCACCTCAATTTAAAAAGGACGTTGACAACCTCTAGCAGGTCCAGAGGAGGGTGATCAGGATGGTTAATGGTCTGGAAGAAATGTCTTACAAGGAGTGGTTTAGGGAGCTGGGAATGTTTAGCCTTTCAGAAAGAAGGTTGAGAGGTGATATGATAGCCATGTTTAAGTATTTAAAAGGATGTAACATTGAAGAGGAGACTGGTTTGTTTTCCATGGCTTCACAGACTAGGACTCAGAACAATGTTTTCAATCTACAGGAAAAGAGAACACACACACACACACACACACACACACACACACACACACACACACACACACACACACACACACACACACACACACACACACACACACACACACACACACACAGCCCTGATCCTACGCATGAGTGAATGGATCACTTGTTCCTCCCTAGCAGATCCTTCCTAACATCCAGAGCATCTTGCTTAAGCTACAGTATTTTATTATATTTTTTAGAGTTCCTAAAGGTGACTTAAACAGGATTCACCCTGGCAGTGCAATATTGCCAAACAATATCCTTCACTTGTCTTTATTCTCCACCCATTGTGGTTTGCAGGTATTTGGTAGAGCTTGGCTGTATCAAACCACTCTGTGATCTTCTCACGGTGATGGACTCGAAGATTGTGCAAGTCGCACTGAGTGGACTTGAAAACATCCTGAGGCTTGGTGAGCAAGAAGCCAGACGAAGTGGCACTGGCATTAATCCATACTGTGCGCTCATTGAGGAAGCCTATGGTAAGGAGGAGTGGTGATGAGTGGCTATAGCCTGACTCTGCATAATTCCAAAGGAATTAGTTCTTCCATTTAGCCTGCAGTCTTCAGCTGGTACAGCGGACCAAGCATAAATATCTTCTAATCAGTTTTTCAAAGACTTATGGGGTTTGCAGAATATTTTATTTAACAATTTGGTTCTTCATTCTGCTGAAGTCTCTGACACTATAGGGGAAACCATGAAGGGTGAGCAATAGAGCCTTAAACATAACTTGGAGCTTTGAATGATGCATGACAAATCTTCTGAAAGTGTTTTCATTGTTAGATGAGTTCAGGTAGAGCGAGAGCTTTTTTTACACCCTGTCCACCCCTTTTCCTCCTTGGGTTTGGAAAGAGAGGAAAATGGTACAAAAAACTACTGCCCAGAGAAAGAAATTACTCCATACCTGAGAAAGAGTGCTTCAGGTATGGAGTAATTTCTTTCCCTGGGCAGTAGTTTCTTGCTGAAGAAGGGTACTAGATGAAGTAGACCTTCCTTTTCCTGCAACAAAACACAACCTAGACCAAACTCTGAAGCACCAGTTTGCATAACAAACTGGTGCTTATCAAAATCAGGTGGAATTAATATAGGATATTGAATCAAACAATTTTTCGAAGCATCAAAAGCATATTGACATTCGGGTGTCCATACTACTTTAACAGGCATTCTCTTACGTGTCAGTTCAGTCAGTGGGGTTGCCACTTGACTGATAGAAGCAATGAATTTTCTATAATAACCAACCAAACCAAGGAATGATTGAACTTGCTTTTTGTTTTCAGGAATTGACCAATTTTTAACACTCTAAATTTTAACTTGCAAAGGTTCAGTCGTTCCATTACCAATCCAGTGGCCCAAATACACAACTTTCCCTTTCAACCATTGACATTTTGAAGCTTTAACAATTTTTGTTGTTGTTCAGTCGTTCAGTTGTGTCCGACTCTTCGTGACCCCATGGACCAGGGCTCGCCAGGCCTTCCTATCTTCCACTGCCTCCCGGAGTTTTGTCAAATTCATATTGGTTGCATCGATGACACCGTCCAACCATCTCATTCTCTGTCGTCCCCTTTTCCTTTTGCCTTCGATCTTTCCCAGCATCAGGGACTTTTCCAAGGAGTCCTCTCTTCTCATGAGGTGGCCAAAGTACTGGAGCCTCAGCTTCAAAATCTGTCCTTCCAGTGAACATTCGGGGTTGATTTCTTTCAGAATGGATAGGTTTGATCTCCTTGCAGTCCAGGGGACTCTCAAGACTCTCCTCCAGCACCACAGCCCAAAAGCATCAATTCTGCGGCGATCAGCCTTCTTTATAGTCCAGCTCTCACTTCCATACATCACTACTGGAAAAACCATAGCTTTGACTATCCTGACCTTAGTTGGCAAAGTGATGTCTCTGCTCTTTAGGATGCTATCTAGGTTTGCCATTGCTTTCCTCCCAAGAAGCAGGCGTCTTTTTATTTCCTTGCTGCAGTCGCCATCTGCAGTGATCAAGGAGCCCAAGAAAATAAACTCTGACATTGCCTCCATTTCTTCCCCTTCTATTTGCCAGGAGGTGATGGGACCAGTGGCCATGATCTTAGTTTTTTTGATGTTGAGCTTCAGCCCATTTTTTTCACTCTCCTCTTTCACCCTCATTAAGAGGTTCTTTAATTCCTCCTCACTCTCTGCTGTCAGAGTAGTATCATCTGCGTATCTGAGGTTGTTGATATTTCTTCTGGCAATCTTAATTCCGGTTTGTGATTCATCCAGACCTGCCTTTCTCATGATGTACTCTGCACATAAGTTAAATAGGCAAGGTGACAGTAAACAGCCTTGTCTTTCCCAATTCTAAACCAGTCAGTTGTTCCATATCCAGTTCTGACGGTTGCTGCTTGTCCCACATATAGATTTCTTAGGAGACAGATAAGGTGGTCAGGCACTCCCATTCCTTTAAGGACTTGCCATAGTTTGTTGTGGTCCACACAGTCAAAGGCTTTGGCATAGTCGATGAAGCAGAAGTAGATGTTTTTCTGGAACTCTCTGGCTTTCTCCATAATCCAGCACATGTTGGCGATTTGATCTCTAGTTCCTCTGCCCCTTTGAAATCCAGCTTGCACTTCTGGAAGTTCTCTTTCCACATACTGCTGAAGCCTGCCTTGTAGAATTTTGAGCATAACCTTGCTAGCGTGTGAAATGAGTGCAATTGTGGGATAGTTGGAGCATTCTTTGGCATTTCCTTCCTTTGGGATTGGAATGTAGACTGATCTTTTCCAGTCCTCTGGCCACTGCTGGGTTTTCCAAATTTGCTGGCATATCATGTGCAGCACCTTGACAGCACCCTCTTTTAAGATTTTAAAGAGTTCAATTGGAATGCCGTCACCTCCACTGGCCTTGTTGTTTGCAATGCTTTCTAAGGCCCACTTGACTTCACTTTCCAGGATGTCTGGCTCCAGCTCAGCAACTATGCTATCTTGGTTATCAGGGACATCTAGATGTTTCTGATATAATTCTTCTGCATATTCTTGCCATCTCTTCTTGATCTCTTCTGCTTCTGTTAGGTCCCATAAATTATTTAGCTAATAAGAATTACACAGGAATATAGCTCTTACTTCAAAATAACAAAGCATGGTTCCTTCCCTATGAGGCAAAAGCCTTCCTCTCTTAAGTTTCTAAACTACATCTCTAAGCATTAGTCCATCTTGCAGCCATAAAATCCATCTGAAAAGTCTCTTCTCCCTCTCAGACTGCTCACAACATGGGAAAACAGTCACATGTTCCTTCTTGGACCAATCAGGTTTCACTTGCTTCTGGCTGGAATGTGTCTTTGGCCGATGTTTACATATGCACTGAAATAAGGCTTTTCTGCTGAAGTGAAACTGCACTTTAATATTGGCATTGTTTACTTTTGGCCTAGAGAAAGGCTTCTCTACTTCTAAAATCTGTTACAACGTGTATCATGTCCTCATGTTTCCACTGCAGGCCTGGATAAGATTGAGTTCCTGCAGAGCCATGAGAACCAGGAAATCTACCAGAAGGCCTTTGATCTGATTGAGCACTACTTTGGAACCGAGGAAGAGGACAGCAGCATTGCCCCACAAGTGGATCTTGGCCAGCAGCAGTACATCTTCCAGCAGTGCGAGGCTCCCATGGAAGGCTTCCAGCTCTGAGGTGCCCTTGGATGTGCTGTGTTGCTCTGCCCAGCTAATAGAGCTGAATAGTCCTGTTTTCCATAAACCTGTGTGAGCCCATTTGCTTGCTTTTTGCACACAACTTCCTTTAAACAAAACTGGAAAACATTTGGCTCTTAGTTTTAGGATGCCACTTTGGTAAGGGCTTCTCATAACTGCTGTGGCCGTATCTTCAGAGTTGGGGCTATTCTGTAAAAGATGTCAAGTTTCCCCTATGAAATATACACTAACGTGGTGTAATTGTAGATTCTAAAGCAAGGGTAGAGTTGCTGCGTGCGTGTATTTGTTGGGGTGGGCGGGCGGGCAGTGTTCTTGCTGTCTGCAGAGGCTTGGACAGAACTCTTTCATCTTGTATTCTCCTTTGGATGCTGCCTCGTTCAATGGATCAAAGAGAAATATTTAATGCTCACAAAGATTTTGACTAGTGATGGTTTTATGTGGCTCCTATTGATGTGTGTGTGTGTGTATATATATATATATATATACACACACATATATGTGCAGATAACAGGGATTCGCTCTGTGTTCCCTGCACTCATAGCTGCCAGTGAATAAGCTTCTTTGGATTCTAGGAACACTGAACAATCGACACAAACTGACTTCTGTGCTGCCACTTCAACTGCATGGGATTCAGAATTACTCTGTTCTGTCTGTCCAAGGAATGGGGAGTTGCTCTATTGCTCTATCCACCTTCCCGGCGGCACATCCAGGACACTGGTGAAGAAAACTTAGATTGCAACAGGGATAGAAGAAACATGGCTGCTGAGCTAATAGCAATGGCATACATTGGCTCTTTGTGCTCAAACAGAATTGTTTTTATTATATTGAAATAGGTTCTCATCAACAACTGAGAAACTCCTGCTTGAGGTTTTTGTACACAGCTTGGTCAGTCAAAGGCTTGTTGTAACCCGTTTTTGTTATCAATCCTTAATATGTTCAACCGTTGGCGTGAGGGTGCTACTGGCTCCCTGGGTTGCATCTTCTTTTATGAACTGGAGTTTCTGAATGGAGCTGAAGATGCCTTGCCTTTAGCAGCTTCACTACAAGCCACCCAAATCCCTCCATCTAATGGAATCAAATCTTCCAACATAAGGTCTGCATTTGACATTACAAGCACTTCAGTTGTCCAAGCATCTGCCTAACACCCTCAACATGCATCTTACATTTAAGTCTTAGGATAACTGACATCTGGTGAAACTTCAGCACTTCATCTTCCCACAGCAACCCAGTGTGACAACAGCCCAGTGACATGTATTTGCATAAAGCTCATTTGCTCAGCAGAAAGATTGGATCCAAATATATTTGGATTGAAGGGACTGTATGTGAATGAGAATTATTTAGCTCTTATTTCCCCACACCATCAGTTTACCCTGATATTCTAGTATTAATCTAACATATCAGCAGTATTGTTTCTCTGAACACCTGATATTGCAGGGGGCTTGTGCTCTGTTCCAGGTCAGGTAGAATTTTCTTTAGTGGTTTTTACCCTTCAGAACAGAAGACAATGTTGTGTGGCTATAATCAATTCTGCCATCAGAGTTGCTTGAGAGACTCTCCATGCTACAGTTAATAAAATACCATCCACAGAAAATCTTATCTTTTTGGACTGTTTGGAGGTATGGTCTCATCAATTTTCAGGGTGAATGATCCTTCCATTGAACATGTAGCATTTAGGTCTATGATGTTGGATGTAAGCCCCTCAAGGCTGTCTGTTTTTGTGTGTGTTTTGTTTTTCCATTTTTCAACAGCCTTCGCTCACCTGGTTACTTTCTTTTAGTCCTGCTTTATGCTGAGGAAGCATCTTAGGATCCCATGGTCAACCTCTGTTGGACTTTAGTTGTTCATAATTTTAGGGTTTGAAAATATGGACTGAAAGAGGGGAATCGTCTTTGCAAAAATAATGTTCCCATGATGGTGGTTCTTCGGGGGGGGGGGGAGGTACAAGGAGGGCATCATGTGGGACCCAATGGCATCACCAGTTGGGCTTAGTGAAGCCCTCTAGCTGGACAGGGCTGTATGATGATGTGAGATCATCATGCTTCGTATATGAGCTCTGATGGTCTGGGATTACCTTGAGAAAAACAAATCTGGTTCATCAAGGAAAATAATTCTTAAAAAGGCGCCAAAGCTGCAAATTGGGAGAAAGCAGCAGCTGTTGTGATATAATGAACTCTGTGTAAGAAAGATATACTGGATGATAAGATTCATTAATATTATTGTTGAAAAATGCAGTGCAACACAATTTATAAAATTAGATGGGTAATATTTCAAAGCAATCTCAAAATTGCCTTTATATTCTTTTGTTAATAATCATGTTTGTTGAAAAGTGGTAGAAGGATTAATAAATAGGACTCTTGTTTCAGCTTCCAGATTGGGTTTTTTTGTGGCTGGGTTTTTTAAAAGTGTAAATTACTGAAGCCATGCCATTTCTATAAGATTTATTTTAAATCATGTACTTTATTGATGAGCTTTTGTGGGGGATGGGGGGCTACATATTTTGTATGCCAACTTCAGTGAAGTGTGCGATACTGAAATGTCTCGCATACACAAATACTGATAGTGTGTATATGTGTGTGCATACCTAGAGTATATATGCACATACACACTCCTCCTGTGTGTGTGTGTGTGTGCTAACATGTATGTATATATGTATATTTACACACATCCTATATCTTTCTCACACTGAAAGTTTTTCTCCCAAGCTAGTGAGAACAACGTGGTGCATTGGTGTTCCTGCTAGGAAATAATGACAATTCTCTCTTTAATGGGGTGAATTAAATCATGAATACATTCAAATCAAGTGGTGTGGTGTGTCTTTTAAAAAAAAAAGGGAGGATTTACAGTGTTTCTAATGTAGCTAGACCATAGTAATGCTGTCTAATGGAGTACCAATGTATGAAGAGTAGTCAAAATATACTGTACAGTCCATACCTGTGTAACGGAAAAATGGTACACAACTCAGGTTGTAAGAGATGAGGCTGACTGAATAGTGAGGGCTGGAGAATGAGAAGTCTTAAGGCACTTTCCAGCTTCTGAGTGCTGCTTCTACAAACACCAAAATAATAGTTTTATTATCAACTCTATTTCACCCAAAGTAAAAGGCTGGTAGTAGTACTGGAAGATGTGACGACATCCATGGTCTCTTTCTTTCTTCTTTTTTGGTTGTGGAAGAGTGCTAGGGATCTAACAACAGGTAGTGATTGTTCCTACTAGCCAGGATATGACCCCCAGCAGAGGACCCCAGTTCATTCATATTAGATTAATGCTGTGCAATCCTAATTTGATTTAAGGTGGATACTTAAGAAATAGCTGCTGCTTTGTTTCTTTCATATACAGTGGTACCTTGCATAAAGGAATTAATTCATTCCAAATGAAATTATGTTAAGCAAATTTTTCTTTATACAAATTTCACATAGGAATGCATTGAAAATGGAGTAATCCCTAATTGTGACCATTTTATGTTGTACAGATTCGCCCCATAGGTGATTATGTTAAGCAGATTTTCCCTATCTCCGGAATATTTTATGTTGTACAGATTTTATGTTATACAAACTGTTTGTTATACAAAGGTCCACTGTGCAAGTACACAAGCTTCAAGCATTATGAGTTCTTTTTCTGCTCCAGCAGTTAGTAAGTATCCATATCTACCAATGTTTCCAACTAGCTACTACCTGGGCCTCAGAAAGGTGAGTGAGGAAATACAATGAATGTACATCACATTTTGCTTGCCTGTCTTGTGGTCATATCATTTATGACCACATAAGCACTCTACACTGCTGTTTGGCTTTTCTTAGAAGAGACATGGAAATACAGTGGTACCTCTTAAAACGAATTTAATTCATTCTATGGGTCAATTTGTTTTAATACATTTTTGTCTTCTGAAACATGGTTTCCTATAGGAATGCATTGAAAATTCATTAATCTGTTCCGGAGGCTATGGGTCACTACTTTTTATGTCTTATGAAACATGGTTTCCCATAGGAATGCATTGGGAACGGATTAATCCATTCCAGAGACTAGAATAAAGACAAAAATAACTGGGTTGTTTTTCTTGTGTACACATGGAATAGTTTTTCATCTTGTGAAACATCCCATAAGGATTTTTTTGTCATGCAAAGCATGCTTATTTGTCCTATGAGGCATTTGTCTTAAGAGGCACCACTGTACTTAAATTAAGGCACTGTTTCACTGAAGCTTAACACATTTTATTCCCTGTATAAAGATGCTTGAGATTATGAACATTAGCAAAATGCTTTAGGATAGAATCTGCAGCATAGGTAAGCACAGGTGTTGCAGAATGACATGGAAAAAATGTAGCAAGCCTGCACATATATTTGTTTACTACTGCTTTCATTAATGGAATCAACAATTCACAGTTTTTTTAAGATATTTGTATTACCAAATTTCTGTTGAAGTCTTACACACAGGATGTATATACACTGGCAGTTAATTCATTAATAACTCAAAACAGGGCTGTTTGTCACAAAAATACACTTTGTATTTTACAAGTTCTTTTGTTTCATATATCTACTCACAAGTATATTAAATAATTTACAGTTGTCCTTTAAAATACTAACAAAAAAAAGAAAACTAAAGATTACTTAAAATTAATATATGTATTTATTTTTGAAAGGTGGAAAACAGGAGGAAGCAGCTAATGAAATTTTGTTCCACTAGTAATTCATAATTGAAAGATGACAGTCAGTGTGGTGCCTTCTGATCTAATCATCTTGATTACACCTTGGGTGAGGTACTTTCACTCATCTGCCCTGAGACTTCAGAGCTTCTCTTCAGATTCACCGTGTTCAAGCTGTAACCTTGCTTACTGGCCTGCAGTACAGTGACAAAGAATGCAAGGCAAGAGACCATAGAGGTTTTCATTAATCCTTCTATAATATTGTTTGTGATAATAGTACTTCTGACTGGCAGTGCTCAATATTCTTTTTTTAAATTTTTTTTATTTATAAAAGAACAGATAAAACAGCAAAATAACATAAGGATAGAAAATAACAAAACAAAAATATAACAAAAATATAACAATATACAGACATAAACCCAGTGCAACCCACCCCCCTCGGGACTTAAACAAAATTACAACTTTCATGGTATTGAGCAGCCCATTTCTCTTCAGAAGTACATTGAGTCTTCTCCAGGTGTATACCCCTTGCCTTTTTGAAATACATATACCAATAATTTATCCCATATTCCATTAAAGTCATTAGATTTGCTCAGCCCTTTCCTAATTTTAATTTCACAAGTCAATTTATCATTAATAGCTAAATTCCATAACTCCTTATACCATTCTTCCATTACTAATTGATTATTAGATTTCCAATATTTGGCAAACATCAGCCTTGCGGTTGTAACCATTATAATTACCAATTTGCCCTCCTCTTTCTACAGTTGTGTATCTGCAACTATGTTTAACAGTGCCAGCTGGGGGGGGGGCATTGGAATCTTTTTCCCTAATATTTCTTGCATTTCATTGAAAACCAAATTCCATTCAAATTTCCTTTTCTCAGTGCTCAATATTATAGAGAAAATAACTAGTAAGATGTCCAGAAGTTGAGTCATGGCAACTGGTCTTTTCTTGTGAGATCAAAACATTTTGCTACTCATCCAAGAAGCTTCATCAGCCTCCAATTTATAGTTCACCTTGATTTCACATCCCCCTGGTCTGAGTAGGCTTGTTAGGTGTCCTGTGGCTTGAATAGGGTTCATTAGGTGAACAATTGCCTGAATGGGCTCGTTAGATGTACAATGGCCTGGGGTGCATGAAAATTCCACCAATACAACTACTCCCAACACCCATTAAGTATGGGTTGTTAGCTGTGGCCTTCCAGTGCTTCTGGTTTTTCTGGGAACTGGTGAAAGGGCAGCATGATAACTGGCAGACAGATCATAGAATCGTAGAGTTGGAAGAGAGAGGATTTTTCAATATACACATGAATGGCTTCCCTTACCCCTCTCTCCAAACACATATCTTCTGTGAAAAAATATGCATTTAAGAATCCATACTTTTGACTCTCAACAGAGATGGGGGACTCAGGCATAGGGATGGGCATTTCGTTTCAGAATCAGTAGGTTACTCCCCAACAGATAATTTTTCTGTGGCCCGGGGTGGGGGTGGGGGTGGGGAAGGGGGAGATAAAGGAATGGATGGGCATTTCACCTTTGCAAACCGGCCAGTTGGGACTCTTCCTTTCCGGGAGGCCCGGCTTTGCTCAGAATCACGGAGGAGGAGGAGGAGGAGCAGGCACTGCCTTCGGGCGCCGGCGGAGACACCGGGAAGCGCGGGGCAGCGGCGGTGGCAAGGCGGCGGGTGGGGGGCCGAGGGGGCTGCTGTGCGCCCCTCCCCCTCCTCCTCGTGTGGGGCTGCCCCGCGGTGGCGGGACCCGGTGGGCCTTTCTTTCTTTCTTCCCTCCCAATCCTTTCTGATACAAGCGGAGCCAACTGCCTTTCTCCCCTTTCTTTCTTTACTTCCTCCCTTCCTCCTTCCCTTCTTTCTCTTTCTTTCTTTCCTCCTTCTTTTCTTTCTTTCTTTCTTTCTTTCTTTCTTTCTTTCTTTCTCCCTCCCTCCTTCCTTTCTTCCTTCCTTCCTTCCTTTCTTTTTCTTTCTCTCGCTCTCTCCCTTCCTCCTTCTCCCCCTTTCTTTCTTTCTTTCTTTCTTCCTCCCCTTCCTCCTTCCCTGCTTTCTTTCTTTCTTTCTTTCTTTCTTGCGGGGTGGGGCAATTGCATGGGGGTCTGGGATGGGGGCGATTGGGGGATTGCGGCGCGGCGGCGGCATACGGCCGGCCCCGAGGGCCGGTGGACGGGGACCGAGGCTGGCAGGAGCAGCAAGGTGGCTGGCCGGCACCGAGGCCGGCGGGGCAGCAAGGCGCGGCAGCGCTCCCGGGACGGGGCGATTGGGGGATTGCTTGCGGTGGCGGGGGCGGGGCGGGGACGATGGCGGGGGCAGCGGGGCGGGGAAAACATCCGGCCCGGCCTGCAACGCCCCCCCGCCCGCCCCAACACAGGTGCAGTCCGCGGCAATGGCAGCGGGGGCTCCGCCCTGGAGCGCGGCCACAGGGAGGGGCCAAAGGCGCGCGCCCGAGGGAGGAGGAGGAGGAGGAGGAGGGGCACCCACCTGCTCTTCCGACCGAGGGGCCCCCTCCTCCCCGCTGGCCCCAGCGCGCCCCGGCCCCCAGGGCAGGGGGTTGGGGCCGGGAGGAGGCGAGGAGGGGCAAGCGGGCCAAATGGGGTTCCTGCTGCTGCTGGTGGTGGTGGTGGAGGCAGGAAAGGAGGATGCGCTGCCGCCACTGGCGGGCAGAGGAGGGAGGCAAAGGCAAATGCGGCGGCGGCTCCTCCTGCGCTCCTCCAGCCTTCCTCCTCCACCGGCCGCCTGCTGAGAAGAGGAGGAGGAGGAGGGCGGCGGAAGTATCCACGGACCTAGGGCCCGGGGTTGGGGACCACCGGGTTACAAAACGAACCACGCAAGCCCAGGTGTTACTCCCAATCGTCTGATACAAGCGGAGCCAACTGCTTTACATATACTCGAGTATAAGATGACCCGAATAAGCTGAGGCACCTAATTTTACTACAAAAACTGGGAAAACTTACTGACTCAAGTATATGCCTAGGGTGGGAAATGCAGCAGCTACTGGTAAATTTCAAAAATAAAAATAGTGGCTATCGAGTTGTGGACTCCAATTCCCGTAAGAAGAGAGGAGGAGAATGGAATGGGGGGGGCAATAACGGAGCACAGCAATGCCTGCACAGCCCAGTCCGATGGAAGGAAGGGATGGAGCCCACTGGGAAGCAAAGGGGCTGCCCCTCCCCCCCAGCCTTGAATCAGCAACAAAGACCGAGGAGCACAAGGCGAGGAAGGAAGGTGAGAGAAGCAGGTAGAGCTCTTGCTCCCACCCACTACGTCCTCAGCCGCACCATGAGTGGAGGCTGGTGGGGGAGCCTCTGGGGTGGGGGTGCTGCCACCGCTGCTCACCCACCACTCCTGGGGCCCCACCAGGATGGGGAAGGGCGGGAGGGGTCCAGCCCTCCCGACCCGCTCTTGGCTTCTCTTTCCGCTCCTTGTTGTCGCTGCAGTGGCTGCCCTGAAGAGATGACAGGAGGCACCAGAATGGGCAGGATTTCCTCTATGCTGCCCTCCCCAAGCTGGCTGAGCACTCGGGAGGTGGCGGAACAGGCAGGACTAGCCCTCCGCTGCCTTCAATTGAATATAAACCGTATAAGTGTTTTTTTCAGCCAAAAATAAGGGCTGAAAATCTCAGCTTATATTCGAGTATATACAGTACCTTTCTCTCTGCCAGCAGGGAGCTGAGCTGCAATGAGGAAGCATACTGCAATGTCATCTTTCCTACTCTGTGATGCTGGCTAATCGGGAGCTGTGGAGGGACAGACATCATCCCACCTTGCTGCCTGATTGGCCAGCGTCACAAAAGAGGAAAGATGATGTCACAGTGTGCTTCCTCAGCCCAGAGAAAAGTAAAGCAATTGGCTCCACGTGTATGAAACAGTTCTGAGCATCACCTGGGCTCACATGGTTTGTTTTGTAACCTACTGGTTCCGAAATAAAATGCCCATCCCTACTTAGACACAATCTGCCTGCCAGTTACCATGCTGCCCTTTCATAGATTCTCAGAAGCACTCCATACCACCAGGAAGGTATAGGTGGGACTATCACACACCCCAAGCCATTGTACATCTAACAAGCTTATTCAGGCCACTGTCCACCTAATGATGATATGAAATCAAGGTGAACTATAAATTGGAGGACTCACCACTAACTTTCCCCAGACTGATGAAGCTGCTTTGATCTCACATTTTGATCTCACATTTTGACCTCACAAGAAAAGAAGTCCCATTGTCATGACTCAACATCCAGATAAGCTCATCTGGATGACAGAATCTTCAGAGACATTCACAGTCCATAAACCTAATGTCTGCTGCAAAAAAAAATCACCAGTGTTCAGTTACTCCTTTTACCGGCTGTACCAGGCAAGGCTGCACTGCTTACATATAGAAGGTCTCTCACGTGGGAGAATACTCCACCGTATTCCTTCCTTGTCTACTCTAAACCATATTCAGGATAGTTAAGAGCTCGGGCCCTGTCTCTCATTCTGTCAGCAAAAGTAGAGAGTAAAAGGAAAATGTATTTTCCTCATGTGTAGGAACTGCCCTGTGTCAAACCTCAAAAGGGGAAGAGTGATAGATCTGGCCTTGCTCACAGAAAAGAATTTCTGCCAGGTGCTATATGACCGAAAGGAAAAAATGCCAATGAATAGAGGAGAAAGGGATGGCTGACGACACAATATCCCCTAGTAAGTAGGGTGGTTATCCTACGAGTCTTAACAAATCAGAAGAAAACACGGACTAATTCAAAAGCAAGAGTTTAAAAAAAAATCTGAGCATGACTTTCCAGAATTTGGCTTACTTATAGTAGTTACCACAGATTCATGTCTTTTCTATAATAAGAAAGCCAACTTCTATCTCTACCAACATCTCTTTCATATGAAACATTGACTACACTACCTTTATTCCCCCCCTCCCGCTGTAAGCACAGAATACCATATGTGTGGGTGCACATGAAGGGACTCATCTGTTTCTGCTGAAGCAGTCTTTTTTTTCAAGATGCATGATTCTGTCCTAATAATTCACAGACAAGGATGAAGAGTCCTGGGAATGCTAGTAGTACTGAACACTACATTTAACCCACCAGTCCTATGTTAAAGACAGCAGGAATGTTAACCTTAAGGTGGCAAGTTCATTCTCATCAATAGAAGAAATGCATCCCACCCATTTATCTTCTATAATATACTCCTCTGTCACAGGTTAGGTCTGGCTGTGTTATATGTCTCAGGGATTATGTTCTATTCTTTCCATCAGTTTTCCTAGGGTTCCTTCTCCATTAAGAAATGCCGCAGAGTTGGAGTTAAAACAGAACATCTTTTCAAGAGAATTCAACAAAGCTAATTCTCTCTGTATAAACCAGCTTGCTGAAATAAGTTAATACTACCACTCATGCATCAGAGAAAATTGATGCAAGGCAGTAAGTTTCCCTAAAGCCACCTTGTGAATTCAGAGGGGAAGGTAGAATACAAAGTAACATCTCACAGCTGTCTTAGTTACTGTATTTCCCCAACTATCTCTAGACTGCTAAGAGGCAGGTTTTTTAAAAATCTAGATGGCATAATATACAAATTCCATCTGCTCTGATGCCAAGAATTTAAATTATATTTTGAGATTAATCCAAAGCACAAGCCTCGGACTCATACCACTCTCACCATGTAGGAGGTGACTGGTCTAGAGCTGGTTCAAAAAAGTGACAAGTAATGCAATGACCAACAACTAGTTACTGTACTTTTTTCCAACAATGACACTGCATTTCACAAACAACATATTGAATATCACAAAGCCTTACTGATGTAACAAAAATATTTCTACTTTCAAACATTTTTAAAGATCATTTCAGAAGAATTTTGACAGGATTTTAAAAAGTGGTTGATTAAATAAAAGAAAAAAGAGCAATGCATTGAATCACATAATGGCTAAAATCTGGTTGCTTGGAATGTAAGTCACAGAGTAGGCCCACTGAATGAGTTGGGATTTGATGACTCAACTCCACAAGTTTGGTTGAGTCAGATGAGCTACTTGAGTTGTGACTTAATTCAGCACAATAAGTCACAACTAGAGTAGGCCCATTTGACTCAATGGAACATACACTGATTTACTGGACTTACTCTTGTGCAACTTACTACTATGCTAAGCAATAAGATTTCAGCCAGTGAATTACTCTTCCAGCATTGTAATGAGCAACTGCTATGGAATATTTTCCAAATATTGTAGCAAGTAGTAGAAATCAATTACTTTTTAAAAGGAAATTTCCAAGCTGTATAATAGATTATTTCCCCTCCTAGTTTGTACTCCAAGCATCTGAGCAAACAGACTATGTCCATGAAGGCTTATGCCAAATAGTACCTGCAGTCATACTGGTGTCCCAAGATTGTTTTTGCTGCAACTGACTTGTGCTGCACTGTCCTTGAAAGAAACTTCCAGAAAACTCTAGTTTACCTTTGTTCCAATGTGCACAAAATATGACTTGCTCATATCAGGATGCCAGCTGCAGGCTGACTGAAGAAATATGCATTTAAGAATCCCTAGTTTTGACTGGTTCAGCTAAATGCACAAGGAGGATGAGGGAGAACACAAAGTAATTGTCATGCTGGCAAACCTTAATTTGTTACACGGCATTTGATTTAACCCATCTTGCACTTACTGAGGCTTACAAGGTGGACTAACTCCAATTTCACCCAATTCTTTGGGTTATGAAACACACTGGGTGACCTTGGACCGGTCACGCACTGAGCTTTGTATTCGGTGTTTGTCAGGGGACACATTCTCTGTATAACAAGAATAAGCAACATGTGGCCTTTGAGATAGCACTTGAATGAAACCTCTGTGAGCCCTTGGCAGCTGTGCCAATAATGATGCATTTAACCCTTTAAATTGCAGATGGACACCAATGAACTAAAGCAAGAAAGCTGAATGGTGTCAGACTAATGACAATCCATTTCTCAAGGTGGTTGAGAAGATAAAATAGGATGGTTCCCATAAATATGATCCTGGACTCCCAGGGATAAAAAAACAATCACTTTATACAGTAAGATTTTTATTCTAAAAATAAAGCATGGTGCTCTCCAGAAGCATGAAACTGAGTAGATGTTTTAAGTAACAGCCATATTTCAGGCAACTCATGTATTTTCACTCTGCAGCCAAGCCTAGAAACTCTACATTTCTCACAGATACTTACCTGTTTTCACCACCAATCCCATAAACTCTTTAATTTGCTTGGAGTTCTGGGAGCTGCGGTCCAAAACATCTGCAGCACTGAAGTTTGGATGCCCCTGCTCTAGATCTTAGCTCTCTGGTTCTGCTCCCATCTCACCCAGAATTCTCCACTAGCACTGGCTGAGGCAACCTCCTTTCCTCTGGCATAGCTGCATGTTTTATTTAATTACAAACTCTGAGAGAAACCTCGACGTGTAGCCCACTAGCTCCCACTCTTGCTGATGACATCTTAATGTTCCCGTGCTCACCTTTTTCCCAGAAAGAGCTGCAAAGAAAAAGGCAACAAGTGTGATGACGGTAATGCCAGAGCCAATGTACACACGTAGCTTGCTTGTTGCAGCTTGCATGACTGAAGCCCTGTAGAAAACAAACATATTGCCATTAGAATCTAGGTATTTTCCGTGCCCTGCCTATTTACTAAAACCGAAGACTTAAAAATGATCTTTATAATGCAACTGAAGAGAAAGGCTGAGTAATCACATATGCCTAAGCATGTCGATGTTCACTGTATTCAAGAAGCTGCGTATTTTTGTAGATCAGAGAGTCTCCCTTCTATAAGCAAGTAGCCTGTCCACACTCAAGGCCAAAAGAAAACCAAATGTCAAATAAAACTGGCTAGTTGTTTTCCATAGGCATGTGTGTCTCCAAGTATCCTTCATGAATCAAATGGAGTATCCCTATCCATTTGAGGAAGACAAAGGCATTGGCAATCAAAACCCTTGGTAACCGTCCCAAACTACCAAGAGGTCTCCTTGCCAATCATTCAAAACTAAGGCAGCAGGAAGTGATGAGTTTCATCATAATGGTGGTGATTAAGGTTTAACCCAATTACCAAGGATCAAATGATTCAATTAATACATATAGTGATCCAAGAAACCACTTTATTCATTTATCATTATTTATTTACTGAGCTTTTATACCACCCATTTGGCAAGCAGCTACTCCGGTCTGTGTACAAACTTTGTTAAGGCCTAGGAAGAGAGGGCACAAATCTGTGGTATATTCCTCATCAGTGGCCTACACTTGGAACCTGTCTCTGAAGTTCCTGATATCCTGCACAGATTGACATGCCTACTCATTTGAAGAGACCATGCTTGCATTTACTTAGAAAGTTGATTTACGTACGGAGCCCTTCCAGTTTCTTTATGAGACCAATGTTCTCCAATTCATTCAGCCAAATGTGGTGCTTCCCATTTCAGAAATGGCAAGGTAGCAGGTAGCAGTGTGAAGTATAAAACTGTTAGCAGTTTACAACCACTGGCAATTTAACACCATTAATAACAGTTCTCCTCGCCCACAGTTTAAAACTAGATGTTTAACAAACCATAGGAAGTGATTGATTCCATCATAATGGTGGTCATTAGGGTCTGAGACTGGACAAGAAAGGCTATTTATGTTACAAACTGGAACAGCAGACTAAAATAGCTACCAACTATGTTATAAATGGCAAACAGAGGCCTTAGCTTCTTTTCCAGTCCATACTTTGCAGCAGGATTCCAAAAGCTGTATCCCCAACATTAAGTAGAGTGGAACCCTGACTTACAAAATTATTCCGTTCCGAGCTCATGCTCAGAAGTCAGGGAGAGGTTTCCCATAGGAATGCATTGAAAGTAAATTGATCCATTCCGGAGGGACGGATTTCATTGCATTCCTATGGGAAACCGTTTTAAACAACCCGCGGCTTTCCCCCTCCGATTGGGTGCTTTGGGGGGGGGAGAGAAGCGCGGGGGAGTTTTTTTCCCCTCACCCCAGGGCTTTTTAAACATTTTCCCTCCCCCAAGCCCTGCATGCCAGCTGAACAGTGCTGGCGGAGACTCCCCCACCCCACCCCAGCGTCACTCGCTGGTGTGCAAGGCTTGGAGAGGGGAAAAGTTTTTAAAGCCCTGGCCTTTCAACTTTTTCCCCCTCCCCCAAGCCCTTCACTTTCCCCCACCCCAGCGCCGATCAGCTGGCACTGGGCTTGGGGAGAGAAAAAGACCTGCACCTCCCCCCATGCATCCCACTAGGAGGGAAAGGCACAGGGTTTTTAAAAAGTCTTTGAGCCACTGCTTTTGCTCCCCCCCCCAATGGGGTGAGTTGGGGGGAAACCCAAAGACATTTTAAAACACCACAACTTTCCCTCTCAATGGTGCACATGGGGGGGGAGGCACAGGTCCTTTAAAATGACTTTGAGCCACCTAGACTTCCTCAGTGACTCTAAGACATTTTAAAAACCCTGCACCTTCCCCCCATGGGGTGCATTGGAGGAAAAGATGGGGGTCCTTTCCCCCCTCCCCCAAGGTTTTTTCTCCCACCCCAGCGCCGATCAGCTGGCCCACATGGCTTTTAAATGATTGCCACTTCTCCTCCAATGCACCACCATTACTCGGGGGAAACCCCATCTTAATCCTAAAGTGGTGGCGGATGAAACCAGAAGCCCACTTGTAAGTCAGGATTTTCGGTTGTCGGGGTTGTCATAAATCGGGTTACCACTGTATAGCAAAGTATATAGCACCTTTTAAGGGCCACAAATAGCTAGATGCTATGTGAGTTGTGTATCTGGCTAGAGAAACCGAGGGCAGGATTTTTATTCCTTACCGTGTCTCTCAAAGGTGGACTTGGGCAAGCCACACAATCCCAGACCACCCCCCAAAAGGAGGAACGAAAGACCATTTTTGAATTTCTTAAAAACTCTGGAAAGGTTTGCCATAAGTTGGAATTGAGTTGATTGCATGTTGTTACACTTTCCAAATAGAAGAGAAACAACTAAAGCAACAATACTTGAAATTTTTGCGCAAAACAAAGTTATGTTCAACATCCTGGGAACAACAGAGGAAATGTTAGTGAAACCCCAGAAGGAGAAAAGGCGCCGCTCCCACCTTCAAAAGGTTAAGTACTGTGTGTCCCTTCTGGCTGGCGGCAGGAGCAACCACCACCAGGAGGGGGGAGGCAGAGGAGGAGGAAGGTGGGTGGCCGGGTGGGTGGGGAGAGCTGAGGACCTGGGGTAAATACGGCGGCGGCGGCAGCAGCCTAGCCAACCAGCCAGCCAGCTGGGTGGATGAACGGGGAAGCTCCAAGTGGAGACCTCCTCCTGCTCCTCCTTTTCCTCCCGTTCCGCTCTATGTGCCCGACCCTGATTCCCACCACCAACACAGCCAGAGCAGCAGGGCCAGGTGGAGGCAGCTGGGAGCCGTCAGGCAAGGAGCACACTGGGCTGTGTCTCAGCCCCACTAGCCTCCTTATGGCCACTGCCGCTCCTCCTCATCTGTGTGTGGGGGGGGTGAGCATTAGTGTGGGGGGCATGTATGTGTGGGGGCAGGTGTTTGTGTGGGTGGACGTGTGCGCGGAGCGCCAAGGACCTGGGGGACAGAGCAGTGGTGAGGAGTGTGTGCACATGCACACTCCTGCATGCACGCAAACATTTCACAAAGGAGCCTGCCGGGACGTGCGATGGGTAAAAGGAGCCCGCGGGCTGTTCAAAGTTGGACAGCCCTGTTGTATAATGTAAACAGTGCATTGCTCGGTGAAAAGAACACAGGAGAACAGGGCACTCAAAAAGACTTCACTCCTCCTGCTGCGATCTTGTGGTGCTGAAGGTTCAATGAACAAGGCTGGAAAATGTTTGATTTCTCCATATAAATGAACTGATTCTGAATACAGTATCAGGTTTTAGAAGATGTAGCCAGTATCTAGTGAAAACTCAAACCTGAGAGAGACAGTGCTTAGAGACGCTTCTGTGCCTATGAACATGGTCATGTCAAAAGTTGTATGTTGGGGGAAATCTGGTCTCTGACTACCTAAGGTTCATGCTCTGCTTTTCTGGGAGAGAAGTGAAATAAAAACATGGAATATAAAGAGAGGCAACATTAAACAGACTGAACTGCATAGGTTCCTGCTTACAGTCTGTTCCAACTTTTCTGCCTTCTTCTGGGGGTGTATTTCAAATCTCAAATCAGAGCCTGCCCTGCACATGAGCCCCTTCTCATATGATGAGCTAACATCTACAATTCAGGATGCTTCTTCATATATGTGTCCTGACTTCCCTTAACCCCTCTCACATTCACTAAATATATTCTAAATTCTCTGAAAACTCAGACATTATAATAATAAATATTCAAGTAGAAATTATGACCATTTGGAACTCTTACAGTGCAATCCAAGCTCAGTGATACTGTGGCTGTAGTGAGGGTGGTTTTTTTATTTGTTTGTTTTTGGACAAAAGCCACTTATCCTGGATGAATTCAGACTGCAAAGCATAATTCACTGTTAGCACAACTGCTACCCTGGCTGAGAGCTTTAAAAGCGGGTGAAGAGGAGAACCAAACGCTTGAATCTTATGTTCACAGCTATTATGACAGCACAATATTAGCCAGGGCTGTGGAGTCGGTAGATAAATGTTCCTACTCCAAGTTTTTTTGTACTTCCGACTCTGACTCCTCTGTATTAAACTACAGTCACCGCCCGCCATTTCGCGGTTCAGGTACCGCGGTCCCACTACATTGCGGGATCGCAGTACCTACACCGCGGGGGGGGGGGGATCGGGTCGCTCCATACTGCCCCTGGGCCCCTTCGAAAAGGCTTGGAGCCAGGCCGGGGGGGCACCGGGGAACTATGTGATCACCCCCCGCCACCCCCCCTGCGCGGCTCTGAGGCTTCTGGAGGGGCAGGGGGCGGCGGGGGCGATCGGGTCACTCCGTCCCACCCCCAGGCCCCTCCGAGAAGTCTCGGAGCCGTGCAGGGGGCGCAATCTCCACTGAAATGCATTCTCAATGGATTTCAATGGAGAAACTTTCCCCATTGGAATGCATTGAGCCAATGTTTTTGTTTTCCAATGGGGAAAATTTTCTCCACTGAAATGCATTGGCAATGCATTTGAATGGCGATGGCCCCGGACAAGAAGTCTCGGGCGGCGCAGGTGGGCGGCAGCAGGAGGTCAGATCCCCGTCACCGCCGGCGCGCGCCGGCCCAACACGTCTGCGATCGCCTCCCCTGCCCCCACCCGCTTCCGCATATCGCAGATTTTCATGGATCGCGGGTGGGGTGGGTCCCTAACCCCTGCGATGGGCGGGGGGTTACTGTATTGACCCTCCATTCCCTTCACTTATACAAGTGTCTCTAGTCCTGCAAAAATCATATTTACTTAATCCCTTATGAGTGAGAGGCTAGGTTACCCATGGGCGCTGCGTAACAGCACAACACAACACTATGGAAAGTAAAAGTATTGCCACTCCTAATTGTGTGTTGCATGCCATATAGTGAAGCACATGAAAAGCATGCTTCTTCACGGTCACTTAACATGTTCGTTTTGCAGTTACGTGAGGCACTGCATGCATTGGTCTTTATTCTTACAGTAGAGAAGTCATTAATTATAACTTTTGTAAATTGGGTCATTTAAACTTGCTTTTTTTAAAAAAAATTCCAATCTAAATTTAGTAGGAGTCAGAGTTGGTGCATTGTTTGCCGACTCCGACTCCGACTCCACAGCCCTGATATTAGCGCCAGGGTCCGAGTAATCCTAAGAAACCAAGGAGGGTTTGGGATTCAGCACAGTTACATTTGGCTTAGTTGTAGTTCAACCAGCTTTAGACAATCTTAGCTAGTTAGGATTGTGCTGTCACCCCAATTACTATCTGCATTTCATTAAAGAAGGCTTCCTCCAGCAACCTTGGAACAGCCTCAGTACAATTTCATATATTAAGTCATAAATGTACCAATTTATGCTGGCATAAGCAGTAACATCTGGAAGGGTTATGTATATATTTTTTAAATGCAGCACATTTTTTTCATTTTTTTTTATAAAAGCGAACACTGAACATACGGTACAAATTCAGGTATGTCCTCTTCTTTCTTGTAACGACGTGTAAATAACAAGATCCTCTTATTCCAGTTGGAGGGAGAGATTCTATCCTTGTATACAGACCCACTGGAAGAGGGTTCTAAAGAAAGTGTGAAGATAAAATACAACACCACTTGAGACTCAAGAAGCATCGCCACACAGAACTTGCAGCACAGCCAATTAACTCAATAGCAATTGTCATATCACATTTTGATTTGTGAACAGTATCATGTATGAATAATTGGATAGTTCTTGATCAAGCAAGACAAACAGCCTGAAATTGTCTGAGTTTCTGACTGCAGACCAGCAAGTTTCCTTGGTGTGCTTCCTCTGGCTCCTTGAACACCACCAGATAAACAGCAAAAGAAGCCAGTGCAGAACGACTTGTGCACCCATGAAAATATAATTTTTAAAATATACTCATAGAACAAAGCTCTTATTCTAGCACAACAAAAAGAGAACAAGTTTAAAATAAAAACAAGAACAGATTGCACTAAAAGTCAGTTCAACAGGACTAATCAAAAGAGATGTCCTGCTGCCAGTCAGTCAAGAGTTTTTGCTTTCTTTCGGGGGTGGGGGAAAAACACAACAGATCCTTTGGGACAAAGGAAGAAAAGCTAGTTAAGTTCCCACGCATGCTACTGCTGTGGGTCTGAACCTTTGTTCCTCTTGGTGTTTTTGACTTCCGCTCCCAGGATCTCTGACCAACAGTCGTACTGGCGCAGACATCTGAAAGCCCAAAGGCTGAGCACCACCATACTTTGTAGATAGTTCTTAGACAGAGTTTTCCGATGATTAAGCCTTTTAAAAGCATGTTTTTTACTCTTTGTTGCAAGAAAGCCAGATGAACCCAAGCAAACACATTTATCTCTCATGCTGCATTTTGTTTTTGAAAAAAGTGGAATAATGACTGCTGAACTGTATATGGCTCCATCATCATAGGAGAAGCAGCTTTACCTTATCCCTTGGGCCCACAGGTCTCAAAACAAGCAAACAAAAAGCAAAAAAAAAAAAAAACCTTTGTTGCTATTGCAAGAGAGAGAAGGTATTTTATTTGCCAATGAGGAGGAAAAGAGAGCCATGGGCCATTACCTGGTCCATGGAAAGAAATAACTGATCTAGAAATGCCCTAAAGCAGTGGTGGTAAACCTTCAGCACTCCAGATGTTTTGGACCACAACTCCCAGAATTCTGAGCCTAGATTGCCAATGACAAAGGACTGTGGGAGTTGTGGTCCAAAACATCTGGAGTGCCAAAGGTTCACCACCTATGCCCTACAATAAGATAGTCAGGGTGCACATTGCCTGCCCCCCCACCCCATTGGGGTAAAAGGGATGAAGAAGGAAACTTGCAGCAAGGTACATACCTAATTTGCCAAATTACTGGAAGCTCGGGCAGTGCTTGATAATGATTGGATATGTTCCCATTTTAAAATCTATGTGTGGACTTGGATTATATTTTGTTTGAATATTAGGAAGAACTTCATGAGAGTTAGAGCTGTTTGGCAGTGGAATATGATGCCCCAAAGGAGGGTGGTGGAGTCTCCTTCTTTGGAGATTTTTAAGCAGAGGCTGGATGGCCATCTGTCGGAAATATTGTGATGGGGGTTCCTGCATGGCAGGGGATTGGACTGGATGGCCCTTGAGGTCTCTTCCAACTCTATGATTCTATGATTTTCTCTATATCAATCAGTATGGAGGTATTATTTCAATGATACATATTCTAAAATGAGCTGTTACTAATAATCTTGTAATACTGGTTTATATATTATGTACTGCAGACCTGAACATCATGAGCTGCTGTGGGTACAATTCATTTTGTGCAAGGATGGCATAGTGGTCTAATGGGCACTTCCTGGCAGCATCTGTGGTGAGGAGCACTGTGTTTGGCTCCTCTGACCTACCTACATCAGAAAATTGCCCAGGGGTGATGGTTACCATTGTGTTCTCTATTTGTAAGTTTCATGCTCATTCTGGGAGTATAAAAATACGATTGTAAGCACAAATAAGGAGAGCCCTAGATTGTGTCACTTCTCAGATCACAGTGCTTCAACGTCCTTGTCAGAAATAAGCACTCCATGGCCCCATTCTTAAAACAACACAAGTATGTGGTTGCATTTGGTTCTTGCATATGCCTGACACTCAAAGGGATCCCTGACTCAGAGATTCAGGACCAGGACTGGCAGAGAAAGGCCAGGTTACTACTGTCTTCTCAGGCAGCTACACATGACCAAATGACTTCATGATTCACAAGACATTCATTTTGAAGAAAATCATGGATTGTTTAAACAACTCTGAAGATTTTTGTCTTCCAAAAGGAAACAAGTTGGAGGAAGCACGGGACAAGAAAAAGTACCAAAGCCACCATAGTGCAATGGTGGGAATGCTTGACTTCAGGCACAGAAAAACTGGTTTCAAAACCCACAAGCCCCCTCAGTGGCCTCAAAGCCTCACACACACTCTTCCTGAATTGGCTCACAGGACTGCTGTGATGATGGGCAGAGGGATCAGACACCACACATTGTACCTTAGGGGTTTTTTTATATTAAATTAAATGACTGGCACAATAAGAACAGAAGACAGAAAACAGCAGGCACCAAAACAACAAACGTGCTAATCACACAGTGCCCAAAATAGGAAAAGCAACACGCCTGCCATTATTATTGCAAATTTCAACTTTTGACAAAACCAGAAACATGGTAGGCAAGTGGTGCTTTGGGCCCTTTCAGGGAGAAAGGTGGGATAGAAACATTTTAAATAAAGTAATAAATACTGGCAGTTAAGAGTTTTGCACTTTAAAGACTTACACACACACAAACACACAAACACACACACACACAAAAGGCTTCCTCAAGATGAAAGGGAACCTTTTCAAGCAGCTGACCACTCCACTTGTGGGCTGCGCAGGGAGGATTCCCCATCCCGCCTCCTTGTCTGAATGCTTAGCTGCCTGAGGAGGTGGGGAAGGACCCAGGCATCACATACTGACTTGGGAGTGGCACAGCCAGTCAGAGGGAAGGGATGTGTGTTACCTGTAGTGCCAAATTTGCTTAAAGAGTGATGAAGCACTCTGTGTCCAGCTCTAGTCAATAGCTTCCCAACTCTCCTTTAGTGGCTCTGCTCCTCACTGAGACGAACACACACACACACGTGTGTGTGTTGTGTCGTTACAGTCGTGACCGACTCTCTGTGCCCCCATGTGCATGGAGTTTTCTTGGCAGGAATACTGCTGTACTTCTATGTCAAATTTAATACATATACAGTATAACACAGTGAGTAGCACATCAGAGACATGTCCTGTCCCCTATTATGTGCTGCTTTCCACCAAAACTGGGCAGCCAATCCTAATTCTGCCACATTTGGTATAATGCTGGGACTGGTAAATACTGTATGCAACTAAAAATTAAATAGGAAATTTTATCTATTGACATATTCTAAAACTATGTATTTCACTGTCTACAGATTATGCACCTTTAGAGGCACTTTCTTTAAAAGGTTTTGGCTATTCTGGGAGTACGAAAATTTTTTTCAGTAAATCTAAAGAGAACCCTTTTAAATCACTAAAAAAGTTTAAACAGGGAATCCCTGAAAAATAGGTCTTTTTATTTCCTAAGATAATTTAAGATACCATTTGCAGGGAATCGTAAGCAGGTGAAGACATCTGCCTGGGAATAGCCTGAAGCAAATGGTGAGCCACTGTGTGAGACAGAATGCTGGACTGGATGGGCTGTGGTTCAGAAGGCTGTTCTAATTGCTATAGCTAAAGCTGTGTGAGCCTGGGGGTGTCATTAGTGTTGTATCTTTATTCCCTTTACTGAGACTGACAAAAATACCAAAAAGAGTGAATGCTTTTTGAGTTATCCTGAACATTTTGTTAGGCTAAGAAGTTAAAAAGAGTATGCAGCATTTCCTTATCTCTTTGGTACCACCTAAGGGGATGAAAAATTCTGGAGACCTCTAAAGCTTGCAGTTATGTTGCCATATGACATACTGACCTAATATAAAAACAAGCCCACAATTCCAAAATACATTTATTAGGATCAGGCAGAAGGAAACTGCCGTCAACTTCTGGAGAAGGGTATGTTCATGACAAAGTTTATGAGGAAAGAAATAAAAAAGAAGTCTACGTCAAAGTGCTAATTTTATTTAATCCTTAACCTATCTATATATCATCCTTCCACCTATCTGTAGACCTAAGTAGGATCATCATGAAAACAGGCATATGCGTTTATGGAGAAATATCCCCAACAGTACCATCATGGCATTACATCTGAGCTACTTACTGCAGTTATCTTTAAGAACATTTTAAAAAGGAAAAAAGTTAACAGAATACTTTGTTTCTAGTGGGGCAGCAGTGTTAACTCATAGTCTGCTAACAGCAAAAGCAATCAAAACATCTTATGACACCATAAAACAAACTGGTTTTACTTGACAATGCTTTTGCAAAAACCTCTGACTTACTAAGAAAGTTCACAGTACAGGAAGCAAAGAGAGCTCTTGGTCACAAGCATTTCTCATAATGTTCAAATGGACCAAGACACCACTGCAAAACGTTTCTGACCTACTAATCTCATGCTTAAACAAAATGGAATCCCACCCCCTGCACTTATCATCCTATTACATAAACAGTTAGCAGGTCTAACAGCTGGAGAAAGCACCAGGAGCAGGCTAGTTGGTGCACTAGCAACAACATACAAAACTCGCACCCATCCTGTTCAGTTTGGCTCTCTCCTTATACTCTTTGCTTTTTCCATTAGGACCCAGATCTAGAGAAGCCCAACCCAAGAGTCTGGCAGCCCTTCAGCACAGACAGTTCTCTGGATTTGCAATGCGCTCCTTGGGCCACTGTCCAAAGAAGGGGGCTATCAGAAAGGCGCATGGCATCCGCAAACCCTTTCACGTGAATCTGAAGACAACCAAGTCCAGACGGAGGCCTCGGTGGGGGAGGACAGGCAAAAGGGAACCACCGGTGGGCAGAGGTCAAGCAATGACAGCCGGGCACCCACCCACCCACCCACCCACCCACCCGGCCTCTTCCAAAAGCCGTGACCTCGGGCGGGCACCTGGGGGGCTAAGCTCCCCGTGGAACTGACCTCGAATTCCGCCTAAGGAGCAACGGAGCAAACTCGCCGGGGCTTACTTGGGGCTGCACGTGGCGCCTTGTGCGCGCCCTCCTCCTCGGGGCTTTTGCTGCACCACCACCTTCGGTTGGCCTTCGTCACCCGCAGGCAGGCAAGGACATTTTTGTTCCACGCGGTCACCATTTTGCCTGGAACAGAGAGAGGTGGGGGGAAGGAGGGAGAGGAAAGGGGTGTAAGGGAGGGGAAAGGACCGAGGCGGAAGGAAGCCCAGCCAGTGGGTCCTTGGGCTTCGGAAGGGAGGTAAAGGTAAAAGTTTCTCTTCCCCCCCCCCGCCGCCGCACATGTGTGCTAGTCGTATCCGACTCTAGGGGCGGCGCTCATCTCCGTATTCAAGCCGAAGAGCCAGTGTTGGGCAAGTCCCTGGCCATGTGGCCGGCATGGCTGCAAGGAAACACTGTTTTACCTTCCTGCTTTTTACAGTGGTACCTATTATCTACTTGCCTTTACATGCTTTCCAGCTGATAGGTTGGCAGGAGCTGGGGTGAACAGCCGGATACGAACCGCTGAGCTGCCCACTTTGGAGCCGGCAAAAGCAGCGGCTCGGTCCCTTCGCCCCCGTGGCAAGCAAGTGCTGGGGCGGCCCAGGAGCAGGAAACCCCTTCCAAACCAGCCCCCTCCCTCCCACCCACCCACCCCCTCGCCTCCTCCAGCAGGCCCGTCGCCGGCGGGGAAAGGAAACCCGGACCGCTGGAGCCGGATGGAGAAGAGGCCACTCACCCAGAGGCCCCGCCATGAGTGGCTGCCAAGAAAGAGCCGCTTCGCCGCCTCCGCCTCCGCCTGCTCGTCTCCTTCTTCGGGCTCGAAGCGGGCGGGCGAGCAATCAGAGAGGCCGGCGGGGGATGGGTGGGTGGAGGAACCAGCCGAGGAAGGAGGAGGAGGAGGAGGAGGAGGAAGAGGCGCCCGGGCAGAGAGGGAGCCCCAAACCGCGCGGCCTCCCTCGCCCCGCCCCGCCCCGCCCCGCCCCTTCAAGCCCCGGGCCGGGTGGGCGGAGCCACCTGATTGGCGCGCCGGCCGATTGGCTGCCCTGGAGAGTCTCTCTCTCTCTCTCCAAGATGGCGGCGCCCAGCTCCGCTCCGAATTGTGAAGACTTTGCAGAATTCGAGGTGAGCGAGCGCGTGGGAAGCGCGGGTCCGCGGCGGCGGCGGCGGCGGCGGCCCCTCTCCCCGCGCTTCAGGCTGCCGGTGGCAGGCAGGGAAGGTGGGCCCGCTGGCCGGGCGGGTGGGGTGGGTGGCCAGGGGGTGGGGTGGGTGGGGGTGGGGGGACTTCATCGGGAGCGGCGCTCCCAGGTTTCTCGGGGACTCGGCGTCCTCGTCTCCCCGTTTACGGCGGCGGAGGTGAGACGAATGGCAGCCCCGCCTCGCTGAGAAGATGGTGGAGCCGGGCTCGTGGGGGGGTGGGATCCGATTCCCCCCACACACACACACACACACCCCGCTCTCCTTTCTTCCGAAGGAGAGCTAGGACAGTTATGCCGCCCAGGTGGGTAGCAATGGAACTGGGCAGAGTCCGGAGCCCTTGAGGAACCTCGCCTGGTAGACCTTGCGTGCGACAACCCTGTAAGGTAGATCGGCAGGATTGGACCTTATTGAAGGTGGGACAGCCGGGAGGGGTCGGGGGGTGGAGGAGAGAGAGAGAGAGAGAGAGAGAAAGCGCCATCGCGGGAGGTAAGGCGAAACGTGCTTCTGGATCGCACATGCCTGTGAACCTGGGCACTTCCCTCACATGCAACATCTCCTGAACGCACCATGTGGTCGGCAATACAGCTCTTATGCAACGTTATATATTAGAAGGCAATTAAAGTAGTAACTGTGGAAAAAAAAGAAACTCAAATCAGGATGTAGATGTTTACTGAATAGGCCAGTAAATTTTGGGAAGGTGCTTTCATATTAATTTACTTTTAAAGCATTTTCACCCTGCTTATCAGCTGAAAAGATTCTCAAGGCAGCCTACAGATAAGGGATTATTAGAGTCTCTTGCCCTTTTATCTGCCCTTCCTCCTGTAAAGGATCCTTAAGCAAGGATGGTTAATATCATACAGCACCAAAGTAGGGGGAGGGGGATCATGATGAATGAAGAAGTAAAATCAAACTGTTGTTCTTAATGCTTTTTCACCCTTTTTTCCTCCAAATTTATGCCTTTTTATGTGTCATCAAATAGTATCTGGCTTACAGCAAATCCATGCATTAACAGCCATTGACAGAGCAGATCTACAGTTTAACCCAGTGATGGCAAACCTTTTAGAGACCAAGTGCCCAAACTACGATTCAAAACCCACTAATTTTTCGCGAAGTGCCAGTACAGCAATTTATCCTGAATCCAGGTGGCTGTGAAGGGGAAATGTTGGATGCCCACAGGAAGGGCTCCGGGTGCCACCTTTGGCACCCATGTGCCATAGGTTCACCAACACTGGCTTAGACTGAGGTTCTCCTGAAGCCATCTCAGACACTTAAGAGCAGCCTTTTCATCAATGAAACCAGCACGCCACCTGTGACTATGTCTGAGGATAGTTTGGCCACAGTGGTCCATTCCTTAGGTTTTGGCAAGGTTCCACGCATCTATGAAGATGATTCATAACCATCAGCTAGTACAGAATATAAATACAATTTTGGTTAGGACACTTATTCAAATCATGTTTCTACAAGTATTTTAAAAGCTCCATTAACTGCTACAACCATCATGCATAAATTACAGAAATGTTGATAAGAAAAAGAGTACTTCATGTCCTCTCTCTAGCCTCGCAGCTAAGAATCTCATGGGGCCTGAAAATTCTTCCGTCCAGCGTCTCATCAAGTTAAGGTAGCCTAAAGACAAAAACAAGCAATGTAATAAGTATTCTTTATATCCCTGGTTTAGATACAGGACTAATTATTGAGAAAATTTCAAAGTGGATTTGCAAATAGTATCTACAGTATTTCTTAGAGGGACCAAATGGACCAACATGTAAATCAGTCTATAGTAATTTAAAATGCAATATGCTAAATAACATTGTTTATTCCCAACTTTTCTCATTTATTTCCCTTTCATTCTTGTTTTTAAATCAATAATCTATCTCCTCTCCCTCCCCCAGGAATTGCTCAAAGTGATGAGAACAATTGATGACAGAATAGTCCATGAGCTCAATACTACAGTTCCAACTGCTTCATTTGTAGGAAAAGTTGATGCTAGCCAAACTTGTAAAGAGCTTTATCAGTCGGTAAATATGTTTGCTGCTTTTCTCTCATTTATACATCTTTATTGTTTAACTAATTGAAGTTACTGGTCATCTTGGTGTGCTGGTTGACAACTCAATGAAAGTGTTAACCCAGTGTGTGGCAGCAGTGAAGAAGGCCAGTTCCATTCTAGGGATCATCAAAAAAGAGAACAAAAATAAAAGAATATCATAATGCCATTGTCCAAAGCAAGGTTAAGGCCATACCTAGAGTATTGCATACAGTTCTGGTCACCACATCTAAAAAAATTCATAGTGGGACTGAAAAAGGTGCAGAAGAGAGTGAGTAAAATGATTACTTAGCTGTGGCACCTCCCTTATGAGGAAAGGTTATAGGATTTGAGGCTTTTTAGTGTAGAAACAAGGCATCTGGGGGAGACATAATTGAGATGTACAAGATTATGCAGGGGATGCATAAAGTGGATAGAGGGAAGTTCTTTTCCCTCTCACACAATACCAGAACCAGGGGTCATCCACTTAAATTGAGGGTTGAGAGTGAGAACAGACCCCAGAGTGTTGTTAGTCTATGGAATTCCTTGCTGCAGGATGTGATAATGGCATCTGGCCTAGATGCCTTTAAAAGGGGATTGGACAGTGCAAGTTACAAGCCATGATGGGGACACGTGTTAACTCCAGACTTAAAAGGAGGGTGCGTCAACATGACGGACGCAGGGAAGTGGTATCAGGAGACAGGTCTCTGGTTGTCTCTTGTGCTCACAGAGGCATCCAGTTGGGCCACTGTGAGATACAGGAAGCTGGATGGGCCACTGGCCTGATCCAGCAGGGCTCCTCTTATGTTCTTATGTAACTTACTGAGGTGCTGCCTCACAAAATCACCACTAATTCAGTGGACCTACTCTATTTGCCACTAAGCCTTAGCATTTCAGCAAGTGGGTATAAGGCCTCATTCTTACTGTTGCTACTTTCTTCCCTATAACTCATCCAGTAAGAAGTAATCTCAAATATACATTTTATGTTTCACAAGTGATGGCTGTAAAGTAGGGACACACAGTGGTCCAAGGCCAGTATGTTATGCCAGTGGGGGGGGGGGATGCATGCATGCATGCATACAGAATAGAGGTGGACATGAATTAATTCAGCCCGCTTTGTTTGAATCTCACTGTGTGGCATCACAGGTGCCACAAGTCCCCTCTCCCCACCCCCTGGGTGGCTCCCCCACTCATCCTTTGTCACACACAACTACGTGCCTCCTTGCCCTACTGTGCTCTAGTCTCAGTGGGAACTCTGGCTGTCCTTCCCTGTCTCCTTCTGCAACCTACCACCCTGATGAGGAGGCGGGGTGGGGATTCTCTCCATGCAGCCACGGGGTGGGTTGGCTGTGAAAGGAGGCAGGGAAGGGCATCCCAAGCTCCTGCTCAAGCTAGAGTTCTCCCAGAGAAGGAGGACCCCAGCAGCGCATGATTAAAGGTGAGTGGGACCTGGAGGGAGGGAGGGAGGGAGCGTGCAGCCATGCAGAGAGATTTGTACAAACTGGGCCAAATTAATTTGTGCCCATCTCTAATATAGACACATTCATATGCATATACATCCGTACATATAAACACATGTCTATGCATGCAGAAGTATTTGTATGCATGCAGACCTGCAGTGAATACAGGTTAGTCTTTCTTTGGTGCTGACAGTAATGAGGAAAGTTTGTTATAAATATTGGATTCTGTAGGAGGCAGTAGTCTGCAATTAAGGCCTTTGGGGCTGCAATTTCTAATTGCACAGGAGCCCCGTGGCACAGTGGTTAAATGCCTGAACTGCAGGTAAAACTGTGCTCACGACCTGGGGTTCAATCCCAGGTAGCCGGCTCATGGTTGACTCAGCCTTCCATCCTTCCAAGTTCAGTCAAATGAGTACCCAGCTTGTGCTGGGGGGGGGGGGGATGTGTAGCCTGCGTACTGTAATGAAACTGTAAACTGCCCAGAGACTACTTGAAGTGGTATGGGGTGGTATATAAGCAGAACACTTTGCTTTTTGCTTTAATTATTTAAAAATACAAATTTTAAAATTAAAAAACAAACAACCCCTAATTTCAACAGGAGCAATATACACTGAAACATTTGATTTTGCACATCTGCCTGTAAACGTGGCTTATTCATAATAATTAACTGTAAATCCCGAAGGTATAAAAGATTGAAAATTTGGGAATAGTTGTGAGCCTCAGCTTTGCTGAAACTTGGCAAGTATAGCCTAGGTCAGTGCCCTGGATAAAAGTCCCATGGAAGGTGGGATCGCTCATCTGCACAGCTTTTGAAATATTATTGGCTAGCATGTTCACTTGATTCTTGGTTTCTTTCTCCTTTTTATTTAGCTGACAGAGGTTCATGAAAGTAGAGATAGGCTGATTAAAACATGTATTGCCCAGACATCTAGTGTGGTAAAAGCTTTACAAGAAGAGAGAGCAAAGTCTCTAGAGGACATAGCATTGTTAAAAAGGCTCAGAAAAGAACAGACAAAGGTGAGTGGGATAATTCTGTGATGATCTTAATTTCTGCATTTGTTAATAGAGTGAGATCTATGTACTAGGAGTTTTCAACATTGTTTTATTGTTATCTTATTGACTGAGAGTGGAACTTCTTGTACTTGCTGGGGCTGAATTAAGATACAAAAACAGCGGAGTGGCAGAGTTATGCGTTTTTTTAAAAACAGTGTTTTGGTTGTTTCTTTTAACCGAGATCGGGAAGTTTGATTTGTGATCTGG
Source organism: Phrynocephalus forsythii (assembly GCA_029282475.1). NCBI lineage: Eukaryota > Metazoa > Chordata > Lepidosauria > Squamata > Agamidae > Phrynocephalus > Phrynocephalus forsythii. The sequence goes on from JAPFRF010000011.1 coordinate 4,935,694, forward strand.
ATCCCCTTCTGGGGGTATAGCTTCAACCATAACCTTTCTGCTTTAAACCGAAGGGTGGTGGGTTTTTTTTTTCCCTGAAGGGTGGGAGAGGAACTTTCCTTCTTTTTGAAACGTACAAATATATAAATAGGGGAAGTCTATTTCTTATACACTACAACAGGGCTATCCAACTTTGAACAGGCCGAGGTCTACTTTTTCCGGCCCAAAGTGCCTGAGGGCTACCTACTTACAAATTTAATTTGTAAGTATATCAGCTGTTTCCCATAGGAATGCATTGAAAATCAATTAATCCATTCTGGAGGGAACAGATTTCAATGCATTCCTATGGAAAGGCTGACCATGCACACACTTCCCTTGCACCCGCTTGAGCTGGTGTGGACAGGTGCAAGGGAGGTGCATGCATGCTTGCACAGATTGCCCCTTGCAAGGGGCAATCCATGCAACTATGCACATGCCTCCCATGCACCCGGCTCGAGCACACTAATCATCCGGTCAGCGGGGGGACCAGGGGACTGTGCCATGGCCCTTGAACTGCCCCACTCAGGTGAGACAGTGGGCTGGCAGATCCAGAACTTTGCTAAGGCAGTGGTGGTCCTTGGGATGGGGGAGGGAGGGGTGGATAACTTATCCCCTCACTTTTTAAATTGCTGGCTGGCAGGCTACTTTTGAACCCTTTGCGGGCTACTGGGAGCCCAAGGTCTACCTGTTGGATAGGCCTGCACTACAACAGTGGTGGCGAACCTTCGGCACTCCAGATGTTTTGGACCACAAATCCCAGAATTCTGAACCTAGATTGCCAGTGACAAAGGACCGTGGGAGTTGTGATCCAGAACATCTGGAGTGCCAAAGGTTCGCCACCACTGCACTACAACTTATAGTAAAAGGAAAATTAAATAAAGCTGCCATATAAATAAACAAAGACAGACAGACAGTTGGCTGCAACACAATCCCTTAATTTGCATTCTCCCAACCAATTCTGCTTGATATTCTTCAGAGACCACTTGGCCATTTAAACCTGTCTATTAAAGGTTTAAAGGGTGGCTAACTCATTGGTTTAGGGAATTGGCTCCAGGGCCAGAGCTTGGGAGTCAGTTCACCACTGTACCTCCCTTTAAAAGGATGGGCAGGCTGTCCTGTCCAAGCATGATCTCAGAAGAAGGGAATGGTAAGAAGAAAACTCTGAAAGGGGTCACCAAAAGCCAGAATTGATTTAAGGGCATGCAATTCTTATTGTTTAAAAGACAGATTCTCCATACTACAAGATAAAATGACAGCAAACTGCCTTAGGATCTGAAGAAGTAGATGTGTCCATGAAAGCTTACATTAAAATATAATAGTCTTTAAGGTGCCACATGATTTTGTCTTTTATTTTGTTTTGTTTTGATTTTTGCCTGGAATTTTTGCATAGACTAACACAGCTATCCCTTAGGACTGCGGGGGTGGGGTGGGGGAATCCATTTTGATCCATTGATCTTCAGGACCTTACCATATGCTATGTGTTTAGCAATACAGTGGGTTTGGCCCATTTTGGCAGAGCGACCACACCACTGTTCCCATGGCACTGCCTGCTCTCCTCTCCCACCTCCTCCAGCTAAAGCACACTCCCTTCTACCACTACCTCAGCTCAATTGGCCACTCACAGATCACAGCATAGACTTCCCTCCTCTAGCGGCTAACCACTCAAAAGAAAGGGCTGCCTGTGGGCTTCCCTGCCTGTCCTCTGTATCTGACTTGGCAGCCACCGTCGGAGCCAGAGGAGGGGAAGATGCACTGCAGTGGGTGAGTGGGCATTCTTACTGAGGAAGTAGCAGGAGGAAAATGCATTTTGGCTGGGGAATGGGCAGGTGTGCAGAGGAGGCAGGAGAAGGAAGTGTGCTGTGCCCACGGAACCCATGTGTGGGCACCACACCAAACTAGGCCAAAATGTCACACTCCAGTTCATGCCCATTGTTAGTCATGTTCCTTTATTCAATATCGGGATCATAATCCTATATGAGCATCTCTCAAGGTTTGAATCTATTAGGGTCAACAGAAGCTTTGGTGCATTGTACTGATTTTAGCACGGACATATGAAGTTTAAAATTACTTGGCATCTTATTGCACTTTATCCACATAAATTATCGCTTCATATTTTCAGGAAGAAATCATTCCAGTTGCTGTTACATTAAAAGACCTGCTTGCCCTAGGTTTTTGTTTGTTTGTTTGTTCTTTGTTTCAGTCCGACAGAAACAAGGAGGCGTTCTGTGCCTCAGTGGTGGCCAAACTTCGGCCCTCCAGATGTTTTGGACCACAACTCACACCGTCCTTTGTCATTGGTAATACAGGCTTGGAATTCTGGGAGTTGTGGTCCAAAACATTGGAAGTGCCGAAGTTTGGCCAGACTGAATGTTCACACTGGCAAGCGTGAGTTTCCCCCTCTCTGTGTCTCCCAGAAGATGTTAAGTTGGCTTCCTTTTGGTTCTCCCTCCACTGAAAGGGAGATATCTTTTTATTCAAGGACACCTTTCCACATTAGCAGCTCTGTGGTAGGAGGGAGATTAACTGCCAATATGCTGCCTCTGTCTTGTATTGTGTTTTTATTGATTAGCTTATATATTTTTGTTCAGATTCTATTTTTGATTTCATGTTTTAGTGTTAATAACTATCTTGTGCAACCCATGGGATGAAAAGTTGGGGTTGAAATGTAATGAATAAATGATACGGTTTTATTTCCCTTAATTTTTCCCTTTAATTCTCCCATTGAAATTCTCAGATCTTGTGGTGAAGTTATACAGTATTTGCTTGAGAAAGGTCACTAGTTCAATGGTGGGCACGGGATGTGTGAGAAATCTCTGTTAGTCAGTGAGACTGTCATTCCATTTTGATTTTCAAGAATAAATGTTTTAGCTTCATTAACTATTTTGTTGGTTGAGAAAGAATCTAATCACCATCTGTCTTCTGTATAATCTTGAGCACATTTTTCTTCCTAAATTCCTGAAACAGACCATTCTTACCTTCTTTCCTCTCTCCCATAGTTGAAATTAATGAAGTCCGAGTTGAATGTTGAAGAAGTGGTAAATGATAGAAGCTTGAAGGTACGGAACACCCCTGACTTAAGACAAACAATCTGTCTCATTGTTTGCCACAGTTCCTTAAAGAATTCCTTTAGAATGCCTGGACCCAAATTGCAGGGTGGAGTGGGAATATATTCTTCTTTTCAAAACTCATTCTGAGTATCCAGAATGGACAACTGGTCTCTTCTGAGGTTCCCTTTTTGAATTAAATAAACACATGAAGAAGGGGACCGTGCTCTCCCTGTCCCCTCTGCACTTTTCCATAGCCCTCTGCGTGTAGAGAGGGACTTTCCTCCTCATAGAAGAATCCCATCTCCACATGGAGACTGCCCCTATAGTTAGGAAGCCCTAGTTGTCCCAGATTCCAAATGGTTGCAAAGAGACAGCTTGGTTGGATATGTAGGAGGACATTATTACCTATCTTCACGTACTCATTAGCAACAGACATTGAATTTTATAAAATCTAAATATGCAGTATGACACCCTCCCCTTATCCGCTGAACCATTAACTGCTGATTCATGGTTTAAAATATTTCCCCCCTCAATCCATGGATTAAGGGGGGAAATATTTTAAAAAATTGTTCAGTAGCCGCAAAGCTGGTGGCGACGAGGGTGGCTGGATGCCAGTGGCAGCAAGGAGGAAAGAAAAAAAAGAAAGGTTACCCATGCTGAGGCCTCCTTGCCACCACAGGCCGGCCAGTGATCCCAGCAGCAAAGAGGGCAGCGGTGAAGAAGAGGTGGCTGGGCAGCAGCAGCGAGGAGGACTCGGCATTGGTAAGTTTCCTTTTGTTTTCTTCCTTTCTCGCCGCTGCCGCTGCCAAGCCCAGCAACAAAGAGCGCAGCTTGCCAGCGGTGACAAGGAGGGAAGAAAACAAAAGGAAAATTTACTCATGCCAAGCCCCCCTCGCCAGCACTGCCGCACTACCAAGCTTTTGGGGGTGTCAGGAGCAAAAGCTTTCACCCTGGCACCCCACCACCCTCGCGTTTGCTCTTATCTGCGGATTTTGCTATCCGCGGGGGTGGCGGGTCCTGGTACCAATCCCCCCGTGAATAAAGCAGTTGTACTGTAATTACAAATTCAATGTTCACCCATAAGTGTGTTATATTTGGTTACTTGTAGGTGTCTGTATATCCAGTAGCAACACATAAAATCATACATGGGTATAATTCTCATTGTTGAGCAGAATTTTGCAGCTGAATTAAAAAGTGCTACCAGCACTGTACCCAAGTTTTATCCTACCTAAGATATATGAAGGAAATTTATTGTAGGGTAGCTTGATTGGTGAGAGCTGGGAGAAGAATTTGATGACATTATTCTGGCTGATGTATTAGGTTGCGAGGTGTGGAATTTGTTATTTTTATTGTGCAGAACCTTTCCAGTATGTTCTTTCCCTTCTTTGTGTTCCAAATGTATGTACTATAGTTTAAACTTGCCTTACCCTGAGTATGTACATCGTCTGTAATTGTTCCTTTATGATACTTTACTAAGTTCCTTTATGATACTTTTGCCTCTGGGTGGAGCTACCCAACAATGTTGCTCCTTCTTTTCATCAGCGCATCGACCGCCCTTTTGTTTTTCTCTCCCAGATATTTAATGAACGCTGCAGAACTCATTATAAGCCTCCAAAGGGTCAATGATGTAACCGAGGGGAGGGTTTCCCCGATAGTGGACTTCAATCATGCAGAAAAACTGGAGAAGAAACACGGAACAAGATGCACAGGGACCTTCTGAAAAGCCACAGCCATGGAATTCATCCCAATGAATGATTTTGTTAATGAATATAAATCAACTGTTAATTTGTACAAGATGTATGGGGGAAGGGGTTTTATTAAAAAAAAATTCAGAAAGCATTTTGTTGTTGCCATATGAGCTGCGGCATCTCCAGTTCTGAAAGCATGAAGAGTGGACATTTGTTCCATTGATGAGTGTTGGTTCCCCCCTATTGCCAGTTATACTTGGCCTGGTTATAAAATCAGTGCATGTGCCTAAAATTATGACTGCTGTGATACTACATCCTGTAATCTAAAGCAGGCATGTCCAAAATCAGGCCTGGGGGCCAAATGCAGCCCGTTTTCAAATGTTGAGCAGCCCGCGGCCTCTTCTCCCTGCTGGCTCAACCTGTCATGGATTCCCATCAGCTGGCCTGTCAGCTTACAGTTTTACGGTTTGCCTGCCCTCCCTGCCTCCATCTGTCCCCCCAGCCACTTGCCCAGCCTACCTGCCCCCCACTCCATTGTTGCAGCATCCTCCCCGCCTCCTGATGTGTCTTAAAGGCTTGTCCAAAGTCTGGCCCAGGGGCCAAATGCAGCTGAATGGTCAGCCCACACACATGTTCACCTCATCAAATCTGGCCCTCCTTGCAAAAAGTTCGGACACCCCTGATCTAAAGGTTTGGTTAACACAAATTGTGAAGGCCAGTCCCAGTCTTGAATATCAAGTGATACATTCGTGAATGTCTTTAAAGTTTGATACTTGGGGTGGTGACGTGTTAATTCTCTTCAGTTTGAATACTGGAAGAATTTGAGAATGGACTAGCTATCACGATGCAGTGGTTAAACTACCTTACTTCAGTCAAGCCTCTGCTTGCCACCTAAGTTTGATCCCAATGGATTCAGGGAGCAACTCAAAATTCAGTAATTTTATCACCTTCTGAGGTTGATAAAATAACCCAGCTTGCTGGGGGCATGTTCTTTGCATAATTATGTTGTAAACAAGTGGTTCTCAACCTGTGGGTTCCCAGATGTTCCTGGACTGCAACTCCCAGCAGTCTTCATCACTAGCTGAGCTGGCCAGGATTTCTGGGAGCTGCAGTCCACGAACATCTGGGGACCCACAGGTTGAGAACCACTGTTGTAAACCATCCAGATTGTGATTTAGCATTATCAATTCAAAACATGTTGAGGTAGACAGAACTGTTCTTGAATGAGCTGTATCTGGAAGTTTGTTTTTGTCAGGTACACCAAAGGGACAGAGCATAATTAGTTTCAACAAATTATTAGATTATTATGTAGCTCATTGGTTTATGTATATGGCTGTGGAGCCAGAAACAGGGAGTTCAATTACTCATTGTGCTTCCTGCGAGGAGAGCCAGCCTGTACGGCCTTGGGAAAGCTGCAAAGTGAAAGGGCCGTCCCAGAAGAAGGGAAGGGTAAACCACTTCCGAGTATTTACCTGGAAAACCGTGATAACAGTCCCCATACGTTAGAGTTGACTTGCCAGCACAGTATTGTTCTGTATCTCTGACAACAGTAGCAGAAATCTATTGCTGTAATTTCAAGCCCCCCTTGACTTTTTGCTGCATACTGAGCCATGTGGTTGTGTGAACTCCATGTCTAAAAGTTAAAGCTGTTTGTGTGACTTCACAACAGGATTTCCTTTATGTTTTGCCATCACTACATGATTTTTTTTTTTTTTTTAGAAATTAGAAATCTAGTGGCACTTAGTTTGCAAACCTACACTTGGATTGTACTGGCACTATAGACTGAACATTTCCTGAAATGTTAAAAGCTATGGGGGGGGAAAGCATTTAAGAAAAACAACTTTTTTTTCAGGGTGAGGACTTTTTCCACGTTTTCCCACAACGTTTCCAGAAATTTTACCTCTCTAGCTGCCAGTTACTTGATCCACAGGAGTCTTACCCTTGTGTGACTACAGCTCGAATGGAGAAATGTGTAAAGTTGGGGGGCAGGGGGACTACATATACCTCAAGCATACGGAGGTGCCTGAACTGTAGACCTTGGGGTGGGGAGGGGGATCAGAAGCCTCTCTTGATTAAAGCTGACATGCGTAACCCAGATTGGGTTAATTCAGAATGACAATCATTTCTAATCAGATGAAAATTCTTCTAGGTTTCATGTTTGCATTTTGCATTGCACTGTGTCTTATTCTACAAGCTTTATTTATCTAAAGTGCTATATTCCAGATGCACAAAAATACTTCAAAGTTGTTGAAAACATCCAAATGTCGTATAGCTTGGAAAAACAAGGCACAGATTTCTTTAAAAATATATATTAAAACTAAACCTAAGTTGCAGGGAAATACTGAAGTCAGAACTGAGCCTAAAATACAACAAAATACCAAAGAATGTTTTAGCTGCATTCTAAAAATCCAGGAGTTTGTATCCTAAAAGAGCACACTGAAAAGCAGAGAATGCATGTTTAAAACACATCATTGAATACTAAAAAGCATTATAACTTGGAGCAATCTTGAGCCTTTCAGCATATTACTGAACATACTATATATGGGGGGGGGGGGAGTGCACATCCATCCAAGAAAGTTTGTATGTATGAGGGATAATCCATATCCTTGTCTGCTGCCACTGATACATGCTCCCTGATGTTCCCTGCCCTGGTATCAATATTTTTGGAATCCAGTGTGCATAAAGTTGCGTGCATGTGTCTTTTGCCTCCCTATATTGCTTTTTCTCACAGATGTTTGCATTTCCTTTCAACTGTAAACTACCTAATTTTGCTGGTCTAGTAACTTTCATGGGTTTGTAGTAACTTGAAAGGTCAAAAAATTCTAATGGAAATTTCTCTTGCTTTTACAGGGACAGCAAAACATGCAACACCTGTAAATCAAATTCTGGCAAGCTGTCGCCATGACAATATGCATTATTTTTACGAAACGGGTTTGCATACCCTTGGGTAGCAGTTTGCCATTGGACTAATTAACTGAAGGAGTACCATAGGGGTAGAGCAAGTTTCTGCATCACCAAACACCACCCGTTAGTTATTTTAATGCATTGCAAGATTTTACGTAATATAAACCAACTATATAAATTCCCTTTCAATTCTCTCCTGTTTTGGGATTTTTATCATTTGTGAACAACTTCCAACTGTCAGGCATGAAAGATTCTTTTACAAGGCAATGTTATTGTACAGTGGTCACCTCGTACATTTTTCCCCAGAAGAACTTTTTGTGTAGCTGGTATAAGGAGGGTCCCAGGTCTTGGCTTGTGCATGCAAGTATGCACATAGACGCACTTCCTTATCAACTCCACCTTCTAACTGTGTGTATGCACAACTCTGAACTTTTAGTTGCTCCAATCCATAAGTTGTTTGTAGCCATACCTGGAATCTTGAAGAACTGAGTAAATTTTGGTGGAAGCTCTGCCCCTGCTTCTTCTCCTTTAATTTTTGCAGACTTTTGACCCTAATAATGACCTTTTTAAATAAGTGTACTGCCAGTGAGGGAAACACCCACAAAACATGTGCCTTGTTGAAGATTCCTCTCTGTCATAATCCTGCTCTGTTTGTAGAGGATCATAAAATAGGACTTTAAACTTGGGCAGCCTATCCAGCACATTTTTCATCAGGAAAGGTCTCTGGTGCCTCTCTCTAGACCTGAAAAAAGTGGGGAGGGTGGGGTGGTTGGAGAGCTTTGACTTCATTCCCTTTTCCTGTTTCTTGATTACTAGCTCCCACATCAGAGATCTTGAAGTGCTTAGTATTGGGTTTGGCTTCCATGCTGGTGCAGGGCAGCTCTTAAGACTTCATCCCCGCCGACAGCAGATAGAGGGGTAAACTGCATGAGTCTGAAGAGGCAGTATCCAGGCATTGCACCCCACTTAGTGGAGAAGCACAGTGCATAAGAACATAAGAAGAGCGAGCCATGCTGGATCAGGCCAAAGGCCCATCTAGTCCAGCTTCCTGTATCTCTCAGTGGCCCCACCAAATGTGTCTGGGAGTGCACAGGACTAGATATCTGTTTCCTGATACCACTCCCCTGCATCTGGTCCTTGAAGTATCCCGGTTTTAAGCCTGGAGATTACACATCTCCATCATAGTTTGTAACCTGTGATGGACTTTTCCTCCAGGAATCTGTCTAATCCCCTTTTGAAGGCATCCAGGCCAGATGCCATCACCACATCCTGTGGCAGGGAGTTCCACAGACTAACAATGCGCTGGGTGAAAAAATATTTTCTTTTGTCTCCTCTCACTCTCCCAGCCCTCAATTTGAGTGAATGTCCCCTATTTCTGGTATTTCGTGAGAGGGAGAAGAGTGTCCCTCTATCCAGTGATTTTAAAAAAATCCAAACATAAAACATCTGACAAACTCATCAAAGTTTTATCTCACAATATTTCCAATTTCACCGTTGGCTGTGGGCGCAGTTGCTCTTTCGCTTCTCCCTTTGGTTTTTGATAGGCCTTTCATCCCACCAGCCTACGTTGGACTCCTAATCGTGCTCCAGATATTTCAGTGGCACTTTCAAATTCTGGTTCTGCTCCTTGATTCACTGACAGTTCTTTGATACTGAGGGCCCAATATTACTTGCAGTGTCTCACATTTTCTCCTCTCTAAAGATCTGAATATTTATTTTTAATTTTATTTTAGTATACTTTTTGGATTCTAGCATTCATGTTCTCACTAGTGACTGAGAAATAAAAACGTAAAGTGGTTGTTAAAACCTGTAACTGTAGTAGTAATGACATGAACTTGGAAAGCAGAATTTGGAGGCTGATTGATTTGGACCTGCGTCTCCTAGATTCTCTTAGGTTGTAGAGTTAGGAAAACATACCGTAATTCTTGTTGGAATTATAATATGAATTCATCATTGGCCAGAATCCCATTGCTTAGTATAGTAAACTCACTGGAATATTTCCATTGAATCAGTGGAGGTTAGTGAGTCAACCCCTCCATAGTTTCCATTTATTCCAATGACCCTGTTCTAGCTGCAATCTATTTTGCTAAAGTTAAGTCACAGTTAAAGTAGGTTGATTTGAATCACTGGAACATACAGTTTAATCAGCCCACCAAATCCCTACTAATTCAAAAGAGCTAGTGCAATTTTTCTATGCTAAGCAACAGAATTTTGGCCACACGAAAATTAAAAGCTCTAAAATCTGTTTTAAATACACAAGTTTCACTCACATAACCCTGTGAGGAGGGATCTTGGTGTTCTGGTGGACAGCTCAATGAAGCTGTCAACCCAATATGCTGCAGCAGTGAAAAAAGCAAACTCAATGCTAGGGATCATTAGGAAGGGTATAGAAAATAAGCCAAATTGTCATTTTGCCTCTTTATAAATCTATGGTGAGGAACCATCTGGAGTATTGTGTACAAATCTGGTCACCATACTTCTGAAGGATATTATGGAACTGGAAAAAGTGCAGAGGAGGGCAACCAGAATGATTAGGGGACTAGAAAATCTTCCTTACCATCTGAGGCTGCAACGTCTGGGTCTCTTCACTCTTGAATAATGACACCTAAAAGGTAACCTGATTGAAGTTTATAAAATCATACACGGTATGGACAAAGTAGATAAGGGAAAACTGTTTTCCCTATCACACAATGCTAGAACTAGGGGGCACTCCATGAAACATTTGGGTGCTGGACCTCAAACAAATAAGAGAAAGTACTTTTTCACCCAGAGGATCACTGGTCTCTGGAACACCCTGCTAGAAGAAGTGGTGACAGCTGTCAGCCTTGACAGCTTTAAGAACGGATTAGCTAAGTTCATGGAGAACAATGGTATCAATGGCTATCATTATGGATGCCTAAGGACAACCTCCGGTTAGAGAGATAGGCAGAATATCTCTCAATGCTATTTGCAGGGAATGATAAGCAGGTGAAGACATCTGCCTGGGAATAGCCTGAAGCAAATGGTGAGCCACTTTGTGAGACAGATTGCTGGACTGGATGGGCTGTGGCCTGTTCCAGCAAGGCTGTTCCTATGTACTTATGAGGAGTCTTGTGACATTTCAGACTCCTAGCGAACAGCCTTGCCCCTTGCAAGCTTCATTGCAGTGGTTCCCAGCCTTGTGTAATCCCAATGTTCTTGGACTGCAACTCCTCAAAACCCCAGCCAGCACAGCCATTGGTGAAGACTTCTGGGAGTTGAAGTCCAAGAACACTTGAGTTGCCCAAGGCTAGGAACCACTGCTTTAGTGGGTCATTTGAGAAACCAGATTAAAATCTAGCCAGTTTATATAGGAATTTCAACAGGATAACAAGTGCCATAAGGACATATACCCCTATAGATCACAACTAAGACAGACGGTTCTTCAAGATTACAAATAATAAAAGGCAGCTCGTCAGAGTCTCATAGGCATTTGCTTCACAGGTCATAAATGTATAATGTCTGTTTTCTAAGCCATGGGTAAACGTTTACGCAGACAGAGCAACATTGCAATGCTCATGTAAACCCAGAGATGCAGACTCCAGATTCCTAAATTCTAGATCATTATTTAATAGTTGGTTTCAATAAGCTTAGCTATCCGTACAGCTCTGTGAGTTGGGTATGAGTTGGGAATTTGGTTCTCCACTGTACATCCCAAGAAAAGAGACAGCTTTGGGTTCCCCATCACTACTACCACCACCCAGAAAAAGATGATAGTAAACTACTTCTGGGTACTTTTGCTATAAGTCAGGGCTGTCCAACTTTGAACAAGCCGAGGTCTACTTTTTCTGGCCCAAAGTGCCTGAGGGCTACTACACTAAAACCTCTACTTACGAATTTTATCCATTCCAAGCACATGCTTGTAAGTTAAAAAAAATTGTTAAGTAGAGCAGCAGTTTCCCATAGGAATGCATTGAAATTTGTTCCCTCTGGAACGGATTAATTGATTTTCAATTCATTCCTATGGGAAGGCTGACCATGCATATGCTTCCCTTGCACATGCTCAATCATCCGGCCAGCAGGGGGAGCAGGGGACCACACCATGGCCCTTGAACTCCACCGCTTGGCTGAGACAGTGGCCTGGCAGACCCAAAAGTTTGCTGGGGCAGTGGTGGTCTTTGGGATGATGGGATGATGGGGGAGGGAGTGGTGGAGAATTTATCGCCTCACTTTTTTATTGGTGGCCGGCGGGCTACTTTTGAACCCTTCGCGGGCTACTGGTAGCCCGCAGTCTACCTGTTGGGCAGGCCTGCTATAAGTTATAACTAACTTGACGGTACATTATTATTATTTAATAAACTTTAACTTAGCCTGTATGTTCAAAAAAGAGCTAAACATCATAACATGACAGACAAATCCAAAGTGGGCTGTAGCCCATGAAAATGTATGCCACAATAAAGTTGTCAGTGTGAGCCCAGGTTATTTTCCTGTGTGTTAAATAACATCTGGGAGGGAAGGAATGCTCACGGGCCCTGGTCAGCCAGCCCTTTAGCTGCTATTTATGCACTATTGAACCCAGTGAACTACTGAACCTGCAGTTCAGCCTCACATCTTGTTTGGTCTTAAAATTCATGAAATGGATGTTGAAACTTAGTGTGTTGGGCAACGTAGGAACACAATGCCGCTTCATCATTTCCAAACAGCAAACGTTTGTTAAGTCTCATAACTCCTAATTAAATCCTAGTGGTTTGACGCCATTTCTTGAGCCAATTGTCACAAATGTACAACTTAGGTTCTAACATGCATGTTACCTTCTGTAACAAATTTTCTGTAACAAATGTTACTTCTCATGCTGAGTCAATATGTATGAGAAACAAAATTCTGCTCATGCATTGTCCTTTCTTTTTCCTGATTACACAAGGGTGGTGAGGATAATCTATGTACATATCACATGACTCTTTAAGAGTATATAACACGACCGAGCACTCCCCAGTATCACTGTGGCTGCCGACTTCACTGCACATATTGCTTAGTTGCTCATTAACAGAGGTTTTTCACAGTGATGCCTGGGGAATTAAGTGATGCTAAACCTGTTGTGCCAAAAATCCAACAGCTGACTGACAAGGTGAGTTAAAGACTGCTAAAAATGCATATTGCAATTTAATGCAACAAAAATGTTTGGATATTAAATAGAACTTTAGAAAAATCAAGTGCTTTTCATGTTCTCATTAGGTCATGAAACACAAAAAGGAATAATTGTGAGTGAATGGTTCACTTGCGTAAATGAACAGTCCTCAAATTTTTTTTTTAGAAGGGTTAGGTTGAGGTTCGTAGCATAGGGATGTTTGTACATCTGCCTTTGATGCTGAAGGCGCAATTGTCCCCCATGATATGAATGCCCTTTAGCGAATTAGAGTGGTGCACTGGATATAACCCTATGTCAATAGATGCAGCTGGTTTCCATGACCCTGTTAAGTTCCTGTCTGAGTTAAAGCAGTGTACTGTATGTATGTAAGGAGGTATTTGGAGATTACCTAGAAACTACAAAATATAATGGTTAGGGAACTGAAAGGAAATGACTTCCATTTTGTTTCCCATACCTAACTCAATATTCAGCATTAACTTGTGCTCTCTTCGGCAGCACATATACTAAAATTGGAACAATACAGAGAAGATCAACATTCAGCATTAATTTAAAAAGACCCTTCGTGGCTTGGGAATGGATTGAAGTTTTGGTTACTTTAGGGTCATGTTATCTCAGGAAGAACCTGTGGCAACGTGCACCTCATGGGACTGGGAAGAGCAGTGATTCTCTCCAGTGATCATCCCCTCTTTTTAAATATCTTCTGCAGGGATGGCCTGGCTATGAGCTAGGGTGAGGTGGTTACCTCAGGCAGCAGAATACTGTGGGTGATGGCAGAAATGCTACCACCGCCCAGTCACTGCCACCTTGAGCCCTCAAATTGCTGTTCCCATAATGTGGCTGCTCCTCAAATACCTGTTTGAATAGTACCAGGCTATAGTGGGACCCTGAGGGGGCCGAAGGATTGTGAAAAGGGGAAGAAGAAGAAAGTCCCTTGTGACATAGTCCTATTATGCTATGGCCATTAGACAAGACTGTATCTTCCCTACTGCCTTCCCCCTCCCCCTCCCCCTCCCTCTGTATTTGGGGAATGGTTTATTACATTTCTTAATAATTTCCTCATAATAATTTCCACCCTGAAGTCATACCTAGGCAACTATTTTCAATAAATTCTCGCAATTTATTTATATTTATTTTATTTATTTATATAGCTGGTATGCCACCCACTAGCTGCCTAGATGCCCTAAGCACATCTGATCTCGCCTGATTTTGGAAGCTAAGCAGGGTCGGCCCTGGTTAGTACTTGGATGGGAGACCACCAGGGAGTACCAGGTGCTGTAGGTGCCTGGAGTAGGAACTGGCAAAACCACTCCAGTATTCCTGCCAAGAAAACTCCATGGACATGGGGTCACGAAGGGTCGGTCACGACTGTAACGACACAACACACACATGCCACCCACTACCCAAAAGTCTCTGGGCGGCTCACAATCAAAATAAACAATTCAGACAATTAAAACATCAAAATTGCAATACAGTTAAAACAATAAAACATTTAAATACAATAACTACAATATATTAAAATACTACACTAAAATCACCATCAGGACCCACAATAATCAGTTAAAAAACTTCTGGAACAGGAATGTTTTGACCTGGTGCCAGAATGTCATAAACGTTGGTGACATTCGAGTTTCACTTGGGAGGGCATTCCATAATCTGTGGGTGGCTGCTGAAAAGGCCCTGTTCCTACAAGCCATCCCTTTCACCTCCTTGATGGATGGCTCTTTCAGGAGGGCCCCTGGCTAGATCTTAATTGCCGGGTAGGTTCATATGGAAGGAGGCGGTCCTTCAGGTATCTAGGTCCTAAGCCGTTTAGGGCTTTATATGTCAAAACAAGCACATTCAATTGGACTCGGGCAGCAACTGGTAACCAATGAAGGTTATACAGAATTGGTGTGATGTATTCCTTGGTGGCCCTGCCACTCACCAGCCGCGCAGCACGATTCTGAACCAGCTGCAATCGCCGGACCATCTTCAAAGGCAGCCCCACGTAAAGCGCATTGCAGTAATCAATACGGGATGTTACCAGTTTCAGTTTCGAACACCGGGTGTGATTTGTCTGCAAAGGAAAGGCCCTTCAGGAACCACCCTTTGCCTCAGAGCGGAGCTTTTATTGATGTATTTTTTCTTAACTCAGTGGTGTCCTGATAAGTTTAGGTGCCATGAAATTTCTAATTCATATAATTAAGGCAATAGTATCGCTTTCCCATGTCCTCATAGAGGTATGTTTTGGAGAGTGCTTTATTTTATTTCTCCCCTCCCCCCATCCAAATATGATCTTATTGTATATTATGAACCACCCAGAGAGTGGCAGCACTAATGATGTGTTACAGAAATTGAAATGAACGGATGAATGAAATTACAAACTGTGTTTATTCCTTATTTTAGATGAAATCTGAAATAGAAGCAAAAGAGAACAAAACATACTCAGTGTTCAAGGCTGTAGAGTACAAAACGCAGGTAGTCGCTGGGACCAACATCTTCATCAAGGTCAGTGTCCCCAGTGCAATGAGGGCAGAAATGTTAAGGTGGAGCCTTTAAATTGCCAGATGAAAATCAATACTAGGTGCAGGGTTGTTTGTACAAATGTGAGTGTGTGGGGATGTGGGGATTAGAGGCATCCCTGTGTCTGTGTGAATACTGGTGTTAATGGAGTGGTGTGTCAACGAAAGGGATACAGTGTGGCCATCATTTTTTTCCCAAAGAGATGAAAAACTGCACAGTGTGCTGTGCAAAGTAAATTTGTGAATATGTACTTTGCATTCCACTGTAACACGATGCATTTGTGTACATTAAAATTAATTAAGTTACTAATGGGGGTTTCTCCCCAACAGTCACTCAATTATGAAGGGTGTGTCTACTTTGTATAAGGCATTATCTGTGAAGGTGTGTGTTGCCTGTATGTCAGAAGTTTAGTGTTCCTTGTGCAGTATGTGGGGTGGAGGAATGGGTTATAAAGTTGGGGTGGTTTGTGGGGATGCAGACCACATGGGCTGTGACTAGGCAGATGTACCTGAAGAATATGCTGGGACATGTTCTATGGAGCAAGCATGATGTTTGTATGGAGTTGTACACCTCAACAGGTACATACATTTGCAGTATACATTGGGGACCGAAGCTCTCCCTGCCAAGGGACAACATATACAGAGTGGGATTTGCATGAGATGGAATGTGTTTGATTGGGTGCAATGTGTGTGTCTGTGCATATCTGGTGTGTGTGTGTGTGTGTGTGAAAGAGCTCTGTGGGTGCAGAATGTTTGTGTTATGATTTGGGGGGTGGACATATGTGTGGCTTCCGTGGTGAAAGTATGTATGGGGGGGGGTTGTACAGCGATATGTGGACCCAGCACCCTCTGTCCTTCCATTCCTACATGTGGCTTTCTACTGTTTAAAAACCAACACCAGGGACTATTTGCAAGTCTCCAGCAATATAATTTAGTTTGTCCTGAGATACATAACATAATGTAGAAATGTTGTTAGCCTCCTGGTCTTCCTACTGAGGCAGGCTAGCTATAGATTAAAACCAATTCTGAAAACTGTTCAGCCAAACCAAATTTTATCTTTTGAAGAAGTATTTTGAAGTGTTGTTCATCACCAAGTGGCTTGGCCACCAGAATCCAGATCAAAAAGGAAGGCCTCCCATCCTGTTGAGAAGGTGTTCGCTTCAGACACAACCATTTGTGTTTTATTGGTTTCTCAACATGGTAACAGGGGCATGGTGGCTCAGTGGACTAAGGCTTCCGAAAACTGTTGGCTGCAAAGTTGGCAATTCAGCAGTTTAAATCTCGGGTGCTGCGCAGGGGAGCAAGCTCCTGCTGATAACCCCAGCTCCTGCCAACCTAGCAGTTCAAAAGCATGTAAATGCAAGTAGATAAACTGGTACCGCTGTAAAAAGTGGGAAGGTAAAACAGTGTTTCCTTGCAGCCATGCCGGGCACATGGCCACAAACTTGCACAACACTGGCTCTTTGACTTGAAAACGGAGATGAGCACCGCCCTTAGAGTCAGACATGACTTCCACACATGTGCGGGGGAATCCTTACCTTTACCTTTACCAGCATGGTAACAGGAGTAGGGGATAACCACACAGTCTGGGAATGCTGAGGGGTACCTCAGCATACCTCTAAAAATAGTCTCTGCTCTGTAATAACCACTTTGGCCTTTGCCTATCCGGTAAACAGAAGGTCTAGTAAATATCCCATTTATTTCTGCTTACATAGATTTTTTTTTTTTTTTTTTTGCAATCTCCTCAAGATTCCATCCCCCTTTGAATTTAAACTATAAGGTCATTTAGCAACCCTGTTTGATGACATGAGAGACTAAACTAAAACATTTCCATAATGCCAATTTTTTTCTTTCTTTCTTTCCTATAGGTTCAGGGAGACCCGAATGAATTCCTGCACCTCCGTGTATTTGAACCCCTTCCTCAAGAAAATAGAAGACCCTCTCTGACCAGTTATCAGATTGGGAAGACAGCAAGTGATCCACTTAATTATTTCTAAGAGTCTTCTGGAGTCTTGGTCTTCTCCAATGTACAAGCCAACTGCAGGTTGATGTGGCAAAATCAGAGTATGACCACAAATAAAACGCATATATATGTATCATATATCAAATATCATCATATCAAATATGATGCCTGATCTGCATGATTCCTATTTTAGCATCCACCCTGGCCTCATAGATACACCCATCTTCCCTGCTTCTCTGGCTGGGGGAGTTCTGTTCAGCTGTTACCTGAAGTGCCTCTCCAGTTATTTTTTGTGGAGCTACAGAAGTCCTCCCATCATTCTAGTTGAAGAAGAAATGTATGAACCTTCATTTCTATTGATTATCTAACCTCTTCTAACCTATGTTTCACTTCAATATTTCAATTACTTCAGTCATTTTTTGCCTGACAGCCTCACATATGGTTTTGAGATTCCAAAATAAATAAATAAATACAATTTTGTCCTCTCTTTCCCTGGCATCAAATAAGTTCTCCCTTTTGAATATTAACAGCAAGCGCTGTTGAAGGTGGCCTTCGACTCTGACACCCAAGGAGGAGGCCACCCCTTAGTTTTTGAACTGATCAATCAAAGAATGTGGAGCAAAGACATCCATTTGACTGGGATTCTGTTTGGGTACAACGTGGAGGGGTGAGGCAGAAATCATACGCTGACTGAGGAGACTGTTGAGGAGGGAACAAGGCTACAGGAGAAAATTCTGCTGAGATGCTACCATCTTCTGTAGGGCAATATTTATAGGGCATTTTAGTAGCCTTGAATCAATTTCTTAAAAGTGTTGCTTTTGTTTGCTCTGCTGCACAGCAAGGGGAAAATTATGACATGTTAACACTAGCTGAGTTGCTAACATAAACACATCACTAATCTAAATTGGGAAATACCTGCCCATCTCTCTGTTGGCAGGAAGTGTTTCTTTCCATTCAAACGGCAAGTGTGTGGGTGAGGGAACTGGCATGGGATCTGGAAAACAGCAGTGACAAAGGGCAGAATTCCAGATTGGAGCCCCATAGCTACTTGTCATTCTCCAAAATAATGGGATTGTGTGATGGGCTTCATGTCCACGCCAAGAAACACAGAAAGTGATTCTACGTGCTAGTTCAGCCACCTCATGATCAACAGGCCACACCTTAGGCACAGGCATGCCATGAGTGAGCATTTATAAGTAGGCAGCAGTGGTCAACCATATCCCAACCAAATGTTTTTAGCCCACGACACCTGCCAGTCCTAGCCAGCATAGCCAGTGGCAAGGGGTTACAGAAGCTGCACATCAACAATATCAGGACATAGCACTGGTTGCTGCGCTGCTGCCTGCCTATAATTTTCTCAGGCAGCTTTTGCACAAGGGGTTTTGTCACCTCCAATTCATAGCAAGGTTGAGCGCTTGCACATTGGCCGCCTATTGCCATAAAGAGGGAGCCACCCCCTCACCACACACCTTTTCAGAACTCGGTCAACTTAAGATACTTGCCTCAATGCCACATAAGGAACGGAGCTGGAACTGCACTGACTTGCGTCCATCCCCGATTACCCACACCCTGCTCTCTTTGTATTTTTGCCTTCATTCACGTTCATATTGAAAGGTCCCTCCGGCAAGGGGCTTGCACTTGGTTTACATTATTACATACAGCTTGCATAACGATGGCAGTCACTTAAGACCATAAGAAGAGTTTCCAGGCACCTGGGAATGCACAGGGGATATGCACAGGGGACCTGCCAGTGTTTATCACTTCCATGCTTGCAAGCTGCGTGGAGACATGTTCTGTTCTGCCTCTCTCTCTCTCTCTCTGGGCAAAGTCAGTCAGAGTAATAAGTCATTAACAAAGAGCTCCCGTGCTTGGAGAGAAGTTAGTAATTACTAAATCAGTAATGTTGCTTTTCTGTTCAGATTGTGCAGAACGCATCTTACAGCTGGATTGGAATTTGGGTGGGGCTTCTGTCTGTGACTGACACCCCCCACCCCCAATTAGGGCCTACTTTTCTGGCAGGCAAGTGCAGAGCAATGACAGGCTGGAGCAGCCAGTCTCTGTTCCACTTTGCTACAGGATCAGCCATCCCAGAGCAAGGATGACACAGCATTTCCCCATGCCCGTCCACCTCTCTTAAATGATTTTGTATCCCTCCTCCACCTGCTCATTTGCACAGGTCAACTCCCAAGGGCAGAGGTTGGGTAAATGAAGAGCCAGCAGAGAGCGGCGGTTCTTCCTCTCCTCAGTGTTTGCTTCCTTCCTTGCTCATTCATTTACCACCTCCTTCTCCCATGATGACTGAAGGGTTGCAGTGATGGTGGGGAGAAAGGTTTCTGCTCCCACCCTGAGGGTGAGGAATAGCTAGGAGCAACACACCAGACTTGCACCTCTCCACTCCTCAGATGCTCATCCCTACATATTGTAAGGGAGCTATTCTGATGGTCCCACAAAGCTGTCAGGTGGTCCTGCTTACACATCTGTCACAAGAAAGGCTTTTGAGGTGGCCATGATGGAGCCATAGTAAAAATGCTGTTCTCCAACAGGACAGTGATACAATCCAAAAGGAAATTTATGGCAAAACCATATACAGTGGACCCTTATATAACAAACAGTTTGTTTATTCTCCTTTTTATGCTCCTGTACGTTGGATAGATTTCTATTTAAGTGGTTCTAGATATTTAAGTAGTTGTGTCTGCAGTTTTCTTCATAGCTGTTAAGATTTTTTGTGCATATGGAACATAGAAATAATTTGGACAGATAAAGCTTGTAGAAATAGATATGCTCATGTTGTCTGGAATTATTGCAACAACTAAAAGACTTATTCTTTGATCATTTTCAGTCCCACTCGGCAGGGCTTTCTTGCAGGTTCCCTCATGACCAGAGCAGAAACAATAGCTGTGGGTGAGCAGGGGAAGTGGAGCCCTGTGTGGGTGGCAGCCAAATCATGCACACAACTTAAGAGTAGTCATGGCGAAACTTCGGCACTCCAGTTGTTTTGGACCACAACTCCCAGAATTCCGAGTCTAGATGGCCATTGACAAAGGACTGTGGGAGTTGTGGTCCAGAACAGCTGGAGTGAAAAAGGTTCGCCACCACTGCCTTAGAGCAAGGGTAGGAAATCTTCAGCCCTCCAGATGTTTTGGATTTTAAGTCCCAGAACTCACTGGCTCTAGTGCCAATGATAAAGAACTGTGGACTTGTGGCCCAAAACATCTGGAGGGCCAAGGGTTCCCCACCCTTCCCCACCTTGCTTGACACCCAAATGAATGTTGACAAGATTGTCAGTGATTGCTTGGTTTCATTCTGGAATTAACCCTTTTTTGTGATAACAGCAGCCATGAAAAAACAGACTTCTTTTTCCCTGGTCTATACATTTCTCTAGGACTCTTAGGGAGGATCAGGCATCTGGTTTATCTGATCTGAAAATGTTTAACCAACTGCTTAAAATGAGGCTGAATTACACATTGAGGATTTCTCATTCAAAATCTCAGTTTAAACTGTGCAAGAGTTGTTGACTTATGTCTGTTTCATTCTGATGAACTTGTAGACTGGCCTTAGCAACGGAAGAACAGAGTGGCTCCATTGCCTGACTGTAGTCCAGTGGTACCCAAACTTTGGTCCTCCAGATGTTTTGGACCACAACTCCCACAGTCCTTTGTCATTGAGAATACAGGGTTGGAATTCTGGGAGTTGTGGTCCAAAACATTTGGAGGGCCGGAGTTTGGCCACCACTGCTGTAGTCCATCTGCTTTCCACCACTCCAGGTGAAACAGAGAAGACCTCTCAGGGAATGACACTGTCTTCAAGGAACCTGAAATAGACTTGCCCACTCAGAGTATTATGCCATGATTACCACCCTCTTGGCTCAACTGTGTTTCCCAAAAGGATGGCAGAATCAACACTGCCTTCACAAGGCGGTCCAGTCTATCCTAAACCCTCTTTTGCATTTCCATATGCTTCTGAATTGCCTTTCAGGAACTTGGTTTCAGTTGGTTCCACAAGAAGAAACATTTTCAGGCATACATAGCAGCACATTTTTAAAGACCATAATATCGTTCCCTTCCCTAGAAGTTTTGGAAAAGAGGTGGTATGACGAATCAGCACTAGTCTGGAAAAAACCATAGAAACACCCAAAAGAAATGGATGTCATCTACAGATGTGATCATGCCACAGATAATAACAGGACTAAAACATATTGAAACCATTACAAATTTAAAGCAATACAATTGTAGAAAGGACAACTGCAGAAAAGAGATACATTTATTAATCTGCATGTGAAAAACAAACCCTGCTTTTTTTTTAAGAAAAGAAATAAAAGACTTTTCAAAGATTATTCTAGAAGTAAGCCAGCTCATCATGTTTCACTTTCTTGCTTTGGTGACTGGTGAGTGTCAGTGGCTTGTTTTCATGAGGAAGGCTTCTGAGCACTCGCAGGTGAAGGTACTCCTCATTGCCAACATGGACCTGAAAGGGAAGAAGAGGAAACTACTAATCAAGGGAAGCAAAGGTCCTGGGAAGATCCAGCTAACCCTCCAGGTGGTCTGGAAATAAACTTCCATCAATTTAAAGGTACAACTACACAGATTTATTCACTATGAAGTCACACTGGGAAGTCTGACTTTCCTTCAAGTCTTTATGAGTTAACAGGAAGAAGGGGTGCAGCTACAAGAAGAATCTCAACAAGCTGTTAACAAGGCCAAGTGCCAATTTCCTAATCTCGTTTCTTTTCTCATGCCCCCCTTCTGTGTAAATGCCCTTTTACTACAAAGGGAACAGAGTTGGGAGAGGGGAGTGAGCAAACTGGAATTATGAGTGGGACAAATTGACTATGTGCCTCTTAGGAGCCTTGTGGCGCAGTGTTTAAATGCCTGTACTGCAGGTAAAACTGTGCTCACGACCTGGTGTTCAATCCCAGGTAGAAGGCTCATGGTGATCTCAGCCTTCCATCCTTCCGAGGTTGGTAAAATGAGTACCCAGTTTGCTGGGGGGGGGGAATCTGCAGCCTGCATAATTAAACTGTAAACCACCCAGAGACTACTTGAAATGGTATGGGGTGGTATATAAGCAGAACACTTTGCTTTGCTTTGCTTTGCTTTTTTGATCTGCCAAACTATGGTTGAATGAACGAGAACACCAGGCTTAGTTGGGAGTAAGTGCCACTGACCATAACTGGTCTTATTTTTGTCTAAACATCTGCAAACAGGAGCAGTAAGAATTAAGAGAAATATTTTGCATTTGTCTCTCTTTTAAAAAAAAACTTTCCAGTTAACACAAACGTCCTTGCTTCTCATTTACATCAATTTTGAAATGAAGGCATCAATTCAAGCAATCACAGTAATCACTTGAATCAATGCAAACTAATCTGATGTAAAAAAAAGTAGATGCCCTTGTGATGGAGGCAAAAACTGTGGAGAGTGGGCAAAGTTTGGACTAATTCATCCTTCCTTTTGTGTCATGGTGTCCTTAGGGGAAAAATGCACATCAGCCAATCCCAGTCCTGAAACATCTCTTGCATTTTTTTGCCAAAGGTCTGAGTCAGCCTAACTAGGGTCTAAGGATGATGACAGTTCTGGCACAACCACTTTTTGAAGGACACAACTTCCCTATTCCTGTCCAATGGCCCAAGCCTTAAGAATAAGTTCCTCTTCCTTAATATCTGTAAAGTAAAACAAAAAACAAACACCAACACTTCTCTTTTGCAGTGGGGAATTAAATGTAGTATATTTCATTGGTATAAAAGGCTTATATTTACTCTACTCTACCCTAAAGAACACATTCTCCCTAAAATATTGTATAGTTTCAGTGAGATCATACACCTCACACATTTTCTGGACTTCAACCTGGCCGGTAGATGGAAATGTAAGAAATGTCTGTCTTCCAATTTGGTCTACTGTCTTCCATTTCCTTTGGCTGCATAACACTGTCTCCTTGTTCTCCTGAAGCAAAGGGGGTTGAAAGGACAGGCAAGTTCCCCTGCTGAGCAAGGAAGATGAGCCAGACACAACAGATATGCCTCACAAATGCCACTAGAGCTTTTTTATACTTGTCATATGCATACCTCCCCTTATCATTGGTGAGGTGGTGAGGGAAGATTTCACATGTCTGTGCTGCTCATTAAACTGAAATAATATATTGCCCTGCTGCAGCGTGGAGATGTAAACTGCAAAAACGTACAAAGACTACTTGATCTGCCCACTAGATATTCGGACTTCCTGCAGTGACTTGCAGGCCATGCTCTCTTCATTCCAGCTTAACTGGGTCCGCCTGATTTTCTCTAAGTTATTCAATAAGCTCTTCTTGCATGTCTGGAAGTTGAGTCATGGCAACCGGACTTCTTTTCTTGCAAGATTGAAACCTTTTGCTACTCATCCAAGCGGCTTTGTCAGTCTGAGGAAAGTCAGTGGCAAGGCCCCCAATTTACAGTGGTACCTTGGTTTCGGAGTATCCTGGCAAGCATTTGGCAAACCGAGCAAAATTGTTAGTAGAATTTTGCCTCGGTTTGCGAGCCTTCCTCCAGTTTGCAAACATGGCTCACCCCAGCGCCGTATTATGCCTGTAAAAACCAAGGTACCATTATATCGTTCACCTTGATTTCACATAACCCCGGTGTAAATAGGCTCATTAGATGG
The DNA here is from genome assembly GCA_029282475.1 of Phrynocephalus forsythii. NCBI lineage: Eukaryota > Metazoa > Chordata > Lepidosauria > Squamata > Agamidae > Phrynocephalus > Phrynocephalus forsythii. Next base: position 4,959,548 of record JAPFRF010000011.1, read on the forward strand.
GCAACAGGCTGTCTTTCCTGGATTGTACAGGGGTCAAGGAAGCCATTCGTGTGTGTACTGAAAACCTTTCAGAAGAGGTGGGAGACTCAAACACCTATCTGCCACTTATCATCAATCCCCAGACAAAGCAGAAGCACTTCCCACTTCCACCAGGAACACCATGGCTAATGATCCCATACTTAAGGGTTGCACAGGGGGGACTTTCACACCTCCTAGGCCATTGTCCATCTAACAAGCCTATTCAGGCCACAGGCCACTTAGGGCGTTTATACACGACCCCTAAGCTCCACCGCAAATGGCTGCAAGGTCCGGACCTTAAAAATGTTTACCCACCAGCTCCGGACTTTGCAGACAATTCAGTGCGATCCCGCCCACTTTAGCAAGACCAAACAGCAGTTTTCTTGTACCTGCTTTTTAGAGGTGACAAATATTTGATCTGGTGTAAGGATAGTGAGTGCGGGGCTCTCCTGGCTTCCGTTTGTTCTTTTTTTGCACCCCGCCCCTTTAAGAGATCTGAATGCTACCCGGAACAAAATGGAGGTAAGAAGGCATTCTTTTCTTTCTTTTTTTCTCCCTCCCTCAGGCAGCCAGCAACCAGGAAGTGCCGAGGGGGGTGGGGACAGAGGAAGACAAAGGAAGAGCAATGAACCCCTAAGATCTCTGGTCCGAATTTAAGTGGCCAGCGGATCTTAGGGGTCGTGTAAAAAGGCCCTTAATGAGCCTCTTTAGACCAGGGTGATGTGAAATCCAGGTGAACTATAACTGGAGACCTCGCCACTAGCTCTCCTCAGACTGACGAAGCTGCTTGGATGAGTAGTGAAACATTTTGAATCTCAGAAGAAAAAGAGGTTCAGTTGTCATGACTCATCTTCCAGATAACCTCACCCGAATGATTGAGAATCTTCACAGACACTCTCCTTGCAAGCAAACCACTAGATGACTCATCATTTCCTTGAGTTCTCACAAATTGCAGCCATGCTTTCCCTTAGGATGTGGCAAGCGTATGGCTCATGGTGAGGGGCTGGTAAGCAGCACTCAAAACCGATGCTGTTGAACTGGAAGAGGGTTCCTTGTTCCACAGGGATCAGCGGGAACTCACATGACAGAACATTCCTCCATTCCTCACCCTGCCCCTGAAGTAATTTCCCCATAACTTCAGTTGTTATATTTCAAGGACCCTAGTGGTATTGTCCAGCATGTGATGCATAAAGAAAAAATGAATGTGTAAAGTGGGGCCTTAGTAGAAAGGTCTCATACCTTGATGAAGTAGAGAGTACCAGCCACTACCTGTGTTTTATACTCAACAGCGTCAAACACATCAAAAGTCTTGCCATCTTTTTCTTCCACTTGTGCCTTCACCTTAGGAAACACGAAGAGAGAAAATGACTCTTTTTGACTGCTTTTCCAGCAACCACACTTCTGTGTAACACTTCTGAGTCACACTTCAGCCACATGGGGTAGAACAAGACCCGACACATGAACTACAGCACGATCTTACACACATTTATTTGTCGAAGAGAAACTTCTCAAGGATACCGGAAAGTGTTGTAATTTATGAAAACTCACAATGAAATAAAACTTGCTAGTGTCAAAGGTCCCACAAGTCCTCTTGTTTCTGCTTTCATTGCCTATGCTGAACCTGGTCGATGTGGCTACCTCTTTGAAACTTGTCCCATTCAGATTATGTTTCAATGTGTTTGCCCTCATCATCACTATCATCATGAACCAGCAAAGAACTACAGCTGTGTTATGTTCTGTTTCTAGAGTCTAAGAAATATCATATGGATTGTGGTGTAATCTATCACATACAGAGGTAAGGCCTAGGGAATGAACAATAGACCTGCAGAATTAAATAGTTTCCCTACTGAATGGGATGAAGGAAATCTTTGGGGTTTTTTGTCCTCCCCCTCATCAACAACATGATATATTATTTCCTTTTTTGAAAAAGGGCAGAAGCTTTCTCTCTACCTAGATTTTTATGTGGTGGAGGAATGAGTAAAAAAAAGCAGGACATCCAGTTACTGTGGTGACAAAGCCATGGCCAAACTGAACAACAGTGGAATAATATGTACAAGGTACCAGTCTGGCTTCTTTCACTTATACTCCACGCCCAGATTACAACCCCAGTAAGAGGCTACAATCCTGCCATTTGCCTAAGAACAAAGGGATGCTTCGTGTTTGGGGAGTAAATAAATGTGGGGCAATTAGTATTTCCCCCCTCCTGATTAGCAGTATAGAGCTGAGTCTTAGTGTCTCATCCAGGGCCTCTTCGAACAATGAACCCAGCCAGCGATTAGATGGGAGAAGCAGAATGTTTGCTGTCTTAACCCTCATCTGACACCCCCCAAAAAAAAAATGCATGGCCAAGACAGCATTAAACCAGGAGAAACATTTAAAAAAATGCACACTTGGCTGTTCAGGGAGGTTTGCTGACAAAGTCAACATTTGTTGCTCATCAAAAAGGCTGGGCTCCCTAGATGTGGTGGTGGGTGAGTCACCCCCATGTGCAGTCTCGTGTGGGGCTTAGTTTCTGTACCAGACAATTGCACAACTCTAGGGGCGTGGGGGTGGGGAGAGGGCAAAAGAGGAATGGAAAGATTTCAGAACGGCTGGAAGGCAAAAGGAAAGGGAACACTTTCCCCATTCTGTGATTGATGAAGCTAATGTTGATAGGTTTTCCCCCAATTCATTCTTCCTATCTCCTCCCAACATTGGCAACAGAAAGGAACAGTCTTCCACAATGATTGTGTCCCTGTATCACAAGATGTTTGGGACTCCTCCATATCATATACCTCCAAAGCTAGGGGCTACTGCATACCCCCTCCTCCAAAAACAACAACAACAACAACCCAGTGGATTTGTATCCAAGGCTAAGATGACCCTGTGGCACAGAAATTAAGACTGGCTTTATCACAGAGGATCCTGTCCTGAAAGTAGGCAATGTATGAACTTGGGTTGGCCTCCAGTTCCTTATTAGTGTCATCTGTGATGCATTAAATAACACAGCCTGAAAATACTGTTTTGTGCAGTTTTCATAGGAGATAATTTGCATGGATCTGAAAGGGGGGAATGCCCTCACAATCAAGATAAAGGATAGGGGTTGCCCAAGGCTTTGCAGATTTGTCTGTGTAAAAGATTATCTAAATTTCTATGTATTTTCAAGACAACTAGGTCTGGTTTGAACTTTTACAGGAATAAGCTGCCACCTATCTCGTGCTCACAGGAGAAAGCTTTAACCATATGATTAAAGGCTGGTTTAGATACATTAAAACAAATCTGTCACAATTTTTTTCTTTCATGTACTTGCCCTTAGTGGCAAATAACACCTCCTCTTGTTTACATTCATTCATAAATAAGAAAATTCTGTAGTTTAGGCATCTGAATGCAGAGCTCCAAGTTGGGGGTTCAATTCAGCCTCTGTAGCCATCTGGGCAAGCTGCCCAAGTCCCAGGACTCGCCCCAAAGAAGGGAAGGATAAACCACTTCTCTCCCCTAGAAAAACCCTAGGAAAGGTTGCCTTCATTCATAAATAAGATAATTCTATAGTTTAGGCATCTGAATGCAAGAGTTCCAAGCTGGGAGTTCAGTTCAGCTTCTGTAGCCATATGGGCAAGTCCCATTACTTGCCCCAAAGAAGGGAAGTATAAACCACTTCTCTCCCCTATAAAAACCCTGGGAAAGGTTGCCTTAAGTGAAATTTGACTTGGTCTCGCATTATTAGGATTGACTTGATCACAGTAACTATTGTTGTTTCCTAGGGCCAGATGCAAAGAGATGGTGGTCACCCTAAGCAGCAGAACAAAGCAGCCCGCATCCCTGGCTCCCAACCTTTCAAGGCAGGGCTCTTGAGCGGCATCAAACAACGCCTTGGGCCACCTCCCATCACCGCTTAAACTTTCCCACTCCCTCAACCACAAATGAATGAATCCCCCTTTCCTTTTCCCACTCCCCTACCCACCCTCACCCAGATTTGGTGTCTGTTTTCTGTCTCTTTAGGAATGTTTACAACAGACCTTGCATGCAAATATACTACAACAGCCAATGAATATTTGTATGAAACGTATCTTCCAGTACATATTCTATTGAAGGGCTGTTCAACTTTGAACAGGCCAAGGTCTATTTTGTCTGACCCAAAGTGCCTGAGAGCTACTACACTAAAACCTCTACTTATGAATTGTATCTGTCCCAAGCACGTGCTCATAACTAAAAACTTTTGTAAGTAGAGCAGCTGTTTCCCATAGGCATGCATTGAAAACCAATTAATCTGTTTCGGAGGGAACAGATTTCAATGTGCCATGGCCCTTGAACTGCCCCGCTCAGCTGAGACAGTGGGCTGGCAGACCCAGAACTTGGCTGGGGCAGTGGTGGTCCTTGGGATGGGGGAGGGAGGGGTGGAGAACTTATCCCCTCACTTTTTTAATTGATGGCTGGTGGGCTACTTTTGAACCCTTCACGGGCTACCTGTTGGGCAGGCCTGCTCTATTGTACAGCACATCTAATTCTGCTGCTATATGTCCCAAGAAGTGGACACGTCCACAAAACGTTACATTAAAATATGAAAGTCAGTCTTTAAAGTCTTTAAGTTAGTCTCTCTCTCTCTTTAGTCTTTTGTCTTGTTTTGTTTGATTTTTGACTGAAATGGTGCCACTTTAAAGGCAGGGTCATTAGGAGAATTTCTGCGGGAGCAGAGGCCTTGTGACAACGCCCTGGGCTATTAGGTTTGGCCAAGGAATGTTCGGGGGTGGGTTTATGGGCTCCATTCGGGGGGGACCTCTGGCACCGCCCGCCCGCCTCCCCCCCCCCGTCCCCGCGCCGCCATCAGGGTCCAGGGCGCCAGCATCCTTGAGCACACCTTCCCGTTCCCACCGCCCTTCAACCAGCGCAGGAAGAGGGCCCTCCGGCTCCCTTGCGGAGCCGCCCTTCCTCCGCCCTCGGGGAAAGCGCCTCTTTTTTGCTCACCTCCTGAACGATCTGCTGCGTCTCGGCGGTGGCCGCCTTGGCCTCGCTGGTCCCGCCGCACTTCATCATCACGCCTGGAAGGGGGGGGGGGGAATCAGACGTGAATGCGCACGGCCGGCAAGGCCCACCTCGGTGCAGAAAACCGGAGCGCGCCCCCCAACCCCAACCCCAGCCCCAGCCCTTTTTGTAAACCCGCGAACCACGGCCGATCACCTGACCGCCCCGGGAAGGAGGAGGAGGAGGAGGAGGCCCGGCAGATGGGCGTCACGTCGGGATGAAGCGCTTCCGGATTTACAAAACTCTTCCTCCTCCTCCTCCTCCTCCTCCTCCCCTCGCCCCCTGTCCGCCCCCCCCGCCCCGTGGAAGCGGGAGGTGCCCAGGCGAATACGTGCAAAAGTCGAGGCTTTCACACGTCCTAAATAGAAGGTAGCAGCCAAAGGAAATTCGTTCCTGATCTTCTCCGCTCAGGTCTTAAATCCCGGTGAATTGTTTACACGCTTTTCCGAAAGATCCCTGCTAATTAACCTTGCCAAATGACTAAACAGAGGCCATCCTGCTTTCGGCATATAAGACCAGAGGACTCCCTGAAACAGGCTGGGGAAAGGGGGGATGGGATGGGCTCAAGGTGATGCATGATTTCTCTTTTAAAGCAGCCATATGACCGCGGGCTATTGGGTAGGAGAGAAGCAACAGTATGATGAGAGTTTGAAGTCTCAGTGGGACGAGATCCATTACAAATCACAAGGTCCCAAATTTATGTTATTTGTTATTTTATTTTTGATTATTTACACCCCACCTTTCTCCTTGGAAAAGGACCCAAGGCGGCTTACAGGAAGGAGAAACAACAATATACAGTCCATTACGATTAAGACATGTTCAGTTTGAGAAACAGGGAATTGAGGAACATTAGAAGGCAACATTAAGACTAACAATTGATAACATAGTGTCAATGCAATCACACAATCTTTGGACAGAACTCAGAACCAGCCCTTATGGTGGAGGGGGTGAATGGCTACTGCACAAGATGAACACACCCTCTCAAAATGGTGGTGGTTTCCTTTGTTACAAAAATAAAAATATGTGGACACATATGTGTTTCTTAGCAGAGCAAACTACTGGTACAGAAGAGAACCACACTACTTTAAGGCTGACAATGAAGACATGGAAATGGTGGAATATTTTATTTACCTTGAGTCCATCATCAGCCCAAAGAGAGAGTGCAGCCCAGAAATCAGAAGAAGATTGAGACTCAGAAGGGCAGCAAAGAGGAAATTCGAAAAGATAAATCAAGCATCAGGTTGTACCACTGCAGACTGAGATCATGATCGTTCACACATATTTCCAATCACATCTGTAAAGATTCTCAGTCATCCAGGTGAGTTTATCTGAAAGTTGAGTCATGGCAACTGGGCTTCTTTTCTTGAGAGAGCAAAACGTTTTGCTACTCATCCAAGCAGCTTTGCCAGTCTGAGGAAGTTTAGTGGCGAGTCCTCCATTTTATAGTTCACCTTGATTTCACATCACCCTGGTTTGACTATCACCCTGGTCTGAATAGGCTCATTCCACCTATGAACCTATTCAGGCTATTGTTGACCTAAGAGGATAACTCCTGTGTTTGCTCTGGAGTCCTTTGTGAGGGCATGCTGTAGAGATTGTCACCAAGCTCTAAAAGATTAGTGGAAGATGGCTTACCTTTGTAGACACCATAATGTAGAGGTAGGCATTAACAAAAGGAAAGCTAACTGAATCAAATGAACCAAAGTAACACAATGTGCTTCATTGTGCTTTGTGAACTGTTTGAACTTTGCTGGAATGTCTGCACCTCCACAAAAGTGAACAAAGAAGAATCTGTGCAAGCAGCTCAAGGACATCAGTAAGGAGTGTGTAGGGGGCAGGCTTACAGGGGGTGTGGTGGTTTAGTGGACTAGAGTACTGAAACTGTCAGCTGCAAAGTTGGCAGCTTGGCAGTTCAAATATCAGGTGCCACGCAGCGGAGTGAGCTCCCACTGTTAACCCCAGCTCCTGCCAACCTAGCAGTTTGAAAGTAGGTAAATGCAAGTAGATATATAGGTACCACCATAAAAAGCAGGATGGTAAACAGTGTTCTGTGCACAGAAATGTGTTCAGCCATGTCGGCCACATGGACATGGACTTGCACAACACTGGCTCTGGCTTGAAAACGGGGATGAGCACTGCCCCTAGAGTCAGACATGGCTAGCATGCATGTGCGGGGGGAACCTTTACCTTTTATCTTTAGCGGGGTGGCATCGGGATGTTTCTAACAGAATTACTGTACAAGTTTTCTAAAGAATATTAATTGGTAAATCACACAAATTCATTTCATGCTGTTTGTTCTTAAATGTGTACCCTGACTTTGTTGGGTGCGATTCTTTCCTCCTGTTCCAGTGGGGAATGTCACCCCTTCCTTTATTCAGCTGTAATAAATGAATGTAAAATTGGATCTCTGCTTGTCTCATAAGTTATTGGCTATGTTATTCTAATACAAGGAAGTCCTGGGAATATCCCGGACTCAACAATATTCTGCATAAGGATGAGTTATCATTCCATTTACCTGACAGTTTAATCCTTAAGAATGCTTTGTGCTAATTTCCTAACAGATGTTAACTAACTGGCCTATAATATACTTGATTCCTTTTTTAATGGGTTATTATTTTAATGGCACTTTCTGGTTCAGTAGTATAGAAGCTAATCTTAAGACACATATTAAACATTTTAATAGGTCAGTTTCATCTTTGGATTCTTTAAAAATTGTCAGATTGATACAATTTGGATTAAAGTAATGCCTTGCCTTAAAGTAAAGGTAAATGTTTCCCCCACACATGTGTGCTAGTGTACTCATCTCAGTTTTCAAGCCATAGAGCCAGTGTTGTACAAGTCTGTGGCCATGTGGCCAGCATGGCTGAATGCATTTCTGTGTACAGAACACTGTTTGCCTTCCCACTTTTTTACAGTGGTACCTATTTATCTACAGTGCGACCCCATATCTGCTGATTCACCAGCCACATATTCAGTTTTCCGCAGATGGCAATCAGCAGCAGGGCAAGGTCCTGGGCCCTGCAGTGGGCCCACAAAATCAGGGGCAGAGGAGGAGGAGGCCATGCGGCTCAGGAGCGCCTGCCTGCCTGCCTGCCTGCAAGATTGGCCGTGGCGGCAGCGGAGGAGATTGTGCGGCTTGGGGTGCTCGCCCATCTGCCTGCAAGACTGGTGGCAGTGGCAGCGGAGGAGGCTGTATGGCTCCAGAACCTCCCCCACCCCGCCACCTGCAAGATCAGTGATGGCAGGGGAGGAGACCACGCAGCTCTAATTTATATTCAACAATCTGTCTTATTTTTCCAATTCTATTCATGGGGCATCTAGTCAAGTGTGTATAGGGCTACAAATTGTACTTTATTATTGTCACTTTAAAAACACAGTAAAACCCAAGCAGAGCAGATTATGCAGCCAGGTACCTAAACCATGGTGTGGACATGGACTTCTAGCCAACTTCTTTTGTGAGTTTGGACATTTTGTGTACAACATGTGGTCTGTCGGGCCCCAGAACGAATCATTTGAGTTTCCATTCTTTCTTATGAGGAATTTTGCTTTGATATAAGAGTGTTCTGGTTTACGAGCATGTTTCTGGAACAGATTATGTATGCTCGTAAACCAAGGCATTACTGCATAGTGATATGTTTGCTTATAGATGGTCTTTAAGGGTGAGAGTTTGTGTTTTCATTACCATTTGCCTCTGATTTCCTCCTGAAAAGTCAGCTGAGACCCTGAGTATCCGCTCTGTGAGGTAGGAAGTGAAACCAAAACCACATAATTCAATCAGCTACTGTGCAATCTAGTTCCTTATCTCTTTTGTCATGCAAGAGATAAACTGTCTCACTTGCCAATATCCTACTTTCTCACGTATTTAATGTTTTCCATTATTGGTCTTAATTCCATTAGCAATATGCTCCTTGGCATGTTTTGTTCCTATTTGTCCTTCCTTTTGCAACTTGATTTTGTGCTGCTTTTTCTCATATCAGTTTCCTGAAAGAAATCTTTGTTTTCTCGAATGGTTTCACTGGTACTCCTGTGGTGGTGAGACTTCTTAGATTTGTTTGCACCTTTCCTGACCTGTCACGCAGCTTCAATTCTTGTGATTTTGATCTGCTTCTGAGCATTTTGCAGAGACGCCGCCTTCTTTACTTTCCCTTCAAATCCCTTTTTAAAAATCTTCCCCCCTCACTTTAGATAAGTTTTCTATTGTCACTGTGCTAGAGATCTCTGGCACTTTTCCACTTGCATGTAAATAAGTTTCATGGTACTGTGGTAATTGTTTTCAATCATTCTTCTCTAGGGTAAATGCGCAGAGGGAGAAAAATATTAAGTTTGAAGCGCAACCTGACTGTGTGTAGAAGAGCCACTGCTCCGTGATAGAAGTCACACTGTGCCTGCAGACTTGTCTCCAGATAATCTTGGGGAGGCTAGTGAAATTATCCTGTTTGAAGCTCCGGAAAGCTGCTGATCATCATTGTCAACCATACTGGGCTAGATGGACCAATCTGGCTCAGCATGACAGCTTCTTAGAAAAGCAGTGCTCATTATATTGTATTTTGTGACACTCTTTCAAACGACTGGTGGGGATTGTGGTTGATGAGGCAGAAGGCTTGTAGTGAGCACAGCTGAGGTGACGGGAAGAGCCAGAGCAAAAGCGAGCACATAAGCTCAGAGGCGCACCTATGCAGGTAGGTAAGCGTTCACACAGACTGTACACACAGAGACAGGGAAGCAGGCACACATTCCAGCGCTGCATAATACTCTCCTCTTTCTTTACTCTCCTTCTCTTTTGAGAAGCAGAAAAGCGCCTTTTGTTCCAACATGAGAAACACTCCCATTTGCTATTGCTCTCCTCTGTACCTGCTTTTAAATCTGAGCACTTGGTGTTCAATCACATCAACTTTCCTATATTTTCCTTCCAACCACTGGCTGCTGATACAGTCAGGCAGGGCAAGAGAGGATGAGGTCCGGGTTTCAACTGGGAGAGAGAACTGGCAGGGCTGTGGTTCTCTTCCACCAGCCAGGAGTGAGTCAGAACTAGTGAGCTGGCAGTGGATAAACTGAGCCTAAGGAGGGGCATTGCCCCATTTGCTTAAAATGCAATGGAGAAATGTTCAAAGTCTTGTGGAGGACCCACGGGCCTTTCTTTCCCTAATGAGTTAGCATTCATGCAGTCCTTTTACACATAAAATAAAGACTTGTGTAAGAAAAGATTGTAACTGTAGACCCTCAAATCAGGACAGGACTTAACATTTTAAAAGTCTTCTATGTCACCATTCTGACACTTGTCTTGGTTTTGGTGTTTTTGACCAGCATAGAGACACCAGGTCTCCTGCATCCCTTTCCTACCAGAACCAATGTTTCTTTTCCAGGGACCAGGCAGCATCACAGAATCTTCACGACCAAATGGCTGCTGTCTCTGCCATTCTGTGAAAGTCTGTGCTCAAATCCTATACCAGTGGTGGTGGGCCTTCAACGCCCCAGATGTTTTGGACCACAACATCCACAGTCCTTTGTCATTGGCAATCTAGGCTTGGAATTCTGGGAGTTGTGGTCCAAAACATCTGGAGTGCCAAAGGGTTCACCACCACTGTCCTATACTCTGCTGAAAACTCCTGGAGTGAAATCATCTGAAGATCCTATCTGTGGCTGCCCTCATTTGCTTGCTTGGGAAAGTAGTTTGCTTGGGAGTTTATATATTATTGCCAACTGACTTCAGAGTTACCCTCTCTCATCCAGAGAATATTTAAATATGTTCATTTGGTTTGCAAACTATACGTGAAAAAATAATTGTGTTACCTATAGTGACCCTTCCCAGGGTTTCCTTGATATAGAGCAGTGGTTCTCAACCTGTGGGTCCCCAGATGTTCCTGGACTGCAACTTCCAGAAGCCTCCACCACTTGCCATGCTGGAAGGGGTTTCTGGGAGCTGCAGTCCAGGAACATCTGGGGACCCACAGGTTGAGAACCACTGATATAAAGTTTTCAGAAGTGGTTGACAATTCCTTTCTTCTGGGGGCATTCTGAGAGCATGCCGTTTGCCCAAAGCAACACCGGCTGGCTCTTTTCCAGGGAGATGTAGTGGGGAATCGGGGAACCCCCGTGTGCTAATTCAGTGAGTTATCCAGCCAGCTCAACACACCAACGTATTTTACAGGAAGAATAGACACCAAACTCTTTATTATGCCAGCCATTGTTAAAGACTGAAGAGCTAGACCCCAGTTTGCAGGCTCAAGTAAGAAAACACATCTGAGCTCTCTTCAAATCTTGTGTAACTACCGTTTGTCCCCCCTGGGATTAGGCTGGCATTGCTTGAGCAAGAAAGCTAAGTGATGATGTTATTAGAATTAATTATTAACTGACTGTTCTTTGGTGAAAGAAGGCTCATGTCAGTGTGGTACCCAAGGGTTTGAGGAAAGGGAGAGTCTTATCCAAGGTCTTTATTGCTTACTTTGATTAGGGATGGCATATCTTGTGGCATTTATCTATCCTTTGCTGCAGACTTTTTTTATCTGCTATATTGGTAAGTAGATGAATTGGATTTTTTGCTTCTTGTCAGCTACCATCTAATTTAGTGACCGATCTATGTAAATAAGATGCTTTATATTCACTGGTAATTAACTACTGAGCTTTTTAAAGGCTATTCATACAATGTTCCAGTCTTGTCAAAGTTTAAAGCTAGGACACAACACTAAAAAAAGCTACAGAACATATAATTCAAATTAAACAACAAATGAAAGTTAATTTAAAATTTTACTTTGTACATTGGAGAAGCAGGTTTACAAGGTGGGAAGTGTGTAAGCGTCATAGACTATGTTGCAAAACACAAAAGGATGGCAAAGGCTTAGCAACAATGAAAGCGGGCATTGTTTCATGTGTGTGTGTTACATTAGGGTAATTCTTTTAGCAAACTTGCAAGGAAAATATGTACACTAGTGAGTGAATAGCACGTTTCAAGCCACTAGGTTTTTGATTGCTTAGATTAGCTTCAAATCAGTGGGTTCTTGTTTGAGTGATTACACAACTGCATGTATGATGATTATTAGCTGTTCTTACTCATAGGTGCCATGGAGGTGTTTAAGGTACGTCCATTTGACAACATTTCCCTTCCGTGCCATTTTTCCTTTGTGGACAGCACAGACGGCTTATCTTTCTCCTGGGAGAGGGAAGACATCAAAGAGGAACATGAAGTAGAAGATAAGGAATTTTACAAATTTCTGGTTGGACTCCATGATTTCTACCAGTTTTACCCGAAGGTGATATACAGCTTTAGCAACAACAAGGAGCAGCTGGAGGAGAGGAACGCCCTCTATGAGGGGAGAGTCTGGGTGGATGAGGAGGAGATTCCGGAGGGCAGCCTGACCCTCATCCTGGAGCAAGTACAGTTTTCTGACGAGGCCTTGTACATATGTAAAGCCACGAATGCAAAAGGCAGGGGACAAAGGAAAATGAAACTCGTCGTGGAAGGTAAGAACATCAACATAGTGTCTTTTGTGGCACAGGTGGAAAAAGGGAGCACATCCACGCAGGACTCTCCCAGCTCTTCCGCCCACCATTATACACTTTGCCAGAAGCTATTTTCTTCCTCTTGTAAATGGGACTGCCTCGTCTTTGGTACATAAACCTCTGAAGTAGAGTGTATTTATCCTTTACGCTAAAGATGGGCCAATATTAGCCTTTTGGAGTATAGTTTCCAGGATCTAAGCCAGCTATGGGATTTGGGGAATTGCAGCCCTCAGAATCAAGACTCCTGCCTCGGCCTTCTGATTTCATTGGTTACAAGTGTTAGTCTGAGGATGTAACACAGGATTGCTGCTGCTTCAATACCCTTGGCAATGTTTATTATGTATGTATGTATGTATGTATGTATGTATGTATGTATGTATGTATGTATGTATGTATTTTTATTTATTTATTTAAATACTTATACAGTATACCACCCATCTTCCGGAGGAACTCTGGGTGGTTTACAGCAGTAACTATAACAATAACAAACCAAATAAACAAAGAAACAACAATAATAATTGAATAAACAAACAACAGTGTTGACTTTCTAGGTCGACCATGGTGGAGGGCACAGAGGTGGAGAGGATAGGCCGTGAAGCAAGGGCAAGATGCACTCTTGCTAGCAACATTTTTAAAAATGGCTTCACTTACAGTATCACAGAGGCTTTGGCAAACACACGAAGCCAGTGTTTGCAAAGACATTGAATGCAAAGCATGGTAAGTGATTAGGGTAGATGATGGAGCACCTTCAGGAATGGTTAGTCCACATATAGTAACTCGGAAAGCAACTCTGGGCATATTCTGAGAAAGTGCCCTGTGTTTCCTGCTTCTCAGGAAAAAATGATAAAATGCCTTATGGTCAAGTAAAAAGTGGAGCAAGACCGTAGGAGTGGAACACAGGTTGGGGAACATGGCAGTTTGCTAAAAGCAGAACAGGGAAATTAAATTCTAGAGTCTGAAAGTCAAGATTGGATCATGGTGGATGGATCAAGCATTAATAAGCAAAATATCAGTGAGGCAACACTTTTTGAAAGCTCTGCTCTCCTTGCTTCAAAGACTCCAGAGCAATTATTGTTAAGCTGTAATTAGATCACCACTAATTGTTTTGTTTTTCTCTCCATTATAATTAGATGCTGAAGAACCACAGGTGCAGTTTAGCACGGTCGATGAGATACTTGTGGCCAAGTGCATCTCAGCAGGCTGGTACCATATGCCCAAGGTAACCTGGCGTAACCGCAAGGAAGAGGATCTGTCCAGCTACTCCACTACAGAGATCCTAGAAGAAAAGCAGGACGGGTCCCACAGGGTGGTGTCAATCCTGAAATACCCTGTATTGCTCCATGAAATCTACACATGTCACATTGAGGAAGAGGATGTGCTCAACAGACCCGTTAGATCCATCCATAAAGTTCCAAGTTAGTGATTTAATCTTGCTATTTCCTACCGAATCATAAAGCAAGACCTTTGAGGTGTGTTTTCCTCATGAGCCCAAAGTATGATGCAGCTACCAAAAAAAAAGGGGGGGGCAGATGCTGTTTTAGGATACATTCATGGAAGTGCTGTCTCCAAATCCTGTGAAGAAGTACTAGTCCCCCTATATTTGCCACTGGTTAGGTCTCACCTTGAGTATTGTGTCCAGTTCTAGGCAATGGTTGCCATCAAACTGGAAAGCTTCAGAGAAGGGCAACAAAGAAGGTAAGGAGAGTGGAAACCAAGCCCTAGGAGGAGAGACTGAAAGAACAGGGCTTTTTTTAAGCCTTGAGAAAAGAAGATTGAAGGGAGACAGGGCAGCACTTTTCAACTCCTTGGAATGTTGTTTTCGAGGAGGGGCAGGATCTGTTCTCAGTCACCCCAGAGCTCAAGATTAATCAAGGGTCTATTTACATGAAGCCAGATTTTGGTTGAATATAAGGGGAAACTTCCTGTTGGAGCAGCATGATGAGGGAAACGGTTACTTTGGGAGGTGCTCCAGTGCTGGACACATTCAAGACAAAATTGGGCAACCACATGTCAGGTCTGCTTTGATTTGCACTGAGCAGGGGGATGGGCTTGATGACCTTCCCACTCCATTATTCTATATTTCTATTGTGAAGAAAATGCATGCTCATTTCTCAGATACACAGTTGCTTAAGGACAAATCAAGGCCTCTTGGCCTAAAGAAAAAGGTGCAGGGTATCTGGAGGCCTAAAGTGGGTTTAACTCACTTGCTACAAGTAAAATTGGTGCTTTTATACATACTGCATTTCTGCATCTTAAGGCCCACTTGTCTTCTTCCTGCTCTTATCCATAAGCACTTTCTTCTTAAGCATTTAAACTGAATGAATCTATTATTTATCTATCATCTGCTGCTATGAAATGTCCTGCCTGTAGTGTTCATTTCCTTTGAGGGGGTGATCCAAGCTTTCCTAAGGTTCGAGGTGGGAGGACAACTGTCTTCTCACAGTTGTATGTCTCCCGTCTGGTGTCTAAGGAAGCACACCAACTGTTTCCCTCCCAACATGACTTGACTCTGATGCGCCATCAGAGCCAGGCATTAAAGAAAAACAGCCCTGTGCTCTAACAAAAGGCAGGTACTGTGCTGTGCTTGCCTGCCTATTCCTTTTCTGGGGCACCAGGAAGGGTGTGAAGATACTCCCATTTTTATTTATTTATTTTTGAGTATGTTACCGCACCTTTCCCCTTGGAAAAGGACCCAAGGCGACTTATAGTAATGTACCTCTAAAGCTAACCTGTGCATCAGTTGCTGTCCATATTACTGAACAATTTCTCCCTGTTGGTGGTGGGAGAGGAGTATAGGCTGTCATCAGTTCTGTGCCCGTTGAAACACTTGCTTGAGATGAACAGTAAAGCTAGTATTGATTTGCTGTCCTCAAAGTGGTGCATTCACATAAGATACCCAGTGTGGGTAAAACATATAAAAAGAGCAAAGACCTTAATGAAAAGTCAGTTTTATTTCATGTATAGCTTTGTGGATTGTATTCCAGTTCATCACAAGACAGGAAAGGCAACATGACAAACACTAGGCCAGTGGTGGCGAACCTTTTAGAGACCGAGTGCCCAAACTGCAATTCAAAACCCACTAATTTTTTTTTTGCAAAGTGCCAATACAGGGACTCTCTTCGCGTTGCAGGGCCTCGACATTGGTCAGCCAGGGGTTAGAAGTCCTTCACCTGTTGGTGGGACAGCGGGACAGATTTGGCATTGTGCTGGGCTACTGAGCTCCCCGCAACCCTGCACAATCCCTCCCAGAGCTCACGGAGTTCATTGCCGCTGCCCTGTTGGGGTCCCCGCGCCTACTGGTTGCGGGAGACTTCAACGTGCATGCGGGAGGTGGACTCTCTGGTGTAGCTCTGGAGTTCATGGAATCCATGGCTTCCATGGGTCTGTCCCAGCATGTTTTATGCACCACCCACAGGTCTGGTCACACCCTGGATCTGGTGTTTACCTCCATGTCGGGGGATCCGTGTCTGGAGGTGGGGGGGCATTGCTTCCCTCCCTGTGTCATGGACAGACCACCACCTGCTCTCATTCTCCCTGTCGATCCCGGCCCCTCCCCGCGGGGACCACCGGCCCTCAGTTTTGGCCCGCCCCCGGAGGCTCATGGACCCCCAACGGTTTGGTGAGCTCTTCGGGGGCCTTCCTGATGGTATGACTGGCGCTCCGGTCGAGGATGTGGCTAACCTATGGCATGAAACAGCTGTCCACACCATAGACCGGATCGCCCCCAAGCGCCTCCTCCGTTGCCGAGCCCGGCCCTCCCCATGGTTCACGGGGGAGCTTAGGGCAATGAAGCAGGAGAGGAGGAGGCTAGAGCGCAGCTGGAGAAGAAACCGGACGGCGTTAAGTAAGGCTGCAGTTGATTCCCAGACTAGTCGCTATACCAACGCGATCAGGGAGGCTAGGTCATCTTTTAACTCCCTGAGAATTGCTGAGGCCTCGAACCACCAGGCGGAGCTCTTCCAGGTGGTTCGGGACCTCACCAATCCTAATCTGGCCAGGCCTCCTCCTACTGATTTCAGTAGTGAGCAGTTTGCAGCCTTTTTTCAAACTAAAATAGAGGCCATCCGTGCCGGCTTCGACTCTGGTTGCAGCGGTCCCGCTCCGTCATCCCCAGTTGCTGGTCCGCCTTCGTCGCCTCGGTTGGATGTGCTTGGGCCTGTTTCTGCTGGGCCTGTATTTTTTTATTTTTTTATTTATTTATTTTCTGCTTCTATACCGCTCGAACGGGAACTCAGGGGTCTCAAATATCATCAAAGGGGACAAATCCTATGGGAAGGATAGGCGGGATTAAAAAAAAAAAGCCTACTCTAGTCATTATTAAAGGCGTCAGTAAAGAGTAAGGTTTTAAACCTCTTTAAAGGACGCCAATGATGGAGCCTGTCGCAATTCCTCGGCAATTTGTTCCAGCAGGACGGACCCACCACCCCCTCCCACGAGTACTTGCCCTCCTTGGGGACAGTCCGAGGGAAAGTGCCTGAACGCTAAATCAGGGGCCAAGCCATGGAGGGTTTTGTAAACCAAAACCAACACCTTGAACCTTATTCGAGCTGCCAGAGGGACTATGGCTGAATGGGCTTCTGTTCAAGGGGAGCCCCATGCCAATAATCCAGCCTCCTTCAGCCTGAGGGCTTTTTGGGCGATAAGCCTTAGATGGTAGAAGGCCACCTCTCCAGGGTCTGAAGGAGACAGCTGGTGGGAAAGCCCATTCTGAAAACATGACCAGCCTGTCTGGAGTCCTGGTCAGTCCAAAACTGCAGCCAGGCAGCGATCTAACAAAAAAGGAGAGATATCGTGTCATCAGCGTATGACAGCAGACAATGTCCCGTTTATGATGGCAAGGTAATCGAGAGGTGTGGCGGCGCTCACTCGGCTGCAGTCATAAGGAGCGGAGGATCCAAAGGCAGTGCCTCGATCCATGCCAGTCCGGGTTCAGGCCCCGAGAAGGACCAGCAGGGTAGAGCAACCCCGTCGGCCCTCCTCAACAGATCATCGTGCAGAAACAGCTTTGGTCCAGGATATGGTTCCCTGGTTCCAGCAAGATGACCTTGTCCGGGCGGCTATGGGACGACAGGGCCAAGCCAAGTGCTCTACCCTGTTGGTCCTCCTGGATCTGTCAGCGCCAGGCCTTCAATACCGCTGGCCTGCAGTGTCCCAGGGCCCTGGAGGCATCCTCAGGTATCTTGCTGGACCGGCTCTCTGAGGTTGGAATCGGAGGCTCTGTGAAGGAGACGGTGGTAAAGCCCATTCTGAAAAACCAGTTGGCTCCGTTCAAACTTCCTGGAGGGCACCGGCCCCAGTATGTTCTGCATGGGGGAGTTATCGGCCCTTGGATTCTCCCGGCCGACAGGGGTTGTGGGGTTCCACAGGGGTCATCTCTGTCCCCCATGCTGTTTAACATCTATGTGAGGGGGAGTTATCGGCCCCTTGTTCTCCCTTGGGGGTTCCACAGGGGTCATCAGGAGTTTTGGAGTCTGCTGTCATCAGTACGCTGATGACACGCAGCTCTATCTCTCCTTTTCTACCTCTGCAGTGGAAGCTTTGAGGACCCTTGGCGAGTGCCTGGATGCCGTGCTGACTTGGACCGGGGCGAACAGGCTTAAGCTCAACCCCGAAAAGACAGAGGTCATGTTCTTTGGGGGCTCGCCGTCTGGATACGGTGGCCCCCTCCCTTGTTTGGGGGGAGTCTCCCTCCAACTCGCGGAGAGGGTGCGGAATCTGGGTGTGTTCCTGGACCCGGCGCTCACCATGGAGTCTCAGGTGGCGTCGGTGACCAGGTCCGCGTATTACCATCTCCGTCGGATCGCCCAGATCCGCCCGTACCTGGATGCGAACTCTCTGAGAACAGTGGTCCAAGCTCTGGTGATCTCGAGGCTGGACTACTGTAACGCTCTCTACATGGGGTTGCCCTTGACTCTTCTCCGGCATCTGCAGCGGGTACAGAATGCGGCGGCCAGGCTGGTGGCTGGTGTGCATCGTTATGATCACATCACCCCAGTCCTGGCCCGCCTGCACTGGTTGCCCATTGCAGCCCGGATTAGATTCAAGGTCTTGGTTTTAGTTTATAAAACCTTGGGACCGGACTACCTGGCAGAGTGTATCGCTCAGCAAGCTACCCCGGCCCGTCCTGTTCGGCAGGCGCGAGCGCATTTGCTTCGGGTCGCCACTCCTCGTGAAGCCCGGAAGACGAGAACTCGGACCCGGGCCTTCTCAGTGGCGGCCCCCAGCCTCTGGAATTCCATCCCAGTGAAGTGCGCTCTGCAGAGTCCCTGCTGGCCTTCCGGAAGGCTTTAAAGACCTACCTCTTCTGGGAGGCCTTTGGCAATTCTTAATTTAGTTTTTTTTTCCGCCATCATCTTCTGCCTGTTTTTTTTTCCAGGGTTTTTAGCTACTGAGGTGCCATAAGGTTTTAACGTTTATCATTTACTGTTATATTGTTGTGTTTGTGTAATCATTGTAATTTTCATGTGGCTATTATAGCCGTTGTAAGCCGCTTAGAGTTCGCAAAGAAGATAAGCGGGGTATAAATGCAAAAATAAACAAACAAATAAATAAATAAATTTAACCTGTATACAGGTGGCTATGAAGGGGCGATGTCGAGTGCCCACAGAAAGGGCTCCGAGTGCCACCTTTGGCACCCATGCCATAGGTTCGCTATCACTGCACTAGGCCTTGGAAAACTTCAATTCAGATTTGTACTCAGCCATGAAATCCTGTTGGATCAGCTCAGAAACATAGGGGGTTGAGAGAGCCAGAATAAATATATAATATAAATTGGCATGAGCCATTGTGAACAAAACCACTCAAAATCCTTTTTGAGTCTTATTCATCATACATTTATATTTAGGTCATAAGGAAACTAGACCAGCCTTTAGAATCAATTTCTAGCATTACCTAAGGATACACAGGAATATAATATACATCTGGAAGTTGAGTCATGACAACTGGACTTCTTTCTCTTAAGAGATTGAAATGTTTCACTGCTAATCCAAACACCTTCATCCAAAATGACAAAGCTGTTTGGATGAGCAGCAAAACATTTCAATCTCTCAAGAAAAGAAGTCCAGTTGCCATGACTCAGCTTCCAGATAAACTCACCTAGATGACTGAGAATCTTCACAAACATATGAATTATACTGTACATACACGTCTCACAAACCTTAAACTGTAACTGAATCTCATCTGTGCATTTGTTCCTTGAAAGGCAGAAAAGTTTTAAAAAGTCAAGCTTCTCTTGTGGTCCAACAAAGCAATGGCCAGAATCTTAATGGAGAGCTCCAGGGTACCCATTAAATCCCCCGTTATCATGCCAACAGTGCCAAGGTAGAAGCGCTCTTCCATCCACACATGGTTCAACTGGTTGTGAAGGGGACTGCAAACCATTTGCATAATTTGCTATCCGTCTTTTGCCCAGCAAAGTTACTGACTGGATTCTGGCCACTAGGTACTTACACATTCAACCCAGCTTCACAAGAAGTTCAGAAACAAACCATCTTATTCATTTTCATTTCCATCTAGGCTCATGGTGGCACACACTTTATACAGGTATGACCCTGAGTGCACATATTTCAAGTTTCTAAATGGGAGTTACCTGTAGTAAGTAATTCCTTGGGGGAATTAAATAGGGAAAGACTAATAAAGTAGATTTTCTTTCATTACTTAACCTTAATATAGGTACAGGAGGCTGGCATAGTAATACAATTGTAATTTTAGTGGGTTTGCAGTTTACTTCATTTCACTTTTTCTTTCTTTCAGAGAGGAAATACCATAATATGTATAGTCACTATTAAAAAGCAAGTGGCAAACAACAGCTCCTGTAAGTTTTCATCACAGGATTTTTTCAGTTTCCCACAGTACCTGGATGCAGCTGGAAGAAGGGGAAATGGACTGGGAGAAACTGTTTTCATGATTGCATTTGATGTTCAAATTAAAAGCAGCCAACCCACCCCCCCCAAAAAAGACAGCAATTACATTTGCACTGCATTTGTCTGAATAAAGTTGATCAAAAAGACTGCTTTTCTCCATTTTGTACGCTTGTTACATATCCATCAACGTGTCTGTTTCATATGTTCTGATAGATGTGTAAGTGTACCTAATTATTATTCAAAAATATCAGGCATGGTCAAAAGTATAACATTGACCAGTATAACAGATGCATGTTTTAACCACAAACCCTAAGTATCTGTAAAATATTGGCATAGTATATATGTTGTTCCTAATATTGCCATGTTTTGTAGCTCTTTTGATATTATTTCTGGAAATTTGCCACAGCTTGTAATACTGTGTGAAATTTATTGATATTGTTCGCATAATTCCAATGACTATGGGGACCACTGAAGTACTGTATGTTTCATCCAGAAGTGAGATGTTTCTTTTTGCCAGATCTCTGTATTTTATTAATTTTTCCAATTCTTCAGCTTCAACTTGGCTATCCCTTGGAATTGCATTGTCAATGATCCAGACATTTCTTTGTTCTGTTAGTACTATGTCTGGTTTCTTTGAAGATTCTCAGTCATCCAAGGGAGGTTATCTGGAAGTTGAGCCATGGCAACTGGACTTCTTTTCTTGAGAGATCGAAGCACTTCACTACTCATCCAAGCAGCTTCGTCAGACTGACAAAGCTGCTTGGATGAGTAGCGAAACATTTCAATCTTTCAAGAAAAAAGTCCAGTTGCCATGACTCAACTTCCAGATACTATGTCTGGTGTTAATTTAATGCTATTTTCTGACATGATGTTCCCATGAGTTGTTGTTGTTGTTGTTGTTGTTGTTGTTGTTGTTCTTTTTACAAAAGAGTTACTGAAAGTGACTTGCAATATGCAGTACATACCTGGATGCCTTCAAGCCATTAAACTAGACTGGACTAGTTTTCACAAATCTGCCAGAGATTAAATGTTAGGAAGAAGATTGAAGTCCTGGACTTCCAAGGTAGCATTTTCAGAAGTGCTACCTGTTCCTCGTGCAGGACCCACCAGGCAGGCAGAGCTCAGAAGCCTCAATGCGTGGATGAGGCAATGGTGTCGAGGGGAGGGCTTTAGATTTGTCAGGAAGTGGAGAACATTTTGGGACAAGCCAAACCTGTTCAGGAGGGACGGGTTGCACTTGAATCATGATGGGACCAGATTGCTGGCACTCAACCTCAAAAAGGCTTCAGAGCAGGTTTTAAACTGATAACTGGGGGAAAGCCGAGAGGAGCTGAGTGGCATCCGGTTCGGAATACTTCATCCACAGGGAATGAGGTTGGAAAGGGTAGAGAATCATATAGAGATGACGTAGCAGGTATTAGTACTGGGAGAATAATGGAATGTGATAGTTTGTCTACTGAAAATAATAGCTGTGGGGGAGGGGGGGAGAACAAAGCAGCAGCTGTTGTTGCAGAACCCACTGTACAGGAGCTTCTACGCCAATGCTCGAAGCCTCCGACCAAAAATGGGAGAACTTGAACATTTGGCAGCTAGGGATAACATAGATATAATAGCCATAACAGAAACCTGGTGTAATGTAGAGAACCAGTGGGATACAGCAATCCCAGGCTATAAACTCTATAGAAGGGATAGAGAGGGGCGGGTTGGAGGGGGAGTGGCCATCTATGTTCAAGAAGGGGTAAGAGGGTCTGACTCCACCATAGAATCACTGTGGGTTAAACTACCAGGTCCAAGGAGTGATGTGATAGTTGGGGTATGCTATCGCCCACCAGATCAAAACCTTGAGGGGGGACCTTGAAATGAGGAGACAAATCATGGAGGTGTCTCAGAAGGATAGGATAGTAATCATGGGGGACTTCAATCATCCCCACATTGACTGGGCCAATGCGAGCTCCAGGCAAGAAAGAGAAACTGGGTTTCTCGACTTGCTGAATGACTGTGCCTTAGAGCAACTTGTTGTGGAGCCCACCTGAGAACAGGCAACTCTGGATCTAATACTGTGTGATACTCAGGACCTGGTCAGGGATGTGAATGTCACTGAGCCTTGGGGGAACAGTGACCATGCTGCAATCTCCTTTGCCAGGCATGTTGGAGGAAGAGTGTCAAGCAAATCAGACATAAAAACCCTTGATTTTTGAAGGGCAAACTTCCCTCAGATGAGGAAACTAGTTAGAAAGAAATTGAAGGGGAAGGTTGGAAGAATCCAATCTCTTCAGAGTGCATGGAATCTGTTTAAAACAACGGTAACAGAGGCCCAGGACAAGTGCATACCACAAAGAAAGAAGAGCTCATTTAAGTCCAAGAGGGCACCGGCATGGTTAACAAGTGGAGTTAGAGAGGCTCTAAAGCGCAAAGAGAGATCTTTCTGTAAATGGAAATCCTCCCCAAATGAAGAAAATAAAAAGGAACACAAACTCTGGCAAAAAAAAAATGTAAGAAGATGATAAGAGGCAAAGAAAGATTTTGAGAAACGCATGACTAGCAATATAAAGGGTAATAATAAAAGCTTCTTTAAATATGTTAGAAGTAGAAAACCTGCCAGAGAACCAGTTGGCCCTCTGGATGGTGAGGGAGGAAAAGGGGAGATTAAGGAGGACTTGGAAATTGCAGAGAAATTAAATGAGTTCTTTGCATCTGTCTTCACGACAGAAGACCTTGAGCAGATTCCGCTGCCTGAACTCTTGACTAAAGAATTAAATCAAATACAGGTTAAAACAGAGGATGTTTTAGGACTGATTGATAAATTGAAGATTAACAAGTCACCGGGCCCAGATGGCATCCACCCAAGGGTTATTAGGGAACTGAGAAATGAAATTGCAGATTTCTTAACGGTAATATGCAACTTGTCTCTTAAAACGGCCACAGTGCCGGAGGACTGGAGGATAGCAGATGTCACACCAATTTTTAAAAAAGGAAGGAGGGGGGACCCGGGAAACTACAGGCCAGTTAGCCTTACATCTGTCCCAGGGAAGATGGTGGAAAGCCTCATTCAAGAGAAAAATCTTAAAACACATAGAAGAACAAACCTTGCTGAGAGAAAATCAGCATGGCTTCTGCAGGGGTAAGTCTTGTCTGACAAATCTTTTAGAATTTTTTTGAAAAGGTCAACAGGCATGTAGATTTGGGTGAACCGGTGGATATAGTCTATCTGGATTTTCAAAAGGCTTTTGACACAGTCCCTCACCAAAGGCTGCTGAGAAAATTGCACAGTCAGGGGATAAGAGGGCAGGTCCTCTTATGGATTGAGAACTGGTTGAGATCCAGGAAACAAAGAGTAGGTGTCAATGGGAAATTTTCACAATGGAGAGAGGTGAAAAGTGGGATCTGTCCTGGGACCGGTGCTTTTCAATCTGTTCATAAATGACCTGGAGACAGGGATAAACAGTGGGGTGGCCAAGTTTGCCGATAACACAAAACTTTTCCTTGTGGTAAAAACCAGAGAAGATTGTGAAGAGCTCCAGAAGGATCTCTCCAAACTGGGGGAATGGGCTACGAAATGGCAAATGCATTTTAATGTAGCCAAATGTAAAGTAATGCATATTGGGGCAAAAAATCAAAAGTTTGTCTATCAACTCATGGGCTCTGAGTTATCCATGACAGATCAGGAAAGAGATCTTGGTGTGTTGGTGGACAGCTCCATGAAGGTGTCTCCCCAATGTGTGGCAACAGTGACGAAGGCTAATTCCATGCTAGGGATTATCAAAAAGGGGATTGGAAATAAAACAGCCAACATTATAATGCCATTATACAAAACAATAGTAAGGCCGCACCTGGAGTATTGTGTACAATTCTGGTCACCGCATCTCAAGAAAGACATAGTGGAACTGGAAAAGGTGCAGAAGAGAGCGACTAAAATGATTACTGGGCTGGGGCACCTCCCTTATGAGGAAAGGCTAAAACATTTAGGCTCTTTAGTCTGGAAAAAAGGCGCTTGAGGGGGGATATGATTGAGACGTACAAAATAATGCAGGGTATGAGTAAAGTGGATAGAGGGATGCTCTTCTCCCTCTCACAAAATACCAGAACTAGGGGACATTCACTCAAATTGAGGGCTGGGAGAGTAAGAACAGACAAAAGAAAATATTTTTTCACCCAGCGCTTTGTTAGTCTATGGAACTCCCTGCCACAGGATGTGGTGATGGCATCTGGCCTGGATGCCTTCAAAAGGGGATTGGACAGATTCCTGGAGGAAAAGTCCATCACAGGTTACAAACCATGATGGAGATGTGTAATCTCCAGGCTTAAAACCAGGGTACTTCAAGGGCCAGATGCAGGGGAGTGGTATCAGGAGACAGATATCTAGTCTCATGCACTTCCAAACACATCTGGTGGGGCCACTGTGAGATACAGGAAGCTGGACTAGATGGGCCTTTGGCCTGATCCAGCATGGCTCTTCTTATGTTCTTATGTTCTTATGTCTCCACCTGCAGGCAAAATGAGTCAGATGATCTAACTTTTAGGCAGGTATTTTATATCAGGTGTTGTCATACCCTGCAACACCGAATCTGAAAGGAGGCAGGAGAAAGTGCAAACTGTGAACCTGTTCTGTCAGTTGGAGAGCACCATCATAGGCTCACATCCTATCCCTGGACAAGTTATGTTTTAGCCAACAGCATCTCTGGCTTCTCTGGAGTTAACTGCAGTTTCTTTATCCTGTAACATGCCTGTGAATTGATATGAGAGTATGTCCATTCTGTCAGCACCCTCCTCATGTGGAATACAAAGTAAATCTTCTATGATGAAAAATACTAATTTTACATCAGCTACCTTAGTTAGGGCATTGTGGACCCTAAAATACTATAAGGATCAGTACTGGGCAGAATACCTATTTGTTTATACAGTTTTTCTATAGGCATATATTATTATACAATTTCAAACATAAGTGGGGAGTGAGTGGATTAAAATTTAAAATCCTGTCTTCCAAAGACACCTTGTGCAACATTTTCTGTTTGCACTAAGGAGTCAGCTGCCTACTGCTCCATAAAGAGTAGCACTTTTCTGACTTAAATTTTAAATTGTATTGTACCGGAATTTTTTTGTACCTTCTGTGTACCTACATAAGTGAATTCTTAGATTGATTTAACTATTTGGCAGGATTAATTTGAACCTGGGAAGGTTCACCTTCAGTGCCTTTTTACAGTACAATAGTCAGGTTCTTGCTTCAAAACGTCAACATTTACTTTTAACTTAACTGGCAATATAATTACAGGTACTAGGCTCAATGAGGG
This sequence comes from Phrynocephalus forsythii, assembly GCA_029282475.1. Classification (NCBI taxonomy): domain Eukaryota; kingdom Metazoa; phylum Chordata; class Lepidosauria; order Squamata; family Agamidae; genus Phrynocephalus; species Phrynocephalus forsythii. Next base: position 4,985,211 of record JAPFRF010000011.1, read on the forward strand.
CGTGAAGAGGTTCCTGAATCAGTTTACAGGAATGTCTTTTTGGTCACCCCCGTTCAACTCCTCCCACGGACTCCCCCCTAGCCTCCCCCACCACCAGGGGCAAGGACCCATCAGTCCACCATGCTCAATTTTCTGGGTCTGGCTTTGTGGCAGCAACTCTCCAACACCATGCGGGTGACACATCCCAGCAAAGAGGTTAGGTTTTCCCCTCCAGCTTCTCCCTTTTCTCTCATGTCCTTCCTCCCCCTTCCTGACTCCGTCTTTCACCCCAATATGAGGGTTTGTGGGATGTCTGCTTGCTTTGCTTTATCTCAGCTTCCTCTCTAGGGATCATCCATCTTTCCCATATAAGAGCCCAGAGATTCTCCTACCACCACCACTTCGATCCCTCAGGTAGTACATTCTCTTCCTTTTTGGCATCCACTTCCCCTTTCCTCATGCATAGCCTTCTTCTTTTTCCCTTCCCCTTTCTCCCTCCTTTCCCCATTTTTTCTCCTCCACCCTTTCTGACATTCTCTTTTGCTGATGCCTGTGGCTCTCTCTCCCCCCGGGTTTCCTTCACTTTCTATGCCCCTTCTTTCTAAAAGAACCAATCAGTTAACCAAGCCTATGAGCTCCAGTTCAGAAATCTGCCTTAGGTGAGAACATTTTCAATTCATGGACCATGAATTGTCTCCATGGTAAAAAAAATTGCTTTATTTCCAACAAATACTTGGAAGTGGCATTAACAACGTTTAAAACATTGCTGAAATTAAACACATTAAGTATTTACAGAACTAATGAAAATTTCCTGTTATCACATTATGCTAAAAATTTAAAAGAAGAATTGTGAATCTTTCCAGGGGCCGTTTTGATTTGCAAGGCATATCTAGTAGATGGCAATTCAAATATGTAGCTAGTCATATAACAGCTAGTATGAAGTGTGATGGCATGGGAAGCATCTGTACACAATAGGTAACATGAATGAGCCCTTCACTTCTAATCTTGTACAGAAGATGTAAAATAAAATAAAAAAATTGAGGTGGTTGTTTTTTTTTTTTTTTTTAGACTGACTACACAACTGCCTTCACAGCACTCTATGTGCCTGTACTCTAGGTATCCAGTCTCTGTTCCGTTGCCCTGTAAACATGAATTCCTGCTGAGAAATGCATAAATATAGACCTGGAAAAAGGACAGCACAATCCGCCAACACCTTCATTTTCGAATTCTGGTAAAAAGGGCTTCCGAACTTTTACCAGAATGGCATAAACATAATTTGAAATAAACCTGTATTTATATGATTGGTCCTGGTGCTACGCAATGTGCGTTGACAACGCAAACCAGCCGCCTTCTTTTTGTTTTTCAGCCTGTAGAAATAAAGAGAAAAGAGTGAAATGAGTTGCAGTCCTTGAACCACTTCTTTTCTTCATCATTTGCAGGGAGGAGGTGAACGTGTGGCAAGTACAACTTATGGAGCACCAGTGTGAGCAGATGAAAACAAGCAGAACTTGGACAACTGAGTTTGGCGAGTGGCTCAGGACACACAGTTATTTATCTCAGTCTCCGTTTCTCACCTGTAAAAAGTGAACATGAGTGACTCTTTAATTGTTTGTGTATTTGTTTGTTTTGACATGTGTTCTATTTTATATTGTTGTAAACCGCCCTGAGTTCCTTTGGGAAGACGGGCAGTAAATAAACACCCACCCACCCACCCCACACACCATTACTCTGAATGTCAGCAAGATGTTCTGTGTGACCTGAGGTTTCATGAAAGAATGAAGGCAGCTGGCTCGTGCTTGGCGATTTCCCCACATGCAAAGCCTACTACAGAGGAAATAATATGACATCCACATTTGGGGACAACTTTATATATTGATTCTTTATCGCACATGCACATATAATGTTAAAGGACCAAGAAACCAATTCTCTTGAGAAGTCCCATGCTGTGTATTTGACTTCTGGACTGTGGTTTATACCCTGTATGACAGAAGGACTGTCCTTAATACATCCTAGTAGCTCCAGTGTCTACATTAGTATTAGAGAAGCTGGCATTGCTGCATAAGTTGCACTTTCCAACTTTTCATCTTTTGCGTTACAGGGTGAGAATAAATATATTATCACAAGTACAGAAGCATACAAGAAAATGTGGCAGGGCATCCACAAAATGATCTATCCAGACAATGAGATAGCCCTCTCTGCACTTTTTATATCTATGTATCTTAAGTTTGCTTAATTTTCTTAGAAAAAGAAGAAGGGGAGAATTAACCACACACAGAATCACCCATCCTCCATGCGGTTGCTTCCCTTCTATATAATCTCTGCATTCTCTCACAGTTGCCAACATATGAGCAGCAAAGAGTGAAACCTCCTAAGTTGACACAGTTCATTTGCCTCCTCACTGCCCACTTCCATTAGATGGGTTCCATTTCCTTCCTGCCCATCTTCTTTTTTTTTCTTTTAAGAAACTCATCAGCCTCCCATGACAAGCAACAATAACTACAACAATAATGTGCCATTACGTCATTTCTGTATTAAGACAACCTTTCCCAAGGTTTTCTAAGTACAGTAATACCTCGGTTTATGAGTACCTTTATGAGTACTAAAATGAGTACCTTTATGAGTACCAAAATGGTGTATGAGCATTTTGAAAGACGAGCAAAAGTTTTCATAAAATGATGTGCTTTATGAGCAATGTCTTGCAAAATAAGCCCCAGAGGTGCTATCACCCCCTCCACCACCAGTGCAGCTGTCATCGTCAGCCCCTCACAGCCGTCACCCTGGCAAGGAGGGCAGGGCAAAGGAGGTGGCAGGAGGGGGGTGATGGTAGCGTGAGCCAGGGGCATCCCTCCCTCCCTCACAGCCTGGCTCAACTCCTCCTCTTCATTTTGGCCCTTGCTGCCGCACCAGCACTGCATTGGCTGCAGCAGCCAGTGGGTGACATGGCGGCCACGGTCGCAGCAGCAAGGGAGCGATGGTGGTGGTGAAAGGCCCCAGAACGGATTGGGTAAGTGTCCATTATTTTTTATTGGGAAATTTGTTTTGATTTACAAGCATTTTGGTTTTTGAGCATGTTGCTCGTAAACCAAGGTACTACTGTAGACAATGCATAGAAGTGGTTTACTGTTCCCTTCTTCTGGAACTTCCCAGGTTGCCCAAGGTGACACAGGCTGGCTCTTCTAGGATGCATAATGGGGAAATAAATCCCCAACCACTGGCTCTGCAGCCAGATACCTAACTCACTGAGCTGCTCGGCCCCATGGCTATCGAACATACTGGGCTGCTTTTGCCCATTCCTCATTGCTTTTCTTAAGGATTTTGTTTAGTATACTTATGGAAAGTTTGTAGCTCTCCCAAGGCTAGGGATACCACCCTTTCTCCCAAATGAATGGTGATGGCCACACCAACATAGTTATAAGAGAGAAAGATGACGACACATAGTTTTGTTCAAGAAGAAAGTACCTTTATCTTGTGTCTGTCACTTGTCAGTTGTACATTTCCTACTGAGATGTTTCGCGACAGACAACCCTGTGGATCTGTAGAGACAAAGGACAGGGGAAGGGAGGAAAAAGAAGGAATTTAATATTTTGCAAACTCCCAGGGTATTCAGAAAACACAGCTCAGGGATAGCTCAGTGTAGCTAATCAGGTTAAGATATACTAGTAGACAACCAACTCAAGGAGGAGACTAAGGAGGGATATCAACAAGTGCCTTCTCTGTCTTCTCTAACAACCAGTTCATCTGAGACATTTTCTCACAGGACTTGTTTTCAATCTGCCTGTCAGTGTTAGTTGCCCTCTTCTGAGCCCACTGTGGTGTAGAGGACAGAGCGATGGACTAGGACTCTGGAGGCCAGGATTTGAAGCCCCACTCGGCCATGGAAACTCACTGGGGAAGTGAAACTGGGACAACTGTTCCATAAATACCTCCCTAACCAGAATAGCCCTATCAGGGTCACTGTAAGTGGCTCCAACTTGATGGCACCTAAGTACAGTAATTAATCTCTGAGCCCACTTCAATTTTTGTTAACATGGATAAAAACCCTCTGAATCAGAGGGCAGATGTGCCTTCAGAGGCTGCCCAGTTAGCCTGCAGGTCCTCTGATCCTCAGATGCCATGTTATCAGAAAACAACAGCCAACACACAAACGCAACACACCACAAGCCACTCCAGCTGGATTTGGATACTAGTGTGCCATTTATCTTATAAAGCATGAGGCTAGGAATCTAATAAAGCATTGAAAGTGAGTGAGTTTGGGGGAAAACTCATTTAATCTATTAGAACAGGGGTTTCTTGATGCAAATTATAGGACAGGATTCCTAATCTGGATTTGGACTTCTTAGTTGCCCCACGTCAAAATGGATTCCTAATGCACATGCTCAAGGGAAAACCACATCTACTGTAGCAAATAGGGAGTCATTTCCATACAATGCAAAAGTTGTGCTTGCAGAAAGCGTTGGCAGACACATTTGGCGTCTGACAGAAAGACAGCAATGCTGTAAAGAGCTCACCCATGATTAATTTTGTACATTCATATTTTGTACAAAACCCTGCAACTTCCCTAGTACGTCTTACAATCTAAGAAGAAAGCAGAGGCCAAATGTAGCGTCACTACTTCATGCTCTGGATATATATACTTTTTTTTTTTTTTGTATTTCTATACCACACTGATTTTCCCAAGGGAGCTCTGGGTGGTTTACACAAAGGCCATCAAATAGAGGGCAATTAAAAACAGTAGACAAATAAATAATAAACCAATAACAACCATAGGAACCCGACAAGAGGCACAAAACTAAAAAGTGAAAGGGAATACAACAAACACATGACAACACGAACATTAGCAATCATCGAATGCTTCTTTAAAAAGCCAAGTATTTAAAGCTTTTTAAAATGCTGTCAAGGGCTCAGCTGTGGCGAATCTCACTTGACAATTTATTCCACATAGTTGGGCCAGCCACAGAGAAGGCCCGATTATTGGTGGAAACCTTATGGGCCTCCCTAGGAGTGGCCACCGGAAGTGAGAGTGCCTGCGATGCTCTGGTGGGCCAGGCCAACACTAACCTTTGGGAGATCTGCTCTGCCAGATATCCAGGTCCCAAGCCATGGGGGATTTTGTAGACCAAAACCAATACCTTGAACCTTATTCGGGAGGCAACGGGTAACCAGTGCAAGTGAGCCAAAATTGGGGTAATGCAGTCAAATCTGTCCACACCAACCACCAATCTGGCCACCGCATTCTGGACCCACTGCAATAACTGAACAAGGGTCAAGTGAAGCCCCATGTAGAGAGTGTTACAATAATCTATCCTCAAGATGACCAGCGCCTGCACAACAGTCACCATCAAAGTATGGGAGAATTTGGGCAACAAGCCTAAGATGGTAAAAGGCCGACTTGGACACGGCTGCCACCTGGGGCTCCAGGGACAACGCCAGATCCAAGACGAAACCCAGACTCCTCATTCTTTCAACCACCTGGAGAACAGTCCCACCCAGACTGGGAAGAGGACCACTATACTCATCTGCCCCCCCTCCAAAGAACAGAACCTCGGTCTTCCCAGGGTTGAGTCTGAGTCTGTTAGCCCTGCTCCACTCCCTAACTGCAGCCAGGCAGCAATCAAGGGTCCAGACAGTCTCCATTGCAGATGATGAATAGGAGATGTCACACCAATTTTTAAAAAAGGATACTGATGACAGCAGGCCCCTATGTCTCCAAATGACCTCATCCAGCAGCCTCAGGGAAGATGTTGAAAGCCTCATGGGGAGAGAACCTGCCGACACATAAAAGAACAAACCTTGCTGAGAGAAAATAGTGGCCAGAGAGTAAACTTGTCTTACAAACCCCAGGCTCACTTTTGAAAAGGCACAGGCCCTGGATTTGAGGAAGGAGTGGAGCCAGTCATCTGGGCTTTCAAAAGGCCCCGATCCCCACCTCAGAAAGCCCACCCAGAGAATTGCATAGTTGATGGTATCAAAGGCCGTATCCTCTGGTGGAAGGACCAACAAGGTAAAGATCCCGGACCACTGTTGATGTCAAGAGGTCATCATCACAATGGAGAGAGGGCGGTCTCAGTCCCATGACGCAGCCTGAACCTGGATTGGAAGGGGTCCAGGACAAGATCTTCCTCCAGGAATGACTGGAACTGTTCAGCGGCAACCCACTCCACTCCTTGCCCAAAAAGGGAACATTGGCTATTGGACAATATAATGCAATAATTAGTCTTTTCCAGATGGAGTATTTTTGTTGGTGTGTTCTGTGATGAAGATTTCACACATTTTCCTATTGGGTATTGGCAAATCGTCTTCCCAAACAGATCACTCATCATGTTCTATGGAGCCTGGAATGAAACACTCCATATGATGCAAAGTCACCTTCTACTGGAAGAGGTGCTGTCAGCTGTATAGTCCGAATGACGTAGAATGCCTGATTCTGCATGTGTCATATTTCTTCACTACCTATTCTTGTGACTGTTGTTTTCTGCCCTTGTCTTGAAAAAGACATAGTGGAACTGGAAAAGGTGTTGGCCTCTCATCTTTTTGGATTGTTATTTCAACTTCTCTATTATTTATTTATTTATTTATTTATTTATATTTATACCCCGCTTATCTTTCTTGATTGAAACTCTACAAAATAATGCATGGTATGAGTAAAGCCAATGAACATGGAACAATAATATATAAATACAACAAGTAAATAATCACTAAAAACCATTGCATCTAAAACCAACAATGATAACTTTAAACCAGCGTTGTAAAACATTATACACCCTGCCACAGGATGTGGACATTAAGATCTGGCCTGGATGCCTTCAAAAAAAAAAAACAGATTCCTAGAGGAAAAGAGAGATCACGGGTTACAAACCAAATGGAGATGTGTAATAAATAAGTTTTAAACCAGGGTACTTCAAAGGGCCTGCAGGGACTGGTATCAGGCGACAGATATCTGGGGATGGAGTTCCCAAACGCATCTGGTGGAGCCACAGAGAGGCCCTGGACTAGATGGGCCTTGGCCTGATCCAGCATGACTCTTCTTATGTTCTTATGTTCTTAAGGGTCCAGACAGTCTCCATTGCAGATGATGAATAGGAGAGATAGAGCTGGGTGTCATCAGCATACTGATGACAGCAGGCCCCATGTCTCCAAATGACCTCATCCAGCAGCCTTTTATAAACTGAAGAGCAAGACCTTGATTGCTGATCCGGAGGCACCCCACAAGATAGTGGCCAGAGAGGACCAGGACCCCCAGGGTGATGTGATCATAACGGCCCTTGAGGAAGGAGTGGAGCCAGCCTGGCCGCCGCACCTGGATCCCCACCTCAGAGCGCCCAGGAGAAGAGTCAATGGTATCAAAGGCCATGACTGGAGAAGGACCAACAAGGTAAAGCAGTAGGACAGCCTCAAGATCATCATGCAATGCGCCTGGGGCAGTCACTGTCCTCAGAGCCTCACCCTGGATTGGAAGGGGTTCAGGACAAGATCTTCCTCCAGGAATGGCTGGAACTGTTCATCATCAGATCCACTCTGCTCCCAAAAAGGGAACTTTCTTTGCAATTATGTTAATGCAATAATGAAAGCTGATGCAGATGGAGTATCTTTGTTGGTGTGTTCTGCAATGAAGATTTCACTCCAGAATCAGATGGAAAATACTTGTCTTCCCAAACAGATTGATTACATTTGTTGGATCTCTTCAAACTTCAATTTCCATATCTTGCAAAGCCAGGAAAACCTCCAAGAATATCAAGTCAGGTGTATAGTCCGAATGACAGTTCCTGCTCCTGCATATCAAATTTCTTCACTACCTATTCTTGCATCTGAAATTTCTGCCCTTGTCTTGAAAACTTTCAGGATCTGTTACAGTGTTTGCCAACATGGAAACTTTCAACTTCTCTATTACCGAAAATGTAGAGGTATGCCTCAAACTTTTTCAATTCCTCGTCTAGCAAGAATAGCAACAATACATTTATAGACAAGTAGTCCATACTGTGTTCAGAAAAATGTGGTACATAGCCTGCAAGACACCAGAACAGCTCCCTGGCATTAGATCAGTAGTCCATAGTGTGTATCTCAAGAAGAATTCATCATCTCCCTGTTCAAACTCCCATGCATATTTCCTGTTAATTCACCTATTGTTTTCAGTTCCAGAAAACAAAGAGACTTCTTATGGAATCAACCTGCTTTGATTACTTGGCAGTAATTCCCCCTCCAAACTTGGGGCACTTTTTGTGGCATGCTGCATCACATGACTCAGCAAAAGCAGCTTGAAGTGCAAAGCAACAAGGAATAGCAATAGAAATTGTTATCACAGCAACTGGTGGGCCAGAGGGCAAAGCAGGTAAAAGCAAAGCATGCTGCTTACATACTAGTCCCTGGTGCTTAAAGCACTTTTGGGTTTACAATTTAATTATGCTGGCTACTCACTGTCCCAATAGCAAGCTGAATATTCATAAAAGGCTGAGCCAACCTTGAGCTATCTACCTGGGATTGAGCATAAACATAGTTTAGTTGCAGTGAAGCAGTTTAACCACTGCACCATGAGGCTCTCTAACTGTAGATAGTAAGGCTTTATTGGACACCAGTCAAAACTGATGTTATGGTTCCATTTAAAACAAATGAATAAAAATTAAAAAGAGAGGATACCTCAGTGCTCTCAGCCTTTCCCAAGACAACTTTCTCTCTCTTTCACACACACACACACACACACACACACACACACACACACACACACACACACACACACACACACACACACACACACACACACACACAATTACAGGTGAAACTCAAAAAATTAGAATATTGTGCAAAAGTTCATTTATTTCAGTAATGCAACTTTAAAGGTGAAACTAATATATAAGATAGACTCATTACATGCAAAGCGAGATAGTTCAAGCCTTAATTTGTTATAATTTTGATGATTATGTCTTACAGCTTATGAAAACCCCAAATTCACAATCTTGATCTAGAACTAAGAACCTTTGAGAGCTTGGTAACCAAAGGATGCTGTTGACTAGACTCCATTTGGCTATACCTCATGACTTCCAGCATTCAACACTTATCATTCCCCCTACTTCAATGCCACTGATTCTCTAACTGTTAACACCAAATGAATCACAGCCAATCTGCTGAAGACTCCATGTTTCCTAGAGCTAGTTTCCAACATTACACATTAGTGTCACTAAGTTTTTGTGACTGCACTCAGAAGCCATATTCAGAAACACTGAATGGAGCCTATGGCTTGACTAAAACTGTGAGGAATCAAAGGGATGGGATCTGTGAGTCTTCCTTTCCATCAACAATTCTGCCCAGAATTCAGCATCAAAAACAATTAAAATAAAAGGAACTTGCTCAGGGGGAAAAGCCTGCTGGTTTGTCAGCTGCTTATGTTTCTCATTTTGGCATGCACATGAACAGAGCTATCTGTATATGAATAAAGTCAAGGCAGACAAACAGGAAGTGTAAATATAAATTTAGGACTCCTCGTCTAAATGTCTCTTAAAGTATGTTGTTTGTTCATAACAATGGATCCACCACAACTTCTGCCTGCCTCAATAAAGCTCTTCTTGACTTTTACATGTCAATTGTATCTGCACTGAATGAAGCCATAGCTTATATTAAAGAAAAGTCTGATCTGTCTTTCTTTATCAGTGACTCAAATGAATGAATCTGCCTGCATGCTTGAGAACCAGTCCTTTGACTCTATGCCTTAGACCTCTGATAATGCACTGGAAACTGCATTCAGGCTATCAGACTATAAAACAGAGGTTTAAAAACGTGTGCCTTCTAGCCTGTCTGTAAGAATTTTACCTTCCTGCCCTGGTTTCACTGGCAGATAAACAGTATCTTCTTTAGAACTATCCAGAGTTTCTGCCACAGGAACAGACACTTCAATTATCCTCCTTCCGTTTTCTAAAAAGGACATAAAGACCAATCTCCAATTACTGTACTGAAATACCAGAAAATGTGTGTATGGCGTAATGATGAATGGCTTTCAGCATTTTCTAAATGAAAAAGCAGCTAGAGTTTTAAAGAGTTTCTGTGAAATGAAGGCAGCTGCTTTCAACATCATAATCCACTGTACTATCAACAGTTGATATAAGGGGACATTTTCAATACTGGACACATACCAGTGAAGTTCACAGGGGTTGATGGAATTGGTGAAGCTGGTGGAGACACTGAGATGAATGTGGCTAACGTCTGCTGATTCGTCAGCAGCAACAGTTTGCTGCGTGCTTCTGCACTCTGGCGGCTCAGCTCAGCTATTCTCTCATCCAGGCTCTTTGGTAATTCTTTCAGTCTGTTTGTGTCTTCTCCATTTCCCTAAACAAACATTCAAGCATGTGGTTAGAGCCTTCTTAGAAAGGAAGTGAGTTTTCTATTTCTTATGACTGAACTTAGCTCCACAGAAGACTCACCTATCTAACCTGCCCGATCATCATCCTTTCTCTCTCTCTGATCTGGTTTAATCATTTTAACTTTATGGTGAAACATCTTTGCAATTGTAAATCTTCACCCACATGACTTGTCAGAGACAAAAGAGACTTTAGAGATGTGAAACTTCTAGAAACTTTGGGGTGGTGGTAGGGAATGGGAAAAACTGCCCCCCCATTTTTTTCAACATACTCCTCCGAAAATTTCCAGAAATTTTACATCACTACACTGGATATAATCCGCATGGATTTTATCAATGTACTGAATATGCTATTGCATAAGAAGCTGCCCATCAAAATGGAAAGAAAGGAATCAAATGATAGGAGAAATTAGTTAAAAGGGAACAAGAATAAGGGTATTCTAAACTGCAATGAATAAAATACAAAACAGGATCCAAAATACATGGTATTTATTTCATGGAATAGAAAACAAAAGAAAAATGCAAAATGCTAAGTGATCAGGTTGGAAGTAAACAATATGAAAGTGGATGCACTAGTTCATAAAACTAGTAAAAAAGCACTTGAAATGTGGATGAAAAACAATTTAGAAGGATCCAGTACATTTGAGAAAGGCTCTTTATCATGGAAAATGGAACACTTCTACAGAACAATTGTTCAAGCTGTCTTGCACATTACTTGATTTCAGAAAATACAGAGGGCAGTTCAGTTTTTCTAAAAAGCTGGTTTGCCACCCTGAAGAAAGGTGTATGTATGTATAGCTGTTTCTTTAAGAAACATCTAAAGACGTGGCTATTTTAAAAAGGCTTTCCCTGGATATCAATCTATTGTACTAATGATTCGCTACCACGTATTTTATTTTGGTTTTTCTGTCTGTAGCCCATCTTGCTCCTATTCAATGTTTTTGATATATATTGTTTATTAAGTTATGTTTTTATTTGTTTGTTGCTTATATGTTGTACTGTATTGCATTGCTTGTGGGTTTGATTTCTGCTTAGCTTTGTAAACTGCCCAGAGGAGCCGTGTAGCTAGATGGAGCAGTACATAAAATAAATAAATAAATAAATAAATAAATAAATAAATAAATAAATAAATAAATATACCTTGATACACACATATATTTTAGACTATACATTTTTCTTGATTTTCTTAAAAGTAACATTAACAAGAATAAAAGATGGATCAAGGTTAATCTTTACTAAAAATAAGAGAAAATAAAACAACAACTCAAGAAAAGGGCCCAAGTACAGAGGTATATTTTTGTCCAGTTTTTGGACAAGGAAGACATAATCCTTTCTTCTCTGAAGTACCCTGTGAGGAATTTCCTTTAAAACAATAACATCCTTATTATCAATTTTAAATTTACTCTTAGAATGTAGCTGCAGGATTCTGTCTCTTGTATTTTTCCTCACAAAGTGGATTAGTATGTCCCTTGGCACTTTGTTCTGGGCAACAAATCAGGAGTTAATTCTGAGGGCTTTATCTATTTCAGTCTTGACCTGCTGCTGTCTTCTTGAAGGAATCTTAATAATTCAGCCACCATGCAGGCTCTCTCTCTAGTCTCTTCATTTGGAAATTCCTGTGCTGCCCCACCGTCTCTGGGATCTCCACCCCAGGACACTGCATACCTTAGGATACATAGAAGCCCCACACACCTCTATTTCCAGAGAGGCAGACAGGCAAAAGGCTAAATTCCTCCCATGGGGTCCGACCTGAGCAGATCAGATGAGCTTGCACAGCGCCATCTCATATATGGAGAATTTTTTGTTGCCCTGCTGCATTAATTAACCACAACCTGACCCACAATTGACAGTCACAAACCAACTTTTAACTAATAGGGAAAGTCATTTTTCACACGAAGTTGAACACATGTAGATCCATATAAGTGAACACATACATGCAAACACAGAGTTGTATTTCAAAAACAGCACAAACACAAAAGGCAACTCCCACATTAAATGCTTCTGACCATTATGCCAAACAGTGGCTCTTCAAATTCTTACCTTTGCTTCATCCTGCACTGTGCCTGGCTGCGGAAAACTGTTTGTCTCCTGATGGCAGTGCCTGAATTTTCTTAGCTGAGATTTAATAGCAGCGTTCTGGAAATTGAGTTCAGCTAAATGCCCCTGCAGACCATCATTCATTGTACACATCATGGTTGTGGCAGGAAAGCATCTCCTGGCAAGTCAAATGTCACAGGAAAATTCCTTACTGCCGGTTGCCCATCTGAATAAAGAGTTCTGCCTGGAACAGGAACACCACCCATGTGCAATGAAGGGCTGCTCTCTTCCTGAGCCAAGAGGGGTATGGGTGAAGCAGATGCTCTCTCTTCTCCACCTGGTTCTTTCCCCATGGGCTCTGTGGAAAGATGAATGTTTCTATGTGAAGGCTTATTACATCATATTAAATGTAATCTCAACCTAATTTTAACTTCATGTGTACTTACTGGTATATTTCTCTTATCATATGTTATCACTGTTGTTCATCACCCAGATGGGTTGATATGAATTAATGAACCACAATTCAAGGGCTATTTTTTTTTTTTTTGGCGCTGACCAATGAAAAGCTGTTCAGGGAAATACATCATCCCGCCTCCCTGTCTGACTGGCCAGTGACAGGGAGAAGGAAAGATGACGCATCAGAGGCTTCTTCCTCATTGGAGTTGCACCCTATGCAAGCCCAGTGCAAGGTAAGGGATTGGTTGATTTCATTCCTCCGGTTCTGAATGTTAGCTGGGCCACTTCTGAAACGAAAAGCCCATCTCTAACCAGTAGACAGAGGCAGTGTATGCTGGCAGCCAACTGGGAAATGATTAGTACTGTATTACGAGAAATGCAAAGCAAGCACCTTTTTGTTTCCTTGTTTGGTTCAGGTGAACCCAATTTTTTCACTTTTTAAATTCAACTGAATGCCTTCAAGCTGGGAAGGGAAAAATGACTCACGTTGGCTGGCTAGGTCAAAACAGAATGTATCCTCATATAAGAATTAGACAAGACTTGCTCTAAGAACTAACTTTGTAAAGCTGGCAAATATCCACAGTGACCAATGTGCCCAGATATTACATAAGAGTAACTATTCTACAAGCAAGCATAGCAAGATTTGTCCACAAGCAGAGAGTTCTTTAAAGAAGATGCAAATACTGTCAAGCAGTCAAGGTGGCCTTACCATCCTGAAGAGGAAGAGGCAAGACCTGGTTACTACTCTGCTGTGGGGGAGATAGCAAGATGGCAGGCTGAAATAGACAAGGGGATACCAAAGGAGATGGATGTTTTTTATCTGGAGGATTTTGTAATGCTGGACTGTCATGGAGAATATCCACTTGTACGAATTCATATGTATCTTTCTTCAGTTCGACACTGTTTGAGGGAGGTTCCACTGGCAAGAGAGAACAAACAAGAAAAATGATACTGACTGCACTAAAGACTTGCACTAAAGTGAATAATACACAAGCCTATTTATTATAAAGGAACATGAGAAATATTCAGATAAAACACAGAATGCACCCTTCCTCTTAATGCCAAATGATCATATGCTTTTGAAGCATCCCTGTCAATGCCACCTTAATTGGACATGAAAAGAACTGTTGGGCTTCCAATAAAGACTGGGGGGGGGGTCTGGTTGCTTCCCCAGGGACAGCTCCCAAGTTTTGGTTTTCCCCCAAAGGTACTGCTGAATGCAAAAAAAGTTCTTCACTGTAAACAGTGGGTGAGAGGATATTCTAATGAAAAACTAGCACACCATCTGGGTAGGGAATACAATGTTGGAGTAAGGCACCCTGTGCTCATTTTTTCTTCAAAATACATTTGTGGATGATCCACAACCAGAGCAAAACCTACATCAATTTGCTGTCAGAAATGAAGTTTGCTATCCCCCAGAAGTCAAGCAGCTTCCAAAACTTGCCTGTCTCAAAAATTGCCAATTGCTCAGATTATTAAAGTGTTTCATGAAATATTCATACCTTGGGTGGACTCTTGACTCCTGACTAAAGACTCCCCAGTTTCTGTTGGATTTTTTATTCTGTCTGAATCTCTGACAGAAAACTCTTTAAGAGCACAAGCAGGTGGCTGCTTCTTTTGCTCAATCAGGCATTGTTGGATTTCACTCTTGAAGAGAATGAGAGTAAGAAACACACACATTTTTATTAGCTGACAGCTGGCAAACATGTAGAAAGATACAGTTTATGCTTTATCTAGCTCTAGTAGCCCATCCAATATATATTTGCTCCTTTTCCACTACTGCAAAGGCCACATAATGTAATGGACATTTTCAAAGTTCTCAGTTGCTGTCACATGAACTGTGGAACTGTAATCAAGGATATAATGGGCCCTAACAATGACAAACCGAATCCTTGTAGAGGTGGCAAATGGCACAAAAATCTCTTACTTCTTGTTAATGAAGTCAACCACAAACCTTTGCTACTGAAATCCTTTACACCCCAGTCAGTTCTATAGACAGATTCAAACTACATTACTTGTTAATATAATACATTATTAAATAACAAACTAAATATATGCATTAACTTCCCAACGTGGATCTAATGTTAAATTAAATAACTCAAAAGTGATTCCGAGCAATACCTGCATGGCCAAGTTCTCCTGTCTCATCAAGAAGACTTCAGCAGTCAGAGCATCGATGAGGGCCCTGTGTTCATTTATTTCCTTCTCAAGCTTCTGCCTGTTCAACACTTCTTGATGTACTCTTGTCCCACTCTTTTGGGCAAGGAAGGAATGGGCATTACTACTACAATGTTTTATTAGCAAAGCATGAATCAGCAAGGTTCAGTAGTAGAGGAAAGGACCTGAATGAAAGTTAGGCAGTCTGGCTTTTTTCTTGAGCTAAGTAGAGTTACAAACAATGTAATGGACAGTTATTCATGAGCTCCTCCTCCTCCTCAATAAAAAGCTTCAATCATCCTCAACATCCTGTATATCCCAAGAAGCAAAGAAAAGAACCCAGGATTGCTCACTCTCTCTCTCCCCAATTAGAGAATAATCAACTAGAACTCAGCACACTCAAGCCAACAAAATTCAGAACGACACAATGAGTAGAAACAGGGTTTCTTCCAACAATCCTACATTTGGCTACTAATTACCTGAGCATGTGTTTAAATGGCAAGCTTTTAAAATATGCAATTTGAAGGAATTTAAATTATAAAATGAAGTACAGTGATGCCTCGAATTATGAATGAGTTGAATTATGAACATTTTGAGTTATGAAAGGAAATCCCCCAGTATGGAGGAAATTCAAGTTAAGAAAATTTAGCCAGTTTTTTTTTTTAGCTACGATGCAGGCTCTGACCTCCCACCACCACAGCCACCACCGCTTGCATCGGGGAGAAGCTGTCAGCCTCACCACCACTTCAATCAGCTCCTTTTCAGGCACCCCAAAGCGGAAGGCTTCGGGGAAGGTTTCCTTCGGCTTCAGAGCACCCGAAAAGGAGCTGACTGAAGTGGTGGCGAGGAGGGTTCAGCTCCTTTTCGGCTTGTCCCCACTGTGTTTCCTTCGGCTTCAGAGCACCTTAAGCTGCCCTTTGCCCATTGCTTGCTGGTGGCTGGTTGCGAAGCCTTTCCTGCATAGGTCTTTGAAAAGCAAATCCTGCTTGTTCCAACGCATCAAGTGATTCGGAGCAGGCAGGACCTGCTTTTAAAAGACAACTCTCCCTCTTGTTGAGCTTTGCAACCAGCCAACCGCTTTTCCTCCCCACCAAACCTTTTTTCAGACCTCTGGAACGGATTGATTTTCAGTGTATTCCTATGGGAAACGGTGCTCTGAATTATGAAAATTTTGATTATGAAAATTGATTTATTTTGTAATTCAAGGCATTATTGTAATCCTAATTTCTCCAAATCAACAGAAAGCTACTTAAAAGAAAGAGCAATTAATTCCTACAACTGTATAAGGGAAGACAGAGCAGCTTGTAACACATATTGCAGCTGGCACAGTGTTTCCCCACCTCTTTCAAATACCGTAGCATCCGACACAAAGCATTCACCAGTGAGGGAGTAAATCCAGAGACCCCTTGACTACTGTGTGTTCGGCAGATTTCATATCCCATCCACCTCTCATACTCTTCCATTTCATGCTCCATTTCCTGTATCATTTGGTTCAAGACCTCTAGGCTGGTTCTGTTGCCATTGGGGTTATTAAAGGAGGACGCAGCAGTGCTCAGATTAATTTTCTTCTCTCCAGTGGGTGTCTGTGTGATTTGCTTTTTCTTCACTGAGAAGGAAATCATTACAGGAGTAAACAGTAACATTAATCCATGTCAAACCAAATGATCAGTTAGAGAGCATATAATCTGCAGTAGACATGGGCATTTCATTTTGAAAGGGGACTGGTTCCAAAATGAAACACGCCAGCTGATGCTCGGAACACAATCCCACCCTCTGGAACAAAATCAACCACTGTCTTACCTTGCATTACCTCATGCTGGGTGAATTTCCAATCAGGAATCAGCCCCGATGTGTAATCTTTCCCTCTCCCTGGCACTGGCCAATCAGGAGCTGTGCAAGGACATGCATCATCCTGCCTCCCTGTCTGATTGGCCAGCGCCAGAGAGAGGGAAAGATGACACAACATGCTCTGAATTTTTGTTATGATGAGCATGAGGGTGTTAATTACATTTATGTCTTGTTGCTTGTAGGTTTTCTATAGGTGTCAGGTCGGCCAGTAGGCTTTAGTCTGGTTCAGTATTGTTCTCCTGATGTTTGTTTAAAACAAAAGGCTTTGGAGAGGCAAGACGAATCTGTTTGGGGCGGGGGGTAAAATGTTTTTAAACTTCCTATTGGAGTGAAATTAAAAATCCGAACCAGTCCCCTTATGAAACAAAACACCCATGTCTAATCTGCAGTTTAATTGGCAATCCTGTTAGAACCAACACCTTGAATTTGGCCTGGAAATGGATCTTCAGCCACTGGAACTACTGCAATGGGTGTGGAGGTGGGGTTATGTGATCCTTCTGACTGGCCTTAGCCAGCAATCTGGCTTCTGCATTTTGGACCTGCTGAAGTTTCTGAGCACCTCTCAAAGATAGCTTCACATAGAGCACATTATAATAATTTAGATGGGATGCACCACAGCCAGATCAGACCTCTCCAGAAATGACATAGCTGGTGGACTAGCAAATGCACTCCTGGCCACCACCAAAACCTGGTAATTTAAGGCTCAGAAGAAAAATCCAGGAGCACCCCTATGCTGCACAGAGGAAGTGTAATCCCATCCAACAAAGGCTGCATCCCTCTTCCTTGAACTGTCTTTTGACTGAGCAGAAGCACATTAGTTTTCAGTATTCAAGGATTTCTGCTAAATAAAGTATTATTCAGCACATTAGCTGTTACAGGCAGTAGAATAGGTTTACTATCATAGTGAGAACTAACATTTAGCCAAAGATTTAATTAAACAGCAAAAAAAATGTCAGTACACGTTTCTGAAACGAACAGGAGACAGGCATTTTAAAATCAAACCTTTTGTTGATGTTTGTTTTTGCTTCTTTACTTTTGCATTTAATATTTGCTGTACAACAGATGTGGCTTCTGGAGTCTGCTCGTCATTCTTAATTCTTGAATGAATTTTCTTGACTGCATTTGTTGCATTAAGAGCTAAAGGAATAAAATGATGCAATATGTTTTAAATTAGACTAAAACACTCCAATATATAATTTTTATAAGTGGAATGCTTTGCTCAACTTAGCAAATAGCTGCACTGGCAACCATCCCTTCTATTGTAGCAACTTTCATCAGTTACTCTTTTATTTTCTAATGTTTGGTTCTGAAGAAACAGAATAAACTGAACCTGTATCTTCCAGTGATTGTCCAATTGCTGCTGGAGTCAAAAGTATATTTCCTTCCTGTGATAATGAGACAGTACTGCCATGTTGTTTGGAAGCTTCTTTTTCGCAACTGGCTACAGAATTTTCTTCATTCTGCAAGAGAAGTATCCTAAAGACAAAGTTGCACAATTTTTAAAATTTATTTAAAATATTTCTATCACACTTTCTCCTTCTAATTAAAAATACAATATTAAAAGCTAAAAATAATAAGTTGTTTAAATATTAAAGAATTAAAAGCATTGTTTTAAAAATGCTTGGTAGAAACATCATGAAAAACAGATTTAGAAGCAGCAAATCTAAACTATTCCTTTTATTGTCTCTCAGATAGCTAGTCACCAAGGAATAACCTGTCTGAGGAGAAAGACCTTGGCCTGATTGTGGAAGGATGGTAAAGATGGACTCAAGATGGGAAGGAGATCCAGATCAGCCCTTTCAATTGTTCCTGGAAATTACAGAGAGTTCTATATCCCTGTGGGTTTCTTCAATCCTGCTTTACCATGGGAAGCCAAGGTGGCCTTTGTGACCCTGACTATCCTTATATTGCACAAGCTGTGACCATTATTTTAGGTCAGCCACAAATGCTCACACTTTCATTTGGACTACTGCAATGTGTTTGAAAACGATCCGGAAGCTGTCACAAACTATAAATGCCAGGGTAATGCAACAATTGGTTTTGGCGCTGATTTTTAAAAGGCCTAAACATCAAATGAACCGAGTCTCAAGAATTTAAGATAATAAGAATACAGCGGTTATGGAAGGCCTAGTCTGCTGTCCCACATTTGAGGAACTTCAGATGGTAACATTAAAAAAAAATCTGCAATGGCAATCCAACTCTGGAATACTATCCTCCATGAGGTCTGTTTGGTGCCCACTTTACTAACAATTTGGGACCAGGCTAAGGCACGTATGTTTATCCTGATATTTATGAATATTCAGAGTTGCCACTACATCAAATCTTGCTGTTGATTTAGAAACTAATACCAAAATTAATTTTGACACACTGATGGTATTAAATATGTATTTTATTACTGTTGTTTTAACATTTTCATTTTCTGCTGCTGGACAGTATAAGATACTAATAAAATGACATTTCATCATGGCACAGCAGGAGAGAGACTAAAAGCTCTATCCATTATCTCTGCTCTGACCCCTGCAGTTCTAGGCTCTCCCCATCTTATACTGGCTCCATTGCAGCCTGAAAGAATTTACACTCTTTTTTTCTTTTTGTGCCAGGCTGCTGGTGATCAATAAGAACATAAGGATCAACTGTTAAAGCAACAAATAATTTGTAATAGATCCATAGGGGTTTTAGCCACCTAGCTAAATTAATTATACCAACAGCAGGGTTCATTCACCTAATTTTGGCTGCTAAGCAGAACTCTTGTACGATAGCCAGGCGCACATTTTTATTTGAAAGGACCTGTAAGGTTGATCTCAGCATGATTTGCCAGTTCCTGGGCAGTGTAGGCCTCAGGCATTTGTCCCTTAAGTTTTAATGCTAGTCCACCTATGGCAGCCATTAGTCTCCACCTGAATCTGGATTATGGACTCAAAGGTTTTAGTAAGAATACAGAAGATAATAAATCCCAGTCAGAGTTTATCTAATTCTTCTATTTTTTAAGCTTTCTAAAATAATTTTTCAACCAAATCCTGTTTACATCCTTGAGGTCAATCATCTTATTAACTATTGGGAGAAGGCATTTACTAAGGTTCACCTAAACAAAATACTTTAAAATGTATCCTTCACCAGCAAATGACTTCTTTTTCACCATGCCTGTGAAGATTCTCACTCATCCAGGTAAGTTTATCTGGATGCTGAGTCATGGCAACTGGACTTCTTTTCTTGTGAGATCGAAACGTTTTGCTACACATCCAAGCAACTTCATTAGTGTGAGGAATGTTAGTGGCGAGTCCTCTAATTTATAGTTCACCTTGCTTGCACATCACCCTGGTCTGAATAGGCTCATTAGGTGGACAATAGCCTGAATAGGCTTGTTAGGTGGACAATGGCCTGGGGTGCCTAAAAGTCACACCTATGCAATCCTTCCCAACACCCATTAATTATGTTAGCTGTAGCCTTGCTGATGGAGGTGTGAAGTGCTTCCGAATTGTTTGGGGACTGATGAAGGACCAGCATTCCTCAGACTGACGAAGCTGCTTGGATGAGGAGTAAAACATTTCAAACTCACAAGAGAAGAAGTCCAGTTGCCATGACTCAACTTCCAGACTTTCACCGCATATTTTTGTGTTTAGGTTCTTAGGCATATTTTGTGAGACAGAGATGCACACTAACCTCTTGGTGTCAGTGTTGGATCTGAATTTCAAATATACCTCATTCTCACCATTGGTCTTGCATACAGAAGGGCATTCTTCTGCTTCATTAAGAGCCTTCCGGGAAAAAGATACAATATTTCAAATATTGTATGGGAGCAATTTCAACTAATATACAGTACTACCCCAATTTATTGTGGGAGATAGGTGCCTGACCCACCCACAATAAAGGAAAATCCGCGAAATGCGGACACCTCAGCAAACAGACCTTGGGCTGCTCCTCCTGGCATGCACTTCCAATGAGAGGCTTTTAACACCCTCCTGACACCTCAGCAAACTGACCTTGAGCTGCTCCTGCTGGTGTGCACTTCCAAAGGAGAGGCTTTAACCCTCTCCTGACACCTCAGCAAACAGATCTGGGGCGGCTGCCAGGAGGAGCCCAAGGTCTGTTTGCTGAGGTGTCAAGAGGGGATTAAAAACCTCTCTTTGGAAGTGCACGCCAGCAGGAGCAGCCCAAGGTCAGTTTGCTGAGGTGCCAGGAGAGGGTTAAGAGCCATTCTTTGAAAGCATACTTCTCTCAAGAAAAAAATCCACAAAACACTGAGATCGTAACATATGAACCACATTGTGGCGGGGAACTACTGTATCTTACATGGATATACTCCCCAGGCTGACAGACACCCTGGGTGAATACTTAGGATGCACAACTGCTGCAGGCACGTTAAATGGAAGACACTGTATTGTGTCCCCCGGATGTTCTGATTTCAAAGCTGCGGAGAGCAAGAATTCTGCGGAGAGCAAGCTCAATTCTCAAGCCCTGGAAAGGGTTACCCTGTACCTAATGAGAACTTTTTGGAATACCCAACTTGTTTCAAAACAGCATCACTTTCAACCTCTGTAGCCTCAGTTTCATTACTGATGAAACATAAGATGTTCAGCCCCAAACAAATACAGTGGTACCTTGTATAAAGGAATTCATTCATTCCAACTGAAATTATGCTAAGCAAATTTTCCTTTATACAAATTTCCCATAGGAATGCATTGAAAACAGAGTAATTCCATTTTTATGTTGTACGGATTCTCCCCATAGGCGATTATGTTAAGCAAATTTCTCCTATCTCTGGAATTTTTTATGTTGTACAGATTTTATGTTATACAAACTGTTTGTTATACAAGGGTGCACTGTATTATATATACCTCTTACCTCCTGAGTTCCAGAAGTGCATTTTTCATAAGCCATATAAAAATATCTTAACATATTTATTTCTGCAAGTGGAAATAAATGTACTTGCAGCATAACCCACTGTTCAGAGTTGCCTGTTCCTACCTAAGTGCTCAGAGTACAATTCTCAGCTGAGGAAATACAACAGAGGAATTCAAGTTGGAGGAACAACTCAGAGCAAAAGAACTGTGGACTCAGCAGATCTGTATTCTATTCTGTTTCCACCATCACATATAACTGAGGTTGGAACTCAGACTCAATTAAGAGATGCCAAGTTAGAAAACTCAGTTGTAACTGGAAGGAACCAAGAGGGGGACATCCAACACTGGATATCTCCTTTTAAAACAGAGCAGCTTCATTAAAGATGTTGGACGAGAATAACTGCTCTTTCCTGTGCCTCCTGGAATACAGTAAGATGGTAAGATTGCAGCCTTAATTCACAGAAGTCAGCAAAATTTTCAATATTTTTAGAAATACCTAGAGGTCTACTGACGGATTATATCACATTTCTTAACATATAGTATAATTTCAACAACCATTGGCACTAAATGAAATTTCCTTTAGGAACTCTAATTTTAAAGGTCCTTAAATTTTACACCATACAAAAGACAATAAATGATTCAGAATTACATAAAACATCTCTTCCATTATGTCTGAAAATCATCAAGGATCTTGAAAGTCACAGGTAAATCTGAATATTTGAGAAAGAGTATGCCAAAATGACAAGACACATTTATACTGGATGTCATTTCATCTGGACATATTTTCTCTCAAATGGCATGCATACTAACATTTCAAAACCACACATTCCACACACTATGACTGAGATATGGCATGATGATAAAGATAACAGAAAACAGCATTGTGAGAGGGAGCCAGATGCCAAAGGCGTGGGTTTGTCCGCGAGCAAAGACCAGGATGACCCAAAAGCCC
This sequence comes from Phrynocephalus forsythii, assembly GCA_029282475.1. Classification (NCBI taxonomy): domain Eukaryota; kingdom Metazoa; phylum Chordata; class Lepidosauria; order Squamata; family Agamidae; genus Phrynocephalus; species Phrynocephalus forsythii. The sequence goes on from JAPFRF010000011.1 coordinate 5,007,823, forward strand.
AATCCATGGAAGAAACTATGAGAAACCCCACAAATTTGTTTTAACCATACATTTTCTTCAGTTACGGTGGTTGATTCATTTCCTATACGTTGGGCGCCAATTTGTGGGGGTTCGTTTCTTATTTCCTGACCATCCACTGAGGAATCACTACTCGACTTCGGAAATTCTTGAAAAATAAACGAGTTTTTATTGGATACATTAAATCTCAAAGATTCCGTGTCTTTCTTCTTACAACTTTCTCCAACGGGAGATAGAATAGGTAACTCCAAACAAGGACTAACAGTATTTTCTAACAACAAATTCTTATTCGACAATATCCCGCTCCTCACTTGGGTAGAGGTTTGCGTAATGCCCCCGACTGCCCCTCGAACCGGCTCCCGTGATATGGATACTGATGAGCCTGGGGAATATTCCAACCCCATCCTGGGATCCATCCTTTGGGGTTCGGGTCTGATCTCTTGTCCTTATTCTTTGGGTCAGGGATATAGGTATTCATACATCCGGAGGGGTTAAAGACCATCAGAGGTAACCCCGTCTCTCCCTTCATCCATACCTCCGTCTTCCTCCTCACCCCTTCCCTAACGTCCTTAACCGTTCCCGATCCTCGAGTCACTTCCCCCTCCTCCCTCGTCTCGCACTCCGTCTGAGTGCTAGCCTCCCGGTATAAGATCCTACTCATTCTCCCTTCTGTTTGCACTCCTATCTCTCTGGCTTTTTTCTCTAGATCCATATTCACTTGCACCGTTGCATGCCCATAAAACCTAATAGGGAAATCTCCAAACCTTCCTCCAACTTGCACCTTCTTCTCTTTCCCTATCCGAATCCAATTCTCTACCTGAACGCCTTCCTCTTTTGTCTCTTTTTTACATTCCACCTTGCTCTCAGTTTGTGTACCCATATCCTTGGCTCTGATGTCTAAACCTTTTATCCCTTCTCTCAGCACATCCCATGTAATGACTTTATTAATAACTGCTAAGAACCCAGCAGTAACTTTTGAAGGTGTCCATTCTCTCATAGTTTCTTCCATGGATTGGGCTTTTGGGTCATCCTGGTCTTTGCTCGCGGACAAACCCACGCCTTTGGCATCTGGCTCCCTCTCACAAGCATGCTGAACAAAATAGTTTGATGCATGAGATTGCACCCCTTTTAACTGCCCTTAGTATCTTACCTGGGGATCCATGACAGACTCACTAAGAATGGAGAGCTGTGTAGGGGGATCACACTTTTGTATGATGGGGCCTTGAGATGATTCCACATCATAATCAGGAGCTACTGTCACATTTGGAAAACCTTAGAGATGGTAAAACAAGACCAGAATTTTTCATAAAAACAAAAAAAGAAATAATAAATAAAGCCTTCAATGCCACCTGGAAGAGCACAGAAATGTATCTTGTTCTATTGTATCAGAAATGTACCATTTCTGTTTCACTTCCAAAGAAACATACTATTCACAAGGATCTCTGAGTTGCCGTCCACAGAAATACTTGTTATTTTTACAGTATTGCAATCATTAAAATGTGATCTATTTTCTCACGCTTATTTAATCTTGTGAGACAACAGGGAACTGACAATTAAGAACAATCTGTTTTAGTGAAAGGTGTGAATCGCTAGAACAGTTTTTTCTTTGGATCAATTGACTTGTTAGGATAACTCTTACATTTTCTGAGCGAAGGCTAGCTACATTTTGCTGTTCTGCTGAATAATAGTATTTACAGTTGCAAAACTGATATATAGTTATGGCTCTGTAGTTTAGAGTATTTCAACATTTCTCCTGGGTTTGAATACTGTATACTCTTTCAATGAATACAGACAAAAACATGTACAGTATTTATAATCACAGAATGCTTGTCAATAAGTGTAATATACAAGGCTGGAGACAAATATTAAATGAAAATTGATTTGACCTATTTTGTCTAATCAGTTGGCGTCTATACCCAGTATTATCTATGAATCTAAAGCTGCAGCTAATTCAGCAGTAAATTATGCTCCATGCATATAGGCTATTACAATGACTTCCAAAAAAGTTCTGAGTAATCCTGCCAATTGTTGGCACTGCGACTGAACTGATGCATTTCTTAGACATATGCTTTTGTCATGGCTAGTATGACCTCTTTCTGGTGGATATTATGATTCATTGTAATCCTGTACTGGAACATCTTTGAATGTTCTAGAAAGATTTTGTTTACTTATTTACCTGCCTCACAGCAATTAATCAAGGGTCATAGGCAATGGATTGTCCATGATGCTGTAGTGGTCCAATGGTTCTGCTACAAGACTGGATCTGCAAGTGCCCATTTTTCACATATCAGCCGATATAGGATCTTTTTCAAGTTTGAATACAGGACAGATAGGCATCAAAGGCACAAGGATCCCTGTCCTGATATTTGGTCATCTTTAATGAAAATTATAGCTAGATTTCTTTTGGACACAGAGACTTTTAAAAAATGAAACTATTATTATTGTTCATTTCTGCACTATCTCCACCCAATTTTAATTTGGAGAAAAAGTAAATACAGTATTTGATTGCATCTGTTTTTAAAACATTTATCAGCTAAAACTGTGATTCAATGTTTCTAACAATACTAGGAAAGTCAGTTATGATATTGGAGGGAGCCTAGGGAACAACAATATGTCTTCCATAAACATTAATGCACTTGAATACAGACCTCTGCAATAGGCAAATAATAAGGATCACAGAAATGTGCTTCAAGTAGCCCCCTTGCATACACCACAGCAAAGTTTGGAGAATAACTGTGGACATCTGCTTTGTATCAGCACACTAGGAAACACAAAACTTGCACTGCAGATAGTTAACTCACACATTTGATTTCCTAAATCTGAAAAAGGAGACCAACTGGATTAATTCAAAGCCACATTTAGACTAATAACATTTACCTAACTGCCGGAGAGGGGCATCTCCAAATAGGTCTTTCACGACAGCCAGGGCCTGATCAGACCTCTCTAAAACATCCTGTAGTTGGTACTGGTCAGACATAATCTAAAAAAGGGATAAAAAGCAACACATCTTGTGCCTCAATTCCTCCGGGTCCTCTCCCCAAAACAGAGCTGTGTGCTACTCATCTGCATAATACATATTAATATTAAAACTAGTTACCATCCCATTTGGATTACTGTAACATGCTCTATGTTAACCTACCTTTGAAAGTGTTCAGAAGCTTCACTGATTCCACAGTGCTACTGCCAGATTGTTAACTGGAGCTGGTAACAGGGATCCTATAACTCCTCTGTTACTACAATTCCACTGGCTGGTGGTCCATTTTCTGGCCCAATTCAAAAATATTATAAAGCCATATGTCCATGTATAAGTCTCCTTAGGTTTTAAAATAATCAGGGGAAACCCCACCCTCAAATATACAGTGGTGCCTTGTATAAAGGAATTAATTTGTTCCAAATTTAATTCTGCTAAGCAAATTTTCCTTTATACAAGTTTCCCATAGGAATCCATTGAAAACAGAGTAATCCCCAATTGCGACCATTTATATGCTGTATGGATTCGCCCCATAGATGATTCTGTTAAGCAAATTCCCCCTATCTCCAGAAATTTTTTTATGTTGTACAGATTTTATGTTATACAAACTGTTATACCAGGGTCCACTGTATATTTAATGGGGAAATGAGAGGGCCTTCTCTGCCGCTGTTTCCAAGCTACTGAACTCCCTACTGAACTACTGAAGGCAGATTTTTTTTTCTCAGGCAGTGGTTGGCTAAGAGTTGGGGTACTGTCTTGTTTTGCTGTTTGTTCTCCACTCTCCTTTTGATTTTATATGTTTGTTTTTAACATTTTAAGCCCTTTTGGCCAAGAGAATAGTAAGATGGATGGATGGACAGATGTTCGGATGGATAACAGCAATCTTTAAATACTGCCTTTCATCAGTGTACAAAATAAAGCATGTATGGAGCAACAGCGTGATCAGTCCAATAAGCTACATGTGGAAAAAAAACCACATTTTTTGTGATACAATTCCCTCACTTTCTGATAGCCAGGTACAACTGATGACCCTTAGGTAACTAAAATGGAACTGTTTGTATATAGTAGGGTTGCCTGGATAGTTCAGCGGGTAGGGGATTTGGCTGTTGAGACAGATGTTGAGAGTTTAATTTCCCACTGCGCCTCCAGAGTGAAGAACCAGCCTGTGTAGCCATAAGCAAACTACATGGCCCTAAAATGCCACCAGAAGAAGGGAATGGTAAACTTCTGCTATGTGTTCTCTGTCTAGAAAACCTTGGAAAGGGTCATCATAAGTCAGCACTGACTTGACGGCACCCAATTACAGATAGGAGGGAAGAATTAGGACACAAGGAATCTTGAAAGTTTGCATAAGTATAAAACCCCCTTTAGAAACAAAACTACAAAGGGAGAAAACTACAGTTGTGGAGAAATCCAAAACAAGGACTGAGCATGCAGTGCCTAAGAGGACACTGATAGGGAGGTGGGACCAAAAAACAAGATAGGAGAGAAAGAAGGATTGTGGAAAGCACAGCCAATTGAATGGAAATGTGAACCCCATACTGCAGCATTTTATGTAATGATGTTCCGCCTCAAACAAATATTGTATATACCTGTTACTGCCTGAGTTCCAGAAGAAAGTGCACTTTTCATAAGCCATATAAGAATATCTTAACATTTATTTCTGCAAGTGGAAATAAATGTACTTACAGCATAACCCACTGTTCAGAGTTGCCTGTTCCTACCTAAGTGCTCAGAGTACAATCCTCCAGCTGAAGGAAATACAACAGAGGAATTCAAGTTGGAGGAACAACTCAGAGCAAAAGGACTGTGGACCCAGCAGATCTGTATTCTATTCTGTCTCCATCATCACATATAACTGAGGTTGGAACTCAGACCTAATTAAGGGATGCCAAGTTAGAAAATTCAGTTGTAACTAGAAGGAACCAAGAGGGGGACATCCAACACTGGATATCTACTTTTAAAAACAGAGCACCTTCATTAAAGATGTTGGACGAGAATAACTGCTCTTTCCTGTGCCTCCTGGAATACAGTAAGATGGTAAGACTGCAGCCTTAATTCACAGAAGTCAGCAAAATTTTCAATATTTTAGAAATAAATACCTAGAGGTCTACTGATGGATTATACTGCAGCATTTTATGTAATGTAAGTAATTTATTTCAAACTCTTTATTTAGAGATATGGCTCTATATGTTCCTGGTAGTGCAATTACATGAAATTGTATGGACAGTGCATGCAATGAGAAAAAAAATATTAGTCCTGCCCCCACCCCCACCCCCCGCTGCCACCTCAATCATGCAAAAGCAAAATTGCAAAGAGAGGGCAGGCATCTCTATTCATGCATGCTCCCCAAGTCCCTTCTTCAGACTGCCTGTCAAGTGACAAAAGGGATGATAAAAGGGCGGAGCTAGCATGCTCCTCTCATTGCATGTTTTACCTACATGCTTTCTGAACAGCTCAATAGCCATGAAACAATTCTGGGGGCAGAAAACGAACATGTGATTAACATCTAGCCTTGAACTGTAGCAACACAGAAAGGCCCAGTTGTGGAGAAAACTTATGCCCTTTAGGTGGATTCTGTAGTCTGTCCTTCGCCTACATCAAGACCACAGGGCACAGGAACACATCCTGTACATTCTAAGAGACAACAGCCAGAATCCTATAGAGATTTTACTCCACAGTATGCGAAATCACAAAAGCCACAATGCAATTTGCAGACAACTAACAATGTACCAGTTGCAAGTCTGGTCACCATGAATAACTAACACAATGCACATGATTGTCATCTTGTTAATTAGTTGTAATTTACCACTGCAACTTATATGATTTCTTCTACTTCAAAGTAAAATCTCAGTAGAATTCTGAACCTTGTCAATAGTGACAAGGGCAAGGAATCAGTACAACCAACTCTTACTTCTTTCATCAAAGCCAGTTTCTTTTTTTCCAGAGATTCTGGAGCTCCCAGCCTCTGCTTCTTCCAAGTGCTTTTTAGTGCTTTTTCTTGAAGTTCCAAGTGTACAAGAGCTTTGTTCTTTGACTTGTGCTTTTCATGTCTTAGAACCTGGGTAGGGAGAGGAGACATTTCCCTTAGTTCTGAACCACTTCACAACAGCTGAATAACTTCCTATTTATACACATTCATTCCTCAGGTACTAGATTGTTGCTGGTAGATGTCATGACTACTAAGTGTACAAAACTTATTTTTTGAGCTTCTATAACTACAATACTCTAGGTATAGTACCTGTTTATCTTTTAAATTACACTTTAATAATCTGTATCAATTTGTACTCCCCCTCACAATTACTCATCTAGATTTGTGTGCATCTACTTTACAATCTTACTTGATTCACACAGTCCAGTGGACTCCATGTCACTCTATGAGAGAGTAAGAGAGAATATGGATGAAAACTGGATGACCGATGGTAGCCATGAGATGAAGGGGAGATTTGTCCTAGTAACACACCTGGTGCCTGGTCTGCTTTCATCTTCATTTCCTTTGCCTTCCTTTCTTTTCCATTCCCATTTTCTTCCTTCCTTTTTTCTTGCCTTCCTTTCTTTCAAAGCCTTGCTAACCTACCACTGTGGCAGCTGGCCAACCCGCAAAAGCAGAGAGCGAAAGAGAAAGGAAGAAATTTTAAGGATTCCATGTCCTAATTGTGCCTCCTGATGCAAGCAGACCCAAGCACCAGGTATGGGAGGGAGAGGATACCAATGGCAGCCAGTTTCCCTGCTGTGCTGTTTCTCTCACTGCTGCTGGAGCCTATTGGGATGGCTTGAAATAAAATCGCTACAAACTCCTCCTCAACATGTCAAGAGGTCATACTGCCTGAACTAATGCAAGTTTGATTAGAGAGAGAGAGAGAGAGAGAGAGAGAGAGAGAGAGAGAGAGAGAGAGAGAGAGAGAGAATTTCCAGCAATGAAGGAAAAAACAACCAATTGCGGGGGGAAACTCCAGGTGATTCACACTGACTTCATGGACTCAACAGAAAATAATGCAATTTCAACTGTCACAATCCCAAGGCATTTCCTACATTTTTATCAATGTAGCCATGCTACATGCTACAATGTAGCATAAGGCAAAGCAGAAAGGAGTGGCTGTCACATTTTGGCAAAAGAGTCAGGGTCTACTATAACCCCAACATACATGCAGCTTACCTCATCAAAGTTTCTCTTTAGCCAAATTCCAACAGAATAAAAAATCTACACACACATATATATATGTTGGGCACAACGAAGCTGTAGGTTCTTGGAACCCACCCTCCATGTTATAGTAATAGCTTGGTTTAAGAATAACTTGGTTTAAGAGCATTTTGCAAGACAAGCAAACATTTATTCTAAATTTTGCCGTGATGAGCAAACAATGTCTTGATATACAAGTAACTGGAGCAGGTCACATGATCACAAGTGAGCCAATGGTGGCTCTCTCTCCTGCTGGATTATAGGTGATTATCTGGAACGTTCCTTATCAGGCAAGCCTCCAAAGCACAGGGAGGAGAGAGGAAGGGAGGTCTCCCTTGCACCAGCCAGGAACATTTTCAAAGGGGAGTGCAGGTTAGGGGTATGTTTTATTTTTTATGTATTTTTCTTAAATTTCTTTTCAACATCCTTTCTTATTTTTCAAACCATTTCTAGTCATGGGCAGCTAGTCAAGTGTCTATAGGGCTACAAATTGCACTTTATTATTATTACATTAAAAACACAAATAAAATCCTGTTGTTAGTCCCAAGTAGAGCAGATTCTGCAGCCAAGTACCTCCTAAACCATGGTGTGGACGTGGACTTCTAGCCAACTCCTTTTGTGAATATTGGTATTTTGTGTGTACAAAATGGGGCCCCAGAACAAATCATCTCAGTTTCCACTATTTCTTATGGGAAAACTTGCTTGGTATGAGTGTTTTAGTTTATTTACAAGCATGTTTCTGGAATGAATTATGCTTGTAAACCAAGATATTATTGTATATGTGATTGGAGCAGATCCATTTCAAAATAAAAGGTTAGCTACATGCATGGCTGGAAACCGCCCCCCAACTCTTTTTTATTTTTTTATTTTATATATGCATATACACAGACACAGACACATTTGCAGCTTACAAGATCTTCAGGAGTTGCACGATGCACAGTAAGATCATGAATAGTGCTCTGGAAAAAATGAAGCATAAGAATTAGGAAGGGAAACCAAGTATAGCAAAGATATTTCTTCAACATTTTTCCTTCTGATTTTCATCATTTCCAGCACAGTTAAGAATCTACACGGCGAAACAATACCATGTATCACAGATGATCACAGAGCCAAGGGGCTGCAGCAAAGTCAGCAGAAGTAGTGGCTGCACTACTGACATTTGTTCTTGACCTCCATTTTAGTTTAATCTTTAAAATGTTTCCATAGTGTCAAGCACTTCCACCACTGAAGAGCTGCTAACTAACAGTCATTTTGGATTTGTGCTGTACTGCCCCAGAAACTGAGTTATCTTAAAGCATTGCTGGGGCATCAGGAGGGGGAAATGGTTTATGCCCCAAAACATGGTGGCCAATGTGTTTTAGAAGTAATAAGTCTTTCCCTTAATGTTTACTAAATATTCAGGACATTTGGTCAGGTCCAAGATGGTAACAAGAAGCCTATTTCCACCAAAGGAAAAAATGAAGGTAAAATATACAGTATGAAAAAAGTAAGGATGTGGACATTGGAGTAGGGCGTCCAAGGTACCAGACCACAGCATCTGGCCTCTAGGCCAGGCATGTCCAAACTTTGGCCCTCCTTGGACCACAACTCCCACAGTCCTTTGCCATTGGAAATATAGGCTTGGAATACTGGAAGTTGTAGTCCAAAACATCAGGAGGACCGGAGTTTGGACATGCCTGCTCTAGGCAGTGGTGGGCTAATAGCTGAGATTTTTAAATTCCCTCTAAGTTCCACAGCAAAATACATCAGACCTTCCACCTAGAGTTCACTGAGTGGAAGAGACAGATTGCTTTTCAGTACAGTGTAGCTCAGATAAGTAATTCAAAATTTTAGAGCAGCATGGACAACCTTGACAGCTCCACTGGGAGTATGGACCATCAAAAAACGTGAACACTGAGATCCCTGGTGCACCTAATAATGTTCTAAAGCAGAGATACATATACTGCCCCCTTCTATATGTTTTGGACATCTCCCATATATACCTCAAACAGTACTTCAAACCATGAAAACTTCATATTCCCTGTCTGTGGTTTAAAAGAACAAATAAAGCATTTTCAAATGGTGGTGGTCTTTGTAAGATATTTTCCAGCTGGTCATTAGAAATGCAAATACTGTAGATTACACCAGCAGACAAGCTTTTTTGAGAAACAGCTCAATCTGATTTACAGTTACTGTTGATCCTACACTTTCTTACCCAGGGATCCCATTGAGTTCAGGAGAGCATACAACCCACACTGGGCTGCATTTTTTTTAAAAAAAAAGCAGCTGGAACTTATACATTGTTAGAACTGCACACCCTTCTCTCCCTTCTTATTTTCAAATGGACTGTTCTGCAAATACTGTACTAAATACCAACCCTTGCTGCCAAAATTCTGAATAAAAACAATAGTTAGCTTTTCCAAACCTTTCAGGCACACTTTCACAACAGAATCCTATGCAAGTTCGTTCTGAAGCAAGTCCTGCTCTTACATCTTAAAAAGCATGCTTAACTGTGGAGCTCTGGTGAGAGGCTTGAAAACTGCATGTAAGTAACAGACTATGTTTTTTAAAAAAGTTACACCACAAACTGACTGTTTTTGTTTATAAGTTTGCAAGGATTTCTGCATTTGAAAAGCTATCATTCACTTCCATGGCAGCATTTATTTAACAAGAAAAAAATATCACACAGAGTCCCGTGAGTTTGTATTTTACCTGGAAACCCCCTGTAAAAGAAAACTGATTTACTGGGGCAACCCGATGATGCAAACTCCGGATGTGTGTGTGTGTGTGTGTGTGTGTGTGTGTGTGTGTGTGTGTGTGTGTGTGTCTGGGGGGGAATCTGAAAGGCGGTTAAGAGCCGTGCCTTGGGGGGCCTCCTCGGATCTACCAGAAAACGAGGTGTCTTTCTCAGTCCAGCCAGGCCGGGCCAGGAGACCCGCCCAACACCTCTTGTCGCCCAAATCCCCCAACCGGGAGCGGGATGCCGGCCTTTCCTCCACCCACCGCGGCTCCCGGATAAACCCAAGCCCCCTTAATCCGCATCTACGGAGGCCGCGGATACAAGCAACGACTATCCTGCAGTGAAAAGAGAGAGAGAGAGAGAGAGAGAGAGAGAGAGAGAGAGTTCCCTCCCGTGTGTGTGTGTGTGTGTGTGTGTGTGTGTGTGTGTGTGTGTGTGTGTGTGTGTGTGTGTGTGTGTGTGTGTGTGTGTGTGTGTGTGTGAGAGAGAGAGAGAGAGAGAGAGAGAGAGAGAGAGAGAGCCTTCTTACATCCCACTCTTGCTTAGCGGGCGGTTTTTTCCTTCTGGCAACCTTGGGCGGTTTCCTCCCAGTTCCTGCTGGGAAGCGGCTTCCTCTCCTCAGGGACATGGCCGTGGCACCGACCCTCCACCGCCACCGCCGCCGTTCTGGGGGGGGGGGTGGGGCGTTTCCGCCTCAGCGGCTGAGGAGGAGGAGGAGGAGGAGGAGGAGGAGGAGGAGGCCTCGACCGGCGCTCTCAAGCTCCTCCACCCTGGACTCAAAACTGCCGCCCACCCGTCCGTCTCGCGCCGGTTGCCCCGGAAACCGCGCCTCCCCTTCATGGCGCTGGCCTCGGCCGCCGCCGCCTGACGAAATGGCCGCGGGGAGGGCAGGCGGAAGCCACGCCTCTTCTTAGCCAAATACAGGGGTACCACCTTGTATAAAGGAATTCATTCCTTCCAAATGAAATCATGTTAAGCAAATTCTCCTTTATACAAATTTCCCATAGGAATGCATTGAAAACGGAGTGATCCCTAATCGCAACCATTTTTATGTTGTACGGATTTGCCCCATAGGCGATTCTGTTAAGCCAATTTCCCCTATCTCTGGAATTTTTTTATGTTGTACAAATTTTATCTTATACAAACCATTTATTATACAAGGGTCCACTGTACTGTGTGTACTGTACATGACAAGGGGAAACCCGTGCCTTTGGGTCGAGACAAGGGCGGGCCTTCAAGGAAAACTCCCCGAAAGTTTGCAGCTTTTACTTTTTAGGGAAAATTTCGGAGAGGGTAGCCCTGTTAGTCTTTTCAGGAATTCCATGCAAAAATCAAAGAAAAACAAACGATACAAAAGACACACAAAACATGTGGAATGAGTACATTATGAGGAAAGGCTAAAACATTTGGGGCTCTATAGTCTGGGAAAAAAGGCGCCTGAGGGGGGATATGATTGAGAAGGACAGTGGACCCTTGTATAACAAACAGCTTGTATAACATAAAATTTGTACAACATAAAAATTCTGGAGATAGGGGAAATTTGCTTAACATAATTGCCTATGGGGAGAATCCATACAGCATAAAAATGGGATCACTCCAGTTTCAATGCATTCCTATGGGAATTTGTATAAAGGAAAATTTGCTTAACATAATTTCATTTGGAATGAATTAATTCCTTTATACAAGGTTCCACTGTATAAAATAATGCAAGGCCTGAGTCAAGTGGATAGAGGGACGCTCTTCTCCCTCTCACAAAATACCAGAACTAGGGGACGTCCACTCAAACTGTGGGATGGGAGAGTGGGAAAATATTTTTTACCCAGCGTGTTGTTAGTCCCTGCCACAAGATGTGGTGATGGCATCTAGCCTGGATGCCTTCAAAAGGGGATTGGACAGATTCCTAGAGGAGAAGTTACAAACAATGATGGAGATGTGTCATCTCCAGGCTTAAAACCAGGTTATTTCAAGGGCCAGATGCAGGGGGTGGTAGCACGAGAAAGATATCTAGTCTCATGCGCTCCCAGAGGCATCTGGTGGGGCCACTGTGAAATACAGGAAGCTGGAATAGATGGGCCTTTGGCCTGATCCAGCATAGCTCTTCTTATGTTCTTATGTGGCACCTTAAAGACTAACTTTCATGTTTTAATGTAACGTTCTGTGAACATGTGCACTTCTTCAGACATATAGCAGCAGAATGAGGTGTGCAATGTAATTTGTAATGGAATATAATATGTTTCATACCAAATATTCATTGGCTGTTATATGTAGGCGTATTTGCATGCAAGCCCACTTTTTTCTTTTATTTTTGCCTGTAACTTTTTAGGGAAGAATTCAAAGCACTGAAGGGAACCACTTCTCTATTTAGCCATCCCAGAACGTGGGTTGCTGCTGCTGGTTACTTCATGTCGAGGAAAAAGGTGTTTTGTTTTATAGTTCCCAGGCACTCTCGTTCCCATGCTGAAACGTATTTCACACACGTTTGCTTTTTAGTGCCCTGCTCCATCTGAAAAGTTTCTTGCAAAATTGAAAAAATGAAGCCAGTATTCCGTTAGACTGATGAAGTGACTTGGATGTGTCGCGAAACATTTCAGTCTCAAAAGAAGTCCAGTTGCAATGGCTCAAGTTCTGCTCCAGCATTGGAAATTACTTTAAAAGGAATCAGTTACTATATCTAAGCTGTTAGAATAATTAACGTGTTTTTAAATTGTTCCATATACTGAATGTGACTAAAATAAATACTTTCAGTTCCTTAAAAAAATCCCAGATTACTATAGCTGTACAATATATTGTACACCTCACCTTCATGAGTAGCTCAACACTTACAATGCAGAAGGAACCAGCACTTGAATCCCATGGTACTTCTCTTCCTTCCTTCAATGAGACCACAGCCCTCTAATTTTACAGAATCGTTAATTTCAATGCTGCCTTTTTAACAATTAAGGGACCCAAGGCAGCTCACAATTTATTGAGAAATAAACCAATTAAAATTTCATTGGCTGAAATCCAATGTCATGACAGATGCCACAAAAATGATGGTGCCATCAGTTGTGACAACTTTATGGAAATTAAAGATTTCTGATTCTCTCCAAAGGCCTCGAGGCGTAGCTGTTCTGGGCTGCACGGACATGGGAAAGTCTATAATTTTAGCAAACTATTGTTAAAATCATGGCACTTGCAGTAATTTTCTGAAATTAATGACCCCCTCCCCAATTTTTGGTGGCTTCCTCAACATGAGGGATCACAAGGGAGCCTTGAAACTTTCAGGGAAAATCATAAAGTTTTAATTTTCAAACAACTTTTGAGTAATGTCATCAGACTTGGGTGGGATAAATTACACAGTTAAATTTCAGTAAATGATAACTGTTCCACCCATGTCAAAATTTCTGATCAAGCATTGCAAACCTAAATCAAAGATGTGCCAGCTATGGGAATAATAGTTTATTTTTATTTATTTAAAATATATTTTACCATACCTTTCTCCTTAAAAAGGACCCAAGGGATCTTGTGTCATGAAAAGACAGTATTTTAAACTTAACACCAGTAAGCTTGCAATTACTAAAAGGATCAAATGAAAACCATATTATTTATTTATTTTATATTTATTTTAGAGTATTTTACCCTGCATTACAGTAGTGAGGGATAATATACAGTCCAGTACAATTAATACATATTCAAGTATTTGAGTAGAAGGAATCTTATAGCATTAGTAGACAACATTACATTAAAGCTACATGGTTATAAGTAGTTATAAACACAAAGTCTATGTGAACCTATAAATTCATATAAAATACACATGGTAGTCCATCATTCAGGGAAAGCTTGCCTGAAGAGAAAGGTCTTTGCCTGTTTGCAGAAAAACACCAGAGATGGGGCAGTCCTGAGCTCTAGTGGGAGGGAGTTCCAGAGTCTGGGTGCAGCATTTGAGAAGGCCCTTTCATAGGTTCCCACAACGTACCTGTGAGGGTGGCGGGATGGAGACAAGGACCTCTCATGATTATCTTAACACACGAGTCAGTTCATACTGTGAGATTCAATCTTTGAGGTAGCTGGGACCCAGGTCATATAGTGTTTTGTAGGTCAAGGTCAGCACCTTGAATTGTGCCCAATAGCTGATTGTCAGCCAGTGGAGCTGCTTTAATAGGGGTGTAATGTGATCTCTGATACCTGCCCCAGTCAGCAGTCTGCTGCTGCATTTTGGACCCATTGAAGTTTCCTGAGACTTTTCATTGGTAGCACCACATAGAGCACATTACAGTAGTCCAGCCAGGATGTCACTAGGGCATGTGTCACAGTGGCTAGAACTGGTTTCTCAAGAAAGGGGCGTAACTTGCGTACTAGCCTTAATTGTGCAAATGCGCTCCTGGCCACAGCCATGACCTGGGCATCCAGGCTCAAGGATGAGTCCAAGAGCACCCCCAAGCTGCGCACCTGATTTTTCAATTGGAGGGTGATCCCCAGGTTGTATCCCTATCCCTTGTTCTCCCTTTTGACTGACCAGGAGCACCTCTGTCTTGTTTGGATTTAATTTCATTTTGTTCATCCTCATCCAGTTCATTACATCAGCTAAACACTCGTGTAAAGTTGAGATAGTAGCTCCCTTAGAGTCCGGAGGTGACGAGAGGTAGAGCTGGGTGTCATCGGCATACTGGTGGCACCTAACCCCAAAAGACCTGATAATCTCCCCTAGTGGTTTCATATAGCAGTGTTTTTCAACCTTTTTTGGGCAAAGGCACACTTGTTTCATTAGAAGAAAATGTTAAAAAATTTAACTCTGTGCCTATATTGACTATATAAAAAGTAATTTTTCAATTTTTCCCACCAACAAACATTGAAAGCAGTAACAGTGGTCATATAGATTAGAAAGCATAAGCAATGATCCAAACATTAAAAGTAAGCCTCAATGATCCATTAAAAGCCAGTCAGCCAGTCACCGAGGGAAAAAATGCCTGAAGAGAGAGGTCTTCGCCTGCTAGTGGAAGGACACCCAAGTTTTAGGGGCAGCAACAAAGAAGTCCTGGCCCCACCAGTGGGCCTGAGAGAATTGCCTCTCCTGATGAGCTTAACACTTGAGCAGGCCCATAAAAGCAAGATGTAGTCCTTGAAATAACTGGACACAAACCAGCATTTTGAATTCTGCCCAGAAGCTGATCTGTAGCCAATGGAGCTGTTGTAACAGGGGTGATGTGATGACTGGGACCAGCCCCAGTTACCAATCTGCCTGCCACATTTTTGGATGCACATCATAATCATCATATGCCATCAAACCAATTGTGACATACAGTAACTCTTTTCCAGGCTTTTCCAGGTAGAGAATACTCAGAAATAAATTGTCAGTCCATTTTCTGGGGTTGCCCTGGGTCTGTGCAGCTTGCCAAGGCCACAGAGGCTAGTTTTTCTCCCAGGAGGCCCTGTGGGGAATCGATCTCTCAGCCTAAAACACTGAGCTACCCAACCAGTTCAGATATGGGAAGGGGCTAAGATTAGGCACAAGCCCTTTTATGTTTGTTGACAGAATGATCTGCTGGCTAAAACGTGCTAGCAGGAAAGAACAGAGGAGTGGGTTGAAGGAGGAATGAAGTCATGTCAAATTCAGGTTTTTAACAGCAGCAGGACATGAACACAGTGCCATCAGGAAGTTATATCTATGTAAAGATAATCCTAAAAAGATAATCAGCATGTGTGTGTTGGGAGGGGTTTGAATGTGGTGGTACCCCTTGGGCCTGTTAAAATTAAACTGAAAATACTCTCCATTGAAACACAGTACAAATAATTGTGAATGAATATTTCTTCAGCTCCGAGAAAATGTTACACCAATACTTTTAGATAACACTAAAATGATCTCAGGACATTCTTTTGCTATAGAACGGATCCTCACAGCATTATCAAAAATCAAAGCAATGTTTTTAAATTATAAGTTGTGTTCTGCCTTGACTCCCAGTTTCTGGAGAAGGGGGGGGATATACTGTAAATAAATGAATAGCATTGTCACACCTTCGCAGAAGATTTTAAGGTAACAAAACCGAAGTGCATTTATGCAAAACATTGTGCATCTAATTAAATATTAAGTACCGTACTGTACTGCTCAATCGCCTTGAAAATGGTACTACTGAAGACAGGAGCAGGGAGCTCGGTTGTGTGTACAGATGGCCACGTGGCAGAGGCTGGGGCAAACCACCACCACCCCAAGGCAAATTAACCCTGAGCTTTGCTTGGAACGGGGCATGGAGGATTCTGGGTGTATTTGTCAGAGTTATGGTTGTGAAGGTAGCTTCTCCTCGGCGAAGCGCAAGGGGGAAGGAGCCTTTGTTTCGTTTTGTCCCCCCGTACCGCCACCCACCCCCCGCCCCACTGTTTCGGTGTAGAGACGCTCGGCTCCCGCGCTCTGCGTGCCAAAAGCGCAGTCCCAACGGGGACCGTCCCTTGGGCGAGAGGCCAACGTCGGGCGACGAATTGTGACCGCCAAGGAGGCAATGCAGGCGCCTGCTTTCTTCTTCTTCTTCTTCTTCTTCCCGGAGGTGACCCTCGGCGCCGTTCCTTAGCAGGGCTCTCCGGTTTTGCGTGAAGCGCCCTCCGCCAAGGGGCGCGTCACCTGCACTGGACGCGCCCCCGCCGCCGCCGCCGCGGTGGCTGAGACGCTGCCGTTTGGAGCGAGTCTTGTTTAAGGCTCCCCCCAAAAAAAAGGAGGAAGAGGATTAGAAACGAGGCAGAGGAGAATCAGTGGCCGCCGCTCCTGGGATCCAGGTGGTTCTGGACTCTCCGCCCTCCTCGCAGGTGTCCTGGAAAGGACTGGGGCGGCCAAGAAGGGAGCCCGGGGCGCCGAGTGGGGACCCTAACCGACACGGCCGTGTGTGTGTGTGTGTGTGTGTGTGTGTGTGTGTGTGTGGGGGGGGTGGGGGCTGCTTCGAGGCGGCAGGCCTCTGGACCCTGCCGGGGGTGGCTGGGTGGGTGGGTGGGGGGGACACGCCGCTGGCTCGCCGATCTCCACCGGGCGCCTCCCCACCAAGATGAGCGGCTGGGCCAGGCTGGCGGGGCTCCTCCTGGCTGTGGCGGCCGGGGCTCAGGAGCAGCTGCTGCTGCTGCGGCGGCCGCCGCCCCCCGCCCGGCCCAAAAGGGCCAGCGTCGCCCCCGCCTTGGACCAGGCGTCCGAGTTCGACCGCATCTACGCGGGGACGGTCAGCCGCGCCACGGAGCAGCTCTACGCTTTCAACTACACCACCCGGCCGGGCCAGGTAAGGCTTGGGACCGAGGAGGAGGAGGAGGAGGAGGAGGAGGAGGAGGCACCGCGCGCTCGCCTAGTAGTAGACGAGGACCCTACTAGCTGGACCGGCTGGGACGGGGCGCGCCACGGGAACGATGGGCGGCGGCAAGGCAGGGCCATTGGAAGCCCTTGCGCCGTCCCAAGGCTCCCAAGGCGGAGGGAATAATATAAGAAGGGGATCCGGGAATGGCTCCTGCCTGCGGGCCACCGGGTTCGATCAGAACCGGTGCTCCTTGCAAGGAAGGCTCAGCAGAGACTTGTTTTTTCTTGAGAACTTTAAGGAAAAACCATCTTCCACAAAAGCTGCTGCTGGCCTTCTATCATTGTGCAATTGAGAGTGTGCTTACTTACGGGTTATGTGTGTGGTATGGAAGTTGTACCCTCCGGGATAAGACAGTGTTGCACAGAATCATAAGAATTGCAGAGAGTATTGTGGGCTGTTCACTCCCCACCCTAGAACAAATGTATACTACCAGGTGCCACTGTAAAGCATTAGATATATTAAGAGATCCATCACATCCTGGTCATCACCTCTTTTGAGTTGCTGCCATCAGGATGGAGATATAGAGTACTGAGGGCAAGAACAAACCCTCTCAAAAATAGCTTCTTTTTTAGAGCAATATTGGCCTTAAATGGAAATTCTGGACTTTGAAGTCATCTTATTTGATATGTCATATTTTAGTCATTTTATATGTCATATTATTATGTGTTGTACCTGTTTTTAAATCTATGTGAAATGTTTTAAATGAGTTGAATATAGCAACCAGGAAATTTCGTTGTTCCTGCAAGGGGGCAATGACAATAAAGATTCTATTCCTATTCCTATTCCTATTCCTATTCCTATTCCTATTCCTATTCCTATTCCTATTTCTAACATGCAAAGCCCGGAGCAGACGTCCACATGAAATGGAAGTAGCCCGGTTTTATTGCTTAGAGGTTTGCTTCCGTATGATTTAAGGCTCTTCAGCGTTAAAGGATAGGAACTGGTTTTTTTCTTGCTTGGAATGTTAATTTGGATATTAAAGATACTTTAGAAGCCCTTTAAATAAAGCGAGTGTGTAAATCACACCAACAGGGGGAGAAGACAGGAACGCAGTAGTAGCCAGAAACGAGGTTGGGTGAAATGGATGAGGTTGAAATGATGGCTAGGGGTGGCAGTGGGAAGGGAAGGGGTTTACCAACAGGCAAAATAAGCACGTGCTTAGGGCATCAAGAAGGGAAGGGGGCATCACAGGTCCCCCCCCCCAATCCTGGATTTACCTTGGGCCATGGATGGTGCACCTTCCTTAACAAATCGCAACAGTCCATCCCTCACCTTCATCTGTCTCCCTTCTGCCCTCACAAACCACAAGAAAGCCACCTCCCTACTGAAAGTAATTGAGTATGAACCAGTAAAAGCTAAAAAGTATAAAGGGTCACCACCTGCAAGAAATACTCATGTTTGGATTGAAATGATCAATCATCATTGTCATTACTTGGTGTTTGCTTTTTTAATTTTTACTTCAGAATTTTGGGGCATAGGGTGGGTAATAAGGATAAAAAGAGCTGCTGGTCTTTTAGATCCATGGCCTCTGCACTACATATGCAAGCCAAAGAAGTACAGTAACATCCACTTTTGTACATGCCCCAAAGGGGTTTTTAGACCATTTTGATTCTGACAAAACCAGTCTACATTAATCAAAGCATGAAAGCCCAATATGTGGTAAGAAACTGGTAATTTGATTGCACGGATGATTTTGTTTATGATATGTGGGTTCTTTTTTGCCACATGCTATACGATGAAATCACTATACAGTGGTACCTCGGATAATGACTGCCCTGGATAACGAATTTTATGGATAACGACTGCAAATTTCCAGGTATAGGACTGCCTCTGATAACAAATTTTCCCTATGGGCTGCCTCGGATAACAAATCACAATTTCTAGGTATAGGTCTGCCTCGGTTAACCAATTTTCCTATGGGCTGCCTCGGATAACGAATTTTCCCTATGGACTGCATCAGATAATGAATTTCCAGGATGCATCAGTAAAAACGAGTTATCCCAGGTGGCATTGCATCTGTTCCTTTAAAGTGCACTTTATAAAGAGTTTTGAGCAAAAAATAAAAAAAAAAAAAACAGGTGTCTGTGCCTTTTTCCTAGGCTCTGGAACAGATTAATCTGGAACAGATTAATCCCATTCATTCCTATGGGAAACCGCATTTTGGATAACGACATGTTTCGGATAACGACTAACCTCGAAGAACGAATTAAAGTTGTTATCTGAAGTATCACTGTATTTACATGCATATACTGTCCATGTTATACAGTTTATTTTTAAGCCATGTGACCATTCACACGTTGTACTTGTAGGGAGCACCATAATATTTTCTGTCTTCAGGATCTCTAAAGGTCTTAATCCTCTCTGCTTGGGCCTTGAAACATTGGCTCCAGACTACAGTCAATAAGACTAGAATCATGGTCCCTGGGACAAATAATGAGGGTTATATCTCCTGGGAATACAATAACAGACCTGGGACTGGAATTATTGTCTTTAGATTGCTTTTTGGTGTTTTGGTTTTGTTGATGCCACCATGAAAAATAACCTGTGTTCACAGTTTTGGATGTTTAGGCAAGATTGCTGTTGGGTGAATTTGCACCATCAAGGAAAGGAGCCACAAGGTTCTGTCCTGGACCAAGTATTGTCTGACATCTCATTAAATGACTTGACTAAAAGAATAGAAGGGATGTTCATCAGATTTCGAGATGGCATCAGATCAGAAGAGGCAGAATCAGGATCTGAGGCAACTTAAAGATACCAAACCAAAATAAACAATTCATTTCAACAGGGATAACTGTAAAGTTCTCCTTTGAGGTAGGAAAAGTTGAATGGAGAGTCCAAAGTGTGGTGTGACATTAGGAAAAAGGTAATCATGTTCAAGACTTCAATCTGCTTTGGCCATACCTCTTCTGGAGTGCTGTGTCCATTTGTGGGCACTACAATATAAGAATAATATAAACAACCTAGAACATATTCACAGGAGGATTACAAAATGGTAAAGAGTCTGACAACCAAATTCTGTGAGGAACAGTTGAGAGAGTTGTCTAGAATGATAAAAGAGAAGACTGAGAGGTAAAAAAATAGCTAGCTTCATGCACTCTTTTTGAAGTAAACATAAACATTAGTGTTTAAAGTAATAGAACAGAACAATATAAACTTCCTATTTCATTTCTATTCATTTCTATTTATAGAAAATAGAGAAATTTCTCTTCTGGAATTTCTATTTAATTTCTGTTCATTTTCAACACAGCTTGCTTAATTTGTGCAGCAACAAATTGTGGCAACGTATAGCATGATCCCCACTTAATTAGTTGCGTTATAGTATAATCCATAATTTCAGGTAGATCTATTTAGTAGATCTGTCTGAAATTATGGATTATAGTTGTATGTAAACTGTCCAAAATGAGCTGATGCATCCATCTTCCACTGAGTCAATCAGGGATCACACGAGTTATTTTGTCATCACTTTTGCAATGTGGGTAAAGGGACTGCTCACATTTAGATGTAATACCAAGAAGTACAATAGAGACTGAGTGTAAACAAATTGAAGATGTTGTAATGCTTGGATTATAACACAAGACATGAGGGATCCTGAATGAATTGTTTCTAAAGGCAAGGAAATTGGGCCTTCTCTGATCTTTTTCTGCCTAAATTCTGACCTGTTTCCTGCAATGTGATCTTAGACTATATTGACCTTAATTCGATTTGGTCGGAAATGCGTGTATCATTAAAATACTTATACTGTATTGTTATTTTTCCATGAGTAGTTTTTCAGTGGCTTAGGTTTGGGACTCTCCCTTTGTTTTGTAGAACTCTAAGCTTTAAAGAAAGCCAGTTGTCATGGTCATAAGTGTCATATTCTACTACTTATTGCTTGCTGATTTGGGAGTTTTATTATTTATTATTTTATTTATTTAAAATATTTCTATCCCACCTTTCTTCCCAAAAGGACCCAAGGCAGCTTTGTTTTATTCAGAGATTACAAGCTGTATATTTTTCTGATGCTGTATCTTCTGCTAAAGCCATATATCACTTTCTTCCACTAACCCCTACATATTAAAAAAGGGGGGAAAGTCCTACTCAAAGAAAGGTAGATGTGCCATTTAGTGAGAATATGCTGATTCTAATAAGGAGTTGGACAAAGTTATTAAATATAAGCTTTTAACAGCTACTGGAGATGATTACTGTATCCTGTATCCTCTGGTAGCAAAGGCAACATGCTCTGAATTTTATTTGATGATGAGCATGAGGGATTTTAAGCTTCCTATTTGAGTGGAATTAAAAGTCCGAGACATGTGTCTAGAAGTGAGCACTGTCCAGTAATGGCTGTGTGCAAAGAACAATGCTTCATTTTTATTCTAATGTCACATTTATAGCAGACCTTTTATCTAAAGTGCTCATAATGACATTCCTGGGATTAACCAGATGATCGCAGTGCTTCCACTCAGTTCCTTACATAACAAGTGTGTTCCTGGATATACATATATAAACAACACTGCTCCCACCTGGGTTATTTGTTAAATGCTGAAGAGTTTTTTCCTTTAAAAATTAGGGTAGAGCTACACTAGCAGCAGAGTGAGCTCCAGCTGTTAACCCCAGCTCCTGCCAACCTAGCAGTTCAAAAGCATGTAAATGCTAGTAGATAAATAGGTACTGCCACAAAAAGCGGGAAGGTAAAACAGTGTTTCCTTGCAGCCACAAAAAGCGGGAAGGTAAAACAGTGTTTCCTTGCAGCCATGCTGGCCTCATGGCCATGGACTTGCACAACATTGGCTCTTTGGCTTGAATCCAGAGATGAGCACCACCCCTAGGGTTGGACACGACTAGCACGCATGTGTGTGTGTTGGGGGGGAACCTTTACCTTTACCTTCTTTTTTTACACTAGCAGCAGGGAACGAGCTAGTTTTGGCTCCTAGGAAACAGCTAGGTTTCATCAGAACAATCTAATCAAGCCTGAATGTGTACACAGGAATACTTTCTGCCAGTATTGTGAGATGGCTTAAGAAGTGAGCCACTTTGAGATATCGACAAACTAATAACTTCCCCTGCTGGAGTTGTTAGAATATGGGGGCGGGGTAGGTTCCCTGGTCAGTCCTTTAAGGCAAGGCAAAAAAAAATTTAAATCATAACTGATGTAGCACTTCAGCAATAATTTACAAACAGTTTTTTAAAAACCCACTTCCCTTGCTCTATTCCAGTGGTTCTCAACCTGTTGGTCCCCAGATGTTCCTAGACTGCAACTCCCAGAAACCCCTTCCAGCACAGCGAGCGGTGGACGCACCACTGCTCTATTCTGATCTGGGGAAGTGATTAATTTGCTAATATCCTGAAGTGGCTCCTTTATTAAGTCACTTCAAGATATTGGTAAATCGAAAGAGGAAGGTTTGTTTTGAATTGGTTCCAGAGTTCACAGCATGCTGGAACCTATCCAAGTCTAACCAGAAAAGTTAAAGCCCCTTGAGAGGGCCCAGACATATATGGAGTAGGAAGACTCAAAGGGTAGGGTGGTATACTCTAACAAAGACATAGCCTGTTTACTCTCTTGAAGAGCACACAGTCAAGGTACGTAATAAAAGTTTAAGCACACCAGTGAGTCCATTCATCCCTGCTGCATACCAAACAGTGGCCTAAACAGCCCATGTAGTCAGCCTCTTAATTTTAGCTATTTTACTGTTACATTTTAACTGTTACTGTGGTTCACTTCATTGTTGTGATCTGGGTTCACACAAACTATCAGTGTTGCTCATGTTCAGGTGCAGTTCAGAATGTTTGGTAACACTTGAAAATCAGAAGGTATTGTTTTGAAAGTGGGATGTAGCTCAACATAGCAGCCTGCACTGTGCTCCAGTGAGTGGAAGTGGAAGACAGCTAAAGAACAAACCAAATCTGAGGCGACTTATATCGCATGGGATGCTGCAGTTGTGTTTTTTATTGTTAAATGGTGATATTATGGTGACAATCTTTTTAGGCCTTCATTGTATGGAGAAGAGGGTTGAATTATTGTTTTTCGTACACTGATTCTGAGGTAAATCAGCTACTCTGTCTAGAACAGGTTTTAAATCTAGAGGAGTAGCTCCCATGGTGCTGATGTAGTGGCTAGTGATACAGTATAAGTAATAACACTTTGCATTTATATAGTATTCCAAGTGTTCCCACATATTACGACTGCAGTAGTTCTGGCAATAGACTGACAACATGGCCATTATAAAGATCTACAAAAAAGTCATACTGGATTCAACCTTATTAGTCCAATGTTCCGGTGCTTGGGGGTGGGGGGAGGCCAATTAGATGTCTACAGGAAGGTTAACCCAGACGTAGCCCATGACCATGCCAAGTGGAAAGCCAAAACAAGAATGGCAGAACCCATCACCAAGTGGGACAAACACTAAGAAAAATAAGAAGATGTCTATAGGAAGCTCATAGGGAAGGCATGAAGGGAGTAACAGCAGCTGTTATACAGGAGTTATGCTGCCTGTGGATACTTGGTGTAGATCAGTGTTTTTCAACCTTTTTTGGGCAAAGGCACACTTGTTTCATGAAAAAAATCACGAGGCACACCACCATTAGAAAATGTTAAAAAAATTAACTCTGTGCCTATATTGACTAGTAATTCTCTTGAATAGGAATCAAATAAACACAAAGTATTTTATAATTACTTTATTATGAAATAGTAAGTAAACAGAAATATGAAAAATTATAAAATACTTTATTCAGTGCGCAACCTGGGCCTGTTTGGCTGAACACAAAGCTGATATTCTTCAGCTTTTCCAACGGCACACCAGGCAACATCTCGCGGCACACTAGTGTGCCGCGGAACAGTGGTTGAAAAACACTGGTGTAGATGTACCATATGACTAGCAACATTAATAGCTTTATCCTTGATTGTTATGTGACAGGGCTCAGGTTTTAAGACAGGTTGTTCCTCCCAGTCTGCTCCAACCATGGGAGTCAGAGGTATAAAAA
This sequence comes from Phrynocephalus forsythii, assembly GCA_029282475.1. Lineage (NCBI taxonomy): Eukaryota > Metazoa > Chordata > Lepidosauria > Squamata > Agamidae > Phrynocephalus > Phrynocephalus forsythii. The sequence continues at coordinate 5,031,972 of JAPFRF010000011.1, forward strand.
TAATTCTTTATTTAACAAATATTGACTGACTTCAAACATGCTTTAGGAAAAGTCTTGTCAATACCAAAATAAGGTTTCCAATTTTGAATAAACTCTGCTCTAGCTCTGCCCTCCTTTAGAACAGATGAATCCTGAAACGTTCCCAGTCCAACAGTTTCCTGAGAGGACTAGTCCCTCCTGTACAAATGGTCCCACAACAGGGATGCCTGGCCCACTTGGTTTTGAGCTCCGTCTCTCCATCATGAGTCTACTCTGTGCCACTCTCCTTCCCTTAGAGGAGGACCAGATTTATATGAAGAGAGGCCCTAGGGCAGTGGTGGCGAACCTTTGGCTCTCCAGATGTTTTGGACCACAACTCCCAGAATTCCAAGGCTAGATTGCCAATGACAAAGGACTGTGGGAGTTGTGGTTCAAAACATCTGGAGTGCCAAAGGTTTGCCACCACTGCCCTAGGGCCTACACTATTCCACTTGTGAGGCCCCTTCCAATCCCGCACTGTCACGACTAGAAGAAAATGGAAGAATGTTATAAACAAAACTGAATGAAGCCAAGGATGCTGACTGGTGTTTAAAATTCTGAAATCCACAATTTCTCCTCTAAAGGACATAAGATATTATTGTTAAATACCATAGTGATTGGAAAAAAATTCATAACTACTAAAATTAACACTGAAAAGCTTTTTTCCATAAACCTTTTGTGGAATAACCATTGATTTATATAAGGGAAATGAAATTGTAATGTTATTCTTTAAAAAAACACCTTGAGTTTACAAATTATATTGCCTGGGAAATGTAATGTGATCTTCTGTCACTCTTCAGTAGCTGCCACCACTCACTGACTTCCCTGGACCTTTCCTGAGAGGGACAATGAGATCCCTCTGGCTGACTCCTGGGGTTTGGAGATGAAAAACCCTAACTTTGGGTTTCTCCTGGAGGGCTGGAACTTACACTTTTTTTTTTTGAGGATGAGGTTCAGTTACCATCCTGCAGCCTGGCCTCCTACCTTCTACATGTAGTTCTGGATCCCTCTGAGGATCCCTTCCTGCTGCTACCAAGACTGCCTGCTTGGGGGGGGCAGGGCTGTGGAGGCCCCCCTAGATTTCAAGGCCTTACGCTTCAGCTTACTTAGCCTATGCATGAATCCGGCCTTGCCTTTCTGTACAATATACTGCCCATTCTATAGGCTCAACTTCTCCCAACTGGACTTGAATTCCTGTCTCTTTTAACTCCCTCATATTCACTCCATTTCCCCCCCTCCAGCTCTCAATCCTCCAATACCTGTTCAAATGCTTCCCACCTTTTTCTTCTCACTCCCGTCCCCTGCAGGTTCATCTCCTTCATTGCAGGTGACAGGGCACATTCCGGATCACCTCCTTTCTCTTTTGTGAAGAAGGGAACGCCTCACTCAGGTCATTCTTCCTTTCCTCATGCCTTTCCTCACAGGTTACCAGTTGCTTAAATACCGTATGTGTTATGTGAAAAATACTTGTTTTTCCTGTCCCAATACTTCTGCCATTCAACATTGTTTGTGAAGAATCTCTTGTTACCGTCTTTGTCCACACAAAATAATATGTCACACAGCTGTATCCTACTTCCCCTAATATTGACCCTTATTTCCCCCAAAATTGATTCACTCTGGTGTGCTTTAACTCTTATTTATTACCTTAATGGGATGGCATTGGAACCGAGATTGAGATTCACTGTTAGCGGAGGTTCTGCTTTGGACCCGGGGCTCCCACACAAGCCTATCTAAGTTCTGCAGCTCTGGGGAGCTCCCCCAATGCCTGTTGCAGCTGGTTATGGGCATGAATGATAAGGAACCTAGCTTAAAGACTTGCACATTCTTTCTTAAAAATCAAACTAAAACCTGCATTTTTAAAATTGGACAGAGGTTTATAGGTAACGTCAGATTATGAGTTGGATTTAAAGACATAGAACAGGATTTGTGCTAGTCTTGACCTGAGAACCATGTGGCTCACCCTTCACTTTTTGTTTCTGGCTTTTTGTTTAAACTTACCAAGGTCTGCATGGAAGACCAGGCCAATGTAACCTTGTACTGTACTTTTTAGCCGCCTTCCTACAATGGGCTTAATCTACATATCTAGTTGGATATAGAACAGGACTCCAAACCCTGCATTTAGAACAGGACTACAGTACTGTTGTATGCGGAAGGGTGAATGTTAATGAATACCTAAGGCTGCTTAGTGACTTCCAAGGAAAAGCAGGATTTTCATCAAAGACTTCCTGGTTCACAGTTCAGACTTCAACTGCTCTATACTGCCTGATTCAATGGATACACCTGTCATTATTCACCTACTAATTCACAGACAATGATTAATTTTGATGTATATACCCATGACCTTGACACTGGATCTTGACATGTCGAGCCTGTTTTGCTGTTGTTTGGTTGTATATGAAAGTACCCATAAACCATCACTAATTTATCAAGTGTGATTTGCTTCAGTGATTTAAATATGGCTTTTCTCTAAGCAGTATCAGGATTATGTTAGCAAATTTTGAACTTGTCTGATATGTGGTAGTAAGTGTTGGAACATAAAGTGCACTCAGTTCTTAGAGCCAGAACACTTTAAGGCCTTGGAGGCAGGTAGTATTTGTACAGTCAGGAATTTATACACACAATGAGTCCAAAAACAGTGACACAAACAAAATGTCTAAAGATCTAATCTTAAATTAACGAAAAATATGGAAGAAAATATCTAAGAGTTGGGTTCACAAAGCAGATACAGAATATTTCTCATGTTTAGGGATGCGTATAAAAATTTCAAATATTTGTCCAGAAAAAGTAGACCTTGGCCTGTTCAAAGTTGGACAGCCCTGATATATTTATATATATATATTTAATTTGGCTGCAGTTGGCTTAGCTAGTGTCTGAACTAAATTTTATCCCAACTTCTTTGATGCAAGGTTTGCCACATGTATATGTGCCTGTATTCCTAACAAAAAGGAACTATGTGTTTTGATGTAGGGCCCTGGAAGGGTAATGCTGAATGACTGGCGGCCCTTTGTCTAATGCAGGGGTCCTCAAAGTTTTCAAACAGTGGGCCGGTCCACCACGCCCCAGACACCACTGGGGGCCAGACCACAGTCCAAAAAAAAAAAAAAAAAAGAAAAGAAAAAAAAGGCCAACATGGAAAGGGGGGGAGAGGGGGACCTTGCCGTAGCCCTCCCACTTTGAATGCCCCCCTAGCCAGCATGCTGATCATCTGGACGGTAGTTGGGGGGAGTGGGAGAAGCGACATAGCCCATTGCTTTGAACTGCCTCAGCAATAGAAGCAGCTGCGGAGGCTGGCTTGCTCGCAAAGCAGGGGGTAGGTGGGGTGGGGTTTGCAATTGGTCCCGGGGGTCGGATTCAGGACCTTGGGGGGCTGCATCCGGCCCTGGGGCCTTAGGTTGAGGATCCCTGGTCTAATGTAACCAGATTAAATGAGACACATTCCAATAAACACCACCAGGGATTAAATCTGAAATCTACACCTCTGGTTTGAGTCTGTAAAGGATTCATTTTGAAACTTGCTTTAAGGCACGACTACACAGGAAAACCACTCCAGGCACAAAATGGGTTGGCCAATTAGCATCAGTTTCTGTGTTATGTAGTTAGTAAAAAGTACTTCGAATTTACTCGTTTTATAAACAGAACAAATCCACAGTGCTAGTGTACTTGATCACTTTGTCCATAGCCTTGGACAAACCCTTAGACCAAAACCCTGTATACATCTGGCCATGAGTGTTGGGGCTTTTATGGATCTTCCGCACCATTCCCAGGTCTTTTTGGTTCCCAGTCTGAGCGGGGTCAAAAGCTAGGTTAAGTTTGTGATCTTTTTAAAAGTGGTTGAGTATCATTCCACCTTGCTTCCAGATCGTTTTCTGAAGTGTTGTTTGGGATAATTTTTCAACCCATCTTCTGAATGAACAACATTTTGTGTAAGTTTCTTACTTCCCATGCTTGGTATTCTATCCATGTGCTTCTGCGGATGCTGTATTTAGAATGCTAGAGGGTATGTAGGAGGGAGAGCAGTAGAAACCCATCTGTCTTTTTTTTTTTTTTTTAAAAGGTGTTTCTGCAATGGGTGAGCAAGAAGAACAAGAACCAGAAAAACCTTGCTGTGGGCATTTTGAAATACACAAATCTATTTTGCAAGCTTAAATGAATGTTAGAGGGGAGGGAGTTCCTGCCTCTGCATTAACTGCCTTGCACCTCTGAGGTCAGATTTAAAACCTGTTCATCTAAGATGTTCATTCAGGTGCACCAAAAATTTCAGCATGCTGAAATCAAAATTGCTGGAAATTTTGATAACTCGCTATTTTACATAATAGGTTATGCGTATCTCTGATCCTCACTCTTGTTTCTTGGCAATATTCAACATGCCTTTTTGAAAAGTATGGCTAGTGTAATGAACAGTTTGGCCTTGTGTCCTTTATCTCTTTTATGCTTTGTGTGAGTACAGAGTAGGACCAATGAACAGGTAGTGTAGATTATGATCTGGTTTTTTTCTGTAACTTCCGGTAATCAGTCTGTTCATTCATATCTTTTAAATCTTAAAAGCATATTCTGGCAGAAAGCAGACAGATATTTATTATGCTTTAGGCTTGTGACGTGTTCTTCAGATTTATGTGTTTTTTGTGTTTCTTTTGTTAAAGAATGTACAGTACATCTTGTTCCAGTTTATGTGTTGCAATGAACTATAGTTTGTTGCATTGCAAGACGTGACACAATAAAATACGTTGGTGTGACTTTTTAAAGCATTTGATTTGCTATCACTCAATATCTTTGTATTTTAATCCCTGCATTCTGTTAATCAAAATGTGATGATGTGTTTCATGTAATCAAAATGTGGTGATGTGTTTCATGTCTGTTAATCAAAATGTGGTGATGTGTTTCATGTGTGGGACCAACTTCTGTGCAAGGGTGTATCCTCTTCCTGATCAACTCATTTGTCCTTCTAGTATGCTTAGAAAACATTTACATTTCTGAATATTTTTAACCCCTCCATCTGCTGTTTGAGTCTTGCCTTCATAACACCACAGTTAAGTCCTACTATTTCATGTTGAATATGTGTACATCCCTAGTATGAATGTACTGTAATTTTATTCTCTCTCTTTGACATTGACTATATATGGTGTCATGACAGAACACTAGTAAAAGTACATAAAAACTTGGACTGTCTGTGGGCATATAGCTTGAGATTTTGATGCCAAGTTCTGGCCTCATGGTATATTTGATACGTTTGATGCACTGGGTGCCTTAACTGGCACCATATTGACATGGCATGATGAAATGGGAACATGGTATTGTCACGGTTTATCACATCTCCTTCAGCCAGTAACAGTGTCCCATGGTTTGTGACACATGGATGGAGAGACTATGGCAATGAAGCTTGGGCTGTTAATTTTTTAACATATCCACATGGGAATGGTGTATAAATACAACAACATGCAGCAAGTCTTAAGATTATTGAAAGATAGAGGAGAGAGAAATAAGCCTAGGGGAGAGGAGAGAGTGAGACAGTAACTTTTAATAAAATTCTCACAGGAGAGAAACTGGCATATGACAGGAAGCACTGTTACAGCTAACTATATCTAATTTCCCTCTGTGTTCATTCACATTTGTTGTTATTTTAAATCTTTAGCGCTATCCAGGAACTGAGAAAGCTCCTTTCCTTGATGTACTCCTGCCGCCAATGTTACAGATGTTTCAAAGCCCCCACCCCACAATGGTGTGTACAGTAAGAACATATGTGGCCTTTATACAGCTAGGGATAGATCTCTGTGCAGTCTGGAACCCAGCACTCCTGGGATTTCAGATGGCATGGATGCCCAAGCGTTCACATGGATGTTTTGCTGCACAGAAGTCAAATTCTCTGACAGTGAATGTGGAGGGAATAAACCAAGAAGAGAAAGGGACTTAGGAGCATGGTTTCTGCCATCAACAAGATGATAGCTTAGTGGTTTAGCTCCACTCCAATCCTTCTAATGATGATTATATAATGATGCTATAATATTTGAAAAAAAGGAAAACTATTAGAGCTGTAGATATGGGCAAACCTAAGAAAAGGATGCAGAAACATAATATCTCAGATGTTTCCATGGACGAGGGCGATCAGAGTTACCTTAATCTCCTCTTCAGAGGAGTTGGACACTGAGCCCATGAAGTTTAATAAGCAAAATGAAGGAGTGGAAAAGATGCCAAGACTGAAGCACCGAATAGCAAAGTTGAGAAAGGACTTAAAGACTGATATGACAGATGTAATCACCCCTCTAAAACAAACTATACTGGAGGTGAAGTATGAAAAAATATTAAGCAAATCACAGAAGCAGCTTTTGAGATGGCTTAAAAAGAGCAGGAGAAGAAAAGAGCATTGGAGGCAGCGATCAGGCAGCTAAAACTAAAAGTTGCAGATTAGGAGAATCAGGACTGGAGGCAGAATCTCCGCTTATGCATTATTAAAGAGACTGATAATGAGGACAATTTAAAACAAATTATTTTGAAATGGTTCCAGGAGCTCTAATGTTGAGATCATGACTAGAGCTCTGAACCATGTGCACCCTCTGGGATAGAAATATTGGACCTGAGATAAGGATTGTGATGTTCAGTGCTTACTATATAAAAGAAGTATTTCAAGAGTTAAGGATGAAACAGTATTTCAAGATCAGAATGTACAATTGTTCTAGGACCTTGCCTCTCACACAAGAAACAAAAACAGTGGAGACCTTATACACAGATCTTGCATCAGAAGTCAATCAACTGCAGATGGGGCTTCCCTTTTAATATTGCCTGGGAATACACCAAGAATTGTCAACTAACTGGACCAGTTAGAAGAATTCTTCAAAGATTTGAAAATCCCCACTCCAAAGACTCAGGAAACACAGACCAAAGTAGAATTGCCTCATTTGAGAACAAGAAGAACACGGTGCCAAGGGAAAAACACCCTTAAATCCATGTAGCGCAAAGACACACTAATAATGTACAGTGATTCCTTGGTTTACAAACATAATCCATTCAGGATACATGGTTGTAAACCAAAGCACTTGTATATCAAAGCAAATTTCCCCATAAGAAATAATGGTCCCATAGACCACATACTGTACACACAAAATGCCAAAACTTATAAGTTGGCTAGAAGCCCACATCCACACCATGGTTTAGGTACCTGGCTGCAGAATCTGCTCTGCTTGGGACTAACAACTGGGTTTTACTTTGTGTTTTTAATGTGACAATAATAAAATGCAATTTTTAGCCCTATACCAGTGTTAGCGAATTATGGCATGGGTGCCAAAGGTGGTACACAGAGCCCTTTCTGTGGGCACTTGACTTTCTGTGGGCACCCTTCACAGCCACAGCACTTCCCCCTCTGCTCGGAGTATGCCACTGTTCTTCGTGCGGAGAGCCGGGTGAAGGAGAGTCAGCAGTTTGTGGGCTCCTTCATAGACCCAGTTTACTGTCCGGCCTTGCCATTTTTGTGATGCCCAGAGTGGCGTGTCTGAAGAGCAGATTGGGGGTACGAATAAGCCCACAAGCCACCACCACTCCCCCTGGCTTTCCTGATGGTGTAGCACCCCATCCGCCTCTCTGCCCAGAGCATCAAGATAATGCACTACATGCTGTGACCTTACTCTATGTTTGAGGGCCTATTCCAAAAATGTGCTCAACCACTCAAAGGTGGCACATGAAATGGAACAGCCCGTGGGTAATGCCCTATCCATATAAAATTGTCCCTCAGAACAGAGGCCCAGCAACTCAAAATCCTGTGGGAACACAGGGTGGAGTCAGAATGCAAATTTAATGCCGTATTTTGCCCACCAGTTGTGGGCTTTTTCAATCCCCCATCCTTTCCTCCACCTCCTGACCTCCCTCTAAAGCAATTGATTAATGCACGTGGCACCCCACACACAGAGCAGTGATGCTGTAACTTGCATGGGTGTTGATTACATGCACACTTGGCACTGAAATCCCAGGAGACCAGGTGGGGTTGTACTAGGCACTTTCCCTTACTCTCCCCCTTTTAAAATCTATAACTAGCCAACAGGTTTCCCTTTTAATTAATCATCCCCTCCCTATAAATAAATAAATAAATATTATTAACCACACAGTTAACTATGCTGGATTTTGTAATACAAATCACTAGTCGAACGCTTCCCAAGCGTTTAGGACTATGTGATGTATCGGCTTCCCAAGCGGCTTTCTGCAGCTGACTGATGGTGACTTTGTCAATTCCAATTTCTCCTAAATACCTGCTTAGCTCTTTAGGCACCGCACCCAGTGTGCCGATTACCACTGGGACCACCTGTACTGGTTTATGCCAGAGTTTCTGAAGTTCAATTTTCAGATCGTGATACAGTGGAACCTTGACTTACGTCATTAATCCGTTCCAGTGGTGTAGACTTAAGTCAAACATGACTTAAGTCAAACGAACGTTTCCCATAGAAAGTAATGGGAAAGCGGATTAATCCGTTCCAGATGATGAAAAAGACCCCCGAAAACAGCAATTTAACACAACTTTGACTGGGATAGGAGATTCCTTCTGGGGATGTAAATGAAATGTCTCTTCAAAGAGAGGAGGCCGCAGTGGAATTATAGTCCACAAGTTATATGCCTCCACTTTTTAATGTTCATAGCAACAATGTCTAACATTTAAGTTTTACTGGTTTTTAACCTGACGTTCCAAGTTCTGAACAACTCTATGCTTACCATTAGAGTCCCACAACTTTACAGCTCCCCAACTAAAATGCTTCTATTGTGGACCAGACTTCTGCAGCCAGATGTTTTACAAGACTGAGCCGACTGTCTAACCAGCGAGGCCAGCCCCGAGCTCCCGGCCCTTCTTTAGGCCGAGGACCAGCTCCAGGTGCTCTGAGCTGGCCTTCAATTTTCAGCAGTTTGAGGCGGCAGCCGCGATGCTGTTGTGGCTGCCGCCCATTGGTGTTGCATTTTTTCAAAGCCTGCGACTCAAGTCAAACAGGCCCCTTCTTGATGTAAGTCAAATATGATGCAAGTCAAGCAGTATGTACTCAAGGTTCCACTGTATTGGGTCATTTTTTCAAGTTGTTTCTCGGTGACTCTACTATCACCTGGTATAGCAACATCAGTGAGCCACACTTTTTTCTTCTCCACAATCACAATATCCGGGGTATTATGCTCCAAATCATCATCATCATCATCATCATCATCATCATCATCATCATCATCATCATCATCATCATCATCATCATCGTTGCCGTTGTCGTTGTTGTTATTGTTAAATGTTGTTGTTGGTATTATTATCATTATCTTCTGAACACTGGGTGTTATGCTGGAGTTGGCCTTCTTCAATGATCGAGCTCTTTCCAAGAGCCTAGGATGACTGGAGATAGCTTCATATTACCATCATCATCATCATCATCATCATCATCATCACAACTTTATACATATACATACATACGTATACACACACACATACACACACACACATATAAAACTCAGTTTTACTCTCTTAAAATCCCACTCCCTCTCACTAATACTCCCCTCAATCCTATCCCCCACCTCCTCCCTTTTCTGCAACTATCATAGCAATGGAGGCAATCATTGAGAGCTCTCCCTCTCTCCTTCTTTGTGTTTTTTTGAAACCAGTCTTCAATAGGAGCCTCCACTGCTGCCCCAATGACCCCAAAACCGTCAGGATGCACCGCAGTGCAACCCTGTGTTCCTCCCTTCCACCAGACTTCGTGAAAATGAAACTGCCTGCAGCTTGGACGCACAATCAGCTCTGCTTGGTGTCAGCTGAAGGAAGAGGCCGAGGCAGGGAGTCCTGAGCCTTAAATAGGCTTTTTCTGCTCCCTCCCCCCTGAAAACCATTAGCTGCCTGTTTCCGCTGTTTCTGAGCAGACAGGCAAAAAGTCCCCATGAGGCAGCTGTGCACCTCGCAGAGGGACATTTTAAAGATGATACACAGATGGTAATTGTACTCCACAAAATTGCACAAAATTAACAGAGAAATTTCAGATAAATTGGAATAATTGTGGATATAAAGGTAATTTAGAGCAGGGCTGTTCAACTTTGAACAGGCCAAGGTCTACTTTTTCCAGCCCAAAGTGCCTGAGGGTTACTACATTAAAACCATTACTTACGAATTTTATCTGTTCCTAGCACATGCTCATAAGTGAAAACTATTGTAAGTAGAGCAGTGGTTTCCCATAGGAATGCATTGAAAACCAATTAATCTGTTTTGGAGGGAACAGATTTCAATGTGCCATGGCCCTTGAACTGCCCCGCTCGGCTGAGACAGTGGGCTGGCAGACCCAGAACTTGGCTGGGGCAGTGGTGGTCCTTGGGATGGGGGAGGGAGGGGTGGAGAACTTATCCCCTCACTTTTTTTATTGATGGCCGGCGGGTTACTTTTGATCCCTTCACGGGCTACCACTAGCCCGTGGTCTGCCTGTTTGGCAGGCCTGATTTAGAGCATATGTGGTTGGTGTGTCCAAAGATAAAAACATTTTGGAATAAGGTAATTAACTGGATAGAGAAAATAACCCAACAGAAAATAGTTCCAAATGAAATGTTAATCTTATTTTCCTTATTTACTGAAAAAGTAGCTAATAAAGAATTAATAACAATTCTCATGGGTGTGGCTGGAATGGAAATTATTCAGGCTTGGAAAGGGGGCAATCCCTGGATTCCGGATGGAATTTATATAGCCATGAAACAGCATGGTTGGGGCATTTGAATTAGAGTATGGTACACTATGTGTATTTTAGGCTCTGACAAAGATGTTTCCTCTCCTCTCCATCCCAGCCCTGCTTATCAGCTCTTTGTGCTTCTGGCTACACTTCAGTGCTCGAAAAGGCTGTGGAGTGACTTTCTTTCCTTAAGAGATTCTTGTGTTTACATGTGACTCATTTCATTTGTTTCCACCAAGGGTTAACTCGAGCTCTATAGCAGTTTACTGGTCTTTTGGAGTTTTAGATTGTATCTAAATAGAAGTGAAGCTACACAATGGGAAGAATATGGGTTCATCTGCTGTGATTTGTGCCCATGGAAACCAGGTTAAAACCTGAGTAAATTTGCAGTAACCAACCAGAGTTGTAGGAGCTAGCAAGAGCGCATGGGAGACCTATCATCTCTTCACCCCAGGGCTGCAAACAGTTGCTTTTTCTGACTCTCATTCCTGCCCATTCTGGCCCATCCACTGCAACTCACTCTCCAAACCTTGCAGTCCACTGCTGTCCAGAAAAACAACACACATTTGCTCTGGCCTGGCTGGCAGTGGAGAGTGGATGATTTGTTGAGCTCATTGTTTGTTCATGCCTGTCTTAGGGGTGTGGGGGGGAAATGGGTGAGTAGAGGGAGCCAGACAGGTGCAACTGCTTGCAACCCTGACGCTCCGCCTGAACAGCTGACTCCTGCAAATCTGGACAGCTACAGCAGGAGCTGCATGGGCTAACAAATGTCAATTAATAGTTCCTTCCCCCTCCCCAAATGTTCTAGAAAACGGTTCCAGTGCTGACATGAAACCCCCATTAAGAGAGAGGGGGTGTATTCTCAAAGGCTTTCACAGTCAGGATCTGATGGCTGTTGTGGGTTTTTCAGGCTATTTGGCTGTGTTCTAGAAGTACATCTGTGTCTGGTAGACCGCACAAACCGAAACTGTGAAGCTGAATTCGTCAGCACCAAACTAAGCCATCTGAATTGGGTCCTAAAAGCAAATGGCTATTCCAATAATGAAATCAAAAGAGCCATCAAACCAAACAACACTGAACTGAAAAAGAAAAACAACCCTCCACTAAGTATTTTTGCCATATATAAAAGGAGTCATGGACCACATGGACAAAGTGTTGAAAACCAGAAACAAATAACATGGAAGACACTGCAAACTAAAACAACCAGAAAAATCAGGAATATCTGAACACACCGCTGAAACAAACTGGACATGAAATCCTGTTCTAGGACATAGAGGTCCTGGACAGCACTGTATGTGTGTGTGTTGTGTCGTTATAGTCGTGATCGACTCTTCTTGACTCCATGTCCATGGAGTTTTCTTGGCTGGAATATTGGAGAGGTTTGCCAGTTCCTACTCCAGGCGCCTACAGGACATGGTATTCCCTGGTGAACATAAGAACATAAGAAGAGCCATGCTGGATCAGGCCAAAGGCCCATCTAGTCCAGCTTCCTGTATCTCACAGCGGCCCCACCAGATGCGTTTGGGAGCGCATGAGACTAGATATCTGTCTCCTGATACCACTCCCCTGCATCTGGCCCTTGAACTACCCTGGTTTAAAGCCTAGAGATTACACATCTCCTTCATGGTTTGTAACCCGTGATGGACTTTTCCTCTAGGAATCTGTCCAATCCCCTTTTGAAGGCATCCAGGCCAGATGCCATCACCACATCCTGTGGCAGGGAGTTCCATAGACTTACAATGCGCTGGGTGAAAAAATATTTTCTTTTGTCAGTTCTTACTCTCCCAGCACTCAATTTGAGTGTATGTCCCCTAGTTCTGGTATTTTGAGAGAGGGAGAAGAGCTTCCCTCTATCCACTTTACTCATACCCTGCATTATTTTGTATGTCTCAATCATATCCCCCTCAAGCGCAGACTGAAGAGGCCCAATTGTTTTAGCATAAGGGAGGTGCCCCAGCCCAGTAATCATTTTAGTCGCTCTCTTCTGCACCTTTTCCAGTTCCACTATGTCTTTCTTGAGATGCGGTGACCAGAATTGTACACAATACTCCAGGTGGACTATTGTTTTGTATAACGGCATTATAATGTTGGCTGTTTTATTTTCAATCCCCTTTTGATAATCCCTAGCATGGAATTGGCCTTCTTCACCGCTGCCACACATTGGGGAGACACCTTCATGGAGCTGTCCACCAACACACCAAGATCTCTTTCCTGATCCGTCACGGATAACTCAGAGCCCATGAGTTGATAGATGAAGTTTGGATTTTTGCCCCAATATGCATTACTTTACATTTGGTTACATTAAAACGCATTTGCCATTTCTCAGCCCACTCCCCCAGTTTGGAGAGATCCTTCTGGAGCTCTTCAATCTTCTCTGGTTTTTACCACACGGAAAAGTTTTGTGTCATCTGCAAACTTGGCCACCACACTGTTTATCCCTGTCTCCAGGTCATTTATGAACAGATTGAAAAACACCGGTCCCAGGACCGAGCCCTGGGGCACACCGCTTTTCACTTCTCTCCATTGTGAAAATTTCCCATTGACACCTACTCTTTGTTTCCGGGATCTCAACCAGTTCTCAATCCATAAGAGGACCTGCCCTCTTATCCCCTGACTATGCAATTTTCTCAGCAGCCTTTGGTGAGGGACTGTGTCAAAAGCCTTTTGAAAATCCAGATAGACTATATCCACCGGTTCACCCAAATCCACGTGCCTGTTGACCTTTTCAAAAAATTCTAAAAGGTTTGTAAGACAAGATTTACCCTTACAGAAGCCATGCTGATTTTCTCTCAGCAAGGTTTGTTCTTTTATGTGTTTTAAGATTTTCTCTTGGATGAGGCCTTCCACCATCTTCCCTGGGACAGATGTAAGGCTAACTGGCCTGTAATTTCCTGGGTCCCCCCTCCTTCCTTTTTTAAAAATTGGTGTGACATCCGCTATCCTCCAGTCCTCCGGCACTGTGGCCGTTTGAAGAGACAAGTTGCATATTACCATTAAGAGATCTGCAATTTCATTTCTCAGTTCCCTAATAACCCTTGGGTGGATGCCATCTGGGCCCGGTGACTTGTTAATCCTCAATTTATCAATTAGTCCTAAAACCTCCTCTCTTTTAACCTGTATTTGATTTAATTCTTTAGTCAAGAGGGGCGGCTCAGGCAGCGGAATCCGCTCAAGGTCCTCTGTCGTGAAGACAGACGCAAAGAACTCGTTCAATTTCTCTGCAATGTCCAAGTCCTCCTTAACCTCCCCTTTTCCTCTCTCACCATCCAGAGGCCCAATTGGTTCTCTGGCAGGTTTTCTACTTCTAACATATTTAAAGAAGCTTTTATTATTACCCTTTATATTGCTAGCCATGCGTTCCTCAAAGTCTTTCTTTGCCTCCCTTATCATCTTTTTACATTTCTTTTGCCAGAGTTTGTGTTCCTTTTTATTTTCCTCATTTGGGGAGGATTTCCATTTACAGAAGGACCTCTCCTTGTGCTTTAGAGCCTCTCTAACTCCACTCGTTAACCATGCCGGTGTCCTCTTGGACTTAAATGAGCTCTTCTTTCTTTGTGGTGGTGGTCTCCCATCCCAGTACTAACCAGGGCCGTCTCTGCCTAGCTTCCGAAATCAGGTGAGATTGGATGTGCTTAGGCTTTAGGGCATCTAGGCAGCCCGGACAACACTACCAATCACTATATCAGACTACACAGAGAAGCCATTGAAATCCACAAACAACCGCACAGCTTCAACAGAAAAGAAGAAAGTCTACAAATCAACAAGAAAACAAAGTGTTCTGCTTATATACCGCCCCATACATTTCAAGTAGTCTCTGGGTGGTTTACAGTTTTGAATTATAGTATGCAGGCTACACATCCCCCCACAGGAAGCTGGGTACTCATTTTACCGACCTCGGAAAGATGGAAGGCTGAGTGAACCTTGAGCCTGCTACCTGGGATTGAACTCCAGGTCGTGAGCACTGTTTTACCTGCAGTACAGGCATTTAACCTGGTTTCCAGTACTGAAAACTACAGACTGCAAAAGATCAGTGATTCCTACCCAGCCATAAGCACCAGTGATCAGTTCACTCATCAACCACTGAGCCGGATTGGCCCTCCCTTGTTGCAATGAAATTTCTTAATCCCTCCACATTGCAATACAATGACTAACACCTATTCTCCTGAATAGAACAAGTTCCCCCTTTCCCACAACTTTCAAAATGCACAATTGCACTCATTTTATACTCCAGAACACAGAGAGAACTCCTAGCTCCCCTGAGCTCCTTGCCCTCTAAAGATGCTGGCCACAGAGACTGGGGAAACATCAGGAAGAGAAACTTCCAGAACATGGCCAAACAGCCCGAAAAACCCACAACAGCCACCAGAGAGAGAGAATGTTTTGGAGACAAGGGGCTCTCTGTTGAGTGGAACTGTCACCCTTGTGAGTGCCCCTTTGCTTTCACAAAAGACAGATAAAAGCAATATCAAACAGATGAAAACAAATATAAACCACCCTGACAGCTGAACAACAATAACAAAATGATTATCCCCTGCTCAAAAAAGACAATTCCACCATGGGCTTCCAGTTTTAGAATGTATAGTCGTCACCAGGCTTTAATTCAAATTCATCAGAGGCCAATAGGATGTTAATTGCACGGTAAATGACTGATGTAACCACCCCCCCTAGGGCAACAAATGTGCTACTTATGGTTCTGTTTAAAGCAAAGCAAAACAATGGTCAATAGCAAACTTACAAAAGATTCTTACAGGGGTGACCATTTTCCCTTTGTTGTAGTCCTGAAGAGAGCCTTCCATTTCTCCTCCTCCCAGATGGTAGAGCTGAAAACGCAAAAGCAGTGGGCTGCTCTGAGTCGGATCTTAATGTTGGTTTGCTATCTCTTGAGTGCCTGTCCTACACCTTTCTTCCCACACAGGTGGAGGCAGTTCGAGTTAATGTAAAGAGTGACTCCGAAGACCTTCAATATCCGGTCTTGTTTGTGGTTCGCCAGCAAAGGGGAGTGTTGTCCTGGCAGGTCCCTCTTCTTTTTCATGGCCTGTAAGTATTTATGATCTTGTTGTTACCGGCATTGGGCACAGTAGCTGAAATCCTGTTACTTAGTGTATCTGGAAGTTGAGTCATGGCAACTGGACTTCTTTTCGTGAGAGATCAAAACGTTATGTTACTTAGTGTATTACTTACTTACTTTATGGGTTTCAGCACCTTAGGCCATTGTTCACCTAATGGCCTATTGAGACTATTGCCCACCTAACATGCCTATTCAGGCCATTATTCATCTTATGAGCCTGTTTCAGACCAAGGTGACATGAGGTCATAGTGAACTATAGAATGAAGGACTTGCAACTAGCTTTCCTCAGACTGATGAAGGTGTTTGGATGAGCAGCGAAACACTTAAATCTCTCAAGAAAATAAGTCCAGATAAACTCACCTGGAAGACTGAGAATCTTCACAGACGTTACTTAGTGTAGTAAGTCACAACTAGAGTAGGCCCACTGAATCAACGCCACTCATGGAGGTTACAATAACTTTGTCATTGTGAGCCCTCGAATTCTACATGCTTCACAAACTTGCTTTATCTTTTCTGCTACTGTAATCCCCCACCTATCATGGAGGTTAGGGACCCAACCCAACCCATGATAATGGAAAATTCGCAATATGCAGATGCTGAGTTGGGTTGGGACTGGGGGGGGGCTATCTGGGGCCTCCTACACTTACCTGAGGCCTGGCGCTGCCCCGAATGGGCCTCCAAAGGGCTTCCCAGGCCTGTCATACGACCCCAGAAGTAGTTTTCAGTGATCCAGAAGTCACTTTCAGTTTTCCGGAAGTCACTTCTGGTTTGCTGGTAACCACTTTTGGGGCCTCTGACAGGGCCGGCCAGGACATTTGAGGCAATGCCAGGCCTCAGGTAAGTGCAGGAAGCCTCGAAGTGGTTTTGAGTGATCTGGAAGGCACTTTCAGTTTTCCAGAAGTGACTTCCAGATTACCAGAAACCACTTCTGAGGCCAATGACAGGCCCGGGAAGCCTGTCGGAACCCCATTTGGGCCAGTGCCAGGGATGTGTAGTCCTGTGTACCAGTGCTTTCTGCAGTTGATACCACTGTCTTTGAGAAAGTGGGAGCACTGGAGAAAAGTCTTAGGGGATAACCTCCAGGACAGTAGGGAATGGTATAGGTCAGGGGTGTCCAAACTTTTTGCAAGGAGGGCCAGATTTGGTGAGGTGAAAATGTGTGGGGGCCGACCATTCAGCCACATTTGGCCCCCAGGCCAGACTTTGGAAAAGTCTCTACAACAGTGGTGGTAAACCTTTGGCACTCCAGATGGTTTTGGACCACAACTCCCAGAATTCTGAGCCTAGATTGCCAGTGACAAAGGACTGTGGGAGTTTTGGTCCAAAACATGTAGAGTGCCAAAGCTTTGCCACCCCTGCTCTACAACATGCAAGGAGTGAAAGGAATGGGTATTGGGCCCGTTACCGGCAGGCAGAGACACTGCAAAATGCAAGGAGCAGTCTGGATCTTTAGAAGATAGGAAAGAAATTTATTGGTTGTCAACCAGAGAAATCTCACTCGATGCAGATTGGGTAAGAAGTCCACCGAACAAAGGAAATGCAATATATTTTATAGACTTACAACCACTCTTCTTCCCCCGCCTGTCTGAATTTGCGTCATACACATCTGTTACATACACCAAACATTAATTGACATCTTTGGCAATTTATTTTGTATTTCTGACACCAATTAAATGTATTCTTTGGGTCCGTACTTGGGTCCGTAATTGCCATGTTTGATCTAACTTACACAGGCTGGGAGTGCCTGTGTCCTTGGTACCATCTTTGCTAGGGAGGCGCTCCAGGTGAGCTCACAAAGGGGGTGAGAGAGAAACAGAGATAAGATTTTCTTGGACGGCTGGCTACATGTTAATTAACTGTGTGTAAGATAAATTGGCCTCTATACAACTACAACTTAATTGACATCCTTGGATTCATTGCGCTTGCTCAGAGACATTCCAGATCTACAACGGATGTCTTTCTTCTTAGTGGTCTGCCTTGCCGGAAGGCTTTGACCAAAGTGACCAAAGTTTGTTTGCAGGAATCAAAGTTCGCCTTGTGACATGAGAATATACATGTGGATACATGTGGAGTGCTCCGTGGATATCACTACCTTCTAAATATATATAATTTGTGTCACTTGTGTGGCTATATCATACAGGGTATAGCTTGGAATACTTTGCTCATTGAGCGCATAAGGGTGGCAGTGCATGTGATTTGCTAAAGCAGTTTATAGATGGTAGATTGATACCCTTCACTTGCCCCTAACGAATTCTGGGAATTTACGCCAGTAAATTACCCAGAGGCTGTTCCTCTCGGCTCCTGTTATAGGCTTGCAAGGGACAAATAAACACATCAAAGGTGCAAATACAAAAAAAGAGTGAATATTGCTTGACTTTCCCTTCATACCATTCCCTTGGGGATCAGGGCTCAGTGAGTGACCCTTCATTTTCCTGACAAGTGTTAGGCAGTTCTGCCGTGAGAACGTTTCCAATCCCTTTTCCCGAAAAGGGCTTGCTGACACATTTCCCAAAAAATGAATTATCACAAATGAATTGTGGCGTCTTATGGTAGGGGACACACTGAATAAGTGTATGACAAAGAAATACCCCTTAATTCACTAGGGCACTTTCCATAGTCAAATGCTAAGTTAACAGATAAAGTTTGGCAATGTCTGTGATTTAAAAAGTCCCTCTGGTCAGACCCACAGACTGCAATGGATGGATGCGTTCCACGGACCACAGCATTGTAATTTCCCCTTTTGGAGAATTGTTATGTGGTCGCAGCAGCTTCTAAGGGAGTCTCCTAGGGCATGTTATTTGCCTCTCAGGGATATCAAATTCTCAATGTTTAAAGGGGCTGACACAAGAAAGTTTGGGAACATTGTGATAAACTTGGAAGGTTTGCAACCTCGGGCTCATTGCCTGATGTATCATGCCTTAATATGTGGCAATCAGGCTGAAAAGCCTTGAAGTCTCTTATGCAAATCAAATACTCATGAGGAGAAATGTTATAGTAGGCCTACAATTCTCCTGTGCTTGCCCGAGTGAAAATATGGGCAAGGCTGTGTTGCCAGCATACCTTTTCGGCTGACAAAATGGCTTTAGACTGACGAATCAGTTCGCCTTGAAATATGGTAGTCCATACTGTCATTCTTCATACAGAATACATAAACATTGGCACCTGGTTTCATAAAAGATCAATAACATGGTGTGCAACCCTCTTGGATGTGTGATATGCATAAAACCCAAGTTATAGCAGGCTTTACAGAATTACCTAGTTGTTTTTGCATACAGGATAGCCCAGATGATAGACATTAGCAATGATACTAGATAAGGGTTGCATACATAGTGTAAAGGCTAAAAGAGCCATAAATCACACCTAGATGGTGCTTAGAAAAACCCATTTTGAGCAATAAACAATAATCAATAGTTAAATTCTCATGGTAAAGTCATGAATGAGCCGTTGAAATCTGGTCAGAAATATCTCCGTGGCTGACAGTTTACACACAAAAAATCTGCCCTGTAAACATGAGGCCAAGATTAGTTCATCAGTGTCTTTGGTGAAGAAAATAATGTAGATAGCTACTTTATAAAGCCAGTGACCTTTGGTGTAAAGTCTCGTGAACATCCATGGGGTGCCAAAATTGCATAGAAAGTCAAGTCATAGTCTCTTGCACTCAATGCTTGTGGGTAAAAAGTCTTGCCCACACTGGTCGCCATGACTGTGAGTGCCTTTTACCTTCTCCCTTCCATCTGGAACAAAAGGGGTGCACATGTTTTCACCTAGGGCTTGGCTATAACAGGACATATGATTATTATAGGCAGTACAGCCAATATTATTACGAAAGGCAAAGGGTGCTACGATTCACACCCAGGGAGGCACTTCAGCAAAAATTTGCACAATGGCTAACAACAGTAAACAATAAACAATATCATAAACAGTGTTCAATAATTAGTGTCCCTCTGCAAAGCTTCAAAGGCTGCAGAATATTCTCATTTGTCGAGACCAGGCAACAGGATGATATAATTTTGGCTCTATAGGCGACAGTGCGCCAAGAAGTGCCAATTTGTCCTGGTGTGTGTTGGGGGCTGAGATGCTTGCGTCGCTCAAGAAGAAAATGTGTAGACAGCCATAAGTGTACAGTCTGGCACACATTGGCATCTGCCAAGGGCTTAAAAACAGTGATGATTTCACCAGATTCAAAAACAGCCACTTCTCTGTTCTGACGAAAAGGGTATAAAGGGGTTAAGTTGCAGATCTGTTGGCCGTACTTCAAAATAAAAGTCAGTGGCTGTTTCAGACCCACTCTCTCCCCCCATAAACAAACAGAAAAAAAGAAAAAGAGACAGGAAGACAGGATTTTAATCTGTCAACCTGAGTTGAAAGTGAATCAGCAGGCTGCTTTGGGACCCTCCGAAGCATCAAACGCACGCCGTCATCTGGGGAAGGATGGGCAAGGATGCGATGACCACAGATCTGATTCGCGTCGATTCCCTCTGTCCTGGTCGATGCTGGCTGAAGGTTGTCACTGGTCTGGTCCTCCTCTGGTCTGGTTCACTCCGGCTAAAGGTGCCGATGTCGCTGGCCCGAGACGCCCGCATTGGATAAATCCACGGGGTGAAGTCATCGCGACGATGGCGGTTGGGCAGCAGGATGGCAGAAAGGGGGTGGTTTCCACTGGAGCCTCATCGCACACTGGCTTTAACCTCTCCGTCTCGCGGTGCCCGATGCTGCGCGGTGACGGGGGTGGTGGCGGCGAAGGGCCTCACAAAGGGGTCCTCAGCTTGGCATCCACGAGCAGTGCCGTCAGCCTTCCAACCCAAATCGACTCCTTGACCTGGAAACGATGTGTTTCCTCCAGGATCCATCTGTTGGGGGAAGACAGACACACACACAAACACACACAAACACATACAAAAACGGCCAAGCAATCTGCAGATCACGGCCTTGTTCTCCAGGTGTGATAGTCCTGGATGCTGTACACTGTGTGCAGATTTCAATGGCACAGTGTAGCGCAGTCTATCTGAGAGTCTCGAGAAGGAAGAAAAAATGTCCCAAAAGGCAAAAGTCCTGCAGAATGGGGTATTCCGTGTTGTAAAACAAGCATTAGAATGAGGGGGGGTGGCCAAATGTTCGGAAACGTCGTTTGGTCATAATACACATGTTCACTTCAGTAGTTTTCAAAAAGTTGAACTTGAAACAATGTGTCACTATAACAAAGTAATAATGTGCACTACAGAGCTGTTCTTTAAAAATAGGGAATCTCGGCCTTTACATGGAGTTTCATGTGCAGAGAGAAGAAAAGATTTAAAGTCCGCTTGAAAAGGCTCCATTTTCCTTCAGAGGAACTCTGAAACCAGGTGTGGATTAAAGCTGCAACAACCTGCTATTTACATTTTAATAGTTGAGGCGAGCCTTTTACTGCCCAGGGCAAAAAAGATATTCTCCTGTAGTGAATTAGTGGTAAAGAGGCATTGAAATAACAAGTCAATCCACCATCCCAGTAGCTTTTGAACTTATCTTCTAAAAGCCTAATTCAGAAACGTGTGTATTGTGTTGAACAAGCAAGGCTCCTCCAAGTTCTAGTTTTTAAGCCTGCTTTAAATGTAACGCTTCGGGATTGACCTATACGTTACTTCAAAGGCAAAAATATGTTTGCAAGGAAAGCGTACAAAGAGGGGAGGCTTTATTTTGCTGTCACATCCTAAAAAATTGTCAGTTTTCTCCTCTGGCCCTTTTCTTTCTGAAGCCAAAGAGGGAAACTTATTTTTCGGCAACAAGATTTATGCTTCTTATTCCTTACACGAGATTTGAGTTTGCTTCTGAGGGTTTAATTAAATTAAAATGTTCCGTTTTGGGGCCGAACCCCTTGATTCTTCTAAACAATAGACCCTCTCTCTCTCTCTCTCTGGGGACAAAAATGCCGTAAGCCAGCTCGAAGCCTCCTCTCTTCTTTTAAGGTGGCATGGAAAATTATGTTAGTTTCTGTAGCTGGAAAGGGGAGACCTTCTACTCATTGTGCACGAAGTTTACTGGCTTGTGGCTTTTGGGGTCAGTTTATTTTCCTTCGCTATGCATTCAATTGGTTGGTGTGTTCAATATAAGTTTTGCGTCCAAGCTCTGTCAAGTGGCTTGGGAAATCGTTCTAAAAACAAAAATCAACACATTGCTTTATCATCCCATCGAGGGGCTTGAAAATCGTAACTTGATGTGTAAAATTTCTCCCTCTCTTTCTCCACCCTCATATCTACGGGGAGGCAAATTATTTCTGGGTATTATTTAATTCCTTTTGAAGTACATGGAATCACAGTCCGTATTTTCCACTCTAACTATTGTTGTGGTGGAGGCAGGGCTGAATAGTTAGCTCTTTAAAAAATTCCTGCTTACTTTAAGGCAATAGTTTGCTCTAGGGTAAAAAAAAATATTTACTAGAATCTTTTCCCACTGTTCCTCTGTCCTTAAAAGGGTAGACTCGCGCAGTTTTTGGCGCTTTGTTAGTGTTTCAAAAAGTTCTGATTTGGATATTTGTTGGCAGGGAAACGACATCTTTCGTTTGTTCCTGAGAATCTCCCTATGTTTGAAATTAAATTGCCTTGTTTCTCTCAAATGTTCCTAGCCGCTGTTGGAGGGGGGGGGAAAGCGTTTATTCTACTCCCTATATGAGATCTTGTGGATGTTGCCAGCCCCCAGAGTTGGCGTGGTCCCCTATACAAATTCCCTGCTTTTGATTATTTGGAGCTCAGAAATAACGTCTCTGCCAATCTCCTCATGTTGTGCATAGCTAACATTAGGCCTTTTTAAGGCTTCTATATTCAAGCATTTGGGCATTGGCGTAACGGGATGGAAGTACCTCCTGAACGCTTGAAAAATGGAATTAAGGGGTGCGCGCACTGGGCTCCCATTTAGCGCTGCCTGTTCCCTCTGTTCTCCTTCCTCTCCTCCAGTTTTCTCAATATCGTTCCTGTCCATTCCTGTCTCCGTCATCTTACCCCGCTCTGCTGCACCTCCTTTGTCCATGTTCTCACTATTTCTCCTCATTTTTCCTTCATCTATTCATTTCTTTCGCTCATTTCTCGGGTCCCTTCCTCTGGTTTTGGGGCTACATTCTCCCTCTTCGTTCCTTTAGCGGGTAGAAAAAGTTCGGACTGCCAGAAATCTTGGGGGTTGGAGAGGGGATTTCTGCCCTGTTCTGGGTCACACGGGGTGGAGGAGGCTGTCTCGGGGTTTTTCTGGTGTAGTTGGTAAGGAGTGATGCAGAATCGCTTGGTTCTCATTCAGAGGCAGCTTACTGCCCGATGTTTTAAACTGCTTGCTGCTTCTTTAAGGCATAAATTTGCTTGAAAAGAGGGGGGTTTCCTGGATGTTTTTCACCTCCTAAGTTCTACGCACGGGACTTGATGTTTTAAGAAATGTTAGGCTCAAATGCCCTATGATGTTTTCATCTGAAAATGTCCCTTCAGCTGGTAAATTTCGTTGTGTAACAAGCCAGCCTAATTTACACAAAACATATGGGATGTTGCTTTCTTCTAAGTACCTAAAATATTCTTCTTAGTGTCAATACTTCCTCTGGCTTTTAAAATAGCTGGCGGGGTCTCCGATTTGGTGGAATCTTTAGTCTCTATTTTAATTAACTAAGCGTGTTCTTACAATTTCATACGCCTCTTGCTAGCAGGTCAAAATTGTGTTGTCCTTCTTGAGGGCTAGGATCTTAGCTTGGGGTGATAATGTCCTGACTTCTTTTAGCCAAGAGGGGTTCTTCTAAAAGGTTACATTCGTTTCTGTTTCATTTAATACCAAAGTCATTTTTCCTGGTGGCTGAATCCCAATTTTGCCACGAAGCACATCAAAAAGGGGTGTATGATTTGCTTTGGTCTGTCCCCATTTTATATGTTCTCTGTGTGTGCCTATGATTTCTCCCACACAAATACCAAACGGATTCGCTCCTAGGCAATTAAATGTACATCACACACACACCCACTTGCTCCTGGTGTGACCGGCGCCAGTCTCCTGAACGCCGAACTTGCACACCCACAGACGCTTCGCCAAGGGGTTTGTCTAATTACCCTGACCCATGCACTTGCATTCACTGAATCCGTTCGATCACACAAATCTCCCACATTTCCAGCCTCCCCACTTAACTGCACCCCCTGCGTAAGGATAAATCTTTTTCACTTCTCTAAAATCAAACGGAGATGATGACGATGCCCCGTCGGTTGTGTGGGGCAAAGGTTGCCAGGCTTCGCCACCGCTTAGACGCAGAGAATGGCCATTTCTCTGTTGTTACGTAGGGTATTGGGGCGCAGCCTCTTACCCTTAAAAACACACATAAACATACATGAAGCTTCTTTTACACAAAATTCAAAATTGGAATCACCATCCCACATACCTACACATTTATATATCTTTAAACTTTCTCAGGATGCTAGAGCGGCGCTCTTCCCCTCCTGTTTCAAACACTTAGGGGGCGAACTCTAGGGCTACTGGGCAAAAACCCTTTCCACCCTTAGGGGATTTCGGGGTCTCTCAACCCGTCCCGTCCCCTGGTTCTTGGGATGCTAGGGACGCATTCGTCCCTTCTCGTCACCGTACCCCCCCCGGGGGGGCTGGCTGTTAGAATTCGCAATCCTCTCCACTCCGCAGAGCTGCTGGATTCGAACCTGTGCCACCCCCGCAACCGGTTGCTTATCTTACCAGATTTCTCATGCGCAGTCTTCCCCAGTTCTTCCCCCCCGCCGGCCGGTATCCGTTTCCTCTCAGGTAATGGTGCTCCATCCAGTGCTGAGAGAACGATTCTCCTCACAAGTGGGAGGCGTCCGGACTGGAATCGGTCTGCAATCAGCACGGACTCCCGACCGTCACCTCAGCCAGACTTTTGCAGGCCTCTAGCTGCTGCTAGGTCCCATCTGGGTCGCCAAATGAAAGGAATGGGTATTGGGTCTGTTACCGGCAGGCAGAGACACTGCAAAATGCAAGGAGCAGTCTGGATCTTTAGAAGATAGGAAAGAGATTTATTGGTTGTCAACCAGAGAAATCTCACTCGATGCAGATCGGGTAAGAAGTCCACCGAACAAAGGAAATGCAATATATTTTATAGACTTACAACCACTCTTCTTCCCCCGCCTGTCCGAATTTGCGTCATACACATCTGTTACATACATCAAACATTAATTGACATCTTTGGCAATTTATTTTGTATTCCTGACACCAATTAAATGTATTCTTTGGGTCCGTACTTGGGTCCGTAATTGCCATGTTTGATCTAACTTACACAGGCTGGGAGTGCCTGTGTCCTTGGTACCATCTTTGCTAGGGAGGCGCTCCAGGTGAGCTCACAAAGGGGGTGAGAGAGAATCAGAGATAAGATTTTCTTGGACGGCTGGCTACATGTTAATTAACTGTGTGTAAGATAAATTGGCCTCTATACAGCTACAACTTAATTGACGTCCTTGGATTCATTGCGCTTGCTCAGAGACATTCCAGATCTACAACGGATGTCTTTCTTCTTAGTGGTCTGCCTTGCCGGAAGGCTTTGACCAAAGTGACCAAAGTTTGTTTGCAGGAATCAAAGTTCGCCTTGTGACATGAGAATATACATGTGGATACATGTGGAGTGCTCCGTGGATATCACTACCTTCTAAATATATATAATTTGTGTCACTTGTGTGGCTATATCATACAGGGTATAGCTTGGAATACATTGCTCATTGAGCGCATAAGGGTGGCAGTGCATGTGATTTGCTAAAGCAGTTTATAAATGGTAGATTGATACCCTTCAGGAGGAGAGGAGGACGCTGCAGCAACAGAGCCAGGGCTGGGTAGGCTGGGTAGTTGGCTCGGGGATGGACAGAGGCAGGGAGGGCAGGCAAACCACAAAACTGCAAGCTGGCGTCTCCATCTGGTGTGGGGAGGTCCAGCTGGCGGGGATGCGTGACAGGCTGAACTAGTGGGGAGAAAAGGCCACAAGCCGCTCAAAATTTGAAAACAGGCTGCATTTGGCCCCTGGGCCTGAATTTGGACCTGCCTGGTATAGGTGAAGATGGTCCAATGAATACCTGTCTCCCAACGTTTAGAGCTTTGAAGCAGCAGCACTTCAAATTGAACTTGGAAATGACAGGAAATAGTTTGATGAAGCAGCTGTGCTCTGCAAAAGGTCGTAGTATAGTCAATGTATTAGCTTTCAAAGTGCTTCAGGAGTTTTTTGTTGTACAGTATTTTGTCTGGCCTAGCCTGGGTGTCCCCGCAAAACTGAGTATTATGGGCATTATTCTGGTTGATGGAAATTCATGATTTTGTTCTGGTGTTTGCAGCTACCAGAGGACTTATAATTATTCAGAAGTGAGCCGTACCATCTGCCCCTCGGAAGCCTCACCTGAGAGTAGACCTTCAGAACAGATCGTATTTGTGGATGTGGCTTCAATGGCCCCCTATAATGCCAACTATGTGCTGCAGGTTACCAGGGTCAAAAACTTCCAGCTTGGGTGAGTGGTCAGTATTTTATTTCTGCAAATGTCCAAGTGGTGTGTCAGTAAGCTCAGAATTGCTGTCAATGTGCACCTTATTCCTGTGAAAGGAATAACTCTAAGCAGTTCAGATTGCTTGGCATATTGCATGACTTGCTTGCTAAGCTTGGAGGCAGGTCAGTTTGCAGCCCACACTCAAAAGAAAATTAGTGAACAAGGGCCAGAATATTATTAGTTAAGCAGCCAATGTAATACATTCATTATACATCTCAATGGTGAATGCTTGAAGTTGAGACGTCAGCACAGGCATTTCCTGGGCATAGAAGAGCAAAGACTTACACTGATTTCTTGACCTGCAGCAATTTGTCAGCTAGTTTTTCACAGATTATGCTATGTTGCCATTAAAATCTAATAGTGCTCCAGACAATGTTATCCTGTTCAGGGTGAGCTGAGTCCTTTTTCATCCTAGGCTGTGGTCACATAATCGAAATGGCCCTATTTTCTCTTGTCTTTTGCTTCCTGTGTAGTCGTGTGATAATGGTTCATACCTTTTTTACTGTTTGGCCTTTTAAGGGTAAATTAGATGTGGTACATTTTCTGTCCTCCTTCCCTTGAACAAAACAAAACAAAACCTTCTGCAGGTATGTCTGCATACCTTTGCTTCCAGTTCTGCCTGCACCCCTTCCACTCCCCACCTTCCGCTGCCACCACTCAGGGAAGCTGCAAGTATAGGGGCTGTATGGGGACTGAGGATGCCAGTCTCCATGCATCCTTTCAGCCATTCCTGGAGAACTCTGGGGGGGGGGTCATGCTATTATACCCACTTTTCTCAGATAGCTTTCAACTTCCTCCTTTAACTTCCCCCATCAACCTCCTTCTCTCTTTTCCAGAAGCAGACAAAACCTCTACTTTGAACATTATTTTTTTAAAAAAAATTAAAGGAGTCAAACTGAATCGGTTTGGTAGTACACGCTCAATGCATTTTGCCTGAGCTTTATTCCTTTTTTATGTTTTCTTACTAAACTACAGTTTTTTATATCTCTTTATATGGAGTGTGATGTTTGTGCCTGTGGGGAGTGTTCTTGCTAAATCTGGGCCGACTGGAATTATTTGTGAGTGCAGTCTGTTTTCTTTTAACCCAGTAAGGTGTGCACAGAAAGCGCAGCCTGCTGCCACCAAGAACTAGGGTTCGAGGCTTCAACGTGCCTCAGGGAAACTGCAGGGAGGTTCCACGAGGCGTACAGCCCACAGCTGGCTAGTCGGGCGTGAGCAAATCCCAACACTGCGTCCGTGCATCGAGAGATTAAGCACCCTGTCAGCCCCTCTTTCCCCCTCCAGCTTGGAGGATCCAGAAACAGTTGTAGAGCTGTTTCTGTCCAAAAGGAAAACAGACTGTGCTCACAAAGAAATTCAGTAGCTGCCAATCGTAGGCACAGATTTTAGCAAGACAACTCCCACAGGCACAAGAATCACACTCCAGTTAAGATATTTTTAAAAATGTAGTTTTATTAAGAAAACATAAAAAAGGAATAGTAGCAGCTGCTCAGTCAGCTAGACTTGTTGCAGAGGGGGAAACAAAAGGATCACTAATGCCTATGCGTTGTCTGAACCCCTCTTCCTCCTCCAAAGTGCTGAAATTCATTTTCCTCATGGACAACAAAGGTGATCACAGCCTTAGAAATATCAACTGTGACAAAGGCATGAGACTTGCAGCTTTCTGCCTGCCAGTTTGGAGAAGTTGTAGAAACTCTATGGAGTGTATAGGATGGAGTTGAGTGACACGCATGTGGTGAGAAACATGTACTCTACGCGGCCACTCAGCAATTCCTTTTTGCTTTAAAAGAAAATAAATGAGAGACCATGGACCTTGATTGAAAGCCAGCTTGCACTCCCAGAAGCTCTAATTAGCTTTCAGGTTAAATGCAAGCTCCCACAGATGCCTTGTTTTAATTCGGATATCTTTTGTTTACAGGGAAAACCAGCTATTTTAGGTTGGCTCAGTGACCTTGGAGGCATGTGGGGTAGCAATTATTCACAGGGAGTCTTTTACTGTCAGCAGAGCTGCTACCTTGGTGTGTCCAGGGTTGGAATGCCTGCACCTATTGGTGGGTCAAAGGGACAGGTTTGGGATTGTGCTGGTATACCGGGCTCCCCGCGATCCAGCATTGTCCCTCCCAGAGCTACTGGAGTTCCTCTCGGTGGCACTGTTGAGGTCTCCCCGCCTATTGGTGGTGGGTGACTTCAATGTGCCTGTCGGGATGGGACATTCCGGAGTGGCTCTGGATTTCATGGAGTCCATGGCATCCATGAACCTGTTCCAGCATGTCATCGGATCCACCCATAGATCCAGGAACACCCTGGACCTGGTGTTTACCTCCGTGTCTGTGGATGTTGATCTGAGGGTTGGGAATCTCCGCTCCCACCCCGTGTCATGGTTGGATAATTATTTGCTGACTTTCTCCCTGGCGATTGCCGCCCCACCCCGTGGGGAGCCTGGCCCCATGGTGTGGGTCTGTCCCCGGAGGCTTCTGGACCCCACTCGGTTTCTGGAGGCCTTCAGGGATGTTCCGGACGGATTGGCCAACGATCCGGTCGACACGCTGGTGGAGAGATGGTTTGGTAATGCCTTCGGCACAGTTGACCGGATCGCCCCCAAACGCCTTATTCGTTGCCGAGCCCGCTCTCGCCGTGGTTTACAGCTGAGTTGTGGGCGATGAAACAGGAAAGAAGAAGGCTTGAGGACAGATGGAGGAAAGATTGAATGGCTATTAGCAAGGCTGCTGTCAGGGCGATCAGGGTGGCTAGAAGATTTCATGTCACCTTGAGAATTGGGAAGGCCGTGTACCACCAAGCGGAGCTTTTTAGGGTGGTTCGGGACCTCTCCAATCCTGGTCAGGGGATTTCACTAGTGAGTCCTTTGCAGCCTATTTTAAATCTAAAATGGAGGCCATCCAGATCGATCTGGACTCCAGTTCCAGTACTCAGTCCCCAAGTGTCCCTTGCACCGCACCCCTCCAGTCTCCTCGGTTCGTTGGGTTTGGGCCTGTGACTCCTGATGAGGCCTCCAGGGCGCTGGCTCATTGCCGACCTGTGGCTTCTCTGTTCGACCCTTGCCCTTCCTGACTAATAAAGTCTGCCGGGGGGAGCATGCCGGAATGGGCCGCGGTTATAGCGGCTGCTTCCTTCAGGGATGGGATATTGTCCGATCACCTGAAGGACACCGTGATCCGGCTCATTCTTAAAAGACCTGGGCTGGCTGCCGACGATCTTTCTAACTATCATCCGGTAGCCAATGTTCCCTTTATGCGCAAGGTGATCGAGCAGGTCGCTGCGGTTAGGCTCCAGTTGTTCCTGGAGGAGGATCAGATCCTGGATCCGTTCCTGTCTGGTTTTAGGCCGCGGCACGGGACGGAAACAGCCCTGGTCGCGTTGCATGATGACCTATTGAGGGAGGCCGACAGGGGTTGCTCTAACCTGCTCTTCCTCCTCGATCTGTCAGCGGCCTTTGATACCGTTGACCACGGTATCCTTCTGGGCAGGCTGTCCGAGGTGGGTATTGGTGGTCCGGCCTTGTGCTGGCTCCGGTCCTTTCTCGGCGGTCGTGCCCAGAGAGTAGAGGTGGGGTGTGTTTTGTCTGTCCCATGGACACTCTCTTGTGGGGTGCCCCAGGGGTTGGCGATGGCCCCTATTCTCTTTAACATCTATATGAGGCCGCTGGCTGAGGTCATACAGAGTTTTGGAGTCTGCTGTCATCAGTACGCTGATGACACGCAGCTCTATCTCTCCTTTTCCACCTCTGCAATGGAGGTGGTGGAAGCCCTTAACCGCTGTCTGGACGCAGTCGTGGGGTGAACCAGGAATAACAGGCTCAGGCTCAACCCCGGGAAGATGGAGGTTATGTTCTTTGGTGGGTCCCCAAAGGGGTACAGTGGCCCTCTCCCCAGTCTGGAGGGATTGACCCTTCAGCTGGCGGATCAAGTTAGGAGTCTGGGCGTGGTCCTGGACCCAGCTTTGTCCCTGGAAGCCCAGGTGGTGGTGGTGTCCAGGGGAGCCTTTTATCAGCTTAGGTTAATCACCCAGATTCGCCCATACCTTAACATGGACTCCCTCAGGACGGTGGTGCAGGCGCTGGTGATTTCACGGATCGACTACTGTAACGCCCTCTACATGGGGTTGCCCTTGACCCTTATCCGGTGATTGCAGTGGGTACAGAACGTGTCAGCCAGGCTTGTGGTAGGTGCGAACAGATATGCTTGCATCACCCCTATCCTGGCTTACCTGCATTGGTTGCCCGTTGCTTCCTGGGTAAGGTTCAAGGTCATGGTTTTGGTTTACAAAACCCTCTATGGCTTGGGACCTACCTATCTGGCAGAGCGGATCTCCCAAAGATCAATCTCGTACCGGCCAACCAGAGCTTCGTCTTCTCTTTCTCTTAGAGTGCCGATACCAAGAGAGGCCCGTAGGGTTTCCACCAGGAATTGGGCCTTTTCGGTGGTTGGCCCGGCCTCTTGGAACAAGCTCCCAGTTGAGATCAGGCAGGCGGAGACTTCAGAAGGGCCTTAAAGACCTGGCTCTTCAGGCAATACTTTGGGGCCCTCTGAGCACACTGTAATGGTTGTTTTTTTTTTTTAAATCCTCCTGAGGACATTAGTTTTCTTGCCGGATTCAACCTTAGCTTTGATTCTGTCTTGGTTAGTGGCGTAATGCTTTTTTTGTCATTTTTGTGTGTGTGTGTTTTATATTGTATTTATATATTATTGTATTTGTTAGGTTTTGATTGTTTATGATCGTTGAGGTTTGTTTGTATTTTGGTAGTCACTGTTGGGTGACGTCTGTACACCGCCCAGAGTTCCCTATGGGAAAATCGGGTGGTTAATAAGTGTAAGAAATAAATAAATAAATAATGTCACCTTTGGTCCATGGGGCAGCAGGCTTCTGATCTCAAGAAATTGCCCACATTTGGTTCCAAGAGCACCTGCATCTTCCTAGGAGCTGGTTGTGCAAATCAAAGTTGTATTGGGATGGGCAATTAAATGTGTATCTGAATACAGTTGGAACCTCATTTCTGCAGAATCAGTATCAGTGGGTTCACTGAAAATATTAAAAAATATAAAAAGAAAAAAATCTGTCTGTATGTCCCAATTGCCAGAAGATATGCAAAGCACAGAGGCTGCCCATTGCTTTCCTAGGAAGAGGGTGCTGTTTTGTATTTTAAATAAGAATATCCAATTGCTCAATTAGATCTATACCTTGGAGGAGGGAGGAGCACGGGAGAACAGAGCAGGCAGCAGTAAATTCAAAAAATTTACCACTGCCTGATCTGTTCTCCCTTGCTCCAATGGTGACAGCCTGACCTATCAACCTGGATGGCGGCAGCTTCGAATCCTTTTGTTACTCATTTCGTTTTGTTACGAAACTTCTATTAAGAAGTCATTTACTAATGAAATGAAATGAAACACAATGAGTAACTAAATGAAACAAAGCGCTATTTTTCTGTTTTGTGCCCATCGCTAGTCATGCAAAGGAGAGTACAGGTTAGGGGTTTGTTTTATTGTCTCATTAAAAACACAGGGTATAATCCAGTTGTTATTCCCAAGCAGAGCGTATTCCTCAGCCAGGTGCCTAAACTATGGTGTGGACATGGACTTCTAGCCAACTTCTTTTGTTAATTTTGGGATTTTGTGTGCACAGTATGTGGTCTGTGGAATCCCAGAACAAATCATCTGAGTTTCCATTCTTTCTCATGGGGAAATTTGCTTTGATATGAGTGTTTTTGTTTACAAGTACAGTCGGAATGAATTATGCTTGTAAACCAAGGTATTACTGTAGATAATTTTATATCCCTCTGTTTTATTCAATATTGCAAATCTTGGGCTAGCATTATTACATTTTAAAAAATTATGTAGGTACTTGCAGAAGTGTTCTTTGATCTTGGAAGGATGGGAGGCTGAATGAACCCTGAGCCAGCTACCTGGGATTGAACCCAAGGTTATGAGCATGGTTATAGCTGTAGTAGAGCAGTTTAACCGCTGTGCCACGGGGCTCTTACAAAAAACGATATATGCATGGTGAACATTAGAATGCACATATTCCAGGACATATTTTCTGAGCAGCAGTTGAGTTTTAGAACCAGAGAGGGTCCTTGGTTAACTGAGAATATTTAGTCAGCTGTAAGATACTTTGCTTCCCAGCATTCTACCAGAGGGCAGAGGATTTCAACAGGCAGGCCAGCAACTGGAGAAGTAGGTGTCCTCTTGTTGAACCTTTCTTTGGTAAGTATCATCATGGTGGACAGTGAAAGCATCAGTAGGTAGTACACCAGGAGTCTTCCTGTAATTTACCTTTAGAAATCTTATAGAGATGGAGTACAGCGGTAGCTCTTAAGATAAATGTCTTGTAAGACAAAAAACTCGTAGGAAGAAAAAAAAATTCCAGGAATAGGCATGCTTTGCATGACAAAAATTGCCTGTGGGATGCTTTGCAAGACAAGAAAACTGGTCCACATACACCCATGGGAAAAAAAAAACCTGTTACAGTATTTTTGTCTTTATTCTAGCCTCTGGAACATATTCATCCATTCCCAATGCATTTCTATGGGAAACCGTATTTCGTAAGACAACTTTTTCTTAAAATCAAATTGACCTATAGAAAAAATTAAATTTGTTTTAAGAGGTATCTCTGTAATTGTGGGTCATTGTGGTTGGTCCTCATGTTACTGGAATTTGGTGTAACCCACAGAGAGGGCTGGTAGACATTGCAGTTGAACAATTTGTAGAGGGTTGCCGTCACTCTGTCTTTACAGAGATCCTTAGAACACCCTCTTTTTCCAAGGATAAGGACATCTAGTTCAGGGAAGTGAGGACGCTTTCCTCGGATAGCTTCTCAGCTCTCATTGTTTATTTTGTCAAATGCCTGCCAGCATTCTAAAAACGTTCCTTTCTTGGCCCAGTGTCAACACCATTCTCCTTTTTCCAGGATGAACTCTGCTTTTAAATTCACTGCCAGTCCTTCCCAACCTCAGGTAAGCAACCATACTATTATTTATTAACCCCATTCATCTGGGCAGGATTCAGTAGGGCTCCTTTCAGCTCTGCAGTTCTAAGGCTGGGACACATCTGAAGCATTAAGCTGCTAGATCAGGCCTGCCCAAAGTCTGGCCCGGGGTGTGGGTGGGCGGGCGGCAAATCCGGCCCATCAGGCCGTTCTGAGTGGCCCACGGCTGGCTGGCCAGCCCCTCCCTCCCCCTCCTTCACCCCATTTTTTTAATTATTCTGCCAACACTGATGCTGCTGGGAAGCTTGGGCAGCTGGGCGGACAGGCAGTCTGCTACCACCGGCACCACAGGGGAATGTGTGGGGGTGGGCAGGCCCACGGGCCTCTGCCACCACCAAGGAGCTTTGGGGTGGGCTTGGGGGGGAGCAAGGTCAAGATTGCTTCTTCCAAGGGGCGACCTGTGGCCAGATTGCCCCACCTTCCCTTCCCTTGGTCCCCACCTTCCTTCCTTCCTCCCTCCCTCCCTTGGTCTCCACCTCCCTCCCTCCCTCCCTTGGTCCCCAACTTCCTTCCTCCCTCCCTTGGTCCCCAACTTCCTTCCTTCCTTCTCCCTCCCTCTCTCCCTTGGTCCCCACCTTCCTTCCTTTTTCCTCCTCCTCCCTTGGTCCCCACCTCCCTCCCTCCCTCCCTCCCTTGGTCCCCACCTTCCTTCCTTCCTTCCTTCCTTCCTCCCTCCCTTGGTCCCCACCTCCCTCCCTCCCTCCCTCCCTTGGTCCCCACCTTCCTTCCTTCCTCCCTTGTTCCCCTCCCTCCCTCCCTCCCTTGGTCTTCCTTCCTACCTCTCTTCCTTCCTTCCTTCCTCCCTTGGTCCCCACCTTCCCTCCCTCTCTCTCTCCCTTGGTCCCCACCTTCCTTCCTCCCTTCCTCCCTCCCTTGGTCCCCACCTCCCTCCCTCCCTCCCTCCCTTGGTCCCCACCTTCCTTCCTTCCTTCCTTCCTTCCTCCCTCCCTCCCTTGGTCCCCACCTCCCTCCCTCCCTCATCTCCCTTGGTCCCCACCTTCCTTCCTTCTTTCCTCCCTCCCTTGGTCCCCACCTCCCTCCCTTCCTTGTTCCCCATCTTCCTTCCTTCCTCTCTTGGTTTCCACCTTCCTCCCTCCCTCCCGTGGTCCCCACCTTCCTTCCTGTGGGTGGGGTTGCAAGGGGTCTCTGGGTGGGGCTTATGGGGCAGTGGGTGGGGCTTGCAGTGGGGTGTCAGGGTCGGGGAGCAACTGGCCCCTGACACATTCTCAGCCACCAAATCTGGCCCTCCTTACAAAAAGTTTGGGCACCCCTGAGCTAGATCTTCCTCTTATCAGGAGGCTGATAAATCCTATTTGCCATGTCGTCATGTGACAAATGCAAATAATGGTGTGTTGGAGCACATATTTTTCTAAGCACTGCAGGACTGCCTATTCCCAGACTTTCCCTAATGTCACCTACAATTCTCACAGTTCCTATTACACAGCCTTATTGCAAAATCCCAGTATATATTTTTTAACAGATTCATCTCCAGGAAAAAGAAATGTAAAGTTCCTTCTTCATGGCCTTTGTGAGTTCACACATATGGGTTTCCAGTGTGCATGCGCGAGATCTTGGAACATTCTAGAACTTTAAAAAGCCAAGACCATTCGTCTTCTCCCTCTCCTACTGAGCATGTATTGTTGCACAGATAGGCAGCCCTCTCAGTTCCCTTTAACCACCTCTGCTACGGAGAACTTTAAAACATCCTCTGATTTTGTAGTTGGGACGGCATCGTCTCTCAATGTGGCTACCCATAGACCTGCCCCTCGTCATTCTGATCGTCTTTATGACCAGATCAGATGCAACTGCACCTATCCGTCTCAGTGTGGTCACGTCTGTTCTAGCTGTGGTGTGGGACTATTGACAAAAGCTGTCCTCTTCTGTCGGGTCCATGATGATGATGATGATGATGATGGACACCCAAATTCAATGATCGTGGCTGCTTTGCAACTGCATTCCAAGGCCAAACAGGTCCCAGTCCCCACTACTAAAGAGGGCAGAAAATTGGATGGCCTGGGTGGACGTCTTTATTCTACTGCTGCTTTGACCTTCAAGGTGTCCAACCCACCCTCCTCCCCTCTGGCCATCACACTATGGGCCTTTTTACACGACCCCTAAGATCCGCTGGTCCCTTAAATTCGGACCAGAGATCTTGAGGGTTTGTCACTCTCCCTGCGTTCCCACCCCCTCCGCACTTCCTTGTTCTGTCTGCGTGAGGGGAGGGAGAAAAAAAGGGAGAAAAGAATGCACTCTTAACTCCAGAGTGCCGGTGGAAGTTGCTCCGACCCCCCGTCACTTCCTGGTTCCTCTTAAAGGGGCGGGAGGCAAAAAAACAACAACAAAAAGAAGCGAGGAGAGCCTGGCACTCTCTGCATCAAAATTTTTCACTCTCCCAGAGCAGGTACCTGAAAAGTGCGCTGGGTCGCGCTTAGGTGGGCGGGGTCGCACTTAATTTTCTGTTAGCTCCGGAGCTGGTGGGGAAACATTTTTAAGCTCCAGAGCTGGGAGCCATTTGCAGCGGAGCTTAGGGGTCATGTATAAACGTCCTATGTCTCATTGGGATTTATTTAGCGGTGGCTTAGGGAACTGAGAGGGCTGGGTATCTGTGTGCCAATACATGCACATTAGAAGGGGGGGAGACTAATGGTCTAGAGCTTTTTAAAGCTCTAGAATGTTTCAAGATCTCGTGCGTGCAAACTGGAAACCTATATGTGTGAATTCACGGAGGACCACTCAAAGAAGCATATTTGCAGGGAAGTAACTTGTTCATCTCTGTAGCTCTCCAGATGTTTTATTTATTTATTTATTTAACATCTTATTATTTATACAGCCCATATATGTTGCTGGAATCCAGCATAGCCGTTCAGACACAGATGCCAATCTATTCATTCTTGCAGTCCATGGCATAAATTAGGATCAGGTTGGAGCACAACCTAAATGTGTGTCATTTAATGTCTTGGAAACAGAGCAGACTAGACCATTCAATAAATGAATATTGTTGTAACATTGATCCAGCCCCTTTGTCCTGCTTAACTAGGAAGCTGTTGCATAGCATTCAAAATCTACTGTGGTCGCGCCTGTCATACACACACACACACACACACACACACACACACACACACACACACACACACACACACACACACACACACACACACACACACACACACACACACACACACACACACCTGTCTTATTCATGTCTATCCACAAATGAGAAAGACTAGATTGCACAAGATTAAACATCAGCCAAGAAACAACCACCACCATTAAATCTAAATCTCTGGGAACTAGATCACACTAGACCACTGGTTCTCAACCTGTGGGTCCCCATATGTTCCTGCACTGCAACTTTCAGAAGCCTCCACTACTCGCTGTGCTGGAAGGGATTTCTGGGAGTTGCAGTCCAGGAATATCTGGGGACCCATAGGTTGAGAACCACTGCACTAGACCATTCCATCAGTTATCCAAATCATGATCTATTTCCCAATGTGATCATACCCTGAGTTTCCAATCAAGATGGAGGTGGCACCCAGGCCCCTGTCCCAGGTGGGAGATCCCTTAAAAGGTCTTGGAGTGAAGTCCAAAGTGGGTATGAACTGCTAGGCTGAGGTTTCTGAATCCTCTCAAGAGCTGCCTTGGATCCTTTTCCAAGGTGAAAGATGGGGTAAAAGTATTTAAAATAGATGCATAAAAATAAGATGGAAGAGGATTAATTCAACTATAGTGGTCCTAGGGCACGAAAGCAAAGATTAGTGACTTTACAGGGCCAGGACCACATTCATTTTGCTTGAGGCACACACCACCACGCTCTGCTATTGCCTGCGACCAAAAATGGGCAGGAACGGAAATAAGAGCTGCCTCCAGTTTAAAACAGTACACAGATAGCGTTACCTTTTGGATTTACCTTATATATTTTATCTGGCAAGAGGCCAGAAAGAGACCCAACTAGCTGAACCAAAGTCCAATTTTATTGATAATTTAATAGGAATCAGCTAGTAGGGTCTTCTCTTAATGGCAGAGAAAGACGCCAAACATAAGAGTGTAAACTACTTTTATACCGCAACAAACAGAGTCCTAAAGTATACAACCTCATTGGATAATATTTACACACGGTTTGGATCCTACATCTAATTGGCTGAAAATGTGAAGAAGGCAAACTCATTGGCTCTCCTATAAAGATGGGGTATCCTTTTCTTCCCTTAATGATTTCCCCTTCCAGAAGGCGCCATCGTGTCTGGAATAAATTCCTTATTTTCTTGATATGTATGTTACTATAGGTCCCTGCTGGGCTTCCTAAGAAGCACAGTGGAAGGTGTGAATCGTGGGCACTTGAGAACTCTGACCAATTCTAAAGGCCAAGGCAGAAATGATACCAGAAAGTACTATCTGTAAAGAAAGAATGATTAGGCCTTTGTTCTACCATCGGCCAGAAAGAGGTTACGTTTGGGTCACATACAGGTATCAATAGTGCATACCTTATTTAAAATGAGCATTACTCTTCTCCAACTTTGTTGGAGTGCAATTCTCCTGAAAGTCCAGGTATGCGTAAAGAGCATATGTTGCCTGCATGATTAAAAAACTATGAACTGCCCAGAGACTAATTGAAGTGGTATGGGCCAGTATATAAGCAGAACACTTTGCTTTGCTTTTTTTTTTTTTTGAGACCGCTGCTCCCCTGGATACTGTTAAATGCTGCCTTCCTTTAAAGTGTTTTTGAAATGGAGGGCTGGGAACTTCTTTCAGCCCAAGAGCCATGTTCATGCACAAACATGTTTTCGAAGCCCACATGCTGGTGATATGTGGAGTTAATTAAGGGCGCTTTTACACGACCCCTAAGATCCGCTGGCAACTTAAATTCGGACCAGAGATCTTGGGGGTTTGTCGCTCTTCCTGTGTTCCCACCCCTCCGCACTTCCTTGCTCCTGTCTGTTTGAGGGGAGGGAGAAAAAAGGGAGAAAAGAATGCAAACTCATCTCCACTCTGCTGTCGAGCTGCTCCAGGAACCATTCCAGTCTCTTTCAGTCTCTTAAAGGGGTGGGGGCAAAAAACAAAAAAACAAACACAAGGCGAGGAGAGCCCAGCACTCACTGCTTTACATCCACATCAGAAATTTTTCACCTTCGGAGACCAGGTACTTGGAAAATGCGCTGGGATGCGCTTAGGTGGGCGTGGTCGTACTTTATTTTGTTTAAAGTCCGAAGCTGGTGGGAAAACATTTTTAAGCTCCGGATCTGAGAGCCCTTTGCCCCAGATTTTAAGGGTCGTGTAAAAGCGCCCAAAGACAAAAATAAGGGTTCAGAAATGCCAGGATATTTTAGCATAAAGCAATTCCTGCCACCAATGAAACCATTAGGAGAGGATTGTAATATGTTTGTGTGTGTGGGGGGGGGCTGTACAAAAGATGAGAATAACTCATTTGTGGTGCCACAGGGACGGAGTTCTGGCCTTCTGGGAAATCATGGGGTGCCAGATGGGGACCCACACTAGGCAACTGAATGTGACCTCAGGACCCAAGGTTCCCTACTGCTAGGTTTTAAATGTGCTTTGTATGGCAGGTAGTCAGGGAAAATGTCATGATTTAAGCTGTGAACACATTCGCTAATAGTATGCAAGGGCCGGTATGAAGCACCCCTACCGTTTTGGCTTCAGAGGTCTGGGAGTGGTTTCCTTGTATGATCAATTATTTCATTCTCCCAACAGTGGAGGGGGTGGGGGATATGAATGTAAGTGATATTCTGATGATGTACTAAGCTGGGTATGATGTTTTATTTGCAGGAATCTCATCCACCACCACCACTCCAGTCTTTCTCCCTAGTGGCCCCCAAAGGATTTTTTAATTTTTGAAAACAATCTATGTTTAGTGCTAGATTTCCGTATGTTGCATTGATACATCACCTCTGCATGAACTGAAAAAGAAGATAAAAACCAAAATGAAATAGAAACAACTCCAGTGAATGACAACAGACTACTGTACTGTGTTTCCAAAGTGTGCTTGTGTGTGTTGTGAAGAACTTTGGAAACTGTTCCTTTTCATTCATTGCTATGATATTTGTTAATTAGCTCACCAATTTTACAGTGAAGTGTAAAGTTGGTCAGCAGGAGGGTAGGATCAAAGGACTAGGGAGCTGTGGCATGGATTTGAGGGGCCCGTGTGGTTGCTGACACAGAAGCAATCCATGATCTCCATGTGACTGTGAAATCTTAATGGAAGCATAAACTAGGCCAGGTCTGCCCAAAGTCCGGCCCGGGGGGGCGCGCGCCCAAATCCGGCCCGTCAGTCCATTCTGAGTGGCCCGCGGCTGGCTGGGGCACCCCTCCCTCCCCCTCCTTCGCCCCATTTTTTTTTTAAATCTTCCAGCAATACTGACACTGCCGGGAAGCTTGAGGGGCTGGGCCGGCTGGCCGGCTGGTGAGCAGAAGCTTGTGGGGGTGGGTGGGCGGGCGAGGGGGTGGGCCACCAGCACCAGCACCACCGAGAAGCTTGTGGAGCTGGGCGGGCCACTTGGGTCAGTGGGTGAGGTTTATGGGTCAGTGGGTGGGGCTTGCAGTGGGGTGGCAGGGTCGGGGAGCAACCGGCCCCTGACACATTCTCAGCCACCAAATCTGGCCCTCCTTACAAAAAGTTTGGGCACCCCTGAACTAGGCTGTGAATCAAGCCAGTGTAGCTACAACCTCATTTGCTGTGACCCTTGCAGCATTAATTGTAATGGGATGGTGGAGAAGGAAGAATTTTTTTTAAACACGTGTGAGGCAGTTTTTCTGTCTGTCCCAAATATTGAGAGGTATTTTATTCATTCATTCATTCATTTTCATTTCATTTCATTTCATTTTTATCTAGGTACTGACCCACCTTAAATTTGCTTAGCTTTATGAGAACTGATTTATCAGATGGTGTTTGTTAACCCACATAGCTGTCTGTCCCTGAGAACCAGTCTCTGTTTGGTTTCTTGTGTTGCCTCTTCTGTTGTCCAGAATGAACCCTTCAGTTCTGTCTTCTTTCCATAGTATTTTCTATATAAGTTCCCTCCGGATGTGGATTCTGTCATCATCAGAGTGACTTCTGAAACTGTCTACCCTTGCTCTGTGGTCTCCATCCAGGACACTGTGGTAAGTTGCAAAGGGGTGGGAGGGCTGAGGGCCAGCAACCTTTAGACCAAACCCTCTGCTCCTGAGCCTGGGAAGAGCTCAAACGCTGTGGTGGTTCTTCCACATACACATTCCAATCGCCCTGATGCATGTATAGGGTCTTGGTGTTGGTGTTGGCGACGAGCCTCCCTGGGTTTCTTGGGACAACTTTGCCAGCCTTGGTGGGTGTAAGGATCGAGGCAAAAGGCGAGCGCCCAGTGCCAGCTCCTGGAGCAGTGGGGCTGCCGCTTCAGTCCTGGGGCCACAGTGGCCAGGGGCTGGCGGTCACGACCTAGCAAGGGGGTGAGGTGCGGTGATGGAGGGGTGGCGTCTCGTTTTGCAAGACGCTGCTTGGTGATCGAGGCAAAAATCATCAGAAATTTTTGCTCATTGAACAAAGTGCTCGTAAACTGAGGTACCACTGTAGATGCTTCTTTAAAATACATGACACTTCAATACCTCCTCCTGGCACGCAAGGATATTCTAAAACAGACATGGTTCGCAACAGTCTTATGATCCTATGGTGCAAGGACTCCATAGATATGATATCAGGTTGCCCTATGTTATTCGTTAGCAAAGATCCAAGAAGCAAGTGCATCATATCTCAGCTCAGGACCCTCTTTCTGGCAAATACCTGGAATCCTTTTTTAATTTTCAAAGAAAAACATTTAACAATGAGGAAATGATACTATCAAAGAACTCCTTTAACAATAAAGGGAAATCCGAAACAAACACACAAACTAACTAAATAACAACCAAAATGCGAAAGGCAGATTCATGTGAAATTCAAATTTCCTATTTTTAAACACTTGCTAATATATTCACAGGAAAGGAACACAAGATTATTGTATTGGGTGCAGGCAAAAATAAGCTAATTACCAACAAAGTCAAGGCAAAAATGTTATAATTCAGGAAACTGGTTTATAAACATAACAAACAACATTTTTATGAGCCTTTCAGGCAGTGGAACAGTTTAAGATAGTGGGATTCTAAAAAGGCCTCAGAGAAAACATACAGTGCACGGTGTACAATGTCCAGTCGACAGGGGCAGCTTAGCAAATGCTTTCTGAAAATTAAGGTTAACAAAATAGGCAAGACAGACTTTCAGTAATTTTCTCCATCTGTTGCAGTGCCCAGTTTATGATTTGGATCACAATGTGGAATTTAATGGAATTTACCAGTCCATGACAAATCAGGCAGCCATCACTGTGCAGGTGAGTAGTTGAAGCTATCCATTGAACTGCACCTTTGGTCTGGATTGTTTCTGCTTCTTAAATATCAAGTATTGTTCTCGTATGCATTGTTTGAACTATTCAGGGTTTGAAAGTGAACAATTTTAAGAAGGTGGCGTTCCTTACCCCGTCTCCTGAGCTGTAAAGGTCAAATGTTCTTGCAGGGTCAAATGCCAATGGTAGGTAACACTAGGCATGGACAGAGCTAAAACTAGGCATGGATAGAGCCACCCTGTGCTTTTTTCCCTTTCTTCCACACCTGCATCATTCTTTCTCCCCTCCCCACCCATCAGCTCATTTTGCTCTCTTTTCCTTGTCAACCCTCCATGTCACCTTCTGCAGCTTGAGAAAATGCTAAAATCAGAGACAGTATTGTGTGAGATATAATATAATAGAACTTGAAATTAAATCTTAGGCAAAAAAACCCCTCTTCCATTGCTTATCTTATACTGCAAGACATGTTCAACAAGAAGCAAAACAAATCAAGTGTTAATCAAACTTGGAGACACGTTTTACTTGTCATTTCTGAATACTGACCTTGTGCATTTTTCGATATCAAAATGTGGCTTTTAAAAATGTATACACAGTTGTACCTTGTATAAAGGAATAAATTTGTTCCAAATGAAATTACAGTAGTACCCCGGTATCCACTGGGATTGGTTCCAGGCCTTCCTGTGGATAATGAAAACTGGATAAGAGAGAACGCCTGCCCACCCACCCCCAAACTGCTGTTTCCTGACACTAGCTTGCTTTATGACTGCTGTTTTGAGACACTAGCTTGCTTTATGACTGCTGTTTTGAGACAGTAGCTTGCTTTATGACTGCTGTTTTGAGACAGTAGCTTGCTTTACAGATGCTGTTTGTGACAACAGCTTGCTTTACAACTTGCTTTGTGGCTGCTGAATTATTTAATTTTTCCTCTGCCAACTGTGGATAACTGAATCAGTAGATAATGAATCAATGGATATGGGGGTCCTACTGTGTGTTAAGCAAATTTTCCTTTATACAAATTTCCCATAGGAATGCATTGAAAATGGAGTAATCCCATTTTTATGTTGTACGGATTCACCCCATAGTTGATTATGTTAAGCAAATTTACCCTATCACTGGAATTTTTATGTTGTACAGATTTTATGTTATACAAACTTTGATATACAAGGGTCCACTGTATAGTGCTAATTTAGTAGGTCTAGGAGTTCTTTTAAAAATTAGGCCTAAGCAAAAGTTTACTAAAATCACTGCAAAACAATCAGTTCTCCCGCCAGGCAAGCACACTGTACATAAACACTGCCTAGCAAAACGAATTATTTTTACGGCTGACAGTTGAGTCATGGGAGAGTATTGAAATCACTGAAATAAGAAGAATGTTGCAATGTGCCAATACGACCAAATATGGCATCTACAGGTCCTATAATTTGCACTTTTCATAACTGTAATGCAATCTGGTCCACCAGATTTTTTATGCCTTTATTTGTCCAGGTGCAAAACAATGATGCTATCATTGTAGGGCAGCCTTCCAGATTCTAAGTTACAAAGCCCTTGGAGCAATAGCAATTCCTATTATTAAAATTTTTGTGGTGTACCAAGCCCCTACACTTCCTGGCCCTGCAGAAAGAGTTCTTGACAGTTGATAAGTGAGAGATCAGAGTATAAATAATGGTAAAAAGATAGCCAGGGAAGGAACAGCAACATTCAACTTATCAACATAAGACAGCAATGCCATCATCAGGACTTTTTCTCCATAGGTTCAAATTGACTTGGCTGTTTGAAGATTTAGAATTATATGGTTCATATAATCATTATGCTTAGTAAAGGTAAAGATTCCCTCTGCACATGTATACTGGTTGTGTCCAACTCTAGGGGTGGCACTCATCTCCTTTTCTAAGCCAAAGAGCCAGTGTTGTGCAAGTTTGTGTCAATGTGGCCAGCATGGCCAAATGCATTTCTG
The DNA here is from genome assembly GCA_029282475.1 of Phrynocephalus forsythii. NCBI lineage: Eukaryota > Metazoa > Chordata > Lepidosauria > Squamata > Agamidae > Phrynocephalus > Phrynocephalus forsythii. The sequence continues at coordinate 5,075,513 of JAPFRF010000011.1, forward strand.
CGCACAGAACACAGTTCATGCTTTGAGGCTAAGAAAGTAATTTTTGTTAAAATATTTTTATTCTTGAGAATTTGGACATTTTTAGATATATATTTCATGGTTTTTAGGCTACACTGTACTGTAGTATACTCCTTTATTTTATAGATTCAAATATGATTCAAGTTCTTGTCTGTAACTTTTGTATTAAAAGCTTATGGAAATCACACCTGCAGCTTTTCACAAACTACAAGATTAATTTTTAAGCATTTGCGCCTAGTTTTCCATAGCTGTAAAAATATGTTCAATACAATTTCACTTGTTACTTTTTGAAGTATTTTGTCCACATGCCTTATTTATCTTCTAGCAATTTATATATTAGCAATCTAGATGATTAAACTTGTAGAATTATATAAGCTGATGTTGCATGGAATTATATTAACAATGAAAGAGCTTATACAGTACCATGATAACCAGATGGATTTTGTTATGATTCGAAAAGACTATCTGATTTCATTCTGGAATTAATCCTTTTGTGGAATAAATGTTAGCTATGATAAAAACCAGCTTCTAATTGTTCCCTAGAGGCTATTAAAGCTCTGTAGGGTTCTTGCAGAGATATTCAGGCAGCAGACTCCCTGACCTGATAGATAAATGTTTGCCGCAACATTTAATTTTGTTAATTTTTGTTTCACCATCTTAATCATATCAGTTACCCTGAGTTTGAAATGAAAGGGTGCAAAATTGAAATAGTCCATTCATACATAGCTACTCAGAACTAAATTATGCAAATTTTAGTATGAAGATGTTCTTTTTATCCCAGTGGTTAGGAGGACATAACCAGAAATAACCCAAGACTGCTAACAAGTACAGTTAATTGGAAGATTTCTTTATTTATATTCATCACAGACAATAGAGGAAACTGTTAAAACTGTTAATGCCTTCGGCTCAAAAAGAAAGTAACACTTTCTAGCAGAAATCAGAACAGCAACACTCGGTGAAAAAGACAACATTTACAAAGACCTAGTCAGTTGTTACATATAGAATTTATCTCATGCAAAAGAGACTTTAATTCTTCTGTCACTAAGGCAGTCTGAATATAAAAATTAACTCTTTAAATACTCTGTGGTCTGCAAAATCAAGATGTATTAAATGAGGAGCTGTTTCAAGTATTACCTAGCACAGTGGTTCTCAAACTTCCCAATGCCGTGACCCTTTAATGTAGTTCCTCATGTGGTGGTGACCCCCTTGCCCTGCTTGGAAGAGGCCACAGGCCCCCTTTTACAGGCCACTGACACAGGTGCCATATAGAACCTCCCTCTACAGCCATCCTCAGCCAATCGCAGCCTCCAGTGCCATTGACTGGCATCCCCTCCAACCTATCAAGCTGAAACTCACTCTTCCCCACCCCTTCAAACCCCTCCTCCTCCAGACCCAAGCCCCTTGTGCCTTTTTCTTCACTGGCTCATGGCGACCCCTGTGAAATGGCCGTTCGACCCCCCAAAGGGGTCCCGACCCCGCAGGTTGGGAACCACTGACCTAGCACCACCTAATGTCCCACCAGCAATGACATTTAGTAGCAGGCCTAAAGTCCCAAAGCAAAGCTGGCAAATCAAAATATCAGCTCTTTAATACATACCCCTTAGCCTCTGGCAGCCCCAAAATCAGGTCAGTCCAAAACCCTCCTGAAATTAAGTTCTCATCTGTTCTTTCCTGTCTACTCAGCAAAAAATATTTCTTGGAGGAAATCCTGGATACTTCCAATACTTCTTTAACGTAAATGGAATTCAGCCTTTCCCCCCCTCTCTCTTTTATGCAGAAAAAAGACTTCTTGGGAAAACAGTTCTTTGTTGTATTTGTTATAAAACCAGAGGATTATGCTTGTGGAGGTTCAGTCCCATCCTCCATTCAAGGTAAGATGGGTAGGCCAAAAGGACAATGGGAAGACAGATAATAATCCTTTGTGTCATCTCAGACAATGGAATGTTGATGGAATGTTACCCATTCTAGGCTGCAGTGATAGTGCACTTAGGAAATGTCATTGTTTGAGCAAATGCAGTGAAATCCTAGAAAAGCTCAGCAAAGATGGAAGTTTCCCAAATGCATAATTTAATGAAAATCCTCCCAAGTAATAAGTTGCAGGACATTATCAACAGATGGGTCCTTCTTAAGCAGGGAGGAAATAACAAGTTCAGTGAATAGCATCTTTATTTGTTGTTGAAAAGCTGAGTGAGCCCACGGCGCAAAATAGGCCAATGCTATTTTAGGGTGATTAAGTATAATCTCCAAATCATCTGAAGTATCTGTTCCCTTCTTTACAGCTTTAGTTATGTTTCATCTTGAGTACTGCGTCCAGTTCTGGACACCTATCTCTAAGAAGGATGTCAGCAAACTGGGACAAGTTCAGAGGAAGGGGCAACAAGGATAAAAACTAAGGTGTCTGGGGGATTCTGGGAGTTGAGTCATGGCAACTGGATTTCTTTTCTTGTGGGATTGAAATGTTTCACTACTCATCTAGGTAGCTTCTTCAATCTGCAGAAAGTTGGTGGGAGGCTTCCAATTTATAGTTTATGAACTATACGAGCAAAGTCATAGATTTAAGCCTACAGTACCTGGAGCTCCCTAAGCATTGTTCAGCCAATGTGTTAATGAGAGAGAGAGAGGGGGGTGGGTGGGTGGGTGAGATAAAATGATGGGTGTCCCTACTTACTGCTACCACTGGACACTTTGATTTCACCCTACCTGTTGCTGACAAGTGGCTCCCAGAAGGTTATTACAAAGTCTGTGTGATCCTTTGCTTGAAAAAAATACCCTCAATACTTCCCTTGTCACCAATGATTTTGCATTAATTCCATCATATTAGTCTTTATTTATTTATATCACATCTTTCTTGTGAGATTTTTTATGCTACTGATCATACTGGATTGTAACCTGTTGCTAGATGACGGAGGCCAGAATTATAAGGGTGTTTGAATTCTCTTGTTGCAGGAAAGACCAACCACACCCGGGACCTCCAGCGAATGAAGAGCCTTGAAGTGACCATTGTCCCTTCAGTTAAAGGTTCCTGACTGTAATTCTTCATCTTGTCATGGTTAGCCTCAGGAAGATCAGTGAACTGCTTGGAAATACTGCTTTTTTCTGTATGTTGCATATATGAAATTAGTGTAGAGTCCTTGTGGAGCCTTAAATTCGGGTTCCTGCAGACCAACATAAATGTGAAGTTAAACTGCTATTTTGCATTTAACATATGGGGAGGCCTGATAATTATCAATATTGTGCTTGGCATCTCAGAATAATTTGTTGCAGATGGCCCTTCTAATGCTCATAGTTGCTTCAGAAGAGAGCTTTTATCCACGATCACAGCAGGTTACATTTCCTGCCCACATGCTCCATTCCGTTTAATTATATCTTCTGTCGACAGGTGATGTGTCTTCCTGTTTTCAGAATCCTGTGTGTTAATTGAAAACACATTTAGCTGGCCCTCAGAATAAACAACTGAATATTTATATCAGCATAAGTGCAGTGATAAACATTTGAATGACAAATAGCCACTAATTTTAAAAATAAATGTTATGCATTGTTAAAAGTAAGAAAAAATAAATTATAGCTTAAACACAGCATTGTAGTATTACAAAAGCAAAGAAAAAAATGATCATGAAAAGAAAAAGGGGAAGCAGAGAAAATTTTAAAAAAACTAAAATAAAACACAGGATGTCTATACGTTCTTCTCCTTTTTCATCGCATTTGTCCCACTTGGTGGTGGGGTCCGCTATTCTTGTTTTGGCCTTCCACTTGGCACAATTATGGGCTAGGTCCGGATGAATTTGAAACAACTTCGTGTTGTTCCCATGTGTGTTCATCAAAGTGCCGTTTTGGACGACCCCTTGGTCAGGATCCACTGATCTGCAGGGTGAGATCCTTTCTGGCCAGAGTTTCCTCATTGGTACACAGGGCATGTCCAAACCAACGCAGTCGGGCTTCACGCATCTTTTCAGCGATTGGTGCGATGCCGTATTTTGCTCAGATGTCATCATTTCACACATTGGTGTTTGATGTTGTACTACGCCATTTTAGCCAGGCACTGTTGATCCTCGATGTCACCTTGTAACTCAAACTCCCGTCGGCTGGGATCATGGAACCAAAGTATTTGAACTCCTTGGTTCTTGGTAGGTCAGTACTTGAATTGGATCATACCACATTCATTTGGGCCGGTTGTCAGATATTCTGTCTTCCTCACATTCAGGCAGAGGCCAAACCTTGTCAGGCGGTCACTCTATACCTGGCCCTGGGGCTCAAGATTTGCCTTATTCTCTGATGCAATAATGACATCATCAAGCACACTCTTAAAACAGAAAGGAAATTGGTTGTTTTCATCTGTGCTGTAATATATTAAATTAGTTTCAGTAAACCTGAATACAAGCACTGATCTATATGTAGCATGGCTTGAACCCAATATAAAAAGTAGGAACAGGAATCAATTCAAATTACTATTGGGACTATACCCTGAGTGTGGTCTTTGCCAGACTTGAGAATCACTATGATATTATATAAAGAGGACATTTCATTATAAACATGCTACAATTTTAGAAATAAAAAATCTAAGAAAGTTTTATACCATTCAATAGGAAATCTGTCTGGTCTTGGAGATTTAGCAGGATTCATATTCATAATCACTATCTTTATTTTATCGATAAAGTCAAAGTAAGAAGCTGTTGTAGCAAATCTCCTTTCATCAGGTTATCTGCCTTTATAACTTGGAACAGAATTGATATGATTGTTGATTTATTTCCACAGGGGTGTTATATTCGTTGTTTTCATATTTGATCAGTGGGATCTGATTTTAGCTCTTCTGTTGTCTAAGGTGATGTGCCAGGACCTTGCCTGGTCTCTCACTGCTTTCCCAATAATATTGAATTCAATCATTATTCCATTCCATTCCACTCAACGCCTACGATACCACTCCATTGTATTAACTGGTGTATTCTGCTTGCTTCTGCACGATATGCCAGTGAATCTCCACTTGTGTAAACCTTTGAGTGTATCCTAGCTGTTATGTATAATGACCTCTGATAGCCCGGTCTTGATCTTTTTCAGCCACAATGCAGGTGGTAGAGCCTGAATATGTCTGAGTTTAGTTACAGAACATATGAAAGCAATTGTATAATTGAAAGAAGAAGCTGGATATCTCTGTAACATTTTTGTGCTTTTTTATTATTATTACAAGTGGAAAAGACTGTGAAAAATAACTTGGATCATTGTTGGGCAACAGCAGCTGGTCTGGAGGCAATGTTCCCTCTACAGCACCCTTTGGAGACCTTACTGCTGTTTCTATTGAGAGGTGCAGTGTGTAGTTTGGAGGCCTGAGCCATGTGTGGTTAAATTAAAACAAGATGAAATACAATAATTTAATAGTTAATGCAGCATGATCCTTCCTGGGTTGTGGGCTACACATTGTCCTCTCTAATTTAGATACTGGGAGCAAAGATGTAGATTTTTAGTAGCAGAAGGGATGGGTTGTGGTTTTCTCTTCAAATGCTTACATTATGTGTGCTTTCCTTCCCTAGGTTCTGTTTATGTTCACGCCATCCTTTTCAGCTTTCTGAGCTTCTTCTCATTCTATCTGGGTGCATTGGTTGTTGCATTTGTGCAGTACCTGAGGTAGGTGATCCACACCAGCCAATTCACTTTGGAGATTAAGCCTCCTTCTCCTTTTACCAAAGTGCCTAATCCAGCAAGAAAGGAAGTGTGCAGGCAAGAAAATGTACAATTGCTGAGTGCTATTAAGTCTGAGGTCATGATGGGGTTGACTTGGCACTCTGTCTTTTTCTAGATATAGAAAACATTCACTGGACAAGTTTTATTATCCTTCATATGACTTTGTAATCAAAGGCTGAAATCCTATGTGTAATGTAAGCTAAATTTATAACTCCTCATCCATTTCTCCCTGGAAAACAGGGAGGGCTGTTCGGGTGGGGAATCCTGGAAGGACTCGGGATGGGGAGTGTAAACACATTAGCTTGGGCTCTGTACCTCTGGACAGCTACAGGCCATCATCTGGCCTGTTAAGGGGTTAATTTGATTCGCACTCCTTCCAGTTGCTGTGGTTCCCAGATGAGACTGTTGCTTCTGGAGCTTCTGAGGTGAGTGGTCCAGAAGGGCAATCGTGTAAGTGAGGGAGATGATGAGTCCATCTCTTTAGCAAAATACATGCCTTCTTTGGCCTCTCCAGTGTTGCAAATGGCAGGAGACCTTGATTCTGCTTCTTGCACTTCATCCATGCCCTGCTACAAGCAAAGAGGAAGATAACAGTTCAGCCTTTCCATTTCTAGAGCAATTCTGCATTTTAAAGAATAAGTGGTTGGTTACTTCTTGCAAGCTGCACTGTTTGGGCACAAGTGTGTAAAATGATGTTTCTGCCTGTTTGCAGAATCCGTAGGAAGACTTCAACGGGTGGACACATTCTCGATGATGGTAATTTTCTGGTTTATTGTATTCATATCACAAAGATGGAACATGTATTGTGGCCCATGGACTCTAATCTTCTGCTAATAGCAGAATCCCACCCACAGTATTATTGCAGGGTGGGCTTTTACTGGTTGATCTTTGAACATTCACACTTCTATGGCAAGGTCAGCAAAGGCAGCTTCAGGTACTTCTATAGTGTTAGCCAGGAGATTGGCATTCATTTCTCTCTTTGGGAAAGAGGAGGCTGTAGTGTTGCCATGCTTTGCCCCTGGCCCTTTCACAGGCTATTGACAAGCACCGCTTCTAATTTTTCTCTTTTGCTGCCACCAACTAGCTTCTCTAGCAAATTAATGCTTTCAGAATGATTTTAAATTGAATAAAGATAAAAAAGCTAATTTATTGCAAAGTAGAACCAAACTCATAAAGGCCAAAGTGTTTAGATACAAACAAAAGCAAGAATATAGCTCAAACACACTAAAGTTTGGTTACTGACAAAGTTGATCACATGCACACCCCGTTCTTAAGTTTACAGACATTCAACACTTAATTTTCCTCACAGAAATTTTAAAATCCTATCTCTTCTCTCTCTAATCTTTAACTGTCTCTCAGTCAGACCCTATTTATCTTTTCTCAATGAGTGTAGGTCCCTATCTGACCTTCTCTCAGACAGTGTCAGTCCCTATCTGACTAAATCAGTGCTGGGCAGAGCCTTAAATCCCCTCAGGCTCCTCCCTCAAACTCTCTCATTGGTCCTCAAACCACCAATCTACATAGACACATCTAATAAATTATTCAACACAAAGGGGTAAACGCCACAGTGGAACTCATGCTTCAAAAGTAAGTGCCTTCATCCCCTAACCTATGCAAGGGCAGCAGCTAGCAATGGAAAAAAAAACTTCTACAGCATTTTGTGCAGGTTTAGTCAGGTTTACTGTTACTTTCCAACTAACTAGATTTCTTTCTGGGACTCTGCTAGGCTCCCTTATTCATCTTAAGTTACAAAGTGGTATGGAGCTTTTCAAGGACTTGCACTTCTGTTGGAAAGTGGCCTGGCCACTTAAATGCCAAGGGGCATCTTCCTAGCAGCAGGCAAGGGAACCTGCTCCCTTCTGCCTTTGCCTCCTGGCCAGCCATCCTGCATGTTCCCACCCTTTGGATCAGGAGGAGCTGCCAGCGTCAGTATGGTGCCCATTTCCCACACAGTTTTCCTAGAGAAGCCCAGATAGTTCTTCTCACAGCAGAACCCATCTGTTTTTGTTTCCTGGAGTGGGTGAGAGGAGGACTTATGACCAGTCCAAATGAGAAGACTGTCCGTTTCCATTGTAGGGTCTGGAACTGGGACTGCCACTCATCCTATCACGGCCACCACCCCTGAGGGAAGCAGCTATGGAGCCATTGGTACGGTAACTCTTGATCCAAAGGACTTTGAAATATGACTGTGTGGCCTGTTGAGCTTTTATATGTGTTTTGTATTGTCTAAAATAATATTTAAGGAGGTGTTGAGAAGACCTGGAACAATGAGAGTATTGGTTGAACGCAGGATGTGGAGTGAGGTGCAAAGAAGAGGAGTCATCAAGTGCACTCATTGTTATGGATAGCAAAGAGCCAGTGCTGTCTATTCTTTAAATAAGGTGTAGGGAATAGCTGCCCCAGTATTGCACCTCCCTTATATCCATGACCTCTTGGAGACCATGTCTCTCCCCGCTGCCAGTTCTGTGTTCCCCTCTTGCTTCACCCATTCTGTTGGATGCTGCTTGTTCAAGACATGCCTTGAAGCGGCCCCTCCAGAAGGTAGCCCTCATCTTCCCCAGCCAGTGGACAAGAGGTACTGGTAGGTAGAAGCGCACACCCTTGGAAGCTGCTGTTTCAGAGTGCCTTGCACAGGTCAAAGTGGTGGCTCCCCAAGCCACCTTCCTGTGTTCCTTTCGCAAGAGAAGGGCAAAGGTGCTGGGAGGCAGGGAGAATAGGGATGATAGGCTGATGTTTGTGGAGGAGGGAGGGGCTCATGGTTCAACCCCTTTGGGAGAGGCATGCAGTGCTGTTGAAGGGGATTCTCCATGTGGTCTTTGCTGTAATAGAGGCAGTAGCAGCCAATTTATGAGACTTCTTTTAACTCTTTATAAACAAACAATCTAAAAAAAACCCACTGCCTTTCATGCAACTATCTTTTAGTGGCTTTTAATTCAGGTGGCATTACTTTGCCCTCCAAAGACAGGGATTTTGGAGGCCAAATGTTCTCTGGTTATTTCCAGATGAGTCGAGTTCTGGTGGTGGACAGCAGTTATCTTCTCTGGATCACAAGCCACCCGGTGGCTCTGACACAGACAGCTCAGTGGAAGAGGAGAGCGACTTTGACACCATGCCTGAAATTGACAGTGACAAGAACATTATCCGCACCAAGGTATCTCTTGCAGATTATTTGCGTAAGGGCTTTCTCCTCCTTCGGCATGACCCACCCCCACTCTCAGGACTGCAGTTGCCTGGGACGGGTCTTTTGCAAGAGTCTGCAGCATAGATGAAGCACCACCGTCGGGTCGCTGTAAGATCTAGAGAGTTTTGTTGCTATGCTTACCAGGGATGGCTGTGTCTCTGAGTACCTCTTCAGGCTATTTTTCTGTGTTGGAGAAGTGAGCCTCTTTATTCCCACAAATACCTGGGAGAATTCAGCTCAAGGCGTTTACCTTGGAAACCCAGGTGGCTGCCATGACCAGATCCGCATTCTATCATCTTTGCCAAATTGCCCAGATCCGCCCATATCTGGATGGCGACTCTCTGAGAACAGTGGTTCAAGCACTGGTGATCTCGAGGTTGGACTACTGCAATGCTCTTTACATGGGGTTGCCCTTGACTCTCCTCCGGCGCTTGCAGCGAGTACAAAATGCGGCAGCCAGGCTGGTGGTGGGTGCGCGTCATCATGACCACATCACGCCAGTTCTGGCTCACCTGCATTGGTTGCCCGTTGCATCCTGGATCAGATTCAAGGTCCTGGTTTTAGTTTATAAAACCCTCCATGGCTTGGGCCCGGACTACCTGTCAGAGCGGATCGTCCAGCGATCAACCTCGGCCTGTCCAGTCCGGCAGTTGCGAGCGCACTCTCTTCGGGTTGCCACCCTTAGAGAGGCCCAGAAAATGTCTACACGCAACCGGGCCTTCTTGGTGGCAGCCCCTTCTCTTTGGAACAGCCTCCCAAGCGAAGTGCGCTCTGCAGAGTCCCTGCTGGCCTTCCGCAAAGTGAAAAAAACTCTGCTTTTTCACGAGGCCTTTGGCAAGGTTTTGTAGGACCCCCCCCCGCCATCTACATTTTCACCTCCTCCGAGAGGTCTCATTACTGGGTTTTGTGCTTTAAAAAGAATTATTTGGTCATTAATGAAGTGCTGATTTTTAGTTACTACTACTGCTGCTGCTGCTGCTGCTTTTGCTGCTGTTGCTGCTGCTGCTGCTGCTAATACTGTTCTTGTGCAATCAAGTCAGAACTGACTTATATAGTGAGCCTAATAGGACTCAAGGCAAATGAGATACGTTAATTCCAGTCCCCCAGCGCCTTTCCATGACTGAGCGGGGATTTGAACTCAAGCCTCCTGTGTCCTAGTCAGTCAGTCTTTCCAAAACAACATACTGCATATCCACCACCACCACCACCACTACTGTACTATGATCCTCTACAAAAGCAACATTATAGGAGTACCAAAAAATTGTTACCCATCCCTCCAAAGGCAGTACTCAAATATTTCAGTAGCTGCTTTGTTTCTTTTTTAAAGGTAACAATGGTGCTAACTTCATTACTGAAAAAACTAGTACATGGCAGTAATGTCATTACCCTAAGAGAAGCGCCACATGGGATATTTTATTGGTAATAGTTTTGTCTGGTAACATATACATATTTGGGAAGTTTAAGATTGGAAAGAAAGGAAACTCGTCAAAGCCTGGAAGTGAAGGATTACAGGCGATTCTGTTCTAAAGCAGTTGAGTGATTCCCGGTGGTCAAATCCTTGTGCAAAAGAGATTTGCTCAGAATCCATTTGACTACTAGTAGAGCGTGTCATTCCAGCAGGACCACTCTGTCTCCCATCTCGGTGGTGGAGGGAGAAGTGGCAGAGGCTGGTTGCTGAAGTCAAAGAGGCTCCTGGCTTGTAATGGCTGCCCTGCTTCTTTAGCGGACCATTGCATGAAGAGATGGAATAGACCGGATTCTACCCATTAGATGAATTTGAGCAACAGAATGAAATGTTTGCAACCTGTTCCTTCCTTCTCCTTCTCCTTTCCCGTTGTTTCTACTGAACACAGAAAAAGGGGATTGTAATCTACGCCTGAATATCCTTGACCTGGAAAACCCTGAAAAGAGCCAGGATAAGTCAGAATTGTCTTGAGAGCACATGGTGATTATTATGTTCAGCAAGTGGCTCTGAAGCTCTGATAGTTCTTCAGATCAAGATTCCGCCCAATGATTACCATCAAAGGCTGGAGGAAAAGAAATCCATTTTATCAATTCAAAAGAAGTCTGTGTTGCCCTGTTGCGCTTTATGGTGTTTCTCTGCTCTCATGGCATGCCTGCCTATGGAGCACATACTGATAACTTGAAAGAGATAAAACATGGGAGATTATCTTCTTTTCTTTCACAAGGGGAGGTTTTCTTTAATCCTCCAAAATCCTCTGAAGGGCTTCTTGGCCTTCCATTCTTTCCTAGAACTGCCATGAGGGGTTGGGGCAAACACCTCCTGAGATGAAAAGCCTCTAGAACGCCTGTGCTTACCTAACTCTCATTTACAGTGCATGCAAGCATCACACGGTTGCAGCCACCTTTTTCCTCTCTGTTTTCTAGATGTTCCTGTATCTGTCTGATTTGTCCAGGAAAGACCGGAGAATTGTCACCAAAAAGTATAACATTTATTTCTGGTAAGTAAGAAGCAGGCCATTTCTCAACAGCTTAGCAGTCAGCCTTTTGTACTTGCTAAATACTGAGACAGAGAGAGAGAAAGAGAGAGAATGTATTCTCAAAGGCTTTAATCTAATACTTACTAATAGGAAGGAAATAGATGAAGGAGTGGAAACTGCAGGAACTTTAGGAGAGAGACCAACCATGGTCATATTAGAATTCACCATCACGCAGGCAAGGGTGACTGTACCAAGCCAGACTAATGTTCTAGGTTTTAAGAGAGCTGACTTCAACAAACTGAGAGATGGAATAGGAAGGATTCCATGGGTGGAAATCCTGAAGGGAAGAACAGTTCAGGGGCCTTGTGAAACTCTGAAAGATGAGATAATAAAGGCCCAAAGCAAAACAATACCACAGAGAAAGAAAAAATAAGCAACGTATGACAAGACTGGCATGGATGGATAGAGAGGCCTCCAACAAGGTAATGGACAAGAAGGACAAGTATAAAAATGGAAAAGGGCTAATAACTGGAACAGAATACAAGCAAATAGCTATAATCTGTAAGAATGGATTCAGGAAAACTAAAGCTCAAAATGAGCTAAGACTTGCATCAAATGCCAAAAATGACACAACAAGTTTCTTTCGATATGTAAGGAGCACTAGTGGGAGAAGATGACAAGAAGGCGAAAGGCAACAGGGTGAAAGCGGAGCTGCTTAACTCTTTTTTCGCATCTGTCTTTACGCTGCACCTGCCAAAAAAGCGAACACAGACCTAGGCTGCATCAAGAGAAGGGTGGCATCAATAACCCAGAAGTGGTAGTACCACTCTATACTGCCCAAGTGAGGCCACATTTGGAATAGTGTCCATTTCTGGTTACAACAATACAAACAAGACCCAGAGGCTCTAGAAAAAGTGCAGAGAAGAGCAATAAAGATGATAGAGGGACTGGAGGCCAAATCATATGGAGAGCGACTAAAAGAACTAGGCAAGTTTAGCCCGATGAAGGGAAGAGTGAGGGGAGACATGATGACAGTCTTCCAATACCTGAAGGATTACCACAGCGAAGAGGGCATTGATTTATTCTTAGTTGCATTTGAGGGTATGACAAGAACCAGTGGGTGGAAACTCAGCAGAGGGAGATCCAACCGGGAAACATGGAGAAATTTTCTGACAGTGAGAGCCATTAACCAGTGGAACAGCTTGCTTCCCAATGTTGTGGGTGCCATCTGTCTAGAATGGTATCAGGTCTCCCGCCTTGGGCAGGGGGTTGGTCTAGAAGACCTCCAAGGTCCTTTCCACCCCTGCAATGATTCTATGATTCACTAAACTTTGTCACCTCAACAACTGCTTTTTTTCCTGAGCCAACTATCAGTAAGTATTTTACAGATTTGAGAATGTCAGGTATCCGTTCAGTTACTTGTTCTGATTGCTGTGGCCCAGTCACAGAAATATTTTCTGTAAGAGGAAGTATAAAGGGGCCGAGAGAGGTGAAATGAAAGGCTTCACGTCTTCATCATAAAAATTCCTGTATGAGGAATTGCCCTGCTGTGATGGTTCAGTTTCGAGATCTGAATGTGCTCCCTAGAGTGTTGGTGTGGGTGGTCCTGAAATTGGATGATTGGGATGGAAATCTGGTGTACATAGGTGTTCATCATCTTACGCTTGTTGACAAATAATCATTTCCTGGTATTTTGGGGGCCCCCATAGGAACATCATCACAATTGCTGTTTTCTATGCGCTGCCTGTCATCCAGTTGGTGATCACATACCAAACAGTGAGTAATCTGCTTTCACTCCTCAGCTCAATTATGCCATCAAGACCAAACAGTTTTCTCACAAGCCACCCCCAGCTTCAGTGGACCCCAAACATGTTGGCACCCCATCACCTTTTTAACTTTTGAAAATACTTCATACCTCTTTTCTGTACCATCATTATGTCCTTTTCCATTCAGAAGTTGAGTCATGGCAACTGGACTTCTTTTCTTGTAAGAGGGAAACGTTTCACTACTCATCCTTTGTCAGTCTAACAAAACTACTTAGATGAGTAGTGGAACGTTTTGATCTCACAAGAAAAGAAGTCCAGTTGCCATGACTCAACTTCCAGATAACCTCACCTGGATGACTGAGAATCTTCACAGACACCATTTACCATTATTTATTTATTTATTTATTTATTTATTTATATTTATATTTATATTTATATTTATATTTATATTTATATTTATATTCTGCCCCCTTAGTGCAAACCGCACTAGATAAAGGTTCACACATGTCTAGAGCAGTCAACAAGACTCTGCTTTACCTCTCTTGCCATTTGACCTTCCGAGGTGTAATGATATGTACAGGATGCAAGTAAAGGTATCTATGTGGTTCTTTCCTCACTTTCCAGGTGGTGAATGTGACTGGAAACCAGGACATCTGCTATTATAACTTCCTCTGTGCTCACCCACTAGGAGTCCTGAGGTGTGTGTGTGTGTGGCTCCTCTTGCATGGATCGTAATTTATTCCCCACCCCCACCCCTGTTTACAATCAAGAACATTATTTGGTGGAGATAAGATGTGGTGTTCTCTGGCCTTAGCTCCTTCCAGTAACATAGAAGTCAGAAAAACTTAAGTCCTATTTGTTATTTATTTTACTTCATTCATTTATATATTTCCCCATTGGTGCAATGTACAATTCTGAGTGGTTGACATACTAAAATCGGAAAACAAATAGAATAATAAAATAAGAAGTAAAAGAAGTAAAATAAAATAATACAAAGCATTGGGTAATAAATCAGGTTTGGGAAACATTTTTGAGTGGCAGCCAAATTACAGTTTGAGAAGGATCTTTTTGAGAAGGTAACAGGACCGAGGGAGGTTTGAAATAGATTGTTGTGCTTTGTTGTTTTAAATGGGTTTAAATATTGGTTTTAGTAAACATTTTAATATACTACTTGATTAATTATTTTAAAAATATTTTATACCTACTGTTTTTAGCTGTTAAAAATTGTTTTTTTAATTATGTAAGCTGCCTTTGGTTCTTTTAAGGAGAAAGGCAAGACAAAAATATTTTAAATAACTAAATAAAAAAATCCATCAATTTGTGGTGATGAAGATATGAGGTGAAATTTTTAAAAAGTCATTCTGGCTAATGTGGCTACCTCCCACCAAACATGTGAAGCACATCTTGATGTTGTGCTCTTTTACTTAGGAGCAAACCGCAGCACTGTAGCTTTTAGCAGGGCAAAGCAGAGCTCAATTCCATGGCAACAGCTTCCAGGACTTCAAAATCAGTTTCCATGCAGCACCAGCACCAGCTTTCTACCTTGAAAAACAACCTGTAAATAATAAAAGATAATAGCAGAAGAAACTTACAAGCCATGCATTGTCCGTCCCTGTAACAAAGGTAGATGAAGCCTCTGGCTGGGCGTCTATGTCAAATGCAACATAAAAAGTCATTAATTCCTTCTCTCCAGGGGAAGAACATAGAACGTAGGAACAGCCTTGCTGGAACAGGCCACAGCCCATCCAGTCTAGCATTCTGTCTCACATAGCAGCTCACCATTTGCTTCAGGCTATTCCCAGGCAGATGTCTTCACCTGCTTACAATTCCCTGCAAATGGCATTGAGAGAGATCCTGCCTCTCTCTCCAACCCAGAGGTTGTCCTTAGGCATCCATAATGATATTGATACACTTGTTCTCCATGAACGTGTCCAGTCCTTTCTTAAAGCTGTCAAGGTGCAGAGGCTTCTTCAGTTGGTCAGCTGCCCACTTGCAAGGGGTAATGTTTCACCTTCTGCAATCACATACGCACTCAGGAGATCTCCTTGTCCACTTCCAGCTGCGCCAGCACTTGAGGAGCCTCTGCAAGGGTCTCAATTGCCTCTTTTGGCTGGAAGGTATTTTTGAAATGGATGAAACACGAACTCTGACATAGGACAGATATATTTATATGTTTGTAAAAACAACAACAACATGTTTTGGTAAAGTTACATGATCATGGAAAACTGCAAACACTGGGGAAGTGGCGGTTCCCTTCAGGAAGCGCGGCCTTCCCTCTCTGCCCCCCTAGGCCTTAGGAGGAACAGCCGCTTCACAGGATTCTTTAAACATTTAGTAAGGCACTATTTTTAAACCATTTTATCAAATCTCTTGCCATTTTTAGTTTCATTTTAGCTTAATTTTAGTTTTTGTTGTTGATTTATGTATATATTTTTATTTTGTACATTGTATTTTGGTTTTTAAAATGTATTCCTTTGTTTGTTGTTACATGTTGTAAACCGCCCAGAGTAGCCCTTGGTCTAGATGGGCGGTATAAAAGTCTAATAAATAATATAAATAAATAAATAAATATGGTGTGTGTTGGGGGGGGGCATAGGCAGAAAGGGAAACTTAGCTCTGAAGTGGACAAATATAAAAGGGGGTTATTTGTCCCTTTGCATTTGTCAGGGTCTCTGGAAGTCGTAAATACCAAGTGCTGTATATAAGCTGAATCGGTTATATTCAATTATTATCGTGATTCTCCATGTAAAGGCGCCACAGGGCTCCTTCCTTCCTTCCTCCTCCTCCTCCTCCTCCTTGCTTTACTGAAACCGAGCAACCTGTTTTAATGTAAGTTAATATTAACACAATTAAATAGGCAGATATTTGATTTTTTTATTATTAAAGGTATAATTTAGTTTACAGAAGTGTTTAATTAAACATTAAAACCATAATTTCATTTAATTAAGTTTAGGTAAAAATATTAAAGTTTGTTAAACATAGATATTATATTTCCTTAAGTGTGCTATTATAAGTTAGCTTGTGTGAATTTAAGGGACACATATTTTGTCCTTTTGATCATCTTCCCTGCACGATCAGCACCTCCAGCTAGCATGGCCAATGTTCAGGAGGTATGGGAACTGTTGTTCCAAACATGTAGGGCGTATCATTTGTGTACTCTGGGATCAGCCATGAATCCCGGAGGCATTCCGACTTGCATTTGCAGACTGCGGCCATTTGGATCAGCTGCTTTTATTTCGTTAAAAGCTTAAAAAGTGAAAAGGGGATGGGGGTTCTCTTGTTATCTTTTAAAACCTGCCATGCTATTTGAAAATGTGACAAATGTAAGGAACTGGTTTTTAAAAAGCCTCATTGATTTTTAAAGGTGTTCAACTAGTCCTGTCAAACAGGTAGACTGGGGGCTACCAGTAGCCTGTGAAGGGTTCAAAAGTAGACCGCCAGCCATCAATAAAAAATGTGAGGGGATAAGTTCTCCACCTCTGCTTCGACCACCACTGCCCCAGCAAAGCTCTGGGTCTGTCCCACTGTCTCAGCCAAGCAGGGCAGATCAAGGGCCCTGGCACAGTCCCCTGCTCTCCCTAATGGCCAGATGCTCAGAACAGATAAAATTCATAAGTAGAGGTTTTAGTGTAGTAGCCCTCAGGCACTTTCGTCCAGAAAAAGAAGATCTCGGCCCGTTCAAAGTTGGACAGCCCTCTCCTAGATCATTGGTTCTCAACCTGTGGGTCCCCCCAGATGTTCCTGGACTGCAACTCCCAGAAATCCTGGCAAGCTCAGCTAGTGAGGAAGACTTCTGGGAGTTGCAGTCCAAAACATCTGGGGACAGCCAGGTGGAGAACCCCTGTTATAGATTTTACTGTGCACCGAGCGAGTCCTCTTGCTCCTCTCATGTTGGCTTTTCTTTCTTCCAGTGCTTTTAACAACGTCCTGAGCAACGTGGGCCACCTGCTGCTGGGCTTTCTCTTCCTGCTGATTGTCTTGCGCCGAGACATCCTCCACAGGCGCTCCCTGGAAGCCAAAGAAATCTATACCCTGGTACCACCCTCCGTTAGGTCTGGCAGAAAGAGGAAGATCTTTGGGGCAGGAAGGAGCTCCTGGTGGGAATTGGTGGGCCCTTATTCCCCGTGTTGGAAAATATGGCATTTCTTCCAACACTTGAGTATTCGGTGGTTACTTCATGTCCGTTTTGCCTCTCTTAGTGTTGTGCTTAGGAGTGGTACTAAAAGAGTGTTACTTCACGTCTGTCGCGCAACTACTGAATTTTGTCTCAATCACGACCCCGGAACAGGTGCTAAGTACGACAGTACTGTTCCTGGTACTAGGGTAGGGTTTTCCCTTATTCCTGCTTTCTGTTCTGAGACAAGACACCACGTAGTAACGACTGTGTTAACCTGGTGGGCATTTATTAGCACAGCTTTTGTGTCCATCTAGTGGTTAGTGGCTGAAGCAACATATCCCATTAATTTCCCTACGGAAAAAACTATGCAACTCAAATGTATAAGAAAGAAAATATGTTCAATTCTGCTGCATTGGTGTATGAAACCCAGAATACCACTAATATGAAATAATGAAAAAGAAATCCTCCCCCCCCCAAAAAAAGGAAAAAGAAAGGTAGACAAATTCAGTGTTTGTCATAGTACAAGACCATGAGGTAACACTTGCCATACTACAAGTTATCACAACCATGGGAACATGGAAACAGGGACAAAATCATGTGATCGTGACCAATGCTATCATGGTACAAAACTAGTCATGGAACAAAGAAGGACGTGAAGTAACCGCCATAGCTCCAGAGAGGCAGGACCAGTCCAGCTCCCCAAAATAGAAGCCTTATAGCTGGAGTGATCAAAAAGGTCCCCCTTGGGCAAGGATCAGAGTTAGGGTGCCCTTTCTCTTGATGTAAGGTGACCTACAGGAAAGCAATCACGGCAGACTGCTCTATTAGCATTCCAGATTGTGATCTACTATTTCCCCATGTGATCGCACGCAGAATGTTAGAAGCAAAGGCCCTCTTGGCATGCTGTCTTAGCACGCAAGACTGTGTGGCATGGGTCCCTTTCCCCCCCCCTTTAAATTCTTAAATGAAGCAGCTACAGACTGCTTTCATCCTATACGAGTAGACTTGTAGACTGCATTGTTGTGTTCCGGGAATAGTTTTTCCCCCTGCAAGATGAACAGCCGGGAGAAGGTAGTTCTGGCATGTGCCAAAATGTCTTCCCAGCCCTAGAATTTATATTCTGTCAGCCTGCACACTGTTGTGGGTCCAGGACCAAAATATGAGGGAGCAAAGTATGGTAATATTGTAATATTTTAGTCAAGGTATTGTGAGAGCAGCACATAGACAAATCTTTGCAGCCCCTCCACCTGTGAAGTCCTTTGATGGGCATTACAAACAGCTTTTAAATCAGATGTCAGTGATCAGAAGTCAGATGATGAGGCTGAGACATAGCTGTGACACTGGCTTTCAGAGGGAAATGATGAGAGGATGGTGATAACAGGCTGTAGAAATAAAAGTTATGAGAGGTTCCAAAAGACACAAAGATAGATACAAGCCAGGAGCTCAGAAACCTAGGGAGAATAAGGTGAAACGGAGAAGAAGAACCATTTAAGTGAAAGGAGAACTGAAGGAAGCTCAGACTCAAAGAGTCTCTGTTCTGCAGGGCAGGAACAGAGAAGGGACATGTCCCTGCAAACCCATGCAGTGATGTGTCAGTTATCAAAACACTGAGGGGAAAATCCAGCTTGGGGAAACAGAGGACAAGAGGGAAGAGCAGGCTAAATAGATGGGTTTTAGGCACAGTATCCTGGAGACATCCAGTCGTTGTGGGTGGATACAAGGATCACTCTGAATCACCTGAACTCCACTTTCAAGTGTCCCTGTGATTGCCAAATTTCTGGTTTTAGACTATTGCCATTTTTTTTTGTTTTGTCTGAGGAAATAATGCTGAGAAAATCAGCAAGGTGGATCATTAACCATGATTGCTATTTAAATTCTGACTAGGTAGTGCCCTTAGGCCTTTGGAGGCCATCTTCAGCAGTTTCTTGGGCCTCCATTCATTTATGACAGGGGTCCTCGAAGTTTTCAAACAGTGGGCCAGTCCACCACCCCCAGACACCACTGGGGGCCGAACCACAGTCCAAAAAAAAAAAAAAGGCCGACATGGGGAAAAGGGGGGGGGGAGGGGCAAGTGGGCAGAGCCCTCCCACAATCGGCCCATGATTAGTGCATCTCCAGGGCCTCAGAATGCCTCCTGCTCCCGATTGCTGCCCTGAGGTGCCACCACTGGGATCCCTCTGCTGCGCCTCTTCCTCCTCCTCCTCCTCCAGTGGCAGCGGCTGAAGCAACTCTCCTTCCTTCCTTCCTTCCTTCATTGCGTCGGAAAGGAGGCGGCAGGCCAGGAAAACTCAGGCCTCTCATCACCTTCTGGGCGGCCACAGGATGAGGAGCAGCAGCAGCAGCGGCGGCAAAGGTGGCAAGGCTGACACCACAGTGTGCAGATCCAGCCATGCACCCTGGCCATCACGCCCTCACTGCGCCCCAGAGGGAAAGCTGCCTCCTCTCTTGGCCTGGCCCTGCCTGGTGTGCTGCACATGAAGAAGGGAGGGAGCAAGAGCTGGGAAGGAGGGAGGAGAGGCAGGAAGGCCTGCCCAAAGCCACCCTCAGCCTGCTCACTGGTCAAGCCCAGCCAGGCTCTGATGCATTATTGCCTCGCCAGCCCACCCATCACCAACCGGGGACAAATGCAGCCCCACCAGCCTCCCAGGAACCAGACCTGGGCCACCATTGGCCTTCCCTTCCCTTCTCTTCTTTCTCTGCCACCTCCTCCTCGCTGGTCTCTAACCCAATGGTGGTGGCAGCGGCCACAGTCTCCAGCCATGGCTGGGCTCCCTCCTCTCCTCCCTCATTCCACGGAGCAAGAGAGCAGCTTGGAGGGGGCTGGGTGGGCAGGAAGTAGTTCCGTTTCCCCCTCAATTGCCCGCCATCCATCCCTCCGTTGGTTCACTGCCGTGGCTGCTCCGGCTAGAAAGGCTGGCAGGCACCTCCGGCTGCCCCCTTTCTTCCTTACAACCACAATAACACAGGTGGCGGCCACACAAAGAAGGCAAGTGGGTGGGGTGGAGGAGGAGCAGGGCCTGGGGCTCGGGGCCATGGAGGGAGTGGGAGACCTTGCTGTGGCCCTCCCACTTTGAACTGCCCCACTAGCCAGCATGCTGATCATCTGGGCCGTAGTTGGGGGGAGTGGGAGAAGCGACATAGCCCACTGCTTTGAACTGCCTCAGCAACAGAAGCAGCTGCAGAGGCTGGCTTGCTCACAAAGCAGGGGTAGGTGGGGAGGTTGCAATTGGTCCCGGGGACCAGCTTCAGGACCCAGAGAGGCTGCATTTGACCCCAGGCCATAGTTTAAGGACCCCTGATTTATGAGGATGTTGCGAATGCTGAGTTTATGACATATCTTCAGATCTGCACTGTGCAGTGAGCTTTTAAGCGCAGCGTGATTAATGACAAGCTACATCTGTCTAAGTTTGACTTGTGTATGTCAATGGGCTAGAAGAGTGCAAACATTTAACCTTTGCTAGTGGGTTGATCGCATCTTGCGGAGCCGGAGCAGCAGAGAATCTGAAATGGACACCTGGAACAGTGCTGATAAGCTTCTAGCAGACATACTACATTTTCTTTGAAATACTACCTCTCCGAAAGAGCAAAGCCTGCTTGCTAACTTAGTAGTTTAGACATCTGGCTGGGGGACCAAAGGTTGGGAGTTTGATTCCCCAACCTGCCTCCTGCAAGGAGAGCCAGCCTGTGTAGCTGTGGGCATGCCACAAAGTAACAGAGCGGCCCCAGAAGAAGGGGGGAAACCACTTCTGAGTTGTCTTTTCTTGGAAAACCCTGAAAAGGGGTCACCATAAGTTAGAACCGACTTGATGTCCCATGGCCATTATTGTTTAAAAAGCCCAAGTGCCTTTGTTAAGCCTAGTCTGGGGTTATCTGCTTATTGGCGTTATTAAGGACAATCTGTAAAACTGGATAGTTGCTCTCCAATGAAGAAAGACTCCCAAGTTTACCATGTGAACTGACCATCCATGATACTGCTTTTGGACCTTCCCTGCTCTTCCTTTTTCAGGAATATGGAATCCCCAAGCACTTTGGCCTTTTCTATGCCATGGGCATAGCTTTGATCATGGAAGGTGTCCTCAGCGCCTGCTACCACGTCTGCCCCAACTACTCCAACTTCCAGTTTGGTAAGCAGAGAGTTAGCCGGAAACAAGGGCCATGGACTTGCCGAACACTGGCTCTTTGGCTTGAATACGGAGATGAGCACCGCCCCCTACCCTAGAGTCGGACACGACTAGCACGCATGTGCGGGGGGAACCCTTACCTTGACTTTGACCTTGCACTTGACTATGCAGATGTAATGTCCCAGTGAAGTTTTTGCCGTTAACTAGGAAAGCCTTCAATGCTCTCTTGTTTAAAAAAGCAAAAGAAGAGGGTTTTTGTTTTCTCTTCCTCTTTTCTTACATGTTTAATTTACTTTTTTATTCCCATTTTGGTGATTCAAGTGTGTAAGAACGCCAGTCTTCCTGTGATGCTTATGAGCCATTCTGGAGGGGTGGAGTGTGAATTGGAAACACTGCCAGTCATTTCATGGTGGTCTTTCCCCCCCCTTTCTCTGACAGATACCTCCTTCATGTACATGATTGCAGGGCTGTGCATGCTAAAGCTCTACCAGACGCGCCATCCTGACATCAATGCCAGTGCCTACTCGGCCTATGCCTCGTTTGCGGTGGTCATTTGCCTTGCAGTGCTGGGAGTGGTACGTCACTGTGCGAGACATCCCTTTCTTTACAAAGCGAATAGTTACTGCAAACGTGGGGGAATGCTGAGAATGGAAATGGGGGTGGGGGCGGTGGCTTCTGAAACAAATGCCTTGTGGTATCAAGGCTGCCAAGCCCTGCAACTGTGTGTGAATCGCAACTTAAGTTCTGGAATTGCCAAGTGTTAGAAAACAGGAGTTCCAGCTACTTTCATCCCACACTATCATTTATGGAGGGCTTTTTTTTTTACATACAAGTCCTCAGATTTTAAAAATTGAGTTATTATTCATACAAATCCCCCTCTTTTTTTTTGGGGGTGGCATTTTACAAAGAACAGGTATGACAGGTCCTTATGCCAGGAATCTCACAATGTTTATTTTGTTGGGGATTGTCATGTCTTGTGATTGTATTTGGGTAGTCATTGTGAGGTGATATGCATGTACACCACCCAGAGTTCCCTTTGGGAAAATCGGGCAGTTTATCAGCGAAATAAATAAATAAATAAATAAATAAATAAATAAATAAATAAATAAATAAATAAATGTATAGCAGATGCATGGAAGGATCAGCAGAGGATGGGGAGGGTGGTAATAGAGACTTGGGTAGGCAGGAAAAGAATGTCTGCTTATTTTAAGTTGACTTGGCTATAGAACAAATCCACATGGGCCTTTGTCCCACTGTTTGCTGCACTGGTGAGCTGGGTTAGTCCAGTCTTTTTTCCAATATCCACACATAGACATAACTAGAACAGGCCAATTTGTTCCAACTGGTACCTTTTGACCCCTTTGGGGGGGGGTCCTGCTCTTTTGGAATATGTTGGAGGGCTCCAATTTAGTCCATTCCTAGCAAGTAGAGTAGCGTGGAACAGACTAAACCAGAGCCTTAAGCTCCATCTGGTGTCAATTTCCTGTATTCTTAAGTAGTTTATGAGCTGCTTCAGGATATCAGATACTGAATGCCTACCCTGATTGTCTGTGGAGGGTCTTTTTTAAGATGACTCTACTAACTAGATCATCATTAATGGACTGAATCACTTCATTCAACTTTTCAAACATTCTTGGCCTGTCTGTGCATTGCTGATCAAAACCATGGCTGTGGGCAGTTTCTCCATCAGCAGTACAAGATAGGCAAAGAAAAATAAGTAAATGAAGTGCTTCATCTCATCAGCTATGATCTGGTTTGAGAATCAGGGGAAGTGCTTAAATGACAGCAGATTGGGCTACAAAGGGTTATTTGCCATTTGGACTGAACGAGGAGGCCAAATGGCACATTGCTGTTCCCCTCACCTCAGCTACCCACACCAAAATGACACGCCTGATCCTCACCCCAGCCCCCATATGTGCTACTATACCTGCGACAGCCCACTAAGGTCCTTGGCAGGCTATATAAGTTAGGATAGACTAGAGTAGGAACTTTTTTAGCTTTTGCGTTGTTAGCCACCCAGAGTTCCCGTTGGGAAGATGGAGCGGGATATAAGTATTTAAATAAATAAATAAATAAATAAACTGGCAAAACCATTCCAATATTCCTGCAAAGAAAACTCTATGGACATGGGGTCACACAAGAGTCAGTCACAACTGTAACGACACAACACACAGACTTTGTTATGCCAGAAGAAGACCACTGTGTCTCTCTGAAAAAGCGTGTTTTGTGTTGCCAGTGAAGTGTATTGAATGAAAATCACCTTAGTGATTTGATGCTATCAAAAGGAGGTTAGCTATTAACTACCCACCGCACAGCACAGATCAGCCCCTGAACCAGATTTTTTTGTCATGTGGTATGAAATGAAGAGCTGCAGTATAAGAGTATGCATCTCAACCAGCCCTTGCTGGATGAATTTGGAAAATATTAATTGTAGGGTGTATTTAAACTCCTTTTATTGAAATTGCTGGCAAGCTGGGTCTGGAAAGCTGATGAGCACAATCCATATTTAGTTTTCCCTCCGTCCCTCCCCATCCTCCCTCCTTGCTTGTTCCTTGCAGGTATTTGGGAAAAATTCCATCTGGTTCTGGGTCCTCTTCTCAGTCATCCACGTGATAGCTTCACTTGGTCTCAGCACCCAGATCTACTACATGGGGCGTTTCAAGATAGGTAAGTGGTGCTGGGTATCAGTGCTCCTTCTAACCACAGCCACCTACCGGTAGAGGAGCAACTCCAGGGGAGCAGTCAGTGCTGCTGCTGCTGCTGCTGCTGCTGCCTTCTGAGATGTTGGTGGACTGCAACACCCGTCACCCCTCAACTGTTGGTTATTTTGGTTGTGACAGAAGGGGGAAAGAAGCCCAGAATCCTCTGGAAGGCCTGCAGTCCCAGACATGGCATGAAAGCATTGCCGTGTTGCCAATTCTTATTGCTTGTGTGTGTGAAATTAGAACTAAGATGCCGTGTTGACTTTTCTGTTTTTTGTCTGATACGTAAGGTTAGACTAGAGATGTAAAATTTCTGGAAATTTTGAAGCTTGGAAAAAAACCTCCGTTTTTTCCCATGGGTGGTGAGGGGTGGTGGAAATTTTTGGAAAAATTGAAAAAATGCTAAACTATAGCACTTTCCTCCCCCTTTAATAGCTTGAAAGTCATTCTGTTCCTTTAGGAACATAAAATATGACTATGGACAATTAGACTTGGCATTAAAATTAACAAATGGAGTAAAATTCCCCTGAACTGTTTACTAGGTTATGTGGAACAAAAAAAAAAACCTCTACAATGTTTAAGAAATTCAGAATCAATAATTATTCATATTTCCTCTCCAAAATATTAAATAAAAATAAAATAAAAACCTCATTCTCATAAAAAGAGAGGGAAAATGTATAGAAGGGAGTGGGAGTAAGTCAATGAAGGGGCATGAAAGTTAATCAGAATCATTTTTGTTGGTCTGTATTTTCTTCCAGTGCTTTGAGGCCTAGTGCAGAGGACAGAACAGAACCAAAAACACTCACCCACATGCAAAAACAAAAGTGAAACCTTTTTTCTTTTTCTTCTGACAGTAGCAGCACCTCAACACCCTGTCTTAAAATATTTTATTCATCATTTCAAAATAAAACCCAGGATCATTTATTTCTTTTTTCAATTTTTCCAGAGTTTCTGGAAAAAACCAAAAAGGCTTTGGGGAAAAAATGGGAAAAATGAGTCCCCCCCCTGATTTTTTCCACCACCACCCTGGCCTTCACACCTCTAGCTAAGACTAGGCAGTTGTACCTTAGAGCTGCTCACACAGAAGGTAGTAATTCCTCTGCTTCTCCTCTGTTTAAGAGCCTCACTTGTATAGTACAGTATAACTGTATCATCCAGTCAGGGCCTCTTTCGTTCTCTTTCAGGTTCAGGGAGGCAGGCCTGCGGGTGGGTGGGTGGGTGGGTGTGCATGGGCACCCTCACTCTCTGTCTGCATCCCTGATGGCTAAGTGGTCTGGAAAAGCTCCTGGCCAGAGATTATGTGTTTGTCCTCCTTTGTGTGCCCTCTGGCTCCTCTCACAAGCCTCTTTCTCTCCCCCCCCCTTTGTCTCTTCTCCTTTGCTTTGCCTCAGATGTCACTGAGCCAGGTAACCAGCTTTTTCTTGTTTTCACCTTTCCCATTTGGGCTGAGGAAGAAAGCCTTTTCTTTATTCTAGCTTGATGCCGTCTAGATGTGCTGGAGTTTCATTCCTGTTTGCTCAGTGCAGCAATGCTGGCTGGTGTGATGGAAACTGTAGTTTGACACAAAGGTGCCCAGTTGTTGAAACCTAGTACAGTAACATCTCAGTATCCATGGGGGGATTGGTTCTGGGCTGCCCTGTGGATACCAAATCCATGGATAAGAGTGAACACCCTTTCAGCTCCTCTAAAAATCAAATGTAACCCCTTCCAATTCCCCCAAATCTGGAGTTGTGTTTTCACACGATTTGCAGCAGCTTCTTGCTTTGCTTTCTTACAGTTGCTTGTTTTACAGCACCCTTTTGCGACTGCGATTTACTGCATTTAATTACTATTTAATTATTATTTAATTATTTTGGGGGGTCAACCACGGATCCACTGAATCAGCATCCACTATGTGAGCATCCGCTGAATCAGTGGATACGGGAGGTGCTACTGTAGTTCAAACCCTTATTGTTAAAAATGGGCCAGTAGCTTTGGCTAGCACTTGAGCCACCAGTGTTCTTTCTGCCCATAACAATCTGTGGAGATGGGTATCCTGCCAGCCTGCTGGAGATTTGTCTAAAACTACGGTTGGAAAGACATAACTGAACACAAATGTTCAACAGTGCCATGGGAAGGTGCTCTCATGTTTTCTTCTGAATATTTTGATGCTGCTTCTCAGAAGTCCCCAAGTCAGTGACAGCTTAAAAAAAGTGTAAGTAAGTAATCCTTTTATTGATCAGTCCTATGACCATATCAACCAATAAAACAATAGTAATATAAAATACATTAATTAACATACAATATACAGTCACCCCCCGCCATTTCGTGGTTCATGTACTGCGGTCCCACTACATCGTGGGATCGCAGTACCTGCACCTCGGAGCCGCGCAGGGGGCGATCAGGTCGCTCCGTGCCACGCCCCCATACTTCTCTGAGAAGCCTCAGAGCCGCGGGGGGCGGGGGGGGGTTAGTCAACATTCTAACTAGTATCAGTTGTGATTTCCAAGTCCTCACGGCCTTCTTTTGGGTATTATGAGAGTACAGATAACAGTTTCCAAATTATTCCCTGTCCTGGAAAGGTGAAGAACCAATGCCCCAGCCTTAGCTGGTATTTGATCCACAGATCCCTGTCAAACATCAAGACATGGATTTGGATCTCTATGCACCCCCTGTGCAATCCCAGTTTCTGAGTGAAAGTGTATGCCTCTCTGCATCAGGGTGTGTTTGCAAACATAAATCAGCCTGAGTGCTCACTATTGTAGTGTTCTTCTGTGTGCCCTTGCAGCAGAGGAGGGGAGGTCTTCAGATGAGCCAGGTCTACTTTGAATTTACTGGAAGGCAGAACCAGTTGCAAATGATGAGAGCTTAGAATTAAAGATCGAGATGTCTCAGGGTACATTCTTTCTCCAATCCCAGAACCGGATGGAACACACAGTTCTTTAACAAAGAAGTCACCCCAACTTTTTCTTCATTTCATCACCCTCTTGTCGGTGGAGAAGACCGTTTTGTGGTTAATTCTGAGAGTTGGGATCTACTGCATGTCATCCACCATTGGCTTTGTAGACCCTGACCCTCCTTTCTTTCTTGACAGCATGGAAATATACAGCTCCCTTCATTACAGCATTCCTAATGCCAAATTGTCCACCAGGGGACTAACATGTTTTCCTCCTTGTGCTCTTGTTTCTGGCAGACTTTGGAATTTTCCAACGTGCATTTCTGGTGTTATACACAGACTGCATCCAGCAGTGCAGCCGACCAATGTACATGGTAAGTATCTCCCAGGGATGCCAGACATGTCCAGTTTGGAAAACTATTTTCTTTTTTTTTAACCTGAGCCTGTTTAAAGAGGTCAGGAAAAAGGTGATGATGATGTTTCTGCTAAAGTACTAATTAAATAACAATATAAAAATGGATTACCTTTGGATGGACCACATTTAGAGGTGGGCACTTAGAATTTGTATGAACCACTGCACCTGAGTATCTTGCCCCCCCCCCCAAAAAAAAACACCTAGACTAGAGCAGTGCCAATTGTGGATGCCACACGGCCGTCTCTTTCCCCACCTCCCCATGCAGCCAACCACTTCATTGCAGGGGCAGGACAGAGAGCGTCCCTGCTCAGCCACAGTGTAGTCAGCTGTGCCCAAGATTGGTGTGGGTTTGATGACTTTGGAGCATCTCTGGGCACTTTCACACGACCCCTAAGATCTGCTGGCAACTTAAATTCGAACCAGATATCTTTGGGGGGGGGGTTGTTCCTCTTCCTGTGTTCCCACCCCTCCACACTCCCTTGCTCCTTTCTGTGTGAGGGGAGGGAGAAAAAAGGAGAAAAGAATGCAGGCTCACCTCCGTTCTGCCATTGAGCTGCCCTGGGAAGCATTCCAGTCTCTTAAAGGGGTGGGGGCAAAAAAAAAAAAAAAAAAAACAGAAGGGGAGGAGAGCCCGGCATTCACTGCTTTGCAATCCGCATCAGAAATGTTTCACCTTTGGAGACCAGGTACTTGGAAAATGCGCTGGGATGCGCTTAAGTGGCCGTGGTCGTACTTAATTTTTTTTTTAAGTCCGGAGCTGGTGGGAAAACAATTTTAAGGTCCGCATCTGGGAGCCCTTTGCCTCGGATTTTAGGGGTCGTGTAAAAGCGCCCTCTCCCACAGTGACAGAACTAGGCATACTGTTAGGGATGGTGTATTAAAGGAACACTTGAATACATTTCTGTCACTTCTTTTCAGGCATTTCTTTTCAGGAATGCTTCTCTAAATCCTACATCTTGTCTTCCTCTTGCTCTCTCTGACTGAAAACCCTTCAGCATCATATGAGGCGTTCTTTCTGTTTACTCTGCCCTTGGATCGATCGTGCAAGCAGGAAAGGGTCCAGCCCCTCCCCCCCTGCTCTTTTTGCTGCTTGGAAAATGATTCACCTGCAAAGAGGAGAGCCCTGCTGGTGTGGACCCTCTGCAGATGAACAGCGACCTTGGAAAACCGGGGTTCTTGCTTATTGGCATAAGCTCCCGGTGAGCAGCAGTCTCTCTTCTGCAGACACCTCTCTGGACTTGTGAAGAAAGGAGAACCAAGAGGGAAGGACGTGGGTGCTTTTCTGCTCATGGGATGAATAAAAACAGAATGAAGCGATGAGTGGGGTCATGTCTGGAAGGGGTTTTACTGCTTAATTTGCTTTTACTCTTCCCTAAACACAGTTCCCTAAATGCTCAACCACTCCAGTTGCACTTTCTTCTTCTTCTTCTTCTTTCTTCCTTCTTCCTGTAGGACAGAATGGTCCTGCTTGTTGTGGGGAACCTGGTGAACTGCTCTTTGTAAGTAGCAAAAGTATCTGTACGCGTAACATGATATGATGTGCTCAGACATGTTGTATGGAGAATGAGTTTGTGCTCAGATCCTAGAAAAGGTTTCTACTTATAGTCTGCCAATTTTTCAATTGTGGGGGGTCACTTTTAGACTGGGATCTCTAGTTAGGAGTGCAGTCCCTTTTCTCGCCCTCAGATCAATTTTCTGCAAGCTTCAGACGTGTTAAGTCTGGCCTGTGGAAAGAAATGGCTGCTTCGGTGCTTATGTGTGTGAATGTAGTCTAGTTCTTGGCAAAGCTTGTGAGGTTAGAGAACTGACCACCTGTGTGATCAAACATGGAGGGCTGAGAATGATGACACCAATCAAAAGAAATGAGAGCTTTAGAAAGCCATCTGGAACAAATAGCACCCCCAGAGCAGCTGATCCTGTAGACAAAATAAGGATTAACTCATATAACTCTAATTAATAGTTTTTGAAAACAGGCTCCCTCCCACAAATCCAGGGGCCTGTGAATGAACTCCTCAGTATAAATATACTCCAGAGAGTCACATATTTCATTTGGTGGCTTCCAAGCTTTTATATGGGCTTTCCCCCCTTGTTCTGAAGGGTTGAGATTCTTCTTCTCAAGCTTAACAAATGACAGCAATAATTTAAAGCTAGGACATGTTGCTATTCCCCATCTTTCCTGCCTTTGGCTCCACCCACCTGTCAGGAACATGGCCCTGAGAACTTCTCTGACATAGTGTTTGGCCCTCAGGCCAAAAGTGGTTATTTTCCATTACCCAATGTCTACCTTGGTGGTAGCAATTACCCTTTAAGGCAGGATGGTCCTGTGCTAGAGAGATTCTCCACATAAGGAGGATCTGTACTGTTTCTGTACTGACTGTGGAATTCAGCTGCCAAAAGCTTCTCCAGTTGGAACCTTTCAATGAACAGTTT
Organism: Phrynocephalus forsythii; assembly: GCA_029282475.1. Lineage (NCBI taxonomy): Eukaryota > Metazoa > Chordata > Lepidosauria > Squamata > Agamidae > Phrynocephalus > Phrynocephalus forsythii. Next base: position 5,105,252 of record JAPFRF010000011.1, read on the forward strand.
AATAACAACAACAACAACAATAATAATAACAACAATAACAATAACAACAACAAACAAGCAAACAAACAAACCATCTGTGTTTAGATGGTACAAAGGAGCACCAACCAGCATGAAGCAAAGAGGAAGGAATGATTCATTTGGACAAGCCCTCTAGAATGGCAGTCCCTCTTTTTTGCCTCAGTGACCAGGAGCCAACAGTCAGGATCGCTTTTGACACCTGGACACACTAGTAGATGTGCAGTCAGAGTGTTTAAAGAAACACTGGAGGTGGCCTCCATCCAATGCTTCTGGATGGAAGTGGGATCTTCCATTCATTGGATCTCTAAACTCAGTTCCTGTTCAACCAGAAGGATCTGAAAGATGTTTCACGATGGCCGTAATGTAAAACTGCTCAGTTTCTTTCATCTGAGGCAATAATTATGGTGGAGTGTGAGGCTTTGAGGGCCATGGCTATTCTACACAGATTCAGAACAGCAGGGCAGGGTTTTGTGCATCATTTCGAATTAATTTATCTTTTTTGTTCCTCTTTCTCAGTGCCATTTTTGGACTAGTATATCGGCCAAAGGACTTTGCCTCCTACTTGCTGGGCATCTTTATCTGTAATCTTTTGCTGTATCTTGCCTTTTATGTCATCATGAAGGTAAGCAGTACCAGCATCCTCTTTCTCTCTTTCACGTAACAACTTCTAAAAACTATATATATATATATATAGAAAGTGAGTTTTGCAAAGTCTCTCTCCCTGTATTATCCTAAAATATGGTTACGCAGAAATTTCTTCCCTTTGGTTGCCTCCCAAAATCCTTGAGATGGCTCAAAGCTCCTTTGATGCCCAGCTGGATGGTGAGAATCAACTTTAGGTCTCTTCCAGCTCTCACTTGGGCAGAGCTGAATCACTTGAGTCTTGAAAAGAACAGCTTAAAAAAAACAAAAGGCTAGCCATGAAGAAGATACACAATTCAGAATTAAGTAACACCTTTATCATATTACTACAGATGTCATATAAAACACAGCAAGCTTTTTGGTCCTCAAAGTTACAGTTGCCACTTTTTAAAGATGCCACATCTGATTACTGGCAGTGCCAAAAATATGACAGCATGAACATTCAAATCCAAGCAGGTTTCTAATGCGGTGTTGTGAGCAGCCTGGTGCCTTCCAGATTTTTTTTTAGGTGGGAATCACATACACTGCAGTCTGCATTCTGGGTTGAGTAGGCTCAGATGAGCTCTTGGGAAATGCCTAGCCAAATGTGATTATTTTGATAGGGACTGTTTTAACATTGTTTTTCTTCCCATTTCCAGCTCCGCAGCTCAGAGAGGCTCTTACCTATCCCCCTTTTCTGTATTGTGGCTACTGCTGTGGTTTGGGCCGCAGCCCTTTATTTTTTTTTCCAAAACCTAAGCAGCTGGGAGGTAAGTGTCACTCCTCTTTTGTCCCTCTTCCATTTGAGTAAGAAATTCCCCGACTATTCTAGTCCCCAGTCAGAAAAAATAATTAGGGGGTGTGCCTGTGTTATGAGCATGGAACTCTAAAATTAAAACACCCTTGAGTTTAAGATTGGGATGACAAACCTGCTGCCACGGGCTCATTTAATTTCAGGTGGCTCTAATTTCACGCAGCCAGCAAACGTGGAATAGCACAGACAGCAGGAGGTAGGACAGGGCCCACGCGGCAAGGCAAGGAAGAGAGGAGTGTGAAATGCCATCTTGTTGTCCTTTGAACTTGGTCCACCTCTTGGTTTGGCTTTGCTCAGAGTTGGCCATGGCCCCCAAGAACTTGGGTTGAAGTGCTTTGTTTGATTTTTCAATGTATTGACTCTATATAGGAAAAAAGATTCTCTACCCTAGTGTAAGATAGGAGCATCTTCTAAGAGGTTTACTTACACATCAAAGATAAGTTAAAGAACCCAGCCTTAATGCCTGTTTCATGTAAACATGTTCACCTACCTTACTGAAAGTGCTGACTTGTGCTAAGTTTACCTGTACTCATACTTTCCCTTTCCAAGGTCTTTCATGTAATGGGTGCAGAGTGTTTCTGTGCTTGCTGGTCAAACTCCCTGTTTGAGGCAGACAATCTGCAGATATATCATCCTTAACAAATGGCCATGCAACCTGTAACCTAAGATCTTCAGCAGAGTCTCCTCCCTACTCCCCATTATGGTCTTGTCTCTCTTCCATGGGACAAGCCTTCAGGTAGTTGAAGAGCACTGGTGTGTACTGCACAGACAATACATTGCCGTTTTGCAGACATGATGTTATTATAGTAACCGGATCTACACTTTTGTAAAAAGGGGTAAGCAGTGCAAAATGGAATCTGCTAACAATTTTTACATGAGCCAGATTGATTCCAAAAGCAGCTTCGACCTTGGAAATTACATTAAAAATTATGTACCATAGTCAATTCCAGCTTGTGGTGACTGTTTCTGAGGCCCTTGCACTTCCTGTGGCCTTCCTTGCCCAAGGACACAGGGTGACTTCTTCTGCAAAGTACAGAGGGGAGCCAAAGTCCCTAGCCCTGGCTCCATAATCAGATGCTCTGACTCACTGAGCTGTCCCAGTATTTCTAAGTGGTTTTTTTTTCATATTATTGATTTCACAGTTTGTCTTGTAGTTCAAAAAATTGCTAGTGTATGTTGAAATACTGAGTTTCAACAACCCTCAAATAACGCCATCTTCTAATTACTGTTTGCCGTCCGGGAGTATTTTGAAAGAATCACAGCATCTGTCATTTTCTCTCTCAGGAAACTCCAGCAGAATCCCGAGAGAAAAACCGTCCATGCATCCTTTTGGGGTTCTTCGATGATCATGATGTCTGGCATTTCCTCTCGGCAGCTGCTTTGTTCTTCTCCTTTTTGGTGAGGCTTTCTGTACAGTTTCTCAGCAAAGCTGGGCCACCTAGATCTCTACCTCATACATACCTCATACGTCTTTTACACACATACCATATTTTTCCATCTATAAGATGATTTTTTTCCTATGGCTATTAGTCTAAAAAGTGATTGTTCCCTTAGAGACAGAAGCCCCCTCCCCCCCCAAAAAAGAGAAGGGCTCCAATTTCTGCAAAAACAAACAAAAAGCGGAGAGGTGCTTTGGAAAGGTGGAGGGCAATGAAGGAGCTGCCAGAAAGGAAGGAAAACAGCAGGGGATGAGGAGGTGAACAGAAACTGATGGCCAAAACGCCTCTCCACTTTATTTTTAAAAGAAATCGGAGCCATCTTTTCAGCAGGGAAAGGCTTGGGGGTTGAGCAGCCCATTAAGAAGTGCCTTTCCCCACTGAAAAGATGGCTCCAATTTCTGCAAAAACAAAACAAAAAAAAACAAAAAACAAAGCAGAGAGGCATTTTGGAAAGGCAGAATGCAGTGAGAGAGTTGCCAGAAAGGAAGGAAAACCTCACTGGGGCAGAGACTGCTCGGCTCATTCAGTGCCATCAATTTGAGTTCTCGCCCTCCCCACTGTTTCCCTTCCTTTCCAGAAGGATTTGTTCATCTTGTTCATTTTGGGTTCAAAAAGTGGCAGGGGACAACTTTTACATGGCAGCATCTTATAGATGGAAAAATAAGTTAACATTTAAACACCTTTTGCTTTTATGCCATGATGCGAATATAGGTAAACAGAAGAATAACAGCAAGGGCCTGCTGGTTGAGATCACATACACTGTCTAATCCAGTGTCCTGGTTCCCATACTTTTGCTACCCCTAGAGTTGGACCATTCTTTGGGCGAGAAAGAAGAATGAGGCTGATGAATTTAAAGCATGTTGTGGATTGTGCCCATAGGACCTGGAAGCATACATGAAACATACGGTTCTAAAGTTACCTAACAATGGACAGTCCTAATATTTTTCATTTTTATTTATTATATTAATTTATTCGGCTTTTAAAATGCCCAGTAACCAAAGGTCTTAGGGCATATGCACACAAAACCTTAAGCGTCAAAATTTCTAAAGCCCTAACATGTGTCAGATAAGAACAAGAATTTACACTGGGGTGAGCAATGAATTGATTGGAAGTACCAATGCACCAATCTGGAATATGCACTTTCCTGGTATGGAAGGTGCCAATTTTCCCTGCCTACTCTCAGCTAGATGAAAGGTTTGAAAATGCCTCTTTTCATGCGAGCTACCTTGTTGCTGAAGAAAAAAAGATAAGACGTGCTTTCAAGGCTAAAAGGAGTTAGGCAGTCTGTACACTGACCAAGAAAGTTCCTCTCCAAAATGGTTTAATGTATAGCTGGAACACCTGTTTAGGATATTTTCTGGCTTCACATATTTTTGCACCACACTCTTCTGTGCCAGCCCTAGGCATGTCTATTTCCTGACTTCAAAAGAACAAAACAAAGAGGAAGTATATTTGACAGAACACCTTTCAGGTTTAAACATTTTCAGGTGATTATTTTTTTTTTGGGGGGAGGTGAATGTCACCCCTTTCCCAGTACAAGCACAGCTTGTTGAGATCTTCAGAAGTGTAAATATTTTGGTTTTTTGACGTTCAAAATATTTTTTTCTTAATGGCCAACGTGACGGTGTAGGTCACAAAGGTGTCCTGCAGGGAGGTGTATGCTGCCCACTTCTGTTTTAGGGTGTTATGCTTAAGGCTTCAGCCTAACCTGGTCTGATTTCATGTGGGAAAATGCCAGGATTGGGACCGTATCCCCTTGGTACCTACACCATCTCTGAAACACACTTTAAAGTATATCATAGTTTCTTGAGCAGACTGTTGGGCTTTCATAAGTGCTTTCAAGCAAAGATTTAAAAAATGTCTTCAGAGAATATTGCAGCTGTGCTATTTAATGATGGGATAATATGACATAGGGTTGTGGTGGCTCAGCGGGCTAGAGCGCTAAAACTGTCGGCTGCAAAGTCGGCAGCTCAGCAGTTCAAATCCCAGGTGCCACAAAGCAGAGTGAACTCCCGTTGTTAACCCCAGCTCCTGCCAAGCTAGCAGTTTGAAAGCACACAAATGCAAGTAGATAAATAGGTACCACCATAAAAATCGGGAAGGTAAAGTGTTCCGTGCACAGAAATGCATTCGGCCATGCCTGCCACAGACTTGCACAACACTGGCTCTTTGGCTTAGAAACAGAGATGAGCACCACCCCTAGAGTTGGACACGACTAGGACGCATGTGCAGGGGGAACCTTTACCTTTAATATGACATATATCTCAAGGCCATTTAGTCAGCCTCTGCATTATTCTTTGCCTTTGTGTGATGTCAAATCTCTTCCAACTCATGGTGACCCTCATAAGAGTTTTAAGATACAGCAAATGCTCAGATAGTTTATTATTGCCACTGTTGCTCCCAATCATTGAGCTTCAATAGCTGTCTGTGAGGAGATGAACCAAACTCTCTTGAGCTGGAAGCTACACTACACTAGACTGACTGCCTTTAGGAATTTGCTTTTAAGGTTTGGAAAACTTTTTGCAAAGGAGCTGTTCGCTTATAGGTGCCTCCTTCTCTTGCTGCAACCTGAACCATGGAAGCTGCCGTATTGGATTTAGGGATACTTTCCTCTTCTCAAGTTCCCCCCTTGAGTAGGGCAAACATTTGGTCAAGAGATACCTCTTCAGTTACCACTCAAGAACAAGATATTAAGATTATTTCTAGTGTAGGTACCATTGGGGTATTTGTAATTTTCCTTGGATAGATCATTCTACAGAAAATGTTTGCTAGTTCCTGGTGGGAATGTTATCATTGGAAAGAAATGCCTTCTGTAGTTCAGTGAAGCACTGCCAGTCCAATTTAATTTTTAATCTGATCAGATTACGAAGTTTTCAATGGGATGCTGAGTTTTATATCTCTCCTTCACAGATCCTTCTGATTGATGTCTTTTTTCCTGCTTTTGTTTTGTTTTGTTTTCAAATTATTTTCCATTCAGTTATATTTTATGTTTTATCGAACTTTTAAAATTTCAAAATGCCCTTTTATCACCTGCCTTGGGTGCATGAATTGGGGAAAAGGCGGGATAAAAATGAATATCTGCTATGAAAGGTATTTCTCAGCTCATTATTATATCTCACACCTCATTCTGCTGCTATATATGTCTGAAGAAGTGCACATGTGCATGAAACGTCACATTAAAATATGAAAGTTAGTATTTAAGGTGCCACATGTTTTGTGTCTTTTGTTTTGTTTTGTTTTCTTTGATTTTTTCCTGAAAGAAATAAAATGAAGATCATGACATCTGAACTACTTTATCCTAGGTCCTGCTCACTCTGGATGATGACCTAGACTCCGTGCGAAGAGACAAGATACCTGTTTTCTGAGCCATGACAGAAAAGCAAGATTTCTTTTGCTAGTGCTGCTCACTGAGAAATACTGTTGACAGCTGGAACAAATCGCCAGCTACATCTTGGAAAGAAGCATGCATCAGCAAGATGGCGGACGGCAGCAGCAGCTATCTGCGCGTGCTGCGCCCTGTGTTCTCTTTTTTGCTGCTTCACTCGGTTTTTCTTGCATAATTCTTTCCCTTTGGGCCTGCCAGGGCCTTGAGGGGGGAGTTTTAGGGGCTCTGGGTCTCTGAGACTGTGTCGTCTGCTGGCTTGGCAAGACACCGGTAAGCTTACCTGGAGCCTGGCTCGGCTTGTTGTTGCTCCTGCGGTCCTCCATGTGCTGCAGCTCCCGCTGTGATCGCCCCCGTTGCTGCCGCCGCCGTCGCCGCGACCCCGCCATCTGTCTGCTTGGGGATCGGCGCGGCTGGGGGGCGGGCGCGGCCCTGTCGCCGCCGCCGCCGAAGAGGCCGCTGCGGGCCCGTGCGGCCTCGAGGACATTGCGGCCCCACCAACGCCGCCGCCGCCGTGGAGATGCCACCGCTCTGGAGGCCGGTGCTGGTGCAAGGCCGGTCGCGCCCCCCACCACCACCGAGTAGATGCCACCGGCTGGCAAGACCGGGAGAACGCCGGCCTCTGGTGCCGCCCGGAGATCGATGCTGGCCCCACTATCGCGCCGTTCCATCTGCTTTGGCTCTTCAGGAACTTTCTGCTGCCTTGGCTGGATGCCTCGACCGGGGGAATTTGGGCAGCCTCGGCCTTCGGGCCTTGGACTGTCGTTTGAGACTTACGGGGACTGGCTTCTCTCTTGTTGTTCCATCTGCTTTGGCTCTTCAGGAACTTTCTCAGCTGCCTCGGCTGGATGCCTCGACTTGGGGAGCCCTCCGATTAAGACGGCTTTGCCCATCTTTGCCGGTGCCACCAGCTGACCCCGTCTCTGTACTCCCTTTCCTCCCCCTCCCACCCCTGCACTTCCACTCTGCCCTGGTTTGTGCCCAATTTCTGGTTTTAATTCCCTTATTCTGTTTTATAGTACTTTTCTGCGTTTTGTCTTTATTTTATTGTATTTCTGCACTTTTGTAGTGTACATTTGCTGTTTTTAATTGTATTGGTTTTTATTGTTACTTGCTTCCCCCCCTCCTTCTCCCTTCCCTTTCCGTCCCCTTTAGGCCACCATGTCAGCAGGGACTCGCATCTCCGTGGTGTCTGGCCGTGGGAGATACGCTCTGGACGGAGGGATCGGTCGGGTAAGAAGAACTAGGGTCCGGCATCTACTGCCTGTCCCCCGTTCTGATCCCCTCGCCCATCGCCATCTACCTGGGTGCCATCCCGCCAGCGCCTCCGACCTGTCCTGCCTGCTGATTAACGCCAGGTCGGTCCATAACAAGACCCCGCTCATCCTCGATTCTATCTTGGATGAGCATGCTGACCTGGCGTGTATTACCGAGACCTGGGTGGGTGCTGAGGGTGGGGCCTCCCTCTCCCTCTTGTGCCCACCCGGGTTTCAGGTCCAGTGGGCAGGCAGATCGGAGGGTGGGGGTGGGCTGGCCATCGTCTACAGGGAATCCCTTTGTCTTAGTAGGTCTGCGACTATGGTGTGTTCTGGGGTGGAATGCCTCCATCTATCAGTGGGTCAGTGAGATAAGTTTGGCATTGTGCTGGTGTACCATGCTCCCCGCAACCCAGCGCAATCCCTACCAGAGATCGCTGAGTTCATCTTGGCTGCCTTGTTGAGATCCCCCCGCCTTCTGGTGGTTGGGGATCTCAACTTGCATGCCGAGGAAGAACTCTCTGGTGCTCTGGAATTCTGGAATCCATGATTTCCATGAACTTATCTCAGCATGTTCTATGCCCCACCCATAGAGCTGGCCACACCCTAGACCTGGTCTTTTCCTCCATGTTGCCAGATTCGTGTCTGGGGGTTGGGGGCATCCTGCCCCTGCCCGTGTCATGGTCGGACCACTACCTGCTAAAATTTTCCCTGTCGATCGCCCCCCCCGCCCTGCAGGGGGGAGTGCCCATCCTACGTCTGGGCCCGCCCCCGTAGGCTCCTGGACCCCGCCAGGTTCTTGGAGGCCTTCGGGGAGCTCTCTGGCGGTCTGGCAGACGATCCGGTCGATGCCCTGGTGGAAAGGTGGTATGTGGGTTCCGCCGGGGCGGTGGACCGGATCGCCCCCAAGCGTCTCCTACGATGTTGAGGCCGCTCCTCCCCGTGGTTCACGGAGGAGTTGCGGTCAATGAAGCATGAACGTAGGAGACTGGAGGTCATATGGAGGGAAGTAAATAGGGCTGCCCTTAGCTGACTGGCCGCTATCTTCGCGCGATCAGGGATGCTACAAGATCTTTTGCCTCCCTGAGAATTGGTGAGGCCTCGAACCGCCAGGCGGAGTTATTCCGGGTGGTTCGGGACCTCTCCAATCCCAGTCAGCTGCGGCCTCCTCCTAGTGATTTCACTAGTGAGCAATTCGCAGCCCATTTTCGATCAAAAATTGAGGCCATCCGTGACTTGCCCCCCAGTTGCTCTAGTCCACCCTTTGGGATCTCCGGTGCCTCACCCCTCCATTCTCCCCTCCTGGATGAGTTTGGGCTGGTCTCTTCGGCGGAGGCCTCCAGAGCTATGGCTCGTTGCCAGCTGGCGGCCACTCCCTTTGACCCTTGCCCAGCTTGGCTTATAAAATCTGCCGAGGGGAACATGCCAGAGTGGTTTTCTTCCATCGCCACGGCCTCCTTTCGAGAGGGTTGCTTCCCTTCCCGCTTGAAGGAGACCGTGGTGAAACCCACTCTTAAGAAACCTGGCCTGGCGACGGATGACCTTTCCAACTTTCGTCCGATCGCCATTGTTCCCTTCCTGGGCAAGGTTGTCGAGGGGGTGGCCGCGGTCCGACTTCAGTCATACCTGGAGGTAAATCATATCCTGGACCCCTTCCAGTCTGGATTCAGGCCTCTTCGCGGGACCGAGACCGCCCTGGTCGCTCTGCAGGATGACCTCCTCAGGGAGGCCGACAGACAGGGGGAGCTCCTTCCTGCTGGTCCTCCTTGACCTCTCAGCAGCCTTTGATACCGTCGACCACAGTAACCTTCTGGTCCGGCTTGCTGAGGCGGGAATTGGTGGTCAGGCCTTGGCCTGGCTCCGTTCCTTACTTGGCGGCCGGACTCAGCGGGTACAGCTGGGGGATGTTTTGTCGGCTCCTTGGACTCTCCCTTGTGGGGTGCCCCAGGGGTCGGCAATCTCCCCCGTGCTGTTCAATGTTTATATGAGGCCGCTGGGGGAGGTCATCAGGAGATATGGAGTTCGCTGTCATCAGTACGCTGATGACACGCAGCTCTATATCTCCTTTTCCTCATCTGCAGAGGAGGCGGTTCGCTCCCTCAATCTGTGCCTGGAGGCCGTTCTGGAATGGACCAGAGATAACCGGCTCAAGCTCAATCCGGAGAAGACGGAGGTTCTGTTCTTCGGGGTGTCCTCGTCTCTGTACAATGGCCCCCTCCCTAGTCTGGGGGGTATTTCCCTCCAGCCTACAGACAGGGCCAGGAATCTGGGTGTGGTCCTGGACTTGGCCCTCTTCCTGGAAGCCCAGGTGACGGCCGTTTCCAGGGCCGCTTTTTTCCATCTCCGCAGGATCGCCCAGATCCACCAGTTCCTTGACGAGTCTTCCCTGAGAACAGTCGTGCAGGCCCTGGTGATCTCTAGGATCGACTATTGCAATGCCCTCTACGTGGGGTTGCCCTTGACCCTGGTCCGGAGGTTACAGCGGGTGCAAAATGCAGCGGCCAGGCTGGTGGTGGGTGCTCGTAGATACGAGCACATCACCCCAGTCCTGGTCCGCCTGCAGTGGCTCCCCGTGGTCTTCCGGATCAGGTTCAAGGTCCTGGTTTTGACTTTCAAAGCCCTCCACGGCTTGGGACCAGGGTACCTGGCAGAGCGTATCTCCCAGAGAGCATCCGGTTCCAGACCCACGAGATCGTCGCAGGTGCGCTCATTGAGAGTGGCCACACCCAGAGAGGCGCGGAAAACGCTCACGCGAAACCGCGCCTTCTCTGTGGTGGGGCCTTCACTCTGGAATCATCTCCCCTCTCAGCTGCGCCTGCTCAAGTCCCTGCCTTCCTTTAAGAGGGCCTTGAAGACCTTCCTCTTCAAAGAGGCTTATGGTGACCTTATCACAGTGTTTTTCAACCACTGTTCCGCGGCACACTAGTGTGCCGCGAGATGTTGCCTGGTGTGCCGTTGGAAAAATTGAAACATTCGAAAGATTTTTTTTAAAAAAATGTTGACTTGTCGCCCACTAGGCGGGCGCTGGACTGTGTCCTGGGTATGAAGGAGTGGGGTTTTTGACCCCACCCTCGGCCAGCAGGGGCACCAATTGGCGCTCCTCAGGGGGACACCCTCCACTTTTCTGATCTCCGGGCTGTGATTGGTCAAGACCCCAGCCTGGACCTATCACAGAGGACATCATCTTCCAACTTCCTTCCCGCCCGAGCACAGTGTGCGCAGCAGCGGAGAGAAGAAGATGTCGTGACCAAAAGGAACCGATGCAGGAGGAGACGGACGGAGACCAGGACTCTAATGGTGGTGTGCCTCGTGATTTTTTTCATGAAACAAGTGTGCCTTTGCCCAAAAAAGGTTGAAAAACACTGCCTTATCAGTTAGGGGTTTTTTTTCTTTTTTTTTCTTTCTTTCTTTTTCTTTTTTTTTTCCTCTTCCCTTCCCCGTCCCTACTTTCTGCCACCATCTCGTCCTCCGTTGCTTCTTGCCCGGTGGTTCTTTTACTTATCTTATGTGTGGTTTTTTTCCCTTGATATTGTTAGCCGCCCAGAGTTCCCGCCAGGGAAGATGGGCGGGATATAAGCTTTTAAATAAATAAATAAATAAATAGACAAGAGTGAGCCTCAGCACACAGGCAACAGAGGCAGGCTTTTCAGGTTGGTCACGTCAGACATCCAAGGAATCTGTAGTTAAGCCACAAACAGAGACAACTAAAGCACAGCAAAGCAAAGTGTTCTGCTTATATACTGCCCCATACCACTTCAAGTAGTCTCTGGGCAGTTTACAGTTTTAAATAACTGATCTACTTCCCAAGACAAGAGAAGTTGCTGGGACTTCTGGACACCTGGGACATTTTTATTACTTATCGAGCCTTTGGCTGTAAAATAAAATTGATTATTACTTATGCATTTTCCTTCTAGTTAGCATCTCTTTCTGGCCTAATATGCAGGAAAACCTGAAAAAAATATCTCCGTGCTGCTATCCAGATCTGGACATGTGCAAGACTACTAGTATCAAGCACTGAGAGCGGATATATGCAACATGATATATGAACACTCGTGAAACTTTTAAAAGAATCTTGTATCTTGCTTTGGTTGGCTGTGATTTACCTACCAGATGTACCATGACTGTATTCTATTGCTTAATTTATCACCATTTGTTGTTCCTTCTACTCACCATGTAAGGCCAACAAAACATGTTATTTTTGTACAGGCATTGTCTTTTCCTCCTGCAAAATCATCTTTAAATTAAAGATACAGGACTGTACTTTTCATTCAAAAGCCTCTTTTACTTAATTTGGTATGTTTTGTTCTTTTTCTGAATGGTGACCTAAAAGGGCAGTACAGTGAAAACACAGCAGTGTTAGGATATCCCCAAATCATTTGTCCTTACCAGACAGTCCTCCATCTTGGACACTGCGGCTGCTGATTGCTTATTCATTAGTCTGTCACAAGAGGTTCAGGATGAGTTGGCATGAGAATACTTCTGCAGCCCCTGGAGATCACTTCCACTGTTCCAACACGAGACTCTCTCTCACTGTAACTAGACTGGCAATTATTCCAAGGTCTGTAATATATTTGGCTTTTCTCTTGATTCTTACAGCAGCTGTGAACACAGCCCAAAATGTCTACTAATTTTTTTTTTGGGGGGGGGAGTATCTTGGCATAGGAATACTGGAATTGTGTGCTCGTTTGCTCCAGTGCTGGATATGATGAGCTTGCAGGTATTCCAAAGAAACTTGAGAACAAAACAACACAAGTTTCCTTTTCTTGCTGCTGCACAATAATATTCTGTTCATCTGAAGTAAATAGGTGTTTATACAGTCATGATCGTGTGCTGCTGAGTTTTAAGTTATGCATAGAATTTTAAAAAATATTTATACCTGCATGGGGGAAAAATCTGCAGCCCAGCATATCTACCTGTACTTTATTTCATGAAGAGCCATGCCATAAAGGGCTACAGGGCAGCCAAACTGCTCCAATACATCTGGAGGCCAACAGTCAATAGTCAGCAAGGCTGATCCAGAAGTTAGGGGGAGGCACTTAAACTGCAGACTAACTCAGGTCTTGTGTCCTTTCTTTTGGGGGGTGTTTAACACATAGGGGTTGAAATCAGCCAGCTGGACTGATGGTGGCTACCAGGATAAGAATATGGGCATATATAGACATTCTCTAACACTGCTTAACATACAAGTACCTAAGAACACAAGAATCACATTTTTTTTTAAAAAAAGTTGCAGAAAACCATAGAAGGAATGTCTTAACTTGATATTCTTTGCATCATTTAAAATTACAAATCTGTAAATTTTACTGCAACTCGGGACCTGTGCAACCTTTGTATTTTGTTTTTGTTTTCTGGAATGGTAAGAAGACAGTATGTGCATTACAAAAATGAAAGTATAAAAACTGTAAATTTTTAAAATAAAATACTATTTTGTTTGAATCTATACAATGTTTACATTCAATAAACTGTTACACTTAATAAAAATCTGTGAACTTTCATTAAAATCACTGCAGCAAATATTTACAAATGAATGCAATGAAGTTATAAAAGCATTTCAAAACAAAGAGAATAAATATTTACAGTAAGTAATATTCTTGATCAGTGTTATTTCACACTTTAGTATCAGGATATAAAAGAGTCTTGAGGGACCATAACATAGTGGTTGGAAATTTAAAGGACACACAGCAGAAAAGGTGTGCCACAGTTCGAGACAATGCATTTCTCAATTTCAAGGAGCGAGGAAATGTAATTTGCATGCTTAAAGGAACCAAGCACAGCAGCATATCATTGAGGCAAAGATCTGCCACAGGAGAGACACAGACAGCCTGTCATGCTACATGGATGGTGACCCCCTTCCAGCAAAAGAGCAGGGTGCGGCTTCTTGTACCCAGCCAGAACACAAAAGATGCATTATACACCCACACAACTTGTAAAACATCTACATTTACACTCAACACACTTCTTGCAACTCTGTTCATGACTGATGAGAAAAGTTCAGTTCCACATGTGCCCAGACACTGGCATCCCATAGGCCCTAAAAACTCGACTTTGTACCCAATGTTTCACATCCCCATCTAAAGTGACTGGAGCATCTAACTATATCACCACTGAGAAGAAAGTACCAAACATTATATTGGAAATATCACATACTGGAGAACTAAATTAAGGTACTTAGGAAGCTAGACCAGATTGCCTGAAACCATCCTACCAGCAATGAGCATCAGGGGGTCTGACAGAAAACTGTGGCCTTTCACATTTTGATGAACTACTACTCTCACCAAGTCTCCTGACTAGATAGAATGGAGCTGACGTCCACTACATCTGGAAAGCGACAGGCTTTCCAGCCTGTGTGTAGAAGAAGGCCTAACACAAAAATGGTCGGAGCATAAGAAAAATGCCTAAGAAGAGATTCCTTTTCTTGTGATACCTTAAAAGCTAATTATTTTCTACCATTTCAATTTTATATGCACATCAACTGCATCCAGCCCATTTACAGCTAATTTGAACAGCGCTCCAGATGACCTTAAATCTTTTGCATAGAAAGTCTTATATGTTCAAGTTTTACAGTACTAACAATGTCAGTCAGGAGAACATTATTTCTTCTCTGACATTTGTTTTCAGCAGGTTACCATTCTCACATTTAGGAAACTTATCTGTTATCCTTTAAGTAAATATCTAAATTGTATTTTTCTATGCATAGGATGATGTAGAATTAAAAAAATTCTCCGTGCACCCTTATGCATCACAGAGAACCCTCCTCACAAAGGTGCAATGGGATGCTGTCCCAAAGCCCAAAGAAACCGTGTGGAAGAAGGCTGCTCTGTCTCCTGCCCTCAGAGGGCTCACTGTCCCATAAGCCCTGGAGGTTCCCACTGAATAATGGAACTGAAAGGTCCTCACTCTTTCTATTTATAGCAGATTCCAATTCCCAGATTCCCGTTACCTCCCCTCCCCTCTCATCTTGTTAAATAACACAGGTCACTTACTCCTCAAGACAGGCTCTTACGCTGGAGGAGGACAGGCTGGGAATAATACTTTTGAGCCACAAAAAGATGCCACAGTCGACCACAGTTTTTGCTGGAGACAATGTTGCTTGTACGTGGCAGAGGGGAGCCAGAGGATAGGATTCTACGGGGGGGACTTGTGCAAGCTCACAAAAAAAAGTTTCTGTGCAGGAAGGCACATCAGCTACACCACCTTAAGTTCACAGTTTAAGACTCAGTACGCTAAGGGGTGTTACAGACAGAATTACTTAATGGTTAGCAATGGCCGTATTCTACCCTTCCAAAGAATATCCAGATACTAAATTCTCCAAAACATTTTGCTGGAAAAAGAAGGAAACAAAGCAGCTTGTCTGGATTGTGTCATGGAAAAAATCAAAGATACTCAGGTCTATTCAGGCATTATTTGATGTATTCTCGCCCTGGGTAGAGGGGAGTTCTTCAGCCTTAGCTATGGGTTTCTACAAAAGGAACCACATCTGAAGGGAGAAAGAGATTTGGTATCCACAGACACTCGCTGTGGGACTCAGGACCCTTGAGAAGCAAGGTCCAAAACATTCACAAGGAGGGGGGTCTATCAGGAGCAGAGGCTCTTCACCTCCAGATTTTCTACCTTCCATGTGTAAGAGGGAAATGAAACTAGAAATGATGGCACTGGGGCTAAATCAGTATGGGCAAAATTTGTCACACTTGAACAGACCTCTGGTTACTTGAGAGTCATTTCTGAACTCATCGCATTAGGAACCATGCCCTCTTGATATCTATCTGCACGTGAACATACATGAACCAATAAATCTACATGTCCTTTGAAAATAATTAACCTGTGTTTTTGTGGAGAGAACAAGATATTTATATGGAAATCAACTTCTCTTTAAAATCCTTGATTGCATATATATTCTTTCTGCTTGTGATGAATCCCTCGCATATCAGAGATCTTGACAGAATTACCCTTCCAAAGGAAACCACAAGAACTAATCAAGTCAAATATTTGCAGTTTTAAGTACAGCTTTTATACCTGGTGATATAAAGTTTACCCTTGCATACTGGCTCCCCAAACCTTTCTACTTCTAATGGGCTGTTTCACTGCACATTTACTCAGTACTGATTGTGTAACACACCCGTTATAAGATAAACTAGTCTACTGTGAATGAAATTATGTTTACAACGAAATTTAAGACTGTCATTTTATGGAGAAAACATGCAGTAACCAATCTGTGGGACTTAAGAGAGGAAACCTGGGGAAGAAAATAGCACTGGTCAATGACTGCCTCCCTCTGTGATATCTGGTTCCCAACAGGTTAGAGAGATCAATTTATGTCTAATCTAAACTATCCAAAGGGGTGTGAAACAACGAAGCTTGTTGTGCTCTTAAAATATCCCCCAGCTACGTCTGTGAAGATTGTCAAGTCATCCAGGTGAGTTTCCCTGGAAGTTGAGTCATGGCTACTGGACTTCTTTTCTTAAGAGATTGAAATGTTTCGCTACTCATCCAAGCAGCTTCATCAGTCTGAGGAAAGTTAGTGGTGAGATCTCCATTTTATAGTTCACCTTGATTTCATATCCCCCTGGTCTGAATGGGCCTCTAAGTTGGACAATGGCCTGAATAGGTTCATAGGTGGACACGGATCTGAACAGGCTCAGATCAGCCTAACCAGTCACCTAACCAGCCTATTCAAGCCACTGTCCAACTTATGAGACTATTCAGATCAGGGGGATATAAAATCAAAGTGAACTAAAAAATGGAAGACTCACCACTAACTTTCTTCAGACTGATGAAGCCACTTGGATGAGTACTGAAACATTTCACTCTCTCAAGAAAATTCCAGTTATTTGCCATAATTTATATATTAAGTCACCAAATTAACAATTTTTAAAGTTCAACTTCCTAATTTTCAGTTGGCATTATTAAGGCCCACTTACAGTTCATCCTTCCAAGACCAATTTGCAAGTGCTTAAACTTCCATAGACTCTTCCTCCCATTCTCCTTTAACAGTCTCTGGTTGAGACAGAAGGTGCCATGTAAACACAAAGCATCTAAATACATTTAAATCAACACTTGTTAGTCGTTCCAAATTTGCTGCAATACCATCCAGCAATATTATCCTCACACTACATGGTTCAAGACTAAATGAACATGGAGGAAAGGCAAGGAAAAAACATTAGAGCAGCAATAAAGAAAAGAGACTTCTGTGTGGAAATGTACTATGCAAGAAATGAACACGATACCTGAGAAAGCTCACAGCATATAAACCAGCAACAGCAAGAATGAATTCCAGGTTGAAGGTGGTGGAGAAACTAAAAACATATTTTCATTTTCAAAATCTATGCACTGTTAACAGGAACTGGTTGTAAAAAATATATCAACAGATAAGCATTAAAATAAATGCTTCAGAAGAAAAGCAAATTTTGCCATTATTCAATTTTCATACTGCTCCTCAGAACCTAGACATGGCTTTGGGTTTTTTCAGATATATACCAGAACATACCTTACAAACTCGGGGAAATTCCTCTGCTAAACTTTAATACAAAAATTCAGCAAGTGCTAAAGAAAAACAGATTCAAACGTTTTGTTCCAGGGGAAGTGAAACAATTCCTTTTCAAGAATTATAAATGAGACTTTTCAGGGCCCTTGATATCTAGTCCTGCTTCACAGAGGGTTCATCGTGGCACTGGAGTGATAATCTGAAATATCATATGCAGTTAGGAAAGAACCAAGGTGTTACTAAGCACTGAGATAGGCACTGATACATTAACATAGCCACATGGATGTGTAGGAACAGTGACGCACCTACTCATGTACACATTTTTCCCACAGTGATGTTATTAAACCATCTCTTTAGGAATATCAATCCCAAATGCATTCATGTGAATACATAAAATGTACCTCTCACACACACACACACACACACACACACACACACACACACACACACACACACACACACACACACACACACACACACACGCACGCACGCACGCACGCACACACGCACACACACACAGAGTCAACGACAAATCATCCAACACCCAGCCCACTATTTTCATACAGCTGAACTGCAATCATGACCTAGAATATGGCTTATGTTGTGAGCAGGGCGGTTCGAGGATTGCTTAGAAGAGTCTGAAGCAGAAGTATTTGCTATTGACAGCAGAGGTGAGATTGCGGAACCGTCTGAAGGAAGAGCTGTTGCTATTTCTGGGAATAAAGACGTCAAGTTGAAATTGGACAAGTGTGACGAATTGGCCATATGCATTGGGGGCATGTCTGTCAAAAGGGGAAAGCTCGGCTGAGCAAAGCCAACGGGTCTGGGAGGAGACAAGATAGAACCAAATCTGTTATTTAAACTTCCACCACTGGGCTTTTCTGTGCTTGGATTAGGAAACATCTGGTTAGGAAAATAAGGGATCGAAATGTCATTGGACAGTGGAGGATGGGCAGGAGAATAAGGTGGATAAAAAGATGGCAATGTATTTTGAGGGTCTACTGGAATCAGGGCTGGTGTTCGAGGAGCACTGGACTGAGTCACGGGTGGAATGAATGATGCATTGGTATTTATGGGGGGATTCATTCCACCCTCTGGGATGAAAGAGAACCCAAAGTTTTGAGGGAGGGACTGTTGATCAGAAGTGGCACTTTCATTAGAAACCTGTGTTCCCTCAGGCATGAATCGCACGATGCTCCCCCTTTTTTCGAGGGTAGGTTGTTGCCGTCCAAGGATCATGCTGCCACTGGCAGCCAAAGGAAGGTGAGGAAGACTCGGATCAAACACACTGCCATGTCTCTGATTTCCAGAACGATTCCTTTCAGGCTGGCGAATTTTAGTGCCACCGTTATCTTGCAAAGGATGCCTTGATCGTTGAGTAGCTGAAGAATTTGCTTGACGAATAGACGGAGGGACCTGCTCAGCGTTCCCACGGGAGACTGGAGGGTGGTGGAGAGGAGGCCGAACAACCCCGTGCACATTGCTAGACACTGGAGTGTTCATGTGTCCCTTTGTTCCATGACTCTCTGACATTCTCATGGGATTGGATTTCTGGACAGAAATATTGGGACTTGAGTTGCGACCCTGAATCTCTCCAGAAGAACTTGAAAAAGGAATACTTAATGAGTTGTTCCTACTGTTTATAGAACCAAGAGACATGTCACAACTCTCCCTATTCTGGCCATCACTTTCTTGTCGGATGTGAATACTGTCTCTGGGTGGGGGGCAACTGTATTCCATATTTGAAGAAGTAGCACACTGTGTGTTTCTCTGATGCTCTGAAATTGGTCTTTGGCTTGTGTTGGCTTGATCTCCAAGATGAGGGGCAAGTAAACTCTGCATGAAGCCTTGATGGCATACATTCTCATTGTCCCTTGGGAGAGGGAGGGGATTTCCTGCTGAAATGCCCTGAACTGGCTGATATGGCAACCTCTTCTGTCTGTCCACAGGAAGTGCAGCATTCTGAGCAACTCGAAAAGCCTGTGTCTGCATGCCCCTGAGAGAGGACATTGAGTTACCAATTTCACCACTTCGTGAGGACTGCACATCAAAGTTGTTTGTGGGCTGCTGGTTTGTACCATTTGGCTTGAATGTTTGGCACTCAGGGAGTCTCTGAACATCTGATCCAACTGTATGATCCACAGACATGCGGCCTGGCATGTTATGGATTACTAGTCCTTTATTCCTAGACACATCAAGATAATTTCTCATTTCAAGATGGTCTGAAACCCTCAAGCTCTGAATGGATATCCCTAGCCTCTGTTCTGAATTAGAAGGAGACTTCCCAATGAGGGCCTCTGCAGAGTAGCTACTAACCCTATTTCTTTCTTGTCTGTGAGGAACACAGGTCATATCTGATGGTCTGGTGACAATACTAGGTTGGGACACCATCTGTTGCTCTAAAGCCCTGGAGGTCATGAGTCTCTGCATTTGAGTATGTCCAGGCACATGCTCAGAAGAAACTCCTGAACCTGCCTGTCTATTGCCCACATCTGGCGGCTGCTGATGCAGAATGTCCTGATTCAGATGGTTCTGAGGATGGCTATGGTGACTTCTGCTCGCAGCAGGATTCTCACAGCTCTTCTCGGGCTGAGAGGCATAGTGTTGCTGCATCTGCTGCATCTGGGCATGATGAGGATGTGGTTGGCTGCTCTTTGGCTGTGTTTGGTCACTGCCGTGGTGCTTCTGTTGTAAAGCAAGTGTGGTGGGCTGGGCTGCCTGAATAAGTGTTCTTTTCTTTTGCATTTGTGCCTCCTGGTGCATTACTCTTTGTTGGTGCACAATGTGGGCTTGAGAATGGATTGAACTTTCTGGGTGAGGAATGTGATGCTGCAGTTGATACAACTGATGTCTTTCTCTTAACTGCCCAGCCTGTTGCTGCTGCTGCTGCTGCTGCTTTAGATATGGGTGATTATTATGAAGATGAGCCATTCCTTGAGCAGGCAGATGCTGAATGGGCTGAAGATGTTGCCCTGCCTGATCCGAGACAGAAGACTGAGAATTACACTGAACTTCAGTTGGCCTCAGAGCAGGTGATAGAAAACTGCTGGCTGGAAATAACCTGTTGTGGCCGTCCGTGTGCCCTTGGCTGCTCACGGGCACGACAAGATTGGATGAGTTCAGAGAGATCTGACTAGCCAGGATTCGATTTTGATCTGTGAGATCATCAACGGTTTGGTTCAGCAGAGCCATGCCTTCTAGCTGCAGAGGTGCCATCTGGCACTGTTTCTGTCTCTTGGGTGTGGACAGGTGATCATCCTGAACAGATCGCTTGGTTGAGTCTTTGCGGGTTCCCTGACTTTGCTGTTTTAAGTGTGGTTCACGCATCAAAGGAGCCTGCATTGTAGTGGTCCTAAGAGCAGGCAGTTGTTCTGAAGCATAGCCTGCGATTAACACCGGAGAGTGTTCTGGAGACTGATTGAGATATGAATTAACAGGCATGGACTGAGTCACAGTCACAGGAAGAGTTACTTGGTTTGAAGATGATGGCAAACCTGAACAGCTCACAGCAGGGTGGATGATGCAGCTTTGGTGTATGAGATTATTGATACTCAAACTTGATGTGCTTGAAGACTGTGGGACTGGAATTTGCAATGCTGCATTGGATAGTTCCACTCCAACAGAACAATTTTGTTTTTCTACTGACCTATCAAGGTTCATTTGCACTAAATTCTGGGTACTGAAGTTGTTTGGTGTTGCTTCTATCTGATCTGCATTTTTAGCTCTGTGAGACTTGAAAGGCTGACCTCTTCCTAGTGATGCCGCGTCACCTGCTTTGGAAACAGCAGTTCCTGTACCTTTTGCAACTGCCCCTTGGTCAAAAATGGCTCTTGCTGCTAGTGCCACAATATCTGTTTGCTCTGAAAATGTGCAACTGGTACTTGTATTCACCAGAGTGTTGTTAGAAACATTTTCTCTACCTGTTTCTGGCAACATGGATGCAACTGAAAAACCACAGCTGCTGCCTGAACTTGTTGACATGGGAGAGTCTGTTTGTCTATTCGCTGTGCCTGCCTCTTGCTCAGAGGTGCAGGGATGAGACTGTGCAAGAGTATCCTCTTCAGTGTTCATCAACAAAAGCCCCTCCTGTTTGTCTGCCAAGTCATCATTTGAGTCCATAACTGACTGAGAACTCTGGGTGCAAAAACTGGAGTGTTGCACTTCACCCGAGAAATTTTTTTGTACATCATCTCCCACTTTACTAAAATCAGACAACATCTTGGTTAGGCCTTGTTCTTCTAACAAATCTCTGGCTTGCATTACTATGGAACAATTCTGCTCCACTCTGCAGATCTCTGAGACCTCTGTTCTGGAAGCACTCTCATCATTGTCCCCTCCACTTTTTGGAGGTGTCGTAGAAACTTGTGGAGCTGTCACATCTGTGTCAGAAGAAGAGGATGTTAAAGGACTGATGGGTATGCATTTGGATGATTCTGTCAACTTTGAATTTGCTTCTGAATGAGTTTGAAGCGGTGGAGAAGCACATTCTGAGGACACTGGTGCAACTACATCAAACTGTTCTGCCAAAGATGACTCAAGGGGCAATGATCGAGGCACTACAGTTGCATTTAAGTCATGTGCGAGTGTAGATTCCATATCTTGTTCAGCTTGCAGTCTGCCTCTGGACTGAGATTCAGAAACATTTACATCATTAGGTGTTACTTGACTATTTCCTTGGGACATGTCCAAGCTTTCCAACATGTTAACAGGCACATTTTCCAGCAATATGTCACTTTCTGAATGTTCACGTGCTACCTCTATTTTATCATTTGCAGGTTTCTTGGAATCTTTGCAAGCATTGATTTGGCATGAAGAACTGCTTCCAACTATTGAGCCTTTTTTAGTACCTGGGATTTTATTAGGCAATTTTGAGCCTAAACCAAGAGGTGGTTTTGGGGGAGAAGCATCTTTTGCTTGTGAAACATTGGTTAAAACAGCGCCTTCAGCAGCTGAAGAAGACACTGCTGGAGTGGCAAGCAGAACACACTTACTTGGTGTTGTCTGGCTGCTGGCAGCTGGATTGGCAGGCTGACTCAGCGGGACTTGTAAACAGCTTTGTCCTGCCATCTGTGATATGCTTTGATTGAGGTTTGCTAAAGCACCAAATGTATTGAGGGCCACATTGGTATTTGGATCTTCACTAGTAGTAGGCTGAATAATTTGCATAGGGATTTGATCTGCACCTCCAGAACAGGACTTCACAGGCTTCAGCGCAAACAGTTGTCCATTTAAAGAAATAGTCTGTGGAAGCTGTGGATTAGACACTGCCACTGAAAATGTCTGTGTCAAGCTAGAAGATGAGGACGAGGATGGCCTTGGTAAAATATGGACAAGGTGCTTCCCACCAAACATCTGAGGCCCAGAGGCACTTTGCATAGAATTGCTAGCAGTGGCTGAGAGAGAGGCCCCATTTGTGGGCATTTTGACAGGAGGTGGGGCTGAGAAAAGGGAGAGGGGGTTTGGGCTGGCAGTTTGGATAATTACAATTTGCTGGCTGACGGTCTGGCTGGGGACTTCAGCCCGCAACAGCGGTGGACAGGGACTAGCCTGAGGAGGCTGAAGAATGACCACATTTTGATTGACAGGGGATGTCGTGACAGGAGGGACCACCGGCTGGGGCATCTGAATCACTTGCACGGCTGAATTCAAGGAAAGGAGGCCGCCTGCAGGTTGCGCCAGAACCTGAGTCTTGGTGACCAGGGGCTGCACTGGGACGGAGGGGAAGGAAGGCAAAGCAGCCACAACTTGCTCTGCTGTTGGTTCATCGACAAGCAAAGGAGCACTTAAACTAGCAGCAGGAGGTGCCGAGATCCTGTTAGAAGTGGAAGCAGCAATACCAGTACTGCTCGTTGGCTGACTTGACAGAGTTGTCATGAGGGTGGAGGGAGTATGGTTTACAGGCTGAACCGTATTTCCTGACAGCTGCAAAGTAGTCCAAGTAGTCTGAGTGTTGCCAGCAGAGGTAATTCGAGTCAGGCTGCCCAAGCGTTTTGAGCTTGAAGTGCCAGTACTTTCAGAACTGGGGAAAGGCCACTTATCTAATGTAGTAGCAGGTAAAGCGTTGATTTCTGTTACAGCCTTCAGGACTTCTGATGATGACGATGACGATGATGATAATGATGATGACGACGACAGTGCTCCACTGCCAGTGAGCATATCTACACTTTTGAATCCTTTGTCTGCAGATGGCTTCCGATCAACAGAGAGTCTGATGGATGGAGTACAAGTGGTATCAGCTACAGAAACAACGGAGCCTTCTTGGGACCTACTTCTTGAATCTTCTTTGGGGGCTCTTCCTGCCAGCTGAGCATGAGATGTATCCACTTTAGATGCGAGGCTGATGCCTGCCTTCTCAACTGATGTCAAGATCTCTGGTCTATTTTTAGGTTCAACTCCATCTTGCGACGTACTCTGTTTTTCAGGCTGGATACTCACTAGATGTGAGGCATTCGCCAAGTCAGCAACGCTAGTAGAAACAGGCAGGCCTGGTTCACTCTCAGAAGTAGAGGGCTCAAGAATCTTCTTGGTTGGGTTTGGTGGGTCGGATGCCAATCGAGAAACAGAAGTCTGAAGCCCAGATTTGACTTCTGTGGCGTAAACACCAGAAATGGTCACAGGTGTAACTAAGTTGCAAGTCCTCTGGACAGGAACAACATTTGCAGTCTGTTTCGGCAAATTGTGGCTGATATTGAAGGTTATTCCTTGGACGGGTGCACCTTGATTATTTCCACCAAGCTGGCTACCATTGGAATATACAATTATGTTTTTCTGTAGCTGATCACTGGGGATAACGACAGAGACATTTGCACTTTTAAGATTCCCTTTCTTCTTTTGTATTTGGTCATTTGGGATAACGACAGAAACTTTCGCATTTTTAAGATTTCCTTTCCAATGAATGGTGGGATCATCGTAAAGGCAAATGTCATTGGCTTTCAATAATGCAATGTAGCGTCCATTTTCCTTCTGGAGGTCGTCTAGTTGCTTCCGGAGTTTTCTTATTTCTTCCGCTGAAAAGAAGAATTAAAAAATAAATACATTTCAATAACCAAGGTGTCTGACAAATTCTACTACAGCTAAAAGGTTTAGGAACAAGTTCAAGCGCCTATAACAATACTTTAGGTGTTTTCTATAGCAGCATGATGCCTTCTTGTATACTCATCATGACAAATAATACTTTCACTAGAATTTGTGAACTAGCCAACCAATACTAGGAAGAAAAATCTTCTAACTAAGAGCCTAAAGGCACACTGCAAGCTGAGACACAAAGGTATCGGGACTAAATCACCCTATTATTTTGACTCAATAAAAGGCAACTATAAATATGAACTGTAGACATCCATTTTTTTTTTTTTTTTGGAAACAATTTATCTATTATATATTTATTTATTTACCACTCCATCTATTGCAGATATGTAGCTTCTCCCAGCAACAAAACATCCTTATTATTTTGATGATAAAAGTTTAAATACCCTTTCCACATTTCTTAGACAGAATATGAAATGAACACCAGACAGTTCCCTACTATACAGACAACTGGATTTCAGCCATCCTGTGGAATGTTAAGAAAGGCTATATTCTTTGCATACATGAACAAAAGAATTTACAACATAATTGAAATATAATTTAATTTTTAAATAAATAAATAAATATTAAAACTTTTATTTATTTATTTATTTAGATTTGTCACCACCCATCTCCCCTGAGGGGACTCTGGGAGATTTACAATATAAAACACAATAAAACAATGGATATTAAAAATCGAAAAACCATCTAAAACTTATGTCTGCTATTTGCAGACATAATTTACAAATGTTGGCAAAACTGTTTAAAACTTTAAATTGATTGTGCGCCCTCTTTTAATTTCTTCAAATTCCAAAGGAATATATTTTCAGTTAGATATAATGTCAGCAATATGCTTCTGAATAAGAGTTTAGAGTTATTTTCATTGGGAGTAAGAAAATCACATAAAGGTTAGGAAATCAGTACAAAGATTTGCAATTTTACTTGCTGAAATGTGCATGAAGGAAAAATAGAAATTTGCTAACTCAACACACAGTATAATGGAAATCACCAAACCCACCTAAATATAATCCATCACCTATTACTACTTGATTGAGCTTTAACTTATTCATCAATGAACAGAAAAGTTGTACATCAGAAGTTGTTCCCAATTTAGGGACTTCCCCAACTGACTCATTTTGAGAGAACAAGGAAAGGAGCAAGCTCCAAATGCAATACAGAAGTAATGTAGACAGATTTGACTCAGATACAAATGCTCCTACTAGTGAATTTCCTCAAAGGAAGAAAAGCAGCAGGCGTCAGATCTTGAGCATGCTGCAAGGTTGAAGAAACATCCTGCAAGCCTGGTGAAACTGCTGTTTTGAAAAGAGATAACTTCAAGCCACTCAGAGAAAGACACTAGCCTCTTAGGACAGTCAGCTCACTGAGAGCAACTGATGCATCAAAATGGCCTCCATGCCAGGTCTATAACAGCAGGAGAGATGATTAAAAAACACCACAGTACAAGCCAGTCCCCCTTTTAACACAGGAACCTACTCACCTTGTTCATTGTTTCCCCCATTTAACAGAAGTTCATCATTTTGCCGCTTCATCTCTGTTATATATTTATATGCTTGATCGAGGATCATGTTCTTACTCTGCAAGGGGAAAGGCAAAGGAAGAAAAAATGTGACACAATTTGAAACCCAAGGATCATTCTCTAGAGATTTGCAGGAAATATGATTAATCTGAAACCATTAAAAACAAGGATACACCAACATTTAAAAACTTCTTAATACCACATTTCTCTGAAAGCACATATGAACCTACTTGCTCAGTCAACTTAGATCACATTGGCATGAACTGAAGTTGATATATTCAACCAATATGGGATTAAAAAAGAGAAAAAAGCCATGGATCTTTCGCAAGTTCCAAAAATAAGGGTGGGTGATAAATCTGAGTACTAAAATACTGATAACAGATAAGTTTTCATCAGGCTGACTTCTTAATGTCCCCCATCCCAAACCCCTAATTAAAGATGGCCATAAGCCCATTCAGAGGCAGCACCTGGAAGAAGTGGAGCAGGGAAGATGGTATAGTGCTTCTGAGTGGGCACCTACCAGAAGGGAGAGGCTGTCAAAGGAACAGCCAAAGAACAGGTTACTTACCTGTAAACTCAGTTCAAGTAGACCTCCATGAAGTCCCACAGATGAGTTCCCCAGTGTGCACAGGCAAGGCCTTGGAACATTCTAAAGCTATAGAGCAAAGGCCATTAGTCTCCTCTCCCTTCTACTGCACATGTACTGGCATGCAGATACCCAGCCCTCTCAGTTCCCTAAGCTGCCGCTAAATAAATCCCAATAGGATACAACGTGATGGCCAGAGGGGAGAAGGTGGGTTTGTGTGTGACTTCGCAGACATCCACAGGAAGAACCACATTTACAGGTAAGCAACCCCTTCTCCTTCTTCATGGCCTCTGTGAATCACACAGCTTTAAACTGAGATTGCAGGGGGAGGGTGAAAACGTTCTTAAAGGTAGAGATCCAGAAGGGGTTGTGGGGAATAACGCAAATGTTGCAGTGGGAGCAGAACAAGGAGTATGACAGACTATTAATGTGAGGAAAAATAGGATAGATGGGGACACCACAGTGTGCACATATGAACCCGTAAAGGAGCCCAAAGGCTGCAGTGTAGTCTGGCCTTGATGGGCTATCAGGGCTGAGACTGGAAAGCCCATTGAAACTAAGTCTTGGTAAGTTGAAGCAGCCTGAGCCTGGAATGGATTCAGGCTTGCACAGGGGCTGGAGCCAAAGCTTAAAAGCCAAGTGGAGCTGAAGAGTAATGGACTGGCACTGAAACCTAGAATTATGATTCCATCTGAGAGATGGACGAAGGGGGCCCTTGCTGGATCACCGGGGCTGGCAAAGGAGTTGGGGGTGGCCTGAGTTGGCCACATGGGGGTTGCCATGAATACACTTGCGAGTGGCTAAAGAAGTCCTGCTGGGACACTGTGGTGCGAGTAGGTTGCCAAGAAGGTAAAGCAGCATCCAAGGTGTGGCAAAAGTGAGCTCACCAATTCGGTTTATTCCAGCATTGATCTTTTTTTTCCAATGCCTCTCCACTAAAAAACAAAAGATCCAATGAGGAAGGTGGGGCACCCAGAGAGGTGGAAGGTGCTTTGTCTTGAGGAGTCTGCTAGAGCTGAGACAGTCAGCATCAAAGGAACAAACAGTCCCTTAAGGCAATTATTATCCTCAAGGGAAGGCAGTGATCTGGAGGATGAACTCAAATCCGCGTCAGAGGAAGTCTGCCCCTGGAGCAGAGAAAAGCCACACAATGGATCCAAAGACAGGGAAGGCTGAATCGGAGAGGAGGAGGCTGATTTGGATCCAGGGTCCATTTTGGGGGAAAAGAGATTTTTCCAGGAGGAAGGGGTTTTTCAGCAGGACTTCCGGTTCCAGCTTGGGTGCAGTCAGCAAGCATTTGTGAGTCTGAAGCATTCTTTTCTCATTATTTATTGGGCTTTTTACTGCTTAACAACATTTTTGGCTGACCTGGTTGATAAGGTTATTAGCAGCAGAAAACTGACCTTGGGAGCTGTGCTTGGAGGATGCTTGCAACTAAGGTGCCGGCTGCTTTGTTTACTTAATTTGTGATAAAGCTCCTGTGATTTCGAACTGCCCTCTCTGTGAATTCTGCAGCTCACTGAGAGCTTTCTTCTGAGGAACTCAAATACAACGCTAACATCTGCTGAAGCATTGTTTTATGCAACTTGAGTGAATATTTCATATTTACTTACTCTGTATGATATGGAAATCTTCAATCTCACCCTATCTCCTCCAGTGTTAAGGCAGCTACAGTGCAATACCCCAATATCAATTACTCCTATTTCTGACCTGGGAACCAGCAGAATACACAGCAGTAATCAGTTTTCCAAGCCTTTGCAGTCTTCAGAGTGTGACCATAGTGATTTGTCTTTCTCATTTAACTTTTAACATGCATTCTGCTAAACATTGCAGCAAAGCTGGACTCTACCCTGTGCCTCCAAGGAAGCTGAGGCAAGTTAAGATGACTGACTATATTACCTCCCAGAAAGTCTTAACAATTGGCAAAGAGAATTCTATTTCTCCTCACATTGACTTATCTGATAGCCTTTTGATGAATGACCAGCTACTGGAAGGACATCAGTCAATCGGTAGCCTGCTAAGCAGCACAGTGAATGCAGACTTTGGCAAGTTAAAAATGTCAGATTTTGTGTCTGATCCAGTTTTGGGCTTAGAGGGTCTGATGCAATCGAATGAGCCAATAATCTTTGATCCAAGGGAGGTAAACTGTAGAAATGTTAAGAAGCCGGAAATTACAGATACCACATTTATAACAGGGAACCATGACTCTTTTCATTCCTGCACACTAGTCTCCTTGGCCTGCACTAAATTAACCACACCAAAGGTATCAGACAGTTGCAGAATACAGTGCTTTTTAACAGAATTTAGAGAACTAAAGCAATCCGTGTCTACCATAGAAGGTTACCTGAAAGAATATAAGATGTGCCCAGTGGGAAATCCAGAAGACCTGTTGAACCAGAGACAGACTGTACATCCACAATGTCCATCCGATAAGATGAATTACTATAGTCTGTCACCCAAAACCATTGACAAAATTGACAAGCTTTCACTGGAAGAACTACTTCTATGTGTAGGTCCTCAGACAGGGGCGCAGGGGACCCCTAATGTCTCTGGACCAAACACAGTTGACTTTTCCAAGCCTCCACTTGTAACTGTCTCTCCAAGCATAAAGCACAAACCTTTGGGGAAGGCCCCCTCAAAGATCTGTGAGAAGCCTCCTGCCCATCCCCCAGTGGAAGCCAAGCTGAAACATGTGAAGACAAAGGGGATCCGGAAACAAACATCCAAGAAAAGAAGAAGCATGAACTTTAAACCCTTATTTAAATTATTAGACTTTTCTGAGCATACAGTAAAAGGGAAGTCCTCTGGGGCGAATGTTAAGCAAGCTGATAGCCAAATCCCAGCATCATCAAAGGACAATTCTAGCTCCAAGAAGGCAAGGTTCCCTATGGATAATGGTATCAAACAGCTCACGGACCCCACCATTTCAACACCCATGCACTCCCCCTCTACTCAGGGGTCCCAACCCTCTGACTGTGGTTCATTACAGCCACAATCCACAAGGAAGTTATCCACCATTCAATCCAGTTCGATCTCCAACTCGACAATAGGGAACCCAATTCCAGTCATCATAAGGAAAAGGAGCACGAATATAAGATTTAACAAGAGGAGAAGTAGGTGGAACAATGAATTTCTAGGTCGAGTTAACTCCTGTGGGCGTCAGACCCACTTCCCTGGCATGGGATATGATTACAGTTCAGTTTGACATGGAGATGGGAGATGCTCTCAGGGGAAGGATGTTCCAGTGGTCCCTGTGTGCGAAGGTGCTGGAGAGAGACTCTGTGATGCTGAGCTTTGTGATGCTGAGCTCATTGCAACTAGTGACACAGGAAATGATGTTAACATGCAGAGTTATGTTAAAATAGATAGATTGTTATCTCCCTCTCTGTTAGATCCCTCTTCATCCCATGGCTTAGGCAATGTTTTTCCTCTTACTCAACTAACAGCTCTGCCACGCCCTACTTTTTATCATAATTAAACTTTTTATCTATAATTAAATGCTTGTCCTGGAACAATTCCAAAGCAGAACAATTAAACACACCAGTCGGTATTGTTTCTTGGAATATAGCTGGGCGGAAGGCAAGTGGAAATAATATGAGGGTGAAGTCTTTTCTATCCAAATACTCAATATTAGCACTTCAAGAAACATGGCATCTTGAAACTGAAAACCTAGTAGTGCCAGGTTTCAAAGCATGAGTGAATCCAGCACAGAAAATAAACGGGAAAGGAAGAGCCATAGGGGGGTTAGCTGTTCTTGTGAAGCAAGATTTAGGTTGGGAGGGTAGTGTGGTTGAGTCACTTACATCTGACAAAAATGTGTTGACAGTTAAGATGCAGACTCAAGATCTGATGATTATTCTGGTAAATGTGTATATACCGCCTGTCTCATCCCAGTATTATGCTCCTGATATATGGTTACATTTGGAACTTTTGTTAGAAGATCTTAGAATAAGATTCCCAAATGCGTTGCCTATAATATTAGGTGATTTCAATGCAAGAATTGGAAATTACTTGTCAAAAATTGCAGAGAAATGTGGGATTCTTGATGAAGATACTTTAGATTTAGATTTAAAATATTGGAATTCTCAGGATGTGAAGATAAATTATGCTGGTGTAAACCTGTTTCAAACTGTTATATATGTTTGATACGCAAATATTTGGAAATAACAATAGCAATTCTCCATATCCATACACTTATTTTTCCCAAAGGTCAGGGAGTGTGCTAAATTATGTATGTGTCCCAAGAATAAAGGTTCATTTGGCATAACTGTACACCCATGGTGGACAGTGATCATCAGCCTATAATAGTGGAAGTAAAAGCTAAATCAGACCAGAGGAAAGTAAGTCCACAAGATAAATGGCTAGCTCAAAATTTAACTATACAAGGGGAGAGGAGATTGAAATGGCAAAAAGTGGAAGTAAACGTAATTTCAGAATTTCAAAATTCAAGCTACTGCTTAAAATTAAGAAATATAATTCTAACCCCAGATGATAACATAAACATAGTTATGGAAGCATATTATCAAATCTGTGAGAACATAAGACTTTTTTAAACATCAGATTCAAATCTAAAGCCATCAGAAGATATAAGGTCCCCATGGTTTGATAGGGAATGCAGATTGCAGAGAAAGGTATTGAGGAGACAGATGAGGAAAACTCAAACACTGTATGATCAGGAGACACATAATAATATGTTAAAACTCAGACGTTAATATAAACAATTGATTAAATCAAAGAAAAGGCAATATCAGGAAAATATGTGGGCTGAGCTAGAAGCAGCTGCAACAGGGTTAAATGTAACACATTTTTGGCACTTAGTGGCTGGTAGAATCAATGAGGCAAAGTCTGTCATGGATATTCCTATCCCAGCTGCCACATGGGAATTATATTATAGAGAACTATTTAAAGAAGTGAAAGATGTAAAGCAGACTGGCAAACTTTTAGAAAATGAAGAGCCAAGTCTAATTCCTTGAGATTAAAACGCTTATCCAGACACTGAGAAACAATAAAGCCCCAGGAGAGGATTTCTTATCCCCTGAATTATTTAAAAACTACTTAGACTGGTGGGCCTCTATATTGTCTGGATTGTTTACTCACATAAATAAGACAGGCTGTATACCCAAAGGCTGGAAAATGAGAATCATCATCCCACTATTTAAGAAAGGTAATCAACATGATCCCAGTAATTAGCCTAATTGATATTCCAGCAAAAATTTATGCAAGGCATCTCTTGAATAAATTAGAGGACTGGGAAGAAGAAAATTCCATCTTTGTTGAGGAACAGTCAGGTTTTAGGAAGGGATGCTCCACCCTAGACAATTGCTTTATATTACAACACCTAATAAATAAATATACCTCTAAGGGGGGGCAGCTTTTTGCAGCCTTTATTGATCTAAGTGGAGCATTTGATTCGATAAATAGAGGATGCCTCTGGGAAAAATTGGCAATGAGAAATATAGATCCAAGATTATTGCTATTGCTCAAAGCACTATATACAGAAACCACACTGAAGGTGAGAACAGGTTTAAATTTTGCATTGACAGACTCTGTTCCAACACATAAGGGTATCCTCCAAGGATGCATACTATCTCCATTTTTATTTAATTTTTATATAAATGATGTGGTGCCATTTATACACAATCAGAATTATCATATGCCTAAGATTCTAAATAGAGAAGTAAATATATTATTATATGCTGATGATATGATATTGCTATCAACAACCCAAGTGGGTATGAGGAGATTTGAAATGGTTTAATATCTATTGCCAAGAAAATGATTTATGCATTAATAATGATAAATCCAAAGTGGTGGTATTCAGCAAAAAAAGAAAAACTCATAAGTGGTCTATAAATTCTAAAGATTTACAGCAGGTTAAATGTTACTGCTCTCTGGGCATTAACTTTGAGGCATCAGGATCCTGGGTATCGCAAATAAAGAAAAATACATTAAAAGTATGGGCCAGTTTACAATCGGTTAACAAACTTTTAAACTATAGTTACTCAGGCACTTTAATCCCAATTTTAAAAAAAATTTAAGATAAGATAATTCCTATGTTAATTTATGGTGCTGAAATATGGGGTTTTGTAAACCTTAAGAAAATTGAACAGATTCAAACACAATTTTACAGGGTTACCATGGGAGTTTCAAGTTCTACCCCAGCACATTTAATAAGAGCAGAACTTGGTGCAAAAACGATTTTGGGTCTGATTCTAGTAAGAATGGTAAAGTATTGGTGCAGAATAAGTAGCTTTATTGAAGAAAGATTGCCCAAGATTTGTTTGGAGGAGCAGAGTGTTTTTAGGTATGAAAATTCATGGTTAAAGAACCTGTTTAAGCTCTTTCCAAAATTTGGTTTTTCAGCTCAGGCTTTAAATCCTTTACCTGAAGATACAATTCATATTTTTAAGCAAAGAGTTTTTGATGTTGAGGCACAGATAGATATATCTGCAGTTGCATCTACAACAACAACAAAATGGTTGGCTAATACAAAACAACTGCATCACTTTGAACAATATTTAACAGTCCCAATGAAAATGCAACATAGAAAAGCATATACTCGCTTGCGATTTGAACAAATGGATACTATGATGAAATGGGGTAGGTTTCAGGGTATCCCTATAGATAATCGTTTATGTGTTTGTGGAAACCCTGCCCTCGAGGACTTAGCCCATTATGTATTAGACTGTCCCCTATATAGCAATATAAGAGAAAAATATTTACAGCACATTTTAAAGAAAGTGGAAAACAGAAGCATCTCAGAGAAACTGAGTTTTTTTATTACAAACATCTAATCTAGATATAATAAACAGAGTTGTAATATTTGCTTTTAAAGCCGCTATATGCAGAGCTAAGTATTTGGACGGTATAGGTGTAAAGTGTTATAAAGATTCAGAGGTATGAAGATAGCCTCTTAGAATGCAAATTAAATGTTTTATGTAAAGGTTTTAAAATTGTAAAGTAAATACTTTTAGGGGATTTAATTAAATTGGTTTAAGTAAACAATATTTTATACTATATTTTAAAACATTAATATTAAAATGTTTATTTTATTGTATAAATACTGATAAATATGGCATGATAATATGTTTGCGTGTTTGACATGTATATTTTGCAATGATCTGACGATTACGCAATAAATAGTTTATCTATCTATCCAGGAGGAAGGTATTCAGTCTATGATGGCAGTTTTTAATAGCCGAAGGACCAAATTTATGGCAATTTGGGGAGAAGGCAGTCTGATGGGATTCCCCCAGGCAATAAAGGCACTCAAGAGTTTCTGTCAGAGAGAGGAATCATGCCTCCTAACTGACAGCACTTCTTGAATAGGCACTGAGGGGCCATAAAATGAGAAATTGGCTTGAAAGCCAAGTGGAAAATGGAGGGGGTTATAAAGGGAAGAATAATAAACAAAAACACCATAAGAAAAGAAACATCCAAAGCTTACAAAATACAAAAGAGGCTACAGTAGCCAAATAAAATTCCTGAGCCACAACCGAGGCAGCAGCTAAACAAACTTAGAGAACTGGGTATCTATGCGCCAATACATGCGCAGTAGGATTGGGAAGGAGACTAACGGTCTCTGCTTTTTTAATTTCGAATGTTCTGAGACTCTGTGCGTGCACACTGTAAAACCCATATGTATGAATTCGCAGAGGACACGAAGAAGAACTGCACAAACCTCAGGCACTCATTCAGATATACCATTTGTAACATCAGTAAAACAAGCCAAGAATCATAACCACAGGTAATGTCCAAACTAGAAAAGGTTTGTCTGAACAAACCAGAACATGAACCTACAGTTTCAAGTTGGTTTCTGTATCCTGGCTTATTGGGTGGTTGTTAACCATAATGGAGTTCAAATACCTCTCTCTCTCACACACACACACAAATAGACAAAATATGTTTCTTTTTTCTTCCAGTCATTTGAAGGAAGGAGCAATATGGCTGCACACAGTGCCTGAATCTTGTGCCTAAGCCAGCTTTTTAAACTGGTGTCCTTGATCATGTGAAGGAAGTTATTTTGCAATTCAGCTTTGAAGTAAACCTCTGTGCAAATTCACTAGAATGTTAAGGAACTACTTGCCTGTTTCAGTGCTGCGGAACATGGAATGAGCTCACCAATTCGGTTTATTCCAGCATTGATCTTTTTTTTCCGATGCCTCTCCACTAGAAAACAAAAGACACAGCATGTCAAATAATACACTGATAGCCGACTCAGAAAATAAGAATTTCCCAAATTCAAATATTCCCGAACAGAACACACGCCTCAACACCACTGAAGGTTTTACCTGCATTGTGAGTTTCACGGTTCTTCTTTCTATGAAATAGAAAATACACAAAAAGTATATGAAAAAGCAGTTTTGCCATCTTGGATATTTTT
The DNA here is from genome assembly GCA_029282475.1 of Phrynocephalus forsythii. Classification (NCBI taxonomy): domain Eukaryota; kingdom Metazoa; phylum Chordata; class Lepidosauria; order Squamata; family Agamidae; genus Phrynocephalus; species Phrynocephalus forsythii. The sequence goes on from JAPFRF010000011.1 coordinate 5,139,831, forward strand.
TATTTAATCAATGAGAATGTACAAGATAAAGCCCTTCTTTTCTGGGAGTGAAAGCACAGAAGAACAGAGACAGTGAGAAACATTTATACTATAGCTTTCCAGTATAAGGACCCATACTTTATGGGTTTCAGCACCTTAGGCCATTGTTCACCTTAAGGCTATTTTTGTCTACCTAACAAGCCTACTCAGACCACTGTTCATCTTATGAGCGTATTTCAGGCCAGGGTGACAAGAGGTCAAAGTGGACTATAAAATGGAGGACTCGCAACTAGCTTTCCTCAGACTGACGAAGCTGTTTGGATGAGCAGCGAAGCGTTTCAATCTCTCAAGAAAAAGGAGTCCAGTTGCCATGACTCAACTTCCAGATAAACTCATGTGAATGACTGAGAATCTTAACAGACATATAGCATTGCATTTTAGACTAGTTCTTACAAAATGAGAAAAAGCTGTCATAAAATGTTTAATTTAAAAAGGAGGCCAGAAAATAAATTTGGTTAAGCTATTTTAAAAGCTACATAGTATTAATTAGTTACTTTTAGATTTTTGCTTATTGTCTGTTTTCATACTTAATTTTCATTTGAGTTCACTATTTACTCTTTTCATTTTAATTGTTACTTATCTTGATGTAATCTGTCCAGACTGGCCTTGTTGCAAGATGGGCAATCAATCAATCAATCAATTAAAAGGAGTTCAAAAAGCTTTCAGTCTAGTCTTATATACTTTCATTCAGAACTCCCACTAAGGTCAGTAAAGCTGTTCTCAACTGAAATATGCAGAGCAGTGCAGACTCAATCGTTAAATCATCACAAGGGAGCATCCAGTAGTAAGCTCAGCTTCAGGTAAAGCACTAAGGTTGATTCAGGTCAGCATGAGTCAGACCCACTATTACATATCCTGACTCTCAGCCCTTTTGTTTCACCACTGCCAAAATTAGAGTGATAAATTAGATAAGTTGTTCCAAATCACATGGTTACTTTGCCTTTGGAGCAGAATTAGATTTTAATACCTAACATTCCAAGGCTTAGTGGATCAACTGAAGCTTCTGAACTTTCCAAACCCAGCACAACATATTATAGTCCTCCAGAAAGGCTGTACATAAGGCATGTGCCACTATAATGAAACCAGACATTTTCAGATGCAGGTAGAATTTGTATTCTAACTTCAGCTGTGCACTCCCCTAGCTGACACTAAAATCCCCAAGATGTATCTAGAAGGACACCAACATATTTCTGGGGCATAGCATCTTAATCAGCCATGAATGTCTGCAGAGGTTAATTTTAAGTGAATCTAAACCCCTCTTTCTGTAGGGACAGGAATTCTTATGCAGATGACATGGCTGATTTGACTTTTCTCTTAGCACAAGATCAACTACAGCAGTGTGGAATTCTTTCCATCCAATTCAGTCCTTCCTTGCTTTTAATAATGATTGTAAACCACTTTGAATGCTGTTATCATAGGACAAAGGTAGGAACAATATAAGAAATAAGAACAAAAACTGTTTTCATGTTAGATACTGAACAACTATAATGTATTGCTGAAGTGTTCTTAGTCTTATTGCAATAAAGTAGGAGGGATAGCAAACTAAAAGTGGTTGGCACTGCTTTCAACAAGGGTGGGGAACCTTCACCCCTCTAAATGTTTTGTGTTGTAACTCCCAGAATTCCAAGCCTATATTGCCAATGATAAAGGACTATGGGATCTGTGCTTCAAAACATCTGCAAGGTCAAAGATTCTCTACTTCTGACTTACAGCAATCCTTTCGCTCTTCCCACCCTCCACCCCAGACCTTGGGGGAGGGGTTGCTTTCACTGCAGTAAGGCTACTTACCGGTGTTGCTTCTTCAGGGGAGCCTTTTCTGTCATCTCTGGCATTTCTTGAGAGAGAAGAACCTTTAAAAACAAAACAAAACAAAGCACTAATAATAATACTAGGAACACCAAACATTATAGATGTAAAAGAAAACCCTATTCATGTCTTTCTCCCCATTCTTCATAACTAAACCTCACTGGTTTGTCATGGTATTTTGAATGTCAGCAGAATGAGTCAATAAAAACACAACAAATTCTAGGCTTCCTATTTTTTACTGTATTTTCTCCTGGATTTTGAGGAGGAAGGTGGAGAATGCTCCTCTATCATTATGGATGCCTAAGGACAACATCTGGGTTGGAGAGAGAGGCGGGATATCTCTAAATACGATTTGCAGGGAACCACAAGCAGGTAAAGATATTTTGCTTTGGAATGCCCTGAAGCAGATGGTGAGCCACTGTGTGAGAAAGAATGTTGAACTGGATGGGCTGTGACCTGTTCCAGCAAGGCTGTTCTTATGTTCTTACATTTGAATCCAGAGTTGTTATGAGGGGTATCGTCATCATCATCATCCTCGAATGGGGGAGAGGAATCCCCCAAATCTGAAGGAGATGTCAATGTGGAAAGGTGATACTGCTCCAGTGGCTTTGGTTCTGATGTGGGTTCGAACACCTATTGTGAACCATCAAATCGAAGACAGAAAGTTGGAAGAAGAGGCATTGGTATCGACACAGAGACCGAACCCGGACGAGTTGTCTGAGCAGCCAGTATGGAAGAAGTTGGGACTGCAGCCGAGCCTGATATGGAAGCCTGGACCAAAGGCTGTGTTGATATGGAAGAAGGGCCAAGAGTCGAAATGGAGGGCCGGAGAGCCTTAGAAGGCAGTCAGGTGATGTTTAGACATGGAAAGCTCCTGCTTGGCGTTTTGTTTCAATACCAGTAGCAGGTGCTTAGATGAATCCAACTTGAGATGGGGGCGCATATGATGGTGTTTGCGCTCTCCATGACCCATGCAAGGATTTGGCATAGACTGCAGAGACTGCTGCTGTAGCAACTCCAAAACGGCCTTCAGAACAGGCGGCTTAATATGAGGCTACGTAGTTGGGATCAGCAGGTTGTCTGCATCGGAGAGCACCAGAGTTGGTGCCTGGATGAACAAGTCCTTAAGTTTGTGAAGATTCTCAGTCATCCAGGTGCGTTTAACTGGGAGTTGAGTCATGGCTACTGGACTTCTTTTTTGAGAGATAGAAATGTTTCACTGTTCATCCAAACAGCTTCATTGGTCTGAATACAGCTAGTGCAAGTAGTCTTTCTTATAGTCAGCTTGACCTCTTGTCTCCTGGTCTGATTGGCTCATAAGATGAACAATAGCCTGAATAGGCTCGTTAGGGAGACATTAGTGTCCATGGCCTTAAGGTAAACAATGGCTTAAGGTGCTGAAACCCATCAATGGCCTTAAGGTAAACAATGGTAAAGGGGACAAGAGGTCAAGCTGACTATAAGAAGGACTACTTGCACTAGCTGTATTCAGACCGATGAAGCTGTTTGGATGAACAGCGAAATGTTTCTATCTCTCAAAAAAGAAGTCCAGTAGCCATGACTCAACTCCCAGTTAAGTCCTTAAGTTGGTCCAACATCGGGGGGGGGATGGTGCACCCAATGAATGAGGCTGATCCCGACAAATCCAAAGACAAAAGTGGAGCGTAGGACAGATGCTCAACATGGGCAGGCATAGAACTCGACGGTTTGTTAGTACTAACCACCGTCAAAGTCAAAATTGGTTTAGACTTTTTCTGTAATAACAGAAGCTTCTTAGGCTCTTTCTTTGAGACCGATTTAGAAGCTGATTTTTTAGAAAGTTGGGAGCCTGGAGACGAGGCTTGAGAAGCTCTTTCTCTATTGAAACAGGACTTAGTGGATGGATTGTAGCCTCTCCAGGAGGTAAGCATTCAGGCGGTATCTATGGTTTTTCACTGCCTGAGCGCTGAAGCACTTACAAAACTCACAGACCTCTGAACGATGGCTATCTCTGAGAGCATCCATCGGAAAGGGGATTTTTTTCCACATAGTCAACACACTTTTAAAAGGTCGGAAAAATTCCATAAAACAAATTCGAAGATCCAGCGAAGGGAGAAAAGCCAGCAAAGAGAGAAAAAAGAGGAAACTGACGAAAAAGGAACGTTCTAACACGGCGGTTGGAAGGAACTGATGGTTTGGGCAGGAAGCCCCCCGCTCATGCGCAGCGGGAGGGGGAGGAGACTAACAAGCTTTTGTTTTGCTAGAAAAGTCCGGAGCCTCGTGCATGCACACTGGAAACTCATCTGTGTGGCTTCACGAAGGCCACAAAGAAGAATAGTACATTTCTTTGTTTCTTTCTTTCCAAAGTAAATTATTTTTCAGACTGGCTTTCAGCTTAACAATAAACTTTAGTTTTTGGTTTTTTTTAAATCCTGAACTATTTACAATGAATTATCTAAGTTTGCTGTATCGTGTTGTTTGGATTGCTCAAGCTTATTTATGAGAGGATGCTCCGGTCTCTAGGCAGAAGACTATACAAGATTTGTAACCAGGGCTGTGGAGTCGGAGTCGGAGTCGAGGAGTCGGAGTCGGAGGAAATTTTGGGTACCTGGAGTTGGAGTCGGCAAACAATGCACCGACTCTGACTCCGACTAAATTTAGATTGGAATTTTTAAAAAAGCAAGTTTAAATGTCCCAATTCACAAAAAGTTATAATTAATGACTTCTGTACTGTAAGAATAGTATTGAGGCCTCTAGGGCCCTGGCTTATTGCAGGCCGGCAGCCTCCCCCTTCAACCCTTACCCTGCATGGCTTATTAAATCTGCGGGAGGGAGTACAGTCATCCCCCACCATTTCGCGGTTCAGGTACCACAGTCCCACTACATCACAGGATCGCAGTACCTGCACCGCTGGGGGCGACTGCCCCCCCCCGCCCCTCCAAAAAGGCTAGGAGCTGCGCAGGGGGGGGGGGGGGATCGGGTCACTCCCCGCAGCCACCCCGGGCCCCTCCGAAAAGGCTTGGAGCTGGGGGGGCGCCGGGGAGCGATTGGATCGCTCTCCGCAGCCCCCCGCCCCTCTGAAAAAGCTTGGAGCCGAGCGGGGGGGCACCAGGGAGTGATTGGATCACTCTCCGCAGCCCCAGGGCCCCTCCAAGAAGTCTCGGGGGGGGGCAGCAATCTCCATTGAAATGCATTGTCAATGGATTTCAATGGAGAAATTTTCCCCATTACAAAGCATTGAGCCAATGTTTTCCAATGGGGAAAATTTTCTCCATTGAAATGCATTGGCAATGCATTTGAATGGAGACGGCCCCAGACAAGAAGTTTCGGGCGGCGCAGGCAAGTGGCGGCGGGAGGTCAGATCCCCCTGCCGCCGCCGGCACACACCGCCCCAAGACTTCTCGGACAGGTGCACGATCGCGCCCCCCACCCCCAGGGCCCCCCACCTGCTTTCGCATATCGCGGATTTTCATGGATCGTGGGTGGGGTGGGTCCCTAACCCCCCGCGATCGGTGGGGGGTTACTGTATGACTGAGTGGGCTTCCATTATTTCAACTGCCTCCTTCAGGAAGGGGGGTCTTTCCCTCTCGCCTGAAGGAGACGGTGGTGAAGCCCACCCTAAAGAAATCTGCCCAGGTGTCGGACGAATTGGCCAACTACCGTCAGATTGCCAACGTCCCTTTCCTGGGCAAGGTCATTGAGAGGGTGGCTGCTGTCCAGATCTAGTCGTTCCTGGAGGAAGAACAAGTTCTTGACCCATTCCAGTCCGGGTTCAGGCCGTATCGGGGGACTGAGACAGTCTTGGTTGCACTGCAAGATGACCTCCTCTGGGGGGTTGACAGGGGTTGCTCTACCCTGTTGCTCCTCCTGGATTTGTCAGCGGCCTGTGATACCGTCGACCACAGTATCCTGCTGGGCGGGCTTTCCAGGGTGGGGATCGGGGGGCACAGCATTCAGCTGGATCCGGTCCTTCCTGGAAGACCGGCCCCAGTGTGTGCAGCTTGGGGGGGGGGAGCTGTCGGCTCCCTGGGTGCTCCCTTGTGGGGTCCCACAGGGGTCGGCTCTTTCCCCCAAGGAATGTATAAAATACATTTGCATAGTAATACAGAGGAGTCGGAGTCGGGAGTCGGAGTCGGAACATTTATCTACCAACTCTACAGCCCTGCTTGTAACACCGAGGGATCTGCAACTACGTCTCTGAAAATCAATATTCCCTCAATTTTATTAGATCAGAAGTTCAGTTAAGAATTGTGCAGCATAAATCTGCAGTACTCAGGCCAATAAACTGAAAAAGCACTTGTGTATTTTTTAATTTTATACCACATTATCAGATTAAATAACATGACTGCAAAAAAGTAGATGCAATATCATTACAATTATGGTTTCCAACAAGATATAATCTTGTTTTGAATCAAAATAATCACAAAATAAAACCCCATTAGAAAACTGTAATAATATAGACATGCCTACCTAGTCAAGAGAGATATGCTATGCAGCATTTAAGTTGAAAGTAAGAGCAGAAGACTCAGATGTAATACTGTATGGAAACTGGAATCTTATTGGTGTTAATGAAAGCCTATGCAGCTTCCCATGGCTAAATGTGGCTGGGGTGCATCCTGGTTGTGCAGCTGTGCCTGTGACAAGACACCTGTCCGAGATGTACCTTGTCATTTAGTTACAATTAGCTTAAAGTCGTAAGCACCTATCAACAGGATGACGACCAATGCCCATTAGAAGCATTAGAAGCATCAACAATTATCAGACGATTTAGAGGAAATTGGGATAAATTATTTCAAATGAAATTGTTGGATGGTCAGACTGTTAAACCAAAAAGAAAGTATGCTTCATAAGTATAAGATGGGAGTTAAAAACATACCTAAAATTTTCTGAATTAATAACATTAATTTTAATATGCTCTCTGTGTAAAACATATACCCGTGTACTGGGCCTGATTTTCACAGAGTTATAAAACATATGCCTGAACTACATTCCTCTAGAATGTACACAGAGGGTACATGAGTGGTTCTTCTTTGGACATCCCCCAGATATATTACTTTTATGGGTGAAAATTTATTTCCCCTATATCTATTTGAGATGTGGATAAGGCTTAACTCAAGTTTTTATATTTACTTCAAGACAAACCTGACTCTTGGAACCAGTGCTCCAGTCATTTTTTCCGTCTTCCTCGATCACCTGGCCTTAGGTCCTTTGAATATCTATTTTGCTTGATGCTGGACTACTTTGCGATAATGATTTCATATTGTTCTTGTCTAGACTCTAGACTATCCACACTCTGGCTGTACCCTTTCAAAACAGAACTTTGAATGCCTTGTGACTTTGTTTTTGATTGTACTTAACTAGATACCGAGTTTCTGGATTAGACTTTCATCTGCTCAGACATGAAATTGAGATGTTTACATTAATTACAAGGTGACTAGATCATCCATGACCATTTGCTCTGGAAGCACCTTTAGCATATATGTGGCTTGTTTGCTCCAACTGTTTGCAGCACAAGTGACTAAACAGGACTATTTTATTGTCAGAAGAGAAATGTTGAAGATGCTTCCTTAAAATAGGAGAGTGACCACTATGATCCCTAGGCTCTTTTTACCATACTGTAAAAAAATAAGTCTTTAAAAACATTACCTTGGTATTAATATATTAGCAAACAACTGAAAGCTTGGCTGTTCATATGTTTATGTCCCTAATTTGACAGTCAAAAGAACTTTCCTACTGAAATCAACCAGTATTAATTAGAAAGAATATTCCACCTTTTTCTTATAGTGGAACTTCTTAAATTTACTTGAGCTTCCAAATCTGACATTTCTTCTGGAAGCTTGAAATGCTGTTCAAAAAGTAGATTCTGAAAAGACAGGTAAAACCATTGGAAAACACATACTCAAGTAACACAATTTGTTATCTGTATGTTTGCTCCAATAATTTATAAAGCAGGGTCAGTAACCTTAACATTTATGAATGCTAGTTTATTCTCCCCTAACTTCCCATGGTTATAGCTAGTCTAACTGGCAAACCTAGGAGAAAGCCCTTAGCAAGACTGCACACATGAAGCCAATCCTTTGGGTAAGCTGCTCATTTAAAGCAAAATTCAATTGGTCATTAAAGCAAGAGGCATAAAACTAGTGTAGTTACATTTTCTGGGCTAAACACCATTCTGAAGAATGGATTTTGCACCAATTTCAAGGGTAGTCCTACAAAAGCAAATTACAATTCAGACTACAGATATTTAGGGAGCAGAGTACCACAGCAAGGCACTTTTAAGTTCCAGATAGGCACATCACATCTGATAAATAGCACTCCTGATCACTGCTGCCACTAGATAACACCCACTTAAAAGTAGTATTCATCTGTTATGTTCTGAAATCATGACAGGCTTTAGTTATAGTAGGGATGGAGATGCAATCATAAAGCCTGCCCTCTGCCACTCAGTTAGAACTTCATTAGTACAATCTGAAGAGGACCTCGAAAATTGTGTGGTTTTCAGAATCTATTATTACCTAGGTAAGACTAAGGAGAACCATAACTTTCTTAAGAGGAGAGAAGCTCCATACAGATCAATTTCCAATCCACAAAGCCCCTTAAGAATAAGCTTTTGCTTATTTCCCCCTCAAGTCATTTCTACAGCATTTATTCTCAGTTAAGTGTGCCCAGGACTGAGAGCGGGAGTCAAGCAAGTGAGCAGATGCACACACACACCCATAGAATCAAAAGGCATATGTGTGCCCTTTTTATGAGCAACCCTTCATGGGAAGTAAGGTATTTAAGGAATGAGGCTACAGTTGCTACTCTCAGTGTTTCCACGGCTGAGCAGAGATTCAAACCCAACACATATCTGAACTACAACTTTAAAAATCAGCTCTAAATAGAACACTTCCTCAGGACTAAAGAGCTTCATTTACTGATTAGAATTTTAGAAGGATGTATTTCATAAGACTTTTAGGAGGAATCCTCAACTGCTGCTCTAGCCCAGAGTAGCCCTTGGGATAGATGGCTGTGATATATAAGTCAAACAAATAAATAATAAATAAATAAAAATGAGTTGATGGGCTACCATTTAACATTACAAGAAGTCTGAGGGGAATGGAAAGAAACCACTTCTTTCAGAGAAAAGATGCAACTCTATAATGGCACCCTGCTGCATATGGAAAGGTGCCCCCTCCATCTATGGTGTTCATACACCTGAATATTAGAACTCAAGCCTGATGCATGTGTTTGGGGCCCTAGTAACCACACTGTGTACAAAATGACAAATTTCAATACCTATTAATTGGTTTGTACATCTATGCACATCTATGAATTCACCATTGAATTCAATATGGATATTGTGCCATCAGCACACAAAATGTTGGCAAAAAACTAGATGACCCCTTACTTGTTATATGTAACCCAAGAATCTGCTACTGAGTGGTACACTGCTTATGCAACATAAAGGCTCATTTTAAAACAAACTCTTTGCCTTACTGTAACCTCACAGTAGCTAGGCTGCCCTTATTGCTAAGTGTAATACATTGCCTGGGCTATCAACATACAGTACCTGCAAAACACAGGGAAATCCTCCCTCATTTTTTATGACAGACACTGCACCTTGGGACATATTTCTAAAATGCAAAATATAGTGTGATAGAGTGACAGGCTAAGATTCTGGAGAGCACATTTGGAATCACCCCTCAGCCATGGGAACTCATTGGGGGAGTGGAACTGATGAAACCATGCTTGGAATATCTCACCTACCTTAAAAGCCCTTCTAGGGTCAGTACAAGTGACAGCAAGTAACAACAAAAAAGAAACAACCTCCTTTGTCACTTAGGATTGTTTAAAAAACAACAACACTATGCCTCAAAATGTGACCCAAAAATGTTGATAGGTGTGCCTTACACTCCCCTTTGCAAGTACAGTGGACCCTCGTATAACAAACGGTGCGTATAGCATAAAATCTGTACAACATAAAAAATTCTGGAGATAGGGGGAATCTGCTTAACAGAATCATCTATAAGGTGAATCCATACAACATAAAAATGGTCGTGATTAGGGATTACTCTGGTTTCAATGCATTCCTATGGGAAACTTGTCTAAAGGTAAATTGGCTTAGCAGAATTTCATTTGGAACGAATGACTTCCTTTATACAAGGTATGCCACTGTCACTTCTGATAGGGGAAGGGACGGTGATCTCCCCAACCCTTTTTCTGGCTCCCAACCACGCAGGTTGTGACACCACCAGCAAGCAGCTGCTCCTCGGGGTCGACGTGGTGTGTGCCAAGTGGCCCCTTCTCACCGCTGGGTTGCTCTTGGCTTCCTCGGCCAGCCCTTGAACTCTTCCCAAGGCAAATGGCAAAGGTCCCTGGGGGTGGGGGCTCTCAGGGGTTCCCCCCAAGAGACGAGATGCTCTGGGCGCCTCGACCCAAGAAGCAGCAGCAGCAGCACCGAGAGAAGCTTCGGCCTCAAGGCGGGGGTTGGGGTGGGGGTTGTGGGGGTGGGAATCCAACCCCGGTTCCTTCAGGCCCCACGCAACTGACCTACGTGTCCTCCGGCGACCGGGGAGCTCAGGGGTCGGGGGGGTCGGGGGGTCGGGTGGGTAGGGACCCTAACCCCTAAGCCCTTCTCCAACCCCGGGCAAGCTCTTTCCCGGGACACGGGAGGCCAACAAAACGGGAGGGGGGGGACGAGGACCCGGCGGCATTCGAGGAAGCCCTTCCACGAAAAGTGGCCCATTCACACGTTCCCAGGCACGGGGAGACCGGTGTGTGTGTGTGTGTGTGTGTGTGTGTGTGTGTGTGTGTGTGTGTGTGTGTGTGTGTGTGTGTGTGTGTGTGTGTGTGAAAGGGGAGATGGGGGGGGAGAAAAGAAGAAGCCCCCTCCCCCCAATGTGACGGGGCAGCAGAAGCACCTGCACCCCAAGAGGAGGGGAGCCTTTCCCAGAGGGGGGGGCGTGTGGGGGGGGGGAGGAGGGGTCGCGCGCGCGCGTCCCGTCCCCTCCCCCCCTCCCCCCCGCGCGCGGGCGCCAGCCACGGGACCCCTTGGCCAGAGGGGGGACTCACCGGCGGGAGCGGAGGGCGGTCTCAGCAGCTGCAACCCCACCGCTGGCTGGGACCATCCTCCGCCGGAGAGGCCTCGCCACTTCCTCCAACCCCTCCTCCTCCAACCGCGTATCGTATCCCTGGGCGCCCTTGCACGGCGAGTCCCGCCTCCCGAGGAGCAGCCAATCAGCGGCCACGTCGCCGCCCACTCTCCGCCATCCAGGAGGCCCGATAGACTCCGTCGCCGCCCGCCGCCCCCTCCCTCGGGCTAGGCCAGCCCCGCCCACGCGAGCCTGATTGGCTGCGCCGTTTGCCGACGCGAGGCGAACCTTCGGGTTTGGGTTCCCCCTGGGGAAGGGGGGCGGGATGGGGAGAGTTAGATGGAGGGGAAACAGGTATTTATTATTATTATTATTATTATTATTATTATTATTATTATTATTATTATTATTATTATTATTATTATTATTATTATTATTCCTAGGGCGGGCCAATAAATGGCTGGAAAGGGAGCCCATAGGGTTGTTTGGCCGGCGCCTCGCCTGGAGGGGAAAAAGCCGAAGTCAACCCAGCAGAAGCGCATTCAAATTTGCTCTTTCTTTTCTGCATGCGCAGCAACACCAAGACCTTTCGGAGAGGGTAGCCCTGTGAGTCTTTTCAAGAATTTCAGGCAAAAACCAAAGGAAAAGAAAAGAAAAGAAAAGACAAAAACCGGGTGGCATCTTAAAAGACTAACTTGAATATTTTAATGTAGCGTTTCGTGGACTGAAGTGGACGTGGACATAAAAATATGTAATACAGTGGTGCATCTACTTACGAATTTAATCGTTCCAAATGCATGCTCTTAAGTCGAACTACTCTTAAGTCAGGGTACCTATCTAAAAATTGAAAAATAAGTTAAACAAATCAAAAATGAAAAAAAAATATTTGTAAGTCAAGAAGACCATATCTAAAATTTGTAAGGCGGCAGTTAAAATGCCAACAGTTTTCTGCTCTTAAGAGCTCCTCTTAAGTCAGGGTACCACTGTATAGTCCAGAGGTGCCCAAACTTTTTGTAAGGAGGGCCAGATTTGGTGGCTGAGAATGTGTCAGGCTGGTTGCTCCCCGGTTGCCACCCCACTGCTGCCACCCCACTGCAAACCCCACCCACTGACCCCTTGCAACCCCACCCCGCACCCAAGGGAGGAGGGAGGGAGGTGGAAAGCAAGAAGGAAGGAAGGAAGGACCAAAGGGAGGGAGGTGGGGACAAGGAGGGAGGAAAGAAGGAAGGAAGGTGGGGACCAAGGGAGGGAGGAAAGAAGGAAGGTGGGGACCAAAGGAAGCACAGGGAGCCGTGGCCACAGGTCGCCCCTTGGAAGAGGCAATCTGTGTGACCTTGCACACCCCCCCCAAGCTCCCCAGCGGTGGCGATGGCTCTCCCGCCAGCCCACCCCAAAGCTCCTTGGCAGTGGAAGAGGCCCACTGGCCTGCCCACCCCCACACTTTCCCCTGCGGTGCTGGTGGTGGCAGACCGCCCAGCCGCCCAAGCTTCCCAGCAGTGCCGATGGCGCAGCCCGCCCGATCACTGCCCCGCGCGTGCGCCCAACCTCACAAATGTTCCTGGCTATGCCGGTGGCGGTGGCTAGCCTGTGCGCCACCTTGCACGCGTGTGCCTAGCTTCGCAAGGTTCCCGGTGGTGCCAGTGCCAGTGGCAGCAGCCCACATGATAGCCGGCCGGCCGGCCCATCCCCACAAGCTTCCTGGTCGTGCTGGTGGTGCTGGCCTGCCCCCTCATCCTCCCACCCAGCCCCACAAGCTTCTGCTCAAGCTTCCCAGCAGTGTCAGTGTTGGCAGTTTTTTTTATTTAAAAAAAATGGGGCGAAGGAGGGGGAGGGAGGGGTGGGCCAGCCAGCCGCAGGCCACTCAGAATGGCCTGACGGGCCGGATTTGCCCCCCCGGGCCTTTGGGCAGGCCTGGTATAGTCTTTAAGATGCCACATGTTTTTTGTCTTTTGTTTTGTTTTGTTTTTCTTTGATGCAGACCTTTGCGAGAGATGGGGAAATAGACCACCCTAACACATGAGATTTGCTGATATCATGCATTCTGAAGATAGGAGCAGTGAGAAGTTGGCTGTGGCTCAGGTTTTATCAGTGATGTGAGGAAAAGTAGGCATAACATCATGGAAGCACAATTTAGCTTGCTAAGACAGGAAACTGCCACCTTAGGTTTTATCTGAATGGCTGCCTGGCCCAGACCACGGTCATCATCTGGACAAGGAGGGGGTAAAGGTAAAGATTCCCAGGGAACACTTGCTGTAGGAGAAACGGTTTTCAGCCTTTAATATCTTGCATCCCACCTAGGGGACACACTGATAAACTCTGAAAGATGAAATAATAAAAGCCCAAAGCAAAACAATACAGCAGAGAAAGAAAAACAAGCAACATGTGACAAGACCAGCCTGGATGCATACAGAGCTCTCCAACAAGCTAAAGGACAAGAAGGATAAGTACAAAAAATGGGGAAATGGGCTCATAACAAGAACAGAACACAGTGGAACCTTGACTTACATGCTGCTTGACTTGCATCATATTTGACTTGCAGCAAGAAAGGGCCTGTTTGACTTGAGTCGCAGGTAGAGATGGGCACGACTTGGCGGAATTCCCGTTTCCGTTTCCGTTACTCGTTTCCGTTACACAACGGAAACGGTAACGGGAATTATTCCGCCAGAACTCGAACTCGAACCGACTAAAGAATAATTGGGTCTGATTTGTCGTGGTCGTTCCTGGCATTGCAGCGATCCCGCGATGCCAAGCGGCACAGAAAAAAAGTTTTTGAAAGTTAAAAAAAAAACCTGATTCCCGGCCAAAAAGCAGGCGGAAATATGCCTGCCTGAGTGAGGGCTCAGGGCACCAACCAGAGGGGTGGTTGACCCCCCCTCTCCTGTCCTGGGCTGCTCTGGTGGTGGGGGAAATCCTCGTCGTAGTCGCTCGCAAAGCACCGGACTCGCCGCCGGCCGCCGCAATTCAAGCGGAAGCAGCACAGAAAAAAAGTTTTAAACTCCCCCATTCCCGGGCCAAAAAGCAGGCGAAAATATGCCTGCAGTGCAGAGTGCACCTACCAGAGGGGTGGTTTCTGGGGGGGTTCCCGGCCTCCCCCCCCTCTCCTGTCCTGGGCAGCCGGACTCAAGTCGCCAATGCCATGAGGTGCGGGCGGGGGATCCAAAATGGGGCAGCGACTGCAAATTTTTTTTGAAATTGTGGTCCAAAAACACACAAGCACCACACAGAAACATGCAAACATTGCTATTTTAAAACTGCCAGAATTTTTACAGTAGCAGTGGGTTTTTCTTGCAACAAAATGTCTCCTCTTTCCTCTCTCCAATCCATTTATTTTATTTTATTTTATTCTATTTTATTTTTTTTACACCTGCGCAATGATGGCTGGCCATGGGAGTGACCATGCAAATTTTTGGAGCCATTCCACCAATCGCATGGCCACTTGGCCAGGTTGACCACAGAGACTTCTGGGATGTGCCAACCGGGCATAAAAAGCCCACTAACCGTAGCCCGAACCCGAACCCGAACTCGAACCCTAACCCATACGCCAGTACACTGTCCTTCTAAGTGGGTCAGAGAGGCCCCCAGAGGTGCACCCCAATACTCACCCTAACCTCACCCGTAACTAGCCTAACCCTAGCCCTTGCGCTAACCCTAACCCAGATCTGTACTTGCATTGCACTATAGCAAGTACAATTCCCTTCTTAGTGAGACACAGTGGGTGCAGAGAGTCTGCCAGTCTGCCACTTGTGGCTCTGGGTGACTCCTGCAGGCTTGGCTTGGCCGGCAGCATGTGTGACATCATGCAAACCATGCCCCCGAGGCCTGACTGATGCAGGGAAGGCACCCCAAAAAGAGGGGTGCCTCTGCCAGTCTGCTGTGTCTCTGCGTGCAACTGGGTATGCAATCATAGCCATATGGCTATGCATGCATGCCCTTTTGCAGCAGGTGAGGAGAGGAGACCCCCATGTATGAGGGGTCTCCAGGAGCCTGCTTTCCCTAGCGGGTGAGGATAGGAGGCACCCCCCCCAAAAAAAGAGGTGCCTCCAGGAGCCCGCTACCCCGCCAAACCAGTTTAACAGACGAAAAAATGAAAAATGAAACAACAAATTTTTGCAAAATTTCGCGAAAAACGGAAACGAGCTGACACATGCCGCCTCCTACACACGACAACTCGAAAACATCATTTTCCCTAGTCGTGCCCATCTCTAGTCGCAGGCTTTGACTTACATCTTGGAGCCCCGGCGCAAGGCAACCCAGCATCGCGGCTGCTGCCTCCAAACTGCTCCTGCCTTCTTCCCCTCCTCCGGCAAGACCAGCTCAGAGCACCTGGAGCTGGTCCTCAGCCTCACCAAAGCCGCCGCTGCTGCCGGAGGAGAAGAAGGGCCGGGAGCTCGGGGCTGGCCTCGCTGGTTAGACAGTCGACTCAGTCTTGTGAAAAATCTGGCTGCAGAAGTCTGGTCCACAATGGAAGCATTTTAGTTGGGGAGCTGTACAGTTGTGGGACTCTAATGGTAAGCATAGAGTTGTTCAGAACTTGGAACGTCAGGTTAAAAATCAGTAAAACTTAAATGTTAGACATTGTTGCTATGAACATTAAAAAGTGGAGGCATATAACTTGTGGACTATAATTCCACTGCCTCCTCCTCTCTTTGAAGATACATTTCATTTACATCCCCAGAAGGAATCTCCTATCCCAGTCAAATTTGTGTTAAATTGCTGTTTTCGGGGGTCTTTTCCATCATCTGGAACAGATTAATCTGCTTTCCCATTACTTTCTATGGGAAAAGTTCATTTGACTTAAGTCATGTTTGACTTAAGTCTAGACCACTGGAATGGATTAATGACGTAAGTCAAGGTTCCACTGTACCAGCAAATAGCTTGAATCTGTAATGAGGGAGTCAGCTAAGGCTGAAAATGAGCTAAGAGTTGCAACAAATGCCAAAAACAAAGCAAAATAGTTTCTTTTATGTAAGGAGCACTGGAGGTTTTTAAGAAAAGATTGGACAGCCATCCGTCCAGGATGTTAAGAGGTCTCCTGCCTTGGGTAGGGGGTTGGACTAGAAGACCTCCAAGGTCCCTTTCAACCCTATGACGAATCTATGATTTTATTCTATGAAGCCAACTCTTAAACAACCTATTCTCACTATGACAAAAAAGATATTTTCCCCAAGGACATGTTAACATTTATATGCATTTATATTGAATTTGTGAGCAGTATTAGGAGTACCCATGTCTCAATGCTACTGTTATAGTTAATGTTATGTGTGGTCAGTTCTTCCACCCACCCATACTTACAGCAACCCCATAGTTCATGCTATATTTGATCTAGGACCCACTTGTTTGTTTTTCTGGCAGTCAGGGGGTATTTACCAGGCTCTCCTCCAGCACATTTAAAATTTTTCTTTTCCCTGTCAGCCTTCTTAATTGTCCAGCTTTCACATCCCTACATGGTGATTGGAAATACAGTTGTATGGATGATCATGGTCTCCAGTGCTCTTGGTCTCCTTATCTTATTATCTTTTCTAGTTCCTTTATTGCTGCCTTTCAAAGTCTTAGGAAACCATTGTTTCTCCATACTCTGTCCTAATGGTAGCTTCTTGTCCACAATACAACTTACATTTCAGGACCATCAAATGCTGAGGCACATCCACTTATTTCAGAGCAACCTATATTTCATCATGATCTACACAGTCAAAGGCTTTGCTACAATTTATAAAACCCACGCTGAGTTTCTTCTGAAACTCATTGATGCACTGCAATGGCTAGAGAATATTTGCAATGAGATTTCAAGTGCTTCTTCCTTTTCCAAAGTGACTGTTAGCATTTTATAATGTCACAAAAAGGGTCATCCTAGTCTTCCAACTTTTAAATTTTTTATTATTATGAAAATGATCACACAGCAGACAAGATAACCACGCTGGATTTTGTATTACAAATCACTAGTCAAACGCTTCCAAGCTTAGGCTCAACCCAGAGAAGACTGAGGTTCTGTTCTTTGGGGGGTGGCGAACGGGTACAGTGGCCCTCTTTCCATTTTGGATGGGATCGCCCTCCAGCTGGCAGATAGTGTGAGATGTCTGGGCGTCATCCTGGATCTGGCACTGTCCTTGGAATCCCAGGTGGCTGCCATTTCCAGGGTGGCCTTTTATCAACTTAGGCTTATTGCCCAGATTCGCCCATACCTTGACATACTCTTTACATGGGGCTTCCCTTGACCCTTGTTTGGCAACTGCAGTGGGTGCAGAATGTGTCGGCCAGGTTGGTGGTTGGTGAGGGCAGATTTGACCGCATTGCCCCCATCCTGCGTTGCCTCCCTAAATAAGGTTCAGGAATTTGGTTTTGATTTACAAAACCCTCCATGGCTTGGTACCAGAGTATCTGGTGGAGTGTACAATCCAGAGGTCAGCTTTAGCCCGGCCCACCAGAGCATTGGAGGCCCTCTCACTTCGGATTGCCACCCCCCCACCGGAGGACCGTAAGGCTTCTACAGCGGTGGTCCCCAACCCCGGGCGCGGACGGTGCCCACCGGGCCGCCTGGGGAGGCTCCTCCCCTTTTCCTCCGCCGCCCTCCTCCTCCTCCTCCTTCTCTCCCGCGGGCAGCCGGAGGAGGAGTGCCGCCGGGCACGGCGCACGGGCAGGGTGGGGGAGCCCGGGGCTTCTGGGCAGGCGGGCCCCGCCTCCTCCTCCTGTCGGCTGCGGCGGCCATGGCCGCCGCCCGGGTTCAGCCGCGACTCCGCGGCCGGCGGGGGGCCCCCGCGCCGCTGTGGCCGGCTCGGCGGTCCCGGTGGCGCCCTCGGGCCGGAGACGCCACCCCCACCGGCCTCCCTCCTCCCCCCCCGCTCACCCGCCCGAAGGCCGCAGCCGGAGGCAAGCGGTGGTGCAGAGGTGCCCCACCGAGGCGGGCGGCGGCAGCGGCCGCGGGCGCCCCGCCGCCGGCCACGGAGCCACAGCCGAACCCGGGCGGCTGCCGTGGCCGTGGCCGCGGCCTCGGTTGGGGCACCTCTGCGCCGCTGCTTGCCTCCGGCCGCCGACAGGAGGAGGAGGCGGGGGCCCGCCCGCCCAGGAGCCCCGGCCTTCCCCGCCCCATGCGCGGGGGGAGCGCACGCACGCGCCGCCGCAGCAGCCCGCCTCGGTTGGGGCACCTCTGCTTGCCTCCGGCCGCCGACAGGAGGAGGAGGCGGGGGCCCGCCCGCCCAGAAGCCCCGGGCTCCCCCGCCCGTGCGCGCGGGGGAGTGGACGCACGCCGCCGCCGCAGCCCGCCTCGGGTTTGCACCTCTGCGCCGCCGCTTGCCTCCAGCCGCCGACAGGAGGAGGAGGCGGGGGCCCGCCCGCCCAGGAGCCCCGGGCCCCCCGCCGTGCGCGCGGGGGAGCGCCGCACGCACGCACGCCGCCGCCGCCGCCCCGCCCGCCTCGGTTGGGGCACCTCTGCGCCGCCGCTTGCCTCCGGCCGCCGACAGGAGGAGGAGGCGGGGGCCTGCCCGCCCAGGAGCCCCGGGCTCCCCCGCCCGTGTCTTGTGCGGGAGCGGGAGCGCACGCGCCGCCCCGCCAGCCCACCTCGGTTGGGGCACCTCTGCGCCGCCGCTTGCCTCCGGCCGCCGACAGGAGGAGGAGGCGGGGCCCGCCCGCCCAGGAGCCCCGGGCTCCCCCCGCCCGTGCTCGCCCCCAGCTGGCAAGCGCCGCCGCCGCTCCCGTGGCCCCCAAGGTACACACGCCAAGCCCCCCGCACCTCCTCCTCCCCCTCCTCCCTCCCCCATCCCCCACCCCCACACCCTCCCCTGCCCCCCACACCCCCCCATCTCCCCCCCCCACCCCCCCACCCCCACCCCGGGCCACGGAAAATAATCAAACAAATACCGGTCCGTGGAGACAAAAAGGTTGGGGAGCACTGTTCTACAGGAATCTGGGCCTTCTTGGTGGCCGTTCCAACTCATTGGAACCATCTCCTTAGCGAGATAAGAACTGCAGAGTCCCTCTCGGCTTTCAAAAACTCCTAAAAAATTGGGTATTCAAAGCCAATTTAGCGATTGCTGAGGTTACCTGATTATTAGTTTATCTGTTGCCCTAACCATCTGTTCTGTCCGCCATCTTTCATGATCCAGTTCATTTGTCTTTTAATATTTTTGTCATTCTGTTGTTTACTTGTTTCTATGCTGTTCACCGCCCAGTTCCCAATAGGAAAGTCTGGCGGTCTATAAATGCAAATAATAAATAAATAAATAAATAAATAAATGGGAGTAGGGATGGGAATGCAGGTAGGAGTTTTGTATATGACTCCATGATTTATGGTTTGCTTGATATACATGAATTTGAACTACATGACGATTTAGCACCTCTAAGCCAGTGTTGTTGAAGGAATAAGTGTAGTAGCAATCAGCACAGAGATGAAATGGGATTCTAGAGATCAACTCCTAGTTCATACTGAGCTATTTTAAACTGAGGCAGGAGAGCATCCCATAAAATTGGTGAGGAAAATACAACTGGTAGCGGGTACTCTTAAGAACCTCAACTACTAAGAGTCCTGGGTTTGCTGACTATGCTCTTGTGGCACAGTGTTAAACTGCTGTACTGCTGCTAAAACTGTGCTCACACCCTGGGGTTCAATCCCAGGTAGCTGGCTTACTAGATGCCCTAAGCGCATCCGATCTGTCCTGATTTTGGAAGCTAAGCAGGGTCGGCCCAGGTTAGTACTTGGATGGGAGACCACCAGGGAATAACAGGTGTTGTAGGCACCTGGAGTAGGAACTGGCAAGCCACTCCAGTATTCCTGCAAAGAAAACTCCATGGACATGGAGTCACGAAGAGTCGGTCATGACTGTAACGACACAACACAATTGACTTTTTAAAATGCTGATTCCACAGCAAATGCAATCCGTGCTCCATGTTGCATGTTAAAGTCTCTTACTCCACTAATTTGCATGGGATCTCAACGTATTCAAAATACAAATTCTTGAGTCACACTGTGGTGGCAGATGGGCACAAAAAGCAACTACTGGCCTAGAGGAAAATGCATGAGGAAGTTGTTTTGGCAGCAGTTCCCTCAGGAGGCATTTGGCAACCTTTAATTTAATTAATTTAATTTTTTTTCTCATTTTCTCATTTTCTTTGACGCCTCTTACCGATGTCTTTTTTATTATTGCATTGTCTTTCCCTGGTGTTTTATTGGTCTTTTAACCCATTGCTAACCGCCCGGAGTTCCTTCGGAAAACAGGAGGTATAAAAATATAACAATCAATCAATCAATCAATCAATCAATCAATAAGACAGTGATGTTCTTCAAAGACATTTGGTCCATGGAGTCTCCCTAATATCTCCCTTCTCCTTTATTGTGTGACATACCTTGTTTTTGAGAGATGTATCAATTTAAGGAAAGAAAATTCACAAATAAGGGTACATAAATCTAAAACTTAAAAGTTTTGAAAAACTCTGCCAAAATTCTGCTTTCCTGACAAAATGTTAAGTCTCATCAAAAAGACTGCCCTTCTCCTGATGTGTGGAAAAAGCAGGAGTTGGTGCAACCGTAAGTGTAATTAATACTACACATTTATTCAGAACATTTCTGAAAATTTAAACTCCCAAGGGCTGCAGAAAAACATTGTATTGAAGTACAAAGAGACAGCAGTGGCCACATTGTTTCTCCCTGCAGCGTGATGACATGTTCCATAGTAAGATTTTCCCCACAGTGTTTTATTTTGTGAAGTGCCCCACATTTACTCTGTAATAGTTAAGATTATGGTCATACCACACCGCATGTTGAGCATAGGCTACCATCTCCGTGCCCGTTACTCCATGTTACTCTGCAAGGTATTAGTGTGTTTATTAGTGTTCGTCTCCGACTCTTCAAGTTGTGTTGTTCGTTGGAAGATATACTATCTTCAAGTTCTAGGTGTTTTATTGTATTTTGTTTATGTTTGTAAACCACCCAGAGTAGCTTTCTGCTAGATGAGCACAGTATATAAATCGAATAAATAAAATACCATCTGTTATAGTAACATAAGATCTTCATTCTAAGTATAAAAGCGTGTTTAGTTGTCAAAGACTTCCTCAAAGGTCAATGCCTCTTCACATATCTCAGCGCACTCAATCAACCCCTAATCAACTGGTGTGAAAGATGGAATGGGTTTTGTTCTAGTGTACTAGACATCACATGGCACCATGAAAAGTTAATGAAAACATAACTAGAATTTATTTCAGCTGTAACAGTATGTCATATTTAATGGACATATTTAACCATTAATTGAATCAAGTAATCCCAGCCACTTTGTGTATACAAAAATATGCCCCACCCACCCACCCACTCACTGAAGGATGTCTCTACTGGGCACTTCTCTCATTCTTGTTGTTTATCATAGTTGCCCCAATACTGAGTTTCTTTGTGAAGTTCAGCAGTTTCATGATGATGCTGTCTGATAAGATACAATATGCTGAGTTTCTCTAAGGTTTTAGATACAGGCTTCACAACATATGTCGAATATATGCCTTGCAAATATCTGTCAGAGGAGTGGTACAGCTAATTCAACTGAACTTTCAAGCTAATTAACACAGTTGTACATATTCTGATCTGAAGAGAATAGAAAATCCTGGTATTAACATTTAAAGTATTAAAGACACCCATTTTAGACAACCCTCTGCTTGACTATTTCAAAAGATGAAACATTTTTTTAAAATTCACTGACATTTGAAAAAAAATACCAAGAGGAAAAAGAACCATCCAGACTGCTGCTGTTGCCATATTCAAACATACAACTCAAGGGGCTCGGGATTAAATCCTGTGGTTTTTGAGCAAGTAGTATGACTGGCTGAATTGATAGTCATGAAAAGTGGAGCTCTTATTTCCAAAAGTTGTCTCCTCCACCTGGCACAGAACACATGTACTTAAGGAAGGTTGATCATACAATGGAAACCTCAAGAATTGAGAAATACATTCACAGAATGACACTGATTTAAAAAACTAGAAGCAAAAGGTTTGGATTTGCCTGGTATCTAAGACCAAACTGCCTCAGAAACTAGAGCTGTGGATCAAGAGAAGCCATCCTAAATAGCTAACATTTCTAGAAAAAGTTCCAGAAATCACATTTCCCTTGGCACTTGAAGGCAACTATTGACAGATGTTGACTTAAACTATACATACATTCTCCAATGTAGTACCTTCACACTTGCCTTACTTACAACCGATCAGGAAAGCAGCATCGGTAGTTGGGCTTTAGATGTGCTCCATCTTTGTAAAAGGAAGACAGATTCTGAGGAATTGTAATATAAAAACGTGTGCACCAGAAAACTTTGACGAAAGAAAGCAGCACAAGAGTTTCCAGTACAAGGCCTCTAAAGGACAAGCTGAATGTTTGTTCTAGTCAAAGATTTATCATACAATTTGTACAGAAAATCTACATATAATGAACATACGGGTCTCTGGAACACACGTGAAGACACCTTATTGACCTTCCAGGAACTGTGGAAATTCTCCTGTTTCCTGATTCCTCTGCATTTAAAAACTGAATAATAATGGAAATTAAGTTTTACCAGTCTAGATCCCCTTAGTTCTCAATTCAGCACCACAGTGGATTTACAACATCTGCTAACAAGATTATACTGTAACCACACACACCCATAAAGGTATTTCAAAGCAGACAAGCGCAAAATACAGCTAAGTTCAAAACCAGGGAAGAAATATAGTTTAATATTAGTTTCAGATGATCGGGTGTGTTCCTCCCAACCCCCAAGTGTACACTTCCCCAGATGAAAAGAAGAACTGTAAAGTTAAGCTGGCATCATTGTACTGAATGCTAGAAGCTCAAAATGAAATTGAAAACAAAAGCATAACAAAATACAAAGGAAGAGCTCAGTAAAGTAGGCTACAGTTCTAACATTACAATATTAGTTTCTGAATCTTTATACTGTTCCTCCGATAAGTCATTTTCACCTTCTGTTCCACGGCACCTCCCCTTTTAGGATGATTGCCAAGTCTTCAGAAGGAAAAACAGTTTTAACCATCTTTTACCTTAAGGAGCAAATAATGCCAGCAAGCAAGCAAGCACAGTCCAGATCAGCATCATTTCCAAGGTAAAGCTCCTTCCTCTTCTCTGCTTTTAAGAGTGACTAACTGATCTTCAATAACTATAAATGACTGTTTCTTCCACTGTACCACTGTAGGCACAACCAAGAGGGGTGTTCTATTACTGGTGCAAAACCTAGTGGAAGATGATACTCTGAATACGTAAGTACAACCCTCAAAGGCTTTACAAGTCTGCTGGCCACAAAACCGACAAGGCTGACACTTCAAAAAGATGAACCTTGTCAGTCATTCTTTCTCAATACATAATGGAGAAATGGTAGTTCAGAGGCTGTGCACCAGCTCCCTGATTGATGCATGAATAGGTCCAAAGGTAAATAAGGGAAAAGCTGTTTAATGAAATTCAGAAAAAGAAATCAATAACCTCCAAATTAAAACAACACAAAAATTTATGATATTAGGAGCTTGAAGGCAAGATATTGCTTGAACATTGCCCTTCAGTGGAAATGCAGGAGGATCATACATGCAGAAGAAAAGCTAATCTTTGAAGCTGAAGGCTCTCCCAGCTAGAACTGTTTACTATTTCCATCCCCAAGAATGCAAAGATTCTATAAAATGCAAAACACACAATGTGACAATCCTTGGGAAACTATTAATTTGTTGGAGAGGATACAACACATTTTAGGAGAACAGGGAAAAACACCACCAGGCCTCTCTTTCCTTATTTGGTGACAAGAAAGTGCAAGAAAGCGTTCATTGGGTTTTGTTCAGTTGTCAGACTTTTGCACATCTGTATTCTGGCCAAGACAAGGGACTCTGAGGTTTTTCTGCAGCACGTGAGCATCTGCTGGCTCTATCCTCTTGTAGTAGTTCTTCTTTGTCTCAATTATCTCAAACCCAAACTTTCTGTAGAAGTCGATTGCTGATTCATTGCTAATCTGGACATGACTGAGATAAAGAGAGAGAGAGAGAGAGAGAGAGAGAGAGAGAGAGAGAGAAACAAGAGATATTAGCTGTTGTTGTTTTTCTGAAAGTTGAGACTTGGGTTTACATCCTAATGAACAGTGTACCTGAAAATAGGGCTCTGTGTGTGTGTGTGTGTGTGTGTGTGTGTGTGTGTGAGTGAGTGAGTGAGAAGGATAGAAGGGATCTAAAGATTATCACACGGAAGCATAAAGACAGGACCATCCAAAGATTATCACACGGAAGCATAAAGACAGGACCAACAAGGTTCCATGTTCCCCTGACACATTACTAGGGTGGATTTAGTTTAAATCATTATTTGAATCACTTCTCAAAAAGACCTAACACTTAGAAGTGTTTACCACTCCCTTCTCCTGGTAGTGAATCACAGGTTGGCTCTTCTCTCAGGAAGCATAGTTGGGAATCAAACTCCCAACCCCTGGTTCTATAGACGTGTACTAAAACCCTTAAGATCTCCGGTGGAGGACCTTCTCCTTGCCCCACTATCTTCTCAGGCATCTCTGGCAGGATTAAGAGAGATGGCTTTCTTTGTGACCACTCCCAGTTTGTAGAACCACATTCCCTGGAAGACAAGGCTATGCACCTTACTCTTGTTCTTTGAGCAACAGGTGAAGACCACCTTTTTAAAGTCAGGCTCTGGAACACCAAATAAGCAGGTTTCTTGTATGAAGGATAGTAATATAATCCTGAAGCCCACATGGTCCCCAACAGTCTTTTGCAAAGGGAGCAAAGAGTAGTCCAAGGGTTATATGCAGTTCTCCATCAGGCCTGAGCCAAAAACAACATATTCTATTCCATAGCTTAATTAATATTCTCTCAGGAAAACCTGTGTGGAAAAAAATATGCTTTGAGCATGTGACAGAATCTCAGTAGCGAATATACTTGCTTAAACATAATGCAGCAGACAGGTAAGTTTGCATACACTGATGTCCCATCTTTACTAGACACATTTGGTATCATTAGTAAGGCTTCCACAGCAGAACCAAGCTGCTGGACTGAAATACATAGGATAAAACAGTCCATAAAGCAGGCTGATCCAGAGTTACACACCAATGTCAACACCTTGATTTTGGCCTGGCAGCCAAGCACTGATTCTTCCGCAAAGGTGTAACATGCTATCTACAGTTCATTCCAGTCAGGAGATAGGCAGTGTAAACTTCACCGACCACAGCTTTCCAATAATCCAGTCTTCAGGTTAACAACACCTAGATAACTAGCATCCACTCTTGTTAAACCAGTTGAAGTTCATAAAAAATACAGTAATACCTCGTAAGACGAATGCCCCTTAAGATGAAAAACTCGTAAGATGATGCACACAATTTTCAAAGGGCTCGAGCCCAGAGCAGCTCAGCTTCAGTCTTTTGAAAATGGCCTGCCTGCCTGCCACAGCCACTTACCTTGGTCCTGGGGAGAGGAGGTGGTGGAGATTTCTATCCTGCCTTCCCTTCCCTGTAGCATGCACGGATCAAATGTGAGAGGGAAGGAAAGGCAGGGGGAAAAATCGCTGCTCCTCCTCCTCCTCCTCCTCTTCACCTGACTCTTGGCGCAGAGACCCATTTGGACAGGTCTGACCTGTCAGAGTCCACTGTCTGGCGGCGCTGCAGAAAGCAGCCTTTGGCTGCCCTTGATTGAGGGAGGTTAGGACAGCCTTCCCATAGGAATGCATTGAGAACCTATTAATCCGTTCCCTCCTGTGTCTTGATCAGGATGGATAAAAATCAATGATTTTTTTAAAAAATGGTTAAATGTTAAAAATATTTTTATTTAAAAATTCAAAAATCCATTTTTTAACATTTAAATTTAAAAGAAGTCTACTCTGGGCTTAATAGACAGTAGTAAATCCAGCAGTTCCCTACAATGCATGCCTACTTTTTCTAAGGGAGTACATTCCTATCTAGAACAAGCAACTGACCTGTTTCACTGACAATGGCAACCAGTCACGCATAGCAGCTCTGTGCTGCTGTTGTTTCAAGCCCCACAGCCACTCGATAACTCTGAAACTCTGTGAGTTTCACAACTCCAGAGAAGACATTCAGGGGCAACCAGGGCAGCCTGATACATGTCATCATTCCACTGCAAGATAAAGTATTGACAAGCTCATTTGCTCTATCAATTAGAAAAACCAACAAAGCATTTAGTAATCCTCTGGATTCCATTACTGGATGTCTCTTTCATCAGGAAATGGTCCAACCATGGCATAATGTTTTGGGCAATGTCTCACTACTAGGGATGGGCATTTCGTTTTGGAACCAGTAGGTTATGGAACAAACCACATGACCCCAGCTGGTGCTCGGAATGTCTGATAACCACAGAACCAATTGCTTTCCCTTTCTCTGGGCTCGTGCAGGGCTAAACTGCAACAAGGAAGCATGCTGTGACGTCATCTTTCCTCCTTTGTGATGCTGGCCAATCAGACAGGGAGGCGGGGTGATGCCTGCCCCTGCAAAGCTCCTGATTAGCCAGCATCACAGAGGAGGAAAGATTATGTCACAGTGTGCTTCCTCATTGCAGCTCAGCTCCGTGCTGGCAGAGAGAAAGGGAAAGCAATTGGCTCCGCGTGTATCAGACAGTTCCGAGCACCACCTGGGCTTGCTTGGTTTGTTTTGTAATCTACTGGTTCCAAAATGAAATGCCTATCCCTACTCACTACCTGCAAGCCAGCCTTCCTGACACATGGGATGAAGGAAGGGCATATATATCTGTGTTGGTGAACCTATGGCATGGGTGCCAAAAGGTGGCACTCGGAGCCCTTTCTATGGACATGTGACATTGCCCCTTCACAGGCACCTGTATTCAGGTTACATTGCTGTATTGGCGCTTTGTGAAATATGTGAGGGTTCGTTGTCTATTTCGATATGTGCTTTGGAAAGATTAGACATAGACTTGGCAGATTCTTGCAAAATAAACAGATCTTTATTTAAACCTTCAATTCTCGTCTTCTCTGTTTCTTTATTCAAACAACTATCTCCAAGGGGAGATAAAACAGGAATATCAAAGTTTGGTTCAAACAAATTATCAAACAACAAGTTTCTTTGTTGGGATACATAGCTTCTTATTTGGGGTGAGCTTTCAGGTGCTGCCACCAGATTCCCGCAGTGAACCCCGCAATACGGGTGTGTTCCTTCCGGGCTTAGGCTCCAACCCCACCCTGGTATCCATCTCGGTGGGTTTATTGCTTGATTTCCTTTCTCATCTCTCACCTCAGGAATATTACTTTTCCAGGGAAAGCGGGGAGGAAACTCAGGTGTTGGCAATGGTAATCCCGTCTCTACCCTCTGGAGTATATCCCTTCTTACCGGTACTCCCTCTCTAACGTCTTTAACGGTCCCTCTCCCCAACCGACATTCCCCCCTCGTCTCACATATCCCCCTCCCTTCACAAGACTCCTTCTCACTCTCGCGCCCCTCTGTTTGGGCACTGACTTCTCTATATAATATTCTACTCACTTTATTCTCAGTTTGGGTCCCCGTCTGCCTAACTACTCTTTCAAGATCTCTATTCACCTGGATCCCTGTATGCCAGTATAACCCCACTGACATATCTCCGTATCTCCCTCCTACTTGTATCTTTTTATCCCTTCCTCCAATCCTCCAATCATCTGTCTGGACTTCCTTTTCTTCCTTTATCCTTATTTCTTCTTCTCTCTTATCAGTCTGAACCTTCTTATCATCCATCTTCACACTGAGCCCCTCCATTTCTGCCTTCAACACATCCCACGTCATTACCCTTTGAACTACCGCCATAAAACCAGCGGTAATCCTTGCAGGGCTCCACCTCCCTTCATAATTCTCTCCAGGGCTATCCTCCACAGCCCTCTTTAAACTATCCAAAGGTTGTTCTCCTTCTTCTTCCCCGTGGATGCCACTCAACGCCTTCTTCTCCTCATTCTGTGTCACAGATGTCTGAGCGGACAAACCCACACCTGTTCCTTCCTTCTCCCTGTCACAAAATATTAGTGGGTTTTGAGTGGCAGTTTGGGCACTTGGTCTCTAAAAGGTTCGTCATCATTGGTATATATAATGCTGCCTCCTTAGTGGCAACCTAAGACAACAATGATGACCACAGACACAATGAAATCCTGAGCCCACCCAGACAGAAGTAATGATAAAAATTGTTGTCCTAGAGTCCTCCAGCACTGTATTTGCCATCTCTACCACCTCATTTAGGGAGGTCATCTCAGTTTGGGGATAATCAAGCAACAAATACTTGCCACCCCAAAATTGGACTAATGAGGCACTGAGCTGAGCTGAGTGGGGTTACGTCAGGCTTGCCTAGGGTGACATCTCAGTAATATAATCCAGGTTGGCTCTCTTATCTATGACAAAACAGTGACAATCACCTTATTGTGAACCTACCTGTACTGAACACCATCAGACTAAGTGAAGAGTGCTGAACCACAGTTCAAATGGGCTTGGAATTTCTACTGTAATGAGTAGACTTGCCTCTGGACAGCTGTCTTTCCTGAACCCAAACACTGGTAATACATTAGCCCTCCAGACATTCAAGTTAATTACACCCAAGCACAACCTTCTGTCACTCAAAACTTGTTATAAAATCTTGTCTTTTAACAAGAGCTAGGAATTGAATAGGGACATGCAACAAAACACCACTTAAACCTCAGATGCCTCTCTCTATCTGGTACAGCCAAACATGTCCAATACAGTACTAATGAAATAAAGGTGGTTTTGTAATGCAAGAAGCAACACTTTATTACAGGCCTGCACAACGGGGGACCACGGGTGACCGGTAGTCCACGGGACCGTTAGAAGTAGCCTACCAGGTCCACAGCCAAGACCAGCGCGATTCCTTGAGCTGCTGGCTGGGTTGCACACATGCTTTTGTAAGTAGACAGCAGGAACATTTGGCAATTTAAAGTAGAGTGTGGGCTGTTCAAAGTTGGACAGCCCTGCTTTATTATATTGTTGCTAAAAAGCATTTTTATTCACATTTCTCCAGCCAAAACCATTCTTAGAGTAGCTTGCATATGGCTAATTAACAGTGTTAGCTGCAGTCTTATAATTTAAGTGATGTGACAAAACAAAGCAGGTAGGAAAGAGGCAGAGAGGAAGGAGGAAACAAAACTCATGACTCCTGTTTTCAGATCATTTTTATAATGACCAACTTGAAACAAATAAGCATGTTCAGTAGCCATAATCCTATTACAGTGGTCTACACGTGAAACTCGAAAAATTAGAATATCGTGCAAATGTTCATTTATTTCAGTAAGTCAACTAAGAAGGTGAAACTAATATGAGACAGACTCATTACATGCAAAGCAAGATATGTCAAGCCTTACTCTCATATAATTGTGATGATTAAGTAAGTTGACTTACTGAAATAAATGAACATTTGCACAATATTCTAATTTTTCAAGTTTCACCTGCAAGTTCATTGGCAACACCTTTCACCCTAATTAAGCAGTCAGTATTGGCATTTGGTGCTGCACGTCAAATCATGCAATGATTGTTGCATGACAACTTATGCCTACAGTAATTGCCTATAAGCAATTCAATACAAAGAAGCTTGTGCCAGAGACACCAAGGGGCCTGAAATATGCGAGGATTGTGAACACATTTCTTTTTCTACCGAGCAAAAACAGGACCTTGCCGACTGAATGTACCACCTCAGAAGCACCATGCACTGATTTTGATATGAACAAAGATGAGCTTGTGCTGGTGTATTAATTCCAGTGGATTCTAGCCTGTGTGTTTATACCAAACATGCACTCTGTACAATAATGTCAATGGTCAGTATCTTTTTGAGGTTCTCCATGAATAAAAGTGCAGTCACATAAGTGATGGCTGTGTTTTCCACTGCCTGTCATGGGATCATTTGAATCATGCTGTTGATTCCCAGACAAAAATATCTAAGAAAATGATCCTTAAATGCCAGAAAACAGCTTAGATCACTTCTGCAATTTTTGTTATGCTAAATTATGTTACTTGAATTCTTAAGCAATAGGATTATGGTCAATATATTTTAAGACTGTACTGGACAAGAGGAAACCCAAACACTCTAAGGTCTTATAATACAGTGGTACCTTGTTTTACAAGCGTAATCTGTTCCGGAAGCATGCTCATAAACCAAAATACTCATATCAAAGCAAACTTCCAAATAGGAAATAATGGAAATGCAGATGAATGGTTCTGGGGCTTAAGTTTCCATTAGGTCCTATGGGAAAATTGGCTTTTGCCAGGAGGCGATGGCTGCAGCAGCCAGAACCTGTGGTGAGGGCAGGAGTCTGGAACTGTGGCTGCAGCTTAGGCCAGAGGCCACTAGTACCGCGGCTGAAGCAAAGGGCTGCCGGCCATGGCAGTGAGGGGCTGCCAGCCGCACAGGCCAGGTGCATCTGCCTGGGGCTCTGGCAGAGGTGGGGTGCTGGGAATCATAAGAACATAAGATCCATGCTGGATCAGGCCAAGGGCCCATCTAGTCCAGTTTCCTGTATCTCACAGTGGCCCTGCCAAATGCCTCTGGGTGCACGCGAGACTGGATATCTGTCTCCTGATCCCATTCCCCTGCATCTGGCCTTTGAAGTACCCTGGTTTTGAGCCTGGAGATTACACACACCCATCATGGCTTGCAACCTGTGATGAACTTTTCCTCCAAGAATCTGTCCAATCCCCTTTTGAAGGCATCCAGATTGGATGCCATCACCACATCCTGTGGCAGGGAGTTCCACAGACTAACAACACGCTGGGTAAAGTAGTATTTTCTTTTGTCTGTTCCCTCTCTCCCAAACCTCAACTTGAGTGGATGTCCCTAGTTCTGGTATTTTGAGAGAGGGAGAAGAGCATCCCTCTATCTACGTGACTCATGCTCTGCATAATTTTGTACATCTCAATCATATCCCCCTCAGGCGCCTTTTTCTCCAGACTAAAGAGCCCCAAATGTTTTAGTCTTTCCTCATAAGGGAGGTGTTCCAGTCCAGTAATCATTTTAGTTGCTCTCTTCTACACCTTTTCCAGTTCCATGATGTGTTTTTTGAGATGCGGTGACCAGAACTGTACGCAATACTCCAGGTGCGGCCTTACTATCATTTTGTACAATGGCATTGTAATGTTGGCTGTTTCATTTTCAATCCCCTTTTGATGATCCCCAGCATGGAATTGGCCTTCTTCACCGCTGCCACACACTGGGGAGAAACTTTTATTGAACTGTCCACCAGCACACCAAGATCTCTTTCCTGATCTGTCGCAGATAGCTCAGAACCCATGTTGCCCAAATATGCATTGCTTTACATTATTTATTTATTTATGTATTTATTTATTTATACAACTATGCCACTCACTATCAGAAGGTGTCTGGGCAACTTACAATTAAAAATTAAAATGAACAATTAAAATATTAAAGTGCAAGGTAATACCATACAATTAAAATACGTTAAAATACAATACACTAAAATTGCCGTCAAGACCCACAATCTAAGTTGTATTAGTTAAAGAACGTCTGGAACAGGAGCTTCTACCTGGCACTGAAATGTCATCAATGTCGGCACCAGGCAGATCTCACTGGGGAGGACGTTCCATAGCTTGGGGGTAGCAGCTGAAAAGGCCCTACTATATCTACAGGCCATCCCTCTCACCTCCTTGAGGAATGGCTCTTTCAAAAGGGCCCCTAGCTAGATCTTAACTGCCAGGTAGGCTCATATAGAAGGGGGCAGTCCTTCAGGTAACCAGGGCCTAAACTGTTAAGGGCTTTATATGTTAACCCAAACACTCTGAATTGGGCTCGAGCAGCAAGCAGCAACCAATGTAGTTGGTAAAGAATCAGTGTGATATGGTCTCTGGCGACCACACCACTTACCAGCTGCGCTGCATAATTCTCGACTAGTTGCAATTGCCAGACCGTCTTCAAAGGCTGTCCCACGTACAGCGCATTGCAGTAATCAATATGGAACGTTACCAGTGCATGTGTAACTGTCACGAGGCTCCACTCAATCAGGTAGGTGTGGAACTGGTATAATTTCCACAGCTGAAGAAAGCTACCCCTGGCCACCGAGTCCATCCACCTGGGCTTCCAGAGTTAGACCAGGGTCCAGGAGCACTCCCAAGCTACAGACACTGTCCCTTAGGGGGAGTGCAACCCCATCCAGGACAGGGAGATGGCCCTCTAGCCGGTCTGGCAGAGCACCCACTAACAGCACTTCCGTCTTGTCTGGATTGAGTTTCAATTTATTAACCATCGTCCAGTCCATTAACTGGTCCAGACACAAGTTCACTGCAGAAACCACCTCACCTGGATTGGTGGAACATGAGAGGTAGAGCTGAGTATTGTCAGTATATTGCTGACTCCTCAGCCCAAACCTCCTGATGACCTCTCCCAGTGGTTCCATGTAGATGTTAAACAGCATGGGAGACAGTATTGAGCCCTGCAGAACCCCATAACATAAACACCATGGGGCCAAGCAACTGTCTCCCACCATCACCTTTTGGACACAGTCAGCCAGGAAGGAGTGGAACCACCGCAAAACAGTGCCTCTAACTCTCAACCTTGCTAGCCTATCCAGAAGGACACCATGGTTGATTGTGTCAAAAGCTGATGAGAGGTCCAGGAGTATCAACAGGGTCGCACTCCTCCTATCTCTCTCCCAGCAAATGTCATCGTACAGGGCGACCAAGGCAGTCTCTGTGCCCAAAACAGGCCTGAAACCCAATTGAAATGGATCCCGAAAATCTGTTTCATCCAGCAGTGCCTGGAGTTGTCCGGCCACCACCCGCTCCAAAACCTTGCCCAAATAAGGGAGGTTCACTACTGGATGGTAGTTAACCACCAGCCCTGGGTCCAAGATAGGTTTTTTAAGGAGTAGTCTAATTACCACCTCTTTCAAGGCAGTAGGGATCACATCCTCTCTCAAAGAGGTGTTCACAGCCTCCTGGAACCAGGTGCAAACCCCCTGGCAAATGTTTCAATTAGCCAAGAAGGGCAAGGGTTGAGCAGCGTGGTGATAGAGCAGACAGATCCAAGCACCATGTCCACATCCTCGGGTCTAAACAACTGAAACTCATCCAATAACACTGAACCTAAACACAGCACACTAGACACATCCCTTGATTCTGCACCAATGGTGGAATCCAATTCACTATGAATCTGAGAGATTTCCCCCTCAACAGCAAACTCATCACAGCGAGCCAATGAGTGGTCCAGGATCTCCACCTTATCTTTTGGCCAGCTCTGAGGAAGCAATACAATTGGTAAAATATTGCCATTTTGCCAATCGTATTGCCACAGGATATGCTCAATAATGAGCTCTAAGCCATGTCCAATCAGGCTCACAGCAGTATTTTCCCCACCTGTGCTCCAGCCGTCTCCCCTCCCACTTCAATGTCTGCAGCTCAGATGTGTACCAGGGAGCTGTCTGGGCTCTGCATAAAGGGAGAGGGCACTTATGTGTGATCAAGTCAACTGTCCAGGTCATTTCCCTATTCCATAGGGCAACTTGAGCTTCAACAGGAGCACCAACCATATCAGACAGATAATCCCACAGAGCTTTCAGGAATTTATCCGGATCCATTAGTCTCTGAGGGCAGATCATCTTAATAGATCCCTCACCCTTGCAGAGGGTTGAATAAGCTAATAGACTAAACCTGTCCAGGAAGTGGTCTGACCATGACAATGGGGTCAAGACCAGCCCCTCCACATCTGAACCACCACCCTCCAGTCCCGTTAAGAAGACCAGGTCCAGGGTATGGCCTTTTTCATGTGCGGGTTGATGACATGTTGAGACAGCCCCATGGTTGTCATGGCGGCTATAAGTTCTGAGCCATCCCAATCAAAGCAGCCTCAGCATGGATGTTCAAGTCTCCCAGCACCAATTGTCTGGGGGGGGGGTCTTCAACACCAAGTCCGTGACCACCTCCGTCAGCTCAGGCAGGGAGACTAATGGTATGCAGCAGGGTGGGCGGTACACCAACAGAATTCCCCAATCTGTCTTGTGAGCCCAACACATCATACAGGAAGCCTGATCAAGGAGATTGAACTCCTAAAAAACTATGGCAACTCCCCCTCCCTGCCCCTCTGAGTCACACTGGTGCTGGACCGAGTACCCAGGCGGGCATAGCTGGGAGAGGGGGACACTACCCTCCTTTCCCACCTAGCTCTTGGTAATACATGCCAGGCCAGCACCCTCATCCAGAATACCATGGATGAGGGCAGTCTTATTTTGTACCGACCTGGCCTTCAACAACAGCACTGTGTGGCTCGTGGGCTCGCTGATATGGTCACAGGATTCCTTTTGGCTAGGAGTGGAACCAGAAGAGGAAACAGATGTAAGATATCTAACTTCTCTGCTGCGCGGGCATGTTCCGCTCCTATCAACCAAACCTCCCCCTACCCAGAACAATCTCAATGCCTGCTCCCTCCACTGCCCTCTCCCCTTCCTGTTCTCCGACTTCCATTGTGGGGCCTTACCTCCTATACTTGATGGCAACAAAAAAGGAAAGGAAAAAAATCCACCCATTCAACCCACCTCCCCCACCCCCTCAAATCTGTACTGCCTCTTAAACACAACTGGGTGCCAGCCAGCTGTCAAAAGGGTAGTGCTTGGGTACAGGTGGCTAGGAGCTACAGAACACATGTCCTGGGTGCAGGTCCTCCACTCCACTCCAGCGGTGTGAAAGCTGCTTGTTTTCTCTCTCACACACGGAGCTGCAGCTGGTGAAATCCCATCACGAGCTGGTAGTTGGCTTAAAAGGCCACAGGATGAATGTCCTGAGCCCAGCTCCTCCCCTCAGGCAAAAGGGGGCCAACGGCTCCGGTGATTATCCCCCACATAGAGGAGCAGCAGCAGTGCAGATGAGTATGGGGTGTTGGCTGGCTGGGGGAAACCTTTACGTCCTACACCAGTGATGGCGAACCTATGGCACGGGTGCCAGAGGTGGCACTTGGAGCCCTTTCTGTGGGCACCTGACATTGCCCCTTCATAGCCACCTGTATACAGGTTAAATTACTGTTTTGG
The DNA here is from genome assembly GCA_029282475.1 of Phrynocephalus forsythii. Taxonomy (NCBI): domain Eukaryota; kingdom Metazoa; phylum Chordata; class Lepidosauria; order Squamata; family Agamidae; genus Phrynocephalus; species Phrynocephalus forsythii. The sequence continues at coordinate 5,174,674 of JAPFRF010000011.1, forward strand.
CACTTTGCAAAAAAAAAAAATAGTCGGTTTTGAATTGCAGTTTGGGCCCTCGGTCTCTAAAAGGTTTGGCATCACTGTCCTACACTGAAATGTATTTACTATTTAACAGCCCATTCTCCCAGTTTGGAGAGCTACTTTTGGAGCTCTTCATAATTGTCTCTGATCTTCACCACCCAGAAATTTCATGTCATCCACAAACTTGGCCACCTCATTGCTGATCCTTGTCACCAGGTCATTTATGAACAGATTGAAAAGCACCGGTCCCAGAACAGATCCCTGGGGCACACCACTTTTCACCTCTCTCCATTGTGAAAATTGCCCATTGACACCTACTCTCTGTTTTCTGGATCTCAACCAATTTTCAATCCATAAGAGGACCTGCGCTCTTACTCCCTGACTGTGCAGTTTTCTCAGCAGCCTTTGGTGATGGAATGTGTCAGAAGCCTTCTGAAAATCAAGATAGACAATGTCCACCAGTTCACCCAAATCCACATGTCTGTTGATCAAGACAAAAATCACCAGAAATTTTTGCTTGTTGATCAAAATATTCATCAACCAAGGTACCACTGTATCTGTAATATATTAAGACTTTGCATTCTGGCCCAACGGCAGTGGCAAACCACAATAAAAATGTACAGAAGCAATATATTCTCATAAGAAACCTAAAATATACATAATTTTCACTTACAGATAGATATTGTCAAAGGTGCCATCTTTTTCACAGATGCTTAACACATGATTCAACATTTTAGTTCCTGAAAAAGAGTCAAGGACAAAATAGAATAATCAGAATTATTTCTTATTTTTTCAAGGTTCAGAAGATCATTTTAACACAAACCTATAGCAGTTACCGCAATCTGAAATCAGAAAGTTACCACCAGTACAGCATAATTGAGCTTACTCTGTCAAACAAAGGCTGAAATCCTATTTCATGACATGTGCCTGCAAAAATTGATGATGTCTCTGGTACAGCGTGATTTGCAGTAATCAGTTTTTTTCCCTATTTCTGTCCTATGTTCCTTTTTCTGTCCCATAGCTCCCATGAGTCTTATGTGACAAAAAAGGATGTTAAAGCAGATGGAAAACACATGGTAGAAAAACTGGACGTTTTAAATTACCTGCCACCCTTATGTAACAGGATTGTAACAAAAATGTTTCAACTTAGTTTTCAACAAACAGAATCAAGTATTTTAAAATCTTGTAAAGCTATCTTTTTATGTAAAGAGGCAATTATCTAAAAGAATCCAGAACAAGCAAACCTTAACCCAATTTGTTTCATTTTCAAGATTTATTCCTGATCTATAGGGCAGTCCCATTGTGTTATGTCCTCTTACATGTGAGTAACTAAATTTGTTTCTGAAACCAGAGTCATGCACTTCATGCCCAAGAGTTGCAAGATGATTTGCAAGACAGCCTTACCTATTCCCAATCTTCGGTAAGGGGCCAGACATCCAAGCGTCATGATGTACAGTCTTTTCTGATTCTGAGAATGATCTACTCTACAGCACACTGCACCCACTGCAATATCATTGAAATAGGCTGCCAAAAAGAGGGGTGGGAAAAGGGACAAAAATAAGGCTTATTTATTGAGGGTTCTTAATCTCCCTGCCATCTCTCGGATTTGGGGCAAATATATGTATAGGAATACTGTATTAAATGAGTAAGAAGCATTTTCATACTGAACATGTAGCAAGAAGTGACCCCATCTTTAACTAACTCCCATCTTTAACTAAGTGCTATCAAACTGTTGAATAATTAATTTTTACTTCGCTTCTTCCTTTTTAAATAATAGGTTATATTGTATTGTTGTACTGTGTTTTTATTGTTGACTATCTGATTCTTATATTTCCTTTTATATGGAGAGCATATTTTACCAAAACAAATTCTGGGTGTGTCCAACCACACTTGGCCAATAAAAGTATTCTGATTCTGATTCTAACCTCATGCATTAAATATCAGTCCAAACAGGAAGTTCCAATTCTCACTAAAACCATATACCTGGGCTAGGCTGGAAGGGCTCATGTGGTGGGAAAACCCATTAAAACAAAAATAAATAACCCTGTACGAGTATGTCAGGAAGAAGGAAAGCATACAGCACCTTTCCCTGGTTCAATACATGCAGGACACCATTTGCATTAATCAACACTGAAGCACAATACGTCCCAAGTGCAGCTTAAAGCGGTACAATTAAGGCAGAGATTTACAATCTGAGTGAGAATGAGGTCTAAGAAGACTTCTGGGAAAGATTCAAGCAAGGACATGGTGAGCAGTGGTCCACTACTCTGCTCATCAATTTCATCGTCCTCCATCATCTTGACATATCCAGACAAGCAACTCTCTTCAGTTAACTGGAGCAAGAGATCTCTCATATAGTTATCCCAAACTCCAGGGGGCTCAATAGAACGAAACGTAAGGTCTTTATTCTCTACCTAGAGGGGACAGCTGGAACTAGGCATGGCGCTCTCATCCTTGATTTTCTATTACCAAGATGAGCACGAGCCTTTCCCTCTAGCTGTCCAGGAGAAATCGGGGCATCGTTTTGGCGGCTGCAGCCAGGTCATTCACAATTCTTTGATCAACTCTTAAATAAGCTCTTTCTTTCATTCTGAAAACCTGAAGCTGGAGAAGAAGTGGAAAATTGTCCCAATGTCTAGCATTAGGATTCACAACCAAGGGGCTGCTAAACCACATTTTTAAAGTTGCCAGTTCACTATAGTGAAGTCAAGTGGAATCAAGTGATGATGCTAAAGTACTGACAACTTTCTATTACCTTTAAATAGGAAATAGATCAAAGCTGAATAGCTGTGAAGGGAGGCATAATGTTACCTGTGAATATCTTTGGTTAAAATAAAAGGGAGGGGAGAAGATGGCACAGTTAAGTGGCAAATGCACAAAACAACATCCTAACATTTAAAAAAGGCAGACAATAATATTAAATAATATTGTTGATTAACATAGTATTATGCAAATCACATTTATATGACAAACATGGGTTCATACCATCTAAATAATTAAGATATCTTGAAAGCTAAAGATCTGAAAACAGAAGGTGTAATGGATCTAGCAGAAAAACAATTGGTAGCTATTGTATTCAGCCACCCACCCATCCAAATCAAGAGCAAAATCTTATACCCAGTTTGGCAAGCTCTCCGACCTCTAACACATCCTTGTAGAACTTGTCATTGTAGCTGACAGGAAAGATGACTTGGTTCAACCGCTTCAGTTGTTTAATGTTGTGCGGCGTCACGTCACCCAGCTCGATCCGGCTACTGGAACAAATTAAAACATGCTCAATTCCCCTAGAACTCCCATTCTTTGATTACGTAGCAAACCATGTGTGTTCAAGACTGGTCACCTTGACACACTCAAGTATTTTCACACAGAATTCTTCAAGTATTATCTAATTCTGCACAGAATCTCCCCATATGTACTACTGGGGTAAGAAACCGAGACTTCTTACATTTGGTCAGAATACAATATAAACATACAAGCAGCTTATATCTGCTCATACTAACCTTTGGCTCAATTGTTTATGGCTACTTTGATTTTACAATAAATGGCACTTCATTTATAGCAGCCACGTGCAAAGTCCAGGCTGAATCTGGCCCATCAGGCCATTTTGATTGGCCCATGGATGGATGGTCTGCTCCCTCCCCCCTTCATCCTCCCCATGCCCAGGCCTCCCCATGCCCAGGCCAAAGCTGTGGTGGTGGCGGCGGCGGCGGCAGGAACAGGCGGGGCAGTGCCCTCTGGGCATGACTGACACGGTCCAAAGCCCACCATGAGGTCAGAGGAGCCACAGTCGGGAGCCCCAAGGGAGGTGGAGTGCCTAACAGCAGCTCCAGGAGGGCTGAGCGCGACTGGTGGGTGGCAGCGATGCAATGCCCAGCAGAGTTTGGGCGTGTGTTGCTTGCTCTGTGCCTTGGGCTCGGCTGGTGTGTGCACACACGCCCCCTTCACACACACACACACACACACACACACACACACACACACACACACACACACACACACACACACACACACACACTGTCTGACCGGACACCGCCATCACAGCAGCAACAATGGCAGCCGCCTCAGCCCCTCAGCCAGCCAATGCGGGGAGGGTGCTGCAAGCAGGGGGCTTCGCCGCTGCCGCCGCCTTGGTGGAAAGTTCACTTCTGCGTGGAGCTGACAGAATTGATGAAGAAGAGCCACCAGCTTCCTGGAGGCGAAAGGGACATCGGCGTGATTTTTCCTGCAGGCTTCCCCACCCCACGCTTGGCTGCCTGCCCTCCGGGCAAACTTTGCATTCTTCTCCACGCTTCCTTTGAAAAGCCCCTGTTCACTCCCAGCCAAAAGCCCAGCTGATATTAGGTAAGTTAAACCTCTTCCTCTTGCCCCAGCATATTTTGGGCTGTTTGGGTGTTTTAAGGGAGGAGGCCCTAGAACGGTCTTGTGGGCACAGCCTCCAAGTGGGCATGCGCAAGCCGTAGCCCAGAAAGCTAGAGGAAGGGGCTGGGCTGTTGTGCTGTCCATGCTGTCCTGAGAAGCTGCTGCCGCCTGCCCAACAACCCCTTTCCATGGAGCTGGCTGCCAGCAAGGGGATGTCCTGCACATGAAACCAGAGCAAACGTGCTGAGATGAGGTGCAAGGGCTGCAGGTGGCTGCTGGCAAAGGATCCTGGCTTCTCGGGTGCCTTTCCGTGCCTGGGAGAACTGTTTGAGAAAGCTCTGGCCAGAACAGACACACATTATAAATAAAGGACTTCCCGCCCTGCATGCTTGGAGGAAGCATTGCAATAGTAAAACCACTGTTTAAACAGCCCTCTTTAGATCCAAGAATACTGAACAACTTCTGACTGTTATCTAACATCTCATTCATGGGCAAATCCTAGAGTGGGTTGTGGCCTCACAGCTCCAGAGGTTTCTTGATGGGATAAATTATCTGGATCCAGCTCAATCTGGCTTCAGGCCTGGTTATGGGATTGAGACGGCACTGGTTGCCTTGGTAGATAACCTACGCAGGGAAATGGATAGGGGATATGTGTCTTTTTTGGTTTTACTAGACCTCTCAGCTGCTTTTGACACTATCGACCACAGCATCCTCCTGACTTGTCTCTCTGAAGTGGGATTTGGGGGCACTGTCTTAGGGTGGCTTCAGTATTTTCCTGCAGGAGAGAATGCAGAAAGTGGTGATAGGGGACTCATACTCAACACCACGGCCACTGACCTGCGGAGTCCACCAGGGTTCTGTTCTGTCTCCTATGTTATTTAACATTTATATGAAACCACTGGGGAAAATTATTCGGAGTTTTGGGGTGATGTGCCACCAGTATGCTGATGACTCAACTCTACCTCTTGTCATCTTTGGATTCCAAGGAAGCTATTTCGACTTTAGATCATGCTTAGCTTTGGTAATGAACTGGATGAGGAAGAACAAAATGAAACTAAACCCAGACAAGACAGAGGTGCTTCTGGTAAGTCAAAAAGCAGATCAAGAGATAGGGAATGGGATGCAACCTGTACTGGAAGGGATTACCCCCCGCCCCCAAATGAAAAAAGAGGTATGTAGCTTGGGGCTGCTCCTGGACTCATCCTTGAGCCTAGATGCCCAGGTCACAGCTGTAGCCAGGAGTGCATGTGCACAATTAAAACTAGTATGCCAATTATGCCAGTTTCTTGATAAATCTGCTCTGGCCACGGTGACACATGCCCTAGTGACCTCCTGGCTGGACTACTGTAATGGGCTCTCTATGGGACTACCCATGGAAAGTCTCAGGAAACTTCAACGGGTCCAGAATGCAGTGGCCAGCTTGCTCACTGGGGCAGATTACAGAAATCATATTACATCCCTAATAAAGGAGCTCTACTGGTCTTAGACTACAATGCACAAAATGGTCTGGGTCCAAGCTACCTCGAAGATCAAGTCTCACAGTATAAACCGGCTCGGGTGCTAAGGTTTATCTTTCCATCTCACCACCGTCACAGCTGTGTCTCATAAGAACACATGAAAGGGCCTTCTCTGTTGCTGCTCCCAGACTTTGGAACTCCCTCCCACTAGAGGCCAGCACTGCCCCATCTCAGCTGTCTTTCCGGAAGCAGGCAAAGACCTTCCTCTTCAGGCAAGCTTTCCCTAAATGAGGGTCTATTTACTATTTGATTACCATACATGATTGCATTGATTGATTTCATAAGACCAACTGTGATTTCCATGTTAGATTCCACCCCTCATACTTGATTTTTTTCTTTTTGTGTGCTCTTTGTAGCTTTCATGTTACATTTTAATGTTCTAAGATGCCTCTCCTAATTCCCTGTTCTTAATTTAAATATGTCTTAAATATTCTGGGCTACATATTGTCCCTCTTTATTGTATGCCACCTTGGCTCCTTTTCCAAAGAGAATGGTGGGGTAAATAAATAAATAAATAAATAAATAAATAAATAAATAAATAAATAAATGATAGAAGCAAAAACTCATTCACAAAAAATCAAGATGTATTTGATTTAAATCAATTGATTTAAAATAAAACATTGATTTTTATTCACAATATTATCCACATCATGCAAAAAATTATTAAAGATGACAGTGTAATATATCTTTCAAGTATGCAGACCTAAACCTGGAAAGGAAAGGATCCAGATCAGTATCTTCCAAGATAACCAGCACTTGAGAAATACCCTCCCACTCCAGCAGCTGCTTGAGTAAGAGATTAAGCAGGAGACTGTCATCATCATAAACTAGAATTTAAACTTCACTTTTCCAGGGAACCCTAATGATTGCTTTCTTTTGTGTAATCCCCTGCCTACTTTAGGGATCCAACCCAATCTGCGATATGCGGATGTGGGGTCGGGTCGGGACTAGTGGGGCTCTCTGGGGCTTCCTACACTTACATCAGGCCTGGCACGGCCCTGAACAGGTCTCTGATGGACTTCCTGGTCCTGTCTGAGGCCCCATAAGTGGTTTCTGGTGATCTGGAAGTCACTTCCTGTTTTTCAGAAGTGACTTCCGGTTCGACCGAAACCACTTCCAGGGCCTTCAAGAGGCCTGGGAAGCTCATCGGAGGTACGTTTGGGCACGCCAGGCCTGGGGTAAGTGCAGGAGGCCTCAGATGGGCCCAAGCAGCTTGCCCTGGGGGGCCTTGCCTTTCATATGCTGCGGTCCTGCAATATACCACGACCGATGACTGTACACTTTCTCTCCAAAAAGCATTTACTTTTGAAGCCCAAATTCACAGTCCTACCCTATTTAAATTAGAATAAAGGGGGACCAGCATCTGATTCATGTTTTTACCCTTCCAGTGATGGTGAACCTTCAGCACTCCAGATGTTTTGGACCACAACTCCCATGGTACTTTGTCACTGGCAATCTAGGCTCAGAATTCTGGGAGTCGTGGCCCAAAACATCTGGAATGCCAAAGGTTCGCCACTCTCCCATGCACTACTAGGGGAAAAATTCGCCACCTTTAACTTTACAATCAAAAATGTACAAAAGGAAAACAGATGAGGACGAAAGTGAAGGAGCAAACCTCAAGCATGTGGCTAAATATCATGTTTCCCCAAAAATAAGACACTGTCTTATATTTATTTTTTTCTCAAGAAGACACACTAGGGCTTATTTTCAGGGGATGTCTAACTTTTGTTAAGTATAATATGCTTGAATGTCAGCCCTGCACACAACCATAGCCACGCCCATCACTAGGTCTTATTATCAGGGTAGGGCTTATATTTAACAAATGCATAGAAATCCTGCTAGGGCTTATTTGGGGGGAGGTCTTATTTTCAGGGAAACAGGGTAGTAATCTGTAAAATAACCCACAGGAAAAGAGTTGGGTAGCCCGAGAGTGCTGTCCTTTCACCTGGGCTAATGAAATATATTAATTAATTTCATATAATTTTATCTCATCTCTCTCTTTAAAAGAACCCAAGGCAGCTTACATCATAAAAAAATCCACCAGTATTTAAGAGCTGTAATATACAAATATTACAAAAGAATTGAACACGTTGAATATTAAAATGGTAACTAAAATCAATACTAAAACTTGTTTAAAGCAGAACACAACAGACAATTTTAAAAAAACTTCTCAGATCACCAGAGAAAGGTCTTTGTTTGTGGAAGGACAGCAAAGATGGGCCAGCCTAGCTTCCCATGGGAGGGAGTTCCAGAAAATGCCTTCCTTCTCAACTCACTGTCCTTTGCAGCCTATAATGAAATGGCTGCAGCCTGGTGAACACTGAGGAAAGAACCTAAATTTGGCTCTCAGTAAGATTTTACACGAGCACATGCAATATAACAGAATACTGTGATATTGGAATATTACATCTGCTTAATTGTTAAGTGTTGATTGGAACAGACGGGTACTGAGAAACCAATTCAGAGAAGGACGCACCAAGACATATCTCCACTTCCACTTTTAGGAGACTACCAATTAGTTAAGCCCTTTAGCCCAATTGGATTGGGACCTTGATTGAGAACCTGATTTTGATGGTTGTTAATAACTAAGCTACCCACTAGATATTTAAGATTAAAACTATTTATTGCATAATCGTCAGATCATTGCAAACAAGCCATATTAACATGCCATATTAATCTGTATTTATACAATAAAATAAACATTTTAATATTAATGCTTTAAAATATAATATAAAATATTGTTTACTAGTAAGCCAATTTACTAAAATCCCCTAAAAAGTATTTACTTTACAATTTTAAAACCTTTACATAAAACATTTAATTTGCATTCTAAGAGGCTGTCTTCAAACTTCTAAATCTTTATAGCACTTTACACCTATACCATCCAAATATTTAGCTCTGCATATAGCGGCTTTAAAAGCAAATATTGCAACTCTGTTTATTATATCTAGATTGGATGTTTGTAATAAAAAACTCAGTTTCTCTGAGATGCTTCTGTTTTCCACTTTCTTTAAAATGTGCTGTAAATATTTTTCTCTTATATTGCTATATAGGGGACAGTCTAATACATAATGAGCTAAGTCCTCGAGGGCAGGGTTTCCACAAACACATAAACGATTATCTATAGGGATACCCTGAAACCTACCCCATTTCATCATAGTATCCATTTGTTCAAATCGCAAGAAGACTTTTGAAAAGGTTTAATATCTATTGCCAAGAAAATGATTTATGCATTAATAATGATAAATCCAAAGTGGTGGTATTCGGCAAAAAAAGAAAAACCCATAAGTGGTCTATAAATTCTAAAGACTTACAGCAGGTTAAATGTTACTGCTATCTGGGCATTAACTTTGAGGCATCTGGATCCTGGGCATCGCAAATAAAGAAAAATACATTAAAAGCACGGGCCAGTTTACAATCGGTTAACAAACTCTTAAACTACAGTTACCCAGGCACTTTAATCCCAATTTTAAAAATTTTTAAAGCTAAGATAATTCCTATGTTAATTTATGGTGCTGAAATATGGGGTTTTGCAAACCTTAAGAAAATTGAACAGATTCAAACACCACTAGATATTTAATAGTTTAGACCTACCTTTATTCAGGCTTTCTGAAACCAGCCCTGTAGACTGCTTTACAGTAATTCTGTGACTTTCATATCTGGGGTGAGATGATCCTTCTCAAACTGCTCTTTCATAAATGCTATAACCCCCCCCTTCTTAAACTACTGATTCACACAAAAAGGAAAAAAATCATCAAGCAAACTGAAGTTTATATAAATCAATTTGAGTTTTTTAAAAAAATCATTGATTTTTATCCACCCTGTAACCAAGTAAATGGGATAAGGGAGACATGAATGGTACTGGTTTCTTGGCCCACGGCCGCAGAACAAAAAAGACAATTATTTTGATTGCTCACTTCTGGTATAACACATCAAGAAAATAGTGAAGGGAGAAGGATTACCTAACCTAAAGGAATAAAAACTTATTTTAAACTATACAATTAATCCTTCAGGTGAAAAAAAGGTGAGTTTATGATTCTGAAATCCAAAATCGACTTTCGCCTTAAGTAAATATTTTCTGTTGTACATCACATTGAAACACAAATAATATGAAGGGAATATATAAATATTTTAGACAAGTCACACACACAAGTCTATCAAGTCCCTGAGACCATTTCACTTCTGGAATCATTAGGTCTAAATACAACCATCAAGATAAGATCCACTGACATTAAAAGCATTTATAAAATGGTTAACTTCCCACACAACAACCAATTTAATAATTGATTGATTGCTAATTATTGTATTTCAGCCACAAGTTCCCTTAGGAATGGAGTAAAAGTCTAATGGGAAGACACTATCTTTATATACAGAAAGTCAGTAATAGCTGGATCTCAGGTAACTGAGTTGATAAAGAGTTCTATACAGGATTTTAGAGAAATATTCTTGATTTCACATTTCACAACCCAGCCTTTCACAGGAGCAGCTAATACATGCCTGGGCACAAGGTCAATACAATACAAGGGCTGCTAAATCAATGCAATGAATGTACCACTAAATGTAAATTCAAGGGTGGGCAACTTCCATAGGCCAAGTGACTAGCTAATGAACAGAGACCATACACCAGACCTGGCACAATTTATCTGCCAAAACATCCACTTTTGTTTCAAACAAGGCACTTCTTCTGGTTGTAAGGACAGTGCTACTCCGGACACCTCCAGGAAGTGAACCACCTTACCAAAAAACAAAAGTCACACAAATGTCTTGTTTATGCACCAAAGAGCATCCCTCTCTGAAAACAGTGGCAAAACCTTCCACTTTGTACATAAATGAAGTTCCCCCTTCAAGGTTCATCGGGAGCAGCAGCAAGGATATACTTTATGGTTTGTTTTTAAGTAAGAATTATTATTCCTGCTCTAGCAATAGCAAGAGGCATACTTCCCACAAGACCTATAACAGTTTAGGGCCAATTGTCCCTGCAAGTTTATAGAATCATAGAGTTGGAAGAGACCTCAAGGGCCATCCAGTCCAACCCTCTGCCATGCAGGAACCCCCACCAAAGTATTTCTGACAGATGACCATCCAGCCTCTGCTTAAACAAACCTCCAAAGAAGGAGACTCCACCATCCTCCGTGGCAGCATATTCCACTGCCAAACAGTTCTAATCATAATGAAATTCGTCCTAATGTTCAAATCTATTTTCCTGTAGTTTGAAACCACTACCCCGAGTCCTAGTCTCTGAAGCCATGGAAAACAAACCTGTTCCCTCTTCAATATGACATCCTTTCAAATATTTAAACATAGCTATCATATCCACTCTTTTTGTAAGGCTAAACATTCCCAACTCCCTAAACTGCTCCTGGTAAGACATTTCTCCCAGATGTTTAACCCTCAGTATTGTTATCATGGCTGTGGCATGATACACAAGGGTCCTCCTGGCAAAGGCAAATTTAGTTTAAATGTATGGATACATGATTTTTTTAAAAAAATATAAGCCATTTAAAAGTTTAACTTAAATAAATAGCCCTAGCAACATTTTGTACTAAATATCTCAAAAATGAAACCTTGCAAACTGCCTACCCAACCATTTTTAGAGGGCTCCTGCTGAGCTGTCATCAGCTGGGCCCTTTAAAAAGGCCCAGTCAGCCCTGGGGGGAATTCCCTGCTGGAATTGTAGGTGAATTCTGAGAATTCAAGTCCAGAGACACTAAAAGCCCATGATTAGCTTATCACTCCTAGCATTCCAAATGTTTGCCATTACTGCAAAAGAAAAAGGCTGCATAGCTAAGAATGTGGATTATGGGAGTTGAAGTCCAAAAACCTTTGGAGAACTACAGTTGTTCCTCCCCATTCTAAAGTAGAGCAATGATCCCAATTACTGTACAAGTTATTAACATACCTAAGATCTTATATGCATTCAGCTGCTAAGAAAAATATCCTGAAACATCACAGAACAATGGCTTTGACAATGCAGACAAGAAGGCATTGTACATCCACTTGAACTGGTTAAGGCAGTGGCTCCCAACCTTGGTTCCCCAAAGGTTCAACTCCCTAAAATCCTGTCCGGAACAGCTAGTGATAATATTATTTATTTTATTTATTAGATTTGTATACCACCCATCTAGCTGAAGAGCTACTCTGGGTGGTTAATAATACAGTGGTACCTTGTATAAAGGAATTAATTCGTTCCAAATGAAATTATGTTAAGCAAATTTTCCTTTATACAAATTTTCATAGGAATGCATTGAAAACAGAGTGATCCCATTTTTATGTTGTACAGATTTGCCCTATAGGCGATTCTGTTAAGCAAATTTCCCCTATCTCTGGAATTTTTTATGTTGTACAAATTTTATGTTATACAAACCGTTTGTTATACAAGAGTCCACTATGCAAAATATAAATTATAAAAAAACAAAGTTCAAATTAATCAACTTTAAATTTAACATAACAACCATAAAGATAAAATACCTATACTGTAGTCAATTTCAGTATTGACAAAATAAGATTATACTGTGAAAATAAATTAAAACCAATTTAATAAAGGCTTCTGGGAGTTTTAGTTCAAGAATATCTGGGGGCCCAAGGTTGGGAACAAATGGATTTGTGAGTATCAGCAATATGTCGCAAAGTTCAGCCTGCAGGAAAGAAGCGTCACCTACAAGGGGATATGCCTCTATGCCCCAATACTTCCTACTTCATCAACCACTGTAATACGGACAGCAAGAGCCCAGGAAACAAAACACTGCAGAGATCCCTAGACATGTGCCAGGCCTCGCCGGGAGGCACTCCGTCCCTTCCAAACCAACTTCATGACAACCTACAGGGAAAATCACAGAGGGCTACACAGTACCGTACAGTAATACTTCAGATAACGAATGCCTCTGTTAACGAAAAAAATCAGATAGCAAATTGAAATTTCGGGGAATAGGGATGTTTCGGATAATGAATTTTCCCTATGGGCTGCCTCCTATAATGACTTTTCCGTTATGCTTTGCAAAAAAGTGTACTCAGAATGCATTTGTGGAGGGGTAGGAGGAGTTGGAGCAGTTTTTTCATCATGTTTTGGAGCCATTCTGGACATTTTTTTGCTGAGGGATTTGGACCTTTTGAACTTGGAAAGGTAGGGAGCTGAGGTTTCCTTGCTTTTGTTTGTGTGTCTGCATTGGTTCTGGAAACATGCCTGTAAACCAAAACACTTTTATATCAAAGCAAATTTCTCCATAAGAAACGACGGAAATTCAGATGATTCATTCTGGGGTCCCATAGACCACATACTGTACAGACAAAATCCCAATTTTTTTACAAAAGTTGTCTAAAGTCAACGTCCACACCATGGTTTACGTATCTGTCTGTGGAATATGCACTGCCTGGGACTAACAACTGCATTTTACTCTGTATTTTCAATGTGACAATAATAAAATGCAATTAGTAGCCCTGTACACACTTGAGTAGTTTCTCCATGACTAGAAATGGTTTGAAAAAATAAGAATGTTGAAAACCAATTAAATATAAATATAAATATAAATATAAAACCGTAACCTGCACGTTCCTGGCTGATGCAAGGGAGACCTCTAGTCCTCTCTCCTCCCTCTGTTTTGGGGGCTGCCCAAGATGGAATATTCCAGACAATCACCCACCATCAGGGGGAGGGAGGAAGGGAAGGAGGAACACCAATGGCTCACTTTTGATCATGTGACCTGCTCCAGTGCTTATATATCAAGACATTGTTGTTGATCAAGGCAAAACTTAGAAGAAATGTTCGCTTGTCTTGCAAAACACTCTTAAACCAAGGTATTACTCGTAAACTAAGGTATTACTGTAAAAGGAAAAGGTTCCCCCACTAAATATATCTAGTCATTTCCAACTCAAGGGGCTGGTGCTCGTCTCTCGTTTATAAGCTGAAGACCTAGTGTTTATCTGTAGACATATTTTTGTAGTCATGTGACTGGCATGACTATGCAAAGACGTGCTGTTACCTTCCCATCAAAGGAATACCTATTTATCTACTCACAATTTTGCATGCTTTTGAACCGATAACTTGGCAGGAGCTTGTAACCCTGCTGATAGACAAGTCCAGCTGCAACATTTACACTTGGTAAGAAGCTGTCATTATCTATTTTTTCTTATTTCCTTATTTACATATTGCACTTTCCAGAAACAGATTTTACTTACAAGCCAACATGAGAGATTTGTCGGAATTCATACCCGTGGTGCCACATGTTTCCTCCTGCCACCTGCTGCCCCTGCTCACAAGCCTTCCTGGCACCTCCTTCTGGCCTAGCTGCCCAGTCTGGGCAGGAGCAGAGACCTCCTCTGGCCGTGGCCCACTGAGAGGCTGCAGGGAAGGGCGGTTCTTGCTCCTGCCCAGACAGGGCAGCCTCTCCAGGAGGACGACTCAGCTAATGTGTGTGTGTGTGGGGGGGTGTCCTCCTCCTGGGGAGGCTGCCCAGTCTGGGCAGGAGCAGGTACTGTATGTCCTTCCCTTTCCCTTTTAAGGGAGTCAGCCAGTGGTGAAAGAAGGAAGGTGCAGCTCCACAGGTATAAGGATATCAATTGGGAAACCCTGACCTCCGATCCCACTGTCTGGAGGCAAGAGATACAGCATGGTCTACATAAATTTGAAGAGGCATCTGTCCAACAGGCAGAGGAAAAGAGGCACGCACGGAAAGAACGAAACTCGAGGACTGGGAAAGAAACAGAATACATCTGCCCCCAGTACAGTAGAGGCTGCCATTCCCAAATCAGCCTATTTAGTCACACTAGGTGTTGTTTTTAGGATCTCTACTTCAGGCATGATACCATAGTCTTTCGAGACTGAAGGATGCCAATGATGTATTATCACCATCATTTCTAAGTGACTTAATGTGTGTACTTACACGTTAATTGCCCACGAGATGCCGGCTCTTGTGTATGGAGAGCAAAGCAGGCAGGTAATTAAATTGTTAAGATCTCTCTTATCTTGTTTTGCTGGACTACAGTAACCCCCCCGGTCTATCGCGGGGGTTAGGGACCCAACCCAACCCGTGATCATTGAAAATTTGTGATATGTGGATGCAGGGCGGCTTGGCTCCATTGCTTAAAGACATTTTAAACATCACCTGCCACTCCCGTGCCTGGGGGGGGGGAGCTGGGAGAAGCAGCGTGCAATGTTTAAAATGTCTTTAAGCAACGGAGCCAAGCACTTAAAAAGCCTGGGCTTTTAAAACCATTTTTCCTCTTCCCCAAGCTCCAGCTGATTGGCGCAGGGATGGGGGGAAAACATTTAGTTTCCCCACCCCAGCGCCAATCAGCTGGAACCTGGGGCTTGGGGAACAGGGGGAAGCTTTAAAAAGTCCAGCCTTTTAAAACCTTCCCACCCCTGCCTCAAGCCCTTTCGGGGTACCATTATATTTCACGGGACTGCAGTATACGAACCACAGAAGGGCGGGGGGGCACTGTATTTTACTGTGTTTTGTTTTTAAAGCACGCTTGTAATAAACAATATTTTCATGCCATAAATTTAAAAGTACTATAACACTGGGGCAGTTTTTGGGTGATATTCTATGACCCTCAATGTCTCAATGCCTAACATAAAGACACAGGAATCCAATCATGTCACTGATAAACACATAATAACCATAAATAACCACCTTTGCACTGAGAAGCACATAAGATTCTGGATTTGAAAAAGCTGGAGCTTCTATAGACTTTATGAGCAGAGAAAAATGATTAACCAGCTACACGGCCTTTCACATAGTATTGCTATCGGCATGAAAGGTAGTTTTCAGTGCACCTTCACACAAGACAGCAGGATGGGAAATCTGATGTCTCTAAATGCTACTGGAGGGGCAAAATTAGATATTGGTGGCTTTCCTTGGATTTTAGGAACAAATACACCATCATTGGTGTATTTGTTGATCTCAACTCTTGCCAGAGCACAAAACTTGGGGTTCAACAGTTTCAAATACCACTTTTCTCTAGACAGATCAAAAACAGGTGGCACTCTAGATGTTGCCAGCATAGCCAAAGATGAATGGGTGGGTTAAAGATGAATTAAAATGTCTTGATTACAGATTATTCATAAATTCAAAGATTTTATATATCCTGCCTTAATTCTTAATTCTGGAAAATGACTTAAAATGGACTCTTTTAACCTACTAACATTGAGAGAGATAAGACCACCTGATGGACATATACTCTTTTTGGTAATACAGAAGAACTAGACTTTACTGAAAATGATTTGCAGGCTATGTCAAATCTGTCTCCAAATTCTTTTTTCATAAATGTATCTGGAACTATATCATAACTGAAAATAGTGTGATTCTTGCAAGACATTTAGTCTATCTTGTAGTTAGGTTGTATATTATCCAGTGGATTGTGGGACAATCTCCCTGTAGCTACTTTTAAAGTGAGAAAGTAATACAGTACCCCCCCGCCGATCACGGGGGTTAGGGAACCACCCCACCTGCGATTCATGAAAATCCACAATATGCAGAAGCAGGGGGCGGGGTGGGGGGTGATTGCGCGGCGGCAGGGGGATCTTACCTACTGCCGCCGCCCGCCCGCGTGGCCCCAAGGCTTCTCGGGGGTGCATGGGAGGGCCGCGCGGAGTGACAGGATCACCCGCCGCCGCGGCCCCAGAGGCTTCTCGGGGGTGTGTGGGAGGGCTGCGCGGAGTGACCGGATCGCCCGCCACCGCCCACCCCCGCGGCCCCAGAGGCTTATCGGGGGTGCATGGGAGGGCGGTGCAGAGCAACCGGATCCCCCCAGTCACCCTCCCAGGCTTCTCGCAGGTGCGGAGCAACCCGCCCCCCCCCATGGTTCCAGTACTGCTCTCCTGTGATGTAGTGGGACCGCAATACTGGAACTGCGAAATGGCGGGGGTCACTGTACAGTCTGCAATTTGAGCTGGCCAATGGAGGATGTGATAGATCAGATAACCTTGGTTTTTGAGTATAATTTGTTCCGGAAACATGCTCGTAAACCAAAACAAATATACCTGTAGGAAAAAAAGACTTACCTTATTCATCCTGGGGCCTGTCACTCCCTCAACACTGCAGCTGTGGTGCGGGCCACAGGCCTGGGCGAGAGTTGAAGGTCACTCTGGCTGCAGCTAGAGACTGGGGCCAGGACTGGGCCTCATCTCTCCTCCTTTCTCCTCCTCCAGGTCCAGCGAATGGGCCCAATGGCCACAATGGCCATCAGCTGGTGACCGCAGTGGTGTCGTACTGACCAGCTCCTTGTCGCCGCTTGGTGTTCTAATGCTCATTTTGCAAGACAGAGCTTGCTAACCGGAACAAAATTGTTCCAAAACTTGCAAAATGCTTGTAGACTACGGGACTCATAAACCAAGGTATTACTGTACAGTATTTTAATACTGCCTTTCTTGCTCCTCTGCACTCATGGTTCCTAAAAAGTTGTTTCTTTTTGAAACTATGCATTTTAATTTGTTTGCAGTTCGGTTTTGTTCCAGTATTTTGTGAATGCATTTGTACTTTCAAAATTTGTTTGCATTATGTTGTCAACCTAATACTTTGCATGCGTAGATATTTCAATTTTTATTCATGTTCTAAACGCAATACCAGCAGTAGCAGAACAACCAAAGTGATTAATTCAGTAGTACAGCTGGGCAAAAGTAGAGACGGTTCAATAAAAAGATGGAACTGACACCAATTTACCAAACAAAATCCAAAGAAACACAACAAAATATTTGGTGTGTGTGCCTGGTATGCTTGCACAGACCAAGGCGGCAACCTCTTCCCTACCCACTTATTAGGACTGTATACCAAGTAAGGGACCTTCATTCCAGGCCCATCCACTCCCAGCTTTCCCGGCAGAAGGACTGACCTTCGCACACTTGATCCCCTTAGTTAACCAGGCGCGTAAGAGAGCATTTATAGTCTTAAAAAGGAAAGGCTGGGATCCTGTTACGCGCATGGCCAACGATCCCCGCGGTTTCCTTTCTCCTGGTCAGGCCCGACCCTGCCCGCCTCCTTCCCTGCCCGGATCCTCCGACCACCCGGGGTGGGGGTGGTGGACGAACGGAGCGCGGGGCTGAAGAGAAAGAAGAGGAGGAGGAGGAGGAGGAGGAGGAGGAGGAGGAGGAAGAGGAGGAAGAGGAGGAGGAGGAGGGCTCCCGGAGACGCTGGGCGGCCCATCGGAGCCCGGAGCCCGGTAAGCGAGGCTCTCCCGCGGTTTCAAACCGCTGCCCGCGCTCTTCTCCTGCCGCCGCCGCCGCGCTTCCTCTCCCGCTCCTTTTTTCCCCCCGAGAGGCAGAAGAAGAAGAAGCACGTTCCGGAGAACGCGGGCGCCGCCGCCACTACCGACCCCACCACCCCCACCGCCGCCGCACGCTGAGGGGGGGGGGAACGGGACGAGGCCCGCCGGGAAAGCCAAAGGCAAGGCCGCCCCGAGAAGCCCGAGAAGGAGGAGACGCGGCCTCCCCCTCCCCCCCCCGCAGAGGGCCGGGACGGCGGGGCGTCTTCAAAGGAGCGGGGGAGGGGGAGGGGAGGGGAAAGGGCCTTTGGGCCGCCGCCAGGCCCGCACTCACCCCTTCATAGCTGTCCAGGGCCCCGAGGGCTCGACTCAGCCGCACCGGCGGGGAAAGGCCCAACCGCCGCCGCCGCCGCCGCCGCCGCCGCCGCTCCTCCTCCTCCTCCTCCTCCACATGGGCCGCAGGCCGCCTCCGACCGACCTGCGCGAAAAATATCCCCGCAACAGGCCCCGCCCCCCTCAACCTTTGCCTCCCCCCCTCCCTTCGCGCCGACGTGATGGCGCCGGCGGCCATGCGCTTGCGCCTCCGCTCGCTCGCTCGCTCCTCGCTGGCTGGCTGGCGCGCACGCGCACGCGCACGCGGGCTCCCTTCGGGTTTGGCGGGGGCGCGCGGTGGGGGGGGGAGTGGGGGGAGGGGAGGGGCGTTAACCGGCCCTGGCGGTCGTTGGCGCGCGCCTGTTCTATATATTTAGCCGTTTACCGGGATTCCCTCACGTTACTTGGACGGCAATCTTGGAGCGGGACGGTGGCAAACGGGAGGCCCGCCGTGTGTCTTTTTAAGATGGAAATAAACGGAAGGGAAAAGCCCCTCAAATGGGTCCCGTGGGGTAAATTGTGTTGCCCCCCCCCCGCCGCCGCCCCCCCCGCCCCAAAGCGAGAGAGGATCCGAGGGCGGGCGGGAGGGAGCTGCCGCTTTCCTCCTTTTTCCAGAGCAGTCATGTCTAAACTTCGACCCATCCAGATGTTTTGGACCACAACTCCCACAGTCCTTTGCCATTGGGAATACAGGCTTGGAATTCTGGGAGTTGTGACCCAAAACAGCTGGAGGGCCGAGGTTTGGACATGCTTGTGTAAGGAATTTGTGACTCAAGAAGGTGTGCCTAAAGAGCCAAGTTTTATTTATTATTTATTTGGCGCATTTATATACCGCTACCATTTTCCGATCCGGAACTCACTTTTAAAGCTCTTTTGAATGAATCCAAAGATATATATATGGGTTCAGCCCATGGCTTATTTCATGGCAGATGCTGAATTTTTTTAGTCAATGTTTCAAAAGCAGCAAGCACTGGCTTTTAGCTAGGTGGATTTAAAGGCAACTCAACAGAGTTGAGTGGCTTGGACTTCACCTGGCAGATGGCCTGAGGGAATAATAAGTGGACTGCCCTGCAGCCTTAGGCAGGATTTTATTTTAACAAGCAGCTAGACTCAGTTTAAGCCGTTTGATAAATGAGGATGGGGCGGGGAAATTTTCTTTGAATGTGGCTGAGTTTGAAAAAAAGAAAACAAGTCATGCAAATAAAGCAAAGCAAAGTTTTCTGCTTATATACCAGCCCATAGCACTTCAAGCACTCTCTGGGCAGTTTACTTTTTTAATGCAAGCTACACATTGCCCACCCCCAAGCAAGCTGGGTACTCATTTTACCAACCTCAGAATGATGGAAGGCTGAGTCAATCATGAGCCAACTACCTGGGATTGAACCCAGGTCATGAGCAGTTACAACTGCAGTACAGGCATTTAACTACTGTGCTACGAGGCTCTTAGTGTTTGGTAATCTCCAAACTAACAAATAACAAAAAAAGTAAATTAAGTAGTTCAGGCTGTCCTCAAACCATACAGTCTAATGAACCATCTTTATTTTCCCTTGCCGTATAAATGTTCTTCCTGTTTACAGAGCATTCATAGTCACAGATATTTGCAAAATTCAAAATAGGTAGATATGGTGAGATTTTATTATTTATATTTATATACCACCCCATAGTTTTAGTTTTATTTAATTATTTGCATTAGCCATGGCCTTAGCAAAAAAACAACAACATTTAAATAGATATAAAATTGGCATACCAAATCATAAAAGTAAATACATAGAAGTAAATACATATACTTGCAACATTCCTGTACAGAATCTGAACAAATAATCTGTAAATGATTGTTAGTTTAAAATCATGGCTGGCCTCATTTTAATTGCTGCTGCTAAAAATTTAGCTGTCAGCAGTGTCACCTGATTGTCTCGGTCTCCAAGGAGTAATGATATATAAAAGTCAGATGAACGACCTGGCTTCTTTGCTAACATGGGAAAAAGTAATTCTTGCCGCACCTCTCTATAAAAGGAACAAAACAGTAACACATGGGCAAGTGTTTCAACACCTTCACCACATGGACATGTGCGGTTTTGTAGAGGTGTTCCTTTAAAGCGACCCTCTAGCATAGCTGAAGGCATGACATTAAATCGTGCACATGAAAAGGCCCTTCTGTGCTTTGGAACTGTTAGCACATTTAGGTATTGTGCCATTTTTTTGGATGACTTAACGCTGAGTTGTCATACCAGGGGCATAATTTATTGGTGACAGACAGATTATTTTGATATTCAATGTCATGTATACGCTGCTCTAATAAACTTCTCGCCCTACTATACCCAGTGGTCACTAGATGATCGGGCGACAGTCCCAGAGAGTATACCTTGGATTTGATATCTTTCATCCATCTACTCTCATGAGAATCCTTCATGACAAAAGGAAGCAAACCAGAGGGAGCTTGATTCAGTCTTAGCCAGTAATTTAGTGTCCTGAGCCAAGCCTGTGTATGCACGGAGAGGAGGCCACTTTCCAACCTTAATGTGGCATTTGGGACACAGCTAGGGACAGCAAATATTTGTCTAAGAAATTTAGACTGTACAATTTCTAATGATTTTAGATTTCTATTGGCCCATATTGGAATCCCATATAGCATCTGCGCTAGTGGCTTGGCTCTGTACACTTCTAGTGCTGCTGGTATGAAATTGTGACCTTTAGTGTAAAAAAACTGTTTCAGGATTTTTATAGTTTGTGAGGCTTTTTCTACCACATATTCTTGCTGAGCTGTCCAGGTTCCTGATGACTGAAAAACCATACCTAGGTATTTAAAGACTCTGACCTGTTCAATTGGTTGCCCGTCCAGGGACCACTTAGAGAGTCTGAAGTGTTTTGAGAATACCATTATTTTGGTCTTACTGTAATTCACCTCTAGATGTTCCTTCTGACAGTAGTTGGAAAATGCCCTTAGTTGTCTTTTCAAACCCACTTTAGTTTGAGATAGAAGTACTGCATCGTCTGCATATAGGAGGACTGAAATGGGTTTAGTTGCTATTTTAGGAGCATGGTGTGTTGGAGATGATAAATGCTCTACAATATCATTCAGATATAAATTGAACAGGATTGGAGCTAAGACACACCCTTGTTTTACCCCTTTTTTAGATAGCATTGGTTCTGTTAGATGCCCATCCATGGTGCAGCGTACCCTCAGCCAGGTATTGTTGTAAAGGCATTTGATTAGAAAAAGCAGTCTTTTATCTATAGTTGTAGAGGCTAATTTTTCCCATAATCGCGCTCGAGGTATGGAATCGAATGCTGCTTTGAGGTCAATAAATGCTGCATACAACCTGCCCCTTTTCTTTTTTGCATATTTATCAATGAGATGATCTAGTACAAAACAATGGTCTATGGTGGATCGCCCCTGACTGAATCCTGCTTGCTCTACTGCCATAATATTTTCATCTTGAATCCAATCAGTTAGCTTGTTGCAGAGGTGTTTAGCATATAGCTTACTTATTACACATAATAGGCTGATTGGTCGATAATTGGCAGGGTCAGTTTTAGCTCCTTTTTGTGTATGGGAATTATTACAGAAGTATTCCAACCCATGGGTAACAATCCTGTTTGATCAATAAATGTGAATAAAACTGCCAGCAGGGGGGGTCCACCAGGTGATGTTGGATTTTATAAGTTCTGGGGGCAAAAAGTCAATTCCAGGGGCTTTGTTGTTTTTAAGTTGCTGGATAAGACTTTCAACCTCCTTTGCTAAGACTGGTGGCCACTTAGGGAGCTCTTCTGTTGCTACTGTTGTTTGGGTGTCCTGAAAAGTGGGGTCTGAGAACAATGCCTTATAGTGTTGCATCCATTCTTTGGGCCCTATAACACACTTTGGATCTGACCAACCATTATTCATTAAGCCTGTAATTGTTCGCCAGAAGAGACTAGTGTCTTTATCATTAGAGGCTTTTAGCAAAATTTGCCATGCCCTTGTGGTTGCTTGCTGTTTTTTCACCTTAATCAAGGATTTGTATACTTGTCTAAGGGCTACAAACTCATTTAATAGAGTTTGTAAATGAGTTTTCCTATACTTATGATATATTTTCCTCATTTGGCTCTTGGCCTGCTTACATTCATTATCGAACCAGCAAGGAGTTTTTAAAGCTCTTTGGTGGCCTGCATTGGTTACCGTTGTTTTTAGTTTAGCTCCTAGTTTTCCGGTCAGTGCTTGAAAAAGTTTTACTGCCTCAGTGTCACAACTGGCATTGAGAATGGCATTTCGGTCGTTCATATATTCCTCGGTTTTCAGTAGCTGAGTCAGATTGATACCCACTGCTGGGGACCATTTAATTCTCTTACTACTAGTCATTTCTAAGTCTTTGTTGGGGTACAAATGTAAATCTAATCGGGGGTTACTATGTGTTGGATGCGTTAGCATCATTGACAGGGGTAGATGGTCACTTTCTGTATTATTACCGATTTCAAATTGAGTGACATAGTTATATGCAGAATATGAGATTGCTATGTAATCGATTACACTACCACCCCTCTTGGTGAAATGAGTGTATTCTCCCAATAGATCACCATTCACTGACCCATTTAGTATTAAGAGATTTCTCCTTCTTGTAAACTGAGCAAAACAATACCCTGCATAATTACATGTTTTATCTTTAGACGTTCGACATTTTCCCCTCAATGTGTAGTCATCTGTATCCAATACCTGATGGAAGTGGGTATATAAATTTTCATTGTTGATACCTAATCGTGCATTGAAATCTCCAGCTATGATAAATATTGCCTTAGGATATAACCATTCAAGTTGTTCTACATAATCATCAATTCTACCCCATATATTGCTAATAATAACTTTTTTTGAGCATGGTGGTATATATACATTGACTATCAGCAAAGAGAATTCAGAGAACAGAATATGGCAAGCAATTACATATAACCTAGAGGGGGTCACCTGGGATAGTATAGTATTAGATGTTGGAACTAAGCTAATATGGTTGGCTTTAAGCTTTGTGGAAACCAGGATCCCAAGGCCTCCCTTAGGACGGCCATGTCTGGAGCTAGAGTCAGCTTTTAGTAAATAGCTTGCAAAGCCATCTAGCTCCATTTCTTCCTTCTCCCAGGTTTCCTGGAGAAGTACTATATCATAATTCCTAATAAACTTTTGAAAGGAAGGATCTGCTACCTTCCCTCGCCAACCTGCAATGTTCCAAGAAAGGAATGTCAATGTAGGGTATTGTTGATTTATCAATGGTCATCTGGACGTCGATGGATCAGAGATGAATATTTTCTTTTCTGCAGCAGAATTGAGGAGGGTATCACTTCCTGGAATAGCTGTTTGGTTTATGTACCACCCCATAGTGCACACAGACTCTAGGCCAGGGGTCCTCAAAGTTTTCAAACAGCGGGCCGATCCACCACCCCCAAACACCACTGGGGCCGGACCACAGTCCAAAAAAAAAAAAAAGGCCAACGTGGAAAAAAGGGTGGGGGAGCGGGGGACCTTGCTGTGGCCCCCCTACTTTGAACTGCCCCACTAGCCAGCATGCCAGTCATCTGGGTGGGTGGGTGGAGGGAGTGGGGGAAGCGACATAGTCCACCGCTTTGAACTGCCTCAGCAAGAGAAGCAGCTGTGGTGGCTGGCTTGCTCGCGAAGCAGGGGGTAGGTGGGGGGGTCTACAATTGGTCCCAGGGGCCGGATTCAGGACCCTGGGGGGCTGCATCCGGCCCCGGGCCTTAGGTTGAGGACCGCTGCTCTAGGCAGTTCACAACACTTTAAATCACATAAAGTAGGACCTCCATATCTTCTGGGGATTGGTTCTAAGTCTACTCCGCCATGGATACTGAAAACTAGATAAAGAAAAGTATTCTGCTTATATACCACCCCATAGCACTTCAAGCACTCTCTGGGTGGTTTACAATTTAGTTATGCAGGCTACACATTGCCCCCCTCCCAGCAAGCTGGGTACTCATTTTACCGACCTTGGAAGGATGGAAGGCTGAGTCAACCATGAGCCGGCTACCTGGGACTGAACCCCAGGTCATGAGCACAGTTTTTTAGCTGCAGTACAAGGTCCCACAGAGAACACTATAAAGCATGGTAAAATAAATAAAGCACACCAACCACACCAAACAGGAAAATTATTTTCACATGTATTACCAGAACTGAACACTAGAGTTCATGCTAACAAGTATTCATAGCATGGTCTTTGGCTACAACTAATAGCTGGTTATGGTAATATGTATGAAAAATAGTTTTTTCTGGAAACAGTAATGTTAGCTTTGAGCGGCCGTTGAGCAAAAAAATTCTCCCCAGCATACAGTTGAGAGAGAATTTTAGCTGGTCCAGCACACTTCCCTTGCGTGTCTCTGCTTATCTTCCAATCTCCACACACAGGGATCAGCAGAGTAGCTCTCTCTTCTTGAGATTTAGCACAGCGGGCTGTCTTCTGCCAGTGTTCAAGGAATAAATCAGTCTGACAGTCTGAGATAAACTACTGCCTAGTTTATTTCAATTAACTCATATATTTACACCCGGACTACAAGCCTGCATTTCAGCGTCTTGCAACACACGCGCTAGCAAAGAAAAACACAGCTGAAATCACTAACTATCACTCCCTTTGAAACTCCCTCTAACTAACTGAAAGAACCTGGAGTTTTTATCTCCTCTCCAACATTTCACTGCGCATGACAACAGATTTGACTTTAACCCTGTAAGCACCAAATCTGATACTCCAACACCCCCTCTCGCAGTGAATGTTGGGAAAAAAAATTGTGAGTTTTTTACTCATTCCATACCCAAACCTTCACGGAACTCTCCATGCTTCTGGAAGCTCAATGGTTTGGTGAACCCATCAGCAAGATTCTTCTGACTTGGACAATACTTCAGTTTCACCAAGTCATTCTGTATGCTCTGACATACATTGTGGTAACGGATGTCCAGATGTTTAGTTCTGGATTTAAACTGACCAGATTCTGCCAATTTCAAACACGGCTGATTGTCTTCCCATACCGTAATAGGTAGACAGCAATTTCCATTGATTTCTTGGACCAAACATCTGTAGTACTCTAGTTCCCTACAGAGATCTGACAGAGCACTGTACTCAGATTCTGTAGAGGAAAGTGTAACCAGACTTTGCTTTCGGGACTTCCACCCAACTAGAGACTTTCCAAATTTCACTACTATTCCTGACACTGATTTTCTGTCCTCAGCATTTGCCCAATTGCTGTCTGACCAACATTGTAACTGCGATTCACCTTCTGCTGACAACTTGAGACAGAAATCCTTAGTATCTTTCAAATATCTCAGCATTCTTTTGATACCATTCCAGGCAATTTTACTGGGATTTGATGCCTCTCTACTTAGCAAATTTACAGCAAAAGCAATATCTGGTCTGCTCCATTGAGACAGATACAATAAACTTCCAATAGCTGACTGAAACAATTCTGGCCTCTCAAATTTCTCATCATTACTAGTTTGATTATTCTTCTCAAAATTTGTCTCCATTGGTGTTTTAGCACCATTACAGTCAGACATTCTGAACTTCTGTAACAACTGCTCAATCTTGCTTTTCTGGCAAAGTAAAAAACTTCCATCCTCAGTTCTATTAATCTGAACTCCTAGATACATCTTCACATCACCTAGATTCTTAAGCTGAAACTTCTTTCCAAGCTTTGTTGCAAACTTCTTTACCTGATTCTGTGTTTTACTAACAAACAAAATATCATCAACAAAAATCAGGACTATCTCCTGCTCGTCTCCTGATCCTTTCAGATACAGGCAGTTATCGGCTAGACTCTTGCGGAAACCCATATTCTCCAAAACATCATTTAGGCACTTGTTCCAATTTCTTGCTGACTGTCTGAGTCCATAGATTGATTTGTGCAATTTCCACACCTGGTTTGGTTTCTTGACCTCAAAACCTGGTGGTGGTAACATGTACAAATCTTCTTCTAGATCTGAGTTGAGATAAGCAACATTTATATCAAAATGAGCCACTTGAAAACCTCTCTGTGCTGCTACAGTCAACAACATACGAAATGTCTCACTTCTAGAAGTTGGTGCATACACCTCAGTGTAATGCAACCCTTTCTTCTGAGTAAATCCTCTAGCGACAAGTCTTGCCTTACACTGTGTCTGACCTGTTGCTGTAGTCTTAATTCTATACACCCAACGACAACTCACTGCCTGTTTGCCCTCTGGCAGTGTTGTTGGTGTAAATACTTTCATAGTCTTCATGGATTCCATCTCTTTCTCCATTGCTGCATGCCATTTACTAGCTTCCTCATTAGGCAATTGCAAAACCTCCTCATAACTCTCTGGTTCACACTGAGCTAAACCTATCCAAACACTCACGGCTGAGTAGTTTGAAGGAGAAAATCTCTCTGGCGGTTTACCTTTTGTTGTGCGAGCTGAACGTCTAGGACCAACCTCAGACGCCCCCTCTGACCCAGTTGGACTGCTGGGCACAATTCTGGAATCACTAGCGTCAGAATTAGTAGTACTACCTGAACCTTCTGACTTGACACGCCTTCTCTGTCCCACTGGACTAGACTGTGGTGATGTTGGCTCAGACTTCACACCTCTTGGAGATACACTTTCTTGTTGATCAGTGTCATCTACCTGTGCATCTGGCTCAGGACCTGCACCTGCTTCATCTTGTCCTACTACATTGTCAAAATTTTCACTTAACACCTCAGGATTAGCGTGAACCCTAGTCCATCCTTCCTGCTCACAAAACTCTGCACTTCTACTGACTAGTATTTTGGATCCATCAGGATAGGCAAATCTCCAACCTTTTGTCAATGGTTCATATCCACAAAAAATCATTTTTCTGGATCTTGGTCCTCCTTTCCTACGTAGTGGCTTTGGAATCAAAACATGGGCCTCAGAACCAAACACTCTGAAATATCCTATCTTTGGCTTTTTGCCATGTAGCAACGTGTAAGGAGCTTGACCTACAACAGAATTGTAAGCTCTGTTAAATACATGTGACGCAGTCTGCCATGCTTCAGCCCAATAACTTTTTGGCAAACCCGAATCCCTCAACATAGCGTCAACCGCTTCCTGCAGGGTTCGGTTTCTCCTTTCCGCAACGCCATTCTCCTCGGGAGAATAAGAATTTGTCAACCTATGTGCTATGCCCTTATGTCTTAGAAAATTCTGAAGTGTTGTATTTGTAAATTCAGCTCCCCTGTCTGATTGAATTTGGCGAACCTTTGTGGAAAAATCACACTCCACTGCCACTATCCAATCCTTCAGCTTCTGAGCTGCTTCTCCCTTGGTTTTCAGAGGAAATACCCAACCATTTCTGGAAAAATCATCAACTACTGAAAGAATAAACTTAGCATTTCCCAAAGAAACAGTTGGCATCGGGCCACAAACATCAACATGTACAAGTTGAAAAGGTTCTGTAGATACCCTGGTTGACTTAGGATAACTACATCTCTTGACCTTTGCAGCTTTGCATGGCCTACAATCCAAAAATCTAGAACATGGTTTCACATTGCACCCTTCAACACATTCAGGCATTTTCTTTAAATACCCCCAGTTTAAATGACACATTCTATGATGAAGTAAATGGGCACAGCTGTTGTGTTTGGGAATGTTAGCGCATTGCGCCTGCACTGCATTTGCATTGCTGTATCCCTCTGGAACTGCTTTTGCACTCACTGCATACAAACCATCCTTACAGTGCACTTGTATCAGCATCTTCCCATTCCTAGAAACAGAACATATGTTATTTTCAAACAATACAGAAAAACCATCTCTAACTAGAGCTGATACAGACAAAATACCACGTGTCATGCCATTTAGAACAAAAACATCAACAGTAGTATCCAAACATTCAATATACACTGTTGCAGCAGTGTTCAAAGACTCTTTCTGCCCATTAGCCATTGTAATGTTCTTTGGTTGAGAAAGTTTCCTGCAGTTCTCATTCTGAACACCAGGTGGCGCTAGATGATGCGAGGCTCCACTGTCTAAAATGAAAACACAGTTGCTTGAAGATTGCTTCTTGAACATTGCCATAGACACCGACATGTGACTTGCGCTGTTTTCTCTTCTTCTTTTTCTGTAACCGCGCTTGCCTCTCTCAGCTGCAGCTTGCCTCGGCATCCCACGCTGTGGACTGTCTCTTATCTGGTTGCTATGGGAGTTAACCTTGGAGTTTGGAGACTGCGGGCAATTTTTCAAAACATGGCTTGGTGATTGACACCTGAAACATTTCCTTGCAGCTGCGTAGACTTTCATTTCCCCCTCTCTTGGGGATAAGCAGCCTGCATTCCCTTTGTTTTGCCCACCTTCATTGGCTCTCAGTTGCTGTTCATGGACAAGACGTCCCGACACATAAGACATATTGAAATTGTCCTGAGGTAAAGCCTCCATAGTTAAACACAGCGTGTTATAACTTTTGTCTAAAGAGCTCAGAAGAACACAAACTTGTTGGTCTTCTGTGAAAGCCATATTCAGGGAACGTAACTGGTTGAAGATAGACACCATTGCAGCAATATGTTCTCTGATATCTCCCCCGGGCTTTAGCTTCATCTCAAATAGCTGTCTGTACAAATGGACCTTTGCACCTGGGGTCGTTCTGCGATGTACTCTCTCAAGACTGTCCCATATATCTTTAGCATTTCTCAGACTTTGTACATAAACTAACTGATTAGAGTCTAAACTCATAATCAACATAGCCCTAGCTTTTGCATTCCTTCGCACTGAGGCTAGTGCCTCATCTCTCTGTTCAGCTGTGGCTGATTGGGGCAGCTGAGCTGGATCGTTAGGTAAATTACTTAAACAGTCCAGCAAATTCCTGGCCTCCAGCCAAGCTTGAATTCGAACACTCTAGTCCAGATAGTTCTCAGAATTGAGACGTTGGAATGGCACAGTAAAACTTTCCTGTCCTGCCTCCATCTTGGGCTTCAATCCCCCCTTCTGCTATTCACCAACAGCAATGGGTTCTCTGGGACTGCTACTCACATCTCCTTCCAGCAAGACAGCCTCGAAGCTCTAAGTGTAGACTTCCAGTTGAGGCGACCTCTTATTTGCCTTGGTACCGACTGTACCCCGAAGCAAAGAGATCCCAACCTCTTTTTCTCTGTCTCCAGACAAAGACTCAAGCTCAGCAAAAACTGCGTGCAGTCAGGTTTTCTGCGTTACTTGGCTTCCAGGCTTCCATTCTCTGCCTTAGCCCTCTTCTCACCACGCACATATAACTCCTGTACTGCTTTCTTGACACTGGCAAATTATCAATACTGTCCTTAACTCTGGGCCATAACCCTTGTTAGCTTTGAGCGGCCGTTGAGCAAAAAAATTCTCCCCAGCATACAGTTGAGAGAGAATTTTAGCTGGTCCAGCACACTTCCCTTGCGTGTCTCTGCTTATCTTCCAATCTCCACACACAGGGATCAGCAGAGTAGCTCTCTCTTCTTGAGATTTAGCACAGCGGGCTGTCTTCTGCCAGTGTTCAAGGAATAAATCAGTCTGACAGTCTGAGATAAACTACTGCCTAGTTTATTTACAATTAACTCATATATTTACACCCGGACTACAAGCCTGCATTTCAGCGTCTTGCAACACACGCGCTAGCAAAGAAAAAACACAGCTGAAATCACTAACTATCACTCCCTTTGAAACTCCCTCTAACTAACTGAAAGAACCTGGAGTTTTTATCTCCTCTCCAACATTTCACTGCGCATGACAACAGATTTGACTTTAACCCTGTAAGCACCAAATCTGATACTCCAACAAGTAATATCTCAGATAACGAATGCATCTGTTAATGAATAATTTGGATAGCAAATTGAAATTTTCAGGAATAGGGCTGCCTCAGATAAAGAATTTTTCCTATGGGCTGCCTTGGATAAAAAAAAATATGTGCATTGCAAAAAAGAGTGTAACCAGGGTGCATTGTGTCCTTGTTTGTGGGTTGCATGAGGCATGGAGTGTGAAGGTAAATGGTGGAAAGTGATGGGTTTTAGAATGATTTCTAGCATGGTTTGGAATGGTTTTGGCAGTGTTTGTTTCAATTTTTTTGGACTTTGGGGGGCTTCTTGGAGCATTTCAGAGGAAAGGTAGGCAGCAGAGTCATTTGCATGCCTTTCACTGTGTCCCATGGATTGGGTGGGTTCAATTTCAGCAGTTTGAGGCTTTTATTTATGGCTGACCGTTTTTTTCCAGGAAATCATCTGAAAACTTGAAGGAGGAATGTGGGTGATTAACCTTGCCAAGGATTATGG
Source organism: Phrynocephalus forsythii (assembly GCA_029282475.1). NCBI lineage: Eukaryota > Metazoa > Chordata > Lepidosauria > Squamata > Agamidae > Phrynocephalus > Phrynocephalus forsythii. The sequence continues at coordinate 5,205,354 of JAPFRF010000011.1, forward strand.
GAAGAGTCCATCTGCAATTGCCACCGTCCTCACAAACAAGGATAACAGGGAGAGAGGAGGCAAAAGGAGTCACAAGGGTCATCAAGCAATACCCACCTGTTATGGAGCAGGTAGAAAAGTTGCTCCTCATCTGGATGGAAGAGAAGCAGTGTGCAGGGGACACAGTGTCCGAGGCAATTATTTGCACCAAAACTAAGGCCTTACACACTGACCTCCTCAACCAACTGCTGGAAACATCAGCACCTGCTGAAGAGTTCAAGGCAAGCAGGAGTTGATTTGAGAAGTTGAAGGCAAGATCTGGCATCCACAGTGTGGTGAGGTATGGCGAGGCCACCAGTTCTGATCTTCCTGCAGCCGAAGACTTTGCTACTGAATTCCTGGAGACCATGACTGAAGAGGGCTACCTTCCACAGCAGGTATTCAACTGTGGTGAGACTCTTCTGAAAGAGGATGCCAGAGAGGACCTTCATCACAGAGGAGGAGACCAGATTGCCCGGCCACACGCCAAAGAAGGGCCGTCTAACCTTCCTGTTCTAAAATGCTAACACCAGTGGGGACCTGAAAGTCAAGCCTCTGCTTATCTACCAGTCAGAGAACCCAAAGGGCTTTAAAAAGCACAAGGTGGACAAGGAGCGGTTGGGCATTTTATAGTTCACTTTGACCTCATGTCACCCTGGTCTGAAATAGGTTCATAAAATGAACAATGGCCTGAATAGGCTAGTTATGTGGATAAGAGGCTCATTAGGTGGACACTGGCCTAAGGTGCATGGAAGTCTTACCGATAACCTTTCCAACACCCATTAAGTATAGGTCATGTCACCAGGGTGACATGAGGTCTAAGTGAACTATAAAATGGAGGACTGGCAACTAGCTTTCCTCAGAATTACGAAGCTGTTTGGATGAGCAGCAAAACATTTCAATCTCTCAAGAAAAGACGTCCAGCTGCCATGACTCAACTTCCAGACACATTGGGGACAGTTACGGGAGAGAAATATAAAATATACAAAAGCAGTGAATTTAAAAGAAAATTTATACAAGATGTTTTATAGATGGTATATGACACCATAAAATTAGCAACAATTGATTTTAATGTTTTAGAGAAATGTTGGAAATGTAATAACATAGAAGGGCTTTTTTGTCATATGTGGTAGACTTGTGATATAGCAAAGAGATTTTGGAAAATGGTACATGAGATATTGGAAAAATGTTGGGCTATATTGTACCATTTAAACCTGAAATATTCTTACTAAATATTATGCCAAAAATTAAGGATGTTAGGATAAACCATTTGTGACTGCATACTATTATATAGCAATAATTGCATATGCTTAAGATTGGAAATTGACTGAAATACCAACTCGACAAGAACTTCTGGAACAATTATTTGAAGTGAACTATGGAAGGCAAGAGACAGCTGGAAACCACTCAACTATTTTTATGAAAAAGAAATGTGTAGCTAAACGGCAGGTGGGACAGGTAGCTGTTTTGAGGTAGAGATATTCTGACAAATACCTTCTTCCTCTTCTTAGCGCCTGTTCCACTTGGTGGTGGTGGGTTGGGGTCATTCTAACAAATATCAAGATCTTAAACTGTTAAGGGCTTTATAGATTATGATTAGCACCTTGAATTGGGCACAGAGAGCCAATGACGGTGTGCCAAAACTAGAGATATGTGTTCCTGTCTGCTGATACCTGTGATCATTCTGCCTGCCTCATAATGGGCCTGCTGCAGTTTCCGTAATAACTTCAAAGGCAGCCCTACAAAATTTTACAGTAGTTTATTTTAAACATTACCAATGCATAAACCACTGTTAGACATTTCTTCTCTGGGTAGGACTGCATCTGGACAGTCAATCAAAGCTGATGAAAGGAACTCTTGGCCACAGCAGGATGTTGTGCCTTTTGTCAAGGTCAGGTAAATATCCTTCTAATCACCATGACAATCCTCCCAGTGGTAAGATCTGCATCTTATCGGGATCCAGTATCAATTTATTGACCCTCATCCAGTCCCTTATCAATGCAAGAGAGAGCTCAAGGACCTGTACTGCATCACCTGCCGATTAAGAAGAGATATAGTTGTAAGTCATCTGCATAGTTATTGGTTTTGTCAATCTCAGAAATTGTTCATTGGCTCATCCTCTGCTCCCCTGCTCCCCCTCACCCAGATCTGGTGTCTGTTTCTGTCTCTATTTTTTACAACAGAGCCCTAAAATAACACAAACCAGATCAGTGCATGCAAATGTACCATGCATCCAACAGCCAATGAATATTTGGTATAAAACTTATATTCCATTGTATTTTATATTGAACACATAATTCTGCTACTATACATCCAAAGAAGTGGACATGTCCATGAAAGCTTACATGAAAATATAATAGTAGCTAAGGTGTCACATGTTTTTGCCTTTTGTTGTTTCTTTTATTTTTGCCTGGAATTCTAAGAGATGTTGTAGATGCACTTACATTGCAAGATCTGCATCAAAAAGGAGTTTGAATGACAAAATATTTTAGGTCCTTTCCAATTTGAATATTCTATTGTGAATATGCTTCTATTTTTTCTCTCTTTAGTTTGTTATCATCATATATGATGGCTGAAATCCTGTTGCTTAATACAGTACTGTAAGTCACACAGGAGTAAGCCTATTAAATCTAAGTATGCTAAAGTAAGAGGAATTTATTAAGGAAATTAATAATACAATGCCCACTGACTCAATGAGCAGACTCTAGTAGTGGAAGTATGTTAAGTTTTCAACTACAATAATGTCTTCCCTCCAGGCATACAAATACAAACCACTTTTAGTATAATAATTAGAGATAGGTGCTTATTAATAATAAGTGCCACTGGCCAGCTGTTCCTAATTACCCTACTCCACTTACTAGGTTCTGGGCACCTCCAGGTTCTTCTTCTGAGCACCAATACAGGGGACCAGCCAGCCCTTCCCCACTTCCATAGACAGCTGACCTCTCTCATGCAGATGATGCATTGTCAGCTGCCTATGGAGGCAGGGAGAAACTGCCTGGCCTTCTGGGTTGATTGGTGTGCCACCAAGGAAAAAGGACCCCCACACACACACCGCACACAGAGCCTGGTGAGTGGATGAGGGAGGGGGGATTAGGAACAACTAGCCATCAGCGCTTTATAGAAGGCATTAAGTGTCCATCTCTAATAATCATACTGTACTAAGCAATATATACTCTCCATATCAGTGCTTCTCATCCTGTGGGTCCCCAGATGTTCCTGGACAGCAACTCCCAGAAGTCTTCATCGCTAGTTGAGCTGGCCAGGATTTCTGGGAGTTGCAGTCCAGGAACATCTGGGGGGGGACCCACAGGAGGAGAACCATTGCTCTATATAAACTTAGGCTGTCGGATTAGCCTAGGGTTGAAACACTGTTCTTTGTGATTTTTTTTCCTGGTCCGAATTTGTTGCTGTTTTTGTTATGTGCTGCCAACATGGTGATCTGAAGAATAAAATTATCTCCATAATGTCCTGTCCGCAACAGCTTTTGCTTGAGCCCTTACAAACTCAGCCCTAGAGTTCCTTAGTGGAAGGACTCCATCCATCTCCTGTTTGGTCTTGCCGATTATTTCGCTTTGCCGTGTATCAAGAGCCCGGAGCTCAGGGGAGGAAAGAGGAGCTACAAATGTACCCAACGGGAAGAAGGCGAGCGAGGAACCTCCCCTCGGGGTTCCTCTACGAGAGGATGATGGGCTCGGTTCCGTCGGCTCGACGCCCCACCGTTCCCAATGGAGGGGGGGCTACCTGGCGCGCCCCTCAGGAGTCCCTTAGGGCCCAATGGGGGCGACTTCGAAAATGGCTTCGCCTATGTCCCCGCAAGTCTGTCTCTCTCCCCCCCCTTCTCTCTGTGTCCCTCTCTATTTTCGTCTCTCTCTATTGGCCCAGGCCTCTCGCAGGACTAGCCGTGGGGGAGAGAGTCACGCATCGGCGGCGTCCTTATGACTGGGGGGGGAAATAAAAACACCCGGAGGCGCCTTCCTTCCGCTTCTGGGCGAAGGAGCCGGAGCGCCTGCCTCGTCCTAAGTGGGCCAAAGAGGAACGCCAGGCCGTGACGACGAGGCCTCCCCCCGCCTCGTGACTCCTTCCTCTGGGCCCCAGGAAAGCCCCCCCCCTCTCCCTCAGGCCGGGCCAAAAGGGGAGTCAAGAGGAGGAGGAGGAGGAGGAGGAGGAGGAGGAGAGCCTCCTGTCGGCGCATGCGCCCTGGGCGTGCAGGAAGTGGCGATTGCTGGGAAGGAGCGAGAGAGAGAGAGCGAGCGAGAGAGAGCGTGGGGGGGGCATGCGCAGTCTCGCTCCTCCTCCTCCTCCTCCTCCTGCTCTTGTGGCTCTTGCTGCTGGCGGTGACCATTAGCCGGTCTCAGGGGCGCTGCCGGCGGTGTCGTGGTTCCTTCTCCCCCGCTCTCGGTGAGCTTGCCTCGGGCGGCGGGGGTCAGTTCGAAGGTCCCTCCAGAGGAGCCCCGGGGTGGCTGGGTGGGCTGCCTGGAGGGCGGGCGGGCTGGCTATCAAAGCCGTCTCTCGCCCCTCTTCTTCTTCTTCTTCTTCTTCTTCTTCTTCTTCTTCTTCTTCTTCTTCTTCTTCTTCTCCTCCTCCTCCTCCTTCCCCGCCGCGCGCCCTTGTCAGGCATTTGCCGCGCTCGCGGGGTCAAGGGGGTACTCGGCTCTGGTAAGACCCCGGGCTCCTCCCGGGAAAGGGCTCGGTGGGTGGGTTGGGCTTCCTGGTGCCGCGGGGGGGGGCAGCGCCTCTCCCCCCCCCACGCCGCGGGACCCCAAGGTCGCCCGCCCGCCCGGCGCGTCCTGCAACCGCGCAGCCCATCATCCCCAGGTGGGTGGGGTGGGGGTGGGGGGTGGTGGGCTCGAGCCACGGCTCGATCTAGTCCTCCCCCCACCCCCACCCGCACCCCCTTGTCTCATCGCAGTTGTCCTTCACGCCCTTGTAATTCCCAGAAATCGGGGTCTTCTCTCTTTTTTTGCCTGCTTTTCCAATGGAAGGCCGAGCGCGGGGCTAAGGACCGTCCTCGCCCCTTTTTTTTTGCTGAACAACACCCGCAAGCACAGTTCGCTCCTTTGAAGGGCCCGCGAGCAAACGAGGGCGAGGCAGCAGATCCCAGCCCTTCCCCGGAAGCCTCCGTGTCCCCTCCAGGCAGGCCTCGGCTCACGAACGGGGAACGGGAAAGGGAATTGCAATGGGAGGAATGGGGAGGAAAGCCCAAAAGAGGGAGTTCCAGGTTGCTTTTGCTGGTAGCCCGGTCTCAGTGTTAGTGGGTAGTAGGTGATTGCAAACTAGGAATAAGTGGATTTTTGCCTGCCCTGTTCTCATTCTGTGGGTTGCTTTATAGCCTGTGCTCTCCTTTGTACCTGTTTTGGTTTATTTTAAAGGCTGAAATTGTTTTCTGAATGTAACTACTTGCAAGCTGCAGGAAAAATGTGCAGTGTGCATTATATGACTCCCAAAATAGATTTTGATGCATTTTGAAAAGCCAAAGAGCTGCTATTCTATTGTGGTCTAATCAGTGCAGATTTGTGCAGGTAATCATTAGTGCTGTGTAAACTGGCTGAATAGCTCAGTCAATTGGACTGAGAGCTCAGTTCCCCATCCTCTCTCCTGGTAGAGGAGCCAGCCTGTGTGGTCTTGGGCAAGCTACATGGTCCTAGAGCACATGTATGCACTTCCCCAGAAGAAGATACTGGTGGACCACATCTGAGGACTTCATACTTAAGAAATCCTGGCAAGGGTCGCCATAGGAGGGAATCAACTTGATAACACATAATTATTATGAAGGGAAAAGACACAAACTGAAAACTACCTGACCATGTGAAATACTGAGTAATAAAAATTGTAATGGACCTTTCATTGATCTCTTATGTGTTTAGGTATTTCAACATTGTTATCCTTCAATAGGTTCCAAGGAAGGCTGTAAAGAACTGAAATCAAACTGAAATAGCATTTAAATTGTTTTAAAAACAAATTGTCAGCTAAGATAAAATGGGTGGGATTGATTGAAAAGTCTGACAATTAAAACAATCTTGTTTAATGCAGAAATGATATCAGACTAATTACTGTATGAACCTCCCTGGGAAAGCATTTAATAATGAGGTCACAAGGCCTTTCCCCAGTTATGTACCTGCCACACATTTGATCTCAGTAACACCCAGATAATGATTTTGGAGATAGTGGACAGGTGTGTGTAGAGATGAGTGGTCTTTTAGATATCCTGGTGTGAGAACACGGAACAAAAGCCAAAACAAGCACTTTGATTTTACCTTGGGAATAAACTTGGATCTTGAGCAGTTGTCACAGTGCAGGTGTGATACGGCTGTGATGTTTTTGAACTGTCTTCAAAAACAACCCCATAGACAAGAGGTTATAGTAATCTAGACTAATTCGGACTAGGTCCTCACCCACAGTGGAGTTGGAGCTGGTATACCAGCCTAAGCTACAAAAAGGTTTTCTGTACCATTTCAGAGTCAACCTTCATCTTCAATGACAAAGACAAATCAAGGAACTACTCCGGATTTTATTTCATAGACTGGATGCAGTCTCAGTGCAAGTGTGAACATCATTAACCTGGATGTATAAACCATCCATTAATAGCAGCAATTTGAATTAAACTCTAGTTTCTTAGTGCTCATATATTGCTTTACTGTAGCCACTTATCTTAAGTTACTCTATCACCTGTATTGAGTGAAAGGAGAAACAGACCTAGTTGTCCCCTGCAAAATTAAGTTCCATTTTACTTCTAAGCCTCTAGTCAACCACACATTGCAGCTGTGTAAAGATGTTTCAGAGTATGGTGAACAAGACAAAACCACTCAGTATAGGATAATTGTTAGGAAGCTGAGCAGTGATCCTTCAACACCATCTTCCATAATCTCTGTAAAGCCTTTTGACAAATGATCTGCAGACTGGGAAACCTACGCAGAAGCATGTTGGAGTTGCAATTGGGTGAAAGGCTCATTGTCTTCCCAAGTTAGCTGGAAGGATGACAGGCTGGCCACTTATTTCTCTGTTGGTCTCTTCCTGGCAGTCAAAGTCCTTTCTATTCACGCAGGGTTATGACAATTGACTGGGTCCTAAGAAAGAGGCTTTTAATAGGATTTAATTTGCTTTTCTCTGTGTGCTTTAAATTGATTTGTTCAAGGGCTGTTCTAATGCAATAATATTTTTAATTTTGGGATTCATCCTAGAATTCTAGCATTTGAAGGGGACTGTAAGACCATGAGTCTAATTCCTTGCTTAGCGCAAGTATCCAAGTTCCAAGTATAGCTGACAGATGACAATCTAACTTTTTCTTAAACCCCTCCAGTATCAGAATGCTCAGTTTCTTCTGAGATAATTCATTCCAGCTACCTTTGTCTTTTTGTTAAGCTGTCTTGGGTCCTGATATTAGAAGATAAACATTGAATAACCAAATAAATGAAAAGGATAGATAGTACAGTGGTTTAGGTCTCTGGCTCCGGAGCCAAATGTTGGCAGTTCACTTCACCCCCATGCTTTCTTGACAAAGGCTGGACTTGATGATCGCTAGGGTTCCTTCCAGCTCTGCAGTTCCCAAGATAATAATGATGAAGGCTGAAATAATCCTGAGAAATACGGTATTTGGCTTTCCAGATGCTCAGTCTAGAGCAGGCCTGCCTAAAGTCTGGCCCAGGGGGCCCCGGGCAAATCCAGCCCGTCAGGCCATTCTGAGTGGCCCACGGCTAGCTGGCCCGCCCCTCCCTCCCCCTTCTTCACCCACACATTCCCCTACGGTGGCCACGGCTCCTTGTGCTTCCTTTGGTCCCCACCTTCCTTCCTTCTTTCCTCCCTCCCTTGGTCCCCACCTCCCTCCCTTCCTTGTTCCCCATCTTCCTTCCTTCCTCTCTTGGTTTCCACTTTCCTCTCTCCCTCCCGTGGTCCCCACCTTCCTTCCTGCAGGTTGGGTTGCAAGGGGTCAGTGGGTGGGGCTTATGGGTCTGTGGGTGGGGCTTGCAGTGGGGTGTCAGGGTCGGGGAGCAACCGGCCCCTGACACATTCTCAGCCACCAAATCTGGCCCTCCTTACAAAAAGTTTGGGCACCCCTGGTCTAGAGTCTACACTAGTGGTGTCCAAACTTCGGCCCTCCAGATATTTTGGCCACAACTCTCAGAGTCCATTGTCATTTGCAATCTATGCTTGGAATTCTGGGAGTTGTGGTCCAAAACATCTTAAGGGGTAAAGTTTGGACACCCCTGGTCTAGACTAAACCTTTTCCAGCCCTGTACTAGTCACTATGCATTAGAGCTTCTCAGAGTTGAAGTATCCAATGATTCTTCACGACAAGTCTGAACTTCATATATTTATCAATCATTATTTTCACAGAGTTGATGTGTCATGACATTTCATAGCAAATATATTTTGGTGCTATCAGTTTTCCACACTAGTCATTTTTCCATAGACTCTGACAAATGGCTGAAAATGATTCTTTTTGAGCTGCTTCCACTTTGTTATAAGGTAGAGTGGGAACAACTTAAGTCAAACAGTAGACTTCCTGTAGAATCATGCAAGTATGTTTCACTGTTAAATCATTTTTTCTAATCTCAGTAGTACAGCTGAGTTGAATTAGGGAAGTGGGAACAAAATTAGAAAAGTTGGTTATAGCCTGTTTAGTTGCATTTGTCAAACTTCTAGATTTCTTAAGACTCAGAAATACAGTGGTACCTCTACTTACAAGTTTAAACCGTTCCGAATGCATGTTCATAAGTTGAACAACTCGTAAGTAGAGCAGCCGTAACTAAAAATAAATAAATAAATAAATACATTGAAAAAAACAAAAAAAAATTAAGTAGAGCAGACCGCATATAAAATTTGTAAGGCAGCAGTTAAAATGCCAACGGTTTTCTGCTCTTAAGTCGGATTGCTCGTAGGTAAAGCTGCTCGTAAGTAGAGATACCACTGTAGTTCAAATTCCCTGTGTTCACTTCTGAGTGTTGGTGAAATAAATGGTATCCTGGTTTGATCTGCTTATCTTTCTTTTTCCTATTTATTTGGTAAGTTTTAATATTAACAATTTGAAAAAAGAAATAATTCAAAATTAGTACATGTGGCTGTTCATTCAAATAGTGCTGGTATATCAAGGATAGCATAGCAATGCAATGAGTTGGATATCTGGCTATGGGTCAGGAGTCTATTCCTCTTAAGTGCATCCAAGGAGAAAGAGCCAGCCTTTGTAGCCTTGGAGAAGCTGCTCAGTGCCAGAGTGCTCCAGAAGAAGTGAATGAGAAACCACTTCTGAGTATTTTTTTTTCTGGAACTAGAAATCCTTGAAAAGGTTGCTATATCATAAACAAATGTAAACAAGTGTTTTTCATGTTGTCAAATCATATGTGGAGATTCGCTGCAGTAACCTGCCAACCTGCTTGACTTGGAATTTAGTCACTGCACTACTGTGTCTGTGGCAATTGCTTTTGTTAAAGACAGCATTTAGAACAGCATTTGGAGCTAATTAGGGTAGAAGCAGCAAATTCTCCTGTAGCTGCTAGTTGAGCAGAATGGTGGAGAGCGTAAATAAAATATTTTGGGTTCAGAACTCCAAATTCGTTCATGTTGGCCAGGATCCTGTTCTTGAATTACATGTGTAATAATCGTAGATAATAATATTATTTTAATAATATTCTAATATTCTTCTGATATTATTATTGGATAGTGGTTTGGGTATATTGCCATGGATCCTTTGACAAAGGCTGGACATGATGGTCCGTAGGGTCCCTTGCTGCTCTGGAGTTCTATGGTTTTTATCTTAGAAATGTATGATCTAAGATTAGCATCTTAGAACTATTATCTTTGTTGATAACCCATAGAGTCTCTTCCAGGTCTCTAATTCTGTGATCATTATCGCAAAACTGAAGAGCTGGAAGCTGACAACCTTGGCTGTGTTGGAATGTTGAACTGAAAAACTCCAGCATGCGCCAAACATTTCAGGCTCAGTTCTTTCATACCTCTGTTGTACCAATACATCCCCCCCCCCCGAGCTCACATGGTCTATATCGGCTGGAGGAGTCACATGGTTTTTAACTGTATCAGAGCGCCTCCTCCCAATGAGGATGGCCTGCAATACCCGGTCATCTCAGGCAAAGCGCCTGAGGGCATTAACATCAGAGAAGCCCAAAAGGAGGAAATTGGGCTTTCTCAGCTATTCCCCCCCCTCCCACCAAGCCTATGGAATAATGTGCCATCTGATATTTGCCTGATCCGCTCAGTGACTTCCTTTAAATGAGCATTGAAGACCTGGCTGTTCATGCAGGCATTCCCGCAGGCCAGAACATGACTTCAGCGTATAACCTCCATCATCTTGTTTCACCCACCTGTGTAGTTTTATTTGTCCATTTTAGCTGGTATTCAATTGTCTGGTGATGTTACGTTCACTGATTTAATTTTATTTTGTGAATTGGTGGTAATGTTATTTTATATATACCTGTATGTTGTAAACTGCACAGAGTGACATTGCTGCCAGATGGGTAGTATATAAGCCAAACAAACAAACAAACAAATTTCTGTTTTAACTATTATACCATACTACCCTGCTCTTTAATTTTGTATCCATTCATTTTCTGTACTGTTTCTTGGGACAATTTATCCCACACTTGTTCTTATTGTTTAAAAAGAATTACCAATAGTGATGGCTCCCCCCCTTTTCTCTTTCCTCCTTTACTCACTTTTCCTGCCTATCTCTTCCTCTCAGTTCTTGGCTTTAATTTATCTTTTGCGTTTTGAACAGAGGCAGGAGGAGGAAGCAAGTTTTGAAAGACTTGCAAAGCATTATGAAGAGCAAGGTTTAAAAACGGCAATGCTCTTTTTTTACAGTTCAAAGCAGGAAATCTCAAGCCCCCTTTCACTCGCAAGGAAGGGATAAAAGCCTTTTCCTTCTGAACAATACATTCATGTTGGGATTTTTTGTGGCAGTGGCAGTAGCAGTGAGGCCGCCAATGACTACTACTAATAATTTGGTGTTATCCCTTTTTTAAAAAAAAGGATATAAACACAACAGCCATGAACTGGCCCCAGTGCCCAGAATGCCGACCCCTTGTGCAGAGGAAATAAATTGATAACAACATTTATACACACTGAAATGATAAGGAATAAAGTGATTCATCATCGGCATAAATAAAAACAGTGCTCCTACCAAGGGGTAAATAAACTGCTTGCTGGGGCAAATGAATTGATGTTGGCTGTACATTGTGAACAGAAAATTATGAAACCATATAAGTAATAGGAATACTGGTATAGCTGGAGGTTTTTTGGCAGGTGTGATCAAGCCCTCAAATAAATTAAATGCAGCCTTCATTACTTGTGTTCAATCACATAGAAACCAAATGTACCAATCCTCCCGATACTCATTGAATTGGCCTAGTTCTTCTTCAGAGCTGCTGTTCATTTTGAAAACAGTGAAATGCCAATCCTCAAGACTACCAGTTTCACAACTGTGAAGCAAGAGTTAACATGGAAGTTTATTATATTTTAAAACAGTCATACTTCTTTTGCTTTTCTCCTGCAAAGCTCATTGTTATAACTTTCTCTTAAAATTGTGTGTTGTTTCAGTTGTTAATCTAAATAAATATTTGAGGTTGTTTTTTTAAAGAAATGTAATGGCATCTCATTAGTTAACAACCGTGTACCATGGCAAAGTTGTTCAGTTTTATTTGTTAATGCATAAAATCAGTAGCAGGCTTTTTAACCAATGATTTCAAAGAAGTGAAAAACCTCTTCAACAGAATGGAGTACTGAAAGAGCTTGTGGCCATAGATAAGCCCAAAGGCATGTGGTTGACATACATAGGGAGAGGGAACACTCTTCACATTTTGTTTCCCTTGAGCAGTGTGACTTGCAGTTGTGACAGTCCTGCTGGAAATCAGCTGAGTCATCAGGTCAAGTGATTGTCCCTCAGTGCTGTTTCTGAATGATGCATTTTCTTACTCCTTCTGTATGTCTGGGAGAGTTTGGAAAGCAAATAATTTGTTATCAATAAATAAATTGGTTTTGGGTTCCTTCATATTGTTGGTGAATATGCTTGCTTGCTTGCCTCCTTAAGCATTTTATTGTACTACACAGCCTTGAGGGTGGTTGCTACAAAAGAAGCTATGGTCTCAGGCACACACAAGTATTTAATTTCAAAGAAATATTCCACTGTCTCAACGTTTCTCTTTCAAAATTTTCAGAATGAAAATTATAGGATGTCTTAACATTATGAATTAGCAGCATATCAACAAGTGCACACATGGTGCTTTTAGAGGAGGGGAGAAATAGAATCCGAAATAGAATTCCTTTATACTGAACTATAATGCACTGTACTATAAAATAGTTGCAGTGGTACCTCTACTTACGAATTTAATCCGTTCAGAATGCATGCTCGTAAGTCAAACAACTCGTAAGAAGAGCAGCTGTATCTAAAAAAATCTAATAAATTAATAAATTAAATAAATCAATAATGGGGGGAATTGTAAGTAAAGCAGACTGCATCTAAAATTTGTAAGGCAACAGTTAAAACACCAATGGTTTTCGACTCTTAAGTCAAATTGCTCTTATGTCAAGCAACTCATAAGTAGAGGTACCACTGTAGAGGTACCACTGTACAGTATCTAGGTTGGCTAATATTGTTCTTGAGAGACAGTGTCATGTAGTGGATATTGTGTTGGATTAGGACTCAGGAACCCTGTGTACAAATCTAGGTGGTAGATGGAAATGCAGAACAGGTCACATACTTCAGAAGTTCTGTTAAGGTCACAACAAGAGAAAAGCAACTTGGTGGTATCTAACAGCAAACAGCGGAAATTGTGTTTTAAATTAAATATGACTTCATACTTAAAATGATGTAGTAGAACAGGGGTCCTCAACCTAAGGCCCGGGGGCTGGATGCGGCCCCCCAGAGTCTTGAATCCGGCCCCTGGGACCAATTGCAGACCCCCCCACCTACCCCCTACTTCACAAGCAAGCAAGCCTCTGCAGCTGCTTCTATTGCAGAGGCAGTTCAAAGCGGTAGGCTATGTCGCTTCCCCCACTCCCTCCACCCACTGCCCAGATACTGGCACACTGCTAGTGGGGCAGTTCAAAGTGGGATGGCCATGCTCCCCCCACCTGCCACCCCGATGGTCAGGGCACCGGCTGCAGCTGAGCGGGGCAATTTAAAACAGGAGGGCTGTGGCAAGGTCTCCCACTCCCTCTATGGCCCTGAGGCCCCTCCACCCCACCCGCCTGCCTTCCTTGTATGACTGCTGACTGCGTTATTGTGGTTGTGATGAAGGAGGGGGGCAGGCAGAGGAAGTGCCAGCCAGCCTTCCGAGCTGGAGCAGCCACGGCAGTGGACTGACAGAGGGATGGACGGCAGGCAATCAAGGGGAAATGGAGACACACTGATCGAGGGCTGCTCATGGGGGGGCTCTGCCCACTTGCCCCTCCCCCCCTTTTCCCCATGTCAACCTTTTTTGGGGGGGACTGTGGTCTGGCCCCCAGTGGTGTCTGGGTGGTGGTGGAATGGCCCGCCGTTTGAAAATTTTAGGACCCCTGTAGTAGAAGTATGTACGTTTAAACCTGCAACTATTCTCTTTGCATCGAAGATGGGTAGTGTTTCTGTGAACTTAAATCAATGTTTAATGCTTAGCAAGTTGCACTAGATTAGGTGCACTGAATCTGTGTGGATTTAGTGAGCAACTCATCTGTAGGTTCATTGTGGCTACTCTTAAGTCTAATTTACTTTAGTATAGTAAGTCACAATTAGAAAAGGCCCATTTGACCCAACAGAATGTTGAGTGTCGGGGGGCCACACGTATCTTAGAGGGGAGTTTGTTCCATAAATGAGGAGCCATCACCAAGAAGGCCTGGTTTCTAGTTGTTGCTTTTAGGGTCTCTCTCAGTGTAGGCACCCTCAAGTGCCCACCTTGAATGGAAAGGGTGGTCTGAGAACTTCTATTTGGGATAAACTGCTCTGACAGATAACAAGGTCTCAAAATGTTTAGGGCTTTGTATGTTAGCATTAAAACCTTGAAGTCAATATGGAAGCCTATTGGTAGCCAATGCAGTGTGGCCAGAACAGAGGTGATATCTCATATTCCTTGTTAGTAATTTGGCTGCTGTGTTCTGCACTGGCTGCAGCTTCCACACCAACCTCATAGGCAGCCCCACGTACAGAGCACTGCTGCTGTCTAAACAATGGTTGGTTCCTTTATGTTGCAACAATATGATAAAGTATTTTACAGTGCTTCAGGTCCCTCATCTTTTTGCATTGTCAGTTTGTTTTTAAGTCAAAATAGGTACAGTAATGCCTTGGTTTACAAGCATAATTCATCCAGAAACATGCTTGTAAATCAAAACACTCTTACATCGAAGCATTTTTCCCCATAAGGAATGGAAAGTCAGATGATTCCTTCTGGGATCTCATAGACCCCATACCGTACTCACAAAATGCCAAAACTCACAAAAGAAGTTGGCTAGAAGTCCACGTCCTCACCATGGTTTAGGTACATGGCTGTGGAATCTGCTCTGTTTGGGACTAACAACTCTGTGTTTTTAATGTGACAATAACAAAAGGCAATTTGTAGCCCTATACAGACTTGACTAGCTGCCCCATGACTAGAAATGGTTTAAAAATTAAGAAAGAATGCCTCCTATCTCCTTTCGGAGACAGAAAATTACAGTAACCTGATTGTATACTTTATATCTAGCACGCCAACCCAACAAGATAGACCTCCCAAAGTACTAAACTTTATTAACATAGCCAATGGCGAAGGTACATTCTGTAGACACTTGACACTTTTTCCCTCAGGGATCACACTATAGTTAAATATTGAAATGTTTATTAACATATATAGAAAGTAGAAAGAATTCAAAACATCAGTAGTATATGAGCAAAAGAGTGGAAAAGCAGAAGGAAAGCAGATTCAGATACTTAAGTGAACTTACATTTCTCATAAAATAATCTGTGCAAGAATTTCAGGCAAAATTAAACAAAACAACATGCAAAACTGTGGCATCGTTAAGACTAACTATTATATATTTAGGGCCAATGGTCCTGCAAATTTATAGAATCATAGAGTTGGAAGAGACCTCAAGGGCCATCCAGTCCAACCCTCTGCCATGCAGGAACCCCCACCAAAGTGCCTCTGACAGATGACCATCCAGCCTCTGCTAAAACAAACCTCCAAAGAAGGAGACTCCACCATCCGTGGCAGCATATTCCACTGTCAAACAGCTCTAACTCTCATGAAGTTCTTCCTAATGTTCAAATGGAATCTCTTTTCCTGTAGTTTGAAACCATTGCCCCGAGTCCTAGTCTCTGAAGCCATGGAAAACAAACCTGTTCCCTCTTCAATATGACATCCTTTCAAATATTTAAACATAGCTATCATATCCCCCCTCAGCCTTCTTTTAGAGAGGCTAAACATTCCCAGTTCCCTAAGCCGTTCCTCATAAGACATTTCCTCCAGACCCTCAACCATTCTGGTCGCCCTCCTTTGCACCCGCTCAAGGTTGTCAACATCCTTTTTAAACTGAGGTGCACAGAACTGGACACAGTACTCCAGGTGGGGTCTGACCAGAGCAGAATAGAGTGGCACTATCACTTCCCTTGATCTGGACACTATGGTTCTGTTGATGCAACCAAGAATCACATTGGCTTTCTTGGCCACCACATCACACTGCTGACTCATGTTCAGTTTGTGGTCCACCAAGACTCCCAGATCCCTTTCACAGGTACTATTCTCTAGCCAAGTGTCCCCCATCCTATATCTGTGCAATTCATTCTTTTTACCTAGATGTAGCATCCTACATTTCCGTCTGTTGAACTCCATTCCGTTAGCTTTGGCCCAGCATTCTAATCTGTCAAGGTCCTTTTGGATTTTCATCCGATCCTCTAGGGAATTAGCAACCCCTCCCAATTTGGTATCATCTGCAAATTTAATTAGCATACTCTCTATTCCTTCCTCCAAGTCATTAATAAAGATATTGAACAGCACTGGACCCAGAACAGAACCCTGGGGCACCCCACTGGTCACGTCTCTCCAAGCTGATGAGAGGCCATTTATTATCACCCTTTGGGTGCGATCAGTCAACCAATTACAAATCCACCTAACAGTAGCACTATCTATCCCACTTCCTACTAACGTCTTAGCAAGAATACCATGGGGAACCTTATCGGAGGCCTTGCTAAAGTCCAGATAAGCAATATCCACAGCATTCCCCTCATCAACCAGGCCTGTAATTCTATCAAAGAAAGAGATCAAATTAGTCTGGCATGACTTGTTTTTAAGAAACCCGTGTTGACTTCCTGTAATGACAGCATTGTTTGTTAGATAATTGCAGACTGACTGCTTAATATCTGCTCTAGGATCTTTCCGGGAATTGAAGTCAAGCTGACTGGGTGGTAATTATTTGGGTCCTCTTTTCCCCCCTTTTTGAAGATGGGGATAACATTAGTCCAATCAATGGGGACTTCTCCTGTTCTCCAGGACTTCTCAAAGATTATTGCCAATGGTTCTGAAATTACTTCTGCCAGTTCTTTTAATATCCTTGGGTGTAATTCATCTGGCTCAGGAGACTTAAATTCATTTAATGTTTCCAGATGTTCCTGTACTACCTCCCTACCTATTCTATGTTGCAATTCCCATCCTACCTCATCTACTCTTTGTCCCAGCGGATCTATTTTTGGAGAAAACGGAGGCAAAAAAGGTGTTGAGTAGTTCTGCCTTTTCCTTGTCTCCTGTTAGTAACTGGTTATCATTGCCACGCAGAGAGCCTATCATTTCCTTATTTTTCCTTTTGCTGCGGACATAACTAAATAAACCCTTTATACTATCTTTAATCTCTCTGGCAAGTCTAAGTTCGTTTTGCGCTTTAGCTTTTTTTACCACCCCCCTGCATATATTAGCTGTTTGTTTATATTCCTCTTTGGTGCATTTCCCATTTTTCCATTCCTTGTACTTGTTTTTCATTATAGTTAACTGAGTTGAAAGTTCTTTAGTAAACCACTGTGGTTTCTTTAGACCTCTCCCATTTTTTCTTCTTGTTGGAACAGTTTTAAATTGTGCCTTTAATATCTCGCATCCATCTTGGACTCCCTTCTCTTTCAGTGTTTCAGTCCATGGAATCACAGCCAATAATTCCCTAAGTTTACAAAAATTGGCTTTCTTAAAGTCCAGGATTCTTGTCTGACTATGCTTAGCTTCACCTTCCAACTGTATAACAAATTCCAAGAGGGCATGGTCACTTTTACCTAATGATCCCACCACTTCGACCCCATTTACAAGGTCCTCCTTATTGCTTAAGACGAGATCTAAAATGGTTTTGCCTCTTGTTGCCTCCTCTACCTTCTGGACAATGAAATTGTCTGCAAGGGCAGTAAGGAATTTGTTAGACCTTGCATTCCTAGCTGAGTAGGACTGCCAGCATATATCAGGATAGTTAAAATCCCCCATTACTACTACATCTCTCCCTTTTGACTGTGTGGCCATCTGCTCACAGAAGGCATCATCCCACTCCTCCGGCTGGCTTGGGGGGGTCTATAATATACTCCCACAGTGACATCCCTCCTAGTTTTTTCACTCCTGATTTTCACCCAAATACTCACAACATGCTTCCCCTGCTGTTTATCTTATATTTCTTCAGCAGTGTAAATGTCCTTAATATATAAAACTACACCTCCTCCTTTCTTACTCGGCCTGTTCCTTTGAAACAAGTTATACCCACCAATGACTACATTCCAATCATACGTCTCATCCCACCATGTTTCAGTGATGCCAATTATGTCATATTTATTTTGCTATATTAGGAGTTCCAGCTCTTCTTGTTTGTTCCCCATGCTCTGTGCATTGGTGTAAAGACATTTTAGGCTGTGTGTGCTTCTTACATGTCCTTTGCTTAACCTGTTTTTCCTTGCACTGATGGTCTGCACTACTTTTTGTCCTGCTCCTATTTCAAAATTTGGGCTAGTCTCCACAACCCCTTCTGGATCTCTACTGTTAAGAGAATTTTCTCCCTCCCCTTGCAAACTCAGTTTAAAGTTGTCCTTATTAAATCTGCAATCTTCTTGGCAAAAAGATTCCTACCAGCAGTGGTGAGGTGCACCCCATCCTGGCCCAATATCCCATCTGAATGAAAAAGCAAACCATGGTCCAAGAATCCGAATCGTTCCTGCCGGCACCATCTCCGAAGCCAATTGTTCACCTCCACTATTGTTCTTTCCCTTCGTGGACCACGTCCTTCTACAGGGAGGAAAGATGAGATTACCACCTGTCCACCCAGGTCCTTCAGCTTCCTACTCATCTCTTCATATGCCTTTGTGATATCTGGAAATCTGCATTTCGAAGTATCGCTGGTTCCTACATGGACCAAAAGAAATGGGTTAGAATCAGTGGGCTTGATGAGTCTCGTCAGACTCTGTTACATCCCGAATCTTGGCTCCAGGGAGACAGCAGACCTCTCGATTCATTTTGTCAGGCCTGCAGATGACCTCTTCTGTTCCTCTAAGCAAGGAGTCTCCAATCACCACCACTCGCCTCCTTCGAGGCTTGGTAGGTGCCCTTTGTTGTACAGTTGGATTTCTCTGTGCAGGGTCTTCAAGCTGCCCTTGCTGTTCTAGGTGCAGTTCCTGTTCCTGGCTGATAAAGGAGAGAAGTTGGAATCTATTGTGCAGTTGCAAGCTGTCTGTCTTTGTGACATGGGGTCACAAAGAGTCCGTCACGACTCTAATGACACAACACACACATGCTTGATGTGATTTTTACTTCTCAGTTTCTGAATTTGGTGGCGAAAAGGCATGTCAGCTTTCCAATCAGATAGGTCACATTGATTCTTGGATCACAGCAGTTTGATTGAAATATATATATATATATACAAAAACAACAGTGTCATTTGTAATGATTTCAAATAATTTAAAGAACCAGAGTAGGCAAACTGTGTACCTCCAGATGTTTTTTACGGTAGTCATTGCTGAGGTATGACCTGAAGGTTCAATCCAATAACATCTGGAGGGTCACAAATAGCCTGCACTGTTGTAAGGCTTTGTCTGTGAGAACTCTTTAAACAGTACAGTACAACTCAGTCAACTAAAATAGCAGTTGTGATTGCATATCTGTTTACTCATGGGCTGCTATTGACAACTGCAAGAGAATAGAAAAATGGACATAATTATTGACCGGAATCTGGTCTGTCAAACTGTAACATGCGGTTATGCTATCATATACAGTGGTACCTTGTATAAAGGAATTAATTTGTTCCAAATGAATTCTGTTAAGCAAATTTTCCTTTATACAAATTTCCCATAGGAATGCATTGAAAACGGAGTAATCCCTAATCACAAATATTTTTATGTTGTATGGATTCACCCTATAGACGATTCTGTTAAGCAAATTTCCCCTATCTCTGGAATTTTTTATGTTGTACAGATTTTATGTTATACAAACCCTTTGTTATACGAGGGTCCACTGTATATGCTGATTGTTCTGCCCCAGCAACAAAGACTGTTCAAAGATTCACCTGGTTTCCATTTGCCCTGTTGCACAATGTGCCATCAGAAGTGCTCTGTGGATAGCACTTCCGTCTTGGTTTGATTGTAGCTACCACAGGCCTAATATTCCGTTAACACCTGTATAACTATGCAATTGGATTTCAGTCGTTGTGTACCCCAGTACTCTGGTTGCTGCATGCAACAGTTTAAATGCTGAAAAACATATAACCATTCATGTCATAGTTACACTGAGCCGATGAGATAACCAGTGTTGAAAGATAAGGGCATATATCCCAAAATCCAGATACAAAAAATTAGAGAGTATAAGCTGTGCTAGAAGGCTCAAATTTGTGGTCATTTGCCCTGTGATATCAGCTAGGCAAGGTAGCCGTGTGATAACACACACTTAACTGATTGTCTCCCTCTCCAACTCCCCCATCCGTTTATTCTCCAATTAGGTGAATAGTTAAGATGGATTTCTCACAGCTTCCTAAAATTCGTGATCAAGAGAGAGAGAATTTTTTGGGCTATGTCTATGGAGTCTCGGGACCTGGTAAGTGTTACTGTGCTTGGTTCAATAAGTATGCCATAATAATTTGGCCAGTTTTTAAGTTGCCAGTGGATTTTTTGTTGTGTTTTCCTTCTGTGTTTTTGCTTGTTTTAAGCTGCATTAAATGCAAAAGAAATGCATGATGA
Source organism: Phrynocephalus forsythii (assembly GCA_029282475.1). Classification (NCBI taxonomy): domain Eukaryota; kingdom Metazoa; phylum Chordata; class Lepidosauria; order Squamata; family Agamidae; genus Phrynocephalus; species Phrynocephalus forsythii. The sequence continues at coordinate 5,225,512 of JAPFRF010000011.1, forward strand.
TTCAGGTCCACAGTGATGTAGCTGTAAAAATGTGTTTGTTTTGTGTCTTCATCAGAGAGAAGTCTGTCATTTAGATCTAGTTAGGAAGGAAAAAATGACTCTCTTCCCAGTCCCACAGGATGTGTCCCTTTATAAAACTATGGAACATTAGCCTAGGCTTACAAAGGGCTAATTTTTATTGCAACTTTCTGCTAATATAACCACATGTCTCATAATCTTCTTGTGTAACACCATATTCTTTTGCTTAATAAAAAATATGAAGTGCTGTAGTACTTTGGAGACTAACATCTATTTCAGTGTAAACGTTTATGGATTGCATGGAGTAGAGTCAGTAGACAAAATGCATACAGTATATATGGTTGAGTAGGGAGGCCAAATAAAGAACAACTTTCAAAGTGGCAATAGCATTATTAGCACAGGAAATGAACTTTCAAAGCGTTGATTACATAAACATCCTGGCACTGGATCAAGTGATTACCTAGATTTTCTATGAGCTAGAATAATGTCTGTCTTGCAAGTACGTGACAGGTAATTTTGCTCCTAGGAAGGAGTGGATTCTTTCTGAATCGCTTTCTAGTTTTGTGGCCACAGTTTTGCTATAGAAAGCAATTATACAAAAAAAAACCCCTAATGTTCAGTTAGTTTTAATTCACCATTTCAGCATGGTGGAAAATTGAGAGACGAAAAGGGTAAAATATTGTAGCATTTTAAATAGCAGCAGTTTCTCCCCTCAATGTGAGCTTTTGTGGAGTAAAATCTACTTCTTTAGCACAGGCTACATTTACTTATTCAATTTATATACCGCCCAGAGAAGCCATGCAGCTAGATGGAGCGGTATATAAATTTAATAAATAAATAAATAAATAAATAAATAAATATTATTTTTCCTTGTATATAATCCATGGTGGCGAGATTCATGTCAAGGTGAGAATACACATAATAAAGTAACAGCAGATTGTTAATACTGACCCTAGCTAACTAAAATAATCAGCTACGTAGCTTTGGCTGTCAGAGGAATTCTACAACTTGGTTATGGGAGATAAGTTGAATTAAATTATTTGTATTCATAAGAAAAGTGGACTATAAATAAGATGCTGTGTGCTAAGAAGCCTTGATCTCTACTTGAGGCCTTTAGAGATAGATGCATTGGAACTTCTTTACACAGTCAGTTTCTGCTGCCTCCCCCTTAAGTCTATCTTCCTTTTTTCTACAATAACCACTTTGAGAAATCTTGGCAGACTCAGACTGTACTGTGAAAGCTGTTCTGTTACTTTCTGGGAGTGTTAGTTTCACTGCCTTTTAAGCTCTATAGAGAGCACTTCCCGAAGAACTAAGATATCTGGAAAGCACCATAGCAGCTACATTTTTAAAATACCTTATCAAAAGGAAATTATAACTGGATTTATTTCACACAGCCTTAGGCAGTGGTCCACATCAACTGAATATAGGTGCCTGTAGGGCTGCGGGCTGGAATTCCAAAAATTCTGCCTGATGTATCCTTGGAAAATTCGGGGGGGGGGGTAGGGGTGGAGTCTAAGAAACCCTAATTGCAGTTCCTTAACAAAAGGTTGTCAAAATATTGTCTGTCTCCTGATCCCACTCCCCTGCATCTGGCCTTTGAAGTACCCTGGGTTTAAACCTGGACATTATACATCTCCATCATGGTTTGTAACCTGTGATGGACTTTTCCTCCAGGAATCTGTCCAATCCCCTTTTGAAGGCATCCAGGCCAGATGCCATCAGCACATCCTGTGGCAGGAAGTTCCACAGACTCACAACACACTGGGTAAACAACACACTGGGTATTTTCTTTTGTCTCTTCCCACGCTTCCAACCTTCAATTTGAGTGGATGTCCCTTAGTTCTGGTGTTTTGTTAGAGCTGTTTCATATCTAACAGCTTTCAGTTGAGCTCATGATAGATAATTCCTGTATATAAGTGTTCGTCACAGAAAACCAGGGTGTCGCCAAAGGACATTAAAGGCAAGAAACAAAAAAAAATCTGCAGAAGTAAAAATGCATAGCTATTTCCTGGGAAATCATGGCTGAGTTTGCATTTGCCCTCTTCTTTGTTCTCCCTAGTTGTTACTGCCTGCAACATGGCAGGTGCAGCTATGTACGAGTTAGTACGAGTTGGCCACTGTGAACTCGTAGGAGAGATTATCCGACTGGAAGGGGACATGGCAACCATCCAGGTGTATGAAGAAACCTGTATCCTTTTGGCTGATTATGTCGTCTGCCTTTTAGGGACATGCCGAACAGAACAGTCAGGAAAACAAGATAATACTTTAGCGGTAACAGAGTTTGCAGTTTGAAAAGTTAAGCAGGACACAGTCAAGTATTATCTTTGGAGAACTGCATCTCCAACAACTGTCCAGTAGAATAGATGTTTATGAATCTTACTGGTCAAAGTCATATTGGTATTTGTACCTTTAATGGCTCTAACTAATTGTGGTTAATGGGTGAAGTGCAGGGACACAACTCAGTTGCAGAGTCAGATATGTGACCAATATGAAATCCAGCAGCTCATGAATTAGCTGCAGTTAGCTATGGCAACATGGGCAAACCTTATGTGCAAACCAGTTGGATTTGTGCCATTTTGTGCTATCTTTCAGCCATAATAGTTCCCAATGCAATAATAGCTCTCATACCAATTAAAGAGTAAACGGAAATAAGAACAGTTTCTTGGTTTTTAATCTCCAAAATTGTCAGGTAAGATGGAAATAAAAAGACCAAATGAACACAGAGAGGTCTGTACTACTTTCCTAAATTAAAAAAGAGTGCCAGCTACAAAGAAGGACTCTTTGAGAGTTAGAGGTTGCTATTGAGATAACTTTGTTTGTGCCTGTGCCCACCTGTAGTCCAAAAAGCATGCGGTAGGAAATTCTTCAGTTTACGGTCTGTGTGTGTGTTGCGTCGTTACAGTTGTGACCGACTCTTCGTGACCCCATGTCCATGGAGTTTTCTGGGCAGGAATTACTGGAGTGTCTTGCCAGTTCCTACTCCAGGCGCTAATGCTGTTCTAATGAACAAAGGACCTTTGTATTCAAGTTAGAATATAGCAGACCTCGTCTAACAAATGGCTTGTATAACAAAAACTTTACAACATAAAAAATTCCGGAAATAGGGGAAATTTGCTTAACAGAATCGCCTATGGGGCAAATCCATACAACATTAAAATGCTCATGATTAGGGATTACTCCGTTTTCAATGCATTCCTATGGGAGATTTGTATAAAGGAAAATTTGCTTAACAGAATTTCTTTTGGAACTAAGTTTCAGAGAGGGTAGCCATGTTAGTCTTTTCAAGAATTTCAGGCAAAAATCAAAGAAAAACAGAACAAAACAAGAGACACAAACATGTGGCAGCTTAAAGACTAACTTTCATATTTTAATGTGATGTTTCGTGCACATGTGTACTTCTTCAAACATATAGCAGCAGAATGAGGTGTGAGATACTGTATAATATGAGATATATATTTCATACCAGATATTGATTGGCTGTAGTCCAGACAGCCATTGGCTGTAGTATATAGAGTTGGGGGGGGGTAGATAGGGGAGGGGAGGGAGGAGGAGGGGGAAGAAGAAGGAGGAGGGGGAAGAAATGGGGGGAGGTTTAAAATGGGAAAAGACAATACAAAAATAGCAAGCAAACGAAGAGACAGGTAGCATCTTGTTCAGAAATTTGCAGAAATCAGTTGCATGTAATTTTTGCTTCCTGCATCAAAGCAGAAGGTTTACTGACGTTTTAAGAGGTGCATGTAGGCATCAGGGTGAGTCAAAAATCACACCAACCTTAATTCTCACTCGTGTAACATTTGCACATCTTTCTGGGCTGGGCTACGTTAAGCGATGTACTTGTGGAGTTCAAACAGCTTTGTTCCTGGTTCAGTGAAATGCCTAAAGATACTCTGTGGCTTGTCAGAACGTTGCAGAAATATTGCCCTCTCCTAAAATACTGAGGCGGATGAAGTTTGAGTTCTGTATTAAGGCATCTTACTGCTTTGCCATCGCAACATGTTGATGGGTTGATAAATGTGTCCTCTTTTATGAGCCCCTACTTTCTAGGATGTGGCTTTCCTTAACAAAGCTTTTAGCTGGTGTTTCTGTAGGAGACCCTGTGCTTCGTACAGGCAAGCCCCTCTCGGTGGAGCTGGGCCCGGGCATCATGGGAGCCATTTTTGATGGCATCCAAAGGCCTCTGTCGGATATCAGCGCTCAGACAAACAGCATTTACATCCCAAGAGGAGTAAATGTGACAGCTCTGAGCAGAGATCTCAAATGGGACTTCTCACCCATCAAAAATCTGCGGGTGAGTTTTGAAGAAGTGCAAAATGAACGTTGTGAGATCACTTTTTGTGCATATGCGTCCATCTGCAGTCCAACATGAAGAAGAGAATGAATGATTGGAGTGTATGTTGTTTATTGATGATTGATTAGGGCAGAGGGAAGAGATGGGTGGAAAAAAAGGGAGGAGATGAGCAGAACGTGGGAAAGATGCTGGTACCATTGTGTGACTCAAAGGCAGGATATGTTTCAATAGCTGTTTCCTTCCATTTTCAGGTTGGCAGTCACATCACAGGGGGAGACATTTATGGCATAGTGAATGAGAACTCTCTCATCAGGCATAAGATCATGTTGCCCCCACGAAACAGGGGTACAGTCACATACCTTGCCCCACCTGGGAATTATGATGCATCTGTAAGTTTTCTTCTGAATTATGCTTGTTGCTGACTCTGATTTTATGTTTCAAGGTTTCATTTGAACTGCTTTGAAATGGGTAATAAATGGAGGGAACCTCTCCCTGCTGTTTGCCATCCTGTTGTCATGAGTTTTTCCCTTTAAAAAGTTATGGGTATTTGTTGTTCTTAGCCCTTCCTTCCCACAATAATGGCCTCAATGGGCCTGTTTAAAAAGTGTGCCACTTGCACTACAGTCATCCCCTGCCATTTCACGGTTCGTAGACTGCTGCCCAAGTATATCGCAGGACTGCAGTATATGAAGGCAAGGGCCCCTGGGGCAAGCTGTGTGGGCGTCTCGGAGGCCTCCTGCACTTACCCCAGGTCTGGCGCTTCCCTAAGCAGGTTTCCCAGGCATGCCAGAGGCCCCAGAAATTATTTCCGGCGAACAGGGGACAACTTCTGAAAAACCGGAAGTGCCTTCCAGATCACCCGAAACCACTTCTGAAGGCTTTGACAGGCCCAAGAATCCGTTGGAGGCCCGTTAGAGGCAGTGCCAGGCCTAAGGGAAGTATAGGAGGCCCCAGGCATGTTGCAGATTTTCCTTTCTCGCAGGTGGATATGGGTCTCTAACCCCTGCAATAAGCGGGGGATTACTGTAATAAGATTCCCTTCGCAGATGGGCACTTGAAATGCCTGTATTGTTTGGGTGAGGGGCATCAAGCATGAAACTGTAGGTTTTGTCATAATTCTACTAAAATGGTCATTAAACACCATCAGTCCCAGCTTAAATTTTACTCGTGGTAAACATTGCTACAAGCCATTGACACCATTTCCAAAGAAACGACAGCCTCAGTTTGTACCCCTGCCACCCGTAAAACCCCATGTAAACTTATAGAGGCAATCCAACCCAAGGCTACTTTGCTCAATCACACATATACATGATATTTTTATCTTACCTTTCTCCTTAAAAAGGAACCAGTGACCATACTGCCACTCATCATCTAAACAGACAAAAAGCTCAAGCATGCAAGTGGGAATTGGCTCACAGAACCTTCAGAGAAATAAGCCATTGGTGGAGTTACCCAGATGTGTTTGTGACTGGAGAAAACAGAATTCAATCGAAATGGGGCGCAATGTACCCTGGGCATTGAAGTATTCTGCAAAAATTTTGTATCTTGAGTATTCCCATAGAAAATTTTTGTATCTTGAGTTTTTGCGGAAGTTTTTCAGAAGGCTTTCATTCCCAGGGTGCATTGCACACTGGACAGACTTCCCTTTGTATCATGATTTTTTTTTGTAACTAGAGACAGTCATATCTAGAGGTACCACTGTATGTGTCCCACATTGCAGAGGTATCTTACAGAGGGATTTAGCACAAGGGGCTTGCTGAGGCATTCTGCATGGCCCCACTTCCTATTATAAACCTCATGGGTCTTGACTGGTGCTTACAGTGGGCTCAGATCTAGTTGGTTTTTCCTCATGGCCCGCCCTTTGTGTTTCCAGTCTGATTTTGTGGCTTCTTTTTAGGATGTTGTGTTGGAACTGGAGTTTGAAGGAGTGAAGGAGAAATTCACTATGGTCCAGGTGTGGCCCGTACGGCAAGTGCGTCCTGTTACAGAAAAGCTGCCTGCCAATCATCCTCTTCTGACTGGTCAGAGAGTCCTGGATGCTCTCTTCCCGTAAGTGGCAACCATGTTTTTTTGCATCATGGGTTACTGGTCTCTTTTCCAGCAGGAAAGTGCTCCTGTAATGACGTAGAACACAACATTAAAACATTTCTTGCTATTTTTCATGAATTCCCATAATCAGAGTAACTGTGAAATGCTGTCAATGCTAAATCCATGGAGTAAATGATGACTTTCGTTGTTAAAGAGCTGAAATATTTCCTGAAATGTAGCAGCATCTGCATTGATTGATTGATTGATTGATTGATTGCATTTTTATACCACACCGATTTCCCAGAAGGGACTTTGGGTGGTTTACATAAATGCAAATAAGAAACAAACAACAATGCAAATTGAGTAAATAGTAAAATAAACAAGTAAAATAAGCAAATAAACACATAATACAAGCAAAAATCTGACAACAGGCAAACATAAAATAAAAAGTTAAAAAAACCTGAAAATGCTGGGGGGGGGACAATAAGCAGGGAAAACACAACACAGCAAATTACCGATTGTTGTACGCAATATATGTTGTATTAACTAGTGTTTAGATACAGGTCACTACAATTTAGACGGGTGGAACAATTTTTCCTTTCTTGCCCTTTTTATTCAGGAATGTGCATAAAGAATTCATATAACATGTGATGGACTAATATAGCTAGTTTTGTGGCATTTTACACAGAGCTAGAGAAGGTGGTGTTAAATTTCTAGATGTGTCATGCCCTCTATTTTGAGCTGCATCACTAATGCATCAGTGCGGTTTGGAGGAATGTGTTTTCAGAAAAAACTAGCTTTTGGTTGAAGTCCTTGCATTTGTATGTGTCTCACTTGTTGGTGTCACGAACCAATAAACAGAGTTAAATTGTTAAATGTAAACATACAGATCCACACATCTGCCTACCCTAGTCATCTCCAAATAACCTTATTTGATTTAGTAACTACAGTATTGCATTTGATGCACAATTAAATAGAAGAGCAAGTAGGTCTGTTCAAATAAATAGTTTTAAAAGATGACATGGTCTTTGTTACTCTGACTGTAACATTGAACTTCAATCCAGTCACAACATGAGATAAAAGACCACCTGCTCCAAACAACTTGTAAACAGCTTTGCTGAGATCACATACCCTTTATACGCGTATATAGTATATCACAGAAGTGAGTAAACCCCCTCACATTTTGTAACTATTTTAGTACATATTTTTATGTGACAACACTGAAGAAATGACACTTGGCTACAACGTAAAGTAGAGAGTATACAGCTTGTATAACAGTGTAAATGTGTTGTCCCCTCAAAATAACACAAACTAACTGGTCAAATCACACGTCTAGGACCAGAGGATCAAGGATGAGAAGCTTGCGCCATCACCCGTCTTCGGACTTATCATTTCCTCATAAATTGGGCAAAAGATAAGCTGATTCCAGTCTAACACAGCAGATATACTTTCCCGAAGACAGAACAGAAGAAGCAAATGTGGGTTCCACTGACAGCGACTGTTTATTTCTGTCAGTAGAATACAGTAGAATGTTCCAGAGTGATCTGTGGCTTCAGATCTTTTTGGAGAGTCTTGCTAACACAGAAATTCTAGAAGGGCACCTGGGCCCTACCAGGGCCTTCCTCAGGCACCCCTTGCATTTAGTTAGTTACTCTGATTCGCTCATTTTGTTAACAGTTTAAGTGTCCCCCCCTCTTGCTGGCTTCTTTAAGGTTGAAGCATGCCTTATAAACTGGGTTTTTTTCCGCTATAGGTGTTGATTTACATAGCACAGTCTCTTTTAAGTTCCCAGTTTTCAATGGTGGTCTTTGATGTAAATGGGAATCCATCTGGTTTTCTTCCCTAGGTGTGTTCAGGGAGGTACTACGGCTATCCCAGGGGCCTTTGGCTGCGGAAAGACAGTGATTTCACAGTCTCTGTCAAAATATTCCAACAGTGATGTCATTATCTATGTTGGCTGCGGAGAACGAGGGAATGAAATGTCTGAAGTGCTCAGAGACTTCCCAGAGGTTGGTGCTGGCTGAGGCATGATGCCCAAGTGGCATGCAGAAGGAGGCCTTGGGGCCATGATGTGGCTTATTATTTTATTTTATTTATTTTAGAGTATTTTTAACCCCGCCTTTCTCCTTGGAAAAGAACCCAAGGCGGCTTACAGTAATCAGGGACAATATACAGTCCAGTACAATTAAGACAGCAATTAAGGCATATTCAAGTATTGAGAACAGGGAATTGAGGGACATCTTACAGCATTAAAAGATAAGATTACTGTATATACTCAAGTATAAGTCGACCCGAGTATAAGTTGAGGCCTCTAATTTAACCCCCCAAAATTGGGGAAACGTATTGACTCGAGTATAAGCCTAGGGTGGGAAATGCAGCAGGGCCTGGCAGCTCCTCCTTTTTGAGCTGGGGGAGTGGTGTGTGATGTTTAAAATGATTTCTAGCCACTGATGCAAGTGCTTGGGTCAGTGGCTAAAAGTCATTTTAAATATCGCGCGCCGCTCCCCTGTGATACAGAGGGGGGTCATGAGAAGCAGCACACAATGTTTAAAATGACTTTTAGCCACTGACCCAAGCACTTGCCTCAGTGGCTAAAAGTATTGACCCGAATATAAGCCGAGGGTCCCTTTTTTCAGCCCAAAATTAGGGCTGAAAAACTAGACTTATATTTATTTTATTTATTTATTTATTGTATTTATATCCCGCTTAATATCGAAAGATCTCTAAGCGGCTTACAAAGCCCAAATGGCATTGATAATCACAATAACACAGACAGACATACACACAAAGAACTAATATAGTTAAAAACCAGATAGTGTTCCTGATACTATCTAATAAAAATCTGATAAAAATATCATTCAGAAGACATGGCAATGGCGGGAAAAAAAAAAAGAATTAAGAATCGCCAAAGGCCTCCCGGAAGAGAAAAGTTTTTAAAGCCTTCCGGAAGGCCAGCAGGGACTCTGCAGAGCGCACTTCAGGAGGGATGGAATTCCAAAGGCTGGGGGCCGCCACGGAGAAAGCCCGGGCCCGAGTACTCGACTTCCGGGCTTCTCGAGGAGTGGCGACCCGCAGCAAGTGCGCTCGCGCCTGCCGAACGGGACGGACCGAGGTGGATCGCTGAGCGATACGCTCTGTCAGGTAATCCGGTCCCAAGCCATGGAGGGTTTTATAAACTAAAACCAAGACCTTGAATCTAATCCGGGCTGCAACGGGCAACCAGTGCAGGCGGGCCAGAACTGGCGTGATATGATCATACCGACGCACGCCGGCCACCAGCCTGGCCGCCGCGTTCTGTACCCGCTGCAGACGTCGGAGAAGAGTCAAGGGCAACCCCATGTAGAGGGCGTTACAGTAGTCCAGCCTCGAGATCACCAGTGCTTGGACCACTGCTCTCAGAGAGTTCGCGTCGAGGCACGGGCGGATCTGGGCGATCCGACGGAGATGGTAATAGGCGGACCTGGTCACCGACGCCACCTGGGATTCCATGGAAAGCGCCGGGTCCAGGAGCACGCCCAGATTCCGCACCCTCTCCGCGAGCTGGAGGGAAACTCCCCCCAGACAGGGGAGGGGGCCACCGTACCCGACGGCGAGCTCCCAAAGAACATAACCTCCGTCTTCTCGGGGTTGAGCTTAAGCCTGTTCGCCCCGGTCCAGGTCAGTACGGCCTCCAGGCACCCATCGAGAACTTCAACAGCTTCCACAGCAGAGGTGGAAAAGGAGAGATAGAGCTGCGTGTCATCAGCGTACTGATGACAGCAGACTCCAAAACTCCTGATGACCCCCGCCAACGGCCTTACGTAGATGTTAAACAGCATGGGGGACAGAGATGACCCCTGTGGAACCCCACAAGGGAGAACCCAAGGAGCCGATAACTCCCCCCCATGCTGAACGTACTGCGGCCGGCCCTCCAGGAAGGAACGGAGCCATCTGCGAGCAGAGCCTCCGATCCCAACCTCAGAGAGCCGGTCCAGCAGGATACCGTGGTCGACGGTATCAAAGGCCGCTGACAGATCCAGGAGGACCAACAGGGAAGAGCAACCCCTGTCGGCCGCCCGGATAAGGTCATCTTGCAGGGCGACCAAAGCTGTTTCGGTACCCCGACGGGGCCTGAACCCGGACTGGCATGGATCGAGGCACTGCCGATCCTCCAGGTATGACTGCAGCTGGACCGCCGCCACCCTCTCGATCACCTTGCCCATAAATGGGACGTTAGCGATTGGACGATAGTTTGTTAAATCGTCAACCGCAAGGCCGGGTTTTTCAAAATGGGCTTAACCACCGTCTCCTTCAGGCGAGAGGGGAAAACCCCCTCACTGAAGGAGGCGGTGGCGATGGCAGAAGCCCATTCGGCCATGATCCCTCTGGCAGCTCTAATAAGCCAGGCAGGGCAAGGGTCGAAAGGGGTGGAGGCAGGCCGGCAATGCGCCATGGCCCTGGAGACCTCGACAGCGGAAACAGGCCCAAGCGCATCCAACCGAGGCGACGAAGGCGGACCAGCAACTGGCGATGGCGGGCGGGACCACTGCAACCGAGTCAAAGCCGCACGGATGGCCTCTATTTTTGTTCGAAAAAGGCTGCGAACTGCTCACTACTGAAATCAGTAGGAGGAGGCCTGGCCAGACTAGGATTGCTGAGGTCACGAACCACCCGGAAAAGCTCCGCCTGGCGGTTCGAGGCCTCAGCAATTCTCAGGGAGGCAAAAGATGTTCTAGCCTCCCTTATCGCGATGGTATAGCGACTAGACTGGGCATCAACGGCAGCCTTACTCAACGCCGTCCGGGTTTTCCTCCAGCTGCGCTCTAGCCTCCTCCTCTCCTGCTTCATTGCCCTAAGCTCCCGGTGAACCAAGGGGAAGGCCGGGCTCGGCAACGGAGGAGGCGCTTGGGGGGCGATCCGGTCGATGGTGTTGGCAGCTGTTTCATGCCAGGTGTTAGCCACAACCTCAGCCGGAGCGTCAGTCAAACCACCAGGCAACCCCCCGAAGAGCTCACCGAACCGCTGGGGGTCCATGAGCCTCCGGGGGCGGGCCAAAACAGAGGCCCGAGGGTCCCGGGGGGGAGGGGCCGAACCGCCAGGGAAAAAGAGAGCAGGTGATGGTCTGTCCATGACACAGGCAGGGAAACAATGTTCCCCACCTCCAGACACGAGTCCCCGGACATGGAGGTAAAAACCAGATCCAGGGTATGACCGGACCTGTGGGTGGGGCATAAAACATGCTGGGACAGACCCATGGAAGCCATGGATTCCATGAACTCCAGGGCAGCACCGGAAAGTCCACCGCCGACATGCACGTTGAAGTCACCCACCACCAAAAGGCGCGGGGACCTCAACAAAGCAGCGGCGATGAACTCCGTGAGCTCTGGTAGGGATTGTCCTGGGTTGCGGGAGCTCGGTAACCCAGGACAATGCCAAATCTGTCCCGCTGACCCACCAACAGGTGAAGTACTTCCAACCCCTGGCTAACCAATGTCGAGGCCCTGCTGACATAAAGAGAATCCCTGTATACGATCGCAGCCCCTCCCCCCTTCTGACCCCCCAACCTTCCCACTCCCTCTACCAAGTACCCGGGCGGACACAGGAGAGCAAGGGAAGCCCCGCCCTCCGTGCCCACCCAGGTCTCGGTGATAAACGCCAGGTCGGAGTCGCCATCAGCGATGGAATCATAAATGATGGGAATTTTGTTATGCACCGACCTGGCGTTCAACAGGAGACAGGTAAGATTGGGGGCGCTGGTAGAGTGACTCCCGGATACGTGACAGGGAGCCGAGGGGTCAGAACGAGGGACAGGCACAAGTTGCCTGACCCGAGTTCTTCTAGTCTGACGAACCCAACGGCTACAAGCGTACCGCCCACGGCCCGACACCGTTGGTATATGAGCCCCTGCGAACATGGCGGTAACGTAAATCAATCAGAAAAAAAAAAGCAGAAGAAATTAGCAGAAGAAATTAAAATGGTATATTAAATGTATTATTTGTGTTTATTCAACCGAAGAGAAACAGGTACAGTGATCCAGATCTCAGTTTAGTCTTATGTATTAGGGCTCATCTGCAGTCTCTTCCTAAACGTCTTAAGACAGCAAATGGACTATGATCAGTTCTTTAGTTCTGTGTGCCCTTTGCACTCTTCCCCTAGAAAATGCAGTTCAAACTGCCACCAGTATGTCAGTGATACCCAGCTCTACTTCTCATCAGCTCCGGATTCTAAGGGAGCTACTACCTCAACTTTACACAAGTGTTTAGCTGCAGTAATGAAGTGGATGAGGATGAACAAAATGAAACTAAACCCACACAAGACAGAGGTGCTCCTGGTCAGTTGAAAGGGAGAGCAAGGGATAGGGATGCAACCTGTACTGGGTGGGGGTCATCCTCCAATTGAAAAAAAAGGTACGCAGCTTAGGGGTGCGAGTATATACAGTACATTAAAGTTACAAGAGAACGCGAGCAGTTAAAGAGAGATAAAAATTCCATGTAAACGTTATGAGTGATGGAAACTAACATTGAAAATAGTTTCAGTGCAATCACACATGGTTATAAGTAGTTATAAATACAAAGGCTATGTGGTCATGTATGGTAGATTCATATAAAAGACACATAATAGGTAGTCCATCATTCAGAGAAAGCTTGCCTGAAGAGAAACGTATTTGCCTGTTTCCAGAGACAGCAGAGATGGGGCAGTCCTGGCTTCTAGTAGGAGGGAGTTCCGCAGTCTGGGCGCAGCTGCTGAGAAGGCCCTTTCATGGGTTCCCACAAGACGTACCTGTGAGGGTAGGTGACCTCAATACTCGAGTCAGTTCATACTGTGAGATCCGATCTTTGAGGTAGCTAGGACCCAGGTCATATAGTGCTTTGCAGGTTAAGGTGAGCACTTTGAATTGTGCCTGATAGCTGATTGGTATCCAGTGGAGCTGCTTTAATAGGGGTGTAATGTGATCTCTGTAACCTGCCCCAGTCAGCAATCTGGCTGCTGCATTTTGGACTCATTGAAGTTTCCTGAGACTTTTCATGGGTAGTCCAGCCCGGACGTCACTAGGGCATATGTCACTGTGGCCAGAGCTGGTTTCTCAAGAAATGGACATAACTTGCGTACTAGCCTTAATTGTGCAAATGCGCTCCTGGCCACAGCCGTGACCTGGGCATCCAAGCTCAAGGATGAGTCCAAGAGCACCCCTAAGCTGCGTACCTTTTTTTTCAATTGGAGGATGACCCCCACCCAGTACAGGTTGCATCCCTATCCCTTGCTCTCCCTTTCAACTGACCAGGAGCACCTCTGTCTTGTGTGGGTTTAGTTTCATTTTGTTCATCCTCATCCACTTCATTACTGCAGCTAAACACTTGTGTAAAGTTGAGATAGTAGCTCCCTTAGAATCCGGAGCTGATGAGAAGTAGAGCTGGGTATCACTGACATACTGGTGGCAGTTTGAACTGCATTTTCTAGGGGAAGAGTGCAAAGGGCACACAGAACTAAAGAACTGATCATAGTCCATTTGCTGTCTTAAGACGTTTAGGAAGAGACTGCAGATGAGCCCTAATACATAAGACTAAACTGAGATCTGGATCACTGTACCTGTTTCTCTTCGGTTGAATAAACACAAATAATACATTTAATATACCATTTTAATTTCTTCTGCTATATACCATATATACTTGAGTATAAGTCGACCCGAGTATAAGTCGGGGCCCCTAATTTAAACCCAAAAACTGGGAAAATTTATTGACTCAAGTATAAGCCTAGGGATGGAAATGCAGCAGGGCCTGGCAACTCCTCCTTTGTGAGCTGGGTGTGTGTGTGATGTTTGAAATGACTTTTAGCCACCGAGGCAAGTGCTTGAACTGGTGGCTAAAAGTCATTTTAAACATGGGGGGGGGGGTCAGGAGAAGTGGCGCACAATGTTGAAAATGACTTTTAGCCACTGACCCAAACTTGCCTCAGTGGCTAAAAGTATTGACCTGAATATAAGCCGAGGACCCCTTTTTTCAGCCCAAAATTTGGGCTGAAAAACTAGACTTATATTCGAGTATATACAATAAACTTTCAATTATTTTTAAATATTAAAGAGAAATAGCATCAAGGTACATTTCTGTCTTAAATGTTACCTTGAGACAAATTCAAGACTATTCAAAGCAAAGCAAAATGTTCTGCTTATATACCGCCCCATAGCATTTACAGCGCTCTCTGGGCTGTTTACAATTTAATTATGCAGACTACACATTCCCCCCCAGCAAGCTGGGTACTCATTTTACTGTCCTCAGAAGGATGGAAGGCTGAATGAACCTTGAGGCAGCTGCCTGGAACTGAACCCCAGGTCGTGAGCACAGTTTTAGCTGCAGTATGAGCATTTAACCACTGTGTTTCAGGGCTCCTCTAGAGAATCTTTTCTATTTGAATACATATAGATATCTTAATGCCTATTCAATCAGTAGCATACACTTCCAAGGGACATTTTGAAATGTGAATGAGTTTATCAGCATTTATGTTGATTCATTACTGATACCTCATACAGTAATACCTTGGTTTACAAGTGTTTTTCAAGACAAGCAACCATTTCTGATCAATTTTGCCTTGATCAACAAGCAGTGTCTTGCCATACGAGCACTGGAACAGGTCACATAATCACAAGTGAGCCAGTGATGGCTATCTCTTTCCCTGCTGGATTGTGGGTGATTGTCTAGAAAGTTCCCTCTCAGGCAAGCCTGAAAAGCAGAGGGAGGAGAGAGGAAAAGACGCCTCCCTTGCACCAACCACAAAGGTTTTCAAAGGAGAGTGCAGGTTAGGATTTTATTTTTCTTTATATTTTTATTTTTCTTTAATTTGTTTTCAACATTCTTATTTTTCAAACCATTTCTAGTGATGGGGCAACTAGTCAAGTGCATATATGGCTACAAATTGCCTTTTGTTATTGTCCCATTAAAAAGTATGCGGTCTATGGGACTCAAGGATGAATCATCTGAGTTTCCATTATTTCTTATCGGGAAATTTGCTTTGATATACGAGTGCCTTGGTTTACAAGCATGTTTCTGGAACTACTTATGCCCATAAAGCAAGATATTACTGTACTTGAAAGTTAGTGTGCCAAATGAGCTCCTGCTGAGCTTCATACTCAGGCCAGACAGTTTATTTTTTTGAATGAGTGAAAATAGGCATGTAAGGCAACCAGGACCTTGGCCTCAAAATTTTGAAGGGCTGTCACTGTAATAAAGCAACAGCAGCAGTTGCTGGAAACCATTTACTTCTGTTTATTATTTATTTATTTATTTTAGCGTATTTTTACCCCACCTTTCTCCTTGGAAAAGGACCCAAGGCAGCTTACAGGAATGACGCGCTTACACCCAGTGCGTTGTTAGTCTGTGGATCTCCCTGCCACAGGATGTGGTGATGGCATCTGGCCTGTATGCCTTCAAAAGGGGATTGGACAGATTCCCGGAGGAAAAGTCCATCACAGGTTACAAACCATGATGGAGATGTGTAATCTCCAGGCTTAAAACCGGGGTACTTCAAGGGCCAGATGCAGGGGAGTGCTATTAGGAGACAGATATCTAGTCTCATGCGCTCCCAGAGGCATCTGGTGGGGCCACTGTGAGATACAGGAAGCTGGACCAGATGGGCCGTTGGCCTGATCCAGCATGGCTCTTCTTATGTTCTTATAAGGGATAATATACAGTCCAGTACAATGAAGACATGTTCAAGTATTTGAGAACAAGGAATTGAGGGACATCTTACAGCATTAATAAACAACATTACATTTAGGTGTGTGCACATTGTAGTGTCAAGCCAGTTGAATTTTATGTCCTTTAAACAGTTCCATCCTTTCCTCTGTAGCTCACCATGGAAGTTGACGGCAAGGTAGAAAGCATTATGAAGAGAACCGCTCTTGTAGCAAATACCTCCAATATGCCCGTTGCTGCCAGGGAAGCTTCTATCTACACTGGTAAGAGAAGGTGAAGGAAGGGAAGCATGGGGCCAGAGCTAGAACTATGGCCTTCCCAGTAGAGGGAGTGCTGTTACCAAACCTTCCTACTATCCTCAGTTCAAACAGTCTCATGTCTGTGACACACATCGCCGTGGACTACCATCAGGCCACATTCACAGGAGGGGGTTGTTCCCCACTTCTTACTATTCTTTCCATACCTCTGAGGTCATGTACGTGTGTGTGTGTGTGTGTGTGTGTGTGTGTGTGTGTGTGTTTCACCAAAGTATCTGGTGAAAAGGCACTTAGGGCGAGTGAGGGTGGCATGGCCAGAGGTGACAGCAGTGGTGGCAGAATCAGTGGGCAAAGGGGAGAAGGAACCCCACCTTTGAACCTCAGAAAGTGGAACTCTCCAGGGCTGGGATGCCCTGTCAGGGAATTGGGTGTGTCTGTATTAATGGAATGGAGGGCTGCCATGGTGTGGCACTAGCATTCCCTTCAGCTCCTCCCTCCCTAAAAAGCCCCCCACCCCACCCCAGAGTTTTCTAGGTAGTATGGTAATCATCTTGCAGTTTAAATCCCACCTTCATCTGTTTCTACCTCAGTCCCCTGTGTAAGTAACACAAGACTGGAGACAGTGACATAGTGCAGGAGTCAAGCTATATTTTAAAATAAATATAAACAATAACCAAAACCCAGTTTAATAACAAATAGGAAACAAAAGAATAACAGTATTCAAGATGGTGTCTAAGTGGGCTGCTGGTATTGTTGCTATATACGCCAAAGGTAAACTTGTGTCATTTTAGCGCACTTCCTTTTTTGTCTTGACACTCTCCTTCAAGAAGATGGAGTCTAGACTTTTCTGTTTATTTTGGAGGAAGTGGGGGGTTCCTCTTTAGGAAGCTGGTGTCAAACATCACTAGTGCCCGGGGAATAAGGTTAACTCCTCTGTAAATAGGATTGGAAACAGAGAGTGAAGGAAGAATCGAAAAGAGCACCTCAGTGTTGAATCCTCAAAGAGCACCTCATTTCCTCATTGCTGTTACATGGAGCTAAAGAACCTAGAAATGCTTCTAGGGCAGTGGTGGCCAGCCTTTGGCCCCTATAGATGTTTTGGGCCACAATTCCCACAGCCCTTTGTCATTGGCAATACAGGCTGGAATTCTGGGAGTTGTGGTCCAAAACATCCGGAGTGTCGAAGGTTCATCACTAGTGTTCTAGGGGGTTTCTTGGTAATGCATACTAGGGCAGCACTTTTGATTCCTCTGGCTTCTTACTTGCTGCTATTGTTTGCTGTAGGGATTACTCTGTCTGAATATTTCCGTGACATGGGCTACCATGTCAGCATGATGGCTGATTCCACATCCCGATGGGCTGAAGCCCTTCGAGAAATTTCCGGACGTCTAGCTGAGATGCCTGCAGGTAAGAGCTCCCATTGCTGTGGCCATGCTCAAAAGTGGGTCCCAAATCTCTGTTCTTTTTTCGTAGCTGTTGATACTTGCCTGGTTTTCTGTTGATATTTGCAGACAGCGGTTATCCAGCATACCTTGGCGCCCGTCTGGCTTCTTTCTATGAGCGGGCTGGCAGAGTGAAATGCCTTGGGAACCCAGAGAGGGAAGGGAGTGTCAGCATTGTTGGAGCGTAAGTATTGATGGCTTTGTTATAGCTTGGATTTGTTACTTCAAATGGCACTTACTGCTTGGCCGGTCCTCCTTGTGCAAGATAAATAATTCCTCTGTTAACAAGATGTCTGTATCTGGAAGCCCAGGCAGATGATGGAAAGAAAGCTTTTCTATCAGTATCAAACCAAGAAGGCTTGTACAGGCCTTTGCTGCAAACCTGGTCAACATGAGCTCTGCAGTAAAGGATGAGTCATTATGAAATGGCCAAACTATATTGCTCTTCTGTCTGAGGAGCCGATGCTGTTGATACTCCAGCATATTATGGAGGTTTCCAGAAGAAATCAATTAGCTGATGGATCCAGCTCGTCCTAGGAAAGAGAGCAGGAGAACCCTGTCTACCCCAGCAGTGAGCTCTCATCTCTAAATTTTTGATTTTATTCAATATCTCTAACCTTTTTAACTTTTTAAACTTTTAAATTTTAACTCAACTCAACCTTTGCCTCAACACCACGAGGAAAAGAAGAAAACTCCCTGAGTCTGCCTGTTGCTGCTGATTGATTTGACTTATAGGACCTACTGCTTACCATGGGACTGAAAAAGAAGTGGCAGAGATCGCCCACTGGGGCCAGATTTGGACTTGATCTACCAACAAAAGCTGCTAAACAGCTGTGTATAGACGAGATAATCACCCGGGCTTTAACCACAACAGAAAATGTAAGTCAACTGCCTGATTCTGCTCCTACTAATAAGCCCACTACCTTAGAATCAACAAGAGATCAAAATCTGGCTGGCAGACTGGACATTACATCTTTTGTTGCCCAAGGGGAACCCCCCCTGTGTTTGTTTTCAGATGCCATTATCTTCCCCAAAAGACAATGCTCCAGAAGGAGCTGGTCAGTCACAATTAGCCCCGGATAACAAATCATCAGTTGTTGAATCTGGTCGGAGAACATAGTATTCTTACCGGGAAAACAGTGCTGGCTATATTTCGGAAACTTGAACATATTACCAGCCAACTGGCTGTGGTTCAGAATACACTAATTAGCAGTGACAAAGTAATTGCAGTCTCTGATTTCCCCCCTCCTGGCTTACATAAGGAACGGAGAGAAGGAAAAGGTGCTGATGAGAAATGCATTGATGACTATACTGCACTTGTGGGCAAAACTTATGGAAAAATAAAAAAAGCAAATGCAGCCACTCCCCGACTGCTTCAAACAGCACAAATAACTCTTGAGATTAAAAACAATAATATCAACAGAGGGAAATGGACCAACAGACAGAGGGTATTAATCTCGCTGAGCAAACTATTGAGGACCGATGTGCAGCAAATAGATATGAAAGCTCTGGAATATTTACCCAGTCCCCACCACACAACAAGGCTCCTTCTGGTGTTCGACAGACCAACTATTCCACTAATGTTGCTCAGAATGAGAAGGTTTCTGGGCACTTTCGACATAGCTGCTAGAAGAGTCTTCTCTGATGTGGGCGTTAAATTTCTGCTATTACCAAGCCAGGTCTCCACATTATCAGCCGTTCCTTTGCCAGCTGCAAGGTCAGGCAGTGTTGGACTGCAGCCAAACACAGCTGAACACAACTGATAAGCTAATTGCACCTTAATGGAAACAAAACCACCAAACTGAAACCACCCAAAACAACTTATCTATAAAGAAGGCCGACCACCTGGAGAAGCTAACTTCGAACCTTGAACAATCCTTAGCGGGAATCTCATCAGCCCTGTGTGCCGTGTCAAAGGACATGAGTTCAGTAGAATCAGCGAAGGAAGTTCATTCAGAAACCATTCACGAAGTACTAGGTGCACAGGAAGTGCTGAGTGTCCCAGTGTGTGACTCCTCACTTTACACTCTGGAATTACAGTTTCAACTTGTCAAGGGCACAGAGGAAGCCCTCAATTGAACCAACCGAAAAGGGCCTCCCATTGCAAGTGGGCATGGAAAGGAACGGCGGCAAGTGGGGCAAGCAAAGTGGAAGCCCCAAAGGATCTCTCCCAAGATAACCAAACGGAGATATTTGCCCGCATGGACAACGACAAAGATGATCAATTACACGACTTAAAAGGTCAATCTAATCAGCCGCTCCTGGCACTTCTGTCTGCTCGGGACATAGCTCAGCACTCTGTCTCCGCTTTTCCTACTGAGTCCTCCTGTCCGCCTGCTGAGACCTGCTCTCCATCATTGGCTCCACTGGCCAGAGTGGACAAAGAAGAGGAGAAAGCCCTCACCGTGACATCTGCTCGTCCTGTCAAAGTCCATGTCCCCCAGTCTCTAATCTCCCTAGCTCAAACGGTGGTCCAGCAGTTTCACCACGCAACAGCTCTGACTGCGTCTCTTAACACTGTAACTGGTCCAACTGACACCTGCCTGCCTTTAGCAGTGGACCAGGTCACCACTGGAATTCTACCTTCAGCCACTATATCAATGATGAGCCTGCCACCTATTGATCCCTGACATTTAACATGCTCTTCTGGCTCACTCTTTCCACCCTGCCCATCCTCGCGGACTTGCCTAAGACTTCTATCGTGGAACATTGCAGGTTGGGCTAACAAAAAAACTGATCTTGGCTTTGTACGTTATCTCAAGTCCTTTGATATCATCATGCTGCAGGAAACATGGGTAACAGATGTGGGCAGAATTAATCTTGATATAAAACATTTGTATCACCAGCTGTCAAATCCAACCCCAAGGGAAGGCCTTCTGTGGGCCTTGCTATCTTGGTCTCTGCTTCATACAGAGCACGTTGTCTAACTATTTCCCCAGGGATTTGCAAAATCCAAGCTGTCAAGGTTGCTATAGAGGGAGCTGAGCTTATCCTTGTTAATGTCTATCTGCCTCCCTCTCTTGATACCCTTAGTAGATCAGCACACTGGAGTGATTTCCTAACATGTATTGATAACTTAAAGCACTCCCACCCTTCTGCTGAATTTATTTTGGGAGGTGACCTCAATGCAAGAGTTGGGACCACTAATCAATTTTTTTATAAAACACGGATGGCTGAGGATGAACACTCTCTGCCTCCCCTATGTGGACTGACCAGGAGGTCAAAAGATCTGTTTTACAATGCTGCTGGATTAGCCCTTGCCAGATTTTCTATTTGGACCAATATGATCTGGCTTAATGGTTTACTTGACTTCCCTAACGCTGGCGAACATACCTTTGTATCCCCTCGAGGCTCCAGCGTTGTCGACTATCTCCTCGTTTCGACATCAACAAAACAGCGAGTAGTACACTTTGCTAGAGCATAGGGCATCGACCGCCGGGGAGGCTGATAATTTGATGCCCAGGTCTAAAATCCCGGTCAATAAAGATCTGTCCACTAAATTCCACCAATTAGTGATAGCCCAATGAAGCAGAAAACTTCTACAAGGCATTCTAGTGAACCCTGACTATTCCAGCCAAATTAAATTCTTTGAATCCTTTATAAACCTAATTTTTCATTCCTTGAGTCATAAGCCCACACTGTGCCGCTATGGGGGACCCCATAATAACCTTAATTGGTTTGACAAGGAATGCAGAGAGCTCAAGATTCTATTGCACACCTCTTTTATGGATTTCAGGCAGACCAATGCCCAAGGTGACTTAGTAAAATACTTTCAGTATCATCAACAATTAAAGGCCCTACTCCTTAAGAAAAAGCAACTTTTCTTCCATAACCAGTGGAATAAGCTATTTCAAGCTGTCGCTCAGAATATCACTAGACAATTCTGGTCTATTGTTACGGGCTTCTCAAGATCAGAGGTGCAGGATTCAGATGCAGTTCCACCATCTAGGTGGGTTCAACATTTTTCTGACTTTTTTCCATAGGAATAAGCCCACAGTTAACTGTCCTGACTTTTCCTCCCCCAACCTGCCCGAGTGGCCGCCATTATGCCTTGAGGATATCTATAAAATTATTGTAGGTCTATGGTCGGGTAAAGCTGCAGGCCCTGACAGTATACCCCCTGACCTCCTAAAATGTGATCCAGCTTGGTGGTCCTCACTACTAGCCCCATTTTTCAAAACCGGCTTTAAACCCAAAGATTGAACAACTGCCACAATTGTTCCCATCTACAAAAAGGGGGATCCTAATTCCCCAGAGAATTATAGACCTATCAGCCTATTATCGGTAATTGGCAAAGTTTATGCCAAATACCTAAGCAATAAACTTTCCTCCTGGATAGACGCCGAGAACATCTTAGGCCCTGAGCAATCAGGGTTCTGTCAGGGCAAATCCACATTAGATAACTGCACTATCCTTTCACACTTGGTCTATAAACAGGTCAAGATATCTAAGGCTAGACTCTATGTGGCTTTCCTTGACCTGAAGGGTGCCTTTGATTCTGTAGATAGAGAGCTACTTTGGGATAAATTATCCAGATGGAATATTGATCAAAGGCTACTTCTCCTAATTAGAGCCTTGCATGCCAATACTTTATTACAGTTAGATGCTCTCAGAATGGCAAACTAACTCAACCCTTCAAAACAAATAAAGGAGTGAAGCAGGGCTGCATTCTGGCCCCAACACTTTTTAACCTCTTCCTAAATGACTTAGCTCCTAATCTGCGGAATGTGAATAGCCATTGCCCAAAACTGGGTCAGACACAAGTTCCATTGCTTTTGTATGCCGACGATGCAATACTTCTCTCTCGCACTAGGATAGGTCTTAAACACTTAATAGTGCCACCGACTATTTCTTAGCCAATAAATTGGAGGTCAATTACTCCAAATCTAAAATAATGGTATTTGCGAGAAAATGGACTGCCCACAAATGGCTTTGTAAGGGTAATGTTATAGAGCAGATAAAGTCATTTAAGTACCTGGGAGTTCAGTACAATTACAGGCACACCTGGATCTCCCATCGCAAGTATGTCATAAATCCATGCAAGATCTCTGCTAACGCAATTTCACGATTCTTTTTTAGCTATAGTAATCGGTATGTACCGGCTTCCCTGACAATATTTAAGGCCAAAACCCTCTCTCAAATCTTATATGCATCACCAATTTGGTATAAAGCTATAGATTGCACAGTGGAGAGTATTCAAGCCTCTTTTTTGAGGAGAATCCTAGGCCTCCCTAAATGTGTCCCATATGCCGTTCTTTTCTTAGAAACTGGCATGATATGGCTGAAGACCTTGGCCAGATTAAGAGCTATTAAATTCTGGCTTGGAATCCTCTACAACCCAGTTCATACCCGCTTATTATATCAACTTTTGATAGATCCTGACCTCCCAGTCGAGATCTCCAATGTTCTTACCACTCTTAAAGTAGCGGGATTGGACATTGAGCAGCTTGGCATGTTAAGTCAATCTGAAGCATATAGGACTATTAAAGACAGGCTATTGAACATCGAATGGCAAGAACTGTGCAGCGAAGCTAATACCATCAGCTCCCCACTTCAATTTAACATCCCAGTCCTACCTGGGAAGCCTGCTTTTTTTCTGACTTACCTAACATGTCCCGAAGTGCGCAGAGCCTGTTCACTTGCCAGATGTAATTCCTTCCCCTCTGCACTATTGTCAGGCAGGTTCAGTGGAATTCCTTACTCCCAGAGAATCTGTTCATGTCAAACTAATGCCGTTGAAACGCTTGAACACATCTTCTTTCATTGCCCAACTCACGATGCACTTTGTAAGAAATATCTATCCTCAATCCTCGATAGAATGCAAGGGTGGGAAGACTTGGTTAAGCTTAGGTTTCTTCTGTCTACGCAAGTCACGTCTTATTTGGATGAGGTGGCCTCCTTTGCCTCTGAGATTATAGCAGCATGAGGATCTGGGCTTCCCTATTCCCCATCTCATTGGCTTAAGTAGCTAATGCATATATTAGAATCACTGGTTCCTCCTTGCTGTACCTCATTTTCTCTTGCTGTGTTGTTTTATTTTATTTTAATGCCAATAAAGGTTGATTTGATTTTATTTGATTTGAATTAGCTAATTTGCAATCCACATCTAGTCAGTTGGTGGCCACTTGATTTATTGCCACTGTTGAAAAAACATAGCTTAACGTTGATATTGGGTGCTAAGAATTCCCTTTCCTTGTGAACTGATTCTTTGCTCAATTGCCTGGCAAGTGATTTGTCTACGAACACAAAGAGAGCATCTTGACAAAGTAGAATGAGTGACAGGAAGAAGGCATCTGGTTTTAGAAAGAGTAGCCAACTAAATGTGGACATGTCGGCTTCAAAACTGGAATAGAAGGAAGGGGCAGGGAGTCCCGGTGAGAAAAATGGCAGAACTAGGGGGGGAGAAAGTTATGTATTTGTAAAAGAAACATGGGGACATGTCTCATTATTTCCATGTTGTTTGTAGTCTTCTAAGTCGTTATTTTGGATTTCCATGGGACATGATGTGATAGTTTTTAGGAAAATATATGCATACATCTGCATGCTTCTACAGAAAGGTGGACGTTATCCATTCTCATTTGGAATGTTCCCCTTCTGAAAGTTCTTATTCCTTCAGGTTTGTGTGCATGATTTTTGTAACAGAGAAAGGCCTTCATCTGGTGCCTTGCATGCAAAGGATTTCTTTTTCAAATACTGGCACCTCTAGGGAGGGCAATGAAAGACTGTCGTCTTAAGCCCTGCAGAGCAGAGGCCAGTCAGAGATGACAGTGCCAAACTGCTTAGGGCAGTGGCCTTCCTCCACAGAAGGCCCTTTCCTGTGTTCCCATAACAGTCTTGCAAAACGAATCAAATTGGATTATTTGGCTTCTCCAGTGAAACTTTGATAACTGTGTGCAAACTAAAACGGGAGAACTGTGGCACTCTGGCTGAAGGTACAAATGAGCAGATGGAGGCAGCAGAAAGGAATAGGTGGGTTTTCTTTTTCAATACTACATAGAGCCCTTAATTAGAAACTTTTGGATCAGTGCCCACTCCAAAAAGCTGTGGAATCATAGAATAATAATCGGGATTTTTGCATTCTGAGTCGTCCTAAGAACAAGGCTTACAGTTTGCCAACAACTCATTGTTTTCAGAAGTGATGGGTTAATTTTCCACTGTGTCAAATTTGTATTTCAGAAGCGTATAAGTTTGCCTATTTATATAGTTTCTGGCATCCAACATACATTTTTGCAGCATTCTTTTCTTTTCCCTTATGTCTCTCTTACATCCCTCCTCAGTGTATCTCCTCCTGGAGGAGACTTCTCTGATCCAGTGACTTCCGCTACACTGGGCATCGTTCAGGTAGGCTGAGATCATGGTTTTCTTAATAGAATGTAAGCGTTAGTTTGAAGTGTGGCTCCTATCAGTGACAGGTAGAAGAAATCCACATTGTCCAAACTGTCCTTTCCACAGATCCAGTCAAGCTGGGTTGGGTTGGCTGGCCTAGGGCGATTTTGAGCCTGTCAGCCTGGCTGCAGTGGAGGACTATGCCAGCCTCCACACCACGATTTCCAGTGATACACAGTGGTTGGCTCCCTTTAGCTTCAGTTTGTTGCCCAGCCCACCTTACCTTTCCACTCTGCTAGGCTTGACCATAGCTCTCTGAGTTCGTTGGCAGATGTCTTTTCACAGTGGTTCTGGACAGCCTGGACGTTCAGTCAGAATACAGGTCTGACTAGAGACGGGAAATTGTCTTGTACATTTTAATTTAGGAGCCTTTTGTAGCTTTCTCTGTGGAATTCTCATCACTGAAGATAGTTTGTTCCCAGAAATTAGAAACAAGATGAATTGTCCTTCACATGAACTTAAGAGCTGCTTCACATGATGGCCTATATCAGTGGTGGCGAACCTTTGGCACTCCAGATGTTTTGGACCACAACACCCAGAGTTCTGAGCCTAGACTGCCAATGACAAAGGATTGTGGGAGTTGTGATCCAAAACATCTGGAGTGCCAAAGGTTCACCACCACTGGCTATATTCTCCTTCAGCCAAGAAGTTTAGTCAGTCTTAATTAGATCATGCTTTCTCAGTTGAACCTACCCCACAAAATGATTGTAGGGCTTGTACGAGATAGTTCTATAAAAACTGCCTGGTGGATACAAAGATGACGCACAATGCAGTTTACTTCTGGACCTCCACCCCCCCCCCCCAGTTTTATTTGCCAGTTCTGCAAAAATAACTCATTCTCGTTTAATCTCCATCAGGTTCTTGTCACAACCTCTTCTTTTTTTCCTGGCAGGTGTTCTGGGGCTTGGATAAGAAGCTTGCTCAGCGCAAGCATTTTCCATCTGTCAACTGGCTGATCAGCTACAGCAAGTACACACGTGCTTTGGATGAATACTATGACAAGCACTTCACCGAGTTTGTCCCCTTGAGAACCAAAGCCAAGGAGATCCTGCAGGAGGAAGAGGATCTAGCGGAGATCGTACAACTGGTGGGGAAGGTGAGTGAAGAAAGGAGCCCGGCGGTATTGCAGAGTTGTGCGTTCATCATGCCACTGAGTATTGGATTGCAAGTCTGTATATGTACAGTATGCACCTGAGACGTGGTTGCTACGTATTTATATATTCCTATTGATTAAAGGTGAAGGTTCCCCCCTACACATGTGTGTTAGTTGCGTCTGACTCTAGGGGAAGTGCTCATCTCAGTTTCCAAGCCAAAGAGACAGTGTTGTGCAAGTCTGTGGCCATGTGGCCTTCATGACTGAATTTCTACACATGGAACACTGTTTACCTTCCCGCTTTTTACGGCGGTACTTATTATCAACTTGCATTCACGTGCTTTCAAACTGCTAGGTTGGCAGGATCTGGGATTAACAGCAGGAGGTCATTCCACTGCGTGGCACCTGGGAGTCGAACTGTTGAGCTGCCGACTTTGCAGCCAACAGTTTTCAGCGAAAGAGAGAAAGGGGTACACCGACACATTTCTATATTGTCTGCTAGTATCCACAGTAGAATATAAAAGCATGGAAATGAATTTCCAAAGTAGAAGTGAGAAGGGGCTTTTTCTATTGAGGGCCACATTCCCTTGGGGTGATCTGCCAGAGGAGTGCATGATGGCAGAAGGTGGGTTGAAAGTCAAAATGGATTGGTGCCGCTTCACCCTACAAGTTGCTGGGAGAGAGGAGGTACTTCCCAGGCAGGGGTGTTTTAGGGCTGTGACCCCCCCCAAAGGAAGGTATGGAAAGAGAAAAGAACCAGGCCTTCTCGGCACTAGCCCCCCCCCCTTGGGACTTCTGATACACGCCTGGCCCCCTCATTGGGGATATTTGAAGGAATGTTAAAAATCTGATTATTTTAGCAGGCCTTCCCAGAGTCAGGCCATGGCTTCCAGCAGTATACCTTACATTCAAATCTTTCTTACCACCACTGTCTCTTCTACTAATTGATTATTTTATTGTGTTTATTGCTTATTGATTTTTGTTTGCATTTTATTTTTGTTGTTGCAAACTGTCCAGAGTGGCCATGCAGGTAGATGGGCAGTATATAAATCTATAATGTAAAATAAATAATTTTCTCCTTTTCTCTCTCTAGGCTTCCTTGGCAGAAACAGATAAAATCACTCTGGAGGTTGCCAAGCTCATTAAGGATGACTTCCTGCAGCAAAATGGCTACACACCTTACGACAGGTATGAAGTACGCAAGTTCTCTCTCTCTTTCAGAAACTTTACGGTGCCTCCTTGAGAAACCGCTTGAGCATGGCTCAGCCATCCCCTGCAAATCAAGAAAACAGACACATTCTAGGGCAGTGGTGTTTTGGAACACAACTCCCACAGTCCTTTGTCATTGGCAATCTAGGCTTGGAACTCTGGGAGTTGTAGTCCAAAACATCTGGAGTGCCGAAGGTTTGCCACCACTGTTCTAGGGAAATAAGGCAGGTTCCATCCTGTTCCAGGGTGGGTAAGCCACGGAGAGGTTGCTGTTTCTCCAGCCTGGGAGAGTGACAGTCCAGCTGATGAGCTGGGCTGTGAGGAACGGACTAGTATTCCAGTACTGCTGGTAGCAATGCAGCATTCCTGAATATGGTTCCCAAGGGAGGGGAGAATGCTTTAGCCCAGTGGTTCTCAACCTGCGGTTCCCCAGATGTTCCTGGACTGCCACTCCCAGAAATCCTGACCAGCTCAGCTAGTGAGGAAGACTTCTGGGCGTTGCAGTCCAGGAACATCTGGGGACCCCCAGGTGGAGAACCACTGCTTTAACCTCTGCATCTTCCATTGCCCTGAAGCAGTTGGGTTTGGCTGCTTCCCTGCTCCTAAGGGCAATGGCAGAAAAGCAGCCACAGTGTTCTAACCATCCAAGCAAGGTCACAACTGTTGTTTTCCCATTGCAGTCTTGTAATTCATAGTGAACAAGGCTATTCTGTTTTACTATTTATGTATACTATGCAGAATTTCACCTGTCTTGCAAACATTAGCAAGCTTCAGAGCGCCAGGCTGAGGCTGGGACATTGGACTTCCTCCCTCGATCACTGGAGATTTCATTCTGTTGTCTTCCCAACTTCTGAGTTTTTAGCAGGCATTGCCCACTTTAGCAGCCCTAAAACCACCTACTCTAGATATTTAAGCTTGTGGGTTATGAATGCACTCTGTGCAGGGACATGATTTGCTCAGGAGTCTGAATTCTGCCTCTGTACTCTGCCCTTTTGTCTCACCCTTGCAGAGTTTAGGGTCATA
This sequence comes from Phrynocephalus forsythii, assembly GCA_029282475.1. NCBI lineage: Eukaryota > Metazoa > Chordata > Lepidosauria > Squamata > Agamidae > Phrynocephalus > Phrynocephalus forsythii. Next base: position 5,253,924 of record JAPFRF010000011.1, read on the forward strand.
AGCCAGAGTCCTAGGGTTGATTTATACCTGCACAAAGGAAAGTGCTAGTTGTGCTAGTTGTGAGCAGCATCTTCTTAATTAGCAGTAATTTGTTATCAGCAGCATCTTCTTAATTAGCAGTAATTTGTTATCTAGTTGCAGTTTTTTTATCTCATGGGATTTTTTGGGTGTGTGTGTGTGTGTGTGTGTGGTTGTTTAAATGTGTGTGTGTGTGTGTTGTGTGTGTGTGTGTTGTGTGTGTGTGTGTGTGTGTGTGTGTGTGTGTGTGTGTGTGTGTGTGTGTGTGTGTGTGTGTGTGTGTGTGTGTGTGTTGAATCTGGTCTCTGGATGTCTGAATTTCGTTGTATGTGTATACTGTGTATGTACACACAATGACAATAAATTATTATTATTATTATTTGTTAATTTGAAGCAGAAACCTGGTCACAACTCCTTGTTTTTTATGTTGCTGTCATTACTAATGTGTCTTAGAGTTTTGGTATATTTCAACTAACTTTTATTGTCTTCCAAATAAAAATATTCCACACTTTGCATTTGTGGGTGAATGGGTGGGGAGTGTTCATGAACATGCCACCAGAACATATGCTCTGTTAGGAATTTCACATTAGAGTAACATTTTGTTCTGAAGAAAGGGAGACTAAGGATAAAACACTGTCTCAGAAAGATGAAAGCATGAACAGCTATTAGACGCATATAGCGGCTTTCCAGCCTTATGACTCTGTACCCGTTGCTGTTTCAGGTTCTGCCCGTTTTATAAGACGGTGGGGATGCTCTCCAACATGATCGCATTCTATGACATGGCACGTCGAGCGGTTGAAACTACAGCTCAGAGCGACAATAAAATTACTTGGTCTATTATCAGAGAGAACATGAGTGAGATCCTCTACCGGCTGACCTCTATGAAATTCAAAGTATGTTTGTTTCTATTGGCATTCCCTCAGTCTTCTCTGCTCTGGGACTGGGGTACAAGTTAATAGAATTTGGCATCGCTTCTAAGGCATCTTTTGTTCCATCATCTGTTACCTAACTAGGAATAGTTCATCTTCATAATTAAATTTAAGTTAAATGAGAACTGGCAATGCTAAATACAGTGGTACCTTGTATAAAGAAATTAATTTGTTCCAAATGAAAGTCTGTTAAGCAAATTTTCCTTTATACAGGTTTCCCATAGGAATGCATTGAAAATGGAGTAATCCCAAATCGTGACCATTGTTATGTTGTACGGATTCACCCCATAGGCGATTTTGTTAAGCAAATTTCTCCTATCTCTGGAATTCTTTATCTTATATAGATTTTATGTTATACAAATCATTTGTTATACGAGGGTCCACTGTATAACATTTTATGGCTCTGGTAATTTGGCATGAGCCTTGTGTAAGGCAAATGAAGCAGATCTTATTCCATTCCTGTATTTACCTTCAGGGCAGGACTGGTGGCCTTCTCCATGTTTTTTTTTTTTTGGCCTTCAGCTCCCATCAGCCCTGGTGAGCCAGCCCAATAATGAAGGACTGTGAAAGTTGGCACTGAAGCCATTTAGAGCAGGGCTGCCCAGCAGGTAGACCGGAGGCTACCAGTAGCCCGTGAAAGGTTCCAAAGTAGCCCCCCGGCCATCAATAAAAAATGTGAGGGGATAAGTTCTCCACCTCTACCTTCCCCAACCCAAGGACCACCACTGCCCCAGCAAAGCTCTGGGTCTGCCAGCCCACTGCCTCAGTCGTGTGGGGCAGTTCAAGGGCCAGGGCACAGTCCCCTGCCACTGTATTGTGACTAATTGAGTTGCTGGTGCAGAGCAGAGGAAGGGGAGTGGAGGGGACAGCGGGGGCGGGGTCATGGGCATGCCCACTTCCTTTGTGTGGTTACATCCCCCTCTTCTCTCCCCCTGGAGAATTCCTTCCTCCCATCCTCCCATCTTCCTCCTCCTCCTCCCACCCTCAAAGCTGCCTCACAGAAACTGTGACCTGCCGCTCCTCCTGCTCCCCCTCTGAGCCATTCCCTCCTCCTTGCGCCGCAGTGGCGATGCGATTGCCCCGCTGCTGGCTTGGCCCATCCCAGCTGCACAGCAAACATGACAGGAGTGAGTGAGAGCTATGGGTGGCAGCAGCAGTAGCAGCGAGGGGGCTGGAAGGGAGGTGGGAGAAAACAGGAGGAGAAGTAGAGTCAAGTCAGGCCCCGGGTGGGTTGGGAGGGAAAGTGCACCTTTTTAAAAAGGTCTTCCAGCAGCCTGGGCAAGCAGAAGGGGCGATCTGCGCAAGCATGCACGCGCCTCCCTTGCACCCATCCACACCAGCTCGAGCGGGTGTAAGGGAAGTGTGTGCATGGTCAGCCATCCCATAGAAATGCATTGAAATATGTTCCCTCCAGAAAGGATTAATTGATTTTCAATGCATTCCTATGGGAAACCGCTGCTCTACTTACAAATTTTTTTAGTTATGAGCATATGCTTGGAATGGATACAATTCATAAGTAGAGGTTTTAGTGTAGTGGCCCTCAGGCACTTTCATCTGGAAAAAGTAGACCTCGGTTTGTTCAAAGTTGGACAGCCCTGATTTAGAGGGTTGCGGTCATAATCCTCTGTCACCGTGAGCAGAGGGAATTTCATGCTGGCCAGTATATGCTTAAGCAGATTCTAAGCCCAGATCTGTTAAATTTCAGGACCCAGTGAAAGACGGAGAGGCGAAGATCAAAGCTGACTACGCCCAGCTTTTTGAAGACATGCAGAATGCATTCCGCAGCTTGGAAGACTAGAACCTGACCTCCTTGGAGCCTCACTCGAGTGCATTCCTCATCTCACCCCTTCCTGTTTTACCAATGATAGAAGATGTACACATTGCTGAAATTTCCTTGTATCTTTAAAACATTCCTGTTTGGTTTGATCGCCCTCTTTGTGTAAGTGTGAATCTGAGCTTAGTAGTAAAAGCAGGTCGTGGTCAAGGCTCCCGTTGGGCTGGAAGCGTCCCCCTGCTGGACTTGACCTCTTAGCAGACAGATTCTCTCTTTTTGGAAGAGAACTCAGAGGGAGGCAAGAGGGTAGGAAAAACAATGCAGGCTGTTGGATTCTGATCGCAGAAGAACAGTTGAAGCAGTATTTCTGGTCCAGGACTCGGCACTTGAGGTAGTTCTGATGCTTCAGAGGGAGGGTTTATTTATTGTACTTCAGAGCTGCTCTTAGCCCCCCATGGGAAAAAAAAACAAGCATGCAACTGAAAATACTTAGTTCCAGTATGTCTTCAGCCCTTTTCCGATTTCAGCAGAAAAGTCAGGACTGGAACAACTGAATGAAGAGAAACAACTATTCTTATCTGAGGATGTACAACTTTTCTTTAAAAATAGATTATATTTGTTACTCAGAGCCATGACTCCGTACAATTCTTACAGGAATACCTCTTGCCCCTCTTCTTCTACCCTCCCTGGCCTCATGTGCAGCTTTTGCATCCTATTCCCCCCCCCAACGCCACGTGCGTGGCAAACCTGTGGACCACAAATCCACGCTTATTTCATTTCCTGCAGTGTTCACTCACTAGCGCAATCTCCAAGCTTATTCGAGCAAAACAAGAAACTCTAAATGTTTTATTTATTTTTGACTCTTAGGTAAAAACAGGAACTCAGTTCTGTAAAAGCAAAGCAGCAGGTTTTAGGGAAATATCAGTGCTGTAAATTTTGAATTTACAGAGGCGAAGATTCTGAAAGATGGGCCATATTTGTCCTGTCCTGATTTGCAAAACACATTAATGACCCTGCTCAGATATTTCCTTACCCCTGATAAGTTAGCTATGGTTCCTGAAGTTCATATCCAATCACAGTTCCAACAAAGAGAATTCTAATATATTTAATCAGTGTAAATGAATGCCCATTGCAGTACTGTTGTGAAATGGGATTCTAGAGAAAAACGGGGAAAAAGTGAAAAAGAGAAAGAAGTCTTTCTCCCGAACTCTGTTCTGGAGGTATTTATTTTTCTTCTTTTGGGAGAATTTTAAATATCTTGCTATTCTGCACAGCAGCAAATCTGGTAATAGGATTGAGAAACGATTTCATGTTGCACATGGGCCTGTACATTTGTACAGTCAGCTATAAGATAAAATGCTCCAAATTTCCCCCTTCAGCAGCTGAATGTGGTGGCAACAGGGTTGCACTCCCTTTGGGACTCAAAACTTCTCGTCATTTCTGCAGCAAGGGGTATTGATTTTCCTTGTGCTCTGTTTACAAAGAGTGGTGTACGAATGATTAGTGTACAGCTCTATTTTGTTAAAACCTTAATTGATTGTATTGCATTGTAGCATTTTGTGATCCAGCTGCTTTTAAGGATGAGGCTGTGAGGTTTTCACAGATGTTTCATGCAGCTATTTATTGTCCTGTTCCTCCCCAGAACTAGCAATTCAGGTCCATATATATGTCTACTTGTGTTGTACTGGTTTTCAGTGTTTTAAAAAAAACACTCATATGTTCACTGCATTACTGCAAACTTTTGATTCATCAGTGAGTAGAAAGAATGAGATGCCAGGGTGGGGTGGGGTGGAATCCTGTATAGTATATTGTATCTGTTGCTCAAAGTTGTGTACATTTGTCCAGGTCACTGAGAATAAAAAGGGTAATGAGAACATAACTTTGTTCTGTCCTTCATGTAACCCGCAGCACCCATTTGTCTGATCTGGCCCTGGTGACACATGTTTTAGTTACATCCCAGCTGGGTTACTTTGATGGTTTCTACTGTATGTGAGGTTCTCTATGGAAAGTGTATGGAACTTTCTGCAGGTCCAAAATGCAGTAGCCAGATTCCTGACTTGGGGGGCTGGTTACAAGGATCACATCTTGACCTTGAACCATTCCCATTTTATGTAACAACTCCTTCTTGAACTCACAACAGCTACCTATGATTTTATCATTCACGCCAACAACTCACACTTCCAACTGTGGCTAATCAATAGCAGTCAGTTTTGCTCTCTTGTCACCTTTGAACCCATGAACAGGAGCAAGGAAGCTTGACGTTCCTGACCTCCAGTTCCACACATCCCACTCAAGGGAGGGAGAAGATGGTGATAACTAACTGTTCAGTGCCTGGAAGGCCAGAAGTTCCCACACCTCCCCTAGAGAAAACAGCTTGAATCACTCCTCCCAGGCACACCCAGGAAGCAGCTTGGGTGTGTGTGTGGGGGGGGGGGGGGCAGCTCTTCATTCTTAGGAGCCTTTGGATATGGCTTCATCCTCTAGTGCAGGGATGGCAAACCTTTTAGAGACCAAGTGCCCAAACTGTGATTCAAAACCCACTAATTTTTTGCAAAGTGCCAATACAGCCGTTTTACCTGAATCAAGGTGGCTGTGGAAATGTCGGATGCCCACAGGGAGGGCTCCGGGTGTCACCTTTGGCACCCATGTGCCATAGGTTCACCAACACTGATTTAGACCACAGTTTAATTTAAAAAAAAACTTTTTTGTTTAAAAAAGGACCCAATTTTTAAAAACTCAATTGCGATTCAAACCCAACTGAGTTAAATAAAGCCAGTTTAATTTTTAAAGTGTTACAAATGAATGAGCGAATGAATCAATAACTCAAATCCGCTCTGAGACTTCCTGGATCAGATGCCCACTAGAAATTTGCACATTAAAACACATTCGCGACCAACCCGAGCCTAGGCAGTAACCGGGCAAAGCTCTTTGCAGAAGACGGAAGCCTCTGGAGGCGAGGCAGAAAGGGGATCCTGTTAGGGAAAGGGGGGGGGAGAGAAAAAGTGACCGCTCGCTCACCACCTGAATCCAGCCAAGGTTCCCTTTAATGAGCCTTTCCGGCCGGACACGAACGCCCCATGACATCGGCAGCAAGCCCAGGAGAGGCCCTTAAGAAAAGTACCCTTTTGTTATCGAGACAACACTTCTGATTCCCAGGCAATGCGGTAGTGGGGGAATGAGGGGAAAGGAGAGCTGGGGAAACGTTGGGATTGATGTTTTAGAAACCAGTCGGCCACTCGAGCCTGGCCAAAAGGTAAAAAGACATAATGTGGGGTTGGGGGAGATGGCCGCCCCCCAAGCTCGTGAGGGCCCTTCATCTTTTTGTGTGTGTGTATGTGTGTGTGTTGTTGCAATGGGCGCCCGCCCCACAAATGGCGGCGTTCGTTGCGGAACCGGAGGTGAAGGCTGACCTAACTCTTTCCTCTGCCTTCGTCCCCCCTCCTTCGCAGGGAGGCCAAGGTCAAACAAAGTGAGGCGGACATTAACCCCTTGCGGGCAGGGGTGGCAGGGTCATCGGCGGCGACGGCGCGAGGGGCAGGGGTGGCATCGGGAGTGACAGAGGTGGGAGGGGTCGGTGGCGGCAGGGGGCAGGGGCAGTGGCGGCAATGGGGATGGGGATGGCAACGGCAGGGTCTGCCTGGCACCCGACATGCTGCTCCCTGCCCCCCCCCCCAACCTCCCCCTCCGCAAATTCCTCATGGCTGGCCCAGCGGAGGGGGAAGTGTGGGGCGGGGGACAGGGAGCCTGTTGCGTGCCAGGCGAAAGCTCTTTGCGTGCCACCTTTGGCACGGGTGGCATAGGTTCGCCATCCCTGGTCTAGTGCAGTGGTTCTCAACCTTCCCAATGCCGCGACCCTTTAATACAGTTCCTCATGTGGTGGTGACCCCACTTGCCCTGCAAGCCCCCTTGGGCAGGCCACTATGCCACAGGGGCCATACAGAACTTCTCTCTATACAGGCACCCTCAGCCAATCGCAACCTCCGGTGCCATTGACTGGCATCCCCTCCAACCTATCAAGCTGTAACTCAACTCTTCCCCCCCCTCCTCCAGACCCAAGCCCCTTGTGCCTTTTTCTTCACTGGCTCATGGCGACCCCTGTGAAATGGCCGTTTGACCCCCAAAGGGGTCCCGACCCCGCAGGTTGGGAACCACTGCTTGCTCTAGTGAGAGAACTGATCTGAGCAGCTGTCCATGAACAGGACAGCTGAGGTTTAAAAGCTGCTTTGGTTTTCTCTCTCACCAGGTCAACATCTCACCCTGGTTTCTCACACAGGAGGAAGCAACTCTGAGGATCAGATCCTTGCACAACAAGGGCTTGTTATTTTCCTAACAGGCAAGAAACAAAGCTGCCATGGTGTATCTGTTCGTAGCAGCCAACTTAAAATTGCGTCCCGCTTGGAAAGAGGCTTTAAAATGCACTGAAAATGACAGGCATGTGAAAGTGTGGCAAAGAATGTTGTTTTAGTCATGTTTTCAGTTGTAATATTTTTGCTTTTTTATTGTATTTTTGTATCTGTATTTTGTAATCAGTTTGTTTTGTGTTGTAAACCACCCACAGTGGCTTTCTGCCAGATGGGCGGTATATAAATCAAATGAATGAATGAATGAATGAATGAATGAATAAGAATCCCAATTGAGAAACTTAAAGACTAGTTAAAGGCAACAGGATAAATTCAGTTGTTAGTTCCAAATATAGATTAATTGAATTGGTGGGATTTTTCTTAATCCCCATTCATTCAGATGATTTATTCTAACTGGGATGAAAGACTGCAGCTAGCATGGAATTTTCAATGAAATCTTTTATCTTTCAATTTCCTTAATGAGCACCAGTCCTTAAGAAAGATGATTTCAGACCATCTATTTGTTTTCTTTTGAATTTAATCTCTCTTTTTCCTGCAAGGGATCATACATATCTCTGGGTGTTATATGTGATGCTACCAAAAGCCAAAAATAGGAGGATTGAGGGAAGGCAAGTATTTAAATTAAAAGCAAATCAGGATATTCCATCTAATAAAACACATAATTGTTTGTTCTATTTCCTCAGTGATCTATTTCCAGGTAAAGATTAAAATTTGTATGATCATGACAACGTAAAACTGTTTGAAAAAATCAAAAATTCCACTCAATAATGTTACAGTACTTCAATGGGAAAATACCTCCAGAAACTTTATTTTTATATAAAAAATCCATCTCGTATTATTTTTGCAATAAACCGCTGTACGCTAGTGTGCAAATATTTCCTGTTTATTTATATCATATAAATATAAAACTGCATGATACATGAAAAAGTTCAATAGCATTAAGACTCCTTCAAATGTTAAAATGTGTACAAAACCCAGAAATGTCCTCTTTTTCCGTAGGCAGGCCAAAATATCCAATACCCAAGTCATGACTTCCAGGCCTTTTCTCGGCTAGGGAGCCTCTTGAATGTTCAGACACACCAAGCACCGTCGAGGCCTCGTTTGGCTCAGGAATTCAACTTCGTTTGAGAGAAACCGGGTCAGATGTCCTGCTCCTGGAACGGACGGAGACGTTATTTACTGTGAATTCATAGATATTGCTAGAGATGTCGTCTAGCCTCCGTGTGTGTCCATGCCCTCCTTTCTGCAGTACTTGCCACTGGAAAAAGGCATTGAGAAGGTAGAGGACAAGCCTCTTTCCTCAGAGGACTTCTTGCTCTCCCAGTGGCGTCTACGGCCCCGTGATGGATTTCTCAGCTAGGCTCCAAATCCTGCATCCTAACTACTGGCGTAAAGCATGGGGAAGGGCAGGTTGATTCGTCACTCTTTTCTCAGTCTCCACTAGATAGAGGGAAATGGTATTTTCTCAGGTTTTCTGCTCCTTAAGAGATTTATTAGCGCTACATGTGGGCTTTGGTGGTTGCTTAAAATAAAACTACATCCACGGAAGAAAGTTTTATCAAAAGATATTTCAGAACAGAACCTCCTCCCCCCCCTTCAGGCCCACACTTTTCCAACTGTCCTACCAAGAACATTTTTAGAACTGCTGCACCATTCATAAAAGCCAAGCAGAAGTGAAAATTCTGCAGCAGAGTAAGCTCAGCGGACTAGAGCGCTGAAACTGTCGGCTGCAAAGTCGGCAGCTCGGTGCTTCAAATCAGGGGTGCCATGCAGTGGAGTGAGCTCCCGCTGTTAATCCCAGCTCCTGCCAACCTAGCAGTTCAAAAGCATGTAAATGCAAGTAAGATAGATAGGTACCACCGTAAAAAGCGGGAAGGTAAATAGTGTTCCATGTGCAGAAATGTGTTCAGCCATGCCGGCCACATGGCCAAGGACTTGCACAACACTGTCTCTTTGGCTTGGAAATGGCGATGAGCACCGCCTCTAGAGTTGGACATGAACAGCATGCGCGTATGGGAGGAACTTTTACCTTTTTACACCTTTGGGGCAGGAGCTCATGCAGCGGCTGCCGTGTGGCCTGAAGGACTGGCCAGAAGCCAACAGGAAGTACAGTATGCATGTGTTCATGTGTGACTTCCCTCATCCCCCCCCTTTTTTTTTCCATCTCGTCGGCTTTTTTTGGGGGGGGGTGGCCAGGCTGCGGAGCTGCTGCGGCTCGGCGCTCGGGCGGAGTCTGGGCTGGCCCCTGTGGTTTCCCCCCCTCCCCTCGCCTGCTGTTCTCGGCTGCTGGCCTCGGCTGCCGGCGCTCTTTTTGCCGCTTGTGGGGGGGCTAGGAGCAGCTGGTTGTTCTTCCGCCCTAGCCCCGGTTCCCCCCCCCCCGGGTGTTGTTTTATATTTTTTTTATATTTTTTTCCCCCGGAGAGGGCGGCAGTCCTGGCTAAGAGTTATAGGCGCCATGGTACCTTCATGGCTTGTGGTACCTGCTCCCAGGGGCGGTGGCCCGGTTTCGCTGCTGCAGCTTGGCCGTGGGTGTCATTTGCCTGGGGAGGGGTGGCGTGGGTTCCGGCTCCCGGCAGCATGCCGGCCACCGGTGCCTTTACCTGTGCCTTTACCCATGCCGGCCACCGGTGCCTTTACCTTCGGACGGCAGTTCGGCCGTCGGTGTTGGGGGTGGCGTGGGCTCCAGGTTCTCGGGCGGCAGGCCGGCTGCCGGAATTTTTCAGCCCCTGGTGGAGGGACCCACTTTTGCGGGCGGCAGTTCGGCCGCCGGAGTAGCATCGCCCCTGGAGGGGACCTGCTTTTGCGGGCGGCAGCTCGGCCGCCGGAGTAACATCGCCCCTGGTGGGACCTGCTTTTGCGGGCGGCAGTTCGGCCGCCGGAGTAACATCGTCCCTGGTGGGACCTGCTTCTGCAGGCGGCAGTCCGGCCGCCGGAGTAACATCGTCCCTGGTGGGACCTGCTTCTGCGGGCGGCAGTTCGGCCACCGGAGTAACATCGTCCCTGGTGGGACCTGCTTCCGCGGGCGGCAGTTCGGCCGCCGGAGTAACATCGTCCCTGGTGGGTCCTGCTTCCCTTGGGCGGCAGTTCTGCCGCCGGAGTAACATCGTCCCTGGTGGGACCTGCTTCTGCGGGCGGCAGTTCAGCCGCCGGAGTAACATCGTCCCTGGTGGGACCTGCTTCTGCGGGCGGCAGTTCAGCCGCGGAGTAACATCGTCCCTGGTGGGACCTGCTTCTGCGGGCGGCAGTTCGGCCACCGGAGTAACATCGTCCCTGGTGGGACCTGCTTCTGCAGGCGGCAGTCCGGCCGCCGGAGTAACATCGTCCCTGGTGGGACCTGCTTCTGCGGGCGGCAGTTCGGCCACCGGAGTAACATCGTCCCTGGTGGGACCTGCTTCCGCGGGCGGCAGTTCAGCCGCCGGAGTAACATCGTCCCTGGTGGGTCCTGCTTCCGCGGGCGGCAGTTCTGCCGCCGGAGTAACATCGTCCCTGGTGGGACCTGCTTCTGCGGGCGGCAGTTCAGCCGCCGGAGTAACATCGTCCCTGGTGGGACCTGCTTCTGCGGGCGGCAGTTCAGCCGCCGGAGTAACATCGTCCCTGGTGGGACCTGCTTTTGCGGGCGGCAGTTCGGCCGCCGGAGTAACATCGTCCCTGGTGGGACCTGCTTCTGCAGGCGGCAGTCCGGCCGCCGGAGTAACATCGTCCCTGGTGGGACCTGCTTCTGCGGGCGGCAGTTCGGCCACCGGAGTAACATCGTCCCTGGTGGGACCTGCTTCCGCGGGCGGCAGTTCAGCCGCCGGAGTAACATCGTCCCTGGTGGGTCCTGCTTCCGCGGGCGGCAGTTCTGCCGCCGGAGTAACATCGTCCCTGGTGGGACCTGCTTCTGCGGGCGGCAGTTCAGCCGCCGGAGTAACATCGTCCCTGGTGGGACCTGCTTCTGCGGGCGGCAGTTCAGCCGCCGGAGTAACATCGTCCCTGGTGGGTCCTGCTTCCGCGGGCGGCAGTTCTGCCGCCGGAGTAACATCGTCCCTGGTGGGTCCTGCTTCCGCGGGCGGCAGTTCTGCCGCCGGAGTAACATCGTCCCTGGTGGGTCCTGCTTCCGCGGGCGGCAGTTCAGCCGCCGGAGTAACATCGTCCCTGGTGGGTCCTGCTTCCGCGGGCGGCAGTTCTGCCGCCGGAGTAACATCGTCCCTGGTGGGTCCTGCTTCCGCGGGCGGCAGTTCTGCCGCCGGGAGTAACATCGTCCCTGGTGGGTCCTGCTTCCTGGGCGGCAGTTCTGCCGCCGGAGTAACATCGTCCCTGGTGGGTCCTGCTTCTTCCGCGGCGGCAGTTCAGCCGCCGGAGTAACATCGTCCCTGGTGGGTCCTGCTTCCGCGGGCGGCAGTTCAGCCGCCGGAGTAACATCGTCCCTGGTGGGTCCTGCTTCCGCGGGCGGCAGTTCTGCCGCCGGAGTAACATCGTCCCTGGTGGGACCTGCTTCTGCGGGCGGCAGTTCGGCCGCCGGAGTAACATCGTCCCTGGTGGGACCTGCTTCTGCGGGCGGCAGTTCTGCCGCCGGAGTAACATCGTCCCTGGTGGGACCTGCTTCTGCGGGCGGCAGTTCAGCCGCCGGAGTAACATCGTCCCTGGTGGGTCCTGCTTCCGCGGGCGGCAGTTCTGCCGCCGGAGTAACATCGTCCCTGGTGGGACCTGCTTCTGCGGGCGGCAGTTCGGCCGCCGGAGTAACATCGTCCCTGGTGGGTCCTGCTTCCGCGGGCGGCAGTTCAGCCGCCAGAGTAACATCGTCCCTGGTGGGTCCTGCTTCCCGCGGGCGGCAGTTCTGCCGCCGGAGTAACATCGTCCCTGGTGGGACCTGCTTCTGCGGGCGGCAGTTCGGCCGCGGAGTAACATCGTCCCTGGTGGGACCTGCTTCTGCGGGCGGCAGTTCTGCCGCCGGAGTAACATCGTCCCTGGTGGGACCTGCTTCTGCGGGGCGGCAGTTCAGCCGCCGAGTAACATCGTCCCTGGTGGGTCCTGCTTCTTCGGGGCGGCAGTTCTGCCGCCGGAGTAACATCGTCCCTGGTGGGACCTGCTTCTGCGGGCGGCAGTTCGGCCGCCGGAGTAACATCGTCCCTGGTGGGGCCTGCTTTTGCGGACGGCAGTTCGGCCGCCGGAGTAACTTCGTCCCTGGTGGGACCTGCTACCGCGGGCGGCAGTTCAGCCGCCGGAGTAACATCGTCCCTGGTGGGTCCTGCTTCCGCGGGCGGCAGTTCGGCCGCAGGAGTAACATCGTACCTGGTGGGATCTGCTTTTGCGGGCGGCAGTTCAGCCGCCGGAGTAACATCGTCCCTGGTGGGTCCTGCTTCCGCGGGCGGCAGTTCTGCCGCCGGAGTAACATCGTCCCTGGTGGGACCTGCTTCTGCGGGCGGCAGTTCGGCCGCCGGAGTAACATCGTCCCTGGTGGGACCTGCTTCTGCGGGCGGCAGTTCGGCCGCCGGAGTAACATCGTCCCTGGTGGGACCTGCATTTTTTTTGTGTGTGTTTCCACTGCCTCCCATGGAAAGAGAACTAGGCCTGCTGCCGCTACCTTTGGCTGTTCGGGAGGCCCGACAGCCTTCGTAGGCTGCGGATTATCCATTTAATAGCCACTGTTGGCGGCCACGATTGCCCCCCCCCGCTTTTCTTCCATCAATTGCCAATTGAGAGCTCTATGTTAGTTTTCTTTTGCTTGTCTTTTTTATTTTGTTTTGTTTATTTTGTATTTTGTTGTTCCTTAAATTGTTAGTTTGCATTTTGTGTTCTGATTGTATATTTTGATTGTGTATTTTATTTATTGTATTTTATTTGTGGTTATTTTGCTTTGTAGTGGGTCCCTGATTCCTTGAGATCTTATGGATCCTGCCGGATGCCCCATTAGGGTGGTGTCGAGTCGTGGGAGGTACGCTCTGGTCCGGCGGGTCGATCGGATAAGGAGAACTTGGGACAGACAATTATTGCCTGTCCCCCGTTCTGACCCGTCGGCTCACCGCCAAATGGTAGGGATCCAATCCGTCTGTTCCCTCTCTGGCCTGTCCTGTCTGCTGATTAACGCCAGGTCGGTACATAATAAAATCCCTCTCATCCACGATTTGATCGTGGATGAGCGTGCCCGACCTGGCTTTTCTCACGGAGACCTGGGTGGGTGAGGGGGTGGGGCTTCTCTCACCCTTCTCTGCCCCCAGGGCTACCGTGTGCAGCAGCTGGGCAGGTCAGAGGGGCGGGGGCGGGGTGGCTATGGTCTTTAGGGAATCTTTTCATGTCAGTAGATCTGCGATGTTGGTGAGTCCAGGCTTGGAATGTCTCCACCTTATGGTGGGCCAGAGGGACAGGTTTGGGGTAGTGCTTGTGTACCGTGCTCCCCGCGACCCTGCACTCTCCCTTCCAGAGCTCTCCGAGTTCATTTCGGCGGCACTGTTGAGGTCCCCTCGCCTATTGGTGGTAGGGGACCTCAACGTGCATGCCGAGGTTGGACTGTCGGGAGCAGCTCTGGAATTCATGGAGTCCATGGCCTCCATGAACCTGTCCCAATTAGTCATCGGACCTACCCATAAGGGTGGACACACCCTGGACCTGGTTTTTACCTCCACATCGCGGGGTTCGGATCTGGGGGTCGGGAGGTTGTTGACCCGGCCCGTGTCATGGTCAGATCATTATCTGCTGACTTTCTCTCTTGCGGTAGCCACCCCGCCCCGCGGGGAGCTGGGCCCTTCCATCTGGGCCCGTCCCCGGAGGCTCCTTGACCCTGCGCGGTTCTCGGAGGCCCTCGGGGATGTACCAGACGGGTTGGATGACGATCCGGCCGACTCCCTTGCCCAACGGTGGTTTGAGGAGGTGGCGGGGGTTGTCGATCGGATCGCCCCCAAGCGCCTGATCCGATGCCGAGCCCGCTCGTCTCCCTGGTTTACTGAGGAGCTGCGGGCGATGAAGCAAGAGCGGAGAAGGTTAGAGAGCAGATGGCGGAAGGCTCGGACGGCACAGAATTGGGCTGCGGTTAAGGCGTTGACCGGTCGCTACTCTCGTGCGATAAGGGCGGCCAGGAGATCTTTCGCCGCCCTGAGAATTGGTGAGGCCTCGAATCGTCAAGCGGAATTATTCCGTGTGGTTCGAGACCTCACCAATCCCGGTCCGCCGGGGCCTCCTCCTAGTGATTTCACTAGTGAGTCATTCGCAGCCTACTTTAAATCTAAGATAGAGGCCATCCGTTCCGAGCTGGACTCCGGTTGCCCTAGCCCGGCCTCTGTCGTGGCCAGCGTCGGGCCGCCTCGGTCGCCTCGGTTTGTTGAGTTTGGGCCTGTTACAACTGTGGATGCCTCCAGGGCCCTGGGACATTGCAGGTCTGCGGCCTCTCCGTTCGACCCTTGCCCTTCCTGGTTGATTAAGACCGCAGGGGGGAGCATGCCGAAATGGGCTTCACTGATTGCCTCGGCCTCCTTCAGAGACGGGATTTTTCCCAGTCTTCTGAAGGAGACGGTGGTGAAGCCCATTATTAAAAGATCCGGCTTGGCTGTGGACGATTTGTCCAACTATCGTCCCATAGCCAATGTTCCCTTTTTGGGCAAGGTGATTGAGCGAGTCGCCGCCCTGCGTCTCCAGTCGTTCCTGGAGGAGAACCATGTCCTGGACCCTTTCCAGTCCGGGTTCAGGCCGCGTCTTGGGACGGAGACGGCCCTGGTCGCGCTGCATGATGATCTGTTGAGGAGGGCCGACAGGGGTTGCTCTACCCTGCTGGTCCTTCTCGACCTGTCAGCGGCTTTTGATACCGTCGACCACGGTATCCTGCTGGAACGGCTCTCGGAGGTTGGGATTGGGGGCCAGGCCTTGGCCTGGTTCCGGTCCTTCCTTGGGGGCCGTACCCAGCGAGTGAGCTTGGGTGGTGAGTTGTCGGCGCCCTGGACACTCTCTTGTGGGGTGCCTCAGGGGTCTCTTGTGGGGTGCCTCGCTCTCCCCAATGCTCTTTAACATCTATATGAAGCCGCTGGCTGAGATCATCCGGAGTTATGGAGTCTGCTGCCATCAGTACGCTGATGACACGCAGCTCTATCTCTCCTTTTCCACCGGTGCAGTGGAGGCCGTCCGTACCCTTGATCGCTGCCTGGCTGCGGTTCTGGATTGGACCAGGACCCACAGACTCAAGCTCAACCCAGGCAAGACCGAGGTTATGTTCTTCGGGGGCTCGTCGGAGGGGTACTGTGACCCTCTTCCCAGTCTGGGCGGGTCCGCCCTCCAGCTGGCGCAAAGAGTGCGGAATCTGGGCGTCATCCTGGACCCGGATCTGAGCCTGGATTCTCAGGTGTCAGCCGTGGTCAGGTCGGCCTTTTACCACCTAAGGCTTATCGCCCAGATTCGCCCGTACCTCGATGAGGGCTCCTTGAGGACAGTGGTACAGGCGCTGGTCGTGTCGAGGTTGGATTACTGCAACGCTCTCTACATGGGGCTCCCCTTGAACCTTGTTCGGCGATTGCAGCGGGTCCAGAATACGGCGGCCAGGCTGGTGGTTGGTGCGCGTCGTTACGACCGCGCCACCCCCATCCTGGCTCGCCTACACTGGTTACCTGTTGCCTCCCGAATAAGGTTCAAGGTGTTGGTTTTGGTTTACAAAACCCTCCATGGCTTGGCCCCGACTTATTTGGCGGAGCGTCTTCCCCGACAACTAGACCGGGCCCGGCCCACCCGTTCTTCGGTGGCCCTTTCCCTGCAGACGGTCCCCCCCGAGGGAAGCCCGAAAAGCGAGTACTCGCAGTCGTGCTTTCTCGGTGGTGGCACCGGCAATTTGGAACAAACTCCCAGGTGAACTACGGCAGGCTCCCTCGCTGGCGGCGTTTAAGAACCTTAAGACCATGCTCTTTCGAGAGGCCTACGGCGAGGGCTAGGGACCCTGCTTTCTTTTTCTTTTCTTTTCTTTTTTTTCTTTTTTCCCTCCCGCCTATTTAACCTTGGATCTAATTGTTTTAGCAAATCTGTTGTTTATTATCTGTATTTGATTTTATATGTCTTTTTACTTTTTATGTTGTTAACCGCCCTGAGTCCCCATTGTGGGAATAGGGCGGTATACAAGAGTTAAAAATAAATAAATAAATAAATAAATCATCATAAGATCTACTTACCTGTCCTTTCAGCCTCCGAGGGTGCTCTGTTCAGTTGGCAGGTCAACCGAAGAGTCCGGCAGACAACGGGGCTTCGGCACAGGCCTCTCAGGTACCACATTAAGACGTCTTCCAGCTCTTCAGTTCCCTATCAAAAGCAGGTGGTTATGGGCCTTGGCCTTAGTCTAATGGGCTACATAGAAGATCACAAGGAAAACTTGAGGGTTGGAGTTAGCAACGTGCCAGAACTCAGCAAGCCTCTCAACTCACCTCAGGCGCAGAGCTGGCACTGCTGTAAATGGAGACACTGCCTTTGCTTCGAATGTGGCTCTGCAGAATGCTCCACTCTTTGGGGCCCAGCCCCAGGACCTGCTGCACCTGCTGGTTTCTGCACACCACCACAAACTCACTTGTTCCATCTTCTACTAGGACCCTGAAGGCAAAATCAGGGTTGGAAAGATGAACGGGATCAGTGGAATTCAATCGTGCAGCATTTTATGTAAGTGCAATTTAGGCCCCACCCACATGTACTAAAGAAAATCAAGTAAATGGCAGAGATAAACAAAACTGAAGTAACCCGCTATTGGTAAAAAAAAAAGTCTAATCATTTTAACATTTTAAATTGTGCAATATTCGGATACAAATGAATAAACAAAGAAAGATCACTAAATTATTTTGATTTAGAAGAATGGTCTAGAGAGACTCTAGTTGGTCAGCTGGCTTATTCTTCTACCCTGCTCATATAAAGGGTAAACAATACTTTTAAAAAGTAAGGGTCCCCCCCCCGCAAATGCGTACTAGTCATGTCCGACTCTATGGGTGATGCTCATCTCCATATTCAAGCCAAAGAGCCAGTGTTGTGCAAGTCTGGCCACATGGCCGGCATGACTGCACAGAACAGTTTACCTTCCTACTTTTTTATGCCGGTACCTATTTATCTACTTGCATTTACATGCTTTCAAACTGCTAGGTTGGCAGGAGCTGGGATTAACTGCAGGAACTCACTCCACTGTGTGGCACCCGGGATTCGAAGCGCTGAGCTGCCGACTTTGCAGCCGGCAGTTTCAACACTCTAGTCCGCTGAGCCACTGCGCGTACTTATTTTGAGCTGCAAAGTACAAGACAGGAGAGCAAAAATGGAAGTTACCTACCTGTAACTGTAGTTCTTCGAGATCACGTCTGTGTATTCACACTGAGGGTTCTACTGCGCCTGCGCAGTGGTCACCGGCATGTATCAAGCTTGTGGCCGTTAGGACCTCCCCTTCTCTCTGCGCATGCTCCTCCTTTCCCGCGCTAGCGTGCTCAGTTCCCCAGCTATCCGCCGCTGAAAGACAAAAAGAAAAGGTGACGGATAGAGGGGAGGAGGGTGGGATGTGTGAATACACAGACGTGATCTCGAAGAACTACAGTTACAGGTAGGTAACTTCCATTTCTTCTTCGAGACGTCTGTGTGTTCACACTGAGGGTGAGTAGCCAGCTCACTTACCGGTGGAGGGCCGTCACTATAAGGAAGCAGAGAGAATGGCCCGTCCAAAGACGGCATCAGACCTGGCCCTAGTGTCCAGACGATAGTGGGAGATAAATGTGGACGGATTGGACCAGGTAGCCGCCTTACATATGTCGCCTATGGCTACTCCCCTCAGAAAGGCCGTTGAGGATGCGACGGCCCTGGTAGAGTGTCCTTTCGGCACAGCCGGCAAGGGCGTCGAGGCGATTCATATGCCAGTCGAATGGTGGAGGAGATCCATCTGGAGATGGTTTGGGAGCAAACGGGGACACCCGCACGAGGATTAGATGGGCGGATGAAAAGTCTTTTAGACTTCCTGACGTCTTTAGTTCTGGACAGGTAGTACAGAAGGGCTCTCCTAACATCCAAGGTGTGGAGAGATTTCTCTATGTCGGAGGATGGCACCGGGAAAAAGGTGGGTAGGACCAGAGGTTGGCTGAGGTGAAACTCTGAAGCAACCTTCGGAAGGAAGGAAATGTCCGGAAAGAGGGTAACCTTCATGGGGTGGAATTGAAGGAATGGTGGGTCAATCCGGAGGGCGGCAAGTTCTGATGCACGCCTCGCAGAAGTGATAGCCACCAGGAAGGATGTCTTCAGTGAAAGGGTATATAAAGGCACCGAAGCTAGAGGCTCGAAGGGTGGCTTAGTGAGGGACTGTAGAACAAGCGTGAGGGACCACTGAGGAACAAGAGGCCTGAGAGAGGGGCGGACATTCCGTAGGCCTCTGAGGAAGCGTTTAAGGTCTTGATGCTGGAATAACTTGGCCGCATTAGAATGTGGCGGCTGATGTGCGACGATGGCAGCAACGTAAACTCTCAGAGTGGAAATAGAGAGTCCTCTATTGGAGAGGTGGAGTAGGAATTGGAGTACGGTGTCAATGTCGGTAGGCGAGGAGGGTAAGTTGTTGCCTCTTGAGAAGTGGAGGAAGGCTTTCCACTTATAGGAATAGAGAGCCGTTGTAGATGGTCTCCGAATATTGGTCATGATGTGTTCTAGCGTAAGAGGATTCTCCAGGCCGTGAGGTGGAGAGAGTGGAGGTCTGGATGGAGAATAGACCCGTTGCTCTGCGAGATGAGGTCTGGGCGTTCCGGTAGGTGGCGGAAGTCGATCGCCATCGCTGAGAGTGTGGCAAACCAAGGTTGCCGGGCCAAAAGGGTGTTATGAGAATCATGTCGGCCGAGTCCATGTGAGCTTTGACCACGGTCTTCTGAATTAGTGGGATTGGCGGGTATGCGTAGAGGGGGATATGGGTGCCATTTGATGGCAAAGGCGTCCCCAGGGAGTTCTGACCCTGTCCGGCCCTGGTGCAATAAAGAGGGCATTTGGCGTTGTCTGGTGTGGCGAACAGGTCGATGCAGGGTCTGTTCCATAGGCTGCAGAGTCTCTCGTAGACTTCGTCGAGGAGATTCCATTCGTGGGTGTTTGTGGAGAGTCGGCTGAGCCGATCTGCCTGTTGATTGTTCTCCGACGATATGTGGATTGCCACCGGGAAGATATTCCTCTTGGCACACCAGTTCCACAGGCGAATGGTCAGGCGAAGGAGGCTTCTGGAATGAGTCCCGCCTTGTTTGTTTATGTACCAAAGCGCTGTGGTGTTGTCCGTTGTTATTTGGACAGTCTGGTGAAGCAGCAGGGGTTCGAAGGACCGCAGTGCTTTGAAGATTCCCAGGAGTTCTAGGAAGTTTATGTGCATTGTTCTTTCTTTGCTGTTCCAGGTGCCGTGAGTGTGGAGATGGTTGCAGTGGGCTCCCCAGCCCGTCAGGCTTGCATCCGTCGTGTCGTCTTGGAGATTGGAGGTGGCGTGAAGCGCCGTCCCTCGTTCAGGTGAGTTGGTGTTTGCCACCAGCGAAGGCTGCGGTGAACATCGGGCGGAATAGTGATGTTTTTGGTGGGTGGGTCGTGCGAGGGGTCGAATTGCCTGAGAAAGCACTCCTGAAGTGGACGGAGTCGGAGACGGGCATGGGTGAGTATGGACGTCGTGGAGGCCATTAGGCCGAGGAGATGTTGGATCCGTTTGGCCGGGGTTGCAGGTTTGGATTGAAGGGCCTGCACTGCCTGTCGGATCTTGAGTTTGCGTTCCTCTGGGAGGAAAGCTTTCCCTTGGGTGGAGTCCAGCACTGCTCCGATGTAACTGACTATTTGTTGGGGGCGGAGCAAGGATTTGCTGTCGTTGATGTTGAAGCCCAACGAAGTGAGAGTGTGTACGGTGAATGCAACGTCCTGAGTGGCTTGTTCCCTGGAGGGTGAGACCACCAGCCAGTCGTCTAGGTAAGGGAATACTTTCACCCCTTGTAGACGTAGGAAGGCGGCGACTGGAGCTAGACATTTCGTGAACACTCTCGGGGCTGTTGAAAGGCCGAATGGTAGAGCCTTGAATTGATAGGTGTGACGTCCGATTTTGAATCTGAGGTACTTTCTGTACGCCTTGCGGATAGTGAGATGGAAGTAGGCGTCCTGGAGGTCGACGACTGCAAACCAGTCTCCGATGTGAAGAAGCGGAAGAATATTTTCTAAGGTGGTCATCCTGAATTTGGTGTACGTGATGAATGTGTTGAGATCCCTTAGGTCCAGAATGGGACGCAATCCACCGTCCTTTTTTGGGACAGTAAAGTATTTGGAATAGAAGCCGAAGGTGTCTGTGACGGCGACAAGTTCGATGGCTTGCTTGTCGAGGAGAGTGCTGACTTCCTCCAGTAGGGGTGGAGTTGGTGCAGTGGTTATTACTTGTCCCAAAGGAGGGATGGAGTGGAACTCTATCGCGTACCCCAATTCGATGATGGTAAGGACCCAGGAATCCGATGTGATCTGACGCCACCTGTGAAGAAAGGGTTGCAGTCTGACGTCCGGAGGATGCGGGCAAGGCGGGAGTGGGCTGTCAAAGGTTCTGTTTGCCCTTGCGTTCGAAACGCCTACTTGGTTGCTGAGGGCGTTGTTTCTGAGGTTGAGGTTTGTAAGATGATGAGGTGTAGGAAGGGCGAGGTCTAGGGTGCGACCTCTGTCCTGAGCCCTGGGTGGCGCGTTGCCAGGATGACTGCTGTCTCCGGTAGGGCTGATGGGATTGGTATTGAGGATTAGAGATGGATTTGGCATTTTTTCTCATTTTAATGAGGTTATCTATCCCCTGATCAGTGGTAGAAGCAAATAGGCCTTCCCCATCGAAGGGGGAGTCCTCTATTCTGTTGCGGGCGTCGTCCGTAATGTTTGTAGTCCTGAGCCAAGCATGTCTGCGAAGATGGATAGAGGTAACTAGCTGCTTGGACGCCGCATCTGCAATGTTTCTGGCCGCGATAGTCTCATAGTCCACAAGGGACATAATTTCTGAATGAAAAGCGAGCAGTTTAGCCTTCTGGTCTTCAGGTAAAGAGTTGATCACGGGTAGGATGTCCGTGAGAAGGTGCCTAGTGTAGGCCTCCATTACGCAAAGGTAATTGGAGGTACGGAGGGAGAAAGAAGCAAGGGAGTAGTGTCGCCGGCCGATAAGGTCGAGTTTACGCCCCTCCTTGTTGCTGGGGGCAGCAGCAGACTTCCCCTTAGCTCGGTTTTGGACCGCATCCACAATTACGGAGTTGGGAAGAGGATGTTTATCGAGGAATGCGGTGCCCTCGCCGTGTGTCCTATACATGTTGTCAACTCTTCGTGACATAAGAGGTATGGAAGACGGTGTCACCCAAGGTTCTTTGATGCGTTTAAGGAGAGAGGTATAAACGCTAGTCGGAGGGGAGGCGTCTGGTTCCTGTTCAGATGTCCGAAGAACCTGCAGGACTCTGCTTCCTCATCCTGTTGAAGTTGAAGGTCCATGACCTTCGCAATTTTGTGAATTGTATGGGAGTAAAGTTTCATGTCCTCCGCCGGTGAAGGTGGTTGCGTATCAGCCACATCAGACTTTGGAGTAGGCATGTCAGCATGGGAGGTGTCCGAGTAACAGGAGCAATCTTCCTCATCATAGTCTGAAAGATCGGGTAATGCTTCGTCCATCGAGGTGGGGGAGTCAAAGTGGCGTCCCCTATGGTCGATGGTGGAGACTTGTTCGGCGTCATGCTCAGTGCGTCGTCGCTTAGGTGGAGAGCGAGGCGCTGGTGAGCGGCGTCGAGAGGTTTGGGATGTTTCCTGATTTCTAGTAGGAGAAGCAGGCACCTGGATATATTTGTATCCTTTCCTTGGCGGAGGCAGAGTATCGACGTCGAGGAATTCAGAATGAACGTAATCACGCCGAGACGCTGAGGGGTCACGGCTCGGGAGAGGTGGTTCTCGGCGCCGGGGGGAGTCACGGCGCCGGGGGGAGTCTCTGTTTTGGGGGGAGTCTCGACGCCGAAGGGGCGAGTCTCGTTGCCCTTGCGGGGAGTCTCGGCGTCGAGTTGGAGAATCACGACGGCGAGATGGAGAGTGTCGGCGTCGGGGCGGAGAGTCCCGGCGTCGCGGAGGAGACGGCGATGGAGTATGGCCATGACGTGGAGGTGGAGAGTCTCGACGTCGGGGTGGGGAGTCTCGACGTCGTGGAGGAGGGGACGTCGATCGAGTGTGGCCGCGGGGAGTTGGTGAGCGGCTTGTATGGTGGCAGCACCGGCGCCGAGGGGGACCATCGGCGTCTTGGGCATCTCGTGCCCTGGTGGTGTATCTGGCGTCTCGACGTCGAGGAGATGGGGAGTGTTCATCTCTCTGAGTTTGACGTCTGGGGAGGTCAGGGGCACGGCGATGTTCTCGTGCGATATCCTGACCTCCGTCATCGGTCCGCTGTCGGCGTCGCGGTGGAGATGTTGGTGACGCCGAGCGGCTTTCGCGACGTCGACGAAGTTCCGGCGTCGGGGACCTATGGTATTCAACTTGTTGAAGGCGGACTTTCTTGGCCTTGCTGAGTATTTTAACGGGGGCGCCGACAGACTCGTCGGCGTCCGAGGTCCCCTCGACGTCGAAAGCGGATTTTGAAGACTTAGGTTGGTGAGTCTGTCGGTCTACCTCGGCGTCAGCTATGGTGCGTTTTGAGCGACCAGAGCTATCCAACGACTCGGCTGTTGCTGGCCGGTCATGAGAGTCCTCTCCCCAGTTGGAGGAATGGGTAGACCGAGGGGAAAGAACCGGCATTTGCGCAGGGGGGAGATCTTCCTCTGCGTGGTGCCCCAAGGCGGCAGGAATTGCCGCAGAAGTTGAAAGGACTGGGCTGGAAGGAGCCTTCGATTTAGAGTCCTCGCGGCGGTCCTTACGGGGGGGGACCATCGCCTTCTTGGGCCTTGTTTTGTCCTTTGGGGCAGCCGGTGTTTGGGGAGGTAGAGGGGGGGCCTTTGTAGAGGCCTTAGTCTTCAGAGGGCGGCTCGTGCTAGGAGTGTTGGTGTTCGCCGGGTGGGACTCCATGGGGGCAAGAGACTGTTCCCAAAGAAAAGCACGTAGTCGTCCCTGACGGTGCTTGAGTGCTGCCCTAGTTAGTTTTTTACAGTGGGCGCACTGGTTAGTTTGGTGTCCCTCGCCCAGACAATAAAGGCACAAACTGTGTCCGTCTTTGAGAGGGATCTTGTTGGTGCAGTTGGAGCACCTCTTAACGGGGCCCGGAGGCCATAAAATGGCGCCGGGGTCGAGGGAGAGGGAGGGGACTCACCAACCGTCGAAGGTAGAAGAGGAGGTCCGAAACGAAAAGGGAAGAATACAAACCCCGAAAGGGGTTGGAGGCGATTCCCGAGGGAATCGGGTAGAGAAAAAACAATAAAGATGTCGAATATTTCCCTTTTCCGCAGGAGCTGAAGAATCGGTGACCGACCACAGCGGCGGAAAAAATGGAACTGAGCACGCTAGCGCGGGAAAGGAGGAGCATGCGCAGAGAGAAGGGGAGGTCCTAACGGCCACAAGCTTGATACATGCCGGTGACCACTGCGCAGGCGCAGTAGAACCCTCAGTGTGAACACACAGACGTCTCGAAGAAGAACTAAAGGTTCAGAATGGCTTGGAGACTTAATTTCAAACCCGTTCAATCAAAGGTGATTGTCTTTGTTAGATAGTATTTGATGAGAGTGTTAGCTAATTTAAGAGATGTGGTTCGGGATCCTCACATCACACTGCCCTGCATCCTCTCTTTAGAGGAGTGGTTCTCAGCCATGACTTCAAATATTAGTGGTACACAGAGCAGGCCTATTATCCTTATGCTCTACATCTGGGCTTTGTGGAGGAATCTAGCAGTGGCCAAGGGGCATGCCAGCCAAGACAATCCTTTAATCCAGTAGTGGCCAAGCTTCAGCCCTCCAGATGTTTTGGACCACAACTCCCCCACCCCTTTGTCACTGACAATACAGGTTTGGAATTCTGGGAGTTGTGGTCCAAAACATCTGGAGGGCTGAAGTTTGGTCACTAATGCTCTAATCTAACCTAGCAAACCTAGAAGTACTGGTTATCAAACACAACATTGGCACAGACTGAATAGCCATTATATTCAAATACTGAAACTAACTGTGTAGAATATGCACTGTTATTTGAATATCAAGAATGATTTTAAAAGGCAAATCTGCAGAATCTCTTCTTTGTCCTTTACCTGGCACTTGCTTTAATCTCCCCTTTATGGGACAAGCCAGGTGAGTTGTTTTGGTTACATCTTCCCTTGAGAGAGACCGGGAAAAAAAGGGAAAGGAGAAAAGGATTATGTCAAACACAAGCTGGTTCCCATTGAAGCGGTAAATATGCAGATCAGTACAAGGTTCAGACAACTGAGGGTTTCTCCATTAAAATAAAAAATCCCTAAGCACACAAAACTATAGAAAAGGGTTCTAGTACAAAAAGAAAAAATCCATCTACAAGGATGGTTGGCAGGATACCTCTGTGAAGGTGCTTCTGCAGAGGGAACAGATCCAGTGCAAGGACAAAGAGAGGACACATTTCACATGGCAGGTGAACTGTATTTGGCACAGGCCAGGGGCTGGAGTGCTATATTGAACAAATATACCCCTGAGAGGGTAGAGGTGGAACCCTGGTGCCTAGAAACAGAAGGAGGACACGAAGACGTTAGCCGAACCCCAAGTGAGAAGTAAACGAGGGGTGCATTTTATTCAAGAAACAAGCAGGGGAGGTTGATCCTTACTGGGAAGAAGGGTCTTTGGATGGAGGAGCCAGGACACATAGGCAGCTCGAGGCAATGTAAATGCAATAGACGTTGCTGGACCTGAAATTTAAAGAAACACAAACTGGATTCTAAAAAGAAGTACTACAGCAGGAAGCCATTTATGACAGCTTGGATCCTTGAGGCGCCAAATACCTACTTTTGTCAAACAGTTACACTCATTTTGTGCCTTTCCCAAGTGAACAGCGAACGCAACTCAGCTTATCACAATGCCACCAAGTACCAAGGACACAAAGCTGGCAGTACGATCAACAAGTGTGTAGGGATTAACATTTAAATTGCTTTCTTAAGAAGCCACCATTATGGCTGTTGTGGGTTTTCCAGGCTGGTTGGCCATGTTCTGGAAGTTTTTCTTCCTGACGTTTTGCTAGTCCCTGAGGCCAGCATCTTCAAAGGGCAAGGAGCTCAGGGAACTAGGAGTTTGAGAACAGCCATCAGATCCTGGCCGTGAAAGCTTTCGAGAATAAATCCATAATTATTTCACCCAAGAAATATATCAGAATTTCATTTAAGCATAGATCATGGAGTTCTTACAACACCTATTGAATTGTCAGAGAAAATAATACAAATGTGGAAAATAATTCATTTTAATGTGGTTCTTCTTTCCTGATACACCAAGATGTGTGTTTTATGCAAACTCAAAATCTTAAAATGACATTGACATTGGATGCTCAGGTCTCGGTGGTGACCAGGAGCGCACTCACCTAGTTAGAACTCGGGTGTACTTGTTTTTGGAAATGTCTGACATGGTTATGGTAACACATACTTTACTTACATCCCTTTTGAACTACAGTGACACGCTCTATGAGGAGTGGCCGTTGAAGACATTTTGGAAACTTCAGCTGGTTCAAAATGCTCTTGTTGGGGGTAATGACTTTCAACTTTCCTTGTCCTTCAGTGTTGTAAGCTATCTTGAGTTCTTTCCAAGGAGAAAGGCACGGTGAAAATGTGGCAACTCAATCAATCAACAAGAGCGCCCTAGTTCAGGTCTTCACATACCAACTACAGTGATGCTTTGAATTACGAAATTAGTCTGTTCCACCGGATCTTTTGTAATTCAAAATTTTCATAATTCAAAAGGTGGTTTCTCATAGGAATGCATTGAAAACCAATTAATCCGTTTCAAAGGGCTAAAACCAATTAATCCATTGAGGGCTAATCTTTCCCTTCTTTGCTGGATCCCCACAGGCTTCCCATAGGAATGCACTGAAAGCTTATCGTAATCTGTTCCCTTTGGAAGCAGTGGAAGACTAGCCCTCAATGAGCTATCAAAACCAGGTGGAAGGTGGTGGCCAGTAGAGGCCAGCCGCTTTACTCCTGCCATCTGGTCTTGCCATCTGGTCTTGCATCCAGAAGATGGAGTAAAGCCACTGGCAGCCGCTCGCCACCGCCACCCAGTTGGTTTTGACAGCTCAGTGAAGCCGCTGCCCCCCTCCCCACATCGGGTGGCGGTGAGGAGCGGTGGCCACTGACTTTACTCCAGCTGGTAGGTGCCTGAAGTGAGACCCGGGGCTAGAGAGAAGCTGCTAACCGCCACTTGACACCTGCCTATGGGGAGGGGGGCAGCCACTGGCCTAACCCAGCAGAGGGCTGAGCGGGCGACACAGGGAAGTCATCACTCACCCGCTCAGCCCTCTGCTGTGTCAGGGAAGCTGGGTCCCTGTCCCGACCCAGCAGGGGGATCCCGGCTCTGCTTTTAAAAGACCCGTGCACACATTGCAAACAGTGCAAGCCCTGCACAGGTGTTTTAAAAGCAGATTTTTGCTGCTCCAGCCCTCGGCGGAGGGGCTGGGGAAGGGGGGAATCACCCCCGCCTGCTCCTCCCCGCAGGTGTCGGATCAGCAAAAAACTGCTTTTAAAACATCCGTGCACGCCATGCAAAATCACGCCAGGTGATATGGCATACCTGGAGACTTTGCGCTCCTGGTTCTGGAAAATAATCCTGGCTCCTGGTAGCATCCCCTGAAGATCAAGCAGGAAGACATGGTCGACATAGACATCCAGCAGAAGTGGGGAGCTGGCTGTAGGTGAGATGCTCAGCTTCACAGTGTAGTGCCAGGGTAAGCAGTTCCCTAAACATGAAGGGGGGGGGGGAGAGAGGCAACAGGCTGATCTCCTAACCATGAATCCATCTCAGAAAGGCTACCCTCAGCAGATGTGTATCAGGTCCTTCAGAGTTAATCAAAAGATTTATTTATCCCCTTGCAGAATCATTCTCAAACAGCTCGTACATCCTTATTAGGGGAAGCTGGTTTACAAACAGCAATGCTCAAAAGGCCGCTTTAAAGTCTAATCCTCTTTCCAGTGGGCCTCTATGCTTACCTTTCTTCTTCAAAGAGGAAACAGCAGGTCCACACAAGCTCCTCTCCACTATCTCTCCAGAGAAAGAGACCAGGGAGTCTGTAAAGCTGAAGAGAGGGAATCGATTACAGATCTATCAGTCGCTCAGATACTTGGGAGACCATCACACAGTCCCTGAAAGAATGATGTGTTTACTGGAACGTTGGCCACCCTCATCAGAGTACGGGGCAGGAACCCGATTTAAAACACAAGCAGATCCTGTACTTGGTTATCTGGAGCTGTGCTGAGTCCAACCCCCTTCCAGACGAGAGATACTCAAAATTACTCTGCTCCGGGCCTAACTGTCCATGTGTTGTGGCTACTTCCCTAAGTCAGAAGAGGCATGGATCAGACAAAACTTGCTTGCTTCCTTTTCTTCTTCGCCTCTTACCCTGTACAGCAGGCTATGCTTGCACTTCACGATTGGTTGAACTTGGAAGAGACGCAACACAATCACATCAGTTTCAGCAGGTCTGTTCTGTGTATGAATAAAGCCACTTCATTATCTCCAGATTTCCTATTCGATATGGCTGACCACCCGCAGTATTTACTTATCCTATCTGCATGTTGCCTTGTCTTATCAGTTTCACTCTGCATTTGCAGGTGTGAAGCTTTAAGCCTACAGGGTGCTTGAGAAAAGTGACAAACGAAAGTTAATTTCATTAGCCTAAAAGCTTGGCGTGGGTCAGTATAGAAGCTAGGACTGTTTGGTGTATTTAACTGTAGAAACGGCACTGTTTTACAACAATTTGCTTAAGTGTTGAAGCACTTGAACATCCCCCCCTTTTTTTTTTGGCTCCTCATTCTCTTCAGCCTGACACGCCCTTTTATTTCTTTGTCTTCTATTTTCTTTTCATCTTCTCCCTCACTGTCTCTTCTGGAAAAACTGACCATGGATGGCAGATGTATTGGGGTGCTGTTTTCTACATTCTGTGCATTTTTGTGGGTCCCCACCCCCCAGAAGCTATTACTGTTTTTTTTTTCTGGTGAAAAGACAAAAGGCTACACTAAAATGCCATCAATTCGGAAAGCGAGTAGAACAATCAACCAAGACTAACGAAAGGTAGTGCCAGCAAGGTATAAAACTAAGTTGGAGTCATATTAGAGGCAAGTGTCAGTCCCACGCTGCTGTGGATTTACACAATGCTGGCTTTTTGGGTGCCCAGAATACTGACAAAAGGCTTTACGTGGACGAATGCAGCCACTGCGAACTACAGACTAGATGGACAAGAGGTTTGTGTGTGTCGTGTTGTTGCAAGTTGTGCTCAACACTCTAGACCAGAGCCCACATTTTCTTATCCACAGCTGGAGATAAGTTGGAATTAAAGGACAGAATATAATCACCTGTACCTTTTTTTAAAAAAAAGATAATAGTGAAGAGTCAAGAGGAATGATAGAAACATCCCGTTGCAACAGATGTGGTGAAGTGGGTTGTGTGAAACTAGGACTAGATCCCCACTTGGCCATGGCAATGCACTGGAGGACTGGAACTAGCAAAACAACAGGCACTCTTTAAATACAGTGGTACCTCTACTTATTAATTTAATCCATTCCGAATGCATGCTCATAAGTCAAACAACTCGTAAGTAGAGCAGCTGTATCAAAAATAATAATCAAATAAATAAATAAATAAATTTAAAAAATGTGTAAGTAGAGCAGACCACATCTAAAATTTGTAAGGCAGCAGTTAAAACGCCAACAGTTTTCTGCTCTTAAGTCGAATTGCTCGTACATAGAGCCGCTCGTAAGTAGGGAGGTACCACTGTATCTCACTTCCCTTGAAAGCCCTCTCAGGATCGCTACTGACTCAGTTCCAACTTGACAGTATGTAACCACAGGCAGATTACTGGAATTATTCCGTATGAATAACAAGTGATCCCTTAGTAGTATCACCTTAGCAGTACCATATGACAGAGGTAAAGCCAGAATACCTGGGGCTGAGGATCTCTGCAATCGAAAACTGATTTTGTTTCCTCTCCGACACCGGTGAAACCATCTGAAAAAGAAATGTAAAGAGTCTTCCTTTTTCCCCTTTTCCATCCAACTTCTCCTCTAGCTCGAACTAGCTCATCTGCGGTACAGCTGGGCTCCTTCTCATGACTTAAGACACCCTGCATTCCTTACTCTCAATTCCCCATCGGCTCCAATTCAGAAAACTAAACGGGGTGGCCTGTAGCAGCTCTCGGTTTCCCTGGTGAGGCCACTGCCATCCAGAGCAGCACCAGGAGAGAGAGAGATGGCAACAGGAGAAAGAGACCTTGAGCAAACAGGCCGATATAGGAAAAAGCAATGTTAAACTGTTCTACTCTGTCTTGCATGGCTGAGGGATTCTTAAGATGTCTCGCCGTTTCTCTAATGGCCTGGCCCACCTACTACCACTATCTGTGCTATTACTCCTGGCCTATCTGTCCAACCTCTCAAGTGTTGGAGCCCCCCCCCCCGGTACACCCTCTCAATTCACAAAGACTGCCTACCCCTATTATGAACTATGCAACAAAACCTGAACAGACACAAACACAGCTACTGTAGCAGCCTCCAGCATCTGGGCCAGGAGACACTCTGAGCCACAAAACTGCCTACCTGCGAAACGTGGCTCACGTGCTGCAGGTAAGCCTTATCTGGGACCAGCAGAAAAGAGAAACAGCTCAGGCCATTCCCGGGTCTCCCAGGGGCCAGCGGGACACACTTGTCAAGTACGTCCAAATCCTGCAGGAGGGAGATCATTTGAGGTCCAACGCAAAATTAAATTAAACCATGGTGCAAGATGTATACAGAGAAGTCGAAATGCTTTTTGTGAAATGTGGGGAGAAATACAGTAGGACCCCAGTATCCGCTGGGGATTGGTTCTAAACCTTCCCATGGATAATGAAAACCGTGGATAAGAGAGAGCACCAAAATGTTCCCCAAAACTGCTGTTTTGTGATAGTAACTTGCTTTATAGCTGCTGTTTTGCAACAGTAGCTTGCTTCATAGCCGCTGTTTGTGATGGTAGCTTGCTTTACAGCTTCTATTTTAGGACAGTAGCTTGCTTTACAGCTGCTCTTTGTGACAGTAGCTTGCTTTGTGGCTGCTGAATTATTTATTTTTCCTCTGCCAACCGTGGATAACAATCAGTGGATAATGAATCAGTGGATACGGGGGTCCTACTGTAGGTGACTCACAAAAGAAAATGGTTCTAAAGGTCGGGATCAAGGATTCGGCCCTCGGCCTGGGATAGGGTGCCAAGAGTGGCCAGGCAGCTGGAGACAGAATCTTGAACCAGGGCTGCCCAGGAAGACAAGCTGATTTCATATTGGGTGCCAAACGAAACAGTCGGAGTGGCAGAATATTGCTCTTTCCGGCTTCTTTCTGACTAGGCCCAGCTCACTGTCAACCCTCGTGAAGACAAAAGAGCACAGAAACACACTATGATAGGGATCTTATAAGGCTAAACAATTACAGAGAAGACAGGAGTTGGTTTATTGTCATCAGCTGAAAAATGAAATGTCTGGGTTTTGGTAAATATTTGTTTGAAAAAGTGTCTGTTCTGGAGAGTTTGGGGGACTTCACAGATCAGCACGGAGGAGGACACAGGAGGAGAAAGAAGAGAAGGTATGAATATAGTTCTTTATTTGAGGAAACTTCCACTGAAGAAAAGAGCCTTCTGTGAGGAGGGGAACATAACTTACTTTTTGAAAAGTAAAAACAAGATTACAATTTTGAAAGTGAAAAAGGGTGATTTTTCACCCACTCTGGTAAGAAATGAAATCAATGACAACTCATGTAGGATATCTGAAAAAGCAAACTGTCACTCTTACCGAGCACTCAGGGAAGATGAGCTGGTATACATGATCAGGGTGCAGAAATGAGAACCAACGGAGTGATTTCTTACGGAACACAAGCAATACCTAAAACAAGAGCAGCCGAGACTATGAAAGGGCAAGTAAAAGAGAGAAACATGCCCACCCAACTTTTTATAGCCAGCATAATTGACAAATTATGTTTCAGATACAGTACACAGTGCAGCTTTTGTGCTATTAATATTTCTGTGAGGAGAAAAAGTAAGAAACAGCTGCAGAGCTCTGTTTAAGTATGTCTGTGAAGATTCTCAGTCATCCAGGTGAGTTTATCTGGAAGTTGAGTCATGGCAACTGGACTTCCTTTTTCTTGAGAGATTGAAACCTTTCACTGCTCATCCAAACAGCTTCTTCAGTCGGAAGCTTCATCAGTCTGATGAAATGTTAGAGAACATTCAAAACAGACTTAAGATATAGGATAACAGATTTAACATCAGACAATACGGGGTCAGTTCAATATGAAAACCCAGTTTGGAGAGCAGTTTAAAATAGTTCTTTAGCACTCGAAATAATGGGTCTGACCCGTAGCAATGTTTTATAAATCCATTACTATAACTGGAAAAAATCAAATAAATTCAATAAATATGTGTTTTAATTCTTAAAGGACGAGACTGTCTCAATGCTCGTAATGGCAACTCCCTTTAGACAATTCACTACAGCCGCTTGGGCTGATTCTATGTTTGTAATCAGTTGTTGCTTCTTTTCATTGGCTAAAGTATAAGTTCTTTGGACATTTAGAAGAGGAATGGGATTTTTTTAAAAAAAGTTAATTACAGGTAATGTATACTTGTCTGAAGAAAATGGTAAATATGTAGCAGCTCACTAAAAAAATAGCATAGCCTAAGCATATCTATATGTATTATGACAGTAGGAATTTATACCCACTTTTCCTCAGTATTGTTTCAGATTTATGGCAAGCTTTTACTTCTTTTACTTTTACCTAGTACTTAGGGTAATAAGTTAAGACAAACATCTGTATAACTTTCTCCCAGCAATGTAAACCACCTTGGGTCCTTTTTAAGGAGAAAGGAAGGGTGAAAGCATTCAGGAAACAAACAAATTTCTAGATCAATGGAAGTGATAGTACCACTCTATTCTGCTCTGGTCAGATCCCACCTGGAGTACTGTGTCCAGTTCTGTGCGCCTCAATTTAAAAAGGACGTTGACAACCTTGAGCAGGAACAGAGGAGGGCAACCAGGATGGTTAAAGGTCTGGAATATATTCCTTATGAGGAGCGCCTTAGGGAGCTGGGAATGTTTAGCCTTCCAAAAAGAAGGCTGAAAGGGGAATATGGTAGCCAAGTTTAAATATTTGAGCGATTGTCAAATCAAAGAGGGGGGCTGGCTTGTTTCCCATGGCTTCAGAGACTAGGACTTAGGGCGATGGTTTCAAACTACAGGAAAAGAGACTCTATTTGGACATTAGGAAGAATTTCATGACGGTTAGAGCTGTTTGGCAGTGGAAGATGCTGCCACAAAGGAGGTTGGTGGAGTGTCTCCTTCTTTGGAGGTTTTTAAGCAGAGACTGGATGGCCATCTGTCGGAAATACTGTGATGGGGGTTTCTGCATGGCAGGGGGTTGGACTGGATGGCCCTATGAAATTTTAATTTTAAAAAAACACCACCACCACAATACTCTGGAGCAGCAAGAAGGCAAACGTGGCAGCCAAATGCTTTGACAGGCAAACGGACTGTCCCCTCTGCCCCTTCCAGAATGGGCTTTAGAATCCAATCCTTTGGGCCAGGGTTTGCTCATTACTTGCCTGCTTCCCTGTCCTTTGGCATGTGCCTTGCTGCCGGGCTTCACTGGCCTCTTCCCGGCGGCCCGCCTTGTGCTGCTCCGCCTGGCTTCCAGGGTCTCCGGGCTCCTTGCACAGCTCCGCTTGGCTCATCCACTGCACGGTGGCCTGGAAGCAGAGGTGTGCTTCTCGAGCAGCACGTTGGCCTTCGGAAGGCTCCCGATAGTTGCGCTCCAGGAGCCCTTCCTTTTGGATCACCAAAAACAGACGGGAGACGCCACCGGCTTTCTGAGCGCCGCTCTTGGCACGGGCTGGCGGGCTGCCATCCAGGACGGCTCTTCCCTCGTCTGGAATCTCCCCTTCTGGGGATCTTGGCTCAGCTTTTGACCCGTCGTGGTCCTCGGCCCCAGAAGAGGTGCCCTCCAGTGCTCTGAGATGCATCGGCACTCTCTTCCCCGGGGCATGAAGTATCTTCACGTCCTCATAAAAGAACTGGACATAGAGCCTGGGGGGGGGAACAGAAAGGTAGCCTGTGAATCAAGTTTCAGGCCAAGCAAGTGAGGATGAAATGTAGCTGAAGTCTTAGACTCAGAAGTTGTATCTAGTTTTTAATTACGGCGGCCATGAGAAAAGGGGCTGAGACAGGAAAGATGGCACAACCCTCGAGGACTCCTGTTCACAGACTTGGGCCATCCCTCCCAGAAGGGGGAACCCCTAGGGGTAGGTTCTGTGGCCTGGCTTCCCTCCATCTTCACACAGCAGAGTGTCCTCTTTACTGAGGAATCAGCAAGTACCCCTGAGACAGCCCATGGATCCATAGCTCTTGTAAGATTGGAACGAAAACTTAGAGCCTTGAGCACCTCCGATCTCGCCTGATCTTGGAAGCTAAGCAGGCTAGTACGTGGATGGGAGACCCCCAGGGAATACCAGGTGCTGTAGGCGCCTGGGGTAGGGACTGGCAAAACCACTAGAGCAGTGCTCCCCAACCTTTTTATCGCCGCGGACCGGTAAATGTTAGATAATTTTTCCGTGGCCCGCTTGTTTTGTTTTGGTTGCTGTCACTGCAGAAAACCCCGCTTCACACAGATAGGTTGCACAACCCCAGATCGCAACGTACTTTTGATACACACACACACACACACACACACACACACACACACACACACACACACACACACACACACACACACACACACACACACACACACACAAAGGAATCAGGGCTACAGCGACAACCGACACTTCGTGACCCACCTTATCCAAAAAGGGAGCGATCGTGAGCCCGGCGATGTTCATTTTCTGCTTCAGCCCCCCACCGCCCCCTCCCAATGCCTCTCACAGACTCCTTCTTCCTCCTCTCTCTGAGCAGAAGAGGAAGAGGAAGGAGAAGAGGGGAAAGGAGCGATCCTACATCAGCCACACAAGCCTCTTTCCTCTCCCTCCTCACCCGCTGCAAACTTCCC
The DNA here is from genome assembly GCA_029282475.1 of Phrynocephalus forsythii. Taxonomy (NCBI): domain Eukaryota; kingdom Metazoa; phylum Chordata; class Lepidosauria; order Squamata; family Agamidae; genus Phrynocephalus; species Phrynocephalus forsythii. The sequence continues at coordinate 5,288,082 of JAPFRF010000011.1, forward strand.
GTCTGCAGCAGCCACGCTACCAGCCAGCAAGGCAAGCGTGCACACATACGCTGGCGAGGGAGCCCCCGACCCCGAGAAGCACTTCCCGAGATAATCTTATCCCCCCGGCCACAGAAGAGTGCGAACGTGACACGGAGAGCAGAACCCGCATTCTCCCTTCCCCACCCCTTTCCAACAAGTCGCTTTTCTCCCCCCCCTCCCCAGGCGAGCTCAGGGGAAAGAGATCGCTCTTTCGCATTCCCAATCTAGCCTGATCCCCATCCACCAAGACACACAGACACACACACACACCCTACAACTGACATGCTCCGCAGACAAGATCAGCCCTGGCTCTTCTTCGTCCACCCCCACCCAGGATTAAAGAGGAAAAGGAGGCAGGGGGAGACAAGCTCTCCCGAAGACACCCTTCTTCTTCTTCTTCTTCTTCTTAAGTCCTCCTTCCAGAAACAATAATGATGATGATGGGGATGCTGTCCAGAGAGGCTTTAGCCAGGCAGGCACACCACCACCACCACCACCACTACCCGGAAAGAAAGAAAGAAAAGAAGGAAGGGCCCCACCCCCACCCTACCCACCCCTTTCCTCGACGGGTCCTCACAGGTCACCCTTCATCTCAACGCGACTCACACACGCACACACACACAAACACACACACAATCCCTGCTTCTGTGAGTGCCTTGGGGCTTTTCAACAATTTCTGGCTTCCTCTTTCTTATTTTTTCCTCCCTTCAGCTTCCTAGCTCAGGGGCAGCCACTCCCCAAAGCTTCCCTTCCCCCCCCCGTCCTCGGCTTTCCCCCCTCCTTTTCACCTTCTTTCTCCCCCACCCCCACCCCCCCACCCCCACCCCTCCGTCCCCTGGCTCCGGCTCCGTCGCTCTCCTCCACCTCAGCCCAGCCACACGCTGAAAGGAACCACATTTCTCCCTATCTTTCTCCCCCCCTCCTCCGGCAAGCGGGCGCGCGCACACCCTCGGGCCACCGTCTCCCTCTCAACTAATGGCCGGCGAGCCCGGGTTTCAATGGAGCCGCATTGCGCGTGCGCGCGCCCACATGCCCTCGCCGGCTGGCCGGTGCATGCCGTTCCCTCCCGCCCTTTGCGCTCTTTCCCCCCTCCCTTCTAACGGGGGAAATAAAAGTGGTCGAAATCACTCTGCAGCTTAGAAGGCAGGAGCGCGAGAGAACCGGAATTTCTCTCTCTCTCTCTCTCTTGTCCTCAATCACGGTGATTGACAATCACCGACTCCGGCTCCATCCCGTCGGCGGCTCTTAAGGCGGCGGGTGGGGTGGGGGTGAGGGTGGGGGAGTGACGAGGGTCGGGGGGTGGTTGAAGAGGCGGCGGTGGTGGCTCCTCCTGGGGCGGGGGATGGGGGAGGGCGAGAAAAACCCCTTAGTTGGTCCCCCCTTTCCCTTGAAGAGGAAGGGGGAGGCGGGAGGAGGCCGCCAGTTCCAAAAAGACCGACCGACTGACCCGCCACCGCCAAGGCCCGCGCGCCCGGAAGAGGAAGTAAGGTCGCAGCCAGAAGCCGCGGCAGCAGTTGCGACCGCGCCTATGCTGCCGCCGCCGCCGCCGTTACTAGAGGAGCAGCGGCTGCCGCCTTCGCTGCCCCGCCCCCTCCCCCTCCCCCGCCTCCTCTCAGCCTCAGAGGAACGGCCCTCACTTGCTCGCTCGCGCGCTCCCCTCTGGGGGTGGGGGGAGAACCGCTCCCGAAAGGCTTTGTGGCAGTCAGTGGGGAGGGGGTGGGGGGAAGAATACCACGGGCCGGCAGGCTTGGCAGCCCCGTCAGGAAGAAGGAAGTCGGAAGGCTGGGCAGGAAACGGAGGGGCGGGCGGGGCAAGAAACTATGTTCCCGAGCATGCAAAGGGGCCTCCCGTTTCGCCTCCTCTCCCCGCCCCACCGGGCGGCCCGGTGCCGATTGGGCCACGGACCGGCACCGGTCCGCGGACCGGGGGTTGGGGACCACTGCACTAGAGTATTCCTGCCAAGAAAAACTCCATGGACATGGGTCACGAAGAGTTGGTCATGAGTGTAACGACACAACAACAAAAAAAACAAATGGTAAAAGAATATTGCTGCTGCCGCCACTTCTCAGCCTTGCCCTCCTAGTCAAAGCTTATATAGGCCACTTCCTTTTCTCTTTTCAGCGATTCATATTAGGCTCATTGGGCTATTTGGGCTAATGGATAGACATAGGTGGATTGGCTCCAAAATGAACCACGCCAGCACAGCTGGTGCTTGGAACACAGTCCCACCCTCCAGAACAAAATCAACCACTGTCTAACCTTGCTTTACCTCATGTGGGGCAAAATTCCAACCAGGAAGCAGCCTCCAACAAATCATCTTTCCTTCTCCCTGGCGCTGGCCAATCAGACGGGGAGGCAGGAGGATGCATGTCCTTGCAGAGCTCCTGATTGGCCAGCACCAGGGAGAGGGAAAGATGACATGCCGCAGGCTGCTTTCTGGTTGGAGCTTTGCCCCACGCGAGGTAAAGCAAGTTAAGCCAGTGGCTGATTTTGTTCTGGAGGGTGGGACTGTGTTCTGAATGCCAGCTGTGCTGGCGTGTTGTTTTGGAACCAGTCCTGTTCCGAAACGAAACGCCCAAGTGTACTAATGGATTGTGCTTCAAAACCACAGAAGGAGGGAAACATGCCTTGTTCTCTTTTCCTTTATATACTCGTGTGACTCCAGCTCTTGCCAAGAAGGAAAGTCACTTTGAAGGAATCGCTCCATGACCAGCTGAAATATTTCTATCTGCAGAAGACACCCTACAACAATGACAATAACAAAAGAGACACAGCATGTGCATATTCTGACCCATGGCTATGCCCAACGAAACAACTCTAGTAGTCTTCACAGTGCCACAATATCTCCCTCCCCTGCCGCTCGTTTGCTTTTTTGAATGGGAAAATCAAATTGGACTCAGACCCCACTGTGAAAGCCAGCCGTGGCCAAGTTTTCTGGTAAGGCTTGTAGGTGGCCTTGCAAGCAGGGAAGGAGGAACCACGGGCTCCTCTGCCCACCCCCCACCACCCATTTTTCTGGACTGCAGAAAAGCCCACCTGCAGCTGAACAGAAGAGCTGACCGATACCTGCACCTTTCTTTTTCAGAAATAAAGTCAGGCATTCATGTTAAACAAGCCTCAGCCCACCACCCCATCTGCCCTTCCCACAGCATGTAGTCTCAAAAAAATGGATATGGCACAAACCTAACAGAGATGTATCAGCAAATGGTCGGCCATCTCTGTAGAATATTACACAGGGAAATGTTTTAGTTTTGTCCCGTAAGTGGAGGGAGCCTCTTCTGGAGCACTCGAGCACTCCCAACAACACCTACCCACCCAAAAGAAAAAGAAAGTGGGTGGGTGGGGGCACATGAACATGAGGAACAAGAAAAGATGCAAATATGCAGTGCTCGACGGATGCCTCCCTGTGCCTTTGGTGAGAACAAGACCCTCCCACCCATTTCCCAGAGGCCTCCTCGTGAGAACCCAAGCAGCCCTCACAGAAGCCCCAGTTAGGACACTTGCCTTGGCCTTGCTCACCTTAGATGCCAGACGTTCTACCACCCTGGCAGCCTTGGGGAAGATCAAAGTTGTGCCACTTACCACCCGCGGCTGAAAGCTCTCTGCTGATAAAGTGTCGTAGGACCAGGCCATTCTTCGGTTTAGTTCCTGGGCGCTCAGGCTGCAAACCTCTTCGACGGACCTCAGTTGCTGCCTTGGACTGAATGTTTCCCAGCATTTTTTCACGGCCATGGTGTGCAGCAGAGAGAAGGGTGGGATCTGGCATGGCCTCTCCAGCATCTGAGTCTTAGAGAAAGGATGCAGACAGTCAAAGTACCCCAATGCCATGCGGAACAAGCTCCAGGTTCAGGGAAGGGAAACTACCTTGTCTATGGGACACTGGTGGCTTTCTGCCAGGATTTCCTGATCGATGTTTCTTTCTTGTTCTCTAGAGAGCCCAAAAGAATCCAGGATGGGAACAACAAACTTCTCTGCTGCACCCGCAGCTTGCTGAATGAAATAACAGAACCTAAGAGGTACAAAAGCATCTGTTTGTTCCTTGAGAGTTAAGGCAAGCATTCACACACACACACACACACACACACACACACACACAGATAATTTGGAAAAGAAGTAATACAAATAGCACAGCAGGCAAGAGAGAATAGACACGAGGCACACAGGCACAAACTCATGGAAATCCCTGCTTGAATCTATCCTCTACAATAAAACTCTTTGTTGCCTTTTACACTTTTTCCAAAGCAGAGGTAGGGAACTTGGTATTTTTGACTACCTGTCCCATAAGTTATGGCTACTGGTTATGCTGGGTAAAGATATAAGATGCAAAACAGCTGAAGGGCAATAGAACCCTGGTATCCGCTGGGGATTGGTTCCAGACCTTCCAGTGGATAATGAAAACAGTGGATAAGAGAGAACACCAAAAAATCCCTCCAAAACTGTTTTGCGACACTAGCTTGCTTTACGGCTTCTGTTTTACGATAGTAGCTTGCTTTACAGCTGCTGATTTTTTTATTTTTTATTCTGGCAACCGTGTATAACTGAATAACTGGATAATTAATCAGTGGATATGGGGGTCCTACTATACATGACATTTGACATTAGAATAGATCCTATCCAGGATTGTGACAGGATTTCAATATTAATGTTTTAACTGTAATTTCTTCTTTACTTGGGAGATTAGCAAATACCCTGAAATCTGGGTTGTTTTAATTGATTAGATTTGTTGATTACAAAAAAAGTCTATTGTACTAAAAGTGGCATCCGTAGCCTGGTAGCTAGATGGGCAGCACAGAAACCAACCAACCAACCAAAACAAACAAAGAAAGAAAGAGGAATTTCATTCCCCCTTCTCATAAAATGGTGCCTACTATGATATACTTGTAAAATATAAAATGAAAGTACTCTGCCCTGTTCAGCAATATTACTGCTGCAGATACTCCAATATAGCAGATTCATACACCAAGGAAAGTTGGTTGTACAGAGAGACAGTTCAAAAAAATATTTTCGTAGGGTCTTTCTGAATGTTCAGCCAAAATAGCCACATTTCCCTAAAATGCCCAAGAGTAGCAGGAAACTGCCACAAACTACAGATGTCTGTCTGAAGAGAGACAAGATAATGTGCACTGAGAGTTAAGTTTTTCTGAGTAACACCTACCTACCTCTGCTCAAATGTCTCTAGTAAGTGGACCAGGTGCAAATAAAGTGGCAGGCTTAAATTATAACGCAGGAGCAGCCGAATGTAAAGATTTCCAAAGGAGGCAGCGAAAGGCTGATGTAATGTGCTATATTTTGAAAAACTCTTTAGTGCAACAGTGCTGTGCAAACAGGCCCCGAAAACCGGTAAGGAAGTAGCCACCAGTTCTTGCATAAGATGGACATCTCGAAGCTGATACAAAAAAATATGATGCATTAGCAGAAAGTAAATAAAAATGTTCACAACTTCCCTACAGCTTCTAGACAAAGATCTAAAGGTTTTGCCCTAAAGCCCAACTGCCAACCTGATTATATTTTGAGAGTTTCAGAGTTTTCTCCAAGAGAGTGGTTTTCAAACAGCGATAAGTATAGCAACTTAAGATAGTTGTTTGGGTGTGTTCGCACAATATTTCCTAGCACAGGTGCCAAAGGTGGCACTCGGAGCCCTTTCTCTGGGCACCCAACCAACATCGCCCCTTCACAGCCACCTGGATTCAAGTTAAATTGCTGCATTGGCACTTTGTGAAAAATTAGTGGGTTTTGAATCACAGTTTGGGTGTTAAGCAGTTTTGGCAATGATGGAAGGTGCCACTCTGAGTACATGTTCATACCGTCAAAGCCAGCTTTCTCTCATCTTCTCTGTAACTGATATGATATCTACATGCTGTCAGGTGGTATCATTTGTGGTGGGGTTGAGTAGGGAGGTATCTAATGTCCAGTGGAGCACACACATTTCCATGACACGGAGACAGCTCTCAATGGCCACTGTTGCTGCCGACTCAGCACTCTGAGCCACACAGTGCAACAGGGTGGAAAATCGTATTATAAATCTTAGCTCTGAGACGGATTGATAACCGTCTGTCACAAACTACATCAGTGGGCACATAGTTGGGTACACCCAACTGTCACCAGAAAACTGTTAAGAGAGGCCAGCTAAGCATTGCACACAGCTGCTGGTGTTCTTGCATAGCACTTTTGACCCAGTCAATGAGGGGTTCTGACAGCCCCTGGTTACTGAGGATCCACCAGATCAATTAATGTGGGAGACAGTCAAATGCATTCTCCCGGTCTAGGAATGCTATGTGCAAGAGTTCAGTCTTCTCTTGGTGTTTCTCTCTGAGCTGACGAACTGCAAAGATAACATCAGTTGTTCTGCATCTTTTGATAAAGCCGCATCAGTTGATGGTGGGTTGGACAGTGTTGCAAATGCACTGGTCCAGAATTTTTTTTCAAGGAGAAAATAATAACTCATGTTTATGTCCTTAAAATCTATTACTGTATTTTAAAAAAGGTGAAGTGACACATGCAGCAAAGCAGAATGTTTGTAAAAATATATAAACATGTCGTTCTTGGAAAAGCGTACTTTTTGTTTCTCTCACGGTGTGATGCACATTCTTTGATCATAAAATAAGAAAGGCTGACAACCATGGCTCTAGAAAATCGCTTGAGCGACCATGTCTGAACATACCCCTTCTCAAACCGACATCTCTTTGCACTGGTCAGCTTTACCACTGGTGCCACATTTGAAAGTAAGTTACTTTCCTCCTCCTCTTTTTAACCACCATCTCTGCATACACATCATATATTTTCACAACGCCTGGGAATCTCAGGTCTCTTGCCCCTAATCGTACCTCTATGTGTGCTCCTGGTCGGAGTCCACGGCCTGAATGCAACAATGGCTGGTATGTAAGACAAAGTATGAACCTGTTATCCAGTTCAAAGAGGCCAGCTTGGGCATTGAGCACTTTGGTGATAGTGCCCTGTAAAGGGTACAGAGAGATCCAGTGTTATAAATAGTAATTCAAGTAAGTGTTATTTGACATATGTTTTCATGGACTGCAACCCACTTTCGTCAGGTGGAGATTCACAGTTTACAGTCCCTGGAAGTTTAAACCAAATAAAACTTGTTTTAGCTTTGGATGCTGCTAGACCCATTTCTGCTTTTACTGTAACAGAAACTGTAAATGGTACACATTGCTCCTGAGAAACCCAAGGACTCCTGGCTAAGATTTCTGTAGTTTGAAAACGAGGAAACTTAAAATTCCTAGCAGGGTTCTCTCCGTACACATGATACGGATAACTTACTGTATAGGAACTCATCATGGACGTCTTAACTGGCGCCAGAGTATTCTCTTCCTCCTCCAACTCCAATAAATTGTTGGACGTCACACAGGTTATGGCGGGAGCAGATACAACTGCACCTCCCTCAGAAGCATTAGGCAAAAATGGATCCTTCACATGTTCTATACAATGAGGAAGAAGGTCTGAGGAAGAGCAGGCAAGGAATACCTTCAACCTAGAGGCTTTGAAGCCGGATATCTTCAGATTAGTCAGGATGTACCAACATCCCAGCTGCAGTGCATTATGCCATACCAACTGAGGGGGGTTCTAAAGGAGAAACATCAGAAGGCATGTCAGAATTGAGTGCACTCAAAAAAAAAAAACCCACATCCCTTCAAGATCTTCCTCCACCAGATCCAACATGCTCCATATATTCTTAGAGGTAGCTGCAAATATATATCAATAAACACACCTGAGGGTTATGTGTCACGGTGACCACCTTCCTTCCCTACGATGACTATACCAACTAGTTACTATAGATCACGAGTGTGAATTTTGCCTGTTCTCATCTGAACTTAAAAATATCCACTGCACAAAATGGAGAACTGGATCTTCAGCAGCCTCACAACAGGCCTCAACTTTTTAAGGCTATCTTGCACAAGTGCACCTTTTTTTTGGCATAAATGTTTTCCCTCCCTCAAAAGCAGAAATGATCTTTAGAAGTCTGAGGTGTGAGAAATGGGGTGGGTAACCACGTAGGCATTATACAGTGAATTTAACATTCTGCATGATTCTTGTACAGTAAACCCCCACCTATCTCAGAGGTTAGGTACCCTACCCGACCCACAATAATTATAAATCTGCAATATGTGGGTGCTGGGTCAGGTCGGGACTGGCGCTGCCCCAAACGCGCCTGCAAGGGGCTTTCCAGTCCCCAGAGCCCCCAAAAGTGCTTTCTAGTGATCTGGAGGTCACTTCTGGTTTAACGGAAGTCACTTCCGGTTTGCTGGGAAGCACTTTTGGGGCCTCCGATGGGCCTGGGAAGGCCTTTCCTCCTTACCCCAGGGGGCCTTTTTTCATATACTGCAGACCCGCGATATACCGGGACCGCAGTATATGAACCACGAAAGGGCGGAGGGCAATGAAAACAACTTTAGTTCAGTGACACATACTTTAAAATGTGGAAAGAAGGCACAATGCTTTCCCAGGAAATAATCCTTGTGGAGCTACTGCACAAATCAAGCAGGTGATTTGCTGTCCAGGCAACTTACCTGCACAAGTACCGGCACACAGGCAGCCGAAATAGAGCACTTCAGGAAGAGAAAGAAGTAAGTCTTGTGGTGGATACGGAGAATACTGCTCAGCCTCACAAGTTCACCTGCTACGTTCCACTTTGCCTTTGTTTTGCACTGTGGTCTAAACAAAAGGAGAGCCCTTGTGAACCAAAGAAAGGGTCAGATGCCGTTGTTCTGTTTATCTTTCTGAATCCACATCAGGGAGGCAAAATATGTACAAATCTAAAGTTGAATCTGGCAGGAGGAGAAAAAACCCGGCTGACTTACATAACCTTTATAAAGGATACCGTTACCTCGAGAAACACGATCCAAGAGTTCCTGAGGGCAAACCATCAAAACTGTGCTCCAGTCAGAACTGACCAATGAGACCTTGATGGCTAAGGCAAGGTCTAAAGGAAAACAACTACTACTTGAATGTTCCTTCTGAAGAATTTGGCCACTTTCTAACAGTTTTAAGAAACAGGGGCTGTCAATGCACAAAAATAATTATTTTATCCATGTAAATCAGTATTCCAACACAACTTGGCAATTATCTATTTTCTCAAGTAATACTGTCTTTTCCCAGAAAATAATTATATGGCTGAGCATCACGCCAGCTGTCAACATATGACTGATAACTCTGAACACTTACCGGGATCTGAGCAGCTGTGCAGCTTGTCCTGGGTAAAAGAAAGGGACAACACCAACTGTTTTCATTGGACCAGACATCACTTGGATTGGGTCTCCTAAAATCTCCAAATATCCACCCGTGTTTGGGCCACTTTGGGGGATGTATATCCAACCTGGGAGCAGCAATGGAAATCCTAGCCACTCAAGTTTAAAATGCAGGACCTAAATCAAGGGGGAAAAGAATCTCCATTACGTGTAGCCAAGCTACAGCCCTTTCTATGAACATTGGTACATTTGAATATATTGTAGCTAAAGACTTCAGATTTTCCCTTCCACTGCCCACTGAGAGTTTGCATAAATACTTTTCTACAAATCTACTTAATAGCATCAACAAAGAATCTCTAACACATTTTCCCCAGGGCTTAGTAAAGTCCACTTGGGTGGACAACAGCACCTAAAATAAATTACGCACCTATGCACACCCTGCAGCCAAGCCAACATGGCCAGTGGCCATCTCAGTGGTGGTAATGCAGAAAAGTGACTTTTGTAACCTCAGCCAATCTGGACGCTCCACCAATTCAAATGCACAAGTACAGTAATACCTTTGTTTACAAGCATAATTTGTTCCGGAAACATGCTTGTAAACCAAAACACTCTTATATCAAAGCAAATTTCCCCATAAGAAATAATGGAAACTTAGATGATTTGTTCTGGGGCCCCATGGACCACTTACTGTACACGCAAAATGCCCAAACTCACAAAAAAAAGTTGGCTAGAAGTCCAAGTCCACAACATGGTTTAGATACCTGGCTGTGGAATCTACTCTGCCTGGGACTAACGACTAGATTTTACTCTGTGTATTTTAATGTGACAATAATAAAGTGCAATTTGTAGCCCTATACGCACTTGACTAGCTGCCCCATGACTAAAATTGGTTTGAAAGATAAAAAGAATGTTGAAAACAAATTAAATAAAACTAGAAATATAAAGAAAAACAAACCCCTAACCTGCAATCACCTCTGAAAACATTCCTGGCCGGTGCAAGAGAGAGACCTCTATTCCTCTCTCCCTTCCCTGCTTCGGAGGCTTGCCTGAGAAGGAATGGTCTAGAGCAATGTTGGCGACCCTTTTAGAGACCGAGTGCCAAAACTGCAACCCAAAACCCACTTATTTACCGCAAAGTGCCAACCCGGCAATTTAACCTGGGGCTCCAGAGTTCTTTGGAAGAAGAAGCTGTGTAGGAATGCTCCCCTGAGAGATATTAGATATTAATACGCACAGATATTAATGATCCAGTAAGCTTCCTGCACAGCATTCTGGGGGGCGTTATTGACTCTTTCTCCTGCACGGGAAAGCCCTGGGAGAGGGGAAATAGAGTCCCTAAGATTAAGATGCAGGAAGCAGATAACTGACTATCTTGTCCTTCCATTCTGGCCACAAGGAACAAACAGACCATTAATGATTACCCTCATGTCATGGGATGGGATAGCAAGCTGCTGGGGTATCAATCATTACCATCCCTTGCTAGGGGACATGACCACATCACAGAAAGCCCTCCCCAGGAGTCCATCAAGCCAATGACAGGCTGACACCTAGGACACCACACAATACCTGTAACTCCGCCTCTTACAGCTAATAAAGGTGTGCCTTGCAAGCCTGCTCGGGGAAGAGAAGAGCATGGCAGCCTGACACTTGAACCCAACCCCGTGTCCGTGTAGGTTATTTCCCTACATATGGCGCCCAACGTGGGGCTCCTTAAGGGCATGCAAACTCCTGAGACTGACTGAGACGCAGACCCTCTCAAGAAGCAAGGAACCGGCTCAAATCCCCATCCAACCCGCCCGTGAAGAGGCTGAGTGCACTAAATCATCCATTGGATCCCAAAGGTAAGGATGGGAGCTGTTTTCTCAGAGTTAGAAAACGGAATTGGAAATGAGCTGGGAAATTTAGTTCAGAAATCAGGGTTTTGCAAGACATGGGTAACCCTAGGAGAGCATCTGCAGGCAGAAGCTTTCATTCAGGAGGAGAATGCGTGGGAATGCAGGCCAGGAGGAGAATTGGCTTCACTTTTAAGGCCTTTAGGAACCATGGAAGCCATGCCAGTAAGAACACAGCCTTTGCCCACAGTCCCTAAGGTGGGATCAGGGGGGCAGGGAAAGATTTGCGTCAGCCAAGAAGTCAGAGCAGAGTCTGGGCAACCCCTGGGTCAGAAACCAGTAGCAGGAACGGAGATTCAGGCAGAAAATTCCAGGGTTGGCAAGCAGAATGCAGGTGATTGTTGGGGGCAAATGGAGATGTCCATTTCACTTCTTCCCCCAGATTTTCAGATGTCCCTACCAATAATTTTTCCACCTAGTGACCTGCAGTTAGGAACAGTGCCCCAGAATCAGGAATTGGTTGAGGAAAGGGAATTCCAAGGGGATTTAGGAAAATCAGCAACAAACCCCGGGCTAAAAGATCCTTCCATTGAGAATAATCCCACAAAAGGGAAAAATGAGACCCCAGAAACAGCTCTCATCAAACCCCAGAAGCAGGAGGGGAAAACTCTTGTCCTGCCTCCAAAAAGCAGAGAGAAACCCCACAGGGAAGAATTGTCCAGAGAAAGCTACCACGTGGGTGAGAAGTTAGAGAAACAGTCTCTAAAATTCATCGAGAGAGGAAGTGTTTCTCTCGTGGAACCTTACAGCAAGCAGCGAAATCAGGTTCACAGGGAGAGATTAATTAGTGTAAAAAAATCCCTGGAAAAATTGCAGGCTCCTGACTTTCCTTACATTGATCAGGAGCGGCAAGCTTTTCAAAAGCATGCAAAGAGTTCAACTTCCTGCTTACTCACCTCAGTGCTGAACTCAAGAAAAAGGTTAGGTCCCAGTGCAGATTCAAGGCACCGTCATTTCAAATTCAGAAGGAAGCATTGGGGATACTTTGGAAAAGAAGATTAAGGATAGATAGAAAATCCTGCTGGTCCTTTGGCTTTTTCCCCTTTGTTGAAAAGCAGAAACTCCCCCCTCTCCTTTTTTTGAAAAGCAGAAAGCTTAGGAATTCCCCATCTTTCCCCCTCCTTTTTCTGAGAAGCAGAAGGCAGTAAGCTTTTCCTTTTCTGAATGTTTGCACAGAGCAAAAGACAATCTTTCCTTCACCTCCCCCACACACACCTCAATGTCCGGCTTTGCTAGAGCAAGGGGGAGGGAAGGAGAGCTAGGATTTAGCATTCTACAGAGCACAAGGCTAGAAAGAGATAGTCTGTCCTGATAACTTAGCTCGCTTCCTCTTGAGGAATAGGAAGCAAGAAAGCTAGGAAAATGTTTCAGAGTTCTTAGATCTCTCTCAGTCCAAGGAAATACCATTCCCTCACGATCTCAGCTCAGAGAGAGCGGGAGGGGGGATGGTGGAGCGATGAATCACGTCACCTGTTGTCAGGCAGAGCTCAATAGCAAAAAAACTTCAAGAAGGCAGGCATTCCATCACCCCCCCCCCACCAGAGGGAGGGGGGAGGATGTTCGTGCTTAAGAGATAAGCCTCTGGCAAACAGTCCTCCCCTTATCAATGCCTGCATGCCAGGATGGGGGGGAGAGACAAGACAAGCCCAAGAGCCAGGCAAGGATGTAGTGAAATTTTAACCAACAGATTTTAACCAAACAACATTCCAAAGCCTTTGTTTAATCTACACAGCAACTTCCTCGCCATTCTATTAGCAAGCCTTTTTGTTGACTGTTTCCAACTGCAAATTGAAGCGCAAACAGCTTTATTTTCAGGACCCCAGAAATCCACAATGCTTGAGATTTAAAAATATATGTATGAAACTAATGACTTTATTTTATTTCCAACCCTCTGCTAAGAGATAATTCAAATTTTTCTCTCAAGGTAAATCCAAGCCGTCCACACTTGTACAATTTTAAGAAAAAATAAAAAGGGAGGAGAAATCCCTGATAGCAGTAAAGATTGCTTGCTTCATTTACCCTGAGAGAAAAAAATAGATAGGCTTTCTTTCTTTCTCTCTCTCTCTCTCTCTCTCTCTCTCTCTCTCTCTCTCTCTCTTTCGCTCACTATATCACAGATGCAGAGTCAGCAGCATGTGGAGAGACCAGAGTTCATCCCATGAGCAGACACGGCAGTTTGGAGAATTCATCAGCAGAGTGGCCCCACAGCAGTGTCTCCTGTACCAACCATGATTGCTTGCCAAACAATCAAGGAACATTCTTTATACAAAGGAACATTTCTCACACATGTGTAAAGCATTCAGATTTGCTTCAGAAGAACAACAAAGGACAATGCGTTTCCCAAACTTAAATGAACTTTGAAAAAGACCTTTCAGCACAACCACACAAACATTTCTGGACATTTGAAGCAGGAAAGAAGATGGCCAGTTAGTTATTCCCTTCCCTCTCACAAATGTGACCGTAGATAGATAGGCAATAATGACTATGTATTCAAGTATGCAATGGGTTCATGTATCGTGTACTTGCTTGCTATATTTCTATGCTTCATGCTATGCATATAAGCGTGTTTCATATGCTTATGTATAATCATGGGTATGTGTCATGCTGTGTATAACTGACCCTTTATCTGATCTACCTCAGAGTTTCACCCATGAAGGGTAGGGCACACACACACATATATAGGGCTCTTACCTTCAGCCAAACACTTTAGGCCACAATTAGATAGCACACCACAGATTAGGATGTACACCCTAGTCTCCCCCAGACCAGATGCAAGAAGCCTTCACTCTTTGCCCACAGCCTAGGATGCCTACCATAATCTTAATGACACCATAAGGAACATGTGGGTGGATTGGGGAACGCCACAAGGAATATCACCTCACAAACTCCCAATGCAAGCAGTGCCACTCCTTCCCTTAGATAGGAACTCCACTCACTCTTAGTGCCAAGCCACATTGCAGTTGCCATGCACAAGATATGCCATGCAGCTTGTTATCCCGGAAGCCCATCTCTAGCACTCAAGAGATTGGCCTAGTCCGTGTTCTTAAACAAAAAAGGGGGAGATGAAGAGATGCTCCCCTGAGAGATATTAGATATTAATACGCACAGATATTAATGATCCAGTAAGCTTCCTGCACAGCATTCTGGGGGGCGTTATTGACTCTTTCTCCTGCACGGGAAAGCCCTGGGAGAGGGGAAATAGAGTCCCTAAGATTAAGATGCAGGAAGCAGATAACTGACTATCTTGTCCTTCCCTTCTGGCCACAAGGAACAAACAGACCATTAATGATTACCCTCATGTCATGGGATGGGATAGCAAGCTGCTGGGGTATCAATCATTACCATCCCTCACTAGGTGACATGTCCACGTCACAGAAAGCCCTCCCCAGGAGTCCATAAAGCCAATGACAGGCTGACACCTAGGACACCACACAATATCTGTAACTCCGCCTCTTACAGCTAATAAAGGTGTGCCTTGCAAGCCTGCTCGGGGAAGAGAAGAGCATGGCAGCCTGACACTTGAACCCAACCCCGTGTCCATGTAGGTTATTTCCCTACAAAGCTGATGTGGTGTGGGTGTTTGTGGGTGTCTGACAAGAGTCTCCCGGCCGTGGGTGCTGCCACGTGACCAGCTTCAAGGTGGAGACTGGAAGCATAACCTGAGGGTGATCTAAAAACCAAGGCTTCCTTCCAGTAAAATGTGAGTGGTGGAGGAGGTCTATTTTCCATGATACAGTGATAGCTCAGTGGCTTAGGTGTTTGACTGTGGAGCTAAAGAGTTTGATTCCATGCTATAGGGCTCCTTGAGAGGGACTCAACTTTTACTTTCATTTAAAAATTGTTTGTATCATTGAAAGAAAAGTTATTCGAAGGGAATTAAATTGTAATTCAGTATGTAACAACAAAATAATCTTGAAATCGAGTGATTTCTGATGATTCAACCTTTTAAAGAAGCAGAGTGGGGAAGAATTGTCAATCTAGGGAACAACATTTCAATCTTACTCTTCAATGTGAGTAAGAACCATGGCAAAGTGTCTGTGAAGATTCTTAGTCATCCAGGTGAGTTTATCTGGAAGTTGAGTCATGGCAACTGGACTTCTTTTTCTTGAGAGACTGAAATGTTTTGCTCCTCAGCCATGGCAAAGAACAAAGCAGGCAACAGGGCCCAACGACAGGACCAGGCATTGTTCTTACCTGTTTGGACGGTACTCCACCGTGTGTTAAAAAGAACAATCCTATTTATATTTGCTCAATTTATATTTGCACTTGTGTTTCAGATTGCCAGCTAAGAATGATAACTTAATTTTGTGGGAAAGATTTAGATTTTAAATAGCATTTTATCTCACGGATCAGAGATAACAGTAGAATACATTCACAGAAAGACTGGCAACCTCTGGGGGCCACATTATGACCATAAAACAAATGTTTTTCATCCTTGACATAGAAATAAAATTATCTGAGAACTTTCCTTGGCTCTTTATCCACAATCTGTTACTCAGCACTGAATTCTGTGGATCTCATGGTACCTTCCTGAGGAGCATCCATCAGGTAAACTTACTGTACAGATGTCTGGGAGAGATCCTGGTGGTTACCTTTATTATCAGAGCTGCATTAAGTTTGTATCAGTGCACAAAATTCTTCAACTGAATAGAAAAATATGTGCATGTGCAATTTCACATTTATTCTGATGAACTCAAACCATTCAGTAGCACAGCACCATGAGATAAGAATCCACTCATGCGAATCCGGTGACGAATCAAGAACAGCTTGGTGGATGCGTCGTCCGGGATATTTACGGTAATTGTATTTAATTATATTTAATTATACCCTTAACCATTCAGTCTTTCTGAGATGGTTATCCTCTTCCACCTGATGAGCAGCGTCAGGAGGGCTGCTTAAAGGAAAAGGGGGACACCTTGCACCTTAATCCCATTTTAATTTTAGTTAATATATTACTCCAGAACAGGCATGCATTGAGGGACACAGAAACATAAGGCGAGACACAATTCAGTGAAGAAAAAGATATCACTGGTTGAAAGACCATTTTGAACTCTGCAGGATCACCACAGAATGGACACTAGGAATTAGGGCTAATATGACCTGTCCTCACTTGAAAAATCCGTGCCCACAATGACAGACACTACAGTGACAATGACCCACACATCCCTTCTTCTACTGAAGTTATTTCACCCCTATTCAGATTTGCCCTAGGTTGGTGGTGGCTACTCCAGATGTTTCAGACCACAACTCCCAGAATTCCAAACCTGGATGGCCAGTGTTGAAAAACTGTGGGAGTTGTGGTCCAAAACATCTGTAGTGTCAAAGGTTCACCACCACTGCCCTAGGGATAGCACATGTGAGGAAGGCAGTGTTCTGGTCCAGGTCCCTCTGCCATTCCTCTACTCATGTGGAAGATGTGAGGCTGCAGAAGAATGCTATAGGATACCTGGAGACTCTAATAACTGAGCCAGAACCACCATTTCTCTCCACTCTGGATGAGCAAATACATGATCTCTATCCCATCTAGTTTGACTGTTTAATTCTGATAACCACAGTAATTGAATGTGTATTTTAACTGTAATAACTAGAACTATAGCAAAGGCTGCCTAGACATTTTATGCACTACATTCACTACACCAGGGCTGTTCAACTTTGAACAGGCCAAGGTCTACTTCTTCCAGGCCAAAGTGCCTGAGGGCAACTACACTAAAACCTCTACTTAGGAATTTTATCCGTTCCAAGCATATGCTCATAAGTAAAAACTTTTGTAAGTAGAGCAGTGGTTTCCCATAGGAATGCATTGAAAACCAATTAATCTGTTCTGGAGGGAACAGGTTTCAATGCGCCATGGCCCTTGAACTGCCCTGCTCGGCTGAGAGAGTGGGCTGTCAGACCCAGAACTTGGCTGGGGCAGTGGTGGTCCTTGGGATGGGGGAGGGAGGGGTGGAGAACTTATCCCCTCACTTTTTAAATTGATGGCCGGCGGGCTACTTTTGAACCCTTCATGGGCTACCAGTAGCCCACGGTCTACCTGTTGGGCAGGCCTGCTCTACACAAAGAAAGCCCTAAGGATCCTCATGAATGAGATTTTGAAGGCCTATAAGCATAATGTCTTCTTAGGAACGACAAGACCTTTTTCATAGCATCAGGGAAAAATGGAATTGGAAGGGGCCTCTAAATCCATTAAGTCCAACTTTCCCAGAACTTGTTTTAAGGGAAAAGGAGAAGATTTTCATGCCATACCACACAGGGCAACATGCCAGTGCTGTCGCGTAGATACAGGCTGCCATTCGGAAGGTCTTTTCCTCCTACTATTTGGTCTGTCAAGTAGCCAAAGAGGATCAGGTGAGTTCGTGGCAAAATTCTGTGTTCGGGCAGAATACCTATGCCCTGGTGTGCCCATGCGTTGAATTCATCAGAGCTCCAGGTCAAATGGCTGCAGCAAGGCATCCGCTGTTGCGACTGAAGCTCCGAGATGGTGACAAAGCTAGGGGGGAATAAAAACATTGGACCAATTAAAATATCAGAGACAATGAACAAACAAATATATACAGTGGAACCTTGACTTGCGTCATTAATCCGTACCAGAGGTCTAGACTTAAGTCAAACATGACTTAAGTCAAATGAACTTTTCCCATAGAAAGTAATGGGAAAGTGGATTAATCCGTTCCAGATGATGAAAAAGACCCCCGAAAACAGCAATTTAACACAAATTTGACTGGGATAGGAGATTCCTTCCAGGGATGTAAATGAAATGTATCTTCAAAGAGAGGAGGAGGCAGTGGAATTATAGTCCACAAGTTATACGCCTCCACTTTTTAATGTTTATAGCAACAATGTTTAACATTTAAGTTTTACTTATTTTTAACCTGACGTTCCAAGTTCTGAACAACATGCTTACCATTAGAGTCCCACAACTGTACAGCTCCCCAACTAAAATGCTTCCATTGTGGACCAGACTTCTGCAGCCAGATTTTTCACAAGACTGAGTCGACTGTCTAACCAGCGAGGCCAGCCCCGAGCTCCCGGCCCTTCTTCTCCTCCGGCAGCAGCGGCGGCTTCGGTGAGGCCGAGGACCAGCTCCAGGTGCTCGGAGCTGGCCTCGCTGAAGCCGCTGCTGCCGGAGGAGGGGAAGAAGGCAGGAGCAGTTTGGAGGCGGCAGCCGCAATGCTGGGTCGTGGCTGCTGCCCAATTCTGGTGCCTTGCGCCGGGGCTCCGAGCAGCAAGTCAAAGCCTGCGACTCAAGTCAAACAGGCCCCTTCTTGCTGCAAGTCAAATATGCTGCAAGTCAAGCAGCATGTAAGTCAAGGTTCCACTGTACTATACTCCAAGTAGACAGACAAGACATTCAGCTGTACCCATGAGGATTCCACAATGGTACAAAAACCCGCCTGGACCAGACGGAGAGGAAAAATTAGATAAATCTGAATATACTCTTCAAACTTACAGAGTTCTGCTAAAAGGAAAGGTTTCAAAACTTTTAAGGCTCCTCATGGTTTACCTCTATCTTGCAAAATTACATACAAGAAATAAAGAAGGAGCTGTTTAATGTTACCTGATTTGTACCAGTTAGGTTCTAATTTCTTAGAAACAGGAGACTCAAATACAGTGGACCCTTGTATAACAAACGGTTTGTATAACATAAAATTTGTACAACATAAAAAATTCCAGATAGGGGAAATTTGCTTAACAGAATCGCCTATGGGGCAAATCTGTCTAACATAAAAATGGGATCACTCTGTTTTCAATGCATTCCTATGGGAAATTTGTATAAAGGAAAATTTGCTTAACATAATTTCATTTGGAACGAATTAATTCCTTTATACAAGGTACCACTGTATTCTTGCTCATTTACCAGTTCTGTACATACAAAAACTGGTTTAAACTAAATGTCCCAAAACTTGTTGATTAGTGTAGTAAATTGCATCAGAGGAGGCCTCTTGGATCAATGAGGATTTAGTAAGTCAATACTTCCACAAGCTCCACTGATTGAAATGGGTCCATAGTCGTGGCTTCCCAGGCTAAAATAAGTCAGTTTGAGTAGGCCTATTTGAATCAATGAAATGCACAGAGACTTCACCAAATCTCCACTGATTCAGTGTGTTTATTCTAATGCAGTCTGCTACAGGAAGCAACAGGATTTTGGCCTGAAACTATGAAGAAGCTATTAAGAATCCTGTTACAGAAAAGTGTCAAGGAAACCAATAATTTCATAAAATGCACATACTCATAACATGGACAATAATAATACAATTTGCTTCAGTGTTATATGCCCTTAATTCCCCCATCAGATCAAAGACACAGGAAGCCACTATTATGCAGACTCAGATCATTAACTCTCAGAGCTAGAAATGTGGCTTCTAATATAGTAAGCATAGGGCACATCTGTTTGCTTATCGATTGCAATTTTGCATGGAAAAATGAAAACTGCCATAACAATAGTGACAAGTTTTTCTAATCAAACAATCAATTTTTGTTTTACAGCCAATGGCCCGATAAAGTTTATCTAATTTTTTTTGCGATGCCACAGGACTTGTTGTTTGTTTCTGCTATTAACAAACTCAGACGGGGTTCCCTCTCTCGAAATAGCAAAGAGACCGAGTGCTCTGGGATCTGGCACAGGCAGGGGGCTGCAGCGACGTCTGCTTCCAAGCCGGGAAAAAGGAAAGGTAGCCTGGAAAGGTGGTCGGGGGAGGGAGGCTGGGTGAAGGAGCAATGAGCAAGCCCGGGGGGGGCAATTGCCGACTGCCTGTCCCTTCCCCTCTCCTCTTGCCTCACCTATAGCCCTGCAGCAGATCATCGGCGCCGCCGCGGCCGGTGCAGGGTCCCAGAGCGCGCACCAGGCACCGCCACGCGGCCTCCACCGGGGGGTCGCCGGTCCCGCCGGAGCCCTGCATCGCCTGCAGCCAGTGATGCCGCAGGGCCGAACGGGAGGCGCTGCAGGAAGAAGGAGCGAGCTCCCCTCCCAGGGCGGCAGGAGGCTCCGCCATAAAAGCAGCAAGGCGCGCGCTTCTCTCGGGGAGCGGGGGCGCGGGGCGGGGGCGGGGGCGGAGACAACGGAGCCCCGCCCCCCTCGTGGGCGTTCCTTCATAAACGCCCCACCCCCAGGGACTCGGAGTCGCGAGTCGTTCCCCGCGGGCCACTTCCGGGTTTTTCAGGATGGAGCCATTTTGAGCGCCTCCCTCCCTGCTCGACCACGATAACTCTCTTTAATGATCGCTAAGAAAGTGGGAGGTCAAAACCTGGGTGATTTCCCCGCGCAAGGAAGAGTAGCTTTTGGATTTTCCCCCTTTTTAATGTCCTTTAGGGTGATTTTCAATTTTTTAAAAAATATATATATTTTATCGCAAACATGAAGACGTGTGCGTGGCCCCTTGCTTAGACCAGCAAAACACTTTTAATTTTACTTCTGTCTCAGATTGAAGGTCAGGAAAAGGTGATTTACGTAATCTGCACATAATTTGCTCTGAATACAGCAGGTCAGGGGCATCCTTTAGACAAGGGTTTTCACAGTTGGAAAAGTTACTTTTTTGAGCGTAATACCCAAATTCTTCACCGAATTCCTTCTCGTTGCTGGTAGGGATTAGGATGAGAGGAACTCAACAACTTCACAATTTAGTCCGTTAAGTTTATCAGTGGACTAAATTGCTGAGTAGTTGTGTTTCTCTCCTCCTAAATAGCAACGCGAAGGTAGAAGCGCTGGATGTTCTTGCGAATTCATCCTAATCCCAACCCGCAAGGAGGTGACTGGAAATACAGTAGTACGGTTGGCCTTGGTTTTGGTCTCCCAGGCTTACACTTGATGATCTTTTCCTTCTAATTCTTGCTGCCCTTCCAAGCCTTGGTCTTCTTCAGATTTCCTTGCTGCAGACTCCATTTGGATTGATGATTGAAATGAAGTGGACAAAATCTATAACGACTTAAATTTCTTCATTGTCAATTTCAAATTTGTGTATTTCTGATTTTTGTTTGATGTTTAGGTGAATTTCTACTTTGGCACTTGCTTTATTCAATTTAACTTGCAACTCATGGCAAAAAATAAAATGGAGACACCTCCCATCTCAATGCACTATGCAGTCCTTTCTCTTTTGTAACTTGTAGCAAACATAATTACAGGCTTTCCCCCCTTAGGTCTCTGTGCCTAATATGCATATAGGAAAAACAGTTACTCCCACCCCTTGCTATCTTTTATTAAGTTCCTGTTACATGGCTTAAGCCAACCCTCACACCAAAAGTAATGTATGCCTTTCTAAAGGAATATTCACCAGTAGTTACCTGTATTCTAAATCTAACAGATAAGGGATGACTTTTGTAACTGGGCAATCTGTTTCTCACAAGGCATCCTCAAGCTTGAGTATCTGTTTGTTGCAACAATAAACCTGCATTTCTCACCCAAGAATTTGCCAGCTGCAGTATGTGTCACATACTAAAACTTGTTTGAAGCCATTGATGCTTTCTGCCAGTAAAATGGCATTAACTTCAATTCTGATGTTTCTTCCACCAGTTTTCACTCCTTCAACTGAATCTAATCCAATTTTCCATATGATATATTCTGCCTACAGATTTAATAGATAAGGGGATAAAATCCACTCTGTTCTGATACCTTTGCCTATACAACAGGCCTGCCCAACAGGTAGACCGTGGGCTACTGGTAGCCCGTGAAAGGTTCAAAAGTAGCCCACCAGCCATCAATTTAAAAAAGTAAGGGGACAAGTTCTCCACCCCTCCCTCCCCCATCCCAAGGACCACCACTGCACCAGCAAAGTTCTGGGTCTGCCAGCCCACTGTCTCAGCTGAGCGGGGCAGTTCAAGGGCCATGGTGCATTGAAATCTGTTCCGTCCAGAACAGATTGATTGGTTTTTGATGCATTCCTATGGGAAACAGCTTCTCTACTTACAAAAGTTTTTACTTATGAGCATGTGCTTGGAACAGATAAAATTTGTAAGTAGAGGTTTTAGTGTAGTAGCCCTCGGGCACTTTGGGGCCGGAAAAGGTAGATCTTGGCCTGTTCAAAGTTGAACAGCCCTGCTATAGAAGATTCTATCCTAAAAGAAGTATCTTGTTCACAATGCTGAGGTACATCCATTTTTCCCAGAATAAAGCATAGCATCTCATGATCCACAAAGTCAACTGTTATATTTTATAAAGCACAGACTAAAAATCTTTGGTGCACTCCAGTGGCCCGCAGTTATTTACAGTATCCTTTCAAGTGCCTCTTTTTGGAATCCAGCTTGAATATCAGGTCTTCCTCATTCCATATAGAATTAATTTTCTTGCATGGAAAATTAAACCAGTGGTCCTGTAGTTACTTTGCTTCTTGCCATCTCCTTTCTTGGCCACTGAAATGTATATTGAACATTTTCAGCCTATGGACCATTGTTTGATTTCTCGTTTTTGCTGGCATATTAGGATTTTGACATATTCAGTCTTTTTGGGTTGAAATAGGTCTATCAGCCTTCCATCTACCCTGATAATTCATTTTCCCCTATTATTAACTGAATGCATCAGTATCATGAAGAGCAAAGGGTTCCTTCTTTCAAGCCCCTCATCTACATGAATATAAATGGCACATAAAGTGGCATATTGTAGAATACAGTATGATCTAGTCAGTGGGTCTCAACCTGTGGGTCCCAGATGTTCCTGGAGTGCAACTCCCAGAAGCCTCCACCACTCGCTGTGCTGGAAGGGGTTTCTGGGAATTGTGGTCCAAGAACATATTGGGACCCACAGGTTGAGAACCACTGATCTAGATGTTCCTAGGTACATTACAAAATAAGAAAAAGCTTTTTGTCATTCAAATACTAACAAATTCATTAGGTCCATAAAGTGTCCCAAATGCCACCAGTCTGACAGGAGTATATAATGAACACTATAAGCAATGAGATGATCAGGAAATGTAATGCAAAATAATAATAGGGGAAGAAATCAAAATTCAACAAAAACTTTTCACAAAATCATAGGGGATGGCTAACATTTAACTGAAGAAGCCAATATGGTTAGAAAGCAAACTAGAAATCCCAGAACTTATTATCTTTTTGAAAATCAAAATTCTCAGAATATTTAGCCAGCATGATTACAGTTACTATTTGCAAATCAGTATTGATAATAATATAATAATATAAACATTCTGAAATTGATTGGCTAAGTAACCTACAGTGGTTAAAACCCATCATCTTGATTCAGACTACATATATGAGAACTAAACTTATTGTAGCTATAAATGTGCTCATGACCTGGGGTTCAATCCCAGGTAGCTGGCTCATGGTTGAATCAGCCTTCCATCCTCCCGAGGTCTGCAATATACCCAGCTTGTTGGGGTGGTGGTGGGGATGTGTAGCCAGCATAAATAAATTGTAAACTGCCCAGAAAGTGCTTTAAGCACTATGGGACAATATATAAGCAGAACATTTTTGCTTTTTTCATTTAGTGATTTCATGTCAGAATTTTCTTACTTTAGGAAGGGCAAAATGGCTGCTATCTGATAAGTGTCAGAGATTAAGAGATAAATCCAAGACTAGACTTTAGGTGATCCCAGCTGGGATGTGAAACCCAATCCTCTGCTTCTGTTATAATTTTACAACAGCCTGGGTGATTCCTGCTTCATCTAAGACAGATGTGCTTGTCTTGCCAAGAACTTTACATCTAATATTAATTTGCTGGAAAACCACAGCTTGCCATGTTTGAATTTTTGGTAATTTCCTTGAAGAAGTGGAATTTGTCCACAAAACATGTTGACATTTTTTTTTATTAGTGGCCTATATTCTAGTCTTGCATTTGTATTTTGTAATGGTCACATGGCTCCCCCTTTCTAGTTCCAGAGACTACTGTAATAAGAATAAGAATAAGAATAAGAATAAGAATAAGAATAAGAATAAGAATAATAAATACATTAATTAATTAATTAATAATAAACTTTATTTTTATGCTGCCTTTCTCCCCGAGGGGAGATTTTACTGAATTTAAGAGATTTACTGAATGGTTTATCAAGACTGTATTTCTTGGTGTCATATGTATTTATTTGTTTGGCAGACTGAATGGAAAGAAGACAAAAATAACAACTACAAACTACAGAAGAATTACATAACTTTAATTCTGACAATGAAATAGTTAAAACATTTCCTCTGTGAAGGAGTACATAAGAACCAGATGACTACCATTAGAAGAATGACTGTCAGAGATTGATGAAAGAAGCATGGAATAAAAAAGAGGACCCCTGGACAGGTGAATGGGTGACATTTAAAGTACCTAGAGAAGAACCTGAAAGGAAATGTAGAAAACAGAGGCATAGGAATCAGGCATACTGGGGCCAGGCTGCTGAGAGGGAACACCATAATTAAGAAAGGGAAAGAAGAGAATGAAAAGCCACAGCAGAGAGAACCAGGAATGTATAGAAGTAGCTAAGATATCTCCTTGGATGAGCCCCTTTGGACCCCAACTCAGGCTAGCCCTGGGCAGGAAGGTATGGGGGCCATTTGGGGATGGGTCTATTACCCACATCAACCTTGAACCCCAAAAGCAGAAGTTTAAGTTTAAGAGTCTGAACACAAAGAAGGGCCAAGAGGTTTGTTCCACACCTCAACGGTTTGTGAGAGAATTGTTAACAAAAGTGGAGGTGGGAGATGGGGAGAAAGTGGTGGTAGAAGAAAAGAGTGCATTGATTGTTGAATTGGATCCATTAAATATGTTGAATAATGAAGAGTTAACTTTGGTTACAGAAGACGTGTCTCTGTGTCTTCTGTGGTGGGAGCATCAAAAGGGGGAGAGTTCGGAAAAGAGTCACATACATTCCTGAAAATAGATGTAGACCATAACCAAGAAATTAGAAGGCAGCTATAAAGGAACTGGAAGAGAGCCAGACACTCTCACTGGAGACCATGGCCAAGATAATCCATAAATAGATTTCTGATTGCTATATAAAGATTGGAAAAATTGATAGTAAAGAAAGCTGACATGAACAAAGTTGATTCATTTGAAATGGGGTGGGGACACTACATAGAATGCAGAAAAAAGTAAGTACTAGATCATATCAAGCCTAAACTCTCCTTAGAAGCAATAAAATAAAATAAAGGCTATCATATTTTGGGTGCTTTGTAAGAAAAATTAGTGTTGGGAGTAGCTGAACACAGCAGAACACTCTGGACAAATAGGGAAACGTTTCAATCTCACAAGAAAAGAAGTCCAGTTGCCATGACTCAGCTTGCAGATAACCTCACCTGGATGTCTGAGAATCTTCACAGACACAGCAGAAAGAGGAAAACTGATTTAAGAGAGGAAGTCACAGCAGGGTTACCACCAAGAAGACGTCTTGGGGGTAGTTCATTCATTAGGGTTGGCATTAAGTCGGAAGCCACTTTAACAGGACATAACAAAAAACATTACTTTGCATCTAGACTGATATGTTTGTTTTGCACAGGAAATAGGCCACCAGTGCACATGTTGCTAAGGCAGATATACATCATCATCATCATCATCATCATCATCCTAGGACTGCAGTGCTGGAAAGGGACCCTAAGGATCATCAAGTGGAGGAGTCACAGTAGGGCATTGAACTCTGAACCCAAGGCTCCCTAATCAGGGATCTACCCCCCCCCCCCGGGGCTATCCAGCGGTTCATGGTTCTTTGGAAGCGGGCTGTGGCCCATCACACGAATGCTACCCTATTTTAAGAGTCCTTTATTTAGGCTATTCCTTTCTTATAGAAGCCTATATTCCCATGGCCACTGTGGAGTAGAAGGGAAGGCTGGTTCACAAATTAAAAAAGAAAAACACACACAGGCTGCTTTGTATACTGTAGATATGGTAGATGCTTTCAGAAAGCCTCCCTCCAGGCATTAAAAACAGGGAAAAGAAGAGTGTGGGAGAAGAATTCCTGGAGGTCGGTGGTTGGGGGTGAATGAGTTAATGGATCCTAGCAGGCAAAGAGGCTGAAAAGGGCTTGTGGGCGGGAATCCGCCTCTCCACCCTTTCCCTGCTCAGATATTTTTTTCCCCCTCTCTCGCAAGCTTCCTGCTCGATAGGGAACTTGGATTGCGAGAGCAGCCAGTGGGCCGCCTCTTCTCCCTTCCGAGGCGCCCTCCTGGGGGGGGAGAGAGGGACGCCCCCCGCCCCACGGGAGGCCCACCAGGCTTGGCCTCCACGACGATGGTCCCACTGGGGCTCCTCCCGGTCTTCGTGGCGGCCCTGGTGAGTGGGGGAGGGAGTGGGGGAGTTGGGGGGGAGCCACCCACGGGCTTTGGTTTGGGGGGGAGGGAAGAGAGGCGGCCAGGTCTGGGTCTGGGGCGCCCCCCCCCTTAAGTTGTGTGTGTGTGTGTGTGTGTGTGTTGTGGCTGTGGGTGTGTTGTGGGTGTGAAGCCGAAGCAGCCGGGCCAAGTCACGAGGCGGCTGCCCCAGCCAAGCCCTTGCCTTCCCCTTCCCGCGCCGGGGTGGCCTTTTGGCTCCGTGCTCTTCCACGGTGTGTGTGCGTGTGTGTGTGTGTGGGCGGGGGGTCGACTGCTCCTTTCCATGGAGGGTCGGAAAAAAAACACCAACCCGGCTCAGCCCTGGGCTTTGGGTGGCTTCCGGCACAACAGGCAAGCCAAGCACCCGGTTTCCGTGTGTTGTTGCGCGGGACGGGGGGGGGGGGCAGCTGCCTGGTGTGCGTTGTCTGTTGTGTTGCCCCCCCCCCGACATCCTCCATCCTCCTGGCGGGCGGGGATCGTCCGGGAAGTGTCGCTGCTTCCTTTGAAGAACGGGCGCCTTCGAAACCCGATGCTTAAGCAGCTTTTGCAACTGCCCTCCGGTTTCCTGCCTTTTCTAAAGAAGACTCCTTGCATGGCAATACCTGCCTCTGTAGCCGTGGGCTTTTAAGAATAACCTCCTGGCAAAGCATAACTTGGGCCATGTGTGAACTTTTGGGACTTGCTTTGAAGGAGTGTGTGTTGGGCTCGAAAGCTTGCAATGTTTTTATTTTTAATTTATTTTTATTAGTGGCCTACAAAGGTATCATCACCTCTAGCCCAGTTTTGCATCTGGGAATTGCGATTATGAAAGAGACGAATGTTTCCATGTTCTGTGATTTCTTGTTTTCTTTGGGATGACACTGAATTAGTGAATGGTGGGCAAACTCCTCACTGCCACCACTTGGGTGATTCCCCCCTTCTGAATTCAGGTTATGTTAAATGGCAGCGCCTACCCCTTTCTTGTCAAGAAGTCTCCTTTGAGGATCTGTGGCCCTCCAAATGTTGGATTGCCATTCCTACCACTGCCAGGCAATATGAAGATGGCCAGGGATGGTGGGATTTGTAGTTGAATAGCGTCCGGAAGTGTACAGGTTCATTACCCCAAATATTGCTTTGGTATCCACTAATGAAAAAGTGAATTATGCTCGAGTCATAAACCAAGATACCTGAATCTGAAACACCACATTGGTTGTTTGGAGCACCCCTGACCTGGTACTCTTCTTAAATGTCCTGATTCACCTGTTGGGTGTATCCCTAGTCATGCCTGTGCTTGCTACTGCCACACGAAACTGCTGTAGGATGCTTAGTAACAGTTCTTAACTTGAATATATCTTAAATGTCCTGGGTTGTATATTGTTCCTCATTATTATAAGCCACCTTGGGTCCTTTTCCAAGAAGAAAGATGGGGTAAAATATTTTAAATAAATAAAATAAATACTTTAAACATCACTAATCTTTCTTGCTGCCTTAAATTTAGTTCCAGGGAAATATGTAGGCTAGAAGGTTTTACAATAAAATAAAAAGATAATATCACATTTTGCAATTCTCTCACTATCTCAGATTGAGTGCTCACAGATTTATGAACACCAAGAAAAACATCCTTCAGAATTAGAGGTAGGCTAGAATTGCCCAGCTTCTTTGTTTTTGCTGCTCTTGAAAATACTGGATTTTTGCTCTATATCTGTTGTTCTCCTCTATTGTCTTATAGACTTTCTAGTGCTTGGAAAGTCACAATTTTTCGTTACACTTTTCAGGATCCCCAGGTAGAATGGCCAATAATTCAGGAAATTTTTATTAAGGGAAGGTCACTTCTCTATGCTCTGATTGTAGTAGTTGTAAAAAAAATTAGACCAAAAGTTCATGCCATTATAATGGAGAAATGCTGTAGCTCAGGCATGTCTAAAGTCAGGCCCGAGGGCCAAATGCAGCCCATTTTCAAATTCTCAGCGGCCCCTGGCTTCTTCTCTCCACTGGCTCAGCCTGTCACATGTCCCCACCAGCTGGCCCCTCTCCATAGTTATCTTGCAGTCTTATGTTTTGCCTGCCCTCCCTGCCTCTGTCCATCCCCCCAGGCACCTGCCCAGCCTACCTACCCCCAGCTTCATTGCTGCAGCATCCTCCCTGCCTCCTTGCATGTCCTAGAGGCTTGTCCAAAGTCCATCCCAGGGGCCAAATGCAGCTGAATGGTTGGCCCCCACACATTTTCACCTCACCAAATCTGGCCCTCCTTGCAAAAATTTGGGACACACCTGCTCTAGCTGAACTACAGCATCAAAAGACAACATTACATTGTGTGTGTGTGTGTGTGTGAGAGAGAGAGAGACAGACAGAGAGAGACAGAGAGACAGACAGACAGACAGACAGACAGACAGACAGATCAGCCATAAGGTTTATTCAGATTGTACCAGGAAGTAACCCATGTCACTTAAATCAAGTGCTAATTGTTGACAGTGCCATCAACAACAGGAAACATCTTCTGTTCCTAGGCAAAAGATGCAGAATCTCACACAATTCAAAACATAAGCATAGGAAATAAATGAAACCCACAACATGACTGCTCACATTTTGTTGCCTGCCCTTCTGCTGCACCCTGTTGGGATTGCCTATTAATCTGAATAACTCTTTGATCCAAAGACCGCTTTGGTGTCCATTAAATAGTCTACACATTTTAATGCACTGGCACTTGTTTGTCCGTTCAGCTGACATCCCTCCTTGATGAAAAGCAATTTTACACAGGATGGTTTTTCTTTGCAGGTAGAATCAAGCCTGCTTCAAATGAAGGCTGCTGAGGCCTTGGGGCCAGTCGTCATCCTACATAAGGCAGCCTCTGGTAAGCAATCTTCCCTCCACTCCAGTGGAAGAGGGAGGAGGGAGTTGCTATGCTCAAAAGGAGAGTATGCTCACCCGGACGGAAGCCACTGCTGTATGAAATGCCACAAAGGTATGATCAGACATAACACAGAGTAATACATGTTTCTTCCACTTCCAGTCTCACATTTTCAGGTACCCCAAAGCCTTATTATTGTTTAATGTCTTCAAATAAATTTTCTTTCTTTCTTTCTTTCTTTCTTTCTTTCTTTCTTTCTTTCTTTCTTTCTTTCTTTCTTTCTTTCTTTCTTTCTTTGCCTTCCTTCCTGCCTGCCTGCCTGCCTGCCTAACCTGCCTGCCTAACCTGCCTGTATTGCCTACCTGCCTGCCAGCCACTTAAGTCTGGCTTCAGAACAGGAGAAAGCGACAGGTATTTCCAGAGACAGAATATATGAATGTTATTTCAACTGATTATCCCTACCTGGGGGAGCAAGAAGAAATTTTTTTGCCAGAACAGTGCCCTTCCACTTTCATTCCATGGAAGAGAATCTGACTAGGCAACTTGATAAATATGAAATTGCCCATACGGTACATTAGATCTAGTTCATGTTTTTCCCATGAATCATGCGGGCTGATGCTTTCGGCTGCTGAGCAAGGAGGTGCTGAACTATTCTTGCCTCTTTTCTTAGAGAGGAATCAGGGAGAGGAGGGGCAACCATTTCAGTTTCCATTGCCAGCATCCTCCCCGTGAAGTCCCCATCATCGCTCAGCGGTTGTGGCTCTGTTTTGAAAGCAGTACTCGGAGTTTGCTCCAGCCAGAGCCCCTGAAGCAGTCATCAGAGCATGTGTAATACTGT
Source organism: Phrynocephalus forsythii (assembly GCA_029282475.1). Classification (NCBI taxonomy): domain Eukaryota; kingdom Metazoa; phylum Chordata; class Lepidosauria; order Squamata; family Agamidae; genus Phrynocephalus; species Phrynocephalus forsythii. The sequence continues at coordinate 5,318,082 of JAPFRF010000011.1, forward strand.
TACTGGAATGTACAGACAGCAGCTACTGTCTTTGCTCCTTTACCATCTCAGAGAATCCGTTCATCATTTCATGGAAGGAGACGTTGCTAGTTTACGTGTTTTCTTCTTCTCTTGCAAAATAATGGATGCACTTTCTCCTCCTGGTATCATGTTTGCTCACAGCACCTGTCAGAAACACAGGGTGTCTGAGGAATATAATCTATGTAACTTTGGAACCGCAGAGCCGGAAGGGGCCACATGGATCCCTTCTACCAAGGAGGCACTGGTGGGGAACTGAACGTCCAAACTCTGGTTCTGCTGGCCAATGCCTAACCCGTTGAGTGGTCCAGCAGTTCAAATATAGGAAATAGAGCTAAGAGAGCTGTTTCCTATTTAGACCAACATTGGTTCTTTCTAGTGAATGGGTAAGCTGCTGGTCTGGCTGGCAGAGCCGACTCAGGAGCAAATGCAGAGTAGAGTGTGTGTCTGATTTTATATCATTTGGTGAAGGTGATGGGAGGCAGCAGTCCTTCTGATTTTCTGTCCCGCTGTGCGGGAGCCTCTGTCCATGTACATGGCGGGCAGGGGTGGGCAGAGCTTTGTTTGAAATGGGAAGTAAGCAAGCAGACTGCCCATGCGCTGCTCTGATGGAGCACTGGGTGAGTATGCGCGCATGCAGCTTAGAGGGAACCCGGCATGGAATGAATTGAAAATGGAAACGTAACAGCTGGTGTTTGCATTCAGAATACATGCAGCTTTTCCCAAAGGGCTAGCTTTGGAAAACACCAAGCTCCTATCGCAGTTCCTGCAACCTTGCAATCTTGCTGCTCTCCCTTAGCCTTGCTTTCTCCCCCTCCCCGCTGAGGCTGACCCATATCTACCATCAAATCAAGAGGTCTGAATTAAGTGGGAGTTGGAGTGGGAACACAGCCACCACTGAGGAATCTTGAAAAGCAGCCAAGAGGAAAAGGGAACCATCTGCTTGTGAGAGAGGAAGAGGTTGGGGATGATGGGCTTGGGGGCAGCTGTCATTTCAGGTCCACTGAGCAACTTGAGTATGTCCCGTTGTTTGAACTAGGGCAGTGTAGCAGCAAACAAGAGTTCTCCCACCTCCTGCCTTCACTCACTGCCATCTTCAAGGTAGCTGGGTGTTAGGCGCACGTGCAAAAAAATACAGTGGTACCTCAACTTACGAATTTAATCCTTTCCTAATGCATGCTCTTAAGTCGATCTACTTTTAAGTCGGGGTACCTATCTAAAAATTGAAAAAAATAAGTAAAAAATGAAAAAAATATTTGTAAGTCGAGCAGACCATATCTAAAATTTGTAAGGCGGCAGTTAAAATGCCAACAGTTTTCCACTCTTAAGTCGAGCTGCTCTTAAGTCGGGGTACCACTCTATGCGTGTCCAGTGCCATGTAAAAACAACGCCAAAAGCTTACAGGGAAGCAAGCAAAAGGTGGCCACTGGCATCATTCTTCTTGAAGCAGGGAGGGTGCCTGGTGTGCCTTTTGTATTGTTTATACTCGTGGGCATTGGGTGTTTGCTGGGGTTTGGAAGGGTGGCCCTCTCCCCAGCCTTTCACTTGATTGATTGGGAATGTTAATGTCTTTATTTTGTAGGAACACACGTGGCAGAACACTGCTCAGGGCAAGATAAGGCAACCAAGTGCTCGGTGTGCGGCCAGGGTGAGTTCATGGCCCTGGAAAATTTTCGCGAGCAGTGCTTTGGATGTGGAAACTGCCGTCCAAGTAAGTATTTTCTTCTCGTACGGGATTATTATAAAAGCTATATGTGCATTTGAACTTTTTATATGGACTGAACATCCACATAATATGGATAAATTGATGAGGATGTTTAATAACATAATCCTATAGAAACTGCTTGGCAATGGGGGCGGCAAAAAAACTAACTAACTAACTAACTAAATAAATATAGTGAACATGACAGAGGGCTCTTTAGTGTTAGGTCCTTTTGGAAGCATCAGATGCATTTTCATATACTGTATTAATTGTAATGGAGTTTATTTATAGAAGCTTTGTTTTAACCACTGTGCTTGATGGCACAGTAGCTAAACGGCTGTGTTGCAGCTGTAACTGCTCAAGATGTGGGGTTCAATCCCAGGTAGCAGGTACATGGTTCACTCAGCCTTCCATTCTTCCGAGGTCAGGAAAATAAGTTCCCGGCTTGCTTGGGGGTGGGGGTGGGGCAATTGTAGCTTGCATAATTACTGGTAAACATCTTAGAGCAGGCATGTCCAAACTTCGGCCCTCCAGATGTTTTGGACCACAACTCTCACAGTCCTTTGCCATTGGGAATACAGGCTTGGAATTCTGGGAGCTGTGGTCCAAAACATCAGGAGGGCCGAAGTTTGAACATGCCTGGCTTAGGGAGTACTTTGAGCGCTATGGAGCAGTATGAAAGTAGCACACTTTGCTTGCCTTTTTAAAAACCATGTAATACACAAATTGTGTAATGCACAAAGATAGGTAACTCTCATCCAAAAGATTCTCTTTTGTGGCTTGCCTTTAAAAGTTGCATGTTAAAGGGACTAATTTCTGGTTAGACTTGGATTGCTTTATACTGTATTGCCCAGTATAAACTAGGTAGTATTAATCAACCGCCCCCCTCTCTTCCTTTTCTAGGCTTTGGACAGATAACACTATCCAACTGTACTTCGGACCGTGACACCATTTGCGGTTGTGGCAAAAATCAGTACCAGACAAGCAATACTCCTGAATTCTTTTGCAGGAACTGCAGTAGTTGTCAAAATGGAACAATCAGGCAACATTGTGAGTACACCCAGAACAGAATTGTCTCATGGAAAAAGGGGGGAGCCCTTTCTCCTACCACTCCAGTTCTTATTGGAATCAGATAGTCTTCAGATGTTTTAAACTATATTTTAAATCCAAAAAGATTCCTGTGCATAGATGCTGCATATCACATCTAGCTTTGCCCTGGGTGATTAATATTAGTTTCCTCATAATCATTATCTGATCTTTTTTTCTCAATTCTTCCTTCCAGGTACCCGATTTAATGACACAATATGTGAGTGTCTCCCTGGATACTTTCTTCGGACAGATGAGAACAGTTGCTCACCGTGCTCCAGGTGAGGAATCTTTTGTGTACAACACACCTGGGCGACCTCAGCTTTCTGAGGCACAGTGGATCAACTGCGGTACTGCAGCCAAAACTCTCCTCATTACCTGGGTCCAGTCCCAGGTAGCTGGCTCACGGTTCACTCAGCCTTCCGTGGTCAGTAAACTTAAGTACCCAGTTTTCAGGGATGAGGGCAGTGTGCATTGTCATTTGGCGTAGGAAGAAGAGATGAGGGCTGGGTGTGGAGGTACTGCACCATGGAAGCAGATTTGTGCTCAAAATCTTGGTCCATGTGCCAAAGGAAGTTCCCAAGGCTGCTCTGTGTTCCCAGGTGCCATGTTGGGGACCCCCCAGAATAGACAGCAAACATGAACTGAAACAGGAATAATATGTCTAGCACTTATTTCCTGTGTAACTGGATACTCTTTTTCATCTCTCAGCTGCAACAACCCTGCTTGCAAAAGACGCTGTGAGGCACTGCTTCCTTCAGTGAAGAATCCATCAAATTCCGAACGTGAGTTCTACAGTCGTGTCTGTCATAACAGGGTTCTGGGAATCCAGGTGCCATTTTTGTTTTGGGCCTTTGAGGGATGGTCCCCTTCGATCCCCCCCAAAAAAAACATATTTAGTTGTACCAAAACATGGAAGATAGTTGCCCAGAAGCCTTAGAGGCACAATTCTGCTTCAAAATGAAACTTCACCATTCCCAGGAGCCTTATTAAGTCAGAAAAAAATATTTTAAAACCAAACAAACCAGTAACCCAGGCATGACCAAACGTCAACCCTCCTGATGTTTTGGACCACAACTCCCAGAATTCCAAGCCTGTACTTTCAATGGCAAAGGACTGTGGGAGTTGTGGCCCAAAACATCTGGAGGGCCGAAGTTTGGGCATGCCTGCAGTAACCTGTTAAATTATTTCCATTTTCTGCAAAAAGGACATTTGGGGGTGGGGGGTGGGGGTGGAGGTCATATAGATTCTATCCCCAGATAATTCTGGGACTGTGGATTCCCATTTTCTTCTTTCCAAACATACTGGGTGGGAGGGTGAAGCCATGAAACGAGTCTTGGAGGGCCCTGAAAGCCACGTGCCACCCATGGGACACAATGGGCCCGCTCCTGTTGTAATACCATGCGTGAACTTGGGGGCCCCTTTCATCATGCCTCTATTCAAATCCTTTCTAATGTCCCAGCTTCAACATGCTTTCTTTCTTTTTTCCATACAGAGCTCATGTTCATCCTTAGCTCACTCGTCGTCCTCTTTGGAGCTGGCTGTGTATTTCTCTTGGCAAGAAAAGTTGCCAAGCAAACTTGTAAGAAGAATCAGAAACCGTCTTCTGGTTTACCTTGTAAGTTTTAGCCTTAAGACAACCCCATGAACACCTTCTGATGCCCACCAATAAAGGTCTGATTCATTTGTAGTAGATATAGGCATTCTCAAATAAACTTAATATATTTGAAACACCCAGGCATCTACAAAAATGCCTCTCTAAGAGAGGGAGTGGTCCCTGCTGCCTTAAAAGAGGCAGTAATCAGACCACTCCTTAAAAAACCCAACCTGGACCCAGGACTGGTGGTTAACTACCGACCAGTAGCGAACCTCCCTTATTTGGGCAAGGTGTTGGAGCGGGTGGTGGCCGGACAGCTCCAGGCGCTGCTGGATGAAACGGATTTTCTGGATCCATTTCAATCTGGTTTCAGGCCGGGTTTTGGAACAGAGACTGCCTTGGTCGCCCTGTACGATGACCTTTGCCGGGAGAGAGACAGGGGGAGTGCAACCCTGTTGATACTCCTGGACCTCTCAGCGGCTTTCGACACCATCGACCATGGTGTCCTTCTGGATAGGCTGGCCAGGTTGGGAGTTGGAGGCACCGCTTTGCGGTGGTTCCGATCCTTCCTGGCTGACCGTGTCCAGAAGGTGGTGCTGGGGGATAGTAGCTCTGCCCCATGGCGTTTACGTCATGGGGTTCCACAGGGCTCAATACTATCCCCCATGCTGTTTAACATCTACATGGAACCACTGGGAGAGGTCATCAGGAGGTTTGGGCTGAGGAGTCAGCAATATGCTGATGATACTCAGCTCTACCTCTCGTTCTCCACCAATCCAGGTGAGGCGGTTTCTGTTCTGAACTTGTGTCTGGACCAGATAATGGACTGGATGAGGGTTAATAAATTGAAACTCAATCCAGACAACACGGAAGTGCTGTTAGTGGCTAGAGGGCCACTTCCCTGTCCTGGATGGGGTTGCACTTCCCCTAAGGGACCGGGTCCATAGCTTGGGGATGCTCCTGGATCCCGGTCTAACTCTGGAAGCCCAGGTGGACTCAGTGGCCAGGGGCGCCTTTCTCCAGCTGCGGAATATATATCAGCTGCGTCCCTACCTGGATGAACGGAGCCTTATGACAGTTACGCATGCACTGGTAACATCCCGTATTGATTACTGCAATGCGCTTTACGTGGGGCTGCCTTTGAAGACGGTTCGGCGATTGCAACTGGTTCAGAATTGTGCTGCACGGCTGGTGAGTGGTAGGGCCACCAAGGAACACATCACGCCGATTCTGTATAACCTTCATTGGTTACCAGTTGCTGCCCGAGCCCAATTCAAAGTGCTTGTTTTGACATATAAAGCCCTAAACGGCTTAGGACCTAGATACCTGAAGGACCGCCTCCTTCCATATGAACCTACCCGGCAATTAAGATCTAGTCAGGGGGCCCTCCTGAAAGAGCCATCCCTTAAGGAGGTGAAGGGGATGGCTTGCAGGAAAAGGGCCTTTTCAGCAACTGCCCCCAGACTATGGAATGCCCTACCAAATGAGACTCGCCTGGCACCGACGTTGCTAACATTTCGGGCGCCAGGTAAAACCTTCCTGGTTCCAAAGGTTTTTAACTAATGATTGTGGGTCCTGATGGCAATTTTAGTGGTGTTTTTAATGTATCGTATTTATTTATTGCATTTACATGTTTTTATTATTCTAATTTTATTGTATTTTGATGTTTTAATTGTCCATTTTGATTGTGAGCCGCCCAGAGACCTTTGGGTAGTGGGCGGCATACAAGCTATATAAATAAATAAAAATAAAAATAAATAAAAAAAAAGTCATGTTTTCTCTCTATTTGGTATATTCCTTTAGCTCAGGGGTCCTCAAAGTTTTCAACCAGCGGGCCGGTCCACCACCACCCAGACACCACTGGGGGCCAGATCCCAGTCCAAAAGCAGCTGCAGAGGCTGGCTTGCTCACAAAACAGGGGGTAGGTGGGGGGTTGCAATTGGTCCCAGGGGCCGGATTCAGGACCTTGGGGGGCTACATCCGGCCCCGGGGCCTTAGGTTGAGGACCCCTGGTTTAGCTAAACAGACATAAGAGTCTGTCTTCCTCCCACTTAGTACCCCATGGGAGAAAGATCCTTGATTGGGCCAACAACCTAAAAGAAAAAGAAGGATAATCTCAACAGCAGCAACCACCTAGATACAGATAATTTAATTTGATTGAGTTTTGTTTGATTTTTTTCCAGCTTTGGATCCAGAGCCAACGAGAGAACTTACTTTAAAGGTAACTGTCTTATTTTCCAGCACTGTCACTTCAGCCATCGGCACCTGAGGGGAATCGTATGGGAGACCTCAGGTTCTGAGATTTGTATGAATGGTTTCTGTCTTCTGGTTTAGTCCTCCTGCTTCTCCACAGCTGCATTTTATTTCCATTTTGTGGTACAGATCGTTTTTCTTTCTTCCTTTTTTAATAATTATATTCTGCTGTTTCATCAGGGAGCCCACACTGTAGAGCAAAATTAAATACTGAGGCACTTGGAAGTTAATTGAAATAGGTAAAACATAGGAACTTTTGTCTGCTGAATGGCACATTCCCTTGGGTGAAGTTGGCCAGAATCTTTCTCTGTTTTTTCTCTCTTTCTTTCTTATATAAACATTCCATTATGTTTAAGAACGTAAGAAGAGCCATGCTGGATCAGGCCAAAGGCCCATCTAGTCCAGCTTCCTGTATCTCACATTGTGGCCCCACCAGATGCGACTGGGAGCGCACGAGACTAGATATCTTTCTCGTGCTCCCACTCCCCTGCATCTGGCCCTTGAGGTGCCCTGGTTTTAATCCTGGAGATTACACATCTTCCTCATGGTTTGTAACCTGTGGTGGACTTTTCCTCCAGGAATCTGTCTAATCCCCTTTTGAAGGCATCCAGGCCAGATGCCATCACCACATCCTGTGGCAGGGAGTTCCACAGACTAACAACACACTGGGTAAAAAATATTTTCCTTTGTCTGTTCTCACTCTCCCAACCCACAGTTTGAGTGGATGTCCCCCAGTTCTGGTATTTTGTGAAAGGGAGAAGAGCGTCCCTATATCCGCTTTGCTCATGCCCTGCATTATTTTGTACGTCTCAGTCATATCCCCCCTCAGGCGCCTTTTTTCCCAGACTAAAGAGCCCGAAATGTTTTAGCCTTTCCTCATAAGGGAGGTGCCCCAGCCCAGTAATCATTTTAGTAGCTCTCTTTTGCACCTTTTCCAGTTCCACTATGTCTTTTTTGAGATGTGGTTTTATTTTCAATCCCCTTTTTGATAATCCCTAGCATGGAATTGGCCTTTCTTCACTGCTGCCACACATTGGGTAGACACCTTCATGGAGCTGTCCACCAACACACCAACATCTCTTTCCTGATCTGTCACAGATATCTCAGAGCCCATGAGTTGGTAGATAAAGTTTTGATTTTTTTTTGCCCCAATATGCATTACTTTACATTTTCCTTCCTTGATACACATTTGCCCTTTTGCAGCCCATCCCCCCAGTTTGGAGAGATCCTTTCTCTTTCCTCTTCTTTTCCCTACCTTCACTGCCATGCTCCCTGTTCCTGCACACGCTCGCACCCATAGAAGATTAAGGCTTGTGGGGTGGGGCAACCTCCTTTGCTTGAATAGGATCCTTTTTCTTAGTATTACAGACTGCTCCCTTCACCATTCACACAATTGCACCTCAGAGGGAAGAGAGGTTAGTCCTTTCCTCCCGAGCTACTCCGTTCCCCTACCAACCCCATGACAGTGAAATATGTTGGATGAAGTCCCGGATATGCAGTCTTCTTGGGTCAGAGAAAGCAGTGGCTTTGGGAGGAGGGGCCTTGTTGGCTAGGCTAGCACTCTGTTTGTTACAGGTTATAATTGTAATTCCAGGCTTTTTCTGCTGAACAAGAAAATTTCTGCAATCCCTTGTGGCATTTGGGAAATAACTCCCACAGCCTTCTTGGCAGCAGTTGAAAAAGAGAGAGAGCACAGTGAGAGAGAGACCCATCCCTGAAATTCTGGATGAAGCCCCAGGTGGATTCATGTAAAAATAAAAATAAAATCACGGACAATTTTAAGCCCTGTAGAATCATAGTTCTGGAGGCGATGCTGTTGTGTCATAACAAGTCCATCCAGCTGAGTGTTGTCAATTCTGACTTGGAGTGAGTTCCTACAGTGTCAGGCATATTTCCTTCTGAGCCTTATCTGGAGAGCTTTGATATTGCTGATGGCCTCCCTTCCAAGCGCTAATCAGAGCCACCTCTCCTTAGTTACAGAACTTGAGGAAATTCAGTGTTTTTAGGGTAGCATGGTGGTTCTGATCCCATCAGCTAATACCTGTGAGTCAGCAGTACCTCTGCTCCGCACCTATATAGGAAGAAAATGATTGAGTCCAGTAGGGAGTAGTTTAAATATTCTTTTTGCCAGTACAGTAGGGCTGGGGCAATTGCTTACCTTCAGTATTCAAACTAGCATGGAATGGCCTGCATTTTAAAGCGGTTTAGGTAAGGTACTTATAAGTCACTCTCGAATTGGCCTTTTTAGCCACACTAAATGTTGCTTTAGGACTTCTATACATCGCACAATGCCATAGTCTCTCGAGACTGAAATATACCTATAGAAGAAGGTAAGGTAAGGTGGTAAAGAGAAAGGTAAGGTGACCGAAGACATCCTCCAGAGCTGAGTGGTACTGTCTCTTGAAATTACGTTCCTATCAAGTTTTTTCCCCAAGTGGCACCACAAAACTTTTGTTTTCCTTGCTTGACAGGTTGCAGACTGCCCTCTCCTGGTGCTGCCTTTGGGAACAAAAAGAGTTGCTACAGAATGCCACAAGTGTGTCGCTGCCAGATTGTGTAAAATCTGCACGAGAAAGACAGATACCAAATCGTGAGTATGGCTTCATTTTAGAAATAAAATTTAAGAGGGGAGAGGAAGAGAGCATGAATTCTTTGGCAGCTCCCCTTTGAGGATGTGTGGCAATAATCTTGGACAGCTAGTGGCAGCTGGGTACTGGAGTAACGGGAAAGTGCTTTGATCTCTCTCTCTCTCACACACACACACACATTGACACAGAAAACAAAACTTTGGTCCAGCCGAGACTGACTTCATCTGAAGAGGCTCTGTTTTATTAATTGCTCTAACATAACTAATTAGCATAAATCATTACATCACTTTTTTGCGCAGTGAGAAATTAACTAATTATGGTTATGAAAGGTGTTACATAGGATGGCTACATTAATATGCATTTTATGTATACAGGTATAACTCTTAATTGGTGAGTCATAGGTGTTGTGATAAGAGATAGTACTCTAATTGGCAAACTTCTTCACTACTTGGCAGACTTAGCTGGGAAAGTGATATCAAACAATGAAATCACCTTTTGGCTAACTTCACTAAGGAATCTGAGACCATGAAACAAGAGAGAAAAGGTGGGGGCCACGGGCTGGTAGTTCTGCTGTTGCAGTTTTTTTACTCCCAGATGCTGTTGCCTCTGAGAAGCCAGAATCCAAGATGGCTCTGATCCTGTCACCCCAGAAGCCTCCATTCCAAAGCCTCCTATCCCAACAAGGATGGGGACCATGTTGAAAACATCAGCTTGAGGAATCCATAACTTACACTTCCAGCTCTCTCTTGTTCACACACCTTAATGTGAAGATCCCAGGTTTATGGAAGAGCCTTTTCTTATTATTATATTGCTTTTATCAGTATTATCATTACACAACAGTCAGTTACACAGCATGACAGTTTGTGGTATATAGTGGTAGAACGAGAGAGAGGTTGCAGAGAATCTGAAGCAAGTCTTCTGTTCAAGGAAGAGACCAAGTACTGTATAGCAGTAAGAAGAGGATTGCAGCAAGGAATGAAAGTCGTCATATCCTGCTTTTTACCAATGTGCATTGGTTCCCCTTTAGAGCCATGGATGGATAAAACTGAAAGATCAAGACTGATATAATAGGAGCAACTACATCAGGAGTTTTGGAGTCTGCTGTCATCAGTACGCTGATGACACGCAGCTCTATCTCTCCTTTAACACCTCTGCTGTGGAAGTTCTCGACGGGTGCCTGGAGGCCGTACTGGCCTGGACCGGGGCGAACAGGCTTAAGCTCAACCCCGAGAAGACGGAGGTTATGTTCTTCGGGAGCTCGCCGTCGGGGCCAGCTCGCGGAGAGGGTGCGAATCTGGGTGTGTTCCTGGATTGCCAAACCAGGTGGCGTGGTGACCAGGTCCGCCTATTTCCATCTCCGTCGGATCGCCCAGATCCGCCCATACCTCGACGCGAGCTCCTTGAGAACAGTGGTCCAAGCTCTGGTGATCTCGAGGCTGGACTACTGTAACTACATGGGGCTGCCCTTGAAACTTCTCCGGCGCTTGCAGCGGGTCCAGAACGCGGCGGCCAGGCTGGTGGTTGGTGTGCGTCGTTATGACCACATCACCCCAGTCCTGGCCCGCCTGCACTGGTTGCCCGTTGCAGCCCGGATTAGATTCAAGGTCCTGGTTTTAGTTTATAAAACCCTCCATGGCTTGGGACCGGACTACCTGGCAGAGCGTTCAACTTCGGCCCGTCCCGTTCGGCAGGCGCGAGCGCAATGAGGACGAGCACTCGGACCCGGGCTTTCTCTGTGGCGGCCCCCAGCCTCTGGAATTCCATCCCCAGTGAAGTGCGCTCTGCAGAGTCCCTGCTGGCCTTTCGAAGGCGCGCTGAAAACCTACCTTTTCGTGAGGCCTTTGGATAGTTAAAACCTTCCCCCGCCAAATTTGAGTTGAGGTGTTATCTGGTTTTAACAGTGTCTAGGGTGTTTATAGGTTTGTTTGTCTGATTATTTTATTGTGTTTTGCTGGCTTTGCAGCCTTTGTGTAAGCCGCTTAGAGTACCTAGTAGATAAGCGGGATATAAATATAACAAATAAATAAATAAAATAAATAAATATTTATTTATTTGCTATGTGCATGCAAAAAAATTAAAATCAAAAGCTATGCAAAAAGAAGGGGACCTGAACTCAATGCTTCCATGCTTTGAGAAACTAGGTTGGAAGATCAGTGTGGAAGAGAAGAGACAACTCAGATTCCCTGACATAGAATGTGACCAGAGAGGGATGTCAGATCAGGTTGGATTGCAGTGGAAGGGAGTGCTTCTCAGAATGCGATCCCCTTTAAAGTGTTCCTTCTGTGCACATGCACTTCAGTCCCCCTCTGCTCCAGCCTCATTCCAAAACAATGAGTAGCCCTGACACTGGACCAAAAAAGGTCAGAACTGGGCACAGAGCAAGTTTGGGCTAGTTCACAATTTCGTGTATGTCATGTAGCCTCCAGAAAGTACCTTGAACTTGTGATGCAGTGGCTAAACAGCTGTATTGCAGCCAAAACTGAGCTCGTGACCTGGTAGCTGGCTTATGGTTGACTTAGCCTTCCAGTCTGATTTAAGGAAACTCGCTTCTTTTCATCCTGCTCCCTGCAAAAAAAAAAAGTGTGTGTGAAAGCGTATTTTCAAAGCATTTATGTTTTAACCATCCTCGAACCTAGATATTGGGTGGGGGGGGGGGATGATCAGAGGTGAGGATGGAGCCATATATTTGGCTTAGGACAAGGTAAGATGCCATGTAAGCAAAATCTTATCAAAGCTTTCCTTAAGATTCATCCAGAAAAGTTGCCCTGTGATTACCCAGATTTCTGCCTCTTCTGGTACAAGTATTCACAGACAGGCACAGGATCCAAATTCATACTTATTCCATATACAGTGGATCCTTGTATAACAAACAGCTTGTTAACATAAAATCTGTACAACATAAACAATTCCGGAGATAGGGGAAATTTGCTTAACATAATCATCTATGGGTAAAATCCGTACAACATAAAAATGGGTTTACTCCATTTTCAATGCATTCCTATGGGAATTTGTATAAAGGAAAGTTTGCTTAACATAATTTCATTTGGAATGAATTAATTCTTTTATACAAGGTACCACTGTAGTTTGTTCAGGATCCCAGTTTCAGCACCGCTCCTCCAGAAACTCAAGAGCATCACCAGCAATTCTGGGCGTGAATAATGAGAAATAAGTCCTCTTAAAGTGGCTTCCCCAGGATAAAATGTTGTATTCTAAATTTGTTTCTAGAAATCTAAATTCTATCGAAACATCTGTTTCTCTTCTTTTCATCAGATTAATATGTAGTGATCAGATTGGAGGGGCTGGGTCTGTACCTTTTGCCTGCATTTTGGTTTGGTGCTCTTGAGTTACTATTTCCCTGGTGTATATATGTGCCTTTTGCTTATTTGATTTGGTTGTTTTGGTGTGGACATTTTGCCTGTGTGTATATTTCTCGGAACCTCACCAGTTTGTCTCCTGTGAAATCAGTGTTTTGGACAGAAAACTGTGGATTCAAAAGAACTTTTGCATTTGAAAGTTCATACCACATCTGCACTGCACTTATGTTCTTGAGTATATTTTCTTTTCACCTTACCAATTTGTCTTCTGGGAAACTGCTGTTTTGTGACTGACCATGCTATACCATGGCAGCCATTTTACAAGTGGACAAGCCCATCTCAGGACAGTCATTTTTTTTGAAAAGCACCCTCTGTTTTATCTTAAAATTCCAAATTTGTTCAATGATTTGAAAAGTTGAAGGTCTTCAGTCTGAATAATTGATACAGTTCAGATAACAAAAGCTGCAATAGAAGAGCTCCCTTTACTATATTAGGAACAATGTCTTGATTTAGCTCTAATCTCTGTGTTTACATACCCCTATTTCAGGAGTCTTAACTAGAGCTTGAATGCAGGCCCAGAGGCTGAGGTATTCATGGGGGAGACACTTATATTTCAAACCTCACCCTGAGTTGTTACCAAAGGAGCTCTGTGGACTGAGTCCAAAGCTTTCTGGAGAAAAGGCCAAGTAGTGTATACTCACATCAGTCAAAGGTGTATGGAAATGACACCCAGTGTGAAAACTTGGCTTAGAATCATGCACTGTGTACTTGAGAATGACTACATAAATTAATATATTTTGTATGCAGACATGAAAGGCAACTTCACATTTGATTAGTGGGATCCTGCTGTCCAAAGCATATTTATTGAAATACTGCATATGATTTGGTGAATCCAATGGGTTTTAGACTCAAGTTCATTGTATACAGAATCGGAGCCTGTGTATGCCGATGGAAAGAATTCGTGTTGCTAGCAAACGTTTTGCACTACGTAGAGCACATACTGTACTTACGTAGCTTGGAGAGGGAATAATATTCACAGCGTCTTAGGATTTCTTTTCTGTTCCTCTCCACCAGGTCCTGAAGTTCTGTATACTGTTGTGGACCAAGTGCCAATATCCCGGTGGAAGGAATTTATAAGGTACATGGGACTGAAGGAAAATGTGGTGGAGAGAATTACTATGGAACAGCATTTCTACAGAGAAGCACAATATGAGATGCTGAGACATTGGAGACTTCAAGCAGGCCAAGATGCCACTGTGGAGCACATCAGTAATGCTCTCAGGCAGATGGAGCTGAATGGCTGCAGCGAGGCAATTCAGGAGGCCCTGGCAAAGGAACACTAGCTGTTGTACCTTCATGCTTCTTCTCAAGCCATACCGATTCCCACAAGCACGTTGAACTCCTCTTGGCATGATTTTCTTGGTGCTTCGTGTGTGTGTGACTGAGATGTTACAACAATATCAAAGGTCTGTTTAGATACCTCCAGTATTTCACCCACCATCAGGTGCCGAATGCATTATACTCAGTGGACATGTCATAAGAGATTTTGCAGCCAGAGGAAGGTGGCACTCGGTTGCATTCTACAAACACATCCTGTGCAAAACAGTTTTCATCCTAATCAAGACCAGTTCCTCCTTATGGAATTTGTTTTTGGCCCTCTCTTGGAGCATTTGTCATCGCCATCTTTTTTTAAAACTTTGGGGAGGCTGAAAGCAGATAATTTCATCAAATGCCTTGATTTATAAGAGATGTCCGAGTAATGAGTAATGTTTTCCCATTAACTTTTAATCCCAAACCCCACTGTCAGATCAGTGTTTTTAAATATGCAAGTCTTAATACATCCATCCTTTCTTCTCTCCTTGGTTTTTTCTGCTTCTCACTCACTTTATTACGGCATAACTACACAATGCAGTCATGGCTAGTTCCCTAGTTATTCTTTCTCCCATGGACCGGGACTGCTCTCCTCCGACCACTGATAGACTTTTGTTTTTGTTTTTATTTTTCACTAGACATTAAAGACTCCAACTTCTTAAATTGGGAAATATTTACTTGGAATAATGAGGAAAGATGGCACTGTGAGATCTCAGTAAGGTGCTAGCAGGCAACAGTATAAAGTGGTTTCAGTGTATATATTCCATGATCTTAGTTCAGGTCAGGTAGTGCTGTGAATATTTTGTATGTTTTAATACATTTATTACTATATCTTTGTTTTAAGCAGGTTTATAATAGCAAACACGTTTGTAAGTGAAAAAAGTAGCAATGAGTGCTCATATATTTTTGCTACAATGCACAGCTAAATTATATTTTTATAAAATGATTTGATGAATAGTACAAATATAATAAAAGAAACCACCTGTCATTTCCATTCTTTTTAAAAAACCTACAAGCTTAGAGAAGCAAAGCCTCTTGCCAATATCTCATTTACTAAAATTAAACTGGTATAATAAAAAGCCATTTAAAATCCAAGATCTATTGCACCACTGTTTGACCTGTTGCGCTCTATGGTGCAGAGTGCTGGCCAGTAATTAAAGAAACTGAATGTTGCCTTGGTGTCATGGAGACAGAGATGCTGCAATGGACCTCTGGCCTCACATGAAAGGACCATGTGCACAATGGTGACATCAGAGCAAAATACAGCATTGCACCTATCGCCAACAAGATGCATGAAGCTTGACTGCATTGGTTTGGTCATGTCCTGCTTACCGATGAGGAAACTCTGGCCAAAAAGGGTCTCACCCTGCAGGTCAGCGGATCCGGACTGAGGGGTCGCCCAAAACAGTGCTGGATGGACTCCCTCGAGAATGACATGAAGTTGTCCTGGGTTCGCCCTGACAATAGCCCATGACCGCATCAGGGTGGAGGGCCAGAACAAGAATAACGGACCCCATTTCAGAAATGGGACAAACAGTAAGAAAAAGAAAAAATAATCTTAAAATGTATCTGGTTAAATCCTCTCTTCTGCCAAATAATTTGATTCTTCTTTTTTACATAGTATATAATTCTGTGCCACAGGGTTGCAAACAGATGATACATTTTGGTAAATTAATTGGGGTGATACTGGGTTGACTATAGAGTGTAAAGGGAGAAACCTGCTCTGTGACAGGACTGAAGGGTAAGCAAGTGAGAGAGTCAGAGAGAGTGGCAGAAATACCAGAGGCACAAACCACTGGAGTCACTGGTAGCATCTCAGCTGCTCCTGAAAAGCATTTCAGCTGCTCCTTTTGCTGCAACTTGACCAGGGCCAAAGTAGTATTAACTTAGGCCCTGGTTGTAGCCCCAAGCCCTTATCTGCTTTACATCCTGATGGCGGAAAGGGTCTTTCCCTCCCAGTTCTCTAGAAATATGAAGGATCTGGGATCTTCTAGGAATAGCTCCTTTTCAGGCTGAGTGAGGTCTGGAGGGCACCTGTGTTCAGGGATGGGTTTTCTGAATTTATGGACTACAAACCACATAGTTCTCCTTTCTGGGAGTTCAACCTGACAGAGACAGACTTCTTAGATAGAATCATTGAGCTGGAAGGGGACCATAAAGCTGTTGAGTCCAACTCCCTACTTTGTACAGAAATACAAATTAAAGGGTACCTGCCAAGTGGTTGTCTAAATTCCTCTTGGGTGTCTCCCATGTTGGAGCTCTTACCACCACCACCACCCCAGGCAATTGGTTCCATTGTTGCAATGCTGTAACATGACTTTTCCCCTGATAATCGATCTAATCTGGCTTCCGGGCACTTGAGGCCATCGTTGTGTGTCCTGCACCCAGACTTCATAAAGAACAAGTCCCGCCCCTCTTCTGTATGACAGCCGTTCAAAGAACAGTGGTACCTCGACTTACGAAGTTAATCCGTTCCAAATGCATGCTCTTAAGTCGACACTAACAAAGGGCCTTTTCACACGACCCCTAAGATCTGCTGGCCACCTAAATTCGGACCAGAGATCTTCAGGGTTTGTGGCTCTTCCTACGTCCCCACCCCTCCGCACTTCCTTGTTCCTGTCTGCATGAGGGGAAGGAGAAAAAAAGAGAGGAAAAAATGCAGGCTCACCTCTGAAGCCGCCTGGAGCCCCGTCTCGTCCTGATTCCTTCTCTTAAAGGGGCAGGAGGCAAAAAAAAAAAAAAAAGCGAGGAGAGCCCAGCACTCACTCCCTTAAATCCGCATCAGGGATTTTCACCCTCCGAGAGCAGGTACATGAAAAGTGTGCTGGGATGCGCTTAGGTGGGCGGGGTTGCACTTAATTTTCTGCAAACTCCGGAGCTGGTGGGAAAACATTTTTAAGCTCCGGAGCTTGGAGCCATTTGCCCGGAATTTCCTTTTGCCTTCAGTCTTTCCCAGCATCAGGGACTTTTCCAGGAGTCCTCTCTCCTCCTCATGAGGTGGCCAAAGTACTGGAGCCTCACTTCAAAACTGTCCTTCCAGTGAACATTCGGGGTTGATTTTTTCAGGATGGATAGGTTTGATCTCTTTGCAGTCCAGGGGACTCTCAAGACTCTCCTCCAGCACCACAGCTCAAAAGCATCAATTCTGCAGCGATCAGCCTTCTTTATAGTCCATCTCTCACTTCCATACATCACTACTGGAAAAAACATAGCTTTGACTATCAGAACCTTAGTTGGCAAAGTGATGTCTCTGCATTTTAAGATGCTGCCTAGGTTTGCCATCCGGAGTTACCATCTTAGGCACCAGCTATTTACACAGTTTAATAGGGTTACATTTAGTTTCCCAATTCACTTTTCCATCCTATAAAATACATGAGTGACTTAATTGAGAAGAGACATGATTTAGAAAATGATCTAAAATTTGTTGGCATCCCTGGACATAAGGTGTGCAGAAAGAAACCTTCTCTCGCTCAACTTGCACCGGAAGTTTTCCCTTGGAAATGTTTAAAAACACGTATGTTTTAAGCACAGTGGCAATATTAAAAATACGTTTTCAGACTTTTAGAAGGGCAAACGGTCTCCATTTAAGTCGCTTCTGACCTGTCTGGGCAGAAGGAGAGAAACGTCATGCCGTCCCGTCTCCGGTACGGCAAAAACCCTTCTTTTTTTTTTTTTACCCCACTGAGTTTTGTTATGAAAATTCAGGATCCTTCCGGGTGAGTTTGATCCCGACCCTAACGGACGCGCTTTCTCGATCCCGCGGCCAGGATCTCCCCGGCAGACCCTCCGCCTTCCTGGGCGTCCCGTTGCTCCGGGGCGAGCTCGACGGGAAGTGAGGCAAGGCCGCCTCCGCCCTGCCGGGCTCTTTTGAACGGCCGGGGCGGGAAAATGGCGGAGTCGAGCGGCGGCGGCGGCGGCGGCGGCGGCTGGCGGGGAAAAGCGGGCGAGCCCTTCGGGGCCACACCGCCGCGGTCGGTTGGGGGCCGCGGGAAGGAAGCCAGGGGCCCCCTGGTGCTGACTCCCCCTCCCGGCCTGAGCGGCGGCTCCCCCGGCGGCCTTCCCAGCCCGTCGGGTAAGGGGCGCACACACACCCCGACGCCGGTTTAGCAGGAACCCACTGGGGTAAACTGGGCCAGTTTAAAAGGTGTTACTCTGGCCCCCTGGGGTAGGTCAGGACTTCGGGCGCGATCCGCACGCCCGTTTCCCTTTTCCGCTCTTGCCTTTGAATGGCCGCAGTGGAAATGGCAGACTCCTAGCCTATGGTTGCTGCTGCCTCTACGAGGGGGTTACTTTATATTTGGCCCTTTGCATGGGAATGACACGCATTTTTGGTAGGGTTTTTTTTTTTTTAGGTTTTGCTTTTGTTTTTCTTCTTTTTAAGTGTGCATGTGCCTGGACAGGTTTGGGGAATCTCAGATTCCCGGTGCTAATTAGGAAAGCTGCATCCGATGATAACACAATGCATTTGATGAAGTGGGATCTAGCCAGTGGCCAGAATCCTGTTGGGGTTCATGTAAGGTTTATTTTATTTATTTATTTTATTTATTTTAGAGTATTTTTACCCTGCCTTTCTCCTTGGAAAAGGACTCAAGGCGGTTTTGCATAGCCTCTCATGGCTAACTGAGGAGGTCTTGTGCCTTGCCATAATATCAGTTGTACAACTCAGAACTGCCCCAGTACTTCACCCATTTAATAAAATTTTCAGTGGCACGTTGTACAAGTTATATGAAAATGTTACTAGAATTTCAGCCAATTAGGGTTCTCTTGCTGTTAGTGTATCAGACCTTAAGGTATCCTAACACTCATAGGGTCCCTGTAAGTCAGAAGCTACTTGACAGCACCTAACCACAATTCCTTGATGTCTGTGAGCTCTGTCATTGTATAAAGCGGCGTGTTTGTGGAAAAACTACAGCTCTGATGCTGGATTTCTTCCCAGGACAACAACAGCATGTGGATATACCAGATGACCACGCTGACAAGCTGCTGTTGGCAAACTGGGGTCTCCCCAAAGCAGTGCTGGCGAAGTACAATGGTTTGGGAGTAGTTCACATGTTCCAGTGGCAAGCAGAATGCTTGATGATTGGACAAGTTCTAGAAGGGAAGAACTTAGTTTACTCAGGTATGCTGGATAATATATCTATCTATCTATCTATCTATCTATCTATCTATCTATCTATCTATCTATCTATCTATCTATCTATCTATCTATCTATATTCTCTAATAATCAAATGTTATTGGATGTGTGGCATTTGTTTCTCTGTGCTAATTGAAAACCACCTGCTCAATATTTCTGTTGTAAACTAACACACTTCTTTCTCCAATATGCAGCTCCTACAAGTGCTGGGAAAACACTTGTTGCTGAATTGCTCATGCTGAAGAGAGTTTTAGAAACTCGCAAAAAAGCTTTGTTCATCCTTCCTTTTATCTCTGTGGCCAAAGAAAAGAAATATTACTTGCAGGTATGTAGTCTCTTTTAGGGTGTGGCTGGGTAAACTCCAGAGGCCAATCTCCTGTCATCAGGGTCCATTGGTGGGCACGCCAAACCAACCTTGCCTTAGAAAAACAGAGGCAAAAGCAAAAATTTGGTTAAAACCTTGCAGCTTTTAGTAGGAGATTATGCTGCAGTGTTAAAATGATAATGACTACTAACACAAGAGTTCTCCAACTGCTTGATTTTTTTCTGAGATGTTTCCATTTTGAAAACTGCATAGCTTCATAAAATCTAGTAATAATATTAAGACAGTAACAGTATTAATAACTTTCAAGCTGCACCTGCTCCAGTACATAATTCATGTTTCAGATGACTACTTCACAAGTACTATATTACCTTTCCCAACTTGGCCTGGCAATTCAGGTATGCCACCATTAGCAGCTTTCAGTCCTGTTATCTTTCCCTCCTGAAGTCCCTAAATATTTTAGATAAGTTATTAAGTACTGTAAGTAAGTGGGAGGAATGTAAGGACCATGATCCCATATCTCGCACAACAAGATACTTAATGTTTCTAAGGGTCAGTATCCTGTTGGAGGGTAACTTGTCCTTGGGTGGCCAACATCCCTGCTGTGAGTGCAAATGTTGCTTAGCTACAAAAATGCACTTTTTCTTTGAATTGCACACATCTGAGAATAACGGTTTTAGTTCTGTATATATATATATTTAATTAATAAAAAGAAACATTTTTGTAACTAAATAAATCCTGTGCTATACAGTGGAACCTTAACTTACATACTGCTTGACTTGCATCATATTTGACTTGCAGCAAGAAGGGGTTTTACCGCCGTTTGACTTCTCGGAGCCCCGGCGCAAGGCCCCAGAATCGAGCGGCAGCCATGACCCAGCATCGCGGCTGCCGCCTCCAAACTGCTCCTCCCTTCTTCCTCTCCTCTGGCAGCGGCAGCTTCGGCGAGACCAGCTGAGAGCACCTGGAGCTGGTCCTCAGCCTCACCAAAGCCGCCGCTGCTGCCGGAGGAGAAGAAGGGCCGGGAGCTCGGGGCTGGCCTCGCTGGTTAGACAGTCGGCTCAGTCTTGTAAAAAATCTGGCTGCAGAAGTCTGGTCCACAATGGAAGCATTTTAGTTGGGGAGCTTTAAAGTTGTGGGACTCTAATGGTAAGCATAGAGTTGTTCAGAACTTGGAACGTCAGGTTAAAAATCAGTAAAACTTAAATGTTAGACGTTGTTTCTATGAACATTAAAAAGTGGAGGCGTATAATTTGTGGACTATAATTCCACTGTCTCCTCCTCTCTTTGAAGAGACATTTCATTTACATCCCCAGAAGGAATCTCCTATCCCAGTCAAATTTGTGTTAAATTGCTGTTTTCTGGGGTCTTTTTCATCATCTGGAACGGATTAATCTGCTTTCCCATTACTTTCTATGGGAAATGTTCATTTGACTTAAGTCATGTTTGACTTAAGTCTAGACCACTGGAACGGATTAATGACGTAAATCAAGGTTCCACTGTATTCGTCTCTGGGAAGTGGCCTGAGAATTGTGAGCTTTGGGCTTACCTCGTGCGCTGTTGTAGAGCAGGGCCCCCCAGTGTGAAGGCAGTGGCATGGCCAGGCCCTTCTCCTGTCATGGCGACTCCATGTGGTAGCTCGGGAGGGTCTAGACATGTGGGAATGAGTTTCAGAATGTAATGAAGGGCTGACCACTGGATATCGTGCATGCAAAAGGCAACTAACCTGTATGTACGTTGTTTCTGACAAACAGGCTCTCTTCCAAGAAGTAGGCGTCCGCGTAGAAGGCTATATAGGCAGTATTTCTCCTGCCTGCCGTTTTTCTGCCTTGGACATCGCTGTCTGTACTATTGAGAGAGCCAATGGCCTGGTCAACAGACTCATTGAAGAGAAAACACTGGATTCATTGGGTAAGCCTTTCTGAACATTTCATAACAACGGAGAACTTGAGAAACAAGTAGTTTTCACTCTTTTCTTTTTATGTACCTTTGATATTTCAGTAAAAACCTGGCCTGAATTCCACTCAGTGCTTCCCAACCTTCAGTCCCCAAATGTTCTTGGACTTCAACTGCCAAAAATTCCTGGCCAGCACAGATAGGCTTCTGGGAAGTCCGGTCCAACAACAATTTGGGATCCATGGTTGGGAACCACTGATATCTGATAAACAAAAATGTATATCTGGGGTGGTATCCACATAAAATAAATGTGATGGTACTGGGAGAGTGCTGTGGCTTTGCATTTAATTCAGTCCTTGGATATGTCAACTGTCCAAGAAGTATTCCGTTAGATTTTGCACTTGGTCAATTTGACACAACTAGGCCACTTATCTGGAAGCTGAGTACTGACAACTGGACTTCTTTTCTTGTGAGATTGAAACATTTCATTACTCATCTAAGCAGCTCCATCAGTCTGAAGAAATTTAGTGGTGAGGCCTCCAATTGATAGTTCACATACATTTAACAATGGATCAGCCTGAGACCCAGAGCTGACTGAAGAACCTAGTCATTCCTTGTTGCGTTACGAATCACACGGACACAGAGTTTCGGGGTTCAATCATCTGGTGCTCAGGCAGCTTTCCTGTGTCTCTCTGTCAGGGTCCATGGATGTCTGTGTGATGTATGAATGTGTGGAGGCATGCGTGTGTGTGAGTGTGTGATGATGATTCGTGTGATGATTCTTGTGATGATTCTCCTCTACTGCTGCCTGAGCAACCAGTGTTTTATTAAGCGAGAACAATAGATACAGGAGGACGTTTCGCGGTGGGAGGGGAATGCATGCCTTATCTGTGAGACCATACACAGTAAATACGTACACAATGGCAGAGGAAATACATTCCATAGGTGGGAGGGAAAAGGCTCCCTAGCTAGTGAGGGATTATTGATAAGGACAAGAAGAGCTTTCCTGGGCCTGAGCAGATGTATCCTGATATCCTGTTTATCTGCCATCCTGTTTGCTCTGGCCTTCTTGCCTACATCAGCACATCCTGGTATCTGCTTTGGTCCTGGGGACTGCTGGGAAATAACAGGTTAAGCAGCCCTCCTAGGCCTTCAGTTTCCTTTGTGCTTGACCAATGTTGGGGCTCAGAAATATGGGCAATGATATTACCACAATTCCTTACATGGCTGGAGTGTCTGGCAAGCTTAAAAGGATTTTTGATGAATACTGTACCACATCCCTGTTTATTCCAAACCCACAAACATACTAAGGCAGAGACTTGTCCACCCAAATCACCTGACATCAAAACACAAGAGGAGCAATATAGTACATGCGGTCCAATGGCATGAGGAGTGTGCAGACCTCTACATTGGAGAAACCAAACAGCCACTAAATAGGCCCAATACAGGAAGGGCAACAGCTCTGGACCAGAATCAGCAGGGTACCTTCATTTGAAGAATAAAGGACACTCATTCAAAGATGAGGATGTACACATATTAGACAGAGAAGACAAGTGGTTCAAGAGTGGGGTCCAGGAAGCCATTTATGTGTGTAATGAAACCCGTCTCAACAGAGGTGGGGGACTGAGGCACAATCTGCCTGCCATTTATCATGCTGCCTTTTCATCAGTCCCCAAACAAATCAGAAACACTTCACACCTCCATTGTTCACCTAAGGAGCCTATTCAGCCCACTGTTCACCTAAGGAGCCTATTCAGACCAGGAAGATGTGAAATCAAGGTGAACTATAAATTGGAGGCCTCACTACCAACTTTTCTCAGGCTGACAAAGATACTTGGATGAGCAGTGAAACGTTTCAATCTCACAATAAAAGAAGTCCAGT
This sequence comes from Phrynocephalus forsythii, assembly GCA_029282475.1. Classification (NCBI taxonomy): domain Eukaryota; kingdom Metazoa; phylum Chordata; class Lepidosauria; order Squamata; family Agamidae; genus Phrynocephalus; species Phrynocephalus forsythii. The sequence goes on from JAPFRF010000011.1 coordinate 5,341,246, forward strand.
TGCCATGACTCAACTTCCAGATAATCTCACCTGGATGTCTACTTACAGTTTAGCACAATTAGGCTATCAATGTCCAATTGTGACTTCCAAACAGTTATGCTAGGGAGAAAGTAGCCTGTATGTGTACCTGGATTTACAAGGGTACATCCAGTTTTGGAAGTTACTGCTCTATTGTTAATTTAGGCATATATTTTATACCGCTAACATACAGTGTCCTCACACAGCGATGACATGCTGATCTTGTTACTTGAGAACATTTCTTATATTTTCTGTTTTGTATATGGCATAAAATATTGTTAATATTTTCTGTCTGTGGCAGAGAGAAACATGGAATTATGGAATCTCAGTAGAGTTGAAAGGAACATTGGAGGTCTTCTGTTCCAACCTTCTGCTCAGGGCAGAAGACCTCATACTTTCCAGGACAGATGGCTCTCCAATCTTTTCTTGAAAACCTCCAGCAACGGGGCACCCACAACATTGGGATGCAAGCTGTTCCACTGTTTAATGGCTCTCACTGTCTGGAAATTTCTCCTTATTTCCAGGTTGCCTCTCCCTCTCATGAGTTTCCACCTGTTGGTTCTTGTCATACCCTCAGGTGCAACTGAGAATAAATCAAGGCCCTCTTGTCTGTGGCCACCCTTCAAGTATTGGAGGATTGCTATCATGTCTCCTCTCAGTCTTCTCTTCATCATGCCAAGCATGCCTAGTTCTTTTAGTCATCATTCGTCACTCTTGATGCAGCCTGGGACCGTGTTTGCTATTTTGGCAGCTGCAGCACACTGTTGCCCCATCCTTAGGCGGTGAACCACTAGGACACCTAAATCCCTTTCACAGGTGCTACTGTTGAGCCAGGTACCACCTGTTTTGTACCTGTGCCTCTGGTTTCTCCTGCCCAGGTGCAGGACCTTACTTTTCTCACTGTTGAACTGCATCTTGTTGGTCTGGGCCCAAAGCTCAAGTTTGTCAAGATCCTTCCAAATGTTGAGTCTGTCTTCCAAATTGTGTTGTTGTATCGTTACAGTCGTGACTGACTCTTCGAGAACCCATGCCCATGGAGTTTTCTTGGCAGGAATACTGGAGTGGCTTGCCAGTTCCTACTCCAGGTGCCTACAGCACCTGGTATTCCCTGGTGGTCTCCCATCCAAGTACTAACCAGGCCTGACCCTTCTTAGCTTCCGAAATCAGGCGAGATTGGATGTGCTTAGGGCATCTAGGCAACTCTGTCTTCCAAATTACTGACAAATTTGATGAGTTCTCCTTCCATTCTCTCATGCACAAAAATGTTTGCTTATGCTTTGCCAATCTAATCCAGGTTTGTTTCTTTAGTTTGCAGTGGCATAGTAGAGTAAGTTGCACTAGAGAAGGCCCATTGAATCAGTGGGAATTTGGTGAGTCAGGTTCAATGTAATTTCCATTGTTTCCAGTGAGCCTTCTCTAATCACAACTAGAGTAGGATTTCAGCCAATGCTTCTTTAGACTACTCATGGTTTTCCAGCGAATACTATATTTACAAAATATATTTATTAAAACAAACCAAAAATATGCAGCATAAACTTTATCTTAGTAAGTCTTGTAACTTTCCTAATATTTTCTTACACTAGTAATATTTTAAGATACCTTTGATTCTTTGCTCACAAGAGCTCATAATTAAATGTGATATTTGTCCTAGTATTGAAGCAAAACCTCTGATATCAATTAACTAGTGTGACTTCATGATAAGCCTATGCTTCTGTCCAAATATCACTTGTGGCCATCTGCTTTCTAGGAACAGACCAGGAATGAAATGCACTTCAAACTTAATAAAACAAGTCATAAATTTAACAACAAATTATAAAATGCGTCTTTTGTAAAATTACAAAAAATCTTAAAAACTGTCAAGGTGTTCAGCTTCATTCAACTCTGATTTTGCCTACTCTGGTTTTGGCTATGCTCTGATAAACCTGAGATGTTATTTTTCTTTTGGATAGTTATATAAATTCTATTATAATATTGTTTGAACAACAGTACTGTCATTTCAAATAAATAATAAAAGGTTTGCTTATGTCCTACTTACTCTCCCTTTAATAGGAATAGTTGTCGTGGATGAGATGCACATGTTGGGAGACTCTCAAAGAGGTTACCTTTTGGAACTCCTGCTGACCAAGATTCGGTTTTTGACTAAAAGAATGAAAATCAAGTGAGTAGAATTTTTTAAAAAATAATCTCCCCCCCACCCCTTTTCGATACGGTAGGAATTTAGATTTTGCGTGTGATTAAATTTGTTAAGAAATTGGCTTTGAGAAGGACATAACGTGATGCTCCCCGATAAGACTTGTCTCTGAAGAAGAATGTCTGTCCCTGTTTTGGAACTGTTTAAATGCCTACCTGGCAGCTGCTCCATCTCTTTCTGTGATGCCTCAGCAGGGAAAGGAGGAGGAGGAGGAGGAGGAGGCGGAATTGGCCTGTGGTTCCTGCTCCATATAGGGGTGGTCATGGCTAATGTGCACGTCTAAGAACTCCCGTTACTGCACTGCAGTAAACAGCCCAATGGACTGCCCACTGCACCCTCCCTCCTTTTGGTGATATCCTGTCTGTGAAACAAGGGAGTGTTTATTTCTCAACTGTACACCAAAGCTCGGTTTTCTTCTGGAGTTAACACCAAGGGCTTAATTGGGTGTGGGTGGTGGCAAGCTGTTTAAGCCGTCAAGCTGAGAGTTCTGTTCTAGCAACATTTGAAGGGCCACAGATTTTCCATCCTTATATAAAACATAAGAATCAGAGTGAAAAATCAAATTTAAATTACTAGTCAGTGAGGCTCCAAATAATCAAAATAATGCTTTTCTACATCCAGGTTTATATTACTGTTTGTTATAATCTTAATAATAAGAACCCAGATGAGATATCATTTTTTAATAATGACCTTTCAGATTAATTTTACAAGTATATCAGGAAAGTAATGAATATTTTATTGTTTACCATTTTAAAATAATTAAGAAATTATGTGGTAAACTATCTTCAGTATAATATGCTAATCATGCATATTTCAACAACTTTTCTCCTGTACTTTATTGGAAGGAGAAAAATAATTATTAACAATAACAGTAACAATTTAAATTGAATTACAGTGGTACCTCTACTTACGAGTTTAATCTGTTCCAAATGCATGCACATAAGTCGAACAATTCGTAAGTAGAGCAGCTGTACCAAATAAATAAATAAATTGAAAAATAAAAAAAATGTAAGTAGAGCAGACCACATCTAAAATTTGTAAGGCAGCAGTTAAAATGTGGTCGGTTTTCCATTCTTAAGTCGAATTGTTCTTAAGTAGAGCCACTCGTAAATAGAAGTATTGTACCACTGGTTTAGCTAAAACAATAATATATTGCATATATATTCTTTTTTAAAATATTCATTTGCAGAAGAACAACAGAGTTGGGCTTTTCTCAACTATATATGTTTGTTTTTAAACATTTTACTGTTAAGAAGAGGCATTTATCTCTGGAGATATATATGATTTCACAGTTGTGAGAATTCCAAAACCAAGAATCTTTGATGGTATCTTATAATTAAAAAGTTACGCAAAATACTCTTAATAGAAATCTCTAGGAAACATGATGTTGTGGCCCTTATAAATGAATTAATTGAATTCATAAGCAACCTTTTAAAAACATTGCACAAATATACAGCCTGATATTACATACCAGTAATTAAAATAATAATAACCCTTATTTCATGATAAAAAAACCCTTTGGGCTACAGTATAATGTATCCTAAATAGAATCTGTCCTAAGATAGAATCTTTTTCAAAAAGCATTTTATCAGACAAGATCCAATTTAAATTAAAAACCCATTTTTAATATAAACAAAAAAAAATCAGTGATTTGTTTTAGTCACCCTGCTGAGAGGTCTCCTGGTACATTGCATGACATTCCATTTTTTTCTAGCAGTGCCTGGTCAATGGCTTCTTAGAAGCCTATAAACAGAACATTAAAGCACGGGGGGGTCACTTTTTTGGTTGTGTCCCCATTCCCATATTTTAGAAGATAAGTGGGATATAAATATAATAAATAAATAAATAAATAAATAAATACTTGCTGAGATCCAGGCAACTTGGTGCCTTCCAAATGTTTAAACCTACATCTCCTCTAACCTCAAATTCTAATGGAGCAGTATTAGGAGTAATATGAGCGGAACTCCATAATATCTTTAAGGCATTGCTGGGTACAAATCCCTGGATTAAACAGTGGCAATTAAAAGGTCTGTATTCCATGATTTTATTTAGACTCCTTTTAAATATTTGGTCACTGCTACCTCTTGTGGCTATGAATTCCTTAAGCTCATTAAACCATTGAATAAACGTGTTCAATATTCAAATATAGGTTTCTTCTTCTTACAGAAAAACAGGCATGGACAGCACTCTCTCTAATGGAATTCAGATTGTAGGCATGAGTGCCACCCTTCCAAACCTGGGTCTTCTGGCCTCCTGGCTCAATGCCGAACTGTACCAGACAGACTTCCGTCCAGTGCCTCTTGTGGAACAGGTGAAAATTGGCAGCACAATTTATGACAACTCCATTAAAGTTGTTAGAGAAATTCAACCTGTACCGCATCTAAAGGTAACTTGACAATACTAAATAACATGCTAACTAGGATCATACTGCTTTGTATATACATGAGGTCATGTGCTTTAAATCTATGAAGATGTAAGGCAATGCTGTATTTTAAGCAGTCCAGTTCAGTTGACAGAGTCACTTGATCCCTAATAAAGTCTGAAGTCTGTATACATCACTTCCCACCTACTGCACTATGATCTTCATCAACATAAGACTGTGCTGGTGCTATTTGCATTTGTGTTAATTTCCGCATCCCATCTCTTCAGAGGTATACAGATTTCTGACTAATGCGCCAGTGCATCTGAAGAAATGTACTGCATTTCACAAAGATGAAGTCAAGGAAAGCTTGCTGGACCTTAAGAACCTTTATATTGTTTCTGCTGAGGCTCCTACAGCTCCCTCTGTGGAAATTAATGCAATGATGATACACAGAGGACTGAGGGTCACTCAAAATGGGGCTAAAAATAAAACGAGTGGTATCCAAAGTGAACTGCATAATCTGTGCAGCATAAAGCTGATAAAAAGAGTTACTGAAATGACTGAAGGAGTATATCCTCTTATGTAAAAACAAAGGTTTTACTAGCTTGGGCTCCTCATTTTAGAAAGTGTCTCTGGATCTGTTTACAGGAGGCTAGGACAGCATCATCTCTGCATGAAACTCGCTTTCTAAAACAGCTCTCTCTTTCAATTTAGAGCGATGAGGATCACGTGGTGAGCCTGTGTTATGAGACAGTCCAGGACGGCCATTCTGTCCTTGTTTTTTGCCCCTCTAAGAATTGGTGTGAGAAATTGGCTGACATCACTGCCAGGGAGTTCTACAATCTCCAGCACAAGGGTGAGTCAAGGCAGGATTTGAGGAGGAGAAGGGGTTTTTTTCTTTCCTTTCCTGGTCCAAAGGCTTCTGTAAGATGTCCGTTGATTCTTTTACAACTTTTCCCCCTGCCGTAAGGTCTGTCAGCTGTTGCACCGGTGGTGTTGGACGCATCACGGATAGAGGAATTGTTGGGTCAGCTGAGGCATTCACCTGCAGGCTTGGACTCTGTGCTTCAGCGGACTATAAAATGGGGTGTTGCTTTTCATCATGCAGGTATATTTGTTGGAAACCTCATGTTGTATACCTTTTTATCTGAATAAGTGAATGTGCTGGGGGTGAGCCGACAGAAGGCATGCTTCCTTGACTCTTAGGAATGATCAACGTACGAATGCCTTTTCTTCAACAAATTCACTTTAAATGAAATAGCTGTCTCGGATCAAACATTACAGAATTTTATATCGCTTCAAACGGGATGCTTTGCATTGAAGGAAATTCGCATGTTAAGATACTGGAATCTCTACTTCAGTGATCAGAAACTGGAGCCAAATATTCTGGTGGAGTAAAATTATTTTCAAGTAAACATGCTTTAACATGCTATAAAATCATCTTTAGTTTTTTTATTGTTTTTAAAGTTGTGGGATTTTTATGTAGGTAGTGTGTTTCATATTGAATTTATTTTTGTTTTTCATCGTGTTTTGTTGCAAAGAGGTAGGAATAAATGTTACTCTTCTTTATATCATCTGCCACCCCTGCTGAGAGAGAGAGAGAGAGAGAGGGAGGGAGGGCAAAACCTCCCCCGCTATAGGCTCCATGAACCCCACAAGCTTTGATGAGGTCAAACAAGCATTTTTAGGGGTAGGAAGGTGGGGTTCATGTGCAGCCTGATAATTTTGCTTTTCCCTTCCTCTTTGCCCCGTGGGGGACCAAACCCTGGTGTCCATGGCTTGAGCTGAATTCTCAGCACTATCCTCGTCTTGTCCAATGTTTGTAGCTGTGGCTGAGTCCTTGGCATTGACCCCAGCTCCCTGGTCCCTCAGTGAAGGTTTGGTAGTACCTGGCCAATGCAGGCCTTCTTTAGCGGAGCTGCCCCTCTTGCTTCCTGGTCATCTGGACAAAGTAGAAATGCTACCGGTGTCCCTTCAGTGCCTCTTTTGGATCATCACAGGCTTTCCCATGTGAGGTTCTGCAGAACATTCTGGTCTGTGGGGGAGTGGGTGCTCATCTGCTGTGCCCCCTCCATGGGCTCCATCCAGGGCTCCTAGAGGAGTGAAACATGGAAGGTGTCTCTTGCCATGCCTCCGGCTACCCTTCTGATCCCAGATGCTGATGAGTCTCCCCCCTCCTCTTTCTCTTCCTGTTTTACCCCTGGCTTTTGCCACCCAGCTCCAGCTGTGTTCTCTTCCTGTGGCTGGTATTCGGATTCTTTCTCGCTTCTGCCCAGGTGTCATGACTTACTATCTGCTTCCTTGTGCTGCCCTTCCATTGGGGTATCAAGGTGCAGTCCTCTCTACCCCCCCATGTATAAGACTATATTTTTGTCTAAAATTGTTAGACTAAAAATGAGTGTTGTTTTATACATGGAAGCAAGTCAAGGAGAGAACTGCCCAGTTGCAAAACTGTAATTTTAGCTTGGAAAAGTGGGGGTTGCCTTATAGACAGGGGTGGGGAGAATACGGTAGTTTTCCGGGGGGTGTTTGGGCATGAGTATGAGGTGGATGACCTAATGGGGATAACAGAGACTCCTCCCCACACACACACACCATTGTGTAGGAGTATGTGGAAGTTGATTGAACTGGAATTTGAACCCTAGGTCAGCTTACAGCACTCCTTCTGTTCTGTTTCTACCATTGATAGATCCTGCCAGTGTTTAATTGTGTGTTTTAATTGTGTCTCAGGCCTTACATTTGATGAACGAGACATAATTGAAGTAGCTTTTCGTCAAGGCATTCTCCGAGTCCTAGTTGCAACCTCTACGCTTTCTTCTGGAGTGAATCTGCCCGCACGCCGTGTCATTATCCGAACTCCTATGTTTGGCAGCAGATTGCTGGATGTCTTATCATACAAACAGATGGCTGGAAGAGCTGGAAGGAAGGGCGTAGATACCATAGGTAGGCCACGTTATTGGCTTTTGCTCATGACGGTTCTTGATAAACTAAGGAGTTCATTGGATACACTTTCATGGATTGGTGCTCACTGGATCAAGTGCAGTAAGTGGTCCATAAAGTTAATGCAGATGTGAAGAAAGGCAGCTGTTCATTGTACTGTGCGGAATAGGGGGCCCTGTTTCTTTTGGGATAGGAAGTAGCATTTATTGATGAACCATAATCAGTAGCATCATAAGTATTCTCCTCTGCTCTTGATATCTTTTCCTGCGACATTGTCCTACCAGAATGTCACAGGCGCTCTCACTTCGGGTGGCCACGCCCAGGGAGGCTAGGAAAGCGGTTACCCACAACCGAGCCTTCTCTGTGGCTGGCCCCTTGCTTTGGAACCATCTCCCGAGTGAGCTGCGCCTTGCACAGTCCCTGCCTGCCTTCAAAAAAGCCTTGAAGTCCTGGCTTTTTCATGAGGCATTTGGCAACCTTGAATAGCGTTTTTTTTTTCCTTTTGTTTGTTCTTCCTGCCGTCTTGCCAGATATCTTTTCTATTTTGCTTTGCCTTCGTATTAGTATAGCTATTTTATTTCATACATTTCATATATTTTACCTTTTGTTTTTTGTATTATTATTATTATTTTTGTTGCATTGTTGTTATTTATTGTTTTTTTATGCTGTAAACCGCCCAGAGTTCCTCCGGAAGATGGGTGGTATATAAATTTATGAATAAATAAATAAATAATAGCTGTTGTTCTGCTGGATAGATGTTCCCACAGCTGTTAAACTCAGCTAATTGTTTTTGATTCTTTCCACTTTAGATAATTCTTTATGTGTTAAAAAAACACTTTTTGATGAGGCCAATGTGAATGTTCTGTTTGTTGACAGGCGAGAGCATTCTGGTGTGCAAGCCCTCTGAGAAATCAAAAGGAATCACTCTTCTTCAGGGCGGTCTCAAACCAGTGCACAGCTGTTTGATCAGTCATGAGGGAGAAGAGCTTACTTCTCGTATGATACGAGCAATCCTTGAGGTGCGTACAGTAATACACATTGGACTTTACACACCATAGGTTAATACTTACAAGCTTTTTGATTAAGTGAAGCTGCTGAATATATTTGTAGAATTCTTCCTTCTCTTCAAATTCATCTTGAGCATAAAGTTTTACTGCTGCTGAAAAATTAGATTCTGTTTTCATTTTGTTGAGCTTAATGTAATGAGGTAGTAGTGGTTGCCAGAAAAGACCGAAGTCAGAAAAGATGTGATGTGAAACATTTCATGAATTAAGAAATAGTGAAAATAAGTAGATGAAGCAATTATCTATAAGGGAAAGACTGTATATCTATAAATGGAAAAACTGAAATTTTTAAGCATAATAGAAAAATAAATCTAAGGAGTCAATTATATTTGGTAATTTGCACAAAAGTCATTGATCAAAAACTTACTTAACTATCAGTAAAGTATATAAATTCATCAACAGTTTCACAGTGTATACCTTACACTGTTCTTAATAATACAGAATAAGGAAATTAGAGAGAAGAAAAGTAAGGAGAAAAATTACAGCTACCTTTTCTAAATGAAGAAGGCATGCTCATGTGGGTTCTGAAGAAAGTGGATGGATAAACCAGATAGATATTGATATTTAAAATATAGTTGTACATTTCAAAGCAACAACCAACTACAAAAAGCTACAGCCAGTCAAATGAATTGTAAAAAAAAAACAAAAACCCTAGGACAATGGTGGTGAACCTTGGGCACTTCGGATGTTTTGGACCACAATCCCCAGAATTCTGAGCCTAGATTGCCGGTGACAAAGGACTGTGGGAGTTGCAGTCCAAGACATCTGGAGTGCCGAAGGTTCGCCACCACTGCCTTAGGACAAGCACACATCTGTAAGAGAGAGAAAAACTGAAGGTGATAAAGGATGTAATTAAGTGAGGGGAAAAGAAAAGTGTGAGGACCTTGGTTGGCTAGTTTTGTTTCTGCCACAACGGCTCCTTCTCCTTCCCAGTGTGAGAGTTAAAGCAGGTGCACATTGAATTTGGTGGCTCTTATCCTGCTCGTCTTTTTAGACTGATGGTGGTATCATTTTTACAGGCATGTTGATTATTTAAAATCTTGTCCCAATAGATCATAGTAAGTGGTGTAGCCAGCTCTCCAGGCGACATCCAGAGTTACACTGCTTCCACGCTCTTTGGTGCTAGCTTGAAAGACTCTTACCAGGACTGTGGCAAAGAGCAGGAGACAACGTGTCAGGGGCCGATTGAAGCATGTGTGAGGTGGCTGCTTGAGAATGAATTCATCCGTCTTGCTGTCTCTAATACGGACAAAGGTAAAATGTAAAAATGTAAAAAGAGTGGTTGTTTTTTTGAAGTACCAATACATTTAGATTTAGAGCATCAAATCCAGTGGGAATGTTGTAGAGGTAGTCCAGTATTTGAGCAATAGTTCAGCAAAGCTTTTGACAAAATGCTCCAGGTGAATGCTGTTTTAGGCTCAGTGGACTAAGGCAGTGCTCCCCAACCTTTTTGTCCCCGCGGACCGGGAAATTTTTTAAAAATTTTCTGTGGCCCGGGGGTGGGGGTGGGGAGGGGGAGAATGCGAAAGGGGGTCCAGCGGAGAGGCAAAAAGGGGGGTGAAAGCAAAGGATGGGAGGGAGAGGAGGGGGAGGCACGAGAGCGGCGGCGGCGGCACTCACCGGCTTGGGGCGTCGGGCGTGCCAGTCCCCCACACACGGGCGGGGTGGGGGGAACCCGGGGCTCCTGGGCAGGCGGGCCCCCTCCTCCTCCTCCGGCGCCGGGAGTCGCGCGTGGGTCTCGCTGCTGGCGCCCCGCTTGCTCCTGCTGCCGCCGCCGCCGCCGCCGCCATAGGCCTCCTCCTCCACCGGGAAAGCGAGCGGGCGCCAGCAGCGAGACCCGCGCGCAGCTCCTGGCCCCGGCGCCCCGCGCGCAGCACCCGCCCGGCCGCACCGGGAAGCGCCCTCGCGGCACCAACAAGCCGCCGCCGCCGCCTCCTGCTCCTGTTCCTCCTCCTCCTCCTCCTCCTCCCCCGCCGCCGCGGGAGGAGCAGCAGCAGCAGCCACCCCCCGCACCGCCCTCCCGCCCGCCCGCCGCAATCGCCCCCCCCGCCGCCGCCACCACCACCCCTCTGCAATTGCCCTCGCTGCTGCTCCATCGGCGGCGGCGGGAGGAGGAGGAGGAGGAGGAGGAGGAGGAACCGGAGCAGGAGCAGGAGGAGGCGGCGGCGGCTCGTCGGTGCCGCGAGGGCGCTTCCCGGCGCGGCCGGGCGGGTGCCGCGCATGGGTCTCGCTGCTGGCGCCGCGCTTGCTCCTGCTCCTGCTGCCGCCACCGCCGTGGGCCTCCTCCGCCGCCGGGGAAAGCGAGCGGGGCACCAGCAGCGAAATCCCGGGGGGGAGGAGGAGGAGGATGGGCGCCTCCGCCTCCTCTTCCCCAGAGGAGAGCAACGGTCTTCTGGGCCGCCGCCAATGCCGCCGCGTCCCTCCTGGCGGAGCCCAAGCGGCCGCCGCCAACGCCGCCGGGGCGCCAGCGTTTGGGGGCGGAGTCGCCGGCTGGCCGGCCCGGGAGGAGGGGAGGGGAGGGGAGGGGAGGAGGGAGGCAAAGGCGGCGGCGGCGGCTCCTCCTGCGCTCCTCCTGCCTTCCTCCTCCACCGGCCGCCCGCGGGAGAGAAGAGGAGGAGGAGGAGGGAGGCGGAGGAAAAGGGGAGGAGCCTCCCCGGCCTCCCCAGGCGGCCCGGTGCCGACCGGTCCACGGACCGGCACCGGTCCGCGGACCGGGGGTTGGGGACCACCGGACTAAGGCACCGAAACTGTAGACTGCAAAGTTGGCAGTTCGGCGGTTCGAATCCCAGGTGCCACGCAGCGGAGCGAGCTCCCGCTGATCACCCCAGCTCCTGCCAACCTAGCAGTTCGAAAGCATGTAAATGCAAGTAGATAAATAGGTACTGCCATAAAAAGCAGGAAGGTAAAACAGTGTTTCCTTGCAGCCATGCCGGCCACATGGCCATGGACTTGCACAGCACTGGCTCTTCCGGCTTGAATACGGAGATGAGCACCGCCCCTAGAGTCGGACACGACTAGCATGCATATGCGGGGGGAACCTTTACCTTTTTAATAGTAGTAGTCTCCAAAGTAGCTGCCCTGTCTGGCACTGGTGTTAGGCCTCATTTTGAGTCCTGTATCCATTTCTGGACACCACGCTTTAAGATGCCAGCCAAACTGGAACAAGTTCAGAGGAGGGCAGCAAGGAAGATCAGGGGGCTGGAAACCAAGGCCCACAAGGGGAAGACTGAAAGAACTGGGCGTGTTTAGCCTTCAGAAGAGAAGACTGAAATAATGCATGTTGGTATTTTTAAAATACAGAGGAAGGACAAATTATGTTCTCAATCATCCCCAAGTTCAAAACATGTAATAATGAGACCAAGTTTCAGGAAGTCAGATATAGGCTGAATATTTGGAAAAACCTCTGTTAGATTAGTTATGACATAGCTATCTAGGGAGGTGGTGAGTGCTTCAAGACTGGAGGCATCTAAGACAAAACGGAAAAGCCATATGTCAGACCTGCTTTGATTCTGAATCAAATGGCCCTTCCAACTTCCATTATTCTATGCTACTATGTTACTGTAAGAAAAACCCGATGCTCTCTGAAATCCTATTCATATAGCTGTCGCGCGCAAATGTACTTCTGCTGCCACCATTTAACTTATTTGTTAATAGGACCAATTGTAGTATTTCAAATCTCACAGACATTTCTTTCAAAACAAATAAGGATGGTTTATTGTACAACAAAGAATAAAGGTGTACATGCTTTTTGTTATTGGCTTAAGATACTAATTTTATAACGGACATATAACATCCTCTTTCAGTTAAACTACCGAATGTCTTTACATCTCTCAGTCCCTGTCTCTACATCTACCAGGCTGTATCTGGCCCTCTCATTGTTTTCACAGGTGTGTGTGTGTGTGTGTGTGTGTGTGTGTGTGTGTGTGTATACACACACACACACACATATGATGACTCTGCCTGCAACAACTCCTGTTGTAGTATGCAAACGAGATTCCCCCAGCATTCTAAAAAAATAAATATTCATACATCAGGATGAAAGCCACAATAGCTATGCTACATACGGTTGATAGCGTAATCAGCTGGAACAACTTTGAGAAATAAAACCTTTCCACTTCTTCTCCTCAGGGTCCCAAGGCCCCTTTGGGATCCCTTTCATTGGAGGTTGTGAGAACTGTTGACTTTTGAAAAATCACTGCCAGTAAAGCCACCTTGGTGGTGATTTCTATAAATTAAAGGCCATTTCCCCATCCTGTGGCTTTCCCACGACTAAAAGTTCCAGGAGGATTAAACATTTTTAATTTCTAAAATTTTTTGTCAATTATGACAGCGAATACACATCATTTTTTAAGCTTTTTTATTGAGGAAGTAACAGCATATATTTCAATCTTTACAATTTTCCAAAACATTACATCATCGTTTAGTCTCTTCCTCATTGACCCCCCTCCCCCCAGCAAGCCGAAATCACTATCCTTTCATGTTGAACATTATTAAGGCATGATGGAATAGTCTAGCCCATTTCTCGTTCTCAGGCTTCCCTTTTATCCAATTTATATATTTCTCCCACTCCTTTAGAATTCTATGTTTCCCTTCTATATTTTCTTCTTGCATACTTTGTATCCAATTATTTTGAAAAAATTCATGTATATAATCTTTCCATTTATCATATTTCCATTTCTTTTGGTCCTTCCATCCACCCATTAGTACCATTATAGCTGCTGCTATTCCGTAGTAGACAATCTTTTTTACGCTTCTCCATTGTTTTTCTCTATCTACTAGGCCTAAGAAAATATAGTCTATTTTTAGCTCAATCCTTTTCTTTGTAATTTCTGATAACCAGTTTTCTACTTTCCTCCAATATGTTTGTATTTTCTCGCAGTTCCATATCATATGTACAAAAGTACCTTTTTCTTTTTACAATGCCAACAATTTTGTGATATATTATTATTTATTCTATTTAATTTCTGTGGGGTATAATACCATTTATGCAATATCTTCAATTGCATATCCTTAATTTTTTCCATTTTTACCTCTCTTATCCCCCGTAATATAGCCTGAATCTTTTCTGTATTTAAGTCCATATCTCCCTCCCAATTATATTTAATTAAATTTTCATTCTGATTTCCCAATCTAAACAAATATCTATAGATCTCTCCTGCTCCAACCTTTTTTCTTCATATTTCTTATACACCACTTCCCATTGTCTATCTTCTTTTCCCTTAAGAGAAAGGAACCATTGATCATATTTCCTTTTCATACTTTCTGCCACCATCCATTTTTGATTCCCTAATATCCCTTTTAATTTATTTATTGCCCCTCCTGTTGACATTAATTCATGCATATCTTTGATTTTGTAATATCCTTTCTCTTTTAGATTCTTTATATCTTTTTGTGACAAAATCTTCCCCTCTTTATTAAACTGTTCTAAAGGGCCCCAATTCGATACTCCACCTATTTTCGTCCTTTTTATTAAAATTTCCATTGTTACTTGCCTTGGTCCCTTAACTTCTTTCAGTATTCTTTTATCTCTATCAAATATCCCTAAGTAACCTGCTGAGTTATTTATTGCATCTTCTACTCTTTTCCATTTGGGTGTGGGGTATTCCTCCACCTTCATTGCCCATTTTAATTGGAAGGCTATATAATACTTTTCCAAAGAGGGCATACTCCATCCTCCTTCTTCTTTTATTGCATATAGGATTTTATGTTTAATTCTTTGATTTTTCTTGCCAAGAGCCCATTTCCTTAATGATGTGTCCCATTTCTTTAAAATCTTTTCTGAAAGTAATATTGGGAGAACCTGAAATAAATATAACAATTTTGAAACTATAAAGATTTTCAAAGCCCTAATTTTTGACAGTATTCCCATTTTTAATCTTTCCAGCCCTTTATTATTTTCTGGATCTTTCTCCAAGTTTTGTTATAATTTTCCTTACCTAGTTTTTCCCAATTTTTTGTTAATACCACTCCTAAATAAATCATTTTTTTAACACCCTTTCCCATTTTCATTTGCAATCTTAATTGATCTTGCTCCTTCCTAGGAACGTTTAGAAACATAATTTCTGATTTTTGTAAATTTACTTCTAGTCCTGATATTTTTCAAATTTCTTTAATATATTAAACAGGGGACCTGCCGCTTCTAATGGGTTAGTCAATATTAAAATTAAGTCATCCGCAAACATGTTTAACTTTATTTCCTCTTTTCCTATTTTATATCCTTTTATTTGAGCACATTCTCTCAAATTTTGGGCCAATGGTTCCATCGCTAATGCAAATAATGGGGAGATAAAGGGCATCCCTGCTTTGTACCTCTTTCCACTTTAAACTTTTCTGTTAATGATCCATTTATTCTTACCCTTGCAAAGTTTTCTTTATAAATTTCCTTTACTGCATTTGCATAGGGACCTATAATATCCATCTGTTTTAATAACTTTAGTAAATACTCTCTTCCTACCGAGTCAAAAGCTTGTTTAATATCCAATTTTACCATTGTTACTTTACTTTGTTTCCTTTTGGCATCTGCCATTATATTCATTACTATTCTTATTGGATCACCTATATATCTTCCCTTGACAAACCCATATTGATCCTCCTGTGTTAGATCTGGAATTGCAACCTCTAATCTTTTAGCTAATATTTTTGTAAAAATTTTGTAATCTTGATTAGCCAATGTGATTGGTCTATATGAAGCTACTTGTTCTTCTGCTTTACCTTGCTTTTTAATAGGGATAATTTCTGTCTCCTTCCATGTTTCTGGGATTCCTTTCCCTTGCATTATATCATTAAATAATTTCTCCATTCTTTCCCCTAACCCCTCTTGAAACTGCCGGTAAAACAGAGTCGTAAAACCATCTAGGCCTGGAGCCTTCCCCATTTTTAATGTTCCAATTACCTCCTTAATTTCATCTACTGTAATCTTATCATTTAGCCTCTTCTTTTGTATTTCAGAGATTTTACTTCTGACTTGTAAATCTTCTTCACCTTGTCTTTTCTTTTGGAACGCTTCCTTAAAATATTCAGTTATAATTCTTTTTTTCTCCTCTTCTTTATATTTACATTCCCCTTTTTATTTTTTAATCTCCTAATGAAGTTTTTACTTTTCTGTATTTTTAAATAAGATATAAATCTTTTCCCTGCCTGAATTGTCGTCCTTTGAAATTCATTTTTAACCAGGGCTTGTTTCTTCCATAGAAGTAAATTATTTATTTCATCTAATTTTCCTCTTTGTTCCCTTATTTGCTTTTCTATCTTTTTTGAATAATTATTTTGTAATTTTTTCTGTAATTCTAATAATTCCTCCATAGCTTTATCTTTTTTCTCACTCAATTCCTTCTTATATCTCCTCTCTTCCTCTAGACACAACCCCCTTATGACCGATTTTGAGGCGTTCCATAGAAGAGATGACTTAATTTCTTCTACATCATTTTCCCTAAATACTCTTTTTATCTTATTTTCCATTTCCCTTTTCTTAACTTCTGAAGAAATTATTCTTGGATCAAATCTCCATTTCCAATTCTTTTTTGGAAGGTTTGAATCTAATTGCATTAACAAATGAGCATGATCTGATAGAAATATACCCCCCACTTGAAATTTTGAGATTGTTTCTTTAAGTTCCTCCCTCACCAGCATAAAGTCTATTACGCTAAACTTTTTGTGCCTGTTTGAATAAAACGTTGGATCCCCCTGTTTACCTTCTAAGCTAGCCACATTACTCCATAAATGAGATCTACAATACAGTTGAGTTTCCTTATTTTCCTGTATATTCAAATTAAAATCTCCAGCCACTATCACCAACCCCTCAGAGGCTTGTTCAATTTTACTTAAGGATTTTTTCAAGAATCTAACTTGACCTTTATTGGGAGCATAAATCGAAGCTAAAGTATATTTTTGACCCCAAATTAAACATTTGACCATTATAAATCTTCCTTGAGTATCAATCCTTATTTCTTTCACTTGGACATCCAGGTCATTTCTAAATAATATTCCAACTCCTCTTGATTTTTTCGTTCCATTTGATTGAAACTGCCATTTGGTAGGCCATGCTGGGTGGGAGAATAACATTCTATTTTCTATTTTGTCCATATGAGTTTCCTGTAGAAATAGAACCTTCACCTTTTCTTTATTTAACAGCTGTGCTAATTTCATTCGTTTTGCCTGAGAAGACATTCCATTAATATTTAATGAGAGGAATCTCATGTCCCTTCCCATTGATCTTTCTCGTCACCTATTTTGGCCTTACCATTCCACCTTAATTCGCTTTTATTTGCTTGCTTCTTGTTTCTTACCCCCCTACTTTGCACCCCCACCCCCTGCTTTGCATCCCCACCCCTTCCATGGGCTTACTACCCATTCTGAGCACCATGCAAAGGTTGGACTTCCCGTTGCCGCTCTCCTTTTGCCCCTGTAGACAATATTTAACACATTTGTAATGACTGCTCAGCCTCCTTTCTTTCCCTAAACATTTCATTATTTATGTGTTCTCCTTACAAAATTATCACGACCTATATCTTACTTCTTCCTTCTCCCCTCACTTAATTCAGTACTCCTTATCTACTCCACCTCCCTTTTACCTTGAAACATACCCATGGCAGCCCTCCCCGGCATCATGTACTTTCTGTTCTCCCTCCCTTCACCTCCCTCCTCCCTTCTCCCTTATTAACGCTTTTCATATCTTATTCTTTTTATCCCTGTAGTTCATATGAATTAAGTCCTGTAACAATATTCTTTTTACATCTTTATGTCCTATATCCCTATTCCTATACCATATCCTATTCCCATTTAAACTATTTTTCTCTCATTCACAGTTAACTCTGCTATTCTCTGTTTACACAAACAGTTATTTATTCTTCGTCACGAGGCTCTCGTTCTCCTTGCAAATCTCCTTCTCCTTTGGATCTTTCTGGCGAAGTAATCCCCAGGCTTTGTAGCATCAGTTCTGCCTCACTTGGATTTCTTGCTTTAAACTGTTTATTGTTTTTAATTACCAATATTGTAGCTGGGTAAATCCATGTAAATCTGCAGTTGGCAGCAGTCAGTTCTCTTGTATACGGGCGCATTTCCTGTCTTCTCCTTGAAGTTTCCAGAGATAAGTCCGGGAAGAATCTCATTGTAGCCCCCTTATAATTTAAAGATCCTTTTTTCTCGTCTCTTTCAATAGCTGATCAGCCAGTCTCTCCTTACACAGTGCAACTATAACATCTCTCGGACGTGCAGAATCTTTAGGTTTGGGTCTAAGTTCTCTATGAGCTCTTTCTATATCATTTTGTGATATTACTCCCACATTGTTAGCAGCCAAGAGAGATAAAAGTTCAGGAATAATGTCCTTACCATTAATCAATTCCGATAAACCAACAAGTCTGACGTTTTTACGACGTTGCCTGTCCTCAGCTTGAACAGCCCGATTCTCCATCTTCTTTAATCTCAGTTCTGTTTGATCAACCCTTTTTTTCAAGCGCTGTGACATCAACACTTAAATCGCTTACATTTTCCACCAGTTTTTTTATGCTGTCATTTAATTTCCTGTTTTCTTGCTGAATTAATTCTGTGAGGTCCTCCTGGATCACTCGTCGTAACTCTGCTCGAACTGTTTTAGAAATCTCCTCCTTCACTGCCTGTACAGTTTTGCTTATCAAGAGGTCTTCTTGGCGTTTGGTGAAAGCAGCCATTTCGTTTGACTCTCCTCTCCTTTGACCCTCTGATCTCGAAAGACCTCCAGACCGGAGGGAGATATCAATCACTGGCTGGAGGGGATTAGAGGGAGGACTCCCCCTTCCTTTCCCACAAGTTTCAGCTTCTCTCCTTTATGACTGAGCCATTTAAAGTTATAAAATACTTATCGTCTCAGGGAGCTCGTCCGGAGGCGACTCACCCCTCTCAGCGCATGCGTGAAAGTCCCCATACACATCATGAATTATGGCGCTGGATGTCAGCCACTATGTCTTAAAACATTTTTTCAAATCAACAGTAAAATATCTACTGTGCTTTTTCTCTTGACAGAAGTGTATTCTGCAACACAGCTTGGCTCTGCTACTCTGTTCTCTTCGTTCTCACCAGTAGCCGCGGTGGAGATTTTTGCTGACCTTCAAAGAGCCATGAAGAGCTTTGTTCTGGAGAATGATCTCCATAGCCTCTATTTGGTAGGTTCTGTTTGCTATATACAGGATACTGAAATCTTTCCTGAAGTCAGCGGCTCACAGGTGACTCTAACAGATTGTGTTATGTTCGTTAATTGTGTTTGAAATCTGCAGATTGTATTTGTAAATCAGGAAGATATTTTTCAGATTTCCGATGATCGATATCCAAATCCATATATATTGATGTAGGGTTTAAACTTTGAGAAATGTAGCTATGGTTGATCTTAATCCCTGTTCTGTAATGCAAAGTGTGTAAAAAATTAGGGTTTGGCTGGCTGAGCCTATAATAATAATAATAATAGCTTTATTACGGTCAAAGACCAAAAACACCAAACAATGGTCACATACAATTGTCTAAAATACAATCACACCCTGCCTAGGTGCTCCCTAATAATAACTTGGCTTACTTGCTTCCTGAAGTAGTCCCCAGAGGTGTTCTACACAGATCTGCCATGCTGGAGTAAGGGCATATCGACACACGGGATTATATCCTGTCACTGATGAGCTGTTACTTAGGCCGTGCTTCTCAAATAGTCTGAAATGGATCCGCCTTGTAAACTTACTACACCTATTGGCTGATCTTTTCTCCTCTGTAGGGTTAGTACTGGATTTCAAATGGAACACATGTTCCACTGGAATCTGGTTCTCTATCAATTGTCCCATCATTTCATATTCTGACTTTAGGCCTTCTGGTGCAGAATAAAATAAGCCTATTGTGTCATTTAGCACTGAACAAGCCTATAGTACATTTTTCATATTTCATCAAAATCTAGATGTATCTTGGCAGTGGCCAGAATCCGCCTGAAAAACAACACCAACATGTCCGTTGATGTAAAATTTATGAGTTGGAACAAATGGTTATTCTTTATATCTCTTATTATTCTTCATATCTTTGTGAGTATTAATGTACACTTCAAAGGAAGAATCAAGTGTTGGGCTTGACATAAATACAGTATTCTTTCTATGCAGAGAGAGAGAGAGAGAGAGAGAGAGAGAGAGAGAGGATATTCTGCTCTCTCCAGTTTTGACGTAGCACTGTCATGAACAAAACTACTGGTGATCTCAAAGGGCAGAAAACTGTCTGATTTAATGGCAAATCCTGTGGTACCACTGCTTTCAACTCTGGAAGAAAGAGGCCTGATTGGATATTTCCCTCTTTCTGCTAATTAGGGCTGTCATAACTGGAGGATAAATGTAAATGAAAATATGGTGTTGGGGGAGAACTTTTTGGTGTAGAAATGCAAAATGTTCTGGTTATATAGTGCTTAAAGCACTATGGATAGTTTATAATTTATTTATGCAAGCTACACATTGCTTCCCCCCCCCCAGCAAGGTGGGTATGTAAGGAATTTAAATTTATGGGGGTCCCGTGCCAGCGTGCCTGCGCTTCATGGGCTGCAAAAGACCAAGTCTGAGTCTCAGGAGACGAGAAAATAATTTATTGATTGATCAATCAAGGGACTTCCACACTTTTTGGTGGTGAGAAGTCCACCCAGAAAACGAAAGGAGATATTTTTATAAGGTTTTTCCAGCACTCTATCCCCTCCGCCCATCCGAATTTACGTCATATACATTTGTTACATGCATCAAACACTAATTGACATCTTTGGTCATTTATTTTGTATTCCTGACACTTGCCTAGAAGTTCTAACTGGTACGTTTGATCTCCTCCCCTCACAGGCAGGGAGGGTAGGATCATCCTTATGTCCTTGGACATTTTGACAGTTACGAACACCAGACGCTGAGATAAGGCCTCCCTGGTACGCCTTGGACACACGTTAATTGCTAGTGTGTGATCCTCAAAGCTTAGGAACTTAATTGGATCCTTGAATTCATAATTGCCTTAGCTGACTTTGCGGAAGTTCCTTTCTCTATTCTAGCCGGAAAGGCTTGACCAGCGTTGTAGGAATAAAGAATACATGTGTGAATAATAATATAAATGAAATATATATATATATATATATGTATGCTTAGTAGCATCATTACCTCTAAATATATAATTTGTGTGGCTTATACTTTGCAAGGCATAGCCTGAAATATAGTACAGGGTATAGCTTGGGATATAGATTGCCATGAGGTTTTTCTCTATAGGCTTTGATCCATACCTGTGGTTAGTAAAGCAGCCATATATATTTATAAATATATAATTAGTCAAATGTCCTCCCTTACACTCGGCCCTGAACGGATTTCTGGAAATTTATGCCAGTAAATTTCCCAGAAAACGCCATGGACTTGTAAGGGACGAACAAAACATATCAAAGGTATATGTACAAAAGTGTGAACATTGCGTGAGCCCCCCCTATGTCATTCCTGGGGTGAGATGGTCTTCATGGCTCATGGAAGGACTTTCTATTTTCCTGACAAAAATTTAGGCAGGGCAGTCAGAAAAACATTCTCAGTCCTTTTTCCCCAAGGGGCTTATAGGCACAGTTCAAGAAAATGAATTATCATAAAATGATTTGTGGCGTCTCAAGTCAGGGGACGCATCAAATAGGTGAAGGCCAAGGGAATACCCCTTAATTCATTAGGGCACTTTCTAGAGTAAAATGTTAAGTTAACAGATGAAGTGTTGCCATGCTTGGGATGTAAGAAGACCCCCCCCCTGGTCGGACCCACAGACTGCAACGGATGGATATGTTCCACGGACCACAGCATTTAAGTTTCCCCTGTTGGAGAAATGCATCGTGGTCACAGCAGTATAAGGTGACCTCCCAGGCCATGTTGTACACTTCTCAAGGATCCCAAATTCTCAACTTTTGAAAGGGGGCTGGCATAAGAATTTTTGCTAATATTGTGATAGACTTGGATATCACGATCCCCGTCCCAAAGCGATAATTAAACATGCTTTAAACAGCAGATTTGTTCATTACCTTATTTTAGGACCATCATGAAACCCAAATTAATTTGCCTGCCACAGCAGTGCACATGTGAGATCTTGTGTTTGTGTGTTTGGTAGTCAGGCTGAGAACCCTGAATTCTAACAAAGCACCACACTGTAGGTTCATTTTACAAACCAAATACTTATAAGGAAAATATGCCCTTCTTAGCCCACCAAGGAAATATGTGGGCCAGGCTACTTTGCTAGGTTTTTTCCAACCTTATTTAGGTGTGTGTGGTGTGCATTCAAACTCAGATAATAGCAGGCTGTGCAGAATCACCCAGTTGTGTGTGCATTCTCAATTGATAGACATTTGCAATGATACTAAATAAAGGTAATATACATATCATGAAGGCTGAAAAAGGCATAAGACACATCTAGATGGTGCTTAGAAAACCCACCTTGCGCCATACATTTCTCATGGTAAAGTCATGAATGAGCCGTTGAAATCCGGTCAGAAATGTCTCTGTGGCTGATAGTTTACACACAAAAATCTGCCCCGTAAACATGGGGCCAAGATTAGTTCATCAGTGTCTTTGGTGAAGAAAATAATGTAGATATAGCTACTTCATAAAGCCACTTTTTTTTTTTTCTTAGGTATAAAGGCTCGTGAACACCCATGGGCACCAAAATGTCTCTCATTCAATACAAATTGCATAGAAAGGCAAGTCATAATCTCTGGCACTCAATGCTTTGTGAGTAAAAAGCATTTTCAGTGGCCAAGCATGATCACTACATAAAAAGGCACATCCAGAGAAGCACTTCAGTAAGAGTTTTCACAGTGACTATCAATAATAGACAATAAACACTATCATAATAGAGCCCAGGGTAATGTAAATATTTAAAGTTGCTCTGGAGCCTACCGTACGCAGGAGAAAAAAAAAAATAAGCGCTCACTTGTCGGATGCTGGGAGGCTGGTGTGTGCGTGTGTGGCAACACAAGTTCATGGTGATCCAGGGCACGCGCACAGGCATCAATGAAGGTCTGAAAGCAGTATTTAAACCCCAAGTCTCTGTCCCGGTGAAAAAGGGGTTAAATTGCAGACGTGAAGTCTGTTGGCCGCAATCCAAAACAAGAGTCAGTGGCTGTTTCAGACCCACTCTCTCCCCCCATAAACAAACAGAAAAGAAAAGAAAAGAAGGAAATGAGAGACAGGAAGACAGGATTTTAATCTGTCAACCTGAGTTGAAAGTGAATCCGCAGGCTGCTTTGGGACCCTTCAAGTATCAAACACACGCTGTCATCTGGGGAAGGATGGGCAAGGATGCGGTGACCACAGGTCAGGTTCATGTTGTCGCCCGCCGTTCAGGGTGAAGTCATCTAAGGCATAGGGGCACCTACAGCAGAGGGCAGAAGGCGTCACCGGTCAGGCCTCACTCCCTCTCGGTCGCGGGGTACGGGTCAGGCTGGGTGAAAAGGCTGACATCACTGGATCCTGGAGCCCACATCGATCGAACCCGGGGAGCGAAGTCATCACGAAGATGGCATCATCAAAGGCATCAAAGGCGGGAGGGGAGGTCCAGGAGGGATGGCAGAATGGAGGGCAGGAGGGTCCCCATCTGAGCATCTACGACCGGCGGCGTCAGCTTTCCAAACCCGACCGACTCCGTGATCCAAAAATAAAGAACGGGTGGGCGTTTTCCCAGAGCAAAAACCCGACCTCCAGGATGTACCTGGGTAAGGGAAGAACAGACGCACGACCACAGACAAACACAGAACACAAACACACACGAAATGCCCCGCAGCTGTCTTTGTGCTGCAAGGCAGGGTGGCACAGTCTATCTGACAGTCTTAAAAACAGGAAGGAGAGAAAAAAATGTTGCAACAGGTAGGATAAGGCTTCCGTTTTTGTAGAACCAGTCTGTGAATGGGGGAAGCCAAAGTTTATGATGAGGACGCATCTGTAGTCGGCAGTGTATGATGAGTGCTTGCAAGATGATCTCGCAGGATCTCACAAGCGAGGGGCTCAGGCGTTCCCAAACAGGCACCTGAGATAGATCTCAGCCCCAAAGTCAAATAGCTCTGCTACATGGGGACAATCAAAAATGGAACAGGCAAAAATGTCCCAGGGTCGCAAAGTGATCTCTGAGCATGAAGCAAAATGCGCCAGGGGGAGATGGGCTTGGAATGTGGCGTGGTATAGTCTCGGAAAAAGTACGGCTGATACAGGATTGGGGAAAAATAGGAGCAGGCACCACATTCATATTACTACCAAGTCCCCAAGGGCACGGCGAAAAAAAAAAAAGATGGTAAAAGAGAATTAGTGTCTCTCTGCAAGGCTGCAAAGGCGCCAATCTGTCCTAGTGCGTGTCGGGGGCTGGTGTGTGTGTGTGTGTGCGAGGCAAGACGAGCTCTTCTGGTTCGTCGCTCAAGAAAAAAAAAAATACATGCAAACACCCACGAGTACACAGCCTCACACATGTTGGCATCTGCCATGGGTTTAAAAATAGTGACGATGTCACCAGGTTCAAAAACCGCTAGTTCTCTATGCTGGCGCAAAGGGTATAAAAAGGGTGAAGTTGCTGGCCTGTCAGCCTCACCTCAAAGTAAAAGTCAGGTGCTTGCAAAAGCCCCCATTCCCCCCCACAAAACAATAGAGAGAAAAAGAGGGGGGGGGGGAAAAGGCAGGAAGCCCTCTCCTAGTGTCTCTGCTGGCTGGTTAGGAGTGACACATGCCATGGCACAAACTGCTTGACCACACATAGATAGAAAGAGAGGAAAGAGGCTGATAGTAGTTTAATAGCTATCAAGTAACTAAGAGTCTATTTCCAGCAGGTGTCCTACTTGGAAAAGAAAGGGTTAAAAAAAAAACTCAGACGGAAATAAGGCTAGGTGAGCATTATTAAGTCAAAAAGGAGAACGTCTGCTCGAGATTTTTAGGAATATAGGATGTGAAAGAGGTGTAAAAAAAAAACAGGCTGGTTGCCAGCATGCTTGAAATTCCTGAGGGAAGAGGGATGAGGTCAACTTTGTGAAGGGGAAGGAGGGGGTGAAGGCAAAAAAGGAAGGCGGGGCAATGGACTTTTGAATTCTCCCCGCAGGCTGCATTACACAGCCTGAGGCAGGAAGGTGAGCCCCTTCAATTACCCTGTAATTAGGTGAAAAAAAAAGGGCACTAAACTAATTAAGGCAACCTATTATCCCTGTGGTTTGTGAAGTTATCTACTTAAGCCTAATTTGGGATGCATGGCTCTCGTACAAAGAAACAAGAGCCAGAGTGTGAGACCCCGCGTTATTGATACGCCTTAAAAAATGTCACAGGCGTTTCCAGCCAGAGTGTGAGAACAAGCAAAATGATTTTATTTTATGTTATTTTTACCTTTTGGCGGCTTTTAAGAACCCCTTCGTATTCTAAATAAAAAAAAACCTTGTCCTGCTCTCAAAAACCTGTTAGCAGCTGCTTTAAAAAGAGGAGGGGGAGTCCCTGCTTTGGACCACTTCCAGCACAGAAGTCTCAGGCCCTTCGTTTTCCTCATGGAGCTGACGTACTACAAGGGATTTGGATAAAGATTCCATATTCAGAGATTTAGACAAATTTTGTTGGGGAAATAGGGACTGTCTAAAAGCTTGGATTAAATAATGTAATGGGATACAAATAGAGCCTCTGCTTCTCAATTGCTGGAGCGTTCTGTGGGTTGCTGCCTCAGTCTGCCCATCATGAACCCTGCCCATTCTCGTCCCTGACTTACACTTTCCTTCTACCTCGTTTCCTTTAACTATTCCTTTTCTCTCTCTCTCTCTCTCTCTCTCTCTCTCTCTCTCTCTCTCTCTCCTTCTCTCTTCGTCTCTTTCTCTCCTTTCCTCTCCCCGTTCTAATGGCATCTCCAAGGTCCTGATCTAGGTAGGAGACGGGAGGGAATTCTTTTTTTTCAGTTGCTCCTAAGAATCTCCTTGTTCCAAATTAAATTGTCTTATGGTTCCAGCCAGGGCTTACTTGCAAGGGGAGGGGGGAAAGGCTGCCCTAAGCCTTTTAGGTGCAAAATCTTAAGGAATGATGTTATCACTTGGTTTTTTAATTGCTAGCTTGCTGGGCTATGAGTACAAAAATGCTAGCTGTCTTTTCAGAGCACATAGTCGGTCTGAAAAGGGGTGGATGTTCATTTCACCCATGGGACCGCCGCGCAAAAAAAAAAAAAAAAAACGTATTTCTCAAACGCCCTGTGATGATTTCTTCTTAAAATGTCCCTATAGGTGGTGAATTATATTGTGTAACAAGCCAGGCTAAGTTATACAAAACATGCGGCTTGAGTATTCAAAAATATCTTCTTGCAGTGTTTATACTTCCCTGGTTTATAAAATTGGGGTCTTCTCATTTTGGGTGATTTTTACTGCCTCTGGACATATTAACAGGCAATACGTGGCTTGCCACCCTCCCCTTTTGAGGGCTAGAAACTTAATCTTTGGGATGTTAAAGTCCTGCCTTTGTCAGAGGGGACTTTCTTGAAATTTACATTTGTTGCATTCAATATCAAAATCAGGTCTCCTTATGGCAATGTGCCAATCTTGCCACAGGGTTCCTTAACAAAGGGCACAGAAGCTGAATTAAGTTATGCCCATCTACCTTTTTGTTAAAGGTTTAGTAGTATGCTCATAAATTCCCCCGCATACCAAACGGACTCACACTCAATTAATTACACATCAAGCACACACAACAGTTGATACTAAGATTTGATTTCCCTGCTTTTGACTATTAATAGTTCAGAAATAACGTCCCTACCTGTCTCCTCATGTGGTGCATAGCAACCCTTAGTTCTGTTTAAAGCTTCCATATCCAAAGAGTTGGGCATTGGCGTAGCGGGATGGAAGTACCTCCTGAATGCTTGAATAAGGCAATTCAGGGGTACGCATCCCCCATCTAGCACTTCCTGTCCCCTCAATGCTCCGTGCTCTCCTCCTGTTCCCTCAACATCATACCTATCCATTCCACTTCTGTCTTGCTGCCTTCCTTCTACTCCACTTCCTCTATTCATCTGTCTTTCTCTATACCTTTTCAGTTCATCATCCTGCCTTTCCTTCCATCATCTTTTCAGGTTTCCTACCCAGTTTTACTAAAAATGCATTACTCAGATACCCTATGATTTTTTCCTTGTAAAATATCCCTTCAGCTGGTAAATTTTGTTGCGTGACCAGCCAGTCACAAAATATGCGGGATGTTGTTTATCCCTGAGTATTCAAAAGTATTTTTCTCACTGCCCATATTCCCCCTGGTATTATCAAAATTGCTGGAGGGGTCTCCTAGTTGGCAGAGTTTTTAGTCTCTTATATTAATTAACTAAGCACGTCCTTGTACATTCACACACCTCTTGCTAGCAGGTCATAATTGGTCTGTCCTCCCTGAGGGCTAGAATCTTAATTTGAGATGGTAAAGTCCTGCCTCATCCTAGTTAGAGGGGTTCTTCTTAAAGCTTACTCATGTTCCATTTAATACTAAAATCATTACTTCTTGTGGCAGAATTCCAATGTTACCACATCGCACATCAAAAGGGGGTGCATAAACTGCACTAATTTATCCCCATAGGCTTACTTTAAAGGTCTAACTGTGTTCCTATGATTTCTCCCACACAAGCATCAAACGGACTCACACCTCAACACTCAAATGCCCATCATACACGCCAACATGTGATTCAGCAACCATACACAACTCTCCCACATTTCTGTTTCCCCAGTTAACTGTGATCCCTTGCCTAAGAATAGATCTTTCTAACTTCTCTAAAATCAAACGAAGATGGTGGAACTCCGTTGGTATTGTGGGGCAAAGATTGCCAGTCTTTGCCCCTGCTTAAGACACAGGGAATGGCCACTTCCCTATGGTTACCAAAAAGAATTCAACTTAACACCCACATATATATTTAAACATCAGTAAATCCTCTGAGGAAGCCAGAGCAGTGCTCTGCTTCTAATTCTTCAAACACTTGGGGAGGGGGACACTAGGGTTATTCGAGAGGAGCTCTTCTCCACCCTCGGGGGCCCTCAGAGTCTCTCAACTCTGAGTCCACCCTGGTCCGCGGGATGCTAGAGACACACACAAGTGTCTCTTCTCGTCTTCCTCCCTCCCCGGGGCCGACTCATAAGAATCCGCAATCTTCTCCACTCCACAGAGCTGTTAGATTCGAACTCACGCCACCCCACAACTAGTTTTCTCTTCTTACCAGATTTCTTTTGCGCAGTCCTCTTACAGTTCCTCCGTTGTTCTGCCGGCTTTGTTTTCTCCTTAAATAACAGTATTGTGTCCAATGCTGATAGAACAAGTCTCCTCTCAAAATCAGAGGGTCCGGACTAGATTTGTTCAAGGGTCAGCATGAATCCTCACTGTGATTTAAGTCAGACTCCCAAGAGCGCTGGGGCAGTGGCACTTTTCCCCGGCATCTCCACCAGAAATGTAAGGAATTTAAATTTATGGGGGTCCCGTGCCAGCGTGCCTGCGCTTCATGGGCTGCAAAAGACCAAGTCTGAGTCTCAGGAGACGAGAAAATAATTTATTGATTGATCAATCAAGGGACTTCCACACTTTTTGGTGGTGAGAAGTCCACCCAGAAAACGAAAGGAGATATTTTTATAAGGTTTTTCCAGCACTCTATCCCCTCCGCCCATCCGAATTTACGTCATATACATTTGTTACATGCATCAAACACTAATTGACATCTTTGGTCATTTATTTTGTATTCCTGACACTTGCCTAGAAGTTCTAACTGGTACGTTTGATCTCCTCCCCTCACAGGCAGGGAGGGTAGGATCATCCTTATGTCCTTGGACATTTTGACAGTTACGAACACCAGACGCTGAGATAAGGCCTCCTGGTACGCCTTGGACACACGTTAATTGCTAGTGTGTGATCCTCAAAGCTTAGGAACTTAATTGGATCCTTGAATTCATAATTGCCTTAGCTGACTTTGCGGAAGTTCCTTTCTCTATTCTAGCCGGAAAGGCTTGACCAGCGTTTGTAGGAATAAAGAATACATGTGTGAATAATAATATAAATGAAATATATATATATATATATGTATGCTTAGTAGCATCATTACCTCTAAATATATAATTTGTGTGGCTTATACTTTGCAAGGCATAGCCTGAAATATAGTACAGGGTATAGCTTGGGATATAGATTGCCATGAGGTTTTTCTCTATAGGCTTTGATCCATACCTGTGGTTAGTAAAGCAGCCATATATATTTATAAATATATAATTAGTCAAATGTCCTCCCTTACAGGTACTCATTACCAACCTCGGAAGGATGGAAGGCTGAGTCCACCATGAACCTGCTACCTGGGATTGAACCCCAGGCCGTGAACTCAGTTATAGCTGCAGTACAGCAATTTAACCACTGTGCCACAAGTCTCCTATGTTTGTGAAATGTCTATGGTGTGAAAATAACTTGAGTTGGAGAAGTAAGTAGGAGTCAAACTCTGAGCCTCTGGGTTTTTGTTTTTTTCTAGGTCACTCCTCTTTATGAAGACTGGACGAAAATAGACTGGTACCAGTTCTTTTGCTTGTGGGAGAAGTTGCCAGCCTCAATGAGACGTGTAGCCGAGTTGGTGGGGATTGAGGAAAGTTTTTTGGCCTGCTCTGTGAAGGGCAAAATTGTTGCCAGAACAGAAAAGCAACGCAGACAAATGGCCATCCACAAAAGGTAACAGTTGAACAGCTACAAGAGGAGGCTGTATGACAGTGTGTCGTGATGTCTGTCTGTAATCTCCTCTATACTGAGCAAACCTCTGCTGTGTGTGTAATGTTAAAGTTATCAGAGAGCAAAATAACTCATGTAAAGTAAACACTTAAGACCTTTTGTGGAACTTGTTTATAGTTAGAAGGTGAACGAAGGAAAGAGTCATTTAGTAGAAATAAGCATTTTGATTTATAATCTCTCCTTTTAGATGAATGTATTGGTAGTTCTGATCTACTTGCTGTTCACCCACATTCTGAAGCAGAACACCTAGGCAGGAAACTGTCTAAATATTGTTTTTCATTTATATCCGCTTTTTAATCAATCGTTGCAATATACATAGGTTTCCCCCCAGTGCTGTCCCATTCAGTCAGTAACCAACTTTAGATTTAGTTGGTTTCAGTAAGGCTGTCTTCCGGTCATAATCATATTTGTATGTTGTTCAGCTACATATTTATAACCAAAATGGAATTTGTTTCAATTGTAGCAGGTCTAATGCCAAATGTAGTATTGATGCATTGCTTTGGGTTTATGGTGAAGCCTTGGTCTCTTGCAGGGCCGGCGCTACCATTAAGGCGAACTAGGCAGCTGCCTAGAGCGCCAAAATGGAGAGGGCGCTGGCAAGCCTGTTGCCCCCTGCTTCTCCGCCGCCGCCTGCCGCCCTCCGAGCTCCGCCAGCCGTCTGGGAAGGTGTGCGCGTTCCGGCCAGGCGGCGCCCTCTCCCCAGTGGACTCCGGTCACCCCAGAAGCCTGAACGAGAGGGAAGGAGGGACGGCCGGCGGAGCCCCACGCCTTGCCAAGGGCTGAGCGGCCAGAAAGGGATGGGGAGGAGAGACAGAGGGGGGGTCCACCCCCTCCCGTAGCTGCCCTGGAACGAGGAGGCTCGTGGGGGCATGCTCAGAGCCATCCCCCCCCGCAGCGGGCTGTCTGCGGCTCCCGCTCGCCCGAGAGCCCGGCCTTGGGGCTGGATGGATAGGCCGCGGGCCGCCCCCTTGGAAGGGCACTGCCTCGCCGGATTGGCTGCTGCTCGCCCCACTAGGCGCGCCGCCCTCCTCCTCCTCCTCAGCGGTGCTTCATAAGCCCAGCCACTTGCGGAGCCCAGGTGCAGCGGAGGCGCGATGATGGGGTGGTGGGCGCCCGGCTGGGGGCCGGCGGCTGCGGCGCCCCCGCTGCCCACCAGCCTCCCGTCACCGTCCGCCCATCAATGCCCGTCACTGTCCACCCCCCGGGCCTCTGCGCCCATTGCCGCCGCCCCGCCCGTCGCCATCCCCCACCATCCGCCGCCCCCTGCCACCCCGTCCCCTGCGTCCACCCCAGCCACCCCTCGCCTAAGGCCCCAAAAACCTAGCGCCTGCCCTGGTCTCTTGATTGGCAAACTTCCTAGACTGGAAGATGGCTGGTGAGGCTGCTGGTATTTTAGACAAGATTCAGCAACCCATCCACTGCGAACAGGAGCATGAAAACAGCAAAATTCAGGTGGTAGAAACCCAACCATTATGGGAAAGACGACCAAGGTGGACCCTCCCCAAGGAGCCCAACTCTTTTTTGAGCCAAAAGATGGATGTGGTTGTGCCTTGAGCAGAAAGGAGAATCAAGAGCCAGCTGTCCTCCACGGGTGCTGTGCTGGCCTTCGGATCCTAACAGTTTGCTTCCAACAGAGAGCTGCAGCTCTAAGTAGCCATTCTGGTTGTTGCCTGAAGTACAATAATCCAATCCAATATGCTGACATTCCTATCATTAATGTTGCAACTAGACTATACACGAGTTGGCTGCCATCCCTTTCCTCTCAGTGAAAGCTATACAGTGGTACCTCTTAAAACAAATTTAATTGGTTCTACGGGTCAATTTGTTTTAAGAAAATTTTGTCTTATGAAATGCAGTTTCCCATAGGACTGCATTGAAAATCGATTAATCCACTGGTTCTCAACCTGTGGGTCACGACCCCTTTGGGGGGGTGTCGAATGAACCTTTCACAAGGGTCACCTAAGACCATCAGAAAACACATATTTCCGATGGTCTTAGGAACTGAGACACCGCTCCTCTATCTGTCTCCAGGCACGTCTGCGTTTTGCCCTGAGGCATCTGTGCTGCGATTGGAGCACACGTGTGCAGGCAGGCGGGTGGTGGTGGTGACTTGGCAGGAGAAAGGGCCACGGCGCTATCTGTGGAGGTTCGGGTGGGAATGGTGGCGGTGGTGTTGGCAAAGATGCCCTGGGGGCGTTTGTGAGGGGTGCACACAGGAGGATGATCGTGGGGTAGGGAGGGGGAGGCAAGAGGGGGTTAGCCTGGGCAATCGGTGCTTAGGAGGAAAGTGAGTGATGTTTGCTCACCCAGCTCGAGTGTGTTAATTGCATTTGCAAACAGGCCCAAGCAGGCGCTTGCTGTTGCTGCTGCTGCCCTCTTCTCTCCCCCAAGTCGCCCTCCCCGTCGCTCCTCGAGCTGCATGGAAATGATTCATCTCCCCACACACACTCCAAAATTGGCAGGGACTCCATGTCTGTCTGTCTCTGCGTGTGTTTGTTTACATGTACTGGAGGGCATAAGAAGCCCCCTTCCATGTTTTCCTCTGGCGGCCGCTTCACTTTCAGATGTGTCTTGTAAATAAGACAAAGGAACAGCCCGGCTTTCTGCATGGTGTCCCTTGGAAATTAACAGAATTGGGAGACAAAGTGGGGGTGGAGGGGGATGAAAAGAGAGCGAGAGAGGGGGATAAAATTTGGGGAAAGGTATGCACATGTGAGTGTGTGCCTGTGCATAAAGTGTGTAAAACAATTCTAATAATTTCTAAAATACAGTGGTACCCTGACTTAAGAGCAATTCGACTTAAGAGCAGAAAACTGTTGGCATTTTAACTGCTGCCTTACAAATTTTAGATATGGTCTGCTCAACCTAGAAATATTTTTTCCATTTTTTTATTTTTTTCAAGTTATTTTTTCAATTTTTTAGATAGGTACCCCAACTTCAGCGTAGTTCAACTTAAGAGCTACCACAACATGCGGAACTGTCTTAATGGTTTGCGGCATTAGGAAGGTTGAGAACCACTGGATTAATTCATTCTGGAGGCTACGGATTGCTTCGCTGTACGAAAATTTTGTCTTACGAAACGCGATTTCCCATAGGAATGCATTAGGAATGGATTAATCCATTCTGGAGGCTGGAGTAAAGACAAAAATAACCTGATTTATTTTCCTGGGTACATGTGGAACTTTTTTTTGTCTTGTGAAGCATTCCATTGGGAATTTTTTGTAATGCAAAGCATGCCTGTTCCTGGAAATTTTTACTTCCTACAATTTTTTGTCTTAAGAGGCATTTGTCTTAAAAGGTACCACTGTATTTCAGGGAACAAGGTAGAAAGTTTGGCATAATTGTCTGTGCTAGTGATTATCCATGTCAGAAACTGAATTTCCTGTGTTTGCTATTTACTGTTTTTGTTATTTTAATTTCTTGTTGGCTTCTTATTACAAAGCAAGATTTTTATTCCTTCCAATTTTTGTCACTTCACTTTATATTAATCTACTGATACAGGTTTTTTACAAGTCTGGCCCTCCTGGATTTAATAAATGAAGTTCCTCTAAAAGATGTTGCTAAGAAATATGGTTGTAATCGTGGACAGCTTCAGTCTTTACAACAGTCTGCTGCTACTTATGCAGGTGAGGCACTGTGGATATGTAGTAGAAACAATACAAATCATGCTATGCAGCAGTCACAACTAGGGGTGGGCTCCTTTCTGCCTTTTGCCCCTCCCCCTGCCTACCAGCTGAGGCTTTTTGACAGGTCGGGGTGTGTGTGGGGAGGTGTTCCCCCTTCTCCAACCCCAACCTGTCAAAAAGCCCCAGCTGGGAGGGGAGGGGAGGGGAGAAACACAAAAAGGAGCATTCCGTCCTCCCCCCACTGCTCCTGTGCTAGGAGTATGGAGGCAATTAAGGAGTTAATACCATAGAGAAAACTCCCTGATTTCTTCCACGCTCCCAGCACACTTTGCCACTTAACTACCCCCAGCCCCTTTAGAGATTCATAACTAAGTCCATTTAACCCTCAAATCTTTCCAGATTTCAGGGGGTTTCCTAAAATCGCTTCAGGAACGTACCCCTGCTTCTTTGGAGCCCCAAGGTAAGTAAATTTTGATTGTATATTTTTTAAAATAATTTTGAGTGCATATTTTTTTAAATATGCACTAAAATTTTTACCTTTGAGTACCAAAGTAGCAGGGGTACCTTCAGAAAGAGATTTTAGAGAACCCCCTGACATTTGGAAACATATGGGGATAAGGGTCTGAGTTATGAAGCTCCAAAGGTGGGTGCCCTTATGAAAAAAACTTCTAATTGGAATCATATGGGAAGCGGCAGCAGTGCTGTCGCTGGCCCAATTAGAAGTTTTTTCCTTTCGGAACTTCATAACTCAGTTCCCTGTTCCCCAAATCTTTCCAAATTTAGGGGGCTTTCAGGGAAGTGCTTGAGGAAGTTCCCCTGCCATTTCTTCTAGAACGTTTTCTTCTAGAGATGGAAAATGGTGTTTCATTTTGTTTGTAACAAAACGCTGCTTCCCCATTTTGTTTCGTTTTGTTAGCTAACGAAACGAAACAATGTGTTGTTTTTTGTATGTTGCCCATCCCTAGTCACAACTGTAATTCAAAATATTTTATTAATTTACATTGTATTTTATTGAAGCCAATCTACTGATTCTAAATATGCACATGCTTTTAAATATATTATTTTTATTTTTATGTGGAAAGTATAAGCCTGAGGAATCATGTTTGATTCCCAATGTAAATTTCATCTATAAGCCCCCCTCCTGAATTCATAAGAGATATATGGTTTAATATTTAAAATTCTTACACTATAACCTCATGCATGTTTGCACTCATTGAGGATAAATGAGCTCTTTCCTATTAGTTCAGTGGATCTCTTAACACTCTAGATGGCTGTGTTTTTGTGTTTTTGCAGCTCTGCTTTGTCTCCGTTCCAACTTCAACCTGTTTCCTCTGCAAAAACACAACTTTACACAACACACACTTTATCTATACAGGTACAACAAAACCCATCAGGCTGCTGACCCAGCTGGGCCCATAACCCTGTCAGCAGATTTAAGGGGCAGTAAACAAGTATATTATTATTATTATATTTGTCTGCTGCCCCTTAAATCTGCTGACAGGGTTATGGGCCCAGCTGGGTCAGCAGCCTGATGGGTTTTGTTGTACCTGTATAGATAAAGTGTGTGTTGTGTAAAGTTGTGTTTTTGCAGAGGAAACAGGTTGAAGTTGGAATGGAGACAAAGCAGAGCTGCAAAGGATTTCTCTCAGAGGCTTGGAATGAGAGCGGAGGAGAAAAGCAGCTGATAAGGACAAGCCAAGCAAAACAGAGTGTGATTTAAACTGGAAGCTGTGGAGGCTGAGGAAATATTTGCCGAGAAAAAGCTGAAAGAAGTGTTGCAGATAACGGCAGATAAGGAGCCGGCACATATCAGCGAGAATGGCAAGTATAAATCTAAATTCAAAGCCTCTTGTAAAGCTCTCTGACAATAATTACCTGAATTGGTGTCTGCAAATGAAGCATTTCTTGATCTTCCATGAGCTATATCAGTATGTAGATAAGCAGCTTGATGAGGAAGCTGATGAGGAAGATTTGAAGAAGGATGAGAAAGCCTTGGCGATTATAATGTTATCCTTGGAGGAAACGCAGTTCGTTTATGTGAAGGAAGCAAAAACAGCTCATGAGGCTTGGTCGTTTCTCAGAGCAGCTCACATCAGAGACACAGCTGGGAGTAAAGTATCTCTAATGAAAAAACTGTTCCGGTTAAGGCAAAGCCCAGGTGAAACTATTTCTGATTATATAAGGAAAGTAAATAGTATATTTCAGCAATTGTCTGAAGTGGGCATAAATCATGAAGAGGAATATAAATGTCTAGTTATATTGTCAAGCCTGGATGAGTCATATGACAATTTAGTAATGGGATTAGA
This sequence comes from Phrynocephalus forsythii, assembly GCA_029282475.1. Classification (NCBI taxonomy): domain Eukaryota; kingdom Metazoa; phylum Chordata; class Lepidosauria; order Squamata; family Agamidae; genus Phrynocephalus; species Phrynocephalus forsythii. Next base: position 5,376,449 of record JAPFRF010000011.1, read on the forward strand.
AGCTATGAAGAGTGATGAATTATCTATCTCATATATACAGTCAAGAGTCCAGCAGGAAGAATCAAGGAGGAATGATTCTAAAGTAAATAATAAGCCTGCTCAAGTGTCTGAAAAAACAATACAAGTAATTAGAAGATGCTATAATTGTGGGAGTGACCAACATATTTTTCGTTACTGTGATAAGGTAAACAAGCGGCAAAAGCAAAATAGAGTTGCCGGTACAAGCTGGAAGAGTGAAGGTCAACAGCTGTCTGTAATTAATGATAATGAACAAAAGTGCTCAAGACAGGAATTATTTATTGTAGATTCAGGAGCCAGTATTCATTGTGTAAACAAGAAATGTTTGTTTGAGAAACTAACTTTGTTTAATTGTAGAAATGTAACCTTGGCAGACGGGACTCAGGCAAAAGTCTGTGGTGAAGGTAATATATTTTTCAAACCTCTAAAATGTGTATTTGATAAGGTCCTGTATATACCGTCTTTAAAGAATAATTTATTAAGTGTGCCTATGCTTGTAAAACAAGGTTTTCATGTACAGTTTAGTGAGAATAGTTGCAAGATTGTAAAGAATGGAAAAACAATAGCAACTGGAAGGCTCCAAAACAGTTTGTTTATGATAAGCACTTCTGAGAAAGTTTTGAATATGATTGAAAATAAGCCTCTACATGACAAATGCATACATTTGATGCATAGAAGATTAGGGCACCTAAGTTTTGAAAGCATTAGGAAAACTCTACAACATGTGGAACATGGGTCTGTGCAAAGCTGTAAAAATTTTTTAGATTGCCATGTTTGTAAAGGCACAAAGGTGAAGTCTGCACCCATATCAAAAAAGAGTTTGAGAAAGTCACATCAACCATTACAGCTGGTACATATTGATGTGATTGGACCCATGGCTAATTCATTTGGTGGTGCCAGGTTTTGTCTTGTGATAACTGATGATTATTCACGTTATTCTTGGGTTTACATAATAAAGCACAAAAGTGAAGTGAGTGCTGTATTTAGAAAATGGTTTCAGATGGCAGAAAGACAGTACAGGCAGAAAATTTTAGCTGTACAAAGTGATAGAGGTGGTGAATTTTTAGCAAAGCAGTTTGTTGATTATTTAGAAAAGAAAGGGGTGAAACATAGATTGACAAACCCTTCTGCTTCTGCTGAGCATGGATTATCTGAGAGGAAGAATGGAATTCTTCAAAATATCATGAATGCAATGTTGGCAGATGCAAAACTTCCCAAAGGTTACTGGGCTGAGGCAATGAAATATGTAAAGGTTGATAAAACATATGGTATGTATATTTAACAGAATGTGTAAAGTGAATTGTAAAATGGAGGCAGTTAGATTCTGCAGTGTCATGATGTTAATCCACAAGTGTTAGAGACTAGTAATCACAGGCATGTTAAGTGATGAAGTGCAGGTGGAACTGATTGTAACATCATGATTTGTAATGGATAGATCAGATTGCATCAGATTGTTAATTAGTGATTGCATCAGATCTTATGAGTGCTGAATATGTATAAAAGGCACTAGCTTACCATTTGTAACTGGGGACTGTTATGGTGAGAACAGTTTACCCCACACTCTGTTTGTCTATATTGTATATAATGCTTGGTTGTTATGCTGTGTATATTTTGATGTATATATGAATATATGAGTTTTTACTCTATTCATTGTCATTGTCTTTCTGATAGACTAACTCTGCAAACCCTTTATATCAATACTGACATTTTATCTATGTTACTGCTGCACTGCTCTGTGTCAGGCACAAGTAAACAAGTATATTATTATTATTATATTTGTTGCCCCCTTAAATCTGCTGACAGCTTTGGCATCAGTTAAAAAGAGAGACTCAAGAATAAGTACCAGTAAGTTGTCACATTGACTAAATGATATATGTCATCAGTGATTGAAAGTGAAAGAGAACAGTGTCTGTCTAGGAAGCAAGAATTAGTTGTTCTCGATTTTCAAACTACAGTGGACCCTCATATAACAAACAGTTTGTATAACATAAAAACTGTACAACATAAAAAATTCCAGAGATAGGGGAAATTTGCTTAACAGAATCATCTGTGGAGCGAACCCGTACAACATAAAAATGGTCACCATGAGGGATTACTCTGTTTTCAATGCATTTCTACGGGAAATTTGTATAAAGGAAAACTTGCTTAGCATAATTTCATTTGGAACGAATTAATTCCTTTATACAAGGTACCACTGTATCTTTAGCATGAACAGAGATACCAAGGGCCCAGAGAAAAATGAAAATAACTTGTGGGTAGAAACCAAACAGTAAGTGAACTACCTTCTAAGGCAAAGTTTTACTTATGCAAAATGTCAGGAAGAAGGTTCCTACATATAGAGGACTAGAGAAAAACAGTTCCTGTGCATACTGTAGACATATGCAATACTCAGAAGATTTCAACACATACATACATACAAGAACCTTTATTGGCATAAATTGTATGTATGTAAAGATTTCAACACCTCACAGGTGCTGCCATCTTCACTAGAAGAGTGTTACAAGGGACTTTCTTTACTTATGGATTGCTATTTTGAGGATGCAGGAGTTTATCGCCATCTTTAATGTAGTCACACTTTTGCCAGTGCAAAACGTAAGGCTTTTACTTTTTTAAAATATTTTAAATGTGTCAAAAATTAAGACTTTTGTAAACTAACTCAAGTATTGAATTTTTCATCGCTAAATCAGTGAAATATGTTTGATAAGAAAATACATATTTCAGTTCCCCCTGCCAAATTCATGTTTTGCTTTGTTTTCATAAAATACAGGAATTTTCTTTTTAAATCTCTGCCTTCAAAGTATCCAAAACATTTACATCTCTAAATGCATCTAAAGAGATAATAGATAAGATGGAGCGGAAGCTATGTGAAAGCAAAAGTTCAAACATATGAGGGAGATTTCAGTATCGGTAGATATTTGCACCGCACACAAAACAGAAATAAGCACTTTCCATACTGGCTGAAATCCAGTAGGTTAATTTAAGTTCTATAAGGATGATGATGTTATTGGCCACAGCCCCCCTTTTTGGGTTGGGGGAATGAAAAATCTCTGATAACCTCTTTAAAAGTCCTGAAGTTTCCTTGGGGTCCCCGTTCTTATAGGAAGAAGAAGGGACTGGAAGATAAGCAAGAGGAGGAGGATTTCATGGCACTAGTGCGTTGATTTGATGGCACGTTTCATAAATTAAAGATTTGCCCGTCATCCTGAGGCCTCGGATGGGCTCCCCATGTCGAAACAGGTCCTCACAGAGTCTCGGGACCTGTGGGAGTTGGAGAATCAGAAAGTTTCTGTTTCTGAAAAAACACAGTGGCCAAAAAACTTAGCCTTTTGAGGGGAAAAATTGTTTTGTAATATCTTCACTGTACGGGTCATATTTTGAAGTAAGCAACCGTTTTTTTTTTTACCTATTCTAGGGATGATTACCATTTTTTGTAACCGGCTGGGGTGGCACAATATGGAACAGCTGCTCTCTCAGTTTCAGAGCCGCCTTACTTTTGGAGTCCAGAGGGAGCTCTGTGATCTCGTCCGGATATCTCTGCTCAATGCACAGTGTGCCAGAGCCCTTTATAATGCTGGACTCCTCACCGTAGCAGATGTGGCTAAAGCGACTGCCGCTGAGGTGGAAAATGCTTTCAGGAACGCAGCGCCATTCAAAAGGTTGGAAACTGCACTTATGTTAGCTCAAAGTCAGCCTTTCAATGCAGCATTTTCACAATATGTTGGCAAAAGGGATGAGGTCCTCTTTCTGAAACAGTGCTTTTCATGCTCTATATCCATATTTTTTTCTAATTACAGGGTAGGATGCAATGTAAAGGTATTTGAATTTTCTCAGTGTAGACCGACATGTTTTCATATATGAAGCAAGGAATATATGTTTGCATATCGCTATACTAGGATTATCCAGTGTTCTTCCTTAGCTGCTTTGGTCCCCTGAAGCAATGGCACTGGTGACAGAAAGGAAGTGGTGGGATTCTCTGCACCAATTCTTACTTGACTCTGAGGGGAATGCTTATTTTTAAAATGACAGTTTTTCCTGTTCTCCGTGAATCACACATATCAGCACACATGCATGGATTCTCAGATTCATCTTTTCTTTGATGGGTTGTTCGTTATTCATTTCATTATCTAACGGAATGAATAATGAATAACGAAACGCATTAAAAGTCCATTTCGTGCCCATCCCTATTTTAGAGCAGTGGTGGCAAACCTTCGTCACTTTGGATGTCTTGGACCACAATTCCCACAGTCCTTTGTCATTGGCAGTAAAGGCTTGGAATTCTGGGAGTTGTGGTCCAAAACATCTGGAGTACCAAAGGTTCATCTAGACCAGGCATACCCAAACTTCAGCCCTGCAGATGTTTTGGACCACAACTCCCAGAATTCCAAGCCTTTATTTCCAATGGCAAAGGACTGTGGGAGTTGTGGTCCAAACGATCTGCAGGTCCGAAGTTTGGGCATGTCTGATCTAGACTGTTCTAGAGAGCTTTAGAAGCAAAAGACCGTTAGTCTCTTTCTCCTCCCAGTGTACATGTATCCAACCTTCTCAGTTCCTTTTAGCTGGTGTAGTGGTCTCTGCTACCTTACTCTCCTCTTGATTGTTATCTCCTGTGCTGCTTCTTTGTTTGTCTTTTTTTTTTAAAGGATTAGCTTTCCCTTCTCTTTGCCCCCTTTTGTTCTCCCCCCTTTGCCCCTTCTTTTATGGCCCCTAAAGGCCCATTAAGGCAATCATTTTTAAATGAAGGGATTGAAGAGGCATGTTACGGTACATCTATTTGAGTTGTGCTTTCTCTTACTTTTATTTTTGGCATCTCAGAAGATCAGTGGCTTGGAGAACCTCTGCAGGGGAAAGCAGAAGGTTTTCATTCTGTGCCTGGTCCCGTTGCTTCTATTCTTTCTCGTCTTTTAGTTGTGTGTCTCTCTTCTGGCCAAGCTTTTTCCAGAGCCTCAAGCTCAGGGGAACTGATTTCTGAAGCCACACAACATCTGAACTAAGTTAAGATGCCACCTCCTTTCCCTCCCTCTTCATCACCTTTCCTTCCCCTCCTTGCCCATGTGGAAGCAAATATAAAACTTGAGTCCATGCTATGGGTGTGCACTAGGGATGGGCACAAAACGAAAAATGAAATGCTGTTTCATCGTTTCGTTATGTAACAAAATGAAATGAAACAATGAAACAGCATTTTGTTACACGAAATGAAATGGTCATTATTTTGTTAAAATGAGCCATTTCATTTCCTCTGTAAAATGGCTCGCCATCATGGTTTAAAAAAAATGAAACAAAACGAAATACAAAACAATTTTTTAGCAAAACAAATTCATTTAATAATAAATGAAACGAAAAATGAAACAAAATGCCATTTTGGTGTTTCGAGCCCTTCCTTAGTGTGCGCTGTGTCCTAGTTCGAAGTGGTACAATAGCAGCTGCTTTTAAAAAATTAAATTTAAATAAGCGATCACGCTCATTGTAATATAGGCTTGTGTTCCTTTCTTTAGTACTCGTAAGGCGGTGGATGAGGATGAAGAGGCTGCTGAGGAGCGGCTTAATACTCGCTGTGTCTGGATGTCTGGACTGAAGGGTTTAACTGAGACCGAAGCTACCCGCCTGGTTGTGGAGGAAGCTCAAGTGCTCTTAAAGCAGGATTTGGCTGTTTGGGGGGTCCAGTGGGATCCCGATGCCTCTGCTGCGTCAGCTGATTCTTCCATGTCTGCGGCAACCGAGGGTGCTGCTGCTGCTGCAGAAGAAGAAGAAGAGACGTGTAGGTGGAATGACAGGCAGAAATTCAGAAATGGCCAACACATAAATGTATCCGGCAACAACGTTAGTCCCGAACTGAAGAATGCTTCATGTGTTCAACTTAAAAATAAGAGGCGGTTAGGCGCTAGTTTGTCAAATGCCAGACTTGAAGAGAAGACCCTCGTAGATGCTATTGAGACAGAAGAAACAAGTAGTGCTGATGGGTATACTAGGGCGAGAAACGCCCAAATCTGGGTAAAGAAGGGGAAAATACAGCTATTTCAGTAAAACAAAGGAAGAATAGCCAGGGAAAAATGAAAAGCAGTGGACAGAATACAAAACTAATCTTGAAATCCACTACAAGAAAGAATCACACAGCTGTTGGACTTAAGAAAAGTGTTGAGACTAACATTGCAAAACCTGGTAAGATGTTACAAGTTACAGATGCAGGGGCAATGGATAATAATGCTGATACTTCTCTGAAGAATTCTGACAATAAAGAAAACTGTTATTCCCCGGATCTGTATTTTGTCTTCAGAGAATTCGAAGAAAGCTTCCAGTTAGATACTCAGACAGAGAGAATACTACAACAACAGATGGCAGCTGAAATGGCTAATAAACAAGGAATCGGAAAGAGAGAATGTTTAGGAAATTCAGCACAGAAAACTTTTATTGATGCAAAGTCAGCCAGACATTCAGAAACTGATGCTAAGGAGAAGCTAACAGCACAAAAAGTATGCATTAATAACAATGACGTAGCAGGTAAAACAGATCTAGTATACACTGTATTGGCAGACTCTAGGAAAATAATGCTTCCTCAGAAGACTGATGAAGCAACAAATCACCTTGCAAGAACCAGTTTTTCAGTCATGGACTCTCAGTTAGATATCTTCTTACAAGACTTTCAGACTCCAGAGTTGGCAGAGGAAGAGGCGCCTACCGTCCTTCCAAACAGGAGTTCTGTTTTGTGCAATGAGCATGCGCCCTCTGATGATGGGAAAGGACCAGATCTGAACAGCAGTGACAGTTTGCTGTTTGATGAATCCTTCAGCCATATCGGTGGTCCTCAGTTTGCACACACCAGTGAACCTCTTTCCCCAGGGGCACCTCCAGTGCAGCAGGTGGTTCCCCCTCCTTTCAGGAGGACGTCAGCATCCGAAGTTTCTGGTAGACAGAATGGAGAGTCAAGTAAAACTGTACCAAGGGCCTCTATTAACCAGGAAAGGGTGGAAGGATGTAATGAAGATTCCATGATATTGTCGGATATGGATTCTCTCCTTGCATCAGAGGGATCACATGATGCGGCTGAGCCTCCTTTTCATGCAGATGTCAGCAGCTTGAAAGGTGTGAACGAGGTAGCTAATGTCAGACCTGACTCTATGGAAAAGGGCGCCGAGGAAGATCGGCCAAAAGATTGCACCGAAAAGCATACTGACCGACCAGGGATGTGTAGCTCTTTATCTGACTTAAGTCCAGGAATGAAAGAGGTTTTAGATGGGTGGCCAAGTCCCTCTGGAGATAAACCTAAGATGGACCCAAGAAAAAACATGAGAGAAGAGTCATCCAAGAATGATTCCGTTATATCATTCTCGAGCAATACATGCGAGTTAATTTTCTGTAGAGAATTTGGAAGCAGCTGCTTAACTCCGCGACCGAATGATCAGAATAAGAATTGTGCAGCCACATTGACCGACAGAAATGAAAGGCCGACCTCTTCAACAAATGGGAACAAAATGGCTTCTTCAGTGAACGTCCTGAACCCTACTTCGCCATGTGTAGAGTTACCCTTTGGGATGCAAACAAGCAATGTCAGACCCCTCAACAGCCTCCCAAGTCTACAGTTCCCACAGGATAATAGAGCTGCCTCACACCCAAAAGCAGAAATCGTGCCCCAAAACACAGGAAATGGCGAGCAAGTTGAGAATCCAACGGAGGAGGAGAACTCTATAATAATGGAAGGGTTTTCACTGCAGTTATCTCAAGATGGTTTAGTCCCCTCTTGCAGTGCTGAAAATTTCTCTATAATTGATGTGGCAAATGATAAAGCTCTCTTCCATACTTTCGTTCAAGAATGGAAAACAAAAGACAGGTTTGCTATTTCTGTGGCCTGCGAGAAAACAAAAGGCTGCCTGGACCACAGATCAGTAATTGGTGCCAATTTCAAACGAAGTAGGTCTACTTCCTATATTCCTTTTCTATGCATTTAGATAATTTGAAACTGCAGTGGAATGGAATATCACATTTTTGACTCAATTTGTCTTTACGTGGCAATATCTTTTTTTTTTAAATCATCTACAGATTAATCAGCATTTTGGAACAAAATTTAAAGTAACTTCTGCAAAATAAATCAATAAATCATCAGGTTGCCCATTTCTCTTTAAAAATCTGTATCTCCCCCCCTTTCTCTTCTCTTCTTGGTGGAAAACATACTCATCTCTTTTGGGAGGTAGGGTTAGGGTTCCTATTTATTTTTATGATGTGTTTTTTTTTTTTCAGTTTTTTTTAATTTGATTATGTTGTGAACCACCCAGAGTGGCTTAACTAGATGGGTGGTATACACAGTAAACTGAATAAACAACAATAACTGCTGTTGTTATTGTCATTTTCATGATATCACAACCTTGTGGGAGGTCAGGTTGGGAGACACGGGTGCCACTGTGTGTGGCTGTGCCCCTTGGCATCATTCAGCAGCTCATCATCTTAATCTACGAACCATTATATTTGTTTCCTCATCTCTGGGCCGGCACTTTTAGATCCTTTGTCTTCTGGGGCGGTAGGATAGTCAAGCATCTGTGTGGGGGATGCCTCAGCCTGAACTAAACATCCTAGAGGGCTGCACACAAATGCATTAAAAAGGAAAGTGTTGGCAGTACCCTCTGGGAGTCCTGCAAAAGAGAAATTCACAGTAAAAATCTTTGTTTATTTCTGAAGGGGACTTGTACATTAATGGCTGAAACCTTGTATTTTCAAGGGGGCCAAACAGATTTTAATCTTTATGTGTGTTTTATAGGCAGCAGCACTCTGCAAAATATTCAGCACAAAGATGATGGATTTCGTATTAGTGCCTCTGAAGAGATTTTAGTAGTAGGACTAGCTGTATGTTGGGGTGGAAAAGATGCCTATTATATCTCCCTGCAACAAAAAAGTGAAGAAGAGACTGGTAAGGTTTGAACTAAAGGAATTAACATCACAGAAGGCTGTTTATATTGCAGCTTATTGCATTAGGACCTAGATACCTGAAGGACCGCCTCCTTCCATATGAACCTACCCGGCAGTTAAGATCAAGGCAGGAGGTGAAAGGGATGGCTTGCAGGAATAGGGCTTTTTCAGCAACTGCCCCCAGACTATGGAATGCCCTCCCAAGTGAGACTCGCCTGGCGCCGACGTTGATAACATTTCGGCGCCAGGTAAAAACCTTCCTGTTCCAGAAGTTTTTTAACTAATGATTGTGGGTCCTGACGGCAATTTTAGTGTTATATTTTAATGTATCATATTTATTGTATTTACATGTTTTTATTGTTCTAATTTTATTGTAATTTTGATGTTTTAATTGTCTATTTTGATTGTGAGCCGCCCAGAGTCCTTTGGGTAGTGGGTGGCATACAAGCTAAATAAATAAATAAATAAATAAATAAATAAATAAATAAATAAATAAATAAATAAATAAATTGAGAGTGTTTTTATTGGTAAAAGTAAAAATATTATTTATTTATTTATATTTATACTTGTTGACCACCCAACTTTCCCACAGGGAACTCTTTATGTGAGAAAAGACCAGTAACACAATGGTGTTCCCACAGGGAACTCTTTATGTGAGAAAAGACCAGTAACACAATGGTGTATGTATGTTTTTGTTGTTGTTGCTAATGCTAAAAAGGCTGCTTTCATGGATGGTATGCTCTGTAGGACCCAAGCAGAAAGAGGTTTAAAGGAATTTGGGGAGCAGTGATGGGTGAAATGCCAGTGGAGGAGTGGAGGTCTGGGAATTAAAAAACAGAGAAACGTAATAGGATAGTACAAGGAAGGAACCAAAAAGCACAAATGAAGGAGAAGGAGGTAGAGAAATTTTGGAAAGAGTGGACACAAGAGGTGCCTTAACGCTTTATAGCTTGCTTTGGGGGATATATGTAGTAAGGGGAAAAGTTGAATTTCTGCCTTGTATAAGGACACCATACAGATACAAAGCCTTGGCTCACCTTCTCTCTCTCTCTCTCTCTCTTTCCCCAAATTAGAAATCAGTGCCAGTTTGGCACCGCCTCCTTTGGATCAGAACTTGACCGTAGCAGAAAGGTTAAAGCACCTTCAGCTATGCCTGCAGGATTGCCAGAGAACATTTTCCCTGGCTGCCTATGACTTCATTCAACACTACAAGACTCTGCTGAAAGCCTGTGGCATCTCTTTGGCAGGATGTTTTGAAGACCCCAAGGTTTAATAACACAGTTTTCATTCTTCCCTTTTTTCCCATTTGGCAAGTGGGACATAAAGGGTGGATGGCACAGAAGTATGGAAGTCGGGGCAGATTTGGAAGGAAAGCATGTCTTAAATTGGTCCTCCATTATAAGCTGCCCTGCTAGCAGAAGATCAGGAGTTGGCGCATGTGCCTGTGTCCTTGATGTTGCCAGGGAGCCGTGGCTGCAGGAAGCAGAGCGCCAGCCACAGGGCTCAGCTGGAAGGGTGACACAGGTTAATAGCACCAAGCAGGCTCCCCCTTCCCTTCCCTTCCCTTCCCTTTCCCTGGAGCAGGTGTCAGGTTTGGCGGGTGTGCAGCCTTTGGCCCACATCCCAGGAGACACATTTCCCTCGTTTGAGAGCTCATTAGCCAAACCCACAGCGGCCGTGAGGGCAATCATGCCCTGAGTTCAGATCCTTGCTTTGCAGACAATTATTTCTAACCATATATGTTTATTATTTTTGCCACCTTAGTCCTTTTTTAAAAGGACCTGTCTTAATGCTAGAGTTCCCTTAAGGCAGGCATGCCCAAACTTCGGCTCTCCAGATGTTTTGGACCACAACTCCCACAGTCCTTTGCCATTGGCAATCTAAGCCTAGAATTCTGGAAGTTGTGGTCCAAAACATCAGGAGGGGCAAAGTTTGGACATGCCTGCCTTAAGGTGTGCAAACATTATTCTTAAAATGCAAGAAGCCTCAGAGATGCTGATAGAAAGTCGTCATGATCTCCTACAACCAAGGAGAAAACATTCTGGACTCTCGTTGGGCAATGGCCCAACATCAAATAGAGTTGGGCCATTGCCCATCCTCCTCAGGGAATATCAATGACCCAACTCTAACTAGAGTGTAAAAAAGTGAGGGTTTTACGTTCCTCACTGATCCCCCCCTTCCGCCCGCAGCATTGTTTCTTGTCATAATAATGTTAGAGGAAGAAATCTTTCCTTAAGTTCATTGCTTAGCCTGTTCTATCAAACATTCACTCCAGACTGTGCTCCATTTCTGCAACAACCTTGTATCACATTTATATAAATAATCCTGTAAAGGTAGTTTACTATATTTCTAATGTCCAGTAACTGGACAACATGACAACTATAAAGCAAACAGCGTGTAATAAATTAAAAATAATGGGTTAAAGCAAAACAAATTCTGCCCAGAATTCTTTTGGTGTTTGCAAAAGATAAAAATGAGTGTACTGGCTGTATCTATTCCTGGCTACAGGGTTATATTCTACTTGGATTTCTGCATCACATTCACTTGATGTTATTTATTTAACAAATAACACTAATAACCACTGATGGAGTAGAGTGGTTTTCTAATTTTATGAACTAAATAAATAAATTCTGGCTTAGGATGGCCCAGGATGGATTTGATTTTAAACGCTATTTACATTTTAAAAATCAGATTCTTTGAAAATTAATATTTTTAAAAAAATATTTTTTAAAAATGTAAATGGAGATTTAAATAAGTTTGATTTTTTTAAAAAAATCCTTGATATTTATCCACCTTGGCATGGCCACACATAGATCAAATCTGCCTCTTTACTACTGTGATGACCATTCTTGCCAAATTTTGTTGCCTTCTTCAGAAAAGTATGCTTTTTCTTCTTCCTGCGTCTTGAACGCACTGTGCTTTGTTCTAGGTGGCTTCATGGCTGCTTGACCCTGGTTCCAAAGAGCGCTGCCTTCACAACATGGTTGCCAATTTCCTTCCTCAGGATTTGTTCTTGCTGGATAAAATTGGAGCAGGCCAAATGCATCAGAGCCTGGGGCTCAATGCTGCTGCAGATCATTCAGGGAGGTACAGAGCAGCTGTAGAGTCTGTTCTTGTCTTTCTTCTCATGGATCAACTCAATATTCTGTTACAGAAGGATAACTTACAAGGTAAAATTCAGAAACAGGCAAAGAGGAGGGGGCAGCTCTCCCAGTTTGGGAGGACTCCTGGACCAACAGAATGGGTGAGGCCAAAACAGAGTTGGCAGACCCAGCTGTAATTCCTATGAATGTTATAGTTCAACACCATGTATACAAGGAACAGTTGGGTGAACATCAAAGTTTAAGGGATTAATGCTTTGAAGGGTCGAAATCCTCTGATGTAATATAGGGCATGTACCGTATTTTTCTGTGTATACAACACATTTTCCCCTAAAATCATGGCACTAAAAATTAAGGGGTGTTATATACATGGAAGTAAGCCTTTTCCGAGAGGTGGGGGTGGGGTGGAGGAGAATCCAAATTGACCTTGCTGCTTTCTTTCCTTTCTGTGTCCTGAAGACTCCTCTGTCCTTTGTTTTTGCAAGGACTGGAGCCTTCTTTTCAGTGTGCAAAGGCTTAGGGGTGGAGCAACCCATTAAGAAGTGCCTTTTCACACTGAAATAGAAGGGTCCAATCCTGCAAGAACAAAGCAAAGAGGATGGGAATTAAGTGCTTCCCGAGAAGAAATGAAACACCAAGATCATTTTGGATTCTCTTCTATCTCCCCCTTGATTGCCCTCCTCTCTGCTTTGTTCTTGCAGAATCAAACCCTTCTTTTTTAGCCTGAAAAGGCACTTCTTAATGGGTTGCTCCAACCCCCAGCCTTTCCATGCTGAAAGGAAGGGGTCATTCCCGCAAGAGCAAAGCAGAGAGAAGTCTTCATCATGGGATGTGGCGGGGAGGAGAACTCAATAAGGGTTTATTTTCTTAATTTGGGGTCTTAAAGTGGGTGGGTGTGTCTAATATATGGCAGCGTCTTACAGATGGAAAAATACGGTAGTTTCAATCACATAATTATTGATGGACGTTGGAAACAGTGTACATGTCTGGCATATTACTGGGTAAATCCTACTAGAATTTTACTTTGAAGCATGCAAAATTGCTTTTGATCAACCAGGCAAAGTGAGTGGCTGGCACTCTTTTAATTAACTGCACTTTGCCATTACAATTTATAAATTTAATTTGCTCCATAGAATAATCCCTATAGGATTCTGGCTACTGTAATTTTATCTTATCTTATTTTATTTGTGATTAAACTTGTTTGTGTCTTCCAAATGTATGATCACAACAGAGTAATTTTTCACAAAATCTTTATTATGGCAGAGTGAATGGACGTACGGTAGTTTTGTTTCTGTGCAGCACCTCAAAGATGTGATAGGCTAGCAATCCAAGTATTGTGAGATTTTTCATTAAATGCCTCTTTTAAAATCTCTTCTTTTTCTAACATGGATGGTCCAAAGAATGCTTTCCATTCTTTGACCATAATCTGTACTCATTGGTCTGCATTTCTACAGATGCTGCCTGTGCAGCCTGTTACTAAGAGCTCCAGTATTCCTGCCAAGAAAACTCCATGGACATGGGGTCATGAAGAGTTGGTCATGACTGTAATGACACAACACACACACACACACACTGAAGAGTGCTGGGATTGGAGCAAATAACTTAAATCCAAGTTATTACTTGACATGTTATATTTTGTCTTCATTTGTCATCATTTATTACAGATGTTTTTAATAAAGTAGAAATGCCAAATCAATATTGCTTGGCCTTGTTGGAGCTCAACGGCATTGGGTTTAGCACAGTAGAGTGTGAGACTCAGAAACATGTAATGGAAGCAAAGCTGAATGAGATTGAAAGTCGGATCTACCAGTTGGCAGGCCACAGTTTCTCTTTGACCAGTCCTGACGACCTTGCCGAGGTATTACAGGACATTTGCAGTAGGGGGTAAATCATGTCCGTTGATTGTAATTGGTAGGTAGGACAACAAAAGTATGGTCTTAATAGAGAATAGGCACAGCTGCTCTTCAACTGTCAAGAACGCTGGTTTCTTGTGATGGGGCTCTGCTCTCCACATCTTGCTTATTGCAATGACTCCCATGTCAGACCGTGCCATCAGAGGCCATGATTCTATCGATCAGATAGTAAAATTAATTTTACAGTGTGTCCTTGGAAGTGGAGATACTGGAGCATCAACAAGCACTGGGCAAATACAAAGTGTCTGAGGGGATGAAACAAATACGGTTTGATTTCATTTTGGATAGGTCATATTGATGGAAAGTCATGTTTTCTCTAGGTTCTCTAGGTTTCTCTAAAGGACTGGTTCTGTTTAATTTAGTATTAGTGCATTTAATTATTTAGCTCATTTAATTATTTAGTGGAAAATGATCTCAAGTGAGTAAAGTAGAATTCTGAGGCATGGCCTGATCCCTGAACATAACGGATAGGAGATAGCTGCTGAATCACTCTTTAATATGACAGAAGATTTAGACGCAGCCCTATTTCATCCTTTTAAAAAGCGGCCGAGGATCAGATTGTGTGCTATTGCACAATAAGATAAGATGCAACTGATTTGAAGTTATCTCTTTCAGGTGTTATTTCTGGAGCAGAAGTTGCCACCAGACGGAGATCTAAAAGTGCAAAGATGCAAGAAAACATTAGGTTACACAGGAAGGACAAAAGCAAATGGGAATTGGCGCAGACCAGGCAAACAATTCAGTACAAGCAAGGTGTGTGTGTGTGTGTGTGTGTGTGTGTGTGTGTGTGTGTGTGTGTGTGTGTGTGTGTGTGTGTTTATAAGCATGCATGACAGAAACAAAACTTAAATATTGTGGGCCCTTGCATATTTAATGTTAATTATTTTTGTTCTGTTACTTTATTGTTTATTTGTTCATATGAGGTAACTGTGCAAACTGTTTTCCTCAGAAGAAGCACTAAAGTACTGTAGTAATTTGTGTTGCAAGGCAGTTTTTCCATGGTATGGCTGTGAAAAATGAACACAGAAGCAGTGCAAACAAAATGACAGATAACTGCTTGTCCCACTATTAATTTCGATAGGATGTTTTAGAAAAACTGAAGCTCCTGCATCCGTTACCAGGCCTGATTTTAGAATGGAGAAAAATCAGCAATGCAATAACCAAAGTGGTATTTCCACTGCAGAGAGAGAAGATTTTGAATACAGCGCTTGGAATGGAGAGAATCTATCCTGTTTCTCAGACTCATAGTGCTACAGGTAGCAGATGTGTTTTTTTTTTAATTGTAAAAAGGCATTTCTATTGCTTTATTAGTTGGAAATATGCAGGACAGGCAAACCCACAACCCTCAAGTTTTAGTGTTTCCAACTTTACGTCCATGGACCGGAAGGTGGAAACTGACATGTGAGTAACATGATGGCAAAAGTCTTATAGGATTTTTTTATAAAGGTCTATCCATAGTTCTCTTCAAGTGATAGTTCTGCTCTGTTCAAGAGGTTCTAATAGGTTCCTTGTCCTTGGGGGTGTCTGGAGCCTTCTTTTATCTAATTTTTCTATTTGTAAGCTATAATGTGTGGATAAAGGGCTGTATTTCAACATATTATACTGCATTGGTGAGACTAATACTTTTGATTAAGAGGAACCTATAGTAACTAGGATTCCCCCCTTTTATAATTTCATGGTACATGTCAGATATTGTCGCAGAGTGGTTCAGCGGAAGACTGTGAGAACTGTGTAAAAGTGCATGGGCTTTAACAACCTGATAGCAGTGCTAAAAATAACGACGCAAACACAGCCGGTGATTCCCGACACCAAATAAACTGTATTTACAAAATATACAAGTCCAGCACAAAAACAAAATTGGCAGGCATATACCTCATAGACAGTCCTATAGTCCAGACTCTTGGGATCCAAACGGACAAAGTAAGACTGCTCCTTCCAACCTCATCCAAACAATACAGGACAAACTCTCTCACTTTTATACATGTGGCTGATGCAACCATTGCTCAGCAATTTGATAACTGAGCATGTCCAAACTGCTGTCTTGCATCATCCACAATTGCATCATCCCTTGCAATATGACAATTCTAAATCCATTTTGTGTAAACCTTGACACCCCTCCTAATTGTCTTATTGCAACATTTCAAACATTTCTTTTTTATATTTACAGAATAAATTTTACGGCCTAACTTTCCCATCATTTGAATGTTTTTCTGACCCTAAAGCTTTTGTCATTGCAACCATATCTTCTGATGGACAATTTTCAGTTCAATTATTTTCCTTTGAACTGCATCCTTAACATTTTGATACCTCAAGCAAATGCTTGGTTTTTGCTCTATGTCTGTTTGATTATCCTCAAACACAACTACTGGTTTATGTACAAATACACATAAATCTTCCAGAAACTTTCACAATTTCAATTTTAGTGGATATTTGGGATAAAGCCGCATTTCATTTAGCTTTGCAAGAGCTACGTAATTCTGCTTAGCTACTTTCCAATTAATGAGCACTCCAGCTAATTTCAATACATTTCCTGAAGTTGATTTTCTGGATACAATATCACATGCCCAGCTTGAATCTGAAAAACCTTGTAATGCTGGTTCCTGTGTTGGACTAATCACCAAACAGTAATTTATTGTGAGTTTCAGATACCTTAAAATTATTTTGGCTGACATCCAATGAATTTCTCTAGGATCTGATAAATGTCTGTGGAGTATGTTCACTGCAAAAGAAATGTCTGGTCTAGACCATGTGCTTATGTTGCACATTACATTTTGGACTATCATCACTGCAGATGTTTTGAAAATTTACCTCCATTGGAGTTTTAGCACCTTTACAGTCTGTCATGTTGAATCTTTCCAAAAGCTCTTGTATTTTGTGCTTTTGATGCCAAAACATTTTACCATTTTGCCCCTCCTGCAAACATATACCAAGATAATCATGTACTGGTCCAAGATCTACCAAAGCAAATTTGTTATTTATTGTCTGTAACATTTTTCTCACCTCTGCTTCACTTGGACCACATATCAAGAAATCGTCTATCTGTATTGCAATATACATTTTGAAAACACCACCTTCTATTAGACTGAATACACATGGGTCAGCTTTGCTAGGAATGAAACCTAATGTGTGTAAATATTGTGATATGCACAAAAACCATTGTCTAGCTCCTTGTCTCAAGCCATAGTGCACTTTACGTAAAAGCCAAACTTTATTGTTACTGGTTTTAACCCCAGGTGGGACATCCATGTAAATCTCTTCTTCAAGAGAAGCATTGAGATAAGCAGTTTTAATATCTGACTGGCGCACATGCCATCCTCGAAGAGCTGATAAAACCAAAATTATTCTCAGGGATGTACTGCAAACGGTGAAAATAGTAAATCATAATCTTGACCCTGAACCTGGCTAAAACCTCTTGCCACCAAGCGAGCTTTGTAAATATCTTCTGCCTCATTCCTCTTAATTTTAAAAACCCATCGACAACTAACAGTCTTTGCACCTTGAGGCAATTCTGTTTGTTCAAACACCTGTTTCTCACATAAAGCATGAATTTCATCTTGCATTGCTTTTTTCCATTTCACTTTCTCAGATGCTGGCAGTTTCTGAATATCTTCATAAGATTTAGGAACAGTCACATTACAAATTGTTATTTGGCCGTATCTCTGTGGAGGAACGCCTTTGTTTTCCCTCTGGGAACGTCTTGGACATGGCTGTTGAACCTCTTCTCCCATCTGGCCAGTGCTAGATGAACTTTCACCTGGTTCTTCTTCTTCTGTTCGAGAATCTGCTATCGCCCTTTCTTCTTCAACCTTGACTGGCTTAGGCAAATGCTTATCTTCAGCAGGGAAAAACACTTGTTGCAGCTGCTCTTCTACATTCTGCCAGTTTTGCTCATTACAGTTAATTGAGCATGAAAGAACCACTTTCTTATCTGGCCGAAGAACCCTATAGGACTTCTGATTTGGCTCAAAACCAATAAAGATTCCTTTCTGAGCTCTGCTCTGTCCCTTACATCTAAATTTCTTTGGTATATGAGAATGACATTTTGTGCCAAAAACCCGGATATGGCTGAGATTGGGTTTTCTTTTATAGATTTTTTTCATATGGAGTAGACTGTACTGCTTCTCTATACACCCTGTTAAGCAGGTAATTTACTACTTTAATAGCTTCAGCCCAATAAGTGAATGGCAAGCCTGCATCTTTCATGAGAGCTTCCATCACATGTTGCAATCTACCGTTTTGTCTTTCTATTAAACCTTGTTCAGCAGGAGAGCCAACATTTGAGTAACGAATTCTAACACCTCTGTTTTTCAACCAGCTTGTCAAGGCATTATTGGTAAACTCAGACCCTTTGTCAAACTGCATTTGTCGTACCTTGTATGGGCTATGTAATCTTTCAACATATTTAAACCAGTTTTTCAACACTTTGAAAGTTTCATCCTTAGAATGCAAAGTATACACAAATGAATGACAAGTATTGTGATCAATGATTGTTAGTGCATAGCATGAACCTCCTAATGATTTAGGAAGGGGGCCAATAAGATCACATGCCACTAACTCAAGCGGAAAACTGGTTTGTCTTTCACTCTTCTTTGCAACGGAGGCTGCTTTGCTCTTTGTCTCAGCACAAACCTCACAGTGTAAATATTTTGAACATTCTTTGACTTTAAGCCCCACTGTGTGTTCTAAAGTTTTCTTAATGAGCTTATAACTTATATGTCCCAATCTTCTATGCAACAAATGAATACAATTTTCATGAACTGGCTTATTCAAGGAATTTACACATGTTTGTGGCTCATCAAGTGTTTTCAGCTCATATAAACCATTTCTCAGTTTCGCTTTGGCACAAATCTCACCACCTCGTTTTATCTCACACCCTGCCTTGTTAAACAAAACTTCAAAACCTTGTTTTATAAGACAGGCAATGCTTAACAAATTATGTTTTAACTGTGGTACAAGCAAAACTTCTTTTATCTCACCCAGCCGTGGAATCCAAATAGACCATCCGCTTCCATCGGAGAACAAAGCCCATTTGCTAAACTTACAAATTGTTGTTCAGATCTGTCCTTGGAGATCAGAAGCTGAGGATTTTTAATTACATGATTACTAGCCCCAGAGTCTAAAACGAAGCACATATCCCTCACCGTCTCAGGTTAGCAAACCACCGAGGCTTGGGGATATCTTTTCCTCCTCTGCTGGCTGTTAAGTCCCTCTGGAAGCAGCTTTTCTTTTCTCCTCTCTGGGCAGGCTCGTCGCAAATGTGAAATACTCCCACAGATGTGGCACCTCCAGACTTCCATTACCTGTGTTAGGTTTCTCTGCCGGCCGGCTGATGCAATCTCCTTGTCTGCAGGAACATGCTGCCCTCTTGCCTCCATGTTGTCAGCCCTCTTCAGCTCCTCCTCCCTCAGGCGACCAGTAAGGAGTGCCATGGTGAGCTGCTCTCTCGGGACAGACTCCATGGTTGTGGCTAGGACATTGAAACTGGCATCAAGGCTGGACAGCACGATGAAAACTTTGTGCAGCTCAGTAAACTCAAGGCCTGCTTCTTGCAGTTGCATAAACAAATGCACCAACTTATCAAGATGTTTTGTTACACTCTGTCCAGTTTCCAACCGCATACGATAAAGCTGCCTTGTCAGAGTAACTTGGGAAGACACTGTACTCCTCACGTGTGCTTCTCTCAAAATTCTCCAGCAACGTTGTGCACTTTCCAGCTTACGTACCAAGGGTAGCTGGCTGTCCTCCAGGCACAAAATTATAGTAGATAAAGCACACTGATTTTTCTTAACGTCATCACTATCAAAACGTGCTGGTGGGTTATTTACAATATCCCAGAGATCTTGCTGGATCAGAAAATTCCGAACTTTCACTTCCCATGCAAGAACATTCTGTCCATTCAATCTGGGAAGTTAGAAATTTGGAGCAGATGCCGCCATTCTTATTTTTTAAAAAGTGTTTGCCTGGTTAGCACGCTTACACACCTTACCACACAGCCAAAAATTTAAACACACTCTGGGCCCGTGACCTGTCGCAGAGTGGTTCAGCGGAAGACTGTGAGAACTGTGTAAAAGTGCGTGGGCTTTAACAGCCTGATAGCAGTGCTAAAAATAAAGACGCAAACACAGCCGGTGATTCCCGTCACCAAATAAACTGTATTTACAAAATATACAAGTCCAGCAAAAACAAAATTGGTAGACATATACCTCATAGACAGTCCTGTAGTCCAAACTCTTGGGATCCAAACGGACAAAGTAACGTGCTGCTCCTTCCAACCTCATCCCACACAATACAGGACAAACTCTTTCACTTTTATACATGTGGCTGATGCAACCATTGCTCAGCAATTTGATAACTGAGCATGTCCAAACTGCTCTGTCTTGCATCATCCACAATTGCATCATCGCTTGCAATATGACAATTCTAAATCCATTTTCTATAAACCTTAACAGATATTAAAGAAAAGGAGAAAACCATGCAGAAACACTGCCACATTCCTTGTTACCCATATTTTCTCTGTCCCATAGATTATTTGTGCAGGTTAATTTGTCTTCTGATCATTGTATTTCCATATAGTTATTTTTCTTTTTCAGCTAGCAAAATGATGGCCATTTTGAGAGAGATTAAAATGTCTACCAAAACCTCATCCTATCCCACCTACTAATGCTTATCATCATGATACATAAGCACTCAAATGTCTGATTTTTGCCAACTGTCTTGGAAGACTCCAAACTTTGTAGGGACTGACTTTTTATTGCCAGAAGCCTTAGCCACGTCCTGTTTTCCACCTAAGAGGTCAGGGGGTATTCCATTTCACTTCTGGCATAATGAGAGGAAGCCCTAAAAAAAGACTGGACAGAAAAGATGAAGGTTTAATTATTTAGTTTAATTAAACAGAAAAAGGGAGGAAGGTTGGCTGCAATAATTATATGCTGTTCTTCCGTACTGTTTCTGATAAATTGCATCTCTCAGTGTATATGCAGCTGTCCATGTGAATAGAGTTAGAGTACATCCCTCCTGCCAGGTCTTAAACTGCTGCTATATGTGCTACCAAGATTAACTTTAATTAAAGCCTGGCTTTTATTTTTAACAAGGGATAGCCATTTTGTTATGATCTTAAAGAACAGTTGTTCAGAAGGCTACAGCAGTGCTTCAAGGAGCAGCCTTCTTTTAATCTTACGCCACATTTGCTTTCAGGTCGCATAAGTTTCAGAGAACCAAACATACAGAATGTACCCAAAGATTTTGAGATTGAGATGCCAACCTTGGTTGAAGAGAGTCCACCTTCCCAAAGGCAACATGACAAGTTTAGTGTACCAGGAAGCAGGTAAAAATGTGCCAGATATGTAGTCTTTGTCTCAGATTCTCCAGTCACTTTTCTAAATGACAATGTTGTTCACATTTAGAGTATGAAAGTCATCTTTTCCCCTGCCATGGCAGAGTACACGAGGTTCCCTGATAGTCTTCCATCCCAGCAGTGCTCAGCCTCAGAAGGTGGTGCCATTCTGTTCCATTATAAACCAGCTCTTTGTCACAAGACAGAGGAATAATCTGCAGAACAGCAAATTTATGGCTTTTGCTTAATTACTGCTTTTGCACATTGTCACTGTATTTTTAACATTTTTTAAAAAAATTCCTTTTCTTTCTTTCTCTGTTCTGTGATGGGCAGCAGCTTTCCCATATAATTAGTTGGGGGCAGACTTAGCACATTTGGTAGCACAAAAGTGGTATTTTTTCCAAACAAAGCACTGTTAGATTTTATGATGTGCATGTTCTGCCAATCCTTGCTTTCTCATAGGTTCATGATTCCAAGAGGTTTCTGAGAACACAGATCTTTCAAAAGAAAGGTGGGTGGATGGAGGACACCTTGTTTAAAGGAACTCATATGTTTCTTTTCACAACTGAACTCTGGTATAAATGACAGCAAACATTCTTGGTGATCTCCGATCCCACAAAAAAGCATCATCCATTGTACACTGTCAGCACTGTTGAAGAGCTAAATGCAACAATAATAAATATTTTTATATAAAATAAAAGGCGAGGAAAGATCTTTGAAGCATCTTAGTTGGTGCATCCTTTAACTTGGTGACTCCTAGAAATGTTGCATGCATCTATACAGTGGCAGTGAAAAATGAATAAGAAGTTCCGTATCAGAAGCATTGAAGCTACCTGTATTAAATCTGCCATCTTCTTTAAATGGTGCATGTAATGAAATATGGGCTGGCTGTCTACCCAGTTCCCATCTGCAATCAATCAACCTCAGCTGCTGAAAGTAGGAATCTGAAGAACATAAACCCAGTGGATCTTTTTTGGATTGCTAATCCATATGGTCTCCTGGCCTGGCTGTGATCACTATTCCACTTACCAGAATGATTATTCAACAGGTACCTTCACTTGAATAAGAATATAGAAGCATTTATTTACTAGGAAGAATTACACAGGGGTCTTCTCTTCCTGGAAAATAATGACATGATTCTTGCGAAATGGACTAATGGACTATGCTAGCTATGTAGTTTCAAGTAGAATTAGTGAGGCTTTTGCCTCTGAAGTTTGCTTTAGATTTCTTTAAGTTAGGAAGGGAAGTCGTGTCATTATTTTCCAGTAAGAGAATATTCCTGTGTAATTCCTCTTAGTAAATAAATGCTTTTATATTCTTATTCAAGTGAAGGTGCCTGTTGAATAATTATTCTGGTAAGTGGTATAGCGATCACAGCCAGGCTGGGAGACGTGAAAAAGGATCCATGTGGGCTTATGTTCTCCAGATTCCTGCTTTTCAGCAGATGAGGTTGACTGATTGCAGATGGGATCAGGCTAGAGGGACCGCCCATATCCCGTTACAATGCGTATTGGTGAAACTGGTTCAGTGCCTCCTTTGAAATTTTATTTTATAGAGCTCGAAAACGTTCTGTACTAATACGTGATCCAAGCGGTATGGCTGAAAAGATATTCAATGGCAAAAGAATTCCATTTTCTGTTAGCATGAGACATGCCTTTGTGCCTTTTCCAGGTAAGTGTCTTGAAAATTTGCTTATTGATCTAGCATTGTTTTAGGGAAGGAATATGACACAGGAGAATCTAGCGGCAATGTAAACAGCATGTGTCATCCTGGATAACATGCCTGAAGAACAAACAGGTAGGACCACTCTCGCTTCTTGCTTATGGTGTATCCAGTAAGAGGAAGGAGCAGGTGGGACATGGTACACACTATTTGGATTGCTGATATGATTATAAGTGACAAATGTTTTGCTCTGATACCAAGGCCACAACTGGTTGTTTCTCACAATTGTTACTTTTTTTGGGTTTTGCATTTCCTAGTTCTCCTTCGTGTCCTCCGTGAATCCACATCATAGGGTTCTCATGCGCATTGCGCTCGATGGTACCGGAAACACTTCTAAGCAAGGAAGTAGAAGCATTAGTCTCCGCCCCACCACCCATGGTCCCTTGCGTTCCCGCCCAAACGCCTCAGTTCCCTCTAACTGCCGTGTTGGATGGTAACGGAAATCTCTACTCGAGTCACGGATATTTCTTCTACCTTTTTTTACCACCTTTTATGGCCCAACGGGCCCTCTTCAAAACCTGTGTCCGTTGCAGGGGGAAAATCCCCTTCTCCGATGGACACTCCTGTTTATACTGCCTGGGCGAGACTCATTCCCCGAGTTCTTGCCCGCATTGCAAGAGTCTCAGCTCCCAGGCCCTTAGAAATACAAGACACAGACTTAATACTAACCTTCTGGAGAAATCCCTGAAGCCTCAGATGGAATCCGAGTCCACGTCTCAAGCGGCGGCGGAACCTGTGGAAAAACCCGCCAAGAAAACAAAGTCAAAAAAGACCGATATCGAGGCTTCGGTATCCAAGAAACCGCGCCGAGACAAGTCGCCTGCCCGCCGGGAGTCGCCATCTTTGTCTCCGAACCGTAGGAGTCTCTCACCCGTTTCGGTATGCTCCTCGGACTTGGCATTGGTCGCGGCCACCGCTCTATCATCGGGAGCTGGCTTCCTTGTTCGCCAGTGCTCCCTTACCGTGACCTACCAGCCAGATGTCTATGACCATGTCACATCTGTCTTTTCCTGGCTACCCGGGACCGGGCTGGCAGGGCACGGTACCGCCCTTGCCACCGGTACCTAAAAATGGCGTCCATCCGGAGCATGTGGCTCGGAAGCGCTCAGCCAACTGTGTGGAGGAACCTCTTCTCCCTTGGCTGCGAAGAAGTCCCACCGCGATACCGATATGGGGGCAACATCAAACCTGTCTCGACCGCGACCTTTTCCATCGGTACCCTCCCAGGCGCAACCTTGGGGATGGCCACCGGGACCATCTACCTGGCTGTCGGTACCACCGGTCCCGCCTTCCTGGCCACCTAGCCAGACCTCCATGGTACCATACCCTTTTCCAACCTACCCCATGTTCCCAGGTTTTCCGCCAGTACCATACCCTACGGGACCCTGTTGGCAGCCTTTGGACTCATGGTACGACAGGGACAGACCTTTGGAACCGAGGTCCCCCAGCTCAATGGCACTTGAGCGACACAAGCGCACCAAGGAGGTGGATAAACGACACCATTCCGGTACTGCGGTCCCGGATGGGAACCCACCCTCACCGTCAGACTCAGACTCATCCTCTGCAACCTCTTCTGACTCTGAGGATGACGACGGTACCGATCGTGATGGAGCTGCTACGCCTGATTCCAACATTGCAGGGGAGAGCCCTCCATCTTCCGCTGATTCTATTGGCAACTATTCTGAGTTCATTACCAAGATGGCTACCACTCTGAAAATTCCAGTGCATCATCCTGCTCCCCAATATTCTGATCATTTGTTTGATCAGATTGCATCTGACTCTAATTCTCCTGCACACCTCGGGGTCCTCCCTTCCATCCTCGATATGGCCAAGGACTCCTTTAAGAAGATTCCATCCTCCTCTAAATCGAGGAAGCTGGAGGGTTTTTACAGAGTCTTTGATGAAGGTGCACCCTTTCTTGCTAAACATCCAGCGCCTAACTCTGTAGTTGTTTCCTTCTCCCAGCTACAGTCCAGATCCTCCCAAATCCCCATTCCTCCTTCTAAGGAGGGTAGGAAGATAGACACCATGGCCAGACAGCTTTATTCAACAGCTGCCCTGTCTTTCAAAATTGCTAATTATCAAGCTGCTATGGGCGCTTACCAGAGAGCCCTCATCAATAGAGTCAAATCATCCATCGACTCTACTGCTGATGCTTCTAAGGCTGCTGCTTTCCCGGCGATTGAAGAGGCGTTATCCATCGCTGCCCAACAGATGAGGTCCGGCCGCCATGCTTCTGATGCTGCCACAAAGGCCATGGGATCTGCCATCGCCTTTCGCCGTCACGCCTGGTTGAGGTCCACTGGACTGTCTGAAGATTCCAAAAACAAGATATGTAGCCTACCATTTGAGGGGGAAGGTCTATTCCATGAGAAGACAGATGAGATCATGAACGAGCACCAGAAAAGCCAAACCACTGCTAAACGCCTTAACCTGGTCCCATCTAAACAAAATCGATCCTTTCGTTCCTCCTGGAAGAGACCCTTCACCCAACCCTCTCCTAGACAGCATCAACGAGACCAGTCCTTCCCCTCCTCTTCTGCAACAACATTCGCCGGGAAGGACAAGCAGCAGAAGTCCAAGTTTCGTCCTTCAACCCGTCACCAGGATAGACGAGGACGCAAGGACTTCTGACCTACCCAGATTATGGCCATTCCTGCAGGCGTGGCGCCGCATCACCACGGACAGATGGGTCCTTTCCATTATCTCTCTGGGATACCTAATAGAATTCTCCTCTCTTCCCCCTACGGGCCATGTTGTACCAACCACCCCGTCCCCTGCACTCTGGGCCAAAATTTCCACTCTTCTCCAAAAAGCCGCTGTTCGCCCAGTACCATCAGAAGACGTTCCTCTGGGCCATTACTCTCCTTACTTCACCGTCCCGAAGAAGGATGGGGCCTTCGGCCCATACTGGACCTAAGATCCGTCAATTGGTTTATCTCCCCAAAAAAATTCAAAATGGTTACCCTAGAGACTATTCTCCCGCTACTTCAACAAGGCGACTGGTTTACCGTTATCGATCTTCGGGACGCTTATTTTCATATTTCCATCCATCCTTCCCACCGCAAGTATCTGCGCTTCATCATTGCAGGCCATGCCTTCGAGTTCCTGTCCCTGCCCTTTGGCCTTGCGACGGCACCCAAGGTATTTACCAAGTGTATGGCCCCTGTAGCTGCCTTCCTGCGCTCACAAGGGATAGTTATTTTTCCCTGTATAGACGACTGGCTCCTGGTTTCTTCCTCGCGCGCCGAGGCCCTCGAACATCTTCAGACTGTTCTCCATCTCCTCCAGGGCCTTGGGCTCGAGGTCAATTTCGAGAAGTCCAAGCTGATTCCATCTCAATGAGTCGAGTACATTGGGGCAGTGCTAGACTTTCGACGTCAGAAAGCCTTTCCAACTCCTGGCCGTTTTTCAGATATCACCTCCGCCGTCGCTCTGCTACATCCAAATGCCCACACACCTGCTTGGGTGGTCCAACGAATCCTCGGATTGATGGCCTCCACCACCTCAGTGGTACCGTACGCTCGGCTGAACATGAGGCACCTCCAAATTTGCCTCCTGTCCCAATTCGACCCAGAGTCAGACCCCCCTCAGAAACCAATCCTCATCCCCACTCAGGTGTGGGAGCGCACACGTTGGTGGCTCCATCCGTCCACTCTCTTTGCTGGCCGCCGGTTTCAAACTGCTTCTCCTACTGTCCAGATTACGTCAGATGCCAGCCTCTCGGGGTGGGGGGCATTCTGTGGCGAGCACCAAATCCACGGTCTTTGGTCCGCCTCGGAGTCCTCTCGTCACATCAACGAGCTGGAACTCCTGGCCATTTTCACAGCTTTAAAGGCCTTCCTTCCCTTAATTCGGGGTCAAGTCGTCCTGATCGCCACGGACAACACCACAGCTATGTGGTACTTGAACAAGCAGGGCGGCACCCACTCCCTAGCACTTCTGTCACTTGCGGTCGACCTTTGGGATTGGTGTCTCCTGCACCGGATCTATCCGATGGCGATCCACCTCTCCGGAGACGACAACGATCTGGCGGACACTCTCAGCCGCCGGACCTCGATTTCCCACGAATGGGAGCTCCAAGACTCGGTCTTCCGGCTCCTAGTTTGGAGATGGGGCCTCCCCTCCATCGACCTTTTTGCTTCGGAGATCAACGCCAAGTGTGAACGCTTTTGTTCCAGGGCGGGTGTCGGCTCCCGGTCTCTGGGAGATGCCTTTATGTTCCGGTGGTCCCGCCACCTCCTATATGCTTTTCCTCCGATTCCCCTTCTCCACAGGACTTTGGTGAAGTTACGCCGCGACAAAACCAGTGCCATATTGATTGCTCCCTGGTGGCCTCGCCAGCCTTGGTTCACTACCCTTCTTCAAATGGCCCGGGATCACATCTCCTTACCTCTGGTTGCCGACCTCCTGTCGCGGGACAACGGTCTGGTGCTCCACCCAGATCTTCCGAACCTCAAACTCACAGCCTGGAGGATCCAGTCTTAATAGATGCCATTTGCCAGGCAGCACGGAAACCGTCCACCAGAGGAAACTACCTATCTAAGTGGAGGCGCTTTCGGACTTTCACGGCGACCCACTCTTATCCTCACCTTGACCCTCCCCTACTTGTGGTCCTTCGATTTCTCCTTCATTTGAAGCAGTCCGGACTCTCCATGTCCTCGCTCTGGGTGTACCTTTCAGCCATAGTGGCTCATCAACCACCTGGTTCAATGGCTTCAGCTTTCTTCCGCCATCCCAGGCTGAAGACGTTCATGAGGGGCCTCAAGAACACCTACCCAGATAGACGACTCCCGATCCCTCAATGGTCTCTCCGCCTGGTCCTGCAAGCCCTATCCCGGCCACCCTTCGAACCCCTGGCCACTGCATCTCTCCGCCTGCGCACTCTAAAAGTTGCTTTCTTAGTTGCCATCACGTCGGCTAGAAGAGCAAGCGAACTTTGTGTGCTCAGACATGACCAGCCCTACCTACAGTTTTTCCCGGACAAGGTTGTCACTTTCCCGGACGTTTCGTTTCTTCCTAAGGTGGTCTCTCCTTTCCACCTGTCCCAACCGATCACCTTACCTGTGTTTTTCCCTTCCCCTTCCATCTCTATTGAGCAGGACCTCCATTCCCTGGATGTGTGAAGGGCCTTGGCCTTCTATATTTCTAGAACTGCTGCTCTCCGAAGCACACCCCGTTTGTTTATTGCTTACGACCCAAAGTTTCATGGGTCTCCTGTTTCATCTCAACATTTTTCAAAATGGATTGTTGATACCATTAAGCTTTGTTACAAGTTATCTCATTGCCCTCTCCCTCAGGGAGTGCGTGCTCATTCCACTAGGGCCATGGCTTCTTCTACAGCTTTCCTTCGTGGCGTCCCCATTGAGGACATCTGCAGGGCAGCCACGTGGTCTCAACCATCTACGTTTGTCCGCCACTACCGTCTGGACACTAGGGCCAAGTCCTCTGCGTCATTTGGCAGGGCGGTATTGGCTGCTGTTCTTCCGTGACTCCCCACCACCTTCTCAGGTAGCTTGGTACTCACCCTATGGTGTGGATTCATGGAGGACACGAAGGAGAAGAACCGGTTGCTTACCTGTAATGGTGGTTCTTCGAGTGTCCTCTGTGAATCCACACCGACCCGCCCGCCTCCCCTCTCGTCACGTCGGCTCTGGATTTTTATCCTCTTTACGGCGTGTAGAGGGAACTGAGGCGTTTGGGCGGGAACGCAAGGGACCATGGGTGGTGGGGCGGAGACTAACGCTTCTACTTCCTTGCTTAGAAGTGTTTCCGGTACCATCGAGCGCGACGCGCACGAGAACCCTATGGTGTGGATTCACGGAGGACACTCGAAGAACCACCATTACAGGTAAGCAACCGGTTCTTTCATTTTGAAATCATGGTTTCTCTTGTCTTCCATAAAGTCTTGCTTAGCTCACTTACCAGCCAGTCTTGCATGCAGTCAGTGTTTCATTCGTGTCTTTTTTACTCTCCTTAAAGTTAGAAATTCTTGCGAGGAATTCCTGTGTGTCTTCTCACCCTTTTTCAGTTAATGAAGATCCATTACAGACACTAGACTCCACTTACTTCCTTTCAAAGTGGTTTTCTTATTTGTCATTCCTAAAATGCAGATAAATTCAGTGTACTGAGTGCAGATAATCCTTATTTGATATGGCACCAGGACAAAGCAAAGCTTCTTCCTTATATTTCTTTTTTACTGAAATTTATTTATTTATTTATTATATATAAATATTTATATTTATATTTAATAAATATATATTTATTAAATATAAATATAAATATAAGTATTTTTAGACCACCCGACTTTTCAAAGGAACTCTGGGCGGTTCACAACAAGGAGTGCAAAACGCAAATGCAATAAATCCATATTACAAGACATATAAAGAACATATAAACCCAAAACCATAAAAGTCGTGAAATTAAAGGGGGGAAACGAGGGAGGAGAAAGGTAAAGGACAAAATGTTGTGGCACCTTGAAGCTGAACAGATTTATTTTAGGAAGAGTATAATAATCTCTTTTATCTGACACACGGAGTGCTCCTATATATGCTGTCTATATGTATATATATTGTTCAGTTTGTCATTTATCAATGTAAAGGCACCATTGTCTACCAGGCAGAAAACAAACAAGCAAGCAAACAAGCAAACATTCTACCAGACCTATCACTACTCTTGTTGCCTTCCTTAAGGATGTATTTTAATCTGAACTATGTTGAACAACTACATGGTCTTAACTGGTTATGTGCCATCAAGTTGGAACCGACATATAGTGAGGTATTTAAGATGTGGTTTTCCCTGTTCCACACCCCCAATGAGCTTCAGTTGCCAAGTGGAGATTTGAACCCTGTGGTGTTCTTACAGCTGTTCTCCAGTGGTTGCAAGTGTTAGAATTGCTTGTAGCACAGACATTATAATGAAAAAAATAGATTGCTAACCCATAATGTTTGTTCTTCATCATTTGGACATTCATACAACTTGCACTCCCCCCCTCTTCCTTGGCACTTGCACTTGCAGTGATGTTTCTGTGTTGTCTCAGGTTTTGAACTGAAGGAAAGCCGGTAGGGAGGACAGAGAAGAGCTACTCTTGAAACTCTCAACATCTAGAAGTTTCTGAATTGTGGCTCTGCACAAATAGCCTCTCAAAGACCAAAGGATATAGTAAACAACCTATTTTTATCCGCAAAAGGAATATGAACGAATAGATAAAACCTCTCCTTTGAGATGTATAGAGAAAAATGTATACAGTAGACCACAACCACATATATTTGTCTCTGGATCACAAGGATGAGAAAGAATTAAAACAAGAAAAAACATTGTATTATCAAAGGCTTTTCTGGCTGGGATCCAATAGTTGTGAGTTTTTTGGGCTGTTTGGCTGTGTTCTGGAAGTTTTTCTTCCTGACGTTTTGCTAGAGTCTGTGGCTGGCATCTTCAGAGGGCAAAGAGCTCAGGGAGCAAGGAGTTTGCACAGAGAGAACTCCTAATTCCCTGAGCTCCTTGCCGTCTGAAGATGCCAGTCACAAAGTTTGGTGAAACGTCAGGAAGAAAAACTTCCAGAACACGGCTAAACAGCTCGAAAAACTCACAACAACTAAAAAAACATTGTGTTTCTGTTTCAGGGGAATGTGTACTTCAGAATTAATATGTATTATTGCCTATAGGTGGCTTAATCTTGGCAGCTGATTACTCCCAACTTGAGTTGAGGATCCTTGCTCATTTGTGTCGTGATGGTCGACTTCTTCAGGCTTTGAATGAAGGCACTGATGTATTCAGGAGTATTGCAGCTGAGTGGAAGATGATTGACCCAGAAGCAGTTGGGGGTGATTTAAGGCAACAAGCCAAGCAGGTAGTATTGAAAACAGGTAGACTTAATAGAATGTATTTAACATAAAGTAACTTTTGATACAAAAGTTGAGTATGAGATATCTGTCTTGGGCAGGACATAACATACTTTCATGGTGTGTTTTTTTTTTAAAGTAACTTGGATCTTTTCAGATTATTGTCTAAAAACCTGGTTGCACCTCATCATTTTTGTCCAAAGTTATCACTGTTTAATAGTTGTGAGTTTTTTGAGCTGTTTGGCCGTGTTCTGGGAGTGTTTCTTTTCACTGTCTTTTCTTGCCTTTTGCCTACAAAGTGCGGAACCACTTTTGTTGCTGGTTTCCTTCTTGCAGAATCTGGCAAAAAGTTACTTCACTTTGGTTCGTCTTTGTTCTGAGGCGATTCCTCCCCTGGTGAGTCCATGACCAACAGAGATGGCAGATTTGAACAGAACTTTTATCAAAACTATCTTTTACAGGGTGAACAATAACTTCTGAAGGCATAAATTGCTCATACTTGTTTGGCAACACTGACTCCTTCCAAACAGTAACTTCAGTCTCTAACGTCTCTCTGGGTAAGGAAGTATCCCAAATTGTTCGTGATCCGTCATCTTCCTCAAAGTTGTCCCATGTCCTGAATACAGGATGCCACAACACGGATGTTGCGCCCGATCCGCCGCTGGCTCCAACATCTTTCTTGGGTCTCCCTCTCCTGGCGGCTGCACCTTCGTCCAGGGACCTTTGACACCTTTCCATTCTGTGGCCTCCGCTCCTCTCTTCATCTCCACCTCTAACTCCAACTGCCCTTTCCCGCCTTTTTACCCTTTTATATCCTCCCTCTCCTCCTTCCAATCATCTTCACCCTCCTCTGTCAATGGGAAGCCCTCCACTATTGGTCCCCTTCTAACAGTACAGGAGATATCTTTTCTCTTCATTGGTTCTCCCTTCTCTCCTCTCTCCAATGCTCATCTCTTTTATGCCCAGCAACAGAATGCGCACGTCACATTATTCCAACTTGATGGGATGAGTGGAAGGCTCACTCTGTGTCAGCTGTTCCCCCATGAGTCTGGCCCCACAGTGTCCTAGATTGCAAGCCTTATTATATTGTATAAGGCATCCTCACTGCTTCAGTAGAATGGCTGTCTAAATACATTAAATAGGCACATAAACATGAAGGAAGCTTTTGAAAAATGTGCTTGAAACTCATGGCCATAGGATATCACAGTTCTAAGGAAAGCATCCCAGACTGTACTTATTGTTGGGAAGGACGGGTGTTAATTGTCATTACATTATATTTATTCAAATTTACATCTGCCTAGATTCTCCATATTCAAGAACTCTACATTATTACCAGGTTTGTCATACATATATCTATCGAGGCTGTGCAGGCATTGTTTTTTTCTCTTGATGTAGCTATAAATGCTTCCTGCTTGGTATTTTGTACTTGTACAAAAAGACAAAATCTGACCTTTCCTGTGCAGTCTTCCCTAGTTTGTGCCTCAGGCACCTCTCTTATCAACTTCTATCCAATAAGTATTCTTATCACCTTATCCCTACCCCTAGCTATCTGCTAGCATCCTTGTTCCATTTTTATTTTGGCCTTCCCAACTCTTTGCCTGGCCTACGGTTGTTCTGAGATACAGTAACCATATCTTGGATCTTGGCCCTGTGCTGTTCCTAACCATCATCGATATCCTGCTTAGACTTGGATCTGCATACTTTGCTGGCCAGCATTAATATCAACACCGTGCAGAAATTTATCAGCAGTGGAGATTGGCCTAGCTGCATGTGACTGATGTGGGACATTCTGAACTCTGAACATTTGCCAGATCTACAATCCCATCTTATGTTTTCTTTTTTAGCATTCAGACTAGTTGAATACAGCTTTTGAATCTCTTTTTTTATTATTATCATAAGTGCCCTTTTTGCTTATCATCCTTCTTTATACTATCATCAAGCTTTTTGCACTGAATCATGATTGGCCCTTCCTCAGTTTCCAGCAAAATGATTTTCAAGGCAGTAATACCTAGGTTTCATCTTTTACAAGTCTTATCCTTCCAGTCTTTTCTTTTGTTTTCCGTTAGATAGATGTACAGGGACATCAACATTTTCCTACTCTTCGAATGCTTGTTTTTATACAGGGGATCACAGATGACTGTTGAGAATGTATGGAGCTGGAAATGACATAACCTTTTTCTTTTTGACATGCACATGTTGCTTTGATGGTAGGGGATGCTTAAGTGTCAATTTTCTGGCTAAAGCTATCAAAAATTCCCAATGTATGTCCATGTTGGATGGCTACTTATCTAACAGGGCCAGAAGGCAAATAGCCTAATAAATAATTGTGGAAGTCTGCTTATTCCCAAAGGTCTCAAAATAAAATAAAAAAAAAGAAAAAGAAAATTTTGCACAAATACTAATGATTTCTGTTTAAAAGTCCAAGTTAATTACATCTATGCATTTGCTAGTTCTGATATGTGAATGTTAATTATAAGTAAGCCAGGTACTTTTTGAATAGTGGTCACTCATTGACTTCGAATTTATTTATTTATTTATTTATTTGTTTATTTATTTATTTATTTATTTGCTAGATCTGCTATGGAATGATCTATGGAATAGGACCTAAATCCTTAGGGGAACAGATGGGTGTTGAGGAAAAAGATGCTTCCTACTACATCAAAACCTTCAAATCAAGATATCCAGGTAAACAAACACACCATGTGATAGTCTTGGCTTTCTTGCATAATTTGCACTGTTGACAATACAGTGCATATAATGGTTGACAAGGCTCCCATATATCTGTGCAGTCCTAATGGTGTGTGTTTAAAATGATATAAATAAATAAATAGTTCAGGAGTTGTGAGAATGTGAATCTTTTGCACAGCATATCTATCCTTTGTGCATTAGGGTGGCCACATCCAGGGAGGCGCGGAAATCGCTCAAGCGTAACCGTGCCTTCTCTGTGGTGGGCCATGCATTGTGGAACCAACTTCCTAGTGAGCTGCGCCTTTAAAAAAGCCTTGAAAACCCATCTATTCAAGGAGGCATATGGCGACCTTTCTGTTTAATTTTTTTCCTTTTTTTTCCCTCTTTTTCTGCGGCCGCCCATGCCATCTCTGTGGAGGGTATAGTACCCTCCTATTTTTATTGACGCCATGATTTTATGCTTGTCTGTTGTGGCTTCTTTTATTGTACAATGCCCCAAGTTCCATCTCGGAAGATGGGGCGGTATATTTATTTATTTATTTATTTATTGCATTTGTATCCCACCCATCTTCCCAGAGGAACTAAATAAATAAATAGCTAAAACACAATTAAATAATACAAAAACACTTTTTATTTATTTATTTATTTTTAAAGCTTATATACCGCGCCGTCTTCCCGAAGGAACTCCGGGCGGTTCACATCAGAGCAAAACAAGAAACAATCAAATACAACAAAACAGATAATAAAATCAATTCAAAACCTAGTAATATGTCGTTTTGATTTGATAACCATAGGCTTTAGAACCAAATAGGGCACACTTCTGAGGATGTAATCACTTCCCCAACCCAGGAGGTAGATGTATGGAGGAATGTGACTCAAAGGAGTAGAAGGCCAAGGGATCGCACAGAGAGTCTCATATTGCACAATCAATTTGAGGCTCTTTCCCTCAGCACACCTCATGAGGCACACACCGAGGAACAATTGGTTCCACCTGAGGATCTCTCCCTCATCACTATTGATGAGATACAAGATCAGGTACATGTAGATCAGCAGGCTGCAGGAGAGAAGCTCCTTGTACTAGGGAATTCTATAATTAGAAATACAGAGGGATGGATTTGTGAGGAGCATGATAATCATATGGTCACTTGCTTGCCAGGTGCAAAGGTTGCAGACATCACGAGAAATCTAGATAGCTTGTTAGAGAGAACTGGGAAGGAGCCAGTGGTCATAGTACACGTTGGCACCAAGGCCAAGCGGTCAGTCTTGGAAGCCAAATTCAGGTTGTTAGGTAGAAGATTGAAGTCCCGGGCTTCCAAGGTAGCATTTTCAGAAGTGCTACCTGTTCCTCGTGCAGGACCCGCCAGGCAGGCAGAACTCAGAAGCCTCAATGCGTGGATGAGGCGATGGTGTCGAGAGGAGGGCTTTAGATTTGTCAGGAACTGGAGAACATTTTGGGACAAGCCAAACCTGTTCAGGAGGGATGGGTTGCACTTGAATCATGATGGGACCAGATTGCTGGCACTGGTCAATGTGGGGATAATTGAAGTCCCCCATGGGCAGCAGAGCAGCTTTTAAACTGATAACTGGGGGAAAGCCGACAGGAGCTGAGTGGCATCCGGTTCGGGACACCTCATCCTCGGGGAACGAGGTTGGAGAGGGTAGAGAATCACATAGTGATGACATAGCAGGCATTAGCACTGGGAGAATAATGGACTGTGACCGTTTGTCTACTGAAAATAAAAGCTGTGAGGGGAAAAGAACAAGGCAGCAGCTGTTGTTGCGGGACCCACTGTGCAGGTGCTTCTACGCCAATGCTCGAAGCCTCCGAGCAAAGATGGGAGAACTTGAACATTTGGCAGCTAGGGATAACATAGATATAATAGCCATAACGGAAACCTGGTGGAATGTGGAGAACCAGTGGGATACAGCAATCCCAGGCTGTAAACTCTATAGAAGGGATAGAGAGGGGCGGGTTGGAGGAGGAGTGGCCATCTATGTCAAAGAAGGGGTAAAATCCAGCAGAATGGAGATGGACAGAGGGTCCAACTACACCATAGAATCACTGTGGGTTAAACTACCAGGTCCCAGGAGTGATGTGATAGTTGGAGTATTCTATCGTCCACCAGATCAAAAACTTGAGGGGGACCTTGAAATGAGGAGAGAAATCATGGAGGTGGCTAAGAGGGATAGGATAGTAATCATGGGAGACTTCAATTATCCCCACATTGACTGGGCCAACGCGAGCTCTGGGCAAGAAAGAGAAACTGGGTTTCTCGACTTGCTGAATGACTGTGCCTTAGAGCAACTTGTCATGGAGCCCACCCGAGAACAGGCAACTCTGGATCTAATACTGTGTGATACTCAGGACCTGGTCAGGGATGTGAATGTCACTGAGCCTCTGGGGAACAGTGACTATGCTGCAATTTCCTTTGCCATGCATGTCGGAGGAAGAGTGTCAACCAAATCAAACATAAAACCCTTGATTTTCGAAGGGCAAACTTCCCTCAGATGAGGAAACTAGTTAGAGAGAAATTGAAGGGGAAGGTTAGAAGAATCCAATCTCTTCAGAGTGCATGGAGCCTGTTTAAAACAACAATAATAGAGGCCCAGCACAAGTGCATACCACAAAGAAAGAAGAGCTCATTTACATCCAAAAGGACACCAGCATGGTTAACGAGTGGAGTTAGAGAGGCTCTAAAGTGTAAGGAGAGGTCGTTCTGTAAATGGAAATCCTCCCCAAATGAGGAAAATAAAAAGGAACACAAACTTTGACAAAGGAAATGTAAGAAGATGCTAAGAGAGGCAAAAAAGACTTTGAAGAACGTATAGCTAGCAATATAAAGGGAAATAATAAAAGCTTCTTTAAATATGTTAGAAGTAGAAAACCGGTCAGAGAACTAGTAGGCCCTCTGGATGGTGAGGGAGGAAAAGGGGAGGTTAAGGAGGACTTGGACATTGCAGAGAAACTGAATGACTTCTTTGCGTCTGTCTTCACGACAGAGGACCTTGAGCGGATTCCGCTGCCTGAGCCGCCCCTCTTGACTAAAGAATTAAATCAAATACAGGTTAAAAGAGAGGAGGTTTTAGGACTAATCGATAAATTGAGGATTAACAAGTCACCGGGCCCAGATGGCATCCACCCAAGGGTTATTAGGGAACTGAGAAATGAAATTGCAGATCTCTTAATGGTTATATGCAACTTGTCTCTTAAAACGGCCACAGTGCCGGAGGACTGGAGGATGGCAGATGTCACACCAATTTTTAAAAAAGGAAGGAGGGGGGACCCAGGAAACTACAGGCCAGTTAGCCTTACATCTGTCCCAGGGAAGATGGTGGAAAGCCTCATCCAAGAGAAAATCTTAAAACACATAAAAGAACAAACCTTGCTGGGAGAAAATCAGCATGGCTTCTGTAAGGGTAAATCTTGTCTGTCAAACCTTTTAGAATTTTTTGAAAAGGTCAACAGGCACGTGGATTTGGGTGAACCGGTGGATATAGTCTATCTGGATTTTCAAAAGGCTTTTGACACAGTCCCTCACCAAAGGCTGCTGAGAAAATTGCACAGTCAGGGGATAAGAGGACAGGTCCTCTTATGGATTGAGAACTGGTTGAGATCCAGGAAACAAAGAGTAGGTGTCAATGGGAAATGTTCACAATGGAGAGAAGTGAAAAGCGGTGTGCCCCAGGGCTCTGTCCTAGGACCAGTGCTTTTCAATCTGTTCATAAATGACCTGGAGACAGGGATAAACAGTGAGGTGGCCATGTTTGCAGATGACACAAAACTTTTCCGTGTGGTGAAAACCAGAGAAGATTGTGAAGAGCTCCAGAAGGATCTCTCCAAACTGGGGGAATAGGCTGAGAAATGGCAAATGTGTTTTAATGTAACCAAATGTAAAGTAATGCATATTGGGACAAAAAATCCAAACTTCATCTATCAACTCATGGGCTCTGAATTATGCATAACGGATCAGGAAAGAGATCTTGGTGTGTTGGTGGACAGCTCCATGAAGGTGTCTCCCCAGTGTGTGGCAGCGGTGAAGAAGGCCAATTCCATGCTAGGGATTATCAAAAAGGGGATTGAAAATAAAACAGCCAACATTATAATGCCATTATACAAAACAATAGTAAGGCCCCACCTGGAGTATTGTGTGCAATTCTGGTCACCACATCTCAAGAAAGACATAGTGGAACTGGAAAAGGTGCAGAAGAGAGCGACTAAAATGATTACTGGGCTGGGGCACCTCCCTTATGAAGAAAGTCTAAAACATTTGGGCCTCTTTAGTCTGGAAAAAAGGCGCTTGAGGGGGGATATGATTGAGACATACAAAATAATGCAGGGTATGAGTAAAGTGGATAGAGGGAAGCTCTTCTCTCTCTCCCAAAATACCAGAACTAGGGGACATACACTCAAATTGAGGGCTGGGAGAGTAAGAACTGACAAAAGAAAATATTTTTTCACCCAGCGCGTTGTAAGTCTATGGAACTCCCTGCCACAGGATGTGGTGATGGCATCTGGCCTGGATGCCTTCAAAAGGGGATTGGACAGATTCCTGGAGGAAAAGTCCATCACAGGTTACAAACCATGATGGAGAAACCAGGGTACTTCAAGGGCCAGATGCAGGGGAGTGGTATCAGGAGACAGATATCTAGTCTCATGCGCTCCCAAACGCATCTGGTGGGGCTGCTGTGAGATACAGGAAGCTGAACTAGATGGGCCTTTGGCCTGATCCAGCATGGCTCTTCTTATGTTCTTAAATAGTAGAAGAAGGTGAAACAATTTCATTTGACTCTACAAAGACACAAAATCACTAGACCATTTTCTTTTCAACAGCTAGAAATTAAATTTCTCATAAGCCAACATTTGGTAGGACACAGATAGAGACAATTTTGAAATGAAGAACTTTCCAAGTCGGTCTCATAGACTGTTACAACCTAAGAAGATAGATGACTTCATGATGTCTTCTTCCTTCAAATAGTGACGTGAAGGGATAAACCAAGGTTCTGGCCCAGTTGCCATGTCTCCTGTTGATTCTCTGCAAACCCCGCAGTGGCTTGGCTGATTTAAATTCTCTAAAATCAGCCTTCTGCGGGAGGAGTAGCAAGGAAACTGTGTCAGGCACCCCTCCATTCTTTGTAACACCCACCACTTCTAAAAATAAGTTTAAAAGAAACATTCTGAACACAGAATGCTGTTCTTCTCAGCAGCAGAGAAGAATCTGTTAGCCGCTTACAGATCCAGGAAGCACTTGGCCCAGTGAGCTGAGGAACTCCGGGCTGCTGTGGTGCACAGGAAGGAGGCTCTCTGCAGACAGTCTGCCACTTGAAGTGACTCCTGTTGGAGAGGGTGTGTGTGGCAGAAGCTGTCTGTTTTCCTCTGTGGCTCAGAACCAGGCCATGGCATCCCAGGGCAACAAGAATGGGCATATTAGAAGCCAAGGTTGTTCTGCTGAAGCATGTCAAACGAGCTAAAACACTTAAAAGAGGTTGCCCCTTCCACAGACTTGTTGTGGGTGAGAATACCAAGCATCCAAGGTAGTTTAATACTAGGTATTTGTTACCACCATACTGGTATTTTTATATTGACTAGATAAAAGGGTGTTATAGGCACAACAAAGACAACATTTCTAGATATTTTGAATGGCAGCTGCTCATGGAACTAACTAAAACAGCAAAGTAACTCTGGACTGAAACCTTTTGGCTGAATGACTGGGAACAGTTTATTATGCTGCTGCTATATGTTTGAAGAATTGAACGTGTCCACGAAACGCTACATTAAAATATGAACGTTAGTCTTTAGGGTGCCACATGTTTTGTGTCTTTTGTTTTGTTTTGTTTTGTTTTTCTTGGATTTTTGCCTGAAATTCTTGAAAAGACTAGCACAGCTACCCTCTCTGAAACTTATGAACCTATGAAATTGAATGTATATATTAGTAAAGAGGAACTCCTATCCAGTCACATTTGACTTCAAAAGAAAAAATTAATATCACAAAGGGGTGGGTGTGTCAAGGCCTGGGTAAAAAAAGCTTTGCTTTTGAAAACCCAGGAGGGTGGGGGTTGATGATTTCCAGGCTTCTCTCAGAGTGGCCGCCCACAGCATCAAGGATTGGCAGGCGCAGGTGGGACCAGAGGACATCCTGCGGGAAAGACACTCTGACAAGTAGCAAGGCCCTAAACCTTAAAGAGCTTTATAAGTTCATACCAGAGTCTTGAATTTGGCCCAGAGGTATCCATTCAACCAGTGCAGGCAGGCCAGGGCAGGTGATATGTAGTCAGATCTAGATGTATTAGTGACCAACCTGGCTGCCGCATTTTGCACTTGCTGCAGCTTCCAAACCACCTTCAGCGGCAGCCCCATGTAGAGCGCATTGCAGTAGTCAGTCCTTGAGATTACCATCACAGGAGCCAGAGTAATAAGGGACTTCCTGTCAAGAAGGGGGCAAAGGGGGAGGCTTCCTTCACAAACCATGTGTTTTGTCCAATTGAAGTGGAATAAAGAGGAATATGAACTTTCACGAAAGAAATGTAAAGAGAAGGGGGGACAAAAAGACATAATTAGATAAATATCATTGAGACCTCATATTTAGTCTTTGTAGAAGGTGATTATGTTGATCTAAGTGACAATAAATCAGCAAGAAATTTCAGAAACAAGTAGCTTGGTAAAACTGGGAAGCTGGAGATTCTGAAACATTTTGGTGCCCGAGGGTCTAGAAGGAAATGCAAGCCTGACCTTGTCATTATCATCCATTTACACTGCATAGTTATAACCCAATAGCCAAACCAGAAGTTGTGAAACTGTGCTTCATGTTTTGTAGGTATTCAGAAATTCCTGAGAGACACAGTAAAGAAGTGCAGTCGGGATGGGTTTGTGCAGACCATCACAGGGCGGCGAAGATACCTTCCAACAATTAAAGATTCAAACCCTTACAAGAAGGCTCAGGTCTGTTGACGAAAAGGTTGTTACACTGTTAAAATCTACAGGTGGAGGAGTCGGTAGACAACTAGTACCGCCTTCCCTTCTGTCTCTTTGTCTTTGGCTCTTCCTCTTAGCTTGTTCACCTTATTACTATGTTCCATTCTCAGTTTCGTTTGCAAGTGTGGAGTGTAATTCCTCTTTTGTGTGTTTGATCAACAACTTCCATCATAAATTAGTTAAAACTTTCTTTGTTACTGTCTGCTTAATATTTTGATTTAATTTATTCATACAGTTTTCAAAATAGAGGATCTCATCCTGCTTAGCTTAGACCAAGTACTTTTTCCTCTCCATTTCACTCAGAAATTCTCTTTCCCTCTTACATTCCTGTTTCAACTCCCAAACAACCCCCTGCAACTGCTGTTCCAGAAAACAGCTAACTACAGATGGTATGTCAAGGATTTCCACTTTCTGAAAGGCTTTTCTTCCTGTCCGTTCTTTTGGTGTTTGTCCTGGTCCACCAGATCTGAACTGAAGAAGACTGGCTAAAGAGTTGTCCTTCCTCCAAGCGCAATCTCCTTCCTAACACTTGGAACAAGACTAGGGTGTTTGAACATTGATTGTGTTGCCAACTTGGCATCAAATTCCCCTGCACTGTTTCTTCTGATTAATTTTTGCTGTGTTTGGAAGTAACTCACCATTGTAGCATTTTACTTTTCTGAGCCCTTTTTGTACTAACATGGTGGAACTTTTGCCACAGTTGCAATTTATTACTTTTTCCGGGGGTGGGAAATTGGGTGGCGGTCTGTTGCTTGTTAATCAGGATGAGAGGTGGATTGACCAAACCAGTGGAGGGGGCAAGGCAAGGTGGATGCTCCATTGGAAATTGGGTATCTCCCCACTCGAGGACATCACAAATGCTACTACCTGACAGCAACTAAGTGTGAATCACTTACAGAGAAGATGAGTGAAATCCAGATGTGCTATTATGGACATGTCTACAGAGTGGCACCTTCCACAATGGCCAAAATGGCTTACCACCTGAAAATCGATGGCCAGCAGCTACAAGGGAACCAAAACAGAAATGGCAGGACAATGTCAATACAGATGTGTGAATCATCAGCCTGCACCCTGAAGATGTGGTTGATCGGGCAAAGTGGTGCTTCAGGTTCCAAAAAGCAGACCCTGCACCTGTAAGAAAATGCAAGCAAGAAGATGGCAAGGGGGAAGGGGGAAAACAGAAGAATCACAATTAAAATGACTGCTGTGAGCCTTGCCAATCTTGGTCTGCTTAGCGGAGGGTCACCTGTGTATCCTTTGCTCCATAATAAAATTCAACATGGCTTATTGGATAGGAGTATCAGGTCACAAGACGTTACTCTAGTCTGTTCAGAGTAACTTGAGTACAAATTCTGCTCACAAGTCCCATATTCTTTCCAACAGCCGTTTTGATCCTTGGGTTTCTTTCCTG
The DNA here is from genome assembly GCA_029282475.1 of Phrynocephalus forsythii. Lineage (NCBI taxonomy): Eukaryota > Metazoa > Chordata > Lepidosauria > Squamata > Agamidae > Phrynocephalus > Phrynocephalus forsythii. The sequence continues at coordinate 5,418,338 of JAPFRF010000011.1, forward strand.
TAAGGGTTGTTGTCTCAGAGGGCTGAGTTCTCTTCACTGAACCCTTTGTTTGGTCACCTGGCAGAGACCAATTCTCAGGATGTCTTCTCCTAAATGTGTCGTTCCCCTCTCTCCCCCATGTGAGGGGTGGTATGTTCACACTGATGGCACTGTGTTGGGGTTCTTTCTCTGATGTTGTCTGCCTCCTGACTGCTTGACACTGGTGGTTGCATTGTCCCTTTCTTCTCTCCCATCAGAGAAGGATGTTTGGCCATCTTTCCTATCCTGCCTCCCCTCCATCTCTCTCTGGTCGAAGGACTGCATAGGTGGTCTGTATTCATTATTTGGCAGGCTGTCCCATGGGAACTTGCAACTTGAACTGGAAACCTTGCCAGGGACCCTCTTTATTTATACATGTAATCCCAGGGGATTCCCCTGGCTAGTAGTGTACCAACTATTCTTCATGGACGTTTACCTAGTTCTCATCCCCCAATGGTTCTCCTCCCCCTGTCTCCCCACTTCTCTGCCCCTTTGGCATTCTTATGCTTCTCCAGTCTACAGCCTCTGCTTCTTCCCTTGGCTCCTGATGGGTTTCTGACCCCCCTGGCATCAAGACAGCATTTATAGCAGGCCTTGATCTACCAGGGGTGAACCAAATTTCCACCCCTAGGAGTTGTTGTTCTCCCAAGCTCAGGACAGATGTGGCCCCTGTGGGTTCAGTCTCCTTCCTCGTTTCCTGGAAAGGGTAGTGGCATTCTCCAAAGGTTCTAATGCCAGCTGGGTGGGTCCAGGAGGCATTGGCTGCTCAATCAAAGCAGGACTGAGCACTAACAGGGGCATCTGCAATATTGTCCCCTTCACAGTCACCTGCCTCTTTTCATGAATGAGGTGTTGCAAAGTGAGTCAGAACATTAGACCTCAAGCAGTTTTCTCCAGGCGATTCAGAAGCACCCTTCTTTTCTGTCTCCCTACCGCACCCAGTCCTTGCTTTTCCCCCTCTCTTGAGCTCCCAAGTTTGTTCTTTTTGTTTTTTACTCTTTCTTTCAATTGAACGAAAGGCCTAGGCTTAGATAGTTCTTCAACCTGTAGGATGAGAGGGGGATTGTTGTTAGTGCCTATAGTCAAAACCTGTCATGCCCCTGGGGAGCAGTAAATCACATTCCCACTAAATTCAATAGGATTTATTTCTTGGTAGATGGAGTAGACTTGAAAGACTACCTGGTACACAAGGCTGGTTGGAGGAAATTCAGGTGCTTTGCTGAGCTAGCATTATTTTCTTGCCAAAAAGTAGCCAGACCTTTACAAGGTAACATGTGTTGTGTTGTTAGTTGTGACCAACTCTTCGTGACCCCACGTCCATGGAGTTTTCTTGGCAGGAATACTGGAGTGGTTTGCCAGTTCCTACTCCAGGCGCCTACATCACCTGCTATTCCCTGGTGGTCTCCCATCCAAGTACTAACCAGGGCTGACCCTGCTTAGCTTCCAAAATAAGGCGAGATCGGATGTGCTTAGGGCATCTAGGCAGCTACAGGGTAACATACAGTACTTTTTCCTGTTAGAAGTAGGTAGAGATGGATTAGTTGCAATGAATTACTTTCCAGAACAACAGTCAAGTGATGAGTAGTTTAATAGATTCCTTTTTAAAAAGTAATATTCCAAGCTCTGGATTTTTGTAAATTTCAGGCGGAGAGACAAGCAGTGAACACAGTTGTCCAGGGCTCTGCAGCCGACATTGTCAAAACAGCCACGGTGAATATTCAAAAACAACTGGAGGCTCTGCCTTCCGCAGTGAAATCATTTGAACACTTCAACAGCAGCTTATTCCAGGAAAAATGGGCAGGTGCGTTCCTCTCTCTACCCCCCTCTCTCTTGCTGGCTTAAGTTTAGTTTGGCAACAAATGTTCCGCATCTAAAAATGCTGGCGAATACAGAACCTGAAATCGGTTCTTGGTGCTGAGTGTTTTGTGCAATGACATGACTGAATTTTTAAGCTAGGGAAACAGACCTCTTCGCTATTACCGTAGCAGAAGATGATTCCCCAGTGGGTTATCCTCCAGTGAGTTATCTTGGGACCCACTTTGCACCTCCTGCTCCAATCAGCTGGGGTAGAAGTACACATCATATAGAGAGAATTAAAGTGGTACCTTGTATAAAGGTATTAATTCATTCCAAATCAAATTCTGTTAAAGAAATATTCCCTTATACAAATTTCCCATAAGAATGCATTGAAAACGGAGTAATCCTTAACCGTACAGTAGTGAGATCTACCTTCTAGACCAGTGGTGGTCAAACTTCGGCCCTCCAGATGTTTTGGACCACAACTCCCACAGTCCTTTGTCATTTGCAATACTGGCTTGAAATTCTGGGAGTTGTGGTTCAAAACATCTGGAGGGCCGAAGTTTGACCACCACTGTTCTAGACCTAAGTTTCATTACCAGGCAATGTGCTTAGTGGAAATTGCACACAGAAAAGGGAAGATGAATCAGTATAAAAGACCACAATATCAAAATTGTAAGTGAAACAAATTAATGTGTTTATTGAAGTACAGTGCTCAATACAGAGGTAGTCGAGAAATTAAATAACATTCAGTAATTCTAAATTAAACCAAGCGTCTAGGGAGGAGACAATAATAGGACAAAGCAACTAAAGAAATTAAATTGGAATCAAGTTGGATGCTCTGTTCTCAACCAATTCTGATTTACAAACCCAGCAAAATAGAACCAAAAAGGGAATAAGAGTATAGTCTCTGCAGGAACAGAAATAATAAATAAAGCCATGATACCAACATCAGAGAACCAATTCAAAACATAAATATAAAGCCAATTTGTGTTTCTTTAGTTCCATCTTAATTTCATCCAGTACAGCTTTGAAAGAAACAAATCATACCAAGAAACTTAAGTTTCACAGTATCTTCCAAGTTGAGGCATTGTGAAACTGAAATTTTAACAGTACCAATCCCTATCAGTCACCCTTGAAGAGGCAAATAGAACTCCTAACCGCTCTGTTTCCCAATATATGTTGAGATCAAATATAATTTAACTTTTTTAAAAAAAAAAATCTGGATTTGTAGTGAAGTAAGAAGCATAGGTGGTAGCATCAGCCAGGGGTGTCTTTTGCCAAAAGGTTAAATGGATGTGACCTCAGCTGTGCATCCCTTCTCACAGCCATATTGTAGAACTGGGATGCACTCTCCCTGGGGCTGCCTTTGACTTAAGAGACTTTGGTTGATGGATAGTGTAGCTGCTTTCATCCTCCTCAGCATCTGATGGGTCCGATGATGCTATCTATCAATTGAATACTAGCTGCAGTGGTATTTTTGGCCCAATCAATAGGGCTTGTGCTGACCTAGAAAGCCTCACATTTCCTGGACCCAGCTTTTGGTGGGGTGCTTTATATGTGTATGAACCTGTTCACTCTCTGAGGCTCTTTGGCCCATCACTGATATTGGTGAACAGGGCTATGCCTCCCCTTTCCCACGACTCCTCCATCAGTGAGCTTTAAAAGAAGCCTCCTTTTTTTTCTTAACTGAAACTGAAACACACTTTCCTATATTCTGCTATATTCTGTAATGTACTGATTCCTGTTACATTTTATTCCACCTGAACTATTTTAAGCATTAAAAATTCAAGGTGGTTTTTATACTGTCGCATTTAATTTTTACACATTCTGCTGTTTCGTAAGGCACACTGGGATAACTGTTTTGAAGCCAGACGGGAAATGAATCTCCTGGGAAGCCATTGTACATTTAAGGCCCTGATGGTCCAGCCCTATCGAGAAAATGTTGCTCTTCCCAATGTGTAGAGACCTGTGGCATGCGTATTGCAGTGATCATTGTTTGTTCTTAGTCATTATTCAACTACTGTATGAAGGTTTTTAGGAATATTATTCTGGTTTTATTTTGTCTAGGGAAACCAGAAAGGGCAGGAAAGAGGCAGATGATACATCCCAGACATGGAGGCTTCTTTATACTCCAGCTGCATGATGAACTTCTCTATGAGGTTGCGGAAGACAGCATGATTCAGGTATGAGGATTCACTTCTCCTGAAATCCTTATAAATTTGGTGGTTCTGCACCCATTTTGGCTGTAGTGAAGATTACACAAGCCCAAAATAAACAGTATCTAATATTAAGAATTTTTACGGGTCTCACGTCCACCGTATCTCACTGGTCAAACCCTATTGTGAAATAGTATGTACTGTAGAACTGTATGAGTGCTTTTCAGAATTATCTGGCCATCTGCTGTCCACATGGTGTGTTCCACAAATTGTATAATTCCATTTTGCCTTAGCACACCACAGACCACTGGAACATGCACATGTGGTTTCCACTATGTGATTGCAATAGAATTCTGACAATGTTTTTAGATGGTTCAGGGACTGTCTTGAATCTGTGATTACAGGAAGTCTCACTTGTTGAAACGGATCATAAAGTAGATTGACATGTTAAAGATACTTTGATGAATATCTTGTTTGCTGCAACAGTGCATAGCTATTGTGTCTACTTCCGCAAACACCTCAGTCCCTCTCCCAAGTACAGTATTGGGATAGAGGATATTTGCCCCATCTCCGGGAAATGTGACCCTTGCTTCTCTTATATGACCCTGAACCTGTCAATGTTTTGTCACCTTGTAGGTTGCACAGATTGTAAAACATGAAATGGAAAATGCCATAAAACTCTCAGTGAAGCTCACAGTAAAAGTGAAAGTTGGGCCTAGCTGGGGAGATCTGCAAGAGCTGAAGCTGTGAGCGTAAAGCAGGACTTTGCCCAGTACTAACCTTGGAAATCCAGGACTCCTGTTTCCAGATCAAGCGGGCTAGATGGCAAGTTAATTTTTAAAAAGGTAACACTACTGTTCATTTTTAAACTGGATCTCGAGCTCTAAATGAATTGAGCCAAACCAACTTTTATGAGGTATCGTTGCACTACTAGAAATAACAATGAAATGCTTGAAACCATGTACTTAAATTCCTAATTTAAAAGTAATGATTTTATAGGCTAGTAACGTATTGTCGATGGATTTGTCAAAAATAGTCTAAGCACATAATCTTTTATTTTCACAACATATACAACTGGAAAGTGCAGAAAAGTGCAGTTCCCTAATTTTATTACTACAGCACACCCTTCTGCTCCATTCCACAATTATATTCATTTCCCACAAATGTCAGTGTGTGCAACTGAATATACGATAGAAGTTTCTTATAGTAAGGCCATTTTTAAGATGCTAAAACTCAAGCAAACTTACTTGACGCTGAATGCTCGTATGTACAATGCAAAATGCAGTACTAGGATATGGGAGTTGTGCTAGGATGTACACAATTTCCATATATTAAAAAAAAAAAAAAACCCTGCCTGTTTGTTGCATATATCTCATGATTAAAAAGATCATGATCTTTCATCAAATTGTTTGTCCTCTGGCACTGAAACATTGCCTTTTATGTATTTTTAACACTTGTCCACTTCATTTACCTGCTTTATGAGAATGAAATTTCCTAACTCATTTTTCACTTCACAAACCCTCTGTAGCGCAGGTAGTATCATGTGATTCTGCTTCTGTTGTAGAGTTCCTGTTGGTTTTTAAATCAATTAATTAAGCTGCTTGGGTTGTAAACTACTGTAAGTTAACTTACTTCATCAATATGTATATAATAAATAATTCTTCTGATAATTATTTGAAAAATAAGAACATCATCTTACTGGAGAAGGGAAGATAAAAATTAGCTGTGTATTTGAAATGTTCACTTTGAATGTAAAAAAAAAATAAAACATTTATAGAATATTTATACATTTCCTATATACTCTGTGTGGTAGCTGCACTTTAAAAATGCTGAGCTGCATTCTTCTGAGTCTGGGGGAAATCCACCATACCTCTACTATATTTCCTCCCTCAGTCTCTGGACTGAATTGTCACTTGCATGGCGTCTGTTGTTCCCTAGGAGACTGGGGAAATGCCAGATTTGAACAGTTTGTGACTTGGGGATCTAATGGAACCCCTGTTCCCTTACCACTCATATGACCTTCTGCAGCTGCCCCACTGAGAGTAGGAAGTTTAAGGAACTCCAGACCCACAAATGTTCACCTGATGTTTACACTGTGTTATCCTATAAGTGCCACCCCCAAACTCTCTTCTGAGGGCTCTCAACCTTTATTTTGTTGGCTTGTAAAACCTTCATTTTGTTGGCCAGTAAAAAGTGGCCACTGGCCTTAACCATTACATTAAATGGCATTCCTCTTAAAATTAATGCCATCTAAAATTTTCCTTTTAAAAGGGCAGTAACTTCTTCAATGCCCCATAATCCCTTCCGGACAGCAGCTTCCTTCACTTAGACCTGTTGGGTCTCATGCAGCCCACGAGGTATGGCTCTTTTGATCAATGCATTCTTGGCTGGGAACTACCCCTTTCTTTTGCACGTCTTCCTGTCTTGGGCCAAAAAGGCGTACCAATCAGGTCTGTGAACATTTCTCAGCTGAGAACATACCCTCCCGCCCTCAAATCAGCTCATGAGGTTTACCAGTGAGACTTGTGAAGCAAACTTGTAAACAATTCTCAGCTGGGAATGGGGTATCCCCATCATCATTGCCCCTGATCTTTAATCTTATTTTTCCTCCTCCTTCCAGAACATTTTTATGTTGTTCAGATAGGGTAGGCATTTCTGGCTTGGGAAGACATGATGTTCCAGCTTCCACTGACCTCTTTGTCTCCTTCCTACCATTTTTGAATTGCATGCAATCCAAACCTGGGAATCTCCAGAAGTCAGCAGAGCAATGTCCATGTTTTTTATGCAGTGCCTAGTTACAGCGCTCACCGCAGTGCATGAAATACTCATTGGGAGCAGCCTACTGCTGTCTTTGTCCTCCATTTATGGTCATACTGAAACAGCACTGCTAAGGACATGAGGCTTCACTGGGGGAGGGCAGTCAGATATAGTATTTGTCAACTGTTTTGCGTAATGTTTAAAGAATAGTCAGTAGTGTTTTGTTTCCTTCTGAGCCAAAAAAATGCAAAAAGAGATGTGATCATCTCTTTGAATGCTGCTTTCTGAGACACACAGGGCCTTTTCACACGACCCCTAAGATCCGCTGGCCACTTAAATTCGGACCAGAGATCTTAGGGGTTCGTTGCTCTTCCTTCCTCCCCACCACTCCGCACCTGTCTGCTGAGGGGAGGGAGGAAGAAAGTGGGGGGGAAATGCAGACTCACCTCTCCGTCATGCTGATTCCTTCTCTTTTGTTTGCTTTTTTTCCCTCCCGCCCCTTCTCTTAAAGGGGCGGGAGGCAAAAAAAAACAACAACAAACAGAAGCCAGGAGAGCCCGGCACTGACCAGATTAAATCCGGACGTGGCGATTTTCACCCTCCTCGAGCAAGTACAAGAAAAGTGCGCTAGGACGCGCTTAGGTGGGCGTGGTCGCACTTAATTTCCTGCAAACTCCAGAGCTGGTGGGGAAACCATTGTAAACTCCGGAGCTTGCGGCCATTTGCTGCAACGTTTAGGGGTCGTGTACAAAGGCTCACAGACACACACCCTGGCCTCTGGAAAGACAAGAGTTTTGCAACTCTTTTCATCTGAATTTTGGATTTGCTCTTTTCAGCTGAAATTGCTTGGGATGGTCTAAAATTGCTATTTTGTACAAGTTAGTTTCCACATCTGAGTAGACAGCTTTTAAAGTTATGTGTTTTTCTTGCCTTGCTCTGGGGCGTGTTTTGGGATGCTTCAAACTGGGGATGTCCTAAATATACAGGTTAAGAATGGATGCTGTATGTAAACAATAATAATTATCCAACGGTCACTGGAAAATAAGGGAGCTGATAATGACTATATTGATGGGACAGAGCAAGGAACACCCAGAAACTGAATGGGCCACAGGAAATAAGAAAATATATCAACATATCTCAACAGTGCTTACATATTTGTCTTTTATCATTATAAATATTAAATTTACCTCATATTGTTTGACTATTAGACTAGATGATACCTCAAAGACTTGCCCTTGTTATTAGTCCTGTCCACTTTGCCTTGGGCTGAAAGCTGCCCCTCCCCCCAAGATGTTTCTTAAGCTGGAATTCAGCTGTCTTGCTGTGCACATTTTCCAGCTGGAAACCCTGCCTTTCCCTCATGCTCCCAGAGCTGGGCTCGTGAGGTTTGCCACTCCTGAAGAACTTGATCTTTGTCTACTTGCTGCAAGAATAAAAGCATCATAATGTGGCCACAGAAGTTGAATTGCTTTATTTTCTACTAATGAAATGCACGAGTGTATTCCAATTAAGATTGTCTACAGGAAAAGGAATGTGAGAAATGCAGCTCATCTGTTGAGAGCAACATGCTTCAAATGTACCCACTGTTAAAAAAAATATTTTTCCTGTTTTTTTGTTTTGTTTTGTTTTTTTGTTGGTGGAACTTAAAAATAAACCCCTTTCCTCAGTCACAGCATGCTTGCTTTTGTCTTTGTTGTATAAGAAATCGATTAGTCATGCAAAGTTTTGTTCAGTTTAAATGCATTAACAATCTAGTTGGTACATTATATTTTGAACCAGGAAAAAACTTCCCCAGAGTTCATTCCTAAAGCCGGTGAAATTCCCTGTTAAAGGTGGCCGTTCATTGGGAACAGACTCTCAGTGTAGACGAGCTGGACAGTTGCACCTTGCATCGGCGCCAGAAAGCCTCCTTGCTTGACTATCTAGTTTGCTGACACAGAAAATAAAGGTCTTCCAAGAAGGGGGGTGGGGGTTGCTCCTGTCACTGAATTTGAAGAATAAAGCCTGTTCCTTTTCCTTCTGTCCTTGGTACAGTATAGGGAGGTACTGTACCTTGATTAAAAGTCAAAACTGGTACCATTTTTTGTCCTTGTATTTCAGCATTACCTACAGGGAGAAAATATAACACTATTCACATGGCACAGATACGTTATATATATATATATATATATATGCATGTTAGGGTGGATTCGGGTTTCTTCCCGTGTAGAAATCTGGTTGTTTTGGCGACGTTTCGACGAGGTCTCACTCGTCATCTTCAGGCTGGTGTTCTGGCTTCTTTCTTCTTGAAGCAAAGCGTGATCTCAGTTGAAGTCCTTCTATAAATACTGCTGGGGGTGTGTGGTTTGCTTGCTCTGTTGCTGATTGTAGGTTCCTTTGTTCCTTTGTTCTTTTGTGATCTGCTGTGTGGCTGAGGCGATCGTTAAGGGATTAACTGCTGGTGGCTGTTTAGATGGCTGTTTAGATGCTGGTGGGTTAGATGGCTGGTGGGTTCTGGCAGTATCCTGGGCTTTGGTGGAGTGGGGTCCTGTGTCTTGTGAATTCATTTTGGTCTGGCTACGTGTCTGTGGTCTCCCAATGTTTTTTTGGGGTGTGTGAGTGTGCTCCATGTGGTGACTGGAGTGGGGTGCCGCAGTAGATGGTGCAGTCGTGGTTTTGTTATTGGATGGTGGTTTCGTTTCATCTGTGGGAAGGGTCTGGGTTTGTGTTTGGTGTGGATGGAAGGTGGTGGCATCTTGTGTCCTTTTGGACCTGGTGTCAGTCTTTGTGACAGAGGCTCGTCTGTTGACCAGGGCTAGTTTCCAGATGTCAGGCAAGCGGGAGGTGTCATCACGTTTATTCATGTTGTTTGGGTGTTTCTCTATTTCAATGGCTTCCATGATTATTCGACTGTTGAAGTGTTCAGTTTTGGAGATGAGTTTGGTTCTTTCAAAGTCAATTTCATGACCTGTTGTTTTTATGTGCTGGAAGAGAGAGGAAGATTTTTCTTCTTTTTTGACTGCGTTCTTGTGTTCTGCGATGCGTGCGCTTATTCTCCTGTTTGTTTGTCCGATGTATGTGGCTGGACAGACTTTGCATGGTATTTCGTAGACTCCTTGGTTTTCTAGCTCAATCTTGTCTTTGGGGTTTCTTAAGATGTTGGCTATTTTTTGGTCGGTGCAAAAGGCTGTCTTGATATTGTGTTTGTGGAGAATTTTGCTGATTTTGTCTGTGGTGCCTTTGATGTAAGGGAGGAGGGCGGTGCCGTTGTTCTCTTCTGTTTCTTGGTTCTTGGGGGGTGTTTCCTTTTGGATTAGTTTGGTGATGGTGTTTTTTTGGAATCCGTTCGCAATTAAAACATTCGAGAGAGTGTGTAATTCAGTTTTTAGGTGGTCTTTGTCAGCGAGGCGTTTGGTTCTGGAGATGAGGGTTTTTGCTACGGAGTTGATCTGTGCAGGGTGGTGGTGTGATTGTGCATTTAAGTAGCGGTTTGTATGTGTTTTTTTTTCTGGTAGATGGTATGTCCTAAGGAGCCGTCGGGTTTTTTGTAGATTAGGACGTCCAGGAAGGGAAGTTGGTTGTTGGCTTCTATTTCCATAGTGAATTGTATTTTGGGGTGTAGGCTGTTGAGATGTGTGAGGAAGTTGTTCAGTTTATCTTTCCCGTGTGGCCAGATAACAAAGGTGTCAACATATCTGAGCCAGAGTTTGGGTTTATGTTCGGACTTCTGTATTGGTTTCAAAGTGTTCCATATATAGGTTTGCGATGACCGGTGAGAGGGTGATCCCATGGGTGCTCCTTCTATCTGTTTGTATCTTTGTCCATTGTGGATGAAGTATGTGTTGGTTAGGCAGTGGTTGGTCAGATCTAGGATGTGTTTGGGGGGGTTGTATTTGTTGTGGATAGCTGTCAAGGCTTCTTGAATGGGCACATGTGTGAAGAGCGAAACAACATCGAAGCTCACAGTAGATCATTGGGTTGTAGGTCTTGTTTCTTTATAATTTCTATGAAGTGGAACGAGTTTTGTACGTATGAAGTGATGGATTCTGCATAGGGCTGGAGTTGTTTGGCAAGAAATTTGGCGAGGTTTTGTAGAGGTGAGCCTATGGAGCTGACTATGGGTCTGAGAGGTGTTCCTTCTTTGTGAATCTTGGGAGGCCGTAGAGCTTGGGGCATCTGGATGATTTCTCTCTGGGGATGATGCTTGGCTTGATTTCTTCACTTAAGGGAGAGGCTTTTATTTTGGCTTTGGTGGTTTTTTCCAGGTAGGTGGTGGGGTCTGTGTTCAAAGGTATGTAAGCAGGGTCTTGTAGTAGGTTGGATAATTTGGCTTGGTAGTCGGATGTGTTCATCACCACTGTGGCATTGCCTTTGTCTGCTGGGAGAATGATTATGTTGTTGTCTTTCCTCAGGTTGGAGAGGGCTTTTGTTCTTCTTTGTGTAAATTGCTTCTGGGTGGTTTGCTGGAGCAGAGGACATTGGTGACTTCGAGTCTGATTTTGTTGGCTTCATCTGGGTTGATTTTGGTTAGGCTGGCTTCCACTCCGCATATGATGTTTTCGGTGGGGATGTGTCTGGGGGCGATTGCAAAGTTGAATCCTTTGGAAAGGACTTTGGTCTCTGCGATGGTGAGTGTCCTGTCTGATATGTTGTGAACTGTTTGTTTCATGGGCTGTTGTGTGGGGGTTGGGCTTTTGGCGTTTTCCAGTTTGTGGAGTTTGTTGGTGTGTGTGTCTGTCTTGTGGGAGGTCTCTGTTTCAGCTCTCCAGGCGGCCAGTTGCTTGGATTTGTTCCAGAGTGTTGGGTGGATTTTGTTGCTGAGTTTGAGGTGGAGAGTGAGTAGGTCTCTGTTGGTTTGATCTAGTAGGTATCTTTTCCTGTGTAGTTCGCTTCTGATTAGGGCTAGTTCTGTTCTTTTCAGGATCCTTTCGCTGGATGGGGTTTTTGAGTGGAATTTCAGTTGGAAGCTTGTGGGGATCACATTTTTGTCTCGGCAGTTGCGTAGGAATGCAATGTCACATAAGATGGTGGCTCTTCGGACTTCTAGTTTCTCGTAGGTTCTGGTCAGCTGGAAGGTTTCCTCCCCGTAGAGGTCGGATATTTGTTTTCGTAGATTTTCACGGGTATAGGTATGCATGTTAGGGTGGATTCGGGTTTCTTCCCGTGTAGAAATCTGGTTGTTTTGGCGACGTTTCGACAGGTCTCACTCGTCATCTTCAGGCTGGTGTTCTGGCTTCTTTCTTCTTGAAGCAAAGCGTGGTCTCAGTTGAAGTCCTTCTATAAATACTGCTGGGGGGTGTGTGGTTTGCTTGCTTTGTTGTTGATTGCAGGTTCCTTTGTTCCTTTGTTCTTTTGTGATCTGCTGTGTGGCTGAGGCGATCGTTAAGGGATTAACTGCTGGTGGCTGTTTAGATGGCTGTTTAGATGCTGGTGGGTTAGATGGCTGGTGGGTTCTGGCAGTATCCTGGGCTTTGGTGGAGTGGGGTCCTGTGTCTTGTGAATTCATTTTGGTCTGGCTACGTGTCTGTGGTCTCCCAATGTTTATTTGGGGTGTGTGAGTGTGCTCCATGTGGTGACTGGAGTGGGGTGCCGCAGTAGATGGTGCAGTCGTGGTTTTGTTATTGGATGGTGGTTTCGTTTCATCTGTGGGAAGGGTCTGGGTTTGTGTTTGGTGTGGATGGAAGGTGGTGGCATCTTGTGTCCTTTTGGACCTGGTGTCAGTCTTTGTGACAGAGGCTCGTCTGTTGACCAGGGCTAGTTTCCAGATGTCAGGCAAGCGGGAGGTGTCATCACGTTTATTCATGTTGTTTGGGTGTTTCTCTATTTCAATGGCTTCCATGATTATTCAAGCCAGAACACCAGCCTGAAGATGACGAGTGAGACCTCGTCGAAACGTCGCCAAAACAACCAGATTTCTACACGGAAGAAACCCGAATCCACCCTAACATGCATACCTATACCCGTGAAAATCTACGAAAAAAACATATATATATATATATATATATATATATATATATATATATATATATATATATATATATATATATATATATATATATGCTATTGTGTCCTGCGGAATAACCCCACATCACTCCCATTCAGCACTAGCTGATAAGCTGGAGGGAGACCAGTCACTGCCACGGGCTGTTCCGGCCAGTACTCTGCCTTTGAGTCCGACCAACAAGGGAGGGATCCTGCACATTCTGTTCTTTGCCAGACACCAACACACCCACCTACCTCGTGTGCATGTTTAGAGAAGGCTTCTGCACTCGCCATCATTCTTGCCGTTCGTTCGTCCAGTTCCCCGAGCTTCTGTCCCCTTTCGTCAAGAGCGAGACGGGCACGAGCCAGGTCTCCGATGGCGCCTCCTGCGGCTCCTTTCACAGCTTCAACGCCTGATCCAGGGATGTGCTGAGCGAGGCTGCGAGATGCTTTCCCTGCTGTAGCCTCACCAACTGGAAATGGAACCCAGAATGGCATGAAAAAGGCGTTCTTGTACATCCTGGAACCCCCTTTCCCCCCATGCCTGGGCAGATGCTTAACTACTGTCACATTTGTAGAGAGAGGTATAAAGATATGGATTTCAAAGGATTTCTCAATTTGATATAGACATTTCATTTTCCTGTATTCTTACTGAACTACTTTGAGGGAATATTGAAATACTACATGCTCCATCTAGATGAGGCTACCATGTTCAAGCAGCTCCATCACTGAGAACAAGTTGGAATTCTCCACAAACACAGCTTGTTTTTCCATAGAGAGTGTATATCCCTGTTTGGCCTTCTAGGGGGGAATAATGAGAATGGAAGATAAACAATACAACTGGCTGGTTTCCAGTCACTAGCTATCCATTTCCTACTTATCCAGTGCATTTCTCCTAGTTTTTAAGACCCAAAGAGCCTCTCATCATCACATCTAGTGGTTTTAGCTCAGATGACTAATTTAAATCATATTTTCCATTTTCCCCAACACTCGAGAAGAGTGGAGCCTTAGTTGATTCCAAAGTTTCAGCTCAATCAAGGACACCCCACCCTCCCCACAATGTCATCCTTCTTTTGTTGGTGAAGGGAAAGGAGGAGGTCACTTACAGAGCTCTTCCCTGTCGAGTGTTCCACCCATTCCACCAAAGAGACCCTTCAGAAAGCCTCTGTACTGAGCCTCAGGGTTTTCCACTGGAATGAACAATTCCCCCAGCATATCCTGGCCAAAACAAATGTGCAGCAAAGATCATTTTCAAGCAAGATGACAGTCTGTGCAGAATGAGATGGTTTCTCCCCTTTCTTTTACTTACTAATCCCTATTCCAAAATCATTCGGCTTTCCTGTTTACTACCAAGGTCTGACTTTTCAAAAGGCACAAGTGGTAATTTTCCCTTCAAGTGTAGTAAGGAACCCACTATCCAGTGGAGACTATATCAGGCAATAATTTGGGGAGCTCTTTTTAAAAAAGCCTTCCAGTTCCTTTGAAATGATGCTCTATTCTGGGATCACAAAGGAACAGGTTAGCTGATAAGGATATCAGTTGGGAGTACCATCACTTTACAGTGTGCCAAGCCAAAGTGCGGCAAAAAGAATGTGAACGTATGCAAACATACACAAATAGAGCATACACATCTGCAAGGTAAGCCGCTCAAGGAAAAAGGCGTTCCTGTACATCCTAGAATCCCTTTCCCCCGCATGTCTGAGGCAGATGCTTAACTACTGTACTGGTGAACGTTGTAAAGGTATCTTGTGGCTACCTGGAAGATACCCTACCAGTCTCAGAAACTAAAAATGGGCTCACCAAACAGCTTTCCCCATACAGATTCTAATAGAGAGACATCCTGCAGAATTAGCAGGAAATGGCAAAAAAAATCTAACTTCCCAGAAATACCCCAGCATCAGTTCAATTGCAACGAATTCTAAGTACCAAACTACAAACCCCAGTGCTCCATGGCATGACTCCATGGCATTTAAAGTAGCATCAAAATGTTACAAGTGTCGGTTCTGCATGTGCTAGGACGGTGTCAGAACTGCATCTTCTGGATTTGTGACTGATTCTGAATCATATATTTGCACGTTCTTCAGAACCAAAGGAAAATGCCATTATCTTCCAAATAATTCATGCTGTCAAATTACATAATCCTGCCCTTTCTGACGTGTCTCAGCCTTTGGGTTGGACAGTGTTTCTGGACTCACCTGAAGATTGTCAAACATTTCTTGGCTGTAGTTCAAGCGCTGGATTTCTGTAGGAGAACCAAGATACAAGGCTTGTCCTTGATTGGTAAAACAAAAGGTCCTGGCAATCCTCACGCCTGTTACAGGTAAATAGTTAACATCGAGCAATGGCCGTAGGCTGGGTAAACTGAAGAAAAACAGTCATATTTTATATATTGGGATTCAGAATGCAGTGTTGTAAACATTGTCAGCTGGGTACCCCAAGAACTATGGTATATGAATGCAATGAAAAAAGACTAAGTCTGACATCCTTTGTATATATCTTTTGAAGCATGCCCCATCCCACATGTAAGGCCTCACTTCTGGGGAACAAACTCAGCCTGCAAAGGGATCAAGCATCTGCCTGCTGCATTTCACCGTGACACTGTCATTGCCCAATAGGACCAATCTTCAGCAAACTGGTTCACAAACACCATATAAACAAAGAGAACGGCTGCAACCTATGTAATTTTAAAATGCCTTTTTGGTTGAACTCATTGAGCCACGGGAAAGGGAAAGAGTTATGCTGAACCAACCTGCTCCCCAGATCCAGGCGATGCTGCTGGGCTTTTGACATCCCCTCAGGCATTGCCCAGCCCCTTCTATGTTTACCTTTGTACACTAATAAGCAGCTAGTCTGTCATAGAGCAAGGGCAGACAAATTGAGGCTTTTCTTGTGTTAGATCTCCACTGGTATTTCCATGTATTACTGGCTGTGCTGCCATGAACTAATATAAGTGTTGTTCCACCATGCTTTGCAGTCCACATATGGACTAGAAGATGCTGATTGTCATTCTTTCTTTTTTTGTTACGGAGGTAATGGGGAAGAAGGCCCAGAGGTGTCCTTGCTCTAAATTCATAAATTACTGAGACAGACAGTGGCCCTCTTACCATAATTTAATCATCTGTTGGATTTGATATACAAAATGCAACCTTTGGTATTAGTGCAAAGAGAGAGACAGAAAATATCTGGATAACTGGAGGAAGCATCTTAGCACCACCGCCCACAAAGCCATGGCCTCTATATCTGCTGAAGTTTGCACGCAGATGGGATAGAAACACGGTCTCCAAACGTAATGTCGGAAAAGTCATTTGAAAGCTGGCTGCTTCAATTACAAATCAAAGTGTAAAGTGCACCAAGAATTTAGAAGACTGGGACTTGGATGGGCAGCTATGAGGGAACCAGAAAGGATCATCAAGTGTAAGGAGGTGTCAGTGGAGACCCAAGTCAAGATCATCCACACTCTTGTATTTCCAATCACAATGTATGAGTGTGAACACCAGATAGTAAATAAAGCTGTCGGGGGGGATCAGTTCATTTGAATTGTAATGTTGGAGCAGAGCATTAGAATTCCACTGGCTGTTAGAAAAATAAGTACATTCTAAAATCTGGCCTGAATTTCTACTGGAAGCTGGAATGACTAATCTATAGACTAATCTTATTTATTTATTTATTTATTTTTGCACTTATATACCACTCTATTTCCCATAAAGAGGACTCAGGGCAGTTTACAACAATAAAGATAAAACAATAAATCAATACAACAGCTAAAACAGTAATTTCCAAGAATAAATAAATCGGCGGGTTTAAAAAGAGAGAAAAAAAAACAGTTGGATCCCTAGAGATCACCAAAGGCGTCACGGAAAAGAAAGGTCTTTAGGTTTTTCCTAAATGACGCCAGCGAGGGAGCCTGCCGTAATTCACCGGGAAGCTTGTTCCACATAGTTGGTGCCACTACCGAGAAGGCCCGTCCTCGAGTTCTTGTTTTACGGGCCTCCCTCGGAGCGACAGTCCTCAGCGAAAGGGCCACCGAGGAGTGGGTGGGTCGGGCTAGATCTGATTGTCGGGAAAGACGCTCCACCAAATAGGCAGGGGCCAAGCCATGGAGCATTTTTACCAAAACAAATTCTGGGTGTGTCTAACCACACTTGGCTAATAAAAGTATTCTATTCTATTAAAATAGTAATATACCATCCAGCAGGTGAAAGAGTTCAAGTATTAGGGTGGCTTTTTTCATTATAGACACACCTGGGCAGCACATTGGTTAAGTTAGCTAAGCTCTCAGCGCAGGCTTCCACCATACTTGGGGCAATTCATACTTTCCGTCTGCATTTCAGATTTTCAATGCTAAATCAGTAGCAGTTTCTTTATGGTGTCAATCAATGATTTTGCATAAAACCTTTGGTCTGCCTCGCTGTGTTTTGTATGCAACCCTATGCCTTGAAACCAGCCAATAGAGGCTTGAGGGCCTGGCCTGGCTTAGATTCCTCACATTCTGGGTCAGAATTTGTTCTGGATACCTTGTTCCAAGCATTGCTTTCTGACAATGTACCCCCAAAGGGACTTGCCTTATTTATTAAGAAAATCAAAACTCTGGGGCTGTCCCCAGAATTGTTGGGTTCAATACCCTTATCTCAGGTATTCCATAAAATCAAAACTAGAGTTTTGGATATTCAGGGGCAAGTCCTGTCTAGTGCTGCATCCAAAAAAGCTGAGGATTGCCAGGTGGTTAATATCAAAGGAAGGGGAACCATGGCGTGGGTTTGTACCAAACCATGTTGGACTGTGGACTAATGAGGACACTGGCACCAAACAATCCAGTATCTCCATGTGATTACATGAATCAAATATGAATGTAAAAGAGACTGTAAATCTAGCCATGGCAAAGGTGAATTGCTCTGATTCAGTTTGCAAATGTAGCCAGACCCTTAGATGCAACTGAAGGTCATTTCCAAAGGCTGACAAGTACTAAACTAGAGATGATGATTGAGAAGGTCACCCCTGAGACCACCATGATATACATTTTAGGACACAACAGCTTCTTTTTAAAAGGAAAATATCCACAGTGTCTCCCATATGCATGTATGCTAAGAACGAAAAGGAAGAGGGTGTTCCTTGGATTCTTTCTCAGTGGTTTATTTGACGACCTATTGTACAGGACCTACCACCACTTCTAAGGCTTCCCTCTGTTTATGAGTTAACCAAAACTCCCACATTTCCCTTCCTCTGTAACACTGGATGGGAGAAACGGGTCAATTACCTCAGTATCAGGATGCGCCCACTGGCAGACAAAGTTGCCAGGCAAACACTGTTGCACAGCGTCACCACGTCAGCTCGCAACAGAAAGGATGTGTCTGTGATGTTGTGAACATAGAGACAGTTCTGGGAAGGCAGTGAAAATACTTTGGCTTGCTTCTCTGAGCAGATAATAGCAAACTGGTGGTCTCCCATATCGTGGGAGCTTGAAGAATGCAGGACAAGTTTCCTTTTCTTGTTTCTTTCACTCTCGTCTGTGCTGTTTGGATCTCTCCATGCTTCATAGGGTGGGTGGATTAAGGTCCCCGTGCAGTCCAAACAAGCAAGTCTTAACACGGTTCCCTTCAGGGACAGAACGGTACCTACAAAACATATCCAATATCTCGTATTAACCTTCCCAACCAGCAATATACAGTAGGTGCCAGCTCATTTTAGATTCCACAGTCAAAGTTGCCCAAGTTAAATAACCAAGGATTTCCCCACCTACCATCTTAATTATAGTCAAACTATGAGACATAAGAACATCTATTCTGGCTCAAACCTCTGAATCAAGATATATCCATCCTATTTGCATTTGGTGACTACATGCCTCTTGTGTGTGTGTGTGTGTGTGTGTGTGTGTGTGTGTGTGTGTGTGTGTGTGTGTGTGTGTGTGTGTGTGTGTGTGTGTGTGTGTGTGTGTGTGTGTGTGTGTGTGTAATGGCTGGGGTGTGAGTGGCAGGATATCTGCAAGGGGGCCAGGACCAGGGTGTTTCCAGAAGCCAAGAGTGTGGTCAGCCAGTCCGAGTTCAAGATTCACAGACAGGGTCGTCAGCCAGTCCAAGTTCTTGAACACAAACACAGTCCAACACAGTCCAAGGGGGGGGGGACACGCCAAACAGGAAGACTTACAGAGCAGCAGAGCTCTGGGAAGGATGGTGTGTGTGTGTGTGTGTGTGTGTGTGTGTGTGTGTGTGTGTGTGTGTGTGTGTGTGTGTGCATATGTGTGTGTGTGTCTTTTATGAGTGAGGGGGCAATTTTATTATATGTTAAGTCCCTGCCAAAACCTGCCCCACCCCCCTGGGAACATTTCATTTGTGGTTTTAGAGGGTCCAAGGTTTTTTTTAGGTATCTTATTTTTAACAAAAAACGGGGGTGGGTGGGATGGTAGGACTAACTGCTACACAGTCCAGGGATGGGTGTGCTTAGGCCTCTGATCTCAGAACGTTGCCTGCTTCGGCTCTACAGCATCAGACCAGGAGACTAGGAAGGCACGCCTTCATTTCAAAATGTTACTGGGATGTTTGGGGAGCTTTTCAAGCAAATACAAGGGAAATAAAACATTCTTACCACTTGGAGAAGCCATTGCAGGCTCTGTCTGCCTTAATTCATCTGCCGTGGGTAGATTCAGGGATACAGTTAAGACCATACCCAGGCCAGTACCAACCCAAAGGCAAGGAGAGACGGTGGTGTCATTTTTCCGTGCAAATGATTCTGTGAAGTACAGAGCTGTAATGGCTTCTTTGGATTCTTTGTCAATGCTGGAGACACTAGAGCTTCGAGAATGACTCATGGAGTTTTCCCTGTTATCTGTTTAAAGAAAGCAGTATATATTAACATGTATTACACTGAGACAGATGAGTGTTCCATCCAGCACCATGTGATGTTTTAAGCAACAGCCCTGCCTTGATACTTGGAATTCTTTTCATGAGATGTCACTGGAGTGGACCTTACACATGCAGAATAATGGATGTGGTTCTTCCCTTTAGCAGAACACATGCACCAGTGTGGCTAGGAAAAGTATAGGTTAAAATCCTCTCTGGCTTTTCTGCTATCCAGCTCCTTCTGAGATTGTGCAGTGCACAGTGACAACAACAAAATCTAGATTGCCCACTGTCAATCAAAGTGAAATCAAAAAGAGTTCTTATCTCACATTTCTAATCTATACATGACTTGTAGATTTTAGCTGCCACTGAAAGAAGGGACCTGTTTCTGTGAGCATGCCCCCACATACCATATGTCTGATGGGCACTGAGCACTGACTTATATTAAAACATGCAACACTTCAAGTCCCCAATTAACCATGTCAATCATCTAAGTTTTAGAAAGATTTCACACTGCTACACAATTATGCTTGAATTTATGCTTTTAACTTAGGCTCAGAAACAATGGTCCTAATTTGGGCTTTCCTGTCAAACACAACGAAACAACAAATGCTAATGATAAGTCTAAACACAAGAGAAATTCACTGTAAGGCAATTTTAAGAAGTGAAATTTAAAAACAACAACACAGGTTAAAGACAGGCTATGACATAGACTAGTGGTGGCGAACATTTAGCACTCCAGATGTTTTGGACCACAGCTCCCAGAATTCAAAGCCTGTATTGCTAATGACAAAGGACTGTGGGAGTTGTGGTCCAAAACATCTGGAGTGCCAAAGGTTTGCCACCACTGACAATAGAGATGTACCATTTCTCGGACAGTGTTTTGCTTTGTTTGGAAGTCCAACTCCTGGTTTTCTCCAAGAATTCCCCAGGTAGAATTATGGCAGTTGCATCAACAAAGATGTATCTGCAGGTACCTTAATATTACCAGGGCAAGGCCTCCTTCTATGCTCTCTTCTAGCCATCATTTCCTACTGCAATGCTTCCGGGAGGAGGCTGACACATTACTTCTTGAGGGTGGTGGATCTTTGGGAGTCACTCTCTGTGGAACGTTAAGGGCATTCTGATTACCACCCTCAGGAAGCATTGCATCTTCTCAGAAGGCCGTGCAGTAGGAAATGAATGCCTAGAAAAAGGGAGTTTGAGTTTTAAAAAAGCAATAAATAAATAAATAAATAAATAAATAACCCTACAAATGTAGCACAGATAAATAAATAACACTACAAATGTTAAACTTAATGGATGTTGGGAAGGGCTGCATTGTCCACCTAACAAGCCTGTTCAGGCCACTGTCTACCTAATGAGCCTATTCAGGCCAGGGTGATTTGAAACCAAGGTGAACTATATACGGTAATTGGAGGCCTTGCCACTAATTTTCTTCGACTGAAAAATCTGCTTGGATGAGTAGTGAAACATTTTGCTCTCTCAAGAAAAGAACTCCAGTTGCCAGGACTCAACTTCCACATAATATCACCTGGATGACTGAGAATCTTCACAGAATACATACAACACTACAAATGGAACACCCATAATAGAAGGTATTTTTTTAAGAAAAATGAAAATTACAGCCTCCAAATGTAGATGTCTAATGGTACTCACCTTCTGTCGTGACTGGCAAAGAAATTTCCATGCAAGCAGCAGATTGGGCTTTCCTAAATGGAGGTTTTCCTGGACCCCAGCGATTGATTTTTGAAATATCTGCACTGGATAGCCGCTTTCCAGAGCCACAACTGTGTGATGTTGGACTTGTACAATGTCCATTTACAGGATCTGTAGTAAGAATGACATGGAAACAAATATTTAGCTTCAGAGAGGGTAGTCATGTTAGTCCTTTCAAGAATTTCAACCACAAGTCCAAGAAAAACAAAACAAAACAAAAGACACAAAACATGTGGCACATTAAAGACTAATTTTCATATTTTAATGTAATGTTTCCACTTCTTCAAACATACAGCAGCAGAAATTTAGCTGTGATTTCCAGTTACTGGTTAGAAGAACACAGGTGGGTTTCAAATGGCTATGAAGCTTGCAACCACTGGGAAATCTCTCAGCTGAGGTTCTAGAATCCATTACAGTGGATCCTTGTATAACAAACAGTTTGTATAACATAAAATTTGTACAACATAAAAAATTCCAGATAGGGGAAATTTGCTTAACAGAACCATCTGTGGGGCGAATCCGTACAACATAAAAATGGTCGTGATTAGGGATTCCTTTGTTTTCAATGCATTCCTATAGGAAATTTGTATAAGGGAAAATCTGCTTAACATAATTTCATTTGGAATAAATAAATTCCTTTATACAAGATGCCACTGTAGATTGTTTCTTCAAGCATGCTTTATACTGTCACAAGAACAAGAAATCCTTGACATTAATTTGTTTCCTGTACATTCTGGAGGACATAACAAGAGATTACATTGAGATTAAAAAAGCAAAACCATTCTTGGTAGGACCAGATGGGTTGGGACAGATGGAAACATTCTCTGGGCAGCCCTTCTGCTGAAGGCAGCATCTGCAAAATGGGAGGTGGGGGAGAAACACCTTTCATCTTTACTGCATCAAGTTCCCTGTTTTAGATTATACCTGCCATAACCCTCAGCTCATGTGGAAAATATTCAGCAATTATTCAAGATCAAATCACTTTTAGCTACTGATGGGATAATTAATTAGCTTTCCAAATTTCTTTAAAAGTTTAAAATTGTTGGAAGGGACTAGGTAGGACTCATCTACCATTCAAGAAATATTGCCCCTTAGACTTCTATTCTAGTTACAGAGGTTGCACCAAGGGGTTGAAACTCCTTTTCAGGAAAGACTTTTTTTTGTTCCCTTGCTAACATGGGAAGGAAGAAACTGTTGTTTTTTTTTAAGGAAGGCATTTGGAACAGATCATAAATGGGTGCTCTCTGGCTGTTCGCTGGTGTGACTTGCATTCATTTTCAAAATTGTTATGTTGGATTACCTGTTGCCTTGCTGTTTTATGGTTGTTTTAGTGACTGAAACAGCCAGAAAACAAAAAGATAACTGATGAGAAAATACTATACTGTACAGCAGTTCTCAATATACTGTGACTTCTTTTTAAATTATGTTATTGTTCTAACACTGTCCTTAGCAGCTCCGAACTCACCAAGACATGGCAGAGGTCGCTTTATCATAACTGTCTAACAATACAAAACCGAGATAGGATATAAGCTCCGCTAAGTCTCTTCTCAGAAAGAAAAGTGACATAAAATGCAATAAATAAGATAAAATAAGATAAAATAAGGACAAAAATACCAGAAATAACAACTGGTTGTTTTTTTTAGCAAAATGCAACAAAACAAATACCTCCAGAAATGAAAGGTAAATACATAACTACAGTATTTTAAAATTATTTCTCAAGTTTCAATGGTCTTCATTAGTAGCCAACACTGCCACTAGAATTCGGTACTGAATTTGGTACAGAATCTGCTACTGCTCTTTGTAGCAGGAGCTTCAAACACTCTGAAATAAAGTTATTCTAAAAGATTTTCAAGCTGGAGAAGGGAAGTCAGAGTCAATTTCTGGTAGAAGTGGCAAAATCCACCAGAATTATGCCATTTCATTCTGGACAATATTACTTTCTCTTATTTTAATTTAACCAATTTCTAATCAAAATGTCTTTAGAATAAATTGTGGATTCCAAAATAAAAAACACACCTCCAAGTCATCCAGAGAGTGATGTGGAGCTGTTGATTCACCAGAACTGTTTTCACAGTGCCTTTTCTTAAAGGCAAATTATCTATGCCCACAAAAGGCAAGACAGGAATCCTGCAGGTTGGGGGCCTTGCTGTCTGCAGGTTGGGAAGCACCCTTCCATTTGGGGTTGTGACTCTTTCCACTCAGAACGAGGTGCACAGCAAGGGCATCCTCTTGGACCTCAGGTATCGTCGTTGGTCCTTTCCACCACTCCCATCTATGGCGGATCGCCCGGCTGCAGCCCTATCTGGATTCTGGGACTCTCCCCATGTTGGCCCAAGCACCAATAGTCTCAAGATATTGCCATGCTCTCTATGCAGGGCTGCTCTTGGGGCTGGTGCAGAGACTCCAGCTGATCCAGAACACGGTGATTGAGACTAGGAAATACAATTACATCTCCCCAGTGCTGGCTGCCCTGAACTGGCTTCCAGTTCTGATGTACATCAACTTCAAGGTTTGAATTATGACATACTAAATGGTTTAGGACCTCTCTACTTGTCAGAGTACCTCACCCAATGATAACTGCCTGTAATACCTGATCCTCACAGGCTAGGCGTTTGAGGCAGTTGACATCTTGAAAGAACAGAAAGGAAAAAACAAGAAATGGGGCCTTCTCTGCTATCACCCCATGCAATATCAGGAATCTTTCACCTGATATACCTCTTCGTCTGCCTTTAAAAGATCACTTAAGACTTGGATGTTTAAGCAGGCATTCCTTCAGCATGTAACATAACTCCAGTGTTCACCATTAGAGGAACACCCATTAAATAATACCCTCTATTTTAGCTCGTCTGTCAGTAACAATAACAAAAATAAGTTTAGTTTTTATTTGAATTTAAATGTTATGATGATGATTCCTCATGATTATTTTACTTTATCCTTGTCTTAATGTCTTAGACCTATGGGATTATATACTGTATTTTGTTAATCCCCTGCTACATTTGTCATTTTGTATTTGGTAACTTGTTGTAAACTGCCCAGAGTAGCCATGACTGCCAGATGGGCAGTTATAAAATCACAGAATCATAGAATTATCGCAGGATTGTAAGGGACCTGGGGGGGGTGTCTTCTAGTCCAACCTCCTGCCCAAGGCAGGAGACCTCGTACCATCCCGGACAGATGGCTGTCCAATCTTTTCAAATAAATAAATAAATAAATTTTCTTGAAAACCTCCAGTGATGGGGCACCCATAACATCAGGAGGCAAGATGTTCCATTGTTTAATGGCTCTCATTATCTGAAAATTTCTCCTTTTCTTCCAGATTAGCTCTCCCTCTGATGAGTTTCCACCCATTTGGTTCTTGTCACACCCTCAGGTGCAACTGAAAATAAATCTATGCCCTCTTCCCTGTGGCAACTCTTCAGATATTGAAAGACTGCTATTGTGTCTTCCCTCAGTCTTCTCTTCATCATGCTAAAAATGCCTAGTTCTTTTATCCGTTCTTTATACGATTTAGCATCTGCTCCCTTTACCATCTAATAATGGATAATAAATAAATAAATAAATAAATAAATAAATAAATGGTTCCCTTTCAGATCACTGTTGGTGTTCATGATGTCCTTCTAGACCCCAGGTCCTAGCTATTAGAATACAAGTCAAAGGTAGCATACTTTCTACCAATTTGCTATTAACATTACAGCTCCACAGAAAGTAGAACCAAATGACCAAACAGCAACAAAATGGCTCCCCTGGATCCTAGAGGCACCAGATTTGGTGCCTGGGACTCTGGGAGCCATTTTAAAAGGGCTCCTGCTGAGTTTTATGGGCTGGAGCCCTTTAAACCTGGCCCAGTTGGCACCAGGGGGATCCCCTGGTACTGACTGGGCCAGGTTTAAAGGAGTCCAGACATTGACAGCTCAGCAGGAGCCCAAAAACAATGGAATGAAATGGTTCATTTCAATGGAAAATGACTGTTTTGTTTCATCTATAATGAAATGCTGCTTTCTCGTTTCGTTTCGTTTAATTTCTTTTCAGTTCAGTACATAATGAAATGATGAAACAGCATTTCCTGCCCATCTCTAACTAGGACACAACTGATCATGTAAGGAACAATCTACCAAAGGAGGAGGATATTTGTGTGATGGCTCTTCCAAGCCTGACTTCCTCAATCAGCTTGTGGCCCCTAAATTTTTTGTTAAAGTTTTCTTTGACAGCAATAACCCAAACCTTCCGGACAAGCAGGCATTATGCATTAATAAAACAAAGAAACAAACCATGTCTTGAAAGTGAGATTATACTGCTGGTTTTTCACAGGTAAAATGAATCGAGTAAATTTTGGAGGGCTGAAATTCATACCCACTGACCCATTACTGATTGAAGCCCCTTTTCTGTGTTGCTTCCCCAGGACAATTTTTGCTTTAATTGTGCATTTTCAACCTGTGGGTAAAGGCAGTTATGAATGCAACATCTGGGAATCAGGTGTCAATTTCTAGTCTGGCAGGACAGTTGACCCTTGTGCTGTTCATGTTTTCACTGAAGAGCTGCGACTGGGTAAACCCCATGGGGCAATGAAGCCCTCAAAGCCACATACTGTATATTGTTTTGAACATCCATTCCTCAGCTGAGCCCCATGGCGCAGTGGTTAAATGCCTGTATTGCAGGTAGAACTTTGCTCAAGACATGGGGATTAATCCCAGGTAGCAGGCTCATGGTCGACTCAGCCGTCCATCCTTCCGAGGTCAGTAAAATGAGTACCCAGCTTGCTGGGGTGGGGGTGGAGGGGGAGAATGTGTAGCCTGCATACTGTAATTAAAAACTGTAAACTACCCAGAGACTATTTGAAGTGGTATGGGACAATATATAAGCAGAACACTTTGCTTTTGCTTTAGCTGTCAGCTTCCACTTAAGTGCTTTTGCAAACAAGACCAATGGTTGCCTCAAATAATCTGTCAAGTAACAGTTATATCAATTCTGAAATACACCATAACGAACTGGACCCTTCAACTTTTTCATAATACAGCTAGTAAGTTATGAATTATATTTCAAAACAAAACAAACAAAGTAACCCACATTCTAGCACAAAATATACCTTCTCCTCAAAATAACTAAGAAGCAAAATGCTTCCCATAAACAGCTAACATCTCAAATCACATATACCTGAGGTTGTGGGGGATTTGCATCTCTCTAGCTCCAATGACCCTGGACCATCTGAGAGTTCAGTAAGACCTTGAAATTAAGAGAGTAAAACAACATTAATACAGATTTGCACAATATTCTTAACAATACAGTTTTTTTTCATTATTATAATAGGTGCCATAATATATACAGTATTTCAGAACTGTGACACAATCAGCCCCTCTACAGTACAGTACGAGGACAGGTATGAAAACATTTTTTTTCTCACAGACATCTCATTCAATAGCATCTTTTTTGTGGGTTACAGAGGTGGCTGGATTACACACACACACACACACACACACACACACACACACACACACACACACACACACACACACACACACACACACACACACACACACACACACACACACACACACACACAAATATCATCTTAAAAACTTTCCTGGGACATCTGCCTTCTTCTTCGACAGTTAGTACTGCTTACTATCTAGAAACTGGTTGGAAACAAGGGAATATTTGGGAAATGTTCAAACAGTTTCCCTTCAGTCTGTGCTGCCCTGGAAGTGTGAAAGGCAGTGTGACCAAGAGGACTTCTCTGCATCATTTCCATAAATGGTTCTGATCAATTGGACTTGAAGCCCCCCCCCATTCCAACTTCATTGATTCTAGGCTGCCAATAGGGAACACAACCTTTGTAAAACACTTGGGGTTGATCATCGTCATTTCCTGACGCTGGAGGCATCATGGCTGTGAACTGCTAACCAGTCGGCACGGCAATTTCTTTCTTTTATTCTGCCAAACAGGTCTTTTTAAATAGCGTCTTTCACCAACCTCAGCTCATGGTGGGCTTTAGCCTTTTTTACACCATCCCTATTACAGTACTGAATCCATCTTTGGTTAACATGCCTCTTTTTTCCACGACCCTGATTTCTTAGCTCGTTTACCCCACATACATCTGGAAAGTGTAGTTTGTCTCTAACTTGGAAGTCAGAGGAGAAATCAGCGGAGAAGAGAGGAGGGAGGAGGGCAGCAGGCAAGGAGTCTTCACAGAGCACCAGGCTCATCAGAATGGACCCAGAGTGTGGATATTACATGCACATACCTTTAAGCTGTCATGTAAACATGTCTTGGAACCTTGGTCAGGGTTTGGGTTCCCACATACATGTTCATACATGCTCAATTGCAGAAATATAAAGGATGTTTCCATACTTTAGGCAATACTACAAAAATAATGCTGATGGCATGGTGGCCTATTTCTTTGCCTGTGGACTCTTACAAAGGCCCAAACCATTCTCGCTTGCCATGAAACTGGCAGCAGAAATTCTACTGCTTATTGTAAAAAAAGGTTTCTGGTATAATTAACTATGCATTACCATGGCAATCAATACTTTTTCACTATTTTAACTAGAAACACAATGAGAATTAAAAATAATAGAACATCACTGTCACAAAAAGACAAGTTTCACATTACATCCATCCAAAACGGAAAAAAATGGCATGCGTGCTGAATAAAAACATATTCAGGTCAGTCACATACCAATTTTGACAAATCGCCATTGACTAATCTTTATAGAACTTACTCTGATAGGAAGTACGGATCCGTTTCGTTAAATCGGGATAAAAGTTAGATAGGCCACGCATGCAAAAGTTGTCTTTGGAACATGCCAGAATATCAGCATCAGCAGCAGGCAGAGGGAAGAGAAAAATATAAAAGGATAGGAAATGATACCATGACTAACATCTATTTCAGCACAGGTGAAGGGGCCTACACCTCTGCAGACCCTCTGGATCCGAAGATGAACAAAATAAATGAATTTAAAAATGGAAAATGTGGGGTCAATGTGAATAAAAAAACAATGGGAAACTACCCACACTGTACTAAGACCCTTCTCTAAAGCATAGTTTGCCCCTCCCAAAAGCATAGTTTAGTGATATTTTCTATTTTTAAGTACTATATATACTCGAATATAAGCCTAGTTTTTCAGCCCTAATTTTGGGCTGAAAAAGGGACCCTCGGCTTATATTAGGGTCAATACTTTTAGCCACTGAGGCAAATCAACTGTGGCTAAAAGTCATTTTAAATATTGCATGCTGCTTCTCATGACCCCCCTCTGCATCACAGGGGAGCGGCACACAATGTTTAAAATGACTATTAGCCACTGACCCAAGCACTTGCATCAGTGACTAAATTTAAACATCACACACCGCTCCCCCAGCTCACAAAGGAGGAGCTGCCAGGCCCTGCTGCATTTCCCACCCTAGACTTATACTCGAGTCAATACATTTCCCCAGTTTTGGGGGGTTAAATTAGGGGCCTCGACTTATATGCGGGTCGACTTATACTCAAGTATATACGGTATATATTTTTAAATTATATATTTATTTTTCAGCAGCTGAAATGTTGCTTGGATGTTTCATAAAATATTTTCTGCAGTAATCTGACTTCAGTAAGGATACATTAAAGCAGGGGTCCTCAACCTAAGGGCCGGATACATTCAATCCGGCCCAAGGGACCCTCAGTAGACCCCCCGCGCCCCCGCCCGTGGGGGCCGCTCGAGCCCTTCTACCAGTAAAGCCTCCTGGGGGTAACCATCTTGTAGTTTTCCCCAACCCCGGGCGGGGCGGGGCGGGGAGAGGAGGCGACTTGAGAGCAAGATTCGGCAGGCAGCTCCCTCCCTTCGTGAAGGAGGCACCTATTAGGAGGGAGGGAGGTGTCTTTCCCGCCTCCCGCGGCGGCCGACATGTCGTGGGCGGGCGCTGCTGAGCACAGCCCGGTCGGTACGCGGGCGGCAGAGGCAGAGGCGGGCAGACGCTGACAGTCTCTTCTCTCTCTGGCCGCTGCCCCGCTCGCTTCACTTTTCGCCAGCCCAGCTGCCGTTGGAGATCTTTCACGGCGCGGGGTCTTGGCGAGGCCGAGCTGCTGCTGCTGCTGCTGCTGCTGCTGCCAACTGAAACGCCCCTGCTGCATCCCAGCTTCCCGCCCGCAGTGGAAATTGAAGGTAGGCCGGGCTGGGGCGGCCCCCACTCTCACTCACGCCGCCGCCGCCCTCTTCTCCTCCTCGTCCTCCTGTGAGCGGGAAGGGGGGAGTCCCGCACCCACTCCCGGCTCAGCCCCTGCAGCCGCCATCCCAATCTCTCCCACCCCACCCCCTTTCCCCTCCTCCGCCTCCTCCTCCTCCTCCTCCTCCTCCTCCCCGCCGGCCACCGCCTGGGCCTACGAGCGGGCGCCAGCAGTGTGTGCGTGCGTGTGTGTGTGCGAGAGAGAGAGAGAGAGGCTCCGCTGTCCTCTCCGGGGTGCGAGGCGGAGGCGAGAGAGGCTCCTCAGGGGGGTGGGTGGGTGGGTGGGTGGGGGAGAAGAAAGGGACGCATCCCCCCCACCCCCAGCCTCTGGGCCTGGCCAGGAGGGGGGCGCCCTCCTCCTCCTCTTCCTCGTCCCGGGGAGCCCCGTGGCCGGGCGGCGTGCCTGAGGCACAGGAGGTCACGAACCAGGCGCCTGGAGCGCATCAAGGGGCAGTGGTTTTGCGGGGTTGAGGAGGGGCGCGAGTCGAGGGGAAAAGGCCAGCTGCATTTTAAGGTTGCCTACTCCTTCAGGTAAGACACCTTCCGCAGGTGAACCCCCCCGGGTCCCGGTCCCAGCTTCGCTCGAGCGGGCAGAGCAGGGGTGGCGGGAAAAGGAAGGAAGGAAGGACGGTGTTTCCCCCCTCGATCCGGACTCCATCCCTTCTCCGTGTGGGGCCCGTGGGTGGGCATTGGGTGCTGGGGAAGGTCACCTCCTTCCAGTAGACAAGGAAGGGTTGTTTACTGAGAACTGGGGTGGGAGAACTGGGGTGGGGACGTGTTGCTGTCCCCCCGAAAGTTTGGGACTACAACACCGACAATCCCCCGTCATGCCCCCTCCCCCAGGTGTGTGTGTCTCTCATTACAAGCCATGTCAGTTTCAACCCCTGACCCTGGTTTGGGCTGGTGAATTTTGTTTATAGATGTCTCCCCAAACCTTGTTTGAAGCTGAAGATAGGAGTGGGACAGCAGCTTCTCCATTCTTCATTAGGTCTGCAAGGAAGCATCTAATTCCCCCCCATGGCATTCTGTTTATTTATTTATTTATTTATTTGTATTTATTTATTTTGTATGCTGCCCACTACCCAAATGTCTTATTATTGTTGTTGTTGTTGTTATTGTTATTGTTATTGTTATTGTTATATTATTATTGCATTCTTTTTCCTGTTTTTGTGCACTACAAAAAAATATATGTTCAGTGTGCATAGGTATTTCTTCATATTTTTTTCAAAATCTAGTCCGGCCCCCAACAGTGTCTGAGGGACAGTGATCCGGCCCCCTGCTTAAAAAGGTTGAGGACCCCTGCATTAAAGCATTGTAAGTCTGTCCTGTGAATTTTTCCTGTGTTTTGCTGAATGTCTAAACAGTTTTCTGGGTAATAAAATGAAACTACAGTAAAAGAGTTACCCAGTTCTTCTAATACTAGTAGTTTTGTTTATGCCTTCTGTTGTGTCAGAAGAAGAAAATTATGGGTTTTTAATTGTCGTTTTTTTCTATTTGATTTTTAAAAATAAAGAAGAAAAGGAAATTTTTGAGAATCCTTATTTTTGAGTAGCTGGTCTGGTCTGTTTGGCCAGAGCAGTAGGTACCACAGCCACAGCTGGATTTTCATTTGCTTTTATACATAGATTAAGATTTGGAATAACGCTCTGATAATAATAATGGCAGAATGTTTGTGTGTGTGTGCATTTCTAAGAGTGTGTGTGTGTGTGTGTGTGTGTGTGTATATATATATATATATATATATATATATATATATATATATATATATATATATATATATATATACTCTTAGATTTCATTATTATATTTTTATGAATAAGTCCATGTTGCAATATGAGAACTGAGGACTAGAAGGAGCCAAAGGATATTTCTCTTGCCACTTAAGAAAATTCCTCACAAAGAGCCTTAAAATAGTTTTTAAAAGTAGCTCTTGAACTAATAACTAGATATTACATTTTCAGATACTTACTGAATGTAGATGATATGTGTTATACTCCAAATTAGCTTTGTAATTTCAAGTTTTATTTCTCATTACCCCAATGGTAACTTTTTACAGACAACTACATTACTTGTAACTAGCTACTTCCAGGCCCTGAGCTAAATGTGGATTCAGATAAACAAGTTCTACAGGGCAAATTCTGCCCCCCACCCCCAAATGCCACAGGCCAGAGTTGCAGCTCAGTTGCCCAGCGCCCTGCGGTGGCAGTGGTGATGACTTTTGTCCAATGACTGTGATAAAGAAAAGCCGGTGTAGTGGCAACCCTTAGGAGGCATAGTCCCAATCACCGCTGGGTCGTGAGAAAGCAGAATGCCTGGATCATCCTTCTCCTGAACAGCTGGAGATGCTTTGGTTACATGGGCAAGGAGGACTATGGTATCAGACATAAGAGGAGGGAGGCAAGAGGAATGGTGACAAGGAGGTTTCCCAATTTCATTTCTCTAAACAATGGTAAATAGAAGTCTTTGGGTGATACATATCCGCAGAACTATAGTGGGAATTGAGAAATCTGGGTAAGCAATCGCAGGGCAGCGAACCAGCTGAGAACAAAACAAGTCTTGCTTGTGAGTCCCCCACACGCCCAATGTAGAATGAAGGGCCTGAACTGTATCAGGCAAGAGTAGACCCAGTTTTTGCTGCATTCTGTCCAAACCAATACCGTATTTGGGATAACAAGGGGCAATGGTGAACGTGTGGAAGGGCAATTCGTATAAACTACTGCACAAGTCCAGCCCCAAGAGGCCAACTGCAGACACCAGCAACTCTAGAGTGGCCAGCATGGTGGTTTGATGCATTCATATGGTGCACCTTTCCTCTTCCAAACTTTTTTTTCTTTTTTCATTTTGGTCTTGTCCTTAGAGCTAGCAAGTGACCACGAGGTTGGCTTTATCCCTTTTAGGCCGTTTCAAGCTTGGGGACAGCTCTGGTGTCAAAGACCATGAGGTCAGGGAGATTCTGGCTTGTGGATGATGACTCAGGGCCAGGGGCAGAAGCAAGCAGGAAGGCCAGTTATCTGGGAGGTGGTCACGCTGCATGCAGGGAGGGGAGTGGACTGCACCGCACTCCCAGGTGGTCCTCTCATGAGTTTCTAGAGCTGCAGCTGAGTGCGTCTCATTTAGCGCTCATGCGGGAAGGGCAAAGTGGTGAAGGAGTCCCAGCCAGCATTTCCAAGATCCTCCTACATCTAAGCCATACTAATTGAGAACAAGAGAAGAAATCCCAACTAGATCAAAGCAATGGAGAGCAATTGTGGGGATTCTCTTTCCCATCCAGAAGAGGACAGCCTTTTTGGAAGTGGGGCAGGGAAACTAGACCCTTGGCGGCTCAGCTGTGGACCCAGACCGAGCTCAAAAGCAGAGGCTGTACTTCAGTGGCTTGGCTTTAAATTGCTCAAATGAGACTTTGTGCAAGAGCACAACCCAAATGTCTGATATACATAAACCAAGAAGAATGGAAACATTCTGAAGGTGAACTACAGCCCTCGTTATTTATTGTATGCTATGTATATTTATTGAATTGTATGTATACTTTGATTTCTCTTCAGATCGTATACATCTTTTGCCTTTTATTAAAGATTTCTGTGGAGAGGAACATTTATGAGTTTGTAACCAATTTTTTTGAGGCTAGGAGCCTCATGGCGCAGTGGTTAAATGCCTGGACTGCGGTTGTAACCGCGCTCACGACATGGGTGGAGTTCAATCCCAGTTAACCAGCTCATGGTTGACTCAGCCTTTTATCCTTCTGAGGCTGGTAAAATGAGTACCCAGCTTGCTGGGGGGGAGGGGCAATGTGTAGCCTGCATAATTAAATTGTAAACTGCCCAGAGAGTGCTTGAAGTGCTATGGGGTGGTATATAAACAGAACACTTTGCCTTTGCTTTATGCCGTGTGTGAAATGGAAAATATAATAACAATTTCAAGCCAGAATCCTGGAGAACAATGGTGAACCCCGACTCCCTGCTGGCATATTTCCATTTGATCTTTGAAGTACAAAGTGTCTGCTCGAACTAAGAGAGCCTCCAATTGTAGAAAGAGAAACTGGATACCTCAGTCTATATCCGGACTAACTGTGACAAACCCATACGCACAATGGACCCTGGGAGACCAGTCCTGGCTATTAATCACTGTGATAATTAAGTATCACTTCAAGGGTTGGAGTGGAGGTAATATATCTCTGGATACCAGCTGCTGGGAAAGGCAAGGCAGAAGGTGCCACTTGAAGGTTCCTCTTGAAGAGAAGGGAAGAGAATACCAGGCTAGAAACAGGTAAGTCTTTGGTCTTATCTAGCACAACTTTTCTTGGTTAAAAAATAATATTTCAAGTATTTGAGAAGCACATCTTAAGCTCACAGGAAACCAGCCTGTCATTATTATTTTACCACTACAGAAGTATCTGTCGCTGATGAGCAGTCAACCAAATGACTCCTACATAGCAATGACCTTTCTCTTCGTTATCATACAGACATGCATCCAACCTTGTACCAAAGCTGCAAGCGACAAGAGGGAGGCTGTCAAGGTTCACTCATCCCAGCTCTTCACTGATCTCCTACCTGCAGCAAACTGTTTGCTTCTGCGAGGAGAGCGAAGCTGTCGTTGATACAAGTCACTTGATCCATAAAGCTCAAAGCTTCCCATGCTCAGCAGCGTCGTCTTCTGTATAAAATCCACAACAGCCAAACCATTGCAGTTTCCTAATGCAACTCTGGAAAAGGACATAAGACTCAAGGGACATTGCACTTTGGTACTTCAGTATCATTTCTTTGAAAGAACCAAAATATAGCCCATGTCGGGACCCAAGCACTCACTTCTGCCCTATACTGTTTTCATATATTTCCATACTTCTTCCTGTCATTTACAATAGGTCCCATGCTTCTTATCCTATGTATCTATACTTCATTCCTTTCAGAGGATGCTATATCTATCACTTGTTCTCTTGGTCTGTCTTTCACATGCATAGGTCCTCTTACACAGGCCAGGCCACTCACACAAGCACAACAGTCCAAGCTCGCCTATTTATTCTCATTGTATCTGAATGTATGCCAACTGATCTTCTGGTATTTATATACAAATGTACTGTACAGCCAATGAAAACCAGCACCTTTTCATCGCATATGCATTTCACACCACCTGGGAGAATGTTGCAGCTGTATTTACTTTTGATGGGCCCTCCTTTCCCCACTCTGGGCTTGAGAGAGACAGCATGAAGGGTGGGAGAGAAAAAAGTTGGTTGGGATACACCATCTCCATGCAACAGTTCTAGAGTTATGGCACATCAATCTCCATACCCTCCCAACAGGTTCTGGCAGGGGCCGGATCAAAGAGATTCTTGAGTCAACATTATATGTAAAGTTAAAAGGCTGCCTTTGCTGAATATTTTTTCTATAGCTGGCAGGATTGCATGGGAGGCATGAAAGGCCTCAGTTGGCCACAAAATAATATTGATTAGTGCTGCTGCACCAATGTTAAGATGGCAGTTAGCTAAATGTCATCTGAAAACAACTGTTGGATCAGGGAACACCCAATTTTTATCAGAGGGAACAAGGAATGTGACCTGAAGATGCTGATAAGCAGAACTGACTGGGCTGAATGTACTTTGCTTTACATTGTAGAAATGGATGATATCCCTTGACAAGAGGTAAGGAACACCACATTGTATAACAGATACTCAGCACAGTAAGATGTGGTTCAAGGCCATGGTTGCTTCATAGGAGTGATGAATACACGATCAAGAACCACTCCTGTAAAGATTTTTATTCTGGTTGCTATGTGAAATCTTCAGTGAACGAGAAGTTAGAACAAGCACTGTTTGATGGAATCTAAAGGACAGGTAATCTGTATTTACTTAGACGCCTTAAGTCTTATGATTCAGCCCATTGTCCTGAATGAAGCTGGAATTTAACATTAAAACATTTCAGGCTTGGATTATTATTTTTTAAATCTTTCTCAACTTTAGATGCATAATTACTAGATGATTCTTTTGTTATGGTCCAGAAGATTGGAGATGTGCATGTTGTATCAATTTACTTATCTTGGCCTGCTAGCCCTTGTCACATGGCTTGTGAAAGCAATGCAATTTATCCTTGGACTTTGTCATCCAATGCCATGAGGGCAGGGATGGGGCTGGTGGTGAAGTCAAACTGCCCCTCTGAATATTCACTATACTTCCATGAGAATAACACTTGAAAGAGTCTAAAACCTGGTTTATGTGTGACTCTCTTTTTGTGATAAGAGCTGGATGTAGCTAAGCTATCAGAAAACTTACTTGAATGTCCACAAGTAATACAACTAGGGGAAAAGACAAAGATTGTAAATCTCATTTACAATCTCCTCAATGATTAATTCTACTTGTAACCAACAGTACAATTGCCATACATTTGATAAATATTCCATATCTGTTCTGAGAGCTTTGATGCTGTACTCCACACACCTTATTTTCACCCATGGAAATATCATCCTCTTGGGGTTCCTTGATTATCTCTTCCCCAGCAACCACTACCACTGAGGGCCTGGGTAGCAGCATGGTCCCATTTTTATTTATTTATTTATTTATTTATTTATTTATTTATTTATTTATTTATTTATTTATTTATATTTTTTACCCCACCTTTCTCCTTGGAAAAGGACCCAAGGCGGCTTACAGTAATGAGGGACAATATACAGTCCAGTACAATTAAGACATACAGCAACACCCTGCTTATCGCGGGGGGTTAGGGTTCCCAACCCAACCCGCGATAATGGAAAATCCATAATATGTGGATGCTGGGTCAGGTCGGGACTGGTGGGCCTGTTTGGGGCCTCCTAGACGTACCTTCTCCTGGAGCTGCCCTGAACGGGCCTCTGACAAGCTTCCCAGAAATGGTTTCCAGCAAACTGGAAGTGCTTTCTGAAAACCAGAAGTGACTTCTGGATTGCAGGAAACCACTTCTGGGGCCTCCAACAGGCTCAGGAAGCCCATCAGAGGCCCATTTGGGGCAGCGCCAGGCCTGGGGTAAGTGCAGGAGGCCTCAAACGGGCCCATGCAGCTTGCCCCAGGGGGCCTTGCCTTTCATAGACTGCGGTCCCATGCTATACCAGGACCACAGTATATGAACCACGAAATGGTGGGGAACCACTGTATTCAAGTTTAAGAACAGGAAATTGAGAAGTATCTTACTGCATTAGGAGACAACATTAAAACTAAAAGAGAATGCGAGCAGTTAAGAAAAGAGTATACGTTCCATGTAGTCCTGTGTGGTAGACCATCTAAAAGTTACGATCAATGGGAATTAACAATTGATGAATAGTGTCAATGTAAACGTAGAAGGAGAGATACAAGCACAAAGTTATAAGTGGTGATACACACAAGTCTGTGTAGCCATGTATGATACTCCATCATTCAGGGAAAGCATGTAGAGACATGAATGAATTTGCTATCTGTGACTTGTATCCCTGGAATTATAAATATCAGCATCCTTTGAAATTAAGTTATTTCTGTTTACCTACTGTATATTATGTTCTGTGACTTTAAATGGGCGACAACCAGCACAAACAATATTGACTGACTAGATGCGTTTATAACCTTCTTCTCTCACACAGGCTGCTATAAGTGGAGACATTGCTGGATCAGAATCCAGATGGTTCCAGCCAGCGTGACTTTCAAATTACTATCTAAACCAATATTTCCAGAGGGAAAGGCACAAACTGTATCTCTTTCAGCAAAAATGCAACCTCTCGAGGGTTAACTTACAGTCCATATGCTGAGTTTGCTGCTAGGCTGGTTATTTGTTGAGGAGGCTCACCATCTGCCCACACCAACTGAATGACAAGCTGCGCCTGGTAACCAGGAGGCATCCTCACAGCACGAGTTTTAACGCTAGAATAAAAAGAGAAAATGCATCAGAACAATCAGGATTCGCAGCTATAAATGACTTAATGGATGAGAAAACTACTTGGAGGCTATGGCTAGATGTTACATAACCAATACATAGGTTATATAACTTTTCCAAGAGAAAAACCAGGAGAAGATAAATGGGGCAAAATAAGTTTATCTCCTCTTCACTGATCCTCTGCTCCCTAAGTCTCCCAGGAACAGCTTTAAATAAGGCCATCGGTACAACAACACAAGTCTTTAATGTCGTGTCTAATTTGCCAGTCAAAGCAAGGTCTAAAAGCAAAACACAAACATTCAAGTACCTGGTTCCCTCTTTCACACACATGCATACATACATGCACACACACCCCTTCCCACACACAACTGAGACACACCTGTTCTCCCTTCTTGATACTTCAGATATACTGCTTCATTGCTACAGATAGCAGAGCAAGGGGGAAATTTGTGTGTAATGTATAACTGAACAAACAAGCTAGAATTTGAAATTAGGAATAATTAAATTACTGGTAGTTATGCATGTCCTACTGAAGAATATTGTATGGTTTAGATATTCTGAGCGTCCATCTAAACCTATTATGTCAGTTGGCAAGGTTTTTTATTTGGGTTGTTTAATCATCAACATACACAGTAAAATGAATTGGTCAGAATTCATTTGCCTGACTTCCCATCTCTCTCTCTCTCTCTCTCTCTTTACAATATTTTATCCCACTTTTCTTCTTAACAAGACCCACGGAAGCTTACAACATGAAAATATTAAAATACAATATTAAACACTAAAAAGAGTTTGTATACAAAGACTAGAACTCTCTTGGATTTCCCCTAAAATTTTCCTTATATAAATGCCTTATTAGCTTAGAAGTTCACATTAAAATACAGTATAGCAATCACTGATATAGTCAGTTATTTAAAATACTTATGGTAACACAAATTCGTCCTTTAAAAGGGCCTGAAGTGGCTTACAACAATTAAAGGACAGTATTTAAGTTGGTAACAGTGAACATGCAATACTAAAAAGATCAATGAACACAATACAAAAAAATAAATAAATAAATAAGCAGCACACATTTAAAGCAGTAATGAATAAAAATCCAATTAAAAAACCCATTCAAGAAGCCAGTCGATGAGGGAAAGCTTGCTGGAAGAGAGAGATCTTTACCTGCTTGCAGAAGGACAGCAAAGATGAGGCCAGACTGGCCTCCTGTGGGAAGGAGTTCCAAAGACTGGGAGTAGTAATGGAGAAGACCCTCCCCTCTCCTAATGGTCAGGCTCATAACAAGGGACACAATCTTTAAGAGAATTTTGACCTGCACACTGAATTGTTCCAAGAAATGGGTTGGCAGCAGGCAATGAATCTGCTGTGATGTGTTATCCCTGTGGCCAGCTCCAGTTAGCAATCTGGCTGCTGCCTTTTGGGCCAGCTGAAATTTCCAGACTTTTTCCAGAGGCCCCATTGAGCACACTGTAGTAATCCAGGTCGGATGCAACTAAGGCAGGTTTCACTGTGGCCAGATTAGACCTCTCTGGGAACATGCACAGCTAGTTCAATAGTTTTAATTGTGCAGAGGACTTCTTGGATACATTGATACTGGGGCATCCAGGCTCAGCGATAAATCTAGGCACATTCCCAAACGGTGCGTCGATGTTTTCAGAGGGAGCCATAGCCCTATCCAGGACAGGACACCTTCCCTATTCCTTGATCTGCCTTTCAAATGGCCAGGATAACCTCTGTCTTATCTGGAATGTTTCAGTTTATTCAGCATTATCCAGTCCATTATTGGTGTTAGACACTGATCTTGAACTGAAACAGTGGCGACATAGGGTGGGTTGTCAGCCATGTACTGTTGACAACAGAACCTTAACATTCCAGACAACATATCCTAGTAGTTTCATGCAGATGTTAAGGAATATGAGTCAAAACAGAACTCTAAGGGATCCCACAGGCCAGTGGCCAAGGTGTGGAACAGAACACCTCCCCGCACCACCTTCTGAGTTCTCCCCTCTTATTCATTGCTGCTTTAAATGTGTGCTGCTAAACCAGAGTCTCCGAGTCTCATTGCAGATGAACGGGCCAGAAGGATACCATGATCAATGGTACTGAAAGCTGCTGAGAGGTCCAGCAGAACCAAGAGGGACACTTTCTCCTTGTCTAGTTTGTGGCACAAGTCAACCACTAAGGTGACCAAAGCAGTGTCCATCCCATACACGGGTCTGAAACAATACTGCAATAATCTAGATAATCTATTTCATCCAGGAATCTATGAAGTTTAGAAAACAGAACCCAATGATGCATCTTGTCCCAGAATTGTTGGTAATTTCATTAGTATCCATAACATAATTATTTAACAAAAATATTGGAATGTTTTTCATGTGGAGCCATCAATGTGCATGGTGACCGCAAAAGAAGACAGGTCTCCTCTCGCCTTGAGAAGCATACATCTAACTTTATTTTAAGATCAGGTTTCTTGAAAAAGAATACAGTCGTTGCCCCCCCCCATTTCGCGTTTCATATATTGCTGTGGGATCACAGTATATGAAGGCAAGGGTCTCTGGGACAAGCTGTGTGGGCCTGTTTGAGGCCTGCTACACTTAAGCACATCTGCTCTCACCTGATTTCGGAAGCTAAGCAGGGTCGGCCCCGGTTAGTGCCTGGATGGGCGACCACCAGGGGATACCATGTGCTGTAGGCACCTGGAGTAGGAACTGGCAAGCTACTCAAGTATTCCTGCCAAGAAAACTACACGAACATGGGGGTCACGAAGAGTCAGTCATGACTGTAAAGACACAACACACACATGAACACACTTAACTGAGGCCTGGCACTGCAGTGAACGGGCCTCAGTTAAGCTTCCTGGGCATGTTGGAGGCCCCAGAAGTGATTTATGATGAACTGGAAGTCACTTCTGAAAAACCGGAAGTGCCTTCCGGATCTCCCGAAAGTGCTTCTGGGGCCTCCAACAGGCCTGGGAAGCCTGTTGGAGGCCTGTTTGGGGCAGTGGCAGGCCTAAGGTAAGTGTAGGAGGCCCCAGACAGCCCCCCCCAAGTCCTGACCCAACCCAGCATCCACATATTACAGATTCTTCTTAATATTTCTGCCCTACCACAGAGGGCAGAGATATTAAAAAGAAAAGAATAAAAGGGGGAAAAGAATAAAGTCAGTCTAAATTTCCTTACCTGAGACATGGGATGCTCTCTTTCACTATTCCTTCAGATGCCACAGTATTTGTACTGCCTGAGAGATCTTTTAAAGATGAAAGGTGTGAGGAGGCATTTGGAAATGGAGAATTCATATCTGCCTCAGGACTAATGGTATCATCTATCTCACTTTGAAGATGCACCTCTAAGGACTTAAGGAAATTTAAATCAAAGTTATTTTATGAAACCAAAATAAAAGATACATTTATAGCACTGCATTTTGTTAGCTTTATGATATCACAGACAACCTAGTTGTGGGTTGCATTCTGGTGTCTGAAAAAAGAAAGGGGTGAAAGGTTTTACGCTCCCAGGTGTTACATATTTGCAATGTAATATAAAGTTGTTTTACTAAGTTACATTTAAATCTTGCTGCAATTCACTTCTCTGCATCTTCTAGCTTAAATACAAAAGTATCTATGCCACAGCAAACTGAAGAAGGCCAAGCCGCATGGCGCAGGCATGCACTGCTGCTCTTTGAGAATGTGTATCATCTACCTAAGGCAAGGAGCAAACGTGGCATGAGAGGCACAGCAAGTATTTATAAAGTATAAAATAAAGTTGCTTCTATATGCCTCAGTTTTAAGTAGGAGCAGTTTGTGTGAAGGATTTGCTTATGCTCCTGCAACAACGCAGCTCTCCTGGAATGGAAGAGTCTGATTGGAAGCTGTGGTATAAATTGAACCTTCTGTCCTTTCCTTTGGAAAATACAGATATATTCATTGTTTATTTTCAACAAAAAGTATTATAGCATTGTAGTTGTGCTGTGTTTATGATTATACAGTGCTTACTAGAGAGTTGGATTCTGCTAAGGTTTTGAATGCATGTGTATACCATGTAAAATGAGATGTGTTCTTGACACATTCCAGTTTGCTTTATATGAGTTTCTATGCAGGCAACACGGTCTCCTCTTTAGGAGCAGTTCTCACAACCTAATAAGTGACACTCCACACTAGCATAGGAAACCCTTTTGAACCCCTGACCTTCAGAGAGACTGAAGAAATAGTGGGAAATTTTAGATAGGTGGGGAGGAGTTGCAAAGGGGGGGGAGTTAAATTTGCTGCATTTGAAGACAACAGCATAAATTTATGCCTGCAAGACAATCATACAATAAAAACCAATCATGATTATACTATTGAAAGAAGACATAGTTCCGAAAGAAGTCAGCCTTTGAGGCCTTGTCATGCCTAGAGAAAGCACTCATTTAAGATCAATGCCCCCCCTCAGTGGGAAATCAATTTCAGGCGCTTTTCCTCATCACCCTTGAGGAATGCACAGGGGAACAACTGGTTCCACCTGAGGATCTCTCCCTCATCACACTTGATGAGATACAGGAAGACAAACAACAGGAACAGACTGAAGACCTCTCCCTTAATATAGCTGAGGAACAAGCAGATAATCAGGCTGCAGGAGAGTGGCACCTTGTATTAGGTGATTCAATTATTAGAAACATGGAGGGATGGATTTGTGATGTGCATGATAACCATATGGTGACTTGCCTGCCAGGTGTAAAGGTTGCAGACATAACCAGACATCTAGATAGTTTGTTAGAAAGAACTGGGAAGGAGCCAGTCGTCATGGTACACTTTGGTACCAATGATGTTGGGAAGGCAAAGCGGTCAGTCCTGGAAGCCAAATTCAGGTTGGTAGGAAGAAGATTGAAGTCCCGGACTTCCAAGGTAGCATTTTCAGAAGTGCTGCCTGTTCTTCATGCAGGACCCACCAGGCAGGCAGAGCTCAGAAGCCTTGATGTGTGGATGAAGCGATGGTGTCTAGAGGAGAGCTTCAGATTGGTCAGGAACTGGGCAACTTTTGGGGACAAACCAAACCTGTTCAGCAGGGACAGGTTACACTTGAACCATGATGGGACCAGATTGCTGGCACTCAACATCAAAAAGGCTGCAGAGTAGATTTTAAACTGAAAACTGGGGGAAAGCTGAGAGGTGCTGAGTAGCATCCGGTTTGGAACATCTCATCCCTGTGGAACGAGGTTGGAGAGGGTAGAGAACCACAAAGTGACGACATAGTAGGTATTAGCATTGGGAGAATAATGGGATGTGGTAGTTTGTCTACTGGAATTAAAAGCTGTGGGGGGGGGACAAAGAAGCAGCTGTTATTGGGAGACCCACTGTACAGGTGCTTCTACGCCTCTGAGCAAAGATGATAGAACTTGAACATATGGTAGCTAGGGATAACATTGATATAATAGCCATAACAGAAACCTGGTGGAATGAGGA
The DNA here is from genome assembly GCA_029282475.1 of Phrynocephalus forsythii. Lineage (NCBI taxonomy): Eukaryota > Metazoa > Chordata > Lepidosauria > Squamata > Agamidae > Phrynocephalus > Phrynocephalus forsythii. The sequence goes on from JAPFRF010000011.1 coordinate 5,461,071, forward strand.
GAACCAGTGGGATACCGTAATCCCAGGCTATAAACTCTATAAAAGGGAATGAGAGGGGCGTGGAGGTGGAGTGGTCATCTATGTCAGAGAAGGGGTAAAATCCAGCAGAATGAAGATTGACGATGGGTCTGACTCCACCATAAAATCACTGTGGGTTAAACTACCAGGTCCAAGGAGTGATGTGATCGTGGGGGTGTGCTATCGTCCACGAGATCAAAAACTTGAGGGGGACCTTGAAATGAGGAGACAAATCATGCAGGTGTCTAAGAGGGACAGGATAGTAATAATGGGGGCTTCAATTATCCCAACATTGACTGGGCCAATGTGAGCTCGGGGCAAGAAAGAGAAACCAGATTTCTCAACATGCTGAGCCTTAGAGCAATTTGTCATGGAGCCCACCCAAGAACAGGCAACTCTAGATCTAATATTGTGTGATACTCAGGACCTGGTCAGGGATGTGAATGTCACTGAGCCTCTGGAGAACAGTTACCGTGCTGCAATCTCCTTTCCCATGCATGTCGGGGAAGAGTGTCAAGCAAATTTAACACAAAAACCCTTGATTTCCAAAGGGCGGACTTCCCTCAGACGGGGAAACTAGTTAGAAAGAAATTGAAAGGGAAGGTAAAAAGAATCCAATCTCCTCAGAGTGCTTGGAGCCTGTTTAAAACAATGGTAGTAGAGGCCCAGCAAAGTGCATACCACAAAGAAAGAAGAGCTCATATAAGTCCAAGAGGGCACTGGCATGGTTAACAAGTGGAGTTAGAGAGGTTCTAAAGCACAAGGAGAGGTCTTTCCGTAAATGGAAATCCCCCCCCCAAATGAGGAAAATAAAAAGGAATACAAACTTTGACAAAGGAAATGTAAGAAGATGATAAGAGAGGCAAAAAAGACTTTGAAGAACGTATAGCTAGCAATATAAAGGGAAATAATAAAAGCTTCTTTAAATATGTTACAAGTAGAAAACCTGCCAGAGAACCAGTTGGCCCTCTGGATGGTAAGGGAGGAAAAGGGGAGGTAAAGGAAGATAGAAATCGAAGATAAATTAAATGAGTTCTTTCCATCTGTCTTCATGACAGAAGACCTTGGGCAGATTCCGCTGCCTAAACTGCCCCTCTTGACTAAAGAATTAAATCAAATACAGATTAAAAGAGACCTTTTTAAAAAATTGGTGTGAGATCTGCTATCCTCCAGTCCTGCGGCACTATGGCCGTTTTAAGAGACAAGTTGCATATTACAGTTAAGAGTGCCGCAATTTCATTTCTCAGTGCCTTAATAGCCCTTGGGTGGATGCCATCTGGGCCTGGTGACTTGTGGATCTTCAATTTATCAATTAAATCTAAAAGTCACCAGGCCCAGATGACATCCACCCAAGGGATATTAAGGAACTGAGAAATGAAGTTGCGGATCTCTTAACGGTAATATGCAACTTGTCTCTTAAAACGGCCACAGTGCCGCAGGACTGGAGGATAGCGGATGTCACACCAATTTTTAAAAAAGGAAGGGGGGACTACAGGCTGATTAGCCTTGTGTCTGTTCCGGGGAAGACAATGGAATGCCTCATCCAAGAGAAAATCTTAAAACACATAGAAGATCAAACCTTCTGTAAGGGTAAGTCTTGTCTGACAAACCTTTTATAATTCTTTGAAAAGGTCAACAGACATGTGGATTTGGGTGAACTGGCAGATATCGTCTATCTTGATTTTCAGAAGGCTTTTGACAAGTCCATCACCAAAGGCTGCTGAGAAAATTGCACTCAGGGGATAAGGGGCAGGTCCTCTTATGGATTGAGAACTGTTTGAGATCCAGGAAATAGAGTAGGTGTCAATGGGCAATTTTCACAATGGAGAGAGGTGAAAAGCAGTGTGCCCCAGGGATCTGTCCTGGGACCAGTGCTTTTCAATCTATTCATAAATAGACCTGAAGACAGGGATAAGCAGTGAGGTGGCCAAGTTTTCGGATGACACGAAACTCTGAAGCGCTCCAGAAGGAGCTCTTCAAACTGGGGGAATCGGCTACCAAATGGCAAATGCATTTCAATGTAGGAAAATGTAAAGTAATGCATATTGGGGCAAAAAAAAAACCATAACTTTATCTATCAACTCATGGGCTCTGAGTTATCCATGACAGATCAGGAAAGAGATCTTGGTGTGCTGGTGGACAGCTCAATGAAGGTGTCTACCCAGTGTGTGGCAGTGGTGAAGAAGGCCAATTCCATGCTAGGGATTATCAAAAGGGGGATTGAAAATAAAACAGCCAACATTATAATGTGATTGTACAAGATGATAGTAAGGCCGCATCTGGAGTATTGTATACAATTCTGGTCACTGCATCTCAAAAAAAGACATAGTGGAACTGGAAAGGGTGCAGAAGAGAGAGACTAATATGATTAATGGGCTGGGGGAACCTCCCTTATGAGGAAAGGCTAAAACATTTGGGGCTCCTTAGTCTGGAAAAAAAGCGCCTGAGGGGGGATATGTTTGAGGCGTACAAAATAATGCAGGGCATGAGTAAAGTGGATAGGGGGACACTCTTCCCCCTCTCACAAAATACCAGAACTAGGGGACATCCACTCAAATTGAGGGTTGGGAGAGGAGAACAGACAAAAAGTTTTTTTACCCAGCATGTTGTTAGTCTGTGCAACTCCCTGCCACAAGATGTGTTGATGGCATCTGGCCTGGATGCTTTCAAAAGGGGATTGGACAGATTTCTGGAGGAAAAGACCATCCCAGGTTACAAACCATGATGGAGATGTGTAATCTCCAGGCTTAAAACCAGGGTACTTCATTGGCCAGATGCAGAGGAGTGGTATCAGGAGACAGATATCTAGTCTCATGATGCTCCCAGAGGCATCTGGTGGGGCCACTGTGAGATACAGGAAGCTGGACTAGATGGGCCTTTGGCCTGATCCAGCATGTTCTTATGAAGGGCATAAGCCATGCCAGTTACCAGAAGACAGACTGAGAGGAATATGGACAGTCCTATGAAATTGGGGAGAGAAAGGTGCATGGTGGCTGCTTTTTATGATTTGGCTCTTGAAGATATCCTGCTTAGGAGTTCAGTCCCTGGGGAAAGGGAATTGAACAAAAATCATGCCTGTTGTCAACCAGGAACTCCTTGCCACTGGAAATGAAAGTAGATCAACCCTGACTGAAGACTGAGAGAATTTTTGCCTAGCAGCAAAAGTGCTAAAAATCATTTGCCCAGCTGAATGTATCACCAAGATCTGTTTCAAGATAGATTGCAAGCACCTATTCGCCGGAACATAAGAAGATGATGGATTTTGTTTAGAGACAGACTAGGAAAGTTTTAGAGGAGGAGTATTAGTAGAAAGTGCCACAACCTAGGTTGCTTAGAAACAGCTGATAACACCAATATTAAGAGGGAAAATTAGAATTGTCTCATTTTGAAACATTTAGGGGGACCTGGTTCCTGGTTACAAATTTGTAATGATGTAAAGCCTATATTATGATGAATTTGTGTATTTTCTCTGTTTTGCTCAGCCTGTTGCCTTTTTGTCTCTTTCCTTAGAGAAACAACACTGATCTATTACCCTTGTTGTTTGACATTATACTTGATTAAACCCGCATTTTCACCTTTTCTAGTAATCTATGCTAACTTGGAAAAGTGTTGCTCTGTTTGTCTGCTGCAGCACAAACAACGATCACTTCAACTAGGAAGACTAACAAGCATAAATTCACTTTTATCCTTGACACCTTGGGAGGAAAGCCAAAGCCCATGAAACCATCTGCCAAGTAGAACACACTGGCCATTGAGGTGCCACAAAAGGAATGGTTGCTTATGTGAATTTGGAATTTCAGTTGCATTTAAAAGCTGCACATCAAGTCTTAAAATAAGCAAATCACCATATAAGCAAAAAAATATGCATACTCACCGATATTTCAGTATTCACTTCATGTTTGCTGAATCTATAAACTATAACATATGCAGAGACTCCCACCACACAAAATATTCTGCTTTCAGGACACCAGTAGAGCAACTGGACAGCAAAAGGATCTTCTTCTACAATGTCTGCTGGTGGTTTCCCCTCCACCTTCTGTTTCTCAAACACCTTTGAAGTTTTCAATTTATACAACATCTGAAGTGTAACTGAAAAACATCCAAGTCCTCCATTACATTGCTTTAGAGTAAACAACAGATATTTTGTATTAGCCATATTGCAAAATGCAATAGCAGCCTTCCAACCGAAACAGTTCTGGATCTTTAATCAAGGGCACTGAAAATACTCTTCTAGTTCCAAGTCTATTAAATGTGCAAAAATATATTTATGCCCATTTGTATTTTTTAATCAAATGGCAATATTTAGATACTGTTATTGTTAATACGTGCTGTTGTTACTACTAACGTAGTGGTGATCCTAATAGGGTTTTTGAGGTATGGGAGATGTTCAATGAGATATTGACCAATGCCACACCAACTGAGTTTGCATGGTCAACTGAGGATTTCAACTAAGGTCGCTTGTGCTCTAGTCCATCATTCTATCCACTAGACCAGTGTTGGCAAACCTATGGCAGGGATGCCAAAGGTGGCAATTGGAGCCCTTTCTGTGGGCACCCGACATTGCCTCTTCAGAGCTACCTGTATTCAGGTTAAATTGCTGTATTGGCATTTTGCGAAAAATAAGTGGGTTTTGAATCACAGTTTGGGCACTCAGTCTCTAAAAGGTTCACCATCACTGCACTAGGCTATGTGGGCTCCCATTTAGTGATAGAATTGAGGAAACACTGTTTGTAAGACAGACAGTAGGACAAAGCTTTGATGTAAGTTATCACATTCAAGCCTGGACTCCATCATTTCAACATTTTCTCTTGATATTTCTAAACAATCTGCTGCCAAAATATGCATTTTTTTTTTGCTATGGAAAGTATTGGTATGTCAGAAATCTGCAAATTAATTTGTTTGTAAGGTTTTCATTAGTTGTCTCTCATTAAAATCAGCAACATGTAATTTTATCAATCTCTTACATTAGGAATTATGATTAGGAACTTACTGGCAGTAGCATCCCAAAATTTTACAGATCCATCTGCATGACTTGAGGGGGAAAACAGATTAAAAGTCTATTAAAAAAACAAGATTCAGAGTCACTACAATCTCAATTAATGTCACTCAATTTCACCAAGATGGTACATGTGTTTGTTTGTCTCCTTTTTAAAAATCTTGTACGCAAATATGCATACAGCTGGAAAGCCACTCTGGCAATTGAACCAGGATGTAGAGATTGACAGGCAGACAAATAAGGGCAGTGCCTCCCTAGATGATGGTTTTCCCTTCCCACAGAGGAAATTCCTTTCAGACTTTGCATTCCTGACCTAGCCTTTAGCAGGGGGACCCAAAGAGAAATGGGAAGCAAAGTTCATTAATGATACAAAGAAAACGTGGGGCAAATACAAGAGATTCAAGTGTGAACAATCTTAAAAGTTTCATTGTGTAGGTTAGATCAGATGATTACCAAGCCATACCCAGCATCCTATAAAAACAAGGAGAAAAAGCCCTATGGGGAAAATGGCAGAGGCAAATTAGCAATTGAAACTGTTTAAATAAGGAGATGCATACAGAAGTCTTGAAAGATAATGGATCTGCCGGCAAATCTAAGAGTTTCTGGTGGTTTTTGATTTGGGAGATGTTTACTTCTGTTTAGTTGTCTGGTGTCAAGTCACATCCAATGTATAACAACCCTCATAATGTTTTCAAGGTAGAAATGCCTCAGTTAGTGAACACCTCAGTTAGAGAAACAAATCAGGTAACAAAATGAAATTTCTGGGAATAGGCATGTGTCACTTTGCGAAAATTTTCAACGGGCTGCCCTGGTTTACAGGTCCACCTCATTGGAAATCGGCTGGCGAGAGTGAAGCCGGGTCGTGCCTCCGCTGCTGTCTGCATCCCCCACTTTTTGGGTGCCTTCTTTTGGGGAGTGGGTAAGGTCAAGCGTGGGGTGGGGGGCAAATGAAAGATGTGCCCAAAAGCCGAAGGCACCCACATCTTACTTCCCTCCGGGCTTGTAGCAAGCTGGGTTCCCCTCTCTCTCACACACACACCACCTCAAGTCTGCCTCGCCTGCCTCTGTCCTTTCCTTCCACACCCCGGAGCCTTCCTTCACCTGCCCGCGGAGGGCTCGAGGCAGCCACTTGTTCCTTGGCAGCAGACCCGATCTGTCGCTCTGTCCAGCTACAGGAGCTGGTGCAGTTGGGCAGAGCAGCGGATTGGGTCCACCACCTGGGAAGGTTTGAACTTCCTGCTTTCAAACCTTCCCAGGTGGCAGACAGGATTCGCTGCTCTGCTGAGCCACAAGGGGTGGTTTCTCCCCACTGGAATCAGGTGCCCCAAAGCTTCCCCACATTGTTGGGTTCAGCTTTGGGGCGTCTGATCCAACACTTCCTTTCCCCTGCTGGGCACCGCAGCAAGGGAAAGGAGGTGAAATTAATCCAACCTCCGGAAATGATCCATTGGTTTCCCATTCATTTCAATGGGAAACCCCGTTTTGGTGAATGACATTTTCGCTCTACACAACGGCCTGTGGAACAAATTAATTTTGTTAACGGAGGTGCCACTGTACATGATAGATTTAAGAAGTAGTTTTGCCAGTGTTTTCCCCCAAACCACTGAATGTTCATGTCTGAGCTCATATTTCTTGAGTCCCCATCCATCATTGTCTCCAGTATGACAATACAGTGGGTGGTGGATATTAATGACTACACTGAGGGTGCCAGAGCCTCAGGCACAGAGCAGCACCCATGCACTGCTGGACAGCTCAGTGGTTTGGGTATCTGGCTGGGAGGCCAGAAGCTGTGAATTCAATTTCTCCCTGTGCCTCCATGCCAGGGGCTTTACTGGAGGACCGTAGGCTCTCTCCCAGCTCTGCAGTTCTAAAATGATGATGATGATGATGATGATGAATTGCAGGCTCTGTGGAACAGAAAAATGAGTGAGCAAACTCTTCAAGGTCTAGGAACATTCAAAAGCTCAGCAGAGCCCTACTTAAACCAGGCAAAAAGAAGGTGGATGTTCTGTTTGTGTGCAAAACAGAATAGATTAGGTATGGATGGGAAAGATGTTTCTTTCCTAGTTTATCTGTTGAAAAAAATACATTATTTTGACAGGTTAAGCATCACGTTGATAGCTAGTATTAACTTATTCACATATTAAACATGTTTCTGATTGTATAATAAAACAGGACCATACAAGTAAAATAACTGCTTTTGCTATACTGTTACTGTATAGTATATAGTATAGCAATATTATACTGTATAGTATATAGTAAATTCAAATTTAATTAGTTGATCAGTGTACAGGTTTCATAGCACATATGGATGATACACAGGCCCCAGCCATCACCCCACACTTTTCAAAACACCTTGTAAGTTGAAGGGGAAGCTGCTTGAAAGAATTCTAGACATCTGCTGAGCAAGTACTGCAAATTCACAGTTCAGTCCCATAGAACTAAATTTCCAGAGTTCATTCAAATTCGTTCCTATCCAAAAGAAGTTTGTTTAGTGTACAATGACACCACAGCTTAGTTCTAGACCTTTAGTCAATGTACAAATGATCATGATAATTCATTTTCTTATTTTTTCTCCTATAAACTGTGCCATCTCTAAGAGGGAAGAGCAATTTCCTTAACTGACTAAATCAGGAAATTAATCAGAACTACTCTGAATTATAGGAATATATCTTATGGGATGAACTGACAAAATCATTAAAGGGAGAGTCTCCAACAGAATTTGAAAATCAATGGGGTGATATAAAGAAGTATTGAGAAGTAAGATGGGGAAAAGAAATTAAAATATGAAATCAACAGAATGTTATAATAAGCATAAGAATTACTCTGTTATTTATATAAGACATAACATAATGATTGATTCTTTTTATAAAAAAGAATTGTAAATGTTAGCAATGCAAAAAAGACAAAGCATTGCTATTACCACAGGAGCGAAGAAAATAACAAATGAAAATTAATACAAAGGAAGTTAAACAATAAGCCTCTATAATATAGTGGACTTTCATGTTATTTGTAATTTGTGTGACTAGGAGGTACTTTCCTGGGCTGGAGTTATTATCTATTTATCCAGCACTAAACAATCATTCCCCCAAACCTTTGAATTCAAAGGGAGACCTGCCTTTAAGTGTTTGAATTTCCCTTCTCTTTTTTATGTTGGGGCATGTTGTTTGTTTCCTTTTGAGTTGTTCAACTCATTGCTAGGTATGCTTGCAGTAAAAAAAGCAGCATACATAAATCTGTACAATCAAGTAATTATAAATAAATAAACAAATGATTTTTATTCTTTCTCCTACAATTGTCTCAGACTGAGTCATTTGAGACTCGAAATTCCAGTTAATGAGAATTAGGGCCTTTATACACGACCCCTAAACTGCACAGCAAATGGCTGCAAACTCCGGACCTTACAAGTGTTTTCCCACCAGCTCCGGAGTTTGCAGGAAATTAAGTCATTTCACCTAAGCGCGACCCAGCTGCACTTTCTTGTACCTGCTTGAGGTGGGTGAAAATCCCCAGGTCCGGATTTAATCTGGTCAGTGCGGGGCTCTCCTGGCTTCTGCTTGTGTTTCCTCCCCCTTTAAGAGAAGAGGTGGGAGGAAAAAAAGCAAGCAGAAGAGAAATGGAAGGAGCTCCAGGAAGCTCCTCCAGGTGAGCTGCATTTTTTCCTCTCTTTCTCTGGTGGGGAGGAAGGAAGAGCTAAGATCTTTGGTCCGAATAATCTTAGGGGTCTAGATGGACTCTGGTTAACTTCTAGCTATTCCTTGGGAGTCTCTGTACTTCTGCTGTGTAGCAAAAGAAATTTTATCAGCATTTTAAAACTTTGCAATATGATAATAAGTTCTTACCCCGTAATTATAATTTCAGGATATGTCTGTGCTCCTAGGTTCCATGCTCCACCATTGATAGGCCACTCCTAAACACAGTCAGAACAGTTAGACTGAAAAAGTGGCATTTAGCAAACTGAAATGTTGATTTCTTATAAATAGAACTTTTATCACTTCTATAAACATTAATATAACTTCTTTGACTCAGATAAAAAAACCCCAGAGTACTGCAATAGGTGCCTTTATGCCACCCTTTTATTGTAGGCTCCCTAGCAATTTTATCCAGATTGTCTGGACTTCCATGCAAAGACAGAACTGTCAGAATGTAACCTTGGCTTTAAAGAGACAAGTTTCTAGTCTGCATAGTTTAAATAAAGATCTTTTGAAACTATATCAGTTTGTCCTATATTTAAGAGGGAGAGATTCCATGCCATGCAGACATTTTTGCCTTCATAGTTACAGTAGACTGATCACGTGAGCGGCAATCTTCGAAGCCAGAGAACATCATTTTTATTGTCAAAGGCTTCTAATTACAGTAATCAGTTTTGAAAGTCAGACTTCTCAGCCTTCTTGTAAAATTGTAACTATTTTAGAGGTCCCTTTCAATATTCTTTAAGCTATTTTCGAAGTCCAACTTGATTTCATCACATTTATTGCAGATCTTTTGTTTTAAAGTTTTAAAAGAGAGAGGAGCCTCGAGGCACAGTGGTTAAACACCTGCACTGCAGCTAAAACTGTGGTCATGACTTGGGGTTCAATCCCAGGTAGCCGACTCATGGCTGACTCAGCCTTCCATCCTTCCAAGGCTGGTAAAATGAGTACCCAGCTTGCGGTGGGGGGGGGCAATGTGTAGCCTCCACATACTGTAATTAAAAACTGTAAACCGCCCAGAGACTACTTGAAGTGGTAGTGGGTGGTATATAAGCAGAACACTTTGAAATGAGTCTCTAAAAGCTGACAAATACTTTCAGTACTGTTGAAGTACTGTATTCTTCATTATATTCTTCAGATGTCTCCCCTGCTGATTCAACAGATCTACAACATAATCACCCTATCCTGAAAATTCATCAGTTGACCATGAGTAACTTTCATTAAAATGAACAACATTGTTTGTTTTAATAGCCTGCAATTAACATATCTGATTGATACAGTACTCATGCAGCACAAATAAATTGTAGAGTCTGCTTTCCCTGCTTCACTTCATACCATATCAAAGACTAAGCGACCCCCCCCATAACACCTGCCCCCCATGCCTGATGTTTGGAGCTCTAAATAGGGCCCAGAGAGGTGGGGTTTCGTTACGCTATGGGCTTCTGCAAGTCAGGGATTGGATGAACACTAAATTTTCCACATAGCAAATTCCTTGCAATCCCAAACCACTAACTATAATATAAACTAATAAAATAATTAAAATAAAATAGTAAAAATGAAATTGCAAGAAATAAAGAGCTCCAGCTTAGTTATACCTTCAACATTTTAGGTTGCGGGTTGTTGTTGTTGTTGTTTTACCTTATTGCTGTATCCTTGTTTCTTATGTTTAGCGCCCACAGAATACAGTACAGGAATCAAGTCTGGTGGGCAGTCAGCAAAGTAGTCTGTGCAGGTGACTGGTGATTCATGAATGTCCATGGGATAAGGATTTTCAAAAATTGGAAAACTAATTGAGGAAGATATTTTGTGGGATTGCGTTAACATACTGTTTAGACAGAAAATTACATAGTACATATAAAAACAACCAACCTACCACTACCACCAATTAATAACTGCTTTTTTAAAAGCATTTTTTCAATACCTGGTTCACAATTTACATTAAAACATGTAATGATATAAGACAGAAATTGTCTTAATGTCTAACCACATTAATGAATCTACACTAAAAATGTAGTATACAATATTTTAATGACTATGGTAATTTAAGTGCATGTGGCTTTCCCCATGGTGCTCTGAAAAATCCTTATTTCTGAGATTGCTGTCAGTTGCCTGTTAAGTATCCTAATTCTGGTCAGTTCTCACCAGGGAGGTAAACCTGGGAGTGGCCGATATTGCTTCAGACTGTAAGCAGGAGCTCACATTATAAAATGTATCTAATTCAGTCAGTCCCACACTTATTACTCATGATTTGCATTTTGATATTTCTTTGTAGCTTGCAAACTGCCCAGAGTAGCCATGTTGCTAGATGGTGCGGTATATAAATTTAAATAAATAAATAAATAAATAAATAAATAATAAATAAAATTACAGTGGGAAAAAACCCACATAATCACAGAGAAGTGCGAGAAATCTTTACTGAAGCTGCTGTAATGTTTATCTGTTAAGTAAAAATTCCTATACAGTATAAAGAAAAATTCTGTTCCAGCTGGCATGTCATACTAGTTTTCTAAGTGCAGGAACGTTTCCCCCCAATTTGTAGTCATGTAATTTCAGCCATGTAAAACTTGCCCTGCAGTCTTAAGCATGATGACCCAAACAATTGTTCAGTAAGTACTAATCCACTGTCTGCTTTGATTACTGATGTCTTATTAGTACATTTTAAGTAAACCCTAGAATTATTTTGTTACCAGCTCATCTTATAAACTGTCTCAGGGTTCTAATTCATATTCCATGGCAGAGACAGAAAAGTTCATAAATGTTTTCACATAACAGCAATCTCAGTTTGAAACCTTGAAAATTAATCATTTATAAAGTGCTAGGCAAAACTGAATCAGCATGATAATATTTCAAAACTTTAATTCCACCTAGAATTTAATCAAAAATCCTATACAAAAAGGTTCTACCTCCAGAAAGGCAATTTAAAAAGAACGACAGCTGGACATACATGACTACAGCTTTTAAGCAGGTAGTGCTGATGGGTATTAAATCTGTGGATTTTTAATGTGTTTTGGTTCCAGCTTATTCATCTTACACTACATTGATGTTAAATCTTGATTGAAAAAGACATACCATATATACTCGAGTATAAACTGAGTTTTTCAGCCCTTATTTTTGGCTGGGGAAAAACGCCCTTGGCTTATACTCCAGTCAATGTTTCCCAGTTTGGGAGGGGTAAAATTAGGTGCTTGGGGAGGACAGAGGAGGGAAATCCTGATCAGGGAGCGTTAGCTGTGTCTCTGCTTCTCATATGATTCCCATGAGAAGGTTTACCCCCCCCCCTTTGGATCTTCATAACTCATCCCCCATACCCCCAAATGTTTCCAAATTTCAGGAGATTCCCTAAAATTGCTTTCTGAAGGTACCCCTGCTACTTTGGTGCCACCAAGGTAAGTAATTTGTGAGTGAATGGGTTTTTTAAAATATGAACTTGAAAATTACTTACCTTGGGACTCCAAAGTGGCAGGGGTACTTTCAGAAAGCAATTTTAAGGAACCCTCCTGAAATTTGGAAACCTTTTGGGGGTAAGGGGGGTAAGTTGTGAAGCTCCAAAGGGGGTGCCCCTAGGAAAAATACCTTCTACTCAAAAGCTGAAGGTTTTTCTCCTAGGGGCAGCCCCTTTGGAGATTCATAACTCAGCCCTGTCACCCCCAAATGTTTCCACATTTCAGAGGGTTCCCTAAAAGTGCTTTCTTAAGGTACCCCTGCTACTTTGGGGCCCCAAAAGTAAATAATTTTTGAATGCATGTTTAAAGGGAGTGCGGGTAGTATTGGCAACTGTGCAGGGACTGTGGAGGCAATCAGGGAGTTTACTTTATGGTATTTATTTATTTATTTTAGAATATTTTTACCCCACCTTTCTTCTTGGAATAGGACCCAAGGCGGCTTACAGTAATGAGGGATAATACACAGTCCATTACAATTAAGACATGTTCAAGTATTTGAGAAAAAGGAATTGAAGGACATCTAATTCCCTAATTGCCACCACACTCCCAGCACACGTTGCCAATTACTACCCCCAGCCCCTTTACAGCTCAGCCGGTATACTGTATATACTTGAGTATAACGGGGGGGGGATGCCCTCGACTTATACTCGAGTCAATAAGGTTTCCCAGTTTTTGGGGGTAAAATTAGGCCCTCAGCTTATAATCGGGTTGGCTTATACTTGAGTATATACAGTAATTGAACTTGGCCTTTCTTTCTAGCTATCATGAGGAATCTGTACTTACTGGCTTTGAGTCAAGTCAACGACAATTAGATCTTTTTCCAACAGTATAACTACAGCGTAGGGTTCTTGAATTTCTACAAACCAAGAATCAAACACAAATATTAATGAACATCACATAACAGCCAGTTAACATGCCTATTGTTCTAATTTGTCAAATGATATTATAAGATCTCATACAGAATCCTAAATTGCTAACACTAGTTTTCCCAGTGCAGGGTTAGGTTATGCTATTGAAATAAAGTGAGAGCTATATCGGGGAAACTGATATTGGTTTAATGTTATACAGTAGTCACATGATTTTGGGGTCAAGTGCATGTCCTCTTGGGTTAGCTTTTAATTTTGATGTAAGATGTGTGGTAAAATGGTCAAGGAGGCTAAAACGACAGAGGCTTTTAAAATTGTTTTAGAATTGGCACTATGGGGCTCCATTTTCCTGTATTTTATATATTTGGAGTGGAATATCTGAAAAGATGCTCTGGTTGCTGGTATATCAGACTAGAACTGGTTTGATGCTTTTTGCTTGCACTTCTATACTTCTCACAGCCACCTGCTACTCCCGCCACCACCAACCCACTTCCCACATTGAGGTGATGTAGGTAGTAGGGACAAAAGCCATATTCTTTTGTTGTGGCATGATTTAATATTTGTGTTATATTTTAATTTATTTTTTAGTTCTTTCAGGAAATGCTAGATCAGTGTTACAAATGCAAAATAATAATAATAATAATAATAATAATAATAATAATAATAATAATAATAATAATAATAATAATAATAATAATAATAATAATAATAATAATAATAATAATAAACAGATCAGACTGCATGGTTTCTCTGCAGCCCCAAACCCATAATTTTATTATTCTATTACTGGATTGAGTATTTTATTGTGAACCACCCAGAACTAATGGGTGTGATATATTAAATTTAAATAAATAAATAAATTATCCTGGCATTCAATATTTGACAATCCCCACAACCACAATTTAATCTTATACACATGAGCACACATGCCAAAATAATTCATAATAAATCATATTTGTAATCCAGTTAAAATAAAGACACCATTAGTGGATGTTTAAAATTAAGACACTTTCTGAACAAAAACATCCTGGCCAAAATTCACACTTATCTGTACCATCATGTAAAACTGATACTTTTAATTGATTTCAAACGTGCTAAACCTAACACAAATCCAGGCATATTTCAATGTGAAACCACACCCTGGGAGTCTTTTGATACAATTCACTCTCTATTCATTGACCTCAGCTGCAAAAATCTTTAAAAGCTACTGTGTGAGACGGATGACCTTCTATCTGTCTCCCTATGACATTTTTAGAATGATGGTGTGATGATAAAACTGCCTGGAGTACTGATAAAACATGTTCCAGTACTGCCTGGAACATGTCCTTTTGGTATTACATTCCGTGCCATGCAGTATGAGATTCTCATAAATAGAGCTTCAACCTTTAATTAGTGAGAGAACAGGCAAGCTGTTCCAGAAGCAAGGAAGCAAAAGAAATTGCATGGGTTCACATTTCCTCTGAAAATATTCATCTCACACCTTGGAAGCCTCGCCATGGGATGACACCCGTATTTCCTAAGAAATCTGGACATTTCTGAGGCTTGCATGCATTTTAGTGAACAGAGGCATATGTAGTGGGAGATATGGAAACAACTGGAAATGTTATACCTGAAAAATGTCCACAAGCACACTTAAGTCAATAAAAATACATAGCAATTAATGTAATGCACACGTACCATTTGGGTATGGAGTTTCACAAAGAGTTAAAAAGTCAACAATGGGATGATCCATTTCAAGCACTGTAATTGCTTTTCCATGCATGATTGTCAGACTTGGTCTTCGCCAAGGTTTGTCATATGAAAGTCCTCCAGAAAAAACTATAAAAGGTTCACTATAATGGGGAAAAATAATTCAAAAGGATTATCATTTCACACTTCCACATTGATAATCACTTTTTTCCAAAGATTTTTGCAAACTGGACCAAAAAGGAACTCAGTTTCTATGTAAACTGTAACTAAATTTCAAAGACTCATGTTGACCTTCCTAGCATTCTTAAATTGAAATACCTTGAATTCATATTCTAACAAGATTAATGAAGCTATAGAAGTCATATTACTGGTCCATCTGGCCCTGTACTGGCTGGTCTTAATATCAGTTCTGCAATATCTCAAGCAGGCTATTTCTCAGCAGTACATCAGAAAATTATTTTATGTGGAAATGCTGGGAAGTGAACTGAGGGCCATCTGCTTTCAAAGCATGTGCCAGTGATCAAATACTCCTCCCACAGGAGTCCCATAATATGAAACAATCTCCACAATATGAAATATTATGAAGCTAGTATCTAAGCATTATGCACACATGCCTTACATTCTACTGGCGTTGTGGTAGCCTCAATTTTATTTAGTAGCTTTGAACCTGTATATTAAATACAGGATTGTGCATTTGGTTTTTCTGCAGAGTACATAAATAGTGATTTTTAGAATCTAGTCTGGATTCTATAATCCCCACTGGAATTTGGAAGCATAAAAGGATCGCCAGGCTGATGAAAATAAAAGCAAAATCCCATCAGCCACAATCAGATTCTAAATGTGTATGCATTACAATCTCTCTCTAAGAACAGATTATAGAAAAATAGGTTACTTACTGTAACTCTGGTTCTTTGAGTAGTACTCTGTGAATTCAAACAAATGGGTTAATGCGCACAAGCGCAGAGATTCTCGGAAAGTTCCAGAGCTGAATCACATGTCCACTAGGAACACCTCCACTATATATACTTGGCCCCACCTGAGGCATGCTCAGTTCTTCCTAAGGTCCATCGCTGTCAAAAAGGTTCTGACAGACATCCGTGACAGACAGAGGGGAATAAGGGTGGGAAGTGTGAATTCACAGAGTACCACTCAAAGAACCATAGTTACGGTAAGTTGCTGCTCTGCCTATGTTAGGAAGTGGAATTATTTTAAGGAAGGTGGTGGACGCAGCCACAGCATATGTGGAGTGAGCCTTTGGAGGAGCAGGAAGAGGCTGGTGAGCCAATTCATTTGCCAAGGCAAGGGTGGAGACTATCCAGACAAAGATGGATTGGTCTGAAACAGGAGTGCCCTTAGTTTGCCCATGGAAGCTGATGAAGAGGTCTGGGGCCTTGCCAATGGAATGAGTCCTTGACAGATAGAAGGCATGGGAGCACCGGATGTTGAGAGAGTAGAGACGCTGTTCAACTAGATAGGATGGATTTGGAAAAAAGGTAGGAAAAATAATAGGTTGTTGTGGCATAGGGAAGTCAGGGACCACCTTCGAAAGGAAAGAGAGGTCAGGGTAGAGCGTCATCATCAGGGTGGAGTTGGAGGTAAGAAAGGTCAGCGCCGAGGACCGCCAGTTGACCAACTCAGTGAGCTGAGGAACTGGCAACCAGGAATGCAGTTTTAAATGAAAGTAGTTTGAGCCTTGTAGATGCCAGAGGCTCAAACAGTGGCAAGGAAAGTCGGTGCAGAACAAGTTGCAAAGACAATTGGGAGGGAGGAGGTTTCATTGAAGGGTAGAGGTTCTTTAGACCCTAAAGGAAAGCTTTCAATTTAGGGTGACAGAAGAAGGAGGCCACATGAGATAGTGGAGGCTGATGGGCCACAACAGCAACTATGTAAACCTTCTGGGTGGAATGGAAAAGTCCTTTATGTGACAGGTAGCGAAGGAAGGATGGGAGTGACTCCAGGGTGGTAGGACAGGAGGGCAGGTTGTTCAACGTGGTGAACTTAAGTAATGTAGCCCATTTGTGCTTGTAGAGCTTTAACATATAGACATTTTCCTGGCCTGCACCAGGATTAAGTCTATCAATGGGAAACTCTCCAGTCCGTCAAGTGGCGGGATTGGATATCGGGATGCAGGATCTTGCTGTTGTCCTGTGTTAGGAGGTGAGGCAGGGCTGGGAGCCTCAGGAATGTTGAGGCGATGGATCGGAAGATGGTGAACCAAAGCTGTCTGGACCACCATAGGGCTATCAGTATCGCATTGGATCTGTCCAATCCTCCAAAGCAGGGGGATCAGAGGGAAGAGGTAGAGGAAGTCATAGGACCAACGGTCATCATGAATGCATTGCCAAGACAGCAGTGGCCTCTGCCTGCCATGGAGCAAAAGCTGGGGCACTTTTTGTTTGACGAGGTGGCAAGTCTATAGACGGAATTCTGCACTTGTCGCAGAGTCAGGGAAAGGTAGCTAATCCAGGACCCATTCATGGGTCTGGGTAGAAAGATACGTGTATGGTTACTGGAAAGATATGACAGGTGAGGCACCACTCTGACAGATGGACCATGAGGTAAAGGAGGGACATACAGTGGGTGTCTCCCTGTCATGTTGTCTGTGGCGATTTGAATTGCAGTCCCGTTATGAGGCGCTTGAAGGTGCACATGGCCTTGATGATGGTGAGCAGCTCAAGGTGATTGATATGCAGATTTTTTCCATTGGGGACCAGAGTGTATGGATCCGGTGGTGGTTGTAGTGAGCACCCCATCCCGTAGGGCTGGCGTCAGTAGTGGTTTGAATAGTGAGAGACAGTGGAGCGAATAGTCTGCCCATTTGGAAGTTGTGTGGTATAAGTCACCACAAGAGTTGCCCTGCAAGCTCCAAAGTTACTCAGAGGAGCTTGTTGAGGTGTTATGAAATGGGATTGAAGAGAGCCAAATTTTCAACCTGGCATATTGAATGACTAAGGTGGTGGAGGCCATGAGGCATAGAAACTGTTGAGTTTGATGGGCAGAGACTAGAGCATTGGGATGGAAGGGGCAAAGAAGTGTGACAAATCAGAGGAGCCATTGGTTTGGTAGGAAGACTCTGGCGAGGTTGGAGTTGAGAGTGCTACCTATGTATGTCACCTCCTGAGAGGGAAAGAGAATCAATTTGGAGTAGTTGATTTCAAATCCTGGTTGAGTGAAGATTGAATGAATGTAACAGAGGTCCTTCCTTGATTTGTGGTAGGAATGAGATATCAGCAGCCAGTTGTTTGTGTAGGGAAAGATGGAAATGTCCTAGAGATGGAGAAGGTGGCAACATTTTGTGAAGACTCAGAGAGCCACACAGAGCCTGAAGGGAAGGACTGTAAGCTGGTAAGTTACATAGTATTTGCAGTAGTCTGGATGGATGGTAATATGAAAATAGGTGTCCTGAAGATCTATGATGGTGAATCAGTCTCCACTGAGGAATGGAATTACGTTTCCCTGAGGACAGTTGTGCAGACCCTTGTGATCTCGAGGATCGACTATTGCAATGCCCTCTACGTGGGGTTGCACTTGACTCTTGTCCAGAGGCTCCAGTGGGTGGAGAATGCGGCGGCCAGACTGGTGGTGGGTGCTCATAGATTCGACCCCATCACCCCAGTTCTGGCTCACCTGCATTGGCTGCCTGTTGTCCTTTGGATAAGGTTCAAGGTCCTGGTTTTGATTTTCAAAACCCTCCACGGCTTGGGACCAGAGTACCTGTTGGAGTGTATCTCCCAGAGGTCAACTGAGGTCAGGCCCACAAGAATGGTGCAGGTGCACTCACTTAGGGTGGCCACACCCAGGGAGGCGCGGAAATCGCTTACGTGTAACCGCGCCTTCTCTGTGGTGGGCCCCACTTTGTGTTACCATCTCCCCAATGAGTTGCGCCTTGCACAGTCCCTGCCCGCCTTTAAAAAGGCTATGAAAACCTTCCTTTTTAAAGAGGCATTTGGCGACCTCATTACTTAAATTTTTTTACTTAATTTTTTTCTTCTTCTCCTCCTTGCTGCCTGTGTCGCCTCTTGTGGAGGTTCCCTCCTCCTATTTTATTAGTTTTTTCTTGTTCTCTTTTGCTGTTTTATACTGTTGTTTTTATTCTAATTGTAAACCACCCAGAGTTCCATCTGCAAGATGGACAGTCTATACAACAAATAAATAAATAATAAATAAATAATGGGAGAAAACCTGTTGCAATTGGAGATCAATGGGACCAGCTGTATGGCTTTCTTCTGTAGAAGGGAATGAACCCCTTCTTGTAGGGCTGGAAACAGAGTTGTGCTTCTGACATGCCCCATCAGAGGAGAAAAGAAATTCTATTTAGCCCAGCTGGATAAGGGAGAGGACCCAAGAGTCATTGGTAATGTGGGTCCACAAATTGTAGAAGGATGCAAGGTGGATGGGACATCTGGGAAAATACAGGAGGCTTAAAGAGCCAAAGATGCTGTTTGGGCTTCCTGTTGAAGTACATAGTGGACTTGTTGAAGGGTTGCCAATTTTGTTGAAGCTTGAACTGAAAGGCAGAGGATGAAGTAGAAGGATTTTGTTGCTGCCTATTAAAGGGTGGTCTGTATTGACAGTAGGGGGCAGGGTGCCTTCACTGAACACAAAATGGCCTCAGATATTGTTAAGCAGAATAAGATTTTGCTGTTTTTCATATTTTGAGCAGGTTGTCCATGACTACATGCAAGAGCCCAGCACTATCAATAAGTAAGTAGAGAGTCATCCGAAAAGCCAGCTGAGTGCAGCCATGCATGACGGTAGAGGGCTATGGAAGTCAACAGCTGCTTAGCAGCTGCATTAATTATATGCTTGGCAGCGATTCTTTCTTGACTGAGAGGATTCATGGCCTCACGGCGGAGGTTGGGTGAACGGCTATCAGGGAGTGAACAGGCTCCCGTTCCAACCCTCTTGTCTTTGGTGCAGAAGGTTCTGCATGAACAGCCTGCCTTGAGTCGAGTGGGTACTGAGTAGAAGCCTCAGTGGCTGAGGAAGGATTTTCCCACTTCCTTGACATCAATAGGTTCAGTGTTGAGTTAGGTCGCTGCTGAAGCTGATGTCGGAGGCTTTTATTTTGTAGACTTGGATTTAGCCTTTGGCTTTGATATGGAAGGAGAAGGTAAAGTGGTCTCCTGAGGAGTCATCTCCATGGGGGCAGGTCAAAGAGACTGTTCCTAAAGAAAAGAGTGAAGTCGCTGCTGCTGAAGCTTTAATGCTGGCTTGGTGAGGTTTTTGAAAGTCTGGCAAGACTGGAATTAATGTGACTCGCCAAAAAAAAAAAAGGCACAACGAACGGCCATCAGAGAGGGGAATCTTTTTTGAATAGGAGACACATTTTAAAAGGGCCAGAGCAGGCCATAAAATGGTGGTAAGACTTTGTGGAGGGGGGGAGGGAGAGCTGGAATTGTAATTCTCTTTAATCCCCTTTTCTTTTCTTTTCTTCTGTAAACACAGGGAAGGAAAAAACAAAGGAGAAAATAAACAAGTAGGGTACTTAAGAATTTGGAAAACAAAAGTGGTAGCAGACAGCAGCATTGAGAAGATCTCAATGGGGGCAAAAAGGAAGTGAGCATGCCTCAATGGGGCAGAGTGTGTGTGTACACACACACTCTGCCCCATTGAGGCATGCTCACTTCCTTTTTTGCCCCATTGAGATCTTCTCAATGCTGCTGTCTGCTACCACTTTTGTTTTCCAAATTCTTAAGTACCCTACTTGTTTATTTTCTCCTTATATATATATATATCACTCGTCATCTTCAGGCTGGTGTTCTGGCTTCTTTCTTCTTGAAGCAAAGCGTGATCTCAGTTGAAGTCCTTCTATAAATACTGCTGGGGGGGTGTGGCTTGCTTGCTCTGTTGCTGCACCATCTACTGCGGCACCCCACTCCAGTCACCACATGGAGCACACTCACACACCCCAAAAAAACATTGGGAGACCACAGACACGTAGCCAGACCAAAATGAATGCACAAGACACAGGACCCCACTCCACCAAAGCCCAGGATACTGCCAGAACCCACCAGCCATCTAACCCACCAGCATCTAAACAGCCATCTAAACAGCCACCAACAGTTAATCCCTTAACGATCGCCTCAGCCACACAGCAGATCACAAAAGAACAAAGGAACAAAGGAACCTACAATCAGCAACAGAGCAAGCAAACCACACCCCCAGCAGTATTTATAGAAGGACTTCAACTGAGATCACGCTTTGCTTCAAGAAGAAAGAAGCCAGAACACCAGCCTGAAGATGACGAGTGAGACCTCGTCGAAACGTCGCCAAAACAACCAGATTTCTACACGGGAAGAAACCCGAATCCACCCTAACATGCATATATATATATATATATATATATATATATATATATATATATATATATATATATATATATATATATATATATATATATATACGTGCACACATTAACCCATTTGTGTGCATTCACAGAGTCCACAAAGAAGCAATCAATTTTAAATGAGTATTAACATTCAGGAAGAGTTTTGTCTGAGATGAAAATGGAATCTACCTGAACGTACACTGACGGAAAATGACTCATGCAGAGTGGGTATTGATGAAAACTGTCTAAGAAATGGCTCTCGGTATGAACTGAGGTCACATCATGGTCCCTATGAAAACAACGTAAGAAATTTTGTATAAAATCTTGGGCACCTGAATAACAGAATAATGGAAAATCAGTATGCAACACATTGCATTATTTATTCTTACTGATTCATTTTTATTGCACTCTTTCTCTAAGGTGGCTAAGGGCCACTTTTACAACAAAAAATCTCTATTTTATTGCCACACGAATCCTGTGGGACTGTAAAATGTGAGTGGCAGCCTACAGTTCTCAGGAGGAAACTGGAAACAATTAAGATACATGATGTACATCCCAATGGTTTCTGCGTTGAACACATCATGCAGGCAATCAAAAATCTGATCAAAGGGCAACCAGCTGATAGAGTGGATAGCATTATCTATCTATCTATCTATCTATCTATCTATCTATCTATCTATCTATCCATCTATCTATCTATCTATCTATCTATCTATCTTTCTGATAGTCCACCTTTCTCCCAACAAGAGAACTCAAGGTGAATAAGAATGTATTAAAAGAATAAAATTATAACCACACTAAATTATGCATTAAAACAAATAAATATTGCTAATAAATATTTATGCACCAAATGAAGCGCAAGATAAGTTTTTCATACAATTAAAAGAACTCCTAATAAGAGAACCGGAGAAAAAAATATGCATCATGGGGGACTTTAACGCAGTAGTGGACAAAACAAAAGATACCTCAACGACAGATGGGGCAGGAAGAAAAAAGAAAAGAAATATGATCCCTAAAACTTTCTTAGAAATGGCAAAAGAGCTGAACTTAATTGACATTTGGAGAACCCGAAATCCATATAAAAGAGACTACACATTTTACTCATGCAGACACAAGTCCTGGTCGAGGATTGACAACTGTTGGATCTCAGCAGATTTGATACATCAAGTGGAAGAAATTGAAATATTGCCAAATACGTATGCAGACCACAACCCAATAATAATGACGTTAGGACAAGCAAGAAGGAAAGGAGGATGGAGATTAAATACTTATCTGATGAGGGATGAAAATTTTATAACCAAAATGAAAAAGGAAATAGATTTCTTCTTCCAAACAAATAAACCCCAAGATACAGAAATGACAACAATCTGGGGCGCAGGGAAGGCCTATCTTAGAGGGTTAGCAATACAATATAATGCACAAAAAGGAAAGAAAAGAAGAAACAATATCAAGATCTTCTAACAGCTTTAAAGGAGAATGAACAGGAGCTTAAAAAAAGACCCTCAGCCTCCAACTTTAAAAATAAAATAAATATTTTACAACATGAAATCCATTTGCTGGAACAAGAAGAATTGGCAAAAAAAAAAAAAAATCAAATTTGCAAGGCAAAACTTCTTTGAAAATGCGAACAAACCAGGAAGATGGTTAGCTTACAAAATTAAAAGAGAGAGAGAAAAAATGAGAATTGGCACACTAGAAAACAAAATAGGCAGGGGAATATATAAGCAGAAAGAAATTGAGAAAATAATACAAGATTACTACACAAACTTATATAAAAAAGAGAAATTGAGCAGGAAGATCAGTGGAAATATCTAGATAAGATCGGGAGCTGGAAATTTAGTCACCAACATTTAGAGAGGCTAAACAATCCAATAACAACCTATGAAATTATGGAGGCATGGAAAAAACAGAAGAAGGGGAAGGCGCCGGGACCGGACGGGATCCCGATGGAATTTTACCAAGGATTGGAGGGAATTCTAGCTCCACAGTTCAAAAAACTAGTGGAATATATTGGAAAAAACGGCAAAATTCCAGACTCATGGAAGGAAGCACATATATCACTGGTACATAAAGCAGGAACAGAAAAAAAAAAAAATTAAAAATTACAGGCCAATCTCTCTTTTAAATGTCGATTATAAGATATATGCAACTATCTGGGCTACAAGACTAAAGAAGGTGCTTGAAGAAATGATACATGATGACCAAACAGGATTTATCCCCAAACGAAAACTGACATCTAATATAAGAACAATAATAAACATCCTGGAATTTTATGAACAACACCCAGAGAAACAAATGATGTTGATTTTTCTAGACGCGAAAAGGCCTTCGATAATCTGAATTGGGAGTTTATGATTCTACAGTTAAAGAAGATGGGGGCACATGGACTCTTTTTACAAACAATTAAAAATATTTATACCGAGCAGAAAGCGAAGATCAAAGTCAATAATCAAATGACGGAAAGTATCCAAATCATGCAAGGCACGAGACAGGGGTGCCCACTTTCCCCTCTACTATTTGTTCTAATCCTTGAGTCTCTGAATAGACAAATAAGAGGGAATAGGAAATTAGAGGTCTGGAAATCAAAGGGAGGAGTATAAACTGCAAGCCTATGCAGACGACCTGGTAGTAATATTGGATAATCCCCTGCACAGCATTGAACAAGTATTAGGAGAAATAAAAGAATTTGGAGCAGTGGCAGGCCTAAAAATAAACTACAGCAAAACAAAATTCATGACTAAAAACATGCACAAAAAGATGTGGAGGAACTCAGCCTTAAAACAAAATTTCAGGAAGTCCAAAAATAAGATACTTGGGGATTATGATCACCAAAAAAACAAGCAATCTAATGAAGGAAAATTATCTCTTAATGCAGAAAGAAATAAAGAGAGATTTGGACGATTGGAACAAGTTGCAAATATCAATGATGGGAAGAATCGCAACAATCAAGATGTCAGTCCTCCCAAAATTGCTATTCCTCTTCCAAAATCTACCAATTATACTAAACTTTAAATATTTCAAAGAACTAGACACACTGATCTCAAAATTTATCTGGAAAGGGAAAAGACCAAGAATAAAACTCAAAACATTACAAGATTTAAGAGAAAGAGGAGGGACGGGGCTACCAAACTGGTTACTATATTATAAAGCATGCGCCTTGGTTTGGATAAAAGAGTGGATAACACTTGGGAACCAAAGAATGCTAAAATTAGAAGGCCAGGATTTAAGAATGGGCTGGCACGCATATGTGTGGTATGGGGGAATCAAGGAGCAGGCACACTTCTCAAACCATATAATAAGGAAAGCACTCTCCTTAGTTTGGCAAAAATTTCAAACACAGAACTATAAAAAAATTCCAGAATGGGTTGCACCTATAGAGGCCTTTACTCTAAAAACAATAAACCAAAAGGGTTTACTACTTACGTATCAAGAATTGCTGACTAAAGAGAAGGAGATGAAAGAGAAAACAGAATTGGAGAAATTGGGCTTGGCAACAGATTGGTGGTCTATGGCAAAACTAGAATCAAGATACAAAAAGATAAATGTATGGGTTTTTTTGAAGGGAAAACACGGGTGGATGAACTCTGGATATATACAAATGAGGTCATCAAAAAAATGTACACATATTTATTAGAATATGAACTGGAGGATGAAAGAGTGAAGGAGGGAATGATTAAATGGGCTCAAAATTTTAAATATAATATTGATATTGATGACTGGACTAAAATGTGGAAAGACAGTCACAAATTAATTAAACCTGTTAGTCTCAAAGAAAATATATTTAAAATGTTTCACAGGTGGCATCTGACTCCGGTAAAACTAGCCAAAATGTCAAAAGGGTCTAATAATGTTTGTTGGAAATGTAGAAAGAATCCAGGGACTTATTATCATGCATGGTGGTCATGTGATCAAGCTCAGATATTCTGGCGGCAGACTTGGAAAGTGGCACAAGAAATTGTACAAATTAAATTAAATTTCAGACCGGAAACGTTACTGTTGAATATAATGCCAGAGACTACTGATAAAAAAATAAAATATATTCTCTTGTATATATATACGGCAGCTAGACTGCTCTGGGCCCAGAAATGGAAAATAACCGAAATACCAACGAAGGCTGAACTCTTGAAAAAGTTACTGGACATTGCAGAACTGGATATGCTCTCAGAGGCGCTGCGAGACCACCCAAGGCATTATGTAAAGGAGAGCTGGAAGATGATATACAGCTGGGCCCAGAAGCAGTTAAATGAATAAAGGGCAAAATAGTCATAAAGATGTTAAAAAATGACACTAAGTCTGGAAGTCTTGTAGATGGCTGTTCAAAGGTGGAATCACCAATACCTCTGTATTAGTAATAGATAAGGGGACAGGAGCTGTCTACTCTAGATTCTGGTCTGTATTAGTAGTCTAATGTGACCCTTAATACTATTGAATTTTGTTTGTATATAGTATGCAAAATAATTAAAAAAAATTTTTCAAAAAAAAAAAAACAAATAAACTACATTGATTAAATACACTGAATCTCAAAACATTTAAAACTTCAAAATCCAATTCAACTTTAAAATGGTCTTTAGTGACTCAGTTATATTTGTTAAAAACTGTTCAATAACTAGGCATCTCAGGTCAACAAAATTTAGTTCCAAAAAACTGAACAATAAAATTGAAAAGCAAAAATACAGTAATACCTTGGTTTACAAGTACCTTGGTTTAAGAGTGTTTTGCATGACGAGAGAACATTTCTGAACAATTTTGCCTTGATCAACGAGAAATGCCTTGCAATACAAGCACTGGAACAGATCACATGATCACAAATGGTGGCTTCCTCTCTCCCCCTACCTGCTGGATTGTGGGGGACTGTCTGGATTCTAGAACCCTCTCAGGCAATCCTTAAAAGCGGGGGTTGGAGAGAGGAAGGGAGGGCTCCCTTGCACCATCCAGGAACGTTTTCAAAGGTGAATGTAGGTTAGGGTTTTGTTTTGTTTTTCTTTATATTTATATTTTTATTTAATTTGTTTTCAATATCCTTTCTTATTTTTCAAACCATTTGTAGTCATGGGGCACCTAGTTAAGTGTGTATAAGCAGGGCTGGCGCGTCCATTAAGGCGAACTAGGCAGTTGCCTAGGGCGCCAAAATGGAAAGGGGGTGCTGGCCAGCCTGCCGCCCCACCGCCGCTGGCCACCGCCGCCTGTCCCCCCGCCGCCCGTTGCGGTCCGCCCGCTGCCCCCCGCGCCCATTGCCGCCCACCCCCCATGCCCGTCGCCATCCCCCGCCATCTGCCGCCCCCTGCCACCCCGCCACCCCACCCCCCGCTGCCGCTGCCCAATGCCCACCCCCACCGCCCACCACCATCCCACCACCGCCGCCCACCCCCACCCCTCGCCTAGGGCGCAAAAAAACTAGCACCGGCCCTGTGTGTAAGGCTACAAATTGCACTTTATTATTATCACATTAAAAATGCAGAGTAAAATCCAGTTGTTAGTCCCAAGCAGAACAAATTCCACAGCCAAGTACCTAAACCATGGTGTGGATGTGGACTTCGATCCAACTTCTTTTATGAGTTTTGGCATTTTGTGTGTACGGTATGCGCTCTATGGCTCCCCTGAACGAATCATCTGAATTTCTATTTTTTATGGTGAAATGAGTGCTTTGGTTTGCAAGCATGTTTCTGGAACAGATTATACTCATGAACCAAGGGATTCCTGTAACTAATTACAATTCAGACAATTGAAACTGAAAAAAATTAATTAATTACACTGAAGGCAAAGTATTAACAGAAAGAAGCAAGAGAGAAAAACTACAAAAGTTCCTTTCTCTAGTAATTAATTGGTGTGGCTTTGAAGTCATGAGCACCTGTAACCTCTATGGACTATATGATTAAGTGCAGTGGACAGGGAAATTTTAGGAAGGAGTGTGATTAAAGATTTTAGTGGAGAAAGAGAAGGAAAGTTAGAGAAGGCAGGGGCTACTGTTCTTCTAGAGAATGATAAGGCCTTTAGTGCCTTGGTTTAGGTAGGAGTATTTCAATATATTTGTGCAGGAGAGGTACTCCCTGAGTGAATGCATGTAGCAATTGTGTTCACTTGCATCTGATTTTATTTCAGGTCTATAAGGACTGTTCACATGGAGCTATTTCCTTAAAATCGTGGATCTCCTACCTCAGTCAATAAATACATCTAGAACTTTCTTCTTATTTGGCTTCTAAGAGACATTTAACTTCTTTATTTCTTCACCCAACTAAAGGGGGTATTGTATAGAATAGATAGATACATAAACAGTTGTTATGATCTGTGGGGTAGAATGGCCAAAGGCTCTCTAGCTGTGCAGAGTTTCGCCACAACAAACAAGAAAGGAGAATTTCCCATTACTTCTTAGCTTTGCAGGCTCAACTCTGAGCGAATCTGAACAGAAAATAATTTTGATTTAGATCTGAGCAAGATTTCACGCGTGACACAAACTGGCACCCAATGTAACATGGGGCTTGCAATGCACCTAAAATACAGAACTGCTGTAATTATCTTAGATGGTTACTTCACATCCGTTTTGTCTCTGTTAGTGTTGCACTTAGGAGCGGTACAAAAAAAGTTACTTCACATCTGTCATGCAACTACTGAAATTTGTCTCAACCATATCCCTGGGACGGATGCTAAACACAACAATATGGTACCTGGTTCTGGGGTAGGGTTTTCCCTTGTCACTCTTTGTTCCCACTTTCTGCTCTGAGACAAGACAACGCATAGTAACGGCTGTCACGCAACAAAACATTCGTTTCTCTCAGAAAACTGTGTCTGGGTTGTTGTTTTTATTTTGACTTTTCAGAAGCAAATTATCGAAAAAGAAAAATGTTATACCCCCCCCCCCAAAAAAAGGAAAAAGGAAGCTAGACAAATTCAGTGTTTGTCACGGTACAAGACCGTGAGGTAACATTTGTCACGAGACAAGTTATCACAACCATGGGAACACTGAAACAGGGACAAAACCACATGATCGCGACCAACGCTGTCATGGTACAAAACTAGTCGTGGAACAAAGAAGGATGTGAATTAACCGCCTTAGTGGTTTAGGTATCTGGTTGCAGAGCCAAAGGCTGTGAGTTCAGTTCTCCACTGTGTTTCCTTGGCTGGGGCTGAACTCGATGATTCATAGGGTTTCTTCCAGTTCTAAGATGATGACGACAACAACAATGATTATAAAATGGGGCTATGAAGAAAGTTGGAGTTTGACATGATCAGATACTACCAAACAGATACTACCAAAGTGGGCAGGTCTGTACAACACCCCCACAGAGTCTCATTTTCCCTAGACATGGATGTGAAAGCCACAAACTGTTTAACTGGAAATATTGTCAAGTACATCTAGATTAAAACACAGTGGCAATGAAGAAATAGACTCAAAGGTTTAAAGGTGAGCGAAGCCCAAAGAGGAAACAACAACAATATTAATCTAAACAACCTCCTATCAAACTTACCTAAAATCAGCTCTAGCTAGAGAGTAATCTCACAAAATAGCTCTCCTTTAAAGAGAGGCCATGTAAATTTAATCATCGCATCTTCTTGTACTACAAGGACTGTTGACAGGTTTGGGAAAACATATATCCTAAAACAGTCTGCCAATCTTCTTGTTTAGCAAATTCCAGGTCCATGTTTTTTGGATTAGCCAGGCAGACAAAGATTAAGATCGGGGCATAATAAGACAAATGACTACCAAAGGATCCAATCAGTACTCAGCCTGACAAGTAATCTTTTAAAAGATTATAGGTGAAAATAAAATAAACATAAAATGGAAAAAGGCAAAAATATGGTGGCACCTTAAATACTAATTGTTTAAAATGTGAACTTTTGTAGACAAGTCCATTTCATCAGACGTTAGAGAAGGAAACATACCACAGGCATAGTCACTGTTCAGTTTCAGTTCCAGAGTGAATCTTCTTTTTGTATCTGCCTAAACCCTTCAGGTGATCCTACCTGCTGGAGTTCCAACACTACAGAGCAACAAGACAGTCTAACTAAGGAATCTGTTTCTCTTTATTTATCTTCTGGGGTTATTTTCCTCATGAATTCATTCATTGGTGGCTCCTCAGTCTATCCCCACTTTCATATGTGTGCATGTGTTTGTGTGTGAGTTAGGAAAAGTTCCTTCCTTTGAACTCTCTCAGCCAAGTGAGTTTGCTTAGCTTTCCCCATATTAGTTAAATATTTCATTGTGATGTACAGTTGTGCCTTGAGATACAGGTGTCTCATGTCATTAAAAACTCCATCTGGAGCACAACACATCCTGGGAAGGAAAAACTTCCACAAAAACTCAAGACATGAAAATTTTCCTGAAGACTTCAATTCCTACGGTGCAATGTGCCCATTCGGGTCCATGATATGAAAATTTCACAATACAAAGTGTCCTGAGGAACAAATTAATTTTGTATCATGAGTTACCACTGTATTTTAAATCTGGTGTTCAATAAAATTTCCCTTCTGAATTGCTCTGTACAAGTCTGATTTACTTAATCTCATCTCTGTCAAGACTCACTATTGCCATCCCTCAAAGATCCCTTGTGGGTAGAGATGGGCATGAACCGAAAAAATGGCAATTCATTTTGCTTCGGTTCGTTTTGTTTCATTTCTAACAATTTTTAAAAAATACTCATTTTGTTGTTTGTTTTGATTCGCTATTCATTTTTTCCCTTCAAGCGACGACTGTTCAGCCCCTGGGGCTGGGTCGGTGCTCTTTTTAAAATTAAATTAAATTAAATTAAATTTTTATTTTATTTTTTACTGCTGACGACGTGGCCCGCGCTACAGCTGTAGCGTGGGCTGGTCAGCATTTTTTAAAAAAATGTTTGGTGGCCCGCGGGCCGGGTCCAGTGCTCACAGGCCAGTACCAGGGCCCACACGCCGGATCTTTTATTTTATTTTATTTTATTTTATTTTATTGGTATTTTTTAACTGCTGGCAGCTTTTTTTTCCTGGATGCCCCCTCCCTGCAGCCAGGAGGACCCACCAGACCAGGAAGGACCATCCAGGACCAGCAGCAGCAGAACCAGGTTGGAGACACCGGCAAACGAAATGAATCGAAATGAAATGGAAATTTCCATTTCGTTTCATTTTGTTTCTGTTACAGGGGGCAGTTTGTTATTCATTTCATTACGTAATGAAATGAATAACGAATAACAAAACGAACCAAAAGTTCATTTCGTGCCCATCTCTACTTGTGGGTGTTTCTTTGAACATGTATGAGTGCATGCATGTGCTCTCAACATATTTGATTGTACTGAATAATATATTCTGGTTGATATAGACTGTGAGAAGGGAGATATGAAGAATGCTAGAGAAAAACATGTCTATTATTAAATTACAAGGGAAAAGGAACAATGTGTGAATTTCACACTCCCAGTTAAGTTTATGAATTGGGAGGGAATGTTGGAGACAAAGACTGTTGGTGAATTGGGAGATAATTCCTCTAGATGCAGAAGTCACAGCCTTTTCACCTAAAGGCAGAAGAAAAACTGCACATGATCAACCTGAAGGAGAAGATATTCCAACAGCAATCTCCATCCCTGAAATAGGTCTTTCAACTGAATTGCAACATCATCTATTAACTAAAGCTTTTTAAAATGAAAACACAACTGGGGTTGCAGCAACAGATCTCAAAAAGAAATGTATTATGTTCTTTGGAGAGTACAAGCCAAGGAATTAGTGGGAGATGATGAAATACAAGAAAATACAGATATGTCCAGAAAATGCTTTGCAATACTGGAAGCAGGAATATTTTTCAATTTGAGCTCAAAGCAAAATTTTATGAGATGTGTAAGCATGCTAAGGAGCTTCCTTCAAGATACCTAAACTCACTGTATGCTTTGGCTATTGAAATTCTTGAAGAAAAAGGGATCACAGAAAATAATTTAACTTGAATATGCAGGAACAGTTTGTTACAGGTTGCAAGCATGAGGCCTTGTTCTCCACTTTCAAAATCAGAAATACAGGCTCTAGCAAGAAGCCAAAGGGAGTATCTTTTGTAGAGCTCATTTATGTAATAAGATATTTAGAAAGAGAAACCTTGGACAAACAAGAAAGAGACAGACTTATGGGCAGTTTAGACGGCTGTTTGGAGTGCTGCAGGCAGGACTGGATTTATGTATAGGCTAAGTAGGTCTTGAAATCTAGGGGGGGGCTCCACAACTCTGCCCCTCCAGCAGGGAGTCTCGCCTCTTCCTGAATTGGAAACCAAGTCACTTCCGGTTCCCCAAAAAGCATTTCTGAGTCCTCTGACCTGTCCAGAAAGGGCCTTGGAGGCCCCCAAAGTGCTTTCTAGCAATCTGGAGGTCACTTCTGATTGCTGTATATGAACCGCGAAAGGGCAGGGGTTACTGTACTGTAGTTAATTATTAGCCTATGTTTTTGCATCATTACCTAGCCTCCTAACTGCACGTGTCTTCGAGAAAATTATTTTGAATGCTTTTGGTGATTTTGGGAGTTTATAGTGGTACCGTGAATTATGAATGCCCCAAGTTACGAAAAGTTTGAGTTATTAATAGAAATCCACCGGTATAGGAAAAATGTGAGTTACAAAAAAAAAAAAATCTTATCCTAAAAAGTGATTTCCCACAGGAATGCATTGGAAATGGATTAATTCATTCCAGATGCTAGAAAAGAGACAAAAACACCCATGTGTTTTGTGCAAAACTCTTTATAAATTGCACTTTAAAAACATGCACCCTGCACAGGGACATGACTGATCCAGAATAAACATTTCAAACAACACACATCAAATTTTTTGAACATGCTACAGAGCAATTCAGTGCACTTTAAAGACATGCACATGTACATGTCTTTAAAGAGCACTTTATAAAGGGTTTTGCACACAAAAATTGGTATTTTTATCTTTTTTCTAGCCTCCAGAATGAATTAATCTGTTTCCAATGCATTCCTATGGAAAACTGCATTTTGAGTTAAGAAAATTTCAAGTTAAGAAAATGCATTCAGAACAGATTAATTTCTTAACTCAAGGTTCCACTATATAAACTTTTGAAAATATCTAGATTGGAAAATGACACTTTGCATAGGGTTGGCTTGTTGGACGTGACAGAATAGTCTCCATCTTTTGTTTGCATTACTTTGGGTTGGGTAGTTTAGTTAAAATGGCCATTCATCCTAGGAAGTAGGGAAAAACACTCTGGGTAGGCCTAAAAATCCCAGATGCCTCTATGACGGTTACTTCACGTCCTTCCTCGAGCCGAGGTGAACTTGCCTCCGTGTTAAAATCGGTTTTAGTCACGTGACCGAATGCCGGTTCTGCTCCTGTTTCTCTGTACTCACGGGCATGCTGATTGAAACCGGCAGTACTTTAACCGCATGTCCTTGATCCTTACCTGGCGGTAAGGAACAAACACAAACCAGGGTGAACTGTTCGAGGAAGAATCTTGGTCGATAAGCGGGGGAAATGGATTCATAAGAAGGAGTTATAATTCCTGTTGTTCGATACATCGAAATACCGATGTTCCTCCCCCCTTCTCAACCAAAAAAAAAAGTAATCGCACTAAGTATTTTCTCGATGCGGATTAAGAGGAACCGCATGTCCCCTGGGGGGCGGATCGAGAAGCGGATTGAAAAGATTCCCGAGCTCCAGGATTGATTTGATTTGATTTGATTTGATTTATTTAGCTTGTATGCCGCCCACTACCCAAAGGTCTCTGGGCGGCTCACAATAAGAATAAACAGTTAAAACATCAAATACAATAAAATTAAAACAATAAAACATGTAGATGCAATAAATACAATACATTAAAAACACACCACTAAAATTGCCATCAGGGCCCACAATCATTAGTTAAAAAACTTTTGGAATAGGAGGGTTTTTACCTGGCGCCGAAATGTTAGCAACGTCGGTGCCAGGCGAGTCTCATATGGGAGGGTATTCCATAGTCTGGGGGCAGTTGCTGAAAAAGCCCTATTCCTGCAAGCCATCCCCTTCACCTCCTTAAGGGATGGCTCTTTCAGGAGGGCTCCCTGACTAGATCTTAATTGCCGGGTAGGTTCATATGGAAGGAGGCGGTCCTTCAGGTATCTAGGTCCTAAGCCGTTTAGGGCTTTATATGTCAAAACAAGCACTTTGAATTGGGCTCGGGCAGCAACTGGTAACCAGTGAAGGTTATACAGAATCGGCGTGATGTGTTCCTTGGTGGCCCTACCACTCACCAGCCGTGCCGCACGATTCTGAACCAGTTGCAATCGCCGAACCGTCTTCAGAGGCAGCCCCACGTAAAGCGCATTACAGTAATCTATACGGGATGTTACCAGTGCATGTGTAACTGTCATGAGGCTCCGTTCATCTAGGTAGGGGCGCAGCTGGTATATATTCCGCAGCTGGAGAAAGGCACCCCTGGCCACCGAGTCCACCTGGGCTTCCAGAGTTAGACCGGGGTCCAGGAGCACCCCCAAGCTACGGACCCTGTCCTTTAGGGGAGTGCAACCCCATCCAGAACAGGGAAGTGGCCCTCTAGCCTGTCTGACGAAGCACCCACTAACAGCACTTCCGTCTTGTCTGGATTGAGTTTCAATTTATTAACCCTCATCCAGTCCATTATCTGGCCCAGACACGAGTTCAGAACAGAAACCGCCTCACCTGGATTGGTGGAGAACGAGAGGTAGAGCTGAGTATCATCAGCATATTGCTGACTCCTCAGCCCAAACCTCCTGATGACCTCTCCCAGCGGTTCCATGTAGATGTTAAACAGCATGGGGGATAGTATTGAGCCCTGTGGAACCCCATGACGTAAACGCCAAGGGGCAGAGCTACTATCCCCCAGCACCACCTTCTGGACACGGTCAGCCAGGAAGGATCGGAACCACCGCAAAGCGGTGCCTCCAACTCCCAACCTGGCCAGCCTATCCAGAAGGACACCATGGTCGATGGTGTCGAAAGCCGCTGAGAGGTCCAGGAGTATCAACAGGGTTGCACTCCCCTATCTCTCTCCCGGCAAAGGTCATCGTACAGGGCGACCAAGGCAGTCTCTGTTCCAAAACCCGGCCTGAAACCAGATTGAAATGGATCTAGAAAATCCGTTTCATCCAGCAGCGCCTGGAGCTGTCCGGCCACCACCCGCTCCAACACCTTGCCCAAATAAGGAAGGTTCGCTACTGGTCGGTAGTTGACCACCAGTCCTGGGTCCAGGTTAGGTTTTTTTAGGAGTGGTCTGATTACTGCCTCTTTTAAGGCAGCAGGGACCACTCCCTCTCTTAAAGAGGCATTTACAGCTTCTTGGACCCAGGTGCGAACCCCTTGGCAGATCTTTCAATTAGCCAAGAAGGGCAAGGTTCGAGCAGCGTGGTGGTGGAACGGACAGATCCAAGCACCCTGTCCACATCCTCGGGTCTCAACAATTGAAACTCATCCAATAACACTGGACCTAAGCACGGTGCACTGGACACATCCCTTGATACTGTATCAATAGTGGAGTCCAGTTCACTGCGAATCTGAGCAATTTTTCCCTCAAAGTGAACAGCAAACTCCTCACAGCGTGCCGCCGAATGGTCCTGGGCCTCCACCCTATCTCCTGGCTGAAGAAGTTCCCGGACCACCCGAAACAGCTCCGCTGGACGGCACTCTGAGGAAGCAATACGGTTGGCGAAATACTGCCTTTTCGCCAACCGTATAGCCACGGAATAGGCTCGATAATGGGCTCTAAGCCGTGTTTGATCAGACTCACTGCGATATTTTCTCCACTTGCGCTCCAGCCGTCTCCCCTCCCGCTTCATTGCCCGCAACTCAGATGTATACCACGGAGCTGTCCGGGCTCTGCGTAGGGGAGAGGGCGCTTAGGTGCGATCATGTCAACTGCCCGGTCATCTCCCTATTCCATAAGGTGACCTGAGCTTCGACAGGAGCGCCCGATCATGTCAGCTGGATAATCCCCAGAGCTTTCAGGAAACCATCCGGATCCATTAGTCTCTGAGGGCGGATCAACTTAATGGATCCCCCACCCTTGCAGAGGGTTGGAGTAGCTAATAGCCTAAACTTGACCAGGAAGTGGTCTGACCATGACAATGGAGTCAAAGCCAACCCCTCCACATCCAAACCACCATCCCCAGTCCCGTTGAGAATACTAGGTCCAGGGTATGACCCTTCTCATGTGTTGGGCCGATGACATGTTGAGACAGCCCCATGGTTGTCATGGCGGCCATGAAGTCCTGAGCTGCTCCAGTTAAGGTAGCCTCGGCATGGATGTTGAGATCCCCAGTACCAACAGTCTGGGGGTCTTCAACACCAGGTCCGAGACCACCTCTGTCAGCTCAGGCAGGGAGACTGTTGGAATGCAGCAGGGTGGGCGGTACACCAACAGAATCCCCAATCTGTCTCGTGAGCCCAACACACAATACAGGCCCTCCAGACCTTTTCCCAAGGAAACAGGAAGCCTGGCCAAGGAAATGGAACTCCTGTAGACTATAGCAACTCCACCTCCCGGCCCACCGGGTGACACTGGTGCTGGACTGAGTACCCAGGTGGGCATAGCTGGGAAAGGGGACTCCACCCTCCTCTCCCACCCAGGTCTCAGTAATACATGCCAGGTCAGCACCCTCATCCAAAATGACATCATGGATGAGGGTGGTCTTATTTTGTACTGACCTGGCATTTAACAACAGCACCATGGTGGCCCGTGGGCTCGCTGACATGGTCACCTGATTCCTTCTGGCTAGAAGTGGGACCAGAAGTGGGGATAGATGTAAAATATCTAACCCCTCTTCTCCTACGCAGGCATGTTCCACTCCTACCACCATACCTTCCCCTACCCAGCACAATTTCAATGGCTGCCCCTCCATTGCCCTCCCCCTTCCTGTTCTTTCAGTTCCATTGTGGGTCCCTACCACCTACACCTAATGGCAAAAAAACAAAAAGCAAAAAATAAAAATAAAAACAAAAACAAAAACAGATGCACCTAACAATTCAGCTAAAAAGCCTTAGGTGGGAGTCCCTCTTCTTCAGCCCCGCCCTTCTGATGTTGTCTGGCCCTGCCTCTCCAGGTGTCCCTCTCACCGACGCCGGAGTAGCAGGAAAGGAGCAGTCGAAGAGGAAAGGCAACTCCTCCAGGCTTAGTCCAGTAGCAGCAGCAGCAAGAGTGTTTGCTGGATGATGTTGTGGCTGCCAGGAGCTGAGGTCAGCTAAAAAGCCTTAGGTGGGAGTCCTCTCTTCTTCAGCCCCGCCCTTCTGATGTTGTCTGGCCCTGCCTCTCCAGGTGTCCCTCTCACCGACGCCGGAGTAGCAGGAAAGGAGCAGTCGAAGAGGAAAGGCAACTCCTCTAGGCTTAGTCCAGTAGCAGCAGCAGCAAGAGTGTTTGCTGGATGATGTTGTGGCTGCCAGGAGCTGAGGTCAGCTAAAAAGCCTTAGGTGGGAGTCCCTCTTCTTCAGCCCCGCCCTTCTGATGTTGTCTGGCCCTGCCTCTCCAGGTGTCCCTCTCACCCCGCTTTGATGGGAATCTCTCACCCCGCTTTGAGCGCAGTTCAGGGGGCGTGGTCGGGGTGAACTCGGATTGACCCCACAAGGACGTGAGGTTCCGTTCCTTTGAACTCAGATTGACCCCACAAGGACGTGAGGTTCCGTTCCTTCGAACCGGTCTCCAGCAGGGCCGCAAATTGCAGCGAGAGGGACGTGAAGTATCAGCCTATGGCTGAAAGGTGCGGGAAAGCCAGGAGTGGAGTCAGAAGATATAATGCTCCAGCCAGCCTGGGAAGATGGAGTTGTCTTGCAGTCCTCAGCATGGCCAGGAGGCTCTTGGTGCATGTTGCCCACAGGCAGACAGAGAGGCTTTGGGGATCAGGGAAGGCAGCAGTAGAAAGGGATCATCAGAGGGATCCAGAACTACCTGTAGAAGGCAGGAGGCCAAGCTGCAGGATGGTCTAACTCAACCTCATCCTGAAAAAGTCCAAAAATGTGTAAGTGCCAGCCCTCCAGGAGAACCCCCAAAGTTAGGGATTTTCATCTCCAAACCCTGGAAGTCCACCAGAGGGGTCTCACTGCCCCTCTTGGCATAGGGAGGTCAGTGAGTGGTAGCAGCCACTGAAGAGTGACAGAAGCCCATATTACACATCCCAGGCAATATAATTTGTAAACTTAAGTTGTTGTTTTTAAGAATTACATTGCAACTTCATTTCCCTATAAATCAATGCTCATTCCCCAAAAGATTTATTGCAAAAGGTTTTCAGCGTTACTTTTAACATGTATGCATTTTTAACCATTAGGGTATTTCACAATAATATCTTATGTCCTTTAGAGGAGAAATTGTGAATTGCAGAATTTTAAACACCCTCCATCATCCTTGGCTTCACTCAAGTTTGTTTATAACACTCTTCCATTTTCTTCTTAGTCATGAGGGTGGGGGATTGGGAGGGGCCTCACAAGTGGAGTAGTCTAGGGCCTCTCTTCATCTAAATCTGGCCCTGGCTGCAGGGATGGGCTGCTGCAATCCTAAAGACAGCAACCAAACAATGAATATGCACACCAGACCACCCCCAGAGCATTCCCACCTGCACCTTTCTGGCCCCTATTAAGAGGCTTCTGTTTTTCAGGCATGGGTAGGATCATTCTAGCATATATTAATGCTGGTCCCAACTCAAGCTAGGATTTCCTCTTTCCATTTCCCAACATTGTGAAGAGACTTAATAAGTGAGCCACTTCAGGATACTGGCAGATGAATAACTTCTCCTTCTCAGCAAAGGGCAGGGGAAGTGAAAACAAAATTTTGACTGCATGTAGACTATTGCTGATGTACTATATCAGTTTGATTAAAAAAAAAACCCCACACATTTGCCTTGCCTTAAAAGGGTAAGAAGCCACCCACTGTCAAATCCATGGCAGTGGCTTTAGCTACATGTAGTTTCCCAACTGCCCCTTTAAGAGAAGGCAAAGAAGATATTATAAAAATATTTTTATAACTTAAGCAGCACATCTACTATAGTCTGTATACAGTAAAAAAATCTTTTTCACTTCCCCTGCCCTTTGTTGATCAGGGGAAAAGATTCATTTGCTAATATCCTGAAGTGGTTCACTTATTAAGCCACTTTGTAATATTGGCAAGAGCAATTTCCATGTGAACTGTCAGACTTCATTGATTGTTCCCAAGCAGTCACACTAGCTTGATCCCTGCTGCTAGTGTAGCTGTGTCCTCGAACAAGAACTGCATGAAATGGGAAAGCCTTAATGTAAGGAAGAAACAGAGAAAATTGCAGAAAGAACACTAAAGGAATCCTATGACAGGGAAGTAGACTGGAAAACTAAATATTTAGAATCTGAGGGAGAAATGGCCAAAATCAATCTGATGACATAAAAAAGGGCCACCACCACCCCCAAACCTATGGGCAGAAGGTCTGTACTGTACTAACTAGAGAGCACAGCAGGAATTACAGCAGTTCAGCCGTGGAATAAAATGATACTTCAAGAAAAATTGTGCTAACACACCTAACTTAAATTTAGTTTATCAGAAATGAAAGAAAAGTCCAGGAAACCCAAAACAAGCAGATGCAAAACAATATAGACAAGCTGCAGTATGTGGGTGTATGAAAAGATTATCAAAAAGGAGATTGAAAATAAAATAGCGAACATTATAATGCCTTTATACAAAACAATAGTAAGGCCCCACCTGGAGTATTGTGTACAATTCTGGTCACAGTCATCTCAAGAAAGACATAGTGGAACTGGAAAAGGTGCAGAAGAGAGCGAATAAAATGATTACTTCCAACCATCACACATCCCTTATGAAGAAAGGCTAAAACATTTGGGCCTCTTTTGTCTGGAAAAAATGTGCTTGAGGGGGATCATAGATTGAGACATACAAAATAATGCAGGGCATGAGTAAAGTGGATAGAGGGAAGCTCTTCTCTCTCTCCCAAAATGCCAGAACTATGGGACATACACTCAAATTGAGGGCTGGGAGAGTAAGAACTGACAAAAGAAAATATTTTTCACCCAGCGCATTGTAAGTCTATGGAACTCCCTGCCACAGGATGTGGTGATGGCATCTGGCCTGGATGCCTTCAAAATTTTGTCATTGGACAGATTCCTGGAGTTTTAAAAGTCCATCACAGGTTACAAACCATGATGGAGATGTGTAATCTCCAGGCTTTTTCAACCAGGGTACACTTCAAGGGCCAGATGCAGGGGAGTGGTATCAGGAGACAGATATCTAGTCTCCTAACCTCCCAAACGCATCTGGTGGAGCCGCTGTGAGATACAGGAAGCTGGACTAGATGGGCCTTTGGCCTGATCCAGCATGGCTCTTCTTATGTTCTTATGTTCTATGTTCTTATGTTAGGGCCTGAATGCAATGATTTTCTATATTTTTGTGGGGTGGGGAAATGCAGGTGTTTAATAGATACAGGGCCCCACATCAACCTGTAAGATATTGCACAAAAATCACCTATCTCACAGCGAGCTGAAGCCCATTGGTGACATGCTGGAAATAGAAGGAGCTGGAGCACAGTCAGTCCCTTTTTATAGGATGCCCAAGGATAGAACTGCAAGTCCTATATGATAAGGAATGAAGGATGGATATGAGATTCCAACCATCACACATCCTGATCAATGCACGGAACAAAGAGTGTCTGCTATTGTTGGAAAAAATGTACTGAAATAGATCATAGATTTCAATTTTGATGGAAGGTAGAGATGGAAAATAAGAGGAAGAAAGGAAGAAAACTTGACAACCATCCAGCTGGTAGATCCCATACACTGCCAGGATTACAGGTGCCAAGATGAGACTTACAAGCTGCAATTCTATTGGACCCTCAGTAGTAGCAGGACCACCCAGATCAGCTGTTTCCCCCAGACTAAGAATAGCAGTGGGTGTTAAAATGTTAACTAAAAGGGTTGTGTGTTTATATCACTCTTGGTTTGTCATACATAAAACACATTTTGTCATGTTTGGTTTTGCAGTACTAAGTTTTAGAAACATATATACTAAGAGTTATACACAGAGAGTTATACATCTAGAAGACTCTTAAGATTAGTATGGACATTTTTCAAAAAATGCTTGTACACTTTAGAAAAGCTAGTTCACTTTACTCTGAGAGGTTAGGACCAATTTATTTGTTACAGATAACCTACCATTTGAAGTGTCGACTTGAGAAAGTTTACCAAATGAAGAACAACAGAAAATACTATTTTAAAAATGACATACCTGCTTTTACAGGTCTTGTATTCTACTTTAAGAATGGGTTTGCAGGACTCAACTTTTTTCCCGTCTCTTTGAACTTTACCTAT
This sequence comes from Phrynocephalus forsythii, assembly GCA_029282475.1. Classification (NCBI taxonomy): domain Eukaryota; kingdom Metazoa; phylum Chordata; class Lepidosauria; order Squamata; family Agamidae; genus Phrynocephalus; species Phrynocephalus forsythii. The sequence goes on from JAPFRF010000011.1 coordinate 5,501,343, forward strand.
AGAAGGCATATAGGAAAGGGAAAGTCTTATTTCTCTGTAAGGCTAGTGATTTGCAAACGTATACTTACTATACTGGCTGTCTCATTTCCTTTCCATTGCTCTCACAGGTAGGGATGACCAAAACAAAAAACTTCTCATTCTCACAATAGTAAGGCCGCACCTGGAGTATTGTGTACAATTCTGGTCACCGCATCTAAAGAAAAGCATAGTGGAACTGGAAAAGGTGCAGAAGAGAGCGACCAAAATGATTACTGGCCTGGGGCACCTCCCTTATGAGGAAAGGCTACAGCATTTGGGCCTCTTTAGTCTGGAAAAAAACTTCACCCATTAGGGATATGATTGAGACGCTTTAAAATATTGCAGGGCATGAGTCAAGTGGATAGAGGGAAACTCTTCTCCATGGCTCTCTTCTAATAATACAGAACTAGGGGACATACACTCAAATTGAGGGCTGGGAGAGTAAGAACAGACAAAAGAAAATATTTTTTCACCCAGCGCGTTGTTAGTCTATGGAACATCCCTGCCACAGGATGTGTTGATGGCATCTGGCCTGGATGCCTTCAAAAGGGTCTGATTGGACTTGATTCCTGGAGGAAAAGTCCATCACAGGTTACAAACCATGATGGAGATGTGTAATCTCCAGGCTTAAAATCAGGGTTTGGGAGGAAAGGGCCAGATGCAGCAGTGGGAGTGGTACCAGGAGACAGATATCTGGTCTCATGTGCTCCCAAACGCATCTGGTGGGGCCACTGTGAGATACAGGAAGCTGGACTAGATGGGCCTTTGGCCTGATACAGCAAGGCTCTTCTTATGTTCTTATGTTCTTATGTTCTCGTAGACTGTGATCTGACGGGCTCCTTGGCTCACAAAGTTCTCTTTGTTTTGCAATGGAGAAGGAATTATCCCTAAATAAAAAGGTTTCTGCACACCAAGATTTAGCAAATTATGTGGCATTTATATGCATGTTGGTGTGTACAAACCAGGGTTAACAATACAATGCTTATCAAGCCAAACACAAAACACAGAGAGAGAGACATACACGAAGAAAGAAAGAAAAAGAAAAAAGACAAAATTTTTTGCTGTACTACCTTTAAGACTAAGGCTGTGGTCACACCTGGGTTTCGATCCTGATCTTCTGAATGTCCGGCTTTTCCTCTTCGTCCCATCAAGTGATTTAAATGTGGGACAAGAGTTCTCACGTCAAAAGCTATTTTTTTATTTTAAAGTGCAGTTCAGCCTCCTTGGCCAGCAGGTGGCACTAGTATTTGAAAAAAGGGACCACTTTGCTGTGGGAAATTAATGCTTGTAGGACTGGATAGAGCTTCCTGTTTCTCAGAAGGTGAAAATAAATTAAAAAAACCCACAGCCCATTGGCCCCAGGAATAGCCAAAAACAGAAAGAAAAAGAAATCCGGATCATCAGCGTGGTCCCACGGCGTCTGCCTCCTTAAAAGCTGGATTTTCAAAGCAAAGCAAAAAGTTCCCTACCTCGTAGGTGAGTCACAGAAACCTCGCTTAAGGGATCATTACCGGGTTTTCTTTTTTCTTTTTTTCCCAAAAGACCGGTGGCCATGGGGACGACATTTTTGGACTCGGTTTATTTAGTAATTTAAACTGCTTTTAAAGGGATATGGGACCGAGCCCTAACTGCTATGTTTTAATGTGCTTTTGTAGGGAGACCACTTCCGCCATTAGTTTTTAAGGTGCCACTACATTTTAGTCTGCTTTATTTTATTTTATTTTTCATTTTGTATTTGGCCTGATGCGCTAGCATGGCTACTGCTTCTAATGATACAAGCCAGGGACTCAGGAGGAGGTGAAAGTGGCCTGAGAAGAAGGTGTAATAATCAACTGGCCATTACACATTCTTTTCCTTTCTAGTGCTTTCCAAACATCTTTATTACTTACTTGGGGCATGTCCAGATAGGCCCTTTTGGTGCAGGCTGGTACAGGCTAAATAGCTGCAGGCTGGTACAGGCTAAATAGGGTCTGATAGGGTTCAGGGGAGGAATGATATGCCTTTTGGTGCAATCTTGGCATCCCAATGACATATTGAACTCTAACAAACATATTTCCAGTACATCTTGAAATGACAGGTTTGTGCAAAGCCAGGGTTTGGGAGGAAGAGGGGATTTAGGTAAAGCTGGAAAAGATGGCCAGCACAGAGAAAGAGAGAGAGAGAGGCAGGCTATGTGTGGCAGTGGAAGGGGAGAAAAAGCAGCCAACAGAGATGAGCACAAAGCCCAAATCGGAAGCGCAGCACCACAGGTGCCATGCTCAACCTCCCCCTCCTCCACCACTGGGAGGCCCACTCACCTTGGGCAGCACCACACAGGGGCTCTTCCACACCCGAGGTGTGTCATTTGGGCCAGGATCTTGGACTACCCCTCCCTGCCTCCTCAGGCAGCCAGGCAGCTGTTAGCCATGTAAGGATTCTCGTTGTCCTCTTCGGATTGGCCGGATTGACGGACTAAACTGGAGCGTACCAGCCCACAACAAAAAATAGAAGGCCCTGAGAGGAGCTCAAAAAAGTGTGTTGTGGGTTGTACTGTGGGCAAATTGTCCTACTTGTCATGTGACTGACATTAAAAAGCAAAATCCAGTCCATCCCAGCAACACAACAAGGAGTGGGACAAATGTCCATTGGGACATGCCCTTACTTTTATTGGAGGAATCAAATAGGTGGCCTTCAAGGGAGATGAATTCACAGATATTTGATCCTAAGAACATAAGAAGAGCCATGCTGGATCAAGCCAAAGGCCCATCTTGTCCAGCTTCCTGTATCTCACAGTGGCCTCACCAGATGCGTTTGGGAGTGCATGAGACTAGATATCTGCCCCAGCCCAGCCCTATATGAGAGTGCTTTGCTACCCTACTTTGTGATCTGTTCCAAGAACTGCTCATGTAGCCTAGGCACGGCCGGTGACAGGCTTTTTTGTGCCCTAACAAGACTAACTACTTGCCCGCCCCCCACACCAATTTTCAAAAACAGACACGTTATAGGAAAAACAGAAAGTACAAAAGTTGAAATTGTGAAAAAATAATTTAAAAAAACTGACAGAACAAGTAATATAACTCCTCTGAGTTTCAGTTCTGTGCCCCTCTGAGGCCTGTTTTGCACCCCTCTCAGGTCTGTGCTACCTAGTGGTAAGTTTGGCCCTGAGCCTAGGCACCACTTGTGTGCCTTTGTATGAGTACCTTAAGCAGCTGGGCTTGCTGGCTAGAGTGCTGCTGAACATGGCAGCTCATCAGTCAGCCCATCACTTTAGAACTTTTTAAAAGAAGGAAGGACCCAATGTCCCTGCTGTACCCTTCATAACAGTCCTCTAGATTAGCAGCTACGATGAATAATTAAAGAAAAATGCCAAATAAGCATGGTAAAAGGCAAAATAACAAACCAAAATACTTCTTTATGGTCAGTATTAGGCTTGCTATCAATGTTTCATAACGAAACCTTGTATTTGTTGCATAAATATCTAATAATCACACTTTTTCATTCGTCTGGAGCAGTAATTGTATCACAGTGGAAAACTTTGTCTAACTTATATGTTTCTTAAAAACCTTCTAAATTTGTTGCTGCATAGTAAACATATTTATTTTTAAAAGAAAATAAAAAGGAACCCACCCACCCACAAATGCTGCAGGCTTTCCATTATATTTCCACAGGGAACAAGTTGCTAAGGCTGAATTGGGATTAAAGCTATGTCAAATATAAGGAACAAGCGGCTCTATTTGCCTAAAATAAAACCAGTCTACATGCTAATTTTAGCTGTTCATTAGATGGGGTTCATGATGATGCTCAGATCAACCCCTTTTAATGAGTATCAGCAGTTCTTAACAGGATTGGGTGTCTTACCATGTGGGATGGTGATCTGGAAAGGCCTGCTGGGACTTTTTAGATTCCACAGGGTCAAACTTCCATCAGAATGACTACACATGAACTGCTTCCCTTCGTTATGCCATGCAATAGAATGAATAGCCTAAAATAAACAATAGCAAGAACACATATGACTTTTGATTCACTAATACAACTATTAGATGCAGGGCTCAAAATCCTCAAAGTTAAGAATCTTTTCTCTGCTGTCTGAGCTTGTTCTTCTTAATGTTTAGCTGACAACATTCAGGAGGAGACATAGTGCTCTCCCAGAAACTTTGGGGACAAAATCCTAAGTTCCTAACCCCAACTATTGAAGCATGACTTTTCTTTTAATAGCTACAAAGATATGTTTCCATTACATACCTTATATTTCAAGGTGGATCACACTCCTTGGAGGCTCTGAGTACTGGGTCCATTTTGCTCGGTTTACACTGCAAAAGGTGCTTCAAGGGAAGTCCCATAGAGCTTTGTGGCGCAGTGGTTAAACTAGAGATGGGTGTTTTGTTTCGGACTGGTTTCAAAACGAAACACAGCAGCACAGCTGGTGCTTGGAACCCAGTCCCACCCTTTGGAACCAAATCAACCACTGTCTTACCTTGCTCTAGTTCATGCTGCGTGAAAATTCAAGCAGAAAACAACCTCTGAGCATCATCTTTCCCCCTTCCCTGGCGCTGGCCAATCAGACTGGGAGGCAAGATGATGCATGTCTTTGCAAAGCTCTCTCTCCTCCACCCCCACCTTTTTCATGCATGGATCCATACATTGCACCATTAAATCTCCAGCAGCTGAAGCTGATAGGACATGTTCTTCCTTTGTCAGTTTCCAGGAAGTGGGGCTGGTGTGTGTGTGTGTGTGTGTGTGTGTGTGTGTGTGTGTGTGTGTGTGTGTGTGTGTGTGTGTGTGTGTGTGTGTGTGTGTGTGTGTGTGTGTAGCTGTCCAGCTATTAGCCAAATCGTGGCATAGGAATGAAGATTGGGGGCCCTTTCCGTCCCCTAGGGAGGATGGGAGCCCAAATCTTCCCCTCTCAGCCGCTGTCCAGCCTCCGTCACCTCCCTGCCCCCCCTCCAGGTACCTTTCACACTTGCTGGGCTTGACTGGTTATGGCTCCGGGCACATCCACAGAGAGGGGCATCCTCTCTTTCTCGCTCCCCAGGAGCTGTGGGCGGCCGCAGAGAACTATGGACCTGGCAGTGGCTGCTGTGGAAGGGCCTGGCAGCCGCTACCCAGCGCTTTCACAACTGCCACCACTGGGTCTGGACGCCTGTATTCACTCTATTAGATGCATAGACTTTTCCCTTTACTTTTTTGGGGGGTGAGGTGCATCTTATAGAGTGAAAAACATAGTATTTTAAAACCAGAGAAAGATGTTACAAGTATGAGCTCGTATAGGCCAATATCATCAATTAATCAAGATGTGAAAATATTCATGGCAATTTTGCCAAAGAGATTAAATACATTTATAGGCAAATATATTGCTAAAGCTCAAAATAGATTCCTACCAAGGAAGATAGATGGCAGACCCAATGAGATTTTTGAATGAAATGCATGTAGCAAAAGAACTAAAAATGAAAGCAGTTGTTAGACATATTTAAGACCTTTGATTTAGTGTAATGGGAGACATTAAAAGTTTTGTGTAGACTGCTAGGATTTGATACACACTTTAACTACATAATACAATAACTATATTCAGAGAATATTACAGCAGTTAATAATGGTGTAACAGAGAAAGTATCACTAAGCTGAGGAATGAGACAGGGTTGCCCTCTTTCTCCAGTCTTATTTACATTTATAATTGAGTTATCAGCAAATGCAGTAAGAGAGGATTAAGGAATAGGTGGTACAGGAGACAAAGAGGAAAATAATATAAACTTATTTGTAAATAATTGCCTCAGTCTGGAATATCTTATAAATATCTTATAAATATCTTATAAATGGGGCACATTTCTACTTTTGTGTCCCAGTTGATCAGTGAGGCTACAAAATAAAACAGGCTGAACTGTGCTTTCATCATTGTAAGGCTAATTACACTGGTGACAATGAGGCCTGTAATAAGACTTCCTGGGGTAGGAACTGGCAAGCCACCCCGGTATCCTTGCCAAGAACATCCCATGGTCAGAAACAAAAGGCTAAAAGATATGACGCTGGAAGATGAGCCCCTCAGGTCGGAAGGTGTCCAACATGCTACTGAGGAAGAGCGGAGGACAAGTACAAGTATCTCCAGAGCTAATGAAGTGGCTGGGCCAAAGCCGAAAGGACGCTCAGCTGCAGACGTGCCTGGAAGAGAAAGGAAAGTCCAATGTTGCAAAGAAATATACTGCATAGGAACCTGGAATGTGAGATCTATGAACCAGGGTAAGCTGGATGTGGTCAAACGTGAGATGGAAAGAATAAACATTGACATCCTGGGCATCAGTGAACTTAAATGGACAGGAATGGGTGAATTCAGTTCAGATGACTATCACATCTACTACGGTGGGCAAGAATCCCATAGAAGAAATGGAGTAGCCTTCATAGTCAACAATAGAGTGAGAAAAGCAGTGCTGGGATACAACCTAAAAAATGATAGAATGATCTCGGTACGATTCCAAGGCAGTCCTTTGAACATCACAGTAATCCAAGTTTATGCACCAACTACCGGTGCTGAAGAGTCTGAGATTGACCAATTTTATGAAGACTTACAAGAACTTCTAGAACTGACACCAAAGAAAGATGTTCTTCTCATCATAGGGGATTGGAATGCTAAAGTAGGGAGTCAAGTGATAAAAGGAATAACTGGCAAGTTTGGCCTTGGAGTTCCAAATGAAGCAGGGCAAAGGCTAATTGAGTTTTGTCAAGAGAACAAGCTGGTCATTGCAAACACTCTTTTCCAACAACACAAAAGGCGACTCTACACATGGACATCACCAGATGGACAATACCGAATCAGATTGACTATGTTCTCTGCAGCCAAAGATGGAGGAGCTCTATACAGTCAGCAAAAACAAGACCTGGTGCTGACTGTGGCTCAGATCATCAGCTTCTTATTTCAAAATTCAAACTTAAACTGAAGAAAGTAGGGAAGATCACTGGGCCAGTCAGGTATAACCTAAGTCAAATCCCACATGAATACACAGTGGAAGTGAAGAATAGATTCAAGGAACTAGATTTGGTGGACAGAACACCTGAAGAACTATGGATGGAGGCTTGTAACATTGTACAGGAGGCTGCAATGAAAAATATTCCAAAGAAAAGAAAATGCAAGAAAGCAAAGTGGTTGTCCAACGAGGCCCTACAAATAGCGGAGGAGAGAAGGGACGCAAAATGCAAGGGAGAAAGGGAAAGATACAGAAAATTGAATGCAGACTTCCAAAGAATAGCAAGGAGAGACAGGGCGGCCTTCTTGAATGAACAGTGCAAAGAAATAGAGGAAAACAACAGAAAGGGAAAAACCAGAGATCTGTTCAAGAAAATTGGATATATTAAAGGGGCATTTCGTGCAAAGATGGATATGATAAAGGACAAAAATGGTAGGGACCTAACTGAAGCAGAAGAGATCAAGAAGAGATGGCAAGAATATACAGAAGAATTATATCAGAAAGATCTGGATGTCCCTGATAACCAAGATAGCGTAATTGCTGACCTGGAGCCAGACATCCTGGAAAGTGAAGTCAAGTGGGCCTTAGAAAGCATTGCAATCAACAAGGCCAGTGGAGGTGACGGCATTCCAATTGAACTCTTTAAAATCTTAAAAGAGGATGCTGTGAAGGTGCTGCATAAGATATGCCAGCAAATTTGGAAAACCCAGCAGTGGCCAGAGGACTGGAAAAGATCGGTCTAGGGCTTCCGGTTTAATGGCCGACTGCATAAGACGCTAGGGGAATTCCTCCGTGAGTTCCCCAGAGCACACAGGGGGTTTAAAGAGTTGCGCAAAGGCTACGCAAACTCTAAAAACCTCAGGGGGGTGCCCTGAGGGGTTGGGTATCGGCTGCGCCCTTTGCGGCTCTCCTCTCACCCCGACCCGGAGGGGTTGGGGAGAAGGATTGAGCCGCGAGCGCTCTTGCGATCGCTACCCCTGTGCTGCGAAGTCTCATTGTCTTAGCAGGAAGCCATTAGCCTCCAAGAACTCTATTAAACTGTTTCTATCGGAGGAAGAATCAGCAGAGGCTGTTAAACGGTTAACTTGAAGATAAGGACTATACCCGAAGAAACGTGAAGTTGGTTTGTTTACATCGGAATCTGTTCGGAGCGTGGTGGAAACTAAGCCGTAACTCTCCTTCGTGATACAAATTGGAGCCGTGCGGTGGGGGTGGAGTGATATCCCTTCATTCGCGAAGTGAGTTTGAACTATTATTATTTACATTGAAGTGGTGAGAAATATGGGACTTGGGGAGTCTTGACCGAAGTCTGCAATTCAGAACTGGTGTTTGGAGTCACCCCCCTCTTTTTGTGAAAGGACTGAGTGAAAGGACTGAGTGAATAAAGAAGAACGCCGGGGGGTGGATAAAGGGGGCAACTCCTTTTTTGAATACATTTCAAAGGATAGTGGCGCTTGGAGTTATTCCCCCCCTAAGGAGGAGAGCTTGTATTATTTGATTTTATACTTCCAAAGACCTCGGAGAATTGACTTTTGGAGTAACTTCCCCCTCCCTTTTTCCTTTTGTGAAAGGATTGAATATTTAAGAAGAATCTGGGGGACAGACAAGGAGGAGAATCGGCTTGGTTTTACATTTCAAAAGACCTTACTAGAGCTGGTGTTTGGAGTTACCCCCCTCTTTTTTTTTGAGGGGGAGCTACCTTCGTTACTTTGGATTTTTCAGTGCTTTGTTTTCTATTTTTGGGGGTGCTTTTGTGAACAACTCTGGAGTTATTGCTATCTGGATTTTGAATTTGTAAGAACTTTCCCTTCAGAGGCTTTCGTGAGCAGGGAACTTCATTTTCTCCTATCTGAGAGTTGTGTGGATTAGGCTTTTGGAAGAAGCTGAAGACATTTCTTTAATTCTTTCCCTTAATTTTTAATTATCAAGGGGTTTTGTGGGTTTCCCTTTGTGCATTTGGCTGCAGCGGAATTGAAACCAAGTCATTATCTGCTGTTTTTTTGAGGCTCTCTACGGCTGGAAGGTCGCACTGTAGCCAAAACAAGATTATGCTGCAGCTGTGAAGACGACTGGAGAGTTCATCTCTTAGGTTGGAGTGCCATCTGGTGGATTTTAAAAATTAATGCATCTGATATTGGTTAAGAAATTCATTTCTTATGTTGGAGCGCCATCTAGTGGATTTTGAAAATTATTGCATTTAAAATTCAATTTGAATGCTGTTTGGGATGGGAGAATGCTTGTTTATATAGAAAAATTCACAAAATTTGATAAATTGTTATTAATTTGATATGTGGGTAATTTAAAATTAGAAAGGACAAAAGGAAGTTTGATTAAGTAAACTGAATATTATTGATGGTAAATAGGTGATTATTAATTATTGGAGTATTATTTGGTTAATTTGACTGGTTGAAGTTTATTATTATTTATTGATTGAATCAATTTGAATCAATTTTAATTTGTGATTAAATTTGTGATTAAATTGTGCTCCATTGGAACAGAAGTTAATTAAAACTGAGATGGCAGAGAAGAAGAAGATGACACCTTTAACGCAGAGAAGAGACTCCAGACAAGAGGAGGGTAAAGAATGGGAAGGATTAATGATACACATAAGGAGAGAATTTGAAAAAAGCGAAGAAAGTATGGACAAGAAGTTATCAGAACTAAAGGAAGATCTGCAGAAACAAATTAAAGAGGCAGTTGGAGAACTATCAACTCAAGTGAAGGATTTAACGGCGAAAACAAAGAGTATAGAAGTTAAAGTGAAGAAAGTGCAGACAGAGGTTAAACAATACAGAGAAGAAACAGAGAGGAATAGAATAGGAGTGACAGAAGTAAAGACTACACAAATGAAAGTGGCCGAGGAGCTTGCTTTTCTTGAAATGAGGCAACGGCAACAGAATCTTCGTTTTCGCCTGATACCATGGGAGGAAGGAGAAGATATTAAGGCCAAAGTAATAACTGAACTTGCGAAGTGGCTTGGGTGGCAAGAAGAAGAAGTAGCTGGTGCAATCTCCCAAGTGTTTAGGATAGCAGTTACATCAAAGAAGTTGAAAGCGAAGAAGACACCAGGTGATGTTATTGTCAATGACATCTATGGACGTGAGAGATAGAATTCTGAAACATAGTTACGACAACAGATTTGTGATTGAAGGACAACAGATCCTGATATATAAGGAGATCCCTCTTTATTTTTTGAGAAGAAGAGGAAGTTATAAACCTCTGGCAGAAACATTGAGAAGAAATGGTCTGAGATTTCGCTGGGAGTTTCCGGAAGGCCTATCCTTTATTTACAAAATGAAGAGGTTTAAAATAACATCTGAGTTGGAGATAGGTAAATTTCTGAGAAAATATGGTGAAGAGCTTGGGTACAGGAAACCATTGAAAGAGGGGGATAGATTACCTGAGGAGAAGGAGGACCAAGGTTCAAGAAGAGGTGAAGGTGAAGAAGAAGAAGAGGAAGAAGAAGAGGAGTTAGAACTCTCTGATGAGGAGGAAGACAAAGCTGACTTAGCTATGGCCAATATTTGAATAGAGACTGATAAAAATATATTTAATTTGAAATCTGCAATGGTGCTGAGAGTATTAACATGGAATGTTAATGGTCTGAACGAAAAGACCAAGAGAAACAGGATTACGCACTTACTGAAGAAAGAAAACTTAGACCTGATTTGTCTGCAAGAAACACATGTTGCAATGAAACACATGAAGATTCTAAAAAACAAAATTTTGGGACAAGAATTTGTATCGTCTGATAAATTGAAGAAAAGAGGAGTCGTGATATATGCAAAACATAAATTAGAACCTAAGTTGATAATGAAAGATGAAGAGGGAAGATTTTTGATGGTGCAAATTACTTGGCAATCTGAAAAAATTTTCATTGTAGGAATTTATGCACCAAATGAAAGGAAATCAGAATTTTATAGAGATTTAGAACAAAGACTGCTAGATTATATGGACGAAAAACTCTTTTTGATGGGAGACTGTAATGGAGTAATGATGCCGGATCTGGATAGATCCCAGAAAAAGAAAGGCTCAGAAGGGAAATTACCAAAATCTTTTTTTGACTTAGTTGAAAATTTTGGATGGACGGACATTTGGAGATTGAGACACCCAATGGAGAAACAGTTTACCTTTTTTTCTGAACCAAATCGGAGTTGGGGAAGAATCGATCACATATTTGTTCCTAACGATATTTCACATAGAGTGACGAAAGTGGAAATTTTACCTAAAACGATCTCAGATCATAATGCAATTGTGATGGAAGTTAAAACAAAACTGCAAGGACTATACCGCTGGAGACTGAATGAAAGTTTATTGGATGAGACAGAGACTTTGCAAATAGCGAAAGAAACTTTTAGAGACTATTTGGAAAATAATTGGAGAAGAGAAACGCCAACAAATTCTGTTTGGGATGCGAGTAAAGCTGTCATGCGAGGTCTCTTTATTCAGAGAAATTCGTATCAGAAGAAACAGAAAGAAAAAAAAGAAATATGAGATCTTAAAAGAAATGGTGGAGACAGAGAAGAAATTGGTGGAAAAGCCAAGGGAACAGAAATGGACTCAAACATTAAAGATGCTCCAAACCCAGTTGTCAATGGTTATCAATCAAGAAATTGAGTGGAAGGTTAAGATGATGAGACAAAGAAACTTTGAATCGGCAAACAAAGTAGGGAAACTGTTGGCTTGGCAGCTTAAATGGAAGCAAAAACAAAAGGTTGTGAACAAATTAATAGTAGACAAGAAATTAGTGAAAGATCCAAGAGAAATTGTAAAGGTGTTTCGGAATTTTTACAGAGATTTATATATGAAGAAAAAAGAGGATCCGGAACAGATTGATAGATACATAAGAGAGAATGGATTGAAAAAAATTTCAACAAGCCAATTGTTGATATTGAGTGAGAAAATTACCCCACATGAAGTACAAAGTGCAATAGAGAGGGCGAAATCTGGAAAATCACCGGGTCCAGATGGTCTGACTGCAAAATATTACAAAAAATTGTCAGAAGAAATGTTACCAATAATGGTGGAGGTGATGAATGAAGTGCTAGAAAAAGGAGTTATACCTAATACTTGGAAGGAGGCGTATATAACACTGATCCCAAAGGAGAACTCGGAAGTGACAGATGTCAAAAACTATAGGCCCATTTCCCTTTTGAATGGAGATTATAAATTATTTGCCGATGTTTTGGCCAATAGATTAAAAAGGGTTCTAAATGAATTACTACATAAAGATCAAGCGGGGTTTCTTCCTGGCAGACAGATGAAAGACAATATGAGAAATATAATTGATATAATAGAATATCTAGAAGTCAGGAAGGAGAAACAAGCTGCTCTGATATTTATTGATGCTGAAAAAGCCTTTGATAATGTTTCTTGGCAATTCATGAAGAAGAATTTGGAATATATGGGAGTGGGAACAAAGTTTTGGAATGGTGTTAATGCAATATACAAGGAACAGAAAGCAAGTTTATTGGTTAATAACGTGATAACAGAAAGTTTCCCAATTGGGAAAGGTACAAGACAAGGGTGCCCATTGTCTCCATTGTTATTTATTACTGTACTGGAAGTATTGTTAGTTAAACTGAGAGATATGGGGACAATTAAAGGTATAAGTGTGGGGGATAAGGAATATAAATTAAAAGCATTTGCTGATGACTTGGTTTTGACATTAGAGAATCCTAAAGAAAGTATTATTGAGGTGATGAAGGTAATTGAAGAATTTGGTAATTTAGCCGGCTTTAAACTGAATAAAAATAAGACGAAGGTCTTATTGAAAAATGTAACTAAGAAAGATTGGGAAGAATTTGAAAAACTGTCTGCTCTCTCAGTTGTGAAAAAAGTTAAATATTTGGGAATTAATTTATCTCTTACGAACTTGAATCTCTTTGAGGATAACTATACTATGGTTTGGAATTCGATTAAGAGAGATTTGGAAACATGGAATAGATTGAATCTGTCACTGATGGGAAGAATTTCGGTGATAAAGATGAACGTGTTACCAAGGTTGTTATTCTTATTTCAAATGATCCCTATAGTCAAAGGGACAGGCCACTTTAAGGAATGGCAGAAGATATTGTCTAAATTTGTCTGGCAAGGCAAAAGACCGAGAATAAGGTTTAAACTACTAACAGATGCTAAGGAAAGGGGAGGATTTGCCATGCCAGACCTGAGATTGTATTATGAAGTGGCCTGTCTCGGTTGGATAAAAGAATGGATTACTCTAGTTGATGGGGATCTTTTGGATTTAGAAGGTCATGATAATAGATTTGGTTGGCACGCCTATCTTTGGTATGATAAAGTGAAAGTACATAAAAGTTTTACGAATCATGTAATTAGAAAGTCACTACTTCAGGTCTGGGAACGGTTGAAACCCTTATTAGAGAGACACACCCCGAGGTGGTTATCCCCGATTGAAGTATCAGCGATCAAGAGGAAAGATACAGGAGTGGGGATCACATATGGGGATGTGTTATTCTTCTCAGAAAAAGGTCCCAGACTGAAGTCTTATGAACTGTTAAAAGAGAGGTTAACAGGTTGGTTTCAGTACCATCAGTTACATGACATTTTTCAGAAAGACAGAAGGATGTTTGGGTTTGGAGAGAAGGAATCCAAGTTTCAAACCATAATCATGGGCCCAAAAAAGAAATTGTTGACTAGATTATATAATTTCTTGTTGGAGTTGAACCTAAAAGATGAACAAGTCAAAGAATGTATGATAAAATGGGCTATGGATCTGGGTCACAATATTGAGTTAGATGTGTGGGAAAGATTGTGGAAAAAGAATATAAAGTTTACCGCATGTACTTTGATAAAAGAAAATTTGTTGAAAATGATGTATAGATGGTATATTACTCCAACGAAATTAGCAAAGACGTATAGGATGAAAGATGATTATTGTTGGAAATGTAAAGAGAAACAAGGTGACTTTTATCATATGTGGTGGACCTGTGAGAAAGTGAAAGAATATTGGGCATTGATATATGATGAACTCAAAAAGATGTTAAAATGTACATTCCCAAAACGACCTGAACTTTTTTTGTTAGGGTTGGTGGATAATGAAATTAAAGGAGCAGACAGGACGCTATTTTTATATGCAACAGCAGCGGCACGAATGCTCCTGGCACAGAACTGGAAGACAACGTATATACCGTCTTTGGATGAATGGAGGGCGAAATTACTGGACTTTGCAGAGATGGCCAGACTGACATGCAGACTGAGGGATCAAGACAACCAGAGGTTCCAAAAAGACTGGCAAAAATTTAAGAACTACATGGAGACTAATTGTAAGGAATTAAAGACTCTTACCGGATTAGGGTAGAACTCGAAGGACTATTATCCATTTTTAGAACCTTTTTTATAAGTATATAAAAGGGGTTCGTTTGAAAGGAAGGCTGGGAGATGAATAACGTTAAAACCGCGCGAAGAACAGAGGGAAGCCGAATTTTAGTGATAGATTGACTCTGTATGGTTAATGTTTTGAATTTGTTTTTCTTTTGTATATTAAAATTCTCTAATAAAAAAGAATATAAAAAAAAAGGAAAAGATCGGTCTACATCCCAATCCCAAAGAAAGGAAACGCCAAAGAATGCTCCAACTATCGCACAATTGCACTCATTTCACATGCTAGCAAGGTTATGCTCAAAATTCTACAAGGCAGGCTTCAGCAGTATGTGGAAAGAGAACTTCCGGAACTACAAGCTGGATTTCGAAGGGGCAGAGGAACTAGAGATCAAATCGCCAACATGCGCTGGATTATGGAGAAAGCCAGAGAGTTCCAGAAAAACATCTACTTCTGCTTCATTGACTATGCCAAAGCCTTCGACTGTGTAGACCACAACAAACTATGGCAAGTCCTTAAAGGAATGGGAGTGCCTGACCACCTTATCCGTCTCCTAAGAAATCTATATGTGGGACAAGCAGCAACCGTCAGAACTGGATATGGAACAACTGACTGGTTTAGAATTGGGAAAGGAGTACGACAAGGCTGTATACTGTCACCTTGCCTATTTAACTTATATGCAGAGTACATCATGAGAAAGGCAGGTCTGGATGAATTACAAGCCGGAATTAAGACTGCTGGAAGAAATATCAACAACCTCAGATATGCAGATGATACTACTCTAATAGCAGAGAGTGAGGAAGAAATAAAGAACCTCTTAATGAGGGTGAAAGAGGAGAGTGAAAAAAAATGGGCTGAAGCTCAACATCAAAAACACTAAGATCATGGCCACCGGTCCCATCACCTCCTGGCAAATAGAAGGGGAAGAAATGGAGGCAATGACAGAGTTTATTTTCTTGGGCTCCTTGATCACTGCAGATGGCGACTGCAGCAACGAAATAAAAAGACGCCTGCTTCTTGGGAGGAAAGCAATGGCAAACCTAGATAGCATCCTAAAGAGCAGAGACATCACTTTGCCAACTAAGGTCAGGATGGTTAAAGCTATGGTTTTTCCAGTCGTGATGTATGGAAGTGAGAGCTGGACTATAAAGAAGGCTGATCGCCGCAGAATTGATGCTTTTGAGCTGTGGTGCTGGAGGAGAGTCTGGAGAGTCCCCTGGACTGCAAAGAGATCAAACCTATCCATTCTGAAAGAAATCAACCCCGAATGTTCACTGGAAGGACAGATTTTGAAGCTGAGGCTCCAGTACTTTGGCCACCTCATGAGAAGAGAGGACTCCCTGGAAAAGTCCCTGATGCTGGGAAAAATCGAAGGCAAAAGGAAAAGAGGACGACAGAGAATGAGATGGTTGGACGGTGTCATCGATGCAACCAAAATGAATTTGACAAAACTCCGGGAGGCAGTGGAGGATAGGAAGGCCTGGCGAGCTCTGGTCCATGGGGTCACGAAGAGTCGGACACGACTGAACGACTGAACAACGTTTGTAAATAAGGATTCTTTAACATCTATAGGGAGGATTAAACTTCATTTAAGTAATTTGAGGACACAACAGGATTGAAATTCAATTGGGATAAATTGAGTGTATGTTGCTAAACCACAAGATAAAGGAGAAAGAAATAATGAAAATCAAACTTGGTGGCAAAATAAGTATTAAGTACCTATAGAGAAATAAAACATGGATCCTCCAAGATATTTGATCCATTGAAGAAAAATATGTTGAAAGAAATAAAAGAACAAAATAGGTTTAGGTAAAATAAAAATGCTACCCAATATACGTTTATTTATTTTATTTATTTGTACAAGTTTTCTATTCTAGATGATACTTTTCAAAAGTGATGAAAAGAAATTAAAATTTTGGGAAACTATGATTATTGAGTTCTGCAATGGAAATAAGAGACCAAGAATAAATTTTAAAAATTGGTACATGTTGCAACAAGAGGGAGGCTTATGATTATTTAATATCAAAAGAACATAAAGAATATGCTGAAGGAGAAGGGAATTATAAAAATAAAAGACTAGATAAAGAAGATGCATAACAGGGAGCAGACAAGAGTTGTGTTAGGAGTAGAGAAGTTATCCTGGTTAAACACAGTATGGGCCTTTTCACACGACCCCTAAGATCCGCTGGTCCCTTAAATTCGGACCAGAGATCTTGGGGGTTCGTTTCTGTTCCTGCGTCCCCACCTCTCAGCACTTCCTGCTCCTTTCGGCGTGGGGTGGGGGAGGGAAAAAAAGGACAAAAGAAGCCTTTACTAACCTGCCGGTGCCGGTCGAACTTGCCACGAGCCCCGTTACTTCCTGGTTCCGTCTCAAGGAGCTCTTAAAGGGGTGGGAGGCAAAAAAACAACAGACAAGCCAGGAGAGCCCGGCACTCTTATCCGCATCAAATTTTTTTCACCTCCAAAGAGAAGGTACAAGAAAAGTGCGCTGGGTCGCGCTAAAGTGGGCGGGGTCGCAGTTAATTGTCTCCAAACTCCGGAGCTGGTGGGAAAACATTTCTAAGCTCCGGAGCTGGGAGCCATTTGCAGCGCAGCTTAGGGGTCGTGTATAAACGCTCTATATTACAATTAGATAACTGGCCAAAAAAAAAGGGAAAGCCAAAAATGGACCAGGAGCACCACTGACTAAATTTGAAGAATTAATTGAAAAAGAGAGAATATTGATGCCATCGAAAACAGAAGTGGAATTATTACTGTGATATATAAGATGTTATCACAGACAGGCACTAAAACAACATCCTTAAAGAAAACGTGGCAAGAGGAGGAAGCAACAGAGCTCAACGAAGAAATAATAGAATTATTTGCGGAACAAGAGGATTGTGAAAACCATGTCGATAAAGGTCAAAGAGAACTGTTATAAGGTAGCATGGAGATACTGTAGTATTTAAGTGCGGTGAGAATGAATTTAATAAACTTCTTGGTTTCATCTTGTTGGGATTGTAAAAAAAAGAAAATGAGACATATAGTATATCACATAAGTGAGTACATTCCCTCATAGTTCGTAAATAAGAGAATAGACCCAAGGGTGAAGGGTGGACAAAGTTATATAAGATTTTGTATTGCTTTTTTCTATTTAGTTTGTATATACTTGTATCATTAATATTTTTTATGTTTCTTTTTATTATTCATTCTGAATATGAATGATCGCAATATTGTATGAGACTTACATTAACAGATGTTTGGTTTGCTTTGTTTTCTATAATCTTCTTTAATTAAAAGAAAGTAAAAGAAAGTAGAGCAGTACCTTTGCTCTACTTGTCCGAGCTGATAGAAAAAAATCTTGACTGGTCACCTGGAGACAATTTGTGTTGACCCTTGAAGAAAACCAGCTTCATGCAAAGTGGCCCTGATCTATAACCATTGACAGCAAAGGGGTATCTCACACAAACAATTTTAAAGGTATCTGCAATCCATTCTTGACATGTATTTGATAAAGGGAAAGGATATACTCCCAGTAAGGATTCCATGTATTTCTAGAAAGAATGGGGGCAACACTGTGTAATATAATTGGCAAAGTAATAATAAAATTAATTTATTTGGAATAGAAGAATAGCCCCAAGGGTGGAGGGTACAAAAAGTCACACAAGGTTGACTTGGTATTGTTTTTTATTTAGTTTGTATACTCTGTGTTTTTTATTTACTTTTATTTTTCTTAATTTGAATAACTGTTACTTTATATGGCATTTGTTTCAATTAATGTTTGTTTTGTGTGTGTGTGTGTGTGTGTGTGTGTGTGTGTGTGTGTGTATATATATATATATATATGTTTTCGTAGATTTTCACGGGTATAGGTATGCATGTTAGGGTGGATTCGGGTTTCTTCCCGTGTAGAAATCTGGTTGTTTTGGCGACGTTTCGACGAGGTCTCACTCGTCATCTTCAGGCTGGTGTTCTGGCTTCTTTCTTCTTGAAGCAAAGCGTGGTCTCAGTTGAAGTCCTTCTATAAATACTGCTGGGGGGGTGTGGTTTGCTTGCTTTGTTGCTGATTGCAGGTTCCTTTGTTCCTTTGTTCTTTTGTGATCTGCTGTGTGGCTGAGGCGATCGTTAAGGGATTAACTGCTGGTGGCTGTTTAGATGGCTGTTTAGATGCTGGTGGGTTAGATGGCTGGTGGGTTCTGGCAGTATCCTGGGCTTTGGTGGAGTGGGGTCCTGTGTCTTGTGAATTCATTTTGGTCTGGCTACGTGTCTGTGGTCTCCCAATGTTTTTTTTGGGGTGCCGCAGTAGATGGTGCAGTCGTGGTTTTGTTATTGGATGGTGGTTTCGTTTCATCTGTGGGAAGGGTCTGGGTTTGTGTTTGGTGTGGATGGAAGGTGGTGGCATCTTGTGTCCTTTTGGACCTGGTGTCAGTCTTTGTGACAGAGGCTCGTCTGTTGACCAGGGCTAGTTTCCAGATGTCAGGCAAGCGGGAGGTGTCATCACGTTTATTCATGTTGTTTGGGTGTTTCTCTATTTCAATGGCTTCCATGATTATTCGACTGTTGAAGTGTTCAGTTTTGGAGATGAGTTTGGTTCTTTCAAAGTCAATTTCATGACCTGTTGTTTTTATGTGCTGGAAGAGAGAGGAAGATTTTTCTTCTTTTTTGACTGCGTTCTTGTGTTCTGCGATGTGTGCGCTTATTCTCCTGTTTGTTTGTCCGATGTATGTGGCTGGACAGACTTTGCATGGTATTTCGTAGACTCCTTGGTTTTCTAGCTCAATCTTGTCTTTGGGGTTTCTTAAAATGTTGGCTATTTTTTGGTCGGTGCAAAAGGCTGTCTTGATATTGTGTTTGTGGAGAATTTTGCTGATTTTGTCTGTGGTGCCTTTGATGTAAGGGAGGAGGGCGGTGCCGTTGTTCTCTTCTGTTTCTTGGTTCTTGGGGGGTGTTTCCTTTTGGATTAGTTTGGTGATGGTGTTTTTTGGAATCCGTTCGCAATTAAAACATTCGAGAGAGTGTGTAATTCAGTTTTTAGGTGGTCTTTGTCAGCGAGGCGTTTGGTTCTGGAGATGAGGGTTTTTGCTACGGAGTTGATCTGTGCAGGGTGGTGGTGTGATTGTGCAACTGAGATCACACTTCAACTGAGATCACACTTTGCTTCAAGAAGAAAGAAGCCAGAACACCAGCCTGAAGATGACGAGTGAGACCTCGTCGAAACGTCGCCAAAACAACCAGATTTCTACACGGAAGAAACCCGAATCCACCCTAACATGCATATATATATATATATATATATATATATATATATATATATATATATATATATATATATATATATATATATATATATATATATATATATATCTGGTTGTTTTAGCGACGTTTCGACGAGGTCTCACTCGTCATCTTCAGGCTGGTGTTCTGGCTTCTTTCTTCTTGAAGCAAAGTGTGATCTCAGTTGAAGTCCTTCTATAAATACTGCTGGGGGTGTGGTTTGCTTGCTCTGTTGCTGATTGTAGGTTCCTTTGTTCCTTTGTTCTTTTGTGATCTGCTGTGTGGCTGAGGCGATCGTTAAGGGATTAACTGCTGGTGGCTGTTTAGATGGCTGTTTAGATGCTGGTGGGTTAGATGGCTGGTGGGTTCTGGCAGTATCCTGGGCTTTGGTGGAGTGGGGTCCTGTGTCTTGTGAATTCATTTTGGTCTGGCTACGTGTCTGTGGTCTCCCAATGTTTTTTTGGGGTGTGTGAGTGTGCTCCATGTGGTGACTGGAGCACACTCCTAAAAAGAACAGAACTAGCCCTAATCAGAAGCGAACTACACAGGAAAAGATACCTACTAGATCAAACCAACAGAGACCTACTCACTCTCCACCTCAAACTCAGCAACAAAATCCACCCAACACTCTGGAACAAATCCAAGCAACTTGCCGCCTGGAGAGCTGAAACAGAGACCTCCCACAAGACAGACACACACACCAACAAACTCCACAAACTGGAAAAACGCCAGAAGCCCAAGCCCCCCCCACAACAGCCCATGAAACAAACAGTTCACAACATATCAGACAGGACACTCACCATCGCAGAGACCAAAGTCCTTTCCAAAGGATTCAACTTTGCAGTCGCCCCCAGACACATCCCCACCGAAAACATCATATGCGGAGTGGAAGCCAGCCTAACCAAAATCAACCCAGATGAAGCCAACAAAATCAGACTCGAAGTCACCAATGTCCTCTGCTCCAGCAAACCACCCAGAAGCAATTTACACAAAGAAGAACAAAAAGCCCTCTCCAACCTGAGGAAAGACAACAACATAATCATTCTCCCAGCAGACAAAGGCAATGCCACAGTGGTGATGAACACATCCGACTACCAAGCCAAACTATCAAACCTACTACAAGACCCTGCTTACATACCTTTGAACACAGACCCCACCACCTACCTGGAAAAAAATCACCAAAGCCAAAATAAAAGCCTCTCCCTTAAGTGAAGAAATCAAGCCAAGCATCATCCCCAGAGAGAAATCATCCAGATGCCCCAAGCTCTACGGCCTCCCCAAGATTCACAAAGAAGGAACACCTCTCAGACCCATAGTCAGCTCCATAGGCTCACCTCTACAAAACCTCGCCAAATTTCTTGCCAAACAACTCCAGCCCTATGCAGAATCCATCACTTCATACGTACAAAACTCGTTCCACTTCATAGAAATTATAAAGAAACAAGACCTACAACCCAATGACCTACTCGTGAGCTTCGATGTTGTTTCGCTCTTCACACAAGTGCCCATTCAAGAAGCCTTGACAGCTATCCACAACAAATACAACCCCCAAACACATCCTAGATCTGACCAACCACTGCCTAACCAACACATACTTCATCCACAATGGACAAAGATACAAACAGATAGAAGGAGCACCCATGGGATCACCCCTCTCACCGGTCATCGCAAACCTATATATGGAACACTTTGAAACCAACGCGTTACAGAAGTCCGAACATAAACCCAAACTCTGGCTCAGATATGTTGACGACACCTTTGTTATCTGGCCACACGGGAAAGATAAACTGAACAACTTCCTCACACATCTCAACAGCCTACACCCCAAAATACAATTCACTATGGAAATAGAAGCCAACAACCAACTTCCCTTCCTGGACGTCCTAATCTACAAAAAACCCGACGGCTCCTTAGGACATACCATCTACCAGAAAAAAACACATACAAACCGCTACTTAAATGCACAATCACACCACCACCCTGCACAGATCAACTCCGTAGCAAAAACCCTCATCTCCAGAACCAAACGCCTCGCTGACAAAGACCACCTAAAACATGAATTACACACTCTCTCGAATGTTTTAATTGCGAACGGATTCCAAAAAAACACCATCACCAAACTAATCCAAAAGGAAACACCCCCCAAGAACCAAGAAACAGAAGAGAACAACGGCACCGCCCTCCTCCCTTACATCAAAGGCACCACAGACAAAATCAGCAAAATTCTCCACAAACACAATATCAAGACAGCCTTTTGCACCGACCAAAAAATAGCCAACATTTTAAGAAACCCCAAAGACAAGATTGAGCTAGAAAACCAAGGAGTCTACGAAATACCATGCAAAGTCTGTCCAGCCACATACATCGGACAAACAAACAGGAGAATAAGTGCACGCATCGCAGAACACAAGAACGCAGTCAAAAAAGAAGAAAAATCTTCCTCTCTCTTCCAGCACATAAAAACAACAGGTCATGAAATTGACTTTGAAAGAACCAAACTCATCTCCAAAACTGAACACTTCAACAGTCGAATAATCATGGAAGCCATTGAAATAGAGAAACACCCAAACAACATGAATAAACGTGATGACACCTCCCGCTTGCCTGACATCTGGAAACTAGCCCTGGTCAACAGACGAGCCTCTGTCACAAAGACTGACACCAGGTCCAAAAGGACACAAGATGCCACCACCTTCCATCCACACCAAACACAAACCCAGACCCTTCCCACAGATGAAACGAAACCACCATCCAATAACAAAACCACGACTGCACCATCTACTGCGGCACCCCACTCCAGTCACCACATGGAGCACACTCACACACCCCAAAAAAACATTGGGAGACCACAGACACGTAGCCAGACCAAAATGAATTCACAAGACACAGGACCCCACTCCACCAAAGCCCAGGATACTGCCAGAACCCACCAGCCATCTAACCCACCAGCATCTAAACAGCCATCTAAACAGCCACCAGCAGTTAATCCCTTAACGATCGCCTCAGCCACACAGCAGATCACAAAAGAACAAAGGAACAAAGGAACCTACAATCAGCAACAGAGCAAGCAAACCACACCCCCAGCAGTATTTATAGAAGGACTTCAACTGAGATCACACTTTGCTTCAAGAAGAAAGAAGCCAGAACACCAGCCTGAAGATGACGAGTGAGACCTCGTCGAAACGTCATCCAGAACAACCAGATTTCTACACGGGAAGAAACCCGAATCCACCTAACACGCATATATATATATATATATATATATATATATATATATATATATATATATATATATATATATATATATATATATATATATATATATATGTGTGTGTGTGTGTGTGTGTGTGTGTGTGTGTGTGTGTGTAATTAAATTAAAAACAAAAACAAATATTTTAATCAATAATTTTATAAAGAATAGGAAGTAGACTTATTGTATGTGTTCAGTGGAAGGGAGCATGCATTTTTTATTTATTCAGATCCTATGCTGCCCATCTAGCTAGAAACAACACATTAAGAACATTAAACTTAATAGTTATATAAAAACTACAATAAACATGCCAATCAGCCGTAAGTATCATCTGCAGCTATAAGTATTTTCAATGCATCTACAAAGGCTGTGATTTAAAACACATGCACACAAAATAATGGCTTACCTCATCATAGTATACTCTCAAATCTGCTCTTTTTGATCTCAGATCCCAGAGTACTACAGTCCCATTTTCATAGCCCATCAATAGCTGAGGGGATAAAAGTCAAGAATAATAAGGTTCTTAAGTCTTTTTAAAACATTCTTTTTGAAAACTGGCTATGTTCAAGTGTGTGTGTGTGTGTGTGTGTGTGTGTGTGTGTGTGTGTGTACACCCCCACACCCCCACACACATACTGTACATTCTTAATTTCATAGTTTATGCATGGATAGGACAACAGTCAAGATGAATTTATAAGTGAGAATTCAACAGTTAGAAATGAGTGGCATCTGTTTATTTACAGAGGAGTGTTCCTTTAAAAATTACTGGGTAAAATCTTGTTGCATAACTTTGTTTCAGTGTAACCCAGATTGGTACCACAAGCACTTTAAAATAACTAAAATCTTCCTTTTGGGTTCCAAGACTCCCTGTGCCCTGGGAAAAAAAATTTGGAGCTTCAGCATGGGGGATGGCTGCCTTTAATAGGAAATAATTACAATTAAAATTAACCAATTAACCACTAGGTCACCAGAGAGATTTGTTCAATGAGCAAGAGAGAGAGAACTAGAGAGCCATCATGGCTTTTGGCAGAGTTGAATTCCACCTATACTCTTTCCTGCTACTGAAGCCTTTACTGACTCCATATCTTCCACATAGGTTCAACTACAACCTTAATCATTAAAAACCAACATAGTCATTGTAGCTCAATACACTTGGAAGGTATCATATTAGGAAATTCTGCAATATTGGCTCAGAAACAAAGCATGATAGCTGTGTCTTTCTATTTATCATACAGTTTTTTTAATTATCCTTTTACTTATTCCTGAGGAAAATCATGCTTATGCAGTTGAAATTTGGATTCTGGAGAAATTTGTCTTTGGGACCAATAGGGAATTTCCTATCAATAAAAAGAGAGATATTTTTCAAGATCAAAGATGAGTTGCATTCTTCCCCACACTAGCTGTGTTCCCAATAATTATCAGCAGACCAATTGCTATTTTCTTTTTAACAGTACTTTAAATGCCGAAAATGTACTTAACATAATATGTAGTGTGCCAGTTTGGAATACTTTAAAAAAAAACAACCCTGAGAACTCTGCCAAAAATCTTTGACAATAGGGCACCAATGGGACAGAAGAAATAACCAACTGTACCAGAAGTGGAAAAGTTATATAGCTCCAGATATTGCTGGACTAAAAATAATTCCTGAAGTAGCCATGCTCGTTGGGACTAAACAGAGCTCAGATCTCACAACATCTGGTGGGCCATATCTCTTTGTTCATGCTGTACACCATTAGAAATTATACATATACAATTCCTCAGTCAGATATAATGTCTCCAGTCAAAAATGTTAAAGTCAACGGTATGTTAGTACACTCAATTTACAGCTCCCTACTTTCACTGCATAATGGGAGATCTGCCCTCGATTACAAAACAACTCTTTTCCATTTCCAGTGTGGGGCAAGCTTATCTGAAATAATGGCTCAAACCATGAGTTTGGAAAAACAAAAAACAAACATCAGTTGCATTTACATACTACAATTCTAAGCTTCTAGTTAGACTCTATGCTGTTAGATTCTATAATGCTACCATCTAATATGCTATTCATATAGTGGTATGTTGTAGTTTCTTTCTTCATCTTTTTCACATTTAATTTTTATATCCAGATTTTATAGTGTATATTTATATATTGGTTTATTTATTTTATTTTATCTAATCTTTATTATCTATTTTTTTCTCACGTTACACTTTTTGTGCACCTACCCTTCTTGCTTGTTCTTTATATTGGGAGTTGTGTAACCAGTAAATTTCCCTGATGTGGGATTAATAAAGATTTATCTTATCTTATCTTATCTTATCTTGCAGAAGACAGGTGGAGTATAATGTTTATTTTATGTACTAATGCAGCAAATCCAATATTTTAAGAGTTTTCACACAAATACTAAATTTTCCCATTTTCTTGAAACAAAAATACAAAACTATTAAGTGAAGATTGTTTCAGGTTTGTTTTACTCACTTTCCCTTCATCTCTTGGGCTATCACTCAGGTGCACAACAGGTCCAGGGTGAGTCTTTGTTGAGCTGCAAATGAAAATCAACACTATAATACTTGAATACTTTTTTAAATATAGCACCCAATTAACTATTATTATAAAAAGTTATTGAATAAACAACTGTATATATAATCCTCCATAAAGTTATTGAATGACCTACTGTATCTATCATCCTCCATACAATAAGAATGCGAAAAATGTTCTCATAGTAATTTAAATAAGACCTTTTATTAGAGAATATGAAGACATTCAAAAAGCAAACCAGAATATTACAAAACTGCAAGGAAAAAAAACTAGTAGCCTTATGGCAACTTGAAAATTATGAGTGCAGTCCTAACTCGGAAGCCAAGGTGCCTGAGGGCTGGCTAAGTCAATACTTATACTCTAGAATTTGATATTGATATTTTTAAATGCCAATTCTGCTTTAAATAAAGCTCAACTCATTCAGGGTTTGATCTTGGATGACAGTGCAGATCTGGCCTGTTCTAATGAGACTTTGGTGGGCACAGAGTGCAGTGTAGCACTTACTCTAATTTGCCCACCCAAAAATTCCATCCAACATCAAGCTAGACTGGAGGGACAGGAGGAGAGTGGCCGCTGTTCATGAAAGAACCTTGGAAGTTGTTAGGATCTCTGCTTTTGCAATCCCAGACCTAGAGGCCCCCCATATGTTGGTGGAGAACAGTTATAGGTTTGGGATTCTGCTGGTCTACTGTGTTCCCCATGACCCAGCACTGTCCTCTACAGAGCTGGCAGGCTTTATTTTTTATTTTAGAGTATTTTACCCCACCTTTCTCCCTGGAAAAGGACCCAAGGCAGCTTACAGTAATGAGGGAAAATATACAGTCCAATATAATTAAGACATATTCAAGCAACTGAGCAGAGAATTGAGGGACAACTTACAGCATTAAAGGACAACATTACATTAAAGCTATAAGAGAATGAAGCTGTTAAAAAGAAAGTGTAAAAGTTATGCATGAGGGAAACTGTGAGAAAGAGAGTGTGCCCCCCTCTTCCCAAGACCCTCCATGCAACACCAGCTTGCATTCATTGGGAGAGTCCACAATCCCACTGGCAGTAGGAGATGAGGGAGAAGTAAATAATGAGAGGGAGAAATGAGACGGTTGGGAAGAAAGGAGGAAGGAGAAAAGGAAAGGGGAATTGCAGGAGGTGAACTGGTTTGGGAAGTTGGATTGATGCTAAAGAAAGAAGGAGAGAGACGGAGCTGGTAGATGTGGTGAAAGAAGAGCCCTGGACTGGGGAATGGATCACCTTCCGGCTCCTGCAAGGTGGCAGAGCAGGAGTGGAGGGAATGAAAGGTGAAGAAGGAGCCCTTTAGGGGGCAGACGGAATGGTGCAAGTGACAGAGGCAGGCTCGCAAATACTTTGAGCGGCAGGCCCGTTGCCAGGAGATGGTGCGCAATCCCCTGGGGATTGCCAGAAAAAAGAATGAGTGACCCCGGGCAGTTGGGTATTTCAGAAACCCTCACAAACGCCGGGTTGGGTGAGATGCAATCTCTGGTTAAAATGTTCAAAGAATTGCGGTTAGACCCAGGGAAAGGGAAAAAAGTCATTTGAACTTCAAACCTTTGTTTAAATTATTAGACTCCTCTGAGCCTCAATCCAGCGGCCTTTCTTCAGATGCAAATACTCGGCCTACCCTTTCAGCTGACCATCTAACTCCTGGCCACAAGAAGACTAAAAATCCATCCCCTCAGAAGGGGAGTATTTTTAAACCAAATTTGCCGCCTGTCAAGCCTCCTTTAGCCCACGTACTGTTGGGCCAGGAGCCTCCACCTGCTGCTAACAGTCCTCAACAACCAAATCTATTGGACTCTGCTCAGCTCATCCAACCCTCTGTAATCTCTGAACCTCCAATTGGACATGCCATTCCTGTACTTATCAGAAATAGAATCCCAACGCATAGACGTAAGAAAAATGGCAAAAACCATCACCGTCTACAGTATACCTTTAACCCAGGATATCAACCTTTTCAAGTTTGATAGCATGAAAGTACTAGAGCCATCAGCCTCGGTGTGTGATGCTCCAGTTCAGGCTCCATGTTATTCCAATATATTTAACTCTTCTTCCAATATCGACTCTATGTGGACCTTTAAGTCTGAACAAAGTATAGAAACTGTACTCCCTATAAAGCTTTGTACAGCCCATGTGCTCCCTTCAGATCATACCCCTTCATTTGGAGTTCAGAACATCTTCCCTTTAAAATCTTCGGCAATAATGGTTGATGAGGCACCCTGTTGCAAAGATCTCGAACTCAATGACGAGACGCCAAGCCCTCTTAATCTACCCAAGCAGCCTCCTCGTAGCAACAGTCTGCAACATCGACCTCCTGCTCCTTCTTCTAAAAAACACTTCCTTAAAGTTGTGTCTTGGAATGTTGCTGGTTGGCCCTCCAAGCTTGCTGACAAATCCTTTAAGTCTTTCTGCTCTCAATTTGGGATTATTTTTATTCAAGAGACTTGGGTGACTGCCACGCCCTTCCCAACCCTTCCTGGATATGTTGCCCATTCTTGGCCAGCCACCAAATGTTCCACCAAGGGGCGTGCAAGGGGAGGGTTGGCTACTCTTATCTCTGTCGATGATAACCCCGATATTTTAGTACTGGATATGGGTCTTAGCCATAACATTCAAATCATACAAGTTACCTGGCCAACCCGTTTAAAATTCTTTTTGATAAATGTGTATTCGCCCCCACACAATTCAAGGTTACAAAGTAACACTACAATGACAGAACTGGATCTTGTCTTTTCCAAACTTTTTGAACAACAAATGAATCCCCGGATTTTATTAGCAGGGGACTTGAATGATAGAATGGGGGAAAACAACTTTTTAGTTGGAGACAAATTGGGCATTTCTTCTGAAGATCTGTGTTATCTACCAAACAGGAATTCCAAAGACTGAGGAATTAACAAACGTGGTCTTGCCCTTTTCAGCCTTATTTTTAAGTATCATTTATATATTTGTAATGGAGTTGACACAGACCCTTCCGCTGGCTTTTGCACATTCATTGGCCCCACGGGTCAAAGTGTGATTGATTACATAATTGTCTCTCTTGCTGTACTTCCTTTCCTTGACAATTTCAAGGTTCTCTGCAGGCCCAAAAGTGATCATATGCCAATTTCTCTCTCTCTCACCTTACCATTCATAACAGAACCAAATATCTTACCCCTTAAGGATAATCTGATAGTACAGGGAGAGAGAAAACTGCGCTGGTCTGCTATCTTACAAGAGCAGGTTAACTCTTTTCTGATGTCCCCGGTGATGTTAGCAATCAGAGAGCAAGCCCTCACCTCCCCTGACCCTGTAGCCATTTTTGAAAATATTACCCATTTAGTCAAACCTATGTTGACCACCTCCAAGCCTATCTCCACAGACCCTCATTCTCACCACGGTGGGTTCGATTCCCACTGTGCGACTCAAAAACGTCTATTGGCAGGAGCAATCAGAAAACTACGGCTAGTTGATTCTCCCCCACCCCCGCCGAGCTGGGGCTCTAGTATCATTGTCCCTATTCACAAAAAAGGCTCTAAGACTGACCCTAAAAATTTTAGGCCTGTAAGCCTCCTTAATAGAGATGGGCACGACCAGAAAAAATTACTTTTCGAGTAGTCATTTTTCGGGACGGGTCCGTTTCGGGTCGTTTCCATTTGTCGCAATAATTTTCAAAAATTTGTCGTTTCCGTTTGTTGTTTGTCGTTTGCACCGTGATTTAGCTCGATTTGACGTCCCAGGGAGCATGGCGGCGTCCCGCAATCACGGCCGGTACTAGGTGGGCAGGCAGGCTGGTAGCCTGGAGGAAGGGGGAGAACCCTTGCAGTCCCTGGATCTGGGACTGTAGCGCTTGGTCCTTTTTTAAGGAGCTCCGAGGTGGCGGGAGAAGCGCGCCTTTCTTCCTGGAGAGACGAAGGGAGGTGGCACCTTTTATTCCCAGAGCGCTTCCTGATCCACCAGACACATACAGTCCTTCGGGGTGGGGAGAGTCGGGAGGAGAAATGGGCCTTTTTCTTCCTCTCTACCGCTTCCCACCACGGAATCCACTCTTTCCGCTTCCCGCGCTCACCTTATGTAAATGATCCCCGGCCGGGAGATTAAAAGAGCGATGGGGGTTTTACTTCTTTATTTCAACCCGCCGCTGCTCATTGCCTCCATTTCAAAATGCGCTCGCAGGAAGCCTCTTGAACTCGACTGGCACTCATGCCGTGCCACGCGCGTGTGCCCGCTGCGTGCACATTTGGCGTCCCCTCCTCTGAGTTCCGCGCGGGTCTGTGTGTGTGTGTGTGTGTGTGTGTGTGTGTGTGTGTGTGAGTGTGTGTGTGTGTGTGAGAGAGAGAGAGAGATCAAGGCAACATAGTCCGGGCTCTGCAGGATGTAATCGCGGCGCCTCTTCACTGCTGCCAGTGCTTACGAGGGGGAAATGTGACCCACAAGCGTGTCATCCACCTGCTCTCCCGGCTGTGTAGTCCACTCGGCGCAGAGCTGAACTGGGACTCTGTATGTGTCTGTGGATCAGGAAGTGTCTCGGGGACCCCTCTTTGCCGCACCGTCCCTCACACCCACCCCCTCCCCCTCCCCTGCATGCAGCCCAGTTTGGGATCCTTCCTTTTCCAGGTTTCAAAATTCTGGGGGCTGAAGTCCCACAACAGGAACACTCCCCAACTTCCTGTTGCATGCGCGGTTAGTTACTCCATACCCAGGGCGGGTAGTTCGTCCCTCTGGGCTTGGTTTACGTTTGGAGAGCAAGGCTTCCAAACCGCGGGAGGGGTCCTTAACACAGACCTGGGCTGAGCTGATTTCCACAGTTTCCAGCATATCTTTGGGACTGGAGAGTAAGAGAAGACTCTCCCCGCTAAGAGACTAAAGGCGAAATCACATTGCACCCCCCATTTTGCGGCCTAGGCGGCGGGCGGGGAGGGAGGGAGGTGCGGGCGGGCGGCGGTGGCGGGGGGCCATGGGCAGGTGGTGACAGCGGCAGGGGGGAGGCGCGGGTGGGTGAGCGGGCGGCTGGTGGCCGCAGGCGGGCGAGTGGGCGGGCGGCGGCGCGGGCGGGTGGGCAACATCCAGAAGTGTCAGTCAAAACCTGGCCATGCCATTGGTAGAATGGTTCAAAAATTTGCATGGTCCCATCCCATGCCCAGCCGAGTCTGGGCAGGTCTAAAAAAATAAAAAATAAAATAAAATAAAATAAAATCAGTGTGACCTTTTACTGCTATAAAAAACCCACTGCTGCTACTATAAAATTAGGCATTTAAAATACCTAATTTTCACATGTTTCTGTTGTGCTTTGGTGGGTTTTTGGACCACAATTTAAAAATAAATATTGCAGTCGCCATTTTGGATCCCCCCCCCCGCATGGCATGGACTCGTCTGGAGACGACGAGGATGACCCCCCCTCAGCCTGGTGCAAGCAGCCCAGGACAGGAGAGGGGGGGGAGGCCAGGGACCCCCCCCCCAGAAACCACCCCTCAGGTAGGTGTCCTCAGGCAGGCCTATGTTCGCCTGCTTTTTTGGCCGGGAGTCGGGTTTTTTTTTTAACTTTTAAAAACTTTTTTTCTGTGCTGCTTGCTTGCCAATGGCATTGCACGATCGCCGCAGTGCCATGAACGACAACGAAAAACCCGACCAAATTTTTCTTTTGTCGGTTCGAGTTCGAGTTCTGACGGCTTAATTATCGTTACCGTTTCCATTACGTAACGGAAACGACAACCAAAAACGGAAACGACAATTTCGCCGAGTCGTGCCCATGTCTACTCCTTAATATAGTTTCCAAACTTTATTCTAAGTATCTCCTGGACAAACTAGTACGTTGGGCAGTCATGAATTCAGTCATAGCTGAAGAACAGGCTGGTTTTCAAAAAGGAAAATCTACAGTGGACCAATGCTTTGTACTTTCCCACCTGATTCAGAAGTATGTTTGTCATGGTAGGAAGGAACTTTATGTGACCTTTGTAGATTTTAGTTCTGCCTTTGATCTTATAGATAAGGGTCGTTTGTGGCAAAAACTCTCTCTAACAAACATAGATAGAAGACTTTTAGCTTTAATCCAGCAGCTACACTCCAATACTCATCTCAGAGTAAGACTGGGGGCAAACGGGCTCTTGTCAGAATCTATACCCATGGACAGAGGGGTCAGGCAAGGTTGTCTTCTGGCACCTTTTCTGTTTAATTTCTATATTAATGATATTGTTCAAGAACTGAGTGGTCCAGTATTTTTTCCCCTTCTATAGCAGATGCTAAGATCTCTGTCCTTCTTTATGCAGATGACATTGCAATTATCTCTACAGCGCAAGTCAGCATGCAAAGACTTTTGGTTAAGCTGAGTAACTTTTGTACCAGAGAACATTTGTCCATTAACTACTCTAAAACCAAAGTAGTCGTCTTTGGGAGGAAAAGAACTAGACATAGGTGGACACTTGACAACAAACCTATTGAGCAGCTAAGAAACTTTAGATACCTTGGTCTTTGTTTTAATGCCCTGCTCTCCAGGAAATATCATCTGAAAGCAACAGTTTTGAAAGCCTCCCACTCCACTCAATCCCTTTTGAGATTCTTTTCAACCCAAGGTGGTAAACTAGTTGCTCCTGCAGTCGAAGTGTTTTCAAGAAAGATAGTCCCCAAATTAACATATGGGGCCAAAATCTGGGGGTATACTAAAATACCGCACCTTGATGTGGTTCAAAATTCTTTTATCCGATCTCTCCTTGCTGTACCCCGTGGCACACCCTCTGCATATGTAAGAGCTGAAGTAGGGCTAACTCCTATTGAAACACACGTACACATTGCCTTGGCAATGTACTGGTTGAACCTGGCCGCCATGAGCGACTCCCGCTTGCCAAAGAAATGCTATATAGAACAACTCCAGCACCCCTTGTGGGAGTCCCGGCCAAAGCTTGCCAGACCCATATTACATCTTTACGGGATCAATAGGGAATCTATCCCCTCTTTTGTCTCCCCCCGTATCAAAAAATTGGTCAAAGACAAGATTTATTTATGCTCCAAATGGAAGGAATTGGCTGTGGTCCCACTATCGTCATTCTCCCTTTATTATCCTTTGTTTAAAACATCTTTTGGGCTGGAAAGCTATTTCCACAATTTAACCTCAGCTCCCTTGAGGACAGCTTTCACAGCCCTGCGCTTTCAGACCATGCCTTCTGCTTTTTTAGAGGGGACACGTGATAATATCCCTGTTTCGGACAGACTTTGCCCTTGTGGCTCAGGTGAAGTCGATGACGTGTCCCATTACTTGCTCACGTGCCCCCTTCACGACCAACCCAGAGGCAAATTCTTTGGTGGGATTATTAGTTCACTGGTCAATAGGTCCCCTGGAGCCCAACTTAGTATGCTACTTGTCAGTACAGACAGGTTTGTTACACAGCAAGTTGCAAAGTTTGTGCTGGCAGCTATGAAAATTCGGGTCAACCTCTAACTTTGGGAGGACTATATTGCTCTGCAAGTGTCACACAGTTTTTTTAAGTTTTAATTATATTTGTCGCGGATGTAACTTTATAAGTTTTTTTAAATCAAGATTGCGATGACCAATGGTTTTTAGCAATAAACTATTACCATACCATACCATACCATACCATACCATACCATACCATACCATACCATACCATACCATACCATACCATACCATACCATGGTTTGTGAAATGTTGGGAAGAGACTGGGAGGGGATTGAAAGGCTAGCTAGACCTAAGCACCAGAAGAGGGAAGCCAATACCAGGGATGGAAATTTCACTGAAGGGGCCCTAGAAATTTCTCACAGCCAGTTATGGGAGTGGCAACAAGATGATGTTATCCTGCAGGCAATCTTGCAAGAGGTTGGCCCAGAAGGGAGTGTCCAAGAAGGACAAGAAGGTTTCGAGCTACACAACGGATTGTTGATGTGGGTGGGATGTAGAGGTTCTTCCTCAGTAGCTACCCTTGTAGTGATTTCAAAACTGAGAGTAGAGGTGATGAAGCTCGTTCATGACACCTCACTGGTGGGACATTTGGCCACCAAAACTCATTTTATTGGCCTCAAATGAGGAAAGATATAGAAGGCTACTGCTGATCCTGTCCCAACTGTCAGAGAGTCCAGGGAAAGCCAGGCCCAGAGACCCCCCCTTTCTACCCATGCCCCTTATGGAGAGGTCATTTGACCATATAGGACTTGACCTAATTGAACCCCTTCCCAAGTCCTCAGCAGGTCAGGTGCATGTGCTGGTGATAGTAGATGTACCGTATTTATGTGTTTTGCTTTTCCCATACCACAGGAATACATGCCATCCTAGCTTTATATCATGACCTTCTAAGTATAATAATCTTTTATCTCTCAAAATTATCCATTCTCTCACACATGTTAACACACAAGCTTGGTAATACAGTGTCCAGGCGGTAAACCAAAGCCTCCTCTTTCTTTACTCTCTTGCAGCCCCATGACCAGAGCACGCCAGGTTACATATATCTAAGTTTGGGTTATTCTGTGCATACAGCATTCATTTAATCCTCCATTTATACCCTTACATTTCTCTTGCATCTCAAAAAAACCCAGGTCAAAAGTCCAGTCAGAGGAAACAGAAGGCTTTTTGCTTCTACTTTTTTTTAAACCTCTGGACACAGATAAATGTTACACCTCCCAATGGGCATCCATTCTTCTTACCATGCATGTTTCGCTAGTCACTCTATATCTACACTACATTCTGAGTGCAAGCAGCATGTATGGAAGCCGACTGGCTGTCCTGCTGGTAGAGATGGGGAGTCATTTCATCATCACAGGTTGGTGTGCAACAATTTGCTGGATATACATTATGATTATGTGGACATTATGATTTTGACAGCTCATGTTACCCCTGGGGGTTAGGTACAGATGCTTGCAACCTGTACAACCCTCAGGCCTGACAGTGCTTCTATAGTATTACACATTCCAAATTCATAAAAAATTAATCTAGATCATACTCATAGTGTTTAAATAACAGCTGCATTTTTCCTGCTACTTATTAGAGTGGGATTTGTTTGCAAGCACTGGCTTGTTTCTGATCCTTGTCATTGTTCTAGTGAACTAAGCATGTAAAAGACAAAAAAAGTAATTATTTTGTTACTGTGGATGTTATTTATTGCAGTCAAGGGCAACGTGCGCTACATGGGGTTGCCCTTGACTCTCCTTTGGCAACTGCAGTGGGTACAGAATGCAGCGGCCAGACTGGTGGCGGGTGTGCGCTGGTTCGACCACATCACCCCAGTTCTGGCTCGTCTGCATTGGTTGCTCGTTGCATCCCGAATCAGATTCAAGGTCTTGGTTTTAATTTATAAAACCTTCCAAGGCTTGGGACCTGACTACCTGGCAGAGCGGATCGCCCAGCGGTCAACATCGGCCCGACCGACTAGGTTGTCACGGGCGCACATGCTGCGGGTGGCCACACCCAGGGAGGCTCGAAAAATGTCCACCTGAACTCGAGCCTTCTCTGTGGCTGGCCCTGCCCTGTGGAACCATCTCCCCAGTGAAGTGCACCTTTCGCAGTCCCTGCCTGCCTTTAGGAAAGCATTAAAGACCTTGCTTTTCCGAGAGGTGTTCGGTGACTTAATTTAATTTTTTTTCTTTTTTTTCTCCCGCCATCTGCCGTCTGCCATTTGTTTTCAGTTTATTGCTTGTTTAAGTGTTTTTAAATTGTTATATTTAAACTGCTTTGATTTTGTTATATACTTTCTTGTTGTGAACTGCCCGGAGTTCCTCCGGGAAGACGGGTGGTATACAAGCCCAATAAAAAATAAATAAATAAATAAATATTTACAGATGGATTTTTTACTGACTTATTACTTGAATGGAAGTTCCTTACACCACCATATCCCCCAAATATTTTAAACAGGGTGGCTAGAACAAGAGCAAGCCTCATTTTCCAAAGGCACCAAGAACTACTGAGTTTTTTCTTGGGACCTTGGAGGAATGCAACCATGTCCAGCAGCGTAGCCAGGATTTGGAGTGCCTGGGGACAAAGTTCATTTTTGCATCCTTCCTGCCACCACCCGCCACATCGCATCCACCCAGCAAAGGGGGAGGGGGCGAACCCTGCAGGCATGGGGTGGATGCGTGCACACGTGTTTTTGCAGCCTTACAGGCATGTGTGTATGTGTGTGTTGCAGCACCTTCCTCCCACTTTGAGCCGACTCAGCCAAGGCCCCCTTTCAGCCCTCGCTGCTTCTCGGCCCCCTTTCATGTTTGTAGCCCTCACTGCTTCTTTGAGCTCAGGGCCCCCTTCAGCCCTCACTGCTTCTCTCAGGGCTCAGCCCCCCCTCACCGCCCCACCACCTCCTCCCTTCTCCCACCCCAAATCCCTTTGCTTTCCCTCACACAAGGCCGACACCACAATGGCCTGTGGGCCCCAATTAGGCTGTGCATGTGCCTTGCCCTTTCCAAACACCATGGATGGAGAAAGGAGGGGAAGGGACAAAAAAACCTGTTGTCAGAGTTTAAAGGAGAAGAGCCGAGTGAGGGAGCAAGAGGTAAAAAGGGCGAGTCAGGTAACGGTGGAAGCGGCAGCAGGAAGAAAGGGGAGCAACAGAGAGAGAAAGCACCCCTCGGCTTCCCCTCAACCTCTCCTTTCAGTGCTTTTCTCCATTGTTTGGGTTCTATGGACAAAGGAGAAGGAGGGATGTGGGGGAGGCGAGGAAGAAGAAGAGGAGGAGGGCGCTGCAGCCACCGTGCTCCTGCTGCCTGCCTGCCTGCTTCACTGCTCGCTTGGTACACGGCAGTGGAGGGGGTGGAGGGGGTGCCGTCACCAAGCCTTAAGGAGAAAGGAGGACTGCTGGGCGGTGGGAGGGTGCAAGGCTTCCTCCCCCTGCTCCCCCTCAAGGCGGCCCCAGATTGCTGAGCCGGGGGAAGATGTACCCTTCTACCCCTCCCCCCCATATGCCCCTGCCCATGTCTACTGCAATAATCCTCCTCAATTTTCTTGCAAATATATGAAGTTATCAGGAAAAGCCCCTTGCGCCGTCTTATAGGGTGCATTTTTAAATACAGTACTTTAAAAATTGTTTTAAAGGGTGGCATGAAGGAATCTTTGTGTGCTTCCCTTTCAAAGTAAAGCAAAATGGCTTCCACCCCACTAGACAGTGCAAGAAGAATTTTTGAGCCAAACCTTTTTCCAAACAAACATTTATAATGGGGAATTCTGTGTGCAGGTAGACGTCCTCAGGAGGGCTTCACTGGGTCCTTTATCATCACTGGACTGCCTATGAGTCACTGTTGCCCATCCCTGAGCTAGAAAATAAAAACTCCTCAGTAGCTGTTTTTAGCATTTGTGCATAATGTCCTCTGACACAAATAACGTCAATTCACCATAGATACACTGAATTCTGGAGATTCATACATTTCATGCATAGGCAATGTTTCAGTGTGGGTAGTGGTGGTCCATAGGCTATGAGTTGCCCACTCATGACTCAAGGAACCCACACCAAAAACAGCTGCCTGAATTTGCCTTTTGTGTGTGTTAGATCAGGAAACCAAGATAGAAATATTTGAAAGGAAAGGGATTAAGGAGAGTGACTAAAAGCACTCCCACATGTCAGTCACTTAACTCTGCAGCTAAAGTTTATGCCTTAAGGCACAGAAGTGTTCTTGTTTCAGTGGCAAACACTTTATGTGCCTTCCCCACCACATTATGGTGGAACTAGTAACACGAGAAAAACTCTTTTAAACTATAATGAGGGCAAGAATGATTTAAAACATGTTTTCAACCAGAATGTAAACTAAGGATCTGGATTTCAATTTTAAGTAGGAAAAAAGCCAACCAGGTAGAAAATTTTGACAATTCAAAACTCACAGTTCTATTGCCTTGTTCCACATGATGACATATCCGGAAAGTACAAAGGATTCAATATTTACAATGTGAGTATTTCCCCTCTCTGTTCCAACATAAAGCCATTTGCTTTGGAAAGGTAAGTGACAGAACGTAATCCTGTATGAAGGAAAAATACGAACAATTAGCCAGTAATAGCTATCAGTTTCTCAAGTACAGATCATAATAAACAGCAACGGACAAACTGGGTGTCAAGAACAAACCGGGGTTCAAAGATTGCCCAGGATCTGGAAAGCTAATTAAGAGGAAAGCTGCACCCTAAAATTCCACCTGATCCCTTTTTAAACCCAATCCCTCAAAACACAGGAAAGTGCATCGACCAGTGCCTCTGCTTCCATTTCTCAGTCAGCTTTCCCAATTAAACTCCTTGGTATGCACTTTTAGAAGTTGCAACAACCCTTCCAGGTAGAACAAAATACAAAAATGTCCCAAACTCCACAAAGCAATACTGTGGTCTCAAGATACTTGATTTAGCCTCACCCACTCTGTCTAATGAAAAACACACCTTGGTAAAATGTGATTATTTTTTATTAAAAAATATAAAAACACGAAAAGATCAAAATCAATTAAAATTATAGTGACAAATGCACATACACAAATGAAAGAATAATTTGACAGCATATTCCATACAAAGTAATTCGATAACATAATAAATGGCTAAGTAACCCTATTATTATGAACTACAAGACCCATTTTTGCAGCAAGACTAAAAAGCCTCTATAACAAAGCCATTTGCAATCTCTCTCTCTCTCTCTCTCTCTCTCTCTCTCTCTGTGTGTGTGTGTGTGTGTGTGTGTGTGTCAGCTGCAACAAAACAACATTCAAAAGCCATCTCCTCCCATCTTCCAGAGCCTTCTAAGTATATGTTGAATGATTGTGCCACAATCTCCATATTACATTAGGTATTGTCTTCTGCTCTCTGCTTCTCGTTCCCACCAGAGCTGTTTTCCCATACACAGCTGTGTATGTGTCTTTTTTATGAATCTACAGTGACCCCCTGCCTATCATGGGGGTTAGGGACCCAACCCGACCCACAATAATTGTAAATCCACGATATGCGGATGCAGGTCGGGTCAGGCCTGGGGGCTCTTCTTATGAAAAAAGGTCCCCTGGGGTAAGGGGGAAGGCCTGTTTCAGGCCTTGTACTCACCCCCAGCCTGGTGCTGCCCCAAACGGGCCTGCGAGGGCCTTTCCGGGCCTTCTGAAGACCCCCAAATGGCCTCCCTGACAACTGGAAGTGGCTTCTGGATCGCCATAAATCATTTCTGAGGCTTCCAACAGGCCTAGAAAGGTCCCTCAGAAATGATTTTATGCAAACTGGAAATGACTTCTGGTAAACCAGAGCCATTTTAGGGCCTCCAGAAGGCCCGGGAAGGCCCTCGCAGGCCCGTCTGGGGCAGTGCCAGCCCTGGGGTAAGTACAGGAGGCCTGAAACAGGCCTTCCCCCTTACCCCAGGGGACTTTTTTTTCATATACTGTGGTCCCGCGATATAGTGGGACTGCAGAATATGAACTGCTAATGGGCGGGGTGTTGTGTATTGATCTGTAATTGCTGGTTGAAGCAACTGCCTCCCTGTTCAAAAGGGAACAGGCCTATTGGTTGATTATAGTTGCTGCATTTGGATCTTCAGTCCTATTGGTTCCTGCCAAAAGGCAGCCTTGTGATTGGTTGTAATTGTTCCCTCCAAAATGTATCTTTTCCTAGCCAGTCCTGGCCCCTAAAAATGTAACCTCCTCTCCCCAGTCCCCAGTCTTGTCTCTCCTTGATTAAAGAGCTGTTCACTAGAAGCTGTTTCCAGCCTTCTTTGTCTCAGAGCTGAAATCACTGCTGAATCACAGATGCCAGCAAAAGAAGGGCCACATTCCTGAGTTGCTGTGGGCGGGAGACCTTCATGTTGGCCAAGGCACTGCTCGCCCCAGCAAAGCTGAGTGAGACAGCACTCACAGACATTTTCGCCCGGCTGACAAGCCACTTGGCACCAACCAGAACCCAGATGGCCTGGCGGATGGAGTTCCAGAAAAGGCAGCAGCAAGCCGGAGAATCTGTGCCTGCATTCCTGGCAGGACTCCGGGAGCTTGCTCAGCACTGTGGCTTCCCAAATCTTGAATGCACTCTCTTGAATCAATTTGTTGGGGGGCTCTGCAGCAAAAAAGCCCGAAGGCGCATTGTGGCAAAGGAAGATGTCACCCTTGCCTCCGCCTTGAAAGAGGCCTCTGCCACAGAGAATTATGAGCAGGAAGAGCTCAATGCCAGTGGCAAGACCAAGAAGCTGCTGGTAGAGGCTGCCCATGCCATGGATGAGCCAGAGGCTAGTCCAAGCCAGAGCCCAGTCCGGGGTGTCGAGTTGGTGCGTCAGGCGAATGCACGGCCCAAAGATCGCCGAGGCGCTTGCACAAGCTGTGGCAGACACCATGAGCGGAAGAGCTGCCGTTTTCATGATGCTACGTGCAGGGCTTGCGGTAAGACAGGACACATTGGCCGGGTCTGTCGGTCAGTGGCAGCTGCAACAACGAAATCACCTAGATCAACGCGTCGCAGATCATCCACCACGACTCATCTCCTGGACGACTGCAATTATCTCACAGAGATCAACGGAGAGATCGTGCAGTTTCCGGCACAGAGCGCCCAGTAGAGTGGACCTGGGCTTGGCGCGGCAATTTTCCATCTAGAACCGTACCCGGAGGGCTCGCCCCTCCGGTGCCAGCCCCCTGCTTTCATCGTGACTTGCTCTCGGGGATTGGGATTGGGTCGGGGGGGGGACCGACACGGTCGTCATTTCGTCCATCATGCCCCCTCCCGACTCCAGCCTATGTAAGCCTCCACTCCACCTCAGTCTAGCCCCAGGGGTTTTTCCCCCTGTTCTCTAGCTGCCCCTGTCCCCCCCCTTCCTTTAATAACCGCCCTTTTCCCCGGTATTTTCCATCTGTGCCTCGGCTGTTTGGCCCCTTAACTTAATTTAATTTAATTTTAATTTATCTTTCTTATTTTACTTTATTTTATTGTATTTTATTTAGTTTAGTTCACGTTGTTCTGTTTCATTTTGTTCTGTTCTGTTTCATTTTGTTTATGATTTTGTTCTTATTTTCATTTTGCTTTGTTTTGTTTTTACTTTGTGTAATGATTTTGCCCCTTGTCTTTTTTTTTCTTTTTTCTTCTGGCATTGGAGATTTGGTTTTTGTTAGGCTTATAGTTGATTGATGTATTGTGTTTAGCTCCTGCCAGGCTTGTAGCTAATAGACCCATAGTGTCCTTGGCACTAATTAGCTCAGCCTTGGAACACCTGGGCTCTTCTCCCAGGTGTGTAACTCCTCCGCTGGCAGCAGCTATCTATGTTGCTAGTCATTGTACTATTTGTATAGTCTGCTGCTTTTTGTATAGTTTGCTGCTTTTTGTCTGGTTGCTGAGTCAGTTGTATTTATTATATTTTAGTGCCTTTTTTCTTTCCTTCTTCCCCCCCTCCCCTCCCTCCCTGGCTGGGTCACCATGTCCGCAGGGACTCACATACCAATCGTGTTGGGTCGTGGACGATGCGCTAGGAGTCACGGGGTTAGTCGGATAAGAAGAACTAGGGTCAGGCAACTCGTGCCTGTCCCACGTTCTGACCCCGTGACTCGCCCCCACGTATCCGGGAGCCATTCCGCCAGAGCCTCCAACCTGTCCTGCCTCCTCCTTAACGCCAGGTCAGTCCACAATAAGACCGCCGTCATTTATGATACCATCACTGACGGCAGGGCTGACCTGGCCTGCGTATAATGGAGACCTGGGTGGGCTCAGAGGGGGGGCTTCCTCGCCCAGCTGTGCCCCCAGGGTACCTGGTTCAGGGAGTGGGCAGGTTGGAGGGCCAGAAGGGGGGAGGAGTCGCCATTGTGTATAGGGAATCGCTTCATGTGACCAGGGCCTCGACATTGGTGATTCCAGGGCTTGAATGCCTCCACCTGCTGGTAGGTCAGCGGGATAGATTTGGCATTGTGCTGGGCTACCGTGCTCCCCGCAACCCTGCACAATCCCTGCCAGAGCTTGCGGAGTTCATCGCCGCTGCGCTGTTGAAGTCCCCCCGCCTTTTGGTCGTCGGGGACTTTAACGTACATGTCGATGATGAGCTCGTCGGCGTAGCTCTGGAATTCATGGACACCATGACGTCCATGAGCCTATCCCAGCATGTTTCTTGCCCTACCCACAGGAGTGGGCATTCCCTGGATCTGGTATTTACCTCCATGTCGGGGGATTCCAATCTGGAGGTGCGGGACATCGTTCCCACACCAGTGTCATGGTCAGATCACTACCTGTTGTCCTTCTCCCTAGCAATGGCGACCCCTCCTCGCGGGGACCACCGGCCCCTTGTTTGGGCCCGCCCCCGAAGGCTTCTTGACCCGGCTCGGTTCCGGGAAGCCTTCGGGGAGCTTGCTGGCGGCCTGGCTGACGATTCGGCCGAAGCCCTGGCTAACCAATGGTTTGAGTCAGCTGCCGGTGCTGTCGACCGAATCGCTCCCAAGCGTCTCCTCCGGGGCAGAGCCCGAACCTCTCCGTGGTTCACGGCGGAGTTAAAGGCGATGAAGCAGGAACGGAGGAGACTGGAGAGCATCTGGAGACAAAGCCGCACGGCGATTAACAAGACTGCCGTTGTGATCCAGACTAGGCGCTACTCGCGAGCGATCAGGGATACCAAAAGATCTTTTTATTCCCTGAGAATTGGTGAGGCCTCGAACCGCCAGGCAGAACTTTTCCGGGTGGTCCGAGACCTCACCAATCCTAGTCTGGCTAGGCCTCCTCCTACTGATTTCAGTAGTGAGAACTTTGCAGTCTTTTTTAGATCCAAAATTGAGGCCATCCGTGCTGGCTTTGAATCCAGTGGCACTGGCCCCCCCTCGCCATCCCCAGCCCCCTCACCCCCCCGGTCTCCTCAACTGGTTGATTTTGGGCCTGTTCTTTCTTTGGAAGCCTCCAGGGCTATTGCCCATTGCCGTCCCAGACCACCCCCTTCGACCCTTGCCCATCTTGGCTTATCAAATCTGCCGGAGGGAGCATGCCCGAGTGGGCCGCAGCCATCGCCACCGCCTCCTTCAGCGAGGGGGTCTTTCCCTCTCGCTTGAAGGAGACGGTGATTAAGCCCATCTTGAAAAAACCGGGATTGGCGTCGGACCAATTGTCCAACTATCGACCGATTGCCAATGTTCCCTTCATGGGCAAGGTCATCGAGAGGGTGGCTAAAGAGGAACAGCGGTGCCTTGATCCTTGCCAATCTGGCTTCAGGCCTGGCCGGGGTACCGAGACAGCTCTGGTCGCGCTGCAAGATGACCTAATCCGGGCGGCCGACGGGGGTTCCTCTACCCTGTTGGTTCTCCTGGATTTGTCAGCGGCCTTTGATACCGTCGACCACGGTATCCTACTGGACCGGCTCCTGGAGGTAGGGATCGGGGGCACTGTCCTCAGTTGGCTCCGGTCCTTCCTTCAGGATCGGCCCCAGTATGTGCAGCATGGGGGGGAGTTGTCGGCCCCGTGGATACTCCCTTGTGGGGTTCCGCAGGGGTCGTCTCTCTCCCCCATGCTGTTTAACATCTATTTATTTATTTATTTTATTTATTTTTACAATTTATATGCCGCCCACTACCCAAAGGTCTCTGGGCGGCTTACAATCAAGGAATTAAAACAGTTAAAAACATCAAACAACAATAAATAATTAAAACAACAATAAAAACCTTATACTAAAACATCACACTAAAATTGCCATCAGAAGACCCACAATCTAAATTGTATCAATTAAAAAACTTCTGGAACAGGAAGGTTTTTACCTGGCGCCGAAATGTCATCAGTGTTGGTGCCAGGCGGATCTCACTTGGGAGGGCATTCCATAGCTTGGGGGCAGCTGCCGAAAAGGCCCTGTTCCTACAAGCCATCCCTTTCACCTCCTTGAGGGATGGCTCTTTTAGGAGGGCCCCCTGGCTTGATCTTAATTGCCGGGTAGGTTCATATGGAAGGAGGCGGTCCTTCAGGTATCCAGGTCCTAAGCCATTTAGGGCTTTATATGTCAAAACAAGCACTTTGAATTGGGCTCGGGCAGCAACTGGTAACCAATGTAGGCTACGTAGAATCGGCGTGATGTGATCCCTAGCGGCCCCACCACTTACTAGCCGCGCCGCACGATTCTGAACCAGTTGCAATCGCCGAACCGTCTTCAAAGGCAGCCCCATGTAGAGCGCATTGCAGTAATCAATACGGGATGTTACCAGTGCATGCGTAACTGTTATGAGGCTCCGTTCATCCTCCAGGTAGGGGCGTAGCTGATATATTTTCCGCAGCTGGAGAAAGGCACCCCTGGCCACCGTGTCCACCTGGGCTTCCAGAGTTAGACCGGGGTCCAGGAGCA
Source organism: Phrynocephalus forsythii (assembly GCA_029282475.1). Classification (NCBI taxonomy): domain Eukaryota; kingdom Metazoa; phylum Chordata; class Lepidosauria; order Squamata; family Agamidae; genus Phrynocephalus; species Phrynocephalus forsythii. Next base: position 5,544,845 of record JAPFRF010000011.1, read on the forward strand.
CCCCCAAGCTGCGGACCCTGTCCCTTAGGGGGAGTGCAACCCCGTCCAGAACAGGGAAGTGTCCCCCTAACCTGTCTGGCGAAGCACCCACTAACAGCACTTCCGTCTTGTCTGGATTGAGTTTCAATTTGTTAACCCTCATCCAGTCCATTATCTGGCCCAGACACGAGTTCAGCACAGAAACCACCTCACCTGGATTGGTGGAAAACGAGAGGTAGAGCTGAGTATCATCAGCATATTGCTGAGTCCTCAGCCCAAACCACCTGATGACCTCTCCCAGTGGTTCCATGTAAATGTTGAACAGCATGGGAGACAGTATAGAGCCCTGAGGAACCCCATGACATAAATGCCACGGGGCAGAGCAACTGTCCCCCAGCACCACCTTCTGGACACGGTCAGCCAGGAAGGAATGGAACCATCTATGTAAGGCCGCTGGCTGGGGTCATCAGGAGATTTGGGCTGCGTTGTCATCAGTACGCTGATGACACGCAGCTCTATCTCTGTTTCTCCACCTCTGCAGTGGAAGCTGTCCGGTCCCTCGACCAGTGTCTGGAGGCGGTTATGGCTTGGACCAAGGCCAACAGGCTCAGACTCAACCCTGGGAAGACCGAGGTGATGTTCTTCAGGAGTTCCCCGTCTGGGTATGGAGGCCCTCTCCCCAGTCTGGAGGGTGTTTCCCTCCAGCTGGCGGAGAGGGTTCGGAATCTGGGTGTGATCCTGGACCCGGCTTTGTCCCTGGATGCTCAGGTGGCGGCCGTGGCCAGGACCGCATTTTTTCATCTTCGCCAGATCGCCCAGATTCGCCCCTACCTAGACGGGGACTCCCTGAGAACAGTGGTCCAGGCGCTGGTGATCTCGAGGCTGGACTACTGTAATGCTCTCTACATGGGGTTGCCCTTGACTCTCCTCCGGCGATTGCAGCGGGTGCAAAATGCAGCGGCCAGACTGGTGGCGGGTGCGCGTCGCTATGACCGCATCACCCCGGTTCTGGCCCGGCTGCATTGGCTACCCGTTGCCTCCCGGATCAGATTCAAGGTCTTGGTTTTAGTTTATAAAGCCCTCCATGGCTTGGGCCCGGATTACCTGGCGGAGCGGATCGCCCAGCGGTCAACATCGGCCCGACCGGTTCGGCAGTCGCGGGCGCACTCGCTGCAGGTTCCATCTCTCCGAGAAGCCAGGCGGTCCCGTACCCGGAACCGGGCTTTCTCGGTGGCTGCTCCAACCTTATGGAACAGCCTTCCCAGCGACTGCAGAGTCCCTGCTGGCCTTTCGTATGAAGACCATCCTATTCCGCGAGGCATTTGGTGACCTAGCTTAGCCTTTTTTTTTTCTTTCTTTCTTTTCTTTTCCTTTCTTTTTCCGCCATCAATACCTAGGTCGAATTTTTTTTTTTTGACATAGCAGCGGTGAGGTCATAATTAAAGGGTGCGCCCCTGCTGCTGTTCTTTTTAAATATGCTTTTAATCTATGTTGATCTGCTGATTATGTCTCCTTATTGTGTTGTAGTGTACCTATTATGTGTATTTCCTAATTTGTTTTGCTATGTTCGCCGCCCAGAGTTCCCGGTGGGAAGATGGGCGGCATATAAATTCAATAATAAATAAATAAATAAATAAATAGAGTTGGTACCGGTATGGGTGAATTGCAGCCTGAGAGTGACACTACCCCCATTAATGAGTCCCAGCTGCAAGACCAGAGCGGAAATGCCCCAGGAATGCAGGTACCAGTGGCGTCAGCAAATGAATCTACTCCTGCAGGTCCTCATGGTGCCGAGGAACAGATCAGGGACACTGAGCTGTCTGAAACCCCCTCCGTGTCAGACAAAACGATTACAGTAGACTCTCCACCACAGACACTGCCTGCTGAAGCCCCTGCAACACCCGTAGTCAGGAGATCAACTAGAAGTCGCAGGGCCCCACAATATCTAAAGGATTACGTGTGCTGTGCCCACCGGGGGGGGGAGGGGTGTTGTGTATTGATCTGTAATTACTGGTTGAAGTAACTGCCTCCCTGTTCAAAAGGGAACAGGCCTATTGGTTGATTATAGTTGCTGCATTTGGATCTTCAATCCTATTGGTTCCCGCCAAAAGGCAGCCTTGTGATTGGTTGTAATTGTTCCCTCCAAAATGTATCTTTTCCTAGCCAGTCCTGGCCCCTATAAATGTAACCTCCTCTCCCCAGTCTCCAGTCTTGTCTCTCCTTGATTAAAGAGCTGTTCACTAGAAGCTGTTTCCAGCCTTCTTTGTCTCAGAGCTGAAATCACTGCTGAATCACTAACCCCACGCTACAATACGGGGGGCCACTGTACCATACATGATTACATAGACTTTGTGTTTATAACCACTTATAACTTGTGTTTATATCTCCCCTTGTGTGATTGCATTAACACTATGTTTTCAATTTTAGCTTCCATCCCTCATAACTTTTGGATGGTCTGTGCATGATTACATGGAATTTTACTCTCTCTTTTAACTGCTTGCATACTGTTGTAGCTTTAATGTTGTCTTTTAATGCTTTCAATTCCCTGTTCTCAAACTTGAATGTCTCTTAATTGAACTGGACTGTATATTGTCCCTCATTACTATAAGCCACCCTGGCTCCTTTTCCAAGGAGAAAGGCGGGGTAAAAATACTCTAAATAGATAGATAGATAGATAGATAGATAAATAAATAAGATCCATCTGTGCTGGCCTTCAACCTCTCGAAAACAACTGTTAGAGACCTAGGAAAAAATCTTTGAATAACTACTACATAAGCCATTCAATTTACCTTATTCCTTAATTTACCTAATTTCCCAACACATAAAGAAAAATGAATTCATCTTTGTGGACAGCCCCATTCATTGAGAAGTCAACAATTTCCCAGTATCATTAAGTTAAAACAAGATATTAAAATAAGGTACCAATAGCATAACACAACAATATTGTTGTGAAACTATTCATCTCTACTAACATGTTTTTAAGCTGGTGCACAATGAAAAGAATTTAGAGCTCAACAGGGGGTCATATGGCCCCTGGGGGCCCTGTACATTTGAAGGAGGACATAGACTGGAAACAATTCATCACATGCTATCTTTTAAAATTCATTATGTGGCACACACAATCCTGATTTGCTCTAGATCTCTTTCATACTGTGTTTATGCCCGTGACGATAAAAAAAAATTGAGAATGTCTGATTTAGAAAACAGAAGTGGAAGAGTATCAGGATAAGTTGCATAGATATCACTGTTTCCAAGGACATCAGTGTGGTTTTCATTGAATTTTTGCCTAATCTTATAATATTCATAGAATCATAGAATACTTTTGCTGGAAGGAGCCTATTAAGGCCGTTGAGACCAGGTCCTTGCCCAATGCAGGAATATTCTTACAAGACCGACCAGACTGAGGCATGGGCTACAGTCGTCCTAGCATGACTAATTAAATATTTAAAGTTGTCTTCCTCAAAATTAAGTCCATTGTTTTATATGCTAAAATATGTAGACATAATTTTTTTCAGTTAGTCTTTTCAGTAGAATAGAGGATCAACCCACAGGTCATGAAACATAACACTATGGTAGAAAAACATAGCAAAACATTATCCAGAGGAGAAACATGATTCCCTGTACCAGCACATATGCCAGCAGGATATAGTATGCCAGGAGGAGGACAAGATGTCCAACAATTTAGTGCCTTTTGTTTCCACTGCAAACTTTTTTTAACTATAGGAAGCATATTCTGCTTCTAAATATTCCTGTAGATTTATCAGATATTTAAATTTAGAGCTGCCTTTACATAAGAACATAACATAAGAACATGAGAAGAGCCATGCTGGATCAGGCCAAAGGCCCATCTAGTCCAGCTTCCTGTATCTCACAGTGGCCCCACCAGATGCGTTTGGGAGCGCATGAGACTAGATATCTGTCTCCTGATACCACTCCCCTGCATCTGGCCCTTGAAGTACCCTGGTTTTGAGCCTAGAGATTACACATCTCCATCATAGTTTGTAACCTGTGATGGACTTTTCCTCCAGGAATCTGTCCAATCCCCTTTTGAAGGCATCCAGGCCAGATGCCATCACCACATCCTGTGGCAGGGAGTTCCACAGACTAACAACACGCTGGGTGAAAAAATATTTTCTTTTGTCTGTTCTTACTCTCCCAGCACTCAATTTGAGGGTATGTCCCCTAGTTCTGGTATTTTGTGAGAGGGAGAAGAGCTTCCCTCTATCCACTTGACTCATGCCCTGCATTATTTTGTACATCTCAGTCATATCCCCCCTCAGGTGCCTTTTTTCCAGATTAAAGAGCCCCAAATGTTTTAGCCTTTCCTCATAAGGGAGGTGCCCCAGCCCAGTAATCATTTTAGTCGCTCTCTTCTGCACCTTTTCCAGTTCCACTATGTCTTTCTTGAGATGCGGTGACCAGAATTGTACACAATACTCCAGGTGCGGCCTTACTATTGTTTTGTATAATGGCATTATAATGTTGGCTGTTTTATTTCCAATCCCCTTTTTGATAATCCCTAGCATGGAATTGGCCTTCTTCACCGCTGCCACACATTGGGAAGACACCTTAATGGTGCTGTCCACCAACACACCAAGATCTCTTTCCTGATCTGTCATGGATAACTCAAAGCCCATGAGTTGACAGACAAAATTTTGATTTTTGCCCCAATATGCATTACTTTACATTTGACTACATTAAAACACAACTGCCATTTCATAGCCCATTCCCCCAGTTTGGAGAGATCCTTCTGGAGCTCTTCACAATCTTCTCTGGTTTTTACCACACGGAAAAATTTTGTGTTATCTGCAAACTTGGCCACCTCACTGCTTATCCCTGTCTCCACGTCATTTATGAACAGATTGAAAAGCACCGGTCCCAGGACAGATCCCTGGGGCACACCACATTTCACCTCTCTCCATTGTGAACATTTCCCATTGACACCTACTCTTTGTTTCCTGGATCTCAACCAGTTCTCAATCCATAAGAGGACCTGCCCTCTTATCCCCTGACAGTGCAATTTTCTCAGCAGCCTTTGGTGAGGGACTGCGTCAAAAGCCTTTTGAAAATCCAGATAGACTATATCCACCAGTTCACCCAAATCTACATGCCTGTTGACCTTTTCAAAAAATTCTAAAAGATTTGTCAGACAAGACTTACCCTTGCAGAAGCCATGCTGATTTTCTCTCAGCAAGGTTTGTTCTTCTATGTGTTTTAAGATTTTCTCTTGGATGAGGCTTTCCACCATCTTCCCTGGGACAGATGTAAGGCTAACTGGCCTGTAGTTCCTGGGTCCCCCCTCCTTCCTTTTTAAAAAAATTGGTGTGACATCTGTTATCCTCCAGTCCTGCGGCACTGTGGCCGTTTTAAGAGACAAGTTGCATATTACCGTTAAGAGATCTGCAATTTCATTTCTCAGTTCCCTAATAACCCTTGGGTGGATGCCATCTGGTCCCGGTGACTTGTTAATCTTCAATTTATCAATTAGTCCTAAAACATATTCTCTTTTAACCTGTATTTGATTTAATTCTTTAGTCAAGAGGGGCCGTTCAGGCAGCGGAATATGCCCAAGATCTTCTGTCGTGAATACAGATGCAAAAACTCATTTAATTTCTCTGCAATTTCCAAGTCCTCCTTAATCTCCCCTTTTCCTCCTTCACCATCCAGAGGGCCAACTGGTTCTCTGGCAGGTTTTCTACTTCTAACATATTTAAAGAAGCTTTTATTATTACCCTTTATATTGCTAGCCATGCGTTCCTCAAAATCTTTCTTTGCCTCTCTTATTATCTTCTTACATTTCTTTTGCCAGAGTTTGTGTTCCTTTTTATTTTCCTCATTTGGGGAGGATTTCCATTTACAGAAAGACCTCTCCTTGCGCTTTAGAGCCTCTCTAACTCCACTCGTTAACCATGCCGGTGCCCTCTTGGACTTAAATGAGCTCTTCTTTCTTTGTGGTATGCACTACAAAGAAAGAAGAGCTCATTTAAGTCCAAGAGGGCATTAAGAGGTCTTTCTGTAAATGGAAATCCTCCCCAAATTTCATTTATCATCGTTCAGCATAATATCCCTGCAAATCCTTTTAGTTTGTAATCATCTGGTTCACAAAGCATAATTGTGAGCTGTTGTTTGAATAGTATGTGTTTACTATAATCCTCAGAGTTCTGAGTCTTCTGTTAGTTAATACAAATTTCCCATTTGAATCTAACTGATGAGTAATACAACCTCTTTCATCTTTGATATCCCATCTGTACCTTACTTTGAAGTATGGATGCTTCAGCAGTTCCTTTACTTTCTGTTACTGTACGATGTATCCTGTGCAGAGGTCCATTTCTTGTAACTCTTTTTATTTGTTTATTACTTTGCAAATTTCTGTTAGTTCTAACTGAAGGCTGCCATTTTTTGACTCATATGGAATGACTATTTTGAAAGGGAATCCCCATCAGTATTTGATACTATTTTCGCAGTAGATTGTATAAAGATTTGAATTATTTTTGTTTTCTTAGCTTTTCTAGGTTAAGATCTTAAAATAATACTGTTTCCTTATAGTTCCAATTCATCCACTGCACTTACATCACTGAACACATGGACATTTTTCTGAAAAGCTGGTGAGCAAACAATGTCATGATTTGGATTTGGAAGTCTTGCACGATGTCTGGTCTAGTTCAGATCTAGATTTAGATAAAGGTCAGGCAACCATTGTGTCTGCTGTGTCTTGTCCTTCCCTTGTTCTCTTACCTATCTGAGTCTTAAATTAGTAAATGTGTTTCTGCTTCCCAAATCTTTAGCTTTGGTTTGTAATTATTCCGTTTTGCTTTTTTAAATGTCTTCTATCATGCATTTGTTGTCTAATCTGGGCTCTAAAACATCATTTTTGTCAGTTTCTCACTAGAACTGACAGTTTTTTAATCTATAACGTCATATCAGCTGCCCAGTCTTTCTGCAATCAGAACCTAATTGTCAAAATAATTTTCTTGAATTCTAAGTCCTTCTTATTACTGTACCTGCTTGTTTTAGTTCTTCTATCTCCAAGCATTGTGTTCTTAGCACTTGTCTCCATGCTTTTCCTGATGTCTCTTTTCCAGCCTCTATTTATTTGAGCATTTCACTCCTCTCTTAAAATACATGGTTAGATTATTATTTTTCCTGCTTTTTGTGTCATTTTAGGTGTAATACCATGTTAGAGACCTACCAGATTGTTTGACAAGCAGCTACACTCTCTGCTTTTCGCTCAAAGATCATAACAGGTCTATTTAGATATTTGTGCGTAATTGGACTTATGTAGATCTGCACTAGCCATGTCCACTAAAGGTACAACACCCCACCCCCACCACATTAATATTTTGGACGATGTTTTAGTGCCAGAGATAACTCCTGAGAAACTTGCAAGCTAGAAACATTGTTCTTCTTTGGGGTTCTGTTTATACTCAATTAATGCATTGCCTTGGTAACTAAAGTCAGAATGAGCAGGAAATTGGTTGTGTGGGATGGTGTCTGCTAGAAGCACAGAAGCTCATCATTGTCACAGAGCTTCAGAGAAGACCATGTCCAGATTAATGAATTTGTGCATGGCACAAAATGCTGAAATGAGCAAGAAATGTGCAGTGCAAGGTTGTATCTTCATATGTGACAAATTCCTGCTGGCACTACAGCGAAAAATTAAGAGCTATGGAACTGGGCATGGGTTGCGTTTTATAAGGACGTTCAGCTTGTTCACTAAGATCCAATTACTGGCTTATGCCATCATAAAATGGCATAAGTAGTTGGTGAGATGTGGATTGTGCTGATCAAGAAGGGAGTAGGATGAGAGAACATTCTAAAACAGGAACTTAGGTGGAGGTGAACTTCATCTCCCACTACACAGCATAGTAAGTGGTAAGCAATCATGGCAGATGCAGTCCAAGAACATCTAAAGGGCTCCATACCCCCCCCAAAAAAACACCTGTTTCTGTTCCAGCCCTTGGAATCCTAAACCCACTGATGTGCCATTGGATGGGAAGTCACAAATCAGTCATACTCATGCTACATTTGAAAAACCCACATCCTGCTTGATGCATGTTATATGGTATATGCCATCAAGTTGCAACCAACTTATAGCAACCCAAAAAGGGCTTTCAAGCTGATGAATAGTTAAAGGGTAGTTTTACCAATGCCGCCTTTCAAATCTGTTCATAAATATTTGGAGAGCTCGGTGGTGGAAGTGCAGGCTGAGCTTTAAGTTCCCTACTGTGCCTCCTTGACAACAGGTGGGCTCCATGATCCACAGGGTCACTTTTAGTTCTGAAGTTCTAAAATTATTATTATTTTGAGATCATTTCATGCTAAAGTCATTCGGGTTAGTGAGTGTCCATTTGTAAGTAGACACTGTTCCGTTGCATAGGTGCAAGTTCCGTTTCAAAGGAAACTGAACCAAGTTACTACCAGAACTTGGAAAGTGTAGGTTGGTATCCTGATTTACAAATGTGAAGCATAAGTGAAACTGCAAAATGTACAGTATATCCTGCTCCAGAAGGGCTCCCTGTTGCAAGGCCTACCTTGAAACCAGTGTAAGAACATGCCCTTACAAAATTTCCCTTCCACTCCACATATACAGCAGGCAACAGGGTTACAGTTTGATATCACAAGTCTGAAAACTCACCAGCCAATATCCCGAACCTTTTCCTTTTCATACAATTGCTAGATAAGCCATACAAAGCATAAGTGAGACGCAAACCGTCTACAAGGGTTTGGCTTTAAAAACAACAGTGGTTCTCAACCTGTGGGTCCCCAGATGTTCCTGGACTGCAACTCCCAGAAATCCTGGCCAGCTCAGCTAGTGATGAAGAGTGCTGGGAGTTGCAGTCCAGGAATATCTGAGGACTCACAGGTTGAGAACCACTGCACTTATAGGGATCTGTAAATGAAAGTGAAGGAGATATGGGGTGGGTAATTAGGACACACTCAGTTATGATTAACCCTTTATTCTTTTCCCCCATGAAGAAAAAAAGCCAGAGATGAGGTAGGGGTTGATTTTGCACTGAAACACACAGGATCAAGCTATTCCCCTCAATAATATTCCTACACTAGAACTAGTTGCCTCCTGCTTTGAAGAAAAAGACAGGTTTGTACATCTGGGAAGTACTGTGGAATTCAGCAGTGAGGACTACTTCAAACCCAGATGCTGCAGTACAAGGTTTTGACGGCTAATTGCCCCCTCCTGCTTTGTCTCCTCAGTAACAACAACAAAATGATGTCAGTGTAAAGAGTCATGGCCAGCCTGTCCTTGAGTTCTGCACTAAAACTGTTCAACATTATTTGCACCCGTACTGTATAAATAAATAGGTTAATGGGTATATGGGAGGGAGGAGAAAGGTTTATTATTCAAATGAATGCAGAATTAACAGTGTTGCAGTGGCAGACACTATGCTGCTGAATCACGGTATCATACTACCACACCGGCCCCTTCCCCAGTGAAAAAACACAAAATTTCTGATGGACACTGCTTGGGTAGATTGCAGCATTCAACAATAAACACAACAGCAGAATGTGTAGGATTAAATCTCCAAATCTGTCATATCTTACCGTTCTCGATTAAATTTCAGTGAATGTAGAATGGCTGGCCGTTTCTGCCGTAGATTCCACAAATGAAGCATGTCATCTGAACTTGCACTGACCAAAGCACCCTATCAGAATGACAAGACAGAAGCACACCAAGTGATACCACAACCTTACAGGTTTTGTTGCACTTTAGCAAATTGATTGAAGCCCCGGTCTTACTTTTTGTGTCAACTATGCTGGCCCACATACGGATTTTGGGCCTATGCCTATAGTATGTGCTGCCTTTTAGAACATTCTAGAACTAGGTTAGCATTTTGGTGGAGGCTTCCTCTCTGCTTTTCACATGCCTTCCTTTTGGCTACTGTAATATCAGGATCTCCACCAGGGACTTTTTCCTTGCTTTTTAAAAACTTGAAGTTGTTATCATCATCATCATCATCATCCTATGCTTTTTCTTTCATTTCCTTTTAAATTTTTTTATTAATTAGTTTTTTACTGGCTGGCTCATCTACTTCTAATTTTATTTACCTGTCATTGCCACTGAATGTTTATCTCACCACACTCTGAAGGCAAACCCATTTCAGACTGTACTACCTCAGTGGAACATAGTTCACCTGAAAGAAATCAAATGTGCTGCATGAAATTGTGAGGGACATTTGGGCAACTGGAAGTCCATGTTACTCACTGTTCTTTTAATTATACTGTATTCTCTCTCTTTCACTTCTCCTTATTGAACCCCTCTTTTCTTATCTGATTACAGCCTCTCCCTCTGACCTCTCCCTTTCAACTGAAATAAAATGCAAATTGAAATTAAATTCTACTTCTGTTACACAGGCATCTTGTTTCCGAAGCACTTGATTTAAAATTTGTGATCTCCTTAAAACTGTACATTTATTTTACTCCATTTATTACCTTATAGCTGTGTTGATTATTTTTGAAGGCAAGGGCATCTGCTTGCGAGTAAATATTAATCAGTTGGTATTGCACAGGTGTAAGTATGTACAGTAACAGATAATAACTTCTGCTTTAGCCATTTTTTCCAAGGTTCATTTGTGCAATTAATCACATGGTGACATATGTAAGTTATCTATAATTGTGTGGTAGGTGTCACCCCTTCAAAAAAACAAACACTGAAAACATGCTGTCATCCATTTGGCATGGGTCCCCACCCCTTCCTTTTTGCTTCTGCATGTCAGGAATGTAGCAGCAAACATAGAACTAAGAACAAGAGAAATACCTGCCGCAAGAGCTTTGATGCTCACGCTGTCGTGCTGCCTGAGCTAAGAAGCAAACCACATCCTCAGATTTTGAAGGGGCTACCACCCCAGAGTGTTAGTAAGCCAACCCCACATACACACACCTTGATCAACATAGACACATCCACAAAGAAGGAAAAAGTAAAATAACATTCCAGCCCCCACACCCCACCCCATGCAGGGAAGCGAAAGGTATGGTCAAGGCGGAGCAAGCTCTGGTGCTGGTAGCAGTACCTCCACGTACATACAGAAGAGGCCAGTGGCTCTGAAGTCCTCAGAGCTAGACATTTCTTTTAAAAAGTAGCTCTGGAAACCTGCATGCAGTAAAAATTCTCCAAAGTAAGGGAGGAGCAACACATTCCCTGCTTCTTCTGTTCCGCTGCTTCACTGATAGTGAAGTTGAAGCATGTTAGGAGACTGAAAGGAATGTACTATTTATTAACACCTTCAATAGTAAAGGTTTCTAAAACTGCTTAGCTGTATTTCTAGAAGAAGTGATAAATGGCAATCTACACAGATTATGCCGATACACCCTATTTCAGAAACAGAATTTTCTGGATATAAAATAATTGAAATGAAAAATAGGTTTATAAGGCATCATTTAAATAAAACACGTCTAGACATTTTAAATTTACTTTTGAATGGTCAGTAAAGATTTGTTCTGGACCAGTTCTGAAAAGGAGGCTATTAAATTTCCAAATACTGTATGGATGAATTTTAAAATAATCTATGATTAAACTTATTCAAATGAGTACAATTCTGGAAATCCATATTTCCCTTGAAAGTGGGAATACAAGCAAAAAATGATGCAGAATTTTCAGTCAAATTGGAAATGTGAAATCCTCTGAGAAGGTCCCTATTTAACGAAGGGATAAAAATATTTTAAATACATACAATAATAAAAATGCTGTATATAAATAATGTAACCTTTTGTTAATACTTTGACACACCCTTTATAGCCACTTAAGCTAGAGTGCCTTTCCCTATGGGAGAAAATTCCATAATTAAGAATAATTATGTGTCTTAATTATTCCACCAATCACCAGTAGACTGAACCAAGGGTAGTGGCAAAGTAAGAGAGTTTGCCATAGCCGCTTCAAATGAGCCTCGTGGCACAGTGGTTAAATGCCTGTACTACAGGTAAAACTGTGCTCACAACTTGGAGTTGAATCTCAGTTAGCAGGCTCAAGGTTCACTCAGCCTCCCATCCTTCTGAGGTCGGTAAAATGAGTACCCAGCTTGCTGGGGAGGGGGGCGGAATGTGTAGCCTGCATACTGTAATGAAACTGTAAACCACCCAGAGACTACTTGAAGTGGTATGGGGCGGTATATAAGCAGAACACTTTGCTTTGTTTCATCATACAGGTATTTGATAAATCAAAGTCATAGCTATCCTCTTACTAAGAATGACCCAAGCATGATTGTTCCCTTTGGGAGATGCTTCATCTTCCATGCTATTTTAATTGCCCTTTTCAGTAAAGTTTCTACAGTATCCATTTTGGGATATCATAACCAGAAGCTAGCTGAACCAAGTTCCCCAACTGTGGCTGCACCGAGTGGCAGCTTCTGGATTGCAAATAGTCCTGGAAATGTCTTCTCTTGTCCATGGGCCAGAAGCACCTGTGCTGGAGATTTGCGTAGCTATAGCCTTACCTCATTGATTAAAAACTGAAGCTGCAAAACTGCAGCACCGCTTTCGTGTTCACAATAACAGTCAACACCTGGTCTCCCCAGTCTGTTAAGAGTCAAAAAGTTAAGGATCAGTGTGCCCAGATCAACAGCTGAAATAAATCAAACAGCATCAACCATAGTCAAACATTGTTTTTAATCTCTTAGAAAACATTAATACAAAAGTGTGTGTGTATTGTGTCGTTACAGTCGTGACCGACTCTTTGTGAGTCCGGAGTTTTCTTGGCAGGAATACTGGAGTAGTTTGCCAGTTCCTACTCCAGGCGCCTACAGCACCTGGTATTCCTTGGAGGTCTCCCATCCAAGTACTAACCAGGGCCGACCCTGCTTAGCTTCTGAAATCAGGTGAGATCGGATGTGCTTAGGGCATCTAGGCAGCTTAATACAAAAATAGTCCATTAAAAAAGACAGAGATACATAAAAAATGACTGAAGAAGTAACTTATACAGAAGGTTAGCATGATGCTCAGAGAGTACAACAATATGCAACAGGCAAAAGTAACAGAACCTTCAATTATATCTTTCGTATCCTTTCTCCCTAACAACAATGCCCATCTTGCTAGCCATATTCTACATTTTGCCATATTTAAGGCTTTGAGAAGTAAATGATATACTTGTCTACGGACATTAAAGCACATGAAATCCCAATTACTCGTACATAATTGTGACATGAAATTCAATTACTTATACCGATTCGGGCAGCACCAGATAACGGGGCACTGCTGACTCAGTAATGTATGTCAGCAGTCCAAAGCACCATAATTAATCCTGGCTCAACAGATCCTGAGAGTTTATAATTATAAGCAGGATATTTGGACAACTTCTCAGCCAGATGACTTAAATTAGGAGATAACTAACACATCTGTAACAACAACAAATACTACAAATGCAAGATAGCTAAACTTCCTGAAAAATTGTTCCTAAAATTCTTAATTGTTTTCTTACATCCCCCCACAAAATAACAGTACAGTACATTTTGGACTGGAATATTTCTTTACTCCAATCCAAACCTAAGATGAATTGTTCTGATTTGCTTTTGTGATATATATCACATATACTTTCAACATTTTAAAGGATCTTATAACAATGAGGGAAGATTTACTACCATATTTGTGATACAATCCTCATTGTTCTGCCTTTTAGAAAGATAATGTATTAGAGTAACCCAATGTTCTACGAAACCTGAAAGTATCTGTCAAATGCAGTGGTGCCACTCAGTTTTATGGTCCTGTCTTTTCAAAATGAATGTTGCAAAGATAAGGAACTTTGCAAAGATCTGTAAATTTAAATAGCGACATAAAAGCAACAACTATAATACCAAAACACATGTCAAAACTTGATGCTACAAAAGTATATAGCCAAGAATTCAGTGCAGCAGCAGGAATTGCTTTCAGAAAAGTTCTATGAAGTCCCTTTAATTCAAAATCTGTCAAAATTTATACAGTATCTTGCCAGATTACTGTCCCCAAAGGGACCTTCCATATAATCATGCAAGGCACAAAGGAAGCAGTTTAGTGGTAAAATCCTTTTAAGGTCCCAAAATAAAACAAAAACAGAGAAGTCAGGAGTGAACAGAACTCAATATATGTCATCTCAACAACAGGAAAGATGTTTTTCTTTATAGGCACAAATTGTAACTTGAGAAATGGATTCAAAAAGTTCTCTCACTCAGGACAGTTTTACTGGCAACACTGCCCACATCTCCGCCTTGGATATGTTACAATAATATGTTGTGTGTGCTGTTTAAAGACACAAACATGATGATGGAAATACTGCAAATGCCTTCTCATAACCTAGTGATCTTTGTATATAGTAACAAGACTGTGTCTCCGTATACACATCACTTGTCCTGTTGCTACTTTCAGGTGTTATCAAGTCATGTTAGAATGTCACACTCTCAGCTTAAAGTTTCATTTCTCTTTTTCATATTATCTATTATTTCTTTAAATACCTAAGAGACACCTCTGTCCCTTTACCTTCCTCTTATGAGAAAGCTGGTACAATGGACCCTTTTATAACAAACAGTTTGTATAACATAAAATCTGTACAACATAAAAATTCCGGAGATAGGGGAAATTTGCTTAACAGGATTGCCTATGGGGCAAATCCGTACAACATAAAATGGTCGTGATTAGGGATTACTCTGTTTTCAATGCATTCCTATGGGAAATTTGTATAAAGGAAAATTTGCTTAACATAATTTCATTTGGAATAAATTAATTCCTTTATACAAGGTACCACTGGTATTGTTCTTATATCTAGCGGGGGGGGGGGGGATAACTTCTCAAGGCGAACACTCTTTAGATTTAGGCTTAAATATATTAGCCCTCTATAGGCTAAGGGTTTAAAGAAAACAGAATAGAGTAAAATATAGTGAAGTGTGTATATTAAAAGAAAAAGGGGGAATCCGATTCTTCTCACAACACCAGCAATTCTGCAGCAGACAAGGGCAGAGGGCAGGCATTAAAAGACAGAAGGTGCTGGGGCAAGGACTGAGAACAAGATCCATATAGCTGAGAACAAGACCCATGTAAGAAGGAGTTTTGCTGGGAGTAACAGATGCAAATAAAAACAACAAAGCAACCTCTATTATACTGGAAAATAATCCTTGTTAGGTCATCATGAAATCATGTATATAATGTGAGTGAAGGAGCTTAATATGGGGGGTGTCCATTTGGTGTACGAACACAACCTCTTCATGCCTTAAGAGCCAAACTCAAACCCTCACCCAACATCTGAGAATTCAAAGAGGCTTTAGATAATTAGCCCACTGACAACCAGTAACCTCCCATACAGTCACCCTGCCTTCTTTGTATTCACCTCTTTCTTGTGCTTCTCTGCCTGTGCAGATCTCCTCATCTTTCCTTCTATTTCATACATCTAGTGCAGTGGTTCTCAACCTGGGGTTCCCCAGATGTTCCTGGACTGCAACTCCCAGAAGTCTTCATCACTAGCTGAGCTGGTCAGGATTTCTGGGGTTTGCAGCCCAGGAACATCTGGGGACCCACAGGTTGAGAACCACCGATCTAGTGCTAACCATCTTGGCGGTACTGTAATAGCAACCCCTGTGGTTAATGTGCCTGAATGGAAAGAAGGTGGAGTAGGAGTAGGCCATGGCCTGACAACTGAGTGGTGAACCCTCTTCAGACTGAAAGCAGCTACAAAGAATGTCAGATATGGAGGAGCTGGGTTCTTCTGATACAAGAGACATACCTGGAGTCTTATAAGGGGGAAAATAGAGTCCTGTGGTAGCTTAAAGACTAACTCATTTAATGGATAGTTTTATTAGACAAACCCCAAGGCGCAAAAAGTTGCAACCCTCCAAGAAAGCTCTGTCTTCATCAGGTAAGAAATAAAAAAATCAAGCAAGGTAGTGGAAAGAAAAGGCAGCTATTCCTCTGACATCTTGTGCAGTGAAGACAGTGTTCTCCTGAAAGGTTTTGTGGTGTTGGGTGTGCTTTTACACACCTTTTTGTGCCTTTGGCACTGGCCTAATAAAGGTAGCCTTTTGGTAGGGATTTGGGAGTTTGTTCTTTACCAACATGGCTATCCCTATTTACGCTTTTTTTATTTAGCATAATTTGGTGGGATGCATTGCCACCCCTTACACGCACGGAGTGCAGTCTCACTAGGCAGACACTGAGACTACACTCCATGCATCTGAAGATGTTGACTGCAGTTCACAAAAGCCTATGCCAAATTTAAAAGTACTAATTTTAAAGGTGCCACTGACTCTTTGTTTTCAGGACAACAGAACAATAAGGCATTTCTTGAGGCCCTGTGTCCCATCTAGCTATCACAGTGGGACCATAAGATTGCTCTGTCGCTGAGTCATGGTAAGGCTTCCATCAACAAATGAAGCCCGTGACTAAACCTTTCTCATCCTTCCTGCCAAACAGTTACCCCGGCAACCTGTAATTTGTCATATTTCTTGCCAAAGGTTCCATATGAATTAATGCAGTATGAGATCTCATGTAGTGTATAACGAAACGGACAGTAACAGGC
The DNA here is from genome assembly GCA_029282475.1 of Phrynocephalus forsythii. Lineage (NCBI taxonomy): Eukaryota > Metazoa > Chordata > Lepidosauria > Squamata > Agamidae > Phrynocephalus > Phrynocephalus forsythii. The sequence goes on from JAPFRF010000011.1 coordinate 5,561,307, forward strand.
ATTTGTTCACAATACTGTAATCTTTCAATTCAATGGACGGAGAGTGGGGGGGGGGACACAACCATAATGTTAGTGCCTGAACACGTGCCACTGGGTTCTACAAATGCTGTATCGTTTTTTATACACTTGGCTGCATAATCCACACTATGCATCTCATTGGAATATGGTGCATCTTCAGAGCTAGGAGATACAGAACTACTATATTGGCCTTGAGTGTAGTCAAAGCAAACAAATGCATCTGTACTGGTTAGCTCATTCAAGTATATATTTACAGCATTGGTTCCATTTAAGGCTGGACCAAAAGTAGAATGCTAAATATTTAAATGATTTAACCCAATGGTTCTCCACCTGTGGGTCCCCAGGTGTTCCTGGACTGCAACTCCCAGAAACCCCCTCCAGCACAGCAAGTGGTGAAGGCTTCTGGGAGTTGCAGTCCAGGAACATATGGGAACCCACAGGTGGAGAACCACTGATTTAACCCATTCAGAGGTGGATTCTCGAAGGCTTTCAGAGGTGTTTTCCTTTGAGGTGTTTGTCTTTGAAATTGAATGGAACCTTTACTGAGATTTACAATTCTGTGAATTTTGAAGACATTTTACAATTTTGTAACATGCTTCCCGACAAACACCAGCCAAATGGTGTTTATGCTGCACGTTAATGGGTGTATTCTGCATGGGTATGGAAGAGAACTGCGGGACTGGAGTGATGTTTGTTATGCTGATATCATGATGATAACAACCAGGGAATAGGAAAACACACAAAGCATGGTGATTGGGGGAGGGGAGGATTTCTATGACATGTCACCCTTTATCTGCAATTTATAATTGAATCCACACACAGGTTTAAACACGTTTATGAGTAATCTGGCCTTTCTCACCAGATTGCTCATAAAGAGAAATTCAAACATAGTCTTTAAGGGAAAAAACATGAAATGTCATAGAAATCTTCACCCTAGTGATAACAAATTTACTTCACCCCAAAGAAGTAGTAAAGTGCGTGAAGTGTTTAAATTTTATCGAACCAGGCCAAAGAGGGGTAAGAAAACAGATGCATGGAACAGAACGTCAAATGCAGGCATCGTTGTCACTCTGTTTTGCCCAACAGCAAAGGATACATGCGAATGGCACCTGTTCTTGTCCCAATAGCCAGAATTTTCTGAACTGGGTCAAAAGCTAAGGCAGTGGGCAGATATGGAAACCCATGGCGAACAGTCTGCAAGAGAAAACATAAGTCTGATTGAGGAAACGGTAATCGTAGTAATAGTTTAGCTAACATAATTTTTTTAGTCTGACTGGCCAAACTGATTAATAACCCACCAACAGAATCAAGGTATTTTAATTAATCAAGTAACTGTCTTTTAATACATAAGCCAGCTACTTCATATATGTTTACCTATTGCAGGTCCTCATTAGAGATGCTCCTCAACAGCACCAGAATTTTAAATGTTCTTGAAGGACAGATAAGTTAAAACAAAAGCAAAAGAAAACCAACAACAGCAGAAATTCTGGAAGAACTCAAAAGAACAGGAGGACTTTTAGGAGAGTTGAATACTGAGGTGTTGTTGAACCAAGCCCTGATCCAACTCATGTTGCTAATACTTCTATCTCATTGAAATCAGCCAACATGGCTACCTGATGCATTGCTTTAATGGGATTTAATATTGCCTAGTTATTTTTTTTATTTTAAAAATCTATATATACAGAAAAAAATCCCACAACAATTATACACAAACTAACATGCAACAAAATCATGGTGCAACACTCCCCGCCCCAGCTTGGGACTCACTTCATTCTTTTTATTATTACGAAGCAAATCTATCCATTTCCCTCCAGTCGTACATTGAATCTTCTCCTGGCGTACAGCATACCCTTTCCCTGAGAGACAGGCATTAAAATTATTTTTCTTCATCCCTTTTCTAATCTTAATTTCCCCAGTTAATTCATCATTTATAGCCCTAGTCCACACTTATGTGTACCACTTTCCAATTTTTAGCACACATCATCCTTGCCAGTTAGAATTATAATAATTAATTCCACCTCATTTCTCAGTTGTCTATTATCATCCATATTCAACAATGCAACACTAAGGGACAGTGGTATTGCCCCTCCAATAATTTCTCTTAGTTCTTCAAATATCAATAACTATTCTTTCCTTTTTATATCACGTGACCACCACATATGTACAGTGGTACCTTGGTTTACAATTATAATCAATATCAATATAAAGTTTATTGTCTTGGCTACAAGCCATCACAATCAGAGATTACAGAAAAAATAAATAGATAAAACAATCATGGCATTAAAAGGAGAAGAAAAGAAAAAAAAGGAAGCCATATAAATAGGGTTCTCTTGAGTTGACCTCCCTTGCCAGACAGGAGGGGGTAGAAGAGAGCACTGATACCACCTCATATCAGGGAGTCCCCTACACAGCTCACCGCAATTGTGCTCAAAAAGTTGGCACGAATTTTCCTAGCAGCTTTGGCAAACCTAGCAACTCTGTAAGTGATGGAAGGGTCATAGTCTGAAAGCAGCCTACCTACTTTAACCAGGGGACTCTCCGCCTGCAAAGGGGCCAAGATGTTTCCTAGAAGGTTGGCCCTTGGGTTGTGGTAGAGTTGGCAATTTAATAGATAGTGAGCCACATCCTCTATCTCAGCTGCGCCACAGATACAAAGTCTTAGATGTCTGGGTACATTACTGTACCTTCCATCCAAGACAGCAGTTGGCATAGTTTGGAAGCGGAGTTCAGTAAAGGCTGTTCTCAAAGAGGGAATAGTAAGTGAATGTAAATAATGTGCCCTTGAATGATTGGTTTTCCATAAATGGTAACACTGGGAGAAGCCTGAAGAACTGATTAGGGCAAGGTCCTGATCATTGTTGTGTTTACTTTTGTTGTGCATACTTTTAACTCCTGGGAAAACATAAATATCAGTGGAGAGAGATTTAGATTTCAAAAGGTTTTGTACCGAAGTGGCCCATCCACCACCCTTCCACTGCTCCATCAGACAACGTTTGGGGAGACGATGGTCAGGCATGTCCAATATTCTCTTATAATAACAGAATATGGCAAGAGTTGCCCTAGCTTTGATGGAGACCATGTCTGTTTCTACTCTGAGGAAGGCTGCTGGGGTCCCTTGTGGTACCGCTAGGATGTGCCTCAGGAATTTATTCTGCTCTACTTCAAGTGTATGTAGGATGTTTGGATCCAAACCCCAGATCTCAATTCCATATTGCATTTGTGCAATCACTCTTCCTGAGAAGACCTTTAAAGCTGGGGGTACCAATTTGCCGCCCTTGGAGTGAAAAAATTTAATTAGAGCATGACTAGATTTCTGAGCTGAGATTTTAACAGCCTTGACCTGTGTTTTCCAGCAGTTTCTCTCATCAAAATGCACTTCCAAATATTTGAAGGTGTGTACTTGTTCTATCCTGTCCTCACCAATACACCAGTTGAATTTGGGGGGCTGCCTTCCGAAGATCAAGACTTTCGACTTTGCGTGATTTATTTTAAGGTGTTCTGACTCACTAAACTCTCTAAGCTTATTCAAGCTTCTCTTGAGCCCCTTCTTGTTCATAGATAATAGGACAACATCATCCGCAAAAATAAGTGCTGCAATCTTATAGTTACCAATTGAAGGAGGAAAATGATCGGGATGGTTTGCAACTTTTACGATATCATTGATATAAAAGTTAAAGAGGAGAGGTGCGAGCAGGCATCCCTGTCTAACACCTTTGTTTACACAAATTTCCTCTGAAACCCTTCCATCTGAACTAATCCTTACCCTCAATTTTGAATTAGTATAAAGTTCCTGAATTAGAAATAGCAACCTCTTATCAATATCTGTTGTTGCAAGCTTATCCCAAAGACGGTTCCTGGTAATTGTGTCAAATGCGGAAGAGAAGTCAATAAAGGCTGCAAAAAGCCATTTGAAAGGCTTAGTGGTATATTTGCAGACTAGATGGTGTAGCACAAAGATCTGGTCCACCGTGCTATGGCCCTTCCTAAACCCAGCTTGTTCCTGATGGAGGATATTGCTCCCCTCCATCCACTCTTCCAGCTTCTGCATTAGGAAGCGGGTGTAAAGCTTGGAACTAATATCTAGTAAACTAATGGGACGATAATTCTGGAGGTTCGTTTTGTCACATTTTTTATAAATTGGAAAAATTATGCTCTGCCTCCAGCCCTCTGGAAAAGTTCCTGTATGATATAAGTAAAAAGCCGTGCTAAGATGGGAGCCCACCATTCCATATTGCTTTTATAAACCTCTGGAGGGATCATGTCTTTACCTGGTGCTTTGTTTAGTGCTAAAGCCTCAATAAGTGAACAGACTTGAGATTCTGACACTGGGGGCCACTCTGCTGTGGAGTTTAGCAAAATTTGTGTAGAATTCATGTTATTGGGCCCCACAACTAAATCACTGTAAAAAAATTTTCTGAAGTGGGAGCACCAGGTATTTGCTGTAATACAGGCATTAGGTGTAGCACTAATATCTAGATCTGGGAGAGAGATCATCCTCCAGAACTTTCTCTCTCTCCTCTCCATCACTGCCTGTCCTAGTTCCTGTCACCGTGCTAACTCTTTCCTTATGTCTTAGAAGCTCTTTATATTTTGAGCGGAGGCAGGCCAGCTCCTTCAGGTCAAAACTCGACTTAGACCGTCTTGTCCTTCTCGTTAAGTGAGCTAGGCGCTTTTTGGCTAATCTACATTCTTTGTCATACCAACTTTCCCTATGAGTGGCAGAGCTTGACCCCTGTGTCTTATTGGCTAAGAGTGGTCTTAAATTTGAAGTAATATAGTTTATACCTTCTACAGGGTCTAATTCACCACTCACAATGCCCCTATGGGCGTTCAACAGGTGTGGTTTACTTAGCTGTTCCCGAATGGCCAGGTCGACCAGTGGGGACCATTTTAAATGTTTCCCCATGACCATAGTTCTCTCGGCCCAGTCAGCTGGTGGGGGAGGTAATTGTGGAATAACCATTGGGATTTGAAGACAAATAGGTAGGTGGTCACTATCAGGACGATCTAGTACATTATATTCAGTTTCCTGAAATACCAACCTTGGGGAGCAAAAAATATAATCAATGACACTCCCTGCCCTGCTGTTAAGGAAAGTGAAATATCCCTTTGAGATGTCCCAGGAACTGCCATGAAGGCAAGTTAACTGTAGAACAGCCATTGTCTCTACCAGCTTCCTGCCTTGTTTATTAAATGATTTATCTGATGAATGACGCCCAGGAGGGAAAGGTTCATAAAAAACTGGGCCAAGATCTATACCCAGCTCATTGGGGTCACAGCCTACTCTGGCGTTAAAATCACCACACACGACAATATCAGCCTTGGGGTGCAGAAGCTCAGATCGTGTGATGGCCTCTTCTAAGTCATTCCAAAAAGTTGGGAGGATGCCAGCTGAATATGGTGGGCAGTAAGCATTGACACAAATTAGGGAATCCATCCCATTTCCCCAGCTCCCCTTAATCAATACTGACAATATAAAGTTATTGTCAGACCGATAAATAACTTCCGTCTCTACATCCAGCTTTACCGAGACTACGATAGCAAGGCCTCCTTTAGCCCTCCCCTTAGTGGAGGATTTGCGGGCAGGAGACAGAAATGTACTGTATCCTTGCAAGACCAGTGAAGAGGTGTCCATTAACCAGGTTTCCTGTAAACAAAGGATGTGAAATCCAGAAAGAAAGTTCCCAAAGTCCTGGTCCATCAGCTTATTTTGCCACCCAGCAATGTTCCATGATAGAATTAAAAGTGGACACTGGGAATTTGAGTGGATGTGAGGTTTGGAGCCATTCAGTCATTCAGGAGGCAGAGCACCAGCAGAGAGCCTTGGCTCAGAGGGTGATTCAGCCTGGGTGGTTGTTTTGGGGCGGCAGGATTCATGGAGGTTGACAAGTTCCTGCCTTACCACCTCCATCTTTTGAAGCAACTGTAGCTGGTTTTCCCAGGCAAGGGCACCAAAATTGTCCACGGCCTTTTTGGAGACAGCTTCCTCGCTGATGTCAGGCTGTGTCAGCAAATCTCTCAAAATTTGGTTAGTGGTCAAAGAAAAATCTGTAGGCACAGACGTAGGTGGGGGAGCGGGTCTAAGGGGCTCAATTGGCTGACCCCGAAGATCAGCGATTAAAGTTGAAACGTCCATATGCGTGCTTGGAATAACTATAGTCACCGGTTTCCTCAAACTGGGTACATCTCCATGTGGATTATTTGGTTCCTGAGCATCTTGTAATTCCACTGAAGAATTTCCTGGATGGTCTGATGACACCGGGGTTACTGAAGTTGAAACAGAAGTTGATGTGGAAGGATGCTGCATATTTCCCAATTGAGTTGGGTTTTGTTGAGGTGGGACCAACTGGTGTATGGACTTTGGGTAGTTATAATTATAATCTGTTCCAGAAGCATGCTCGTAAACCAATGTCAAATCAAATTTCCCCACAGGAAATCATGGAAACTTACCTGATACGTTTTGGGGTCCCAGTTTCCATGATTTCCTATAGGGAAATTTGATTTGGCTGGGAGCCGCAGTGGCCTCCAAAGCTTGCCCTGGGCACACTGTGGAGGCCGCAGACGGGTAGCGCTGGGCCTAGGGCAAGCTCTGAAGGCTGCGGATGGGCAGGGCCAGGGCCAGGACAAGCTTCAGAGGCCCAGCACAGGTCCACCACATAGTCCAAAAGTAACTTCCGGCCAGCATTCTTCATCTTCTTTATTTCCTCCTCTCCATGGTTCAATAAAATACATTCTGATTTGTTTCAATTCACTTTTAGTCTTGTTATTTCTTCAAATTGCTTAACTATTGAATTCTCTCAATGCAGTTGATTTGGTTTTTAATTAATAGTAATGTATCATCTGCAAACAGATTCATCTTGCTTTTATCCTCTTTTCCTATCTCTTTTATTTTTTCTTCTCTTTAATTGCATTACCCATATTTGCTGAGTTATTATTATTATTATTATTACTTTACTCTGATTCTGTTGTTATTGTTGTATTATAACTGTTGTGAGCCGCCCAGAATTCCTTCGGAAGACAGGCAGTATAGAAATATAGAAATAAATAAATAAATAATAAATGTCTCTTCCATGTTTGGATATAACCGGCATCCTTGCCTTGCTCCTCAGCCTAGAGAGATATCTCTTGTTATTCCCTTATTTACTAATCTTTTTCCTGTATTCCTTAAATATAATTATATTATATTTCTAAAATTAGTACTACATCCCAACTCTTTTGTCATAATCTTTAATGTATCCCATTCTACCAAATCAAACACTTTAAAAATATCTAATGCAATACTACCTGCTCATCCTAGCCACATGCATTGTATTAAGGAGAAATTTCCTGACAGTGAGAGCCATTCAAAAGCTTTCCTCCTGATGTTGTGGATGCCCCAGCACTGGGGGTTTTCAAGAAAAGATTGGCCAGCCATCTGTTTGGGGTGGTATAAAGTCTCCTGCCTTGGGCAGGGGGTTGGACTAGAAGACCTCCAAGGTCCCTTCCAACCCTATGGTGATGCTATGAGGACCCACCTTACTAAATCTGCCAATTGTCTCCCTTTAGTAAATCCATTTTGGTCTTCATGAATATAATTACTGATAAAACTATTTAGTCTGTTTGCTAATATAGCTGTAAATAGTTTTGATTCTTGATTGATTAATGATATCGGTCTATATGATTCCATACTTATTGGATACTTACCTGGTTTTAAAATTAAAAGTTTCCATGATTAAAAGTTTCCTTTAATAATTTTATTATATGAAGTTTTTAGTTTTGGTATAAGAAGCTTCTTGAATACCTTATAAAACTCTGGCCCTAACACATCTGCTCCCCATGTTTTCCCAATTTTCAGCTTATTTATAATGCTCTCTATGCCTTCCTCTGTAATTAATTGATCCATTCTATCCCTATCCTCTCTTTTTACCTTCTTTTTAAAATTATCCTGTACATACTTTTGATTTGTTTCTAAAGATGGGTTATTACTAGTATATACTTTATTTAAAAAAATCTCAAAAAGCTGTTAATTTTTCATTCATTTATTACATCTTCTACCTTTTTGATCTAAAATTATCACTATACAACTTTTGTTTTTCTTTATTTGTGTTAATTTTGGTAATAATTTAGAATTGTTATTACTAAATTGTAAAAATAAATAAGTTGTAAAAAAATAAATAAATAAATAAATAAATAAATAAATAAATTCATAATATTCTCTTTTTAAATAAATTAAAACAAATTTACCCTTAGCAAGTGTATTCCTTATAATTTTTATTTTTGCTTGAAGCTCCCTTAGAGCTTTATTGTCTCTATTTGTTATAAATATACTTTCCAATTCTCCAATATCCTCTTCTAAATCTTGAACTCTTTTCTGTAATTGTTTAAGTATATAAGCCTCTTTCCATGCATAGCTTCTTACAACTACCTTCTAACATCCTATAATTGTCTCAGTTTTCCCTCCACCATTTTCATTTATCTTCCAAGTATCTTCCAAATTTTTATAATTTTCTGACAGATTGCTGACAGGGCAGGATACAGAGATCACATTACACCCCTACTAAAGCAGCTCCACTGGCTGCCCCAATCAGCTATTGCACACAATTCAAGGTGCTGACCTTAACCTACAAAGCACAAAATGGCCTGGGTCCTAGCTACCTCAAAGATCGAACCTCGCAGTATGAACTGGCTCAGGTGTCAAGGTCATAGGACAGGCTTTTCTCTCCATCCTGCCATCTTCACAGGTGCATCTCATAGGATCACATGAAAGGGCCTTTTGTGTTGCTGCTCCCAGACTTTGGAACTCCCTCCCGCTGGAGGACAGGACTGCCCCATCTCTGCTGTCTTTCTGGAAACAGGCAAATACCTTCCTCTTCAGGCAAGCTTTCCCTGAATGATGGACTACTTATGTGACATTTAGATGGATCACCATGCATGTGACTGATTACATAAGAACACCAGTGTTTTCCATGTTAGTTTCCATTGCTCATAATGGATTTTTTTTCCTTTTTGCATGCTCTTTGTAGCTTTAATGTTACCTATTAATGTTGTAAGATGCCTCTTCTAATTCCCTGTTCTTAACCTGAATATGACTTAAATGTTCTGGGCTGCCTATTGTCCCTCATTATTGTAAGCCGTCTTGGGTCATTTTCAAGGATAAAGGTGGTGGTGGTGGGGAATAAATAAATATATTCAATATACTGTCCTTATTTCTCCCTCCTTCTTTTGATTTTTTTGTCTTATCTTTCATAATGTCCATTGCCATGTTGAAGTCTCCTGCTACAATAAAATACCCCTTTCTAATATTATCTAAATTTTCTAATACTTTCCTCAAAAAGTCTTCTTGATTTACATTTGGTACAAACATTAAGGTGCAGCATTCCCCCTTTAATCAACCCTCGATTATCAGAATACTACCTCAAGTATCTTTTTTCTACTTTATTTTGAATTCACTTCTTTTCAATATTATTGTAGCCATTCCTCTGGAATTTGATGTACCCAATGATTTCTCATATTCTTCAACCCATTTACACTTAAGTTCATGTACACCTTTTTATGAGTTTCTTGTAACAATACAATGTCAGCTTGCCCCTTGTTCAGCATATTTTGAATTTTTGCCCTTTTCACCATCGATCATAGGCCTTTCACATTCCGTGTCAATATCTTTATTTGTTTAACCATTATTTCCTTTCAATATTTGAGGCTTCCTTTTGGATGTTGGGACAATTGAATGTTTCTGTTGGCTTGTAATCTACATGAGCAATGGGTGAACTGAGAGGCTTTGTTGAACATTGTTGAGTGGTTTGGAAAAGACCCCATCCCAACAAATGTTGAGTGTCTAAGTAAGGATGAGAAATACTGTATTGAACTTTATTAAATAAAATTGATTGACGAATAAATAAACTTCAGCAATGGAAAGTGTTAGAGCTTCATTTGCTGGGTAAATGAGAACTGATTGTAAATAAATTTTTGAGCTCCATCTGATGACTAAGATTGAAAGTAAAGTTTTGAAAATTTTGACCTCTACTTTCTGAATATCAAAAGAGACTCCTTTAACAACAAGAAAAAAATCTATTGTAACCCTATGATGTGTCAAGGAAGATCTAAGCCAATCATTGTCTGGGAGAGAAAAGAGACAGAAAAGCCAAAGGACAGGCCGAGTGAAAGATCATTGGTGTGACTAATTCATGTGGAAGATATGTCACAAGAGCAGCTTGGTTCTTAGATCAGGAAGACATGAACACAAAAAAGATCTTGGATGCCAGAGGAGCAATGAGTGCAAATTTGAAATCAGTGGATGAGAATATGGCAACAATAGTCAAAAAGCTGTCTGGTCTAGAACAAAGAATGGCCAATGCTCAAAAAGCAACGAACAATGTAGATCAGTAGGTTTCCAATGTGGATTTAAAAATGGTTGAAATGGATGGAAAAGTAATATCTTTATAAAAGGATTACAAAGGTTTTAATGAAAAAGTGAAAAAGGATTTGGCAAGTGTGGATGGCACACAGAGACTAATTAAATACTACTCCAGTAGACTGCTAGACCAAGAGAGAGCCACCACAGATGTGCAAACCCAGATGATACAAAACCAAGATTATATTAATTAGCACGAATTAAGAAGCTCCTCCCTGCCAATCCATTCATTGTTTAAAATATAAATCCAGTTGATATTCCAAATTCAAGCCCTCTCTTAACAGAGTTTTTTTCCCACAAAAAGTTCCTGGGAGGCTTAGGCCTTCTAATTAGTGTGATTAGTTCTTAAACATCACAGATACCTGTACTATTTTTTTCAGCCCCTGATCGGCTTGAGTTTCACTTTTGCAGCTTACACCAACCCCCAAGAAACTGCTCCCATACCATTTAAGTATAGATCCAACTGTATTTCTATATAAAGCTCACTCCAAAAAGAGTTTTTCCAAGCTCACAAGATGTTACTGGCAAGGTCAGAAACTCCAATTAGTGTTAACAGTCCTTAAACAAGTTAAATTTTATTCTCTTTCAGCCACTGACTGGATTTAGTTAAATTGGTTTCACTTTTACCACTTTATCCAAGCTTCTCCCAGCTGCTGATGCTCTTTTTACTCTTCAACTCCTCCTCTCGATTGTTTGTTGAAACATTACTTACAGCTCATTCTGAGTCCTTTTGGGAATTTCTTTATTTTTATGCTCTGAATACTGCTTTGTCGGCAAGAGATCAGAAGGTTTCACTCTTCTGCCATCTTCCCCTAGACTCCCCAATCACAAATGTTTCTGCTTCAATCCAGGAGACCAGGTTCAAGTTCTACCTCTGCAGTATGAAGCAGGGCTTTAACAGAGAATGTGCCTTCAATTCAATCTATAACATTTAGGGATGACAAATATGTGGCCATCCCTGCATTATTGGAGTGCTTGCCTCATCAGCCCCAGACAATACTGCTAAAGCTGAGAGAAGCTTCACTCCAAAGAGCATCAGGAGAGCATCACATTCCCCATTCTTGAGTTTAAAGAGTCTCAAGCAGCAGGGCTGCCAGCCAGAGTAGACAATATTTATCTAAATGGGCCAATGTTCTAATATGGTGTGAAACAATTTAGTGTGGTCACTATGTTCTCCTTGGGCACAGCTCAAACTCAAAATCATAGGCCTTTAAAGGGAAAATGGCACTTATTTTTCATTCAGTATATACATTATATTCCACTTCACAATTATGCAGTCCTCAAACTCATTTCAAAGTACCAAAGTACGCACTCCCAATAAAAATATTTTAAAGACTTGTGACTAAAATATGCTCTAATTGGTATATTTGATCTGTGTTATTTACTATCTACATTAACAGCAATAACCAAAACAATCCAGAATCCCTGAAGCCAAAACCCAAAACCAAGAAGACAATTGCATCCCTTTTGTCACATTTTAAAATGTCTCTTTTTAAGGACAATGCAAAATTAGAATTAGAAATGCAACACAAAAGTAACTTTACACATCCTAGAATCCACAACAGCACTAATATAGAAGGGAAAAATTATGCTCCATACCACAGTGAGCAACAAGAGAACTCTAAATCAATTTTTTTGCAGAACACCAGGTACCCTGGGGTCCCTCGTCACCCTATAAAATGAAAAAAAAAAGCCCAAACATTCCTCTAGAACCCCATAAAAGTTAGCATGTTTTGAGGGGTGCTGTGACCTGTGAAAACAGGTTATTTTTTAAAAACATCAGTCACTGGAGAGCTCTGGAGGCTTTTTCAATTTAAAAAATCAGACTTTTGTAATTAAATACATTTTTAGTTATCAGATACCCAATCATTATAGGATATAATCTGTACTTTAAAGAAATTTTAAAATGATGATAAACAAATGCAAATTGGACATTTTGACTACAAGCCTCTCTATTTTTGCTGCACCCCCTTGAAAGTACAGCCCTTAGACTACTGGCAAATCTGTAGCCCTACTGAAATTGCCCACAACTGATCTATATCAAAATACAGAGCATGGGAAACAAAAATAAGTTTAAACTTGAACAAAAGAAAGCAAACATGACTTTATAGGTCTTATTGAAATGGAAGGGAGAGGGATGTGTAAATGAAATGTAGCATGTCAAACAAAAACAAAATTAAAATAGAAAAATAAAGAAGAAAATAAAAAACATTCTAGCTCATTAAAGACTAGCTGCTATATTTTAGTCAAAACTTCAAGGATAAGTCCTCTTGTTCAGACAACTATGGAATGTAGTAATTGAAGGTTACAACCATGACAATGTGACCTACTACATCTTATATAGAATCTGGACTAGATAACCATGTAGGAGAATCCACACATTTCTGCCTACATAAACAATACATATATACATAATCACTGTCATTTCTAAGAAAGTCAATATGGCTGTGTAAATTATAATTATCCATCAGATGTCATTGTTTACTATGTTCATATATCTTCTGTATATATTGAATAGCAAAATGAAACAGGTGGATGCCATAGAATTTTCATGATCTCTGTGAGTCTGCTTGCTGTACTGGATTGTAGTAAACAATGTATTCATGGTTCAAGTTTTAAAATACAATACTTTAAGGGCAGTTTCAGGGTACCTTTTTTACTTACCTTAATTGTTGCTATATTCTTAATCAAACAGAAAATCAAACCTTGACAACCAATTCAAACCAAACAGTCATAACGGAAATGAAAGAAGAGCATTATATGTAAAGGATGCATTCATCTTTACTTCCTGGATTATGGAAGGCAATCCATGTAAAAACTATACAAGAGATACATTTTTCCATGGAATAAGCAACAAGAGGATCACTTAGCAGGGATCTCATCTTTAGTAGGCCAAGAAGAACAGCTCAGCCATGTTGAAGTATTGGGAACCTTGGCTCGAAAAGATTATGTATGCTTGGGATCTCTTATATAGAGAAAAGGGGAAGATAAGTATAGTTAGTAACAGAGTTTGCACTTTAAGAAGCTAATTTCAGTAAAAATAAAATGCTGGGTGACAATATCCCATTGTCCGATATGCTCAAAGCAAAGGGAGTTCACAATGGATGGGAGTTCCTTCAATGCACAATCACAAATGAAGAAGGAACATGGGAGGCATGAAATGGGGGGGGGGCTGCACAGAGTGCTTTTAGATAAGCCAAGATTGAAAGATATAAAAATGATGGGAGGGGAGCAAAACTCGAGGAAAAATAAAAATCAACATTTGTAGGGAAAGGGCTGAAGAGCACAAGCTTAGAAATGATTCTGACTTACAAAAGGGTGTTTTCCCCTTCCTTAACTTTTTTTTAAGCAAAAGGCAGCGGTAGATTCAGTGTGGACAAAGTGGCGAGACATTAATGGAAGACACCAAGAGGACAGATTTTCTTCTTTGCCAGTTTTCTTCTGAAAGGAAGACAATATTAATCTTTAAAAAGATACAGATAATAGTAACCAAGTTTTTTCTTTCTGTATCTTTTTTTTTCTTATAAAGTAAGACACACACCAATTGACATGACAAGAAAGGAGAATTTGACTAAATGTTATAAGATCTCCCTGATGGTACAAGCTTGTCAATAGTGGAACAGATTGCTTCATTGGGTTATGGATTCTCCTTAGTTGGAGGTTCATAATCAGAGGTTGTATGGCCAAAGATGCGGTAGGAACAGACACATCAGCAAGGAATAGGAAGTGTGATGCATGACCTAATGTCCATATGCTGTTCCAAGGCCAATTCTGCCCATCCCAAAAATACTTCCAGAACTCAACAGCAAATTGCACTGCTGAATTTGGGTAGCAAACAAGGAAATGCCACAGAAAAAAATGTAAAACGTTTCCTGTTAAATTCTTTTTAACACCAATATACTGGAGGGAAGGGAACTGCCCTGTCCAATCCAATGAACTATAGTCCTCTGTCTTAAAAAAAGTTGAATTCATTTTTACTTGCTTTCCTACAAAAAGGTCTTTGCCCTTCGACAGTACTGAGGTAGATTCACAGCAGGAAAAGCTCTCACTGTGACATGTCCCCTCATTTGGGTTTCAGAATGATTTATTCCCAAAATATATCTAAACAGCTTGCATGAGCAAGCTGGGCAACAAAGATCTAATGCATTCTAGCTTTAAACTTATTTAGATGACATGATGGGCAGCTTCCATTGCGTGGATGAATTAACTGAGGCCAGTATCCAGATTTAGCATGAGCTATCTGACTGGGCTAAATAGACGTGCTAGGCAAGTAACTGCCCTTTGTACTTCCTTTGAAGACTAGGTCAGATGGAACAATCACCAAAGAACTGGACCTGGATTGACAAGGGACAGAGATACCCCTTAGTCGGAAATAAATTGTTTCCAGTGCAGCCTGGCAGGCTATTTTGCAGCTGGTTGCCTGGCTACGACTGTCCTAACTGTGAACGGTCAGTCCAAGCCTTAATATGGGGACCCATATGATGCCACCATGTATATTATCATGTATTGACCTCTTTGAGATCTTCAATTTCATGGTTCTGGACTTCTGTTGTCCCATCCTAATATAGGTGAAAATTATCTAGTGGACCCTCGTATAACAAGCAGATTGTTTAATGGAAAATCCACTTTAAGAAAAAAAAATTCCGGAGATAGGGGGAAATTGCTTAACAGGATCACCTATGGGGCAAATCCGTACAATAGAAAAACAGTTGCGATTAGGGATTAATCCATTTTCAATGCATTCCTATGGGAAATTTGTACAAAGGAAATTTTGTGTAAGAGAATTTCATTTGGAATTAATTAATTGTGTTATACAAGGTACCACTTTATATTGTATGAATTTACTCTGCACTAACCAGCACTGAAATGGCAACTTACTCCCATATTCCCATATATTAGTTTGCAAGAGCCTACTCTTTGTTTTCATAAATCTTTCTGATTGGCAGGGCAAGGGCTATGTCAGTGGCATCCTCACATTTGCAGACCCCCTGCTTCAACTCTGTTTGGCCCCTCTCCTTTGGCCCCTCTCCCTACCTTCTATCAAATCTTTTAATTATTTAATTATTAGTTTATTATTTGCATCTCTCTTTATAAAATGCAATTATGTTATCTGTTTTAATATTTTATTTTAACCCACCTTGTGATCAAGCAGCAGCAGCCATCCCTTACCTGTTTTTTTTTCTGGTGTATTGCCTAGAATAGTTTATTTTGAAAGTGACACATTTTGAGCACATTTAATAGAGTACTTAGTGCACAATGAATGAGTTTGCTCATACTGGTTAAAGAACAGGAGCGTCAACACATTCACCAATATTTACAATAAGAATACAGTGGACCCTCACATAACAAAAAGTTTGTATAACATAAAATCTGTACCACATAAAAATTTGCTTAACAGAGTTGCCTATGGGGCGAATCCATACAACATAAAAATGGTCACGATTAGGAATTACTCTGTTTTCAATGTAGTCCTATGGGAAATTTGTACAAAGGAAAATTTGCTTAACAGAATTTCATTGGGAACAAATTAATTCCTTTATATAAGGTACCACTGTAGATAGTTAATGGGATAAGAAGAGAAATGAGACATTGACATTTTGTGCGAATGTTCATATAGCTTACAGACATTTGAGGGGAAAGCTGAAATGTTAAGAAAACTACTGAACTGGGACCTAAAGTAACTCATTCCATGATGGGCTGCAGCAGTGGCACTTCCAGTACTTTATTATTGGGTTCATTTTTAAGGGGGGGGGGAGAAAAGTTGAGACAGATGGAAAAAGTGACCAGAAAAGGGATAGATTTCTGTGGAACACCTAATACCCTGGAAGAGAGAAACAAAATTCAAAATGATCTGGATCGGCTTGAACACTGGGCTGAAAACAACAGAATGAAATTCAACAGGGATAAATGCAAAATATTGCAGCTAGGAAAAAGAAACCAAACACCAAGTTACAGGATGAGAGAACACCTGGCTCAGCAATACTACGAGCAAGAAGAGTCTTGTAACTGTCATAGATCACAAGCTGAATATAAGCCAACAGAGCAACATGGCTCCAAAAAAAAGGCAAATGCTGTTTTAGGCTGAATTAACAGAATTATATTCTCCACATCCCATGAGATACTAGCTCCCCTCTATTCAGCACTGATTAGGCCTCACCCTGAGTACTGTGTCGAATTTCGGACACTGCACTCCAAGAAGGTTACTGATAAACTGGAACAAGTTCAGAGGAGGGCAACGATTACGGGGGCCGGATACTAAGCCCCATGAGAAAAGATGGAAAGAACAAGGCATGAGAAAAGAAGCCTGAGGGGAGATATGGTTGTTGTTGTTGTTCAGTCGTTCAGTCGTGTCCGACTCTTCGTGACCCCATGGACCAGAGCTCGCCAGGCCTTCCTATCCTCCACTGCCTCCCGGAGTTTTGTCAAATTCATTTTGGTTGCATCGATGACACCGTCCAACCATCTCATTCTCTGCCGTCCTCTTTTCCTTTTGCCTTCGATTTTTCCCAGCATCAGGGCCTTTTCCAGGGAGTCCTCTCTTCTCATGAGGTAGCCAAAGTACTGGAGCCTCAGCTTCAAAATCTGTCCTTCCAGTGAACATCCGGGGTTGATTTCTTTCAGAATGGATAGGTTTGATCTCCTTGCAGTCCAGGGGACTCTCCAGACTCTCCTCCAGCACCACAGCTCAAAAGCATCAATTCTGCGGCGATCAGCCTTCTTTATAGTCCAGCTCTCACTTCCATACATCACGACTGGAAAAACCATAGCTTTAACCATCCTGACCTTAGTTGGCAAAGTGATGTCTCTGCTCTTTAGGATGCTATCTAGGTTTGCCATTGCTTTCCTCCCAAGAAGCAGGCGTCTTTTTATTTCGTTGCTGCAGTCGCCATCTGCAGTGATCAAGGAGCCCAAGAAAATAAACTCTGTCATTGCCTCCATTTCTTCCCCTTCTATTTGCCAGGAGGTGATGGGACCAGTGGCCATGATCTTAGTTTTTTTGATGTTGAGCTTCAGCCCATTTTTTCACTCTCCTCTTTCACCCTCATTAAGAGGTTCTTTAATTCTTCCTCACTCTCTGCTATTAGAGTAGTATCATCTGCGTATCTGAGGTTGTTGATATTTCTTCCGGCAATCTTAATTCCGGCTTGTGATTCATCCAGACCAGCCTTTCTCATGATGTACTCTGCATATAAGTTAAATAGGCAAGGTGACAGTATACAGCCTTGTCGTACTCCTTTCCCAATTCTAAACCAGTCAGTTGTTCCATATCCAGTTCTGACGGTTGCTGCTTGTCCCACATATAGATTTCTTAGGAGACAGATAAGGTGGTCAGGCACTCCCATTCCTTTAAGGACTTGCCATAGTTTGTTGTGGTCTACACAGTCGAAGGCTTTGGCATAGTCAATGAAGCAGAAGTAGATGTTTTTCTGGAACTCTCTGGCTTTCTCCATAATCCAGTGCATGTTGGCGATTTGATCTCTAGTTCCTCTGCCCCTTCAAAATCCAGCTTGTAGTTCTGGAAGTTCTCTTTCCACATACTGCTGAAGCCTGCCTTGTAGAATTTTGAGCATAACCTTGCTAGCATGTGAAATGAGTGCAATTGTGCGATAGTTGGAGCATTCTTTGGCGTTTCCTTTCTTTGGGATTGGGATGTAGACTGATCTTTTCCAGTCCTCTGGCCACTGCTGGGTTTTCCAAATTTGCTGGCATATCTTATGCAGCACCTTTACAGCATCCTCTTTTAAGATTTTAAAGAGTTCAATTCGAATGCCGTCACCTCCACTGGCCTTTCCAGGATGTCTGGCTCCAGGGCAGCAATTACGCTATCTTGGTTATCAGGGACATCCAGATCTTTCTGATATAATTCTTCTGTATATTCTTGCCATCTCTTCTTGATCTCTTCTGCTTCAGTTAAGTCCCTACCATTTTTGTCCTTTATCATATCCATCTTTGCACGAAATACCCCTTTAATATCTCCAATTTTTTGAACAGATCTCTGGTTTTTCCTTTTCTGTTGTTTTCCTCTATTTCTTTGCACTGTTCATTCAAGAAGGCCGCCCTGTCTCTCCTTGCTATTCTTTGGAAGTCTGCATTCAATTTTCTGTATCTTTCCCTTTCTCCCTTGCATTTTGCGTCCCTTCTCTCCTCCGCTATTTGTAGGGCCTCGTTGGACAACCACTTTGCTTTCTTGCATTTTCTTTTCTTTGGAATATTTTCATTGCAGCCTCCTGTACAATGTTACAAGCCTCCATCCATAGTTCTTCAGGTGTTCTGTCCACCAAATCTAGTTCCTTGAATCTATTCTTCACTTCCACTGTGTATTCATGTGGGATTTGACTTAGGTTATACCTGACTGGCCCAGTGATCTTCCCTACTTTCTTCAGTTTAAGTTTGAATTTTGAAATAAGAAGCTGATGATCTGAGCCACAGTCAGCACCAGGTCTTGTTTTTGCTGACTGTATAGAGCTCCTCCATCTTTGGCTGCAGAGAACATAGTCAATCTGATTCCGGTATTGTCCATCTGGTGATGTCCATGTGTAGAGTCGCCTTTTGTGTTGTTGGAAAAGAGTGTTTGCAATGACCAGCTTGTTCTCTTGACAAAACTCAATTAGCCTTTGCCCTGCTTCATTTGGAACTCCAAGGCCAAACTTGCCAGTTATTCCTTTTATCACTTGACTCCCTACTTTAGCATTCCAATCCCCTATGATGAGAAGAACATCTTTCTTTGGTGTCAGTTCTAGAAGTTCTTGTAAGTCTTCATAAAATTGGTCAATCTCAGACTCTTCAGCACCGGTAGTTGGTGCATAAACTTGGATTACTGTGATGTTCAAAGGACTGCCTTGGAATCGTACCAGATCATTCTATCATTTTTAGGTTGTATCCCAGCACTGCTTTTCTCACTCTATTGTTGACTATGAAGGCTACTCCATTTCTTCTATGGGATTCTTGCCCACAGTAGTAGATGTGATAGTCATCTGAACTGAATTCACCCATTCCTGTCCATTTAAGTTCACTGATGCCCAGGATGTCAATGTTTATTCTTTCCATCTCACGTTTGACCACATCCAGCTTACCCTGGTTCATAGATCTCACATTCCAGGTTCCTATGCAGTATATTTCTTTGCAACATTGGACTTTCCTTTCTCTTCCAGGCACGTCTGCAGCTGAGCGTCCTTTCGGCTTTGGCCCAGCTACTTCATTAGCTCTGGAGCTACTTGTACCTGTCCTCCGCTCTTCCTCAGTAGCATGTTGGACACCTTCTGACCTGAGGGGCTCATCTTCCAGAGTCATATCTTTTAGCCTTTTGTTTCTAACCATGGGATGTTCTTGGCAGGGATACCGGGGTGGCTTGCCAGTTCCTACCCCAGGAAGTCTTATTACAGGCCTCATTGTCACCAGTGTAATTAGCCTTACAATGATGAAAGCACAGTTCAGCCTGTTTTATTTTGTAGCCTCACTGATCAACTGGGACACAAAAGTAGAAATGTGCCCCATTTATAAGATATTCCAGACTGAGGCTGGGAGATATGGTAGCACTTATCAAATACATAAAAGGCTTTCATACAGAGGAGGGACAGGACTCTTCTCAATCAACCCAGAATGCTGGACATGCAAAAACAGCCTCAAGTTACAGAAAGCCAGGTTTCAGTCATTTTATTTTATTTTATTTTATTTTTAGAGTATTTTCACCCCGCCTTTCTCCTTGGAAAAGGACCCAAGGCAGCTTACAGTAATGAGGGTAATATACAGTCCAGTACAATTAAGACATGTTCAAGTATTTGAGAACAAGGAATTGAGCGACCTCTTACAGCATTAATAGACAACATTACATTAAAGCTACAAGGTTATAAGTAGTTACAAACACAAAGTCTATGTGAACCTATAGATTCATATAAAAGACACATAATGGTAGTCCATCATTCAGGAAAAGCTTGCCTGAGGAGAAAAGTATTTCCTGTCAGAGCAGTATCAGAAAAGAGCTAATTACCTCAGCAGGTGGTGAATGCTCCAACACAGGAGGCAATCAAGAGAAATTTAGGCCAAAATAAAAAATATAAAACATAAAACAAAGGACAAAAAAACATATGATACCTTAAAGACTAT
This sequence comes from Phrynocephalus forsythii, assembly GCA_029282475.1. Classification (NCBI taxonomy): domain Eukaryota; kingdom Metazoa; phylum Chordata; class Lepidosauria; order Squamata; family Agamidae; genus Phrynocephalus; species Phrynocephalus forsythii. The sequence goes on from JAPFRF010000011.1 coordinate 5,581,819, forward strand.
TATATTTTAATGTAAGCTTTCATAGACACATATTACCAAATGCAGCATGCTATACTGCTCATCTTTCACCACAAGACTCTGAAAGAAAAAAATGTCTCTAATTCCCCATATTCCCTCCTGTCACATCTACATTCAAAACTCTCAGAGAGGGTAGCCGTGTTAGTCTTTTCAAGAATTGCAGGCAAAAATCAAAGAAAAACAAAACAAAACAAAAAACACAAAATATGCGACACCTTAAAGACTAACTTTCATATTTTAATGTAGCATTTCTGCTGCTATATGGATGAAGAGGACGTGTCCATGAAATGTTACAATAAAATATGAAAGTTAGTCTTTAAGGTGCCACAAGTTTTGTGTCTTTTGTTTTTCTTTGATTTTGCCTGTAATTCAAAACTCCCAATTCTCTCACCCCTCACCTTCACCTTCCCCCTTCCACCTCCTCTGCTCATCCTCACCCAGATCTGATGTCTGTTTTCTGTCTCTTGAGGAATTTTTACAACAGAGCCATAAAACAACATCAGCCAAATCACTGCATGTAAATGTACCATTCCATTCAACACTGAATATTTGGTATGAAACTTATATTCCATTGTATATTATATTATACACACCTCATTCTGCTGCTGTATGTCCAAAGAAGTGGACGACTATCCATGAAAGCTTACATTAAAATATAATAGTTTTTAAGATGCCATATGTTTTTGTCTTTTATTTTGTTTTGTTGATTTTGCTTGGAATTCTTTCACAGACTAACATGGCTACCTCTTCCAGAAAAGAAATTTAGACAACCATCTGGCAGGTGTCCTTTGATCTGTATTCCTGCCTTGAGCAGGGAGTTGGACTTGATGACCTTTATATGCCCCTTCATACTTCATGACTCTATGATTCTGTGAATATCGATGGTTCCTGGAGAGCCAGTATGGAATGATGGAGATTCTCAGTATAATAGTGGCTATCAGGTGACATTACAGTAAGCAGCCTATGTACTGTGTCCATAGTAAAGTATTATGTACTGTATTGGCACTATATTGGATCTCTCTGACAGCTATGCTCTGGAGGTTCAACAACCATGAATCAACTTCTTTTCCCAAATTTTATGAAACAGATACTATTTAAAATGCTTTGAAAAGTTAGCCTAGTGATGCTTGAAGCAGCAGCTAGGCAAGTGGGCAATCTTTCATTAAACTTTATCCTATATAGAAGATATTCAGCCAAATGTTAGGTTTTCATAGGAATGCATCAAGGTAGCAAGATATAAATATGGTCACATTTCATGATATGCCACAAGGATGTAGGAATTGATTAAAGGAAATATTTTGTATAGGGACTGGTGGGGATGAACAGGGGAAGGCCCATTATATTTATATATTTTAAACAAAATGTTTAAAGTCCCACTGAAATCATTTTGACTTGGGTTTGTTCCCATTGAAACCACAGCACTTAACTGCAGTTGCTGATGAACAGAAGTAGACAGAATGTACTGGAAGTGGTCCCTACCACCCAATATGGCTTGGAGGAGACTCCACATGGCCACAGCTACTACTGCATGTGCTCAGGTGAAAAGCTCTCAAAGATCAAAATCCTATGGCTTAGTGTAATAAATCACACCAGAGAAGGCTCACTGAATCAATGGGGATTATTTAGTGAGTCAACTTCTCTGAAACCTCAATTGATTTAAATTAACACAAGTCACAGGTAGAGTAGGCCCATTTGAAATGACAGAATGTATAGACGAATGGACTCACCAAATCACCAATGATTCACTTTAATGCAATTTATTACACCAAGCAATGGCATTTTGGTTACAATATCAAAACATAGCAGGTAAGCAATGACTTGGAATTCAGAGCCAGGACAGTTTCCCAAGAACCTAATGAGACACTGTCAACTGAGTTGCTCCTCTGTCCCTCAGGCCCACTTAGATTTAGTCTGCCCAATAATTACCCTAAAAACACACTTAGCAGTCTTTCCAACCTGCTTTATCCCGGGGGGGGGGGCTCTCTCCTTTCTGCAAGTGGTATGTATGGCACTCATGCCTTCTCTCTGTCTTCACCAGTTCTGTGGCTTAGCCATCAGTATAAAATAACAGAACCTCACACAAGTGCCTCTAATCTCTTACATAATGGCTGTGTGAGCATGACAATGAGGAGACGATTAATCTGTGGGGTTCTTTTGGAGCAGCTATTATTATGACATGATCTTCTCACTCAGTAAAGAGAGGGTGCACTAGTAATACAATACTGTATATTATCAATTTGATGTATTCAATTTCTGTTTCATATTGGGGTAAAACACATGTAGAAAATAATTATCCCCCAAATTCTATTTCTTTTTCCATAGCTGGATGGGACACTTATAAGTAGTGAGTAAACCAGCTAGAATCAGGACATCTGTACAAATACTGTTTACTTTAATGATTCCAATGCCCATTAATCAACATTTTTTTTTGTAAATCACACACTTTTAAAATAAATGAAGAGATATATCTGTCCTCTCTGTTAGGCTAATAGGAGTTCTAGCTAATGAATCTATAGCCATTTTGGATTATGTAGAAGATATACTCGTACATGTCAGACTCGTACATGTCAGACTCATTTCAGATGTTCATATTACTGCAATGTTTATGCACAACAACTGTATTTGTATATTTACATTTAATACTTTTAAAATTAGAAATGAAGCAACTGTAATGTAATAGGTTTCTGCTTATTTAAAAATTTATAAAAACCTACTTTGTAAAAGATAATCTAAAATAACCTAAACTATCATAAACAATCATATCTACTAAGATATTCAAGAGGGCTTTTATTCAAAAATGGAGAATATTTAAAAATGTTTAAAATGTTTTTGATTATATGTTTGAGATACCTATGTTGCATATGGTAAAATCAGTTTAACAGGAGCTACAAAGTTTTGAAAGAGGTATTGTAGGAACTATAGGTAAGAGAGTTAGAAACCATAAACAACTGTTCCTCATTTCCCAGTCTGTACTTACAGATATTGTACACATACAGACTCTTTTGGCTACTTCCAGCTGTTGGTTCCAGCTACAGGATACCAACTGAACCAATAGAACTTAAATAAAGTTTGATGACTTATGAAGTTCTGTTCATTTGAGTGATTTATTCCAATTTAGAGTACCTTCTGGGTTTAGCCCTGTATATTTAATATTTTAATTTATTTAATATTCTTCGGTAAAACTGAACCAGAATTACAATTCTGTCTTAGTCTGTTAAAATGGATCCCCATTTTTCCATCACTGACATTGCCAATGTAAATAAGCATTGTATTGCTATTTGTTTAGTAAGAGAGGCTGAGTTTCTTCTACTGACCTCAATATACAAAGTTTAATTTAGTAATTGCAGGAAAATGAGTAGAACAAAAGCAACAACCCATATTTAGCCCAGTAATAGTTCTATTAAATGATCAGGCTTATATACAAGATAACTGAAATACAGATTTTCTAACTGTAAACCAAGTAGGCCATAAATGAATGCTTCCAGAATGCTCAGAAAATGCAACATGTATTTATAAACCCAAAGGAACCAATAAGTTATGAATAAGCTAAAATGAGCACATTATTCTTAAATTAATATGTTTCAAATTGCAGCCTTGTGTGCCTCTACTACAAAAACAAATTTATCAAACAACCTGAGGTCATGCCATGTGTTTGATGCCCAAATTCTGCTTGTTATGAGTTCAACATTTTTTTGAACTGTGCCAAAGCAGGAATATAATTCAATTGGAACAAACAATACTACTCCTACATGTCAATTGAAAAATACTTTAACATTCCATAATTTAGACTTCTTGACTTGCCTCTTAAAATTAAGCCATTACAGTGCTTTTATTTATTTTTGTTCATTTTAAAATGAATTCCACTCTTACCTTGCATAACTGAAAATAGTCTGAAGTCAAGGTTTCCTGCATTTCTTCTCTGGGAGTTCCTCCGGATTGCACGGAACCACTGCTGAGCCCACTTCCACTACCACCACTGCTGTTTCCACTAGGGGATGAAGTTAAGCCATCCAAAACTTTGTGGAAATTAAATTTCTTCATTTTGAAGAAAAGTTCCAAGGAGGATTTTTACAAGGGATCAAAACTGCTGGACTTTGAGAGGCTCACACCTAGACTTGGCATGTATGCAACATCTCTCTCCACCCCACCCCACCCCACCCCAAAAACAAAACAAAACCAAAGCAGCTCTCAGATTTTCCAGTGATGCAGTAACGGGGTCTTTTGCATTAACTGGAATGAAATACTGAATGGCCCCATTTTCTGGTGAAAGAGACAGAAGGCATATTGAAAGAAACACTCGGAAAAGAAATGTTGGGGAGAAAAATACTAGCAAAACAGAGGCTCAGCATTAAAAAAATTATTAATTATAGCTAATTGCAGGATGCCTTTCTTGAAGAATCCACATTTTAAAAAAATACACTAGTATGTAATTAGAATCCAAAACTGAACTCACTATCCCGTTGACTTCCAATATTTGTCGTTGACAAAATATTTCTAGATAGATATTACAAAGCTCAAAGCAACCCTGCAGCCGGAATTTTCTCCCTTATGCTCTCTCTTTTTTGGTGGTGGTGGTGGTGGTGATGGTGGGGGCTGCTGTTCCTGTTATTTTAGGATCCGCTTCCGGCATCGACCGCGGCAGGCACAACGCTAACTTGCCTGCCGGTTCAAAATAACTGCAGATCCTCCTTGGACGTGGAATGTTTAGGGGGAGTAATCAAGTGGCTCCTCAGAGTCGCCTTCTCCGTCTGTCTCCAGCTCGGCGCTCAGGCGGCGGGTAGATGGCGTCCGGCCTGGCCGCCTGGGTGATGGTCCCTGGCCGGCTGGCCGGCTGTCTGTCTGGCTGGCTATGCTTCGCAGCGGAAGCGCCCCAGCCCTCGCCTCCTCACCGGGAACCGCAGCCCGGGGGGAAAGCTCCCGCAGAAGGAACCCCGACGCTTGTGGGCTTATTATCCATCCATCGCCTCGGATGGATTCCGAGGAAGGCCAACGCAAAAGCTCTCCCAGTCAGTCTCTTGGTGGGGGGAATTGCTGCAGGCGCCTCGAGCGGCAGAGCCGGCGGCGATCTTCTGGCTCGCCCGTTCACTTGCCTGCACCCGAGCACAGAAGGAGTCCATGGGGTCTCCGAAAGGCGAGGGAAGCCGGGGGGCGGGGGGGGACGGGACGGACGAGAGAAAGCAAGCGCGCTCTTGGAGCGGGTCTAAGAAGCCTGGGAGGGGCCCCAAAACAGAACCTCCAGAGGGGGGTCGGGATCACACCGGGGCCGGGGGGGGGTCTCCTCTCAGCCGCCCCAGGAGGAGGGCCGTGGCCAAGCCCTCTGGGAGCGGGAGGGGGAGGAGGAGGAGGAGGAGGAGGCTGTGCCAAGGCGGGTGCCAGATGGGCAGCTGCAATGACATCAAGCGCCAAGCGCGCAGCAGCAGCAGCAGCAGCAGCAGCAGCGGCACCCCCCCACTCCCGCCGCCTTCGCTCCGCCTCGCCTGCCCTGTGGCTGGCGCGGCTGCTGCTGCTGCTGCTGCTGCTGCTGGCGCTGCGGCTGCAGTTCCCCGTCCACGGCGCCCGCCCGGCGCTCTCCAAGGTGCTGAAACAATTGGCGTGTGGCGCCGCCTCCCCCCCCCCTCCGGAGGAGCGCGAGCTCCCGGGCAGGCCAACAGGAGGGCCGGCAGCACCTGGCCTGGGGGGGGGGGGGTGGGTGGGGTGGGAGGAGGAGGAGTGAAGGCGGGAGGGTGGCTGGGGGTGGAGGGAAAGCGAGCGCTGGTCGCCTGGCTCCTGGCTCCGTCGGGGGGGGGGGAGAGGCGGCGACGGCGGCGGGGGCGGCTGGAAAGCCCAGGCGACCAATGGAGGAAGGAAGGCGGCTCAGCAGGTGGGGCGCAAGGCCGGAGCCCCCCCGCCCCCTCCAAAGAGCCAAGTCCCTAACTTGGGCCAAGTTGGAAACGCGGGCCTGTGACGGAACTGCAAGGGGCGGCGGCGGCTGCAATGCAAAGGCGCCCTTCCCTTTCCTCCGCCGCCGCACTCGGGAAGATGGCTGAAAGGGGAAGCGTCGACGCGGGCGGGCGGGCGGTGCGAGGGAGGGAGGGAGGGAGGGGGGGAGGGGGGAGGGCGAAGGGAGCGCGCGAGCCCGCGGCTGCCAAAGCGCAGGCGCGCACCAGGTGTGTTTGTGTGGGGGGGGTCGGTCCCGGAGCAGCGGCTGCCCCGTCATCGTCCTCCCCGCTCAGGTGTGTGTGCGTGTGTGGGGGGGGAAGGGGCGGAGAGGAAAGGGGCACCCGAGCGCCCCCCCCCGGTTCCAGCTGAGTGTCAGGAGCAACGGGGGCCCCGAGACAGTCCTCGGGAAACAGGATCTTGGAAAAAGAAAAAGGCCATAGGCATACATGGTGACGGAGCATGCTCGGTAGCCTGATCACTTGGCTCACAGAGAGACTGGGGTCAAGAGGAGAAGATCATTGGAAAAGACCAGGGAAGACCTGGGTGACAGAGGAGGAGCTCTCCTGTGGGTACTTGAGGAAGCTGGGCAACACCTTGCAGATCGTCGCCCCTGATGTCAGTTGCTGTGCCTCCTCTTTCACCCAGAAGGTGACAGGGGGTGGAAAGAGAGAGGGTGGGGGCAGGGAGAATCTTTTTTAGATCTCCCTTTGGGCCAAAAGCACCCAGATCTAGACCCACGTGGGAGCAACTTCCAGACTCAAGCATGAGATTTAACGGTATCCCATCATTGTGGAACGTGCAGGCTGAGAGACCCTCTCCTTAAATGCATCCCTGTGTTCCCCTGGCCTGTCTGGATCTTTGTTTTCTGCATGAATTTGTGGTCTGAACAGAACTATGACCTTAAAGGACCCAACCCTTCTTTGCAGATGCCATTTCTGAAACAGGGAAAATATGTTTGAAAGGGGTTTAATTCCATTATTCCAGGTTTGCTTCCTTGTGCTGTAGGGTTAGGACTGCCAACTCCTACAGTTAACCTCTGCCCAGAGGAGATGACCATCACCTGTACCCTTGATTCCAGCCAGTCTTGGTTTGCAGGATTATTCCTTGGAGGGGGAGGGTTTTTTTCTGTCTTCTTTGGTGGCCCCACATGAATGTGAGGGTTTACAAGATGGGAATCGGCCATGGGATGGAGATCCCCCCCAAAAAAAAGTCACCTAAAAACAACAAAGGAGCCAGCAGGATCACCTTTTCTTGATAAATTGGCAGTCCTAAAAGCAGCCTGGCTTTTGAGCCCTAACATAGTGGCCAAGGTTTTATGAAATAATCTCCTCCAACAACACCAAGGACCAGGGTGGCGGAGACTCACACAAACACAACCGGCACCTTGTTTCTTTTCCAATGGCACTCAGTTCCGTTTCTTCTCTGACTTGCTGTGTGAAATCTGAAGCCTTCTCTCTCTCTCTCTCTCTCTCTCTCTTTCTTCATGGGAGGTTTTTAATTACTTGGTTACTTTCATGCTAACCTTTTATTTTTATTTTTATTGTTCTTCTGGAGGAGGGTGTTAAAAATCCCATGGAAGGATCATAGAAGCTTGTGTGTGGGGGGGGAGGCAGGGAGCAGCCATGGGAAGGGGTTTGGGAACCTTTTTCTTCTATGTCACCACCCCCGTTTCCCCAAATAGGTTCAAATGAGTGGATTGGAAATGTGAGTGGGATTTTCTGTTGTCAGTTCTGAAAGCTGCTCCATTTCACTGGTCCAATCTTATTAATTTTAACAACAAAAAAAGCAAAATTATGTTTCATAAGCATATCAATGTGTCTGGATGTGGCTTTCTATCCTCTCTCCTTCTTACGGACAACAACATTTGGCCCCAGGCAGCTGTGACCATGTCATCCTAATACTTGATGTAAGGATAAAAGCAGGTGAAGGAACCAAACCTCTTCCTTCAGAGTCTAAAGATGCAACTAGTAAATGTCCGCCAGGAATGGTTGCCATTCTCCAGTTCACTGGTTTTGCCGCTTTGGAGTGCTGGTGGTGGGATGTAATGTTGTCCTGCTTGGCACTCTTTCCAGAAGGCAGGCCTCCCAGCAAGGCCACTGGGCCACACTGGAACAGCTTGCCTTCCGGGCCTTCGTGTGGACCTCTGTTCCTAAATGGACCATCAAGGCTTCTCTGGGAACGGATCCATCATCTGTTTCCTTCCAACATGGTGAGTCTTAAGCCCCAACCCAAACCTGGGAGAGGGAAGCACTGGTGGTCCTAGGAATCAGAGGTGATGAGATATGTGGGACATGCATGAATCAGAGGTTGGGCCCAAACCATCCCTGGCATTAAACCCACTGATGGGGTATAGAGATATCTTCTTGGAAGAGATTAAAAAGCACCCCAGCTGGCTTCCTGGGCAAGGTCACTTGAGAAGCATTGAACACCATCTGTGCGGGAAACCCCGATGAGAGGACAATGGATCCCATGGGGCCTGATGCACAGGATGCAAGATTGCTCTTATTTCTTCCCTCACATTAGCCAGCAAGGCCATGTGATGGTATGTAAGGAAATAACAAGCTGTCTGGTAGTCATTCATCAAGACCCTTGCTATGTGACCAGCCCAAAGACACTGCTACGTCAGATAAGCCCTCCCAGGAATTCATCAGCCTACACCATCCTGACACGTAAACCCTCGCTCCACCTCTGATGCCCTGCCTTTACAACTAATAAAAGAGCCTGGGACTCATGCTTGCGGAGGAAGCTGTTGCATGAGGCCTGGCATGTTGAACCCAACAATATGTGTCTATGTGGAATCATTCCAACAATGGGGTGCCAGAAACCTCACTGCCCTTGCTGGCCTTGCACCATCCCTAGGCTTGGTCTAATTCCAACCACCCACCCGGAGGAAGCATTCAAGATGTGAGCCGTGATTCCACGAGAACCTTCTGGTTTTAAAGACACCCAATGTCCCAGATTCCCCTTCCATGTAAGAAAAAGAACAACACACACTCTGGTCAAGAAAACAGGGTGTTTATTCTAAAGCCATCTTAAATTTCCTAAAGAAAAGATACATAAACTTCAAAAAAATTGCTTTGAAAAACAAGGATGGGAAGGAGGTGGGGGGGGGGACTTCAGAACCTTCAAAAGAGATTCTGGCGTTTGGCCTTGAAGGCCATAGGAACAAACGCTGGTCAAGAAAACAGGTAGAGTATTCAACTTAATGTCCTAAAGTAAACATACATATATTTCAAGAAACATTTTTGTTTGAACAAGGAAGGGAGATTTGGGCTTTTGGCCTAGAGGGCCGGAGATGTGCAAGACCCGTGAGGAGTGCGGTGACTGTGGCCTCAGAGTGACTATTGGAGGATGGTGCACTCTTGGCTGCATCTCCTGCCCCCCCCCCAGCTACTTTCCTTTAGGGCCCATTGGCCTTCGGATGAGCAAACTGGAAAGAGGGACGGGATCCCCTTGACCGGCAAAGGCAATAGGTTTGGAGGTTTCCCAAGGGGGCTTGGGGCTTCTTAAAGACATCGTGGCCCTCACGGTTTTGCTCATTGTTTCGCTCCTAAGATTGTTGCCAGGAATGTGGGGAACGTGGCTCAAGGTCATGCCACCATGGCCATGGTGCTTTCCTCCCTCTTGTTGGGCCCTGAGAATTTTGGCTGCAATGTGGGGAACCTCAATTGTAGTTATCCTTTCATGGCCATGGTGGTTGGACCCCTTGCTTTGAGCCAGGGGCCTCTTTCGTCAAACACTGGGATCCCAGCACATTGGTATGCCACCATGGTGGTTTGACCCCTCACATTGGGCCCTGACAATGCTAGATGGAATGTGGGGGACCTGGCTCACTGTTATGCCACCATGGCCATGGTGGTTTGGCCCTTCATTTTGTACCAAGGACCTCTTCTGATGAACACTGAGGTCAGGGCTGCTTGTTATGCCACCATGGCTATGAAGGTTTGGTCCCTCGCTTTGGGCCCTGATAATGCTGGATGGAATGCGGGGAACCTGGTGGTGGTTGTGTTGTGGTCCCCTGCATTGGTCAAGCCCATTGGAATTTTGGGTTGTAGTGTGGTTATATTGCCCTGGTTGTCACTGTGTCCTGGTCCCTCGTGTTCGCTGCTGAGCCCACTTCCTGGAATATTCGGCAGTGGTGTTATTGTGCTGCCCTCATGGTTTTTATGTTGTGGCCCCATGTGTTGGTTGCTGAGACTGCTGTCTGAAAAAATGAGCTGCACTGTTGTCATATTGTGCTCATATTTGTTGAGTTTTGGCCCTTCACATTGGTTGCTGAGCCCACTGTCTGAAATATTGGGGTTCATTGTTGTTGTATTGCCCTCATGATTGTTGAGTTGTGACTCCTCGCTTTGTTCACTCAGACCAGTGTTTGAAAAATTGGGCTGTACTGGTATATTTTCCTTGTAGTTGTTGAGTTGTGGCCCCTCACACTGGTCGCTGAGCCCGTTTTCCGAAATATCGGGCTCTTCTCTTCTGGTGTTAATCTTATAGTCATAGTATTGTGGGCCGTCAAGTTCTGGGCTTCCTGTACTGCTTCCGTGGTTGCTGTGGTATGGCACATCCCTTTGGACCCTGGGTCTGTTGTTTGGAAGCCACAGCTTCAGGTATGTGGTGTTGGATCGTGGTCTTTCCCTATGAGGGCTCTCCATGTGCACCCAGTGCATCTTGTCTTGAATGGGTGGGTCTGGGATTCTCCGGTGGGATTCTTGCCTTTCCTGCAGTTGTCCCAGAATGCCTGGCAACCGGAGGAGGATGAGTGGCCATTGGCTTCTGCGAGGGTCTCCTGGCTTCAGCTGGCCTCCCTCTACCCATAGCCAGCGGTGCTTCAGCCTTAAGAGACGGTCCCACGGGAGAGCTCTGAAGGAGACGCAGCAGCCCTGGGTCTTTCCACTGGGCGCACAGGCTCAGATTGGGAAGGCAAGCGAGAACTGGTTATTTTTGCAGGCGTTGGTGGCACCCAGATGGCCTTCTGGGTGGCTTCAGAAGGAGCAGACTTGTCTCAATCTTTCTTGGAGAGTGGCCTCCCGTGGCCTTCCTGCTCCTTCCCTGCCAGGAAATGGACCAATTGTCATCCAAATGCTCAACAATTTGGGGGCACCGATTTTGCAGCCTCTTTGCCAGAGAGGGCCAAATGCGACAGGATGTTGGGAGTGGTGTCTGCAGAGGCCAAGCGAATGAACCTATGGGGAAGGGGAAGGGAAAGCGTCAGAAGCAGAACAGAAGCCAGCGATGGTTCAGGGCCCTCCATGGTGTTCCCACCAGGAGCTCCCTTTCCAGGGACCCTCCTCTGACCCTCAGAAGGACCCACACGCACACGGCCTCCAGGCTTTGGTGCCCTGTACTTAGCCTCCTCTTCTGAGGGAGGTCATAATCCATGCTGCCTGAAGCGGAGGGTTTTCCTCCCTTGAAATATTTTAAAAATATAAATCTGGCCTTAAAAAAAAGAAAACTCTAATAAAACACAATGCAGAACCACTAGCTAGAAAAGGGCTCCTCTCCCCTGGGATCATTCAGAGGGATCATCCCTTTTCCCAACTTTTACACCATCCCATTCCTCTTCCAAAAGGGTTCTGATCCTTGTGAAGGTGCACAATCCTTCCCCTTTATTAAGGCCACAGCAACAGATTGTCCACAAAGACCTGGACCAATCTTTGTGTTTCTAGTGGTTCTTGACACCTTAAGCCTTGGCTAGACTGGTCACTTGTGGCCACTCTCAGGGTGGTTTACAGGTAAATTCTGCAGAGTTTATATCCGCCCCCTTCAACCAGCAATGTGGATTTAGTCAATTCATCGACCTTGGAAGGAGAGAAGTGAACCTCAAGCCGGCTCCCTGGGATTGAACCTCGGTCAGGAGCAGAGTTTGGGCTGCATCACTGCAGTTGAACCACTGGGCCAGGAGGCTCCTTTGAAAGCCAATGCCAGGGGCTGGGATGGCCTTGCTGTCATTCTGGATGAGGAGAAGGGCTGGAAGGAAAGAGGATCACCTGAGATGGGGCGTTAGTCTCATCCGTGGGCGCTGCTTTCTTTGAGGTTGTGCCTTGAACCAAGTGGGAAGCCATCCAAGACAAAGGAGAGAAAAGATGGACCCGAAGGATCATGGGGAAACCGAGATCTCACCCACTAGTTTCTGGTTTGGTTCCTGACCCTTAGAATGCATTCCAGCTTCAGGAACACCCAGAAGGTCCCAAGCAAAGCCAGGAGAACAAACAGGATCCAGAGCAGCATCCTGCCGTCCACCTGAAGCTGGTGAAACCTTCACCTCACCTGAAAGCCAGGGTCCTTGGAACTCTCGTGGGTTTGCAGTTATTGACAGTTGGGCACCATTCTCTGGGTGTTCTGCAGGGAACCTTCCCATCCCGCCTGGATTAGGAATAATAAAGGTGGGGGTGCCAGTGGACCTAATAAAGACCAAACGGCCCTCTGAAGATGCCGGCCACAGAGTCTGGCAAAACGTCAAGAAGAAAAACTTCCAGAACATGGCCAAATAGCCCAAAAACTCACAATAGCTATCAGATCCCAGCTGTGAAAGCCTTCGAGAATACAATGGTCATGCTCTTTGTGTTTTCCTGGAGTTAAGAATCCTGTAAGATCTGGAGGGTGCCAGATATTGGAAGAATTTGGGATTTGGTAATATAACATGCAATAGACGTTTTCTTTTGCATGATGTTAAGCTACGTCTCCCCATGTCTTTCTGACAAGAGGAGGAAGGAGTGGGGGAAAGAAAGATAGCTAACAAAGGAACAACAGGAAGTACGGAGAGATTTCAAGGACTAGGAGATGTGAAGGGAATCGTTCTGTACTTGAATTTGTGGCAGGCAGGTACAAGGAATCTTCCTCACCAAGACCCAATGGCAAAGGAAGCATAGGCAAGGTTGTACATCTTCTTTCCCTAACAATAGGTTCGCCATCACAGTTAAAGAAGATCTTCCGATCTCACACTTTTCTAAAATAATAATCAGCATTCAAAGCTAGCTTAGGTTTGTGACTTCATAGTGCGGCCCATCTTTCACTTAACCCCTATGGCATTCTAAATTTCTACCTGATCTTAGTGAAAAATACAACATTACAATGATACACACAGCAATGGCCTAAAATACACAAGTGAAAGGTCATTCCCAATATTCACAGATATTAAATGGGGTACTTTTGGGCTTGCCTCCAAAATTCCACATTACCTTAATGCTTTCCCTAACATGGGATAGGGATATAGATGTTCACACTCTATGACTCTAAAGACAGGATGGGAATATGAAGCTCTTCCAGTCTTAGTTGTGCTTAGAGAAGGGGTAAAAAGCAATCAGAACCTTAAAGATAAACAAATTTATTAGTACTTCAGATGAGCATCAGCTTCTGTATTCTAAATAATTCTTTTGAATGGACACAGATTTTCTGGCTATGTGTGAGCTTTCTATGTAAGTGAAAATACAGAAGGAAAGGTAGAAAATTAGATAATTTGTTCTGGCTTTAAAATCTGTTCAGATCCAATGGATATTTGAAACATACAGACGAGGCATTTTCCCACTATGTCTTATTGCCATTTGCAAAAATCACATCTGTGGCTTTAATGTGCAATGGTGGCCTGCTAAATTGACTTAAATAGAAAATGGAGAGTGGTGTCCCGCCCACACACACCTCAACAATTTTAAATAATTAAATAACTGTACAAATATGGATAAAATTATTTCATTCTTTGTTCATAAATCATCTGCTTTTTCACATTTTTACTGCTACAGTTCAATCAAGTAAGGAATCAAGTGAATAAATGCAGTCCTAAAATATGTATTCATACATAAAGCTCCCCAATTGTTCTCACTTGAAGCAGATGGTTGCTGTTTATTTATTTTAAAGTCTGTTTCCTGCCTGGTTCTCTCAAGGCAGTAAATGTTATTTAAAATATTTTAAAACAAACGAAATGACAGTTAACAATCGAAGCAAGAATTTATTAAACGGCTACTAAGACTTTCAAACAAACACCCTCTAAAGTTTTTATATACCATCTGTAAAAAACAGTCTAGTGTTGGGCCTGATGAGTGAACACCCCCACCCCGCCCCACAAATGCTCCACATCTTTTGGCTCTATACTAAGTTTGTGGGTCCAAGGAGATCTGAAATAGTCCTTTGGGCGAGGAATGTAGCATTTTGATGCAGTGTAAGATGGGTGTGGTGGTTCAGCGGGCTAGAGCACTGAAAACTGTTGCTTTCAAAGTCAGCAGCTCATTGGTTCAAATCCTGGGTGCCACGCAGCAGCCATGCTGGCCACATGGTCATGGACGTGCACAACACTGGCTCTTGGGCTTGAATATGGAGATGATCACCGTCCCTAGAATTGGACACGACTAGCACACATGTGCAGGGGGAACCTTTACCTTTTTTAAGATGGGAAACCATAAAGGTAGTCATCTACCTACCAGCAGCAATTAATTCTCCAGCTATCTTTCAGTGGCAGCCTTGCACAGCCCTATACAGGATGTGATATGGTACTTTTGTTGTAAGTGTCTGGGAAGCTGGCTGAACAGACATAGGTCAGCATGTAAAAGGACAATTCACACCTTCAACTTACCTCCTGTTCCTGACCACTTCAAAGAAAAGACTAAGAAAGAAACTTATGCTTCCATGCTTAAAATAAGCAAAAACAGGGGGCATATCAAAGAAGCCCAAAATGAATCTAATGTTGTAAATGTAACTTCCAATTTGAAAGGAGCCAATTTGCTTCCTTCCCTAAGCGGTTGGATTTTGGCTGCTGAAAAGGAATAGATAAAAGGCATTTGCCTTTTATCCTGATGGAACATGAAACAGGATTAAGATTTTGTTGGTGAGAGGTGTGTGATAGCATAGTTATTTTAATTAAAAAAATAGTTAGCCTATCATATTTCTGAGAAGAATGTGCTCAACTACTATTCTGCAATGCTGAGAAGGAGCTTAGTCTGCCTCTAAAGAGGAAACCAGTTTTATTTGCTCTTCTGCAAAGCCATGCTAGGAAGATGCACTCTGTGCATGTCCCTGAGATCTCTCTGCTGAGGCATATTAGATAGCATAGTTTAGGTTTCATTATATTCTTTTAAAAACATTTTGTTTATTTTCTACACAAAATCAAATAAAACAAATATATCGCTAGTCTCCCCTTTTTAAGCCTACCATGTGCCAGCTACCACAAACTTGATCCAGTCACTGCTCAGATGCCTGTTTCTGCATGGGAGCATCATGATTTAGCCAACTAAAGATGGCACGAATCACCTTTTTTGTTAAAGCAAAACATATGCCCGTGTGGGATTGGTTCCTGATAAAAGAGTTTTAAAATAGAATGTGAGCACTTGACATTTTCATGTAAAATAATTTCCTGAATTATAGAACTAGGCTTTTAAGAATTCAAGAAAGATTTTGCTATTATGACATTGATGAGTGTTGTGAGACCATAAAGACTGACAAATGTATTATGGCAGAGTTGATAATGGACTAGAGCCCACATTATAAGATTAATGGAGTATGTTTATGTTGAGCTGGCAGATTTATATCCATGGGTATAGGGAAATGTGAAAAATGTCAGCAGTGAGACACAGTAGATTTTGTACAACAGAACAATTCAAAACTGTTCTTTTGGTAGTACAGACTAGCCACATGGTCATTTAAGAGAATGAAGCCTTACTGTATGACATGGTCTCTTGAAAGATACCTATGCTTTTGTGTGTGTAATCACAATCTTAACAATCACACTCCCACACATCACTTTTTTGTCTTGTCCAGATTTCTATGCATGAATTGCTTTTTAATATTTTACAAAACTTTGGACATGAAAAGGTAACATGTGTACAGTCAATATTCTCTTTCCTTTCCTCCCTTAGAAGTATATGAAAGACTCTTGTGAAGCAAAAAATAAAATATTTAAATAACATGAGGTTCAATTATCTTAGAGAACTTGAATAGCAGCAATGAATTTAGCAAGAGAAATAAGAGAATTTTATCTTCTAATGGTGTAGGAACAATGCTTTAGAAAAATGGCTGTCGCGTGCACGAGTATTTACGCTTCCACCATTTAAACAAATCTCTATTTGGACTGAGTGTATTGCTAAAATCATGGAGTCTCATATGCTTTAATCTTTTAAAATAAATAAGAATAGTTTGTTGCAACATAAATGTTAAGTACATTCAGCAATTCTGGTGTTAACTTCAGTTATGTTTAAATATACAGTATAAGCTTTATTTAACATTTGACTAAATCCTATCACTCCTTATTACTATCTATACATCACTCAGACCCTATCTAACTAACTCTATCCATAATTAAAATATGACAGGTCCCTGTCTGACTCCTGGAAGTTTGTACAGAGATACAGTGTATAAAAATACGTTGGCTCCACCCATAAGCTATCACATTGGAATATGCTACTTCAGGTTATTTTCAAAGTTCCAAACAATAAATATTCATGGGTTAGGATTACACGCTACAATGGCATTTCCAATAAATCATAGGTCTAATAAAATGGTCTCTCACACTTGCATAAAAAGGGTGAAAGCACGGGATATGTGAAAAACGGTCTCTAGGCTAGTACTGTCACATGGGCACACTCTCTCATAGTAAGACTGGCCCTGACAATCTTCCTTGCAAAGATTTAGTCCCATGTATACAAAGGCTCTGCAGTAATAGAGAGTACAACTCATATGTGCTGTTATGTTCCATCTTCCAGCCTTATCTTCAATATTTTTGCCTCCAGGGATAGCATTGGCTTGATTTGTTCATTGACGGCCTACTTGTGGATCATTCGGGTAGTCCAGGGTCTCCGCAAAGTTCTCCTGCAGCACCATATTTCAATTGAAACTCCCCCCCTTCTTCCCCATCATGGTGATTGGTAGTACAAGAAAGTGGATCTTCTCCTTGGTCTCCAGTGATACATCTTTACGCTTCATAATCTTTTCCAGTTCCTTCATTGCTGCTCTTCCAAGACTTTGCCTTCTGATTTCTAGGCAACTTCCACTCACACCGTAAAAGAAAAATGCCAAGATTTCAACCTTTTCTTTATTTGTATCAGAAGCACCCTCAAATTATACTGACAGATAAACATACATTACTAAGAACAATATACAGTAAATAAGTAATAACATTATTAGATATAAAAAGGTATATAAAATGAATAATATTTAAAAAACAAGCTGCCTAGATGCCCTAAGCACATCCGATCTCTCCTGATTTTGGAAGCTAAGCAGGGTCGGCCCTGGTTAGTACATGGATGGGGGACCACCAGGGAATAGTAGGTGCTGTAGGCGCCTGGAGTAGGAACTGGCAAGCCACTCCAGTATTCCTGCCAAGAAAACTCCATGGACATGGAATCACGAAGAGTCGGTCATGACTGTAACGACACAACACACACACACACACACACACATTTAAAAAACAACAAATGGCATGAGATTCCAAGAGAATGCCCAAACTGCAAACCACATTCTGAGCAGAAAGAGTCACCTCCTGGGTTCAACCTCAGCCTATTCATCTCCATCCAGTCCATTAAAGCGCCCAGGCAGCGCTCCAGGGACCGGATAGCATCCACTGCAGAAGGTGGAAAGGAAAGACAGAGCTGCGTGTCCACTGCATACTGATGACACGAGGCTCCAAAACACCAGATGACCCCCCCCCCCAGCAGTCTCATATAGACATTAAACAAACATGGTGAGATGATTGACCCCTGTGGATCCCACATTTGAGGGTACAAAGGGTACATAAGAACATAAGAAGAGCCATGCTGAATCAGGCCAAAGGCCCATCGAGTCCAGCTTCCTGTATCTCACAGTGGCCCCACCAGATGCGTTTGGGAACGCATGAGACTAGATATCTGTCTCCTGATACCACTCCCCTTCATCTGGCCCTTGAAGTACCCTGGTTTTAAGCCTGGAGATTACACATCTCCATCATGGTTTGTAACCTGTGATGGACTTTTCCTCCAGGAATCTGTCCAATCCCCTTTTGAAGGTATCCAGGCCAGATGCCATCACCACCTCCTGTGGCAGGGAGTTCCATAGACTAACAACGCGCTGGGTGAAAAAATATTTTCTTTTGTCTGTTCTTACTCTCCCAGCCCTCAATTTGAGTGTATGTCCCCTAGTTCTGGTATTTTGTGAGAGGAAGAAGAGCTTCCCTCTATCCACTTTACTCATGCCCTGCATTATTTTGTACGTCTCAATCATATCCCCCCTCAGGCGCCTTTTTTCCAGACTAAAGAGCCCCAAATGTTTTAGCCTTTCCTCATAAGGGAGGTGACCCAGCCCAGTAGAGACATATTTTCTTTCTGATTCATATACAACTGCAACAGTTTCAATGTGCAGGCATTATTCTCAGTCACTGTGATCTTCAGTTGCAGATGTAGCATGAGAGTTCTGGACTGGAGTACACTAACGGATAGGACATAGTACCTATTCCAGTCTGAACCAGTTTGATATTGCTTAAATGGTTTAAAAATAAAACCAAGGTTGGAGTTTTGACAATTTTCAGTTTCACAATCCACATGTTTCTTTGTTCTCAGTTATTTGAGATGGGTTATGGGACAAAATCCTTCCTTATCTTTGTTGAGCTGGGTTTTATGTATAGTCAGTTTTTTGTTTGTTTGTTTTCCAAGCCTAATTAAAGCTGCTTCATAAATTGAATAAAAGTCCCATCACACTTTAGTTGTTTTTTTAAACAGTAGTATAGAAAACAATGCTTCTGCCTAGATGCCCTAAGCACATCCGATCTTGCATGAGTTCAGAAGCTAAGCAGGGTGCAACACACACAACATAGAAAACAAAGATAAAACACCCTTTTGTGAGAAAAGGTTGTGTAGAGGATTTGTTTTGCTTTGGCTGTTTTAGAAGTACAAGCTAAACTTTGGAAATGGTCCAGTGAATTTGCTTGACCACACTTCTTCAACCTTTTCACATGCTGAATTTTACACAGAAACTGGTGTGCTGTATCAAAATATTTTGAATGCTTTCAAAGGACGACCAGTATAGAACAGGCAGAATTAATTTTTTAACAAGCCTCTTTTCATTACATAATACAGAATCCACTAATATATTGCGAAGTAAAGCAAATCTCTATATTCCATTGCCAAAACAGAAATTTTTGTTACATTTTTTGAGTAGCAGGAAATACAGGATGGCCAATATCAATAATCTGCAGATGACAAAAAAGATAGCTCTACATTTAAGATTGGTGTAGTTGTCAAGTTCCTAAGAGCTGTGTACTAACTGCTTATGGGGAGGAGGAAGCCTGCAACCATTCCCGGAGAAGAAGCTTAGGTGGACCTACTGATTGCATCGAAGCAGAAAGCCAGCCTCATCTCCACCCTCTTCCTTTTCACAGGTAACTCTAGTTTTGTCCTGGCTGCCGGAGGCAGTGCAAAGTACACGCGCAAAGTGCAGGGCTTAGACTGGCACTTAACACCGCAGGGAGAGCTGCAGATTGTTGTGCCACTACCTGGGGAAAATGTCATTTTATGGAAAACAGGGCATTGAGGGAAAACCTACGGTTACTGTTCTAGGTAGGGGAAGACAAGGCAATCATAAGGTTCTTCAACATTATATAAGAAGGAAGGACTACAGAGTTTTGGTAATTTCCAAATTTAGAATGTTCTGAAACACTTGATGACAGGATCCCTGAACTGAAAATGCTAAAAAACTATTAACGGCCTTCTCTAATCTGAGGGTTATTCCAATTATCTTGTATTATTTAACAGGGCTTTCCCTATTCTTTTATTTCCTCAAACAGGCCTCCTGCAATTGGTCTTTAGCAGAAACAACCCCACAGGCCATAATGGATGGCATGCCAGTTTTTAGGCATCAAGACATTTTGCAAAGGACCAATTTTTGAGCATTTATTTATTTATTTATTTATTTATTTATTTATTTATTTATTTATTGAGTATTTTTACCCTGCCTTTCAGTGAAGTATGCCAGAGAATAGCAAGCACTGAATTTCCTAATCAATGAATTATTTGATCTTGGTTTTAAATTAAACTGTCTTGAATTTTTTCAACTCCTCTAAAGGTGTTTTTTTACCTGACAAGTAAGTACACAGTGTGATCCATGAATTGGGCAGGGGGATAATACAGTTTAACACTGGGATAATCAACACAGCTCCATCTTTTTAAAAAAATCTTTGGAATCAAGAGACAAAGTTGCTCACATTACATTTGAACCTTGTGCTGGGCAACGTCTTATGTATCTTATTCCAACAAATTTCCCACACAAATGGAATTGCTCATTTACTAGTACTGACAGAATAGCAATGCCAGGCATACTCTTGTTCAGCTGGATAATTATTCAGTTAATTTTTTTAAACCCTCTGTTTTATGAATGTGGGGTATTGTGCTTTTGTACCCACGACCCAAAAGCCAGGAAATGGCCCATTATTGCTGCACAATGTTGTGCCTGCATTGCTAGGAAAAAGGATACCAAAGTATACATAGCAAAGGGCAGCATGCAAGCTGACAATACCAATGGCAGCGGTCATGATGTTTTTGTAGGGTGCCCTCTTCCGCTCATTACCATTTACAAAGAGATACCGTGCCAAATCATCTCAACCGGAAACTGGGCCAAGCTGTCCAGAAAATCCACATGTGAACTGGTATTTGAATCCACTAACTCCTGACAAGATACATGTGGCCCTTGATTTAGGACAAGAACATGTATCCAGTTTGAGTGTCGTGAACTGCTGCAAAGCCTGCAAGGAAGGGAGTTGAGAGTTCTTCTTAAGTATTATCCATTAACTTTAAAAAATACGAAAAGAGCCGCTCCAACTTGTGTATTAATAACTAGAAAATCAACAGCATTAGATGAGAAGTGTTCTGTTATTGTTTCCGTTTTATTATAAGATGAAAGAAACAAATTTCAAAAGTATGACAGACTCCGAAAATAAATTTGTAAAAGAAACCTCATAGGCACAGCAAAACATACCTTGTCAATACACAATAGCTTTACACTTCATCAGCCCAATAACATGCCCTAGTTCAGTCAATTAAAACAAAATTTGCTGCAGATTCTAGAGCTCAGAAATGCCCAATACTTCTCTACTCTGGTCTACTGCAGTGCCAAACAAGAAAAATGCAATAATTTTCCAAAAATGACATGACAAAACATATTCAGCTTGGCTAGGCACTGGTAGAAAAACTGAAACAGACTACTGTGCTATTTACTGGCACTGAACAAATTTCTGCTTAATTTTTTTAAATGCCAAAACCTTTTTGGTTTGTGAAAATAAAATATCCCTACTGCCAGGTTACTTGGATGAGTCCAAATTCATAGTAAATGCACTCTGTTGGGACAGAGTTAATGAATAAAGAAAGGCAAGCATACTCTCATCCAAGAAATGTATTTGGTTTGGTTTGGTTTGCATGAGAATGAATAGTGTTGATTCTGAGATACTGATTGTCCAGCAATGAAGAGTATACAATCATTTTCTTGTAAGGGGGGAAACTAAGCTCAGACTATATTTTAAAGCTGAATCCTCTAATTTAAACTATTATAGGCGATTCCCTGAAAAGACAGGAATTTGCTCACAAGGACTAAGAAAAAGAGTCACTGTCCCGTAAAAGAAGTCCCTCAAGAAAAAGCACAGTTTACTAGACTGCTTTATCACAGCTCTGTCAGAGGGCATTTTAAGGGCACCATCCTCCCATTAAGCAACCATCAACATGCCTATTTGTCTTCTGTGCATGTTCTTATCCAAGCAATTGTCTCGAAACAGCAGCCATATACCCCTTTGTTAACATGATAGCATGTGTCCTCTCATTATAAAGTCTATGAGAGAGAGAGAGAGAGAGAGAGAGCAAACATATTCCACTTGTTTACACAATGCTTGCAGGGCTGTTAGCATGTCTACACCTGGATCATGTGTAAAGCAAACATCTTCTGATATTATTTTTGACAATACTGTTTTCTCAGAAATAACTCTGAGATGTAAATCAAATCACATAAATAACTTTTTCAAGGCAAAAAAATTTTTACAAGATCAAAAGCAAGAAAAGCTAAGGATAAGATAATGAACAGGATTCAGAAACAGGTAGACTAAGGGTGAGCGTGAGGATAACAGAGAAAGAGTATGCGTGCGTATGCTTTTTTGGCTGGCCCTATGATCTTCAATAATTGTTGTGCAGTGTAATTATACTGAGCGAAAAGGTAGGAGATACAATTCAGACCTTTACTCTCTTCCAACCTTTCAAGTGCATGACGCCAGCCAACAGGAGGCTAGTCAAACATGTCCTCAAACATACGCTGGCCCATCGTTATATATTGCTCTTTCTCCTCCACAGACATCTGAGCCACCAGCTCAGGCCGCTGGGTGACTTGACTATAAGAGTATGGGTGTCCGGCCACCATGACAGTGGGGTCCTCCGTCACTACCTCAAACTCGTCCTCGTCCTCTTCTTCATCTGGCAACCCATAATGTGTTGCTGCAGCCATGGCCACATGGGGAGGAGAGTCGTCATCGGATTCGCTTGTTTCACTTTCAGAATCACTAGCATTAGCACTAGAAACAGGAGCAATTCCTCCCACCGCTGCAACAGACGCAGAGGAGGTTTTCTTTTCATGGATGAGCAGAGCGCGCATCACTTCTTCGTTATTATCGGGGCCAGCCTGGCCCTCTTCCCTTTCTTGGGACATGCCCATGTCTTCAGCACCTGGCAGAAAGGAACGAGTCTCACGTGAAACACACAGGAGGACAGGTTATAAGCTGCAGCTGAGATACTGAATTCACTTGACATTATGAAAGCCCTGAGATGATTTCCTCAAATCAGCACAACAAAAAGGTCCCGCTATTCACTAAGCTGGTCAACCTATGTGCCCTGATCAGACCACTTCAATTTGCAGGTAAGAGTGAATGTGAAGGAGTGATACAGAAGAGAAACTCTTTTATAGAGACCTAGGATAATATTAACTAGAATAATTTTAGCCTAGCTAGCCTCTTCACGATTCTACCTATAGACACGAGCAGAACTTTTTTTAAAAAAAAAATGAAGGAGCAAAGGAAGCTGCTGCAGTACTTTGTGGGACACTTTGCAAAGCACTACAACTCCCAGAAAACACAACCTCATTTTTCATACACTAACATTGACAAAAGTTAGTGTATGAAATTCCTGTTCCAGAAGCTTTTTAATTAATAGAATATAGACTGTGGGTCCTCTGATGACAATTTTAGTGTAATGTTTTTAGTGTAAGGTTTTTATTATTGCTTTGATTATGTATGGATGTTCTATTTTTAACTATTTTAAACTGTTTTAATTATTTTGATTGTAAGCCACCCAGAGACCTTTGGGTAATGGGTGGCATATAAGTTAAATAAATAAATAAATAAATAAAAGTAATAGAGGACAAAGAGTCTCCAAAGGAAGACCCTGATCCAGGGGAGCAAAAAGGAGGTGTTTCTGAAAAGGTCATAGGTCTATGGACTGCAATACTCAAATTCTGCCTGAGAAATTCTGGCAGTTAGAATCCAAAAACCTGTATCCGAAGTGGCTATCCTTTTCAATTACAGTAGTAGCTCCAATTATGAATGCCCCTAATAAAAAAAAATCAACGTACAAAGGGAAATCCGTGGGAATGGTGATGCTTCAATAAACAAAAATTTAGCCCTGTCTTTTTGAGTTACGAAAGGGAAACGGAAAGGTTCCTTTTTAAAATGGCTCCTGCTTGTTTGCAATGGAAATACTGCCATCTTGTGGCCACCCCCCACTATCATGGCTCCCAAACATTTCTGCATTGTGGCTCCCCTTGATTTATTGACTGCAAGAGGCTTCCCTTCCTCAGAGGGGCAATTGCCAACAAGGGGCAGGATCTTAACACCCTCCATTGCCCTACATCTCCCCCCAAAATATCCTCAACCCCCCCGCCCACTTCATGTCCTGATGCAGGAAACTTGAGGCCACCTGGCAAGCACCTGTACCATGGACCACAGAGAGGCAGCACATGGCCTTCCCTTCTGGTTCCTGTTTGACATAGAGCTATGAAGAACTCTTCTACATACTGCATAAGTCTATGTTCCGCTCCTTTTACCATGGCAGTCCTGGCCATGGCACACTCTTTGGGAACCCCAGAGCTAAAACACTAATTGTGATGTAATGTTTCATAGAGTTGTGTTTACCATGATAAGCACCAGAGATCTGCCATTCATTTTTAACTCTTGACTCAAAAATTTTAAGGCCAGAATTCTGAAATAACTCAGAATTATTCCCAAGAAATGAGGTACTTTAATTTGTATATACTGTATTGCTGAAAATGTGACTGATTAATTTTAAAAAGTAACTTTCTAAGCTCCAAAAAGGAGGTCAGTGTTTGGGCTGCATGGGCCTATCTGCTAGAATCTGGAATGCATTCTGTCTTATTCAGGAGAACATTTTGCATTCTGGACCCTTTCTCATGTCTTACCTTCTTTGATCTCATCAGGATCATAAGCACCTTGCACTGTGCTCTCCCTCAGCCATACAGGTCTCTCTCGGGGAGCCTTCCCTTCATTTGCTGGCTGATGCAGATCTTCCTGGTCCTCCAGACTGATTATTACATTCTGGGTGTATAAATCCTCATAAGAAGGTCCCTTTGAAGACCACATTTCTCTGTGCTGTCCACTTTGAAGGCCACTGCTCCCCAATGCACCAACTGCTCGCTCCTTGCTGCATTAAAAACATATCAAAACACATGTATTGCTAACACTAACTTGGCAAGATTAAAAGGGATATGCAACTTTGTGAATGCATGTAATACAAAAAATTAGGAGGCAGCTTTGCCGTCAGAAGACATATAACAGGAATCGCATTCATAAAACATACTATGCAACTAATGGCTTTCAAAATATGAATTAATCATAAAATCATAATGCTTACATCTAGGTGGAAAGTAACATCTTCACTACACAAATTCTCTCTCTCACACACACTCTGTGTGTGTGTGTGTGTGTGTGTGTGTGTGTGTGAGAGAGAGAGAGAGAGAGAGAGAGAGAGAGAGAAACAGTGTGTATAAGGACTAACACAGAGACTAAGGAATTAAGAGGGAAGCAGGTGTGTTGTCTTTAATGCCACTTTTTAACTAGATAAATTTAGTAAAA
Source organism: Phrynocephalus forsythii (assembly GCA_029282475.1). Classification (NCBI taxonomy): domain Eukaryota; kingdom Metazoa; phylum Chordata; class Lepidosauria; order Squamata; family Agamidae; genus Phrynocephalus; species Phrynocephalus forsythii. The sequence goes on from JAPFRF010000011.1 coordinate 5,606,819, forward strand.
CTGGATGGTAAAAATATTAAGAACACACCACAGCAGGAGGGTCCTGTTCATCATAACACAAATGCTTACATGCATGTTGCTACATTTATTTATCTAACTTCCTAATTCAGCAGAACTATAAAGTTTCATTTGATAGAATCTACACTAATATTTGAAATGGGAAGCTAAGGAACATGGAATTCAAGTCTGGATAGGGTTGGAGAAAATTCTGTATAGCAGACAGTATTCCCATATTTGACACCCACCATGTGTTTTAATATGTATTACAAAGCAACTAATCACAGATTCAGGGCATGATTTCTCCAAGAAAGCGATTCCCATCTTCTCCACCCTTCGCTCCTGGTTTAAATGCATCCTGATCCTTCACTCAACAAGTGAAGGGAACACAAATCATAGTATTCACAAATATGGAACAATTTCAACTGGGATTTCTCACAAAGAAATAGCACAGGGCTGAAATAAGACCATAGACAGTTTAATCTCAAAGGCTTCCTTTAAAAAGAGGTATCTGTTCCTCAAATCTGTAGTAAAACAATTTAGACAAAACTTAAGCTGCCATTTTATTGGCCACAAGCCATTTCCCCCACATAAGCTTTGTATTAGAAAAAAATACCCAAGTACTACTTAATATTTTAGTTTGTATAAGATACACAAATTTCAATTAAGTTGTGCAAAACATCCTATGAATGCAAAAAGGGCTATAATAATCTTTTGATGGATCATAGATTAAACGATGAAAACATGAAATCTTTTCAGCAATCTACATAAATATGCAGGGAAGTCATGCTGGAATAAAACTAATTCCAAAATGCACATTGAAGTGATACTTTTACAGGCCTATCAAAAATGCAAAAAAGTATGCATGCTTTTAAGATCACTGTATCTTCATCAAGCAAAATGTTACCAAATTAAGATGGTTTTAAGTCCTTATGATCAGTTTGTTGTCTTGCGATATGTAGGAAGTAGGAATCAGAGAATAAAAAGGGGTCTTATCAGCTGGAAAACTGTGTTAGATTTCACCAGGAGTAACTCAATTTTTTTCAGAGCTGTAAAATAAGGAATCTTTGGTTCTGCATCTTACAAGTTCCCATGGTAACTCACAGATGTATCCAATGCCATATGAAAACATCTCTTTAGTTGGAAAACAGGGAGTAATAAAGCAGTCTTTTAATAGCAGCTAAAGTGAATAATTTTTCTAATGTAGTAACACATTAAATCTGAGAGTAGAATCCTATTCATTTCTGCTCAGATGTTCCACTGAATTAAAAAGAATATGCTCCCATCTAAATGTATAGAATTAAAGCCTGAGTTAAAGCCTGGTTTCATTAGGAAATGTCTGTATGGATAAACGCACATATTTCAGTATTCTGGTCACAATGAAACTTCATAGCAGCCAGTAGAACTGAAAATATGGTTACCACCTCTGGAAAAATCAATGTGGTCTATTTGTAACACACACAGAACTACATCATAAAAAAACAGGTGTTGAGAAGACATCTGCGCTATGTACAGAACATTCAGCATCCAGACCCACCTCTGTTTCAGGGCAAGAATCTCCATAGGCTCAGGCTCAAGTAATTCATAGGACAGGTTAATATCCTCAGTCTTGCGCAGCAGTGCATAGATGGGCTCTATCTGCTCATTAAAGCGTGCTACAAGTGTCCATGCATCTTTTTTGGGCATTGCCGATTCATCTTCCTCTACTTCTGTCTCACAAAAGGTACAGCGGAAAATTCCTAAACAAAAGAGAAGCTGCTGAGAACAGACATAAGCAGGATTGAAAGTACAGCACCTCCAGTAAAAATATCACCCTTCCTGCCTTCCTAAAATAGAAAACATAACCTAATACAGTACAGTGGTACTTCTGTTACGAATTTAATACGTTCCAAATGCATGGTCTTAAGCTGAACAACTCTTAAGTAGAGGAGCCCTACCAAAATAATAAATAAATAAATAAATAAAAAATAAAATCTAAAATTTGTAAGACAGCAGTTAAAACGCCAACTGTTTCCTTATCTTAAGTTGAGCCACTCTTAAGTCGAGGTACCACTGTATTTGAATTATGTATTAAATTCTACCAGTAATCTTATTCTCTTAATATATTTATTTATTTATTTACATCAAATATCAGAAACACGCTTGTAGGATGCATCCAGGTTTCCAAGGCATTTCATGGGACATGCAGAACTAAGACTCTTAGGACCTGCAGGCCAAAATCAATTCTGTGGTCTGGATTTGGCTTATGACCTTATGTCAACTATATCAACACAGCAACAGGATCCCAGGACAAAACAATTGTACAAAGTTTGCTTTTATTTGTTAAGAAAGCAAAAAGGTTATTTTGTTATTTGCCTTCTGCATCATAGTCTGCCTTTTTATGACTACTCTCAACTTCTTTATTTATGGCCTGTCCAATTCTGCCTTTCGCATGAATAGGAGACACTGACGTTCCTGCTGACTTCAGTAGGAAAATCTCAACAAAGAACTACATGGGTGAATTCATAGCTGGAGAGTGAATACAATGATTTCAACAGATCATACATCTATTATACATCTATTAACATCTATTAACAGGTATATCTACTCAGTTCACAAAGGCCATTTAGTGTTATGCTATCCCTTATACAGCATAATATATAGTATGTCACAATCATACAATATTTCAAGGAAGAGGGGCCTTGTGAGTTAGTGCTTTCAGCAGAAAGAAAAGTCCTCTGCAAATTATTTACATAATTCAGAATACTATACAGTAGTACTTTGATTTAAGAGCAGCTCGATTTAAGAGCAATTCAACTTAAGAGCGGAAAACTGTTGGCATTATAACTACTGTCTTACAAATTTTAGATATGGTCTGCTTGACTTACAAATATTTTTTTCAATTTTTTTGATTTTTTTTAAACTTATTTTTTCAAATTTTTATATAAGTACCCCGACTTAAGAGCAGTTTGACTTAAGAGCATGCATTTGGAACGGATTAAATTCGTAGTCGACGTACCACTGTACAGTGGACCCTTGTATAACAAAACAGCTTGTATAACATAAAATTTGTACAACATAAAAATTCCAGAGATAGGGGAAATTTGCTTAACATAATTGCCTATGGGGAGAATCCGTACAACATAAAAATGGGATCACTCCATTTTCAATGCATTCCTTTGGGAATTTGTATAAAGGAAAATTTGCTTAACTTAATTTCATTTGGAATGAATTAATTCCTTTATACAATTTACCACTGTATATTAAAATATTTCTATCCCCATTTTGTGAAAATATTCCAGTGACATAAAACCAATAAAAGCAAAGAAAATATTCAATTACAGTGGTGCCTTGTATAAAGGGATTAATTTGTTCCAAATGAAATTGTGTTAAGCAAATTTTCCTTTGTACAAATTTCCCATAGGAATGCACTGAAAACTGATTAACCCCTAATCGCGATCCTTTTTCTGTTGTACGGATTCGCCCCATAGACAATTCTGTTAAGCGATTTCCCCCTATCTCTGGAAATATTTCTTTTAAGTGGATTTTCTGTTAAACAAACTGCTTGTTATACAAACCTCCACTGTATACTTGATGGAATATCATGAAAACATTTTAAATACAGTATTTATCTCAATTTGTAAATTACTTCCAGTCCATTAATTTCACCACAAACAGCATGATCACAGAAAGAACATAAGATTTAGGAGATGCTTCACTACTCTGAATTCTTTGATTAATAATGAGTGCTTCCATTTGAACCCTCGTTTTCCCAACCTGCTCTGGAGGGCCAGGAAAATCCTTCAGAACAGTTTGTTTAAGCATGTGTCAAGCGCAGAAAATCCTAATCCTATACAGTACAATTATGGAGTTAGTCTTTGTCCTTAAAACCTACTAACTGTTTAAATTTTACTGTATTTTCCTTTAGCTACAACAAATCTAAATGGAACTTTTAACTGTGCCCTTCAACTTCCATTACCTATATACCTTCTTCTTTAACTTCCCTCATTTTTCCTCTGCTAAGTCAAGACATTTGTTGTGCACTATTCAAAATGGTACATATCCAGGAAAAGAATTACAATTGTTATCAAATACTGGTAACAGTGCTGGTGGAATACCAGTAAGGCTTTTCATTTCACGCAAAATACAAATGGTTGAGCTTTAAAGTCAAGGAATAAGCTAGGGAGAAAGCAGATACTGAAATAACAGCCTAGTTAAAGGTCAATAGAGAGTACTGTAGCAACTCAACAGTCTTCCTTTTCAAACAATCACAGCCTAGTTAAAGGTCAATAGAGAGTACTGTAGCAACTCAACAGTCTTCCTTTTCAAACAATCAACTTTTTATTTGGCATGTTTACAGACAGCTATGCTGTTTCAACTTTCCTGCTGAGCAAATTAAAAGTATTTCCCGCATGCCAAGTGTTAACCACAATCACTGCTCTTTTTATGGCATGTACATACAGGAGCAGATACTGCATTTGCCTAACTTCACTTAAAATCATAGAATCATAGAGTTGGAAGAGACCTCAGGGGCCATCTAGTCCAACACCCTGCCATACAGGAACCCCATCACAATACAATTTTTTAATCAGATGCTATTTAATGTTTTAATTGTTTTAATTGCAAGTCACACAGAGACCTTTGGGTAGTGGGCATCATATAAATTGTATAAATAAAATAAAATAAAATAAAATAACAAATAAATAAATAAATAAAATTTACTTTCCAAATGTATGTCATTTGCAGTCTGCCAATGTAACAACTCAACAAGATTTTAGCCACAATTACCTTTTTATTGTTTATTTAACTAAGCAGTGCCATATCCCCTCTTTGAATGAGTAGGAAAGAGCATGTGTTTATGTGCAAATGGATTCAAAGCTGTGGGGATTGTGGGGGATAGTTGACTCCTTGGTCATCATCACAAGCAATTTTAAAAAACATCACATTCTAAAGGACAACCCACTGGCAAAGTACTATGCTAGTAAGATTGCAGCACAGCTACCCTAAAATAATGCAGGTGGCAAAATGGTTAGTCCATCTGCAAGGTCTTCCATTAATTGCAGGTCTTCTAGTTTAATGTCACTAATGAAGCTCCAAGGTAATCCCTTAAGCCAGGCACAGGCAAACTTTGGCCCCCAGATGTTTTGGACCACAACTCCCACAGTCTTTTGTCATTGGCAGTCTAAGCTTAGAACTCTGGGAGCTATGGTCCAAAACATCAAGAGGGCTGAAGTTTGGACATGCCTGCCTTAAGCCGTTTTCCATGGGTAAGAAATAGGTTTCCATTCACATGTCCAGTTCGTTCAAATGACAAGGGGCTACTTTTTTTGTGATATGATCTCCTAAGAACCTCTGTTAACGATCACCCCCTCCCACCCTCATAAAGAACCAAATCATCTACATAAGCCCATCTAGGTTGTCAGTAGTTGAACGATTGCACCTTACCTTTCCTAGCATCAAACAGCTGATTTGCCTCCAAATCTGTGAAAGTGCTGAAGCACATGGGACATCTGAAGGAGGCACGGTTGGTGGAGTCTCTTTCATCTGTCACAATCCTTCTCCTCATGTGATCTAGCTTATATTTCACCACATTGACCAAGAGGCGGTAATTGATGAAATAGAAGTTGTGCCGGGTAGTTTTGCCATCTGGGGCGGTCTCCACTCTCATCCTACACTTGATGAGCTTGTCACCTTTAAGGGTGTTGAGAATGGCTCGCAGCTGCTTTCGATCAAACTTCAGCAACTCCAGCATGTCCTCCTCTTTGACACAAGGATTTCGAATCAGAATATCCAGTGCCAAAGCATGTTCGGTGCCATAGAAGCCACGCACTACATATTTGGCAAGACGTTTCAAGTCAGCTGGAACTTCGGTGAGAACATCTGGGTCTGTCATATTAAGGGTACTGAAACAAAAACAAAAATGGAATAGAAGACTGAACAAAAGTCTGCTTACTGCAGCTGTGTTCCTCCTTCCACCACAACCATCACCTTCTTCTAGTAAACAGCACCATCACTTTAGCATTTATTTATTTTATTTGTTTTAGAGTATTTTTACCCCACCTTTCTCTTTGGAAAAGAACCCAAGGCAGCTTACAGTAATGAGGGATAATATACAGTCCAGTACTATTAAGACATATTCAAGTATTTGAGAACAAGGAATTGAGGGACATCTTACAGCATTAACAGAAAACATTACATTAAAGCTACAAGGTTATAAGTAGTTATAAACACATAGTCTATGTGAACCTATAGATTCACATAGATGTGAACCTATAGATGTGTCTTTCATTTCAGGGAAAGCTTGCCTGAAGAAAAAGGTCTTTGCCTGTTTCCAGAAGGAGAACAGAGATGAGGCAGTCCTGGCCTCTAGTGGGAGGTTAACGTACAAAAGACTGTACAAAAGTATAAATCAGTTAACAGGTGAATTTTGAATACTTACTGCCCAGGACACATGGCCAAGCAGTGCAGAAATACTGCAGAGTCTAACAATGACCCTGCAAACTAGACTGCCACCATCCACTCAGCCTTGGTCAACGGACCACTAGACCTTTACAGGATATCCCTAAGAACTTAGGAAAACAAAGCCAAATCTACATCATCTGTTTCCTTGGGCCAAAACCATTAAGGAACAGCAATGAACCAAGAGGCAAAATGAAAACAATGGAAATCTTAACAAACAGATAGATTTATTAACAAGAGATAAGGGACTAAGGAGAATGAGAACAAAATTTGAAAAACAAAACAAGCAAAAATTAATAAAATGAAATTATCCTAACTACAGACCAAAGATGTGAGCCTCAGTGAAACAGAAATCAAGATTAAAAGAGTGGACATAGAAACACAAAAACATAAAGCCAAGACACATGGTACAAGAAGTAAATGTTCACTTTCCCACCAAAATCCATAACAACCTTCTTAGGTACAATTAACTTCTAAGAAGTATAAAGGTAAAATCTTCCTAGCATTTGAAGTGGCAGGTGTACCTTTTAAAGAAAATGTTAGGAAATGACTGAAAGGCGGGGGGGGGGAATCCTTGCCCCCTTCTGCTTCCAGAAGGAAAATTCCATAAAAGATATAACACATCAGGGCTGCCATAACTAGCAGTAGAAAATATCTGCTGCTTCCCTATGTTCCACAAGCAGAGAGAAAATGTTTTAATTTCACAATTATTCACTTATGTATTTATTTTCAAGTATTTTTTACCCTGCCTTTCTTCTTGGAAAAGGACCCAAGGTGGCTTATAGTAATGAGGGATAATATACAGTCCAGTACAATTAAGACATATTCAGGTATTGAGAACAGGGAATTGAGGGACATCTTACAGCATTAAAAGACAACATTACATTAAATTTACAAGAGAATGTGAGCAATTAAAAGGAGAGTAAAGTTCCATGTCAAATATGTATGTATGTATGTATGTATGTATGTATGTATGTATGTATGTATGTATGTATGTATGAGTCATATAAGGCAGTGTTCCCCAACCCCCGGGCCGCGGACCGGTGCCGGTCCGTGTATCAATCAGCACCGGGCCGCCGGAGGAAATCTTCCGGCTGCCATTTTACTCCTCTCAAGGCAAAGGCGCCCAGAGAGACTCCGACTCCCAGGCTGCCCCGCGCCTGGGAGCTTGAAGGCTTTGGTGGAGGATTGTTATTGTGGCGGCCCGGCCTTCCCCCTCCCCCTCCCCATCGCTTCCCCCCAAAGACTCCTCTTAGTGTTTAAAGATGGCGGCTGCAGCCGTCGCAACCGCTGCTGCTGCTGCTGCTCCTCCGGCAGCAGCGGCGGGAGGAGGAGGAGGAGGAACTGGAGCAGGAGCAGGAGGAGGCGGCGGCGGCTCTTCGTGGATGTCGGTGCCGCGAGGGCCCTTCCCAGGGCGGCCGGGTGGGTGCCGCGCGCGGGGCGCCGGGGCCAGGAGCCACGCGCGGGTCTCGCTGCTGGCGCTGTGCTTGCGCTTGCTCCTGCTCCTGCTGCCGCCGTGGGCCTCCTCCTCCGCCGGGGAAAGCGAGCGGGCCTCGGCGGCGGCGGCCACAGCAGCGGAGGACGTCGCACAGAGGCCTTGGGACATGTGTGCGGCTCAGCTGGCGGTCGTGAGGAGGGGGTGAGGTTTTTGTTTTCCTCCGGGGCGGTTGGCGGGTGGGCGGGCAGGCGGGGGAGGGATGAGGGAAGCCGGGCCGGAGCCCTTGCCAGGCCCTGCTGGAGGAGAGGAGAGGAGAGGTTGGGGTGGGGGACCGGGAGCCGGAACATTGCTGCCGCCGCCGCTCTGTTTGGAGAGGGAGAAGGAAGGAAGGAGCGGCTGCTCTCGTCCTTTGCCCCCCCACACACAGACACACACACACACACACACACACACACACACACACACAGAGAGAGAGAGAGAGAGAGAGAGAGAGAGAGAGAGAGAGAGAGGGGCTCCCCGAGCCCCCGAATTGGAGTGTGTGTGTGCTGGCCGGCCGGCTGGCCGGCGTAAAGACGTCACCTTTCCACCGGCCTCCCTCCCTTCCTCCCTCCCGCTCGCCTGCCCGAAGGCTGCAGCCGGAGGCGAGCGATGCAGCGGCGGCTCCGGCCCGAGGGCGCCACCAGGGATCATTGAGCTGCTGCTGGTGCTGCTGCCGGTGGCGGTGCAGAGGCGCCCCATCGAGGCGGGTGGTGGTGGTGGCTGCGGGGCGCCTTTGCTGCTGGCCGTGGAGCTGCGGTTGAACTTGGGCGGCTGTTGCGGCTGCTGACAGGAGGAGGAGGCGGGGGCCCGCCTGCCCAGGAGCCCCGGGTTCCTCCCCACCCTGCCCTTATGTGTGTGTGTGGGGGAGTGGCACGCCCGACGCCCCCAGCCGGTGAGTGCCGCCGCCGCCGCCGCTCTCGTGGCTTCCTTCGCAAGGCACACGCGCCAAGCCTTCCTCCTTGCACCCTTCCTTCCCCTCCTTTGCTTTCACACACACACCCTCTTTTACCTCCCCGCCTGACCCCCCTTTCGCATTCCTTTATCTCCCCCCTTCCCCACCCCCAACCCCAGCTTCGGGCCACGGAAAAGTTATCAAAAATTTACTGGTCCGCGGGGATAAAAAGGTTGGGGAGCACTGATATAAGGTTATATTATCCCATAAAATTAAGTGGTTCAACTGTTCAAACTAGAAACAATATGGGAAACTGAAACTAGCTGGCAAACCAGCAGGAATCTTCAACTTGCCGCCTCTCTGCTTCATTTCCAATGTCCACAGGTGTAACAGTGGCAATAAAGAAATTTATAATTAATCTTATAATCATCTTATTAAGGTTTTAAAGAGTATGTGTTTCTGTGCTGGGAATATATTTGTTAAGGAAGGATCTGCAAGGGGCCTCTGTTGCTAAACTTCCTTCTCTGCCAACCACCAACGGCTAGTCTCAAATATTGCGAAGGCTGGGTTCCCATAGTTTGCTATAGTGGAAACTTACTGGTTTCTGCTGATTCTTAGACAAGAATGAATTTCACATGGACAAGTCTCTTCTGCTTTTCATAAACTGGAAATTACCAGCCGTATAGCAGGCTTGACTATATAACTTGTGTAACAATGAAGAAACTGTTTTCTAATTTCAGATAGGATACGTGTACCTATGTGTATGTTTGTCTTTAAATATGTGACATGTCTCTGTTACAGTGAAGAGTATAAGTACAGTTTCCTGAACTGCAGAAAGTGTCCTTCTCTCTACAGAGAAGCACCTCAATGCATTGATTCAATTATTGCAATAAATTCTTGAAGGAACCCAGTGTCAGCCTATCTGTCAATCTGTCTTGAAGCCTGCAAAGGCTTTACTCAAACAATCTAGACTTGTCTGTGGGCAACACAGGCAATGGAAACAAGCCAAAACAGAGCAATCCTACCTGCATCAAAAAAGCAGAAGCCCCTGACAGGGACCTAGACAGATAACCTTAGGGCGGGGGTCTGCAACCCGCAGCTCCGGAGCCGCATGCGGCTCTTTGGAACCTTTGCCGCGGCTCCGGGAGGTTCCCCTCGTGGAAGGGGTCCCGCGGCATTTAAACTAGGACCGCAGGGGAAACTCCAGCTCACCGCCGCCGCCGTCCTCCTTGTCTTCATCTTCCTCCTCCTCCTCCTCCTCCTCCTCTTGGTGGTGCTGCTGCAGCAGCTGCTGCCGCCGCCGGTGCACCGCCGCCTCCTCGGCCGTGGCGAAGGCTCCTGGGCCGGCCAGGGCCAGGGCGGCGGCGTTGGAGGGGTGGTGCGGGTGGCATCGGTGGCCGCCGGGGTCTCCTCCCGCCACGGGGGTCAGGGGCCTCTCAGCAGCAGCAGCAGCAGCAGGAAGTCACGCGTGTTGGTAATCCTCCTCCTCCTCCCCCTCCTCCCGCCACCGCTGGCAGTGGAGGAGGCGGAGGCGGCGGCGGCGAGGGGGAAGCGGGCACAATGGCCGCGCCCGGCCGGGAAAAGGGCGAGGGGCGGTGGCCAGGCCAGGCCCAAGCAGCCGGTCGGTTCGTGGTGGTGGTGGCGGCGGCGGCCTGGACGGACAAAAAGGGGGTCCGAAAGCAGAATGGAGGAGCGGACCGGGGAGATCCACGGTGGCCCAGCGCGCCACTCGCCCTCCTGCTTCTTTCAGCCTCACCCGCCCCTTCCCTCCGTCTCCTTCACAAGCCAAACTTTGCCCACACACGAACACACACCACGGCTGCAAGAAGGGTGTGTGTGTGTGTGTGTGTGTGTCGCATCACCCGCCCCTTCCCTCCGTCTCCTTCACAAGCCAAACTTTTCCCACACACGCACACACACCATGGCTGCAAGAAGTGTGTGTGTGGGGGGAGAGGTCACCGCTCGCCCACTTCCAAAAAAAGGGACCAGCCGCGGGGTCACAGGCCCGTCCTTTCAACCGCTGAGGTGGGCGCCGCTCCCTCGCCTCCGGCTGTGGAACCGTGGCGGCGGCGGCGGCGGCGGCGCTGGTAGGCCCGGAGCGCGGGTCATCGCCTCACGGAGCCTCGAACGGCGGCTGGCCCAGCACCCGGTTGCTGAGGCGGAACAGCGAGAACGGCGGCGGCGGCTGTATATATTTGTTTTAAATGTCGCAATGGTTTTGCGGCTCCCAGTTGTTGTTTTTCGTCGGAAACGGGTCCAAGTGGCTCTTTATGTCTTAAAGGTTGCAGACCCCTGCCTTAGGGAAACTTTGGTGGTGAGTTGCTTTGCTCCTTGAAAAACATTGTCTGACTTGCAACTTCAAGAGCGAACCAACCTATCACTGGCCGTGGAACAAACAGGACACACATGGTATCTTTTGGGACAGGAAATGGACTAGAGAATAGCTGTTGTGAGTTTTTTGGGCTGTTTGGCTGTGTTCTGGAAATTTTTCTTCCTAATGTTTTGCCAGACTCTGTGGCCGGCATCTTCAGAGGACAAAGAGCTCAGGGAACTAGAAGTTCTGCTCTGGGGACTAGAGAATATTGTTTTCCATTGCATTTTGATCTAGCCAAATGTTAATTGAATAAAAAATGGTTTTGATAACATTGTGCTCACTTGATACATCGAGCAGTTTCCTATCTTTTGCTTCTACATGTTTTAGGAGAAACATGTTATTCCAAGGATACTCGGATGCCAACATATAAAGATGCTTCCAGTTTTAAAGAGAAACAGCAGTTTTTGTGTGAAGGGCTTCTCTTGAAGAAAGTCTATCTAAACTGGACAAAAATATAACTGGACTGAAACTATGTAATTAATGGTTTGCCAAAAAGCAAGTAACAGAAACAGAAAAAAGATTCAGCATCTATTTTATCTCTTTGACTCTGGGAAATATTTCAGAATTGCAAGGATGAAAGAACGCTTTATTCACCATTATAAGCAGACTTCTTCATTTTCATTTCACCAATGTCATATATTTTTATTATTCAATGGAAGAAGACACGGTACCACTGTGTTATCTCCACTACATGGTAAACCTCTCAAAATCTCAGAACAGATGATTATCAGAATACTGACAACTACAGTGGTGCCTCAACTTACAAATTTAATCCGTTCCAGTCTTCTTCATGTTCAACTGCAGCTCTGCTTTGACAGTTTCTTCTTTCATTTTCACTATCATTTTAAGTCACTGCCGCTTTGCAATTATTGATTTTTCATCCACCAAATTTTTCTCCATCTGAAGCCAATCCAGCTTACAATAAGCTCTGCATCCAGACAGTGCAGAGGGGTAAAGCCATTCTTTCAAAACAACCCGTAATCGTGATTCAGTAAAATCTTTTGTATATAAAATGTAAGAATAATTCTTCTGAAATACTTTGGTATGCTCTAGCGTAGGCCTGCCCAACAGGTAGCCCGCTGGCCATCAATATAAAAAAGTGAGGGGATAAGTTCTCCACCCCTCCCTCCCCCATCCCAAGGACCACCACTGCCCCAGCAAAGTTCTGGGTCTGCCAGCCCACTGTCTCAGCCGAGCGGGGCAGTTCAAGGGCCATGGCACATTGAAATCTGTTCCCTCCAGAACAGATTAATTGGTTTTCAATGCATTCCTATGGGAAACCGCAGCTCTATTTACAAAAGTTTTTAGTTATGAGCATGTGCTCGGAACAGATAAAATTCATAAGTAGAGGTTTTAGTGTAGTAGCCCTCAGGCACTTTGGGCCGGAAAAAGTAGACCTTGGCCTCTTCAAAGTTGAACAGCCCTGCTCTAGCGAACAGGGTTTATTGTTATTTCAACTCAAGTGTATTTCCCCTTTTTTGAAATCCAGGTTGAACATCTGGCATTTCTTGCTCCATATAAGGTAAATGTCTTTACTGAAACGCTATGATAGTTATTGCATTCCTTGGCATGGCCTTTCTTGGGGACTGGAACATTCCCAGTCTGATTACCACTGCTTTATTTTCTATATTTGTTGCTATCTTATTAGAATTTTTGAGATTCATTTTCTGGGAGGCTGAAATACTTCTATTAGTGTTCTGTCCACCCCGATGGTTACTTTTTGCCAGTACAGTGGTACCTTGTATAAAGGAATTAATTTGTTCCAAATGAAATTATGTTAAGCAAATTTTCCTTTATACAAATATCCCATAGGAATGCATTGAAAACAGAGTGATCCCGTTTTTATGTTGTACAGATTCAGCCCATAGGTGATTATGCTAAGCAAATTTCCCCCGTCTCTGGAATTTTTTATGTTGTACAAATGTTATGTTATACAAACTGTTTGTTAAACAAGGGTCCACTGTAGTTTCAAAGCAGCTTCCACTTTCTACACTTACAGGTTCTTCACCACAGAATTCTTCTTCAAAAGAGCCTTTTATTTCTTCTGTATAGATCTCCAGTATACTGTTTCAATGTATTTGTTTTGTGCTGGTCAGATAGTGTACTTCCTAAACTAGACCTAAATTTTCTGGGGTCTTCTGGAAGATTTTTTGTTTCTTTGTTTTCTATTTTTTACATTGTTTATATACCACCTTATATGTGTTATTGAGCGGTATGTAAGCCACACTTTTTTTTGCTTTTGTTGTAAACAAAAGTGGGCAAAAATATAACTATGAAAGAAACTATGTAATTAATGGTTTGACGAAAAGCACAGAACAGAAATAGAAAAACTGCAAGAAGGGAGGCCCAATGAAGGTGCCATACTAGAGCACCTTCAGCAACTAAGTATCACTGAATGTTCTACACATTGCCTGAGATTTAGAGACAGTTTCTTCTAATTTTGTCATTTCCAGAGTAGAACTAGTTTATACCTATCTGACAGAAAGTCTCATTCAAGTCCACTGACAAAAAGCACTGCAATATTTAAAAGTAAAGCAAAAGCAAAGTGTTCCGCTTATATACCGCCCCATACCACTTCAAGTAGTCTCTGGGTGGTTTACAGTTTTAATTACAGTATGCAGGCTACACATTGCCCCCCCTCCCAGCAAGCTGGGTACTCATTTTACTGACCTTGAAAGGAAGGAATGCTGTGTCAACCATGATTCTGCTACCTGGGATTGAACCCCAGGTCATGAGCAGTTTTACCTACAGTACAAGCATTTAACCACAGCGCCACATGGCTCCTTATTCATTTCTTGCTTTGTTTCCGGCTTACCTTGACTCATACTTCTCACATTCCATGTTCCAATTGTATGTGTTGTTCCGCAATGAACTTTTCGTTCAACACTAGCTACAATGGCCACTAGTCATTCTTTATGCTTTAAAATATTTATTTAAAATAATTTTATCCAACCTTTCTAGTTAAAAGGACCCAAGGTAGCTTATCTCATTAAAAAAGACAATATCTAAAAGCTAAAAACAAGAACCTGACAGCATTTATTTCACACCATCCTTTTCCTTATCTCATTCTTAGTTCCATCAAAAAGACAATATCTAACAGCTCTGCCAAGAACCTTGGTACAGCATTTATTTGGAGGAACATCTCCAACATTTGGACATCTGCCAGGTGGTTGTCCAAATTTCTTCTGAATGCCTCCAGTGCTGGAGCACTTCTTACAACCTCTTACCACAGCCGTATAGCTCTAACAATCAGAAACTGCTTCCTGATATTCCACCAAAAGCTGAGTCCTCTTAACTTGAGCCCATTGTTGCATGTCCTGCAGTCTGGGATGATCAAGAACAGTATGACAGCCCTTCAAATATTTGAAATGTGCTAGCATACTACTTCTCAGTTTTTGTTTCTCTAGGCTAAACAAACCGTTACTGTATTTCCATCTTTATAGGGCTTGGTTTCCAGCCCCGTGACCATCCTTGTCATCCTCCTGTAAACCTGTTCCAGTTTGTCAACATCTTTCTTGAAGTGCAGTGTCCAGAACTGGACCCAATACACAAGGTGAGGCCTAACCTCCTTTAACTTTTTCACTCCTCTTATATTATTTCTAGTAAGATTCAAGTATGGGTTTTCCTACTTTTATTTCTGCACTTGTCATAAGTCCCCTCATTCTTATCAGCTGGAAAAAAATTCCAAAAAATTGCTTGAATGCTTTATAAAGAAACTCAAATGTAAGTACATACAATACCCATGGCTTTAATTTACATCAAAGAGGAGCATGCTGGTTCAAAGAGCTAAAAAAGCCACCATTAGGGAACAATCTTCACAGGTAAAGCAAGTCATTCTTAACTCATTACCACAAATTGTCATTGCTATTTATTCCACACACATGATCTTAGCCAAAAGGCCGAGAAGCTATTAACTTGTCTGTTGATTTAATGCCAATAAAGGTATCTAACTAACTAGCTATTTATTCCTTTCGTAAATAATCATTGCTGCTGTTTACAGAACAAAACTCCCCCCCCCCCCAAAAAAAGAGACAGAGAGAGAGTATTAAACAGCGGTCTTGAATCATGCTAAGTGTGACATGCAGCCAAACACCACTGTCTTTTCATCTTAGAGACTTGCATGGATGTTCTGCCATGTAGTCTTTGTAGTCTCACTCTTACATCTGACATATTTCCTGTTGATAAGCTTGCATAGACGAACATGGCTACCTCTTTGAAAACTGCCTCATGTTCCCAAATATCATAGAAATTAAGTCTGTGAAGATTCTCAGTCATCCAGATGAGTTTATTGTGTCATGGCAACTGGACTTCTTTTCTTAAGAGACTGAAATGTTTCGCTACTCATCTAAGCAGCTCTGTCAGTCTGAGGAAAGTCCTCCAATTTTTAGTTCAGCTTGATTTCACATCA
The DNA here is from genome assembly GCA_029282475.1 of Phrynocephalus forsythii. NCBI lineage: Eukaryota > Metazoa > Chordata > Lepidosauria > Squamata > Agamidae > Phrynocephalus > Phrynocephalus forsythii. The sequence continues at coordinate 5,622,405 of JAPFRF010000011.1, forward strand.
CCCTGGTCTGAATAGGCTCGTAAGTTGGACAATGTCCTGAATAGGCTTGTTAGGTGGATGCAACAAGCCTATTCAAGCCATTGTCCACTTAACCAGTCTGCTCAGCCATTGTCCACCTAACAAGCCTATTAGGCTGTTTCCACCTAACAAGCCTATTCAGATCAAGGTGATGTGAAATCAAGGTGAACTATAAATTGGAGGACTCACCACTAACTTCCTTTAGAGTGAAGAACCCGCATGTATGAGTAGCAAAACGTTTTGATCTCTCACAAAATAAGTCCAGTTGCTATGACTCAATTACAGATCATAAAAATTATGAGTTTTAAGCTTTTCCGTTGGGCCTTTTGCTCCATATGTTTTCTTCCAATGCAGACTGCTTTTACAAACGAGAAAACAAATTCAGAAGACCAGTTGCCCTTCCACACTCCTCCTCCTATCAAACACGAAGGCTTCTGTTCAGTCTATAGTGAATTCAGGAGGAAAAAATCAGTGTACCCTGGGAAAATGCAAGGGAAAACCCGTCTGACCCAATCTTCTTTCATTCATTTTCTCCCTTTAATTTTATTATTAATTTATTTATCATTATTATTTTTTGGATTTCTTGTGTCTTTTATGTGAACCGCCCAGATTTCCCTCTTGGGAAATCGGCACGGTATACACATACTATTATGTATTGGGTCCAGACACACAGCATGCTACAGAAGATTCCTTTATTCCACAAACCAGATGCATGGCAAACACTCACATTCCATAAATACCCGTAGCTCCACCCCCACCCCCACCCCAATTCACCCCAGGAGGCATTTCCTCATTACCAGGTCCACCTGGCTTCAACTGCTGTAAGCCTTGCTCTTAAAATAACCAGTACACAGTACCCTATACACTACCCATACAGTATAAAAATAAATAGAAATACTGTACACTGTCCCCTCCGCCTCCCCCACAATCAACGGGCAGTTGTTCCCTTTCAAGGCACGCTCCTTTTCAGCGTGGACGGAGCCCGCACGGCAGTTGTTGCGGCGGTTTAGCACAGGGGAGGGAGACTCCGTCCCAAGGACCCAGGACCCAGCTGAGGTCTTGAGCTGCAGGTCGGGCAGGGAAGGGAAGGAGCCCCTGGGGGTCTGAGAAGGGGGGGGAGGTTCCAGGGCACCCACTCTTGGCGCCCAGGCGGGAAAAGGGCCGGCGTAGCGCCCGGAGGAGGGCGGACCACCAACAGCAGCGACCGCCCCAGGCTTGACCCTTCCGGCTCCGTTCATACCGAGAGTCTACGAACGGGCGCCGGAGGCCGAAAGGCTACCAAGAAGATCTATAAAGCTCGGACCCCCTTTCACCCAAGAGACGCGCAACCGGACCGACCTGTGAGGCGCCCCACTTGACCCGGCCGAGGCCCCGCCAGGCGGCGTCTCGCCCGCTAACGACGAGGACGGGGACCGTCGCGTCGACGTCACTCTGCTGCGACGCCTAGCCCTGCTCTCTTCCCCCCCCGCGCGCACACACCACACACCCACACCCAACGCCTTGTCGCCTCCTCCCTGCCGCTCTAAAAGCCCGTCGTTCGGCGTCCGCTCAAGGGGCGGGGCGGGGCGGGGCGGGAGGGGAGAAATGGCGTGGGCCTCAGCCAATGAAGAGAAAGACCACGCGTCGGCTCGAAACAGCGATTGGCCTTCCTGTGGGCCAGTCACGCACGCCCATCGGGCCGGAGGAGGCGAGATTGGTCGTTGGCGGCGGCGGCCGTTCCGGGAAGGGAAGATGGCAGCCCTGGAAAGAGTCAAAGTGCTCGTGCTGGGCGACTCAGGTGAGCGCGCGCGCGCGCCCGGGGACGGGGTTGGGGGTTGGGGGGTTGGGGGGGTGACACTCTCTGTGACTGCAGTTACGGGAAGCGCTACCTTTTCGGGTGGCCCTTTTTGGGCTTTAAATGAAGGCGAGACCCGGCTCTGCGCAAAGCCCGATCGCAGGCATTACACGTAGCTTAGCGGGGAACCTAGTCTAGAATTGTCCGCTCTGGTAAGGTCGAATTTAAATTTCCTTTTTTAAGCCCCCCTAAAAGAGATTATCCCCCGCACCCAGTGTTGAAATTATTTACGTTCAGGGATTTAGCTCTTGTTTCTATTATATGTGTAAACCTGGTGGTTAAAATAAACCTTCCTGCTTTCTTAGATCTTCCCCCAATAAATGTTGGATGTTTTGAAGTTTAAAATGAAGCTTTATTGAACTCCTCTGGGGAAGGGAAGACCTAATTGGAGGCCATACTATTTTTATTTATTTATTTATTGGGTTTTTATGCCACCCATCTGGCGGTTTACAACAATTAACAAATTCAAACAATTCATTCAATAAAACCATAAAATAGTAACACAATAACATAAACATAAAAATAATATTAAAGTGACATAAAACAATGCATTATTATTGGCAGGCTAATCACCCTAGGAAGCACATCCTCACATCTGACAAGTACTGTGGTCCTAAACTGTTTCGGGCTTTGTATGTCATCATCACCTTGAAGTCAATGCCAAAAAAGATTGGTAACCAGTGCAAGGAGACCAGAGTAGGGGATATGTGTTGGTGTTTACTACCTATTGTCAGATGTCTGGCCACAGTGTTCTGGACCAACTGATTCTTCCAGATCAGCTTCAAGGGCAGCCCCACGTAGAGAGCACTGCAGTGGTCTAGTCTCAAGGCTACCAGTGGATGGATCAGTATGGTGAGGGCTCCGGTGTCCAGATGGGGACACAGGCTGAGTGATCTGCTGCAGATGGAACTGGGCGGAGTGGACCATGGACGCCACCTGGGATTCCATTGTAGGAGCTGAGCTGAAAACACCCAAGGTGCGAAGTTTCCCAACCCGCTAGTGTCAAGTAAAACATACTCAAGGTGACATATGCTATAGAAAGAGGAGTGAAACAAATTACATGCCATCAGCAATAAGTTCCAGTCTCTCTAACCACCCACACCCCCATTTTGGGATCCTTTATGCCTTTATATAAGCTGCATAACAAAAGCCAGGTAAAGAAGTTGATGTACTTTAAATTGGTCATACAAGTACAACTTGGGGCCCTGGTATTTTAAGGGCTGATATCTTCCATATAACATATATCACATAAGAGTACATTCCCTCACATTTTGTAAATATTTTAGTATAGCTTTTTATGTGACAACACTGAAGAAATGACACTTGGCTACAATGTAAAGCAATGAGTACACAGCTTGTATAACAGTGTAAATGTGCTGTCCCCTCAAAATAACGCAACACACAGCCAGTATGTCTAAACCGCTGGCAACAAAAGGAAGTACACCCCTAAGTGACAATATCCAAATTGGGATATTATATCCAAATTATATTTTGTGTGGCCACCATTATTTTCCAGCACTGCCTTAACCCTCTTGGGCACAGAGTTCACCAAAGCTTCACAGGTTGCCACTGGAATCCTTTTCTACTTCTCCATGATGACATCACAGAGCTGGTAAATGTTAGAGACCTTGCACACTTCCACCTTCTATTTCAGGATGCCCCACAGATGCTCAATAGGGTTTAGGTCTGGAGACATGCTTGGCCAGTCCATCGCCTTTACCCTCAGCTTCTTTAGCAAGGCAGTGGGCGTTTTGGAAGTGTATTTGGGGTTGTTACCATGTTGGAATACTGCCCTGCGGCCCAGCCTCCAAAGGGAGGGGATCGTGCTCTGCTTCAGCATGTCACAGTACATGTTGCCATTCATGGTTCCCTCAATGAACTGGAGCTCCCCAGTGCTGGCAGCACTCATGCAGCCCCAGACCATGACACTCCCACCACCATGCTTGACTGTAGGCACAACACACTTGCCTTTATACTCCTCACCTGGTGGCCACCACACATGCTTGACACCATCTGAACTGAATAAGTTTATCTTGGTGTCATCGAACCACAGGACATGGTTCCAGAAATCTATGTCCTGAGTCTGCTTGTCTGCAGCAAACCGTATGTGGGCTTTCTTGCGCATCATCTTTAGAAGAGGCTTCCTTCTGGGACGACAGCCCTGCAGACCAATTGGATGCAGTGTGCGACGTATGGTCTGAGCCCTGACGGGCTGACCCTCCACCCCTTCAACCTCTGCAGCAATGCTGGCAGCACTCATATGTCTATTTCCCAAAGCCAGGCTCTGGATATGACGCAGAGCATGGGCACTCCTTTTGTCGACCATGGCAAGGCCCGTTCTGAGTGGAACCTGCCTTGTTAAACCATTGTTTGGTCTTGGGCATCGTGCTGCATCTCAGTTTCAGGATCTGAGAAATCTGCTTATAACCCAGCCTAGGCCATCTTTAGGTAGAGCAGCAATTAGTTTTTTCACATCTTCAGATAGTTCATTATCATGACGTGCCACGTGGAACTTGAAGTGACTAGTATGAGAGAGTGAGAGCGATAAGACCAAATGTGAGAGTGAGAGCGAGAATACCTAAAGATGTAAAATTCCTGGAAATTTTTTTCCTGATTTTTTTTTGGGGGGGGGGGATGGAACTTTTCAGAAAAAATGAAAAAAAAAACCTGCTACATTAGCGCACACACACCTGTGAGACAGCTGAAAGCAGCTGGGAGAGTGGTCAGCCTCCCGAGGCAGCAAGGCAATTAGAGAGAAATGTAACACCTGTCTGGGGGGAGGAGAGAGCTCTGGCGGGCCTAGAGATAAGGGGAGAAAACATCATCGTGGGGGAGGAGGATGGGGAGACGGTTGTTTGGCATGATGCTATGGAAAGCCTGGATACGGAGGAAGCCTGGCCAGTCGGACAACCTGGAGGAGGTGAGCATTAAAGGCCGGGGCCAAGGAGTATAAGGGATAAAGTCTCCTCTGTGCAACCCAGGAGCAGAGTGAAGGAAGACAGCTCATGGGCTCGGCCCCTCCCTGAGGCAGCCCAATGTTTGAGAACTAAGAATAAAGGGAGACAACGCGGGCCGGCCTGATGAAGACGGTGTTGTTTAACTGACCAGGACATTCGCTGGCTTCTGGAGTGAGGGAGTGAGGTAACTCCCCACTCTATGGGAATTACACAGGCACAGAGTAAAACCTGTAAGGAAGAGTGAGAACTGAGAGGCTGTGTCTTGGGACTTTGGGAGAAACACCAGTTATTTATGCTCTGAAGCTAAAAGACAGTCTAGCCAGGCACTACTACCAGATGGAGAGACTTCTGACAGGGCCTGCTCCAAAGAAGAAAAAGCCTTATTAATTCCCAGAGGGGGCAAAGCACCACTGAACTGTGCTGAGGTGTTTTCTGTCTGTGTTGAACTCCAGTGAACATAATAAAAGCCTATCTTACATAATTTTTAAGCACCTCATTATGGAGGGGGCGGCGGGGGTCGCTCGGCGGGGGTCGCTCACAACACCCTTTACAGCTTTAAAGTCATTCTGTTAATGTAGGAACATAAAATATGACTGTGGACAATTTGACTTGGCAAATTTATTGCTCTGTATTTTCTTCCAGTGCTTTGAGGCCTAGTGAAGAGGACAGGACAGAACCAGACATTCCCACCCACATGCAAAAACAAAAGTGAAACGTTTTTCTTTTTCTTTTGACAAAAACAGCACCTCCTAAAAAGAAATGCATCTTGTTCTTGCATTAGAGAGTTCAGTTTGTAACCTAGGACTTGCTTGTCCTCAGTGCACAGAAATTAGAATAATCTGATACCATGCATATTTTTTAGATATGATTTGGAAAATATTTGAACACCCTATCTTAAAATATTTTATTCCTCATGTTAAAATAAAACATTCCATAATCATTTTTCTCTTTTTTTCAAATTTTCATTTTTTTCTTTTTTCAATTTTTTGGAAATAAACCAAAAAAGGCTTCAGGAAAAACGTTTCCCCCCCAAATTATCTCATCATGAGTCTTATTTATGAGAGTCATTTGAATAGTTCGGGAATCCTGGTTTAAGGATTTTTAAGGCCTGCTTATTCTTACTTAGGAGGCGTGGTGGCTCAGTGGACTAAGGTTTCTGAAAGCTGTTGGCTGCAAAGTCGGCAGCTCGCCGGTTCGAATCCCGGGTGCCATGCAGTGGAGTGAGCTCCTGCTGTTCACCCCAGCTCCTGCCAACCTAGCAGTTGAAAGCATGTAAATGCAAGTAGATAAATAGGTACCGCTGTAAAAGGCGGGAAGGTAAAACAGTGTTTCCTTGCAGCCACGCCAGCCACGTGGCCATGGACTTGCACAACACTGGCTCTTCGGCTTGTATATGGAGATGAGCACTGCCCCTAGAGTCGGACATGACTAGCACGCATGTGCGGGGGGAAACCTTTACGTTTACTATTCTTACTTAGCTTAAATTACACAGCAAAGGTGAAATAATAATAAAGGGATGATCTTACACAGAAACTTAATTTGTGATTTTCTTGCAGGCGTGGGAAAGTCATCACTTGTGCACCTGCTCTGTCACAATCAGATGTTGGGAAATCCATCATGGACTGTGGGGTGCTCCGTTGATGTGAGAGTAGGTGAAACTATTAGTCTTTGGGTGGATATTTATTATAGCATTTGAAAGACTCTAGCAAATAAAATACTGTTAGGAGGAAAGACAAGTTGCTTCTTGACATGAACTTCACTGAGTGGAATCCTACCTTAGACTCATAGAAAGTCCACTAGCAGTGTCACAGAAATTAGAAGCTCAGCATGGCCTGTGGTGATTTTTACATCATTTATGATATTTACATAAGATGCCAATAAAACCATCATCAGGTGGCAATTTGTGGATACCCTCCCTCCTGTATTCTACTGGTTCGTTTGCATGTAAAACTTTTCAAGGTAGGACAAGCTGCAAGATATCTTTTGTCTATTCTACAGAGGTAGTGTTATTTTTCCTCGCAGTACTGTATTAATATCTGTTATGACCTAAATCAGAGAGAAACCAGAATGATGCTGTTGTAGAGAAAGACACTCCTTTTAAGGCCTGCTGAATTATTCTGCCAACTCGCTTTGGCAACTGCCAAACTTACCGCTGCCAATTTCCCATTGCCAAAAATGGGAGTACAGCAAGCCCACCCAGCCCTTGAATTGCCCCTCCAATACCAACCATGACTCTTACACAAGTGAATTTCTTTCTTTAGAACAATAATTTTGATTTTGAGTCCATCTGGCCAGAAGGACCAGATACTCAAGAATGAAGTTATCTTTAGATGGTGAAACCCGGTGTGTGTGTGTGTGTGTGTGTGTGTAAAATGTGTGCCATGCCTTTCTCCCAATTTAGAGACCCACGACAGCTTTAAAATGGGAGTAGGAGAACAATATATAAATAAAAATGTACGGAATTCTGTGAAGTGTATAATAGTAGTAATATAGAAAGGCCATTAAAGATTAAATAACTTAAAGTCAAAAGCAGCAAAAAACAAACACATGTGCACATCAAAATGAATGTTAGAAAAGAAAAGTGAAGGTCAACACCCTCTGTTTCTGCAACTTTGTGATTTTCTTTTCAGATTCATGACTATAAAGAAGGAACTCCGGAAGAGAAAACTTACTACATTGAATTATGGGATGTTGGTGGTTCAGTAGGCAGTGCTAGTAGTGTAAAGAGTACACGTGTCATGTTCTACAACTCAGTTAACGGTAACATATGCACTTTGTAATACTTGTTTCTGTTATTTTCATTTTAGAGAAAATCTGTCGGTTTAATTCTGCAAGTTCCAGAAATACGAAAAATATTACTTCCAATATTGAAGAATGTTTCTTTAATAGACTGGATTTCAATATGAAAATGTTTCACTTTTAGATGCCATGTAGTTATATATTGTTTAATCCTATGTTTTGAATTTTGTTTTAAAATTATACCATGCTGGTTTTAAAATACTACTATACTTCATTTTTAATGAGTTTGAGGTCAGATTTATCTCCTGAACTTTGTCATAAAACTAAAACATCTACCGTAAAGAAAAAGTAAAAATGTCATAGCCTGGGAAACATACTTCTCACTCAAAATGTATTACGTCTGAGTATAGAACTTTTTTCATCTATATATCAAGTTTAAAGTACAGTACTTATTCTTCACACAGTATTTGTTTGTTAAGTGTTAAGCAACTATTTTAAGCATTTTAAGTAGATTTTAAAATTTGAGTATAAGTTTTATACAGTATATTGTTATGTGATTACACTCGGCATTCACTTGTTAATTTTTCCCCTAGTATCAGTTATTCAGTATTCACTGTGAACTTGCTAGCATCTTTTCATTAATATAGTCACTATTTTTACTGGTTTACATTTTTGCATTATAATTTATATGCAATGAAGCATTTTAAATTGCTTACCATTTCAGTTTTTTTTAAAAAAGGCATCTTATATTCCTCTCAGTAAGTTAAATTAGCACTCTATCAATTACCATCAAACAAAATCAACTATTCTCTTGAGATCTAGGTTGCCTTCAATACACAAAACTGGCTATATAATTCTGGTCTATGTTCTGAATTTCAGTCTTCCAGTGTGGTCATTTAATGCAGGAATGGTCTTTTATTTACTTAGGCATAATATTAGTGCATGACTTAACCAATAAGAAGTCTTCCCAGAACTTGTATCGATGGTCTTTGGAAGTTCTCAACAGAGAAGCAGCTCCGTCGGGTGTCCTGGTGACAAACGGGTAAGTGTGCAGAGTGCCCAATTAATTTATGCCTGTGTGCTAGCACTTTCCCCTATTATCTTTACAAATATTTTTATGTTTAAAAGAATAAAAGAAAGGGATGTTCATGTTAGAACAGCTGGTTATTGCCAATGAAAAGCATATTTTATTTTTGTGCATCTGCACTGCAGTGTTGAAACACAAAACTCTCCAACTCTCCCAGGTCAGTAAATAGTTCACAAAATTTCTATTTGCGAAGTCCTTAGAGGATTTAGAGCAGTGGTGGTGAACCTTCAGCCCTCCAGATGTTTTGGACCACAACTCCCAGAATTCCAAGCCTGTATTGCCAATGGCAAAGTACTGTGGGAGATGTGGTCCAAAACATCTGGTGTGCCGAAGGTTTGCCACCACTGATCTAGAGGATCTGCCCTAAGCCGAGTGAAAATCATAGCGTCAGCGTTACACATGAATAATACTTGCAAGGCCAGGACTGCATGCAGTTTTACAAAGAAAAGAAGATAAGTGGTTTGGTATCAGTGGCATTTGTGGACTGCCAGAACACTTGTTTGTCCATGTCTCAGACAGATGGTCAGCTGCCAGTCCTCTGTTTGAAGATGGAAGTCTTTAGAGATGCATAATCATATTACATAATCGTATTACATAGACTTGAAATAGGAAGGAGTCTCTATAGAACCGAGTGGAGAAATGTAATGCAACTAATGCTGTTTAGTTCGCATAATGGTTCACTCCTGCATGAACGTGTGTACATTTGTTTGTTTACTTATATCCCATCTTTCTCCTAATTGCCCAAAATGGCTTACAAATAATTGAAACAATATAATCATGCACACCAATAAAATACAATGAGCTGTAATACAGAACAATATTGATTTGAAAGCTGCCAATTAAAAACAGACAAACAACAGCTGGAGAAGCATACACACATAGCAACCCATAAAAAAAGAGTTCCTCCAAATCAGTTCAAGGTCTGCTTGAAAAGGAAGGTCTTTGATTGCCAGTGGAAGGCCAGGGTGGAGGGAGCCAGCCTGTCCTCCCTAGGAAGTGCATCCCACAGACAGCTGCTGACAGGAAGACACTACAGAGGGTGCTAAGCAGAGCTCAGTATATCACGGGCTGTCCCCTGAGTGCACTGGACGACATCGCTAGGGATCGTTGCCTCAGGAGGGTTGGAAAAATTCTTAAGGATGACTCACACCCTGGTCAGCACCTCTTTACCTTGTTACCATCAGGCAGAAGATATCGCAGTATAGCCTGCCGCACCAACAGACTGAAGAACAGTTTTTATCCATGGGCTGTCAGACTGCTGGATGGGAAAGACTCCCAGGACAAGTCTAGAAGAACTGACCTGTGGGCTGGCGCATTCTGTGTCAAGTACACAGGGTGCAATAAGACTGAGTGGTTGCCAGTGGGATGGGGGTGGAATGGGGGTGGGGGTGGGAAAGGGAGACTCAGCCAATTTCATTGTGCACATGTTGTACATTGACAATAAAGGTATTATTATTATTATTATTACTGTCCAACCTGTGGTTCTCTCCATACCATCAGCTCACCTTTCCTCACATCTGCACTCTTAATTTTTAACACACCTCCTCAACACCTAGTGCTCCTTCGATAAATCATCTCACCTCCAATTGAATAGGCTGTTTTCAACTCCGTCTCTCCAGTTAGTGTTAAACGTCACCAGTGGTACTGTATGTGGGGAAGGTTGTTGATGGACACACACAGGCCCTCTTCTTTACCCCAGGGACTATGATCGGGAGCAGTTTGCTGACAACCAGATCCCGCTGCTTGTCATAGGAACCAAACTGGACCAGATTCCAGAAATGAAGCGCAATGATGTTTTGAGCAGAACTGCTTTTCTTGCAGAGGATTTTGGGGCAGAAGAAATTAACTTGGTTTGTATTTTTGCTCAGTTTTGTCGGTTGAGGTTAACTTTGGTTGACAAGTTTGTGTATTGTTTGTTATTCTATTTACTTTGTATACTCTTATCTCATTAATGGTTTTATGTTTCTTTTTATTATTTGTTTTGCATATGAATGATTGCAATTGTAGGAGACATATTAAAATGTTTATTTTGGTCTCTATAATTTTCTTTAATTATTAATTAATTGATAAGAAACGCATAGGCACACTGCATGTGCTCAGCACTCCTTTTGCTCTACTTGTCCTAGCTGGAAGGAAAAAAATTGACTAAAAGTCTGGAGTCAATTTATGGTGACCCTTGCAGAAAACTTGCTTCATGCAAAGTGGTCCTGATTGTTAGCTATTGGCAGCTAAGATCAATTTCCTTACTAGTGATTATCCTGAATTTCACAACTGCTGTTTTTGTACAAACTCTGGTTTCAATGAACCCCCAAAGAAAGATTTGTTTTGGTGTTTCAGAACTGCACCAACCCTCGATACCTGGCTGCAGGCTCTTCCAATGCGGTCAAACTCAGTAGATTTTTCGATAAGGTGAGTCTTCCAGATAAATGTAAATCTGATTTTTTTTTTAAGCACAGAAATTGAAAGACTGAATTCTTCTTGGTCAAACCCAGTCTTAGCAGACAAAGTGAAAGAGCCAGGCTGAGGCAATCTCTTGTAAACCTAGTGACTAATATATAAACAGGGGTAGTTTCTGGGATTACATTTTGAGCAAACTCTGCGAGTAGGATTGAGGTAGGATTGAGGCAGGAGCTCCGCAGCAGATTGCTCAGTATTCAGAAGTAAAATACAGGAGAAAATAAGTCCAGAAATGTACCCCAAATGTTTTGTTGCTTCACAAAGGTTGGAGGCAGGAAGGACACAATTATATGTGCAAGAAGTCCAAGACTGCTTTTATTTCAACCCTTGTTTTCTGGGTTTTTAATTAATGCTCTGAGAATGTTCCATCTGTGTCACTATGTGACAGCTGTATGTAGGAGGCAAGCAAGAACATACAGTGCTTTTTTATCAATGTCCTGGCAACAGCCTGGCCACCCCAGCACCACTCCCCAAATGTCGAAGTTTGTGTGTCTTTAGGCCCAGGTCTTGTGCCATTTAGCTTCTCCAGGCGTTTGTTACATATGTATGGAAAGTGCATATTAGTTTATTTCATTCAGTTGCTTTAAAATTGGCTTTACTTTTGCTCAGGTTTGGAGTGGGCAAATTACTTTAATGGTTAGTTTTTCAGCTATATGTTCATGAATCAGGTTCTGTGTATGTGCAAGCATATGTATGTACATGTGTGTATGCAATTATATGTACCCATCTCTATGTTAATATTACTGTATTTACCATTTAGCAGAATCTATGCATTGAAATGCGTCACAGACAGTTCTATAGTACTGTACAAACAGTAACCCATAGAGAGCCATAATTCTGCACTTTACCTTTTCCTCTGAGATGAAGGTCAGATGTTGTGGCTTGCATTTCAGATTAGTTTTGCCTCTCAGTCTTAATCTTAATCTCTTAATCTGTGGTTTATCTTAACCTCTCAAATTCCATTGCTTTCCTCTCTGTCATCCTGAAACCCTGCTCATGAGGATCCATCCTGGGCCTCACGATGCAGTGCTTTAAACTGCAGTACTGCAGCCACAACTCTGCTCACGACCCAGGTTCAATCCCAGAGAGCAAGCTCAAGGCTGAAATGAGAAAGCGTTCATGTAGCCTCTTGAACAGTCAGGAAGCTGGTTGTTCAAGAATAACTGACGATGACATTTAAACCTTTTTTGCATGGCTCAATATTTGCACAGTTACCACACCTCCCTGTTCTCTTGTTTTAGGTCATAGAGAAGAGATACTATTTACGAGATGGTAACCAAGTAGGTGCACGTTTCTTTTTCATTTCTTGGGCAGTGTGGAGTGAATTTACACATTTAAAAGATACATTAATCTGAATCCCTTTCTGCTCAACATTTACTGAAGGTCATGTTACGCCCTTCTATTTACATCTGCAATGTTTTTTTTAAATTATATCTTAAATGCATATTGCAGAATATAGAGTAAAATGGAAAAGATTCAAAAGTTGAGGCAACTGGGTAGTGCAGAATCTTTTTCTCTCTTTTGGTGTACCTACTGTATAAATCTGTAATTGAATGATATTTGCTGAAAAATAGTTGCCACTGTTACCACCCTTCATTTTTTCGTGATGGTAATTGATATGGTTCAAGCACCACCACATTATGCTGAACATTTAAAATTTGAAATCTAAGCAAGGAAGCAGAGATAGAAAGGAAATGTGAAATGGGCCAAAAGCAACCCTAGATGCAAGTCAAGCCATTGCAAAGGTCATTTCTTTGTTGCAAAATTCAGCTTGCAGTTTGATTACTTATTAATGATATGTGTAAAGAGCGAGAGAGGTCAGAGGGGAGAGGCAGCAGCGACGAGAGGAAGAAAGGAAGCCAAAACATTTTGGGAAAGGAGGCCAGAAGTACACTCGGAAGTATCATTTCTCTTTCTTTCAGAAGCCTTTTGCCTTACAAGTACTGAATGATAATAATCAGACATGAACGTATAAAGTTGCCATGTATCTGCAAATCACTGCTGCATCCGGCCCAGGGTGATCCTTTCTGGCAGCTACTCACTAGACTAGAGCCTCAAAGAAGGACTCCTCTAAACCCTGCTACGTTCTAAACGGGATGAATCTAGAGCCTGCTCCCTCCAGAGCGTTTGCTCTACCACTGAGATGTGGGCCCTCCCTATTCTCCTGCCCATTCCTCTTTTGTTTCCTCTCAAAGTGTGACATCCTTGGCTCCACAGTGGATTCATGTGGTGGCACAAATTGAGCCTAGGGTGATGAGGCTTAGACTTAATTACCACCTTGCAAGAGAATGAAATAGGCAGGACATGGTTACCTCTCTCTTTTATCAAAGGTATAGCTGACATCTTAAAAAAAAAACTCGTTTTAGGAGTGTGCTAGCCATGAGCTGCCTAGATGCCCTGTGCACATCCGATCTCACCTGATCTCAGAAGCTAAGCAAGGTCAGGCCTGGCTAGTACTTGGATGGGTGACCACCAGGGGATACCAGGTGCTGTAGGCAAGCCACTCCAGTATTCCTGCCAAAAAAACTCCATGGACATGGGGTCACGAAGAGTCAGTCACAACTGTAATGACACAGCAACAAGCCTGACTAACTGATTAATTTAGGCTCTACTTCTGTTGGAAATTTACTGGATTCCTCTGGAGCTTCCAAGTGGGAGAACCAGTGTGATATAATGGCAGAGTGCTGGAATGGAACTTAAAAGTTGCCTGCCCTTTTTAGCAGCACAGACCACTAAGTCTGGATGGTCACTTGACCATGGTAGTGCCCTGAACCTCTGAGACCAGGGTGGGGTAGCAGGGTTCTCTTTCCCATTCAGGAGCCTTTTTAAAGGTAATACGGCCATCTACCATGTATACACAGCTTTTGTTTTGTATATCACAGTGGCTGCTTCTACTTCTGTAAGGGCACATCAGGTCTCCAGCATTCTGTTCAACCTTTTATTGTTATGGAGGAAAGTTACTATCATGAGGAAATGTGAAAGAGGCTTCTGTTACCATGCATTCCTTTGCCCTTGTTCACCAAAAATGTTTGCGGGGAGAGCTACCAAGTATCCGAACTGTAAACTAGCTGCCTAGGAGAATAAATCCGAGTGAAAACGGAAGTGTCTGCGAATGGGAATCACTGCTCTTCCATGTAGGAGTATGTAAAAGTTATGACCAGTTCTAATGTAAGGATTTTTGTCTATTGGCAGATTCCTAGCTTCTCAGAGAGGAAGAGAATTGGTGGTGGCTTTGTAAAGAATCTTCACTATGACTGACCAATGCTGTGTCCAGAGCCTGTGTGAAATAAATGGTCTTGATTACAACATTCCTGCTGTGCTACAGTCAATCGGGTTCTTTAAGCACAACCATCAACATAACTTTTCAATTTTGTTTACGTACAGAGAAGCATTTTCCTCCAGATCTCTTTGAAGAATCTGAGAGCTTTGGGACATCGTGACTAATTTGTTGCATACATTGCTGTACGAAGCAATATACAGAAGCCCCATGTTGTGAGGACTTGCATGCAGAGTAGTTGTCCTTTCCATTGTTCTACAGTTGCATAGGCAGGACGACCTAAGAGCAGGAACTTCTGTTTTTGATAGCCACTCTACTTGCAACCAATGCCTAGGAGGCTGCAAACCTGACGCTCTAAAGAGCTGTTTCAGCTGCTTTCCTACTGTAGCAGAGAAACAGCTGGGAGTGCAGCTGGCAAAATCCCAGTCTTCTCTCTCAGGAAGAGTCTCCCAGGTTCAAGCACTGTGAGACCAAGCAGCATTTGTGTCCAACCAACTAGGTGGATAGTAGCACTCGACCATTACAGATCCCAGCTGCACTCTTTCATTCTGATATCAAGACAGTGGAGGAGCAGCAAATAAGGGAGAACAGGAAAATACAACAAAGCTCAATTCTTGTCTTGGCCATCAGGTAGTAGAAGAGCTCAAGCTGCAAGAGGATATTAGGAGTGCCTTTAGCTGGTTTAATCCCTTGTACTGTAACATAAGTGGTTCCCTACATTGTGATTGTTCTCTGGAAATTAAACTTGTAGAATCTATTTTGTGAGTTTCTAGTCCTACCCAACATTTGGAAAATTAAGATTATTATTTATTATGTTAATGTTTATGAGTGCAAACATTCAGTTGATCTTTTTAGGATTGGTAGAGAGGGATTTTTTAATTTGCTAAGACAGACATTAAGTGATAGATTTTAAATATACCATTGAATCTGTAAGGAATAGCAATACACTTCTTTGGCTCAATTTTCTGGTAGCCTAGTTTTTGTTGGCTTATTCAAAACTTTTTAATAAAATATTTAGTTGCTACTCCTAGCAAAATATAGGCTTTTCACTCATCCTTCCACCAGGATGACATGTTCTAATGGATTAGAAAAAGTTGATGGACAATGGCTTGTTTATATTAAAGGACGAAAATCAACATTCCTGATAGTAAAGTGCAGAAAAAATGGTTGTGAACATTAGGAGGTGAATGAAGGATGGAGTATTCTTTATCGTAAATACTGTACTCTGATTACAATATTGGCTAGGGGACTTGTAATAACTAATACTTTAAAATTACCTTTTTTGTATCTAAATATGGCCATCTTCCACCACCATCTTACCATACAGCCTGTAAAGAAATGGCTTCTTTCCTGCAGGATAGGGCCCTTGGAAATCAAAACCTGTGAACATTCCAAATTTAGAACACAGAGAGTTAATTAACTCCTTCTATGCCTTCATTTCCAGGCAGGCTGCCTTTGCTCTGCTGGTTTACTTTCATGGACCTTCTCTTTAGGAGGGCATCCCAAGCACCTTGTGAGGAACAAGGAATGAGCTTTCTACCAACAGATTACTTGCTTGTTTTAAATCTTAAACCTTTTCCATTCCATTCCATAAACCTTTAATGGCATTAAAACAAAGGAAGTACACAAATAAAGACTAAAGATTTACATAGAACATTATAAAATAAATCAATAATAAATCAATAAAATAAATAATAAAAAAATAATAAATCAATAAAATAAATCAATGGTCTAACTCAATGGTTCTCAACCTGTGGGTCCCCCCAGATGTTCCTGGACTGCAACTCTCAGAAATCCTGGCTAGCTCAGCTAGTGATGAAGACTTCTGGGAGTTGCACTCCAGGAACATCTGGGGACCCACAGGTTGAGAACCACTGGTCTAACTAAAGCAGTGACTAGTTCAGAATTCTTCAGGAGAAAGCCCATATATCCTTCAGGAGGACCTGGGAAATCAAGGAGGATTTGCTCCAAGAAGAGTTTGCGTAGCTTGTTGTGTGCCAGACAATGACACAAGATATGGGAGACTGTGCCAGGCAAAAGTTACAAATCATCTGAGCAAGAGGGATATTGTGGTATCTTCTAGAAAAAAACTGAAGAAGGAAAGCTGTTAAGTCTGGCTAACATAAAGACACGCTTCTTATTTGGGTTTACTAACTTGTGAAAATAACACAAGTCTTGTCCAAAAGGGGGGGGGGTTTAAATTAAAATAACGTGGGGAGCAGACTGAATTAAGACTAGAGGTAAGTGACTGAGTTTCTACTTCCAGTAATCTTGTCTTTATGGTCAAATGAGCTCTGTTGAGTTCAGTATCTGCGAAAAAGTCAAGAGTAAAATCTAAGCTTTGAAGTTTAATTACAAAAAGACTGTCCAAAGTGGAAGTAAAAGGGTCTTTTAAAAGATCATACAGTAAGTAAGCAGAAGGAGTATTATAGTAAGTAAAGGCTTAACCAGTATTTAAAAGCCAAGGACCATGCCATGGTCGAAGGTAGGTGGGTAACTCAAGCGTCATAGTTGATGGTTTAATCATATTAGGGACACTTAAAATATGTCTTTAAAAGGAGGCCATAACCAGGTCTTCTTTCTTGTTGGCTCATGGTCCTTGTAAAACTTTTAAGAGCTGCAGGGATAAAATGGTTGCAGCTATTATAATGGAAGTGGGCGACTGCATTTAGGTGAAGTGTTGTTAGTGATATTGCCAAATTTCTATGTAAAATCCAATCAAGACGATAGTGGAAAATTATCCCTAGATATTTAAATGATTTAACTTGTTGAGAATTTTGAAAAGACTAATATTTTAATTTTCTCTGAATTGATTATCAAATCATTGGATGCACAGCAGGCTTGAAATGCTGTCAAGAAGTATTGCTGTCCAGTTCTGGAAATAGAAAGAAGAACTGAGGCATCAGCATAGAGCAGTGTGGGTAGTGGAGAGTTATTCAGGCAAGGGGCAAACTTTTCGTATTGGGACAACTGAGGACGTAATTCAGCTAGGAAAAGATTAAATAATAGTGGAGCTAGTATACAGCCCTGACACACACCTTTCGCTATTAGAATCCTATCTGAAAGGGTGCCAGTATGACTAGTCCATACCCGGAAAGAGTTGAAAGAGTAAAGTTTTCTAATTAAAAAGAGCAAACGAGGATCAGGTCCCCAGGAAGCTTGTTGACTGAGTCAAAGGCACCCCGCAAATCAATGAAGGCTGCATAGAGTTTGCCCTTAAAGTGAATTGAGTATTTTTCGGCAAGTAAGGATAATACCAGTGCATGGTCTAAGGTCAAGGATCCCAGACAGAAGCCAATTTGTTCATTACCAGGAAGATGCTTTTCCTGGGCCCAATCTGTTAGACGTTTTAATAGGTGTCTGGCATAAAGTTTCTCTATTGTAGATCGCAGACTCATCAGTCTGTAATTAGTTGTAGCCTATTTTCTAAGGCAAATGAAATCAAGTGTTTGTTTCACCCAGCCAAAAAAGGAAACATATTCTGGGAGCAGATAATATTGTTGGGGGGGGGGAGGCTTATAAAGAGAGACTGGTTGCTTCTGTCTGAAAAAAAAAACTGAGCGGAGATTTCCAACCACATGGTACTAGGAATGAAGCATTAAACAACACAACACCAAAGCCTGCCTGTAACTGGCTTCAAACTCAAAAGGATGCCTGTCAATCTTTTGCCATGAATTTTTGGAATATTAATTTATAATGTTTTCTACACTTCCCACACATTACTGCTGCATGTCCAAAGAAGGGATTTTTCATCCACAACAGTTTGCATTAGTTGCTTAATTTTTTTAGTGGTCTAATAAATGTCTCACATTCTTCTATATTTGTGTTCTAAATTTTTGTAGCAAAGATACTGGAAGAAATCAGAATAGCCCAGGGATGAGTGAATCATGAAAGATCAACATATCCTATCTGAAAGACTGACAAACATGGTATTAGTTTAGGGCCTAACCCTTGCTTCTGCTTCTTGTGAGCGAAACAGAAGCAAGTAAATGAGATATGGCTTGATGTCCAGATGAACTTGTCATACTGTATATGGTTCACATGGATATTAACACTTGAAGGGACAAATGTTAGCTGTGAAGGACCATCAAAGACTCCTCTCTACCATGGGGTGTTGCAAACATAAGAACATAAGAAGAGCCATGCTAGATCAGGACAAAGGCCCATCTAGTCCAGCTTCCTGTATCTCACAGTGGCCCCACCAGATGCTTTTGGAAGCGCATGAGACTAGATATCTGTCTCCTGATACCACTCCCCTGCATCTGGCCCTTGAAGTACCCTGGTTTTAAGCTTGGAGATTACACATCTCCATCATGGTTTGTAACCTGTGATGGACTTTTCCTCCAGGAATCTGTCCAATCCCCTTTTGAAGGCATCCAAGCCAGATGCCATCACCACATCCTGTGGCAGGGAGTTCCATAGACTAAGAACGCGCTGGGTGAAAAAATATTTTCTTTTGTCTGTTCTTACACTCCCAGCCCTCAATTTGAGTGCATATCCCCTAGTTCTGGTATTTTGTGAGAGGGAAAAGAGCTTCCCTCTATCCACTTTACTCATGCCCTGCATTATTTTGTACGTCTCAATCATATCCCCCCTCAGGCGCCTTTTTTCCAGACTAAAGAGGCCCAAATGTTTTAGCCTTTTTTCATAAGGGAGGTGCCCCAGCCCAGTAATCATTTTAGTCGCTCTCTTCTGCACCTTTTCCAGTTCCACTATGTCTTTCTTGAGATGCGGTGACCAGAATTGTACACAATACTCCAGATGCGGCCTTACTATTGTTTTGTATAATGGCATTATAATGTTGGCTGTTTTATTTTCAATCCCCTTTTTGATAATCCCTAGCATGGAATTGGCCTTCTTCACCGCTGCCACACACTGGGTAGACACCTTCATGGAGCTGTCCACCAACACACCAAGATCTTTTTCCTGATCTGTAACGGATAACTCAGAGCCCATGAGTTGATAGATAAAGTTTTGATTTTTTGCCCCAATATGCATTACTTTACATTTGGCTACATTAAAACACATTTGCCATTTCATAGCCCATTCCCCCAGTTTGGAGAGATCCTTCTGGAGCTCTTCACAATCTTCTCTGGTTTTTACCACACGGAAAAGTTTTGTGTCATCTGCAAACTTGGCCACCTCACTGCTTATCCCTGTCTCCAGGTCATTTATGAACAGATTGAAAAGCACCGGTCCCAGGACAGATCCCTGGGGAACACCGCTTTTCAACTCTCTCCATTGTGAAAATTTCCCATTGACACCTACTCTTTGTTTCCTGGATCTCAACCAGTTCTCAATCCATAAGAGGACCTGTCCTCTTATCCCCTGACTGTGCAATTTTCTCAGCAGCCTCTGGTGAGGGACTGTGTCAAAGGCCTTTTGAAAATCCAGATAGACTATATCCACCGGTTCACCCAAATCTACATGCCTGCTGACTTTTTCAAAAACTTCTACAAAATTTGTCAGACAAAGACTTACCCTTGCAGAAGCCATGCTGATTTTCTCTCAGCAAAGTTTGTTCTTCTATGTGTTTTAAGATTTTCTCTTGGATGAGGCTTTCCACCATCTTCCCTGGGACAGATGTAAGGCTAACGGGCCTGTAGTTTCCCGGGTCCCCCCTCCTTCCTTTTTTAAAAATTGGTGTGACATCTGCTATCCTCCAGTCCCCCGGCACTGTGGCCGTTTTAAGAGACAAGTTGCATATTACCGTTAAGAGATCTGCAATTTCATTTCTCAGTTCCCTAATAACCCTTGGGTGGATGCCATCTGGGCCCAGGGACTTGTTAATCTTCAATTTATCAATTAGTCTTAAAACATCTTCTCTTTTAACCTGTATTTGATTTAATTCTTTAGTCAGGAGGGGCCGTTCAGGCAGCGGAATCTGCTCAAGGTCTTCTGTCGTGAAGACAGATGCAAAGAACTCATTTAATTTCTCTGCAATTTCCAAGTCCTCCTTAATCTCCCCTTTTCCTCCCTCACCATCCAGAGGGCCAACTGGTTCTCTGGCAGGTTTTCTACTTCTAACATATTTAAAGAAGCTTTTATTATTACCCTTTATATTGCTAGCCATGCGTTCCTCAAAATCTTTCTTTGCCTCTCTTATTATCTTCTTACATTTCTTTTGCCAGAGTTTGTGTTCCTTTTTATTTTCCTCATTTGGGGAGGATTTCCATTTACAGAAAGACCTCTCCTTGCGCTTTAGAGCCTCTCTAACTCCACTCGTTAACCATGCTGGTGCCCTCTTGGACTTAAATGAGCTCTTCTTTCTTTGTGGTATGCACTTGTGCTAGGCCTCTGTTACCGTTGTTTTAAACAGGTTCCATGCACTCTGAAGAGATTGGATTCTTCCAACCTTCCCCTTCAATTTCTTTCTAACTAGTTTCCTCATCTGAGGGAAGTTTGCCCTTCGAAAATCAAGGATTTTTATGTCTGATTTGCTTGACACGCTTCCTCCAACATGCATGGCAAAGGAGATTGCAGCATGGTCACTGTTCCCCAGAGGCTCAGTGACATTCACATCCCTGACCAGATCCTGAGTATCAGACAGTATTAGATCCAGAGTTGCCTGTTCTCGGGTGGGCTCCATGACAAGTTGCTGTAAGGCACAGTCATTCAGCAAGTGGAGAAACCCAGTTTCTCTTTCTTGCCCGGAGCTCGCATTGGCCCAGTCGATGTGGGGATAATTGAAGTCCCCCACGATTACTATCCTGTGCTTCTGAGACACCTCCATGATTTGTCTCCTCATTTCAAGGTCCCCCTCAAGTTTTTGATCTGGTGGGCGATAGCATACCCCAACTATCACATCACTCCTTGGACCTGGTAGTTTAACCCACAGTGATTCTATAGTGGAGTCAGACCCTCTGTCAATCTCCATTCTGCTGGATTTTACCCCTTCTTTAACGTAGATGGCCACTCCCCCTCCAACCCGCCCCTCTCTATCCCTTCTATAGAGTTTATAGCCTGGGATTGCTGTATCCCACTGGTTCTCTGCATTCCACCAGGTTTCTGTTATGGCTATTATATCAATGTTATCCCTAGCTGCCAAATGTTATCCCTAGCTGCAAAGTTTTATAGTGCTCTGTGGATTTTGTTTTACAGTGATCCCCTGCGATAATTGAAGATCTCCAATATGCAGATGCAGGTCGAGTTGGGCTTGGGAGCCTAGCTGGGGCCCCTTGTACTTACCCCTAGCCTGGCACTGCCCCGAACGGGCCTGCAGGGGCCTTCCCGGGCCTTCTGAAGTCCCCAAAAGGGCCTCCCTGCAAACCGGAAGTGACTTCCGGATCACAGAAAATCATTCCTGAGGCCTCCGACAGGCCTTTTGGGGCCTCCAGAAAGCCAGGGAAGGCCCTCGGAGACCTGTTTGGGGAAGCACCAATCCTAAGGAAAGTGCGGAAGGCCTGAAACAAGCCTTTCCCCCCCTTACCCCAGGGGACCTTTCTTCATATACTGCAGTCCCACGATATAGCGGGACCGCAGTATATTAACCGCGAATGGGCAGGGGACCACTGTACTGTCATACTTTTAACTTGATGGGGGTGAGAGGAGTTACTGTATATCTTTAATTATAGCAGTTTTGGGGAAATAAGGGCTATCTTGAGATAGCATAAATTTTGTACAAAATGTAGAAATAACAAAGGAAACATCAAAGCAAAATGCAATTTGCTTATTACCACACCATAGTACTAAAGCACTCTCTGGGTGGCTTCCAACACAATTATGCAGGCTACACATTGCCTCCACCCATTCAGCGAGCTGAGTACTCAATTTATTGTCCTTGGAAGGATGGAAGGATGAGCCTGTGTTCAGCCAACTATCTGAATCTGTCAGGATCAATCTCGGGTCATAAGCACAGTCTTGACTGCAGTTCCTTCACGGTGAGGAAAACCTACCAACTTCTCCAAGTCAGTTGTCTGGAAATCATACCTACTCTGCCCACAAAGGAGGGTAAGATAATACAGTAATACCTCAGATGACAAGTGCCTCTGTTGACAAACCAGACAGCGAACTGACATTTCCAGGAATAGGGATGTTTTTGATAACAGTTTTTCCTATGGGCTGCCTCAAATAATGAATTTTTCATAATGCTTTGTGAAAAAAGTCTACCCAGGATGCATTGCCCCCCTCCCCAGTAGTTTGAGCAGGGGTGGGAGGAATTGGAGCACTCTTCATTGTGTTTTGAAGCCATTTTGGACATTTTTTTTTTTTTTTGCTGAGGGGTTTAGACCTTTCAGACCTAGAAAGGTAGGGAGCTGAGGTTTCCTTGCTTTCTTTTGTGCTTTTGCATTGGTTTTGATTGCACTTTTGGGAGGAACGACCTGGCATTTGTTTTGGAGCTAGCTTTTATTAATCTTTGCACTGCTTTTCATTGCAATTTGGGTGGGAACAGGCTGGGGTAGTCTTGCTGCTTTCTTTTGTCCGTGTTTACAATCTTTTCCATTGTACTGCAGACAAAAATGGGCTGGGTTCCTCTTGCTGCTTGTGTGTGTCTATGTTCGCATTTTTCCCTCATTGCATTTTTGGTAATAACAGGCTGGGGTAGTTTTGCTGCTTTCTTTTCTCCATGTTTGCATTGCATTGCAGGGGGGTGTTATGGGGGGTGTTCCGGTGTGTGTGTGTGTGTGTTCCAGCACTGCATGCCTTTAAAGTGCACTCTATAAAGAAATATGGAAAAAAACCTAGGTCTTTTGCCTTTTTCTGGACCTCCAAAACAGATTAATCAATTTCCCATTCATTTCAATGGGAAACCGCATTTCGGATAAATGATTTTTTCAGTTAGTGAATTGACTCACAGAATGAATTAAATTCATTATCTGAGGTACCACTATACAGGACTTATGTTTGCCCCCTCTAGCTTTTAGAAATTGATGAGATGAATTGCTGCAGTATGAGAGAATAACAGATATAAAAAGCCTGCCTAAAAGAGGGAAATCCCCTCTCATTCTTGTGAGGAAGATAATGTAGAATCTTTAATCAACCATAGCTAAGCAACTATACCTATAATAACCCCCTTCATTTGATGCAGGAAACTAGATCCCTCAACACAAAGAAATTCAAATCACAAATCAATCCACCCACACAATCCTAGTTCTCTTTTTAGATCCAGGGTCTGACTGCGAAAAGCAGGAAATTAAACGGAAAAAATACCAAAAGTAGTAACTGCATTATTAATATGAAACATAGTAGCACAAAGATCCTGGCACTGCATAAGCTAATTAACACAAATTCTTATAAGATCTGTAAAAACAGCATGTTTTACATGTGTGCCTGTCATGTATCTTATTATAGAAATTAGACACCTGTACAAAAGGGAAAGCAGTTCTAACTCGAAATTTATGGTTACAGTGACACCTCAAAGAAAAAAATAACTTCCATTCTGTGATGAAATTTTGAAAGTTTACACACAGCAGATTAAGCATGAATTAAACCATACTGATTCTCTGTTGACACATGTATGTGTATGGCAGGAAGTAAAAGAAGAATAATTCAGTCACAGTAAAATTTAAAAATGTTTACTGCTACCACTGCTATTACTACTACTACTACTACTACTACTACTACTACTACTACTACTACTACTACTACTACTACTACTACTACTACTACTACTACTAGATGGAATAGAGTTTAAAAATGATAATATTATAAAATCACTATCAAGTGATGAAAATAATAAATACCTTGGAATAGTAGAAGCAGATAACATTCTAAACATAAAAGTTAAAGAACAGACAGAAATGGAATACATCAAAAGACTGGAGTATTCCTTAAACTCAAACTTAAATGGTTGAAATACAAGCAAAGCCATAAAACTCATGGGCAGTTAGATACCCAGTAGGAATAATCAATAGAATCCAAAATGAATTAGAAGAATTTAATTTAAAAACATGGAAACAAATGAACATGCATCACACACTACATCTAAAAAGTGACATTGGCAGATTATATTGCCCATAAACAATTGGAGGCCATGGATTACTGCAAATACAGCAGGTGGTAGAGGAAGAAAAAAATCTAAATGATTATATTAATACAAGTAGAGAAAAAATACTTATGGCAGCGAAAATATAGAATACTAAAAACAAGAGAAGCAAAAGTTCAATATAAGAAACAACAATTTGAAAATAAATTAACCAATTGAATAATAAACCACCACATGGGCAACACTTGCAAAATATAGGTGGAAAGCATGATAATAATTCAGCATGACATTGGCTTCAATTGGGGATAATTAAGAAAGAAGCTGAAGACCTGATTTTTGCTGCACATGAACAAGCACTCCAAACAAATGCAGTGAGAGCTAAGATTCAAGGAATTGGTGTTGCCAAAGTTGATTCTGCTGAGCAAAGAATAAAATGGTGTTAGACCTCATCTGTGAATGTCCAAAGATTCACAGATTACAAAATTAGACATGACAGAGTTGCAAAAAAAATAGTTTGCTGGTCATTATGCAAAAATTATATGTTGCTAAGCCTCCAGATACCTATAGCATCATCAGGAAGAGAAGGTGCCAGAAAATGATGAAGATCTTATGGAATTTCTGGATCCAAACTAATAAACGTCTTGAAAATAACACTCTAGCCAGAGTAGTAATTGAATGAAGAAATGTCTGGATCACTGACATTGGACTTCCAAGGGATGTCAGGGTTGAAGCTAAAGAATTGTAGAAACTAAAAAAATGCAGAGACCTGGCAATCAAAACAACATGATTGTGGATGAAATACACAGCAGTGCCCCCTGTAAAGACTGGGGCTTTCATTGCAGATTTCAAAAATTAACACCATCACAGCTACAAAAATGGCAGCATTAGGAACAATATACATACTGCATTGATATTTAACAGATACTTAGGTTTTGAGTTAAAACTTGTATCTGTTTTTATAACTTTGATTGACTTTGCCTGGTGTTTTTAAATACAGTGGACCCTTGTATAACAAATGGTTTGTATAACATAAAATCTGTAAAACATAAAAAGTTCCAAAGATAGGGGAAATTTGCTTAACAGAATTGCCTATGGAGTGAATCCATACAACATAAGAATGGTTGCGATTAGGGATTACTCCATTTTCAATGCATTCCTATGGGAAATTTGTATAAAGGAAATTTTGCTTAACAGAATTTCATTTGGAACAAATTAATTCCTTTATACAAGGTACCACTGTAATGAGTTTACTACGGTCACATGACAACTGACTTACATACCATACAAAGAACACAAAGTGTTTAAAAAACAAGAATGTTTACTTTAAAATGTATTGAAGAATAAAGAGTAATTGAACATTTAATTTGGTATACATTGGGGTTTTGCTTCTTCTTTTTTAAGTGCCATGTCCTTGTAGAATGTTGGCAATCAGTAGTATAATCTGTTTTTCTCCCTAAAGCTATTCTAAATAGAGAAGCTGTGCTCACTGTGAACTCTTGGCTTAAATTCTTAAACCAGAATGTTCTTCTGTGTTCCATGCCGCACTTCCCATCTATTTTTCGTTGAAGAATAACCTGCAGCAGATGGTATTTGTTACTGTGTGTTATGTGTCAGAAAAATTGCAATTTTCTTTTCTTTATGGTATTGAGAAATCCTAACTTTTTATTCATGAGCTGAAACATGGCCACATTACTGACTCTGGCTGTCCCAAGTATCTTCAGAATTCATCTGTACGTCCAAATTTCAAATCCTTCCAGCTTCCTGCCTAATATGTCTGTAAGCATCCAAGTAACAACACCATAGATAAATATAATAAATACATAGTAGTACAGTACATACATTGAAGTACAGTACTCACATTGAGTCGGGCTCCCATGGCATTGCTTTCTCCAGCAACAAAATCCAATAATCCTTGTAAACCTGCCAGACTAGTTGCAAGCAGGACAGTGTCATTAGCATATCTAATGTTATTAACTCCATTTATCTTCACACCTTGGTTCTTTCCTTCAAGAACATCCCAGAAAATTCTTTCTGAACATCTATCTGGAGACCAGCATGCTCATTCCAATACAAATTCCCAATTGAGCTGATATCATGATTGTCCAAGCTCAGTTCTTTAAGAATAGTAATAAGTTTGGCTGCTATCCCACAACTACTAAAAATCCTTTAAACTACTTGAAAATGTGGTTAATAAAATTGTGTCCCCTCAGCCATCAGATTTTAAAGGGGGGGGGAATGCAACCATGCCCACTTAAGCGTGACCCAGCAGGTTTTACAAGTACCTGGTCTCGAGGTGGTACAAAGCTTGTCTCAGTTCCGATGCGGATTTTTAACGGGTACTTGAGTCTGTGCGGATTCGGAAAATCCGCATCAAAACCTTTTCGTTCCACTGTGTTGCAGTTCCCGCTTGTGGGGACAAAATGTGTGGTTCTTTAAACTGTGCCCATGGGGACCCAAGGAACCACGTTTTCAACCATGTGGCTGTTCTGTGGGGAATCCACGTTTTACTTTGCTCCAGATTTTCTGGCCGTGGGATAGCAGCCTTTACCATGTTTAATGGAGACAAATGCTTTTTTATAATCAATGAAGCAAACCAAAACATCAGTGTTAACATTGAGACATCACTGAACTAATATTTGAAGACTAAATAATGCACCCCAAGTTCTAAATACATTTCTAAATCTGAATTGGGCATCTCCAATGCTCTCTTCACAGTTTCGATATACAGTATTCTTAAATGCAGGGCTTTTAAAAATAACTTCAGGATGTGACTCATCAAACTGATTATCTGGTATTCATTACAACTTTTTGCATTAGGTTTCTTTCAGAGTGGTATAAAAGTGGATTTGAGCCAGTCCTGAGGGATGGTTTCACTTCTATAGAGAGTAGTAGCTTGGTTTACGAGTGTTTCACAAAATGAACAATGTCTTGCTCCTTTTACAATCATGGCCTGGCTCACCTCTTCCTCTCCTCCTCCTCCTCCTCAATGTCACTGCTGCCATCTTGGCTTGGCAGCGGGATGTTGCCTGGCAGGTTCCCAACATGGTGGCAGCAGTGGTGGAGGGGGAAGAGGTGAGCCAGGTGAGGGAGGGAGGAAGGAAGGAGAGGGACTCCTGGCACCCTACCACTGAGGCCCTGGGCAGATGCCCCTGGCCTTCGCGGACTGCAGTCCTTCATTGTTGCGGGCCCAAGTGCTGCCCAGAACAGGTCTCTGAGTCGCCTGATGGGCCTACAGTAATATCTTGGTTTACGAGCATAATCCATTCTGGAAGCATGCACATAAACCAAAATATCAATACAGCAATCCCCCACTTTTTATTTATTTATTTATTTATTTATTTATTTATTTATTTATTTATTATTTTTACCCCACCATTCTCCTTGGAAAAGGACCCAAGGCAGCTTATAGTAATGAGGGATAATATACAGTCCAGTACAATTAAGACTTTGCAGGGGTTAGGGACCTGACCTGACCCATGATAAAGGAAAATCTGTGATATGTGGATGCTGGGTCAGGTTGGGACGAGGGGAGCCTCTGTACTTACCCCAGGACTGGTGCTGCCCCGAATGGGCCTCCAATGGGCTTCCTGGGCCTGTCAGAGGTCCCAGAAGTGGTTTTGGGTGATCCGGAAGGCACATAGAGAACATTTTCACTGGGTTAAATGTATATAAAGTCAAACATAAATATTAGGTTGGAGATTTTCAATAGCAGTAATTCACCGCTGTGCTCATTAGACTAAAATACCATCATTAGTGGCTGAGAAATTGTATGGTATAACATTTTTGGATTAGATTCAGCTATGGGAAAATTAGGTACTAACCCTGGTGAGATCAAGCTTGAGTTCAGCAATTATAAGGGCTGCAGTCATGCACGCAGGAGCCCCATGGAGTGAAGAACAAATATTAAGCTCACATTATGAATAATAATGCATAAAGCCATAAAAATGGACCAGTCCATTTGCTCTGACTTAGGCTTGTGACTTCTGCATGGATACTTCTTTGTTCGCACCCATATCCCTTTCAGATGCCGGCTGCCAGTTCGTGCAGGATCTTCATGCTCCTCTAGAGGAAGCACTCGTTTCAATCTCAAGCAGGCTCTGCAGTGTTTTTAAAAATGGACAAATGTGTTTAGAGCAGCGGCTCTTAACCAGGAGTGCATGTGCACCTGGAGGTGTGAGAAAGCATTTCTAGTAGCGTCAGTGGTAATGTTTTTTTTTTAACTTGAAGATTTATAATTTCAAATTTAAATTTATAGCTGTCTCTGTAGTAATTTGACTTGACTGTACTACGTAGTCATGATTGATGGGAGTACGTATGCACTGGCAAATGTTATGACCTTGTTTCAAATAAGTTCTCATGATGCTGATGAGTGCACGCACAATCACAAGATAGAGTGAGTAGTAATGGGGACCATAATTTTGTCACTGCGTATGCACTCGCTAGTACCACAAGAAATTGCTCAAAAATGGCACTTTGCTGTGCACAAATGTTAACGAAGGTCAATGAACAAATGAATGCCAATTTTCTGTTTTCAATAACAATTGTATTTTTTTTTGTTTCCTCGTGTTATAATTTACTTAAAACGTGTAGTTAAATTAATGTGTGAATATTACTTTATTATTTATAGTAACCCAGGCCATTTCAAAAAGACATCAATGGAACAACGATTATGTCACTTACGGATTCATTTGTACAACAGAGAAAAACAGAGCCCAACAACCACAATGCATTTTATCTTGCAAGATATTTTTAAACTCCCAAATCTCAAACTGTCAAAGTTGTTAGAATATTTCAACAATCAGCATGGTGGTGAAGCTGCAGAACATACATTTAATATCTTAAAGTCTAAGAAGGCACAATGTGATATTAGCAATATTATCACAAAACTTGGCTTTGCTGCAGTTTAGAAACCTTTGGTAGAAGTTTCTTATCAGGTGACATCTGGGTACTATGGGGAAAAAGCCTCATATTGTTGAATTATTTATTTATTTATTTATTTATTTATTTTTTTATTTTTACAACTTATATGCCACCCACTACCCAAAGGTCTCTGGGCGGCTTACAATAAGGAATTAAAACAGTTAAAACATCAAATATCAATAAATAATTAAAACAACAAAACCTTATACTAAAATCATCACACTAAAATTGCCATCAGTCTATGTTGTATCAATTAAAAAACTTCTGGAACAGGAAGGTTTTTACCTGGCACCGAAATGTCATCAATGTTGGTGCCAGGTGGATCGCACTTGTGAGGGCATTCCATAACTTGGGGGCAGCTGCCGAAAAGGCCCTATGTCTACAAGCCATCCCTCTCACCTCCTTGAGGGATGGCTCTTTCAAGAGGGACCCCTGGCTCGATCTTAATTGCTGGGTAGGTTCATATGG
Organism: Phrynocephalus forsythii; assembly: GCA_029282475.1. Taxonomy (NCBI): domain Eukaryota; kingdom Metazoa; phylum Chordata; class Lepidosauria; order Squamata; family Agamidae; genus Phrynocephalus; species Phrynocephalus forsythii. The sequence goes on from JAPFRF010000011.1 coordinate 5,652,087, forward strand.
AAGGAGGCAGTCCTTCAGGTATCTAGTAAAACCATGTGCACTGGAAGTTGTGAGAGATCTATTATGTTCTGAAGCACCTAAGCGAAAATAGTAAATAGACAAATACTACCAAGGATCAAACAACTACCACAATAAGGAATTGCAAGTAAAAGCAATACCAAAACACATTCAAAGAAGTAAGGCACCACAATCCATTTCAAAGCCTCACTCAGGCTGCTAGTAACTCAGGGAAAGCTTGCCTGGAGAGAAAAGGTCTTTGCCTGCTTGTGGAAGGACATCAAAGCTGAGGCTGCTAGGCTTCCTGTGGAAGGGAGTTCCAAAGTTTGGGAGGAGCAACAGAGAAGGCCCTCTCCCATGTAACCCCCCAAATAAAGTTTTGAAGGTGATGGAACCAACGGAAAGTCCTCTCTGATTATCAACGCCTGACTAGGGGGAGACAAAGTCCTTGAGATAGCTTGAGATAACTTGAGATAGGACTCAAGATGGGCACTTACAAAGGTTTGGTGTGATTCACTGGATCAGGTGTTGTGCAGAGGAAAGCCCACAATGCGGCTTCTGACACGGCGACTGCAGGAGGTGAGTTGTGGAATCTGTGCTGCCCACTGTTGGTCTGATATGTGCTGAATCATGGTAAGTGTCCAGCTCTACCCTTAAGGGTTTTATGAATTAACAACAGCACTTTGAATTGCGCCTGGAAGTGGATCAGCAGCCAGTGGAGGTGGCTGACTATGTGATCCCTATACCCAGCCCCTGTCAGCAATCTGGCTGCTGCATTTTGGACGTGTTGAAGTGTCTTGACATTTTCCAGAGGTAGTCCCATTTTACATTAATCCAGACAAGATGTAACCAAATCATGTGTCACTGGGAGCAGGTCAGACCTCTCCAGGGTATTATGGCTGGTGGTATCAAAAGCTACTGAGAGATCTGGCAGAAGCAATAGGGACACACTCCCCCTATCCAAAGTGACGCAACGCCAAGGTGGCCCTCTCTACATGACATCACCCCCTTGTATGTGAGACAGGTGGGACACAGTTGCCCCCATCCTTGCTTTGAGCCAGTAAAAGAAAAGAAGTTTATGGTCTTGCCACTTCCCTCTCCTCAGAGTCCACAGACTTGTTAATGGATGATTTAACTCCAAGAATGATTATTGCCTGTAGTTAATAGCAACAATGATTGCTCCAATTTGGACCAAATCTCACTATGCCCCTCTGACTGGATAGCTGTACCAGGGATTGATATTGTTGCATATAAGAGGAATGTGATTTGGTGAGCTGTAGTAAGCGGACCCATTTGTCAGCCATTACAAAACATGTCCTGGAATTTTTCCACAGCCTTGCCACGTTTCAGCCCAGATTTGAAGAGGAGCTTTCCCCCTAAAGAAAAACAGCTTCTTCTGATTACATGGGGAGGAACTGTAACCGTATTCCAAAAAACCTGAAGCGAAGTAAGATTTTATATGCTTGTATTCATTCTAACCTTGCAGTGTTACCTTAAATGCTATTTTAAACATGTTTGATGGCCTCTTGACAACATTAGGCAAAAAAAATTGGACAAAAATGCAGAAGAATTTGGCCTCCACCCACTTTTCTGGGCGGATGATCAGTCCCTCAATAGATTTCAGAGGCAAAAACCTGTTATTGATTAAACTCGAGTCCTGCCTGAGTAAATAGTCAGAAGCAGCATTTGGACTTTCTCACTTGGAGCGCTGAGAGTCTGCACTCTCTCTGCCTCGTCCACTTTGTATTTCGCTGCTGCCACGAGAGAACCATCTTTGAGACTCTGACGTTTGATCCTCTGTGCAAAACATTCCGCTTGGCTTTTGAAGTTGCCCCAGAAAACATGGAAAAGCTAGCAGAGCTAAAGGTAAGACTTCCTGGACCTTTGGCATACTCCAAAATTTCCTACTTTCCCACTCTACCCATGTCTTTTTGGGGGAGCTTCTTACTAGATTCATGGAATGATTTGTTCTGTTTGCACCCAAGCAGAAATGCTTTAAAGTTTGGTTTGGAAGTTCTAACTGGAAACGATTTCAGGATTTTAGATGGAAACTAGTTCCAGATGTTTGCAGGAGCTTTGAATCCTGGTTGTGGTCATGGTTCAAGAGCCACCCTTGGTAACCCAACAAAAACAATCATTTGGCACGGACCAAGTATCCCATTTATTTTACTCTGAAACTTACAAGACAGCCAAACATCATAATCCTAATCACTGTGTGCACCGCATTCTAAAGAGACAAATACAGTATAAAATATACAAATGTAGAAGTGTGTGAATTAGTCAAGCAACATAGAGAAACAACTTAAAACTCAAAATGCCAAATGTACAATTCACTGACTCACTCATTTAATTGTAGTTTTTAAAACTGCTGTCTTTGGGCCATGCTTGCTTTGCCTTTCTGCAATATTCAGACAGAACATAATTCTGTGCCTTTTCATTAAGAAAGGTTTTGTTCTACTGTGGATCTCAGAATGTTCAACTACAGGCATTCTTTTCAAGATATCTTTTCCAGATTGTTTCAGGGATTTCGAGCCTGGACTGGGATCACTTGAATTGCAGATCTTAAGCCTCAGGCGGATCAGAAGGCAGGCATCATAGCAGTTTCACTTTGCAGCTGCTGCTTTGATATACAGTACTCCAACTTGGCATTCTCTTCTTCAGAAAACAGCCTTTTGCTAAACTAGGGGGAGTTCCTCCATCAGCCAGTCAGATTGAAAGTCTGTTTTATTCTTGCATGCCTTTCAATTAACTGTAAAGCTTCCAGACTGTCCAGAAAAACTTCCAGCTGTGTTTTACAGCATTGATTAATGCAATGAAACGTTACATAGCACAGCAATACTAGAAGCCTTTTAAACTCTCAATTGAAACTGCCTGATTTTGTTACAAATTATTTCATGTCTATTTGTATAAAGAGTATCTATTTAACTGATTTTTATAACAGTTGCTTCCTAACAACTAGTGCTGGTACACTGTTTTCAAAGAGGTGGTTATACATGTTTCAAAACTTGTGTATAATGTGGCACTGTGGAGACTAATAGATTTATTTGAGGGTGAAATTTTATCACTGCGATCCACTTTCAGACACAGGAGATGAAAAAACTGAGCTTGCACAATAGTGATATCAGACTGATTGGGAATTTGTGTTGGAATCAGCCTGCCGCTGTCCGGATAGATGGTCAGATATCAGAAGAGGTGTCAGTAACGAAAGGTGTTCGTCAGGGTTGTGTTCTCTCACCACAGAAGATAGGTGGTTTGAGAGAGGGGTCAGGGAAGCCATTCTTGTGAGTATTGAAAACCCCTCTCTCAACAGGGGGTGGGGGCCTCAGGCGCAGTATATCTGCTACTTAGCAGGCAGTGATTTCAACAATCCCCAGACAAATAAAAAATACTTCACACCTGCACCACCAAGGCTGTAGCTAATGAACCATACTTAATGGATATTGGGAAGGTTAAAGGTGGGACTTACACACCTGAGGCCATTGTCCAGCTAATGAGCCTCTTGAGACTATTGTCCACCTATTGAGCCTATTTAGGCCACTGTCCATCTTATGAGCCTATTTCAGACCAGCATGACATGAGGTCAAAGTGAACTATAAAATGGAGGACTCACAACTAGCTTTCCTCAGACTTACGAAGCTGTCTGGATGAGCAGCGATTTCAATCTGTCAAGAAAAGAAGTCCAGTTGCCACGACTCAACTTCCAGATCTCTCACCTCTACTATTTAATATCTACACAGAAAGAATTTTCTGGGATGCTCTTGAAGGAAAGAACCAAGGTGTGAAAATGAATGGAGTTCTTGTTAATTACATAAGATACACTGACAACACTGTTCTGCTTGCAACAAGTCTGGCAGATTTGCAAGGATTATTGGATTCTGTTGCTGCAGAAAGCAATGCCATGGGACTGCAATTTTGTGTGAAGAGAAAATGGATGGTTATCAGTAAAAAACAAAATGGTTCCCAGAACCTCCTGAAGATTGGCAGTGATATAATAGAGAATCATCTTATAAATACTTAGGGTGCTATGTCAAGGATAACTGGGATCTTTTGTGCAAAGTCAGTTGTAGCATTGAGCAAGCTAGAAATTCCTTCCAGAAAATGAGGAAAGTCTTGATAAATTGGGACTTATCTATCAGAGTTCGGACTCAAATACTTCGATCCTATGCATTCAGTATTCTTCTCTATGGTATTGAAACTTGGACCCTTACAGATACATTCATGCAGGAAGCTGGAAGCATTCAAAATGTGGATGTACAGATGAATTCTGAAGATACCTTGGACAGCCAGAGTCACTAATGTGGCTGTATTACGGCACATGAATAAAAAGCTAGAAATCCTCAATACCATAAAGAGAAGAAAATTACAATATTTAGGACACATGGTGCACAATAACAAATACCACCTGCTACAGGTTATTCTTCAAGGAAAAATGGATGGGAAGTGTTGCCCTGGGCATAGAAGAACATTCTGGCTTAAGAATTTACGCCAATGGTCTGCTATGAGCACAGCTGCTCTGTTTAGAATAGCTTTAGATAGAAACCAGTTCAGGTTACTGATCGCCAACGTTCTACGAGGACATGGCACTTGAGGAAGAAGAAAGCATAAACATACTTGGCAAAACTTAAAAAAAGGCAGTCTCCAAATTAAACAACAACAGTCGAAGACCACTTCTTGTTGCAATGACAGTTCAATTCATAGATTTTGTCAATGAATCCACACTCAACCTAATATGTTGCAGGAAAGGCAATAAAAATGTTTGTTCTTTCTGTGACAGTGTGAGGAATATATTTGGTAAATCATTATTGATCCAAAAAAATCTTTTTGAAACTGACTGAACTGATGAATTTGAGTTTAAGTCACTCAGAAGATCAATCAAGTTATGTTGGATTTCTGCCTCAACTTGGGTGGGTTGGCCTTCAAATGGATCCAGACTCCAATCCAGGACACTCAGTTTTGGGAGATCATTAAATCTTCCATGCATATCCTTGTGTATTTGCTGAAGATGTTTCATATAAATGGTATGGACATCATCCTTCAGTGCCTCTGTTATCATCTTCAGGCTTGGAAATTGTAAAATTTCCAGAAACCCTATATTGTGCCAATAGATTTCGTGTTTCTTAAAGAAAGAAACAATGGCTTCTTTGCCATCTACAAGGTTACTGGTTTTGCCCTGTAAGGTCTTGTTTAACCAATTAAGTTCCTGAAAAATATCTGCCAGATAAAATATGTCTGCCTTAGCATCAACAAACTTTTCTCCATGCTCTTTATCAGACATGAAGGAAGGTGTGGTATCCCAGAGCGTAACAAAATGCTGGAGGTGGTTGCCCTTGGAAAGCCACCTAACCTCATTGTTTCACCAGCATCTGGAAGTTGTCGTTATTTTATTCACATAGATGCCAGAAAATATGACCATGAAGGACATGGGATTTGGTTGTTGACAGCCTTTATGACAGCTGAAAGTGAAATATTTAGGTGTTCTTGGAAGTTCTTAGGTACTAGATGTTCCCTGTTAATTATGCAATGAAGAATAAAGACAGAAGGTGCAACTCTTTTTAGATGGACAATGAAGCAGCACCATCAGTTGCACAAGCAATTATATTCTCAATTGGAACATTGTTCCCACTTAAGTAACTCTGAACTTCAAAAATAGATAGACCCTTAGTATCTGTTTTAATCCTCTTGGCAAACAACATATTTTCCATTATTTCGTTACTGTTCCAGAATCTCGCATAATTCATGAGAAGAGTGTTGCTCTCTTGTAAAGCAGTTTCATCTAACTGAAAAGAAAATGTCTTCGATTGGACTGAACTGGCCAATCCCTCTTCAATGTCATGTGCCACCTCATCAATGCCTCTGGCAACAGTGGAGTTACTCAAAGGAACTGCTTGAATTGTTTATTTGAACATAAGAACATAAGAAGAGCCATGCTGGATCAGGCCAAAGGCCCATCTAGTCCAGCTTCCTGTATCTCACAGTGGCCCCACCAGATGTGTTTGGGAGCGCATGAGACTAGATATCTGTCTCCTGATACCACTCCCCTACATCTGGCCCTTGAAGTACCCTGGTTTTAAGCCTGGAGATTACACATCTCCATCATAGTTTGTGACCTGTGATGGACTTTTCCTCCAGGAATCTGTCTAGTCCCCTTTGGAAGGCATCCAAGCCAGATGCCATCATCACATCCTGTGGCAGGGAGTTCCATAGACTAACAATGCGCTGGGTGAAAAAATATTTTCTTTTGTCTGTTCTTACTCTCCCAGCCCTCAATTTGAGTGCATGTCCCCTAGTTCTGGCATTTTGTGAGAGGGAGAAGAGCTTCCCTCTATCCACTTTACTCATGCCCTGCATTATTTTGTACGTCTCAATCATATCCCCCCTCAGGCGCATTTTTTTCCAGACTAAAGAGCCCCAAATGTTTTAGCCTTTCCTCATAAGGGAGGTGCCCCAGCCCAGTGATCATTTTAGTCGCTCTCTTCTGCACCTTTTCCAGTTCCACTATGTCTTTCTTGAGATGCGGTGACCAGAATTGTACACAATACTCCAGATGCAGCCTTACTATTGTTTTGTATAATGGCATTACAATGTTGGCTGTTTAATTTTCAATCCCCTTTTTGATAATCCCTAACATGGAATTGGCCTTCTTCACCGCTGCCACACATAGGGTAGACACCTTCATGGAGCTGTCCACCAACACACCAAGATCTCTTTCCTGATCTGTCACGGATAACTCAGAGCCCATGAGTTGATAGATAAAGTTTTGATTTTTTGCCCCAATATGCATTGCTTTACATTTGGCTACATTAAAACGCATTTGCCATTTCGTAGCCCATTCCCCCAGTTTGGAGAGATCCTTCTGGAGCTCTTCACAATCTTCTCTGGTTTTTATCACACGGAAAAGTTTTGTGTCATCTGCAAACTTGACCACCTCACTGCTTAACCCTGTCTCCAGGTCATTTATGAACAGATTGAAAAGCACCGGTCCCAGGACAGATCCCTAGGGCACACCGCTTTCCACCTCTCTCCATTGTGAAAATTTCCCATTGACACCTACTCTTTGTTTCTTGGATTTCAACCAGTTCTCAATCCATAAGAGGACCTGCCCTCTTATCCCCTGACTGTGCAATTTTCTCAGCAGCCTCTGGTGAGGGACTGTGTCAAAAGCCTTTTGAAAATCCAGATAGACTATATCCACGGGTTCACCCAAATCTACATGCCTGTTGACCTTTTCAAAAAATTCTAAAAGATTTGTCAGACAAGACTTACCCTTGCAGAAGCCATGCTGATTTTCTCTCAGCAAGATTTGTTCTTCAATGTGTTTTAAGATTTTATCTTGGATGAGGCTTTCCACCATCTTCCCTGGGACAGATGTAAGGCTAACGGGCCTGTAGTTTCCCGGGTCCCCCCTCCTTCCTTTTTTAAAAATTGGTGTGACATCTGCTATCCTCCAGTCCCACGGCACTGTGGCCGTTTTAAGAGACAAGTTGCATATTACCGTTAAGAGATCTGCAATTTCATTTCTCAGTTCCTTAATAACCCTTGGGTGGATGCCATCTGGGCCCAGGGACTTGTTAATCTTCAATTTATCAATTAGTCCTAAAACATCCTCTCTTTTAACCTGTATTTGATTTAATTCTTTAGTCAAGAGAGGCCATTCAGGCAGCAGATTCTGCTCAAGGTTTTCTGTCGTGAAGACAGAAACAAAGAACTCATTTATTTTTTCTGCAATTCCAAGTCCTCCTTAATCTCCCCTTTTCCTCCCTCACCATCCAGAGGGCCAACTGGTTGTCTGGCAGGTTTTCTACTTCTAACATATTTAAAGAAGCTTTTATTATTACCCTTTATATTGCTAGCCATGGGTTCCTCAAAATCTTTCTTTGCCTCTCTTATTATCTTCTTACATTTCTTTTGCCAGAGTTTGTGTTCCTTTTTATTTTCCTCATTTGGGGAGGATTTCCATTTACAGAAAGACCTCTCCTTGCGCTTTAGAGCCTCTCTAACTCCACTCATTAACCATGCCGGTGCCCTCTTGGATGTAAATGAGCTCTTCTTTCTTTGTGGTATGCACTTGTGCTGGGCCTCTGTTACTGTTGTTTTAAACAGGTTCCATGCACTCTGAAGAGATTGGATTCTTCCAACCTTCCCCTTCAATTTCTTTCTAACTAGTTTCCTCATCTGAGGGAAGTTTGCCCTTTGAAAATCAAGGATTTTTATGTCTGATTTGCTTGACACGCTTCCTCCAACATGCATGGCAAAGGACATTGCAGCATGGTCACTGTTCCCCAGATGCTCAGTGACATTCACATCCCTGACCAGGTCCTGAGTATCAGACAGTATTAGATCCAGAGTTGCCTGTTCTCGGGTGGGCTCCATGACAAGTTGCTGTAAGGCACAGTCATTCAGCAAGTCGAGAAACCCAGTTTCTCTTTCTTGCCCGGAGCTCGCATTGGCCCAGTCAATGTGGGGATAATTGAAGTGCCCCATGATTACTATCCTATCCTTCTGAGACACCTCCATGATTTGTCTCCTCATTTCAAGGTCCCCCTCAAGTTTTTGATCTGGTGGGTGATAGCATACCCCAACTATCACATCACTCCTTGGACCTGGTAGTTTAACCCACAGTGATTCTTTGGTGGAGTCAGACCCTCTGTCAATCTCCATTCTGCTGGATTTTACCCCTTCTTTAACGTGGATGGCCACTCCCCCTCCAACCCGCCCCTCTCTATCCCTTCTATAGAGTTTATAGCCTGGGATTGCTGTATCCCACTGGTTCTCGACATTCCACCAGGTTTCTGTTATGGCTATTATATCAATGTTATCCCTAGCTGCCAAATGTTCAAGTTCTCCCATTTTTGGTCGGAGGCTTCGAGCATTGGCGTAGAAGCACCTGTACACTGGGTTCTGCAACAACAGCTGCTGCTTTGTTCTTTTCCCCCCACAGGTATTATTTTCAGTAGACAAACTATCACATTCCATTATTCTCCCAGTACTAATACCTGCTATGTCATCTCTATGTGATTCTCTCCCCTTTCCAACCTTATTCCCTGTGGATGAGGTGTTCCGAACCAGATGCCACTCAGCTCCTGTCGGCTTTCCCTCCGTTATCAGTTTAAAAGCTGCTCTGCAGCCTTTTTGAGGTTGAGTGCCAGCAATCTGGTCCCATCATGATTCAAGTGCAACCCGTCCCTCCTGAATAGGTTTGGCTTTTCCCAAATGTTCTCCAGTTCCTGACAAATCTAAAGCCCTCCTCTCGACACCATCATCTCATCCACGCATTGAGGCTTCTGAGCTCTGCCTGCCTGGCGGGTCCAGCACGAGGAACAGGTAGCACTTCTGAAAATGCTACCTTGGAAGTCCTGGACTTCAATCTTCTTCCTAACAACCTCAACTTGGTTTCCAAGACTGACCGCTTGGCCTTCCCGACATCATTGGTACCAACATGTACCATGACCACTGGCTCCTTCCCGGTTCTCTCTAACAAGCTATCTAGATTTCTCGTGATGTCTGCAACCTTTGCACCTGGCAGGCAAGTGACCATACGGTTATCATGCTCATCACAAATCCATCCCTCCGTATTTCTAATTATAGAATCCCCTAGCAGAAGGAGCGTCTCTCCTGCAGCCTGTTCTTCTACATGTACCTGATCCTGTATCTCATCGATTGTGATGAGGGAGAGATCTTCAGGTGGAAACAGTTGTTCCTCAGTGTGTGCCTCATGAGGTGTGATGAGGGAAAGAGCCTCAAATTGATTGTGCAATATGAGACTCTCTGAGCGATCCCTTGGCCTTCTACTCCTTTGAGTCACATTCCTCCACACATCTACCTCCTGGGTTGGGGAAGTGATTACATCCTCAGAAGTGTGCCCTGTCTCTTCTTGGACCTGGATAGTCTGTTTCGCTCTGTCCAAGAACCGCTCAAGCTCCTTAATATGTTGCTGGTTCAATATGCGGGCCTCTAGCTCCTGGACCTTCTCTTCTAATAGTGCAACCAGCTTGCACTTGCAGCAAGTGTAGTTCTCTGTGTGTTTTGTCAAGATGACAAACATGGCACAAGTGTTACAGGTAACTACAGCTGCTCCCTCAGACTCCATTTTAATGAGTGCAGTATTCTGGGCCTTAAAGATTTTACAGTGTTACTAGCTACTACCCAAGAAATAATAATCTATTACCAATGTTCCTCCTTTTATGTCAAAAATAAAATCTTGGCGCGCGGGCCGGTCAAAGAGCCCTAACTGAACTGCTCCAACCCAGAAACTTACCAGTGCTGTCTTCTTTCTCTTTTTCTCTCTCAGCAGTAGCTCTGCTTGGATTCACACCCAGGCTCAAATGCTGAGGCTCAACTGCTTCTTCAGGGGGAAAACACTTAGTGTAACTCCACCCCCAAGCTCAGTGGAAGGCTTAGTCTGGCACCACCCCTGCTTCCTAGCAACTTCCTTTGTTTAGCTGATTAATGGCTCTTTGTATTTAAATGAGCAGTTAAAGTTAGCAGAGGCAGAGGTAAAACAGAGGTCAAAGAGCCCTAACTGAACTGCTCCAACCCAGAAACTTACCAGTGCTGTCTTCTTTCTCTTTTTCTCTGTCAGCAGTAGCTCTGCTTGGATTCACACCCAGGCTCAAATGCTCAAATTTGCCACTCCAAATCATGACAACAGATATTATTATGGATCCTGAAGACAGAATAGGTCAGCATTTCCAGTTTGAGGGAACGGTTACTAGTTTCAGATGAAGCAACGAGGCCCTTGTCTAATTTCTTTGATGTTTGAGTAAGAATTTGTGACAGCGCTGGCCTTCTCTCAAAATGCTCTTGCTCTACTACCAGCTTTCTGACTCGTTCCACAAACATAACACAAGCCATGACATACGCACCCACCTGCATTTTCTGAGCTGTGCAGGGCATTTCTGCAGCAACACTGACTTGTGTAGGTTGAAGGAAAGGAAGCTTGGTATGGAAAGGAACGTTCCGGTCTATTGTGGTGGCTTCAAGTGTGTTTGCAGCAACACCAGCCTGTCAGGGACATTTAGGCAGGGAAGGCACAGCCTCACCAGACCCAGCAAGTTAAGAAAAGGAAACAAAGCAGAAAGAAGCGCACAGCAAGAAAGAAGAAAAAGTACCTTGCTTTTCTCCGCAACTCCTTTCAACTCCAGCACAGTCAATTAGTTAAGCTGCACACACACACACACACACACACACACACACACACACACACACACACACACACACACACACACACACACACACACACCAAAATTGAGGGAAGAAGCTGGAAGCCAAATGACTGCACTCGTGGATAGTTTTAATAACAACTGCCAGGGCAACTGGCATCCCATGAATAAAAGACAGGTTGCCTCCATCAGCAATGACTTGGGGTGGGCAGGGTAGCAGGCCAAGTTGCCTCTGCTCTGTTCTAAAAAAGCCATGTTATACCTGCAGTTTTGGCATTTCGTTGGTTCAGTTACCAGCCCCCGCCCCAACTCTTGGGGCCCCCCTTCTCACAGATTTCAGTCTGCACCTCCTCCCCTTCAAATCTGCCAGGGACCCTGTTGTGAATGGCTGGCCTAGACGTCCCAAGAGAAGGATGCCCGTTTTTCTGAAAGCGAGACTTCATTCCTTCTTCCCCCACTTCTCGTCCTCTTCTTCTGCTTCAAACCTCCCTCAAAGAGGTAAGGGGGTGGCATGTCGAAAGAGGACCTTCTCAGCAGTTGCCCCCCAACTCTGGAATGCTCTCCCTACAGAGATCTGCCTGGTGCCAACACTTTTGGCTTTTTGGCGCCAGGCAAAGACCTTCCTGTTTGGCCAGCATTTTAATTAGATTTTTTTTTTTTTGGCTGGGCACATGAACAGCAGGGTTTTATAATTTCTATTGTATGTTGTTTTAACCATATCATACTTTATAGTTTTAATAATGTTATTGTTTTATAGTTTTTAAGACTTTGTTGTATGCCGACCAGAGTCCTCTTGGTAGTGGGGCAGCTAATTTTTTTGTGAATAAATAAATAAAATAAAATAAACCCATCCAGAGAAGCAGTTGAGGTGGGAAGCTGGCTGGGCCTCACCCTAATATTTAAGAGAACCCCTCCTGCTCTGGTAATCTTCTGCCTCCGCCACTTCCAAATCGAGGCCCACTATCTGCCGATGCACCTTTTTACCCAACCTCTTCCTCCTTTCCTTAATTCATGGACCCTTTCACATTCTTCTTCATGTCCTGCTCCATCACTTGTTCACCTCCTCCCTCCCTGCTTCCACTGTTGACTCCCGGGCTATTCCCTGAATTTTCTGGGTCAAATTTCAAACAGCCAATAAGCCTGACACAAGAGAGAGATTTCAAAATGGTTCCATTTAAACAGCTGAGAAAGGGATGCCAGGACAGGATCCCTCCAATCAAGGAAGTGGAAGAGTCCGCCACCGCAGATACAGTTTCCCAACATTTTATACATTATCTATTTACATTGTTTCCATTGTCCTTGTTAACACAAATAGACCACCTGGGTTTCCTCAATCCCCGTATTGCGCTCTTATCGGTCCCTTGTTTCTGCTTCGTCATATTCCCATTAAATATTTACCGTTTTGTGTTAACACTTCACAGTGCATTCCTGGTGTAATTAACAAGTATCTTGTGTCATTCCTCTTGTAATTGACATGTATTTTGTGCTGTTTATTTTATAATTAAACATACAGTGGTCCCCTGCCCTTTCGCATTTCATATATTGCGGTCCCGCTATATCGCGGAATTGCAGTATATGAAAAAAGGTGCCCTAGGGTAAGGGGGGGGGGAAATCCTGTTTCAAGCCTCCCATACTTACCACAGGACTGGAGCTGCCCTGAACAGGCCTGTGAGGGCCTTCCTGGGTCTTCTGGAGGCCCCAAAAGGGCCTCCTTGCGAACTGGAAGTGACTTCCGGATTGCTGAAAATCATTTCTGAGGCCTCTGAGAGCCTTTCTAGGCCTGTTGGAGGTATCAGAAATTATTTCCAGTTTACTGGAAAGTACAAGAGCCCCCAGCCAGGATCCCCCAGGCCTGATTCGACCTGCATCCGCATATCGCAGATTTTCAATTATTGCAGGTCAGGTCAGGTCCCTAACCCCAGCGATAGGCAGGGGATCACTGTATATCATACAGCTGACTCCTCATCACAGAACCAGGCTAGACTCAAGCACCTGGTTATGAGGAATCCTTAGATCTGGGCGTTGTGTGGGGGACCAGAGGCCACTGCAGCTGAGAGGACCTTCAGGGAGAGCTCCATTGCAACATTATCGGGGTGGAGTGGAGTGGAGCAAAGCAAAGAATTTGCGTGCTGCACATGGTTGTAAAATAGTGTTTATTAACATTTTTACATCCCCTTTACAGTAAAATGTAAACAAGCAGGTATACAATTAAACAAGTGACACACTGTAGAGGCGGGTGGTATACTTCATAGTGGCTGAGGCAGCTGTGGCGTGGAGAAGACCATTTGTTCTGGAGATAGTGTTATTTTTCCTTAATTTTTACAGCACCTTTCTCCCTATAGGAGACTCCAGGTGGCCCACAGGCACTTAAAACCAAGCAGCAATCACTGTTAAAAGAATCATAGAATAGTAAACTTGGAAGGGGCTTACAAGGCCATCAAGTCCAACCCCCTGCTCCATGCACGAATACATATCAAAGGATATCTGTCAGGTGGTTGTCCAAATTTCTCTAGAATGCCTCCAATGATGGAGCCCTCTCCACCTCTTGAGGTAATGAGTTCCATTGTCATACTACTCAAACAGTTAGGAAGTTCTTCCTGATATTCAGCTGAAAGCTGGGTTCGCTTAACATGAGCCGATTGCTGCATGTCCTACACTCCAGGATGACTGAAAACGGATCCTGCCCCTCCTCTGTGTGACAGCCAATCAGATATTTGAAAAGTGCTAGCATACTTCTCCCCAGTCTTCTTTTCTCTAGGCTGTACATCCCCAATTCTTTCAGTCTTTCCTCGTATGGCTTGGTTTCCAGTCCCCTGGTCATCCTTGTTACCCTCCACTGATGTTGTTCCTACTTGTCAGCATCTTTCTTGAAGTGTGGTGTCCAGAATTGGACACAATACTTAAGCTGAGACCTAACCAGTGTGGAATAGAGGGGGATGAGCACCTCACGGGATTTAGACATTATACTTCTGTGCATGCAGCCTCAAATAGCATTTGCATTTTTGTGACCAGATCACATTGTTGGATCATATTCAGCTTATGGTCTACCAGAATTCCAAGGTCTTTCTCACATATAGCTGAGCCAGGTGCCCCCCACCTTGTAATTTTGCATTAGATTTCTTCTTTCTAGGTATAGCACTTTGCAGCTATCCCTGTTAAATTTCATTCTGTTGCTTTCAGCCCAGTGCTCCAGCCTATCAAGGTCATTTTGAATTTTCTTTCTGTCCTCCAGAGTATTAGCTATTCCACCCAATTTTGTGTCATCTGCACATTTTACAATCGTTCCCTGCACTCCCTTGTCCAGGTCATGAATAAAAATGTTGAAGAACACCAGACCCAACACCAGAACCCTTGAGGTACCCCACGTGTTACCTCCCCCACTTAGAGAAGGAGCCATTGATCATCACTCTCTGAGTAAAATTCTGTACTCAATTTAACATCCACCTTACTCCTGATTCATCCGACCTACACCTAGTGAGCTTGCTAATCAGGCTATCATGGGGAACTTTATCAAAAGCTTTGCTGAAGTCAAGGTATATTACATCTACAGCATTCCCCCAGTCTACCAGGGAGGTTGCCTGATCAAAAAATGAAATTGGATTAGACTGGCAGGATTTGTTCTTGACAAATCCGTGTTGGTTTCTAGTTACTTTTGCATTGTTTTCTAGGTGCTTACATAGTGACAGGTTAATAATCTGTTCCAGGATTTTTCCTGGGAGTGATGTCAGGCTGACTGGTCTGTAGTTCCCAGGTTTCTCTTTCCCCCCTTTTTGAAGATAGGGACAACATTAGCCCTCTTCCAATCATCTGACACATCCGTTCCCATGATTTCAAGAAAATAATGGAGAGTGGTTCTGAGAGTTCTTCAGCTAGTTACTTCAGTTCATCCAGCCTTGGAAATATGAACTCGTTCAAGGTGATAAGGTATTCCTTGCCTATTTGTTTATTAATCTTGAGCTGTAATCCTGTCCCCTCCACTTGCACTTTACGTACGTCTGGAGGTTCAACGTTTGCCTTATGGGAAGACGGAGCTAAAATAGGAAATGAGCACCTCTGCCTTTTCTTTGCCATTTGTTATCATTTTTTCCATCTTCACCCAGGAGCTGTGCCACTATTTATTTTCCAAAAGAGCTCCGGAGAACATGATCCCTCAATTTCCTAATTTCGTGACAGTGCACATGCAGAAGCGGACTTACCATGCTCTTCTTCCAGGGACACCACAGGACTGTGCAACTTGCCTAAGGCCGCACGGCCTGGATTTTCTGGGATGCACAGTGTGGAATTTAACCCCCAACAACTGGTTCTGGATCCAGACACCTAAAAACCCAAGTCATTTTATTTTACTCATCACGTTACGCTGCATCTTATGCCTTGCTAATTTTGTAAAAGAATAACAAACTAGGTCTTCAAAGGCAGTCACCAGCAGGTGGTCAGCAGAGAAATGCATAATGCACAGTCCTTGAGGAGCAACCTTTGTCATATTCCACTTCATACCCTCCAGCTTCAAAGGGCCTTCTGTCTAATCTTTTCTGTGAAAGGTCAAGGTCTGTAGATCAGGGCTGAAGTGGCAGCGAGAGCATTCAACTTTGTCTACCAGCCACTGCAAGCAGTAAAAATAGTTCTGGTATATTTCAACCAAATTTGGAAGATGAAAGCCCAGCACTCCATAAAAAATTGAACAAAGAAGCAACGTTGGTCGATGGATGCTTCGGCGCATTTGCATTAACCACCAGAGAAACACAAGCAGGCAAAAGAACAAGAAAGAATTAATGCTTTTTTCTTCTGAAAAAAAAAACTCCTTTGTTCAGCATCAAACAAATTGTGCTAGACAAAAGCTAGAATTTTGCAGCTGAGAAAAAAACAGGACAATGTATATCAACAGTTTGCTTGGTGGTCAGTTCCCATGCTGTTAAGTATTTTTGAAATGTGCTTTGTTTTTCAGTACATGTCAGGATTTGGTAATGAGCACAGCTCAGAAGATCCACGCTGCCCTGGGGCCTTGCCAGAAGGACAGGTATTTGTGTGACATTTCAGGTTGGCGGTGGGGGTGATGTGTGCTACTCTTCACAGGGTTAAATGCAACTAGGGCCTCCACAATACTTTCCAACACTAGCTAATGGAAGGCCTGGTTCATACATTTATTTTGCAAATGCACAATTTCCCACTATAAGAGATGATATGACTTGGCTTCTCCAGGCATGAGAGCAAAGAGGCTTTCTCCTCCCAAAATAAGCAGCTGTTGGGGTCCATGCCCATAATATGGAGCCTCTCCTGCCAGGTTAACTCTCTAAGAAATTATTTATCTATTTAAAATATTTGTACCCAGCCTTTCTCCTTAAAAGGACCCAAAGAAAACAAGGAACACACACACACACACACACACACACACACCTTTTAATTTTGTCTCTTCTAATTTTTTTGTATTGCTATTTTGCTTTTGCCTATAATGTAGTACTTATGTTTTTAAAATGTTCCAGAAATAAAACAACAAGAAAAACATTCCTTCTTGAAACTCATCCTTTTTTTTTTTTTTCTTTTCTTTTTCTTTTTCTTTTTTTTTAGAATAACCCTCAGGTCTGCCCGTATGGTCTGTATGCTGAACAGCTCTCTGGCTCGGCATTCACTTGCCCACGGTCCACCAATAGGAGAAGGTAGGCACAGATCTGGGGAAATCAAGTACAAGAGAGAGCATCTGTTCTAGAAGGAATTGCAGGGAAGGCAGGGTGGGAGAAAGCAGAACAATTAGGACAAGGCTAGCCCATTGATAACATGTCACTGCAACATTCTTCTACCGAGGGAACAAGCCTGCCATTAATTAACGTGATTCGTTTTTAGCCTAGAGACCAGATAAAAGATCTATGGGGCATGAGATTGGTTTGACTAAGGTATCATGAAGAGAATTCTGAATTACATGCTGCCCTTCTCCATCACCTCTGTTTTCATCTGCTTTGGGGTGGCTTTTGGGTCTCTCACAGTGTTAGCTGTCTCAAAATGCCTAGCCTGGGAGGATAGGGTATTGTGGGCAGATGTCATTGGGCAAAGGTGCTTTGACAAGTAGCCAGGTCCTAAATTGTTTAGGACTTTGTATCTCATAGGATTCCGCTGCCTGAGTCGCCCCTCTTGACTAAAGAATTAAATCAAATACAGGTTAAAAGAGAGGAGGTTTTAGGACTAATTGATAAATTGAGGATTAACAAGTCACCGGGCCCAGATGGCATCCACCCAAGGGTTATTAGGGAACTGAGAAACGAAATTGCAGATCTCTTAACGGTT
This sequence comes from Phrynocephalus forsythii, assembly GCA_029282475.1. Taxonomy (NCBI): domain Eukaryota; kingdom Metazoa; phylum Chordata; class Lepidosauria; order Squamata; family Agamidae; genus Phrynocephalus; species Phrynocephalus forsythii. The sequence goes on from JAPFRF010000011.1 coordinate 5,669,516, forward strand.
ATATGCAACTTGTCTCTTAAAACGGCCACAGTGCCGGAGGACTGGAGGATAGCAGATGTCACACCAATGGACATACACTCAAACTGAGGGCTGGGAGAGTAAGAACTGACAAAAGAAAATATTTTTTCACCCAGCGCGTTGTAAGTCTATGGAACTCCCTGCCACAGGATGTCTGATGGCATCTGGCCTGGATGCCTTCAAAAGGGGATTGGACAGATTCCTGGAAAAAGTCCATCACAAAAACCATGATGGAGATTTCTCCAGGCTTTAAACCAGGGTAAGGGCCAGATGCAGGGGAGTGGTATCAGGAGACAGATATCTAGTCTCATGCACTCCCAAATGCATCTGGTGGAGCCGCTGTGAAATACAGGAAGCTGGACTAGATGGGCCTTTGGCCTGATCCAGCATGGCTCTTCTTATGTTCTTATGTTCTTATGTTAGTTGATACCTTGAAGTCGATGCCCAACTGAACTGGAAGTTACAAAACAGATTTAAATGTTACAAAAATGTATTTTGTATACAACAGAAGTGCCACTCTGAGTGAGGGCATCAGGGTGTCTCATGACGGCCCACAAAACCAGTGTCCGTTCTTGATGAGGGCAAAGTCTGATGTGGAAGCGTCACTTCCCAGGTGCTGCATAGAATCATAGAATCATAGAGTTGGAAGAGACCTCAAGGGCCATCTAGTCCAACCCCCTGCCATCCAGGAACCCCCATCACAATATTTCTGACAGATGGCCATCCAGCCTCTGCTTAAAAACCTCCAAAGAAGGAGACTCCACCACCCTCCATGGCAGCATATTCCACTGCCGAACAGCTCTAACTGTCATGAAGTTCTTCCTAATGTTCAAATGGAATCTCTTTTCCTGTAGTTTGAAACCATTGCCCCGAGTTCTAGTCTCTGAAGCCATGGAAAACAAACCTGTTCCCTCTTCAATATGACATCCTTTCAAATATTTAAACATAGCTATCATATCCCCTCTGTCTTCTTTTAGAGAGGCTAAACATTCCCAGTTCCCTAAGCCGTTCCTCATAAGACATTTCCTCCAGACCCTCAACCATCCTGGTAGCCCTCCTCTGCACCCGCTTGAGGTTGTCAACATCCTTTTTAAATTGAGGCGCACAGAACTGGACACAGGACTCCAGGTGGGGTCTGACCAGAGCAGAATAGAGTGCAGGATTTCAAACAGAGATGCCAAAGCTGCCGTTGAGCCCCCATGTCTGAATTTAAGTTGGAATGCTGGTGCGATGCTGAAACAGTGCAACAGTGGCGTGGCATCCAGCTGGTTCTGACTTTGGGCTATTCTTTCTAGGACCTCCAAGGAATAGAGCATTCAGGGGTGGCTTACCAGTACCTCCTTCTGGGATCACCCTAGGATGACTGGCCCCCTGCCCCCTGGCAGCCACAGCTGAGGAATCAAACCCCCAACCCCTGGCACTGCAGCCATGTGCTCATCCCTGACATGATGCAATCCTTAGGCATTCCTTCAGTCCGTCTCCAAAGCTACCTTTGCCCAGCACAGAATGTGGGCAAGGCAACTCTCCCCAACTTTTTGGTCAGGACCTCCCATTGAACCCCCTCTCCAGAAACAAGAATGCATGGCCATTTTGGCCTTTCTCATCCACTGATGGTTCTCCCTGCTCTGATTTCATGTCAGCTTACATTGATCACCACTGCTGGCCCTTGGGTTGTTATGAGGACCCCAGAGAGACCCTGCTGTGCAAAGGAGTCTATATGATTGCAATATGCCAGGCATGTCCAAACTTTGGCCTTCCAGATGTTTTGGACCACAACTCCCACAGTCCTTTGCCATTGGAAATACAGGCTTGGAATTCTGGGAGTTGTGGTCCAAAACATCAGGAGGGCTGAAGTTTGGACATGCCTGCAATATGCAATATGATTCATGTGGGTCAAAAGGTTTTCTCCCTGCCCTCTTTGCACTGATGGAAGATTCAATAATTACCAGAAACTTGCGATAGGTGGGAAACTGACAGGAAAAGCCAGCACTATGCTGAACATTATTGAGTACGGAAACATTTGGTTATCCAAATTTCCCCTCATTTCTGCATTTGTTTTCTCCCTAGCTGGCTCTATCGAATTCTGCCTTCTGTTTGCCACAAGCCCTTTCAGCCGGTGGCTCAGGGCTACCTAACTCATGACTGGGATGAAACAGAGCCTGAACCCAATCAGGTAATCACGTCAAATGTAAAAGTGCAAGCCAGTAGACCAATCTCTAAACAATTAAAAATCTTGGCTCTGCACTGGGTAAGGCAAATACTTGGCCATTGTAGTATACTGCTAGCCTATGAAAAGCATAAAATGGAGCCCTGCCTTCTGGGAAGGAATTCCAGCACCCCCTCCTCCCCAATATCAACACCTCTTTGTAAATACTATTGGCAATCAAATATGGAACTGATATAAAACTATATGTTTTTGTCATTGGTCGGTCAGGGGCCATATGAAGATATAGCCGATATGGTTGGGGCAGAGTCAAAGCAGACAGTCCCAGCATAGTAGTGAGCAAGAGGGGTGTTAACATTGGTGACAAAGGGTGTAAATCAGAGAATGGAAACATGGAAAAACTAAGAATACAAAAAACCCGACGGCTCCTTAGGACATACCATCTACCAGAAAAAAACACATACAAACGTGATGACACCTCCCGCTTGCCTGACATCTGGAAACTAGCCCTGGTCAACAGACGAGCCTCTGTCACAAAGACTGACACCAGGTCCAAAAGGACACAAGATGCCACCACCTTCCATCCACACCAAACACAAACCCAGACCCTTCCCACAGATGAAACGAAACCACCATCCAATAACAAAACCACGACTGCACCATCTACTGCGGCACCCCACTCCAGTCACCACATGGAGCACACTCACACACCCCAAAAAAACATTGGGAGACCACAGACACGTAGCCAGACCAAAATGAATTCACAAGACACAGGACCCCACTCCACCAAAGCCCAGGATACTGCCAGAACCCACCAGCCATCTAACCCACCAGCATCTAAACAGCCATCTAAACAGCCACCAGCAGTTAATCCCTTAACGATCGCCTCAGCCACACAGCAGATCACAAAAGAACAAAGGAACAAAGGAACCTACAATCAGCAACAGAGCAAGCAAACCACACCCCCAGCAGTATTTATAGAAGGACTTCAACTGAGATCACGCTTTGCTTCAAGAAGAAAGAAGCCAGAACACCAGCCTGAAGATGACGAGTGAGACCTCGTCAAAACGTCGCCAAAACAACCAGATTTCTACACGGGAAGAAACCCGAATCCACCCTAACATGCATACCTATACCCGTGAAAATCTACGAAAACAAATATCCGACCTCTACGGGAGAAACCTTCCAGCTGACCAGAACCTACGAAAACTAGAAGTCCGAAGAGCCACCATCTTATGTGACATTGCATTCCTACGCAACTGCCGAGACAAAATGTGATCCCCACAAGCTTCCAACTGAAATTCCACTCAAAACCCCATCCAGCGAAAGGATCCTGAAAAGAACAGAACTAGCCCTAATCAGAAGCGAACTACACAGGAAAAGATACCTACTAGATCAAACCAACAGAGACCTACTCACTCTCCACCTCAAACTCAGCAACAAAATCCACCCAACACTCTGGAACAAATCCAAGCAACTGGCCGCCTGGAGAGCTGAAACAGAGACCTCCCACAAGACAGACACACACACCAACAAACTCCACAAACTGGAAAAACGCCAGAAGCCCAACCCCCCCACACAACAGCCCATGAAACAAACAGTTCACAACATATCAGACAGGACACTCACCATCGCAGAGACCAAAGTCCTTTCCAAAGGATTCAACTTTGCAATCGCCCCCAGACACATCCCCACCGAAAACATCATATGCGGAGTGGAAGCCAGCCTAACCAAAATCAACCCAGATGAAGCCAACAAAATCAGACTCGAAGTCACCAATGTCCTCTGCTCCAGCAAACCACCCAGAAGCAATTTACACAAAGAAGAACAAAAAGCCCTCTCCAACCTGAGGAAAGACAACAACATAATCATTCTCCCAGCAGACAAAGGCAATGCCACAGTGGTGATGAACACATCAGACTACCAAGCCAAATTATCCAACCTACTACAAGACCCTGCTTACATACCTTTGAACACAGACCCCACCACCTACCTGGAAAAAACCACCAAAGCCAAAATAAAAGCCTCTCCCTTAAGTGAAGAAATCAAGCCAAGCATCATCCCCAGAGAGAAATCATCCAGATGCCCCAAGCTCTACGGCCTCCCAAGATTCACAAAGAAGGAACACCTCTCAGACCCATAGTCAGCTCCATAGGCTCACCTCTACAAAACCTCGCCAAATTTCTTGCCAAACAACTCCAGCCCTATGCAGAATCCATCACTTCATACGTACAAAACTCGTTCCACTTCATAGAAATTATAAAGAAACAAGACCTACAACCCAATGACCTACTCGTGAGCTTCGATGTTGTTTCGCTCTTCACACAAGTGCCCATTCAAGAAGCCTTGACAGCTATCCACAACAAATACAACCCCCCCAAACACATCCTAGATCTGACCAACCACTGCCTAACCAACACACACTTCATCCACAATGGACAAAGATACAAACAGATAGAAGGAGCACCCATGGGATCACCCCTCTCACCGGTCATCGCAAACCTATACATGGAACACTTTGAAACCAACGCGTTACAGAAGTCCGAACATAAACCCAAACTCTGGCTCAGATATGTTGACGACACCTTTGTTATCTGGCCACACGGGAAAGATAAACTGAACAACTTCCTCACACATCTCAACAGCCTACACCCCAAAATACAATTCACTATGGAAATAGAAGCCAACAACCAACTTCCCTTCCTGGACGTCCTAATCTACAAAAACCCGACGGCTCCTTAGGACATACCATCTACCAGAAAAAAACACATACAAACCGCTACTTAAATGCACAATCACACCACCACCTGCACAGATCAACTCCGTAGCAAAAACCCTCATCTCCAGAACCAAACGCCTCGCTGACAAAGACCACCTAAAACTGAATTACACACTCTCTCGAATGTTTTAATTGCGAACGGATTCCAAAAAACACCATCACCAAACTAATCCAAAAGGAAACACCCCCAAGAACCAAGAAACAGAAGAGAACAACGGCACCGCCCTCCTCCCTTACATCAAAGGCACCACAGACAAAATCAGCAAAATTCTCCACAAACACAATATCAAGACAGCCTTTTGCACCGACCAAAAAATAGCCAACATCTTAAGAAACCCCAAAGACAAGATTGAGCTAGAAAACCAAGGAGTCTACGAAATACCATGCAAAGTCTGTCCAGCCACATACATCGGACAAACAAACAGGAGAATAAGCGCACGCATCGCAGAACACAAGAACGCAGTCAAAAAAGAAGAAAAATCTTCCTCTCTCTTCCAGCACATAAAAACAACAGGTCATGAAATTGACTTTGAAAGAACCAAACTCATCTCCAAAACTGAACACTTCAACAGTCGAATAATCATGGAAGCCATTGAAATAGAGAAACACCCAAACAACATGAATAAACGTGATGACACCTCCGCTTGCCTGACATCTGGAAACTAGCCCTGGTCAACAGACGAGCCTCTGTCACAAAGACTGACACCAGGCCCAAAAGGACACAAGATGCCACCACCTTCCATCCACACCAAACACAAACCCAGACCCTTCCCACAGATGAAACGAAACCACCATCCAATAACAAAACCACGACTGCACCATCTACTGCGGCACCCCACTCCAGTCACCACATGGAGCACACTCACACACCCCAAAAAAACATTGGGAGACCACAGACACGTAGCCAGACCAAAATGAATTCACAAGACACAGGACCCCACTCCACCAAAGCCCAGGATACTGCCAGAACCTACCAGCCATCTAACCCACCAGCATGTAAACAGCCATCTAAACAGCCATCAGCAGTTAATCCCTTAACGATCGCCTCAGCCACACAGCAGATCACAAAAACAAAGAACAAAGGAACAAAGGAACCTACAATCAGCAACAGAGCAAGCAAACCACACCCCCAGCAGTATTTATAGAAGGACTTCAACTGAGACCACACTTTGCTTCAAGAAGAAAGAAGCCAGAACACCAGCCTGAAGATGGCCAGTGAGACCTCGTCGAAACGTCGCCAAAACAACCAGATTTCTACGGGAAGAAACCGAATCCACCTAACATGCATACCTATACCCGTGAAAATCTCGAAGGAGAAACCTTCCAACTGACCAGAACCTACGAGAAACTAGAAGTCCGAAGAGCCACCATCTTATGTGACATTGCATTCCTACGCAACTGCCGAGACAAAATGTGATCCCCACAAGCTTCCAACTGAAATTCCACTCAAAACCCCATCCAGCGAAAGGATCCTGAAAAGAACAGAACTAGCCTAATCAGAAGCGAACTACACAGGAAAAGATACCTACTAGATCAAACCAACAGAGACCTACTCACTCTCCACCTCAAACTCAGCAACAAAATCCACCCAACACTCTGGAACAAATCCAAGCAACTGGCCGCCTGGAGGCTGAAACAGAGACCTCCCACAAGACAGACACACACACAACAAACTCCACAAACTGGAAAAACGCCAGAAGCCCAACCCCCACACAACAGCCCATGAAACAAACAGTTCACAACATATCAGACAGGACACTCACCATCGCAGAGACCAAAGTCCTTTCCAAAGTTCAACTTTGCAATCGCCCCCAGACACATCCCCACCGAAAACATCATATGCGGAGTGGAAGCCAGCCTAACCAAAATCAACCCAGATGAAGCCAACAAAATCAGACTCAAAGTCACCAATGTCCTCTGCTCCAGCAAACCACCCAGAAGCAATTTACACAAAGAAGAACAAAAAAGCTCTCCAACCTGAGGAAAGACAACAACATAATCATTCTCCCAGCAGACAAAGGCAATGCCACAGTGGTGATGAACACATCCGACTACCAAGCCAAATTATCCAACCTACTACAAGACCCTGCTTACATACCTTTGAACACAGACCCCACCACCTACCTGGAAAAAACCACCAAAGCCAAAATAAAAGCCTCTCCCTTAAGTGAAGAAATCAAGCCAAGCATCATCCCCAGAGAGAAATCATCCAGATGCCCCAAGCTCTCGGCCTCCCCAAGATTCACAAAGAAGGAACACCTCTCAGACCCATAGTCAGCTCCATAGGCTCACCTCTACAAAACCTCGCCAAATTTCTTGCCAAACAACTCCAGCCCTATGCAGAATCCATCACTTCATACGTACAAAACTCGTTTCCACTTCATAGAAATTATAAAGAAACAAGACCTACAACCCAATGACCTACTCGTGAGCTTCGATGTTGTTTCGCTCTTCACACAAGTGCCCATTCAAGAAGCCTTGACAGCTATCCACAACAAATACAACCCCCAAACACATCCTAGATCTGACCAACCACTGCCTAACCAACACATACTTCATCCACAATGGACAAAGATACAAACAGATAGAAGGAGCACCCATGGGATCACCCCTCTCACCGGTCATCGCAAACCTATATATGGAACACTTTGAAACCAGCGCGTTACAGAAGTCGAACATAAACCCAAACTCTGGCTCAGATATGTTGACGACACCTTTGTTATCTGGCCACACGGGAAAGATAAACTGAACAACTTCCTCACACATCTCAACAGCCTACACCCCAAAATACAATTCACTATGGAAATAGAAGCCAACAACCAACTTCCCTTCCTGGACGTCCTAATCTACAAAAAACCCGACGGCTCCTTAGGACATACCATCTACCAGAAAAAAACACATACAAACCGCTACTTAAATGCACAATCACACCACCACCCTGCACAGATCAACTCCGTAGCAAAAACCCTCATCTCCAGAACCAAACGCCTCGCTGACAAAGACCACCTAAAAACTGAATTACACACTCTCTCGAATGTTTTAATTGCGAACGGATTCCAAAAAAACACCATCACCAAACTAATCCAAAAGGAAACACCCCCAAGAACCAAGAAACAGAAGAGAACAACGGCACCGCCCTCCTCCCCTTACATCAAAGGCACCACAGACAAAATCAGCAAAATTCTCCACAAACACAATATCAAGACAGCCTTTTGCACCGACCAAAAAATAGCCAACATCTTAAGAAACCCCAAAGACAAGATTGAGCTAGAAAACCAAGGAGTCTACGAAATACCATGCAAAGTCTGTCCAGCCACATACATCGGACAAACAAACAGGAGAATAAGCGCACGCATCGCAGAACACAAGAACGCAGTCAAAAAGAAGAAAAATCTTCCTCTCTCTTCCAGCACATAAAAACAACAGGTCATGAAATTGACTTTGAAAGAACCAAACTCATCTCCAAAACTGAACACTTCAACAGTCGAATAATCATGGAAGCCATTGAAATAGAGAAACACCCAAACAACATGAATAAACGTGATGACACCTCCCGCTTGCCTGACATCTGGAAACTAGCCCTGGTCAACAGACGAGCCTCTGTCACAAAGACTGACACCAGGCCCAAAAGGACACAAGATGCCACCACCTTCCATCCACACCAAACACAAACCCAGACCCTTCCCACAGATGAAACGAAACCACCATCCAATAACAAAACCACGACTGCACCATCTACTGCGGCACCCCACTCCAGTCACCACATGGAGCACACTCACACACCCCAAAAAAACATTGGGAGACCACAGACACGTAGCCAGACCAAAATGAATTCACAAGACACAGGACCCCACTCCACCCAAAGCCCAGGATACTGCCAGAACCTACCAGCCATCTAACCCACCAGCATGTAAACAGCCATCTAAACAGCCATCAGCAGTTAATCCCTTAACGATCGCCTCAGCCACACAGCAGATCACAAAAGAACAAAGGAACAAAGGAACCTACAATCAGCAACAGAGCAAGCAAACCACACCCCCAGCAGTATTTATAGAAGGACTTCAACTGAGACCACACTTTGCTTCAAGAAGAAAGAAGCCAGAACACCAGCCTGAAGATGACGAGTGAGACCTCGTCGAAACGTCGCCAAAACAACCAGATTTCTACACGGGAAGAAACCGAATCCACCTAACATGCATACCTATACCCGTGAAAATCTACGAAAACAAATATCCGACCTCTACGGGAGGAAACCTTCCAGCTGACCAGAACCTACGAGAAACTAGAAGTCCGAAGAGCCACCATCTTATGTGACATTGCATTCCTACGCAACTGCCGAGACAAAATGTGATCCCCACAAGCTTCCAACTGAAATTCCACTCAAAAACCCCATCCAGCGAAAGGATCCTGAAAAGAACAGAACTAGCCTAATCAGAAGCGAACTACACAGGAAAAGATACCTACTAGATCAAACCAACAGAGACCTACTCACTCTCCACCTCAAACTCAGCAACAAAATCCACCCAACACTCTGGAACAAATCCAAGCAACTGGCCGCCTGGAGAGCTGAAACAGAGACCTCCCACAAGACAGACACACACACCAACAAACTCCACAAACTGGAAAAACGCCAGAAGCCCAACCCCCACACAACAGCCCATGAAACAAACAGTTCACAACATATCAGACAGGACACTCACCATCGCAGAGACCAAAGTCCTTTCCAAAGGATTCAACTTTGCAATCGCCCCAGACACATCCCCACCGAAAACATCATATGCGGAGTGGAAGCCAGCCTAACCAAAATCAACCCAGATGAAGCCAACAAAATCAGACTCGAAGTCACCAATGTCCTCTGCTCCAGCAAACCACCCAGAAGCAATTTACACAAAGAAGAACAAAAAGCCCTCTCCAACCTGAGGAAAGACAACAACATAATCATTCTCCCAGCAGACAAAGGCAATGCAATGCCACAGTGGTGATGAACACATCAGACTACCAAGCCAAATTATCCAACCTACTACAAGACCCTGCTTACATACCTTTGAACACAGACCCCACCACCTACCTGGAAAAAAACCACCAAAGCCAAAATAAAAGCCTCTCCCTTAAGTGAAGAAATCAAGCCAAGCATCATCCCCAGAGAGAAATCATCCAGATGCCCCAAGCTCTACGGCCTCCCCAAGATTCACAAAGAAGGAACACCTCTCAGACCCATAGTCAGCTCCATAGGCTCACCTCTACAAAACCTCGCCAAATTTCTTGCCAAACAACTCCAGCCCTATGCAGAATCCATCACTTCATACGTACAAAACTCGTTCCACTTCATAGAAATTATAAAGAAACAAGACCTACAACCCAATGACCTACTCGTGAGCTTCGATGTTGTTTCGCTCTTCACACAAGTGCCCATTCAAGAAGCCTTGACAGCTATCCACAACAAATACAACCCCCAAACACATCCTAGATCTGACCAACCACTGCCTAACCAACACATACTTCATCCACAATGGACAAAGATACAAACAGATAGAAGGAGCACCCATGGGATCACCCCTCTCACCGGTCATCGCAAACCTATACATGGAACACTTTGAAACCAACGCGTTACAGAAGTCCGAACATAAACCCAAACTCTGGCTCAGATATGTTGACGACACCTTTGTTATCTGGCCACACGGGAAAGATAAACTGAACAACTTCCTCACACATCTCAACAGCCTACACCCCAAAATACAATTCACTATGGAAATAGAAGCCAACAACCAACTTCCCTTCCTGGACGTCCTAATCTACAAAAACCCGACGGCTCCTTAGGACATACCATCTACCAGAAAAAAACACATACAAACCGCTACTTAAATGCACAATCACACCACCACCCTGCACAGATCAACTCCGTAGCAAAAACCCTCATCTCCAGAACCAAACGCCTCGCTGACAAAGACCACCTAAAAACTGAATTACACACCTCTCTCGAATGTTTTAATTGCGAACGGATTCCAAAAAAACACCATCACCAAACTAATCCAAAAGGAAACACCCCCCAAGAACCAAGAAACAGAAGAGAACAACGGCACCGCCCTCCTCCCTTACATCAAAGGCACCACAGACAAAATCAGCAAAATTCTCCACAAACACAATATCAAGACAGCCTTTTGCACCGACCAAAAATAGCCAACATCTTAAGAAACCCCAAAGACAAGATTGAGCTAGAAAACCAAGGAGTCTACGAAACACCATGCAAAGTCTGTCCAGCCACATACATCGGACAAACAAACAGGAGAATAAGCGCACGCATCGCAGAACACAAGAACGCAGTCAAAAAAGAAGAAAAATCTTCCTCTCTCTTCCAGCACATAAAAACAACAGGTCATGAAATTGACTTTGAAAGAACCAAACTCATCTCCAAAACTGAACACTTCAACAGTCGAATAATCATGGAAGCCATTGAAATAGAGAAACACCCAAACAACATGAATAAACGTGATGACACCTCCCGCTTGCCTGACATCTGGAAACTTGCCCTGGTCAACAGACGAGCCTCTGTCACAAAGACTGACACCAGGCCCAAAAGGACACAAGATGCCACCACCTTCCATCCACACCAAACACAAACCCAGACCCTTCCCACAGATGAAACGAAACCACCATCCAATAACAAAACCACGACTGCACCATCTACTGCGGCACCCCACTCCAGTCACCACATGGAGCACACTCACACACCCCAAAAAAACATTGGGAGACCACAGACACGTAGCCAGACCAAAATGAATTCACAAGACACAGGACCCCACTCCACCAAAGCCCAGGATACTGCCAGAACCTACCAGCCATCTAACCCACCAGCATGTAAACAGCCATCTAAACAGCCATCAGCAGTTAATCCCTTAACGATCGCCTCAGCCACACAGCAGATCACAAAAGAACAAAGGAACAAAGGAACCTACAATCAGCAACAGAGCAAGCAAACCACACCCCCAGCAGTATTTATAGAAGGACTTCAACTGAGACCACACTTTGCTTCAAGAAGAAAGAAGCCAGAACACCAGCCTGAAGATGACGAGTGAGACCTCGTCGAAACGTCGCCAAAACAACCAGATTTCTACACGGGAAGAAACCCGAATCCACCCTAACATGCATACCTATACCCGTGAAAATCTACGAAAACATATATATATATATATATATATATATATATATATATATATATATATATATATATATATATGAGGTCCTACACATCTAAAAAGGGGAATGTCATATTATGGTAAGTTTCCTGTTGGGCTTCCACTCTGCCTCCAGGACTTATGTGGCTTATCTATCAGTCCCTTTCTCAAACCAACCAACCTATTCTATTCACTGCTTTAGCACACAGGCCATGGCAAACTGACTAATTAAAAACCAAATACAATAAAATACTCGGGAATTGAAGCTGGGTTTCCATTCAGGTTTAAAATACATTATACAAGCTTAGTAGAACTCAGTATAACACATCATTTGCAATAGGCAGAGAGCTTAACTGCAAAATGGTGATTCAGTAGTGAAGGGACCTGAGTAAAACAACTGATCTCTTGCCTTTGTTATCAGCAGAACACATAGATGTCTTTATGAGTAGGGCAGCAACACTGCCATTATTCAGAATGTGACAAATTTATCCTTATCTGAGAGTAGCATCCTAGGCTTATCTTGATTGGAGAAACACGCAGCCAACCAAAAAAGTCTTCGTATTATTTTAATTATCTGCAATAACCCAGTAAGGGGGTCTGTTCCTGTCTCCTCTTATCTTTTTCCGATGCCAGGATTTTAAAAATATTTGGACAAAGAATCCATTGTCGATTCCTAACATTTTAATTAGGTACAAATTTATTTCTATACTGCAGAATATACTATACCATAGTTCCCTCTAAGGACTACTTTTACCAGTCCACAATTGAAAGCATCCTCACATATTGCATTACCGTATGCTGGATTGTTGCCTCAGGAGGGTTGGAAAAATTCTTAAGGATGACTCACACCCCGGTCAGCACCTCTTTACCTTGTTACCATCAGGCAGAAGATATCGCAGTATATAGCCTGCCTGCCGTACCAACAGACTGAAGAACAGTTGTTATCCATGGGCTGTCAGGCTGCTGAATGGGAAAGACTCCCAGGACAAGTCTAGAAGAACTGACCGGTGGGCTGGCGCATTCTGTGTCAAGTACACAGGGTGCAATAAGACTGAGTGGTTGCCAGTGGGATGGGGGTGGGGGTGGGCAAGGGAGACTCAGCCAATTTCATTGTGCACATGTTGTACATTGACAATAAAGGTATTATTATTAAATTAAATTATATCTAACCCCCACCCCAAAGATGGGAGAACTATGTAATACACATCTTACATTTCCATATATATGATATCATAGCACTTCATCTTGCATACTGAACTTGTAAGAATAAAAGAAATGAACCATCCTAGCTATAGACTGGGGTATAAAATCCCTAATATTTTAAAAAATATTTCTATTTTGATTTTAGCTAAGATGGAAGCCTTTTGAGATCCCAACGGCCTCTCAGAGAAAGCTGGACTTTATCAATGTGAGTTGAAAATAGAAACATTCTTGCTCAATATTTGGTGTTGTTACATGTGAAGCTGAGGCCACATATCACATTTAATTTTTGTACGTAAATGAATTCACACACATATACCTTCCAAGCTGTATATCCGAAAGAGCTAGAGTGTGGCTGAAGTGAAAAGAAAAATAACTTAAGGGTCAACACCTGCCTTAAAGGAAGCAGTTGTATCAGCCTCATCGCCCATAAGGATGGGTGGGAACATGCATGGTCTGAAGCACCTAGGGCCGTGATGGTGAACCTATTAGAGCCCAAACTGCAAGTCAGAACCCACTAATTTTTTGCAAAGTGTGAATACAGCAATTTAACCTGAATACAGGTGGCAGTGAAGGGGCGATGTTGGGTGCCCACAGAAAGGGCTCTGAGTGCCACCTTTGGCACCCATGCGACAGATTTGCCAACACTGACCTAGGGACTGTACAGTAATTCCAGTGGTTCCTCGCCTGTCTTTCTCCTCAGGCCGCTGCTGAATTCTACAAAACATGTAGCTTTCTTTTCTTTGTCTGACAGAGTAACTGAGTGCCATACTAGTATTATTCTAACTAGCTCTACACTGAATTGTTGGCATGCTTCACTCTTAATAGTCATGCATCACTGCTGTGCTCAAATGTGTAATGGGTTTTGAAGTCCTTGAGTTGTTTTCAATAGAAAGCAACCAAAATAATTTGTTTTTGTAAGGGTTAGAAAATTTTGTGGATAGGATGAGGCAGACCAAGGAGATTCCTGCAAAGGTGACTGCTGTATATTCTGACTTTGTGTGTTTATTACCCTAGGGACTGCACACTTTGTGCGGTGCAGGGGAGCCCAGGTCTCGGAATGGGCTTGCCATCCATGTCTTCACTTGCAACACATCCATGATCAACAGGTTTGTGAGTCATGTGTGGGGAATCAAGGGTTCTAAAGGTTCTGCATACAGTTTTGACTCTGAGTTATTACCACCAATAGTTCAGCGGCAATTGATGCTGTGAATAATAGGAGACGTATAAGTGATCATCCACTCACCCTGCAGTTTCATACACAACTGTGTTTTAAGTGTCATTGAAGTAATTTGGGATGTATGTAGCTTTAAAAAATGAAAAGAATGCTAGCAGATTATTTTCTACACATGTGCAGCTGGTTCCATTCCATTTCCTCTCAAAGGTCAAAACCTCATGAGAACACTGATACTGCTGCTTCTGGTTATTGCTAGAAATATTCATCCTCATGGCACAGTGGTCAAATGCCTGTACTGCAGGTAAAACTGTGCTCACGACCTGGGGTTCTATCCCAGGTAGCAGGCTCATGGTCGACTCAGCCTTCCATCCTTCCGAGGTAGGTAAAATGAGTACCCAGCTTGCTTGGGTACCAATTATTGTGAAAAGTGCAGGGTACCAATAAAATGGCAATGGTGGCGTGTTGTGCAGAGAAATGTTCAGCCACTTCCCCGTTCAGCTGATGTCTTCTGCTCTTCTCCTCAAATCTTCCAATGCTGGTTCCCCAGTCCCAGCTTCACTCAACGCCTCGGGAGACAGCCAGACCCCTGGCAAGCTTCTTCTCCAGCTCCGCACCCCTCAGAGTCCTGGTCCTCGTCCAGTACAGGCAAAGAGGGAGGGGGACTTCTGCCTCGCTCATCTTCACAAGTACTCCAGCGCAGCATCTCTCTTCTTGCCTGTAATGACTAGCACGCGGTTTCTTTGCAGGTGTCTCATGGATACTCTCTCCAGTCCTGATAAGCTCAGCGGAGCACACTTCTAGATATTGTGCAGCCAGGTTTAGCGGGGAAAGGTGTTGCTTCAGCAGGAGGAAAAGGGAACCCTGGTGTGAGGCCAATTGCAAAGGCTGCCCATGTTTCTGTGTTTAGACCTATAGTTATACATTATGCATCACCAATGTTCTGTTCAGTTGAGCAAACACGTTGTCCTTCTTTCCTCCACAGATGCTTTTGCAACTCCGACGGGGACTTTCTGATTGGTGAGTGGTCCGCCTGGTGTTGATTAGCATGGGATTTTGTGACTGTTGGTTTTATTTGATCCAAAGTTGGAATGCTAACCGTGAGTGTACTGCAACATTTTGAAGTCTTGTAACAGGAATGGAATGAAATTAAACACTAATGCTCTATGAAGTTAGATAACACCATCACCCGTGTGAAGAAACCATGCCTGGAGTCAACCCTGGGTTCCAGAAACCACTAGGTGAAGACCCTCTGCCACGCTCCCCAAACACCACCCTGTTGCCCCAGGATCCTTAAAACCCCTGGAGGATGCATGGCTGAGTGCCAGTAGGACTACTTTATTACAGTATTTTGCAATTTGTTCTGCCAGCAGAAGCATAGAATCATCATAGAATCCTTGTTGAAGCAGAATCAAAGTCAGAGCTTACTTAAAACAAAACAGCTATATTACATATATACACAGATAAGTTACACGGAGACAAATCAACAGCATAACATCATTTCATCATACATGGCATACATAATCAGTCCATAGCATAGAGAGACAAGAATGGATGCCTTACTCATAAAGGCCCATTGAACACTGATTAACAGAGCACTTATATACATTTGTCTGTCCAATCAGGTAACACATTGCATAAAGTGTTCCGCTTATATACCGCCCCATACTACTACAAGTAGTCTCTGGGCGGTTTACAATTTTAATTACAGTGTGCAGGCTACACATTGCCCCCCCAGCAAGCTGGGTACTCATTTTACCGACCTCGGAAGGATGGAAGGCTGAGTGAACCTTGAGCCTGCTAAACCCATTTTAACTTGCAGTACAGGCATTTAATAGCAAGGTACTATTGCAGCACCTTGCATCCGCCAAAACCATTTGAACCCATTCTTTTCACCTGCAGTCTAATAGGAAAAAAACTTTAGACTGAATCATGGTGACTTTGCACATCTGTAGACTCCATATTAGAAATCAATTAAATACAGACAGACCATTCATTTATACACCTGTCTAATACATAGTTTCACTAACTAATATCTAACAAATTTCAACCAGTCTTCGTTTCCAAGACAGAAGTTGCGCACTTTGAGGCTGCACGCCAACCTTGCCAGGTAGGAAAAAATACCAGCATGTCCAAAGTGACCAGAATTACTTTTCTGGCCAAGGCAATATCATCAGCCACACTCACTCTCCTTCCCCAAAGACCACACCTTGGTAAAATATCATTAGATTTTTATTAAAAATGGAAAAATAGTAAAAAAAAAGTCAAAAACATCAAAGTAACAGTCAAACAAATGTCTAATCAGTATCAGGAAAGCAATCCAAGAAAATAATAAAAGCTAACTCAGTAACCCTATCACTAAAGTTGCAATAACTAATTCCCCTACAATGAAGCCATATTACAATTCCCTCCCTAACACTAAAAACATATACATTGTTAGTGGTTAACTCTTCCAACTCCACCTGTCCTCTCGGGTAACAACCAATGGCATCACAGTATATTTCCATATTCATCATTCTCCTTGGTTTTCATGAGAGAATGTCCGTTGTCAGCTTCTTTGAAATGTCAATGTTTAGAATTTCTCTGGCTGCCTTCTCCAGCTTCAGGCCATGATGATAAGGCACCTGTATAAACTTAGGAGAGCGCTTCAGAAAGTACTGTAAAGTCATGGCAACTGGACTTCTTTTTCTTGAGCGATTGAAATGTTTCACTGCTCGTGAATGGCTTCCCTGACCCCTCTTGTGAGCACTGACAATTCCTCTCTCAACAGAGGTGGGGGCTCAGGCATAGTCTATCTGCCACTTATCAGGCTGTGATTTCAACAATACCTCAACAAATCAAATATACTTCACCATTAGCCATAGCTAATGACCCATACTTTATGGGTTTCAGCACTTTAGACTATTGTTCACCTTAAGGCTATTGAGATTGTTTTCTACCTAATGAGCCTATTAAGGCCATTGTTCATCTTATGAGCCTATTTCAGACTGTGACAGGGAGAAGGAACAGGTGTGGGTCTGTCCGCTCAGACATCTGTGACACAGAATGAGGAGAAGAAGGCGTTGAGTGGCATCCACTGGGAAGAAGAAGGAGAACAAACTTTGGATAGTATAAAGAGGGCTGTGGAGGATAGCCCTGGAGAGAGCTATGAAGGGAGGTGGAGCCCAGCAAGGATTACCGCTGGCTTTATGGCGGTAGTTCAAAGAGGTAATGACGTGGGATGTGCTGAAGGCAGAAATAGAGGGGCTCAGTGTGAAGACGGATGATAAGAAGGTTCAGACTGATAAGGGAGAAGAAGAAATAAGGATAAGGGAAGAAAAAGAAGTCCAAACAGATGATTGGAGGATTAGAGGAAGAGATAAAAAGGTACAGGTAGGAGGGAGGTATGGAGATATGTTGGTGGGGTTGTACTGGCATACAGGGGTCCAGGTGAATAGAGATCTTGAAAAGGTAGTTAGGCAGACGGGGACCTAAACAGAGAGTAAAATGAGCAGAGTATTATATAGAGAAGTCAGTGTCCAAACAGAGGGGCGCGAGAGTGAGAAAGGGTCTCGTGAAGGGAGGGGGATACGTGAGACGAGGGGGAATGTCGGTTGGGGAGAGGGACCGTTAAAGACGTTAGAGAGGGAGTACCGGTGAGAAGGATATACTCCAGAGGGTAGAGACGGGATTACCATTGCCAACACCTGAGATTCCCCCGTTATCCATGGAAAAGTAATATTCCTGATGGGAGAAATGAGAAAGGAAATCAAATAATAAGCCCACCAAGATGGATACCAGGGTGGGGTTGGAGCCTAAGCCCGGAAGGGTCACACCCATATTGCGGAATTCACTGTGGGAATCTTGTGGCAGCACAGCCGAAAGCTCACCCCAAATAAGAGGCAATGTATCCCAACAAAGAAACATGTTGTTTGATAATTCGTTTGAACCAAACTTTGATATACCTGTTTTATCTCCCGTTGGAGATAGTTGTTTTAATAAAGAAACAGAGAAGACAAGAATTGAAAGTTTAAATAAAGATCCGTTTATTTTGCATGAATCAACCGAGTCTGCGTCTAATCCTTCCAGAATACATATAGAAATAGACAAAGGACCCTCACACAGACCAGGATGAAGAGTTCAAAGTGAGCTATAAAATGGAGGACTTGCAACTAGTTTTCCTCAGACTGACGAAGCTGTTTGGATGAGCAGCGAAACGTTTCAGTCTCTCAAGAAAAAGAAGTCCGGTTACCATGACTCAACTTCCAGATACTCACCTGGATGAGTGAGACTCTTCACAGACATCTTGGGAAAGTACTACACAACCCATTTACTCAATTCTTTGACAAGCCCTAATCTGCTTGTCAGGGCCTTTATACGTGTTATTTGTCCTGGATATTTAATGGCTCTAGTCCTCTTATCCATGAGCAATGGAGAATGTTGTCTGAATAAGAGTGCTATTATTCTACACAATCAAAAAAAGGAACAGGCATCAGCAAATTGCTGTAGACCAAGAAGATGCCAGGAAGATGTTAGTATAATTGTTCTGAACAGCTAAGTAAGAAAGCCAATTGGCTCATGACAAAGGCAAAGAACAAAGGCAAACAAAACACAAACATAGAATTTGTCCAGAAAGCAAAACACAAACAGGATCTGCCAGACAGAAAGTCTTCCCAAATATTGTGGTAATTTAAAATGGCCGGAAGTCTGAAATAATGCCTCCAGCACATACTTTTCTGAGGGGGGATGTTGCAATGACTCCTTAAATTTAATTCCTTTCATATCCTGTTGTGTTGTGTCGTTACAGTCATGACCGACCCTTCGTGATTCCATATCCATGGAGTTTTCTTGGCAGGAATACTGGAGTGGTTTTGCCAGTTCCTAGTCCAGGCACCTACAGCACCTGGTATTCCCTGATGGTCTCCCATCCAAGTACTAACCAGGGCCGACCCTGCTTCGCTTCTGAAATCAGGCGAGATCGGATGTGCTTAGGGCATCTAGGCAGCTTTTCATATCCTAACTATCATTAAAAAAACATCTGCTCTACCCATCCAGCACCTCAGCCTCAGCCCCTTTCTGGCATGAGGAGACTTAACATGGTTCTTCTCTAAAACAAGAAGCACAGTAACTACCTACCTTTTTACCCCCAGAGGTAATTGCATTCATTTGTTACTGCTGTGCTCCTAGAGGAGCAACAAATTCAGTGTTAGTGGGAAGAGGATCAGGTTGCAAAAATAGCCAAGTATGGATCTGACCTCCGTATTACCAATCCTTTCGTTTAGGGTTTGTCCTATGTTTCTTGACTACCAATTATTCTGCATTTCTGTTTGTATCTCCTTATCTTGACAGGGTCCGTTGCTTATTATAGGAACTAGTTGCAAGAATTTCTAGTGGGAAGTTGTGATGAAGCCCCCAACTAAACAAGGCAAATTTTAAAGGAGGATTTAAATTTTTAAAAAGAGAGTAAAATAGTGTTGGCGAACCTATGGCACGGGTGCCAAAGGTGGCACTCGGAGCCCTTTCTGTGGGCACCCGACATTGCCCCTTCACAATCACCTGTATTCAGGTTAAATTGCTGTATTGGCACTTTGCAAACAAATGAGTGGGTTTTAAATTGCAGTTTGGGCACTCGATCTCTAAAAGGTTCGTCATCACTGGAGTAAAGTATTATAGCTCAGAAATTTGAAGGTTTCACTGTCCTTTCCCACAATTTAATTTTTAAAATTTAACAAACCAAATGTTGTACTAAGACACACTAATAAACAATGCACAGTGTTGCAAAAGCTGTTTTAAACAATGTGGCAATAGACAGATGTAACAAAATATGGAATACGTTATATATACGATGTAGTTTTCTAAATGGCAGGAAATGTACTTCAGTCGTTTGCTATTAAAGCTTGTGTTTCTTTTCCTCAGTACCTCAGCAAGGAAAACTGTTAATCACAACAGAGTTTGGCAGATTGTTGGTGGAGCCCAATGAAATTTGTGTCATTCAGGTAAGGCCTGAAACCTAGGGAACCATTCATTCAGCCTTGCCCCTTCATTTTCTCATCCAAACATCTTCAAGGCTTTATGTGACATGTAAGAGCCTATTAAACAGTGGCCACAACTAGAGTAGGGTGCCTGAGATTTGCCCCAGAATGCCACATATAGAGGGTGAGACCATTCCCTCCCACCGACAGTGAAGGCACCCCTAAATGAAGAGTGGTCTGCTTTATCACCATAAAACAAAATGACATCTGTTCATATGTGGGTGTACACAGACAGAAGTAAGGCTGTCTCTTTCTTCTAATTTGATGTGGTTGTGTTGCTCTGGAAGTACGTCTTACTCCCTCTAGAGGAGGGGAGATGCTGGCTAGATGTTAAGTGCTGTAACTGATGGCCTATCTCTGACCTTGCCTTCATCTGGGGAGAAAGAACTCAAGCACACACATACATTCTGGAGGGGGAAAAACAGGCCACAACTTCATTAATTAATTACAGCACAGCTAATATGGCCAGGCATTGGTTTGGATCCCCACACTGATGAACCCTGCTGTTCCTCGATGTAACACCTCTTCTTAAGAGACTCCCAAGGAGGCACTTCTAGGCACCATGTGGACGTAGGCCACTACATGGCACCATTGCCCCCCATGGGGGTGGGGTGGGACAAAAAGCCTCACCCACTGGGTGGGCAAAGCATAGCCCCGCCCTCACAGCCACAACTTCCGTTCACCCAGGCTTTGCAGGAGCCCACCTGCCGCTTGCCTACCACAGGATCCATCCCAATGCCCCTCAAAGACGCCTTCCAACACGTTGTGACAACATATAACAACCAGAAGACTATTACAGGGTGGGAGGGTCAGGCAAGCCGTCTTTAGTGAAACTGGGGCTGCCTTCCGCTGGTTTCATTCAAAACCCACTAATTATTTGCAAAGCAGCCATACAGCAATTTAACCTGAATACAGGTGGCTGTGAAGGGGCAATGTCAGGTGCCCACAGAAAGGGCTCTGAGTGCCACCTTTTGGCACCCATGCCATAGGTTTGCCAGCACTGTCCTAGGAGATAAAACCAAACTTCTTATAAGATGCTTGCAGTTCAGCTACTTGGATTAGTTCTGCTGGGCAAGCTAAATTAACCTTTCATCTGATTATCAGGACACTCTCAATGGTTCCTTGGTCATTGGAGTGAAGAACCTGTAACTCTTAACTTCAGGATTAACTTCTGTGCTTTCTTTATTTCTAGCAAGGGATGCGTTTTAGTGTGGAAGTGTTTGGGGAAACCCGAGGCTACGTCCTAGAAATATATGGAGTACATTTTGAGCTTCCAGACCTGGGTCCTATTGGTAAATATTACTAACATTACTTTCAAAAGTAATAGCAATCTTCTTCAAAATGAGGACTAGCTAAAATAGCACAAACCAGTGGCCAAGCTTCTGAATTTCAGCCGATATCTGCTTAGATGTTGTACTGCAACAAAACTCTTGTGTGCATGGGGTTGGGTGGGGGTAAATTCTGGATAAAAAGTAGGTTGAAAAATAAAGAACGAATGACAAATCTGACAGGGCCAATTCATACATGCAGTAGCATGATGAATTTATACTCTGTTATGTAATGGCCCTCTCCCCATGTTATGCAGTGAACTTGACTGACATAAGATTCAGGACAACAACAACAAACACTTCTTGTACAGTTAAAAGATGGAATTTGCTAAAAGATGTGGTAGGATATTCACTTATAGGGTTTTAATATGTGTTTAGGCAGAAAAATTGAAGGTTAAACCTACTAACATGATGACAATTAAGCAAGATGTTTACAGACAACATGTACAGGAGATAAACAAAAACACAGACTTGTTAAAATTATGGATACACAGGATTCTGGGCAGTGGCTGTTTCAGACTGAATACTGAATACTAACTCAGCACCAAAATTGTTATTTACAGCAGATTTCTAGGACCTTGAAGTTACCATTAAGGGCTGTATATTACTATAGCCCAGGGCTGTTCAACTTTGAACAGACCGATGTCTACTTTATCCAGCCCAAAGTGCCTGAGGGCTACTACACTAAAACCTCTACTTATGAATTTTATCCGTTCCGAGCACATTTATTTATTTATTTATTTATTTATTTGTTAAACTTATATCCCGCCTATCTTCCAGGAAGGAACTCTGGGCGGCTTACAAAAAACCAAATAAAACAAGACAGACCACCAGTATCAGTAAAAGAAAAAAGAAAAAAAAGGAGTTAGAGGGCATAACCCAACTGGGCATGACGTGGGCAAAAAAGAGAAGGGGGAAAAAAAAAGGAAACTAAATAAAAAGGTCGCCACATGCCTCCTTAAAAAGGTGAGTTTTCAGGGCCTTTTTGAAGGCAGGCAGGGACTCTGCTAGGCGCAGCTCACTGGGGAGATGGTTCCATAGAGTGGGGCCCACCACAGAGAAGGCGTGGTCACGCGTACGCGATTTCCGCGCCTCTCTGGGTGTGGCCACCCTCAGTGAGCGCGCCTGCACCATTCTCGTGGGTCTGGTCCCAGCTGATCTCTGAGAGATATGCTCCACCAGGTACTCTGGTCCCAAGCCGTGGAGGGCTTTGAAAGTCAAACCAGGACCTTGAACCTTATCCGGAGGACAACGGGTAGCCATTGCAGGCAGGCCAGAACTGGAGTGATGTGCTCGAATCGACGGGCACCCACCACCAGCCTTGGCCGCCGCATTCTGCACCCGCTGTAACCTCCGGACAAGGGTCAAAGGCAACCCCACGTAGAGGGCATTGCAGTACTCAATCCTCGAGATCACTAGGGCCTGCACAACTGTCCTCAGGGAGGACTCATCAAGGTACTGGCGGATCTGGGCGATCCTGTGGAGATGGATAAAAGCGGCCATGGAAGCAGCCATCAGCCTGGGCTTCCAGGGAGAGGGCTGAGTCCAGGACCATGCCCAGATTCCTGGCCCTGTCCATAGGCTGGAGGGAAACAACCCCCAGTCTAGGGAGGGGGCCATTGTACCCGGACGAGGATGCCCCAAAGAACAGAATCTCCATCTTCTCTGGATTCAGCTCATAAGTAAAAAACTTTTGTAAGTAGATCAGCGGTTTCCCATAGGAATTGGTTGAAAACCAGTTAATCCGTTCTGAAGGGAACCGATTTCAATGTGCCATGGCCCTTGAACTGCCCCGCTTGACTGAGACAGTGGGCTGGCAGACCCAGAACTTTGCTGGGGCAGTGATGGTCCTTGGGATGGGGGAGGGAGGGGTGGAGAACTTATCCCCTCACTTTTTAAATTGATGGCTGGTGGGCTACTTTTGAACCCTTCGCGGGCTACCAGTAGCCTGCGGTCTACCTGTTGGACAGGCCTGCTATAGCCTATAGCATGTTGCAGAATACACATTTTTATTGGGGGCATGAATGCTGTATCATAGAATTTTCTGGTGTCAGTTACCTCTGCGGGTTGACAAAAATAGAGGAGGAAAATGAGAAAAAGGCAAAAGAGTACATCATTGCAAAGACATTCCAGATTTTGTGGATCAAAAACTGTTTCAGTGAAAACTTTTGTGGGTCAAAAATTTGAATTTTGATCCATGAAAGCAATGCTGCAGTATTCTGCCTTTTCCCTATCTCCCTTTCTATCTTCCCTTTATTTTTGCCAACAGGGTGTACATGTAACTCAGAACAGTATCCTGGATGCTTTTCAAACTGTATGATGAAGTTGAGATTATGAAAATGTCAATTTAGGAGCAAGTTTTGTGAATCTTTTTGTTGCTTAGAGCACCCCACATTTCACAAGAGGTGGTTGATAATAGGCAAGACATTTTACACAGCCAACTCTCAATATACTGTACATTACAGTAGCAAATATTTTATTTGAAATACTGTGCAGATAAAGTCTTTCTGAGACTCTCCAGGGGTAGGTGATATTCCTAGCTTTCAACTGTATAGCAATTTAGGCCTGTTGTTCCTTTCCTTCTTAGGCGCCAACGGTTTGGCTAATCCACGAGACTTCCTTGTTCCAGTTGCCTGGTATGAAGATCGGCAAGTAACTGAGGGTTACATGGTTGTCAACAAGTACCAAGGGAAACTCTTCGCAGCACAGCAGGTCGGGAACTCAGTATTGTCATACAGAGCCCTAGGTGGGCAAAGATAAAAGGGTGGGACCAAAAAACACAAGCATACTTTCCCTTCAGGCCCTTTGTTATGCCTTAATTACACCTTAAGGTTACCTTTTCAATCTTTTAGAGCACGGGAAAATGTACAGACCTGGAATGCTAGCATTTGTGGTGTGAGTGGAGGGACCAAGAGCAGAATCCCTAGAAATCGGGGCCAGATTTGCTGGCAGTAAAATTTAGAGCGGTTAAGAGGGACAGCAGTGTGCCACAACAAGCTCTGAGCCAGTGTTTGGGGCAACCAGATGGGAGGGGGGGGGCAATCGACCTTAATTTAGGTGAGACAGAAAGAAATGCTCATAGTCAGTAGAGCTAACCAACATAACGCACAACTGTCACTGAATGATGCAGGATTCCCTGTAAAATAAGTTCCATACCTTGGATGATCTTCTGGACGGAAACCTGGATGCTGTTCACCAAGATTTTGACTGCGGCCAGGAGTGCTTTGGCCCTGCACACTCGTATGCAAACTGTGCCCCTTCCTAAAGGAGTTACAATTAGAACAGTGTATTTGAACAGTGCTCAGAGGATAGAATTCAAGGGCCTAATCACCCCTGGCAAAAGAACCCGTATACTGATATGGTGGGCTTTTAGATTGCTTCATAAATTCTAGAGCACACAACACAAGGTCAACATAGATTCATTTCCCCTGCCAGCAGTCTATTTTTAGTTTATTTTCCTCTAGCTGAGAAGGTTATTTTAAATTGTACCAATGATATATTGATTCATTCCTTACCAGTTTAGCATGTATATGTGCTCTGATCAATTTATTAATTTCCCCCTCCCTTTTTAAATAACCCTGCTCTTGCAAAGTATAGTGCTTCTTTGCAAAAGGGTCAGGTTCCTGGGTTCTGTTGCTATTTGATGGCTGTTATGTTTGCCCTCTCTTATTTTATTATTTTACTATTTATTTTAAAGTATTTTGACCCCGCCTTTCTCCTTGGAAAAAGGACCCAAGGCGGTTTACAGAATGAGGGATAATGTACAGTCCAGTACAATTAAGACATATTCAAGTATTGAGAACAGGGAATTGAGGAACATCTTACAGATTAATAGACAACATTACATTAAACTTACAAGGGAATGTGAGCAGTTAAAGGGGAGTAAAGTTCCATGTAAAGTTATGAGTGATGGAAACTAACATTATTTATTTATTTATTTTATTTATTTTTAACTCTTGTATACCGCCCTATTCCCACAATGGGGACTCAGGGCGGTTAACAACATAAAAGTAAAAAACAGATAAAATCAAACACAGGCAATAGGCAACAAATTTGCTAAAAACAATTGGGTCCAAGATTAAATAGGCGGGGAAGGAAAAAGAAAAAAAAAGGACAGGGTCCCTAACCCTCGCCATAGGCCTCTCGAAAGAGCATGGTCTTAAGGTTCTTCTTAAACGCCGCCAGCGAGGGAGCCTGCCGTAATTCACCTGGGAGTTTGTTCCAAATTGCCGGTGCCGCCACCAAGAAAGCCCGACCGCGAGTACTCACTTTTCGGGCTTCCCTCGGGGGGACCGTCCGCAGGGAAAGGGCCACCGAAGCACGGGTGGGCCGGGCCCGGTCTAATTGTCGGGGAAGACACTCCGCCAAATAAGTCGGGGCCAAGCCATGGAGGGTTTTGTAAACCAAAACCAACACCTTGAACCTTATTCGGGAGGCAATGGGTAACCAGTGCAGGCGAGCCAGGATGGGGGTGGCGCGGTCATAACGACGCGCACCAACCACCAGCCTGGCCGCCGTATTCTGGACCCGCTGCAATCGCCGAACAAGTTTCAAGGGGAGCCCCATGTAGAGAGCGTTGCAATAATCCAACCTCGACATGACCAGCGCCTGTACCACTGTCCTCAAGGAGCCCTCATCGAGGTACGGGCGAATCTGGGCGATAAGCCTTAGGTGGTAAAAGGCCGACCTGACCATGGCTGACACCTGAGAATCCAGGGTCAGATCCGGGTCCAGGACGATGCCCAGATTCCGCACTCTTTGCGCCAGCTGGAGGGCAGACCCGCCCAGACTGGGAAGAGGGCCACAGTACCCCTCCGACGAGCCCCCGAAGAACATAACCTCGGTCTTGCCTGGGTTGAGCTTGAGTCTGTGGGTCCTGGTCCAATCCAGAACCGCAGCCAGGCAACGATCAAGGGTACGGACGGCCTCCACTGCACAGGTGGAAAAGGATAGAGCTGCGTGTCATCAGCGTACTGATGGCAGCAGACTCCATAACTCCGGATGATCTCAGCCAGCGGCTTCATATAGATGTTAAAGAGCATTGGGGAGAGCGACGACCCCTGAGGCACCCCACAAGAGAGTGTCCAGGGCGCCGACAACTCACCACCCAAGCTCACTCGCTGGGTGCGGTCCTCAAGGAAGGACCGGAACCAGGCCAAGGTCTGGCCCCCAATCCCAACCTCCGAGAGCCGTTCCAGCAGGAAACCGTGGTCGACGGTATCAAAAGCCGCTGACAGGTCGAGAAGGACCAGCAGGGTAGAGCAACCCCTGTCGGCCCTCCTCAACAGATCATCATGCAGCGCGACCAGGGCCGTCTCCGTCCCATGACGCGGCCTGAACCCGGACTGGAAAGGATCCAGGACATGGTTCTCCTCCAGGAACGACTGGAGACGCAGGGCGGCGACTCGCTCAATCACCTTGCCCAAAAAGGGAACATTGGCTATGGGACGATAGTTGGACAAATCGTCCACAGCCAAGCCGGGTCTTTTAATAATGGGCTTCACCACCGTCTCCTTCAGAAGACTAGGAAGAATCCCGTCTCTGAAGGAGGCCGAGGCAATCAGTGAAGCCCATTTCGGCATGCTCCCCCCTGCGCTCTTAATCAACCAGGAAGGGCAAGGGTCGAACGGAGAGGCCGCAGACCTGCAATGTCCCAGGGCCCTGGAGGCATCCACAGTTGTAACAGGCCCAAACTCAACAAACCGAGGCGACCGAGGCGGCCCGACGCTGGCCACGACAGAGGCCGGGCTAGGGCAACCGGAGTCCAGCTTGGAACGGATGGCCTCTATCTTAGATTTAAAGTAGGCTGCAAATGACTCACTAGTGAAATCACTAGGAGGAGGCCCCGGCGGACCGGGATTGGTGAGGTCTCGAACCACACGGAATAATTCCGCTTGACGATTCGAGGCCTCACCAATTCTCAGGGCGGCGAAAGATCTCCTGGCCGCCCTTATCGCACGAGAATAGCGACCGGTCGATTAACCGCAGCCCAATTCTGTGCCGTCCGAGCCTTCCGCCATCTGCTCTCTAACCCTCTCCGCTCTTGCTTCATCGCCCGCAGCTCCTCAGTAAACCAAGGAGACGAGCGGGCTCGGCATCGGATCAGGCGCTTGGGGGCGATCCGATCGACAACCCCCGCCACCTCCTCAAACCACCGTTGGGCAAGGGAGTCGGCCGGATCGTCATCCAAACCGTCTGGAACATCCCGAGGGCCTCCGAGAACCGCTGGGTCAAGGAGCCTCCGGGACGGGCCCAGATGGAAGGGCCCAGCTCCCGCACCGCAAGAGAGAAGGTCAGCAGATAATGATCTGACCATGACACGGGCCGGGTCAGCAACCTCCCGACCCCCAGATCCGAACCCCGCGATGTGGAGGCAAAGACCAGGTCCAGGGTGTGTCCACCCTTATGGGTAGGTCCGATGACTAATTGGGACAGGTTCATGGAGGCCATGGACTCCATGAATTCCAGAGCTGCTCCCGACAGTCCAACCTCGGCATGCACGTTGACGTCCCCTACCACCAATAGGCAAGGGGACCTCAACAGTGCTGCCGAGATGAACTCGGAGAGCTCTGGAAGGGAGAGTGCAGGGTCGCGGGGAGCACGGTACACAAGCACTACCCCAAACCTGTCCCTCTGGCCCACCATAAGGTGGAGACATTCCAAGCCTGGACTCACCAACATCGCGGATCTACTGACATGAAAAGATTCCCTAAAGACCATAGCCCCCCTGCCCCCCCCCCCTCTGACCTGCCCAGCTGCTGCACACGGTAGCCCTGGGGGCAGAGAAGGGCGAGAGAAGCCCCACCCCCTCACCCACCCAGGTCTCCGTGAGAAAAGCCAGGTCGGCACGCTCATCCACGATCAAATCGTGGATGAGAGGGATTTTATTATGTACCGACCTGGCATTAATCAGCAGACAGGACAGGCCAGAGAGGGAACAGACAGATTGGATCCCTGCCATTTGGCGGTGAGCCGACAGGTCAGAACGGGGGACAGGCAATAATTGTCTGTCCCGAGTTCTCCTTATCCGATCGACCCGCCGGACCGGAGCGTACCTCCCACGACCCGACACCACCCTAATGGGGCACCCGGCAGGTTCCATAAGGTCTCTAGGAATCAGGGACCCACTACAAAGCAAAATAACCACAAATAAAATGCAATAAAATAAAATACACAGTCAAAATATACAATCGCAACACAAAATGCAACTAACAATTAAGGAAAAACGAAATACAGAATAAGCAAAACAAAATAGAAAAAACAAGCAAAAGAAAACTAACATATAGAGCTCTCATTTGGCAACTGGTGGAAAAAGCGGGGGGGGGGGGCAAGTCGTAGCCGCCAACAGTGGCTATTAAAATGGATAATCCGCAGCCTACGAAGGCTGTCGGGCCTCCCGAACAGCCAAAGGTAGCGGCAGCAGGCCGAGTTCTCTCTCCATGGGAGGCAGTGAAGACACAAGGTTGGAATCAGTCAAGGCCAACGGCCGAACAATGTAAACCCATAAGGTTATAAGTGGTTATAAACACAAAGTTTTTGTGATCCTATAGATTCATATAAAATATACATAATAGGTAGACCATCATTCAAGGAAAACTTGCCTGAAGAGAAAGGTCTTTGCCTGTTTCCGGAAAGACAACAGAGATGAGGCAGTCCTGGCCTCTAGTGGGAGGGAGTTCCAGAGACTGGGCACATAATATTTACAGTGATTTCTTAACTCGGAGCAATTTCCCTCCAGACATTACACCAAGATGCAAGGGGATTTTGGCCAATTTGTTTTATTCTTGTAATTCTCTTATAAGTCTTTGATATTCTCTCCAAAGTAAGAGTTTAGAGTTTAAAATACAGGCATATGTGTGTATCAGGCACTATGTACAGACAAGGCACATGCATTCTGCTTTATCTTATAGAACTACTCTCCCTTCAATGTCGTGGCCTGGCATGGGAACTATACACCATACAAGTACAATCTCAGCAATTTTATGGTCATAAATTCTGTGGCTTTTGACCATGCGGTAAGTTCTGTCCTTCCTGGCTGATTGTTTGGTATTTATTTTCCAAAGCCAGACTTGTCAATCGAAATCAAGGCTGCAATCTAATTTGGAAAAACCCCATGGTACTGTATTTACAATGGGTTCTTTAATTGCTCTGAGATAAAATAAGTAAAGATCTTTGGAGCCTCTCTCCACTTTGACTTGGAATTTGCATTCAATTAGTGAGATTTTTTCAGCTAGAGGTCTTAAATTTATAGCTGTCATAAAATACAGTCCAATTTTCAGGTGAAAATTTGATCTTGTTTAAATAACCTTTAATTATTTTTTTTCTTTTTGTAGGATCCTTCTATCTTCACTGTCTTGACTGCAAAGTCAGCTCGTCCTGGTGTAGCAATCGCTGATTTTGTTATATTTCCACCACGCTGGTCAGTAGCCAGCAATACTTTCCGTCCACCTTATTACCACAGTATGTATGTCATATCCTCCATTACATTAAAAAAAAGTCAATGCTCCACACACACAAAAATGAAGACCTTATTTAGCAGAACTTAGTTGCAAGTCCAGATGTATATGAGCTGCTGGAAAGGGAAACTGACAGGATGAGAGATGAAGAAATGTACTTTGAGCAAATCCATTACTAATTACAGTGGACTGAAAAGATGGCTTGCTGTGTACTCATTTTTGGACCAACTTTTAAGAGATTAATTAAACAAATGATGCCACTTAAAGGTAAGAAATACCACATCTCTCTGCAGGAATTTCCTCAACCAGATGTCTGGGAGGGTTAGGAAGGAAGGAAGGAAGGAAGGAAGGAAGGAAGGAAGGAAGGAAGGTCCTTTCAGGTGTCTGCCATCACATGCTATATGGGTCTAAGAGCTCTCAGGGAACTCCAAAGTATCACAGGTCTGGTAGCTTCCCAAGAGGTACTTTGTATAGAGTATAATAGGCAGGGGGGCCTTGCACTTCCCATGAACATAGCCCCGTACTGCACTGCCTAGAATTGAACCCTGGGATTCAACACTAGGCTGTGAGCACAGGTTTAGCAGCAATACAGTAGCTTAACCACTGCACCATGATGCCTAGTGGTTCATAATTGTCAACTCGTATGTCAAACGTAACTGCAATGTAACTGATCAAGTGTCAAAACAAATTGACTGAGCTACAGGATGACTTGGAATTTATATATACCATGTTTATTTCTATAGGAAACTGCATGAGTGAGTTTATGGGCCTGATCAAAGGCACCTACGAGGCCAAGGGGCAGGGCTTTCTCCCTGGAGGGGCCAGTCTGCACAGCATGATGACCCCTCATGGACCAGATGCCGAGTGCTTTGGGAAAGCAAGCGCAGGACAACTGAAGGCTGAGAAAATTGCAGAGGGAACTATGGTAAGGACCCATGAAATCCAAGAGAAGAAGCCAATTTAGGGGAGACCTAAGCTTTTTTTAATCTTAAGCTTGCTCTCTGAATGTTCCATATAGGAAAGAGATTATCCGTCAGAACTTCAGCATATCCCTTTGCTACCGAATTCTAAATCCATACAGGAATATTAATCTTTAAATTCATCATTCATTGGCATCCTTCAGTCTTGAAAGACTATGGTATCATGCCTGGAGTAGAGATCCTAAAGACAACACCTAGTGTGACTAAATAGGCTGATTCGGGAATGGCAGCCTCTACTGTACTGGGGGCAGATGTATTCTGTTTCTTTCCTGGTCCTCAAGTTTCGTTCTTTCCGTGCCTGCCTCTTTTCCTCTGCCTGTTGGAATCTTTAAATACTGACATCTCATTACAAGAAGATCTGTATCCATGAGCAGAAGCAAAGGCTAGGTATTCAACATGTCAAACTGTTAAGAGCCTTGGGGCACAGTGGCTAAACAGCTGTACTGTAGCAATAACTGTGCTTACGACCTGGGATTCAATCCCAGGTAGCCGTCATAAGATTCATTCAGCCTTCTATCCTTCCAAGATTGGTAAAATTAGTACCCAGTTATTAGTACTATATAATTATTTTTAAAACATTTTAATATTTTAAAAAATATTTTTGAAGTTATTAGTACTAATAAAATTAGTACACTGGGGTGGGGGCAATATGTAGCCTGCATAAATAAATTGTAAACCACCCAGAGAGTGCTTTAAGCGCTACATGGTGGTATATAAGCAGAACACTTTGCTTTGCTTTTGTAAGTTAACATCTGTCAGAAGGCCATTTGCTTTCGGAGCTTGCATGAACTCCATGGATAACTTGTGGATTGGGTCATCAACCAAAATGCACATCCTATCTATCTACCAAAACAAAATCATAACCTTTGCAAAGATACTACCCCCCTGCCAAATTTCTAAAATTGTATTCAGTGGGAGGTACACAACTGAAAAATGAAAAATACAAGGTAACAGAATAGAATGAGTCAGCTGAAAGCATAAGGCCAGCAACAACACATACGGAAAAGAAAAAAAGCAGCAGAGATAACACAATGTTGAGGTTTGGAAAGCTAAGTGATAAAGAAAATGACTGGTGCATTTTTGTATAAGTTTAATATAAATTAGATACTGTCAGATGTTTCTGTTACCTTTCCACAGAGCTTCATGTTTGAAACTTCTTTGAGCTTGGCTGTCACCAAATGGGGCCTAAAAGGGGGCCTAGATGAGAACTACCACCAATGCTGGGAATCCCTGAAGAGCCATTTTAATGGCAAGCACAACTGAAGATTCTACATGTGCACAAACGCATACTGTGTACTCAACTTTTCTTCCTTGTGGTTGCTGACAACATAGCTCAAGGGTGTTAAGGGAACACTGCCTTGGTCCATCTTGGTCACTGGCAGATATAATTGTGTAACAGAGGAATTAGTAATAGCAAAATCTACATTAATCAAAGCAAGTGTCTGTCTGTTGGTTTTTTACAGTATTTGACCACGCGGAAAATGGCTGGATGGATTTTCAGCAAATGCGGAGGGTAGGTCAGGGATGGTACATGAAATACAAGGACATGAACATTATTATGTCTCACCCCTCACCCCTGGATTCTCTCTTGAGTGTCTCAATGGATTTTCACTAAATTCAGAGAGTATCATGATGTGCTGTGAAATAAAATCACATACCAGACCCCAGGGGCAGATGGGTGAATTTTCATGCAACCTGGAGGATTTGTTTAGTATGATTAAACTTGAAATCTGGCTATGTGCCATATGCAAATATAACTTGAGGGACCCTTGGGACACCCTAGTATCCTTTAAATGGCTGCATCAATTTTTACCGAATTTGGAAGGTGTATGGTGTACTGTGACTTAAAATATAGACTACATTAAAAAAAATCTCTTGGAGTTTTTGTTGTTGTTGTTGTTGCCTACAGAACCATGTGGTGGAACATTTTAAAGATTTTGATGAGTGCAGAAATATATATGATTTGAATTATACTGTAATTTAATGGATGAAGAAGGGCTCCAAATGTTCATTTATCAGGAGCTGCACCCCTCAGATATGTAAGCTCAGTGTGTACCAAGATGGATGTGGGGGAGAGACTAGTATAAAAGAAAGAAGCGGCACACAAAGAAGAGAGAGGGCACCGGGTGATCATGAGATGACAAGATTTTAGCCAAAGCAAAGATGGGTCCATTGGCTAGTAATAAAGTTTACACCACTAGTTTTAATGGCTCAAATCATACATTTTCTGCGAAGACACAAAAAGTTCCTCATCAATACAATGAAACAATTACCTCCTTGCTCTCCAAACTTAAGAGATTCTCCTGGTTTAATATTAACTAGGTTAGGCCTTAAAAAGGGAGCACAAAACTACAGTGGTACCTTGTATAAAGGAATTAATTTGTTCCAAATGAAATTATGTTAAGCAAATTTTTCTTTATACAAATTTCCCATAGGAATGCATTGAAAACAGAGTAATCCCTAATCGCGACCATTTTTATGTTGTACGGATTCGCCCCATAGACGATTCTGTTAAGCATATTTCCACTATCTGGAATTTTTTATGTTGTACAAATTTTATGTTATACAAACCATTTGTTATATGAGGGTACACTGTACTGGTCATTCTCTATAGAATGTTTTCTCAAATAAAGACTGACACGCAGCTCCTCACTACTATAAATCCTGTGACCAGGGATCTGGTCCTCTTTTTCCAGATGAAAAAGAGGACAGGACTCCACCACCTTTAGTAGTTGTGGGGGAGGATAGTTCAGCAGGCATGCCTTGCATTAAAAATTGCAGGTGTTAAATTATCCTCTTCAAGTGACTATTAACAGTACAAGAACCATGTCCACTTTTCCATCTGTTTACCCTGCATCTCATAGTACCATAGCTACACATCTTATGATTTCTCACAGAAAGTATATGAGCAGCCTTGAGAGGCCTGGGAACCAAAGAGTTTGGCCATAGCAATGGCCAAAGGGATAGACAAAAAAAGGAAGGCTTACACATCAAAAGAGTATCTCAGATGTCAGTTTCCAATCTTGATTTTAGGATTATGGAGGTGAGGGTGTTTGGGGTTCTCCACAAATGGGCTTAAATTAAACCCATTAGAGAGCTTGACTAAGACCTATACACTGTGTGCAGAATCACTGGCTTTCCAGATGTTCTATAGTCTATAAACATCCTCTACACATCTGACATTGGAAGTGAAAAGATATTGTAGGAATTATGATCCAGAGCATCTGGATGGGCAAAATTTCCTCATAGTATATGGACGATACAAGTCAGCCAGCCAGCTGTTGTACAGTCTACTTTTAATTTTTAAAAAAGGTTTACAATTTACAAACTTTAGACCATCTTTTTAAAAAATATTCATACATTGGGTAATTTGAAAATTGGAGATTTTTAAAGGATAACAGTACCAAATGGCAGATAAAAGGAACATAAAATAAAGTTCAACAATGGTTATAAATTAAGAGGTCCTGGGAAATTAAGAAAAGACATATTGCACCAGGAGAACCTATCTGGCTGGGGGGGGTGGTACTTTGAAGAATGTCCTCTCACACCATTATCTCTCTCAGGTCAGATGGCCAAGGTCATCCACCTTCAGAAAGTAATCTTACCACATTTATGGCATAAAACCCCAACAGGATTTTGGCTAAACTGTCTTGATCAAGAGATCCTGGAGAGCCTCAGATTATCTTGACCAAAAGTACAAATTTAGCAACCAGCCAATATCTGTTGCAATCTTCCAGATTCAAAGGGGGATTCTGTAAGAATGGCTTCACAGTATTTCCTTGCATGAATAGATTTTCCACCTCCTGAAAACATCCAGTAATGCTTTCCAGTTCAGTTTTATAAATCAACAGAAGCAATGTTCAGGCTTCAATTCTAGACGGCATCCCAGTATTTACTGCACTTCTAGAACACCTAAAAGCCAATATTCTCTGCATTTTTTATAACACCAGAAGAATTGAAAGGGTTCCACATACATCCAAGGACTGAAACATGCGAATCAGTGGCATCCATCCCTTGTCAAATGAAAATTGTATTTACTCTTGAAATACACAGCACATATCCCATTAGAATTTTCCAAGATTTTTTTCACTTATTTATTTTGTACACGTAATCGATATAGTGCAATAATCATAGCCTTTGAATGTAACAAAGATGTTTTAGCTTGTACGAAAAACTGAACAAAAACTGATAAAAAAACCCCATTATTTCCTTGTTAATATACGGGGAAATTAACCAAGGTGCTGCAATGTATAGATCACATGTTCAAGTGTGTAGCTCAACCTAGAATCATAAAATTGTCATAGGGTTGGAAGGGACCATGGAGGTCTTCTAGTCCAACCCTCTGCCCAGGGCAGGAGACCTCATACCATCCCATAGAGTTGACTCCAGCAATGGGGCAACCACAACACCAGAAGGCAAGCTGTTTCTCTGCTTAATGGCTGTCACCGTCAGAAAATTTATCCTTATTTTCAGGTTGGCTCTCCCTCTGATGAGTTTCCATCCATTTGGTTCTTGTCATACCTTCAGATGCAATTGAAAATAAATCAATGCCCTCTTCCGTTTAGCAACCGTTCAGGTATTGGAAGATTGCTATCATGTCTCCCCTCACTCTTCTCTTCGTCAGGCTAAACATAACTAGCTCTTTTTCTAGGGCCGTTGTGTCTTGTTTTTATTGTGGTGACTAGAGCTGGACACTGTATTCCAAATGTGGCTTCACGAGGGCAGTATGGAGGGGTGCTATCTCTTCCCATGATCTTGATGCTGTCCCCCTCTTGATGCAGCCTAGGATTGTGTTTGCTCTTTTGGCAACTGCAGCCCGTTGCTGCCTCATCCTTAGGTGGTGGTCTACCAGGACACCTAAATCCCTCTCACAGGTTGAGCCAGGTACCACCTACCATGTACCTATGCATCAGGTTTCTCCTGCTTAAGTGCAGGACCTTACTTTTCTCACTGTTGAACCGCATCTTGTTGGTCAGTCTTATCTAGATCCTTCTAAATGTTGAGTTTGTCTTCCAAAGTATTGGCAGTTCTCCCCAGCTTTGTGTCATCTGCAAATTTGATGAGTTCTCATTCAATTCCCTCGTCAAGGTCATTTATGAAGATGTTGAAAACCACTGGGTCCAAGTCAGACCCTTGAGGGACCCACTGCATACTTCCCTCCATGTAGATGTGATTTCATTGAGGACCACATGTTGGGTGCGATTGGTCAGCCAGCTGCAAATCCATCTGGTAGTGGCACTATCTATCCCACTTAGTTCTATCTTATGCAGAAGTAAGTTGTGGTCTACCTTATCAAGTCTATTATATCCACTGCATTTCCTTGTTCCACTAATTTAGTCATTTTATCAAAGAAGGCAATAAGATTTGTTTTGCATGTCATGTTCCTAACAAATAAACCCATGCCAGCTTATAATGATCACCTTGTTATTGTCTTAAGTGCTCACAGATCTGATGCTTGATTATTTTTCCAG
Source organism: Phrynocephalus forsythii (assembly GCA_029282475.1). Taxonomy (NCBI): domain Eukaryota; kingdom Metazoa; phylum Chordata; class Lepidosauria; order Squamata; family Agamidae; genus Phrynocephalus; species Phrynocephalus forsythii. The sequence goes on from JAPFRF010000011.1 coordinate 5,706,269, forward strand.
AATTTTTCCAGCAGTTGATGTCAAGCTGATTGGTCTATAGTTTCCTGGATCCACTCCCCCCTTTTTTTTGTAGATTAGAAACACATCCATTCTTTTCCAGTCCTCTGGCAGTTTGCACATGCTGCAGGACTTCTCAAAAGATTTCATTCAGTGGTTCTGAGATCACATTTGCCATCTTTTAGTACATTGGGATACAAACCATCTGGTTCAGGAGACATGAACTTGTTCAAAGTCACCAGATGTTTTTACCACTTCCTTACCAATTTTGACCCACTTTCCTCTCCTGACTTCCCACACTGCTGCTTTTGACAGGGTGGACCAATTTTTCCCTTTGCATAAAGACAGATGCAAAAAAGGAAGGAAGGAAGGAAGGAAGGAAGGAAGGAAGGAAGGAAGGAAGGAAGGAAGGAAGGAAGGAAGGAGCAGTTCTTTCTCCCTGTTGCCGGTCATCTTCTTGTCATCTTCTCCCACTAGTGGTCCAACCATTTCCTTGACTTTCCTCTTGCTCCTTATATGTATATTGAAACAAACTTTTCTTATTTTTGGCATTTGTTGAAGGTCTTATTTTGAGCCTTAGCTTTTCTGACCCCATCCTTACAGATTATAGCTATTTGCTGGTTATCTGTTATAGTTATATGAACCCCTTTTTCATTTTTATACTCACTCTTCTTGTCCTTTAGCTTGTTGGAGAGCTATCCATCCACACTGGTCTTGTTATACGCCACTTGTTTTTCTTTCTCTGTGGTATTGTTTTGCTTGGGGCCATTATTATCTCACCTTTCAGAGTTCCCCAAGCATCCTGAACTTTTCTTCCCCTTTAAGATTTCCATCCACAGAATCCTATTACATGTCTGTTTGTTGATCTCGGCTCTTAAAATCTAGAACATTAGTCTGGCTTGGTACAGTTATCCTTGCCTGCATGATGACAAATTCTAATATGACAATGGTTGCTCTCTCCTAAAGTCCCTGCAGTTTCCACTCCCGAAATTATTCCCTCCCTATTAGTATTAGGTCCAGTATGGCTTGACCCCCTGGTTCCCTCCACCACCTTTTGGGTGATAAAGTTGTCAGCTAGGCATGTCAAGAACCTGTTGGATCTCTTACTTCCCGTTGAGTTGGTTTCCCAGTTGCTATCATGGTAGTTAAAATAATCAGTTACAATGGTAGGTTTCCCACACATCTCAGCTGAGTGATTTGCAAAACGTTCATCTATTTCCTCTGTTTGGTTTGGTGACCTTTAGTATTGGTATGTCATTTGTTTCCCATCTAATATTCACCCAAAGAGTTTCAGGAAGGCTTTCATTGTTGGTCTCCTGTATTTCAGTGCAGGAATACTAGTTCTTTACATACAGTGCAACTCCTCTTCTTTTTTTGTCGGGTCTGTTTCTTTTGAACCATTTATAATTTTATATCCTTCAAGTAGCATATTCCAACCATGGGTTTTATCCCAACTTTGGTTATGGTAACAATATTTTACCTGCCCTAAAAAGGTCATTCCATGTGTTATGGTATGTGATCAGAGGTCTTACATTTTCATCATTTTTTGGGCAATTTAAAAAAAATGACACCAAAATAATATTTATTTTATGTCCTCTTGCTTGATGGAATTCTTAAGTTAATTTCTTTACCAAGTGATATCCTGTACCCATCTAAATCAAGAGCTCATCAACAGGTCCTTCTCATCTTTCCATTGATCTGTCTTGCTAAGCCCCAGGAAAAAGATTATCAGGTCTTTAAGTAGCAATGCATTGGGAATGATTTGTTCGTTTGTAATACTGGAGATTTCTTCCAGTGCAGTACTTTGTTCCAGAAGGTTCTGATTTCGGAACATGTGTAAAAAAAATACACACCTCTCCACATCAGTGTCACTGGTAAATAATTTTAAGAGTGGTCATCCTAATGTTTGATAAAATTGGACAGGAATGTTTTTGTGTCCATAACTTTCCCCATATTTAATCAAGCAGATCAAATCAAGATCCATTGCCTATGCATATTTTCACTTATGATATTCCATCTCAGATTTTCTTCATTTTAGTATAATATAGAATCCTTAGCACTCTGTGTATATGCTCTGCCCTTTGCCTTCCAGAAATACATCCCACTGTGTGTTTACATAGTTTGTTATTATTTTATTTAGGCAGGCTGCCATAACAGAAGCAAGCAATTCAATATCTTGGTTAATTAAGGAAATGGGCTGGTATGAGCTTGTTTTCTTTGCATTTTATTGGTTTAAACATGAGGACTCTATTTGTAATGTTCCATGAGTTTGGCATGGAGCCATCCATTCTAATTGTCGAAATTACCGGACTCTCACTAGGGTCCAGCCCGTCCAATCAAAGAAATCACACACACACGTATCTGGTGCCAACTGAGCCAAAATGGCTACCAACTGCCCCTCACAGGCAGGCTTTTATTTTGATACACAAGAGTAACATGAACAGCAGCAACTGTGCTTTTAGCCAATAAGAGTACATGCTTCATAACATTGCCTTATATGGTACATCAGGCTTCTATCACATGCTGATTATAAACCTATTCAGTGAGAAAATGACACTAAGCTGACTATCTAATGGTGTCCTACATGGCACTGCTTAGGCTAAGCATAACATTAGTAACAGACTCCCACATCTAATTTCATTAAATAATATAGCTATCTTCAGGGGGGTAGGACATCTTTAAATACTTTGTTGAACTCAGTAGAAAACCCATCTAGATTTGGTGTTTTTTAAATTTCGCAACAATGTCCAAATTTTCCTGTTGTAACTGCTGCATTTAATTCTTCTAAACTGCTGACTATACTCTAGTGCAGGCCTGCCCAACAGGTAGCCCACAGGCTACCAGTAGCCCGCAAAGGGTTAAAAAGTAGCCCGCTGGCCACCGATAAAAAAGTGAGGGGACAAGTTCTCCACCCCTCCCTCCCCCATCCCAAGGACCACCACTGCACCAGCAAAGTTCTGGGTCTGCCAGCCCACTGTCTCAGCTGAGCAGGGCAGTTTAAGGGCCATGGTGTGGTCCCCTGCTCCCCCCCTGGCCAGATGACCTTGCGGATGGGTGCAAGGGAAGTGTGTGCATAGTCAGCCTTCCCATAGGAATGCACTGAAAATCAATAAATCCGTTCCGGAGGGAATGGATTTCAATACATTTCTATGGGGAAACTGCTGCTCTACTTGCAATTCTTTTATTTACGAGCATGTGCCCGGAATGTGCTTGGAACGGATAAAATTCGTAAGTAGAGGTTTTAGTGTAGTAGCCCTCAGGCACTTTGGGCCAGAAAAAGTAGACCTCGGCCTGGCCAGAGTTGGACAGCCCTGCTCTAGTGGGCTTCTTTTGAGTACAGATATTTTAAATTCTTCGTGTATCTCTTTAGTATAACATATCAACTTCTCTTCTAAGGACCTTGTAACAGGAATCAAATTATGGATTTTCAATTTCTTTTAAGGTTACCCAAGAGATCTATATTTTAATTTACAAAATTTATAGTATTTGTTTGCAACACATTACTATTTCATGATTTCATAACTTTCTAGTTTCACACTCTGCTCTTTTCTGCAAGGGTTCTCTATACATTTTATTACATCTATGTTTTTATGAAATTGTTCCCAATCGTTCTCCTGAACAATTTTTTTTTTTTGCAATCCCTCTATTTTTTGAGGTGGAAAGAGATCCTAATATGTGTACACTGTACAGTATATGTTTTTAGATCATTAAAGGATATGGGGTAAGTGCAGGAGGCCTCAAACGGGCCCATGCAGTTTGCCTCAGGAGGAGCCCTTGGTTTCATATACTGCGGTCCCATGATATGCCAAGACTGCAGTATAGGAAATATGAAATGGCGAGAGACAACAAATTTTTGATATCAAAATGCAGGGGGAGGTCACACACAGCTTTTGTAAACAATTATGTCTTCAGAACAAAAATACCAGTCTTTAAAAAATCTCATGCAGTATGTGTTATGTTTGGAAATCATACTGCTTATTTCTGAAAGATGGTTTCTGATTCACGGCTCTTTATTGTTTAGACGTGAAATCGCATCAGCAGAGAGGCAGTCCTCTTTTTGAAATCAGAGGCAAGAGGGAACAATTGGTTAGTGCTGGATAGCTTGCCGGTCATCCTGAGGCTACCAAGGTCCCTCCCAGTGAAACCTACTCCTGGATAGCTTGACGGTCACCCTGAGGCTATAAAACTCCCCCAGGGCCAGCCTTCCACAAGAATACCCCCCTCTCCCCCATGAACATTCTTTTTCATACCAAGGATTTTTTAAGACATTTGAAAACCCTGTCTGTGGGGGGAAATGTAAATTATGTCACCCGGCAACAGCAATCTTTTTTAGTGTAATTTAAAATATGTTTTCTCCCAGACCTCTTCAGGTTTTAAACCTACAGTTTCAGATCAGGGGAAGGCTTTGGGAGCCTCTGTTTGGGACAGAGCCTTTAATATTGGGGAAATTGCCACTGACAATCCACCTGTGGATCAGGACTGCAAACAACAATCTGGCAATGATTTTTCAGATGGTGACATCATCATTATCTATGTCCTGTGAGGAGTTCCGCCCGGAGGAACTGCACAATGGGATTTCAGCTATTAGGTACTAAAATCATTTTGGATCTCAACAAAAATAAAATCATTGATTTTATTCTCGAAATGCAAGAAAGGTGAACCAATTTTAGATCAAGATGATTTATTTGGAAAGAGGTCGATGCTTACAGAAAAAGCAGCATTTTAATGCCCACTTCTTAAAGGGTTAATAAATGAAAGGGATTGTCCGCTCATATTTGCCTTCCTTTATGAGCTTCTCTCTATGATCCTGCATAGGAACAAAAATGTAAAATAACAACAATAAGTTTCCCAAGAAAAGGTCAAGAAATGCTGCATTAAAAGCAACCTTCAAGGGCAACTAAGAGTTAACCTGAAATATTGACTTGGAAGAAAGCCCAAGAAACAAAACATATCATAAATAACATTTTACACCAGCAAACAACAAAAAATGCCAAGGCATTTATTTGCAATAAGCCACAGAGGAACACTAATGGAACAACTGACAATAATAAACAATAATGAAATTATTCTAGCACCAGATATAGCACTAGTGCCAGCAAAAATATAAGATGTTTTTTGCCACTTCACCATGCAAATTCTACAGCTGAGTGGGAATGGTGAACACAGAATGCTGCCTTCATGACTTTACCTGGACCTGAAGTTACAAGTATTGCTATACTCATTCAGCAGGGTTGTTTTGTACTGATTTAGATTAACAAATTAGGTCCTGAGAAAACTTGTCATCTAGTCGCTTCTGGTACATTTGAGTAGCTCTTAGCAATCAGTTTGCCCAGAAAACAAATACTGTAAATATATTTTGGTCAACATACTTAATAGCAAAGAATTTTGAAAAATTTCTAAGAGATGGAGTTCCCATACGTTTACAAAAATAATTTAGAAAACAACCCAGTAAGTTTTGTGTTTATGGGAGAACTAACAAAAACCTTGGGCTTGGGATTTAAAACACCTGCACGGTTCACCCCAACACTGGTCAGGGGTCACGAATCCACTATCTCTGACAATTCTGAATTTGGAATTGGGGCAAAAAGTGGATTTGCATACAAGATCCTTGGAAGAAGGATAACACCAGAGATGCGGGAAGCAGAGACTCAAGGGAGTCATGTACACCTTAGAATGTCCAAACTTTTGGCCCTCCAGATGTTTTGGACCACAGCTCCAAAGTCCTTTGTCATTGGCAATCTGAGCTTAGAATTCTGGGAGCTGTGGTCCAAAACATCAGGAGGGCCAGAAGTTTGGACTGTTTGGCCCGCCTTGCTAGTAAAACAAAAACCATCTTGTGCTTCAGCAAGCATTAAAAAAAAGCCCCCACTAGAGAGGTTCGGGGCACAGCATTCATTAACTGAGGACTACATACCCGCTGTGTTTTGAAGGCGAATGTCCAGAACACAATGGGCCCCAATGTAAAAATGAGACCCATCAGGGCTGTCTTTGGGGTGGCCCTGCTGTTCGGAGTGATGTTGTCGATCCTGGCAAAATTCCAACGGACTAAGGCAGGGTCTTCCTAAAAAGAAAGAAAGAAAGAAAGAAAGAAAGAAAGAAAGAATGCACCATGATTTCTTTTTTTTTTTGTAGTTCTAGTATTAACGTTTTATTTGTCTATTATTATTGTTACTGCTCCCCCTTTTTGGTTTTAATGCTTGTTCTTCTGTTGTAAACTGCCCAGAGTTCTTCCGGAAGACAGGTGGTATGTAAGTATTAAATAAATAAATAAATAAATAAATGCCTAGTCCAGGAAATAGGTCGCAGGATAGCCATTACGTCTCAAGACGACCGAGCACCTATGTTCCTGAGGCAAGAGCTCTCAATCGCTGTCCAAAGAGGGTACGCCTGCTGTGTGCTTGGCACTCTAGGCCAGCTGACTAAATAATGGTGTTTTCTAGTAAACTGATTTTAACCAGTATAATAATAATAATAATAATAATAATAATAATAATAATAATAATAATAATAATAATAAATAAATAAATAAATAAATAAATAAATAAATAATTTTTTTTCAAGTTGTTTCTCTGTTGCTATACCAGGAGATGGTAGAGTCACTGAGAAACAACTTGAAAAAATTACCCGATATCAGGAGCTCAAAATTGAACTTCAGAGACTCGCATAAACCAGTACAGATGGTCCCAGTGGTAATCGGCACGCTGGGTGCGGTGCCTAAAGAGCTAAGCAGGTATTTAGGAGAAATTGGAGTGGACAAAGTCACCATCAGTCAGATGCAGAAAGCCGCCTTACTGGGATCTGCTCGCATAATTCGCCGATACATCACATAGTCCTAAATGCTTGGGAAGCGTTCGACTAGTGATTTGTATTACAAAATCCAGCATAGTTAACTGTGTGATTAAATAAATAGATAGATAGATAGATAGATAGAAAGAAATGTCCTGCATTGCGATCCAGGAAAGAGCCCCGGCGCCAAGAAAAGGCCCGCGCCCCTTGGTTCGCCCCCAACCCCCCAACCCCCCAAAAGGGGGGGGGGGTTGTTTCCAGGGCAGGCGACGGGCCGGCCCTTCCTTCCTTCCTTCCTTCCTTCCTTCCTTCCTGCCCGGCATTGCTGGGGTGGGGTGGTGGTGGTGGTGGTGGTGTGTGGGGGGGGGGTCTTTGCCGCCCGCTACTCACGATCAGTCCGACGCGGTGGGGGTCGTTGAGCTTGAGCTGGTACTCGTACTTGAGGCGGGCGCGGATGGCGAGTCGCTCGGCCTCGGCGCGCCTCCTCTCGGGCGACGCCTTGTAGTAGTTGGCGTCCAACGTCTCCGGCAAAGAGGCCAAAGGCGCCGGGCGGTAGTTGCAGCCCGGGAGGGGGGTCGGAGGATCCATCTTGAAGGACAAACGTCCCCTCGGCTGGCAGGGAGGCGGAAATAAAACACGGCCGCTTGACCCGGAAGCGATCTCCCGGCCTCGCCCACAGAGCTACAAAAACCAAATAAAAGGTAGAGCGGATGTCTCCGCCTCCCTTCGAGGCCGGCTTGGAAGAGGGACCTGCTGCGGGTGTGGATCGTCTGCCTCACAGGGCTTCATCGAAGCGGGAGGTGGCTTTGCAAATGTCCGGGAGGATCGTCGGCTTGCAAATCAGTAAAAAGTTGTAGCATTTTTCTGGCGGTTCTTCAAATGGATTTGGAAACATTCTCCCCCTCCTCCCTTCCCATGCGTATGGCAATCAGTACGTCCTTGGATTTCACCTGCCATGATAGGGTCAGACTGTAAATTGCATCCTTCTCTCATGCTAGTTCATTGCACCATGAGAAGTGTGAAAAGTTACTTTCGCTGACGTCTGGAAGTTGAGTCATGGCAACTGGACTTCTTTTTCAGTTGCCATGACTCAACTTCCAGATAAACTCACCGGGACGACTGAGAATCTTCACAGGCATTTCACTGACTTGCTTCATCAAAATGTTGAGTTTTGCTTCAGAAGTTTTTAGTTCAGAATGCATGCTTTCCTTTCCCCTGCAAACTTAGATTCAATGTGTTTAGATGCTCCATGATAAAGGTTAAGAAAGTTAAGTTAAAAATCCATCCAGGGTCAGAAAGAACTTCTTGATCTTTTCCTTTCTCCTTGAGAAAGACATCAACTTCATGACAAAAGTCTGCAGAACATTGAAGGACTTTGCGCCACCTGAGCCACCTGACTTCTACATGGTGCAATACATATCGTGCATCTATAGCTGAGAGGGGAAAATTGAAAGTGATGATGAGTAAGTCAGGGATGCCTGGTGTAATTCATGCTAGATAAAACAGTAGGCATCAGATTTTCAAATCAAAACTTTTTGCCATGACTATGATTGCCATATGCAGCTCTTCTCCTGGTAGATGACTGTAGGTGACTGTAGATGCAGATAAACTGACATAACTATCACATGCCCTCCATCACATTAAACACACACTTTTTAAGAAATTCAGTGAATGGCCTACCAATCTTAGCAATAAATTTAGCAACCTAATAACTGGGATTTTTCATGCGAAATCTGTTGTAGAATTGAACAAGCTAGAAATTCTAGAAAATGAGGAAAGTCTTGACAAACTGAGACTTATCTATCAGACTTTGTACTCAAATAGTTTGATATTATGTATTTAGCAAAAACCTCTATGAGGTTGTAACTGATAAGGAAATTATGGAGGAAGCTAGAAGCATTTGAAATGTACAGACAAAATTCTGAAGATATTTTAGACACCCACAGTCACTAATGAGGCCGTATTACAGCGTATGAATAAAAAGCTAGAAATTCTCAATACTGTAAAGAGAAGAAAATTGCAATATTTCAGCCACATAATGTGTAATAACAAATACCATTATTTAAGGCAGTAGTTCAAAGTGGGCACATCTTCTTTAGAATAGCTTCAGATTTTTTTTATTTAAAAAAAAACAGATCATGCTACTGATTGCCAACATTCTACGAGGACATGGCACCTGAAGAAGAAGATCGGTGGCCTTCACTGTTGACAGGTTCTTTCCAACATACTTTCTATTTTGCTGCAAAGTATTAAATTTTGAAAGAGAATTTATCTTTTTCACTCTTACCTCCTTGATACTGAGTAGCTCTTGTGACAGGATTCAAATACAACACTGTACTCCTTTAATACTGAAACAAATTCAACACATACCAGACAAACTGCTTTATCCACAGTACTCAGTAGTCCATTTTTTAATTAAAGACATGGTGCTCATCTGCAATTTTTCATTTATTTTAAATAGCACGTTCTTTTGCAGACATCTTACAGAATTTTTAGCATAATTTTGAGTAGGCAGTTGCCAGATGACAGTAAGAAATACCATCTGCTGCAAGTTATCCTTCAAGGAAAATAAATGGAAGACATGGCCCAGGGTGTAGAAGAACATTCTGGCTTAAGAATGGTCCGTAGTGAGCACAGCTGCTCTGTTTAGAATAGCCTTAGACAGAAACTAGTTCAGGCTACTGATTGCCAATGTTCTATGAGGACATGAAGAAGAAGTTGCCAGAGGAAACTCTCTGTCCCAAACAGGATGAGCTGATCTCGGTCCAGTGACAGGCCCCTGCGACAGGCCTGCTGAGCTATCAAAAGTTGCCTCAAACAGTGGACCTGTCCACTGTTAGAGTGTGCTTTGGAAACAATGTGCCCAGGTGCAGCCCAGCATGGGTGACAAATGGGCAAGGATTCTCGACACAAGGACAGCATCAAGACACAAGCAAACGCATCCAAGTCCATGTCACAACCATCAATATTGGCACACTGACCAGAAGAGCAAATGATCTCGCCACTGTACTCAAACAGTGACAAGTCGACATCTGCGCCCTTCAGGAGACAAAGGAAATCACACAACATTGGCTTTGGGTACAAGGTCATCTATTTTGGCAGACCCAAGAAACAAAATGGAGTTGGCATTGCTATATTGCAGCACTTTTGTGATGCTGTTGCAGAAGTTGAGAAGTTTGCTGATCAACTGATGAAGATTGTCATCTCTACAGACTGGTTGCCCTGACAGTGACAAAAAGTTCTTCTGGAACCTTCTTAAGAAGAAATCTATTGCCATCCTAGCCGAGGACTCATTGCAGGAGATTTAAATGGCCATATTGGAGCAAAGGTGGATGGCTTCAGCTGCCATGGCGGGCAAGGTTTCAACACCCATAACAAAGATGGCAAATGAATCCTTGACTTCACGGATGCTCAAAACCTTGTTCTCGCCAACACATGGTTTTGCAAGCACTCAGCACACCTCATGACCTACTACAGTGGCAACACCTCATCCCAGCTTGACTTTGTACAGCCTGACTGCATTGGTTTGTTTATGTCCTGTGTGCCGATGAGGAAACTTTGACCAAAAAGGGTCTCACCCTGCAGGTCAGCAGATCCCGACCGAAGGGTCATCCAAAACAGTGCTGGATGAACACCCTCAAGAATGACATGAAGTTGTCCTGGGTTCACCTAGACCAGTGGTTCTCAACCTGTCGGTCCCAAGATGTTCCTGGACTGCAACTCCCAGAAATCTTAGCCAGCTAAGCTAGTGATGAAGACTTATGGGAGTTGAAGTCCAGGAACATCTGGGGACCCACAGGTTGAGAACCACTGACCTAGACCTAGCCCATGACCGCACCAAGTGGAGGGCCAAAACAAGAATAGCGGGCCCCATCACCAAGTGGGACAAACACTAAGGAGGGGGAGGGGGAGGGGAGGGGGAGGAGGAGAAGTTGCTAGAGGAGGCAGGGGAGGAAAGCATGCACTCTGAGAGGGTAGCTACACCAAGGAGGCAGGAGTAGAGGGGCACTTGAGCTGTGGAATGGATGACTGTGCAGAGGAGGCAGGAGAGGGGAGTGCATGACAACCATCGAACCCCTGTGTGGGCACAAAGCTGATGTGGGCCAACAGCTCATTACACCTGTTTCTGTTTTTATTTTTTTTACAGTGTAACTAGCACAATTCAGAGTCAGAAGCTGACAACTAAGAAAGGAAAAAGTATTAATGCAATTCTTTGTACAGTACTGTACCACCTGCAAGGTTGTAGGAAGAACTGCAAGCAGTTTGATTTAAGTATAGAATCATAGAATAATGGCGTTGTAGGCACTAACAAGGCTACCAAGTCCAACTCCCTGCTCAAAGCAGGAATCCAAATCAAAGTATATCTGACAGAAGATTGTCTAATTTTCTCATGTGCCTCCATTGATGAAGTACTCACCATGTCACAAGGCAATTGGCTCCATTTTTTTACTGCTCTAACAATTTTTCATGATATTCAACCAAAATCTTGCTTCTTGTAACTTAAGCCTATTATTACCTCTGGGATGGTCAAGAAAAGATCTTGCCCCTCTTCCATACGACTGTCTGACAAGCAGCTGAATAGTGTTTTCATATTTCCCCTCAGTTTACTTTTTTTGAGGCCAAATATGCTCAGTTCTTTAACTCTTTTCTCACTGGTCTCAATTTCCAGTCACCCTTGTTGCCCTCCTCTGAACTAGTTTCGGTTTGGCTGCATCCTTCTTAAACTATAGTTTCCATAACTGGACACAGCAATCAAGATGAGGCCTAATTACTATAAAGGGAAAACGTCAGAAAACAGATGCAATAAATATTTTTGTGACACCTTAAAGACTAACATGTTTAATGTGGCCTAAACCTTTGTGGACTGTAGTCTACTTCTTCAGATACAAGGAATACAATTTCAGTGGACAGGTATTTACACAAGTAGATATAATCCTTCCTCATGAACAATGTCTTTTGAAGTCTTAGTGTCCAAAATGCATATGTGATTAAAGAGATGAGCTCCAAGATATATGTGGATTCCAAGCAAAATTTATAGGCAAACAACTACATTTTGAATATGCTACTCACTGAAGAATATAGCTGGGTCTCAAAACTAGTCAATCTTTCTTCTTCATTGGGGATTCATGCAGAACAGAGCGTGTTGCAACCTCTACCCCTCTCCTTATTCTTCTGGAAGTAAGCAGTTAAGTGATGATAACCTTAAGCTTGATGTTTCCAAGGTCACTAAGGATAAGGAAGGCAGGGTTGTTTCCTATCATCTGGATACTCTGGCTGATCCATGTCAACAGTTATCATGGTGCCAGATAATACAGTCAGGAAAATAGCGATTACATGTTTCTCACCATTCATTCATTCAGCCTTTCCTTTCTCACCATTCATTCATTCAGCCTTTGCTGTGACTACTCAGCAACGTGTACTTATCTGACTGTTGGATCCAGACTCCTCCCTGTCTAGGGACACTGGAAATTACTAAGGGCTACCATGACCCAGGTCTAACATTGTATAGGCCCAGCAGGTATGAGTCTGAGATGCAAGGGGGTAATATCTGGTATAATTCAGCTTTTCTGCCAGCCCTCCCTTCTCTCTCCACTTTGGATCTCCTGCCAGGTAACCTCCTCAGGGGCAGTTCTGCTGGCACAAGAAGCCATACCAAACCCCTGAAAGTTAGTGTATCTTTGAATTTGAACTGCACTTCTTCCATGTTTGAGAGAAGACCACACTGGCTTTTCTGTTGATATGAAAAGGGGTGATGTGGTTTTTGTTTGATTGTTTGGTTGGTTTTGTCAAGGGAAAAGAGAGCACAAGATGTTAAGAGCCAGAAAAGGCTCCTCTTCCTCCAAAGTCACAGCAAAGGAGAGCATGACCTCTGGCGAGACCATACAGTTTTGATATGGCCAAGGACTGAAAGAAGGTGGAAAGGTCTAAGGGATTGGGTTCAGCTGATATGGGGCATTTTCCTTTATCCAACTGACAACTGTTGTGGGACCCCACACTGTTTTGTGGGCACCATGAGCTGCCTACACTTTGTGCATGTGTGATTATCAAAGGACTGAGAACCAACCTTATGGTGTGGAGTGGAGTATAAGCAAAGATTAAATACAGTACATGTGGCCTTAGAACACTCTTGTGTCTCCCACATGTATTTCTGACATGGTATGTGCCACTTGACTGTGTTATTAGTACAGAAGATGCTTCAGAGAAGCAATTCCTTTTTTTGGGGGGGGGATGTAACAAATAACTGAAAAGGAAAGAAGCTGCAATATAGACTCTAAAAATTGTTGGAGTTTTTTTGCAACCTTGCATGCTGCCTTTAATCAGACCTTTCTGGGCTGGGTTGACTGTCAATCTATCTAGCAGTAACCAATAGTTTCTTCTTGCCTCTGAATTCACAGAGAGACACAGCTCTCTGCTCTGAACATGTTTCCATTTTTTAGTCTGTTGGAAGGAGCGGATCTGCTGAAATCTGTTGCTGAAGGCAGTCATGTTTTTAGCCTTCTGCTTTCTGTTCACTTTTAAGCAAATGAAGTCTTTTTATTCATTCTCCTGCTAATGTTTCAGAATGAGTTACTGAGACTGAGAGTGCCAGTGGATGAGAAAAAGAGTGGCCTACTCTCCAGAACTTGAAGCTATTATTCTCCATCAGTTCTGGCAGTTCTGCTGCACAGCTAGAGGAATTCAATAAAAAATTCAAAACTCTGCAACAAAAATTCCCCCATACGGAATGCCCTTCAGAATGCAACAAATGCCAAGCTGCATAAGCGGCTGACTCAGATATGCTCCCATCCCAACCTTTTAACATGAATTTGAATGCAGAACTTTCATTCTCCTTTGTATGCAGATAGGTTCTTCGTAAGCGATAGGCCTACATCTATTACAGTATAAGTACAGTACCTCCTTCTTAGTGTTTGTCCCACTTGGTAGTGGAACAGGTAAACATTTTGCTGTGGTGACTGCTTATGACATGTCAAAGAGCAACAGTCCTCAGAGCATGAAAGTAAGAAACATATTTTTTTGCTGAAAACAATAATCATTTGGGATATTAAAAGACTGTGACAACATAGCAGAAGAAGAGTGGAGTACAGTCTTGTTTCCACCTTAATTTACATGCTATGATTTGCAGATGATCAAAATGACACCTGTGTGATGGTTTTTTATTTATGCCCCTGACTTCAGGAGTTATTCTTACTCCTTCCCCAACCATGACATAGGGCCTTTTTACACGACCCCTAAGATCCGCTGGCCACTTAAATTCGGACCAGAGATCTTAGGGGTTCGTCGCTCTTCCTCTGTCCCCACCCCCTCCGCACTTCCTGGTTGCTGGCTGCGTGAGGGAGGGAGAAAAAGAGAAAGAAAAGCATGCCGCTCACCTCGTTCTGCCTCAAGTCCAACCCCCTCATCTCTGTAAAAGTAGCTCTTAAAGGGGTGGGAGCCAAAAAGCAGCAAACAGAAGCGAGGAGAGCCCCGCACTCACTATCGTTGCACCGCATCAAAGATTTTTCACCTCCAAAGAGAAGGTACAAGAAAAGTGCGCTGGGTCGTGCTAAAATGGCCGGGGTCGCACTTAATTGTCTGCAAACTCTGGAGCTGGTGGGGAAACATTTTTAAGCTCCGGAGTTTGCAGCCATTTGCAGCGGAGCTTAGGGGTCGTGTATAAACGCCCTGAGCCAGTTCTAACTGTAAACCTTCAACATGTATTTCTAGCAGACCAACCCCCAAATCTCTATCTCATTCTGTTTGTTTTCACATCTTACCCCATTGCTTGACTCCACTCTTTCCCCCCATCAGTTTCCTCCTGCCCTTTTTGGGATGTTGTAACTCCTTTTCTCTCAGAGGGAAGAGGTGGCACTCAGAGCTTTCTTTCCCTTATCTCCTCACAACCTGCCTCTAATCAATTTGCTCTCCATTCCCCACATCTAATTGTGTGGAGGAACAAGCAGAAAAGGATTGGGCCAGTTTTGCAGGGCAGGGCAACCAAAGAAAGCCCGTAAGTGTTGGTATGTAGTGGGCAGGCAGAAAGGCTTTAAAGGGGCTTCTCCCTCTGTGTTGCACACGGAAGTCTTTCAGACTATCTCAGTGTTCTCTGGACATCGGGATTTCTCAGGGAACTAAGAACAATGGCTTTCTGACAATGATTGCTGCACATTTGGGAGGAGATTCTGAAAAACCAGCCAAGAATGTAATGACAGTTGGCTCAGACTAGACTATGAGAGTAATAGCACTACCCATCTTCAGCAAGAGGATGGTGGGAGGAGACTGACATTTTAAATATTAGTTAAATGAGCTCATAGACAGCTCATGATGGGAGGGAGATGAACGAGCTCTCCACCCTTCCCTAGACACTAGGTTGACCCTTGATGACAAATAACATAAAAAGCCAGCCATGTACAAGGGTGGGCGACATCAGCCTTGTTTTTGGATTTTGCAGAAGATCCACAAACTTATTTCTCTTTGGGTAGAACTGTAAGACTGCACTGCTAAACTCCCAACTAGCAGAAGTTTGTCACTAGGAAGCCCTGGATACTGTTATCCAGGCCCAGAAAGAAATGCATAGTTAATGGGGGCACTTTTGAAGGCTGTTTCAAGCTGCACTTGGCTAAGAACACAGCAGTCACAATGTTGGAGGGTATTCGGTTATTATTATTGTTGTTATTATTTAGAATATTTTTACCCCACCTTTCTCCTTGGAAAAGGACCCAAGATGGCTTACAATAATGAGAGATAATATACAGCCCAGAACATTCAAGACATATTCAAATTAAGAACAGGGAATTAAAAGAGGCATCTTAGAACATTAAAAGGTAACATTAAAGCTACAAGGAGTATGCAAAAAGAAAAAAAAGTTGGGAAGGGTGAGTGCTAGACGGCTTTTTGATATTTAGTGTCCTATTCACTTAATATCCAATAGATATTAATTTTGGCACCAAGTAAAATCCTCCTAATTCTGCAAGGGGCTTAACTTATTTTAATTATTTTAATTATTTTTGTCTGGATATAGAGTGTTTAGAAATCCATTACCACCCCCTTCTTCAAGGACTTTATGGGGCACACAGCCTGACTCTTTGACCCAGGAGGCACAGTAGGGACTTTGTGGATATTTTTAGTATCTGATTTATTTTATTTTGATATTTCAGTGTTTGTAAAGTATCCTGAAATCAAAGATTTTAAAGACTGGTACAAAGATATTTTAATGGAATCAACAAACACAGCTACCTTTTGGAAGTTATATATATTCTATATGACCAACTTCTGCTTAAGCATCAGAAGGATATATATTCTTCAGGTTCTCATTATTGATAGGTGACTTCAAGGCCAGGTCCTTCTCTCCCTTCTGATGCCTTTTTTAAGCTTAAGCAGAAGTTGGTCATATAGAATATTCCCTATAAACAACAACACAAGGCCTCTGAGAGAAACTTCGAATCAAACTCTAACTTATGCTGTGCCCCATTCATTCCTAAACAGAAGGACCACCATTTAGCCAGAAGTGTTGCTGCAGAGGCTCAAAGAGAAGCAACTTTTCGTCTAAGCATTATTTTTGTACTAAAATCTCTCAGGAGATATTGAACAGGTATTCAGGATTTACTGGTCATGTTGTTTACCTTCAGCCTCTGCTCCTTTGCAGTGCTTGACTACTGCCATACTCAGCCCCTCCGACCCATTCAGGAGAAGTATAGATGGTGGGTTGCTCAAGAATTGTGAGTCCCAACAGCCCTCTCCATTGCTGATATGACTGTGAAAAGGCATCGGAGGAGGAGAAAGTAGACCCATGGCAAGATCGGAGCCAAACTTAAAGGGCACAGGAAAATAAGTTATATTTGTTGGGCTGAACTGCAGACATAGAACTGCGGACTCTGGTACTGGATCAGGTTTGAGACTTAAAGGCAGTCAAAATGAGTGATGTTGGGAAAGGTGGAAGGCAACAGGACAAGAGGAAGACCAAATATGAGGTGGATTGACTCCTTAAAGGAAGCCACAGTGTTGAGTTTGCAAGTGGTGAGCAGAGCTATTGAAGACAGGGCGTTCTGGAGGGCATGTGTTGATGGGGTTGCCATAAATTGGGGGTGACTGGACGGCATGTAACAAAAACAAGAAAATAGGTACAAAGGAATAAGCCAAGCAGGGTAGGGCTAGTGATAAGACAAAACTACAAGTGGGCCCTCGTATAACAAATGGTTTGTATAACATAAAATCTGTACAACATAAAATAATTCTGGAGATAGGGGAAATTTGCTTAACAGAATTGTCTATGGGACAAATCCGTACAACATAAAATGGTCGTGATTAGGGATTACTCTGTTTTCAATGCATTTCTATGGGAAATTTGCAGAATTTCATTTGGAACGAATTAATTCCTTTATACAAGGTACCACTGTACTAGCATGCACATAATGTATATACTAAAATGAAGGGTTGTATATCTATAAACTGTGTATTTGATATTTAAGCATTGCGCACAGAAGGAACACTGAAATATACCACTCAATGCTATGGCAAAAGTATTATTCAAATGACATTAAAGGAAACAATGAGAAAAGGGGGTCTTGACTCAGTCTTTATAAGATAATTTTTTTCCTTATCAAAATTCTCCAGTTTACTGGCTAAGCAAACAAGCACATCCCTGAATGTACAGACTGCATCTGAACAAGCTTTCTAGATTAGCAAAGGTCAAAACCACCTGCATTAGAGGTGCACCATGATAAATTGTCCAGTCTATCAGGAGTGGGATATGTTCAAATTAAGGAACAACGGCACCCCTGAAATAGTGGCAAAGGTGCCTCCCCTCTGCTTGAACCACAAACAGAGCACCCAATGTCTGTTTTTGATTATGGGGGCCGGGAGGGGTTTTACATGTAACTCTCTGCCCCATTGTCTGAGGCAGAAGAGGGGGGACATTTTCACTCTTTCTCTGCCCCCACTTGAGATGAATGGACACTCACCACTCCATCAGCGGACAGAGATGCAGCTGCAAATATCATATGTATGGCTTTGTTTCCCTTTCCCATCTCCTTTTCTCTCAACCCTTTCTTAGCACACATGCAGTTAAAATGTTGCAGCGATTAAAGAACCGTGAGAGTAAATCTGTGCCAACTGTATTTAATTGTCTAAAGAAGCCTGCTATGATTCCAGAAAAGGTATTGCCTCTTTTGTTTGTCTTAAAATGTTCTTCTGTGCACAAGGAATGGGCAGTCTACCATCTGATAATGCTCAGTCCATCAATAGGACTTATAACAGTACCAAAGGAAATCCCTCCAGGCCTTTTAGCTCTTCAGGGAGGCTACTTGAACCACATGAACCAGCTCGGGTGCTCAGGTCACCAGGAGAGGCTCTTCTCTCCATCCCACCACCCTCACAGGTATGTCTCGTAGGAACATTCTTTCTGGAAACAAGCAAAGACCTTTCTCTTCAGGCAAGCTTTTCCTGAATTATGGACTACCATACATGGATACACAGACTTGTGTTTATCAACACTTAGAACTTTGTGCTTGCATCTCTCCTTGTGTGATTACCTTGACGCTATGGGCCTTTTCACACGACCCCTAAACTCCATGGCAAATGGCTCCCAGCTCCGGAGCTTAAAATTATTTCCCCACCAGCTCCGGAGTTTACAGATAATTAAGTGCGACCACGCCCACCTAAGCGCGTCCCAGCGCACTTTTCATGTACCTGCTCTCGGAGGGTGAAAATTCCTGATGCGGATATAACAGTAGTGACTGCCGGGCTCTCCTTGCTTCTGTTTATTCTTTTTTTGCCCCCCGCCCCTTTAAGAGATCTGAATGCAGTGCCAGGAGCAAAGCGAGATGGCAGAACAGAGGTGAGCGGTATTCTTTTCTTCCTTTTTTTTCCCTCCCCTCACGCAGCCAGCAGCCAGGAGAGCGGAGGGGGTGGGAACGCAGGAACAGCGACAAACCCCTAAGATCTCTGGTCCAAATTTAAGTGGCCAGCAGATCTTAGGGGTCGTGTGAAAAGGCCCAAAGTTATCAATTGTTAGTTCCCATTCCTCATAACTTTTTTAGATGGTCTACCGTACATGATTACTACAAATGTATACTCTTTTCTTAACTTCTCCCGTTCTCTTTTAGTTGTATGGTTGTCTTCTAATGCAGAAAGATACCCCTCAATTCCCTGTTTTTAAATGTGAACATGTGTTAATTCTACTGGACTGTATATTTTCCCTCATGACTGTAAGCTGCCTTGGGTCCTTTTCTAAGGAGAAAGGTGGGGTAAAAATACACATAAATAAATAAATAAATAAATAAATAAATAAATAAATAAATAAATAAATAAATCATACATACATACATACATACATACATACATACATACATACATACATACATACATACATACATACATACCAAAGCAGTGGAAGAAGCAGTGCTAGTCCAACCTGTTTAGCCCTCCTGAAGCAGCATGCCCTGCCCACTTTTAACACCAATTCCTTAGTCTTTCCCCCTCTCGTTAGGCTACCTGAAGGTCATTTCACACAGCCGCATAGCAGGGCCACCTCTGAAGGGAAATAAACATTTGGCTTTCTCTTTGCTGGGACAGAAACATAATGATCCCATAGAATTGCTAAGTAATGACCTTTTCATTTCTCAGGCTCACCATGGATGCTGCTGATGCATTTCTAGTTTAACACATCCTCCTAGCTACTTCCAAAATCTGTGATCTAAGCCTAGGCCTGGCTGGAAGCCATAGCTAGCTCTGTCTGTGCGCTGTCCATGTTTATTGCAGGGTGTGGTTCAAACACAATATATATTTTAAATATTTTACCTTGCCTTTCTCTTTAAAAAGACCCAAGGCAGCTAAGTTAATTAAAAAGATAATATCTAAAAGATAGCAGTAAGTATACAAATGTTTAAAAAGAAATAAATAGGCATTACATTTTTAAATGTCAATAAAATCAATACTAAAACACATTTAAAAGCAACAGAGCACCACCATCCATTTGAAAAAAATCCCCTCAGACCATCAGCCATGAAGGGAGAGGCTGCCTGAACAGAAAGGATTGCAGAAGGACAGCCAAGATGTGTCCAGAATGGCTTCCCTTGAGGGAGTTCCAGAACCAGAGAACAGTGACAGAGAGGCCCTCTCCCTTGTCCCCATGTGTGAGGGTGTTGGGACCCTGAAAAAGGACTCTTATCAGGGGACCCAGGGGACTCATAGAAGGAGATACAGCCTTTGGAATAAGCACCATTCAGGGCTTTATAGGTTAAAACCAGTACTTTGAATTATGCCTTGAAACTGATTAGCACCCAGCAGACCGATGAAGCTGTTTGGATGAACAGCGAAATGTTTCTATCTCTCAAAAAAGAAGTCCAGTAGCCATGACTCAACTTCCAGATAAACTCACCTGGATGACTGAGAATCTTCACAGACATATAACAGGGGATTTACAGTCATACCTTAGTTTATGAGCATAATTTGTCCCAGAAACATGCAAAACTCAAGATGATTTGTTCTGGGGCCCCATAGACCACAAAATCCCAAAACACACTAAAGAAGTTGGCTAGAAATCCCACCTCCACACCATGGTTTTGGTACCTGGCTGTGGAATCTGCACTGCTTCGGACTAACAACAGGATTTTACTTGGTATTTTTAATGTGAGAATAATAATAGTAGTTGTCATATGCACATTTGACTAGCTGCCCCATGACTAGAAATGGTTTGAAAAACAAGAATGTTGAAAGTAAATTAAATAAAATATAAATATAAAGAAAATAAAACCTTAACCAGCACTCCCCTTTGAAACATTCCTGGCTAATGCAAGGGAGACATCCACTCCTCTCTCCTCCCTCTGCTTTGGAAGCTGCCTGAGATGGAACATTCCAGACAATCCCCTACAATCCAAGAAGAGAGAGCCACCATTGGCTCGCTTGTGATCGTGTTACCTGCTCCAGTGTTCTATATCAAGACATTGCCTCTTGATCAAGGCAAAATTTAGAAGAAATGTTTGCTTGTCTTGCAAAATGCTCTTAAACCAAGGTATTACTACATATGTTTCCTGTAACCAGCCCCAGTCAGTAATCTGGCTGTAGCATTTTGGACATTCTGGAGGTTTTTTGTTTTTTTAGCAATTTCCAGAAGTACAGTTTGGCTTTAATGCTTCCAGCAAAATGAACTGAGAGAGTGAGAACTGGTCGAGCTTTATTGAACCAGGTAAGATTTCCCATGTGGAGAATAACCCAAAACCAAGAGCCACCCTGAAAAGAGGAGCCAATGGGCTTCAGTAGTTGAAGAATGATGGGTTAACCATCAGGCATGTGCTTAGGCTATCAACAAAGGAAAGGGGCACCATAGAGGTTTCTTCGATACTGAGTTTACCATGGACCTTAATGCAAATGGTGCACCCTTCTGTGGAGTTCAAGGCAGATTGGAGGACTTCTCTGCCGGAGCACCATTTGCCCCAACCCCTAGTTTACAGGCCAGCTTGGGAACACTCACCAGGTGTCACACCCACAAAAGGGAGAAGAGAACCAGTTTCGGGAGTGAATCTGGATACTGTCTGAGTGATGGAGAAGGAAACAGAACAAACCTCCCAGGAAGCAAAACCAGAGACTGAAGGGATTGGTTCAAAGACTAAGGCGGGAAAAGTGGAGCAGAGGGATTGGGCCCTCAAGAGAGAGGGATGATGATGATGATGATGATAAAAGAGTGACTGAAGTGGGGAAGGGGCAAATAGAGAAAAACCTAGGATCATACCTCCCGGCTGGGAGTGAGTCTGGTTAGAAAACCCCTGGACACACAAATGGGAGAGTCTAATGGTGCCCAGGGAAGAATCAGATATAAGGAGATATAAGGCAGATAGAGAAGGTGTGTTGTATTGGGGGGAGGGAGAGAGAGAGAGAGACTAAAGACTAGAAGAGGAAAATCAAGGAAGAAAGACAACAAGGAAAGAGAAAGAAGGAAGGAGGCCCATGGGAATGTACCGAACATAGCCCAAGATGGATCTGGGAGGAAGGGCTGGGCAAACGCCAGCCCCCTTGTTATTACTGTCACCACAGATGGTTTTAAAGAACATTGATGCTGGAAACCCAGATGATGGATTTCGGTGTTTAGCGCATTCTGTGGGAGTTCTAATTTGGAACCATTTATCAACCATGAAGGCAAGGATGTGAAATCAAATGTTCCTGTTAGTATATCTATCTTTCAAAATGTTGTAGCAAATAACAATACCAGTTGTGTTTTAGACAGAATCTTTATTAACTGAAAAGGAGCCAAAATTTGAAATTTTTCCTTTCAGGCTTGAACCAAACCCTCACACCACCTCATTACCTAAAGCATTTGAGTATGAACCAGTAAAAACTAAAACATGGTTGGATGTGGATAAGGATTAAAAATAAGATGGTGGTCCCTTTAGATTCATGACCCAGCTCTACCTCTCCTCACCTCTGGACTCTAAGGGAGCTACTATCTCAACTTTACACAAGTGTTAAGCTGCAGTAATGAAATGGATGAACAAAATGAAACTAAACCCAGACAAGACAGAGATGCTTCTGGTCAGTCCAAAAGGAGATCAAGGGATAGGGATGCAACCTGCACTGGATGGGGCCACCCTCCAACTGAAAAATAAGGTACACATCTTGGACTCATCCTTGAGCCTAGATGCCCAAGTCACAGCTGTGGCCAGGAGTGTGTTTGCAAAATTAAAACTGTCTTGTGAAACTTGCTCTGGTCACGATGACACATGCCCTAGTGACGTCCGGGCTAGACTACTGTAATGCACTCTATGTGGGGCTACCAATGAAAAGTCTTGAGAAACTTCAGTGGATCCAAAATGCAGCAGCCAGATTGCTGACTGGGTACAGAGATCACATTACACCCCTATTAAAACAGCTCCACTGGCTGTCAGTCAGCTATCAAGCACAATTCAAGGTGCTGACCTTGACCTACAAAGCACTATATGTCTTGGGTCCTAGCTACCTCAAAGATCAAATCTCACAGTATGAACTGACTCTCATCAGGAGAGGCCCTTGTCTCCATCCCGCCACCCTCACAGGTACGTCTTATGGGAACCTATGAAAGGGCCTTCTCAAATGCTGCACCCAGACTCTGGCACTCCCTTCCACTAGAGCCCAGGACTGCCCCATCTCTGCTGTTTTTCCGCAAACAGGCAAAGACCTTTTTCTTCAGGCAAGCTTTCCCTGAATGATGGACTACGTATTATGTGTCTTTTTATATCAATCTACCATACACAATCACATAGACTTTGTGATTGCATTAATGCAATGTTGTCGGTTAATGCTGTAGGATGTCCCTCAATTCCCTGCTCTCAGTACTTGAATATGTCTTAGGTAATTGTATTGGACTGTATATTGTCCCTCATTACAGTAAGCTGCTTTGAGTCCTTTTTCGAGGAGAAAGGTGGAGTAAAAATACTCTAAAATAAACAAAGTGAGCTTTGTAGGATGAAGTGAGGAAGAAAAGAAGTGAATTGATGCAAGAAGGGAGGGATGTGTGTGTGTGTGTGTGTGTGGGAGAGAGAGAGAGAGAGAGAGAGAGAGAGAGAGAGAGAGAGAGAGAGAGAGAGAGAAGGTTCAACTACACAGCAGGAGATAAGCCTTTTGATTCCCTGCAATTTTTTCATATCCGGTCCCTGTCAGTTCCTGTGGTTGACAGTACCTATAGCAGTGATGGCGAACCTACGGTATGGGTGCCAAAGGTGGCACTCAGAGCCCTTTCTGTGGGCACCCAACATCACCCCTTCATAGCCACCTGTATACAGGTTAAATTACTCTATTGGCACTTTGCAAAAAAATTAATGGGCTTTGAATTGCAGTTTGGGCACTCGGTCTCTAAAAGGTTTGCCATCACTGACCTATAGCCATGCAAACAACAAACAAGGATAGATGCAGAGAGGAATGTTAAACGTTTGCACAGTGCCCCAACAGTGGAAGCAAGACAACTCCCAGGCCTAATTTATTTTATTTATTATCTATTTTGAATATTTTTACCCCACCTTTCTCCTTGGAAAAGGACCCAAGGTGGCTTACAATAATGAGGGACAATATACAGCCCAGTACATTTAAGATATATTCAAATTAAGAACAGGGAATTAAAAGGGCATCTTAGAACATTAAAAGGTAACATTAAAGCTACAAAGAGCACACCAAAGGAAAAAATTCCATTGTGCAGGATGGAAAACACTGGTGTTCTTATGAAATCAGGCAATGCAGTCATGTGTGGTAATCTATATAAAAGCCACATACTGTACTGGGTTGTCTCTCATTCAGGGAAAGCTTGCCTGAAGAGGAAAGTCTTTGCCTGCTTCCAGCAGAGATGGGGCCGTCCTGTGACAGATTGTAAAAACCTCCTCCTTGTGTAGGAACCCATTTAGAATATTTGTTTATTGTGGATGTTATTGAGACAGTGTACACATTTTGCAACTTGATGAGTGGCACCTGGCTCATCTAATGCAGTGTGCCCCAGACCAGCAATGAAGAGGAAGGTCACAATTTTCACACGGACAGCATACTTGCTCATCGTCAGCCCATGTGTGATTTCTGTGCAATGCCACCCACTAGACTGCATACATGGGAGTAGAACAAGTAGCATTATAATAAGTGACATAATACCAAGTGAAATACTAGCAACACTGTAACAAGTCTAAGCCAGGAGCAAAATTTCAAGGTCTATACCTCTTAGGAGGATTACAAAGATAATGTTGGTATCCTTTGGAATCCAACGTGAGAAGGATGGGTTGTTGTTGAATGCTAAAGTCATTTCTATCATGCATACTGGGAGTAGTAGAGTAACAGAAATAATGCCTAATCTACAGAATTCCAGGCAAGCTGGCTCTTTTGACTTGGGGTGGTTATGAAATTGGCCATTTACCCCACACTGTTTTGGGCAATGGAATAGGGAGAAGTGTTCTGCTTATATACCACCCCATACCACTTCAAGTAGTCTGTGGGCGGTTAACAGTTTTAATTACAGTATGCCGGCTACACATTGCCCCCCCCCCAGCAAGCTGGGTACTCATTTTACCGACCTCAGAAGGATGGAAGGCTGAGTCAATCTTGAGCCTGCTACCAGGGATTGAACCCCAGGTCATGAGCAAAGTTTTACCTGCAGTACAGGCATTTAACCACTGCACCAAGGGGCTCCTAAATCTTTAATTTCTGAAAATCTGGACTGCTTGCAGTTCACTGAGGTTGATGTTGCCTTCAGCACTCCATGGCATAGTTGTGTGAA
Source organism: Phrynocephalus forsythii (assembly GCA_029282475.1). Taxonomy (NCBI): domain Eukaryota; kingdom Metazoa; phylum Chordata; class Lepidosauria; order Squamata; family Agamidae; genus Phrynocephalus; species Phrynocephalus forsythii. The sequence continues at coordinate 5,731,248 of JAPFRF010000011.1, forward strand.
AAGGAGTTCAGCCAACAAAAACAAGGACCATTAAAATCTGTTACTTTAAAATATTTAAACATAATTAAAGCAAAACACTGAAGGGCTATAAAGAAGAGGGTGGCAGATGCTTTCAAAAAAACAACCTTTTGTTGATGAACCTGCAGCTTTAGAAGGGGATTGCTTGAAAATGAAATGACAGCTGCAGTCAAAGCAGTTGCAGGTGATAAATCATCAGGAGCAGCTGAAATACCAATAGCACTAAATCAAGCTACACAGACACCCTATCTATAAAAACTGTAAAATATGCCACAAAGATGGAACACAATAGAAGGGCCCATTGACAGAAAATGTTAAATATACACTCCAATACCAAAGAAAGGCCAAGCCAGAGAGTGCGATAACAATTAAACTATTGTAAACTTCCCATGTGAGCTGCACATTCAATCTTGACGGATTTTGGAAGCTATGCAGGGTCAGCCCTGGTTAGTACTTGGATGGGAGACCACCAGGGAATACCAGGTGCTGTAGGTGCCTGGAGTAGGAACTGGCAAACCACTCCAGTATTTCTGCCAAAAAAACTCCATGGACTAGAGTCACGAAGGGTCGGTCACGACCATAATGACAAAACATACAAACTTCCCATGCAACCAGATGCTGCTCAATATTTTATAATAAAGATGTAAAGAGATCCTGACAAGTGTCAGGTGTTCATGCTGGATTCACAACGGGCACAAAATGGTGCTTTCCACCAAATCCATGTTTTAGACCTGCCATGACAGTTGCACATAGAAAAGAATCTAAGTTGTGTAACGGGACGTGCTCCTAAGGTGGGCTCGTCGCCGACCTGGACCAGGACAGCAACCTCACCTCTAAAATTTAGTCGTGGGGTCGCCCTCCTTTCCCTACCCCACCACTATAATACACCACTACTTCGGAGTATTCAATCAAACCTCTTTTCCCCCCTCCCCCTCCCGCCTGGACTGGGCAGCGCTAACCGTCCTTTAAAGCCTTTTCCCTCGAGGGCCTCCCAAGGGCGTTCCGGAGAGGGCACCTCGGCAGGCGGGGGTGTACCCCTCCTTGGGCAGCGCACAGGCCCGCCTAGCGCGGAACTGGGGTTGGGGGTTGGAAGGAGGAGGGCGGCGCAGCCCCGGATCCCGAAATCCAGGTTCCACCACCACCACCACCACCGCCGCCAGCAGCAGCAACAGCGCCGCTGGCCCATCGGCGGCGGAGGGCACCTCGCCTCCCCCCCCCTCCTCCTCTCCATCCCGAGCCCGGCGCCGTCGGGCCAGCCCAGCAGCAGCAGCAGCAGCAGGAACGCCGACGACCCTCCCCTCTGCCTGGGCGCGCCTCCTTCCCCGCCGTCCTTCGGCTGGGCTGGGACTTGTGGTGGGCGGTGGGGGGGGGGGCGAGGCGAGGGAGGGAAGCCAGGAGGAGGCAAGCCAGCCCGCCCGCCCGCCCGCCAGGAAGGAGGAGAGCTGCAGGGGCGGCGGCGGCGGCGGCGGCGGGGAGGAGCTGCCGTCGGCCGGCGGGCGGAGATCCCGTCGCCTTCCCTCCCCCCCCCCGCAGTCCCAGGCATCCGCGCGACCCTCCGGCTCCCGAGCGCGGACAAGGAGCAGCAGCAGCAGCAGCAGCGTTGCCTTGCTCGCCTGCAAGAATCCGGACGAGGGGCGCCGCCGCGGGAGCCAGGGAAATGGTGAGCGGGGTGGGGATGGGGGCGCCGGGATCGGGCCCGGTGGGGGAGAGGCGAGGGGAGCGCCCAAGTTTTCGTCTCCTTTTCTGCACCACGACGCCTCCCCCAGTCACCCTTTTCCTCTCTTCTCTCCCTCTCGCAGTTGGGGAAGAGCCTGCTCGCCTTCGCCCTCCTGACGGGGGTCGCCGCCTCGGGGCTCCGGACGGAGGTAGGAGATGCAGCCCCCCCCGCGCGCCCTCCCAGCGGCGGCGGAGGGGGGGCGGGCGGCTGGACGGGGGGGGTGCGGTGAATCGCGCCAGAGGCTCGGGGCGCCCGGGTTTTTCGGCCGGAGTCTGGCTCTGGGAGGGAAGGGAGGGAGGGAGGAGGCGGAGGGGGGGGGTCTGGGGTGCATTCCAGGCACCGGTCCCGGCGGCAGGCCTCTCCAGGCCACGGCTGCCTCCTCCTCCTCCTCCTCCTCCTCCTCCGCCCGCCGGGTGAGCCGCCTTGCCCTCCTGGCTCGGGCGAAACAAAAGCGGGAGCCAGCGACGCGGGATGGGGCGCCGGGATAACGGTCAGACCGGGATCGGGAGCAAGCCATGGCCCGATTTCACTGGGTGGGTTTTTCTTTTGGGGGGGAGGAGGGGAGGAGTAAAAAGTTTTACTAAGAAATGACGCCTATCGTCGCTTTTCTTTGAGGAACGCTCAATGCAAAGTTTACAAAACCGAGTATTTCAAGTTTGCGGTAAAGTATCCCTGCACGTTTCAGACAGCAGCGAGATGGAAGGATCTGGGAGTGAAATAAGGTCTAATAAGAAAGTGTTAACTTTTGTAAGGCTTTTTTAAGTATGCCAATTTTTAAAAATCTGCTATACACCCTACTTCTGAAACCAAAGGTGGCTATTTTATATATACGTGTGTACACACACACACACACACACAGAGAGAGAGAGAGAGAGAGAGAGAGAGAGAGAGAGAGAGAGAGAGAGAGAGAGAGAGAGAGAGAGAGAGAGAGAGAGAGAAATGACGGAATGGTGCCTGAGTTTCTCAGAGTTGCAGCTTCTCCAAAAGTGAGGTCATGGGCAAAGTATTTGATAATTGTGGCTGAAAAATGTGGTAACGATTTAATGCAAAATAAACTCTGGCTGCTTTGGGACAAAATATGTATTATGAAGACTGGAGGTCCCCAGTGTGTTCCTCCTTGCCCTCTTCCTTCCACATAGTCCCCCCTCCCTTATTAATAGCAGATGGAAAACTCCACCCTAGACTATTAAGATTTAGTTCTAAGTAAAAATAAAGCAAAGAGAGGGTGCCCCTCCATATGCATGTCTCCCCATCTGCCTTCATTCCACAACCATGAAACCCAGACCTCTTAAACTTGCCATTCACAGAAATGGGACATTTATGATGTGCACCTGGTATTTATTTGGCTTTTTCAAGTGGATTAATTAAAGTTGGTTAATTTGTAAGTTTCAACCGCTAGGTGACAGGCTTCCATAAACAGCAGGATGCTGCGGTCTGGCATTCCACATTAATTTCTCTGGAGGGCTTCTCAGCAGTTCCTCTCTGAAACAAAGGGCCATTCTCACGAACATATACATTTTTGAGGTGCATTGTGTTCCACTGACAACCTTGGGATATGCAGAATGGATGTTTCTATGTGGATCTGCAAATCTAAAAATTCCTTTCCTCTACTATACTCTGCTGCCTAGATGCCTTGAGCACATGCGATCTCGCCTGATTTCGGAAGCGAAGCAGGTTTGGCCCTGGTTAGTACTTGGATGGGAGACCACCAGAGAATAACAGGTGCTGTAGGCGCCTGGAGTAGGAACTGGCAAACCACTCCAGTAATCCTGCCAAGAAAACTCCATGGACATGGGGTCACAAAGAGTCGGTCACGACTGTAATGACACAACACACACACACAGACCAGTGTTGGCAAATCCATGGCACGGGTGCCAAAGCTGACACGCCAAGCCCTTTCTGTGGGCATGAGACATCGCCCCGTCACAGCCACGGCACTTCCCCCTCCACTCGGAGCGCGCCACTGTGCTCCATGCAGAGAGACGGGCAAAGGGAGGGCAGCAGTTTGTGGGCTCTTTTGTAGCCCCAGTTTATTCTCCAGCCACACCGCTTTTGGATACACAGATTGGTGTGGCTGGCAGGCAAACGGGGGCTACAAAGGAACCCACAAACCACTGCCTCCCATTTGCCTGGCTTTCTTCATGGAGCTATTTCGGCAATCTCGAAACGGCTCTGTGAAGACAGCCAGGCGAAGGGGAGGCAGCAGTTTGTGGGCTCCTACAAAGAACTGGAGTACCACTGTATTCAGGTTAAATTGCCGTATTGTCACTTTGTGAAAAATAAGTGGGTTTTGTATCACAGTTTGGGCACTCTGTCTCTTAAAGGTTCGCCATCAGTGGTATAGGACAGTGTTGGCGAACCTATGGCATGGGTGCCAAACGTGGCACTCAGAGCCCTTTCTGTTGGCACATGACATTGCCCCTTCACAGCCACCTGTATTTAGGATAAATTGCTCTATTGGCACTTTGCAAAAAAATAGTGGGTTTTTAATTGCAGTTTGGGCACTCGGTCTCTAAAAGGTTTGTCATCACTGTATAGGAGAACCCAAACTGGAAGGGACTCTGCTCAGCTCATTCACTGGTTCCAGTTTGCCCCCGATTTCCCTTCCTTACCATCAGGATATATTCAGTTTGTTAATTTGGGGTTTTAAAAGTATGGGGGGTCTTATACATGGCGGCATCTTATAGATGGAAAAATATGGTACATTTGCAATGGCTGAGTAACTCAATAGCCCAGTCGGTGTCAAGGATGCTTAAAGAAATGAGTGGCTTGTCAGTCCTGTCTGTGAGCATTTGCTGACATTCAGCCAAGCAGACCAAACCACATAGATGTATTGGTGCCAAGTGTGCCAGGAGTAATTTTTTTACCAAGGGGGAAGAGAAGAGTGGGCAGCCAAACCCTTCAGATTTCCAATCAAGGTCTACCTTAACTGCAAGTATAAAGCCACATCTTCAAATGTACCTTCAATTACAACTAAGAAATGTGCCTGGCAAATCCATCTGCCATGAACCTTTGGAACTCTAAATTCTCTGCGTTATCAAAAAGACGTAGGTGCAAGCTTGATGAGCTGGGTCCTGATCCACAAAAGCTAGCAGTGTATGCATTTTGTTAGTGGTTTATAAATATATCACCCACTTCTGTATTTGGAAGCTCACAGGAATCATTATTACGAGCTGTATGAAATCTCAGTGGGCTGTTAAAACTACAAAGCTATACTATTGCTGTCCTCTTTCTTATGCTTTCTGTGGCAACATTGTGGCCTAGATGTAGAAATCCTGGCCAGGTACTCTACTGGTGTGAACTGACTGCCACAATATTTACCCACTTGTGGAAGTAACTAAGAAAAGCAGCAAGGGGCATTCGCTGTTGAGTCGTCTTTAGAAAATAGATAGAAACTAAATTACAGCATTAGAAGGTTGAGCAAAGTTTGGCCTTGCAGCTGTTTTAGATTTAATTCCCGTCAAACTAGTGATGAGGAACGCTGAGAGCTGTGATCCAGCAACAACTGGAAGGGTGTTCTCCTTTGTGAGCATGTGTACAAACTCATACACGTTCTGAAGACATGTTGACAATGATTATAGGGGGTGGTGTTTCATTTCTACCCTGTCTTCATATTACTTCCTAGTGTTCATGGTAATGTGGGTACAGTACAGCTCATGCTTCAACCAGCATAAAATATAATATAAACAACTATAAAAACATTTATAGTATATCACTGAAGGGAGTACACCCCTCACATTTCATAAATATTTTAGTATATCTTTTCATGTGACAACACTGAAGAAATGACACTTGGCTACAATGTAAAGCAGTGAGTGTACAGCTTGTATAACACTGTCAATGTACTGTCCCATTAAAATAATGCAACACACAGCCATTAATGTCTAAACCACTGGCAACAAAAGGGAGTACACCCCTAAGTGACAAGGTCCAAATTGGGCCCAAGTAGCTGTTTTTCCTCCCTGGTGGCATGAGACCCATTAGTGTCACAAGATCTCAGGTATCAAGGGGGAAGCAGGTGTTATCGCTCTCACCCTCACATTTGGTGTTATCACTCTCGCTCTCTCAATGGTTGATCTCTGTTGCATGTTTAGTCACACAAAGTATTGCAAAGCATGCAACATATCAAAATGTCAACAGTGATTTCTTAACTTACTTTGTCTCGAGAAGCTACATCATTTGAGTTGCATCAGTATAATTAGGCAAATACCGATGGGATTTTTCTAATTTTTATGTATGCGTGTGTGAGAGAGACTGTGGACCAGTGTGCCTACTGTGTAGCTACCATTTGAATGTAGTGGCAAACGGAATGAACATGGGCATCAGGGACAGAAACAGTAAAGATATTTTGAAGGCACTAAATCTGCCAGCCAGTCATGGATTGCTCTCAAAGTGTTAGAGTAGCTTGTGGAGGCAAAGTAATTCGAGAAACTGTCAAAAGGACTCAAATCTTGGTTCCCAGCCTCTGAAATGCTTGTGTGTGCTTTGGGCACCAGCCACTTTGATGCTGCCAGGAGCTCTGCATGATGTAATGTTTGGCAGAGGGGTCTTTATGATCCTTTTCATTTCTTCCTTCCCTCCATTTGCTTTTATGTTTCTTTTACTTTGTTCCTTAAAAAAAGACACAGAGAGCACTTTGTGTGTATAGAAAATAAAGCATATGCGAGAGAATGATGAACAAATTAATGGAGGAGAGGCCGATCCATGTGTACTAATCCCCACAGTTCAATGGAACATCCAGTAGTGATAGGTGAAGTACTTGATACATTTACTAGTTTGGGGAACAAATTAAAAAGATACTGTATTGCTGTCACTCCTGGGCCCTACTTCTAGGCCTGAGGGAATGTCTGAGGAGAATGTGCCAAATGATATGGATACTGGGTCTGACCCAACATTACAGTTTTTATATTTAGCCTCTGATGGTCTGTCAGGTTTGTGTCAGGTTTGGGTTCATGCTCTTCTTGTTGGTGCTGCTGATTGAGTCCCAATCGGCATCATAATCAGCATCAGAACCTTTTGTTGACATCAAACGGGTAGACATTAATATAAATAAATAATTGATACATGTGATTAGAAAAGGTATGTACCCAGTTAAATTATACAAAGCGAAAATGTGAAGCAAGAGGCAATATAACGAATCACAGAGTGACAAAATATAGTGCTTTCGTTATAGAGTATTTGGTCCCAATCTTGAGCTTCTCTCGTAACACTAAAAATAGCAGGAGGAGGCATTCCATGGTAAGCCAGTCTCTTCATGTTGTTTTAGGAATGACAACAAGAACCATACTCATTCTGTTGGAGGCCTGGGACGATTATTTACTCTAGTGTATGGCTTAATGAACAAGGGAATGTAATTTCCCAAATGGTGGTCATTAGATTTTTTAAAAATGTCATATCTTGCAAACATCTTTTGTTAGAGGTCTGAGACATTTGAATACTACATTTCCATGCTGTAGAATTACTTTAACCATTCTGGATGTATTTCATGCCCTATGTTTCTAGGGAGATGTATAAATATTTCCCTTTCTGAATCTTTTAGCTGCCCATCGGATGTAATCACTCACTATTGAAGTTAAATTCAGATTAAAATAAAGGGCTCCATAGTTATATTGAGAAGAAGATCAAAATGCTGTTGGGTAATGGGAAGAGGGGGAATTGTAGAGTGAATGTAGAAAAGTACTCATCAAGTAGAGGCCAACCTCATTCTGTCAAGAATTATTACTACTTACCAGTACAGTAACTGATTTCTGGTTGTTTCTCTCTGGCTGCATCATGTTGAGACCAGGTTTGCTGTACATCATCTAGAACTGTATGTCAACCAGCCTTTCTTGAGATCCCTGCAGTCTCCTGAAGTTTGATTTCACCTTCCTGCCAGGACAGGAACATTGTCTTTTAGGATTCCTTTCTACTTTGAGAGCTTCCATCCAGGGCTTACTGGGATTTATGCCATAAATTTACTGATGCTAACTGTCTGCCTGAGTGGGGTTTTTAATGGAATTGTTGTACCTTATTGCCTTGTGTGTGTGTGTGTGTTTCTTTTGTTTACCATTGTTTAGTGAGGTATTTCCTTGGTCCTTTTAAAGTACAGTATTTGTATAATTGTTGTTAGCCGCTTTGGGTCCTTTTTAAAGAGAAAGGCAGTGTACAAATAAATAAATAAATAAATAAATAAATAAATAAATAAATAAATAAATAAATAAATAAAGTTTTGCCTGACTTGCTAGAAAGGTCTGCAGCATTACTTCTTGTATCATAAGACATATCTGGCATAATGTATAGCATGTCCATATCCTACAGGATTTAGCGGAAATCACTCTTTCTCTGTGAGCTGATCCACAAAACATGCTTGGCTATGTGTTTTCCCATCATTTTCCCATCATTTTTAAAATTGTTTTTATTTTTTCAAGGCAAAACCGCTTACTGTACTTTTCAAACAACTACTGTACTGTATTTCCATCAAGTTTGTTGCCCTTCCTCTTTATCCTCCCCCTCCCCACACCCCAGCAAGCAATACTTTAAATTCTCCCCCATATTATACAATATCAAAGCATGGTGGAAAAGATTAGCCCATTTCCCATTCTCAGTCTTTCCTTTTAACCATTCTATATACTTTTTCCCGTGTTTTCCCCATCATTATCTCAGTGCAAACCAATCCACTGGAGCTATTGGCAGGTTTAAAGGCTACAGAGAAGATAATAGCTCATTTCCCTTCAGCCAGAGGGAGAAGGCTTCTGCCTGAGAACCAAAGATGGAAAGAAATGAAATGCATTCTCTACACTGTAGAGTCTACAGTATGTACTTACTATAGATTGTGACAGTGTAATTTTTTTGTACCACTGGGCAGAATCCTCTTCAGCAGGTATGCAAATATACACTATAACTTTCAGAGACCACTTGATAATGGGGCGGTTAAAAAAATTCTGTAAATAAATAAATAAATAAATAAATAAATAAATGGTCCCAAGTTAAGAAATCACCAGAGACACATATAGTCTCTCAACTTAGTATGCAACAAATAATGCTTATTTATTTATTTATTTATCTATTTATTTATTTATTGAGCTTATATACCACCCGTCTTCCCGGGGGAACTCCGGGCGGTTTACAACAAAAGGAATATAAACAAAAACAAACAACAAATAAACAATTTAAAAACAGGAATAATCAAACAACACAATAACAAGGGAGAGGCTCGGGTACGGGTGGAAGTCTTCCAAGCCTCTCTGGGCGTGGCCACCTGCAGCATGTGCGCCCGCGACAACCTGGTCAGTCAGGCCGATGTTGACTGCTGGTCGATCCGCTCTGCCAGGTAGTCAGGTCCCAGGCCATGGAGGGTTTTATAAATTAAAATCAAGACCTTGAATCTGATTTGGGATGCAACGGGAAACCAATGCAGACGAGCCAGGACTGGGGTGATGTGGTCGAACCGGCGCACACCCACCACCAGCCTGGCCGCCGCATTTTGTACCTGCTGCAGTCGCCGAAGAAGAGTCAAGGGCAACCCCATGTAGAGCGCGTTGCAATAGTCTAGTCTTGAGACCACCAGCGCTTGCACAACTGTCCTGAGGGAGTCCCCATCTAGGTAGGGATGAATCTGGGCTATGCGACGGAGATGGAAAAAGGCAGTCCTGGACACAGCGGCCACCTGGGCTTCCATAGTGAGCGCCGGGTCCAGGACTACACCCAGATTCCGGACACTGTCCGAAGGCCGGAGGGAAACGCCCTCCAAGGTAGGAAAAGGGCCTCCATAGCCAGATGGGGAAGTCCCAAAGAACATAACCTCAGTCTTCTCGGGGTTGAGTTTGAGTCTGTTGGCCCTGGTCCATTCCATGACTGCGCCCAGGCACTGGTAGAGGGTCTGGACAGCCTCATCTGCAGCGGTGGAAAAGGAGAGATAGAGCTGCGTGTCATCAGCGTACTGATGACAGCAGACTCCAAATCTTCTTATGACCTCTGCCAATGGCCGTACATAGATGTTGAACAGCATAGGGGAGAGGGATGACCCCCCTATAGTGATCACAGTGTAAGGCAGTTTGCTGGCAAAAGATACACCACTTGTGTTATGCTATTTTAATTAGGCAAGAGGGTTTGGCATTTGGGTTTTAGTCAGAGTTTAATCATTCAATTATAGCATCAAATGCATGACAAAATTTGGTCCTAAGGGTACAACTACACAGTGTGGGAATTTGGGTGTTTTTTTAAAGTGGCCATACAGGGAGACAAGAGAAAAGGGTTTTTAGCTGTTTGCAGTTCTATTGAGGCCTGTTGAGGTGCACTTAAAAGGAACTGCCCAACAAGCTGTAACAAGGGTTTCCCTTTCTGGTTTCTTCATCTCGTTAGCCTTTGTGTGTGTGCGTGTGTGTTTAGATGCCCTGGTGGAAGAGTGTTGGCATAAAGACTTTTAAAAAAAATATTGCCAGCTTTGCAAGCTGAGAGAAGCTGAGAGAAGCTTTTGCTTTGCCCTTCCCAGTTAAAGGCAAAAGGAAAGTACAGTACTGCTGAGATTTTCCAAGAAAACCGCGAGCTATAAAATGCAAATTTACAGGATGATTTGCATTTCCCTTTATGTTGTATGATTGATGGAAGAAAATGTAAATTAGCTCATCCCAAGCCTGTAGCTTTTCTCACATTTTCCCCAGTGTAGCTGTACCCTAAGAGTTTGATGGGAAAATGTGACATAATTAAAATAGGGTGTTGTTCATAGGTCATATTGCTGAGGCAAATAATGCGGAAAAGAGAAAAGTCAACTGGTCTCAAGGAAGCCGGGGGGGTGTGCATCAGGCAGAGGGCTGTTAAAGAGAGGCATTGCTCTTTCAGTGTCTAAAAGTACCTCTGTTTCAAAAACATATGAAGCCAATCTCACAATTGTGTTTATTACAGTGGTCCCCCGCCCTTTCGTGGGTCATATACTGCGGTCCGGCTATATCGCGGAACTGCAGTATATGAAAAAAAGGCCCCCTAGGGTAAGGGGGGAAAGTCCTGTTTCAAGCCTCCTATGCTTACCCCAGGACTGGAGCTGCCCCGAACAGGCCTGTGAGGGCCTTCCTGGGCCTTCTGGAGGCCCCAAAAGTGCCTTCCTGCGAAACTGAAGTGACTTCTGGATCACTGAAAATCATTTCTGAGGCCTCCGAGAGCCTTTCTGGCCTGTCAGAGGCCTCAGAAATGATTTCTGGTTTAACCAAAAGTCACTTCTGGTTTGTCGGGAGGCCCTTTGGGGGCCTCCAGAAGGCCTGTTCAGGGTAGGGCCAGGCTGGGGGTAAGTACAAAAGCCCCCCCATCCCCCCCAGGCCTCAATCAACTTGCATCCGCATATTGCGGATTTTCAATTATTGTGGGTCAGGTTAGGTCCCTAACCCCCGCAATAGGCTGTAATGTTGTTTCTCATTTGTTTTTACTACTGGCTATCTACTGTTTTAATATTATTTCTGTTTCATTCTTTTTAAATATTGGAATAATCTGTTTTATCTCTCAGTATTGGTTCGTAACAAATAAAATGTTGGATCAGTTTTAGCAGAAAGATAGCAAACAAACAGACAATGTCCCTCATAGGATGGCTGGCTGAGTGAGTTGTCAGTCTGATAGACATGCTTCTAAGGAACCATTCCTTTTAGTCAGTGGAGGAAGCACATACACTGATGCATCAATTCTGTGATTATTACTTGGAGCCTTATCATCATTTTTGAGATCTGTCCATGACTTTTTGCAGCAGGATGGGTACTTGAGCTAGAGTGTCCAAGTAGTGCCAGTAATAACCACCACCACACCCAACCAATGTTCCTGTAATTTTTATTTCCCCTGTGCAGGAGCCTTGTCTATTTGACTGCAGGGGGCAGGGGGCAGTCTTTCAAGTAAACCGGAATTGACTTGGGCTGCAGCAATGGAGCTTTGCACTCAGACATCTTAGAAGGGCGTTGCATCCAACTATACTTGTAGAGAAGGCCTACATATTTGGGCTTCTTTGTAACATCTTAACCTCCCCTAAACCACAGTTTTTTTTATACTAGTAGCACATATGTAGGTGCCAATTATGTCTGCATAGAAGTGAACTTGCACCTCCTGAATGTGTGGAGATATTTTTACTTTAACTCTCCTGGTATCTTTTTTATGTCAGAACTGTTTAAAGACATTTGTCCACTGAGTTAATAGTATGCCCCAATTCTATCTTAATTTTTAGCCTGGAATGTTGACAACGCTATGAATAAATTTTGTTTTGTTTTAAAATTGGCTGTTTGTTATCCTGGCTCACATTGGCTTTCAGAAGTTCTGTGTAGTTTTTGGTCCAGTGGAGTTGCCTAGAAGTGAAGCTGGGGAGGTAAGTTTAGATTGCTAGTTCTTTTACATGTTAATTAATATACTGCAGAGAAACTCTGTAACACAGCCAGATAAATTTGATCTTGCATTGACTTTGGTTCTGTTCCTTGGGAAAATGTCAAGACAATTGAACTGGAAATCAGAGCTGCTAGAGAGAGAATGAGAGAGAGAGAGAAAGAGAATACATTTGTACTAAATGTTCAGAAATTCAAACTGTTCCAGATACTGGGTTGATGTTTTTGGGATTTCTGTGGGGTGGTCTTGTGTCACTCTGGAGCTTTTGATATTTGAAGGAGTACGTTGTTTCAGAAGAGTTTCTATAAATTTTCAGCCTTTATAGAAAATTAATTTGTTTCAGACAATGAACCAAGGTTCTTATTAAATTATTCCCATTATGGTTAATTGCTAACTCAGCTTCGAGCATTGATTGGGAGATGCAGAAAGAGCTTATGATTTAATATTTGCTAGAAGAGAATTTCACGTAAATGGGAAAACAGGGCAGGGAGCAGAATGATTCCACCTGAAGAATTTTGGAAATGTGCCTGGGATGCAACATGATATCATTGTCAGAGTGACCACATCCAAAGTTGAAACAGCCATCATGATCTCTAGCGTCTGATAGGAGATGAACAAGAAGCAGCTGCACATTGAAATGAATAGAAAGGCCCAGTATTGGATCTTGCCTTGTCTGAGCTACAACAGGCTCTTTCTGGCAACAGAAAATGCTACTGCTGGAATTCCAAATCCTAATATTCCACCTTGCATTATCTCAGCTATATTGCCTTATACATGTTTGCAGTTTTCTCTCTTTAAAGGAATTCCATTCTACTTACAAAACTGGGGAACAATGTTTTCCTTTGCAGTCACGTCCTTGGGGAAGTTCCTGCTGTTCTTTAAAACATCCCCATTTCTGATGGATTCAGCCATTGTGACCTTGAAATGCTGGCTTTGGGGGCTGGCCCCATTCCAATGGGCATCGCCTCTTTTCTCCCTAGAGGTATATATTTTGCAGCTGTTTGACTAAGAGGCTGTGAGAGCCAAGAAAATGTACGATGGGTGGAATTCTGTGTCTGGCTGGTCTCCAAATCTGGAACAGGGTGGAGAAAAAAAATTGTGACATGCAGAGAAAAGTTTGTCAACATGGAATGTTTTAAACCAACACTTTTATGGGGTGCTTAGACTGACAGGTGCTAATCCATTTTAATTCTGTTCTCTTGAGCAGTTGTGTGAGGGAGGGCACTGGCGTGAGTCTGACTCCACCTGAGGCCAGAGATAGGGAAACAAATACTGTAGACAGCCCTTCATGACACTTGATGATTCACATTAATGTTCATATGCATTCACAGACTGCGTTTGATTTGGCCCTTCTGTCTTCGAATAATTGTGCAGTGTCATGTAAATTCTGACTGATGGTGACCTTTTCTAAAGTTTTTTGGATACAGGATATTCTGAAGTAGAATACGGCACCATTTCCTTCTTTGTGGAAGGGGTAGCTCATCTCCCAGGTGCCATTGTGGAGAACTTCTGGCTCCATGATTACAGAAGAGAGTAAATAAATTACAGCTGTTTTCTATCTTGGGAGATGACTAATTGCACCTTTAACGTTTACTCATTGACACCACAGATGCTTTTTCTCTCCAGCCGTTTATAAGTCTAGAGAGCACAGCTTAACGTGTTTGATTTCATGTTTTCCGTTCCATGTTTTCCCTCATATAGTGACGCATTTTGGACTGCAGATTAGGAAGAGGTACAGTATTGTTCTGTTGAGAGCAGAATTCCCACCTGAGGTTGCATGAAGCCACCCCCAGTTAAAAGGGCAATAAAAAGAAAAGAAAGAGCCATGAACAACTGGGGTGTTCCTTTATAAGCTAAACTAAAACTCAGTGCATTTTATATCTGTGTAGAACAATAAAATACTGTATATGGCCTTTGAAGAAAACAATTGTTCTTTTGTCCAGGATAAGAAATGGCTACTTTACGTGGTGAAGCTTAGTGTGGAGGCTTGGGTCCCAAGATCTTGCATATGGGCCCTGGATTCCATGCCCTGCCTCCTCCCACAGGCTCACTGTCATAGACAGCACCATGGGCCTCCTTGCCCCGCCTCCTCCTCTGCGTGGGCATGCCCGAGCTAAACCTGTGGGCCCGAACCTCCAAATCATGCTGAACCACATTGGGTGCCCTTCTCTTCCTGGGATAGTTCACAGACTAGTCCACGCCCCGCCCACTACCCAAAGGTCTCTGGGCGGCTCAGTTAAGACATAAAATATCAATAAATAATTAAAACAACAGCAAAACCTTATACTAAAATCATCACTAAAATTGCCATCAAAGGAACCCAGTCTATGTTGTATCAATTAGGGGATTGGACAGATTCCTAGAGGAAAAGTCCATCACGGGTTATAAACCATGATGGAGCCCAAACCTCCAAAGATGCAGGCTGATATCCTCATGCGCTCCCAAACATCTGGGTGCCCCGCTCTTACAGGGATGGGCCTTTGGCCTGATCCAGCATGGCTCTTCTTATGTTCTTATGTTCTTATGTAATTAAAAAACTTCTGGAACAGGAAGGTTTTTACCTGGCGCCAAATGTCATCAATGTTGGCGCCAGGCGGATCTCACTTGGGAGGGCATTCCAATTGGGTCCCGGTGGTCCCTCTCACCTCCTTGAGGGATGGCTCATGGCTGATCTTAAGGCTTTATGGAAGGAGGCGGTTTTGTTCTCTCTGAAGGCATGTGAAGGCTTTTGATTTTGTTCCGGGGTTCAACACAGCTTATATATGTAACAAATGCAAACGAATGGCCCTTTTAGAAGAAAAAGTTAGGGACCTGAAGCAGCAAGTAGCCACACTGAAGGCTATGTATAAGAGATGATGAAGCATACATCCACAGAACTCTTGAGCTCCTGAGGGCCCTGGAGAGGGAAGAAAACCCAAGCCAAGCAGTGGAAGAGAGTGCTGAGGTGTGTACCAACATAGTGGATGAAACACAGTGGAAAAGTTTCGCTGTTAGAAGCAGGAGAAGGAGAAGGCAGTCTTCACCTGTGGAATTGGAAAACAGATTCCAGATTCTTGAAGAGGAGTCTGCCAGACATCCTGCAGAAGAGGCCCCACTGGAGGACATGAGGAGGGCTGAAGCACAGCAAAATACAGTCATTGAACCCACAGCCTACAAAAAGAAGAAGATGAGAGTAGTTTTAATAGGATACTTCCTCCTGTGTGGAATGGAGGCTGAAATATGCAGGGGAGATCCATGGATTTGCCAGGTATGCTGTCTCCCTGCAGCTCGGATAAGGAAGGATTGTCATTACAGTACTCATAAAACCCACAGATACATATCCCTTTTTTCTGGTCCTAATGGGCACAAATGGCACAGCCAAGAGGAGCTATGAAGAAATCACATCAGACTTCAAAGTTCTAGGAAGGAAACTCAAGGACTTTGGGGCCTAGATAGTCTTCTTATCCATCCTTCCATGCCTAGGAAAAGAAAAAGGAAATACTCCGCGTGAATGACTGCCTACGAAAGTGGTGTCATTACGAGAGATTTGGGTTTTGTGTCCACTAGCTAAGCTTCCTGCAACAAGGACTAGTAGCAAGAAATGGCTTGCATCTAACAAGGCCTGGGAATAATGGGGTTTGGCCACAGCCAGAAGAACTTCACCAAAAGGGCTTTAAACGGAATTGGACGCAGGAGGGAGATGCAAGCACAGAGTTAAAGGTAGATGAAGCCCTATGCACAATAAGAAGAAATGGACCAAACTGTTCAAATGAGAGTAAATAACAAAGTTGCCCTTAACAGTAATATTCATTAAAATGTACAAACACGGCACAAATCACACAATCTCTGGTGTCTGTATACAAATGGCAGGAGTATGGGAAACAAACAGGAGGAACTGGAAATTTTAGTTCAGGAGGGCAAATACGACTTGACAGGAATAACTGAAACCTGGTGGGATGACTCCCATGACTAGAATACAGCAATTGAAGGATATAAATTATTCAAAAAGGACACAGAGAAGAGGAAGGAAGGTGGGGTTGCAGTTACTTTGCTGCGCAGAAATGCAGGAGGAGGGAGCTGGCTCTCCCATTGAAAGCATCTGGATCAATCTAGTTGGGACAAAAAGCAAAAGGAACAGAGCAGTTGGAGTTGACTATCAACCGCCCAGTCAAGGAGAGGAAGCAGATGAAACTTTTGAAAAGCAAATTGCAAAGATTTTAAAAAAACCCACCCCAAAACATGATGTAGTAGTGATGGGGGATTTCATCTATCTGGATATACTGTATGTTGGGAGACAAATTTGGCCAAGTACGGCCCTTCCAAGAAATTCATTAAAAGGGGGATTGAAAATTAAAAGCAACCAGTGTTATAATGCCATTATACAAAACAATGGTGAGGCTGCACCTGCAGTATTGCATACTGTTCTGGTTGCTGCATCTTAAAAAAGACATGGTGAAACTGGAAAAGGTACAGAAGAGAGTGAATAAAATGATTACTAGGCTGGGGCACCTCCCTTATGAGGAAAGGCTACAGCATTTGGGGCTTTTTAGCCTAGAAACAAGGCATCTGAGGGGGAGACATGATTGAGATGTACAAGATTGTGCAGGGGATGGATAAGGTGGATAGAGGGAAGCTCTTTTCTCCTCTCACACTCAAACTGAGAGTTGGGAGAGTGAGAACACAAGTGAAAATATTTCTTTATCCAGTATGTTGTTGGTCTGTGGAACTCCTTGCCACAGGATGTGGTGATGGCCTAGATGCTTTTGAAAGGGAATTGGACAGATTTCTAGAGGAAAAATCCATTGCAGTTTACAAGCCATGATGGGGGTACATTATCTCCAGGCTTAAAAGAAGGGTACAGTGGTACCTTGTTTAAAGGAATTAATTCATTCCAAATGAAATTATGTTCAGCAAAATTTCCTTTATACAAATTTCCCATAGGAATGCATTGAAAACAGAGTAATCCCATTTTATGTTGTACGGATTTCCCCATAGGCAATTATGTTAAGCAAATTTCCCCTATCTCCAGAATTTTTTATGTTGTACAAATTTTATGTTATACAAACTGTTTGTTATACAAGGGTCCACTGTACTTCTTTTAAGCCAGACAGAGGGGAGTGGTGTCAGGAGACAGGTGTTTGGTTGCCTCATGTGTTCCAAGACGCATCTGGTGGGACCATTGTGAGATAACTGTACAGGAGACCGGACTAGATGGGCCCTTGGCCTGATCTAGCAGGGCTGTTCTTGTGTTCTGATGTTCTTTTAGACCAGGGCTGTCCAGCATTGAACAGGCTGAGGTCTACATTTTCTGGCTCAAAGTGCCTGAGGGCTACTACACTAAAACCTCTACTTATGAATTTATCCATTCCAAGCACATTCTTGTAAAAAAATGTAAGTAGAGCATTGGTTTCCCATAAGAATGCATTGAAATCCATTCCCTCTGTAATGGATTGATTGATTTTCAATGCATTCCTATGGGAAGGCTGACCATGCACAAACTTCCCTTGCATCCGCTAGATCATCTGGCCAGGGGGGGGGAGCAGGGGACCACACCATGGCCCATGAACAATCCTGCTCGGCTGAGACACTGGGCTGCCAGACCCAGAACTTTGCTGGGGCAGTGGTGGTCCTTGGGGTGGGGGAGGGAGGGTGGAGAACTTATCCCCTCACTTTTTTATTGGTGATCAGCGGGCTACTTTTGAACCCTTTGCGTGCTACCGGTAGCCTGCAGTCTACCTTTTGTGCAGGCCTGTTTTAGACTATCTCATAGCACTTAAAGCACTCTTGGGGTGGTTTACAATTTAATCATGCTCCCCACCCCAAGTGAGCTGGGTACTCACCAACCTCAAAAGGAGAGAATGCTGAGTCCACCTCAAACCAACTACCTGGACCTCTCTGAATTGAACTCAGGTTGTGAGCAGAGTCTTGACTGCAGTACTGCAGTTTAATCACTGTGCTATAAGGCTCCTCCTTGTATTACTGCTACATGTAGTACCGTGTTTCCCCGAAAATAAGAAAGTCTCTTATATTAATTTTTGCTCTCAAAGATGCGCTAGGTCTTATTTTCAGGGGATGACTTATTTTTCCATGACAAAGAATATGGTACACATTTATTGTTATCTTATTATTGGGGAGGCCTTATTTTCAGGGGATGCCTTATTTTTCAGCGAGAGGCAAAACTGTAAGTAGGTCTTATTTTCAGGGGATGTCTTATTTTTGGGAAAACGGGGTAGTATGGATTAAATCTGGGAGAAGGCTCTAGCCTACAAAGGATCTTCATGATGTGCGAGTTTTCTGCAAATCAATTTTCTGCTAGTTTTCTTTTTAAAGAGGGCAATTGTGGCACTGTCAAATGATGCATCCCATAGGAGCATCACCTCAAAAGAAAAATAGTCCTAAGGTTGGGCCTGAAAATGTTGTTTCTTTGAGACAAATATTCATTTGTGCATACAAGTTTCAAGTTTATTGCAGTCATATGACCCGTAAAAACAAATGTACAGTAAGTCATAAAAACAATGAACAAGAATAAAACTACGAATGAGTAAAAACATCAGGAAGATGGATGAATGGTCGAGGTAATCTCTGCTCTCTTGCGTATGGCGGCCAGAAAAAACTTTGCTACCTGGGCTGTAACTAAGAAATCTTATCTATTAAACACTATTAGACTAACCATCTAGAAGGGTGGCCTTGGAACTTCTTCAGCAATGGAGCAATTATGTTTCTAATATGATCATAAAAAGGGCAAAATAAAAGCACATGTTGGATAAATTCTGGGGACTGGTTTCCAGATGGGCAGAATCTTTCTTGGCACGGAATCCCCATAAACCTACCCTGAAGGAGTGCTGATGGCAATACATTCATCCTGGCCAACATGAAAGCTCTACAAGCCTGTGGTGAACACAGTGAGGTGAAATATTCTGCGGGGGTCTTATACGTTGGAAACACACCTTGTGACAAAGGGGAGCAGGTTCTGTGTGCCAGGGAGAAAAGTTCCTGCCTCTCTATGTCACTTAGCCTTTGGGTAAGAATTCTTACAAGCGGGATATCTACAGTCCTAACTTTTTGATTAATAAAGGATTGCCACTGGCTTTGGTAAGAGTCAGACAGCATGTTAGACACATACCCCAGCTGGTCTGCACAAAAAAGGATTCTAAGCCAGTTCTTTAAGGTCTGAGTCCAGGCACAACACTACATAGGGTGCGCAGTTTGGGACCCCCAAAATTTGACGCAAAAATGCAGATTGAATTTTTCAACTTCAGAGTTGAATGCTTTGATCCATACTGGGATGCCGTATAATAATTGAGCCCTTGTTTTTGTTTGAAAAACTTGAATGGCTGACGGGACATGGCGACCTCCGCTTCTGTAGAAAAACCGAGCCACTGCTTGTGAACTACATTTTGCAAGATTAAGGGTGTGACTTCGATGGGTTGCCAAGCTCATGTTATATCTAAAAGTAATCCCAAGGTACTTATATTCCTTAACCTGCTCCAGAGTGTCATTTTGTAGAGACCAACACAGTCTTTTCCACCTCTTTGAAAAACTAAAATCTTTGTTGATGGACAGGCTGTTGTTATCGCAATAAATTGCAAAAGCTGTTATGAGCCTCTTAAGACCCAGTTGGGTTTGGGATAGAACTGCTGCGTCATCTGCATAAAGGAGTAGTGAAATTTGCTGGGAACGTAACTTGGGGGGGGGGTGGCGGCCCTGAACTTGTTTCAAGGAATTGCTCAAATTATTGATGAAAAGGTTAAATAAATAGGGTGCCAAAATGCAACCCTGTTTAACCCCCTTGTTATTTAGGATCCTACCCGACAGTTCCCCAGCAGGGCCATAGCACACCTGGCAGCTCGTATTGAGGTATAGCTTTTGAATGAGAAACAACAGTCTCCTATCAGTTGAGGATTTTTCCAGTTTGGCCCACAGTAGAGTCCTTGAAATTGAATCGAAAGCCCCTTTTAGGTCGAAAAAGCCCACAGTTCCTCCCACCCATGGTTCTTCTCTGCAAGATGGGCCTTCTTGAACAGTGGTCTAGTGTATGTCTATTTTTAAAAACCCAGGCATTCATTTGGGTGATGTGCTTGAATTTTCCAGCCATGGTGCATCCCAAGGCCCTTCATAGATTCCTATCTTGGTGGAACTTTTTGTTTACCCTTCTTGCCTGAAATACTCCTAATTTTCCTAAACAAAAACTATCTTACTAACTTAACTAATAATATATCTCCTGGCTTAAAGCTCTCTGTTTCTCATCTCAACAGTTCCTCTAGCTGGCCTAGCTACAGTTGTCCAACATCTTCCTGACCTGAGATGCTTATATTCTGTAACTTGGTTGGAGGTGTCCAGGTTGTGGGTTTGCCTCTCTTTGCTTGGCTTATGCTGAAGTGCAGTGGCATTGTTAAAAAAGAAAAAGAGAAAAGAAGAGTGTAAATGGAGAAGGCCATTTGCCTGTGATTCTTGCCTCTTGGTGGTTCGGTGTGTATGGCTTGATTATACAGTAGGACCGCAATATCTTCTGGGGATCGGTTCCAGACCCTCCTGTGGATAATGAAAACTGCAGATAAGAGAGAACGCCCAAACCCCCAAAAACTGCTGTTTTGTGACAGTAGCTTGCTTTACAGCTGCTGTTTGTGACAGTAGCTTGCTTTGCAGCTGTTGAATTATTTATTTAGTCTTTTCCTATGCCAACTGTGGATAACTGACTCAGTGGTTAATGAATAAGTGGATATGGGGGTCCTACTGTATGCTTGCCTTTTAAGGCCTCTGGATGTAGGTCCTTTTGTGCCAGGAACTGGATCCCACACTGTTCACAGGATTTTTGCATTTCAAGCTCTTTTGAAAAGACGTCCTTTTTAGAATCATGGATACATTTTATTAGACTACTGGATGTCATAGCCATGTTGTTTCTGGTCACCTATACACAATTTGGGTAAAGTGTCTAATAGGCAGCTTACTCTAAGGAGCCTGTGTCGTACATAATTATTTCAAGGAAGCAGCAATGTCAGTCCTTTGAAGCAAAAGCAACCAACAGTGCAGTGTCATCTTGAAGGCAAATAAGTTTTATTTATCACAAGGTTACATTGACTGTACCCTAGTTCATCAAAGAAGACAAAAATTGCATCTGAACCCTTTGTTCCCTCTGCACTCTACATGTTACAAAAGTTTAATACCTTTTCAACTGCTATGGTTGTGTTCTGTGAAATCCAGGGATTAGTAGCTTGGTGAGCTAAAATTGTCTGTCCAAGTGCAATACTTTTGAACTACTGAACTGAAACGTCTTTGCAGCAAATTTGAAGTACCTTGAGAGGACAGAGGTAAAACTACTATAACTGTAATAAGTCTGACTCACAGCCTGTTTCCCTGTAGATCCACAGACCATGCCTTCATGGCTTCAGAGATTTTACTCTGGTTACCTAAATCCTCCAGTTTCAGTTACAGATCTTACATGGTTTTCATGACGAGCTGAAGTTTGTGCTGCTGTTGGCTGTATAGTTTTATTTGCTTCTTGTCATGTAGGCTATTTTGGTCAATATGACAGATTCTGTTTTCTGCTGGTCTTTGACTGCAGAGATTCATTCTATCATGAATTCTTGTCTAGGTGTTTCAGGTAGTTTACAGCATCATACAGCATCTTTTTTCCTATGTGAGATCTTTTCACACTCTAATTAACCAGGATTCATCCAATGATGCTAAACAAATTCCTTACTGCCCTTGCAGACAATTTCATGGTCCAGAAGGCAGAGGAGGCAACAAGAGGCACAACCATTTTAGATCTGGTCTTATTAACCAATAAGGAGGACCTTATAAATGTGGTCGAAGTGGTGGGATCTATAGGTAAAAGTGACCATGTCCCTTGGATTTGTTATGCAGTTGGAAGGTGAAGCTAAGCATAGTCAGATAAGAATTCTGGACTTTAAGAAAGCCAATTTTTGTAAAATTAGGGAATTATTGGCTGTGATTCCATGGACTGAAAGAGAATTGAGTCCAAGATGAATGGGAGTTCCTTAAAAGCGAGATATTAAAGGCACAATCTAAAACTGTCCCAACAAGAAGAAAAAAATGGGAGATGTCTAAAACAGTGGTGTCCAAACTTTGGCCCTCCAGGTGTTTTGGACCACAACTCCCACAGTCCTTTGCCATTGGCAATACAGGTTTGGAATTCTGGGAGTCGTGGTCCAAAACATCTGGAGGGCCGAAGTTTGGACAGCCCTGGTCTAAAGAAACCACAATGGTTTACTAAAGAATTTTCAACTCAGCTAACTATAAAGAAAAACAAGTACAAGAAATGGAAAAATTGGGGGGGGGGGTGCCTGGAGTAGGAACTGGCAAACCACTCCAGTAGTCCTGCCGAGAAAACTCCATGGACATGGAGTCACAAAGAATTGATCACGACTGTAATGACACAACATACACACGCCAAAGAGGAATATAAGCAAACAGCTGATATATGCAGGGTGGTGGTAAAAAAAGCTAAAGCGCAAAATGAACTTAGACTTGCCAGAGAGATTAAAGATAGTAAAAAGGGTTTCTTTTGTTATGTCCACAGCAAAAGGAAAAATAAGGAAATGATAGGTTCTCTGTGTGGTGATGATAACAAGTTACTAACAGGAGACAAGGAAAAGGCAGAACTACTCAACACCTCCTTTGTCTCAGTTTTCTCCAAAAAGGAAAAAAAGAGATCTGCTGGGACAAAGAGATGAGGTAGGATGGGAATTGCAACATGCATGGAACACCAGTTCCACGCATGCGTCGACCGGGATAGACACCTTGGTGTTTCCCTCCGACAAGGAAAATAAGATAAGCTTCCCAAGAGGAGAGGAAAAGAGGCCTTTTATCTCTGCCAGCTCTCCTATGTGACAACAATACTGAGAGTTGAAGCTGGTGAGTCAATATCCCACCCCAGTGATAAAATATTGGAAATAAGGACTGAGTAAATAAAGAAGTTCAGAAGGGGTGGGGAAAATGGCTACCAAAAAGGAGGTGAAAGACCTAGCACAACTTCTCTCTAATATGTAATTCAATATAAGAACTGATATTAAAATGTTGCAGGAAAAAATAGAGGGGATGGCAGAGGAAATTAAAACTACAAAAGCTCTTGCAGAGGACTCACATAAGAAAACAATGGCTAATGAGTCTCAAATCAAACAGCTTCAGAGAAGAGTGGCTTCGTTATCAGACAGCCAGCAAAGAAAACATCCAAGGCTGTTAGGAATTCCTGAAAGCATTCATCAAAGAGACCTTGAGAAACATTTATTGTTATGGTTTCAGAGATTACAAATTAGTATAAGCAAGAGTGATATCGAAAGAGTATATAGAGGCCTGAAAATGAGAGACTATGTTTTTAAGGCCTTAAGGAAAATGAAATCTCTACAGTTTGAGAACCAGAGAGTAACAGTGAGACAGGACTTATCTCCAGAGACCTTGCGAGAAAGAGCCTTCCTTAAGCCCTTCGCACAGAAGCAGTTTGATAAGGGCATTTGCTTCTCATGGGGTGTTCCAACAGCAATCTTGATTTTTAAGGACAAGGTCTTGTATCGAGCCAGCAATGCAGTTGAGGCGCAAAGCTTGCTACAAAGATTTTCTGCAGCAGAAGAAAAAACTCATGAAGAGTAGAGGGCAGGAGAGAACGATGACAGTACTGATGATCTACAGGAGGAAGACTAACCGCCCTAGGAGGAGAAATATGGAATGAAATAAGAATAAATTTCTAAGGGGGGGAGAAGAAGCCTGTTAAGTGGGAGAGTGGACTGCAATGGGAGTTTAATGGGATAATGGTTTTTTTCTTCTTTCCTTGTTTTTCTGGCCTAACTAATGGGAGAAAATGTATAGTGGTGGGTTGGATTATGTGGGAAGCTGAGAAAAAATTTTTTTGACTAAAGTGTAAGGGAGGGAAGTACATCGGAGTAGGTGGAATCCAGAGCCCAATAAAATTGGAGGGTAAATTTCGCTCCACCCTGGTGAGGGATTGGTTGGGCAAGGGGTTGGGGGGTGGGGGGAGGGGGAAACCAAGAGGAACAAGGGAATTAATGACTAGGAATTCTAAAAGTAATGATGGCGGGTGAAATTAAGGTAATGTCATTAAATGTAAATGTTTTGGCTTCAAATATCAAACGATTTAGACTCCAGAAACTATTGCAGGATATGAAAATCGACATAGCATGTTTGCAGGAGACCCACAAGAGAAAGGATGATTCCAAGCTTTGGAATGTAAAGGAATGGAGCAGACTGGTTGAGTCAAGGGGTACAAATAAGGCAAGGGGGGTAGCAATTTTAACCCACTCAAAGTTAAAAGTAGAAACTCTAAGGGTACTCTCAGACAAGGAAGGGAGACCATGCACCACTAGTGATGGAATTTAAGACATATCAAGAACAGAAACTTAAGAGATGGCAATTTAATCCTAGATATTTCTGGAAAGAAAAAGATATAGAGGATTTGAATAAAAAATAGAGTTATTTTTAGGGAGAATAGCAATTCAGCTGATATGGAGGTGGTCTGGGACACAGGGAAAGCTGTAATAAGAATATACTGTATAGCAAAGGAAATCGAATTTAGGAAAAAGATGAGAGAGGAGACAATTGAAACTTCAGGAAATTGGAGAATTGCAAAAACAATTACAAAGAAAGTACAGTAAACAAGTCAGTGCTCAGTTAGAGAGGGCTAAAAAGGATCTATATGAGTTGGATTGGACATGGGTCTGGAAACGAGATTTATTGGTGAAAAATGACTTCCAACGCATCAACATAAATACTGTAAGAAGGCTATCCAATTATTTGAAGAAGAAAAAAGATAAACAAGCTATAGGGGCAATTAAAGGAGGAGAAGGTGTAAGATTATATGGGGATAAACAAATAAAAGAGGAATTGGCTAAGTTTTTTCAAAATTTGTATAAACAGGTAAAGCAAGAGTCTAAGATAGCATTATAAAAAGACCCAATTAAAGAAGATTATTTGGAGAGTATCAACCGGGAAATAACAGATATTGAAATTCAAGAAGTAATTAATGAATTAAAGAAAGGGAAATCTCCGGGGTTAGATGGTTATACTCCCGAGTATTACAAAATGGTGGGGAAACACTTAATACCAGAAATGAGAAAGTTGTTCAATAATATTCTGAAGGGTGGCAAAGCCCCAGATTCGTGGAGAAAAGGTGAGATAGTACTTATACTAAAAAGCAAAAAGAACCCCATGGAATGTAACTCTTATAGACCTATAAGCTTGGCAAACCAGGATTATAAAATCTTTACTAGAATATTAGCAAAGAGGTTAGCAACCCTTCTACCAAAGGTAGTGAATGAAGATCAATATGGATTTGTTAAAGGGAGATTAATAGGACACCCCTTAAGAAATATAATTAACATCTTAACACATAGAAGAGAGTCGAAACATCAGGAAAAATTGGCATTACTAAAACTTGACGTTTATAAGGCATTTGATACAGTAAGTCATGAATATTTAATTCAAATTCTAGAGGAATTTGGATTCAAGGGCGAAATAGTGCAGGCAATAAAAGAAATTTATAGTAACAGCAAAGCTGTTGTCAGGGTTAATGAAGGCTGGACAAATGAAATCTTAATACAAAGAGGGGTTAAGCAGGGGTGTCCCTTATCTCCGTTGTTATTTATCCTAGCAATGGAGCCTTTGGCGGACAAAATTAGAAATGCGGTAAGGATACAAGGATATAAATTGGAGAAGGAAGAAGTAAAAGTGAACCTTTTTGCCGATGATGTCTTAATAGTTTTACGGAACCCATTGGAGGGATTGAAGGAAATCATGATTATATTAGAAGACTTTAGAAAATGTACAGGATTAGGCGTGAATATTAAAAAATCAGAAATAATGTTTTACAATGTTAAATATAGGGAACAAGAGGAAATAAGGAAATTAACGGGGATGACAATAGGGACAAAAAAACTTAAATATTTGGGAGTTATCATAACTAAAAACTTAAATAAACTAAGAGTAACAAATTTTAAGATTGTATGGGAAAAGATACAAAAGCAACTGGGGGAATGGAAGAATAGAGTTATTAGGACTTATGAAGAGAATTAGAACAATTAAGGCATTTATAGTCCCTAAAATATTGTATCTTTTTCAAGTGCTACCTATATGGATTCCCAAAAATGTCTTAAGAGGATGGGATAAGGAATTAAGAACTTGGGTATTTGGGGGAAAGAAGGCAAGGGAAGTCCAAAGATTGATTTATATGCCACAAGAGGATCTGGGATGGGGTCTGCCGCGGTTGGAATTTTACTATGAATCATTTCAATTGAAATTTCTATTTATTTATTTATATTTATTTATACAGCTTATATACCGCCCGTCTTCCTGAAAGGAACTCCGGGCGGTTTACACTAAATGTACAGACAACAAATTAAAACAACAACTGAAATAAACAATAAAACAAAACGGCTGCAGCAGATGGCGGGACTAAAAAAAAAAAATTGTGTCAGCCAAACGCCTCCCGGAAGAGAAGGGTTTTCAGCGCCTTCCGGAAGGCAGGCAGGGACTCTGCAAGGCGCACTTCTGCTGGTAGGTGATTCCATAGGGTTGGGCCAGCCACAGAGAAGGCTCGGGCACGGGTGGAAGTTCTCCGAGCCTCCCTAGGCGTGGCCACACGCAGCATGTGCGCCCGCGACAACCTAGTCGGACGGGCTGAAGTTGACCGCTGGTCGATCCGCTCCGTCAGGTAGCCAGGTCCTAGGCCATGGAGGGTTTTGTAAACCAAAACCAGGACCTTGAATCTAATTCGGGCTGCAACGGGCAACCAGTGCAGACGAGCCAAGACTGGGGTGATGTGCTCGACCGACGCACACCAGCCACCAGTCTGGCTGCTGCATTTTGGACCCGCTGCAAGCGCCCGAATGAGAGTCAAGGGCAACCCCATGTAGAGCGCGTTGCAATAGTCCAGTCTAGAGATCACCAGCGCCTGGACCACAGTTCTGAGGGAGTCCTCATCCAGGTACGGACGAATCTGGGCAATACGCCGAAGATGGAAAAAGGCAGCCCTGGACACGGCGGACACCTGGGCTTCCATGGTGAGCGCCGGGTCCAGGACTACGCCCAGATTTCGGACACAGTCCGATGGCCTGAGGGAAACACCCTCCAAGGTGGGATACGGGCCACCGTAGCTGGATGAGGAAGCCCCAAAGAACATGACCTCGGTCTTATCGGGGTTGAGTTTGAGCCTGTTAGCCCTGGTCCATTCCATGACTGCGCCCAGACACTGATCGAGGGTCCGGACAGCCTCATCTGCAGCGGTAGAAAAGGAGACATAGAGCTGCGTGTCATCAGTGTACTGATGGCAGCAGACTCCATGCCTCCTAATGACCTCAGCCAGCGGCCTGATGTAAATGTTGAACAGCATGGGAGAGAGAGACGACCCCCTGTGGAACCCCGCAAGGGAGTATCCAAGGGGCCGACATCTCGCCCCATGCTGAACCTGCTGGGGCGGTCCCGAGGAAGGACCGGAACCAACTGTGAACAGTGCCTCCGATCCCAACCTCGGAGAGCCGATCCAGCAGGATACTGTGGTCGACGGTATCAAAGGCCGCTGACAAATCCAGGAGGACCAACAGGGAGGAACACCCCCCGTCGGCCCTCCGGATGAGGTCATCTTGCAGAGCGACCAAGACTGTCTCGGTCCCCCGACCAGGCCTGAACCCAGACTGGAACGGATCCAGGGCATGCTCGGCCTCCAGATAGGATTGAAGCCGGATCGCGGCCACCCTCTCAATCACCTTGCCCATAAAAGGAATGTTAGCGATCGGGTGAAAGTTGGATAGTTCACCCGGCGCTAAGCTCGGTTTCTTCAGGATGGGCTTTACCACGGTCTCCTTCAGACGGGAAGGGAAAATCCCTTCCCTGAAGGAGGCCGTGGTGATGATCGAAGCCCACCCTGAGATGTTCGTGGCAGCTGTTTTCATGAGCCATGAAGGGCAAGGGTCGAAGGGGGTGGACGCGGGCCGGCAATGGGCAATAGCCCTGGAGGCCTCAAGGGAGGTGACAGGCCCAAACTCAACCATGCGAGGAGACCGAGGGGGCACAGCCGCCGGGGATGCCGAGAGTGGGCTATGGCAACAGGATTCGAAACCGGAACGGATGGCCTCTATTTTCGATCGAAAAAAGGCTGCAAAGTTCTCACTACTGAAATCAGTAGGAGGAGGCCTAGTCAGTCCAGGATTAGTGAGGTCGCGAACAACACGGAACAATTCCGCTTGGCGGTTCGAGGCCTCACTAATTCTCAGGGTGTTATAAGATCTTCTAGCCACCCTGAGCGCATGAACATAGCGCCTGGACTGAGCGATGACTGCAGCCTTCTTGGTAGCCGTCCGGTTCTTCCTCCAGCTGCGCTCCAGCCTCCTCCGTTCATGCTTCATCGCTCGAAGCTCTTCCGTGAACCACGGAGAGGAACGAGCTCTGCAGCGGATGAGGCGCCTAGGGGCGATCTGGTCGACAGCTCGTGATGTTTCGTCGAACCATTGGTCTACCATAGAGTCAACCAGATCGTCAGCCAGTCCGCCAGGAGGCTCCCCGAGGACTTCCCGAAACCGATCAGGGTTGAGGAGTCTACGGGGGCGAGCCCAAACAACGGGCTGAGGGTCCCTGCGGGGTGGGGCGGCGATTGATACAGAGAAAGACAGCAGGTGGTGGTCTGACCATGACACGGGGGTGGGAACAAGGTCCCACACCCTCAGACACGAGTCCTCAGACGCGGAGGAAAATACCAGATCCAGGGTGTGTCCAGATCTGTGTGTTGGGCATAAAACATGCTGGGACAGGTTCATGAAGGCCATGGACTGCATGAATTCCAGAGCAGCACCAGACAGTTCACCGCCGACATGCATGTTGAGGTCGCCCACCACCAAAAGGTGTGGGGTTCTCAACAAAGCAGCAGCGATGAACTCGGCGAGCTCTGGTAGGGATTGTGCTGGGTTGCGGGGAGCACGGTAACCGAGCACAATGCCAAACCTGTCCCGCTGCCCAACCAACAGGTGGACACATTCCAACCCTGGAATCACCAACGTTGAGGCCCTGTTGACATGAATGGTATCTCTGTACACAATGGCCACCCCACCCCCTTACGTCCCTCCGATCTTCCTGCCCCTGCACCAGAAACCCAGGAGGGCAAAGCTGGGAGAGCGAAGCCCCCCCCTCTTCACCCACCCAGGTCTCGGTGATGCACGCCAGGTCGGCCTTCCCATCAACGATGGTATCATAAATAATGGGAATTTTATTATGCACCGACCTGGCATTCAACAGAAGGCAAGAAAGATCGGAGGCGCTGGCGGAGTGGCTCCCAGGCACGTGACAGTGAGCTGGAGGGTCAGAACGGGGGACAGGCGCAAGATGCCTGGCCCGAGTTCTTCTTACCCGACTAACACTCCAGCCCCTAGCGTACCGACCACGGCCCGACACGACAGGTATGGCAGTCCCTGCCTGCATGGTGGCTGATGGATGGAAGGAAGAAAAAAAAATCAACACAACCACAACAACAATACTAAATACAACTAAAAATCAAAAATCAAAATGCAAAACGCATCGATAAAACAAATCGGTTACAAATATAAAGCAAAAGCAAACAAACAAACAAAAAGCATATTAATGAGCTCACAGCCCAGGCAGGGGGGGAGGGGCAAAAGAGGAGCGCAAAGGCGTCTCGCAGAGATGGTCGGTGGTCGATGTTTGGAGGTTCCAGGCGGCTGATGTCAAGGGAGAATGGAGGCAAGAAGCAATGGGGGCCGGCCGGCAACCGTCGGGTGGGCCAGCAACGGCCTTGGGGCCAGATTGGGCCCAGCAAACGGAAGCAAGACAACCTCAGTCTTCAGCAGATGGTAGTCCCAGGGCACCAGAATGTCCGGTATCCTCATTGGGTAAGGGGGGGAGCAGAATGGAGAGCTCCGCACCCCCAAACCCACAGCAGTCCGGTAGTGGGGGGGGGAGCAAGATTGAGAAGCTCCTCACCCTAAACCCACAACAGTCCAGCGGGGGGGGGGAGCAAAATCGAAGTTCCAATCCCCAACCCATAACGGTTTGAGGAGGGCGCTGTTGCTGCCGCCCGCCATCTTGCAATTCGTCCGGTCTAAAAGCCCTCCAAGGGGGCAGAAGCTGAAGGCTCTTCAAGGGCCGGGCACACCTCTCAGCCGACGCAAACCCCAGGTGGAACAAAGGGAGGGAGAGGGTCCTCTGTGAAGAGTCCAGCCGGTCTAAAAAGCCCTCCAAGGGGGCAGAAGCTGAAGGCTCTTCAAGGGCCAGGCACACCTCTCAGCTGACACAAACCCCAGGTGGAACAAAGGGAGGGAGAGGGTCCTCTGTGAAGAGTCCAGCCGGTCTAAAAAGCCCTCCAAGGGAGCAGAAGCTGAAGGCTCTTCAAGGGCCAGGCACACCTCTCAGCCGACACAAACCCCAGGTGGAACAAAGGGAGGGAGAGGGTCCTCTGTGAAGAGTCCAGCCGGTCTAAAAAGCCCTCCAAGGGGGCAGAAGCTGAAGGTTCTTCAAGGGCCAGGCACACCTCTCAGCTGACACAAGCCCCAGGTGGAACAAAGGGAAGGAGAGGTCCTCTGTGAAGAGTCCAGCCTGTCTAAAACGCCCTCCAAGGGAGCAGAAGCTGAAGGCTCTTCAAGGGCCAGGCACACCTCTCAGCTGACACAAGCCCCAGGTGGAACAAAGGGAAGGAGAGGTCCTCTGTGAAGAGTCCAGTTCTACTGGAACTCGATGGAAGAAACAAAAATAAGTGGGTAATAATTGAGGATGAAATAAATAATGGAATTGGCAAGTTTGGTATCTATACAGATAGGGAGCAAAGTATTCTTAAGACAACAAGTGGCCCTAGAAAGGTGGCCTTTAAGATATGGGAGAAATGGCAAGCTAAATGGAAAGGAGGATTTGTACAGGGTAAACCTTTGGAAAGTCTAAGAAAGGAGGGAGACTCATTCGAGGAAGGTTTATGAAAAAGGTTAGCGTGTAAAGAGTATTACTGTATTAAGAATTTGCATAAGAATGGCAAACTAATTCCTTTTCAGGAATTAGTTAATGCTGTGGGGGGAAATATTGGTTGAATCTGTTAGGGTTATATACCATATTTATCGGCGTATAACACGCACAGGCGTATAACGCACACCCTCATTTTTAGAGGGAAATTTTAGGAATTTTTTTTTTGGCGCCCACCTGCCCGGGTCCCTGACTAACTAAAATTCAGGAGGCGCAGGAAAGTTTAAAAACCCAAAGACCCAAAGCTCAGAGCAGCTTGATTTGGAGAAGTAAAAGGACAGGAAGCAGGGAAGGAACATTTTTGAGTTCATTTATGAGGGAAATAGGAGAACCCACAAAAAAGAGGCACTGCTCCCTTCTTTCTGGAGGCGAAAAAGGACGCTCTCGCCCTTCTGCTCAGAAGCACCTCCTCCAGCTTTGCTGCCAGAGCCTGGCACGCAAGAGGTGGAAGGACGGACAGCCCGCCCGCCTGCCCGCCGTCTCCACACTGCAGGCCTCGCAGCCGCTTCCTCCTATTTCTTCAATGACAGCCGGCAATTGGGGGAGGAAAAGTGGGGGCGGGCGGGCCGACGGCACGGGCAAGGGAAGTAGGCGTGCAAGAGACCGGCCCGGGGACGGCGCGCTGCATGCCGTGCGAGGACGGGGTCGTGGCGGAGCAGCGGCTCGATCCTGCGAGGAGCGGGCGGTGGGTCCCGGTGGGGGCGCTTCCAGGGGTGGGTGGGTGGGGGTGAGGGTGGGGGGTTTCCACAGCCGGCTTTACCTGCTCCTTGTTGGTGCAATGGCACTGCAGAGGGCGGCTCAGCCTCCCCTCCTCCCCTCCTGCGTCCCTCCCTCGTTCCAGAGAAGCCAACGACCCGCAGAGGAGAAGGTGGACGGGGCGGGGCGGGAATGGCGGCGGCCAGGGGGGCAAGAGAGAGAGAGAGAGAGAAAGGCCGGGGAGCAACTGCCCTCCCTCCTCCGCCTCTTCCCCCCCCACGCCGTGCTTCTCGCCGCCGCCTCTTGCACGCAAGCGCCCGGGCTACAAAGGCGAAGCGGAAGCCGCCCGCTTTCCCCCACCTCCCGGAGCCGCGGCAATGGTTCCAAAGAACCCTCCCCCTAACCACCCCCACCCACGGAGTCCCTGAGGCAACCTGGCGGCCCGGCTGAAGCTCGGGCCGCCGAACAGCTGGCGCCTCCGCGCGCCGGGAACAAAGGCCGCCGCTGCCGCTGCCGGACGCCTCACTGCAGCAGAGCCGACGGAGGGAGCCGGGAGCAGCGCGACCGGGCAGGTAAGGCCTTCGCCGGAGCCGAGAGCAGCACGACCGGAGCTGCTGTCAGACCGGCCGAAGGCACTGTCACATTATATCGGCGTATAACACGCATACATCATTTGCCCCCTATTTTCAGGGGGAAGTGCGTGTTATACGCCGATAAATACGGTAATAAGGTTAAGTTATATTTACAAACTGAAGGCCCCATACAAGAGTAAAAGAGGTTTGGGAAAATTCATAAAATTTTAGATTTAAAGGGAAAAGGATTGATAGGTCAAATATATAAACTTATGGTTACAGATAAAGATTTTTTTGTTTAAAGCATTGCAAAATAAATGAAGCAATGAAATGATATTAACAGAGGACGATATAAGGAAAATGATGAAAGGTATTAGAGAAATAAAATTGGTGAAATTTAGAGAATTAGAAAGGAAAGTTATATTCAAATGGTATAGAACACCGACACAACTTGCATACATGATAAAAGGATTTAAACCAAATTGTTGGCATTGTAACAATGAACCAGGTTGGTATTCCCACCTTTGGTGGGAATGCATTAAAGTTAAATCATTTTGGAATATAATCCTTAGGAAAATAGAAAATTGGTTCAAAATTAAATTAGAAATTAATGGAAGTTTATTATTTATGGGTATATTGGGTTGTGAAAAATTAAGGGCTGTAGACCAATATTTATTGAAAGCAATGCTAATAGCGGCACATGCAGTGATCGCATGGGGATGGAAAGATTCCACTAAATGGAATGAGGATAATTGGAATCTATATCTTCTTGAAACAATACAATCAGACATATTGGCAAGATTAAAAATGGGAAGATTGGGAAATTACGAAAAAGAAAAGTGGTATAGTTATTTTAGATGGATTAGGGAAGAAAAAGTATCCAAAGAAATATGGGAGAAATGTAAAAAACTGAAGGATTGGCTTAAGCTATGAAGAAAGTAAGGAGGTTTAAGAGGAAGCCAAAGACATTGGTGGAATGTACTAAAGAGCTTGTAGGAAAGAATGGAAAATAATTTGTTCTTCGGTTCCAGGGGTTGGGGAGGTGTTGGAGAGGGGGGATGCAAAAACAAGCAACGTAATTACGTATTATTCTGTATGTATTACTTATTAGTTTCTCAAAAATTAATAAAAAATTAATGTTAAAAAAAAGGAATTGCAACATAGAATAGGTAGAGAGGTAGTACAGAAACACCTGGAAACATGAAATAAATTTAAGTCTCCTGGGCCAGATGAATTATATCTAAGGATATTAAAAGAACTGACAGAAGTAATTTCAGAACCATTGGCAATAATCTTTGACAAGTCCTGGAGAACAGGGGAAGTCCCCATTGATTGAAGGAGGGCTAATGTTGTCCCATCTTTAAAAGGGGAGGGGGAAAGAGGACCCAAATAATTACCACCCAGTCAGCTTGACTTCAGTTCCTGGAACGATCCTAGAGCAGTTTATTAAATAGGCAGTCTGTAATTATTTAACAAACAATGCTGTGATTACAAAAAGTCAACGCGGGTGTCATGGCAGCGGGTTTCTTAAAAACAAGTCATACAAGACTAATTCGATCTCTTTCTTTGATAGTATTACAGGCCTTGTGGATGAGGGGAATGCTGTGGATGTTGCTTATCTGGACTTCAGTAAGGCCTTCAATAAGGTCCCCCATGATATTCTTGCAATGAAGTTAGTAGAAAGTGGGATAGGTAGTGTTACTGTTAGGTGGATTTGTAATTGGTTGACTGACCATAAATGGCCTCTCTTCAGCTTGGAGAGGCATGCGGGGTGCCCCAGGGTTCTGTTCTGGATCCAGTGTTGTTCATTATCTTTATTAATGACTTGGAGGAAGGAATTTGCAGATGATACCAAATTGGGAGGGGTTGCTAATTCCCTAGAGCAGTGATGGCGAACCTTTTAGAGCCCGAGTGCCCAAACTGTGATTCAAAACCCAATAATTTTTTGCAAAGTGCCAATACAGCCATTTAACCTGAGTACAGGTGGCTGTGAAGGGGCGATGTCGGGTGCCCACAGAAAGGGCTCCGGGTGCCACCTTTGGCACACGTGCCATAGGTTCGCCAACCCTGCCCTAGAGGATAGGATGAAAATCCAAAATGACCTAGACAGATTAGAGTGCTGGGCCAAAACTAACAGAATGTGTTTCAACAGAGGGAAATGTAGGTTGCTACATCTAGGTAAAAAGAAAGAATTGCACAGATACAGGATGGGAGATACCTGGCTGGAAAATAGTACAGTACCTGTGAAAGGGATCTGGGAGTCTTGGTAGACCACAAATTGAACATGAGTCAGCAGTGTGATGCGGCAGCCAGGAAAGCCAATGCGATTCTTGGTTGCATCAACAGAACCGTAGTGTTTAGATCAAGAGAAGTGATAGTACCACTCTATTCTGCTCTGGTCAGACCCCACCTGGAGTACTGTATCCAGTTCTGTGCACCTCAATTTAAAAAGGATGTTGACAACCTCGAGCAGGTACAGAGGAGGGCGACCAGGATGGTTGAAGGTCTGGAAGAAATGTCTTATAAGGAATGGCTTAGGGAGCTGGGAATATTTAGTCTTAGAAAAAGAAGGCTGAGAGGGGATAGCTATTAGAGATGGGCACGACTTGGAAAAATTTTTTTTCGAGTTGTCGTTAGTCGGGCCGGTTCCGTTTCGGGTCGTCTCCGTTTTTCGCGAAAATTCGCAAAAATTAGTCGGTTCGTTTTTTCGTTTCCGTTTCTGTCGCGATTTCACGCATTTTGACGTCCGACCGAGACTTGCGGCTTGCGGGCGCAGCGCCGCCGGCGGTGGCGCGGGGGTACATGCGTGGGCGGCGGCAGCGGCAGCGGCAGGGGGAGTGGCTACCCCGCGGTCGGGCGGGCGCGTGGGCGGGGCACGCGGGCGGGCGGGCGGGCGCGGGTCCCGCAAATGAGCAGGCGAAATACAGTTTAAACCTGCCTGGGTGATGGACTTGCTGCTGCACAACAAGGCTAGTGCATCCTAAGCAAACAAAGTGGGGCAGAAACAAATTTGCATTTCTTTTTTTTCTCTTGGTCTGCTGTGCTGCTGAATCTGCTGATGCTGAACCAGCCAGCCACCCTACTTGGTCTGGCTGACGTGCCTGTTTGTTGTACTTTTTTGTTGTTTGGTTTTGAATCCATCCCATCTCCCCTCCACCTCTCTCAGAGGCAGTAGGAGAAACAGACATTCCGTTCCTCCCCAAATCTCAATGAGGGGTCTACTCCTCTACTCCTCTCAAATTGGCCCCCCATCACCAAGGTCCTTCTGCCTTCACTTCACATTCACAGTCAAAGTCACACACACTTAAAGGACAAGCAATAAAGCCAAAGCCAATGCAACCCTGCTTTTGGTCATGGTCAACAAAAACATTAGCAGTTAGAGCCTGAGGTGGTTAAGCTACGTAGCTAGTAGCTGCTACAGCCAGGAATAGTTTTGGTAGGGATGGGAATGGGTTAGGGCTCTGGGGTTGCTCTGGCTTAAGTTTTACAGCCCACAGCCCAGCCCACAAGGCTATACAAGGAGGAGGACTATCTCTGGTCGACGCGTCCATAAGGCCAGAGTAAGGGCGGCCACTCCGGCCAGGCCACAAGGCAGAGTATGAGAGCACCACAGCACAGAGCCAGAGTGCGGCAGGCTCCTTGCCAGCTCCAGTATAAAAAGGATGGAGCTGAATGGCATGACAGGAATTTAAATGCCACTGGCCTTGGGTCACAGTGTTTTGCAGCCCAGAGGACTGAGTTGCGGAGGAGGCCAATCACCTTGAGTCTGGTCTGGCACCACACTGCCTGCGATGCACCACATGGCACTTTCTGACAAACTCTTGGCGGGTGGTGCTGTACGTAGTACGAATGCTGTTCAGATCAGTACCTCCCTTCTGTGTGAAACACGGCGTCTTGCAGCCCAGAGGAAAGACTGGAGGAGGAGGCCAATCACCTTGAGTTTGGTCTGGCACCACACTGCCTGCAAAAAGGACAGCAAGCCACATTCTGAGTCTGACTCTTCCTCCCCAAGTCCCCAGCTGTGTGCTGGTAGACTTGCTAAAACTGCCGGGCCGGCAGTCTACTACCATGCCCTTCTTTGTGAATCACAGTTGGTTCCCACACAACTCCAAGAGCCAAGCCTGCAACTTTGCAATAAACTAATGGAGTGCTGGCTGACACCCATTTCCTCTTCCCTTCCTTGTGAGCCACAGTGTCTTGCATCCCAGAGGAAAGAGTGGCGGAGGCCACAAGCTGGAGTAATTGAATGCTGGGCCCGCAATCCCGACCACGACCATGGCCTTCGTTGTGAATCCCAGCTCCTACAACTCCAACAGGCAAGCCTTGAAGTTTCGGAAAACTGTTCTATTTATAAATGGTGGTGCCACCACCACGCAACTGGTACATTTTTCCCTTCTTTATGAGCCACAGCTGGCAGCCCAGTGGAAAGAGTGGCGGAGGAGACAGAGCTAGGTCTCTGTGAATTACAAACTCCCTGCAAACCATGCCCTTCGTAGTGAATCCCAGCTCCAACACCACTCCAAGAACCAAGCCTGGAACTGTCAGAGAAACTACTGGAGTGCGTGCTGCACACAACTTCTCTTCCCTTCTTAGTGAGCCACAGTGTTTTGCATCCAAGAGGAAAGAGTGGCTGGAGGAGGCCACATAGCCTGAGTCTGAGGACACAGGGCCTCCGTAGGGGAGGAACATTGCCAGGAAGAAGCTCCTGCTGCCCAACGTGGCAAAATGGCCTGAGGAGGACGCCAGGAAAATGCCCTTCTTCGTGAGCCACAGTTGGCAGCCCAGTGGAAAAGCAGAGTCCACATGGTGTCTGACTCTGAGGCCTGAGACCACTCTGACAAAAGGACTGCAAGCCAGAGGGTCTTCCTACATAGCTGTGTCCTGCTTTTCCCGTAAACTCCTAGCAGGCCAGCACAGCCATGTTCCCTTCTCAGTGAGACATAGCTTTGCAGTCCACGGAAGACAGTAGGCCTGAGAACCACAGGCTCACTGTCTGTGTGAGTCAGAGTACCCACAAAGAACCAAGCTTGGATTGGAGGGTTCCTTGCTCCCTCTCTTCACTGAGAGCCACAGTCAGTGCATTGCATCCCAGTGGCATGCCCTTCGTAGTGAATCACATTCCCCACAAGAGCCAAGCCTTGAACTTTCTGATAAACTGTCCTATTTGTAATGGTGACCAGCACGGCAGTAAGTTGTCCTTCTGTGTGAGCCACAGTGTATGGCAATGGCAGCCCACTGAAGACTAATTGGCGGTCCGGAGGCTGACAACACTCCCACACTGCGGCACTCCTTCCTGCAGAGTCCTGTCACTGTCCCAGGCAGAGTCCAAGGGTGCTTTCGCATGAGTTCTGCCTAATCACGGGCCCACCCCACGGCTGTTTTCTAGCACACATGCACAATGCCCTTCTCTGTGAGGCACAGTGTGTGCAAACAAAATAGTTGATGAGTGAATGCACTGTTACAGTTGGTCTTCAAGAGGTTTTCCGCCAAGAGGCGGGCGCAGCCGTGGTTGCTGCATGGGCAAGTTGAGGGCAGTGGCGACAGGGCTGAACTTGAAGCACTAACTGGATCATGCTGTTAGGGTGAAGGAGAAGCGGCTGGAAGGCCTCCTCTAAGCCGGAAGTGGGGGGAGCCTGACAGGCAGGCAGGGAGAAGACACAGAGCTACAGTGAGTCTGAGTCTTTGACCACACAGGCTTCCAAAAGGACAGCAAGCCAAGCTTTCTGACTTTCTTTCCCAGCTGTGTGCTGGTAGACTGCTCCTAACTGCCGTGCCGGCATTCCATCTCCATGCCCTTCGTTGTGAATGACAGCAGTTCCACAACTCCAAGAGCCAAGCCTGGAACTTCCTCCTGAAAGGCTCTTCTATTTCTAAGAAACAAACGATTATTGTGCAGAACTGTGGTACTACGCGCAAGTACATTCCACTCCAGCCCTTCTTAGTGAGACACAGTGTGGTGCAGCCCAGAGGACAGAGTAGCGGAGGCCTAAACATCCCCCCTAACCCTAACCCTAAGCCCACCACCAGCTGTTCCTGAAGAGTGTTCCCATAACTCAATCATCATCATCAATCACAACCTAGATTTGCAACCAGTAACTTTACTTGTCCGGCAGCCTTTGTTCCGGGGTAAGAGGAAGAAATGATGATAAAATGTTTAAGCACCGAGTGTGCGCACAATGAGTCACACAGCACAGCACCAAGATCCACACAGGGGACTTTTGGACAGGAGTACGCACACACAACAAGGACGTTTCCCTTCTTTGTGAGCCACAGCTGGCAGCCAAGTGGAAAGAGTGGCGGAGGAGACAGAGCTAGGTCTGTGTGAATTACAGACTCACACAGTCAGTGTGCGTCAGAGGTCAGAGTATCCACCAAGAACCAAACCTGGAGGCTTCCTTGTCATTCCCTTCACAGTGCATTGCAGCTCAGAGTGAAAATTAGCGGTAGCGGAGGCGGACAAAACTCCCACACAGCGGCAACACTTCCTGCAGAGAGGCCTGCCTCTTCCCACTAGAAGCGGAGCTCCTGTCTTTCCCTTTCCACAGCCCTTCTTAGTGGGTCACAGACCAGCCCAGACGACAAAGTATGGGACTGGGAGGCCAGAAGGGCAGACTGGAGGAGGTTGAATGAGAAGCAACTTGAAGGCATGCTCAAAACCGGGACTGGTGGAGTCTGACAGGCAGGCAGGTTGGCAGAGGGCCGGGCAGGCAGGGAAGCATCTAGTCTGGCTTACAGGTATGTGTGTGTAGCCTAGGCGCATGCTTAGAGGATACCATCCTCCAAGGCTAGGGATTGGGAAGGCACTAAGCCAAAGTGCCAGTAGGGAGGATTGTTTCCGCCTTGGCAGGCAGAGTTTCTATCGCCACCCCAAGAGACCGGGTTTTGGCAACCAAGGAGACAGAGTGGAAGCAGGAGAACTGGGTGGGTCTATTTCTTTAAGGCTGTAAGGAGGGGAGCTTGCCCCTGATACTCAGTCTTTGAGGTAGGTTGTTGTAAAGTGCTTCCTCACCACTTTGTTAGCAGATTGGCGCCTAAACCCCAGGGAACGGTGTGAAGCACCAAGGAAGGCAGGTATTAGGGTCTCTCTCAGACCAGCCATGGCCAACGGGGAAACATTGGGCCAATACTGACCCTTTCCAATGACACTTTGAGTGGCCCTGCCTGGTTTGGAGACAGGCCAGGGCGGGAAACATTGGGCCAATACTGACCCTTTCCAAAGACACTTTGAGTGGCCCTGCCTGGTTTGGAGACAGGCCAGGGCTAGAAAAATTGGGCCACTAATAGTACCCTTCAATTGTGTGTGAGAGAGAATTCAGGTTGGCAGGCAGGCAGGCAGTCAAGCAGGCAGTTTTGCAGGCATTAGGCACTGGAGTCGGCAGGTAGTCACAGGGCCAGGCAGGCAGGCAGGCAGGCAGGCTTGTAGGGCCAAGGGGAGGCAGGCAGGCTTGCAGGCGGGCATGGAGGATTGCAGGCAGGAGGTTAGGTTACAGGCAGCAACTTAGTTCTTGGAGTGTTGGGGTAATCCCAAGGTGGAAAGGTTGAAGCGGATGAAAGTCAACCTTTCCACCGTCTCCGGGTCCAGGCGACAGCGGCGCGGCCTGAGGACATCTCCCATGTGGGAGAAGACACGCTCACTCTGGACACTGGTGGGTGGGATAGACAAGAGGTCCAACGCCAGAGTTGAAAGAGCGGGCCAGAGGTCTGACTTTCTGGCCCAGTAGTGCAGTGGGTCCGAGCTGAGGGGTTGGAGGGGCTCGGCCATGTACTCCTTCACCATGGTCTGAGCGGGGTCTGCTACTTCTTCCTCCCTTGCCTCCACTGAGGAGGAAACTGCCATGGCTAGGGCAGAGGCCAGGTAGTTGGCTGCTGGAACGGAACCTGGTCTCTGGGCGAACGCTCCTGGAGTACAGAGGGATGTGGATCCTTGCGAGGACTCCTCCTCAGCATCGCTCAGGCTTCCGTGCGCCCTCTGAAACGCCTGGCCCTCATCGGAGACAGCCCTGACTTGACAGCATAGCTCCGTCTTCCAGGATTTCAGTTCGGCAGCGCTGGCCGCCAGGGAACCCTTGACGTGAGGGTCGCACAGGCAGGCCATCTGGTACACCTTTTCCCTTCTGAGTGGGCCAAGGCGGGTATCCACGCCGGTCAACAGCCTGTCTGCCAATGCCCTGCTCTTAGGGAGAAGATTGCCTTCTTCCCGGATACTGGTCTCTAGGCGTTGGCGAAGGGCATTGACCAGGGGGAGAACATGGCCCAGGCTGGCGTTGTAGCTGCTGAGGACGTGGGTGGTCTCCTCAAAAGGCTGCAGGATACCCGCCATCTGGGAGAGGGCGAGCCACTCGGTAGCACCAAGGTTCAATTCCCTCCCCATGCAGGACTGGGGTGGTTGACATGATGTATTCCACCACTTCCTTCTGCTCCACCAGACGCTTGACCATTTCGTGGGTGGAGTTCCACCGGGTGGTCACGTCCTGGATCAGGACGTGC
The DNA here is from genome assembly GCA_029282475.1 of Phrynocephalus forsythii. Lineage (NCBI taxonomy): Eukaryota > Metazoa > Chordata > Lepidosauria > Squamata > Agamidae > Phrynocephalus > Phrynocephalus forsythii. The sequence continues at coordinate 5,772,024 of JAPFRF010000011.1, forward strand.
TCCGGTCGGCCCGTCTCCGCCTGCCTCTCACGCATCATCCTGGCTGCCTTGACACTGCGAGCGAAGTGCCCCACGATCTTCCGGCACTTGTCCAGCAAGGCCCTGGTCTCCCTGGTCCCCTCACTCCAGGAGTCCTTTGGTGCACCCAGGCCAATGGCATCGCCCACCACTAGATGCAGTTTGTGTGCTGCGCACACGATGCCCTGGAACCCTGCCCCAAGAACCGCGTTGGTCATGTTACGGCCCGCGTCTGTAACCATGACTCCACGATTGGCCTGTCCCTCTGTCCCCAATCCCCACTCTCTTATTGCTGTCTTGAGAACGTCAGCAATGTTGATCCCTGTGGCGTTGTCCTCCATGCTTTGTGCCTGGAGAAGCACCACCCTATACCCTCTTGGGGTGCTGCCTTGTGCCTCCCCCTGCAGCTGCTCATGGGCTGACCGGGGCTCCAGGACCTCCTTGGGTTGCCACCAATGAGCCATCAGTGAGAGGTATCCGTGGTGCCCACCGGTCCAGAGGTCGGAAGTGAAGTGGATCTTCCTCCCTCTGGCCGCCTGCAGCAGGGCCCCGGATCCTGTCCCTGACAGACTCATAAAGGGGAAAGCACCCGCCTGCTGAAGGCACGCCGGGATGGAGTCTCGTACCATGGTGCCACGTGCTTCATCAGGTGCCTGAAGCCTGATGACTCCACAAAGGAGAGGGGCAACCCGTTCATGGCCACCATTTCACCCACCACTCGAGTGGTGGTCTCCTGTGCTTTGGCCCTATTTCGCGGGCTGACAAAAGTCCCACCCAACAGCCCCACTTCCTGCAGAGTGGCCTGCCTCTTCCCACTCTCACTAGCGGAGCTGTGTTTTTCTTTCTCTAACCCTTCTTCCCCTCTTCCTCCCTGAAGAGCAAGGGCCTGACAGGGTTCCAGGCAGAGTCCCAGGGTGCTTCCTCATCAGATGGCTGCGCAACCCACTTGAGGAGAGGTGTTTGGGGTCATTCCCCCTGCGCAAGACCACCCCGCATATCTTGCACACCGCTGTTCTCAAAATGGGGGCTGTTCTCAAAATGCTCCCAGAGACACCCTCGTGGCTTACAGAAAGTAACGCCCCCTCTGTTATTGCCTGCCGCTGCCGCTGCTGTGGTGCTGGTGTGGCCTCTGCCCTGCCGGGAAAGTAGACTAGTACTACTGCTCTCACAGGTGGTACTCTGGGTGGAAAGAGGGCTGCTCCTTCCGTCACTGCCTGGAGCCTGACTTAAGTCTGTCCCTGCCAACAGGTCCTCAGAATCTGGCAGGTTTAGATACAAGGAGCCCGATTCTGATTCTGATGCCATTTCAGAATCAGAGCCCTTGTCTTCTTGCTGATCAAGGGTGGGGCTGTCAGGTAACGAAGATGGGATTTGGTACGCCTCATCCATGCTTCCCTCGGTGACAGACGATGGCACATTGCTGCTTGTGCCACTGGCACTGCTACTCGAGGAGGGAGTTGCACCAGTATCACTTTCTGCACTACTTCCTGTCCCTTCCCTCAGAAACGTGCCCCTATTTATCTTAGTAGGGGTCCCCCTCCCCTGCCCTCTAGCTGTGCGACCCCTCCTCATTTTTCTCACTTCTTGTGGCTCAGGCCAGGGAATGTATAATTTATGTGATAGTAAAGAAAAGCACCAAGGAACTGTGCAAGTAAATGAGTGACTCACAACAGCAGCACAACAAACAAGGAAATAGGAGCTAGGGGTTTGCCAATCCTGGCACCCAACTAAGTCTCTCAATGCCCTGCACAGGGCAAGTGTAATTAGGAGGAGAACTGTAACTTCTTCCCAGTTGTAATTGGATTGTGTATGTAGACTCTGGTGGCAAGTAAATGAGTGAGATGGACTCACAACAGCAGCACAACAAACAAGGAAATAGGAGCTAGGGGTTTGCCAATCCTGGCACCCAACTAAGTCTCTCAATGCCCTGCACAGGGCAAGTGTAATTAGGAGGAGAACTGTAACTTCTTCCCAGTTGTAATTGGATTGTGTATGTAGACTGTGGTGGCAAGTGGCAACAAGTAAATGAGTGAGATGGACTCACAACAGCAGCACAACAAACAAGGAAATAGGAGCTAGGGGTTTGCCAATCCTGGCACCCAACTAAGTCTCTCAATGCCCTGCACAGGGCAAGTGTAATTAGGAGGAGAACTGTAACTTCTTCCCAGTTGTAATTGGATTGTGTATGTAGACTGTGGTGGCAAGTAAATGAGTGAGATGGACTCACAACAGCAGCACAACAAACAAGGAAATAGGAGCTAGGGGTTTGCCAATCCTGGCACCCAACTAAGTCTCTCAATGCCCTGCACAGGGCAAGTGTAATTAGGAGGAGAACTGTAATTTCTTCCCAGTTGTAATTGGATTGTGTATGTAGACTGTGGTGGCAAGTGGCAACAAGTAAATGAGTGAGATGGACTCACAACGGCCCCACAACAAACAAGGAAATAGGAGCAAGGGGTTTGCCAGTCCTGGCAAACAAGTTTCACAAATTAATGCACAGTGCAAGTGTAATTAGGAGAACTGTAACTTAACTTCTTCACAGATGTAAGTTATACAACAACTGCACAAAAACCAAGCTAATAGAAGCAAGGGGTTTGCAAAATCTGGCAGCACCCAACTTTCACAAATAATGCACAGTAACTAAGATGAGTGGAACTTCTTCAAATATGTAATTGAAGAAAAAGTTCTATAGAGGTGGCTGGGTGCCTGCCCTTCAACAAATGTTTGTTTGAGTGCCTGACTGCAAAAAAATGAATGAGGTGTTGGACAAGTGAAAGAAATTCAAAGAATATCTATAGTGTTAAGTAAAATGAAATTGTAAAATGTTCTATAGAGGAAGGTGCCCTAGCCTTGTTGCCAAAACAAATGTGTTTGAGAAATTTGAGTGCACTCACTGGTTGGCAAGGGAGACTCTGCCTAGTACTCAGTCTGTACTGTATAATATTTTTAAAATAATTTAATCCACAGCCTCCAACCTCCCCTTCTAAGCACTAGTACTACTGGACCTTGGCTGTTGCTTGCCACTTTGCTAATAAACTGTAAAATAGAAAATAAATGGAATAAAACTATAAGCTGCTACTAGGGTAGGATAGGGGTTGCTGGATTCCCTTCCAAAACCCCAATCGCAACAGCAGCAAAAAAGCTGTAGGCGCAGGGTAAAAGGACCTTGGCCAAGTAAATGAACTTGGTGGGAAATTGGGATACAAAAGAAATGGTATGGTAGTGTAATATAAAATAATATATTTTCAAAATAAATCCGCAGCACCTCCCCTCCCCTACCGCTCCCACTCAAATCTTCCCTCCCCCTTGAAGCAAATATAAAACGTACGGAACTCTTCCTCAAAAATGGAGAAAACAAAAAAGAGAATAAACACTGTGTTGCTATTCCCCACAGGGAATAGAAGAAATTATTATGTTTTGCGATTCGAATTAATATCAATTCAATTCCCTCCCTGCCTAGCGAGACCGAGACCGCGACCGCGAAATCGAAACTAGACTGAGCGCAGCAATCCAGCCCTGACCACCCTCCACAAGATCCAAGCCCAGACTGCGACTCTTCTGGGAGTGCCTCGGCTTTTTATGCCCTCTGGCACATCCAGAAGTGTCCGTCAAAACCTGTCCATGCGATTGGTGGAATGGCTCCAAAAATTTGCATGGTCCCGTCCCATGGCCAGCCCATCGTTGCGCAGGTGTAAAAAATAAATTAAGAAAAAAATAAAATAAAATCAACGGAGACGTATTTTGGCAAGACAAACCCACTGCTGCTACTGTAAAAAATCAAGCATTTAAAATAGGTTACTTTTGCATGTTTCTGTGGTGCTTTGGTGGGGTTTTGGGCAAGGATTTCAAAAAAAATATTGCGGTCGCCATTTTGGACCGGGAATCGGGTTTTTTTTTAACTTTTAAAAACTTTTTTTCTGTGCCGCTTGGCATTGCGCGATCGCCGCGTGCAAGTAACGAGCACGACAAATCAGACCAAATTGTTCGTTCGTCGGTTCGAGCTCGAAGTCTGGGGGAGTGATTCCCGTTACCGTTTCCGTAGAGTAACGGAACCGAGTAACGGAAACGGAAACGGGAATACCGCTAAGTCGTGCCCATCTCTAATAGCTATGTTTAAATATTGAAAGGATGTAATATTGAAGACGGAACAGATTTGTTTTCCATGGGCTAGGACTTGGGGCAATGGTTTCAAACTACAGGAAAAGAGATTCAATTTTAAAATTGGAGACAACTTCATGATGGTTAGAGCTGTTTGGCAGTGGAATATGTTGCCATGGAGGGTTGTGGAGTCTCCTTCTTTAGAGATTTTTAAGCAGAGGCTGGATGGTCATTTGTTGGAAATACTGGATGGGGGTTCCTGCATGGCAGAGGGTTGGACTGGATGGCCCTTGAGGTCTCTTCTAACTCTATGATTCTATGATACGCTGCTTTGTATTATGCTCCAAACTGTTTTCTAAGATTTCTTTCTTTTTCTTTCTTTCTTTCTTTCTTTCTTTCTTTCTTTCTTTCTTTCTTTCTTTCTTTCTTTCTTTCTTTCTTTCTTTCTTTCTTTCTTTTGTACCAGCAAAGCTCCTGGCTCAGAGCCCCTCCTCAGCTCACATATGTGTTCATTAAAGCCCTTGTTATTTTTAATAACCATTCTGCTTATTTTGGACATGCCAGGCTGAGCAACAGTCAAGTTAGTCTGCCATCTTCTGGTACTGTTACCAAACCACCCAAAGTGTTTGGATGAAATGCCTTCCTCCAACTGTCTGGAGGAAAAAGTTCAGTTCTACTTCTTTCTGGTTTTTTCATTTTTTTCCATCTTAAGCTCATTCCATTCTGCTGCATAGTGAACATTTGAGTGTGTTGTTCTTTTGGGTCCTTTTAGGGAGAAAAGCAGGATAAAATATTTTAAATGAATAAATAAATATTTTTGTGTGCAAGTTTGGCTGATACCTATATTTTTGCAAGCAATTTTCTTTAACATAATTATTTTTTCTCCAGTAGATGGATTTTCCTCATCTATTTTCCCAACAGATACAATTTTGTACACATTTTTGGGAGAACTGCATGGAAAAATTCTGAAAAGTGTCGCTTCCAAAAGATTACTCTTCTCTGGTCCACATAATAATTCTAGAAGTAGAGATACTTGCAAATTCTTTTGAAATGCAAGTCAATTCAATTTCATCCCTGTTCTTATTGGAGACCTGAGAAGACAACCACTGGAAGTCAAAGTACTGTTATTCTGAGGCAGATACCTTTTCACTGTAATTTTCATCATCAAGTTCTCCTGTTCTACTGAGGAAGTGGAGTTGTGCATGAAAGCTCATATTCAAATATACTGTAGCAGTTCATCTTAAAGCATTTTCTTCTTCTTTTCTTCTTTTTCTTTTGGTTTTGGCCTGGTATTCCATTCTGCTGCCTCTATTTGCTTAGCTTGATGCCAGAATTATATATTTCTCTGCCCTGTGTCTGCATTATACATTCCATATCATTCTTTATATTCTGCTCTAAAGATGATTTAGAGCTAGTATCTCAACCTCTACACTGGCTGTGTAGGGCAATATTATCTAGCCACTGAGTTCAGTGACAAGTTCCAGTGAAGATCTAATGAAAATGTAATATTTAATGCTATAAGCCAACTAGTTATAAATCTGGGATAAAGTATTGCTGTCATCGCAAATAGGCATGTTTACATTAAGAAAAACTGGTTTGCAGAAGTGAGGCTGTTTTGGTTCCTCAACTGCATTTTTATACTGTCGCATAGAATGTAACAATACTCACAATGCTATACCATGAGATTATAGGGGACGGTGGGTGGAAAAGCCACCGTCTTTTCCTGAGTGAGTCTTGTAACCCAGCAATTTTCTTGTTGTGATTTGTAGGAAGAGCCCGTAAGCAAATCCAAAATTTGTGCCAATGTTTTCTGCGGAGCTGGTCGGGAGTGTGCCGTGACGGAGAAGAGTGAGCCAACTTGCCTGTGTATTGAGGTAAGGAGTGCTGGTGTTGCTAATATCAAAGGCTTACGGGATGGAATATGGAATCCTCCCAAATGGGAACAGCACCGTCTCACTCCCACACAGTGAGAATTAGTGGCAATTTGTGACCACAATTCATGAAGTTACACTTTGTGTGGAGTAAATCCATAGTAAGATTGTAGCCATAATGCAGCACAGTAAACAGTGATGAGGCCATGCAAATATCCTTCTGTCAGCCATAATTCCACTGGCTTGATAGGACCCTGTTCGTTTTGTACAGGTCCTAGTGGTTCCTTAAGAGGAGTCACTATTACAGACATGCAGCATTGACATCTACGCAGAACTGGAAGCTTTTGTACAGAATCACTGAGTGTCTGGATTGCACAATCTTTTTTTCTCTTCTCCCTTTTTGAGAGGAGAAGGGAGGCTAGTCAGTGTAGCTGGCTCCTGCAAGGCTGACCTTTAGACGATTTGGCAGCCAGGACAGTAAAGAAAGGAATATGTTGTTTGGATTGGCTGTGTATGTATGTATGTTTGTGTTCACATGTGCCCAGCCTAGTTAGCTTTTCGGGAGAGCCAATCTAACAACAGCCTGGGGAAAGGAACAATACAGGGGAACAGGGGAAGTGGTTGAGCAGCATAGTACAACAGGGTTGTCTAGGGTATATTTATTTGTTCAGCTTGCTTTAGCCGACAAAGTCTGGCAGGGAGTTTTTGGCATCCCATGTAGAAGAGCTTTATGAATAGTACGTCTGATCTGCTTCGGTTGCAGTCATGTTATGGCAGCTTCATGTTATGCATGCAGAGATTCACAAGCAAATTTGAGCCACCGTGCTATTTGCAAAAACACTCAGTTAAGTTAAGCCTTAGTTTATGTCAGAGTCATGAAACAGGTATGCTTAGGGCCTTTTCACACGACCCCTAAGATCCGCTGGCCCCTTAAATTCGGACCAGAGATCTTGGGGGTTCGTTGCTCTTCCTTCCTCCCCACCACTCCGCACTTCCTTGCTTCTGTCTGCGTGAGGGGAGGGAGGGAAAAAAAGCCTTAAAAAGGGACAAAAGAATAAAGCCTTACCTCCAGTGCCTGGTGGAAGTTTATCCGAGCCCCGGTCACTTCCTGGTTCCTCTTAAAGGGGCGGGAGGCAAAAAACCAACAACAAAAAGAAGCGAGGAGAGCCCGGCACTCTCCGCATCAAAAATTTTCACTCTCCCAGAGCAGGTACTTGAAAGCTGTGCTGGGTCGTGCTTAGGTGGGCGGGGTCACACTTAATTTTCTGTTAGCTCCGGAGCTGGTGGGGAAACATTTTTAAGCTCCGGAGCTGGGAGCCATTTGCAGCGGAGCTTAGGGGTCGTGTATAAATGCCCTTAGTGGATTTGTTGGAGCTTTCGGTTTTTAGTTGTTGTTTTAATGCTTAGGGTCAGACCATGCTAACAGATATATTCTGTGTGAGGCTGATTTTTGCTCTTGATTCCCTTCTTGTCTACCTGTCCCCCCCCCCAATTTTTGTAGAAATGTAAACCTCACAAGCGGCCTGTTTGTGGCAGCAATGGCAAGACATACCTGAACCATTGTGAGCTGCATCGGGACGCTTGCCTCACTGGCTCCAAAATCCAGGTGGACTACGATGGCCATTGCAAAGGTAAGATGGGATCAGTCACACTGGACTGCTGTTGGAGCAGCGGCAGTACCCCAAAAATAGCAGCCCTCAATGCATCTTCCATTAATTAAGGGGGGGACAGATGTACCTGCACACTCTTAAGCCTAATGTCCCCTTTGCCTGACCAGGCAGCCCCAAATTCCAGTCCTGACCTCAGGCATGGATGCAGGTTTCCAGGTTAGCTGGATGGGGCTTTTCTCTTGGATAACAACCACTCCTGTCTATCCTAGATTTCCAAGTGACATCTTAGCCTCAAGAATATCCTTTTGTGCTCTTGTCCAGGGGAGCAGTGTTGCCTGGACTAAAGCCCTCCAGCCCCATCATATGGCCATCTTACTATGGATCTGATTCTGGCAGACTTGAGTAAGAACACAAAGACCACTCAAAATATCTTTTTATTAGGCTCATAAATCATGGCATGCTCAATGGCACCTTCTTTGAGGCTAAACTGGGCCTCTAAAGGAAGCCCTCCTCCTAGATGGCTCTACAGTGTGGCAAGCAAATTCATATTCAATTATTTTAAAAGACCTCCAGTTTATGAAAGTGGGATATTGTGCTTCTGAAACCAGAGTTCTGGGGCCTAAGAGACTGAGAGAAGGGCCTCCTTAAAGATTTTAAAAAGCCCCGCAAAATTCTGGACAGACTCGGGTTTTTCATGTATATGTGAAATAGAATGAGAATCGTGGAACCCTGAGACACTTGACAGGCTAATGGTCAGGGAGTCCCCCAGCACCACTACCATTCCCACAGTAACACCACACAAGTGAAAATCCCAGAATCTGACTCTCTTTTTTTCTTTCCTTTAAAAAAATAGAGAAGAAGCCTGAGAACACGGCTACAAGTCCAGGTAACTATATCTTTACCATGCTTAGGCATTTTCATCACAGTTTTCCTGCCACATTTGTTTGATGTGAGTCATAAGGAAAGAATATAACTCTAAATCAGTGATGGCAAACCTTTTAAAGACTTTAGTGCCCAAACTGTGATTCAAAACCCACTAATTTTTCGCAAAGTGCCAATACAGCAATTTAACCTGAATACAGGTGGCTGTGAAGGGGCAATGTTGGGTGCCCACAGAAGGGGCTCCGAGTGCCCCCTTTGGCACCCGTGCCATAGGTTCACCAACACTGCTCTAAAGTTATCATCTCATCTCTGTTGTCTTTCTGGAAATAGGCAAAGACCTTTCTCTTCAGGCAAGCATTCCCTGAATAATGGACTACCTATTATGTGTATTTTATATGACTCTATAGGATCACATAGACTTTGTGTTTATAACTACTCATAATCTTATGTGATTACACTGACACTATGTTTTCAGTGTTAGTTTCCATCACTCATAACTTTACATGGAACTTTACTCTCCTTTTAACTACTCACATTCTCTTCTGGCTTTAATGTAATGTTGTCTATTAATGCTGTAAGATGTCCCTCAATTCCCTGTTCTCAATACCTGAACATGTCTTAATTGTACTGGAATGTAAGCCACCTTGGGTCCTTTTCCAAGGAAAAAGGTGGGGTAAAATTCTCTAAAATAAATAAATAAAATAAAAAAGTTAGGGCCTGTTTGTAAACAGGCAGATGCTGTCTGGAAAAGTAGTAAAAGCCTTCTAATGAGGGACTCGCATCCTAAATTTATGAAGTTTTGAACAAGAAAAGATGTTTCCAGTGTTAGTGAAGTTGGATAGCTATTGAAAATGTGAAGTATAAACAATAATCCCTCTAATTTTCTGCCTGACCATGGCTAATGGAACTGCATGGCTTGTGCAATATGACTCTGGCCTCTAAGTTTACTGTGTGGAAGCGAACATAGCCCAAGGTCAGCCCCAGAAGGATAGGATGGCCAAATGTTCTTCAGGGGGCTCAGAACAACAATTCACATTGGGGTGGGGTGGTGGTGGAAATCCTTCTTCTCCTAAGTTCCATGAAGAACATTCACCACTTTGGGACATACAACAGTCCCCTGCCACATTGTGCCCCAGATATTGCAGTCCTGCTATATTGCAGGAATTGCCACCAACCCCTTCTGGGGAAGTCTCTGGCCTTCGTGGAGGTACCAGATGCAGAGGTCTCAAGACCTGGCTGCAGCCGCTGCAGAACCCCCTGGCCACAATGGAGGCCTTCGAAACCGGCCACCGTCTCAGTGGAAGTCTCTGGACCTGGTCGCAGCTGCTGCAGAAGCCTCTGGACCCAGCCCAATATACGGTGCCGTCACTATTGGTGGTGCCTACATATTGCAGATTGTCATTTATCGTGGAAGGTTGGGGAACCTAACTCCCGCAATAAACAGGGGACTGCTGTATTCGAGTAATGCATATGGGAGCGATTCATCTGATCAGTTAACAATATCTCTGGAAGCAAAAATGGCAAAGCTACAGATGTCCTACTTCAGGCACATCATAAGCAGGCAGGACTCTCTGAAAAAGACACTGGGGGAAAGGTGGAAGCCGCCCTCGCCCTCGCCCCCCACCGCTGCTGCTGCCAATGACTCTGAGCCCGCCGCCCCATTGCCCTGCTGCCTTCGCCCCTCGAACTCTGCCCCCGCTGTCGCCAACCCCAACTCCCCGGCACTGCCACCATCTCCATCACCAAGTTCAGGCACTCGGTGTCAAAAAGGTTCACCATCCCTGGACTAGGGCTCAGGAAACCGGGATTTGAATCCTCTCTGTCATGGAAACTCCTGGCACTGGTAGAGCCACTCCTTAAACATATCACTGATCCTGAAAACCTGTTAGAGTCACTAAAAATTAGACACAACTTCATGGCACATAATGTAACTTAATGTCAGGTTGAGAGACATGATGCCTGCAGTTCACCCATTCATTTAGCACTCTAGATGAAGGACAGCTGTGTTTCCGCCTGCTATGTTAGCATTTTCTTTCTCCCTTTCCGTTTTAACATCTTGTGTTTCTCCACCCTTCCTGATCTGACTTTCTTCTTTTCTCCTCGGCCAACAGTTGTCTGCTTTCAGTCTGATCGAGATGAGCTCCGGCGTCGGGTCATCCAGTGGCTTGAAGCGGAGATCATTCCGGATGGATGGTTTTCCAAAGGCAGCAACTACACAGAAATCTTAGACAAGTACTTCAAGGTGTGATTAATACAGGAAGTGGGAAGGCAGGCACCAATATTGCACTGAGCTTCTGTTGGGTGTAATCTTGCAGGATCAGGCCACTGGTGCAAGTGTTGCGATTGTGCATCATATGGGGTTCATGGCAAAAAACCCCACCTCTTGCCTGCACAGTAGCAATGCTTGTGCAGGTGGCATTAGACAATGTTACCACACTGGTGGGACTTGCAGTTAGCAGAACTTCAGTAAAAGACTGGCTGGAGCCACTTGACTCATAGAGGAGCTCTTTATTTCTTTCATGCTGTGGTACTAGCTTGATTTGTACTTGGATTACATATCCAGAATTGTTTGTTTGTTTGTTTGTTTGTTTGTTTGTTTTTACATTTCTATACCGCGCCATTTCCCAAAGGGACTCTGGGCGGTTTACAATAAAAAACATCAGATAAAACAGCTAATAAGAACAGCAGCGGGGAGACAACAATAAGGGCACTAGAAGGGGAACCCTCAACAAGAGGCAAGGGGCGCCAAAAAAAAATTAAGTAGAAATAAGGTCACCATAAGCCTCCATAAAAAGCATAGTTTTTAAAGCCTTTTTGAAGGTGGGCAGGGACGATGCAAGGCGCAACTCACTCGGTAGTTGATTCCACAAGGAAGGGCCTACCACCAAGAAGGCGCGGTTACGCGTTATCGACTTCCGCGCCTCCCTAGGGGTGGCCACCCTGAGTGAGCGCGCCCGCGACATTCGAATGGGCCTGGCCTCTGCTGACCTCTGAGAGATACGCTCCACCAGGTAGCTGTGGAGGGTTTTGAAAACCAAAACCAGGACCTTGAACCTTGTTCAGGATCCATCTTCAGAATCATTCATCTCCCTCCCTGCACCAGGACTGTATTTTGGAGCTCCCTCTGATTCATAAGGCTGCCAAATGTCAGAGATAACTTGATGGCGCATAACAACACACATCTCTACATAGGGCCGTTATAAAATCACCAGCAGATGAATTTCCTGGAACAAATAATAATTCCTGATTTCATAGAGGACAAAAACTGAGAAACGGTAAAGAAAGATGTTGGCAAGGATGACTGTAATACAAAGTGCTGAATGTAAATGACAGTTCAGTCACTCATGCGGAATATAATAACAAGGAAAAATGCCAGAATAATGTCAACAAGACAGAAGAAGAGGAAGCCTTTTAAGGATATTACTGCAGTAGTTTGTGATGAGCAAGCTCAGCGGCTCTAATTCAGAGGAATCCCTTGCCATAAGAAGACTGCACATTTATTCATCTCTTCATCTCTTCAGCATGAACAAGTCCCTTCCTGCCATCCCCCCCCCGCCCCCTGAGTAGGAAATGGTCTCTCCATTGACATCTGCTCTGGCCTGTAAATGTCACTGGCTGGTAAAAGTGGTAGAACACTGGCACTTTTACAACCTGTCTAAAAAAGGCAAGTCAGCCTTTTGCCAAACGTTCAAGTGAACAAAGCAGAGAAACGAGGGAAAGAATGAGCAGACCATAAAGGAACATGGGTTCACTTGAAATAGACCATACCAGGCCAATCCATTTTTGCTTTTGAGAAGATAATTTACTTTCTGGATAAAAGGATTAATGATGACGTACATGCCCCGGATCATGTTAAATTGTATGTTCTGATGGACTGTGTGTGTAGGTAGGCTTGAAAGACATTATTAGAGATGGGCACAAAACATTTTTTTTATTTCGTTATTTGTTATTTGTTTCATTTCCTAACGAAATGAAAAACAAAGTGCACTTAAAAAAAGAAACAAAATGGAAATTTTCATTTCATTCCATTTTGTTTATCATTTTTTATTATTTATTTTGATAAGCCCCAATCTCAGCAATTGTCAAAATAAATAATAAAAATAAGCGCTGATCAGCTGGTGTGCATGCCTACCGGCCTCCCTGCAGCCCAGCTGGTATGTGGGAGAAAAGAAACCTCTACCTATTATTATTATTATTATTATTATTATTATTATTATTATTATTATTATTATTATTATTATTATTATTATTTAACCACACAGCTATCTACGCTGGATTTTATATTACCAATCACTAGTCGAACGCTTCCCAAGCGTTTAGGACTCAGGTGATGTATCAGCGAATTATGCGAGCAGATCCCAGTAAGGTGTCTTTCTGCAGCTGACTGATGGTGACTTTGTCAACTCCAATTTCTTCTAAATACTTGCTTAGCTCTTTGGGCATCGCACCCAGCGTGCCAATTACCACTGGGACCACCTGTATCGGTTTATGCCAGAGTCTCTGAAGTTCAATTTTGAGATCCTGAGTATTATTATTATTATTATTATTATTATTATTATTATTATTATTATTATTATTATTATTATTATTATTATTATTATTATTATTATTATTATTATTATTATTATTTGCTTCTTACAGAACTTTGACGATGGGGATTCTCGACTGGACTCCAGTGAGTTCCTGAAGTTTGTGGAACAAAATGAGACAGCTGTGAACATCACGACCTATGTTGATCAAGAGACAAATAAGCTGCTGAGGTAATTTAGAAGGAGTGGGATTTAAGAGATGGATTTCAAATGCAAATGACATTTCTTTTTTCTTGCAAAGCAGGCTTGGAGGCTAAAAATGAAAAGAGGGTTATAGCAAAAGGATCTCCATTTCCCCCTTTTTTGTTCGCTGCAGTCCTGTTTGCTTTCCCATCCACTGGGGCAAAAGAATTGGTGGGATAATTTGTGGTCCCCTTTTCTGTCGTTCCACAGGTGGGAAAGCAGTTGTGGACATGCATGGGCCCAATTTTGAGCTATCAAACCAGAGGAAGGAAAATGAGAATCAGCTGCCTTTGCCACTTGATCACTGATACCAAAGATATTATGCTTTTTAAAATTTCTGGGGAAATAGCCACATGATCCAGTGATATTTATAATTTGACGTGAACACCCTTCATTCACCATTTTTAAAGTAATTCAGTTAGTACTCTTTAAACCCACCCACCCGTCCTATATGCAATCTTTTAAAAATGCACTGGCAGTAGAAACAGGTTGTTTTTGATTTCTCTGCAGTCACACTAAGTCCCACACTAAGTCGTTACTAGTTATTTAACAGATCTCTATCCTGTCCCTTCAGGGATCTTCCAAGTGGCTACTTACATAAGTTCACAAAGTCACAAGTAGCAATCCAGAACCCTGATATTCAGTCTTATTGCAGTGCCCTCCCTTGGTGTATAGACATAAGAGTTCTCTATCTACCCAGTAGAAACTCTCTTGTTCCTATTCAGGAAGCTAGCCCTGCAGGTCTGGGACGGAGAGCATCTACCACTGGCGATAAATGGGATGTTTTTTGTCTGCTGCTACCATAAGAAAGGAGAAGGGAACAATACAAACATAAGAGTGATAGTTGGGTTCAAAGCCACCTCAAGATTGGTCTTATCCCCTTTGGCTCCCTCTTCACTGGCTCAGCGGACTAAGGCTCAAAAAAATGTCAGCTGCAAAGTCGGCAGCTCAGCAGTTTGAATCCTGGGTGCTGCGCAGTGGAGCGAGCTCCCGTTGATCACCCCAGCTCCTGCCAACCTAGCAGTACGAAAGCATCTAAATGCAAGTAGATAAATAGGTATTGCCGTAAAAACCGGGAAGGTAAAAACAGTGTTTCCTTGCAGCCATGCCGGCCACGTGGCCTTGGGCTTGCACAACACTGGCTCTTCGGCTTTAATCCAGAGATGAGCACTGCCCCTAGAGTCGGGCACGACTAGCACGCATGCGTGTGGGGGAACCTTTACCTTTTCCCCTTTTCCCCTGCCTTCTCAATCCTTGAAGAGATCAGTGGTACTTGCCTCCATTCGGCCTCCCCCACCCCAAGTTTGAGACACGTTATTGTCCAGTTCTGAGAGTTTACTTAAATCATTTATGGGAGATAAGTGCAGGATTTCTTGCGGCAGTTTCAGCTTGAGATCTGAGGCTGCCTTCCACATATTTATTAGGGCCCCCTGATCCCTGGCTGCAACACCCTGTAAAATGTGCCAGTCCCTTGGGTGGAGGGATGCCTAAGTACTCCTTTTCACGTTATCACAGGGCAGCTTTTATATCTTCCTGTTTTCTTATAGCAATCACCCCCCCTTCCACCTTTAGTAGCTTACTGAGTAGCCCTCTCCTCTAATAGCCAATGACTGCTTGCCCAGACCTCTATCTGTTCCACTCCTCAGATCATTCCCTGCCTCTTTCCCTTGTCCTTTGTTCAAAACTCCTCTCCTGCTGTTCGGAGAGTGCTGGGGACTGATTACTTTCAGCCCTGAAGATAGCTCTCTTCTTGTTCTAAAAATAGTTCACCTACCCTATTAAATTCTAAGGAAGAAGGTGTGAGTAAAACGTCCCTTTGTAGTCTATGTTTTGGTTATCTAACTTCTCAGGAGGCAGTGGTTACTTCACACTTCTAAGTCACAATTGTTCACTTTCCCTGCTTTCCAGGGTCTGTGACAGCTAGCAAGCAGAGAAATAAACATATAATATTATACACCTGCCCAGAAGCAGTTAATTGCCTCTGTTTATGCCCATTACCCATCAGGTGTCAGTCAGTGTTTACTATTCACTGTTGTGTATACAGTGGACCCTCGTATAACAAACAGTTTGAATAACATATAATCTGTACAGCATAAAAATTTCCAGAGATAGGGGAAATTGTCAATGGGGCGAATCCGTACAACATAATAATGGTCGGGAATAGGAATTACTCCATTTTCAATGCATTGCATTGGGAAACTTGTATAAAGGAAAATTTGTTTAACATAACTTCATTTGGAATGAATTAATTCCTTTATACAAGGTACCACTGTACATTGAAACGTGAAATGGAATAGGAAGTTGCCAAAGAATTGTTATGGTCTCAGTGACCTTGCTTTGCTGGAGCTGATTGTAGCTGATTGTAGTGAATAGTGTTTCTATGCCATAAGTTTAAAAGTACTATGCTTTCAGAGCAGAATTAGGATAATTTTCTTTATCACCTATAATTATTATCACACTCTGAAGCAAAGTATCAAACCCTGACAATGTTAATTGTTCTTGTTTTATTTTGATGTGCTTGGGGTTTAGGTTGGGGCTAGTGAGCTCTTACTGTTTTTTCCCCCAGGGGACTCTGCGTGGATGCTCTGATTGAGCTTTCTGATGAAAATGCTGACTGGAAGCTTAGCTTCAAAGAATTCTTGAAGTGCCTCAATCCAGCCTTCAACCCACCAGAAAAAAGTAGGATCTCCTCTCCTGCACAACAGTAAAGTGTCCCCACCCCTACCCCACCCCCAAAAAGCAGTGGACGGAACAAAGTGATCTAGGGCTAGAAGTCAATATTTCAGAAATTTCCAGGAGAATACATGTCTGTTGAAACAAAACCAAAAGTCCTGTGGCACTGGAAAGATGAAAATGTATTATTCGTGTTAAGCTTTTGTGGACTTGCCAGGAAATGATAGTACCAGTCTATACTGCCCAAGTGAGGTCACATTTAGAATACAGTGTCCAGTTCTGGTCACCTCAATATAAAAAAAGACACAGAAGCCCTAGAAAAAGTGCAGAGAAGAGCAGCAAATGATAAGGGGACTGGAGGCTAAATTGTATGAAGAACAACTAAAACAACTAGGCATGTTTAGCCTGACAAAGAGAAGACTGAGGGAAGACATGATAGCAGTCCTCCAATACTTGAAGGGTTGCCACAGAGAAGAGGGTGAGACAAGAACCAATGGGTGGAAACTCATCAGAGGGAGAGCCAACCTGGAAATAAGGAGAAATCTCCTGATGGTGAAAGCCATTAAACAGTGGAATAGCTTGCCTCCCAATGTTGTGGGTGCCCCATTGCTGGAGGTTTTCAAGAAAAGATTGGACATCGATCTCTCCAGGATGGTATGGGGTCTCCTGCCTTGGACAGGGAGTTGGACTAGAGGACCTCCAAGGTTCCGTCCTACCCTATGATGATTCTATGATTCTATGACTGCAGACTGCTTCATCTGATAAAGAGGGGTGTGGTCTGTGAATACCTATATCAATCAAACTAGATCAGGCATGTCCAAAGTCAGGCCCGGGGGGCCAAATGTGGCCCATTTTCAAATTTCAAGTGGCCCACAGTCTCTTCTCCCCGCCAGCCCAGCCTGTCATGCATCCCTGCCAGCTGGCCCCTCCCCATGCCAGATGGAGGCATCAGCTTGCAGTTTTATGGTTTGCCTGCCCTCCCTGCCTCCATCCGTTCCCACAGCCACCTGCCCAGCCTACCTGACCCTATCTCCATTGCTGTAGCGTCCTCCCTGCCTCCTTGCATGTCCTAGAGGCTAGTCCAAAGTCCAGCCCGTGGACCAAATGCGGCTGAATGGTCAGCCCCCACACATTTTCACCTCACCAAATCTGGCCCTTCTTGCAAAAAGTTTGGACACCCCTGAACTAGATTGTCAGTTGCCTCAATCCTGTTGCTTAGCATAGTAAATGGCACTACAGTAGGTCCTTTAAATTAGTGAGGATTTAGTCGGTCAGCTCCTCCATAGGTTCTTCTGATTCAAATGGGCTGACTTGAATTGTGACTTAATTTAGCATAATAGATTATAGGTAGAGAAAGCCTATTTCTAACATGCTGAGGGTGACTCACTAAATCACTATTGATTAAATGAGCCTACTCAAGTGTAATTTACCAAGAAACAGGATTTGTCAACTTTAAAGAAATCATCTACTCTTTATTATTTCAGAACCATGCCTCAAAATCTTGCCAATATATACCATCCTGTCTTTAACACTCACTAGGTTTTAGCCAGCTCATATGTTTACGCCTATAAGATGCTGCCATATATTAGGTGCTCCCCCAGTTTTAAGGCTCCAAATTAACAAAATTAATAACTTCTCCTTGAGTTCTCCTCCACCCCACCCCCTGCTGTTTCCTTTCTGCATTCTGAAGACTCCTCCATGCTTTGTTTTTTGCAGGGATCATAGTCTTCTTTTCAGCAGGGAAAGCCTGGAGGGTTGAGCAGCCCATTAAGAAGTGCCTTTCCACACTGAAAATAAGGCTCCAATCCTTGCAAGAGCAAAGCAGAGAGGAGGGGAATTAACCACTCTCACAAAGAAAAGAAAGCAGCAGGAGGTGGGGTGGAGGAGAAGCCAAACTGACCTCGCTATTTCACTTTCTCTCTGACAGCGCTGGCTTGCCCTCCTCTCTGCTTTGCTCTTGCAGGGATTTGGAGCCTTATTTTCAGTGTAGAAAGGCACTTCATAATGGGCTGCTTAACCCCAAGCCTTTTCCTGCTGAAAAGAAGGCTACTATCCATGCAAAAGCAAAGTGCAGAAGGATCTTCAGAACACGGAACGTAAACAAGGGCTGACAAAAAGGGAGGGAAACGGCAAGGTCATTTGGGGTTCTCCTCCACCTGACTTCCACCCCTTGGGAACGGCTTACTTTTGTGTATACGACACTCCTTAATTTTTAGTGCCATGATTTTAGAAAAAAATAATGTCATATACACAGAAAAATATGGTAATTCTCAAGTCTATCATATTGTCATGGTAGAAATCTATAGTACTAGAAGGTGAAACAATGGAGTTGCTGGTCAAGTAAAGACATGTCTTAAATTGGAAAATGATTGGGTAGCACCTCAAACCCAATTCCATCCACGTACATTCCCTTCTTTGTGCTCTTTTCAGAATGTGCTCTGGAAGATGAAACGTATGAGGATGGAGCAGAGACCCAGGTGGAATGTAACCGCTGTGTCTGTGCATGTGGGAACTGGGTGTGTACGGCCATGACCTGTGAGGGTATGTACCATCAGAATATCCCAGAGTATTTGAGAGGAAATTGTTTCTCCTGAGGAAAGAAATGTGGCATCTAGGCCATAGCTTCCCCCTCCCCAATCATTTTCCTCAAAGTTTTCTTGTTAATTTATCAATTACTAAACCCATTGGGATCTTCTTACCACAAAAATTGTGGTTTAAAAAAATCTTTGTGACAGTTTTGAGCAGAACATCCCACAGCAAAATTGCTCTGCATGGATTATAGTTTTTCAGATTAGGTTTTTCGTTGTATGTGTATACTGTGTATATACACACAATGACAATAAATTATTATTATTATTGCTATTCCTTGTCTTAAGTGAGCTTGAATGCCTTTAAATTTTCCAGTCAAAATGACACAAACCACCTTTGGTCTGGGATCAGCCATGGACCTTTTCCTACTCATTAACAATCACCTGAGGCTCATTCTTTACAAATCCCCATCTTTGGAGTGTGCATGTAGACCCATATTCTCTCCACCATGCTGCCTGCTTGCCATGGGGAGAGGCCAGCCAGGTGACTAGAGGTCAGGATGGCTCTTGGGGAGACAAAGTCTCGCTTAAGGCTGGCTGAACTGCAGCAGAGTTTCTGTGACAAGACAGAGGGAGACCTAGTAGGATACAGTAGCTCATCCCTTTCTTTACCGCCAAAGTTGGGCAGGAAGAGAAGGACATGGGTTGATTTTTCATCCCCATCCATCTCCACCGGAGGCCATGAGATGCAAGAGAAGCTTGGCTGAAGAGGCACTCCAACTCTGAGAGCCAGGAGGGGGTGCCATTTTCCAACCATGAGCTCTGCCATCTCATTATCGATTCTGCAGGAGGCTGTGTAATCAGTCCCATAGAATTTGCATCCATTCAGCATGACTTGAATACTGTAAGTCTATGTTTGTGGCTCTGCCAAGATCCTTCTCTCCTCTTTCTCAGTGGGATCTACTGTGGTGCAGGCAGACTCCCTTGCCCTCTCATTCCCTCCTTTTCTCAAAGGAGGAATTCCAGCACTTGTATATTTCTGTCTGTGCTTCTTTAGTCTTATAAACCATTCCTGTAGGCTGTCCAGTTGAGTCTCACTAAAGATCTGCAAGGAATGAAACCCTCGATTCTCCTTTCCATTGTCATGTTTTAGATTGGTAGCAGACTTTGCCTGTGCCCCCAGGACTGACCACTTTCTCTTGAGCTGCCTCTGAAAGAGCCTGGCTTAAGGGTACGGCTAATGGCCATGAAGTTTGTCATACCGGCAATGGGGGAGAATTTTAAGTGAAGGTATGAAGTGGTTAGCAGTTAGCACCAAATGGAGACAAAATGTCAACGTGTGAACTGAAACTGAATACTTCCCAAGCTTGGGCGTTTATGTGAATGCTCTCAAGACAGACTGAACAGGGGATAACTTGCCACTTAAATTGAATGGCTTTCAGAAGGGAGACAAAACTTCAGAGGTCTAGACCTGGCTGTAATCAGATGGCTGAACACAGTTCTTTGAGCGTTAGAAAGACTTGTAAGAACTTGCTCATTGTTTGAAGCCTGGTGTGTATGAATGGATTTATCTTACCAGTTTATGCACCAAATTGTGAGTGTAACCCTTTCAAAGAGCACTGCCCAACTTGCAGAGGTCAACAAACTAGTTGAAGTGGTTGTGATTGTGAGGTAGGGAAAGGAAGCCTTAAAGGCAGCCAGCTGACAGGCGTCCAAGACGGCGTCTCTAACTAACTGGATGCACAGTAATCAGAGTAATCTGTTGTGCTTCCTTTTCATTTACTGGTGCTTTTAATGTGCTCATGGGCTTTCAAGGCCAACCCTTGCTTTATTACTTCTGTTGGTATAATGTCATTGCAACCAGGGTGGTGTCCTATGCATTCCCAGAAGGGAAGTTAAGGAGAGGGGGAAATGATACTGGAAAGAGAACAGAATAGAGCAGCATTGCCAAATACACCACTGGACCATTGGTGACACTGCCCATCTACTACCAATTATGGGTTGGGTGATGTCTCTGAATGAGGCAGCTCTTTCCCATACAGTGATGGGAAGATACTCCCTCGATGTCCCCTCACTTCACTTCCTGTGCATGGCTGGCAAGGTGCGACAATATCACCCATGAGCTGCTGTGGGACAGGCAGGAAGAGGCCAGCAATGGCAGATCTTTGGAAATATCTCTGTGTAGGGTGTAAGATCCCTTTCCTACCATTCCCTTCTCCACATGCAACCTATTAATAACGTCTTCATTGAATAACATAAAAGGAGTGGATACATTATATGGCACCCAAAGAGCTCTTATAGTGGATTCCGGGATAAAGAATATATAACCTTCCCCCTAAGAACGGTCATTCCCACCTATTCACCTTCCCTCCTCATATGGGACCAAGAGCTTCTCCCACTCATTTGTCCAGGGGTTCTGCTGATAATATCCATTCCCATCTGTCTGGGAGTTCTCTCCCCTCTTGCCCCCATTGTCCCCTCTTTTCATCCTTCTTCCCTGCTCCTGCTTCCATTTCCTCCCCGCCCCCCACACCCCACTCTCCTTCCAGTGATTTAACCCTTTCTACTTCCCGGCTCATTGTTTCTGCTTCAGAACTCACCCCTTTTGATGAATCTCCCATGTCTACACATCCCCTTAAGTTGACTTCTACAGGGGAACGACACGTTATGAAATCTTCTTTTTCTTTTTCTAATCAAGCCAACACATTATCTTCCTCCACAACATCTCACAAGCAGGACAATTGTTCTAGTGGTAGGCTTTCACCTGTCTGTCATAGCATTGGTGAAAATGCAAGAGCCTGTCTGGAACCCTGTGGAGAAGCAGCTGGATGGGCAGAGGTACCCCTGTGTCCTTCCACATGGTTGACCCTCCCTTATAAAGGTAAAGGTAAAGGTTCCCCCCGCATATGCATGCTAGTCGTGTCCGACTCTAGGGGCGGTGCTCATCTCCGTATTCAAGCCGGAAGAGCCAGTGCTGTGCAAGTCCATGGCCATGTGGCCAGCATGGCTGCAAGGAAACACTGTTTTACCTTCCCGCTTTTTACGGCGGTACCTATTTATCTACTTGCATTTAGATGCTTTCGAACTGCTAGGTTGGCAGGAGCTGGGGTTATCAGCGGGAGCTCGCTCCGCTGCGTGGCACCCGGGATTCGAACCTCCGAGCTGCCGACTTTGCAGTCTACAGTTTCGGTGCCTTAGGGCCTTTTCACACGACCCCTAAAATCCACGGCAAATAGCTCCCAGATCCGGAGCTTAAAATTGTTTCCCCACAGTTTACAAAAATTAAGTGCGACCACGCCCACCTAAGTGCGTCCCAGCGCACTTTTCAAGTATCTGGTCTCCGGAGCTGAAAAATTTCTGATGCGGATGTAAAGTAGTGAGTGCCGGGCTCTCCTTGCCTTGTTTTTTTTTTTTTTTTGTCCCTGCCGCCCCTTTAAGAGACAGGAATCATGATGACGATGGGGCTCAGGGCGGCTTCCACCGGCAGACGGAGGTTGAGCCTGCATTTTTTTCTCCCTTTTTCTCTCCCTCCCCTCACGCAGACAGGAGCAAGGAAGTGCGGAGGGGGTGGGAACACAAGAAGAGCGACGAACCCCCAAGATCTCTGTTCCAAATTTAAGTGGCCAGCGGATCTTAGGGGTCATGTGAAAAGGCTCTCAGTTACTCTCTGAAGAATCAAATCCTCAAAGATAGGGCTTTTGGAAGTTGCCAATAAAACCCCTGTGTAAGGGTTGCTGGGCTGTGATGTTATAAGTCAAAAGTGCTGGGTGGCATTCAGTCAATAGTAGCAATGGTTGGATTGGAGGGCCAGCCATTCAAACCAGTTGGTTTGAATCTTGTGCTCCTTTGTATGCCTCCTTGCCCAAGGATCCAAAAATGAGTATTAATCTTTTTTTCTTTTTCTTTTTTTGCTGGTGGAATGTGCTATGATTCTTATCTTACCACTTGGACTTGAACCTTCTAAATACGTCAGCCAGCTGTGACTGACGCAATGTCTGTTTGTCTTCACAGGTAGCAGCCAGAAGGTGCCATTGCAGGGGCAGCTACATGAAGATAAGCTGACTGAAGAAGAACTGGCCAGATACGTTCAAGAGCTGCAAAAGCATCAGGTCAGAATGGGACTGGAGAGACTTCTTTGCATTATGCACATGCTGACAACACATTGCTTCAGTAATGTTAGTTTTCTTAAATTCTATAGGGATCCCTAGTTAGTAGACTGTATACTTTGGTGGCCTGGGAATACCTAGATGTTAGATAGACCTTTATTTATTAACTTGTCATCCAAGAACCCAAGTGCAGGAATCCCATGAGTGGAGCAAGCAGGCTGGTAAAAGAAGGAGGAGGTCAATGCAATTCTACCTCTGCAGATCTGCTGAATAGAAGGCACGATTTTAATTAGCATCTAGACAGCTAGTAGCTTGTTTTCCAATCTTGCCAAAGAGCACAGAACTTTCCTATTCTGCCCCAAAGCCCTTATTTCAGTAAGTCAACTCAAAAAGTGAAACCAATATATGAGATAGACTCATTATATGCAAAGCAAGATATGTCAAGCCTTACTTTGGTATAATTGTGATGATTATGGCATACAGCTTATGAAAACCCCAAATTCACAGTCTCAGAAAATTAGACTATTACATGACATCAATAACACAAGGATTGGAAATAGAACAATATTGGACCTCTGAAAAGTATAAGCATGCATATGTACTTAGTACTTGGTTTGGGCCCCTTTTGCATCAATTACTGACTGAATGTGGCATGGCATGGATGCTATCAGACTGTGGCACTGCTGAGGTGTTAAGGAAGACCAGGATGCTTCAATAGCAGCCTTCAGCTCTGCTGCATTGTTCGGTCGCATGTCCCTCATCTTTCTCTCGGCAATGCCCCATAGATTCTCTATGGGGTTCAGATCAGGCAGGTTTGCTGGCCAGTCAAGCACAGTAATCCCATGCTCACTGAACCAGGTTTGGATACTTTTGGCAGTGTAGTCAGGTGCCAAGTCCTGCTGGAAAATAAAGTCAGCATCTCCATAAAGCTCGTCTGTGGAAGGAAGCATGAAGTGCTGCAAAATCTTCTGGTAGACGTCTGCGTTGACCCTGGACTTAATAAAGCACAGTGGACCAACACCAGCAGATGGCATGGCTCCTCAAATCAACACAGACTATGGAAACTTCACACTGGATTTCAAGCATCGTGCATTGTGTGCCTCTCCATTCTTCCTCCGGACTCTGGGTCCTTGGATCCCTAATGAGATACAAAAGTTTCTCTCATCAGAAAACACTGAGCAACAGTGTTCAGGAGCAGCTTGACAAGAGGAATATGACATTTGAAGCCCATGTCCAGGATCCGTCTCTGTGTGGTGGCTCTTGATACACTAACTCCAACCTCCATCCCCTCTTTGTGAAAGTCCCCAACACTTTTGAATGGCCTTCTCTTGACAATTCTCTCCAGGCTGCGGTCATCCCTGCTGCTTGTGCTCCTTTTTCTTCCACACTTTTCCCTTCCACATAACTTTCTATTGATGTCCTTTGATACAGCCCTTTGGGAACATCCCACTTCTTTCCTGGGCAAGGGTGTTGAGAGGGTGGCAGTCGTCCGGCTCCAGTCGTACCTGGAGGAAAATTGTATCCTGGATCCCTTCCAGTCCGGGTTCAGGCCGCTTCGCGGGACCGAGACTGCCCTGGTCGCTCTGCAGGATGACCTCCTCAGGGAGACTGACAGGGGGAGCTCCTCCCTGTTGGTGCTCCTTGATCTGTCAGCTGCCTTTGATACCGTCGACCACGGTAACCTGCTGGTCCGGCTTGCAGAGGCAGGAATTGGGGGCCTTGCTCTGTCCTGGCTCCGTTCCTTCCTTGGCGGCCGGACTCAGCGAGTTCAGCAGGGTGATGACTTGTCGGCTCCTTGGACTCTCCCTTGTGGGGTGCCCCAGGGGTCGGCAATCTTACCCATTCTGTTCAGTGTTTATATGAGGCCGTTGGCAGAGGTCATCAGGAGATTTGGAGTCTGCTGTCATCAGTACGCTGATGACATGCAACTCTATCTCTCCTTTTCTTCTTCTGCAGAGGAGGCATTTCGCTCCCTCGACCTGTGTCTGGAGGCGGTTCTGGTATGGACCAGGAATAACCGGCTCAAGCTGAACCCGGAGAAGACGGAGGTTCTGTTCTTCGGGGCGTGCTCGTCCCAGTACAATGGCCCCCTCCCTAGACTGGGGGGTGTTTCCCTCTAGCCTACAGACAGGGCCAGGAATCTGGGCGTGGTCCTGGATTCAGCACTCTCCCTGGAAGCCCAGGTGATGGTGGTCTCCAGGGCCGCTTTTATCCACCTCCGCAGGATTGCCCAGATCCGACCATACCTTGATGAGTCCTCCCTGAGGACAGTTGTGCAGGCCCTTGTGATCTCGAGGATCGACTATTGCAACACCCTCTACGTGGGGTTGCCCTTGACCCTTGTCCGGAGGCTCCAGCGGGTGGAGAATGCGGTGGCCAGACTGGTGGTGGGTGCTCATACATTCGAACACATCACCCCAGTTCTGGCTCGCTTGCACTGGCTACCCGTTGTCCTCCAGATTAGGTTCAAGGTCCTGGTTTTGGCTTTCAAAGCCCTCCACGCATTGGGACCAGAGTACCTGTCGGAGCGTATCTCCCAGAGGTCAACTGGGTCCAGACCCACGAGATTGGCGCAGGCGTGCTCACTGAGGGTGGCTACACCCAGAGAGGCCCAGAAATCGCGTACGCATGACCGCGCCTTTTCTGTGGTGGGCCCCATGTTGTGGAACCATCTTCCCAGTGAGCTGCGCCTTGCAGTGTCCCTACCAGCTTTCAGGAAATCCTTGAAAACCCACCTAATCAAGGAAGCTTTTGGCAACCTTTCTATTTAATTCTGGTTTGGTTTTGTTTTTTTCGCCGCCCATGCCATCTTTTGTGGGGGGGGGGATTACACCCCCTACTTTTATTGTCGCCTGCTTATTTTTATGTATGTATTCCCTGTTTGCTTTTATTGTTCACCGCCCTGAGTTCCACTCCGGAAGATGTGTCGGTATCTAAATGCAATAAATAAATAAATAAATATTTATTTTGCAAACTGTACCTTTTGGGGCTTTCCCTCCTTATGGAGGTTGTCAATGATGGTTTTCTGCACAACTGTCAGGTCAGCAGTCTTTCCCATGATTGTGATTCCTACCGAACAAAGCCTGAGAGACCATTTAAAGGCTCAGGAACCCTTCGCAGGTGTTATGGATTCATTAGCTAATTAGAGTGGGACACTCTGAACCTAAAATATTGAACCTTTTCACACTATTCTAATTTTCTGAGATTGTGAATTTGGGGTTTTCATAAGCTGTATGCCATAATCATCACAATTATATCAAAGTAAGGCTTGACATATCTCTCTTTGCATGTAATGAGTCTGTCTCATATATTAGTTTCACCTTTTGAGGTGACTTACTGAAATAAATGAACATTTGCACAATATTCGAATTTTTCAAGTTTCACCTGTAGCTGTTCTGCTTTGGTGCCAGCATAATCACAGTACAATTTTCTCTTTCTTTCTTTCTTTCTTTCTTTCTTTCTTTCTTTCTTTCTTTCTTTCTTTCTTTCTTTCTTTCTTCTAGGAGACATCTGAGAAGATGAAGAAAATGACCACCAAAGAGATGTAAAAGGCACCTACAGGCAAAGATGTCCAAAAGGCAGGGTGTGTTGCCTGACTCACCCACCCGTCTTCCTTCAGTGCTGATTTCAATATGCAAATGTTTTTAGGACTTATTGCTCGGTCACATATATTTACATTGTGTAGCGATGAGAGGGGGATGAAGAAATGATCAGTTATTTTTAAATCTAAAAGAAACCACTCCCGTGTTATGTTTCTTGCAGTGAGGATAGGCATCTGCCTGCATGGGGATTGAGGACAGTAAACCATTCCACCTCTGGGGCCCGTGGAGTCCAAAGGAGGCATCCCCAGTGTATGGGATCATGCTCTCAGTGGGAGATTGTGCTGAGACGAGAGTCTGGCCCAATGGACCACCTCGATAGCTTCTTGGTAGCTATTGCCAACGGTGAAGGGATTTAGGGAGGGAATGTCTGTCATCAAGTGTATACTCCCCAGCATTTTCCTATGCCTCACAACATCCCATCTTGACATCTTGCCGTTTGGTTTTTAGTGCAGAAACACAGGGGCCCTTTGTGCCATCCATCCATCCATCCATCCTTTATTTTTATTTTTTGGTTGCCCTCCACATCTTGCTTCAGCCCGCTCCTCAAACCCCCGCAGGGTTCTCTTGATTTGCTGGGTGAATTTTGTGCACCATGAAGAGGGTCCTCCATGACCAAGCTGCCTCTCTTTTTCCCGAAGCCAGAACGTCCATTTGTGAACTCCAAAGCAACCTCATTCCCTTTCCCCCCTCTCTTTGCAAAGGTGCTACGATATATTTTTCATATCACATTCTTTCACGGAGTGTTTTTAATTAATGACTTTTAACTGAGCTTTTTGTATCTTTGATTTATAGATATCATTTATAGTTACTGGGGGGAGAAATGCTGTACTTCTGGGTCCATGCTTTGTATTATATAGCTGCATGTATCAAATAAGTCAAAGCAGTGCAGCATCAAGGGCATCCAGAACATTTGGGGCTGTTCTGGATTTGATATTCTAGTGCCCACTTTCCAGGGGGGTGGGAGGGGAGCCACATTTTCTGCATGAGCAGAGGAGAAAAGTTTCCAGAGGAGTCTGACAGCTACCTGTTGCAGGGTCATTCCCTCAAAGAAAAGAATGCTTGACTTCTTTCCAGGAGGAGTTGAAAGCTAGTTCTGTTAACGAGATGGAAGGAGACAGAAATCGAGACAGAAATCTTGGTCTGAATCGTAGTGCATTCCTGTCATTCTGTCCGCTGGTCAGATTAATGCCTTTCCTTTTCTCTTAATCCCGTGGGCAGTTTTTGAACAGCGCACCCACTCTGTGTGTACTTCCCCGGGGCTTCCAGTTGTGGCGCTGCTGCCAGCGTTTTCCAAAGGACGCTTTTGCTCAGCTGGGATGTGCAAGCAGGGTGCTGCTGACCCAAATCTTTTTCACAGCGCTCATCTCTCATAGTGTGCAAGGAAAGAAGTACTCCTCAAGCAAGGGCAGGAAAAATGTGGAGAACCACTGAATATCTTGGTGTGACATCAAAGTCTGTCCCATTGCTGTTCAGGAATTTTGGCAATAAAATCAGGGGACTCGGTCTCCTCTCACTGGTATAAATATTTATTTATTTATTTGTAAGCTTGTATCCCGCCCATCTTCCCAGGTGGGAACTCTGGGTGGCTAACAGCAGTAAAGGCACATAAAACAACAATAAAAGCTACAAGCAATAAGGCAGCGGAGGGCAAGATGGCGGCGAGCCCGAGGAAAAGAAAAAAAAAAAAAACACTAATTCACAAGGTTGCCGAAGGCCTCTCTAAAAAAGAGGGTCTTCAAGGCCTTCTTGAAATCGGACAGGGACTGAAGCAGGCGCAGCTCACTGGGGAGGTGGTTCCAAAGTGAAGGCCCAACCACAGAGAAGGTGCAGTCTCGCGTATGCGTTTTCTGCGCCTCTCTGGGTGTGACAACCCGCAGCGAGTGCGCCTGAGACGATCTCGTGGGTCTGGATCCGGATGCCTTTTGGGAGATGCGCTCCGCCAGGTACTCTGGTCCCAGGCCATGGAGGGCTTTGAAAATCAAAACCAGGACCTTGAACCTGATCCGGAGGACAACGGGGAGCCAATGCAGGCGGGCCAGGACTGGGGTGATGTGCTCGTATCTGCCGGCACCCACCACCAGCCTAGCCGCTGCATTTTGCACCCGCTGTAATCTCCGGACCAGGGTCAAGGGCAACCCCACGTAGAGGACATTGCAATAGTTGATCCTCGAGACCACCAGGGCCTGCACAACTGTCCTCAGGGAGGACTCATCAAGGTACTGGCGGATCTGGGCAATCCTGAGGAGGTGGAAAAAAGCGGCCCTGGAGACCGCCATCACCTGGGCTTCCAGGGAGAGGGCCGAGTCCAGGACCACGCCCAGATTCCCGGCCCTGTCTGTAGGCTGGAGGGAAACACCCCCAAGACTAGGGAGGGGGTCATTGTACCAAGACGAGGGCGCCCCGAAGAACAGAACCTCCGTCTTCTCCGGATTAAGCTTCAGCCGGTTATCTCTGGTCCATTCCAGAACTGCCTCCAGGCACTGATCGAGGGAGCGGATCGCCTCCTCTGCAGATGATGAAAAGGAGAGATAGAGCTGCGTGTCATCAGCGTACTGATGACAGCGAACTCCAAATCTCCTGATGACCTCCCCCAGCAGCCTCATGTAAACATTGAACAGCATGGGTGAGATTGCCAACCCCTGGGGCACCCCACAAGGGAGAGTCCAAGGAGCCGACAAGACATCACCCAGCTGAACCCGCTGAGTCCGGCCGCTAAGGAAGGAACGGAGCCAGGCCAAAGCCTGACCACCAATTCCCGCCTCCGCGAGCCGGACCAGTAGGTTACCGTTGTCGACGGTATCAAAGGCTGCTGAGAGATGAAGGAGGACCAACAGGGAGGAGCTCCCCCTGTCGGCCTCCCTGAGGAGGTCATCCTGCAGAGCGACCAGGGCGGTCTCGGTCCCGCGAAGAGGTCTGACTACAGACTGGAAGGGATCCAGGATATGATTAACCTCCAGGAATGACTGAAGTCGGACACCAGACACCCTCTCGACACCCTTGCCCAGGAAGGGAACAATGGCGATCGGACGATAGCTGGAAAGATCGTCCGATGCCATGCCAGGTTTTTTGAGAGTGGGCTTCACCACGGTCTCTTTCAGACGGGAAGGGAAACATCCCTCCCTAAAGGAGGCCGTGGCAATAGCAGAAACCCACTCAGGCATGTTCCCTTCGGCAGATTTAATAAGCCAAGCTGGTCAAGGGTCAAAAGGAGTGGACCATATTGGTTTTGTGTGTGTGTGCCTGAGTAGAAAATGGGATTCTGGAAATAACAGAGGAAACTGAAATTGAATTGATAAGCCTGGTTCTTGGACATAAAGCCCATCGAACTTAAAAGTACTGAGCTGTCTGGAACTTGATCTCCAGAAAGAGATGCTTGGACTTCAGCCTTAAAATGAAACGGTTTTTAACCCTCCCAATATTACTGGAGAATGTCTCATTATAAATTACCTTTAAGAAAAGGTTGGGTTTTTTTCTTCTTTCACCACAAGTATAAATGTCAATAAAATGTATGCAGGACAGACCAAAACTTAAGAATATAAGAACAGCCTTGCTGGAAC
This sequence comes from Phrynocephalus forsythii, assembly GCA_029282475.1. Classification (NCBI taxonomy): domain Eukaryota; kingdom Metazoa; phylum Chordata; class Lepidosauria; order Squamata; family Agamidae; genus Phrynocephalus; species Phrynocephalus forsythii. The sequence continues at coordinate 5,801,741 of JAPFRF010000011.1, forward strand.
AGGCCACAGACAGACTCAAAACTCACCATTTGAATTTGCTTAAGATCTAAGAACAGCCTTGTTCTGTGTTGTACAATAGGCAGTGTTTTTCAACCTTTTTGGGCAAAGGCACATCCAGTCCAGCATTAGAAAATCTGTCTGTGCCTATATTGACTATAGTTCTCTTGAATAGCTCAAATAAACACAAAGAAAGTATTTTATAATTACTTTATTATGAAATAGTAAGTAAACAGAAATATGAAAAATTATAAAATACTTTATTCAGTGCCCAACCTGGGCCTGTTTGGCTGAACACAAAGCTGATATTCTTCAGCTTTTCCAGTCTCGCCACACTAGTTCTAGTGTTGAAAAACACTGCAATAGGGAAAACAGGCTTTCCTCATCTACTTTGTCCATACCATGTATGATTTTATAAACTTCAATCAGGTCACCTCTTAGGCGCCGTCGTTCAAGAGTGAAGAGGCCCAGCCACTGCAGCCTCAGATGGTAAGGAAGGTGTTCCAGTCCCCTAATCATTCTGGTTGCCCTCCTCTGCACTTTTTTCATTTCCATAATATCCTTCTGGAGGTATGGTATCCAGAACTGTACACAATACTCCAGATTGGGCCTCACCATAGATTTATAAAGAGGCAAAATGACACTTGTTAACTTCTTTCTCTCTCTCTCTCTCTCTCTCTCTCTCTCTCTCTCTCTCTCTCTCTCTCTCTCTCTCTCTCTCTGTGTGTGTGTGTGTGTGTGTGTGTGTGTGTGTTGTGTCATTACAGTCATGACTGACTCTTCATGACTCCATGTCCATGGAGTTTTCTTGGCAGGAGTACTGGAGTGGCTTGCCAGTTCCTACTCCAGGCGCCTACAGCACCTGGTATTCCCTGGTGGTCGCCCATCCAAGTACTAACCAGGGCCGACCCTGCTTAGCTTCCAAAATCAAGCGAGATCGGATGTGCTTAGGGCATCTAGACAGCTTAACTTATTTTCTATACCCTTCCTAATGATCCCTAGCATTGAGTTTGCTTTTTTCAATGCTGCGGCATGCTGGGTTGATACCTTCATTGAGCTGTCCACCAGGACACCAAGGTCCCTTTCCTGGTCTGTTGCAGAGAGTTCAGATCCCATCATTTTATAAATGTATTTGGGTTTTTTGCCCCAAATGTGCATCACTCTGCACTTACTACTGTTGAAGCTCATTATCGCTGGTTTGCCCACTCCCCCAGTGTCAAGAGATCCTTTGGAACTCCTCACAATTTATCTCAGTTTTTACTACCCTGCATAATTTAGTGTTGTTGACAAATTTGGCTACCTTGCTATTTTCTCCTTCTAGATCAGTACAGGTCCCAGTACAGAACCTTTGGGGATCCCACTCTTTACCTCCCTCCACTTGGAGAAATGTCCATTTAGTGCTACCCTCTGTTTCCTGTCCCTTAGCCAGTTGCTGATCCAGGACAAGACCTGTCCCTTTATTCCATTACTGGCAAGAGCCTTTGGTGTTGGACCTTGTCAAAAGCCTTCTGAAAGTCCAGATAAACAATGTCAACTGAATCTCCCTCATCCACATGCTTGTTGACACTTTCAAAGAATTCCAACAGATTAGTGAGGCATGATTTGCCCCTGCAGAAGCCATGTTATCTCTCCTTCAGAAGCGCCTTCTCTTCTGTATGCCTATTAATTTTATTTTTAAGGATGGTTTCCATCACTTTAACTATATTTGCAATGTACAGGCCTCATTGAACCTTGGTGTTCTCATCTCGAGCTTCCTAAATATGCTTTTAACTGGATATAATTCTATGGGGCTAATTTAAAGTGTATTTTGATTGACCCCCTTCCTGTCTGCCCTACTGGGGTTGTGGGCAGGAGATCAGTTCATTTGAGATGCAAGGTCTGCCCCTGATGAATCGACTTTGGTATAGAAACTTCCACATGCCACATTTGATGCCATTTGAATGAAGTTCCATTTCTAATTTGGCACAGCAGGACAACAGTGAGGGAACCCTCCATATAGATTCTTGTAAGAGTAGGTCTGACAAAAACTATAAAACATCAACATTGCATTTTCTGATTTAGAAGCCTTTGTTACCTCTACACCCTAGAAGTACATTGAGAGGTACTATCAAATGATGAACAAAATAAGTGAATACACCTGCAAACCCATCTGCTTCATAGACACCAACTTCCAAGATGATTGCTAAAAATGAGGGAAGGTTTCATGCACACTTCTCACACTCTAAATATTAAAAAATGGCATAAATAGTGATGATGGCCTGATAAGGTACACAAAGAAAATGTGAAGCTAAACTACAGAGGACAAAAAAAACCGCTTACTAAATGGATGGATTCTGAGCAGTATCTCCCACCAGAATTAGACTCTGGCTGGACCATCTGGAAATTCCTCTGGGAAAGTCAGGTGGTATATAAATGGAAATGATAAATAAATAAATAGACTATGAACGAAATATGAAAATCAAAGAATAATCAAGTGAAATGGGGCTGCCTGGATACAGGACAAATTTTCTGCAATTGTGGAGAAATTCATTCAATGCAGCACTTGGAAGTCCTAGCATATCACCAAGATAAAGCTACTGAAGTAGCTTGCTTCTGGTAAAAATAGTCTAATTATCATAGCATTTAATTTGGGTTGAATTTCATCTATATTCATATGCCTCCATAATTTTAAATTGTACAGTGCTCTGATACAAAGAAAGAAAGGCAGTTAGAGGGACAAATGGCTTGCCCATTTAAAAACTCCCATAAAACTATACAAGGGCTTTGTAGGATTCCATTCTTGCTACTATCATGATAGTTTGTTGACAGTGCAGAATAGTACACTCCAGGATATTATGGCAGCAGTAGAAATGGGGTCATAGTAAGCTACTGTACCTAAGAAAGTGTTGCAGGAGACTGCTAATGTCCACCCCCATTCCGCTGATGTGTTAGGACTGCCACCTACAGAGTTGCCTTGCATTTCTGACATTGTTGTCAATGTCAAGAACTAATGCATCAACACATCTAATTATTCATTTCATGAGTATTGCTCTCTTGCTCTGCATTTTACTACAGATTAACAAAAATTATGTATTTAAAATATTTTTGCTCCTCCTTTCTCCTTGAAAAGAAGCCGAGGCGGCATACAACATTGAAGGACAATATAAACAGTTTGAGACAGTGAGAGCAGAACACTTATCAAGAACATTAAAGACAAAATTCAAGGCTAAGAACAAAGATTGTGAAGAGGTGTCCTGCATAATTATGCAGTATTAAAGCTAAAAACAAATAGTAAGCAAAGGAAGAAATACCACTCTGAGATGAAAAACTAAGAGTGGAATAACACAAATAGTACTACAAATTCAGTCCAAGCAGTAATGCATTTATTAATATGTATGCAATTTGTTCTTTATTATTTTGTACACCACCCAGAGTAGCCTATAGACTAGATAGAGCAGTATTTACCTTTTTATTCCTGTGTATATGCTATTTCCCTCCAAAATCACTGAAAATTAAGGGGAGGGGTCATCAAACTACATGCCATGCCCCTTACTTGGGGAAAACTTTCAGGTACCAGGTATTAAATCATAGAATCACAGAGTTGGAAGAGACCTCAAGGGCCATCCAATCCAACCCCCTGCCATGCAAGAACCCCCCTCAAAGTACCACCCCAACAGATGGCCATCCAGCCTTTGCTTAAAAACCTCCAAAGAAGGTGGCTCCACCACCATGGCAGTTTTGCAAGACTGGGGACCCTCATGTGTTGTTGGCCACAAGCTCCCATCAGCCTGAGCTAAGACGCTGGTAAGGGATAATATGGAGGTGCAGACCATTAGCATCTGATAGCATCAAAATGTATCATTTTCTGGTAGTGAGATTGCACTTTCCTACCATGGATGAGAACTGATGAGCCAGCTGTCACATTTCTCTCTCTCCTAACTGTTCACCATTATTGTGGCTTTTTTGTAACATGGATATTATTATAATGGACAGTTATTGGGAAAATAATTTTTAAAATACTTATACTGTATTGAATGTTTTAAAAGACTTAGGTTTTGAAATGTAGTGGCCTCTTGCTTTCGCTGTTACATATCATTTTGGAGTAGACACAAAACTTCCCATTCGTTTCTACAGTAGTATACAGAATTTCATAATTGGTTTCTATGGAGCAGTATTCTTCGAAGATGTAAGCAAATTAAAGCAAATTGACTTGGGTGTTACATAAGTCATGTAATCAATAGCAGGTGGGGGTACTGAAAAGAAAAGATACCAGTGATCTATCTTGAGATGAGAAGAAGCGGCCACAGTGCAAGTCACTGTGTTAAAACTAGTATGGTAAGTAGTTGGAGCCACAGTGTAAGTCAGAGTGTTAAAACACTTAAAAGTAGTGTTTTTAATAATGTATTCTTGGAACTCTTTGAGTTTTTCCTCAGAATCTTATCAGGTGTTCTGCAAATAAAGCATCACTGACCTTCTCATAAGCTTCTCTGAAAGAATGATTGTGTGACCTACCACTGTCAATTTAGTACTGCAAGTGCAATGGTGTATGTCTTGGACTGCCTTTCAACTCTGGCAAGGCACCACTGAAAGCGAGAAGCTTAGCCAATGTACCATGTGAACTGACTGTGACTGTCACTTGCAGTATGGTGGTGGCATTGCATACAGATCAAGGGTTCACTGGCGCAGAAAGCAGGGAATGCATTGCTTAACAGTACAGAGGTTTATCCAAGTTTAGTTTTTTGCAAAACAAGTACAGTACAGTACTCCAATGTCAGCATGCCATGACACTGCATGTCAGCACTCATTCAGCAGATCTTCCAAGAAGACATTAAGGCCCTATTCCAATATCGCCGAATAACCAGCTACTTCCAGTGAGAGAATGGCTTCTATTAACAGACAGATGGAGTTGCCATGGGGAGCCCTCTCAGCCCAGTAATAGCAAACTTTTACATGGAACACTTTGAAAAACAAGCTCTGGATGCAGCACCCTTTGCACCCACAGTCTGGTTCTGATACATGGATGACACATTTGTAATTTGGAGCCACGGTGAAGATAAACTGGAAGAATTTCTAAATTACCTCAACAATATCCACCCAAATATACAATTCACTGTGGAAAAAGAAATAGAGAGGAAACTCCCATTCTTAGATGCCATGGTCATACGCAAACTGGACCTCCAATTAGGACACAAGGTCTACTGAAAACCCACCCACACAGATTAGTACTGACATAAAAATTCCAACCACCATCATGAAAAAAGAGGCATAATCAAAACATTTGTAGACCGTGCAAACCGAAACTGTGCAGCTGAATTCCTCAACACTGAACTCAGCCACCTGAATTGGGCACTACAAGCAAATAGCTATTCCAAGAATTAAATCAAAAGAGCCATCTAACTGAAAAAACAACCCCAAAATGAAGAAGAAAAACAGCCTCCAACAAACAAATATTTCTGCCATACATAAAAGGAGTCACGGACTGCATGGACAAAATGTTGAGAAAACACAACCTACAAACAGTATTTAGACCCACAACAAAAATACAACAGATGCCACGGTCAGCAAAGGACAAAAGGAACCCACTAGCAACTGCAGGAGTATACCAGATGCCTTGTAGTTGTGGCCAGGTATATATTGGGACCACAAAGCACAGCATCCAGACTAGAATAAAAGAACACGAAAGACAACCAGAAAAAAATCTACAATAGCTGAATACACCCTGAAACAAACTGGACATGAAATCCTCTTCCAGGACACAGAGGTACTGGATAACACTACCAATCACTATGTCAGACTGCACAGGGAAGCCACTGAAATCCTCAAACATAAGCACAGTTTCAGCCAAAAAGAAGAAAGTCTAAAAATCAACAAAGCCTTGCTTCCAGTACTGAAAACTACAGTCTGCAAAAATTATTCCCAGCCAGCCAGAAGCAACAGTGATCAGTTCACACAATAGAACAGCTAAGGACACCCATCAACCACAGACAAGGATCGCTGCCACCCCTAACTGCAGTGAAACTTCTTAACCCCTTCACCACAATACAATGACTAACACCTATTCTCCTGCATAAGACGTTTCCTCTTTGCCACAACTTTAAAAAAAACAACCACAGTCTCACTCACTCTATACTCCAGAGCACAGAGAGAACTCCTAGTTCCCTGAGCTCCTTGGCCTCTCAGGATGCCAACCACAGAGTCTGGTGAAATGTCAGGAAGAAAAACTTCCAGAACATGGTCAAACAACCTGAAAAACTCACAACAACTATCAGATCCCGGCCGTGAAAGTCTTCGAGAATACAATTACTGTACTCTGTAAATATTAATAATTTATATCCTGTGAAATGCAGAATTTGACTTTTGAACAGCTCTCAATGATCACTATTAAATTCTGTATTTGCCACTTCCAAAGAAGCGTAATGACCTTTAACCGTGATAAGATCATCAGCATGCTAAATGTTTTGTGTTTCCATTACATTTAATTTCTCCCTTCCCTTCATGTTTATATAAATGTCTGTCAAATGGGACTATACCCCATGCATCTGAAAGGTCACCGATTTTGAGATATTTACATATAGTAGTGATTTGCTTCCTCGCCTTGAAACATCTTCCAAATGGTAAGAACTAGAAATAAGAAAAATTGCAAATAATTTACATCCCAGTTTAAATAATTCTGGTGGGTTATATCCTGTCTCTGTCAGAGCTGAGGCCCAGGACATTTACTACATCCCATGTTCTCCATGATCCAGTATCTACAGCAGGGAGCAAAAAAACATGCATTCAGAAGGAAGATGCTTGGGCTGGCCAGTTTGACCTGAGGAAGTTTTACTTCCTTCACTGCAGTGTCTTTGCTAGCCAAGGTGACCAGTTTTCCAAGGTGACAACTGTGGATTGGGTAAATATAAAACAAAAAACACATTTCTATGGAGTTACGCATATGCATACGCTATAATATATAAGTTCTTTTTTAAAAACAACAACCCGTCCCGCTTTGGAATGGGGGATATTGCGCTTTTGTATCCATAATTCAAAATGTTAGAAAGTGATCTGATGTTGCACAACACCTGTGTTGTTAGAAAAAGGATGCCAAGCTTTACACAGCCAAGGGCAGCACAAATGCTGACAACACCAAGGGCAGCAGCCAACGTGGTCTATAGGATACTACCCTTCACAAAATGACACCACACAACGTGATAATCCCAGCAGCGTGTCACTTTGGATGAAACAGCAGGAAACCGCCACGGCTGCAAGTGTGCTAAAGGCAGCTTTGAAAGCTGCATGAGTCTAAGTAATTTCTTCTCATTTGAAGGTTTTGTTCTTTGCAGTAGGAGTCCATCGTTTTCAACACACTTTGTGAGATTAGTAAACAGTATTTGTCTATTGTAAAAAAGACCATACCGCCATAAAGATTGTTTAAGTTCTCATCCAAAGGCAGCAAAATCCTATAGCATTATCCTTGTTTGTATATGTGGCCAAACATCCCCACCTAGAAACAGATGGACAGAGGGTCTGGACAAAGTACACAACTGCAATGAGGGTTCAACTCAAATCAGCCTTCCACAAGCAGAACTTTACCAACAACTCTGCTGTTCAGCACAAGTTCAGGATCTGAAAGAATGGCATGCACAGGGATAATGCAGTGTCTAGGTCCATCTATAGGACATTAGGATTTTCTACTTTTCACTTTCCTTGGAATAAGGAATCATTGAACACAACATGAAGAAAGGTGTACTGATTATTTTTTATCCCCACCCATATTTATTATGATAGCCCTGAAGACAACACATTCCATAAATATACAAGATACCCATGTTATATACTGTAATTCTATCTAGATTATCCCAGTCCTCATACTTTTCTGCCTTTCTGTTCATGGACACTGAAGGGAAGGTACAGCAGGGTGTCCTCTACCATTTCAGGGGCTCTTCTTTCCTGAGATTGCAGAAAGGAAACTAAATTTTACTCCAGGAGTGCAAGAATCCAGTTCCTATCACTCTTAAGTGTTGTTTTCAAATATTTTATTTCCTTTACACTACACTAATTTCCAAAGCACTAAAATGCTAGAGAGCTAGCCTCGTTAGAAGAAGCAACACAAACAGCAGTCTTGTGGCATCTTGAAAACTTACATTTACAGTAATGTGTGTTAGCGGTCACCTACCAGAATTACGAGTTTGGATCTGGTGACACGTCATTCAAGCGACATAGCTGATTCTTGCACACCACGAAGTGGAGGTAGCACAATATATGTTAAAGGACAATAACACCCTGTTCTGTGAAACAGAAAGCAGCTATGCAAGCCCAAACAAGAATTTTTAACTTGGTTTTAAAAAATGAAAAACGTTTTACACATAGTACTGTAGTCTTTATTGTATACAACAGACAAAACCAAGCATATCAGGCAAAACCCAAAGAGAAAAAAATATATATATATATACTCTCTCTCTCTCTCTCTGTGTGTGTGAAACCCGTGGCAAATTCCAGACCGCTAGATGAGCTTTCCTAGACAAGTCCAATTGATGTGCTTCCACTGACGAGCAGGGCTACCTCTTCTGAATATCCAAAACAAAAGGTTATATAATGGAGCAGGGTGAGACCGGAAGAACGGTGCCTGGGCAAACTCAGGCCCTTCCTTTGCCGGGTCCTTGTGGTGTCCTCGTCACTGGGGAGCGTTTCTCATCAGCCTCCTCTGTTAAAAAACCAGGCTGGCCTGGGACACACCCCGAGAAGATACCCAGGCAGGCGAAGAGGCTTCTTTCTGAAAGGGCGAGCGACCCTGGGTCGCTCTTCTGGGCGAAGCTTTCCTCCACCCTTCATACCTACATTTCCTTACTCAAATGGCACGTGTGTGTGTGTGTGTGTGTGTGTGTGTGTGTGTGTGTGTGTGTGTGTGTGTGTGTGTGTGTGTGTGTGTGTGTGTGTGTGTGTGTGTGTGTGTGTGTGTGTGTGTGTGTGTGTGTGTTGCGTCGTTACAGTCGTGACCGACCCTTCGTGACCCCATGTCCATGGGGTTTTCTTGGCAGGAAGACTGGAGTGGCTTGCAGGGGATTAAAAGCAGCGGATGAAAAAGGAAGCTCGGCCTCCTCCTCCTCCTTCCTTCTCTCCCTCCCTCCCAAGCCCTCCCTGGAGAAAACAAGCCCGGCCACACCGCCTTCTTCTCCGGGCGCTTTGGGCCTCCTTGCAGGCGCCCGGGAACCTGTATAAAAGCCACTGGCAAGCACGGCGGGAGGGCGGGGCGCCGTTGGACTCTGTCACGGGGGGGGGCGTATCCAGGTTCCGGGGCCGTGGTTCCCGGCGGCGGCGGCGGTGGCGGCGATGGCGGAGGAGCAGGGCCTGGCGGCGTCGGCGTCGGGCAAGGAGGCGGAGGAGGCGTCGGGTCGGGTCCGGGTCCGGGTCCGGGTCCGGGTCCGGGTCCGGTTCCTCTGAGGGCGATGGCGGAGGGCTCTTCGCGGCGGCTGGTGCTGAGCGCGTCGTGGTTGTCGCCTCGGGGCGGGCTGCCGGCGGGCCTGGGGAGCTGGTACCCGGCGCTGGAAGTGCTGGACGTGAGCGGGACCGGGCTGGCGGAGCTGGGCGCGGAGCTGCTGGGCCTGGCGGGGCTCCACACGCTGCTGGCCAAGAACAACCGGCTGGGCGAGGCGGGGGGCTCCTTCCCCAAGGAGGTGGCCGGCTCCCCGCTGAGCCGCTCCTTGCGGGTCCTCAACCTGAGCGGCAACCGCTTCACGCAGGTGCCCCCTTCGCTCTTGGCCCTCCGGCGCCTCCGGAGCCTCAGCCTGGGCAGCAACCGCCTCCAGAGCATCCCGCCCGCCATCCAGGAGCTCCGCCGGTGAGGAGGAGGAAGGCGACGAGGAGGAGGAGGAGGCTTGCTCTGTGGGTGTGGGTGTGGGTGTGTGAGAGAGAGAGACAGAGACAGAGACAGAGAGAGGGGCGGTGGTGGTGGTGGTGGTGATGGTGGCTTTCTCTCTCTGTGTGTGTGTCTCTGTGTGTGTGTGAGAAAGAAAGAGAGGGGGGTGATGGTGTCTTGCTCTCTGTGTGTGTGTAGCGGCTTGCTCTGCTGTGTGTGTGAGAGAGAGAGAGAGAGAGACGGCTTGCTCTGTGTGTGTGTGTGTGTGTGAGAGAGAGAGAGGTGGCTTTCTCTCTCTCTCTCTCTCTCTCTCTCTCTGTGGGGGGGGAGGTCTTGCCCAGACACCGGCAAGCCCCACAGGTCTTGCCCTACCATGTGAAGAAAGGTTCGGGTCAGGTGCCAGTTTGCATGGGCTTCCTCTACAGGGGGCCTTTTGAAGGAGTGGGTTGTAATGCAGTTTGGACCCCACCCCCAGGGGAAAGACCCTGGCTGGTTGAGATTGATTTGAATCGGACAGGTCCTCCCCCGGGGAGCCTCCAGTGAACCTTGGCCCCTGAGCCCAGGAATGTGGGCCAAATACCGTCAACCAGCCTGAACGTTGTTGCAACATCAACAAAGGAGGATGGCCCAGAGTTGTTGTCAGGAAAGATTGAATATAGGCTCATGACGGAAAGACACCCCCCCCCAAGAGTAGTCGCCTAGTATAAAATCCTGTTTTCACTAGCAGCAAGGCAGCATGCTTATTCACAGATGATACCAAATTGGGAGGGGTGGCTAATTCCCTAGAGCAGTGGTAGCGAACCTTCAGCACTCCAAATGTTTTCGACCACAACTTCCCAGAATTCCAAGCCTAGATTGCCAGTGACAAAGGACGGAGTTGTAGTCTAAACATCTGGAGTGCCGAAGGTTCTCCACCACTGCCCTAAAGCAATGATGGCAAACCTATGGCACAGGTGCCAAAGGTGGCACTCGGAGCCCTTTCTGTGGGCACCTGACATCACCCCTTCATAGCCACCTGTATACAGGTTAAATTACTGTATTGGCACTTTGCAAAAAAAAAAATTAGTGGGTTTTGAACTGCAGTTTGGGCACTCGGTCTCTAAAAGGTTCGCCATCACTGCCCTAGAGAATAGGATGAAAATCCAAAACAACTTTGACAGATTAAAGTGCTGGGCCAAAGCTAACAGAATGGGTTTCAACAGAGAGAAATGTAGGGTCCTGCATCTAGGTAAAAAAAATGAATTGCTCAGATATAGGATGGGAGAAACCTGGCTGTAGAATAGTACATGTGAAAGGCATCTCAGAGTCTGGGTAGACCACAAATTGAACATACGAGTCAGCAGTGTGATGCGGCAGCCAAGAAAGCCAAAGCGATTCTTGGTTGCATTAACAGAACCATAGTGTCTAGATCAAGAGAACTGATAGTACCACTCTGTTCTGTTCTGGTCATACCCCACCTGGAGTAATGTGTCCAGTTCTGTGTACCTCAGTTTAAAAAGGATGTTCACAACCTTGAATGGGTCCAGAGGAGGGTGATCAAGATGGTTAAAAGTTTGGAAGAAATGTCTTATGAGGAGTGGTTTAGGGAGCTGGGAATGTTTAGCCTTATAAAAAGAAGGCTGAGAGGGACTATTATAACTATATTTAAATATTTGAAAGGATGTCATATTGAAGAGGGGACTGGTTTGTTTTCCATGGCTTAAAAGACTAGGACTCAGGGCAGTGGTTTCAAACTACAGGAAAAGGGATTCAATTTAAACATTGGGGAGAACTTCCTGATGGTTAGAACTGTTTGGCAGTGGAATGTGCTGCCCCAGCGAGTGGTGGAGTCTCCTCCTTTGGAATTTAGGCTGGATGGCCATCTGTCAGGAGTATTGAGGCTGGATGGCCATCTTTCAGGAGCATTTTGATGGGTGTGTGTGTGTTCCTGCATGGCAGGGGGTTGGACTGGATGACCCTTTTGGTCTGTTCCAATTCTATGATTCTGATTATGGGATTCAATGAATCTGATAATGGGATTACCCATAATTGCCCTCTTGCCCTTCCACATTTGCCCCCAATTTTGTTGATTCCAATCTCTTCATGGAGAGTTCTGTGTTAATGTTGTCAAAAGTTTACTGCTATTAATAGGTCTGTCTTTCATGAATGTATTTATTTTCAGCACTTTGGAGATGAGTAGTTGATCCAGGAACTTTGCTAACAAAACCTTGCAAAGAGGCCTGCCCAAACATCTAGCTTTAGTTTTAGGGAGATTGTGAGGGAAATGAATAGAAATACTGTGCCTGCTTTCTCACTTTCCATTAAAAAGGGTGGGGGAGGATCAACTTAACATTTATTAAACAAATGAATAGAAGTCCTTTGAGCAGAATGGATTAATCACTTTTTATTGTGTAGAAACCTTAAATGCTTGGCACAGGAGAATTTTAGCAGTAAAGATAACATTTTCCTCCCAGAACAGTCTGGATTCATAGCCTGTGGAGAAAATAAAAACAGTGAAATCATGTACAGTTTAGCCCTGTGTGATTAGCACATCTTACTTAACAGGGATATGTGCAATGTTCCTTGCTGTTGTTATGTCATCAAGTCACCTCTGTCTTACGGAAACCCTATGATCAAGTGATCTCCAAAATGTCCTGACCTCAACAGCCCTACTCAGCTCTTGTAAACTCAATTCTGTGGTTCTTTCAGGGGGTCAGTCAATCATGGTCTTCCTCCTGCTGCTGCCTTCTTTCCCAGTATTATTGTCTTTTCCAAATAATCCTCCCTTCTCATGATGTGCCCAAAGGAGGGCAGCCTCAGTTTCAACCTTTTTGGCTCCAGAAATAAATCTGGCTTGATTTGATCTAGGACCCACTTTTATATCTTTCTCACTGTCCAGGGTATCTATAAAGTTTTCCTCCTGCTCCGGATTCCAAACAAATCAAAGCTTCTACCCCCAAACACGGGAATTGGGCATATTATAGAGCAGATTCTTGACCTTATTCTCTGGTGACACATCCTTACACCTGATGATCTTTTCTAATTCCCTCACTGTTGCCCTCCCAAGTCTCAGAATTCTTCAGAGTTGTCCATTTGGGCTGAATGTTGAACAAAGGTGTACAGAACTTTAACTACTTCAGTTTCATAATTGGCAGTGTTAAAGTTGTGTAGTTCCAATGCTGTAGTGACACTTCCTTTCACCTTCCCTAAAGATTGTTTTAAGTCATTGCTGCTTTTTTCATGTGCATTGGTTTCTTCTGAGCACCTTAAATTATTGATGTTTCTTCCACCAATTTTCACTCCTCTTTAAACTGAAATTAATCTGGCTTTCTATATGATATGTTCTGTGTACAGATTGAAGAGATAAGGGGATAAAATGCACCCTTGTCTGACACCTTTCCCTATAGGAAACTATTCTGCCCCTCCTAAGAGTACAACAAGGCAAGTTATGCATCAAAACAGTCAAGTGTTAAGGGACACCCATTTTTTTTCCAGAGCAGCTCTTAGTTTCTCATGATCTACACAGTCAAAGGCTTGCTGTAGTCTATAAGCATAGGCTGATCTTCTGAAATTCTTTGGTGTACTCCAGTTGCCAGTGGATATAAGGACAGGATATAAGATTTGCATATAGGAAAAAAGAAACAAGATTTGCATATAGGAAAAAAGAAACAAGATGTACAGTTACAAGATGGGGAATACTACATGCAGTATTACCTTGCAAAAAGGATATTGGAGATGTAAATCAGAAGGTAAATATGAACAATCAGTGTGATGTGGCTTTTAAAAAAGCCAGTACTCTTATACTGGCTGTATTAACAGATGCACAGTCTCCAAATCATGAGAAGGACTAGTTCTTGTCTCTTTGGCATTGATTACACCTCGTCTTCAATCCACTGCACTCATAAGAAGCACGCAGACAAACTGCTACTCATTTAGAGGAAGGCAACAAGAAGACTGAGGAGATATATGATAGCACTCTTCAATACTTAGCAAGTTGTCATATAGAGGCGAAGCAGGGTCTGTTTCCAATCATTCCAAACAAGTACAGGGCAGATAATAATGACTTCAGGTTATAGAAAGCCTGATTTCTGTTGAACATCAGGAAAAATATCCTCACTGTTCTAGTAGAAACAGAGAAAGTTAAATGTTCCTCTTTCAGTTGCTTATTTGTTTAGGAACATGGGGGTGGTGAGCTCTCCAATGCTGGAGGCATTCAAAAGAAAGATTGACAGCTGTCAGATCTGCTGTGATTTGGATTCGTGTACTGAGCAGAGGATTGGACTTCATGACCTTATAGGCCCCTTCTAACTCCATTATTCTGTGATTCTGAGATTCTATGCCAAGATGGTAGTTGATTTCATTATACTATGTAGGATGTATCTTGCTGTGAATGTCCTCCTGAGGACATAACTCTGAACTGATGGGCTATTGATATGAAATTTATGTTCAATTTTCCTTTTCTCTTGCAGTTTAGAATTTTTATACCTTGGAGGAAATTTTATTACTTCAGTTCCTCCTGAGTTAGCAAACCTGCCTTCCCTAAATTATCTTGTCCTGTGTGATAACAAGATACAGAGCATTCCTCCTCAGTTGGCACAGTAAGTATTTTTAATTATTCATTATTTTGAATGTGTCATTCTGACCTTGTTGAATTTCAAATGTTTGAGAATCTGATATTTTTATTCTGAAAGTGTTTGTGTTTGAAAGAGAAGATGCAAGCTATATGCTGGGTGTTACAGGTGGTTTGTCTTACTATATTTTGCCATGTGTTGAGATAAGATGTGTGGTTATTTGAGCAAAGTAGCAGGTGATTCTCGCATGCTTACTTTTCATGATGAATTCTACATTGGTGACTTGAAAGTGTAAATGGCATGTCACAGATCATGTAATATAGTAGTACTGTTTTGTTATCGAGAGCTTTTGAAGTGCCAGCAAACATGAACAAAGAAGTACAAAACAAGTGACCCAACAGAAGCTTTTCTTTTCATTTAAAGTGGAAGAAATGTTGTTATACAAGAAATATGTAGTGAGAGGGCTGCTCTTGAAAAAATCTGAAATGGAAAAAATGGATTTCTAGTATTGTACATTTCTAGCATTGGATGAGATATTGGGAAACTGGGTTTAAATATTTTCTCAGACATGATACTGGATAAATTGAAGCATTTTATCTTATAGGACTGTTGTGAAATAAAGTGGGAGGAGGGGAGCCATATACATCACCTTGAATTCATTGGACAGAAAGTGGAACAGAAATCTAGCAGGCAGTATGTGGGAGAAGCATGCTAAGAGTAGAGTAGACCATCACTTCAGTAAACATGTTTATTATTAAAAGCAAGGTATTTTCCCCATAAGATGTATAGATTGTGCAGCTTGTCTGACTCTTCTACATCTTTAGTGACACTTCTCTCCAATTTTGATAGAGGATCTGGGCCCTGATCATGCGAAACCTTCTGCTTCAAACTGAGCATTATGAATTTTATCTATGAATATTTATGAAATAAAAGTGTCCTTCTCCACCAGATCATGGGCTAACAAGATGAGGAGGGGGCTTTTCCACAGTAGCCTCAGATTTTCATATCTTTGATTTTCAGGTTGCATTCCTTGCGTTCCCTTAGTCTGCACAATAACCTTTTGACATACCTTCCTCGGGAGATCCTCAATCTAGTACACCTTGAAGAACTGAGTTTGCGTGGGAACCCATTAGTTGTGCGATTTGTCCGTGACTTGACCTTTAATCCTCCAAGTCTCCAGGAACTGGCTGGACGTACCATTAAAATCCGCAATGTTCCCTATGTGGCTAGCGATCTTCCCGGGAATCTACTTCGGTATTTGAATCTGGCCAGCAACTGTCCCAATCCTAAATGTGGAGGTAGGCTGTATATTCCTTGCTCTCATGAGAGCTCCTTTTCCTGTCTTTCTGCGCATTGTCCTAAGATGCAAATACGCCGTTCCCTTAAACATTGGGAAGCTACACACCTCATGTACTTACATTGCAGTACAGTTTAAATTTGTCTTGTTACATGAATTATTCTCCATTTTTTCCTGTATATGTGTACCTTTTGCCATCCCTGTATGATTTTAACTTGTTTTCCCTCTTTCTTCCTGAAAGGAACCAACCTTTATAGATTAGATCAAAGTTAGGTGATACATACTGGCAGCTTCCAGACTGTGAATATTGAATCATTTTTCAAATCAGTGCACCCCTCTCTTTTGATAGTGAGGGTGTTTTCTTTTAAGAAAAGAGAGGGATGTAGAGATTTGAAAAAAGCCAGAACGAGCTATGTCTCATTTGCATTCCTGACCAGTGTCTCTGAACATACCATTTGGTGTTGAAGACCAATTGTTAGTTCCTTATGCAAAAGGATTGCTATTTATTTATTTGTTTTGTTTTTATCCCACCTTTCTCCCTTTGGGGGGGGGCAGAATATTTCTGATAACGAGAATCATTTGTTATCTTGCAAACTCTCTTTTCTTTCTTTCTTTTCCTTTTGGTCTGTAGGAGTCTATTTCGACAGCTGTGTCCGGCAAATCAAATTTGTTGACTTCTGTGGGAAGTACCGTGTTCCACTGATGCACTACCTTTGTTCCCCGGAGTGCTCTACCCCCTGCAGTTCTGCATCACAGAGTTCTAATTCGCAGAGTGAATCGGATTCGGAAGATGAGGCCATTGTTGCAGCACGTAGGATGCAAAAGGTTCTTCTGGGGTAGGCAAGAGGAGGATACTGTAAGACTAGAAGCAAATCACAATAGAGGAGCAGTTGCGGAAGGACAGTCTGATGCATCCCCAGTATCCTCTTACCCTGACCGGATTCTGTTGTGTTTCTCGCAGAATGTGTGCCTGGACATACATAGAACTGTTTGGGGCTATGCTCTCAGGAGGTTAAAGAGGTGTCTTTGGTGGTAAGATGGCATAAGCACCTTTTGGAGAGGTGTGGCAACTGGGAGGCTGGGCCCAGTTACTTGCCCCCTTGGCATTGAGGTCTTGTCGAAAGAGTGCCTGGAGCTATTTGCTATTAAAACTGTGCATGGATGGAGTGAACCATTCTTATTTACTGTGATAAAACCAAGGATGACCATAAGAGTGCAGGGTGGGGTTCCCCAGTATTATTATCAACATCTGTCATACTTGAACATTGCTGTCTGCTCATTGTGATGCTTGATATAGATATATTTATTCAAGCAAGATTCCCCCGGAGTCCAGAAATGACTTAAATATTGATGTTTTCCTTGTTTGACTCCATTCCCTATTGGTACTGTTTCTTTTACAGAAACGGAGCTATGCCACTCTGGAAAATGCCATATGATTTTGCAAAATGTCATTAATGCCTTCCTTATGCTCTGCTCCTT
Organism: Phrynocephalus forsythii; assembly: GCA_029282475.1. Lineage (NCBI taxonomy): Eukaryota > Metazoa > Chordata > Lepidosauria > Squamata > Agamidae > Phrynocephalus > Phrynocephalus forsythii. Next base: position 5,818,878 of record JAPFRF010000011.1, read on the forward strand.
AAATTTATGTTCTTTCTTTGCCAATACAGTTAATTCATGGCACTTTATTCATGAACTTTGTTGTTTTCTGACTATGCAATCCCAGGCTGTTTCCCCTTTTAATTGTATTTTGTTGACTTGACTAGTAAATTGGAAATTAATCATTTACTTACAATTTGATTGTTATACGCCTGGCTGCCAGTAACAATCCTGTTTTATATATGGACAATATTTATTGAGAGAGCATAGCTATTTATCTTAAAATGCAGCAATTAGCATAACATGATGATTTGTACCTGTATAACCCAGGAAAATTAGACTATATACCATTGTATCAATATCTCGAATGAAGAAATGTGTAAATGCCTTCCAAGTGTTGGATTACAGCTTCTAAGATTCCTTACTGTAGGCTGTGTTGTATAGGGCTGATTAGAGTTGCACCCTAATGGCATCTGAAGGATCACAGGAGAAATGGGATGTTTGGATTTCTTAGACAGCATATCCTATAATGCTCAGTTGTGGAAGTTTTATCTGAAAAACAGATAACTAAATGCGACTCACGTGGGAGAAAGGCCTCGGCTGGAAGGGTCAGAGGCTGCCCTGGGCCTGGCTTCTCCCGAGATTCTTGTTCTTGCCCTAATGGTAGCTGGGAGCTTTCCTTCTGAACAGGAGACTAGATAGCTAGAGCTAAGTCTGGTTCAAGCTGCCTAGATGCCCTAAGTACATCTGATCTCGCCTGATTTCGGAAGCTAAGCAGGGTCGGCCCTGGTTAGTACTTGGATGGGAGACCACCAGGGAATACCAGGTGCTGTAGGCGCCTGGAGGAGGAACTGGCAAGCCACTCCAGTACTCCTGCCAAGAAAACTCCATGGTCATGGGGTCACGAAGGGTTGGTCACGACTGTAACGACACAACACACACACACAAGTCTGGTTCAGCCTCAGTGCTTTCCAGCTGAGGCCTTTTCCCCAAATGAGCTCCATATAAGTTTCTGTAAGTTGTGTGCTTATCTCTCAGGTAGATTTCCCAGCATGGAGAATTCAGGGAGTTGTAGTCCTAAAATATCTGAGAATCTAATCCCTAGATTGCATTCTGCCCACCCTACTCATATATCTTGTTGGATATTTACTCCACCACGTTAGTTGCACTATGCCCTCAGCCTTCTCTTTTCAGCTTGCAGCTTGGCTTTTCCAGATAAGCCTTGTCTTTCTGTAAGCATTCTGTCCCAGTCTTTTCCATTGCCATGCTTTTCTGCCAGTGCTGGAGGCACTCCCACATAAAGCAGGTCAGCACTTGGCCGCTGCAGAAAATGGCGATGAAAGTACATTACAAAATCACAAATGGGTGGAGGTGTCATTCCTCATCAAGGATGTTATAACCATATCTAATACACCAGTCACACTTGTGCAGCCGTATTCAGTGTCAAATTCAAGACACAGTACTGGCACAAATTAGGAAAAGGTGACGTGTTCCTTGTAAATACACAAATGCAAGTGTTAGCGAAACCTTTATTAAACCACTAAAAATTGGAACAAAAAAATTGAGCTTTTTTAAAAGAGATGAGTTTAAAGGCTGACTACAGGCATCCTTTGTGGAGTGTGGTTTCAAGCTTCACCCCCATAATATTTGTACTTGCATTATAATCAGGTCCTTTCCTCCAGACAGGAGAAAACCAAAGTACTGTTTTTTCTCATCAAGATAATGTGCACAAATCATCTGCCTAATTGGTATTCTTTTTCTTTGAGAAACAAACTGCATACAATGAATGCAAGCAGAATGATTCCTTGATTATTTAAAAAGTCTCAGAACAAGCCACCTGCATCCTTAAAACACAATGAATCTTTAAAACTGCAGGCAGCAATGGCACGTGTTGTCATTTTATACACTCTGCATTATTTGCAATAAACCGTTCTTGACATAATTTTATTTGATTTATGCAAAAAAATTGTTCTCATGCCATGAAGAGAATAGTTTTCTGATTGTTATGAAGCAAATGCGTATTTAACTAACTCTATGACATAAGTCAGTCTGCTGTCTCAGTTTTGAGAATCCAAATACAGAACTAATTATTACAAAATCTTGCCTAATGTTTATGCTTTTTTGTTTTATTATGTTACTCAGTTCTTGAGAACTCAAAACTGTAATTTCTGCCATTTGATTAGCCCTAATGTTCCCTAGATGTGGATTTTCAACTTTCCCTATGGGCTAATACCTTTACCTTTGCTTTTCCTTATCATAGTATTTCCTCACTTTTACCTTTTGCACAGAATGGCACCTTGGCAGGTGAATATAAATCAAATTGATTAAAATTCTCAAAAAAATCTGATTTTTTTTAGAAATCTTCCTTGCATCTTGGTTTTATATATGCCAGCTGTCCCACCCAGATATATTCCCCTGCTTTAGTTCCCCTTGTTGCATTTATGTTAAATTGGGGTGGGGGAGAGCATATGTGAATACATACATTCCTTTCTGAAGTTGAACTTGAGATTATTCTGATCTAGCCAAAGTTATTCTGTACAGTCAGCATCCACTGACTGTAATTTGTGTGTGTAACTGAAAATGTGGCAGTCATTGTTGCTAAGTGCAGCATATTAATGAGGTGCTGGGAGTAAGCAACCAGACTTGCCACATAGCTTGTCAACAAGCCACAATGATTTTGTGGGGTTTTTTGTATGTGTATATAGCAATAGGTTTCTGACCTATAGATCTGAATCTTCACTACTGACAGACATTTAAGGCTTCATCAAATCATTTTCAAGTGCTTTGAATCTTAGATACTATTCTTATATTTCCTCATAGCTGTTAGCAGGAGAAAATGCTAACTAAAGTGAATAATATCCCCCACACTATTTCTTCTTTCTCTTTAGCCAAGAACAGCAGGTTGAGTGTTTGTAAATGTACACTCAGTTCTTTAAGATCAGCAGGGAATGTGTTAAGGACAAAATAGCTACTTAGCTGGAAGCTTCGCGCTAGTTACATTTGTGAGACTGGTTGAATGTTTCATGTGTTCTGCTAAGTATTCTTGCACTGTTTCTCATGGGTCTTTGAATCCCTTTCTGGTCTTTTTTGAAAGCCTGTTTTGATTGTTTGGCATGGGGGAAGATTGTGCTCCTTTTAAATTTATATTCTAGTTAGCAGTGATGAATAGGGGATTAGTTCATGGGGAGTAATGAAACTTAATCCTTACAATGCTGCCTTGTTACACACTTCAAAGAATCATTGTAATGCATCTTAATTGCATGAAGGAGATGTTTTGTTTTTCATTGCTTGAATGCTCTTAAGATGGTTCACACAGACCTGGTCTCTCATGTTGTAGAAAAACAAATTTCTAATTTTGTAGAAAAAGAAGTTTCAACTCGGTTGCTTTCTTCTCTAATGCATTTGAATGCACAGTGAAGTTTCCTAAGATGTTTTGTACAATTAATGTTTTATTGTAATAATGTGCCTTATATTTACTTTAACAAATTGTAAAAGTGTCTTGTGTTTAAGCTTTTTTAACAGATATGTGGAATATTTCTAAAAATCAGGAGCTTTTGAACATTAAAGAAAAAAATAAAACTTTACATCTCCATGTGACATGTTGTAAAGATCACTGATCTTGGTGGATATCGGTACATATACATTAGAGACCTCCCATTCCCATATTTAATATATTATAAAATGCTTAAATCATGTGTGTTCTCTCTTTCTCTCAGAGGAAGAGGAAGCAGATGAAACTTTTGAAAAACAAATTCCAAGGATTTTTTTTAAAAAAGCATAAAATTCCTGGCTTATGTGGCTGATGATTTTCTCCTACAAAAATGGAGAAAGCAATTAGAGGACTAAACTGTCATTTTCTTGATTCTAACCATTAGAGATGACTTAGGCAGTTATTAATAACCTCTGCGCTGCATATACTTTCCGTGCGATCAAGTCCTTCAGTCCAGCACGCTCCTCCTCTTTGGATTCATCGCCACCCCGAATACGCCCCTAAACCTGCTCCATTCTGGGCGAGCCTTCTCTGCCGGAGGCCGGAATCTTCTTCGCAGGTTCACGGTGATTTTAATAAATATATTTATTTTTTTAACTTACTTTTTCTCCGAAATGCCGATGCATAGATATTTCGGTTAACCCGTTCTTTTGATCTTGCCTTCTGTACACAGGGCAGGGGCAACAGAGAGGGGCAAGCGTCCCGGGTGATTGAGCAGAGCCCTCCGCTGGCAAGGGATGGCGAACGCAGAGGGAGGGGGAGGGGGTGTCGGTGCCGCCGCTGCAAGACACACCCGCGCAACCCAGAGCGAACACAGGGCGGAAGCTGAGAGAAGCCTCTCCCGCCCCGTCCCCCAAAACCAACCCAGCTGCTCTGCTTCAGGGAAACCATCCATTCCTCGGGACAACCGAGGGTCCTTTGAGCGCCGGGCTTGACCGCTGGCTTTTGACCGCAAAACAGCCGGGTATTGATGCATCGATACGCCATGGTAATTTTTTTAAAAAAAAAAAAGCAGAAACCGGACGTTGCAAGTAAGCTTATGTGGCTGAGCACGAGGTTAATGGATCTCGATCCTAAAATTTGGCATGGTGAGGACAGAGAAAGAGGGGTGGGCGCGAAGGGAGAACTGCCATTTTCTTGATTCTAACCATTAGAGATGACTTAGTGGAGGAAGTGGCACTAAAGGGAACTCTGGGTGAGATTGACCATGTTCTACTAGAATCCTTTATTTCAAAGGAAACCAAAGTAATGGCCTTTAGGGGGCATTAAAATGCAGTCCAGTGCAAGCAAGTATCAAGTGAAGCAGACAAATATCCTAATTTTACTTGTATGTGCCAATGAAGCTGAATGATGAGAGATGAAGGCAAAAACATTGCAGACTTAATCTGCAAGTGGCTTCACTGTAGAAACTATTTATGTTTGCATGATTTTTTTTCCTCTGGGAGAAGGTGCTATAAAAGCAGAATCAAACAGAGATGGTGAGATACACTTCTTGGGCTCAATAACATGTGAAAATTAACACGTTATAAATGGCATGGGAGGAGCTGGCAGTCAAAGGGTGGATGTTTTACTGTTGAGGAAGGATGAAGAATGTCTCACTCTGCTCAGAAGAGCCTGGGGCGGCACAGAAAAAAACAGCAACTTCCCACTCTGATGGGTGAAGCTCCCACTCCGTCCCCTCTGCCAATGGGAATTTTAGGGAACTGGCACTTACCTTGAAAGCTCTGTTACAGGGGTGCCCAAACCTTTTGTTAGGAGGGCCAGATTTGGTGGCTCAGAATGTGTCAGGGGCCGGTTGCTCCCCAACCCTGCCACCCCACTGCAAGCCCCACCCACTGACCCATAAGCCCCACCCACTGACCCCTTGCAACCCCACCCGCAGGAAGGAAGGCGGGGACCGAGGGAGGGAGGGAGGGAGGTGGAAACCAAGAGAGGAAGGAAGGAAGGTGGGGAACAAGGAAGGGAGGGAGGGATGTGGGGACCAAGGGAGGGAGGGAGGAAGGAAGGAAGGTGGGGACCAAGGGAGGGAGGGAGGAAGGAAGGAAGGTGGGGACCAAGGGAGGGAGGGAGGAAGGAAGGTGGGGACCAAAGGAAGCACAGGGAGCCGTGGCCACAGGTCGCCCCTTGGAAGAGGCGATCTGTGCACCTTGCACCCCCAAGCGCCCCAGCAGTGGTGGCGGCTCGCCCGCCAGCCCACCCCACGCATTCCCCTGCGGTGCCGGTGGCGGCAGACCACCCATCCGCTCAGCCGCCCAAGCTTCCCAGCGGTGTCAGTGTTGGCAGAAGATTTTTTTTTTTTAAAAAATGGGGCAAAGGAGGGGGAGGGAGGGCCGGGCCGGCCAGCCGCGGGCCACTCAGAATGGCCTGACAGGCCGGATTTGGGCCCCCAGACCGGACTTTGGGCAGGCTTGCTCTATTAGGATCACTCTAATTACCTTCGGACTTGACAGCATGTAACTATCATCTACCAATCCCACAGGATGTGTAGAGAAATTAAGGGAAAATCTCTGGTTCTGACATGTGGCCAATCCTGACTTGCATTTTGAAAATGCTTTTTAAAAGTGTAAAATTAAGTAAAATGTAATAAAAACTCAATAACAATTGTTTAATGTACTACCATTAATTTATTTAAAATGTAATAAATTGTTTTTAGAATTAAAATTAAGTAAAATATTAAGAATAAAAAACAATTGACAAAAAGAAAAATCTTCAGGGTTTTTTTCTTGTTGTTGAAGGAACTTGTAGTTTCAAATGAAGACCATGTGGGGAAGTATGTGCATAATGTGTGACCTTCTTTGTTTGAGGTGCTGGGGTGTGGTATCCAAACAACAGCTTCCTCATCTGCCATGATCTTTTTGGACCCCAAATTCTCTTCACTAATGACAAGACACCAGTGCATGCCTGATCCACAAAAGCTAGCAAATTGTTATTAGTGGTCTATGAAGATGTCTAAAGGTTATGGACCACAGCAGAGAGGATCCACTGACCATTTAGCCACACTATTATTGCTTGTCCTAGTGGTGGTATTGTCCAGCAGGTTTCTGTATGGCAGCAATTACAGTGGTACCTCTTAAAACAAATTTACAGTACCCCCCCCCCGCCTATTGCAGGGGTCAGGGACCCGACCCAACCCACAATAATTGGAAATTTGTGATATGCGGGTGCTGGGTTGAGTCTGGACTTGGGGGGCTGTCTGGGGGCCCCTGCACTTACCTGAGGCCTGGCGCTGCCCCGTGTGGGCCTCCGATGGCCTTCCCAGGCCTTTCGGGGGGCCCAGAAGTGCTTTCCGGTTTGCCGAAAGGCACTTCTGGGGCCTCTGGCAGGCCCAGGAAGGCCATCAGAGGCCTCAGAAGTAGTTTTCAGGAATCCGGAAGTGACATTCAAAAGTTGCTGTAAAATATTAATTCATTACTTCTTGGTACGACTGTGTTATCTGGTAATTCCATCACATTTGAAATACAGTATAGCAGCTTAATTCTGATTCTTATTACTTTGAACCTCTGAGCTTCCATCTTAAAATGGTGGCTTACCGCTGGAATTTGATTAGTTATGGTTCTGTTTTTTTAAATAAAGTAAATTTTATTATAAAACCAATCACCAACATCCCAGACAAAAACAGTGACCCCCAGGCATCCGATACATTGGATATATATTAATAATAAAACAAATTCAAATGAACAATATGTACAATTCTATATAAATTAACAATTAACAATCCACAGGGTTTACTTAGCTTTTAACATTTTAATTACCCCAAATTGGTCAAACATACTCATATAATTCAGTAGCTTCTCAAACCATTCCTCCTCTTTCTCATTGACCTTAAACCCTTTCATTCTGCGTATCTTCATAGTTAGGTATTCTAAAATTATAATATGATTTAATTTTTTCCTCCATTGGTTCACCACTAGGTCTTCTGCATTTTTCCAATTACTTGCTATGACCTGTCTGGCTGCAATTACCATCAGGTTTACCCATTTACATTCCTCTTTTGTTTTTAACTCTGTGCTACCCAGGCTAATGAGAACCATTAATTTAGATATTTCCACTTTCCTTCCCACAATTTTCGATATTTCTCTACCAATCTGTCTCCAAAAATTATTAACTAGAGGACAATCCCACCACATATAACTGTACGTTCCCATTACCCCACACTTCCTCCAGCAATTTTTGCTTCCTAACTTTGTAATATAATACAACCTTACTGGTGTGTAATACCATTTTTGTATCAGCTTCAACCCCTGCTCCTAAATTATCCTAGAGGTCGTAACAAAGGGCGGTTGCTGAAAGATTCTATCCCAGTCTCCATCTAAAATTTGTTCCTGAATATCTAGCTCCCAATATTCTTTTAAGCTTTCCTTTAGTGATTTTCCCATATTTAATAAAACCTTATACAATTTTGAAACTATTTTGGTCCTATCTATCCTGTATCCTTTCACTAATCCCTCGAAGGAGGTAATTTTTTTACCACAATTTTTAACTTCTTTCTCCTTCAACAAGGAGGATATTTGGGTTTTTTTTTGTAACCAATTAATCTTATTCCAAATTCCACTTTCCTCTTCCATCATATTTTCTGTTTCCCAAATTTTATCCATATTCTGGATTGAAATCTCCTTTAATTTATCCCCTACCTCTTTTGGGATGTGCTTCCTTAATGGGGCAAATTGATCATAATACCATATTTTTGTAAGTGGTGAGAGGTCAGGAAAAAGCTTCCCCCCCCATTTCTCCCATACCAAAAGAGACCCCGTAAATGTTGATAATTTTTCTTCTTTTCTTTTCTTTATCCTCCTTTCGAAGATTCTTATTTTCCCTCCTACTACTTCCAAATTCTCCCGCTCTATACATCCCCAATCTTCCCCCTGTTCTCCCTCCAACCAAATCATAAGATGTCTCATCTTATAAGCTTCATAATATAAAATCAAATTGGGAATCCCCCATCCTCCATCTTGGATCCTATGGTACCTATATCTACCAGCTGTCCTTGGTTTCTTGGTTGCAAAAACAAATCTATCTGTTGACCTTTGCCACCCCTTCAGAATCCGTTCCGGTATGTGCCAAGGCAATACATAAAAAGGTAAGTTAATCTGGGTAGCAGAAACATTTTAACTAAAGCAATTCTTGTGCTGATTGAGTCCTTCCTTTTCTCCCATGTTCTCAACTTTGATTGAATACTACTCCAAATTTTTTTATAATTATGTTCAAATATTTTCTTCACATTTTTAATTATCATTACCCCTAAATACTTTACCTTCTTATTTGCTATAGGAATACCCAAAGATTTAGAGGCTTCTAACTGAGTTTTAGGTTTCACATTTAAGCACATCATTGATGATTTAGAAAAATTAACTTTTAACCCTGATACTTTTTCAAATCCTTGAAAAAATTCTTTTAACGACACAATTGCAGTCCCCAGGTCCTTAACTGTCACCATCATATCATCTGCATACATTGTCAGAAGCTCCCCTTCTGCTCTCCCTTTCCCTGGTGTTTCAAATCCTTTAATCTCACTATTCTTTTTAAGTTTAATTGCTAATGGTTCTAATGCTAAAATAAAGAGCATGGGAGAAAGTGGACAACCTTGCTTTGTACCACTTAACACTTGGGCACACCTCCTTTCCGACCCACCAATTCCTATCATTGCTTTGGACTCTATATATTGCCTCAATTATATTTTGAAATTTTTCTCCAAATTTATATTTTTTAAACATATATTTCAAATAATTCCAATCCATTGAATCAAATGCTTTATAAATATTCAATGACAGGAGAGTAAGAGGCAAATCCTTATTTTTTGCTAAATATACCATATCAGTAGTAGGGGAAGGGGTGCTCCTGTCAAAGGGGCAATAAAACCATCAAACACCGGAAGTCCCGCCCCCTTACCGGAAGTCCCGCCCCTTACCGGAAGCCCTACCCCCTTACCGGAAGTCCTTACCTTCCGCCCCGCCCCCTTACCCGGAACCAGAACCTTCCTGGGCCCTTTGACCTGGAAGTGACGTCCTCTTCCGCCTGACCCGGATGGGGAGCCTTGCCCCCTCCCCCCGACACGTCACGGGGTCCCCCTACCCCACCCTCAGGCTTGCCCGGGCATGCCTTCCCCTAGGGCGCTGCCGCTGGCTATGTGTTGCCTGGGCCTGTCTTGCTGCGTGTGCGCATGCCTGAGAGGCCTTATAAGAAGAGGGGAGTGTTCTGCGGTGCCCGCCGCCGCCTTTTCCGCTGTTCCTGAAACCGACTGGCCCATGGTCCCCGCCGTCCCGTTTATGTGGAGAAAGATGGCGTCTTCAAGCAAGATTGGGTTTTCCTCCAGCTTACCGAAGGACACCCCGGACTCACCGCCGAAAGCAGAGAGCGTGGACTCCCCTCCGAACCCCGAGAGCCCGGACTCCCCGCCAAAATCCTGGACCCCGAAGATAGAGAGGCAGCGGATGAAATCGAAAAGGCGTCTGCACCCCCACATGCACCACGGGCCTACGGGATTTTCCATGCCCCTCTGCCCCCTAAACACCCCATCGCGGAAGCCCAGCTCTGCACCCAAAAAGCCGCCCAAGTCTGCCCTTCACACTGAGGAGACCCTGTTTTGGTCCGATCTTGAGTGTGATTGTCCTCATGGAGTAAGAGCAGGATGGCAGAAACCAAAAGAGAAATCGGGGAGTGAATGCTCAGATGGTTCTGAACCTGGGCCTCTAGAGGAGCCACAAGAGGATATTTGGACTTCTGCAGATGAGCGTTATGAGAGCGGTGCAGCGGTCGAGGTGAGTTTTTTCATTAAATTGTTTATAACTCTCGTTCGGGGTTGTGGGGGGGGTGCTGCAAAATTTAAAACTAAGAGGCTGTTTAATGCTCTCTCAACACGACACTCTGCTGGAGAAAAAGAATCTGCCGAGAAGTCATAGCGTGTGAAAAAAAAAATTCTGGCGCTTCAAGTGGTTTCAACATATACTCTGAGAATATAACAGCTTATTCAATAATGTCTGTCTTTATGTTTAAAATTAGAAAATAGCCTTTTCCGTCCTATTATTTGCAAATATTAAACACATTATAAGTCTGGTAAAGCCTTGAAATCTTAAAATGCTCCAGCCTTATTCTCTTGTGAATAAAGTTTATTTAACCCCTTAATCTGTGTTCATATGTCTGTGGGCTGCTAAGATGCCTGACCACGGGGATGTTCTAAAAATATATATATTATACACCGGATTCTGTAGGAAGTTTTGGAGGTGTGAACCCTCTATTTAGTGAGGCAAAAAAGCGTATCAAATCATTAAGGGTCAAGGATGTTTCTCGATGGCTTTCTGATCAGGATGCCTATACACTCCATAAGCCCGCCCGAATACATTTTAAAAGAAACAAGACTATTGTCTCTGGAGTTGATGCACAATGGCAGGCGGATTTGGTAGATATGCAGCAATTTTCAGAGTACAACAGGGGCTACAAGTACATATTGACATGCATTGATATTTTATCTAAATATGCCTGGGCTGTGGCTCTCAAAGACAAGACGGGGCGGGAGGTGTCCAAAGCTTTAGCGGCCGTTTTCAAACAAAACCATAGACGTCCAGAGAAGCTTCAAACAGATCGAGGTTTAGAGTTCCTAAATAAGCCTGTAAGCCTGCTGTTAAAGAAACATGGGATACACCACTTTGTCACCAATAATGAGGTCAAGGCTGGTGTTGTGGAAAGGTTTAACAAAACTTTAAAAACAAAAATGTGGCGGTATTTCACAGCCAATAATACGTACAAATATATGGATGTATTACCTCAGCTCCTAAGAAGCTATAATCACAGCATGCACAGAACTATCAAGGCTAGGCCTGTAGATGTGACCCCTCACAACTCTTTGGCCATCTGGAAAACAATCTATGGGACCTCTGCTAAAACGAAAGAGGAGAGGCCGCTGTTCAGAAAAGGAGACCATGTCAGGGTTTCAAAAATAAAGGGGGTGTTCGATAAGGGTTATGAACAGAATTTCACTACAGAGATATTTATAGTGGATCAGGTTATCAAAAAAGCAAAGAGACCCGTATACCTGTTAACAGATTACCATGGTGATGCTATTGTGGGGACATTCTATCCCGAAGAACTACAGAAAGTGAACCCCCGAGAAGACCGGGTGCATAGAATTGAAAAGGTATTGGCCACAAAAGGCCGTGGCTCAAGAAAACTTCACTTAGTGAAATGGAAGGGTTGGCCCAGTAAGTTCAACAGTTGGGTGGCTGCCTCTGAAATTTGTGACCCTGTATAGAAGAGTTGGAAATGGGAGATAACGGATTTTACATCACACTCCCCAGCAATGCATGCAAGGAAATATTTCCTCAAAATACAAATGCTAATTTTACAACACTGCTACCACAACCCTTAGATCTGAGCGGTGCATGGGAAGTTGGTCTGGCTGAAATTCAGTACCCCCGCAGCTGGTACACACTGACTAAAAATGCCATGTTTTACATTTATCAGGATGCAACTAAATGGGGCTTTCTACTACACAGAGGTTATTACAAGAGCATTCAATCTGTTTTGGATGAAATGAATGACAATATAAAAGTAGCCATAGATCCGCCTAAAATACGTTTTGTCTACGACCCTGTAAAGGGTAAAGTTAGATTCATAGGGGGAAACACATACAAATTCTCAGCCTCTGGGGGGTTAGCCCACATATTGGGCCTACCACCCGATGTTCCTGTCGATAAAATAGACCACGCTGCAGACATTACCGGAGGGGTCAGCGCCTTGTACCTGTATACGGATATCATAGAGCACCAAATTGTAGGAGACAGCTCTGTACCCCTGTTACGGTGCATACCCGTCAGAGGAGAAACTTATGAATGTGTCACCATAACTTACGATAAGCCGCATTATATGTTAATGAGCAAGAGCCACATCAACACAATAAGCATTGAAATAAAGACCGACTAGAACCAACACGTGCCATTCAACTGGGGGAAAGTTGTTGTGAGGTTACACGTTCGACCCAGAAGAGGTTATTTTTAGAGCGTGCAAAAGAGAGCTGCATGAGCCAAAAATGGTTGTCGTTAAAGATTATGGAAATGTAGATGCCTATAGGGCCTACTACAAAGCCCAGGCAGGCCGTGGTCTACCTGGTTTCCATGGAGCTGTAAACATGTATGGAGCAGGTCTGGGGGGCATTTTTCGTGGACTTTTCAGAAGGGCTGTTCCTCTTTTGAGGAGGGGGTTTCAAATTATTAAACCTCATGTTAAGACAGCCATGCACAACATAGCTGGAGACGTAGTGAGTCATGTTATGAAAAAGGTGAGAACCCAAGAAGGCTCGGGTCTCATGTACCTAAAAAGAAGGGGAGGAGTTAAACAAAAAGCATCTCACCAACATATTGGAGCACCTCAGCCCCTAAAAAGAAGGGGTATCCGTGGTAGAAAAAATCAGAAGCTGCAGGTCAGGAAGAGGAGAGGAGGCCGCAAGACAAAGATACTAAAACACAGCGGAAGAGACATATTTTAAAATGGCATTCATTCATAACTCCTCTGAAGAATGTACCAAATCCGAGCTGGATCTTTTTCAAATATCACCAACACAAACCTGCGTGGAAAGCAGTATGTACGTTGAAGTCCCGCCTCTGTCAGCCCTAAGCCCTAATGCACCTGTGGAATTTTATATAACAGGGGCGAGTGAATTTTATTTAGACCTCAGTCATTCGCTTCTTTTTCTATGTTGCAAAATAACAAAAGCAGATGGTTCAAACATGGCTGATGCCGCCAAAACGGGGTTGGTCAATTACCCCATTGCCTCGCTGTTTAGCCAGCTGGATGTTACCCTCGGCGATAGGCTGATTAGCCAGAGTCACAACTGTTATCCCTACAGAGCCATTTTAGAACTGCTTCTGAACTACAGCACCGATGCCTTGAGTACACAATTTGCAGCAGGTGGTTTTTATAAAGATGCCTATCAAACGATGGAATCTACAAGCCTAGCCGCTGGTGAGGGAAACTGGGGCTTTAAATCTAGAGCACATCAGACAGCGGGTAGCCGGACCTGGGATTTGATGGGCCCATTACACAGCGATATATTTTTCCAGGACAAAATGCTGCTGAATGGTGTAGATGTGAAGATCAAACTCACACGCAGCAAGGATGCGTTCTGTTTGATGAGTGGAGATGACAATGCCAAATTATACAGTACATATTTTAAATGCAGCTTTGTTTGTTAAAAGAGTGAAAGTATCCCCCGGTGTGCATCTAGGGCACAGTGAAGCGCTTCTTACCTCTAATGCAAAGTATCCTGTTGAGCGGATCGGAATGAAAGTTTTCAGCATAGCTGCGGGGAGTCTTGTCTGCAACCAAGAAAATCTTTTTTGGGGGCAACTGCCTAAGAAACTGGTCATAGGCTTTGTTGACAATGAGGCATTCAGCGGTCAATACACACGAAACCCCTTCAACTTTAAACACTACAACGTCAATTTTGTAGCGTTGTATGTGGATGGAGTTCAGACCCCATCAAAGCCTCTACAGCCTAATTTTCGAGACAGCCTATGCGTACGTGAATACATGCATTTGGCAAAAGCCACTGAGAGAAGCATGAAAGATCTGGACATAGCTATTAACCGTCACGAATTTTTGCAGGGGTACACACTGTATGTTTTTGACCTCACCCCTGATCAGGCCTGCTCTGACCACTATTCTCTGATCAGAACAGGTAACCTCAGAGCCGAGATCCGCTTTGCTGTACCCCTTCCCAACACTATTAATATGATTTTATATGGGGTATTTGACAACGTGATTGAAATTAATCACAGCAGAAACGTCCTCTTTGATTACATGTGAAGATGAACACAGTCCAGATATTGAATTTATTACATAAAAACAAAAACTTTGCAGGTGTTTATCCCAGTGATATGCTACCCCGGACGATTATTACCAAGCGGCCAGCTGGGATCGTGGTCAACACCCATCCTCACACACTGCCTGGCGAACACTGGCTGGCTATCTATCTACCAGTACATGGCCCCGCGGAGTTTTTTGATTCATATGGAGCAGCCCCAAATAATCCGCTATTTCCTGAAGACATCTATGACTTTTTAATGAGGCAGACCAATGAGATAACATACCAAAGGAGGCAGTTGCAGCATCCCTTAGCTGCCACCTGCGGCTATCACTGTGTCTTTTTTACAGAACAGAACAAAAGGCTTCTCTTTTCCACAAATATTAAAATTGTACACTGGCGATTCCGTGGGCAATGATACTATGGTAGTCAGCTTTGTCAAGAAGATTAGAAAATCTAAACACCGGTGCCCCCTGTTCAATCCTGTTCAGGCCTGCCTGCCACCGTGCAATCCATGATGTAATTCTGTTCCTAAATAAAAGGCTGTTATACAAATTAATCTGTTTTGGTTTTTATTGTGATGATATTAAAAAGGGGACCCTCTTGAAAAAATATTACAGTGGTACACGTGGAAATTAAAGGCCTTTAATTATAGGTAAAATACAGAATTTCATTGTTTTCAAGGTAAAGCAAGAAGTGTATGTTTTAGCTGATTTTGCATGGTGCAGTTGTAATAATTAACTTAGCTGCAAACGCCAGCTCGCAGAGGTACACGTGGAAATTAAACGACTTTAATTATAGATAAAATACAGAAACCCATTGTTTTCAAGGTAGAGCAAGAATCGTGTGTTTTAGCTGATTGTCATGAGAACCATAATCTGATTAGGTGTCTTGGCTGGTAAGAGGTTAATCTCAGTGTTAGCCTTTACTGTGGTTTGTGTAATTATTTAAACAGGCAGCAAACAATCCTTAACTATCTCACATAAACTATCAGCAAAGTGCATTTATGAAAACTTTGCCAGCAGCGCCACCTCATGCCCAAAATGTGTTACAACAAGCCTGGTTTCACAAATGATGGAACTATTTCTCAGAATAAAACGAAAGAATTTTTATTTAATACAGAACAAAAGGCTTCTCTTTTCCACAAATATTAAAACTTGGTCTCTAAAAGGTTCACCTGCACTCGTCTATGAGGCTTTTATAACATTGTTGTTAATTACTTTTAGCTCTACATTCTCAATGCCAAATATCAAAGGGAATATTTTGAAAGCACAAGGCAGAACACAACATCATACATTTTGTGTGTGTGTGTGTGTGTGTGTGTGTGTGTGTGTGTGTGTGTGTGTAGGGGATGAGACAAGAATGCTTATACTATATTATTGTATATAATTCTTCAAGGTTTGAAATATTGATGACAATAAATCCTTGTATGGCTATAATTAAACATCATTTGGAGAAGTCTGCTAAAGATATCAAAAATATTACAGACAGGCACGGGGAAATTAAAGGAATTTAATTATAAAAGAGTTTTGAAAGCTGAAGAAATACCATGAATTTATTAAATAAGATAAGTTCATGTACACAAGCAACGGCTCAATGTCTCTTGAAAAATACAGGAACCCCCTCTTTTCAGCTTACACAAATGTTTGGTGTCCTGAGGCCGAAACTCTGATTACAAAGGCTGGGCCAGTATCAGTGTTAATATTAAAGCCACCTGCAAACAGAGCGCATCTCTTGCCCATTGTGGGGCCCTCTTTAAAGATTAACCCTGTAATACAGAATTTGTACCAATATCACCCCTGCTTGTCATTGCAAAGTGTACATACCTTTGGGAGAATCAGGTTTATCCAACATATTCAACTGGCGAGGCTGTGAAAAGGGTGAGTTTTTCACATTTGCTTTATGGGATTTATTTTGAAAATCTTGTGTAGAAGGCATTAATTTTGGATCATGGGAATTAAATTGGGTATATTTCCAACTCTAGGTAGTTTTTAAATGTTTAAATCTTGGACCAGTTGAAATGTGTCTTAACATTAATGAGACTACAAGCGTTTCATATGGTTCAAAACTTTTATTCTGTGATTATAGGCTTACAGCATTTAGAGATTTGTTAAAATACTTTATAAAAGAGGTTGATCATAAGTTTTCTCAGAAAATTAGTTGCTGGAGGTCTCCTGTTGTTTGCTTTATGGGATTTATTTTGAAAATCTTGTTTAGAAGGCATTAATTTTGGATCATGGGAATTAAATTGGATATATTTCCAAATCTAGGTAGTTTTTAAATGTTTAAATCTTGGACCAGTTGAAATGTGTCTTAACATTAATGAGACTACAAGCGTTTCATATGGTTCAAAACTTTTATTCTGTGATTGTAAGCTTACAGCATTTAGAGATTTGTTAAAATACTTTATAAAAGAGGTTGATCATAAGTTTTCTCAGAAAATTAGTCGCTGGAGGTCTCCTGTTGTGGGCATCTAATATTGCTGCCAGCCCATTTTCCTGCATGAGAAAAAGGGGGGGAGGAAAGAGTGTGTCAAAATACTATTTCAATACTTTGTAAGAAAATCATGGGGGAGTATTTTCTTTCAAATATGCTTACCCAAGACTCCAGATTCCAAAGCCAGGTTTTATGGGTTGTTAAAAATTCAGTCACGCATTGTACCATCTGGCTGACATCGTTTGTAGACAAAACTCCGTGGGTTTGTTGAAATTGTTTTAACAAGCAGGCAGCGTACATTATTAATGCTAATATGCGCCCCCAATTCATCTGATTATCAGAAACTGTGACTGCAGCAGTCTTCATAAACAGGCTGCATGTTTCACTAATATTGCACAGCTGTAACTCCTGCAAATAACTGTGAATCTTGCATTCAAAGTTGGGCTGTATAGAGGCAACAATTCTTTCTAAAATATTATTCAGGCTTTCGGTCAGCGGATGCATTTGATGATGGGGTGTCTGTTTCTCATTTTCTGATAAATAGCTACAACAAGCATGCATTAGATATTTGCTGAGTACAGAATGGGTGATGCCTGCCATCCTGTGTCTTAAGCGTGTGCACAGACATGTTGTAACTTGCAAACCTTTTTCAGATCGCCCCCCCCCCGCCTGTTCTGCCAATGAAACCCCTAAAATTGGGACTCGCACCACCCCCTGGAAAAGATTTAGGTCAGTTATGCCTCTCACAAAAATGGTTTTAAAGAAAATGTCAATGCAATATATTTGGGGGGGGGGAATCATGTGTTGTTTGCATATTAAATGGGACCTGTGATTTTTAGTGGCATACTTTTATGTTTTAGATAAATATTTAGCGGATGACTTTGTTGATGCCTCTCCAATGAAGGTATCCTCAAAAAAAGGTATTATTTCACAACCTCCTTATAAATTCTGCTTTGGCAATAAGCTTAGGGTGTGTGTGTGGGGGGGGGGTATTTCTGACACACCCCTGTAAAATTATTTGTAATATTTCAGGCAATGATCCCCATTCGAGCTCAACAAAAGAAGATTTTAGGAAAATGCCCTCACCACAGCCCTTGACAATGTCCTCAAAAGGTGTGTAGTTCCCCATTTAATATTCTGGTATGGCATATTAAATGGGACCTGTGATTTTTAGTGGCATATTTTTATGTTTTAGATAAATATTTAGCGGATGACTTTGTTGATGCCTCTCCAATGAAGGTATCCTCAAAAAAAGGTACTATTTCACAACCTTCCTTATAAATTCTGCTTTGGCAATAAGCTTAGGGTGGGTGGGGGTATTTTTGACACACCCCTGTAAAATTATTTGTAATGTTTCAGGCAATGATCCCCATTCAAGCTCAACAAAAGAAGATTTTAGGAAAATGCCCTCGCCTCAGCCCTTGACAATGTCCCCAAAAGGTGTGTAGTTCCCCCCTTTTAATATTCTGGTATGGCAGTAAATACAAGAGGGCACAAAATCCTTTGTTATACTTCAGACTACAACAATAAATTTCATTGGTATATTTCAGACAACAATGAAACTGTTCATCCTCATCCTGCGGTGGAGAACCCAGGCAGCATGAAACGGAAAAGTTCAGGTGTGTGTGTGTGTGTGTGTGTGTGTGTGTGTGTGTGTGTGTGTGTGTGTGTGTGTGTGTGTGTGTGTGTGTGTGTGTGTGTGTGTGTGTGTGTAAAGAGTCTCAGAAGCAGTTAGTGGGTTGAGAAAACTAGAGATATTGATTATTGCTGTTGTATCATTTATTTTAGGAAGTATAAAAGAACCAGCATACAAAAGGGCATGCAAATCCCATTTTCCTGAGCCACCAATACCGGATGTCCCTGTGGAAAGGAGCAACTCTCCAGGCAGCTCTACGATGGTTGCTCCATTTCATCCAGCTAACAGCAGCCATGACACTGATTCAACAAAAACCAAAAACCATTATAAGGTTTTAGAAAGTATGCTTGGCTTTGTTAAATACACTTCATATTCTCTCATGGAGCTTACAAGATATGCTAGAAGTCTTGAGCAACGCATGTCAGGCATGAATGATTGTGATTCTATTAAAACCATGGAAGGTTATCATGTTGAATCTGTATGCATGTATTATCAAAGAGGGCGGGGTTATAGCTATTTTAAGAAAAGAACCCTGAAAAAGAAAAAAGTCTTGGCCAGAGGGGATCAGTCTTGTAGGGTTATAGCTAGCAAACTGCTGAGAAATGCTAAAAAGTTTCTTTCACGTCGCAAAAAGCGTTCCAGGCCTGCTACACACCATAACCCCACAAATGTTCAGCAGCCCTGTTCTCTAGAGACCTCACAGCACCCAGAGGTAAATGTTGGTGAATCTCCACAGCCCTGTTCTCTAGAGACCTCACAGTACCCAGAGGTAAATGTTGGTGAATCTCCACAGCCCTGTTCTCTAGAGACCTCACAGTACCCAGAGGTAAATGTTGGTGAATCTCCACAGCCCTGTTCTCTAGAGACCTCACAGTACCCAGAGGTAAATGTTGGTGAATCTCCAGATTCTGTAAATGACAATGCATCATCTGGTCAGCAAGCTCCCCCTGTTTATGCTGAAATTTTGAGAACATGGACCTGGGTGCAGGAACAGTATAATGCTATGCGTAGGGGTATCATTTTCCGCTTTGTTAATCTGGAGCATATTGGTTCCTATGCTGATGCAATGTCAGCACTTTATAATGCAATACAGCAGGTGCTTAATGATATCAACCAGAACATTGACCCTGAAGATTTTGTTCAGATGCGGCTTGAGGGTGGTAACATGAGAGATGCTTTATATTCAGTAAAACAGTCAAAAGAAGCCTTGGACCCCGAGGCATTCCTAACAAACATGAGTAATTTGTTACAGAGCAACATGGAACTTTGTACAGAGGGTGCTTTACGTTTAGTTGTTACAATTGTTAAACCGCCAAGAGGAGGCGGTAGGCCAAACAGACGCTTGAAAACTATACCATACAGCAACATCCTTGCTAAAAAGAGGCAACACCTGGTAGATTTTAAGAGTGTGGATGGCATGCTCTGTTTCGCAGGAAGTTTGTCTGCTGTCATAGCTCATGCTGATTGTGGTGCAATATCTACAGACTCTGAGCTGGTGCAAGCTGCTAAACAGCTCTGTCAGGAGGTTGGGTGGCCTGAGCAGAAACAGGTGTCTTTGAATGACATTGGTCTTTTTGAACACCATCTACAGCGGAATATCCAAATTGCTCTTTATAATAAGGATGGCTGGGGCTTATTTAAGTCGGGGACTCAGCGCTATGCCCAAACACATACCCTCTTCCTGTATGATAGTCATTACTATGGTGTTCTTAATGTAAAGGGGCTTTTGGTTCAAAAATTACTGCTCCTATTGTAACACCCTCTATCAACATACACATCGCTGCCTATTTTTCTGTAGGATGTGTTTGAAAGAGGATTGTACCCCTAAAATAGATGAACAGCAGAGATGTGGATGTTGCAAACTGCTCTGCCAATCAGCTGACTGTTTAAAAGCTCATGACAAACTGGCCTCAGAAGGTAAAGTGCCCTGTGTGCTTAAGATATATTGTAAACAATGTAGGCATTATCAAAAGTATGATCATAGCACTGCCAGTTGCCGAGGGCGTCAATGCACAATATGTTGGGATATCTTAAAAGAGGATGATGAAAAACATCTATGCATTATGCAACCTGTTAAATACCCTGAAATTTCAACGCAATATATATTTTATGACATCGAGGCACAACAAGACACAGGCGTACATGTAGCTAATTACTGCTTTGCTGAGGCTTTTGGTGGGGAAACTTTGGAATGTTTTCAGGATGAAATGAATGTGCTCCCTGAAAAAAAATGCTGCTACTGGTGAGGTGGAGGAGATTGAGACGGATGAGGAGGAGGAGGTGGAGGAGGAGAAGATCCTTGGTGTAAGGAGTGCTAAGAAAAAGGTGAGACGTTGGCCTTATGGTCGGACTTGGGAGTTCAAAGGAGAGTCATGCATAGCAGACTTTATACTGACATTCACTAAAGATAATCGTTTTAGCGGCACTACTTTCATAGCCCATAATTCCAAAGGTTATGACTGTTATTTCATGCTTAACCAGCTGGTTAAAGAAAAACTGGATGTAGATATCATAGCTCAAGGTGGGAAACTCCTCTGTGTCACCGTTAAAGGCCTAGGCATAAAATTCATGGATTCACTCAGCCATTTGCCCATCGGGCTCTCTAAGCTTCCGAAAGCGCTCGGATTTTTGGGGTGCAAAGGATATTTCCCACACTATTTTAACAGGCCTGAAAATAGTAATTATGTAGGGCCTTTGCCCCCGCCAGAAGACTACGGGGTGCAGTACATGATGCCTGCTGAGCAGAAAGCTTTTTTAGATTGGTATGAAGAGAATAAAATGCAGACATTCAACATGAAAAATGAGCTAGCACATTATTGCAAGCAGGACGTACATATCCTGGTGCAGGCTTGTACAAAATATCGCCACGAAATCATGACGCTGACCTTAAAAAGATTGTGAAAAAAAAGAAACTGAATATTATGCCATAGACCCCCTCCAATACCTAACTCTAGCCAGCGTGAGCCTAGCCATGTACAGGTTCAAATTTATGCCTGAAGATTCCATAGCGATACCACCTGCAGATAATTATCACCACCAGGTCAAAAGATACTCAACACCTGCCATCCAATGGTTGCTGTACCTTAAACATAAAGAAAACCTAGAGATCCAGCATGCCTTAAATGGTGGCGAGGTTCAGGTGGGTCAATATTTTGTTGATGGCTATGCTGTAGTAAATGGTCAGCCAGTCTGTCTGGAATTTCTGGGTTGTTTTTTATCACGGGTGCCCCCTCTGCTACCCTGCAGAGGACTGGAACCCTTGGTTGGTAAAACTTACAGGCAGCTTCATAATGCTACTGAGGAGCGGACAGCAATCCTCAAAAGCATGGGTTATGAAGTGAGATCAATTTGGGAGCATGAGTGGAAAAACATGATAAAAACTGACAAAGAAGTCCAAAACTTCCTTGCCACCGCACAGTTTCCAGAGCCCTTAGAACTGAGGGATGCCCTCTTTGGTGGACGTACAAATGCAGTGTGTTTGTACTACAAGCCGGCGAAGGGTGAGGAGATTCGTTATTATGATTTCACGTCCCTTTATCCCCATGTACAAAAAAAGGGAGTACCCCCTTGGACATCCGATAATAGTCCATGAGAACTTTGATTCTCCTACAGATTACTTTGGGTTGATAAAAGCCAAAGTTTACCCACCAAGAGGTCTCTTCTTCCCAGTGTTACCATCGAGGGTAGGTGGAAAGCTCATGTTCGTGCTGTGCTCTACATGTGCAGAACTCCGCCAGCTAGAACCATGCAATCATTCAGATGATGAGCGGGCTTTAACAGGGACCTGGTGCACTATAGAGATGAATGTTGCTATAGAGAAGGGGTACAGGGTTGGAAAAATCTTTGAAGTGTGGCATTTTTTCAGAGATCGGGTGATTTGTTTTCTGATTATATGAAGACACACCTGCGGCAGAAACAGGAGGCGTCAGGTTTTCCCCACTGGTGTGTCACAGAGGCTGATAAAGATAAATATATAGCAGATTACCTCGAAAAAGAAGGGGTGTTGCTACGCCGCAAAAAAATAGAGCCGAATCCTGCAAAGAGGCAGATTGCTAAGTTGTTTTTAAACTCACTGTGGGGAAAATTTGGCCAGAGGACAAACCTCCCTAACACAGAGGTAGTAAGGGACCCAGACAGGTTTTTCAATCTCTTGTTCTCAGAAACATTTTCAGTTTCCATGTGTGAGTTTCTTGATGATGATGCGGCCTGTGTAACCTGGAAGCATAACACAGACAGAATGACAACCTCAGGTATGAAAAATCCCTTCATAGCCTGTTTCACAACTGCATATGCCCGTTTGGAACTTTATAAACTGTTGGACCGGCTGCAGGACAGGGTCCTGTACCATGATACAGACTCTGTTATTTTTGTTCACAGGGAGGGCGATTGGAATCCCCCTCTGGGGGATTATCTGGGTGACCTAACCAGCGAGATACCAGAGGGGAGCACATTACTCGTTTTGTTTCAACAGGCCCTAAGAGCTACGCTTACACATTGTCGGGGGGCAGTGCCTGTGTGAAAGTCAAAGGGATCACACTGAATGTGGCAAACAGTGAGAAAATTAATTTTGACACTCTTCAAGACCTCGTGTTTGCCTATGTTTCAGACAAGAAAGATAACCCTCCTCGTGAAATAGTTGTAGAACAGCCGGGCATTGTGAGAGATAACGACAGTGGCTCATCCACACTAAAACTTTAAGAAAAACACAAAAAGTAGTGTATGACAAAAGAGTGATTACGGACGGATTTAAAACGGTCCCTTATGGATACTAAGAGGAGCACTCTGTGGAACCATTCTTTTCAGCCATTCTCGCGGGACCCAGTGGTTGTGGGAAAACCTTCTTTGTAAAAAAACATGTTGGAGAATGCGCGTTATGTATTTTCTGAAATGCCTGAGAATGTTGTATGGTGTTACAGTTGCTGGCAGCCTCTGTATAAAGACCTATTGTGTAAATATTCCTTTATTAAGTTTGTAGAAGGATTGCCTGAAAACTTTGCTGATAATGTCTTGTTACCCCCCGATAAAATAAACTTCTTAATTATAGACGATTTGATGAATTGTGCTGCTGATAATAAGGAGGTTGAAAAACTCTTCACGCAATATGTGCACCACAGAAATGTGAGTGTATTTTTTTCTTACACAGAATATTTTCTGCCGTGGTAAAAGCAACAGAACCATCAGCTTAAATGCTAAATATATGGTGCTTTTTAAAAACCCAAGAGATAAATTACAAATTGCTACTTTAGCACGGCAAATGTACCCCCAAAATGTTCCGTTTTTCATGGAGGCTTTTGCAGATGCTACCAAAAACCCCCATGGCTATCTGCTGGTGGATTTAAACCCAAATACCCCTGAGTCTTGCAGACTGAGAACGGGTCTATTCCCACCTGACTGGCCTGCTGTGTATACAGTGAAAAAGAACAAAATGGGTTCCCGATGATTCTTTTTTATTTATTGGTCACAGCGCCTCTCCCCACCAACATGTCAGCATGTATACGGCGAAATCTTCCCCTCTTAAAAATCCTTATTAAGGCGCCCTGCGCCAGAGAAAAAGCCATTTTATGTGGTGCCTCAGATGATTTGGTAACAGCCATTTCAGAAATTGCTCTGAATACTTTAAAGGGTAATCTTGCCCTAACACCCAAGCAGGTGGGGGTCTTAAGGAAAAAACGTGCTCTGATTAAAAGCCTAGGTAACAAGAGGCTCTCCCTGAAAAGGAGAAAATACATTGTCAAGCAAAACGGCGGTTTTCTGGGTCCCCTGCTAAGCATCGCGGTCCCCTAATAACGGGTCTTTTAACTAACAAGTAATGGAATATGCTGAAAAATTATATCTAGTGCCCAGCGCTCAGCTAGATCAGCTTCGGGTGTCCCAGAAAATATTAGAACCACAACCATGAGACGTCTTGACAGCGAGATGAGGGAGATTCTCTTAAGGACTGACCTGTCAGAGTATGAAAAAATAAAACTCTACACAGGGGTTCTACAGCGCTACTTAGCACTAAACAAACAAGATGATGATGTGGAAAAAATGTCTGCACCCCCCCAAACCCCAACCTCACAACCTGTCCCCTCCACATCCCCACAGCCTGAGAGTGATACAATTGTTCCAGAAGTTTTAGAAGGGATCCCCAGAAGGTTTCAGAAAAATGCTGAAATTTTGCTGAACAAGATAAAGCAGCATCAGGATATTTCTAGCTGGGATCAGCGAGGCACCTTTGTGTATCACGGAACGCCTTACCAGGGTCTCACATTCTCGACCTGATTAAAGGGGCCACCCAATCTAATATTATTTCTGAGAAGAAGCGCCCAAAAGGTTGGGATGTATTTCTTAAAGCATTGGCAGAACTAAATGTGCCCACATCTGTTGTGGGTAATTCATCTGTTAGAGAGCAGTTAGAAAACCTGAAAGTCAGCCCACTACAAACAGAGACCTCTAAACACCCGGCTATTCCAGGGTCTGATGCTGCACGCAAGAAACAATTCAAGAGACCAGCCTGGCTGCATGTGGAATCCTCACCGTCGACACCATCCAGAGAGCTTGTCAAAGAACCCGCATGGCTCACTTTTTAAAAGCAATGCAATAAAAAACGAAAGAAAATAATATGTGTAAGAGCATTTTATTTAATAAACTCACTGACATTTCTAGCAGTGACCACAGAGTAAATATTTTGAAATAGCAAGGGGTCAGTCTGTCTTAACCTTTTTTGAGGAATGAATATGGTTTTTCTGCCTTGGAAATTTTAGATACAAGAGTCAATATCTCATTAATATTTTCAGCTGTCAATATCAGGCTATTGCAACAATATGCAATTAAGATGACGGTATGGATGACAGTCTTGTAACATATTTTGGCACAAAGAGAACGAAGTAGTCTTGATATGGATGCAACGGTTGAGGTTATACACGAGTGCGATTCCTGGTTTTCCAAATTATTTTGACAGCCATCGCAAGATTGTTTCTGATATGCTGATATATAATATTTAATAATCACAGCTACTGTTGTATGCACAATGTTCTTCATATATTGCTTCTTTCTCCCCTTAATTTCTGGCAGGTCTATATGGAGCAATCTGCTCAATGTTTTATGGGGTAATTCCTGCAAATAGCAAATAAAAATTAATTATCAAAGTAATGAAATGCCTAACACACACCCAGCCTCTAAAACACCACCAGCCAGCTCCTTACCGTGTTTGAAGATTTTTCTGACTCGGGGGCAGCATTGTCCTTGTTAGAGCCACATGCAAGGTCGCTGTCAGAATCTGAGCTAACATAACGCCTTAAAGCCCTTCTCTTGCGTCGCGGGGATTTCGGGGCTACCTTTGGGGGCACATCTTTGGCCTGTAAAACATAAATATTGGCTGGTTTTAATTATAAAAGGAAACTTCAATGTAAATAGATACCTAGCACACCCCAAACTCTAAAGCCGCCCAACACCTGCAGCCTTGCCACAAGACACAGAATCACAATATGAACTTAGATTTAAAACAGGGCCTTACCGTGTTTAGAAATTCCTCTGTATCAAGGGCAGCATTCTCCTTGTTAGAGCCGCTTGTAAGGTCGCTGTCAGAATCTGAGCTAACATAACGCCTTAAGGCCCTTCTCTTCGGTGGTGGACTTCCATGGTCATAACCATCATCTGAATTGGACCAAAACAGTGGCTCCTCAGCGTGAAAGGTAGGCTTGGGCGGCTTTTTGGTCCAGGATTTTGGTGGGGAGTCCGGGCTCTCGGGCTTCGGAGGGGAGTCCACGCTCTCTGCTTTCGGCGGTGAGTCCGGGGTGTCCTTCGGTAAGCTGGAGGAAAACCCGATCTTGCTTGAAGACGCCATCTTTCTCCACATAAACGGGACGGCGGGGACCATGGGCCAGTCGGTTTCAGGAACAGCGGAAAAGGCGGCGGCGGGCACCGCAGAACACTCCCCTCTTCTTATAAGGCCTCTCAGGCATGCGCACACGCAGCAAGACAGGCCCAGGCAACACATAGCCAGCGGCAGCGCCCTAGGGGAAGGCATGCCCGGGCATGCCTCAGGGTGGGGTAGGGGGACCCCGTGACGTGTCGGGGGGAGGGGGCAAGGCTCCCCATCCGGGTCAGGCGGAAGAGGACGTCACTTCCAGGTCAAAGGGCCCAGGAAGGTTCCGGTTCCGGGTAAGGGGGCGGGGCGGAAGGTAAGGACTTCCGGTAAGGGGGTAGGGCTTCCGGTAAGGGGCGGGACGTCCGGTAAGGGGGCGGGACTTTCGGTGTTTGATGGTTTTATTGCCCCTTTGACAGGAGCACCCCTTCCCCTACTACTCATATCCATTACCTTCCTAACTGCATCCACCAAGTACTTCTGGGGTATAAACCCATATTGATCTTCTCCCACTAATTGTGCAATACATTTTTTAACCTTGTTGCCATAAGTTTAGCAAATATTCTATAATCTATATTAGTAACAGATATTGGCCTATAGGAGTCTGGCAGGGTTTGATCTTTTCCCGGTTTGGGATTAGTTATGGTTCTAAAGGTTTCCTTTTACGGCCTGTTTTGTTATGGCATAGAAGGGCTATTGCGATATTTTAATGTGAGGATTTTGGCTACTGAACAATAATATTCTGAGCCTTGAATTTCTGAATGTGAGGGGCATCTTACAGAAGAAACAATTGCTTATTATGTGCCTTCCATCTTTAGGTGACTCTTCTCATAGGCTCCTAAAGATGAAGTAAGGAGTGACTTATTGGTCCCTTCTTCTTGTTGGGCACTGTGGGGCTTTTCTAAGCTACACAAACTGGCTGTTCCCTGAAAGGCATAATGGAGTATTGAACTGAGTGCATAGCTAATGTGTCAGTAAGATGAGCTGAACATCTGCTTGTGTCGAGCATAACTAGTAGATGAATATCCCAGTAGATCGGATAGCCCAAGCGACCAGAAAGGGACAGATCACCTTTCCTAATACTGTACTAAAGTGACTGACTGGTGCCGTGAACCACACACTGGTATAAGTTGAAGTAAGAGGAACAGTTCTAGTGGCAAGCTCTGACAGGTAAGAGTTAAAGGGTTTTTGAACTGAGTAGCTGAGTGGATTGGGTCTATTAACATATGAGAGAATAGCACTATTCCAGAAGTTTACAGAACAATTAATACAACAAAAAGGATAATCAAGAAACTGCTCCAAATGGTACTGGCCCATGAATAAAACCTGTGTGGGATTAATTGTTAGAACTACATAGAGAAAAGTATGTCTGTGAAGATTGTCAGTCATTCAGGTGAGTTTGGCAACTGGACTTCTTTTCTTGTCATACATAGAGAGAAGATGAAGAGAGGAAACAGGATGAATAATAAGAGGGTAACTGTGCTTGCATTTTAAGTTCACTGAACTCCTTCCTAGTATATTCTCAATAAGGGATATTTTTATTTTTATGAAGTGTACACATTAAATTTAGTTTGTAATTTATTGGTACAACCTAAGAAAGAGTTCAGTGGGACTGATGGCAGCTCCGTGTTTTATGAGTTTGGTTTCATCCTAGTACTGTATTGCTAGTCTTGTCATTGCTCCTGTTTGAATAGAGGTTTTTGAGATGGTAAGATGTCTTTTTGTTGATGGCCCCTCCTTGTTCAATGGTAGCTTTTTGTCGATGGCCCCTGCTTGTTCAATTGTAGTAAGGTGCGGTTACCATACACCGATTTGTGTAAGTTAACGACTAGCTAGCCTATGGAGGTCCTGAGTGGTCCTTGATCACAAATTTCAGGCAGCCACCAGTGCAGATGGAAGTGAAAATGTTTTCCTAACCCTACAGCCCAGAGACCAGTGGATGCTTGCATCACCTGCTCAGTAAATAAAAAGTCACAGTTGCCAAGTGCCCTCCCTTGTTTTAATATCTACCTGCAAGGGCATCGGAGAACCGTGGAGACCGGAGGGTGTTGTCAGTCAGCCATCAGGGGACCTTTCAGAAGGGACCTTTCATAGCGGTACCTTTTGAAGGAAACAGCCACGTTTGTCCGTGTGTAGGCGTCAGCATGTCAGAAGAGAGAAACGTTGTGGCACCTTCAAGACTAACCAAGGGCTCGTGGGTAAAGGAAGAGGTCTATCTACCGGCTAGGAACAATTTCAGTTAAGTAGCAAGTGGCATCGTCGACCCGTTGCCAAGTGGGAAACCTTTGGTGGCTTCCCACCGCTGGCCACTTGGGTCCCTTGGTAGACTCGTAATTGGGATGACTCGCAGCCGGCGAGTCCTCCTCTCCCTGGACCAAGGAATCCTTGTCCCTCGGTCCCTTCTCCATCTCCCCACCTGGTCGCATAATAAGAAGCCTAAATGGACCGTGGTCTGTGGCGCAGGGCAAGAAGGGGCCCGATGCCGCCGCCTGGCATTGGGAAGGGGGGGCAGAAATGCCCGAGCCCCGGGGCCGCATTTCCCCAGCTCCTCCCCCCACTCCCCTGCCCCCCGCAGAGCCCGGCCGACCCCTTCGCCGCCACGCCAGGGAGCAGCCACGACGGACGGACGGACGGCGTCGCCGGCGAGGGAGGAGGGTCGCGCTCCGGCGCCGCGCCTGGAGGAAGCGCCGGGAAGCAGGGAGGAGGAAGAAGCCGCCCTCCTCGACTTCTCCGCGGGCAGCAGGTCAGGCTGGCCGGGGGGGGCAGTCTGGCAGGGGGGGGTCCGTGGCGTGGGAAGGCGAAGGCGGTGGTGGTGGTGGGGGACGGACACAACGGAGAGGTGGGAGGTGGGGAGCGCCTGACACCGAGCCCGCGGCGCCCGGTGGCCGGCAGGGAGGCGAGCGGCGCGCCCTCGGTTTCTCGGGTGTCCCGCGGAGGAGCCTCGGCCGCCCGTCGAACGAAGGGAGCCGCCCGGAGGAGGAAGCCTGGGCTGGGCCTGCGCCCCTGACCGCCGCCCTGCGCCTCCTCGTCGAGGCGAACGTCCCGCACCGGAGGAGAAGGAGGCACCACCCGCTGAAGGTGCCACCAGAGGGGTCGCTTTTGTCCTCCTGTCCGCCGGGAGAAGGGGCGCGATTCCCAGGGGCGGGTGGGGATGCAGCGTCTTTTTTTGGAATGCCCCCTCTTATCCTTGAATAACCACAGAAAAATAAGACTGCTCCTTCCAAGGACATCTATGCATCTTACAAGTGTCCTGTTTTACTTGTTTTTACTTTACTTTATTTACATTTGTATTTACTTTTTCTTCTCTTTATCCTTGAATAACCACAGAAAAGTAAGACTACTCCTTCCCAGAACATCTGTGCGTCTTACAAGCATCCTATTTTACTTTATTTACTTTTATCCTGTGCCTTAAGCACATCAACACGTAGTAGTATTGTTCAAAGAAAACAAAATAGGAATATTCCTACAGTACTGTATTGGGCACTGACAAAAGGAATACAGTAGATTCCCCAACAAATACAAACTTAAAAGTACAGACACACTTGCACTAGTATTACAGGGAATAAATTCTATTACTGTGCTTGGACTGAAATTGAAAAAATAATGCTGTAACTTCATGAAAACTTTGCATTCCATTCAGGCTGTTGTGCACTCTTACTACAAAGGGAGAACCACTGATCTACTCAACATCTACAATTTGTTCTTTAAATGTGAACAGTGAACCTCAGTTTAGTTCTTGCTGTTTTTATATGCCACCAAATCACTGACAACAACTATGGTGATCCTATGACTGAGTGAGCTCGCAAATGTCTTATAATTAACAAAACTCAAGGCTGTGGCTTCCTGTCTCATATATGGTGCTTCTCATTTTCCCCTGCTTTCCACTTTCCCCTGGATTACAGTGGTAGCCTGGGTTACAAATGCTTTGGGTTATGAAAAACATGGATTACAACAAGAAATTATTAGGAACAGGGATGCCTTGGGTTAAGGAAATTGTCAATGCAATGCCCCAGGTTACACTTTTTCCATTAGGCATTGCGGAAAAAAAGTGTACCTAGTGTACCTAGGATACATTGTGCCCCCATAGTTTGTGGAGGTGTGGGAAGAGTTGGAACTTTTTTCCCCATCCAGTTTTGGAGTCATTCTGGACATTTTTTGTAGTGTGTTTTGGACTTTTTGAATTTTTTGGTGCATTTCTCAAGTGGTGGAAAGGTACAGAGCTGATCCTTCATTGCTTCCATGCCTGCATTGGAGGGGTGCATTTTTTGTGATCTCCAGAACAGATTAATTGGTTTTCAATGCATTCATATGGGAAACCACACTTCAGTTTACAAAACAAATTCAGGATACAAAGTGTCCTGGAAAATGCATTAATTACTTAAACAGAGGTACCATTATGCTATCTTTTCCAACAAGCCTTGTTCTCATGATGTGTTCCAAGTACAGCAGCCCCAATTTCTGTTTCTAAAGAGAGATTTTTAAAAAAATATATAGTAAAAACAGAAATATATTCAAAACACAGATAAGAAAAGTAGGAAAGAGTAGCATAGGAATAATCAAAATCACTTGCTTATAATATTATTTTAGTTTAAATAAAACATATAACTCAAAATTTCCAGTTGTGTAGCAGGTGGTCTGTGTATAGGAGCACTATAATTTAATAGGTGAATGAAAGAAGTCAAAGTTGTCATACAATTATTTCTTTTTGTCTTCTGAGTTTATATGGTAACATCTCCATTAGGGCAAGATAGTTCAGACTTGAACCCACTTTTTTTGTTTTCTAGGTACTCCAAAGTGTCTGCAAAGCTCTCCCCAGAACCATATTTAGAATGAATCAACCCCACCCCCAAAGGTTCCCTCCAAGGTTCATGTGTACATGCTTCTACCCCCTTCCGCACGGGGCTTTTTCTCCCCTGCAAACCCACAACCACCATTTCTGTTCCAGTTGTGAAGGAAACTGTGCAGGGGAGTGAAGTTGTGCATCCAAGGGGCAGAGCCCTACCCAACGGAGATGAAAATTAAAGGGGACATTGCCCTCCCATCACCATGAGTCTTCTTTTCAAGCTTTTGGTAATCGGGAATATAACAGTGCGGATGAATGTGACGTTGGTCTCCGAAGATACATAATTACCCTTGATTATCTTTTCCTTCCAGTTCCTTCTTTGCTGCCCTTCCCAATTTGAGTCTTCTTCTGGTTTCTTAGCTGCAGACGGCTCCATTTGGATTGATGATTGAATGAAGGTCTACAAAAATTTCGCTATTTCAATCTCTTCCTTTTCATTGTTAAAGTTGTGTACAGGGCTGGTGCTAGTTTTTTTTTGCGCCCTAGGTGAGGGGTGGGGGAGTGGGGCGGGCGGCGGGGAGTGGGGCAGGGGCTGGCGGGTGGGCGGATTGTGGGTGGGCAGGGCGGCGGGCAGGCGGTGGGCAGGCAGGCTGGGGGGGGGGGCAGGGCAGCAGGGGGTGGCAGGGGGCGGCGGATGGTGGGGAACGGCGCGGGCATGGGGGTGGGCGGCGATGGGCACAGGGGGTGGCAGGCGGACGGCAACGGGCGGCGGGGGGGTGGTGGCCAGGGCGGGGGGCAGGCTGGCCAGGGTGCGCTGGGTGCTCCCCAACCTTTTTGTCTCCACGGACCGGTATTTGTTTATTATTTTCCCGTGGCCCGGGGTGGGGGGGGGGGGAGGGGGAGATGGGGGTGTGGGGGGGCAGGGGAGGGGGCGGGGGGGATGGGGGAGGGAGGAGGTGGAGGAGGAGGTGCGGGGGGCTTGTCGGCAGATGGCGGCACGGGAGCGGCGGCGGCGGCGCCGTCGGGCGTGCGCTCCCCCTGCGTGCACGGGCGGGGAGCCCGGGGCTCCTGGGTGGGCGGGCCCCCGCCTCCTTCTTCTGTCGGCAGGCAAGCGGCGCGCAGAGGTGCCCCAACCGAGGCGGGCGCGGAGGCCACGGCCGCGGCCATGGCAGCCGCCCGGGTTCGGCTGTGGCTCCGCGGCTGGCGGCGGGGCGCCCGCGGCCGCCGCCCGCCGCCCGCCTCGGTGGGGCACCTCTGCGCCGCCGCTTGCCTCCGGCTGCGGCCTTCGGGTGGGCGAGCAGGAGGGGGAGGGGAGGGAGGCCGGTGGGGGTGGCGTCTCCGGCCCGAGGTGCCACCGGGACCGCCCGAGCCGGCGGTGGGGCGCCCCGGCAGTCGCGGCCGAGGCGGCTGCCGTGGCACAGGAGGAGGAGGCGGGGCCCACCCACCCAGGAGCCCCGGGCTCCATTTTGGCTGCCCGCGGGAGAAAGCAAAAAGGGGAGGAGCCTCCCGCCTCCCAGGCGGCCCGGTGCCAACTGGTCACGGACTCCGCGGCCCGGGGGTTGGGGACCACTGCGTGGCTAGGCAATTGCCTAGTTCACCTTAATGGACGTGCCGGCCCTGGTTGTGTAGCATTTCTCTAGGTATGATTTTTGTTTTCTTAACATTCAACTGCCATCCTGCTTTGGCACACTTTTCTTTCATTTTCATCAGAAACTTGTTTCAAGTTCTTATTGCTTTCTGCCAGGAAGAGAGCCTCATTTGCATATCTCACATTTCTGATGTTTCTTCCACCAATTCTCACTTACCACAGAACAGTGTAATAGATCTATTTATCTTGTGATAGTTGATCAAAAGTTGCATTCAGGATTCTGATCCTATTTCTGTCCCCTTTGGCTTCTTGTCAGTTCTTAACTATTTTAAGAATTCTTCCATAATCAATTCTTGACCATTCTTGTCTTCTCATGATGTGTCCAAAATATGACAGCCTCAGTGTGTAAGCAATTCAATGCTCTTCAGTGTGTTTTTTGGTGTTGATTTTATTCACTGTTTTTTTCAGTGTGGTATTTGTTTGATCCTTTTTAATATTTGAATACTTGTTCTTAGCTTTAAATTTTGTCTTTTAATGCTTCTTGAGAAAGGTAGGGTAAAATATTTTAAATAAAATAAAATAAAATAAAAACTATTTTCTTTTTACTACAGGAATAGTATTTTTGTATTCTTCCCAAAATATTATTTCTGATTTCAATCCACAGTTCTTCTGGTTCGTGGTCAATTGAGCTTATTAATAGGTTTTTAATGCAATTCTGTTCTTTATGTGGATTTTAATTAATCAGAAATTTTATTTAAATCATATTTTGGCATGGTAATTCTCTTAAACAGGTTTTTCTCAGTACCACAATCTGCTTCTGGTCCTGTTTTGATAGAGAGAATGTAATCTTTTTGACATATATATTGGGCAACTGGTAATGTTTGTTTGGATGCCAGAAGTTTGTACATTTTACTGTAAAAAGATTGTTATTTTTTCGCATTGTTTCTGATTCTCCAGCAATATACAGTTCTGCTTTGTTTCCTATTTTCGCTTTCCAATCACCTAAGAATACCAGCATAGCCTGCTTTGCTATGTGATCAGTTTCCTTCTAGACACTCTCATAAAAGCTTTTGATTTCTTCTTTAGCATCTATTTTGGAAGCATAGACTTGAATGATAGTTTCCCCAAGAAGTCTATTACACATGTCTTGGGCAAACTTTACACTAAAGCCAATAATGGTTTGTGTTAATCTTGCCTCAACATTAGAAACACTACATTGTTTCTAATTTTGTCATTTCCAGAGTAAAACATTTTGCAGTTATCTGACTACAAATGTCTTCTTATAGTCCACCAAATACTCTGTCTAAACATTTAATTTCTTCCTTAATGGTTTCCAGTTTACCTTGATTCATGCATTTCATGCTGTGTGTTCCAACTGTATGTGTTGTACAGCATCTGATTTTATTTATTTATTTATTTATTTATTTATTTATTTATTTATTTGTTACATTTATATACCGCCCATCTTCTGGACGGAACTCTGGGCGGTTTACAGTTAAAACAAAACAACATATCTGTGCATATTAGCCATTAGGCATTATTTCTGGCTTTCAACTATTGCTTCTAAACTAATCACAGTGTTATTCATATTTGCCCTTGGCTCTTCCCCAGCAGCTGACTGAGTGCCTTCTGGTCTGGTTGTCTCATCTTCCAGCACCAGTTGGTGTTGCACCAGGACACTTTAGGCAGAGGACAGGGCAGGTGTCTGGAAACAGATATCTAACAGCCAAAATTCTGTTGCTGTACACTAAGGGAAACCAGATGATGATCCAGCACTGAATTTTGGCTATCAAAGCACCCCCACCCCAAAGCACCCAAAGCAATCCTCAGGGCAAAAAGAAACCCCAGGGAGTCTCAGAACCTGAAACGGGGCAGGATAGTAAACTTTACCAGCACTGGGTGATGACATCATCCAGCTTCCACTGATGTATCTTTATACAAGGGTGTTTTGCCCGCTGTTGTTTCTCTTTCTGCCCCTTTTCCCCCTTGCCGTTACAATCAAGGACATTATGGTGCGTCAGAATAACTGCAGGTCCAAAACACAGATGCAAAATGACACTTGACCCCACTCATAAATATAATGGCCTCTTTCCATGGTTTTTAATAAGATCTCCCTCAAACCACGGTCAAGCCACAGGTAACATCTGCCTCTGGGAGGAAATGCAAGAACTACCAATCCTCTGCTTTTTCTATACAAATATTTGTGATTTTTCATGAGATTCTCATTCAGGTTACCATCACGATCACAGAACATCTTATGTTTTTCCTTCCTGTCTCTATGAGTTCTGCTTTTTAATATTTTCTTTAATTCTTCAGATTTTAGCCTGATTTTTGTGAACTACTTAGAGCAGTGATGGCGAACCTTTTAGAGACTGAGTGCCCAAACTGCAATTCAAAACCCACTACTTTTTTTGCAAAGTGCCAGTACAGTAATTTAACCTGTATACAGGTGGCTATGAAGGGGCGATTTTGGGTGCCCACAGAAAGTGCTCCGAGTGCCACCTTTGGCACCCGTGCCGTAGGTTCACCATCACTGACTTAGAGAGTTAAAATTGTTGAGAGAATTCTTTAATTCTTCAAATTTTGGCTTGATTTTTGTGAATTACTTAGAGAGTTACAATTGTTGGGAGATACCAAAACTAGAATTTCTATAATTCCCCAACCAGCAGGACCAGCAAAAATTAACATTTCTATGCTCCTGATAATAAACTAAACAAACACTAGTTCTCAAACCATATTGAGTAGCAAGGGGGAAAAAACTTAAACCAAATTTTAGTGGGAATTATAGTCATGAAACTACATCTAGTACAGAAGGATTCCCCATCCATGTGGTCAATATCTGCAGAGTCCTTACCTGCTACCTGAAAATATTAAATGACCCCCCCCCCCCTGAAATATGTCTGCAGGGTGTGTGTGCTTGGAACCAATCCTACTGTACTTTGAAAATGGTTGCAATGCTTCCATAATTGTTGTTTTGTTTATGATCTCCAGCTACTCACCTCACACCTAAGAGATATGCTTTAAACAATTCTTCATGTTACTGGATATACTTGTACTACAGCTTCCTGGGATAATCTGCATTCTACAGCAGCACTAGTTGATCATGTGGTTGCATAAAAGCTTACGATGTGCTATGGAGACTGGTTACAATTACTCTAACTTGTGTGACAACGGCTTTGGTTTCAAGACCCAGGAACAACAGCAGAAGAGCCTGGAAGATCTCTGCAGTATAAAGACGGTGGGTAAACATAAACCAGATGTAACATTTTTGAATGTGACATTCCTTTTATGCTAGTCATTTCCAATAATAATGGGCAATCTATAACTCTTTATACTCTAGATACATAGATGAATAGATTTATCATTTCCTGAAACTGTCAAATGGCCCCAAATATGTTGGATTGGATGGAATCTTTCAATAATTTCAACAATTCTAGGAAATATGTAAGCGTTCTTCTCCTCTCCTATCTAGTGCCAAATGAATATGTGTCAAAGTTTTAGTTCTATAACTTGATTTTTTTGGTGCATTTCCCATTTTTAAAATTATTCAGGATACCAAAATTACGCTGCCGTCTTTCAAGGATTTTCCATAGGGAATTTGCAAAGCAAATCTGTAGTAAACAAGAAAGGGCAGGAGAAATCCAAAAATAATTTTATGTTTCTAGTTCCTCCTAATTGCATTACATTTTCTGTTGTCATGCTTGGCAGATAATATCTAAGTGAAAATCATGATCCCTATTAGGTTTATGAAATAAGTTTTTAAATTCAGATTTGTCAGTCTGCCACAGTCTGCTTGAATATGAACATGGCATGCTGTTGGGTTTGCATACAGCCTTGTAGTCAGGATCGGTGCCAGGCTTTTTTGCGCCCTAGGCTAGACTAACTACTTGCGGGCACCCCCAACCAATTTTCAAAAATGGACAAATTGTAGAAAAATGTGCCTCTCTCAGGTCAGTTCTGTGACCCTGTGAGGCCAATTCTGTGCCCCTCTCAGGTCAGTTTTGCACCCCTCTCAGGTCTGCACTCTAGGGGGTTGCCTATTTCGGATAGTGGTAGCTCCGGCCGTGCACGTAGTAGTGGCACTGCATGCCCAAACTGGATGGGCTTCAAGTGAAACTTTGGGCTGGCACTCGCTTCTCTTCCCTTTTCAAAAATTTCCTGATGGCTCTTGTTGAGTTTCAGTTTCCAAGAAAGCTGGTTTGTCACTCAAACTTGTTTAAAACCAACTGCTCAGCTTCAAAGCTAGTCAACAGCAAGATCAGACCAACTGAATCAATGGGATTCCTATTAATGGTGATTTCACAAGTCCTATTCATACTTTGGCCTATTCTAATTAGAATAACACATGTACATAGTCCCTGGTTGTCTGACTAACCAGACCTTCTGTTTTTCACAGTGCTAGTTTGAATGTACAACTAAGGACGAGCCTTCCTCCTTCTCCCATATGTAAAGTGTTAGGAATGTGTGAGTGTGAGGTGTTACTCAAGCTGAGGTCAAAAACAAATGTTTAAAAAATAGTTCTTGATTATAAAAGGAAAACTAATGAAAGAATCCATCAGAATGTTGCAGCAGGAGCTTTTTTCTGCTGCCCCAAGGGGATACAAATTACCTGGCTTTGTTTGCTGATTGGGCTTTAAGATTTAAGCATAGGGTATCTTTGCAGTCATTTTCACATACTGAAAAGATAATCTCTGCCATCTTTCTCTTAATACACTTTCAGCTATAATTCCAGGCTATTTGTATCCCAGTTTCTGGCCTTATTCCAATATGAACTGAGCTAGTACCAAAGAAGTAAAGAGCTTAAGGAACTTTGTAAGTTTGACTTCTCTGTCAAGCAGATAAGGATGATTATGCTACGCAGAAGGACATAGATAAGTTTCTGATGTTAAATCACAATGTTTGTATTTTGCCTCAGAATTATTCAAGAAAGGCTACTGTATGAGGGGAACCCATTCTCTTTATTGGTGATTGCAGTACAGTAGTACCTTGTATAACGTAATTAATTCGTTCCAAATTAAATTACGTTATACAAATTTTACGTTGTACAAATTGAAATTTCCCATAGGAATACATTGAAAACAGTTTTAATCTGTCCCCCACCACTCCCCCTTTCCCTCGAACTCAGACTTCCCTGCCGTCTTTTTTACTGGTCCCGGCGTGGCCGCGGTGTGGCCTGCTCCTTTGGATGTCGCTGCCCCGCGGCCCCTCATCGTCCTTCCCCACCGGCGCGGGGATCTCAGGTTGTTGCGGCTCCGCGGCCCTGGGGGTCGCCGCTGCCTTGCGGCCCCCCGCCGGATGTGGCCATCTTCACCGGCATGGGGATCCCGCCCTGGGAGCCGGATGTGGCCATCTTCACCGGCATGGGGATCCCCCCGGGCCGCCACTGCCTTGCGGCCTTCCCGCACAGCCCCCTCACCGGCCTCGCGCCCCGGACCCCGCCGGATGCTGCCTTCCCGACATGGCCCCCCTCACCGGCCTCGCGGGGCCGCCCCGGGAGCCGCTGCCACCGCCCCCGCCTTGCAGCCCCCACCAGACTCAGCCTTCCCCTCCCCTCCCCTCCTGCCCCGCGTCCTCTTCCCGGGCGGCCTTGGATGGGACTGCGCCGGGAATTCCCCCCTCACCTCTTGCCAGAGCCCCGGAGGCAGGCAGTAGGGCGCACCGCCACCCCGCCCCGCCGGGAGGAACCTCAGCATCCGTGGCGGCGGCAAGCGGAGGACCCCTGCACAGGTGCCAGGTAAGGGCACCCCTCCCTGGCTCGCCCCCTCTGTGTTTGCCTCCCCTCCCCTCCCCTCCCCTCTTTCCGCGACCACCCCCCCGTCCTCTTCCCGGGCGGCCGCAGGTGGTGGACGGAGATGGCCGCGGGTCTACTGTATTCATAAAAAAGGCAACATCCATCTCAAAGTGGGCTCGAGTGAGTTAGGTTTTTCTAACCTTAACCTTTGAGAGATAAGTTTCTTAGGGGTTTAGTTTATTGCTGCACATTTTTTTAATCTTCCCATAGCCATTCTCAGAGAGCAGTTGTAATACCTCCTCACCATCACTTTCTGCTGCCCTCTTGGTGGCTGTGTTGGTCTTTCTCACCGGTGGAGTCCTGTTGAGCTTCTTCTTCCTCCTCTTCACAATTCGTTTCAGAAATAATAGGTAAGACCAGGAGTATGTTTTGTTGATATTTTTAGTAGATGGACAAAGTGTTCTAAGAATTAATGTTCTTGATGTTTTGTAGTTGCTAATTGTTCATTCAGAGCCATAGGGTACCTAGCCATGCAGTGGTACCTTGGTTTACGAGCGTTTTGCAAAATTATGCTTTGCTTTATGAGCAATGTCTTGCAAAACGTTCACTGGAGGTGCTCATTTTGCATTCATGGCTGGGCTCACCTCCTCCTCCTCTTGAATGGAAATGGTCTCTGGGGCTCAGGGCAGGCCTGGCGATGCACGGAATGGGCCTACAGGCTGCCTGGTGAGCCTGCACTGGGCCTAGCTGTGGGCTGGATCCCATATATCAAAACACATTTCCCCATATGAAATGGTGGAAACTTGGTCCCCAGAATGAATCATTTGAGTTTCCATTATTTCCTATGGGGAAATTTGCTTTGCTATTCAACTATTTTGGATTACGAGCATGCTTCCGGAAAAGGATTATGATCGTAAAACCAAGGTACCACTGTATTAAAACAAGGCATGTTGCAAAAACAAAGAACAGAATCTTATAACTGATTTACACTGGCACAACTTCAACAATAAATTGTAACAGGTTAAGAAGTGACCCTTTGTATCTTATGTCACATGCCAGCCATGTGAGTGGATGCATGACAAAAGGATATAAGAAGCATTTTGCTTTCATAATTGATGTCCACTGCACTTACATTGATGTAACTAACCAACAGGAATTTGACCAGTATAATGTGTTCCTCTGTTTCTATAACCTATCCTCCATGGCAGAGGGCATGACTTTCATTCAGCAGCTATAAATTGGTGCCTTGGATTTGTATTGAGGTTGAGATTGAAGAGCAGGTTGCCTTCTTTCCCTCTTTCTCTTCTCTCTCTCTCTCTCTCTCACACACACACACACACACATAAACAGAACTCATTCTTTGTGTGTCTGTGTAGATGCAAACAAGGTGTACAGTGGTGTTTCTTAAGACAAATGCCTCATAAGATGAAAAACTAGTAAGATGTATGAAAATTCCGGGAATAGGCATGCTTCACAAGACAAATTTTGCCTGTGGGATGCCTCACAAAAGAAATTAATCAGTTTTCACTGCATTCCTATGGGAAACCACATTAAACCATGTTTCGTAGGATGAATTTTTTGTAAAACAAATTGACCTGTAGGATGAATTAAATTCGTCTTACAATGAACCATTGTACTGATGAGTGGCATTCTTCCCTTGGAAACCTGAACAGGGTTGTATTTTCACTGATGACTAAGGTAGGTGTTTTCTTCTCTCCTTCTCCATTTTCTTTTGTTGGGGGGGGAGGGAGAGGTGGAAATATCTTACTTTGTGCAGGTTCACACATCTTTCTTTGAGTCTTTCTGAAGTACAGAAATTCTATTCTGGAATCTGCAGTATTGCTTGGCTTGCCTGTTGCAATTGTTTCATCTGCTGTCCTTGGCAAGTGAGAGAATACTCCTCTTAATGCTTTGCATTGAAAGTGCACTCTTTTAATGAATAGGAGTTGGGTGGGTGACCTCTTAAGATTTTTGGGGCAGGATTTAGGAGACAGGAGAACAGCTAAAGTACTGAGCGAGAAGGAGCTCGAGGAAAGAAACAGGAGGAAACTGAAATCTGGTCAATTGGGACACCAGTTTGGGTGAGTGAATGTGAGAGTGCAGGTTTGACAGGAGAGAAAGTGATCCTATAAATGTGGGTGAATAAAACTGACAGGGCGTGAAAAAAAGCACCAGGAGGTAGATCATGTCTAAATTTGTGGCAGGGGAGAGGAGGGGCAAGATGGCGGCGATCAGCACAGACGTTAGCTGAAGCAGCCCTGGCCAGCGTCGATGCATTCCAGGTCTCAAGAGGGTGATTTCCAGCCTACGATCACCCACTGGGAGCAGAAGACATCCCAGATTCGCTCCGAGGCATCCCGGGTGTGGTTCCCCTCCTC
Source organism: Phrynocephalus forsythii (assembly GCA_029282475.1). Classification (NCBI taxonomy): domain Eukaryota; kingdom Metazoa; phylum Chordata; class Lepidosauria; order Squamata; family Agamidae; genus Phrynocephalus; species Phrynocephalus forsythii. Next base: position 5,859,519 of record JAPFRF010000011.1, read on the forward strand.
TGTGAGGGTAGATACCCCTGGGAATAAATCACTTGTGTCTGAGACCATGGGAGAACCGGACGGTGAAGAAGCTGCCCCCCCTCCTCTGCAAGTGAGTGGCTTTCTTTCCATCAGATAGCCCTTTTAAAGATATAAAATCAAGCAAAACTCACCTAAAGAAAATCCGCTTTCTTCTAAATTCCTCTTTGCCTGCCCCCTCCCTATTTGCTTTCGGAAAGGGCTGCTTTTATTTCTCCGTTTAAAGGCAGATAAAACTCCAAAATTCTAGTTTCACTTTCGTTATTCTGGCTCCTATTGGCTCAAATGTGGATATAACACGCCATCTGCTGGACTTCTCTTTGTATGCAGCTGCTTTTGCATTATTTGCTATCTTGAAAAGGAGCAAGTCAAATCTACTGTGAATACAGCATGATATCTGTTGGATTCTCCTCTACTAACAACTGATTTCTGCATATTTTCTGGAAACGAGTAAACAGGCTCTTTGTAACCACAGCACGCTCTTGGTTGGACTTCCTCTGTCTGCAGTAGTTCTATATTGCAACTTTTTGAAATGAGCAAAACTCCGTCTGTAACAAAAAAGACTGTTTCCACCTCTCTGGTCCATCCCTCCCTCCCAGTCATGACTCAACAACCAAGCCAGACCAGCCAAGTTCTAGATATGCTTAATCAGTTAAATATGAATCAGATCAAGCTTATCTCAGACCAAACCACAGCCTTCTCTGAGTTAAGATCTGAAATGAAAGAGGGTTTTGCCAATGTAGATGCCAAGATGAATTCCTTTGGTGGGCGACTACAGGCGTTGGAGGACAACATGGGGATTACTGATTTCCGTTTAGAAGAGATAGAAACCACAATGGAATCCACTAATAGATCGGTTCTTATGCAAGAAATTGAATCTTCATCCAAAATTTTAAGGATTCAAGGTCTCACTTTCGACAAAGACAAAAATCTCTACACTTCAGTTGGGGAAGGTTTGGCCGCTCTGCTTGAGGCACCCGTAGAAGAATTTCTCCATGAAGTAGATGTGATCTATCGTCAACCTACAGCCTACGCCAGAAAAAACAAGCTCCCTCCAGAGGTAATAGTCAAACTTGTTAGAAGATACACCCGAGATTGTATTCTCAAAGTTATTCGAGATAAAGAAGTGAAAATCAATATTGAAAGACGTCCCATGGGAGGTCCGTCAACTGGGGAAAGAATATATGTTTCTTACCAAACTTCTGCTCAAGCATGAGATAAGATACAAGTGGATTTACCCCCAGGGTCTGACCTTTCAATGGGAAGGGAAAACACAGAAAATTGATTCTTACAAGAAAGCTAGAATCTTCTCTGAGAAAAATGCAGAAAAGTTGGGATTCCCCCCCTCCTCTTCATCATCCCTCTCTGAGGGTGATGATTCAACTGACAACCAAACTGCTACCAAAGATGATAGCCAAGCCAATCAGGCTCCCAAACAAGGGACCCCCAAGCAAGATCAAGATAATGGTGCAGTGGGAGGCGCCAGGCCGAAAAGACAACTTAGGCCTAAACCAGGGAGGAAACACTGCTGGAAGTAAAACAAGATGGCTTAGAAAATTCTAACATGGAATATCAATGGATTGAACTCCCCGCAAAAGTGTCGTAAGACATTTAAACTCCTCCAAAAACAACAATGTGCAATTATCTGTTTACAGGAAACCCACGTACTGAGAAAACATGAACAACACCTAATCCAAAATAGATTGGGGAACCTGTTTTCCACCTCAAATAAAGAAAAGAAGCAAAATGGGGTGGCATTATATATCAAACCAGAACTTTCTCCAACTCTTTTGGAAAAAGATCAGTTAGGCAGATGGATCCTCATTCAGGCAAATATCCAATCCAAAAAAACAATTATTGTTGGTATATACGCCCCAAATAACAATCATGGAAGACAAGTTTTCTTTGAAGAATTGGCTCAGAAGCTCTTGCAATATGAAAATCATCAGTTAATGATACTAGGGGACTTCAATGCTGTACACATCCCATCCGTGGATAGGAAAATACCAAAAGGGGAAAAACCCAGGACCTCGTCCTCCATACTGCCAAAATCTTTTCTTGACATGTCTGACATTTTAGAACTCCAAGACATTTGGAGAAGGAAAAATCCATTAAAAGATGGCTTAACGTTTTATTCAAGACAACATGCCTCCTTCTCCCGTATTGATATGTGCTGGGCCTCATCTGATCTTTTACTAAATACAAGGGACATAGAAGTTCTTCCGAGAACAATATCCGATCATAATGCTATCCTGTGGACATTGAAAACTTCGGGTAAGCCCAGACACTGGAAGATTAACTCAGCTTTGTGGACTGATAAAGAATTTATTTCAGAGGCAGCCAAAGACTTGAATTTATACTTTGAATTAAATCTGAACAAGGGCACCCCACTGAAAATGGTGTGGGATGCCTCAAAGCCTTATTTTAGAGGGTTTGTCATCCAATATATGGCAAGACGGAACAAAGAGAGAAAGAAGAAATCCAAATCCATCCTCAATACGATGAAAAAGTTAGAAAAGGACTTAATCCATGATCCGCGCAATGAGCAGTTGAATAAAGACTTAGCCTCTTGTAGGCATGAACTTAATCTGATTTTAACAGCAGACATAGCCCATAAAATTAAACTGGCCAAACTGAATTTCATCGAAAATGCAAACAAACCAGGAAGATGGTTAGCCTACAAGTTAAAAAAGGTACAATTTCAAAAACTTATTCTAACACTTAAAGATAAAACTGGGGAAAACCAGACAGATCCATCTCAAATCCAAAAAATCATAGAGGCATATTACCAGAATCTGTTCAAGCCGGAGACAATAAATAAAGATGCCATCTTCCAATACCTAGAACAAGCCAACTTTCCAAAACTTACTGAAGAACAGAGAGTTTTGACGAATGCCCCTATTATAATGATGGAAATAACAGAGGCCATTAATCACCAAAAAATGAACAAAGCCCCCGGACCCGATTTGATGCCGGCACAATTTTACAAAAAATTCTCTGAGCTAGTCTCTGGAAATATGAAAAATCTCTTTACATCTATTTTAGAGGGCGAAGATATACCAGATTCATGGAAATCATCTCATACAACATTGATTCCTAAAGAAGGGAAACCCAGAGACCTGATACAGAACTACAGGCCAATTGCTCTTCTAAATGTGGATTATAAAATATTTGCAACTATTTTGGCAAACAGATGGCGGATGATTCTACCGTCTCTGATATCCCCCGATCAAAACGGTTTTCTTCCAAAAAGACGCCTCCAATCGAACATCAGAACTTTCCTAGACGCGTTGGAGTACTATGAATGTCACCCTGAGAAGCAAGTAGCCTTCGCATTTATTGATGCTGAGAAAGCATTTGACAATGTATCTTGGTCTTTACTCAAAACCCAGTTGGATTATTTACAATGTGGCCACAGAATGCTACGAGCTATAGAACAAATTTACTCCGCCCAAAACACTAGGATTGTAGTTAATGGCTACCTTACAGACACAGTCAAGATACATAAAGGCACCAGGCAAGGATGCCCTCTTTCTGCTTTGCTGTTTATTTTAACTTTAGAATTACTACTCCATGTTATAAGAAATACCTCAGGTATTCAAGGTCTACAAAGCAAAGGAGAAGTCTATACAGTGCAAGCCTTCGCGGATGATCTGTTGGTTATTATGGAGGACCCACAGACCTCCCTTCCAGAACTACTAAAGATTTTGGAGGCCTACTCTAAAATTTCAGGATTAAAGGTTAATAGAGAAAAAACATTGTTCCTCACAAAAAATACGACCCCACTTGTGATTGGAAAATTGGTTAACCAGTCAGGTTTCCAACATGCTAGTAAGGCAAAATATCTGGGTATTATTGTGTCCAACCGTTGTAACACTTTACTTAAAGATAACTATGTTAATGGTATAAAAGCAATCAAAGCTGACCTGGAAACCTGGTCAAGACTTCAGTTATCTTTAATGGGCAGAATTGCCGCAGTTAAAATGACTGTTTTACCTAAATTGCTCTTTTTATTTCAATGTTTACCTATATTACCTAACTTTAAGATTATTTCAGACTTGGAAAAAAATATACGTGTGTTTATATGGCAAAAGAAAAAAGCAAGGATTAGAAATGTCTATCTACAGGACAGAACTAAAACTGGTGGTTTTGCCCTGCCCAACTTGGTGCTGTACTATAAAGCTGCTGCTATGACTTGGATCAAAGACTGGATTTTGATGACAAATAATAGAATACTGCAGCTTGAGAGTCACGATTTGGACAGAGGTTGGCATCATTACGTATGGTATAAGGGTAATATACCTACCCTTTTCAAAAAGCATTGGATAAGGAATGCCTTAGTTAAAATATGGTTATCCATAAAAAAACAGTTTTACCCTAAAGCACCAACGTGGTTGTCTCCGTTAGGAGCGATTACCAATGCTCATACAAGTGCAAGCCTTAAATCTCTAATCTACAGACAACTTCTGAATGCTGATTTCGCCTTGAAGTCACTAGAAAAATTAGTATCAGAAGATTACAAGTTAGACTGGTGGAAATACCAACAAATATACTCACACTTTAAAAATCTCACTAAAGAGGGGAGATTTATGACTAATGACACTCCACTTGACAAAATACTATCTTCTGGTGATTCAGAGCTTCTCAGTAAATTCTATAGTAATTTGTTAAATGAAAAAATGATTGATACACTGGTCAAAGATACTATGATAAGGTGGGCAGAAAATTTTGGTTATTCTATTCATTTAAACAAATGGGACTCTTTGTGGAATACAGTTAAACTCTTTAAATCTATAGCCTTTAAGGAAAATTGTTACAAGATGTTTTATAGATGGCATTCCCCCACCGTTTATCTAAGATGTATAATTGCTCACCCAAATGTTGGAAATGTAAACATGACAGTGGTACCTTTTATCATATGTGGTGGACATGTAAAGAGGCAAAGGCATATTGGATAATGGGAAAATTATTTTTAGAAAGATATTTGAAGATTAAGTTAGAGCTTAGACCAGAATTTTTTCTATTAAATATAGTAGATGTTAATATCTCATATGACCAGAAATATGTACTTCATCATGTAATAGTTGCTGCAAGGATACTGTATGTGAAATTTTGGAAACAACCAGAAGTGCCAACAGAGAGAAACTTCCACGAAAAGATAAGAGAATGTATTGAAATCGACAGACTCTCCAGTTTTCTAAAGGGAAACTACGATGAGATTTCCCGGAAAAGATGGCAAGAAGTAACAAACTTATTAGTATTGTGATATTATTTGGTGATTTGTGAACATGTTAAACCGTTATTTTTGACTTGATATACTAAATGTAATTTTTATAGTGTATTTCCTCCCCCTCCCCCACACACTCCCTCCTCTGCCCCCCCCCCAAAACCCCCCAATAAAATTACTTAAATGTCATAAATTTGTGGCAGGGATGTGCAATGAAAGAATTGGGTGGAGAAGTGATATAATATATCAACAAAGGCATGTCATCCTGCCTTTCTCTCTGTGTGACTGAATCTGTGGACGTGTGTGCATGTGAATGCTGGGATACATGTATGAAATGAAAAGGATGCGCCTTTTACCCCTTGCTCTGTCCATTACCTCCAATTTTACTCATAACTGGCTGCAGTTCCTTTTGCCTCCCTGGCAATAAAAGGCACCAGCTACCACCTGTCAATATATACCAGTTTTAGCATAACATTGTTTTGCCTTGACCCTGTGATTAATAATGAAAAACATCAAAAGCTACAGAATGGGTCTGCTAAATGTTATGAATATCTTGTTTGTATTCTCATACTTGCCTTGCCTTTGATCTCTCATGCTACCTTAAATAACAGGGCAGCCATAGACAGGCTGAATGAGGCAAGGTGCTTATTTTTTAAAAAAATTGTAATGGATAATTTGGTGTTGCAGTGGGTCCCCACCTTTCTTGAATCATGACCCCCTTTTATAAATAGCAAAGTACAGTAACCTATGACCAACCACCACCATGTATGTATAAAAAAGCATTTTAAAATGGAGTAAGGTCATCCCTTTTCAGAATGGAGAGGCTTCTTTCTTCCCCAAAGGGCCTGTTTATCATATAGACTAACTTTAATATCCATCTCTGAAAGGTCAAGGGAGAAATGATTTAACAAGGGCTCCAGCACATGTGGATTCTAACTATTGTGTCCTGGATCGAGTGTAGAGTGATGGAGTAAGACAGGCAGCCTTAGTTCAAATCCTCGCTCAGTCCTGGAAACTCACTGGGGGAGTGGAACTGGTAAAACCACTCCTTAAATATCTCACTTACCTTGCTAACCCTACTAGGTGACTATCTGACTTGACAGTGTAGAACACAAACACACACAACATATACACAATTCTACAGAAAACACTTTGTGACCCCCTTGGGAGTTATGATCCCCCCCCAACTGGGAAACAGTGCTGTATTGTTCATGGTATAATGAAATTGAGTTGTTTGGCATACAATAATACCTTGCTTTATGAGTACGTGGTCTACAAGTGTTGCAAGACAAGCAAACATTTCTGATCAATTTTGCCTTGATCAACAAGCAATGCCGTACAGTACGACTATTGGAACAGGTTACATGATCACAAGTGAACCAGTGGTGCTCTCTCTCCTCCCCTGCTGGATTGTGGGTGATTTCCTGGAACATTTCCTCTCAGCCAGCGTCCAAAGAAGAGGGAAAAGAGAGGAAGGCTGGTCTCCTTGCACCAGCCTCAAACGTTTTCAAAGGAGAGTGCAGGTTAGGATTATATTTTTCTTTATCCAGTAGTACCTTGGTTTATGAGCATAATTCATTTCAGAAACATGGTCATAAACAAAAATACTCGTAAATTCAAAAAAAATTCCCCATTAAAATAATTGATACTTACCAGATCCGTTCTGGGGCCTCTCTCCACCCCCACTGCTCCCTCACTGCTGTGGCCACATCCGTCACTGTCACCCTCTTGACTCTGCTGCTGGAGCCTCTGCCGGTACTGTGGCACGGGGTGGAGGCTTCCACTGGTGCTGCAGCAAGGGCTGGAGGCATTGAGGCTGCAGTGAGACCCAAAGGAGCTGGCGGTGGCGGTGGCAAGGCTCTGATGGTGGCAGCAGCAAGGAGCCAGTGGTTGTGGTGGCCGCAGCAAGGAGCCAAATTACCAAATGTAGACTGTGATATCTTTAGCATGACACTGAGTAAGACTTTAGAGAAATAATTTCCCTGAGTTTCAGAGAGGGTATGTTAGTCTTTTCAAGAATTTCAGGCAAAAAAAAAGAAAAAAAAAAACGCAAAACATGTGGCACCTTAAAGACTAACTTTCATATTTTAATGTAATGTTTCGTGTTTTGTTTTGTTTTTCTTTTGATTTTAGCCTGAAATTTCCCGGAGGTCCAGGAAGACAAAGATTTAGAAAAAGGCTTAATTTCTGAGATTCATAAAGCAATTGTACTGTACAGTATTATGTTTCACAATGCACGTATTGTTGTTGTTCAGTCGTTCAGTCATGTCTGACTCTTCGTGACCCCATGGACCAGAGCTCGCCAGGCCTTCCTATCCTCCACTGTCTCCCGGAATTTTGCCAAATCCATATTGGTTGCATCGATGACACCGTCCAATCATCTCATTCTCTGCCGACCTCTTTTCCTTTTGCCTTCGATCTTTCCCAGTATCAGGGACTTTTCCAAGGAGTCCTCTCTTCTCATGAGGTGGCCAAAGTACTGGAGCCTCAGCTTCAGACTCTGTCCTTCCAGTGAACATTCGGGGTTGATTTCTTTCAGAATGGATAGGTTTGATCTCCTTGCAGTCCAGGGGACTCTCAAGACTCTCCTCCAACACCACAGCTCAAAAGCATCAATTCTGCGGTCATCAGCCTTCTTTATAGTCCAGCTTTCACTTCCATACATCACTACTGGAAAAATCATAGCTTTGACTATCCTGACCTTAGTTGGCAGAGTGATGTCTCTGCTCTTTAGGATGCTATCTAGGTTTGCCATTGCTTTCCTCCCAAGAAGCAGGAGTCTTTTTATTTCGTTCCTGCAGTCGCCATCTGCAGTGACCAAGGAGCCCAAGACAATAAGCTCTGTCATTGAGGGTGATAAGAATAAAATTTAATATAAAAAATGGTATTGGTGGTTTTCTTTGTAAGTTGCCAATGCACCATTATAAATTGTCAATGCGGTTCATCAAAATTGCCACGCTGAGTTAGTTATATAGCAAAAGGTTTATTAAAGACAAATAGAAATACATCATAGACAGTACAGAACATAGACAGTACAGAGAATGGGTTAGCTTAGGATCCGAGCGCAGCATGGCCTGACGGCCTTGCTGCTCTTTGGAACCCGGAGTGATGGTGAGTGGTCTCCTTTTTTATACCTTTCTGTAGCCGCAGCTTACGTATGTCGTGCGCATATCATACGTAATCATACCTGGTAAGTTATCATAATTCTTAGAAATGGCTTTTGTTTATTCTTAGTTCGAGATTGTTATCCTTTTACTTGGCTAACTGCCGTGTTGCTGCTAACAAAATGGTGCTTTTGGTGCCATAAGATGGTGCATGTGACCTTGTGTTGTCTTCGCTTCCCCGTTGGCTCTTATCTCAGTTAACCACAAGTATTTGTTACACTCTACAGGCTGGCATCTTCTTTTGTGTTTATGCCAACCTGACCCTGGGAGCTCATTTGGGTCTACTTATAATATATTTTGATTTTGAGGCATGTTAACCCGTTCCTATCAAGGGTTTTTTTTTTTGGTGCCTTTAAAAAAATTAACCTATTTGTAATACATGCATTTTAGCCAGAAACAAAAGGCTAAAATGCATGTATTACAAATAGGTTATTTTTTTAAAAGGCACCAACAAACATCTGACATGTCTTGCAAAATGAAATGAATTGTTCTTGGGGAGAGGTTCCCTCCGAGGTATGTGCACGCATGCACAAGCCTCCACCTCCTTTCATGCAGGGGTTTTCCACCACCCCACACTCATTACAACCATTTGGTCATGATGGGGTTCATGCACAGAACAGAGTCCTACACAGCGGAGACAAAAATCAGAGGACACGGTTCTTGATATTTAAGACATTGGTTTTAAAACAGATTTTTTTAAAAAATGAGTTAATTTGACATGCAAACCTCCAGGGATGTTGCATTTAGAAGGAAGCCCCAAGTCCGAGTCTCTGCCCCTGCCCCCAGGCTTTGGCTTTGGACTACTAGATGCACCATCCAGCTGAGAGGCTGATGCATGAACAGACAGAGGAGGCGGACCTATGAGCTTCCCACTCCTTGCCTTCCTCCTGTCCTCCCCACTCCTGCCATTGGCCTACCTGCTGGCGCCATCTTCAAAGCCAGTAGGCCTGGCTTCCTTTCCAGGAGCTGTCTTACAGTGACCCTAACAGGGCTTTCAAGATATGTGTGATAGTTAAGGAGCGGTTTTACTAGTTCCACACTCCCAGTGAGTTTACAAAGCCGAGGGGATTTGAACCCTGGTCATCTCAGTCCAAGTCCATCACTCAGTTTTTTTTTTTTTTTTTTTTTTTAGTATGGGAAAAATAATAAACATGATACATTCTATGGAGAAAGTGGTTTGGGAATTCTTCTCTACCGTAATAGTTGAAGTCATGTTTATGAAGCACTAATATAAACATATTGCCACATTTGTAAGAGTTGTAGATCAATGATGGGATACAATATACTACAGAAACATACTAAACTAGATTGTTGGAATTTGGTTAAGTCTTAAACTTTTTATTAGTTCTACTAGGTGTTGAACTCATTATCAAATTCAACAAAAAAATCAATTATCTAAAACTTCTGAGGTGCAGCATGTCATCAGTATGATATGAAGTCTCTATTTATGAACACTAGAAATGGAAATTGTGACCTAAATCCAAGTTAGTGCCAACTAGAGCAGACTCATTGACACATACATAAACTAAATTGATTCAACAGGCCTACTTTTGCGGGACCGAGCAGATGAGTTTGGACCTTTCCTGATGCAACACGTGCGATCTGTCTCTTCTCTTTGGAACGTCTATGTGTTTGTTCATTTTTGTGAGGGTTATTTTCCATAATTGCTCCACCCATTTTTGTATGAAAAAAACCACTGATGGATTTCCACTTCATGGCAGCTATGTAATCGTGAAATGAATCATATAATTATGCAATCCTCTTACATGATTTTTGCTTTCATAATCCAAGGCAGCAGGAAAGAAGTCAACACACCGCAGTACATTATTTGCTGCTGACAATTTAAATAATCAGCAGAAACAAGTTTTCTAAGGTGCCACTTTGGAATGTGCGGTTTACACTAGAGAAAAGGTGATTGACGAATGGGTTCAATATCCTATTCCTAAGTACCACTTCCTTTACCTAAAAAGCTGCCTAAGGAAATACCAGTCACATGTTTGGCTCTTAACGTTTCACAGACATAAGCAAAGTGTACTGAGTAACAATGTTAGAGCACAGTTAGGGTGACATATCTTCACATGGGTAGCAAGGGGGTGGCAGGCCTACCTCCTCTTCTAATAACTCTTGTCCCTTTGTTCTTTCAACTCCTTTTTGGCTGGAGGATTGTGAAGATGTCCAGTCCCAATCTGAATGTTGTAACTCTCCTGGGCAGCGGCTTGACTTACAGCAGCGCTTATCTTTTTGGAGTTGAAATACAGAATTCAGTGACCAAACCATCCATGGAGGTACTTATTCAGGTGGGTGAAAGCAAACTAGGTGGAAAAGCCATGTGGCTTAATATAATGTGATCTTGCTGTGGCACATTTCTATTGCAAATGGAAGCCAGAGAGGTACAGTGGTACATTCCCTGCATGCATCCAGATTTCTCCGCCTTATATTTAAGGTACCTTGACATACTTACAATATTTGATCTATTTAAGGAGTGTCATTACCTCTAGTCAATTTCCAAGGGTGAGCAGAGATTTGATCCCATGTCTCCTGAGTCCTAGGCTGAGTCCATTCTTTCCATTACATCACACTGGCTCTCCATGCTGCTACCAGCACAACTTTATTCTGGTGTCATTTACCTTGCTTTGGTTAATCCAGGGCCCTGCTTCCTGTCACTTTCAGGCTTCTTGCTTGGGGGGAGGGGTCAGCCTCAACACAAACAGGAACCTCTTTTCCTCAGATGTGTCCTATTCCATGGTTAGGAGGCACCCTGATGTTATACTGACTAAAGCAGCAAGAATAACATCTGAGTATTTTTTGGGTGGGTTTAGGTATCATGAGGCTTCATAGGAAGCACAATCCTTTTCCCCAGTACCGTGGTCCTCCGCCCTTTTGCGGTTCATATACTGCGGTCCTGCTATATCACAGGCCCACAGGACCCTGAAAGGGCTTGAGGGAGGGGGGAAGGTTTTAAAAGCTGGGGTTTTTTAAAACCTTTCCCATCCTTCCCCAAGCCCCAGGCTCCAGCTGATTGGCACTGGGGTGGGAAACAAAAGGTTTTTCTCCCTCATCCCAGCGCCTATCAGCTGTAGCCTGGGGCTTGCCTCCATGGAGGCATTGCACGTCGCTCCCCAACACCCAGGGGTGGTCGGGAGAAGTGGTGAGCGATGTTTAAAATGATTTTAAGCAACAGAGCCAAGCGCTTGGCTCCGTTGCTTAAAGACATTTTAAACATCGCACGTGCACCCCCCCCCGCATCCGCATAGCACGGATTTTCAATGATCACAGGTCAGGTCAGTCCCTAAATGAAATTGTACTGTTATTCTTTTAAGAAAACACCTTGATTTTTACAAATTATATTGCCTAGGATGTGTATGTAATATGGGCTTCTGTCACTCTTCAGTAGCTTCCACCAATCATTGACTTCTCTATCCCCTTTCTTGAGAGGGGCAATGAGACCCCTCTGGCTGACTTTCAAGGTTTGGAGATGAAAACCCCTAACTTTTGAGTTTCTCCTGGAAGGCTGGCACTTACATATTTTTGGACTTTTCCAGGATGAGGTTCATTTGACCATCCTGCAGCCTGGCCTCCTGCCTTCTACAGGCAGTTCTGGGTCCCGCAGAGGATCCCTTCCCACTGCTGCCTTCCCCGATCCCCAAGGCCGCTCTCTCTCTGCCTGTGGGCAATCTACACCAAGAGCCTCCTGGCCTCTCGAAGGGTTACAGGATAACTCCTCCCTCCCAGGCTGGCTGGAGCATTTATACCTTCTGACCCCACCCTCTGACTTTCCTGCACTTGTTGGCCATAGAGGCATCTGGGATTTGTAGGCAGACCTGGAGTTTTTCCCCAGTTCCCAGGGTGGGAAGCACACTAAAGCAAACACAAGATGAAGTCTATTATGTCACATCCAACAAGCCAATCCTATAGCACAACATCATTTTCTAATCTAAACATTTTTTTAAAAAAATTATAAACCCCCACAATTGCCAAAAGTATTCAAAACAATTTTCTCCAAAACACACATAATTAGGAGGCTTGAAAATAATGGAAAAACATAGGTTAATAATTAACTACCTCATCTAATAATTCCAGCAGCAACAAAGACCAGCTTCCCACCTAGCTATCCATACTAGCCATTTAAAAGAGTCAACTGCCCAAAAGAGCCAATGGCCCTGAGTTTCATAATTGCTGGGCCCGAGTGGCCCTGCCCTCGCATGAAGTCTTGGGTTATCAATTTTGGGAGAAGGGAGACTGCCTGCTTGTGGGGGGCAAGCCTGTGGAGCCCCTTGCCCCAGATTTTGCGACCCTAGGCCTATACATAACAATGGCTCTGTATGTGTCATTATGTTCTTGTCTTTGGCCCCCACTGCAGGCATGAAAATGACACACAATGAAAAGGTGTTGGAAATGCCCCTGTCTTCTGCACTCTCTTATAGTTGGTCCATTACAACATGCAGTCAGGATTTGCAAATGAAGCTCTTGCGGCCTAAACATCTCAATACTGGCACAAAAGTTTGACCCAAGGTGTGGAGATGATGCTAGATTTGAGGTGTGCTACTAGGGCTCCATAGGATTTTGATCTAAAGATAGTTCTCCTTGAAGGGAAGTCCGTCAAGAAGCTTAAGCATGCTTGCATTCACTTGGAAAGGGTCTTACATATTTCCTTTTGATTGTTATATTCATTTTATGCTTTCATTTATTTTGTAATATTGCATTTATTATTGTCTAATTCCCATTATGACAGTTAAATTGTAATTGTTGTAATTGGTATACTTCAACCATCAATAATATTATTCAAATGTATGTATGTATGTGATACATATTGCAATTGTATCGAAGATTTAATACATACAATAAAAGGAATTTGTTTATTACTGGATGTAAACACAGATCTGAGAGTGGCAAACATTTTTAATTGTAACTTGCCTTGAGCCTGCACTCCTTAAAACAGTGCAGGGCAAGGAGAGACCAAATTCCCAATGATTCAGTGAATGTATTCTAGCTAGGACTAGAGATAGGTATGAACCACTAGTTTAGCAGTACAGTATGTGCTGGTTTGTGCATTTGCCAAACAGGTGTCCTGTGCTTCAAATCCCAGCCTCCTCTGGTAAGCACCAGCTCAAAGGCAGTGCCTGTGAATGCCTACCAGAGGAGATGGGACTTTGAAGCACTGAACACCTCCTTAGCTGACAAATAAACCAACATGACTGGCTGAACCAGTGGCTTGTGCCCATCACTAGTTTGGACCAACAACTGGATGCAGCCCAGTAGCACCAGGCTGGGTTTTGATGAAGTAATTAGAGCAGAGTTTCCTAGCTGTTCTGCTGGATCTTGTACTACCACTTGCAAGATTGCTGCCAAACTCCATTCACCTCTTTGATTCCTAACTCTTCTTTTATTTCATTCCTGCCATATTCTGCAGGGAGTGCCCTTCATTCTTTGTTTATCCAGACAACAAGTCATTTGTTGAATGACACAGAGAATGCACTGATATAGGAAAGTTGCTTCTTTGTCTCCCTTTTGACACAGGACTGGCACAACAATCAGGCAATGTTTGAGTCCACAGCATCAAAAGTTTCCTCCATCAGTAGTCCGTTTATTGTCTGATCTGCTTCCCTGGAATTAAGCTAGGCAGCAGAGTTGTAACTTACTAGAATCTGTCCCTGAGTCCAAGGTCTGGTATAAACAATGGAAAGCAGAACACATAGAGACAGGAAGGAAAAACAGATTGTGTCCCTTGTTAGTGCTAACCCAGGAATAAGGATATACAATTCAGGAAAGTCCTCCTCTATTCATTCATACTGGTTTCAATTATGTAAATGAGTTTGTTGCCCCCCCCCATGAACAATGAATGACTTAAACATGAATGATTATAGTTCTTTGTCTAACAGTAAGGATCAGTGCCGAGCTGCCTAGATGCCCTGAACACATCCAATCTCGCCTGATTTCGGAAGCTAAGCAGGGTCAGCCCTGGTTAGTACTTGGATGGGTGACCACCAGGGAATACCAGGTGCTGTACATGCCTGGAGTAGTGACTGGCAAGCCACTCCAGTAATTCCTGCCAAGAAAACTCCATGGACATGGTGTCACAAAGAGTCAGTCACAACTGTAATGACACTGCAACAACAAGCCTGACTCCATTAATTTAGGCTCTGCTTCTGTTGAAATTTCCTGGATTCCTCTGAAGCTTCCAAGTGCGAGAACCAGTGTGATATAATGGCAGAGTGCTGGAATGGAACTTAAAAGTTGCCTGCCAAAGGGCACCCAGTACTTTCTATAAGAATCTCCTTTTTAGCAGCATACATCATTAAATCTCTGGAAGGTCACTTGACCATGATAGTGCCCTGAACGTCTGAGACCAGGTGGAGTAGGGTGGGGTCATAGGTTTCTCTTTCCCATTCACAACTGTAACGACAAAACAACAAAAACAAGGAACAGTGCCACAAGGTCTAAGAGCAAATTGTCAGGAAAGGCATATAGGAAAGCAGGACAGCCCATAATTTTCTAATCTCCTTTCCCAGCTAGTTACCCAGGTTGGAAAGAGGACTGGTAGTGTGTATCTGTGTGTTTTTCTCATGAAGCAAATAGATGGCTTTCAGATTGGAGCATTGCTTTGAGACGGAAAATGGAGCAGCACCATTCTCCTTAATCAATTAGCACCCCAAAGCTGCTCTTACTTTTTTTTAAATAAACACCAGGAGATTCTTGTTACAGATCTTTCATCTTATATTTTAACAGATTTTTCTTTCTTTGCTTGTTTTTTTCTGTCTCCAAACTATACCTCCACAGGCAAGACTTTGCTTGTTGTGTATAGGAAGTTCTTTAGTCTTTGGTCCCATCCTAGGAAAAAGTTGGCGGTTGTATAAAGTGTTCACTCAACAGGTTCCAGATAAGAGAGTGGTAAGTTACTCACATTCAGTACTTTGTTCAAAGGTTCCTTCTAGTGTGATAACGAGCTTGTTGAGTATGATTGTCCAACCTGTCGATGAGCCCACATTTTATAATTGTCTTAATAGCAATAGATGTCCGTTACAGAAATCAGAATATATTGTGTTCAGAAACATTTCCATACCAATAATTTTACCAAAAAAAGGAGATAGTTTACTTATTTGCTTTATTTCTATCCTGCCTTTCTCCCAAAAAGTGACCCAGGTTGCCTTACAGTAACTAAGAAGACAAACTATAAAATCACAATAAACTATTGCGACTGGGTTCACTTTAATCTCTTGGTGGTCCCGTTCCCTCAATCTCTTGCAAAGTCAGAGATGACGTATTTAAGAACAATGTTTTATTATAACAGGTTTCTGGTTCAGTAACAACAACTTCAACAAGATCAATAAACTCTGTTATATTGACAAACACTGCCCATGGCTCAATTGTATTATTGGGATTTAATGATATTTGTGGAAAGAATGAGTCTTGAACCTCTCTCGAGCTCTTGGGTTTCGCATTTGTGGGCCCCAACCTGAACACAAAGTCCTGCAACAAGGGTGACATGCCCATTCCATTCTCTCTCCTTATCCACCTTTGGAAATGCTCCCTAAGACTTCACCTCCCACAGCTCCATCATGGCTGCAAACAGGAATACTCTCCATCCAACTGGCTTGGTCGCTCTGCTGGTTTCCTCCTTAACTGATGCTTTCCCCCACTCCTTGGTCACTCTGCCAGTTTCCTTCCCCCCCCCCCCATTCCTTGTCTAATTCCCCCTTCATTCGCATTCTTCCCCCTGTCAATCCCCACACCTCCTTCCAATCATCTTCATCTACCAAAAATTCTTCCACCATGGACTCTTTTTTTCTGAGTCCACCTCTTTCTCTCTCTCTTGATCTCCCGTAACTCCTGCCACTTTAATACTCATTATTTTCAATTGTGTAGTGATGTCTTCTTCCCTTTTGCTTGAGAGAGTAGATGGCTCAACATTAGGTTCATGTTCACTAGATTCATCTTCTTTCTTAGGCTCTCCCTCACATATCCCCCCTGCAACAAGTGGGCTGTCTGCTCCTCAGGTAACCCTACCCAGAGTCCCTGTCAGGAAAAATAATCAGCGCTACCATGTTTATTTCCTTTAGTATACTTAACTAAACAATCATGTTTATTTCCTTTAGTATACTTAACTAAACAATCAAAAGGTTGTGAACTCAAATACCAACATGTCAATATGGCATTATTATTTTTCATTTGATTCAACCACACTAATGAGGCATGATCGGTTATCAATGTAAAAGGAGCTCCTAACAAATATCGCAAAGCATGCATGGCCCATTTGACAGCTAATGCTTCTTTTTCTATCATAGCATATCATTGTTCTCTAGCTGATAATGTTTTACTTAAATAAAGGATTGTATGTTCTTCCCCTTTTCTTTCTTGAGACAACACCGCACCCAGTCCCATATATGATGCATCTGTCTATAAAATAAAAGGAATATTAAAATCAGAAGCATACCTAACTGGAAATGAACATAATTTTATTTTCAACTTCTTGAAAGCTTCCTGTTTTTTCACTCCCCAGAGCATATTTCTTGGTACTTTCTTTTTTTTTAGATATGTGAGAGGGGCACCTATTTTAGCAAAATGGGGAATGATTTGTCTATTATATGCTGCTAACCCTAAGAATTGTTGCATTTCCTTTTTATTCTGAGGCTTATGGCATTCCAACACTTTATCCACCTTATCCTTTACAGCGGCTATTTTCCCTTGACCCACCATAAATCCTAGAAATGTCATCTCCTTTGAGCAAGTTTACATTTTTGGATTCACTTTTAACCAGGCTTCCCTCAATGTTTGTAATACTTGGGTCGAATGTTCCAAATGTTGATTCCCCAACCCTTGCTAAACACTTATACAGTATGTCGTCAATATAAGCTACCACATCTTCTTTTACCGATAACAACACCTGATCCATTAATCTTTGGAATGTAGCTCCTGCCCCATGCAATCCGAATGGCATATGAGTAAAATGATAAAGCCCTTGGGCCTTCCAAATGCTGCTTTCTCTTTATCTTCAGCCCTTAATGGAATTTGCCAATATCCTTTAGTAGGAGCTAATGAAGACAATATTTCCGCTTCCCCCAGTCTCTCTAACACAGGGGTGCCCAAACTTTTTGTAAGGAGGGCCAGATTTGGTGGCTGAGAATGTGTCAGGGCCCGGTTGCTCCCCAACCCTGCCACCCCACTGCAAGCCCCACCCACTGACCCATCACTTTATGCTCGGAGGTTTTTCTACTTGTTTTATGTGTTTTTATCATTGTTAGCCGCCCAGAGTTCCCGCCTGGGAAGATGGGCGGGATATAAGCCTACAAATAAATAAATAAATAAATAAATAAGCCCCACCCACTGACCCCTTGCAACCCCACCCGCAGGAAGAAAGGCAGGGACCAAGAGAGGGAGGGAGAGAGGTGGAAACCAAGAGAGGAAGGAAGGAAGGTGGGGAACAAGGAAGGAAGGGAGGGAGGGAGGGAGGGAGGTGGGGACCAAAGTAAGCACAGGGAGCTGTGGCCACAGCCACCCAAGCTTCCCAGCGGTGTCAGTGTTGGCAGAAGATTTAAAAAAAAAATGGGGCGAAGGAGGGGGAGGCAGGGGCTGGCTGGCCAGCTGCGGGACACTCAGAATGGCCTGACAGGCCGGATTTGGCCCCTGGGCTGGACTTTGGGCAGGCCTGCTCTAACATATCATCTCTCTTTGGCATTGGGTATGCATCAAATTTGGACACAGCATTTAACTTTCTAAAATCTATATAAAATCTTATTCTCCTATCTGGTTTTGGTACAACCACTGGATGACTTCTCCAGGGATTAATAGATGGTTCTATAACACTTAATTTTATCATCTTATTTACTTCTTTTATCACTGGAATCAAGTGTCAAGGCCAAGTCCTCCTTCTGTCCCTAACTATTACCTGTGGAGGAGTGACTTTCTTATGTTGTACTATAGTTATACTTCCTGGATTTAATGAAAAACCATCTTTAAATTGCTTTTCTAAATTCCTTAGTTGCTTAACTTGCGTGGGTTCCATATTGGTGTCTAATGCTATCCTTTCCTGTCCCATTTTGTTTTCTGAAGTCTCTGGTCCAAGCTCTAGTTCTTCTATATCTGCCCAGAACACTTCTTTTTCTTTCTATTCCTTCAATAATTTTACATAGAAAATTCCTAATTCCTTTGTTTTGACTGGCATATGAATTTCATAACCCACTGGACTTACTTGTCTTACTATTTCATAGGGTCCTTGTCATTTTGCAAACAGTTTAACCCCTTCAGTGGGTAGTAATACCTTTTGTCCCCTTTTAAACTGTTTAGCTTTTACTCATTCGTCATACCTATTATCTGCCCTGCTTGGGCTTTCCTTAAATTAGCTCAAGCCAACTTTGCTACTTCATTCAGATGTTCCCTCATTTCTGTCACTTGTTTTATAGTGCTTTGGGCTTCATCATGGCCACTTTCCCATTTTTCTCTTACTAAATCTAAAATATATCTGGGATTCCTCCAGAATACCAGCTCAAATGAGGAAAATCCAGTTGATGCCTGGGGTACCTCTTGTATCACAAACGTTAATGGTGCTATTAACAGATGCCATTTCTGTGGTTTCTCTATCACTAATTTTCTTAGCATCCCTTTCAATGTTTTGTTGAATCTTTCCACCAGACCATTTGCCAGACCATTATCAGATGGATCTAGATAATCTGTGTACTCCAGAAATATCTGGAGCTGCACAGCCATCACATGTGCCTATATACCTTCTGAAGAAATAGATGCTAGTGTTGCATTTAGTTATCCAGTATGGTGGGATATACAGCAGGACCCCTGTATCCACTGATTCATTATCCACTGATTCAGTTATCCACGGTTGGCAGAGCAATAAATAAATAAACAATTCAGCAGCCGCAAAGCAAGCTACTGTCACAAAGAGCAGCTTGCTTTATAGTGCTGTCAACTACTGTCATAAAACAGCAGCAGTAAAGCAAAGCTACTGTCACAAACAGCAGTTTTGGGGACATTTTGGCATTCTCTCTTATCCACGGTTTTCATTATCCATGGGAAGGCTTGAAATCAATCCCCAGTGGATACTGGGGTCCTACTGTAGTCCTTTTTCTACCATCTCTTTTTAGGCAGAGTTGAATTCTGTCTTGATCTAAAGAAGCACTCACTGCTCCCTTCCCTCATCCAACCTGTTTTTATGAGCCATGAAGAACAAGGATCCAGCAGACAAATGCTAGGTCTCACCTCTACAAGGATGCTGCCCATATTCTCAAGATGCACATACTGAAATGAGTCCATTAAAAGAGGCCAAGCAGTGGCTACAGGACCTGTATTAAATAGTGCATCCAAGCTGGAAGAGGTCTGAGATTTTATCTGCAAATGGTCTTGCTCATTTTTCACATGAAGCTATTCTAGAGGACCAGGCTTGCTGAGGAGTAGGCCAACAATCGGAAATTCTGAAGGTCCATCAGAAAACCTTCTGGATCCATCAGCTTTCTAGGGTGGACCACCATAATAAATCATCCACGCCTGCAGAAGCTTTGAGTTCCAGTAAAGCTAAACCCCCAAAAGCAGAAAGCCCATGTCAACCAAGCTACAGGGGGTTACTCCACAACCAAATTACTGCCATCGTAGTGGACAAAAAACAGATCCAGAGTATGACTCGCTACATAAATGGGGCCAGCTATCTCTTTGGACTGCTCTATTGTTATTGTGGTGAACACTATGTCATGAGCCACTCTTGATGAGGTCATCTGGAGATTATTTTTACTGCGTGATTTTATCATACTTTGGGGATTTAACATCAGTTGATGTAAAATGCCCGGACTTACATATCTTCATGTAGTGTGTGTGTGTGTGGGGGGGACTTATTGTGTGTTGAAAAATATAATCTTGCCACATGACAAAATGAATATTTTGAGTGTCTGTATTGCAGATTATCAAAGATTTTCAGTTGCTAGTTATTGTATCAGTGGCAGTGCTGGTTGATATCATCCTTCTCTTGATATGGATATTGCTGGATCCAGTTCAGTGTTTCCAACAGCTTACTGTAGATATGCAGGTAAGATGCAGGCTGGAGAACTGGGTATGAAATACTAATCAAATTTGGACTATTAAGAGCTGCAATGTCTACCCAACATTTAAATAATGAAAATAGGTATACAACTGATTTGCATGTTGTCTGAGTGATGTTGGTGTGAAGGAAAGGGGTAGCATACTGTTAAGAATACTAATGTGAGCTGTTGCATGAGCAGGTGATTCTAGAGACGAATAGTGGGCAAGGAAAGCCACAGATCATTTGTGTCGAAACACACAAAATATATAAATGCAATGCATTTTTATAGAATTCAGCATTTGTATTTGTGTGTGTGTGTGTGTGTGTGTGTGTGTGTGTGTGTGTGTGTGTGTGTGTGTGTGTGTGTGTGTGTGTGTGTGTGTGTGTGTTCCATAACAGTACATATAACAATATAATAATGATTCTTAGCCATTAGTTAAAATGTTGGGTATTTATTTTTTGCAATTTTCTCTTATTTCAAAAATGTACCATCCTAGGTCCTTCATATTCTGTGACATATGCACAACAATATCTACCCACTCACAATCTATATACTAGTTATTCAGAGCAAATGGAACATATGAGGGCGGAGAGGGATTAATTAGAATTTCAAGAGAAATTTGAGTAACATAGACAACAATGGAAAAATGAAGTATATTTACAAAGCAAGGAAAACTATCTTTACTGCTTTTTGGATACTATTATTTACATACTACTATGCCATTATATTATACATAGAAATCCATGCCCACTGAGCATTTCAACTCATTTAACACAGTGAAATATATATTAGAAATTATGTATCTGAATTAAATATCAATGTTGCTGGCAATATGAAATGCTTGGTAACCTTTCTAAATTTAGTAAGAACCTGCAGAAAACTCAGAGCTTGTCTGGATGGCTCAGGAAGATTTAAAGGACCTGTAAAAAGACAAAAATACAGTAGGCTGGAGGCTGGCATTCACCTGTGTCAGGAAATAATAAATAAATGGCTACCTTGGAAAACTGGATGGTACAAATTGATGCATTCTCCTGTTTTGTTTGCATTAAAAACCAAGTATATATGATTGTAGAAATCTGAAAATAACATTACTGAATGTTTTATATGTTTCAGAAGGTTTGTTTTATATACTTCTGTTTTTAGGTGACTGCAAAAGGCGTGACTTGTATAGCAATTGATGGGTATTTCTGTATGTCTCTATACTCTGATCTTTGGCTAATTTTCTTTCTGGGATTTAAGGTATGTAATGCATTCCAATGATCTGCTCACACATTAAGGGGAAGATTATAATGTTCCTATTTAATTTTCCATATTTTGCACATATTTATACATTGATCTTGCTCTGAACAGCCAGGCACACAATAGCTAGTACTGCAGTTCTCTACTGACGTGAGTTTAGCAAGGACAAAAATGCATTTGCTCTACCTTGACTGTAACACATCCTAGTGCTTTAACTAAATTTGTTAATGTACACATATTAGACAGAGAAGACAGAGAAGATAGGTGGTTCAAGAGAAGAGTCAGGGAAGCCATTCATGTGTGTAGTGGAAATCTGTTTCTTATCAGGGGTGGGGAACTTAGGTAAACCTGTCTCCCATTTATCATGCATCCATCCTCAGACAAATCAGAACCACTTCACACCTCCACCAGGAAGGCCACTGCTAGTGACTCATACTTAACCGGCGTTGAGAAAGGTTGCATAGGTGTGACTTGCACACTTCCAGCCCCTCTTAAGGAGACATGATGGGGAACTGAACTCCCAACCTCTGGCTGAAGAGTGCTCCCATCATCCTTCATTTTCCATCCTAAATGTATACAGTTCTGGCTACCTTTTCTCGTATAAGACTCTCCCCTCATACCTTACTTTGCATCCGTGACTAATTTTTTTAAACTGCTCCTACATCTCTATCTCCTCCTTCAGAAGAATGATTAACAATCCAGATTAGCTATGCAGAACAGTTGTGAATTATTGTTTGAGATATTCTAATCACTCTAGGGCAGTGTTGTTGGACCTATGGCATGGGTGCCAAAGGGGGCACTCGGAGCCCCTTCTGTGGGCACCTGACATTGTCCCATCACAGCCACCTGTATTCAGGTGAAATTGCTGTATTGGCACTTTGCAAAAAATTAGTAGGTTTTGAATCGCAGTTTGGGCACTCGGTCTCTAAAAGGTTCACCATCACTGCTCTAGGGTTTTAATTCAACTGCTGACTAGCCTTGTGCAAGTTTGAAAATCTTTTAAAATAAATGTTCATGCTATAGTAAAGTCACACAGCCAAACTCTCACACAGTTCTCTTTGAGCTACTTGGCCAGGTCTTTCTTCCCTTTCATTATACCCTAGCTAAATGCCTATCCAAACTTCCTTTAAAATCTCCAAGAATTGTAAATCAAATAAATTGGTAAGTCAAATAAACAGCCAAGGTGTTGCATCACATACGTTTGAATTTGGCATTAATGTTTAATGCTACAAAACATTCAGTCTGATTCTTGAATAACTTTGTCACTATTCTTTTGATCACAGGGTAGCTTTTTGATATATGGGGCCTATCTTGCTGGTCTGACAGATGCCCTCAGTTGTCCACCCGTTAATCAGTCCCTGACACTCACTGTTGCAGTAGCCATTACTTTTTTCTCTACTGGACTTCTGCTGGTTGTAATTCATTTTTTCTACTTATGGCACAACTTAATGGTTGGATTTATATCAGGAGGGATCTTTGTTTGTACATCTACAATAAACTGCTTGATTTTTATTCCACAGGTAAGATATTAGATGGAGCAATATGTATCACAAACCATTGATTTTCTGAAAATTTCGGTATGTTTACTTATAAACATAAATAAGGGGATAGCTGGGGTGCTGGTGCCTAATGATCCCTTGAGAGACTGTATCACCAGCTCCACAAGGTGACTGCAAGCTATAACTTGACACAGTGGCTGGATATTAAATGCCAACAATTCACTGAAGATTTGCAGCCATGTTGGAAAATGCTATTTATTCCCCCACATGTCTTCAGGATTGTTTGAGGGGGAAGGCTGAGAAGGGGCCTTGATGTTAGTCCACAGTCTGAGTTTCACTTTTGTGGCCTGACTTTCTAAAGTCTATTAAGACGGACTGGTGCTGCTTAACCAAATGGAAGATCAGACTTGAAGTGAAGTATTGCCCTGGCTGGTTGGCCCAATGTGTTCCTCTCTGAAATGCAGACAGATGCAATAAGTGGGATATGCAGCAGCCTCAGAATTATCTAGGAGGGAAGGTTGGTTTGCAGATGAGCCCAGAACAGCCACATTTCCCCTGTCTTTTTCCATTAAGCATCCTGAACACTTGTATCATCAGGACTTCGAAGGAATGAAGTGGGAAGAGATTTAATATATTTCTTACCTCAAGGGACACTTTATCCTCTAAGCCTGCTTGAGATCTAAGAGTGAAAGTATGGTATGAAAGACCTCTAAAGGCTAAGGCATTATAGTAAAGGAAATCCAGAAGTACTGCAATACGCTTATTTGATAAAGGAGGTGTCCATGAAAAATATTTCATAAATTATGTGCAGAATTCTGTAATTCTATAAAGAACCCTTCTGGATTTGTTAAATTTAAAATTTCTCTTTGACTCCTTAAAAATGACCTATCCATTTCAATGGATGAAACCAAGGAAAGCAAGCAAAAATTTCAAGCCGGGAATGTTGGCTGAAGGACAGAGTTAAAAAGAATACACAGAGTTGTTCGCTGCTTCAAAAAATTCAGAAGGTATAAAGATGACAGAATAAGGCTCTGAGGGAAGTGACCTAAAAATATGTCACATCAATTAAAATTCAGCCTAACATTTAAAGATACTGTACTAGCTTAATGTATTTAAACCTTTACTGGTAGATCCTCACCTCCAACATTTATCTCAACACAAATTGGGAAACTTCTTTAAAATTAAATCATAATTGGCACCTTTCCCCATTGATCTGCATGGTTATAACTATCTGTGAGTGCTTCTTGCTGAGCTATGCTCTGAGCAGAATCCTCCCCTACTCCTACTGGTCCTTAAGTCAATACTCCCCAAGACCAATGGCTGTGCAAGAGCTCAAACAGAGAGAGGCTTGAAGGACTGCCCTGACTGCAAACATCAGAAGACCCTCCGTTAGTTGCTACTGCACAGGATAATCCTGTGCCAGCTTTCTTATCAAGGCCTAAATCACTCTACCAATCCATTGACCAGGGGATGGTAGACTGATGTCCCTATGAGACTGATGTAACTTTCACATCTCCTGCAGTGCTTGGAAATTAATGCCTTGATCCATTAGAATAGCTCCTGAGAATTCTAACTCTGGAAAAGGCCTCCAGTAGTTCCTTAGCCAACACCTGCTCTACTGTGGAACATAAGACAATTCCTGATCATGTGTTGCACAGTCTATTTTCACTAGGATGTGTGTATGCCTACCAGTCAACTTTGTAAATGGCTCCACTATATCTAAGGCTATCCCCCCCCCAATGGGCTTATCTATGGTGACAGGAGAATATACAAAGTGATGTGACCACTGTGGAAGCACTCTCTGTGCCCATGGATCAGGTTGGTGACGGTTTACTCAGTACAACAACCCTTGTCATACTGTTAAGTCAGACCCTAGCTGTCCCGCTGGGGTGGACCTTTCTGGCTGAGTAGCTGTTAGTTCTTGTATTAGGGCTGGGTCCTCTTGCTGCCAGGCCCTGACTTACATACAGTATGTGTTATGTTTCCCAATTCTGCTATTTCATCTGACTGCCCCACCACCAAAGGGCATTTTGCAGTTTTTCATCCCCCTTTCAATCAATACAGGATGGGAAAGTACAGGTACTAATTCTACTCCTATCTTCTCTTTGATAATCCATAAATGCATAGGGTTTAATGTCACCATGCATATGGTGATTTCATATATGATATAATTTCATAAATGATCTATTGTGCAACTATATGTGTGGAACATCAAGTTATACTTTCACCAGTCACTGTGTAAATCAGTCATACTGGAGACATGCGACTCATCCTGCAATTCCACTGCCAATTTCTTTGTTGTCTATTGTAACTGATATGAACAACATACTAGTCAATGCATGATGATGATGATGATGATGATGATGAATATTTTTACCCTGCCTTTCTCCTTAGAAAAGGAGCTAAGGCAGCTTACACAATGAGAAACAATATACAGCCCTGAACATTTAAGACATAATCAAATTTAACAACAGGGAATTAGAACAGGCATCTAAGCTCAAAGAGCATATGAACAGTTAAAAGAAAGAAAATTCCATTATGAGGGATGGAAACAACATGGAAAACACAAGGTTTCTTATGAGATCAGTCAATGCAATCATGCATGGTGACCCATCTAAAATTCACATAATAGGTAGTCCATCATTCAGGGAAAGCTTGCCCAAAGAAAGTCAGCAAAGATGGGGCAGCCCTGGCCTCCAGTGAACATATAGTGAAATCCAAACCTGATAAAATATGGACATGACCTGATGTTTAAGATCATGCTACTGAATATTTGAATTCTTCTAAGTTTAGAAAAACAAATAATTAGAGTAGTAGATTATGTTCATGCTTATGAGCAAAGGGAATCTGTGGCCAATGTTGTGCCCTAAAAGCCCTATCTGCTAACAAGGCTTCTTTTGTCGTCTTGCATTTTATTTTATTTTTAAATCTGTTTTCCCCCTTTTTTCCATTTTCCACCAGTTTAACTCATTTCTGTATCTCATTTAATGTTCAGCAGGTCAGAGAAATGAAGGATTTTACAAAACAAAAAGATGACATTGGCCATATGGCCAAATATTTTACTAACTCCAGCAAGAACTTGCAGTCCACAATGTATAGTGATGAAGAAATCTACCAGCTGCTAGGAGAAAAACACTCTATGATTCAGCAGCTTGCAGAGGTGAGACACATTTAATCAACACACACACACACAAAAACCCTGAAAATGTATTTGCTCTTTATCAGGTTACACATTACTAGGAATATTAATCCTAGATATGCATATTGCATCCCCTATCTGTCACTCCACTCACACCTCTCCATAAGTTAAAAAAATCATCTTCTGTACACGTATTAGGTACTATTAAATATACCTTATGGAATCTTTAGGAGTAAAAAAAGAACTTAAGATATGAAAGCCATAGGATAAAAGGAGAGGAGACAATTCGTTCTGTAAAGGATTGTTTTTACCACAAAATGCCAGAACTCACAGTAATACTTTCTCTACCCATGGGCATTAATAATAAAATACTAATTTAGGCTCCCAGCTCCGGGCAAATGGCTCCCAGCTCCGGAGCTTAAAAATGTTTACCCACCAGCTCCAGAGTTAACAGGAAATTAAGTGCGACCCCGCCCACTTTAGCGCATCCCAGCGCACTTTTCTTGTACCTGCTCTGGGACAGTGAAAATTATTTGATCCGGTGTAACGATAGTGAGTGCGGGGCTCTCCTTGCTTCTGTTTGTTGTTTTTTGACTCCCGCCCCTTTAAGAGCTACTTTTACAGAGACGAGAGGCAGAACGAGGTGAGCGGCATGCTTTTCTTTCTCTTTTTCTCCCTCCCCTCACACAGCCAGCAACCAGGAAGTGCGGAGGAGGTGGGAACGCCCGAAGAGCGATGAACCCCTAAGATCTCTGGTCCGAATTTAAGTGGCCAGCAGATCTTAGGGGTCGTGTGAAAAGGCCCAGAGAGACAGATAGGGCCCTACTTTAGACATCCAATATATTTAGTGATATGATAGATTATGGCTGTAATCGAATGCACTTTTTCGATCATGTTGCTTCTACCAGAATCAGAACCACCCTTTCTTCTGCAGTACCCTTTGTATTCTAGAAACCTGCTGTATCCTAAAAACCTGCTGGGAAACCATTCAAAGCAGGTTTTTCAGCCTCATCTAGCACTTTGGCCAATGTGCATTGTTGGAAACTGGCCAATAATGTCTCATGGTGTGGGGTGGGGATGGACAAAAAAGCAGAAAGCAAAGTGTGCTGCTGCTTATATACCACCACATAGCACACTTAAAGCATTCTCTGAGTGGTTTACAAATAATTATGGAGGCCACGTATTCTCCCACCCCCAGCAAACTGGGTTCTCGTTTTACTAACCTCAGACTGATGGAAGGCTGAAGGAACCTTGAGCCTGCTACCTGGATTGAACCCCAGTTTGTGAGCACAGTTATACCTATAGTACAGTAGTTTAACCACTGTATCAGGAGGCTCTGGACATATTAGTAAAGGCTAAAATATATATTTTGTCTAGAATGGAAGCAAGAGCTTCCTTTGCAGATCTCATCCTGAAGCATGCATAACAAAACAAATGTTACAGTGTTTTCTTCTCAGCAAATTATGTTGCTGAAAGAAAAACAAATCAAGAACAGAAAACATGTCTCTGGCTGAACATGTGTTTTAGCCCAAAGAAACCAAACAGTAGAATACTACAAGGTGTAAGTTTACATTCTATATCCAGCTAGTCAAACCAAGTACTGTACTGTGTATTATAAAAGAAAGAAGCAACCAATTGTAGGTTCGATTGCACATTGTGACAAACATATATTTTCTGTCTAAATTGTTGATTGTGAGAAATTGCCCCAGAAAAACTAGCATTTCTGAGTTTGAAGAACTAATATAATGTGCAGTACTTTAAACTGACTTCTTGTTGCCTCATGTTCAAGCAACAATAAGTCACTATTAAGTATTGCACTCTACAGTCTGCTGTTTTCTCCACCTCTTGCATGGAATCAGAAAGTCAATTTTTATTCAATCAGCTAGCCAGCTAAAGTAAAGAATTGCCAGAATTGTCAGTTAGCAAAGGGAATAAAACCGTTGAAGAAGGAGGACACAAAAATAAGCCTTTTAAAAACATTGCTCTGACAGACATTTCCAGAGACATTTTCTGGTCACACTTAGAATTAGAATGCTTGTTTAGATATATATGCCTTGGAATAGAATGCTTGATTAAACGTTGCAATGACAAATGTTGCAGAAATTTATTAGCACTATAGTCCAAAGCACTTGCTGTAATATTAAGGTCAACTCCAAATAGGA
Source organism: Phrynocephalus forsythii (assembly GCA_029282475.1). Classification (NCBI taxonomy): domain Eukaryota; kingdom Metazoa; phylum Chordata; class Lepidosauria; order Squamata; family Agamidae; genus Phrynocephalus; species Phrynocephalus forsythii. Next base: position 5,887,984 of record JAPFRF010000011.1, read on the forward strand.
TCTCAGCTTCTTTGAAGACACATAATTTTATTTGTTTATTTTTATTTTGAATATTTTTGCTCCACCTTTCTCCTCGGAAAAGGACCCAAGGCAGCTTATTTTTTATTTTATTTTATTTGGTTTATTTTTTATTATTTTGACAATATTTCTCAGAGAAAATACATCTGATGTGTGTTTGGCCTATGTATTGCTCATGGTTAATTTAATACTGCCAACAGATTATTTTACAACAAAGAATCTGCCATTTGGATCTTGTGTCTTTCACACTGAAAATTTATCAGTGTTGAGAAAGCAATCAATATTCTGTAATTTAGAACAATTATTATCCATCGTGGCCTTTGTGAAGCCACACAGATGGGTTTCCCAGGGTGCATGTGCAAGGAATGGACTTCCCTCGCAATAGGAAAGTTCATTAGTCCCCTCCCCCTCTGCACTGGGCATGTGCAGGAGGCTTCCCGCTCAAACCCCTCATTCCCTTCTTACTGCCACATTAAGAGGTAGCGTTTCTGTTAGTCTTCTTGCGAGTACTTTTCCTCTCAGCTTGTTCCATTTTTTCTAGTTTTATGGCATTTTTGCCCCCTTTCAAAGTGTTCAGACAGCGTGCTTCTTGCACAGGCAAAATCGTGCACACTGACGGGCACCAGGAGTGTTTGTACTGCCTGGGCGAATCCCACCAGCCTGACTCCTGTGATATTTGCCAAACTTTCAGTGTCCAAGCACTTAAAAACTATCAGCACTGTTTAAATACTTTTTTTGCTTGAAAAATCTCTTCACCCTCGAGAAATGGATAAAGTTACTGATTCTTTTTCTACTTCTTTGAGTCCGAGTTTGTCCAAAAAAGTTGAAATCATCCTCTGTATCAACGAAGGGACCGAAGTGCAAGCTTCCTCTGCTTGAATACAAATCAACATCTATTCCATCCTCCTCATTGTCCAAACTGGCTCCTTTGCTACCGAAAACCGGTGACGTCATTGACCTCAACATTGAGCAACCATTGCTCTCAACACCATCTATTATGACTAAACCAAAGTTCCAACCTCTTCTACTGTCAGACTCATCTTCCATTTTGGACTCTGAGTCTTCAGATTCAGAAGCGGCTCAGGACATATCTCTCATCAAGGACTTATTTGTGCAGTCCTCCCTCGGTATTGCCTCTCCGAAACCGGAGGTCTTCATACCTACCTCGGTTTTGATGACAGGCTTGGATAGAGGTTCATACTCTCCAACCTCTTCGGTATCGAGGGGAGCTTCCATGCAAACTTCTTGAACATTGCCTCCTCCACAGCTGAATCCAGAGCCAATTGCCGAGAAGGCTAAGAAACACCAGTCTGGTAAGGACAATAAATCTAGCCAGAAGCATCTCACTCGTATTTAGTGGTGGCTCTCTTGGTAGCGACTGCCTTGGCGGCATTGAAATCATCTTCTGCTCTGCTTTTGATATCGACCTTGGTATCGACCATGACTGCTGCTGTCCTTCCTTTGTGGACGTTTCGAAACCCAAGTAAAAAAAGCAGAAGCTTTCGGGATTGAAGCTTCTTGTTCAGCCTGATTGCTCAGCTTTGACCATAGCTCTTGCACTGTTGGTTTTGGGACCATCGTTGACTGGGACTTCTACTACCTCAGTTGTGCAACAGTCGATACCGATATCTCTTCCTCCAATACTGAACTTTTCTATAAGATTTGATGGATTGCAATGCCTCCTTCATTCAGCATCAGACTCTGCTGTCTCTCAGCAGCAGCAAGTTATTCCAACTTCCAACAATTCAGATTTGGAGTCTTCTTTGGGTCCTTCTGTTGATACCAAAGGTGACACTCCTCATTCCATCACCATGCCAGACTCGGAAATTGAAGAGTGATCCCCTCCATCATTCTCGGAGGCCATGAGAAATTATACCGATTTTGTCTTAAGAATGGCCAAGTTGATGGAATTGCCCACACACCATCTGAAACTGAGGCAACCAATCATATCTTCAGAAAGATTTCCTCAGAGGTTTCCGCACCTGTGCACCTCACCATGATACCTTCTTTCCTGTCAATGGTTGAGGAGTCATTTCAGAAAAATTGCTTTCCAGATGGTATCAAGAAGGATCAAATCTCGCTATAAGGTGCACAGTGAAAAAGCTTCATTTTTGGCCAAACATCCTGCGCTGAACTCCATTGTGGTTGCAGTCTCGCAAGTACAGTCCCACAACAGGCAGGTAAACTTGACAATATGGGCAGAAATTTCTATTCTTTCTCCTCCCTTTTTGGAGCTCATTCCAGAAGACAAGAAAGCAGATGCCTCAGCAATATTAGAAGAGGCTATGGCCCTTGTGGCCCAACAAATAAGATCCTCAGCCATGCTCTTGATTGCACCTCCAAAGTGTTAGGTGCTGTGGTTGGTTTCAGGCGCCATGCCTAGCTACAGTCTACTGCCCTGTCTGACGAGCATAAAGCACAAATTGAGCAGCTCCCCTTTGAAGGAGATGGACGTTTCCACTCCACGACTGACAACCTAATGGAGGACAGGCACAAGAAACAGACTGCTGCAAAAAAGACTTAAATCTAGTCCCGCAGAAACAGCAGCAGCCCTTTCAATTCAACTACAAGTGTAATACAGTGGTGCCTCAACTTACAAATTTAATCTGTTCCAAATGCATGCTCTTAAGTTGAACCTCTCTTAAGTCGGGGTACCTATCTAAAAAATTGAAAAATAAGTTAAAAATCAAAAAATGAAAAAAAATTGTAAGTCAAGCAGACCATATCTAAAATTTGTAAGGCAGCAGTTAAAAGGTCAACAGTTTTCCACTCTTAAGTCGAATTGCTCTTAAGTCGAGCTGCTCTTAAGTCAGGGTACCACTGTACCTTTCAATCCAGCTACCAATCCTCCATTGCTAGACAGCTGCCAAGGAACCGATCTGCAAGGTCCTATACCTTCTCCTCCTTTACTTCCTTTAAGGGAAGGAAGTCTAACCAGGCCGCTCCCCATTCCTCTAAGTTCAGAGATTGTAGACACAGGGAGGATTTCTGACTTCCATCACTCCATCCGGTTGTCACCTTCTCTTATCCGCTGGTGCTCTATTACCACCGACCAGTGAGTGCTTTCAATAATATCAAGGGGATATCTACTAGAATTCCAGTCTCAACCTCTAACGTGAAACATCATCTGTATGGATCCTACCCCTTGCCTTCTAGAAGAGATCTCCTCACTCCTTCAAAAGAACTCTATACAGAGTCCACCCCTCCGTTACAACTCAGGGTCATTTCTCCCGTTACTTCACAGTGCCAAAAAAGGACAGAGGCCTCTGTCCTATCCTAGACCTCAGAATTTTAAAAAAGTTTCTGGTTTCAACTGAGTTCTGTATGGATGGTTCAACGATTGGTAGGCCTAATGGCCTCCATGACATCACTTCTCCCACATGCCAGACTAAAGCTCAGAAATCTACAGTCTTGGTTCCTGTCCCAGTTCGAACCACTAATTGATCCTCCATCAAAATGCTTGAGGATCCTCCCCAAGCTCTTACATGGCGGATGCACAAGTTGAATCTTTTCATAGGTCACCCCTTCAGATCCCCTCTTCCATCCATTCAAGTGACAACGGATGCCAGCAACACTGGCTGGGGGACTGTGTGCCTGGACTTGACAATACACAATACCTGGTCTTCTCAGGAATGGGCCCTCCACATCAATCAGCTGGAGCTCTTGGCTGTGTTCAAGGCATTCTGCGCCTTTCTCCATCACCTCTCCGGCAATGTAGTACTAGTGGTCACTGACAACACGACCACCATTTACCACATCAACACACAGGGTGGCATTCATTCCAGTCATCTTCTTCAACTGATGATTGAGTTCTGAAAGTGGTGCATGTCCCACAACATTTCCCTGATTGCCATGCATCTTCCCGGAACCAATAATACAGCTGCAGACGATCTCAGCAGGAGGCAAAATATGACTCATGAGTGGGAGCTGGATCATCCAACATATCTCTGTCTCTGCCACCGATGGGGGAACCCGGGGGCAGACCTCTTTGCCACTCCAGAGAATTCGAAATGTCCATAATTCTACTCGAGGGCAGGGAGAGGCCACAACTCCAACGGGGATGCCTTAATGTTCCTTTGGTTGGATCATCTCCTCTATGCCTTCTTTCCTATTCCCCTTCTGAACAAGGTTGTCTCCAAAATTCAACAGGAGAAGGCCAACATAATACTAGTGGCCCCTTGGTGCCCTTGCCAACCTTGGTTCGCCCCCTTGCTGAAAATGGCTCACCACTTCTATTGCCTTCCTCCCTTTGCCAACCTGCTGTCCTGAAATGGTGGTCGCATTCTCCATCCCAACCTTCCTCGCCTGCAGTTAACAGCCTGGAGGATCAGAAACTGATGGATGAGGTTTTTGCTGCTGCATGCAAGCCATCCACACTTTTGAGTGTATGCCTACAAATGAAAAAGGGTTCTTTCATTTGTGGCAGATAAAGGATTTCCCCCTATCAACCCTTCTATTGCTTATATCCTCCAATACCTTCTCTACCTGAAGACGTTGGGCCTTTCTACTTCATCTCTCAAAGTACCTACTGGCTATTGTTTCTCATCAACTGGTGGACTCATCTGAAGCTCACCTTTTTCACCATCCTCATTTAAAAATGTTTCTCAGAGGTTTGAGCTACACCTTTCCAGACTGCAAACCCATTCATCTACAATGGTCACTCTCCTTAGTTTTGAAACAACTTATGCATCTTTCCTTCTAACTAATGGCCTCCTGCGATTTACGCTTACTTACCCTTAAGACCTCCGCTACTCTGTGCTCTGTGCTGTGACCCACCTTACCTACAATTTTACAAACATAACATTGTGGCTTATCCGGATGTCACCTTCTTACCCAAGGGGGTCTTGTCATTCCATCTCTCTCAACCTATTTCTTTACATACCTTCTTTCCTGGTCCATCAACTTCATTAGAAAAGACTCTTCACATCTTAGATGTTAGGCGCACTCTCACCTTCTACACATCCAGAATTGCACCAATTTGTTCCACTCAAAGGTTGTTTATCTGTTATGATCTCAGTTCCAAGGGGTCTCCTGTTTCTCCTCAGCAGTTTTTGTGCTGGGTTGTAACTAGAGATGGGCACGAATAAAAAAAATGACGTTTTGTTTGTCGTTTGTCGTTTGGGGGGTCCGTTTTGGTTCGTTTCCATTTTTCGCGAATTTTTTTGCAAAAAATTCGTTTTCGTTTTCATTCGTTTTGTTGCCGTTTCGTTACCATTTATTTCATTTTTGTGATTTTTTAAAGCATTTAAAGCAGTTCACTGTATTGCAGTAACGAAAATGAAACGCACGACAAAATTTCCGGTGTTTCTGTTCGTTTCATTTCATTTTGGAGACAAAATTCATTTGTCGTTTCGTTGCGTAACGAAACAAAAAAACGGAAACGGAAATGAAAAATTGTTCGTTTCGTGCCCATCTCTAGGTGTAACAGGCATTGAATTGGCCTGCCAGTTGGCCAAAACTCCGTTGCCTTGTGCTATCAGAGCCCATTCTACTAGGGCAGCATCTTCCTGAAGAGTGTACCCTTAGAGGACATGTGCAACTTGGCAACCTGGGCCAAACCCATGACCTTTGTGAAGTACTATAGGATGGATGCCCGCTTGCACTCCTTCATGGATTCTGGGAGGGCTGTTCTTTTTTTGTAATGGTGGACTCCCCTCCATCCTGTGAGTATTGCTTGTAATCACCCATCTGTGTGGCTTCACCAAGGCCATGAAGGAGAAGAACCAGTTACTTACCTGGACTTTTCCACCTTCATGAAGCCACACAGCACCTGCCCTCCTCCCCTCGAGTCGTCATGATGTGTTTGGTAATTACCTTTCATGCTGGCAGCTGCGAGGGAACTGAGGCATTTGGGCAGGAAGCCTCCTGCACATGCCCAGTGCAGAGGGTGAGGAGACTAACAAACTTTCCTATTGCTAGGGAAGTTCGAGTTTCATACACGTCTTTAGCTGAATATCAGGAAGAACTTCTGAATTGTTAGAGCAGTGCGGCAGTGGAACCAGTTACTGTACCTCAAACAGTGGTAAGTGATCCAACACTGAAGGGATTCAAGAGACATTTGGACAACACATGGCAGATAAACTTTGATTTCTTTTCCTGCCTTAAGCAGGGGGTGGACTTGATAGCTTGATAGGCCCCTTCCAACTTCACTATTCTATGATTCCATTTATTAAATTTATTAGTGGTACCTCTACTTACAAATTTAGTATTTCTGAATGCATGCTCATAAGTATAACAATTTATAAGTAGAGCAGTGTTTTCCCATAAGAATGCATTGGAAACGGATTAATTTGTTCCGGAGGCTTGGAAAAAGACAAAGACATCAGGTTTTTGTGCAAAACTCTTTATAAAGTGCACTTTAAACACATGCACACTGTACAACAACATTACTTTTCAAGAATAAACATTTCCAACACCACATATGATTTTTTAAACATGATACAGAGTAGTTCAATGCAGTTTAAAGCCAGGCAGGCACACTGACCACGCCTCACCCACCCTCAGCTAACATTTTCAAACTCCACACAACACAGGTTTTGGACCTGATGCAGGTCATTTTTAGTGCAGTTTAAAGGCAGTGGATTTTAAAGACAGCAAGGCACACTGACCATGCCTCACCCTCACACAACACTGGATTTGGACCTGGTGCAGGCCAGTTTTTCGTGCACATCTCCTCACTCCACGCCCCATGCAACTCACAGAGGTCTGGAAGCATGGTGCGGGTGTTTTAAAAGCTCTCAGATGCAAAGCGCCCTGGGAGAACAATTTTTCAAAAAAGTATTAAAAAATTCATAAGTAGAGCAAACCACATCTAAAATTTGTAAGGCGGTAATTAAAAAGATCACCAGTTTCCCACTCATAAGTAGAGGTACCACTATACTACCATTGGAAAAACACTCAAAAGAGGAAGAGTTTCAGAAGTACTTAAATCAGAATATTAGATAAGAATGATATTAGATAACAATACTTTCATTACGTTAGTAACAAGAACTGTGTCTGTTTTTTGTTTTTTCTTGCCACTCCTAAGGAAATAGCAGCAAAGCTCTCTAAAAGTCTCACAAACAGCTGGTATAATTTGTGTTATTGCAAACTGATAAAAAAATTGAAAAATTGTATAATTGCATTCTGGAACACAATAATATTCCTAAAGAGCTGCCAGTATGGCATATTTTCGGTGATCTAACAACTTGTCATCGGGTCTTCTATTTACTGAAGGAAGGAAAGATCAACATAATGAAACAACAATGAAAACATAACACACATTTAATTTAACCATTCTATTTTTAAAACCTTAAAAATCTAATAAGGCTTTTATTGTTTGGTTATGTTCACCTTTTGTTTTTGTATTTTAACTGGTTTATTTTTATTTAGTTATTTATTTTACATTTGCCTGTTGTGCTGACCATATATTTTTATTGTTAATGCAGTCTTTTGCATTCAGCAAATAGCATTCATCTCACACACCCAAATGCCTCTGTAAATATAGCCAGGCGTAATCTTCTTCTAGAATGCCACACCAAATTATGATATTAGAACTAGCATTGTTCCCTTGTTTTATTCAATACAGAAGAATACGGCAATCGCTTTCCTTCAAGAGGAAGTGAACAGTGCCAAGGAGAAGCTGATGAGACTTACAGCCACTGAGACTTACAGTGATACTGATTCTCTTCATTTTCTGCAGACTCATTCTGCAGCTAATTGTTCTTCCAGTGAAAAACAACCAGAAGATCCTTTTTCATCTGGCCAGGAACAAAAGACATGGCATTCTCCAGGGTATCCCAATTCACAGTGTTTGTTAGGAATATGTCATAAAAAAGAGAGCCTCCATTATTTAGAATATAGAACTCAGCAGACACCGACCTACATGACTGCAAAGTGCAGGCTGAAGAACGATTGCATGACTGATGATTTTGCCAATTCCAAACACGGCCAAGATCAGTTATTCTCTCAATTCACTAACACACTTAGTATGGGTGCCACTCAAGACCCACTTACAGATAATCTCCCAACATCAAGCGTGAAACCAAGGCAAGCTAATTCTTCACCTATGATGACATCAAACCAGCTCCCAGAGATCACCTATACGAGAAGTAAAATGCTTCAAGAAACCTTGCAAGATTTGAGTATGAATCATAGTACCATCACTGAGATGTGCTCCGGGGGCCATGAACTAAGTGAAGAATGTGACATGAGCATCATAGGCCTGCCAGAAGAGGTTAAGGTAGACACTAAACAATGTAGTCCTTGTATGGTGGCAAAGAAAAGTGTGTCCCCCAGGACCCCCAGTATAGTGTGTACTGAAAACCACACAGCCAACAGAATGCAAACAAGCTGCAGTGAACTGACAAAATATTCTCATAGGATGGTAAGTGCCACCAAGGACAGATGTTCATTGCATCAGCTGCCTACTTTGTCAACACCAATGCTTAAGAATATGCTTCAGTACAAGACTGAAAACCAGCTTTATCTGGACAATACTAGGAACCCACATCCTCAAAAGATGGATTTGCTGACACGCCAAATACTTGGTTCCTTTTACCTTTATTCTGATTCTGGCAGTAGCTCCTCTGGAACTACACCTCCTCTCTGCCACCACAGGCAGTATTGTAAAGTTTTCCCTGATAGCTTGTCTTCCTCGAGTGACAGCTGCTTCACTAATATAGACTGTGAACCTGGTATGGCTCAAGACTACTGTGTAAAGCCTTATAGCAAAATCCAACCTGTCGTGAATTTCAATGAAGATCTGGCACCTACCTATGTATAAAAGCTGCACATTGTACCTTTCTACAGTGGAAGAGGAAATCTTGGGTAGGGTCACCTCCCCTACCCGCCATTCATTCAAACAGCCAATGCTGCACATTTTAATTGCTTTTCATTAAACGTACATTCCACCTTCCTGCTAAAAATGGGAATAAAAGGGGATAAAAATTACATGGAATTAGTTTGAATAATATTGATGCCAAAAGTGATGATGTGTTTTAGTTATCCTTAACCAAACTAGTGGTACCACTTGCGTTGCTACCAATGAAGACCCTCTGGAACTTAAAAGAACAGCCTAGAACAGTGGTGGCAAACCTTCAGCACTCCAGATGTTTTGGACCACAACTCCCACAGTCCTTTGTCATTGGCAATCTAGACTCAGAATTCTGGGAATTGTGGTCCAAAACATCTACAGTGCCGAAGGTTTGCTGCCACTGGCCTAGAACATCAACCAAATTACCCCATGCATGTGTCTATCCAGGAAAACCAATTTCTAAGTACTGTACACCAAACTAACCAAATTGACTGTAGGCAGAAGTAGAGATAAACTGCATCTGGACAAACCCTCTGTGTAATCCATGTTATAACCTTGGAAAGATCTATATTCCAGAAGGAATACCACAAATCAGACAGCAACATGGAAGCAGATGCTGAACAATCGTCATTCTGAAAAGAAAGTTGCGTTATCACTTTGTTGGGCTAAAGCCCTTCTTCCCAGCCTCCAAAGCTGGATCTGCTTGCTGTGCCAGCAACTTAAGTTTGAAAAGCTAATCCTGTAAATGATATCTCTTCTACTTTATTCCTCAAGATGGCAGTAACTATTCTCATTGTTCCCTGTCTCAGCCTTGTTATCAGAGAGCCTTTTAACAGAATGGTCTTCTACATCTGACTATGGCCGTTACTTCACGAACCTCTCGCTGCGCGGCGAGCCGTAATTTCCGTGCGAATCGATCGCTTCAGTCCGCACGCTCCTCCTCTTTGGATTCGGCGCCACCCCGACCACGCCCCCTAAACCGTGCTCCAAGTGGGGCGAGAGATTCCCCTGCCGGAGGCCGGGAATCTTTTTCGCTTCGCATCCCGCTTCGCATCCAAAGTCACGTGTGGCCAGTTAATATATATATATATATATATTTTTTTTACTTACTTTTTCTCCGAAATGCCAATGCATTGATATTTCGGTTAACCCGTTCTTTTGATCTTGCTTTCTGTACACGGGGCAGGGGCAACAGAGGGGGCAAGCGTCCCGGGTGATGGCAAGGGATGGCGAAGGGCTGCGCAGAGGGAGGGGGAGGGGGTGTCTGCCGCCGCTGCAAGACACCCCCCCGCGCCCCCTGGGGCACACAGGGCGATGAAGCTGAGAGAAGCCTCTCCCCGCCCCCCCCCAAAAACCAACCCACCTGCTCTGCTTCAGGGAAACACGATGGCCGCCCACAAGTCCTCGGGACAACCGCAGGGGCCTTTGAGCGCCGGGCTTGACCGCTGGCTTGTGCGCCTCTGACCGCAAATGACAGCCGGGTATTGATGTATTGATACGCCGTGGTAATTTTTTAAAAAAAATAAAAGAAAGCAGAAACCGGACGTTGCAAGTAAGCTTCCCAATGCGAAGGGAGCACGTGAGGTAGTAATGGATTCGATCCTAAAATTTCGCATGGTGAGGACAGAGAAAGAGGGGTGGGGGCGAAGGGAGACCACGTGACTGCCTTCGCATTCAAAGCGAAGGCAATCCCGCTGCGAAGCGAAGAGCTTCGTGAAGTAACGGCCTATATTGCACAATGCCTTGGCTATTTTTTGTTGTTCCACCAAAAATCTGAGTAAGAATGAATATGCCAAAATAGCTACTGAAGACCATAGCTTCCAATAGGAGGTAAATCATAATAACTGCTATCTGAAATGGTATCTTACGATCCATGTTTTGCAAAACTTTGAAACAATATGGCCAGCTAATCTTTCAAAGAAGTTAAGAGCACTGAGTGAGAAGAGAAACTAGTTTGCTATTGTAAGGATTCACATTTAAGGCCTAGCATACCACTTGCCACTGGTGTGTCTTGTGAGAATCCAATCTGACCTGAATGAATATAAAAAGCAATTAAATAGTTTAAATGATTGGCCAATAAGTTAAATGAACTAGTTAAGAAAAAATATGTTTACTTAATATATGTAAAATGTTATTTTGTTGTTTTAACTTTACTTGTACACTGCCTGGAGCTGTTCTTAGAATTAAACTTGGTGGTATATAAATAAAAAAAATAACCCTCATCAATACAACAGGAACAGTAGGTCCCAGGGTCCAACTGTATTTTCTTCAGTTTAGCAATTATATATGCCCCCTTTCAGGAGTGTGGTGTTTTTTTACTTGTTAGACTATAATTAAATACAGAGGACAGGTGAAATGTAAGTATTGTAGAAGGAGTTTCATAAACTCACCCTGGAAGAACAAAATTACCAGAAATCTGCCTAATGTTACAGAGTCAATTCCTTCTGGAACCTTTTTATGTTAATAGGCTGCTTTAATGACCATTTAAATTTTGAACAAACGTTTTTCGGCCCCTCTGGCTAAGGTCTTTGGATGGGCCATATTGTTTAAATTGGTTTATTTCTTATGTTTGGACAACAACCTGTGCTGATTGAGCAGCTTCTGTTCACACTGGCAGAGGAATTACCTGAGGTAATTGCACACTAGAAATCTTCCACAAATTTCTCTACACTCAGAAGGACAGACTGTAAGAAGGATGCCATGGTCAGAAGTACTGGCACAACAACCATTAGTGCTATGAAGAAATGACACGTAAAACTCATTTCATTAAAATGCTTTCTGTTTATACTGTTCACAAATAGACTCCAGCACCACATGAACATCTAAAATTCTGGAGCAAAATATGCTTTTGGCCATGATAATGAGATAAAAACTCACAGTACGACAACACATCTTTGTGTACACCTGTTTTAAATGTCACCTACCTCGTTCTTAATATACCAATAAATCCATAATGTTTGTATGTCCGCTTATCCCTGGTATACATATTTACAAAAAAGTATCTTTATAAAAAAAAACAAATCTGAAAAGAGTTATACCTATTTGAAACAGGGACTACTATATCATATTTTTACACAATCCTGTTGATTTATTGTATTTCCCCATCTATAGACACCCCCATGTATAAGACCACCCCCACTTTTCCAACCCCAAATTACAGTTTTGTAACTGCACTATTCTCTCCTTGGCTTACTCCCGTGTACAAGATGATCCTCAATTTTTAGGGGGAATAATAGTCTTCTTGTTGTGTCATACAGTTGTGACCGACTCTTCGTGACCTCATGTCCATGGAGTTTTATTGGCAGTAATACTGGAGTGGCTTGCCAGTTCCTACTCCAGGTGCCCACAGCACCTGGTATTCCTTGGAGGTCTCCCATCCAAGTACTAACCAGGGCCGACCCTACTTAGCTTCCAAGATCAGGTGAGATGAGATGTGCTCAGGGCATCTAGGCAGCTCAATAGTCTTATACAGGGATAAATACTGTAATTCTCAGAATTTGCTGTTGCTCTAATTCAGGGCCTTCTTGAAATGCACAAATAATGGCAGCACATGGGGAATTTTCTTGTGCCCTCCGCTATATTGTGAGACATTGTTTTGTGTAATGCCTGTTGTTATGCATCACATCTTTTAACTCAGATGAGGAAATCATAGAGCATATTGTCCAAGAAGTCCCCAATTTGACGGAACTCAAGATGCTGTAGGTAAGCACCTGAGGTTGCTAATGCTTAGTTCTCCAAGCAATAATGGGTCCCTGGCATTTTGGATGAATGGAAACCAATCAAGACCCCAGGGTCATATACAGATACCTGAGAGAGAAGTTTAGATGGATGCCCTGCCTGCAGCTTGCTTCCTTTGAAGAAGTGGGACCAGGATTGTATGCACATTGGGTGAGGGGGGGGACCTTTTTAAAAGCAAATAATTTCCCCCTTGTACAGAGGTATGTTCTCATAATAAACCTGTTACAGAATGCAGCTACAAGCATGCGTGCATGGATGAGTAGGAATTTGGTGGTGGTGGTGGGAATCTAGGAAGCTTCTAAGTTTGCAAGGGGATGTTAAAGTCATCAATACTGTGGTCCCTTTTCCCCATGTGACAGCCTGCATCTCTGTATACAATAGACCAGTGTTGGCAAACCTTTTAGAGACCGAGTGCCCAAACCGCAATTCAAAACCCATTAATTTTTTGCAAAGTGCCAATACGGCAATTTAACCTGAATACAGATGGCTGTGAAGGGGCGATGTCAGGTGCCCACAGAAAGGGCTCCGAGTGCCACCTTTGCCATCCATGGCATAGGTTCGCCAACATTGCAATAGACTGTTTCTCCTCACAAATTAGCACCTTTATGTGGCTGTTTTGTAGTTCTCAAAGAAAAAGATGTTGGAAAATATATGTTTAATAGAGGTGGGTACGAACCAGCAAAATGGTGATTCTCCGTTTACGATTTTTTTGAACCAACCATGAATCGGTTCATCCGTCTGTTCACTTTTTGTGGGGGGGGGGAGCTCAGTGTTTGTTTTAAAAAATAGCCTGTCTGCCTCACTTCCCCCACAAACAACCCCACCCCTTTCTCACTGGCCCCATTGCCTCCCTACCTTTTCCTGCTGCTGCAGCTGCTGCCATCTTGAAAGGCAGCCAGCTCTTGCAGCCTGGCTGCCTCTGCGCATGGCCTGCCTCTCAAATGAGAAGCAGACAAATGCACGGAGGCAGGTAGCAGGAAGCCAGCCAGGTTGCCTCTTAAAAAATGTCTCTCTCCCTCTCTCAGGCCAGTGGTTTCACACAACACTGCTTAGCATTCCCACCTCCACTGATCTAAAAAAAAAAGGGGGGGGGCTTTGGGAATTGATAGCTTATGTTGCCATCTAGTGTCAGTAAAGCCATTAAAAAGAGGGCAGCAAAAACTAAAAACTACAACCACAGCTTTGCATTACAAAAACAATTAATGCTCTGGGCAGCCAAACCAACAACAATTTATCATGTAGGAGCAGAAATAGTTTACAGGGAAGGAAAATACCTGGTACCCATCCCCAAACACAGTAACAAGCCACCTCCATAGCCAGCAGGAATCCAGGACAAAGGGAATTACAGTAGGACCCCAGTATCCACTGGGGATTGGTTCCAGGCCTTCCCGTGAATAATGAAAACTGTGGATCAAAGAAAACACCAGAAAGCCCCCAAACGTCTGTTTTGTAACAGTAGTTTGCTTTACGGCTGCTCTTTTGTGACAGTAGCTTGCTTTACAGCTGCTGTTTATGACAGTAGCTTGCTTTAAGGATGCTGTTTTATGATAGTAGCTTGCTTTACAGCTGCTGTTTGTGACATTAGCTTGCTTTAAGGATGCTGTTTTATGATAGTAGCTTGCTTTACAGCTGCTGTTTGTGACAGTAGCTTGCTTTAAGGATGCTGTTTTATGATAGCAGCTTGCTTTACAGCTGCTGTTTGTGACAGTAGCTTGCTTTGCTGCTACTGAATTATTTAATTTCCCCCTGCCAACCGCGGATAACTGAATCAGTGGATAACAAATCAGTGGATAACAATTTGAATAAGTGGATATGGGGGTCCTACTGTATAGCTGTTGTGAGTTTTTCGGGCTGTTTAGCAATGCTTGGCACAGAGAGAACTCCTAGTTCCCTGAGCTCCTTGCCCTCTGAAGATGCCATCCACAGAGTAGGGTGAAATGTCAGGAAGAAAAACTTCCAGAACAGGGCCAAACAGCCTGAAAAACTCATAACAGCTATCAGATCCCGGCCGTGAAAGCGTTCGGGTATACACAAATGAAATTCATAGAACAAAATCTCCATAGGAATAGTGCTTCAGTCCTATTCCCAAACCATCTTCAGAACAAAGCACACAATGTGCTTATATGTTAAGTTTGAATGAGGAAAACAAGTTTTTCAGTGGAGAGGAATGGGTTGTGTGGCAAAGAAGGGGGAACCACGTGCTTACAGAATCAGCACAGGAGTGTCATGCCACTGCATTACTGCAGCAAAGATTAATGACCTGAGTTTGATCCCAATGTGCTTAGGTAGCTGGTAAGAGGTTGGCTCAGTCTTCAATCTTTCAAAGATCCATAAATTGAGTATTCAGTGTGTTGGGAAGAGGAACAAAGTGTAGCCTGCATATTATAATTAAATTTGTAGACCACCCACAGTGTGCTTTACGCACTAAGGGGCACTATATAAGCAGTGCGGTTAACTCTGTACCGGCATGGGGCATGGTGGCACAGTGGATGAAGGCTCTGAAAACTGTCGGCTACAAAGTCGGCAGCTTGGCGGTTCGAATCCCGGCTGCCACACAGCGGAGCGAGCTCCCGCTGATAACCCCAGCTCCTGCCAACCTAGCTGTTCAAAAGTATGTAAATGCAAGTAGATAAATAGGTACCGCCATAAAAATTGGGAAGGTAAAACAGTGTTTCCTTGCAGCCATGCTGGCCACGTGGCCATGGACTTGCACAACACTGACTCTTCGGCTTGAATACGGAGATGAGCACCGCCCCTAGAGTTGGACACAACTAGCATGCATGTGCGGGGGGAACCTTTGCCTTTTTTTTAAAACTCTGTGGCAAAAAGCAAAACAAAGACAACTGAAGATAATAGTCTGAATCTCTTCCCTTGGAGAGAGTTTGGAGGGATCCAATACCAAGACAAAAGTATTTTTAGTTGTCTTGATGGCAACAAGTGGATGGAAAGAAGATTAGAACTATAGTACAGGTATACAGTATCCTCATATTAAAGCCACTGTTGGTAAACGTTCTAACTTTCTTACAGAATCTGGGCTCATCAATAACCTTCTCTATTATCCCCATTTTCACCCAGATGTTTTCTTACAGGAAAAAGTAAAGGGGCTATGTAAAGCTATACAAAGCATTATTCTGGTTAAAGACACGGTTGCTCCTCAACTGCATGAAATTTGGGGTCTTACTGCCATGCTTTAAGGACAATTTAAAAAATAATAATATGCTTTTTCCATGGCAAGAGGTAATATAAGGATGGTTACAACAAACAAAATTTTGTTATTTATTTAAAATATTTTACCCCACCTTTCTCCTTGAAAAGGACCCAATACAACTTACAATATTGAAGGGAAATGTTTAAAGTTGAAGGCAATGCATATGCAATGGTATGTTGCAATGGCTGCCTGAAGCCATTAGAATTATATTTTTGAACTAGATACTCATTGTACTTCTAATTTTTCCTCTTTTATAGTTTTGTGTACCATGGATGCATTTGTGGTTTTACCTTATTGTATGTGCCCTCGAAACACACCAGATTTATAACAACCTTAATAAGGTCATCAAGGCATGTGACGTATCTTACGTATTGGTTTGTTTTTACAAGTATTCCCCCCACCTCCTGGTTTTCCACGGCCAAGAGTGGATTTGAACCCAGTTCTTTGGATTCCTGGTCTGTCACTTTGTCCACTATGGCCCATTGGAAGCCATGGACTTACTAGGAACAATGATCTACTCAGGCTTGGAAATATATAAAGTGCTCATTCAGTTTCCTTTTCCAGTGGTCATGCATATGACGAAGTCAATGATTCCTGCTGTGTAACTGAATTGTCAAACCTGAATTCCCACAGAAGATAATTTTGGCATGAATAGAGGAACTTTGGTCCTTCTTTTTACTTAAAGTATGGCATAGAAAAGAACCCACACAAACATGTCTAGACCAACTCATTCTCAGCAACATCATTCCTGCCCTTTTGGTTTCCTTCAACACAAAAACTAACACTCTAGAAACATTTAAAGCAGAAAAGGGTATTGTTACTTACAGTTACCACCCACAGATACATTCAGAAGGAGGAAAGAGGGGAGGAAATGGGAATCTATCTTCAATGGAAAAGACCCTCTGTGCTTTGCTGCTTCATTGGAAGTCAGAAAGAAAAAAAAGGTATCAACTAAAAAATACAATGGAAGCAAGCAAACAATAGGAAGTGAGGGGACTTGTTTCAAAGGCAAAAGGTGGGAGGAAATGCTTGCAATCAAGTTAGTGGGAAAGGACAATTACACATTAGATTGTAAAGCCTCTTCCCACTGATACCCAGAGTTACTGCATGCAAGATTGCTATTATCCCAACACCTTGGACATTTCATGAGAAGACAAGACTCACTGAAAAACACAAGAGGGCTAAGAAAAGTGAAAAACAGAAGGCAGCAGATCTAAAATGAGATGGATTGCCCCAATGACTGAAATTGTGTTGCAGTGCTATGCTTTTAACTCAAAGTGAACTACATGGTAGCACTGGTTGCACATGTATGTAAGACAATTTGTAGCTCTCTGAGTTGTGCAGGTCACGCAAATCAGCATGTCTGTGTGTAACACCCTAAAGATATAACTTTATATTATGACAATTTGAGCCAATTAAAGAACTTGTGATCTTTAATTTGTAAGACTTAGCCAGCGCTGTTAATGATAGTACTTTTTGGAAGTCACTAATTTGTAGGGTTACCATCGAGTAAGAAACTATTTGATGCCACAAAACAAAAAATGTCACACTTCTGACCACAGATCATTATATATTTATACAGTATCATCTCTATTTATAGTTTCATTTTGCATTATGTTTTTATTTATGCATTTATTTATGAAATTCATATGCCACCTGACTTAGCAAAATACCACTGCTTTGGTTACACAAGAAAGATAAAAATACAGAAACATAAATCCACCAAGTTACCCACTCCCCCCTGCAATATATGTCACATCAAGACAGCAACACAACTAAATAAAAATGTGGAAGTCGGAGGATCACATGCAGTAAAAAATCAACCTTGGGGGAGTATACCATACTGGCAAAAGGCTTTATATACTGCTCTGCTTTTACCAGATTTCTAAAGGACTGGAAGGAGGGGGTATGACATAACTCCAGTGGAAGACTATTCCACAGGGACAGGGACATCACTAAGAAGAATTGCTTCCTAGTAGACATTTTTCTTGCCTCTTTCAGTGTGGCCACCCTCAGTAGCAAGGAATGGATGAAATGAGTTGTTCTCTGAGAGAGACAGCATGCCCTACTGGGTATAGAAGAGTGTAGAAAATAAGTCAGCAAATGTCATTTTGCCTCTTTATAAATCTATGGCGAGGACCCATCTGGAGCATTGTGTACAGTTCTGGTCACCATACCTCCAGAAGGATATTATGGAAATTGAAAAAGGGCAGAGGAGGGCAACCAGAATGATTAGGGGACTGGAACATCTTCCTTACCATCTGAGGCTGCAACGGCTGGGCCTCTTCACTCTCGAACTACGGCGCCTAAGAGGTGACCTGATTGAAGTTTATAAAATCATACACGGTGTGAACAAAGTAGATAAGGAAAAACTATCACACAACACTATAACTTTTGGGTGCTAGATCTCAAACAAATAAGAGAAAGTACTTTTTCACCCAGAGGATCACTGGTCTATGGAACTCCCTGCCAGAAGAAGTGGTGACAGTTGTCAGCCTTGACATTTTTAAGAAAGGATTAGACATGTTCATGGAGAACAATGGTATCAGTGGCTATCATTATGGATGTCTAAGGACAACCTCTGGGTTGGAGAGATAGGCAGGGTATCTCTCAATGCCATTTGTAGGGAATTTTAAGCAGGTGAAGACATCTGCTTGGGAATACTCTGAGCCACTGTGTGAGACAGAATGTTGGACTGGATGGGCTGTGGCCTGTTCCAGCAAGGCTGTTCTTATGTTCTTATGTACTGTCTTGTGTTGTATGTACTAAGCAATCTAAATCTTTTATATGGTTATATATTATATGGTTATAAAATATGTACATGTCACTTCTGCATTTTTGAGTGTGCACTAATGCAGTACAGTATAACCCTATTGTCTGAACTGAAACTGTTTTGAGTCACAATCTAAAAATAGTAGTAAGTCCTGCTAATACTGTAATTCAGTCAGAGATCATATAACTGTTATCTTTCGTTTGTTCTGTAATTATGTTTAAACACTAAAGACAGAGGGTTGGTCTTGCACAGTAGTCAAGGTTCCATGTTGAAACTGTCACTGTGTTCTGTCAAAATGAAGTGAGAAGCTCGGTATTGGGGCACGGATACTGAAGGTGTTGACTCAGTGGCTACCCTTGTTACCGTTGGATTATCCGGTATGGTACTGGGTGGGACCAAAGTGGTGTCCTGTGTACAGTGGTACCCCGACTTAAGAGCAGCCCGACTTAAGAACAATTCGACTTAAGAGCAGAAAACTGTTGGCATTTAAACTGCCACCTTACAAATTTCAGATATGGTCTGATCAACTTACAAATATTTTTTTTCATTGTTTTGATTTTTTTAACTTACTTTTTCAATTTTTAAGATAGGTACCCTGACTTAAGAGTAGTTCGATTTAAGAACATGCATTCAGAACGGGTTAAATTGTTAGTTGAGGTACCACTGTATGTCTTTTAGTTGATGAATGGAGTAAAGACATTATCGAATCTGAACAAATGTGTTTCGAAAATGTCAAATTCGAACTAGCATCTGTCAGAATTGAGGTGGAGAATGAATGTTTTTTAGATTTATCCTTGGAGTGTCCTCTCGGTTTTGATTTAGTCTTCGAACCCGACACAGACTCCTCAGTCTTCTGACGTTTCTGGTTGGTGCCAGGATCCTCATGGTGCCTTTTCCTTTTTTGTGGCTTCAGATCCGGTGGTGGACCATGGCAAGACAGCTCCAGGACATTGGGTTTGATGGGCGCAGCCATGAGGCTGCGTACCTCGTCTATATCGGTATACAGAGAACCTGTTTGGCTGATGAGCAGGTTCTTTAGCTTCTCCAGTGCTGGTGGAGAGTCAGCTAAAGAAATGGGTGGCGAGAACGAACCCAAAGCTTCAGATGGAAGGAGACGAGTATAGGTCTTATAAGAAGCTGCCCATGTGGTAGGCTTCAGTATGGTCTCCTTTAAGTTAGGAGGTGACATGTCTCCAGTTGCGACCGACGCCTTTGAATTCGGCGATCG
Source organism: Phrynocephalus forsythii (assembly GCA_029282475.1). NCBI lineage: Eukaryota > Metazoa > Chordata > Lepidosauria > Squamata > Agamidae > Phrynocephalus > Phrynocephalus forsythii. Next base: position 5,907,743 of record JAPFRF010000011.1, read on the forward strand.
GGTAATCAAGCTCGGTTTCGAGCTGGACTTCGGTCCTGTAGTCGACAATTACTGTAGCAACAAGAGTTGTTTTGCGTCTTTCTTTGGTTTCGAATATTTTTTCGAACTCTGAGACCCCGGGGAGATTGTAACAGAGATAGCTCCTTGTCCATCTGTGGTGCTAAAGCTTTCTCCAGGAGGTAGCTATTCAGACGATTTCGTCTATTTTTTACAGCCTGTGCACTCTGACAAAACTCACAGTTCTCCGGCCTATGTCCTTCGCCCAGACAGTAAAGGAACTCCGTGTGCCCATCTGTGTGGGGGATTTCCCCCCTACAGGTGGGACACCTTTTAAACGGCTGTTGAAATGCCATAAACTGCGTATAATATTTTTTTCCTTTCTTTTTTACAGATGAAGAGGAGCGTCACTCCAAAACATCTTCTACCTCAGGCGGTTAGAGGGAACTGAGGCGGTTAATGGCCATGCCTGGCCACGTGGGAGGAGGAGCTTAACGTCTGCTCTGTTGCTAGGCAACCACCAGACCCTCGCGCAAGCGCAAGGGAGAACCCATCTGTGTGGCTTCACGAAGGCCACGAAGGAGAAACTTTGTATCCTTCTAGTCTTGATAAGCCAGAACTAATTGCATGGTATGACAGAACAGGAAGGTGGGGGAGTAGAAACATCCAATCCATACTATAAGATGTGGAATCCTCTTCATGTTTAGTTTTTTTTAAAAGGCCTTATTACAGTGGCATTTACTTCCAAGCAGTATGCTTAGGACACCAACAATGTGCTGTCTGGTCTTAAGAAGAGACAACTTATTTCAAGATGGCATAACTGCAAAGTGCAGATGCAAGAAAATCTTAAAATCACAGCAGTATATAGAAATGGGCAAAAAAGTTATGAGTGAGAGTTGCTTTAAATCAGGGGTCCTCAAAGTTTGCAAACAGCGGGGCGGTCCACCACGCCCCAGGCACCACTGGGGGCCGGACCACAGTGGGTGGGGGGAGCGGGCGACCTTGCCGTAGCCCTTCCACTCTAAATTCCCCAATAGCCAGCATGCTGATCATCCGGGCGGTAGTTGGGGGGAGTGGGAGAAGCGACATAGCCCACTGCTTTGATCTGCCTCAGCAACAGAAGCAGCTGCGGAGGCTGGCTTGCTCGCAAAGCAGGGGTAGGTGGGGAGGTTGCAATTGGTCCCGGGGGCCGGATTCAGGACCTTGGGGGGCCGCATCCGGCCCTGGGGCCTTAGGTTGAGGACCCCTGCTTTAAATGATACAGGTTACGCAACCCCCCATCTACTATGGTGTAAGCTATGTTGACAGTAAGGCATCTCAGAGAAATAGGTAGAACCTATATGGAAATAAATATGTGGCTTTGTTTACTTGGTTTTGAAGGGCTGATCATCATAATAAATACCATACATTATGGATCCTCCATATTTCATGTTAAATAAAGGTGGGTTATTGGATGATTTTTTTTTCTTTACCCAAGTACTCAATTATAGTGATTGAACTGCTGGATAGCTCATTGGCTTAGGTCTCTGACTGCAAAGCCAGCGATTGGTAGTTCCATTCCCCACAGTGCCTCTTGACAGGTACCTGATGATCCACAGGGTCCCTTCCAGCATTGCCGTTCTAAGGTTGTTGTTATTATAACAGGCTGAAACTACAGTAGGACCCCAGTATCCACTGGGGATCGTTCCAGACCTTCCTGTGAATGAGAGAACACCCCCCCCAAAAAAAAACCTATTTTGTGACAGTAGCTGGCTTTATGGCTGCTGTTCTGCAACAATAGCTGGCTTTATGGCTGTTGTTTGTGACAATAGCTTGCTTTACAACGGGTGTTTATGACAGTAGCTTGCTTTGTGTCTGCTGAATTTAATTTTTTCCTCTGCCAACAGTGGATAACTGAATCAGTGGTTAATGAATCAGTGGATACGGTGTTCCTACTATACTACAAAAGCAACTACTGTTATAAAACCAACATGCTGAAAAAGCAGTGCTGTTAACAGAGTTCTCATGCAAATTTTGTATTGCCACCTTGGTATTCAAAGGAAGACTGAAGGCATTGCCAAACATATCTTTTTTGTAAGCTAAAATGGGGTGCCAGACAGGTCAAAACTAGTTGATCCGGCTCAGCCACTGGCTCCACTTTCCCTCCTCATTTTCTCTCTTTCTTGGCTGCAGATGGATCTGGAATTCATCCCACCCACCCCAAAGATTTATTGATCATTCTTACATGTTAGAGAGCTACTCTCAGAATATTTGAGACTAGAGATGGGCACGACTTAGTGGTATTCCCATTTCTGTTTCCGTTTCTCGGTTCCGTTACTCTATGGAAACGGTAACAGGAATTACTCCGCCAGACTTCGAGCTCGAACCGACGAACGAACAAATTTGGTCTGATTTGTTGTGCTTGTTCCTTGCATCGCGCGATCGCACGATGCCACGCGGCACAGAAAAAAAGTTTTTAAAAGTTAAAAAAACCCGGTTCCCGGCCGAAAAGCAGGCGGAAAAATGCCTGCCGTGCCTCAGGGCACCTACCAGAGGGGTTGTTTCTGGAGGTCCCCGACCTCCCCCCCATCCCCCGTCCTGGGCTGCTCTGGTGGGACTCGCCGCAGGCTCGCAACGAGCAAAAAGCCCAGTCTCGCCGCCGGCCGCTGCAATTAAAGCACAAGCAAGCGGCATGGACGGCACAGGAAAAAACTTTTAAACTCTCCCCCCACCCATTCCCGGGCCAAAAAAGCAGGTGGAAAAATGCCTGCTTGACTAAGGGCGCAGGGCACCTACCGGAGGGGTGGTTTCTGGAGGGGGGGTCCCGCCTCCCCCCCGTCCTGGGCAGCCGGACTCGCCATGCCATGCGGTGCGGGCGGGGGATCCAAAATGGGGCGGCGAACGCAATATTGTTTTTGAAATCGTGGTCCAAAAACACACAAGCACAACAGAAACGCGAAAATTTATAAACTGCCAGATTTTTCACAGTAGCAGTGGGTTTTTTCTTGCAACAAAATGTCTCTCCTCTCCTCCTCTGATTTTTTTTTTTACACCTGCGCAATGATGGGCTGGTCGAGTGGCCAGCCATGTGGGAGTGGACGACCATGCAAATTTTTGGAGCCATCCCACCAATCACATGGCCACTTGGCCATGGAGACTTCTGGGATGTGCCAAAAAGCCCCCTGAAACCTGCCCTAGACCCCTAACCCTAACCCTAATCCTTGACTCCAGTCCTTACCCATACGTCACAGACTGTCTTCTTAGTGGGTCAGAGAGGCACCCAGAGGGGCAACCCACTAGCCCACCCTAACCTTACCCGTCACTAGCCTAACCCTAGCCCTTGCACTAACCCACCTTAACCCCAAGCCAGATCTACTTGCATTGCACTACACGCAAGTACAATTCCCTTCTTTGTGAGACATGGTGGTGCGAGAGCCTTAGGCATCACCCTATGGCTCTGGGTTCACTGCCATCACTAGTCTCACTGTCTGCAACTGGTATGCATATCCATATGGCTATGCATGCATTTTGCAGCAGCAGGTGAGGATGGGAGACCCCCATGTTGAGGGGTCTCTTGGAGCCTGCTTCCCCTTCCTAGTGGGTGAGGATAGGAGGCACCCACGGGTGCCTCCTGTCAAGATATGTAAAAGTTGATAAAACATATGTTATGTATATTTAACAGAATGTGTAAAGTGAATTGTAAAATGGAGGCAGTTAGATTCTGCAGTGTCATGATGTTAATCCACAAGTGTTAGAGACTAGTAATCACAGGCATGTTAAGTGATGAAGTGCAGGTGGAACTGATTGTAACATCATGATTTGTAATGGATAGATCAGATTGCATCAGATTGTTAATTAGTGATTGCATCAGATCTTATGAGTGCTGAATAGTATAAAAAGCACTAGCTTGTCATTTGTAACTTGGGGACTGTTATGGTGAGAACAGTTTACCCCACACTCTGTTTGTCTGTTTTCTATATTGTATATAATGCTTGGTTGTTATGCTGTGTATATTTTGATGTATATATGAATATGAGTTTTTACTCTATTCATTGTCATTGTCTTTCTGATAGACTAACTCTGCAAACCCTTTATATCAATACTGACATTTTATCTACGTTACTGCTGCACTGCTCTGTGTCAAGCACAAGTATATATTATTATTATTATTATTATTATTATTATTATTATTATTATTATTATTATTATTATTATTATTATTATTATTATTATTATATTTGCTGCCCCACTTAAATTTGCTGACACCTCCAGGAGCCCGCTTTCCCTTTATAGCGGGCCAGAGGAGGCACCCACCCCACAGAGGTGCTTCCAGGAGCCTGCTACCCCCAAAAAAACCAGTACTAACGAAAATGAAAAAACGAAAAAACGAACTGACTAATTTTTGCGAATTTTCATGAAAAATGGAAACGACCCGAAACGGAACCGGCCCGACTAACGACAACTCGAAAAAAATTTTTTTCAAGTCATGCCCATCTCTATTTGAGACTTTGTTTCTTTCTTTTTAAAAGCAGATCTGAAATAACACCCCCTTAATGATAGATCTGGCATTATCAAAGAGCTCTTCTGCTTTTAATTTGCTTCTCACCCATCTTCTCCTCTAATCCCATGTCACCAGAAATATACAAAAGATCCCAAGGGCTGATTTAAAGCTTGAGGACTCTTTAGTTTACAAAGTATAATTCTGGAAAGAAAACAAGAAAACAAAGCTGTGTGGTGCTTACAAAATAGGAATGCAGGAGTGGATTGCCCTGGAGTTGTGGTTTTCTGTCTTGTTTCTTCTAACTCGTATCTCAGCATAATCAGCTGCCAGGAACTGTTGGAATTCTTGTTGGGGGAAAATCTGCACTATCCACATATTGGTGCATGGCCTGAGGAAGTGCCCTTGACCCATGAGAGGTTGCAGATTATTTTATTTTCCAGGAGCAGAAAAAAACATTGCCAGCTCCTGCACTTACAGAGCATAACCTAGTGAAGTAGCTAAGCCTTGGGAACAAAAGAATTGTACGTCTTATTGAGCTGGTCCGGAACCCTGTGGTCAAATGAACGATTAGGCAACACAGTATATTCTGCCAGTGCCACTCTCTCTTCCAAAGGCATGAATATACACATTATATTAGGTCAGTGATGGCGAACTTATGGCATGAGTGCCAAAGGTGGCACTCGGAGCCCTTTCTGTGGGCACCCAACATCGCCCCTTCATAGCCACCGGTATACAGGTTAAATTACTGTATTGGCACTTTGCAAAAAAATTAATGGGTTTTTAATTGCAGTTTGGGCACTTAGTCTCTAAAAGGTTCACCATCACTGTATTAGGTCATTCAGTAAGATGTTAACAGGTGTTCAACTTCTGATGCAAAGTTTATCTTGGAATAAATTTGTTTGGTGTGCTGGGCTTGAAACCTTATCTGGGATTTTGATGCAGTTTTAAAATCAACCCTGCCTCCTGTAACCATCATCAGGTGAATTCCATCTTCCCACAAAGGATCTCATCACCTGATATACTACATCCTCTATCAAGAAGGCATTTTGGTACAATGCTTTGGAGAAAGATAGCTTGCTATGGAAAGCTCAGCTGGCATTATTTTATTAGTGACCTATAAAGGTATCATCTAGCTAGCCCATCCTTGGAATATGTTGTAGGCTAAACCTTTAGAGGCCACGCCTGCCTTCTGGACATGCCACAAGCACACACAGGGACCTGCAGGGCTCCTAGGTTCCATGGTTGCTTTTCGCACAGCCATTTTTTTTTTAATTAACTGGCAAGTTTCCCAATTTGTGAAAGCTACAAGTTGTGACATATCTTTTATAGTATGATTTGTAGTTGATTTGAACATCAAGAGATGTAAACTGACCAGACAGAAGTCGAATTAATGATTTTAAGATTGCAAATCTGTATGTTCTAATGTTGAATAACAAATAGACATTGAGGGCAGCGGGGCCCTGACGACCAGGGGGCCGGAGACAAAACACTTTGGTGTGTCCCCCCCCCCCTCCCCTCTTCGCCTCCCGAGTCTGCGAGAAAATGGAGGCCGGCTAATTGGGCGGAGGGGTGTGTGTGTGTCCTCCCTCGCCATCAGGCGTGGCACCCGATCCTCCAGAGACGGCTCGCCCTGGAAAGACGGGAAACGGCGCGGCAAAGCCACGTGGGGCGACGCCTTCGCCCGGGCGACGCTTCCACCTGCACGGAGGGTCCGGTCCGCCCTTGGGAGGCGGAAGTGCCGATCGGGCGAAGGGGGGGGGCGAGGTCGGCTTCCGCGAGAGGCGGCTCGCGGTTCCCTCCCCCCGCCCCCGGCCCCCCCTTCGGCCCTTGAGCGGCAGCAGCAGCACTGGGCGGGGCCTCCCGCAGCAGCAGCAGGAGCAGCAGGAGCAACACTGCTGCCGCCGCCAGAGGGGGCTGCGGCTCGAGGCCTTCCTCAAGGGCGGCACCCACCACGCGCTCTCCCACGTAAAGCCCCGCCCCTGCCTCGCCCTCCTGAAGCCCGAGCGGAGGCCCCGCCCATCGTGGACCTTTTGTCCAATGAGAGCACGCTTTGCCGGCAACGTATATGGGCAAGCTTTCGGATCGGAAAGGGGACGAAAAGCCGATGGGCGCCCTGTCGGTCGCCTCGCGCACTAATCCTCCAATCCCAGTACGAGGCTTGGGGTGGGACGAGCCAATCGGGATCCAATAAGCTCCGTTCGCTCTCTCGCCCTGCCTATCCAGCGAGAGACTCGTTCCTCTCCGACCCGAAGCTGAGTCGGCCTGGGCGGGGCGCCGCAGCTGCCGCGTTAAGTCCCGCCCATTTTGCATCAGCCGTTCGTCGAACCCGTCCCACCCATCAGCCTGCCCCATTGGTTCCCCCTTGTCCGGGATTTGGGGACAGAAGCCTTCTATTGGATCGCAGAAGGGAAGGGATGGGCAGTTCGCTCGTTTTTTTTCTCATAGCTCGTTCAGGATTGCCTGTAAAGGTAGCGCGGATGTTTCTTTTTGGCGAACGATGATTGGTTCCGATGTACTGCCAGGAGAGTTGGATCACCGCGGCAGCCCTCTCTGATTGGTCTCCCGATTACAATTCGGGCGTCGCACGGCTCGGGCGTTCGGCTTGGCATTCACGGAGAGCGCTTAGCGAGGTTGCGTAAGCATTGCTTTTTTTATATATATATATAAAGATCTTTTTCTATTAATGTACAGCCGGAGAAAGTGCCTCGACTCCTTCTGGGTCTGGCGGAATGGGGCGTTCGAACCGGAATTCCCAAAGGGAACTTGGTAAAATTGCGTAAATACGACTGGGTTAATTCCACCTCCCCCCCCCTCTACACACACGACCGCCTTCCCTTTCTTTTATTGGCTCAAAAGCCCAGCAACGGAACTGCAGCCCCCGAAGAAGAGTCAGCGGCACCAGCGGCGCACGGAGGAAGGAAATCACAGCGGCCCCACAGACCGTAGCCGCGGACAAAGGAACTTGGGCGGAGAGGCGGGGCCAAGCACGACCCCCCGCCGCCGCCGGCGGTCGAGCCGGGAGGAGCCGCCGTTGCCGTTGCCTTTGTCGTAGGAGCGCCATGGACCGCCCCGCCGCCGCCGCCGCCCTGCTCCTCGTTGCCCGCCAGCCGCACTGCAGCGCTCTCCGCCTGAGCCGCCCCCTTGCCTGCCGTGTAAGGGCGCTATGAGGAGGAGGAGGAGGAACAACAACAACAGCAGCAGCTCTCCTCGCCGCCGGCTCCGCTCTGAGGAGGAAAGGAAGCGACCGAGGGAGGAAGGAAGGAAGGCGAGAGGCAGGAAAGAAGAAGAAGAAGGGGAGGTGCCTGGTCGCCAGGCCGCCGCCCCCGCCCCCGCCGCCGCCCCCTTCCCCTCCGCCCCGATTTGCGCGGCCGCCGGAGTCCCGTCAGCGCCTTTGGGCGAGCCGGCCGCGCCTCGGGCCCGCGGTATTCCTCCGCGGGGCTAAATAGTCCGTCCCTGCCTTGACTCTCCACCGACCCCCCCGCCGCCGCCGCCCTTCCCCCCACCCCGGGAGGGGGAACGGAAAAAAGGAAGAAGAAAAGGAAAGGAGCGCCGTAACCCTTCCCTCAAACCCCGCTCTTTCTTTGGAGGGAGGGGGGAAAGTCCCTGCCGCCGCCCTCCCCCCCCTCCTCTCTCTCTCTCTCGCCTGGGATAGAGTCTCGAAGGAAGGGAGGGAGGGAGGGAAAGAGAGGAGAGCATCCCTCAAGAGTCGCCGCCGCCGCCGCCTCAGGAAGCCGAGCGAGCGAGCGAGGGAGCCACCGGCGGCCGGGCGGGCGGGCCCGGGAAGGGCTGGGCGGAGGCGGCCTCAGAACCCCCCCCCCGCCACACCCACACCCACACCGAGAGAGAGACCCGGACCCCGCCAAGCGCTGCTCCGGTTCCCGCGGAGGGAGGAAGAGGAGGGCGGCGGAGGATGGGGTCCCTCTCCGGATAAAAGCGGCGCGGGAGAGAAGCCCCTTACCCCGGGGGTGGGGGGTGTGTGTGTGTGTGCCCGTGTGGGGAGAGCGAGCGAGCGAGCGAGACCCCCCACCCAGCCACCCCCACCCACCCACGGGAGGCGGTGAGGAAGGCCGCCCCGTTTCCAGCGTGGGGAGGGGGCGCTGGATCTTCCCGGCCTGCCTCCTGCCGCCTTTCTCTTCCGCCCCCCGACGAGAAGGGAGCGAGCCCAGGAGGAGGAGGAGGAGGAGGAAGAAGGAGAAGGAGAAGGGAGGAGGAGAAGCAGCCGCGAGTGGAGGAGCCGGGGGACAACGACGACGACGAGGAGGAGGACGAGGAGGAAGAAGAAGAAGAAGCGGAGGAGGAGGAGGAGGAGAAGGCCAGGGTCCGCTGGGCAAAGTGGGAGACAAGCTGGCCACCATGTCCGGGCGGCCCAGGACCACCTCCTTTGCGGAAAGCTGCAAGCCGGTGCAGCAGCCGTCAGCCTTTGGCAGCATGAAAGTTAGCCGTGAGTATTGATTTTTTTTTTGGCTCCCTTTTGTATGATTTCTCTTCTCTCCCCCCCCCCCTTTGATGACAGGCCAGGTCTCTGCACACGGGGGGGGGGCGCTGCGTGCCTCCTTGCCGTCGCCTTCGGGCTCAGGGTGCCTTTTGAGGCGTGCCAAGGGCTATATCTATCACAGGCCTAGTGGCTGGCGCTGCACGAGCCCTCTTCCTTTCTCTTCTCCCCTCCCTCCCTCCCTCCCTAGGGTTTCAAGAAAAAGGGCTCTATTCCCTTCATTTCATTTTAGATTATCCTTGTGTGGTCCCCTTGGAGTGAGCTGTCTGTTAAAAAATGTTCCAATTTTTCCTCATACAGGGCGTTGTGTTGGGTACCCACAGTTGCACATTCTGTTGAGTGCCTTTGTAGTTGAATTGCAGTGGTTTGTGCCGGAGTCATTTATCAGCGGAATGGCATTTTATCTGCTTTATTCTCATAAGCTTCAACAATCTGCATTCAAGGAAAATCTTTAATGTGCACCCTTTTAAGGATTGTGCAGACATGTTCATTTAGAATATAAGGTGCTTTAAGACTTTGAGTTGGATGGGTGGGTGAAATGCTTCCCATAAATTGGCCCTGCCCTGGTGGTTCATAAAAAATGAGGCCTGCAAATCTAAGCACCATTGTTGGTATGACAAAGGATTGATTTGATTATGGCACAACATTTTGTGATGGATTATTAATCAATAAAATAAATATATGAATTGATAGGGGCATAGTTTTGGGAAATTTCCTAGTATTACAGTTTTGCATCTTTTTTATTTCACGGGTTTGAAACAAATCAGATATAATGGATGTAACCTGTATCAAAGGGAACTTCTATGCAGCTAAATCTATTACACTTCATAGTTTTTGACAGTCATTTTAATGATTATTTCACTGCTCTTTTCCTTCCTTTTGACTGCATTCTAACAATAAGCTGGTTAGAGGTCTGTGTGATCAGTAATATACAGAAGATAATGATTTGTATTAAAGATTATCATGGTATGTTAGAAATACATCAGAATATAAACTCCTTGGTCTTGTAGTGTGAAAATATTGCTCAGCAGCAATCCTGCAGAATCCCAATTTATTGCAGAAGCAGATCAAAGCACAGCGTGTTTATCAGAGTCTCTAATGAGTTGTTTGACGTGATAGGTCACCGGTTTTGGAGGTGTGAATTGAAATAATATTAACTCAAAGCCTGAGTTAATGTCTAATTTTATTCCACATTTCCACAAATTTTGTGGACAGCTCACCTTTGTTGAAAGGAGAAGATAATGCAGTTATAACATTGTTTAAAACTGTGTCTCAGTTCAAAAAAATGACACACTAATTATTCTCATCTAATTATAGAGTAAGAACATTGAAGAATTGTGATCCATGCTTCAAATCTCTGTGCAATACATCTCTTTAGCAAAATGGCATGGGGACTGCCATTGATTGGACATTTATTTTTTGATTAGTTGTAATTTGTGTTAGGCGAAGATCACAGTTGGCCGCAATTAAGAATTCCTGTCAAATCAGGGTGGTGATCTGTGATGTTGACTGTTTATAGCTTAGTGTAATTTAAAAAATATCTTCAGATTACCTTATGTTACTATTATAGTTCTGTACACATATGTGCAGAAGCATACCTTGTTGAGTTTGCAGTGTGGCTTATAATACTATTTTAAATGAATTAATTTGCAGAAGTTACACTATAGGTAGGAAAATTCTCATTGATTGGTAAACACATTGGCTTGTATACGCGAGTGTTATAATTGGACTTATCTGTGATTAAATTAATGGCTTTGGAAAGTGAACATAAAAGTAATACAGTACATGAAATCTACACTAAATGGCAAGAGAATCTTCACAATATTTCTTGCATCAGGTGAAGATAAGTTGCTCTACTTTTTGATGTCTCCCTTTTGGATTTTGGGAGATGTACTTCTCCCTTGTCCAGTGCTCAGATAAATTGCTGGAAGCAGAACATAGTTTGACTTTTCAGTTTTTAATCTTGCTAACTATAGCAATAATTGTACACCATCAAGTCCATTCTGACTTGGGGAAAATTATCAGGGCTTTGCAAGTAGAGAAGTGGCTTATTCTTCCCACCTTCTGTGGGCACCCTGAGACTGTACAGCTTGCCCAAGGCCATACAGGCTGGCTGCACTTTCAGGACACACAATGAAGAATTGAATTCCCAACCTCTGGGTCTGCAGCCAGAAACCTAAACTGCTGAACTATCTGGCTAGTAAAGGATTCCAAGTGTGGCGTGTGGTGGATAGAGTGACGAACTAGGACTCTGGAGAACAGGGTTTGAATTCTCACTTGGCCATGGGAACTCGCTGGCGGAGTGGAACTGGTAAAAGTACTCTTTAAATAGCTCACTTATCTTGAAAGCTCTATTGAAGTTGCTGTAAGTTGGTTCTGACTTGGCAGGACAGAACACATATAACTGTAGCAAAGCAGTTTTCTTGGGTGTTTTAGCACTCCCGTTCCAGTCTTTATGATGGCTTTTCTTAATCATCCTTCCTATGGTCCTTGGTCTTCATTTCTGACAGGCATTTATTCATATTTTTCATTATTGCTTCAGTCGATTGTGCTTGCTTTCAGCTTTGTTATTCCTGTTGAACCTTTTACTGTATTTTGCTTAAACTACATAGCTGTCTTCTATTACAGTGGACCCTTGTATAACAAACAGTTCATATAACACAAAATCTGTACAACATAAAATTCTAGAGATAGGGGAAATTTGCCTAACCAAATTGCCTATGGGGCGAATCCATACAACATAAAAATGATTGCGATTAGGGAATACTCCATTTTCAATGCATTCCTATGGGAAATTTGCTTAAAGGAAAATTTGCTTAATTTGCTTAATAATTTCATTTGGAATGAATTAATTCCTATATACAAGGTACCACTGTACCTTGATGAATGTTTGCAAAGAGTAGGCCCATTTAATCTGTTGGGATGGAGTGACTCAGCTCCTTCATAAATTTAGTCGACTCAAATGGGCCTGCTCTAACAGAGATTAACTATACTTGTACTAAAGTAAATTGCAATTGGAATATGCCCATTTAAATCAGTTGAAATTTTGGAGGAGTTTACTGATGAAATATCCATTGATTCAATGCACCTATTTAGATTTGATTTTTTTACACTAAGCAACAAGATTTTGGCAATATTTTTGTACTCCTAGGTTCCATGGTTGCTTTTAGCACAGCCATTTTTTTTAATTAACTGGCAAGTTTCCCAATTTGTGAAGGCTACAATTTGTGACATATCTTTTATAGTATGATTTGTAGTTGATTTGAACATCAAGATATGTAAACTGTCCAGACAAAAGTTGAATTAATGATTTTAATATTGCAAATCTGTATGTTCTAATGTTGAATAACAAATAGACATTGAGGACCACAAAATTCAATAAAGTGTTCTGTCTTTACCAGAGTCATCTTTTAAATAGTGTCAACATGTTTATAAGAGTTGTTGCAACCTGAGGTTAAATCAATTCAGATAAAAAATTGGAATTGTTTTAGTTTGAAACCTCTTAAAAGAACACAGCCAAAAGAAAATTATGAAAGGAATTAGCTTTAGAAAACTCACAATTTAAATACTAATAGTAATCTGAATTTGATTTGGTGTAATAAAGACTGGCAATAAAAATCCATGTATTGACTACCTGTAAACATCTCAACCCTTCACTCTACAGTAGTCAGCCTCTTTAAGGAACTAAGAACTCAGAGAAATGGAAATTACTCATAACTGCATATATAATTTCAGTATCTCCATCACAGTATGAATGTTTTGCTGATTTGGTTGAATTTCTGCATGTTAATGCCTTCCATGTGGAAGAATCATCTAGGTTGAGACCATATTCATTAACCAGTGTTTCTGGTTTCATTGTACTCTGCCTCAATACATGACTAAATTAAAATAGGTTTCTCTTCTGCCCATAATAGACATCAATATTAACTCTTTGGATCAGGTCATGGGATTCCTGTTTACCAAAACAAGAGATATTGCAAGGGCAGAGAGACCCACTTTTGCCTGTTTTCTCCTGTCCTGGTGTTATATATCTCTTGATTGCTTCATGCCAAAGAGTAGTACTTAGAAAGATATGTATCCACATGGATTGTTCTGAGGGTCAGTGAAACTGTCACTAAAAGCATCCTTTTTGTAATACTGAGACCTTGTAGCAGTTTCTCCCACAACCTTAGATTTTCATGTCTCTGAAATATTCATAGTTTGCAAGACGGCTTCAGAAAGTTATGATAGAACTCAAAAACCCCACAGTCATTAGAGTTGTAGTTTTTAGAAATTAACTCTGTGCTCTCATTTTTCAAAAGTAAAAATTCAATAGTTTTGACCACTTTCAGAAACACAGAATGCTACAAATTTTCAGCTTGTGATACATGGACCATACATACCTTTAAACTACAAAACTAGAAAGCAAAAAAAGCAAGTTCTGCTTATATACCACCCCATACCACTTCAAATAGTTATAGTTAAAAATTAAAAGAAATAAAGTGACTCTTCACTTATATGTGCAATACATCATAATCACGCCTGAGCAATTGTAAGAAGGAATTAATGACAAGTGACTTATTATTTGTTAATTGTTATTGTTTCTTCCAAAATTTGGGGGTCTGCTATTGTGCAAGTGAGAGAGGATACAAACAGGTCGTCTTTTGTCTTTGACAGTGAAATGTTCTCTTCTCTCCTGTGGACATAAATTGTATGTTTGATGGAACTTACTCTCCAGTAAATAAATGTGCATTAGATTGTAACCTCTCTTTTCTTACCTTCCCTCCTGCCTGAACAGAGGGTGGTTCTCTCAACAACCTTTTCCAGTCAAAATTGGTCACTTCTCTTCAGAAGAGTATTGTATGATTTGATTTATAAGATATCTATCTTATAAAGAGCGTATCTCCCAGAGGTCAACTGGGGTCAGGCCCATTAGAATGTCACAGGTGTGCTCACTTAGGGTGGCCACACCCAGGGAGGCGCGGAAGTCACTCATGTGTGACCGCGCCTTCTCTGTGGTGGGCTCCATGTTTTGGAATCATCTGCCTAGTGAGCTGCACCTTCCACAGTCCCTGCCTGCCTTCAAAAAGGCCCTGAAAACCTTGCTTTTCAGGGAGGCATATTGGCGACCTTTTAATTTATTTATTTTTTGCTTGCCCGTGATACCTCTTGCTGAGGGTCTCTCCTTCTTTATTAGTTTTTTATCTGTCACTTACTGTTGGTTTTATTCTTGTTTGTAAACCACCCAAAGTCCCTTTTGGAAGATGGGCGGTATAAAAATGCAACAAATAATAATAATAATAATAATCTACATCTTGGTACTTTTGTTCCTTAAGATCTAAACTGTTCTGTGATCTTTTATCATGTAACTGTCTTTTCATTTCTTTTCTTCTTTTATATTTCTTCCTGTTGCAGTTGCTTTGGTGAGTGCATCATTTACAGCAGGCCAAAAATCTTCTGTTCCTTTATTTGCAATATCTGTTCTATGTGAACTTTTTGCTCGCTCCTATCTTTCATAAATACGCTTGTCTGTACGAGCCCCCTTACATGTGCTCTTACTGTGCACATAATACTTTGCATGTGGGCTGTCTTTTAAGGTGACTCAGAAATTTCAGCAGGGGAGAAAGTGTTAGCTAGATTATAGGTGTAATGAGAAGGGACCACATTACACTGAGGGTCAGGGGGCTACCGGTACTTTATCTCCTTTATAGGCTTATATCAGGGTCTGGTCCATTTAGGTCTTCTTGAGTAGTTTGAGATGCATATACCTTAGGAAATGCCCCATTTATAATATGCTGCTCATGTCTTAAGCTTGTCTAAGGAGGCTCTCCTTAAATTACCTCTGTGTCTAATGTTAGAAATTAGCACTATGTTATATTGGAGGCCCACAATTGTTACACATACCTACATGTCTTCAACTTCTATGCAGAACATACCAAGTCCATTATCTAAGCCAGGCCTGCCCAAAGCCCGGCCCGCAGGCCTAATCTGGCCCGCCAGGCCATTTTCATTGGCCCGTGGCTGGCTGGCTGGCTGGCCCCTCCCTCCTCCGCCCCATGCTTTTTTGAAAATATCCCGCCATGGTGCTCCTTGTGGAGAAGGCTTCAATGAAGCGGCAGGAGCTTGTGAGGTGGGTGGGCAGGAGTTCAGGCGGGCCTCCTTCGCCGGGCTTGTGGGCAGGGTGGGGGTGTTCTGGCATGCCTCCTTTGCCACCGCGGGACTTGTGGGGGTGGGGGGTAGAGGAAGCTCTCCTTTGCCGTTGCCGCCGCGGGGCTTGTGGGGGGCTGGGTGGGGGTGGAGGAAGCCCTCCTTTGCCGCTGCCGCTGCGGGACTTGTGGGGGATGGGGGTGGAGGAAGCCCTCCTTTGCCGCCACCGTGGGGCTTATGGGGGATGGGCGGGGGTGGAGGAACCCTTCCTTTGCTGCCGCTGCCGCCGCCGCGGGACTTGTCAGGGTGTGCAGAAATGCCTTCTCTGCCGCAGGGCCCGCCACCGCGGAGGAGCTTCCCTCAGTCCCTCCCCGATTCTCCACTGCCCAAACCCCGCTCTCCTCTTCCACGTCCCTGTCAAGGGGCGGTTGTTTACTCCCAAGGATTTCTGGGAGTTGTAGGCACCTCCGCTGATGCACTCATCCAGAGTAGCGAAGGCCACCGGAGCAGCCCGGGAAGCAGCCGCTCTGTGAGGCCATGAATTTTTTCCTTCAGCTGTGGGCAGAAATGGTGGCTGTGCCAGGCAGGAGGCGCCAGCGTTGGCAGATGCCCTGCAGCGTGCGCTGAAATTGTCCATTTTGGGCGCTCGGTCCACCTCGTTCCTTGGCCCGCAAGTGTGTGTGTGTTGGGTAGGTTCCCCTGTCAGAGCCCGTGAAAGGACTTCTGCCCCTCCCTGCCTTTTGCCCTGGCTGGCCACAACAAAGCCTGCCTTAGTGACATGCCCAAGACAGGCATGGCTTCCCCCATCTTGCTCTGACGCAGGCAGGATGTCTGTGGAGTGACAGCCAGCAGGTGCTGTGAAACTGCCCCCCCAAAATTGGCTTGTGACAGGGGTGACCTGCAGAATGCCTTCCTTGGTCCCCCCCTTCCTTCCTTCCTTCCTTCCTTCCTTCCTTCCTTCCTTCCTTCCTTCCTCCCTTGGTCCCCCCCACATTCCATCCTTCCTTCCTTCCTTCCTTCCTTCCTTCCTTCCTTCCTTCCTTCCTTCCTTCCTTCCTTCCTTCGTCCCCACATTCCATCCTCCCTCCCTCCCTTGGTCCCCACATTCCTTCCTTCCTTCCTTCCTTCCTTCCTTCCTTCCTTCCTTCCTTCCTTCCTTCCTTCCTTCCTTCCTTCCTTCGTCCCCACATTCCATCCTCCCTCCCTCCCTCCCTTGGTCCCCACATTCCTTCCTTCCTTCCTTCCTTCCTTCCTTCCTTCCTTCCTTCCTTTGTCCCCACATTCCTTCCTTCCTTCCTTGGTACCCACATTACATAAGAACCTAAGAAGAGCCCTGCTGGATCAGGCCAAAGGCCCATCTAGTCCAGCTTCCTGTATCTCTCAGTGGCCCCACCAAATGCCTCTGGGAGTGCATGAGACTAGATATCTGTCTCCTGATCCCACTCCCCTGCATCTGACCATTGAAGTACTCCGGTTTTAAGCCTGGAGATGACACATCCCCATCATGGTTTGTTACCTGTGATGGACTTTTCCTCCAGGAATCTGTCCAGTCCCCTTTTGAAGGCATCCAGGCCAGATGCCATCACCACATCCTGTGGCAGGGAGTTCCACAGACTAACAACACGCTGGGTGAAAAAATATTTTCTTTTGTCTGTTCTTACCCTCCCCCTCCCTCCCTTGGTCCCCACATTCCTTCCTTGGTCCACACTTTTCTTCCTTCCTTGGTCCCTCCTTTCTTCCTTCCCTCCTTTCTTGGTCCCCATTCCTTCCTTCCTTCCTTCCTTCCTTCCTTCCTTCCTTCCTTCCTTCCTTCCTTCCTTCCTTGTCTCCACCTTCCTTCCTTCCTGTGGGTGGGGCTTGCAAGGAGTCACTGGGCAGGTCTTGGGGGTTGGGGGTGGGGCTTGCATTGGGGTGGCAGGGTCGGGGAGCAGCCGGCCCCCAAAACATTCTCAGCCACCAAATCTGGCCCTCCTTGCAAAAAGTTTGGACACCCCTGATCTAAGCTGAGATCTTCAATATAACTAAATTTGCTTAGAGCCATAGAACAGACTCAGAATAATTTAAGATAGATGTTTCTTAAATCAAAGTGTGCACCAACATTATGAAAAAGAAAATAGACCGAGTTGAAATGGTAACAAAGAACAACCTGCCAGAAGAAAGACCTGGTAGAATGACAGAACACCTACAGTTCCTAGTTGAGACCACTGAGATGTATCATCAATCACTTGGACTCTGTTTTGGATAACAATATTTCCTTTTCCCAGATTTTGAGGGGCTAGTCAATACGTACACAGAGACAAGCGCCAAAATCTTAAATATTGGTACAATGCAGGCAGCACAGCACGGAGGCAGAGTTTCCTGTCACCTTGGCAGGCAATCCTGTTGAAGCCTTGGTTCACCTCTGGGAAATGGCCAGGGCAACACAATCACTCCTAAGCATCCCCTTCCATGAAGCAGAGTCAAATTGGTTCCCTGGTTTACTGGGGGAGCAAGTGGCAATGAAATGAGTGGGAGATAAATTAGAGCAACAATAGCAAAAAAACCCACAGTGAATTGGACTGAAGAAGGGCTAGAGCTTTCTGGAAGGCCTATTCCTTGGCAGTAGTAGCAATGAAGAAATCATTCTTCTCTACCAGCATCTAGAAAGAGTTATAGGACAGAGACTGCTTTGGTCAGCTTGCTGGAAAACCTGTGCTGAGCACTGGACAGGTAGAGTATGTTCCTGTTGGTTCTGCTGGACCTCTCAGTGGTTTTGATATCTTTGACAATGGCCTCTTTCTGGGTGGTCTCTTTGGGATGGGAATTGAAGGCACTATTTTACAGTTGCTTCAGTCCTTCCTGAAAGGGAGGACCCAGTAGTGCTGGAGGACTCTTGTTTGACTCCCTGGCTGATGGCCTGTGGTGTTCCTCGTGGTTCTGTTTTGTCCCCTATGCTATTTAACATCTACATGAAATTGGTGGCAGAGGTTTTCTAGAGTTTTGGGGTTCATTATCACCAGTATGTGGGTAGTTCCTGCTTGGAGCAGGGAATTGGACTTGATGGCCTTGTAGGCGGCCCCTTCCAACTTCACTGTTCTATGAATCTGTGGTTCTATCACACCCAACTCTATATATTCTTTCCATCTAAATCTGAGGAAGCTATTTCAGTTCTACTGCCTAGTAATGGATTGGATGAGAGCAACTGAACTAAAGTTTAATCCAGACAACACTGAGTTGCTTCTAGTCAGTCAAACGGTACTCTGCAGCCATGGCCATTCCCACAGCCATGGCTGCAGAGTAAGCTGGGGCTACAAACGAGCCCACTGAAACATCTTGGCACAGAGACCCAGACATAGGGTGGCTACTCTGACGCAGGAAGGGGACGAGTCATTGAGTCACCCCTCGCCCATCCCCCTCCCCCTGGGTTGGGGCAGCCAGCAAAATGGGGGAAGCTCCCCCCCCCCGTTTGCTGGGTTTGGGGGTAAACTCCTCAGTCAACCAGCAATAGAAGGCTGCTTGCTGCCACCCTCCACAGACATCTGATTTCAGCTATCTCTCAGGCTGCCTGGAGGCTGCCAGTTGATTGGGGGGGGTAGGACATTCTTCCCACAGGAATGCATTGAAAACCAATGTGATCTATTCCTCTAGAACAGATTAATTGGTTTTCAGTGCATTCCTATGAGAAATAAGTGTAACAAATAAATAAATACGTATAAGAATAATAAGTATAAGTATCATAATAAGTATAACAAACAAACAAACAAACAAACAAACAAACTGCTTTTTAAGATAAAATTTTCATAAAACGAATGGACCGTGGAATGAATTAAATTTGTCTTAGGAAGCATCACTGTACTTGTTTAAATCTTTTATATATTTGTATATTACTGATTTTAGCTTTTAAATATTGCCCTAATTATGTAAGATGCCTTTCTCCTCCTTTTGGGGAAAAAGTTGGAGTAAAATCAAATCCATCCATCAGTCATTCAGGTTTGATGGCCAAGTTTCAATGAAGGCTTGGAAGGTGTTTGCAGAGTTAAAACATGAGTACCTGCTATATTTGTTCTTGGGGATATTTCTACGGAACAAGATGATGCATGCCTCAGTTACATGCTGCATGGAGTACTGTGATGTGGCGTTCTACCAAGGCCTTCCTTAGAAAAATGTTTGGAAGCTTCATCTGGTCCTGAATGTTGCAGTGGGGCTGGGTATAGGGAGTCATATAACTCCCTTATTACAACAGTTTCCCTAGAGGCCAATTTGTTTCCAGACTCAATTTAGAATGTTGGGAGAGACCTAAAAAGCTGTGTATGGCTTTGGTCTTAGCGGTCCAAGGATTATATCAGCCCACTAGGTTTCAAGATCTAGGTTTGGAGGAGGCTCTTGTCTTGGTTCTATCATCCTCACAGGTATATTTGATGATGATTTCAGAAAAGGAGTTTTTAGTGTGGGATGTATCACCTTCTTTGCCACTTTCTTGAATGTCTGTGTCTTTTATTTTTCAAATGGTTTTAGATTTACAGTGAAACCTTGACTTACATGCTGCTTGACTTGCAGCATATTTGACTTGCAGCAAGAAGGGGCCTGTTTGACTTGAGTCGCAGGCTTTGACTTACAGCTCGGAGCCCTGGCATAAAGCACTGGAATCGGGTGGCAGCCACGACCCAGCATCGAGGCTGCCGCCTCCAAACTGCTCCTGCCTTTTTCCTCTCCTCCGGCAGCGGCAGCTTCGGCGAGGCCAGCTCCGAGCATCTGGAGCTGGTCCTCGGCCTCACCGAAGCCACCGCTGCTGCCGGAGGAAAAGAAGGGCTGGGAGCTCGGGGCTGGCCTCGCTGGTTAGACAGTCGGCTCAGTCTTGTAAAAAATCTGGCTGCAGACGTCTGGTCCACAATGGAAGCATTTTAGTTGGGGAGCTGTACAGTTGTGGGACTCTAATGGTAAGCATAGAGTTGTTCAGAACTTGGAACGTCAGGTTAAAAATAAGTAAAACTTAAATGTTAGATATTGTTGCTATGAACATTAAAAAGTGGAGGCGTATAATTTGTGGACTATAATTCCACTGTCTCTTCCTCTCTTTGAAGAGACATTTCATTTATATCCCCAGAAGGAATCTCCTATCCCAGTCAAATTTGTGTTCAATTGCTGTTTTCGGGGGGTCTTTTTCATCATCTGGAACGGATTAATCCACTTTCCCATTACTTTCTATGGGAAAAGTTCATTTGACTTAAGTCATGTTTGACTTAAGTCTAGACCTCTGGAACGGATTAATGACGTAAGTCAAGGTTCCACTGTACTGATCTTCATTTTCTTGTATTTTTAACTGCATATTTAATATTTTAATTAGTCATTCCATTATCTCTTTGTTAGTCGTTTTGGGTCCATCAATTGGGAGAAAAGCAGGTTCTAAATGAAATCAAATAAGTAAATGCTAGTTATTTGGAAGTTGTTGAATAAATTTAACCCCCTAGGAACCAGTCATTACTCAAACTATGATAAAGTTGCAGGTTTATTCTAAGACTGTATGGAATACTTTTTCATGACTGCTGAGCAGTCAAGCTCCATTTATAGATATCTCTCTATTTAAATGTTTCATGTTTCTGAGTTCAGAACTGTTTTTCTGTATTAATTGTCTGTTTCATTTCCAGTGTTAAAATGTTGAGTTATATCTTTTGAGTTAGTGAGGTCTCCTTTATTTCTTTTTCCTACTCTGTAGTTGCCACATACATAGACATTTGAGGAAAGTGGGTGTAATACTTCATAAGAAGTGGTGTACTTTTAATTGCATACATATAGTGTTTAATAGTTTTAAAACTTTTAAACTAATTTTATAGTTTCTTAAATTCTTAATCAAAACTTATAAGAAAGGTAGATGATATAAATTCAGTAAATAAAACAAAAACACATTGCTAATGCATAAAGAGTGGAATGACAATGACATACATTTATTATTTAATTAAAATAAGATGTATTAAGATTAAGTTTAAACTATAATTCATTATTTTTAATAATTATAAGTTAAAAATTATGTGTCAGCTTCAAAAATAAAAGAGCTATGATGCAAAAATATTTGCAGGTTCTCTTCTGATTTACTGTATATTTTTTCTTTTTAAAAGCAAACCACTTCAGCAGTATATTGGATAGGGACTCTTCCCATCAGGAATTGGGAACCTACAGAAGGCTCTGGAATGTTCTTCTAATTCCCAGTGGGAGGACGTTCCTGCAGAAGGAAGTAGAATGTGACTGTGTCCATAGCCAAAGGCAGCAATCAAAGACAACGTGAGAGATTTCTCTTGTGCTGTTTCCAATTATTTTCCTTTTAAAAATATTCATTTGCAGGGTTTTCCAAGATTGTTTTCTTTTTTTCTTATGGAATAAATGCTTGAGGGACCAGAGTAGCAAGCCTTTCTTGAGATGAATTGGCATTTGCCTTTAAAACTGAGGGAAGTCTGCTCATAGGAAGGAGATGGAGAAGGTGATTTACTTTTTGAATAAACAATCTTGCGCATGCCTGCTCTGAAGTAGCAGACTACAGCAATACCTTGGTTTATGAGCATAATTTGTTCCGGAAACATGTTTGTAAACCAAAACACTCTTATATCAAAGCAAATTTCCCCATGCGAAATAATGGAAACTCGGATGATTTGTTCTGAGGTCCCATAGACCACATACTGTACACACAAAATGCCAAAACTCACAAAAGAAGTTAGCTAGAAGTCTGTGTCCTCACAATGGTTTAGATCAGTTGTTCTCAACCTGTGGGTCCCTGGATGTTCCTGGACTGCAACTCCCAGAAGCCTCCACCACTCTCTGTGCTGGAAGGGGTTTCTGGGAGTTGCAGTCCAGGAACATCTGGGGACCCACAGGTTGAAAACCACTGGTTTAGATACTTGGCTGCAGAATCTGCTCTAATAACTGGATTTCACTGTGTTTTTAATGTGACTAGAAATGGTTTAAAAAATAAAAAAGAATGTTGAAAACAAATTAAATAAAAATATAAGTATAATGAAAAATAAAACCTTAACTTGCACTCCACTTTGAAAACATTCCTAGCTGGTACAAGGGTGACTTCGGTGACTTGGTGAAGTTGGATAACAGTTGAAAATAACCTATGTTCCCTCTAAGGTTCATATATGCACACTTCAACCCCCCTCTCCATGCAACTGTTGCAGCTGGTTTTGCTATGGTTGTGATGGAACCCTTGGTGGTTGTGGGAAGTTTTGCACACATGTGCACAGAAAAGAGCCTCACACAGTGGGGATGAAAATTAGAAGGCACATTGAAAATAAGTGTATTTGGACCTGCACTTGGCTAATATATTTCTCATGAACAAGATTGTGGCATGTTCGACCACAGCCAGATTAGTAAAGAAGTTGATGAACCTAGACTGCTCTAATAATAATTTATTGCTATAGTCCAGGGCTGTCCAACTTTGAACAGGCTGAGGTCTACTTTTTCCAGCCCAAACTGCCTGAGGGCTACTACATGAAAACTAAGGCTCAACATTGTTTCAAATTGAATTTTAACTGAATAAAGTTGGAGGATTCCCATTGGGGTCAGCATCAATTGGATATGATTTTATGGCACTTAAAAGAACACACTGTGCTCTCTCTCTCTCTCTCTCTCTCTCTCTCTCTCTCTCTCTCTCTCTCTCTCTCTCTCTCTCTCTCCCCCTCTCTCTCTCAGCTCTCTTACTCAGCCAGGTTGTTAGGCAGGGTGCGGCCAGGTAAGACAGCGCTGTGTGCTCTGAATACCACACCGCTCGGAGTTGCTGCGGCCGCTCAAGCAATGGCCTCCTCTGCCTCCTCCCTGGCTCTTCCTTGCCCGGACTCAGCGGGGAGGGTCCAGGTGGAGCCGCCCACAGTGCAGTGCCATGATCTCATCCCTAAACCTCTCTCACTTGAAGCTCTCTCTCTAAGCATTCTCTCTGTCTTTCTCAAAGTGTTTTCTCTCTCTCTCTCTCTCTCTCTCTCTCTAAGCGCTCTCTTGAAGTTCTCTCTCTCTCTCTCTCTCCCCCCTTACTCGGCCAAGTTGTTAAGCAGGGTGCAGTCGGATAGAACAGTGGTGTGCACTCCCAATAGAGCACCAGCAGTGGGTTGAAGTGTGCCGTGGGGCTGGGTGACCGCTCGGAGCTGCTGCGGCTGCTGGAGTGACAGTGACGCTGCCAGCGGGGCCCAGCACCAGACTTCTCTGCCTCTTCCATGGCTCCTCCTTGCCCGGGCACAGCGGGGAGGGGCCAGGTGGAGCTGCCCACTGTGCAGCACCCCAATCTCACCCCTAAGGGCCGTGCCAGCCTGGTGATGGCCCGGCTGCCCGGTTGCCTCCTTCCTGCCCCTCTCAGAGACTTTCCAAAGATGGGAGAGGCGGAAGAACTGTGTGGATCATCTGGCTTGGCAGAGGTGGAGGGGAAGAAGACGGGCTACTTTTTATCCCTTCATGGGCTACCGGTAGCCTGCGGTTGACCTTTTGTGCAGGCCTGCTGTAGTGTACTGCCCCCTGTTAGTTAAAGGTCTCTTGAACTTTGGTTTTAGGTACAGTTGAGATTTTTTTTAAAAGCATGAGCTCAGGAAATGCTCTGATTATAGAGTTCCCACAAATTGGGTCTTCTCCAGCCATATGTTAAGTACAAAGGGAAACGATAAGATTGCAGCTTGAGATTGATAAACAAATAGTCAGGGAGTACCATACTACTTTAAATCAGTTCAGATCTCTAGGGCCAGATGAACTGCATCCAAGCATATTGAAGGATTTGTCTGAAGAGATTGCAGAACCACTGTCTATTTTTTTGAAATCATGGAGAATGGGTGAAGTGCCAGAAGATTGGAGAAGAGCTCAGTTTGACTCTTACCTTCCGAAAGGGGGAACCAGAAAACTATAGACTGGTTAGCTTGACTTCAGTCCCAGGGAAAATTCTGGAGCAGATTATAATGCTCTCACTCAGAAGCCACTTTGCAAACAATCTAGTTATAACTAGAAGTCAACATGGCTTTGTCAAGAACAAATTCTGCCAGGCTAATCCTATCTGATTCCCCCCCCCCCAGGAGGATTTCCTGATAGATGGTTTGAATGCTGTAGATCAGGAGTGGGGAACCTTAAGCCCTTCAGATATTTTGGATTGCAACTCCTAGAAATCTGATGCTATATTGCCAATGATAAAGAACTATGGAAGTTGTGGTCCAAAACATCTGGAGGGTTGAAGGTTCCCCAACCCTACTGTAGATGTAATTTATCTTGACTTCAGCAAGCCTTTGACAAAGTGTTCCATTTTACTGTATTCTTATTAACAAGCTCACTAGGTGTGGGCTGGATAGAACAAATAGGTGGATCCACGGTTAGGTACAGATTTCTACTTGGAGAGTGTTTATCAGTGACTCCTCAAATTGGAGTACTCCAAAGTTCAGTACTGAGTCTAGGGCTCTTTAATATTTTTATTAATGACTTTTATTAATGATGAGGGAGTGCAAGAAATACTTCTCGCATCTGCAAATGACGCAAAATTGGTTGGAATAGCTAACACCTTGGAAGATAAGACCAGAATTCAAAAAGCTCTTTATAGGTTTGAAGACTGGGCTGAAAACAATCAAGTGAAATTTAGTAGGGGTAAGTGCAAAATTCTGAACTCCTGGTTCATTGAACTCCTTGCCTTCTGAACATGCCGGCCACAGAGTCTGGCAAAACGGCAGGAAGGAAAACTTCCAAAACACGGCCAAACAGCCTGGAAAAATCACAACAGCTATCAGATCCTGGCTGTGAAAGCCTTTGAGAAGACTGTCAGAGAAAATGTTTGAAAACTGTTTATATTATTTTATTTATTTTTATTTTATATAGCTTGTATGCCGCCCACTACCCAAAGGTAGAAATGTGGGACATAAAGTATCTGATTTTCACAATAAATACATCTGTGGTTACTAGGAGAACCCATAGATGCCATCCATTAGTAATAGCCTGTGGCACCATTGGAACCTCTACTTGAGTTTGGCAAATGGTGGCTGAATGTCAGTTTCTGTGGAACTGTGTCCTGCTGTTCACTGTAAAGGCAAAAATGTGTCTATTCCTTTTACACTCAATGACCAGCAAGGTTAGTTCATTCATTCATTCATTCATTTTTTTTCATTCTGTTACATTTATGCCTTGCCCTTCTAGTGAATAAGCACTACTTAAGTTGTTGGACTTTTTGTTTGTTTGTTTTGATGAGGGGAGAAAGTTGCATTTGTAAGGTTGAAAAATGCTAAATTTCATAATCTTTATTTCAGTAGCTTAGGCTTTGTTTTTATTTGTATTGCCATGGGCAAGTTAAAAGTACTGTATTTACTGATACTAAAGCAGTTGTAGGATGACAAAAAAGGCATGCGTCTACGTATAAAACCATCAAAAATGGCCTTGTAGAATACTATATCAACTTCTTGAAATCATGTGGGCTTGTTGAGGAATGCTTTGAAAATGATCATCTGGTCATTGCCAAGTACCAAAAGGAGACTGAGGAGCTGCAGCGCTAAACATAATCAGCAACAGGTATTTTAACAGTTTAAAAGCATACTACCGTTCCTACCAATAGTTTAACAAATTCAGAGTGCTAGGTTGAATGCATATAGAATCTCAAGTATATATGCATTGAGTGGTAAATACATTATGATGGAGACCGAAATACAGGATTGTGGTATGCCTGCACGTTTACTGAAGTACAGGAGAGCCTGGAATTACCTGTCTTGGTGTCATGGCTGTCATCTGTTTATTTCTTTGTTTTTTTTTCTTAACTACCAGTCATATCGTGTGTACTCATCAACCTAGTTTGTCAAGAACGTGCCATCTTATCTCTGCATTAACGTACAGCATGGCCATATGATTCATTGGTGGATTTTTTTTTAAAGTTGCTTAGCTTGTACCTTCTTTGTCATTTTTGGAGGGCGGGCTCCTTCTGTATCTTCTTTATAATCCCATGGACAGTTAATTTGGCATAGTTACTTTCAGAATTCAGATGCATCTGCGTCTTTTCAAATTCAGATGCATTTACATATTCTCGGTGTTGGTTAGTCCATTAATATGCAATCGCTACAGATATGAAGCAGATCTTCTACTATTACATAGTTACTGTTGAGTTATTAACAATAATCAAAGTAGCACCATTTGAAAGGGCATTGAAATGGAACAAGAATGTATGTCAACAGTTCTGAGTTTCTTCCAAAAGCTGAGACTGGAATGAGCCAGCACAATAATACTATACATGCCTATTTAGAAATAAAACACAAATACAGTGGTACCTTTACTTACGAGTTTAATAAGTTCCGAATGCATGCTCATAAGATGAACAATTCATAAGTAGAGCAGCCTTAATTAATATAAAAAAATAAAAAATGTAAATAGAGCAGACTGCATGTAAAATTTGTAATTCAGCAGTTAAAACGCCAACGGTTTTCCGCTCTTAAGTCGAATTGCTCATAAGTAGAGGTTCCACTGTAATTACTTGGGATTTATTTTCATAAGTGTAGCTAATTTACACTTGTTAGAATAGAATTCTGTAGTGACATTGCTAAATTCAGGGTACTGTATTGTAGAACTCAGCTAGTGTTGGCAGAAAATCTGCTTCTTGCCTCAGTTTTGTTTCCCAGATTCCAGGTTATAGTCCCAGCTTCCCATTTTGTTTTGATCAGCTGCTTGTTTTCTTTCGTTTTGATCAATATTTGATTTGATTTATATGCTGTCCATCTAACCAATAGTCACTTTGGGCGGTTTACAAACGATCACAAGAAATTAAAGCAACATAATCAAAACACAGTTTACTTAATTAAATTTATTAAACAAATATTAATCAGATCAAAATTGGCAGCAATTGAGTAAGAGATTGATAGTTAGCAAATTCATAAATTGGCAGGTGTTGAAAAGCCTGGTGAAATAGACATGTTTTTAAAGAGTTTCTTAAAATATGCCAAGGAAGGGACCAGGCAAATTTCACTTGACAGTTCATTCATTCCAGAGGTAGAGCGCAACTGCTGAGGAGGCCCACTTCCTTGTTCTCTCCTGGGCCTTCAGCAGTCCAGCGTTGGAGGAATGGGGGGGGGCAGTTCTGCCATGTAATGAGGTCCCTTAGGGCTTTGAGGAATACTTGAAACTTGAAACTTGACACAGAAACATGCAGGTAGGCAGCACAGGTCAGCCAGGATCAGGAAAATGTGCTGGTATTTATTTATTCCCCGAGAGCCATATTCTGAAACTGTTGAAGCTTCTATATCAGTCACGGGGCAGCCAGACATACGAATGCGTGGCAGCAATCTACTGAGATTGCCAGAGCATGAGTCAGCGTGGCAAGGGGTCTGGTATCAAGGTAGGGAGACAGCTGAGCAATCTGCCTAAGGTGGAAATAGGGGGACTGGACAGTATCTGGGATTCCACAGACAGTGCTGGGTCCAGAAGGAGGCCCATGCCCAAACTGCAAATCCCATCCTTAATTGGGGAGAGTGGTCTCCTCCATTTGCATGTAACTTCTCCATTATTTTTCTTGTGTCATAATAAATTCTCTCTTCAATTCCAAATTTTTCAGCACTTATATTCCACTAATTTACATTTTTCTGAGAAAAAATATTGATTGCCCTTTGCAATTTGACCATTTCCCATAATAAGTATTCTTTTTAGCTGCACCTAACTCAAGGCTCAGTGTCTTTTAATGTTTGAAAAACTGAGTCATTGCTGCTAGCACGGTGTGTTATATCTGCTGAAAGTTGTCCTCTTCTCTACTCCTGTTCCAGTGTTAAGGGCTAATGTTAGTTTCTTTTTATTTCTGTATACAACACTGTGCAAAAGACTTAGACCACCCTTAGATTTGTTGCTTTGCAATGGTGTAAGGGTCATATATAATTGTTTCTCAGTCTTTTATTAGGATACAAACAGAAAACACAGTATTTGTATGCAGTATTAAAAAACAGAAAAAATGGGGGGGGGGGAACAGGTGCTGTAGGCTAAAGCCCACAGGGTTGCCACTTTCTCAAAAGTCAGGGAAAGGGAAATTGGCCTGAAATCAGGGAAATTGTGATTAAAATATATAATTTCTGATTTGATTATTACTGCAGTTTCAAAACTATAAGCTTTATTATATATGGCTTCAAAGAAACCATTTTAGGTAGAACATTTATTTAATTTTTAGTGTACCTTTAAAACAAAAACAAAAATGTTATTTCATTTGTTAACATTCAGAGTTTACTTGAATTGAATTTTGTATCTTGGTGTAATTTTTGGTGCAACATCTGCAAAACAGATGTTGGCGCAGTTAATGTTGAAAGAAGCTGATATTAAATCTCTTACTTTGACAAATATTTTTGCAGTTGAAACTTGTGCAGTTGTAGAATGGAACATTTCATTAAGCCTTGCATTAACGCAACATGACCTATTCATTTTTTAACTTGTGGTTTTATTTGAATGGTGGTCAAGGGAAATGACAAATGAAATTTTAGTGGCAACCCTGTATTTAGTGTGACCTCCCTGTACACTTGAGCAATATCAGTCACCCGTCTCTTGTAAACCTAAATATGGAATGGAAACCTAATTACTGTCATTGCTAACACTTCCATTTGTCCTACTATTTCATGTCAAAACGACTGCAGTGAAGAAAAAAATCTATTACATCAGGTTTGTGCCAGACATGCTTGAGCATTACATGCACATCTTGTATAAGTTTAATTCATTGCAAACTTGCTAATAAGTCCGACTTGCAGTCACATCATTCCATTCACATTATTCTTTTACATCACCAGGAC
Organism: Phrynocephalus forsythii; assembly: GCA_029282475.1. Lineage (NCBI taxonomy): Eukaryota > Metazoa > Chordata > Lepidosauria > Squamata > Agamidae > Phrynocephalus > Phrynocephalus forsythii. The sequence continues at coordinate 5,936,559 of JAPFRF010000011.1, forward strand.
CACTCCAAAAGGCAAATAAGTGAACAAACTGGGTACTGTAAATACAGTATGTTCACATTATTACAGGCATACCCAAACTTCGGCCCTCCTGATGTTTTGGACCACAACTCCCAGAATTCCAAGCCTGTATATCCAATGGCAAAGGACTGTGGGAGTTGTGGTCTAAAACATCCGGAGGGCCAAAGTTTGGACATGCCTGCATTATTACAAAGAAATTTGGAGAATCGGGAGAGGTCAAGGGTAAAAAAAAAAGGACTAGAGGACCAAAAAAATCTTTAAAAATCTGATGAGAAGCTTTCAGAGTTTCTTCTATGAGAGAACAGAGGAACCCCAGGCAAGGATTTATCAGGTTTATTGAGATGCCAAGTTTACATTTTTACAGTCCAAGGAAGCTTGATCAGGAATGGTCTTTGGGGAAGGGCAGCAGCTGAGAAACTACTTTTTAAGAAGGGAAAGAAAGTGAACAGCTAAGATATGCTAAAGCTCATGTAGATCGGAATGAAGTTCAGTGGAAAAGAGCACCATGGAATGCTGAAAGTTTTAGAATGTTGGGCCCCATTGTTCACAAGATGTGAGAAGAATTGGAAAGAGATGGAAGGATGAGTGCTTGTGGCCTTCAGTGAAACATGGTGGAGGGTCTGGCCAGGTTTGGGGCTGCATTTCTGTCAGTGGTGTTGGTTATAGAGTATTTGTATCGATGGGATCATGAATGGTGACAAGTATAGACAGGTTTTAATCCAACATGCTATTCCTTTTGGAAAGTGTCTGATTGCGAATGATTTTATTTTTCAGCATGAGAGCGATCACACGACTAATGCACAGTGCTAAAGCACACTGCTATTGCAGTGAAATCATATTTGGAGCAAAAAGCAGCTGATAAAATACTGTCATGGATTGGTTTCCATAGAGTCCAAATCTGAATATTAAAAGGCAGCCCAAATCTAAAGGAGAACTCTGGGAAGTGCCAAAAGATGCACTTTTGAAGTAGTCTTCTCGTATGATATACAGTGGACCCTTGTATAACAAATGGTTTGTATAACATAAATTTTGTACAACATAAAAAATTCCGGAGATAGGGGAAATTTGCTTAACAGAATCACCTATGGGGCAAATCTGTACAACATAAAAATGGGATTTCTCTGTTTTCAGTGTATCCCTATGGGAAATTTGTATAAAGGAAAATTTGCTTAATATAATTTCATTTGGAACGAATTAATTCCTTTATACAAGGTGCCACTGTACCAGAAGATCATTTCAGAAAACGTTAGGACTATCTCCCCCAAAGAGTTCACAATGTGTCAAGTGCCAAGTGCTAAATACTGACTTTTTTTCTGAAGAAGCCATTTTCTCCTGAAACTTGGGTTTTTCTAAAAGTTTTGTGTACATATTTCCCATATTTCCTGTGTGTATCTTAATGGAGAGACCAAAAATAAATAGAAGTGGTCATTAAACTTTGTGAAAACAACAAAGCTTCTGGTGGCCTAAAACTTTTGCAAGGGACTGTGTACAGTATATACATTTCTGACTGAAATTTGTTATGACTTTCTGTGAGAAATAGAAATAAAAAAATAAGAAATACAGTGGACCCTTGTATAACAAACAGCTTATATAACATAAAATCTGTACAACATAAATTCCGGAGATAGGGGAAATTTGCTTAACATAATTGCCTATGGGGAAAATCCATACAACATAAAAATGTGATTACTCCATTTTCAATGCATTCCTATGGGAATTTGTATAAAGGAAAATTTGCTTAACATAATTTAATTTGGATTGAATTAATTCCTTTATACAAGGTACCACTGTACTTCCATTTTTATAATAGCATCCCTTCTCAACTATGCTTAGTTTTCTGTAAAACCTAGATTGTGTCTTGTTAGCCAAAAAGAAAACCCTATGATATTGCATATATTTTGTTTTGTAGTTTGATACTGTTATTCATTCAAACCCAAGTTTTTGATGATAACGTTTTGGATTATCCTGGGTTGCCTTTCTAGAGGCTTTATCGAATGTTCGTGATTTGTTTTTGAGAGCTACAATGGATGATTTCAGGTTTTGGAATACAGTAGTAGCTGTGCTTACTAAGACCAGCATTCTCTTCTCCTAGTGGAAAACAAATGCTCAAGGGAAGCCAACAAGCAAGATGTGGACATTATAGTGTCCTATTGTTTGTGGTTCCCAGTACCTGGTATTGAGAAACAGATGGTCAGTACGAAAAAATGCAGCTTTTAGTCACAATGACTTTATATCACCTCCAGTAATTAGACTTTATTCTCCACGAATACCAGTCTAACCTACTGGGCAAGCTGCTGAAGTTGGGATCACTGCATATTTTGGTGTTGAGTTTCATAGTTTGGAAGTGGGATGTTATATCTATCTTGAATTTCCTGCTATAGTACTTAGTGTCATTGGATGATACTAACACTACAAGAGGAGCAAACCTTTCTACATCATTTTTATCCTTCAAAATTATATGCAGCAAAATCATATTTTCTCAACCTCAGTGTTGTAGCATTTCCTTAGAATTACAGCAACATCTTCATAATTGCTCACCAGTTTCCAGTTTCTTTCTGGCTCTGCAGTTTTCTTTTTGAGGAAAGGTGACTAGAACTGTACATGTACAAAACATGATCACACTGCAGACTTGTATAAATCCAATTGATATTAGCAGTTTTATTTTTAATAACGCCTAATGATTCCCAATATGGAGTTTTCCCTTCTCACGGTTGCTATACACCATTGTTTTACACCATTGTTTTAACTACCTTTTGGCAGTGCCCCTTCTGAGGACACTGCCTCCTCAGACCTCCTCAGAATGTATGTAAAGTTGGATTTTATAATTTTAAGAAGCATGATGTGTTTGTTGCAGCGAAGGCAACCATATATAATGCATCTAATAGCTTACTATGGGACCTCTGCCTACGTTGCACAACTTGGAGATACAACCTGTGCTTGCATTCTTGCACACACACACACACACACACACACACACACACACACACACACACACACACACACACACACATGTTTGTGATAGCAGTAGTTCTTCCCTGTCTTGCTCATAACAAGGTTTTAAGATGTTTGATTAATCCCCATGAAACAGACTTTTCCTATTCATAAAGCAGGAATTAATCTTATTGTTGTTCTTGACTGCTTTCTGGGACAGATGTCAACATGTTATTAAGTGCTTCTGATTGATAGCATTCCTCAACACCTTCTGAACCTGGGCTTACCTTTCAGAAAAAAGTGTGTGTGCATTGTGCCAATTGAGTGTGGACTGGTGATACCACATCTTGTGGCTTCATCCAGAATACCACTCTGATTTTGGATAACTGCACATGTGCTTCAACACTGAGAGCAACAATTTTTCCTCAGGACAGTGACAGGGCTCAGACGGAGACATTTTTCTGTGAAGATAGATGCTCATTTTAAAAAGTGTCTATCTTAGAGGCAGACTAACTAGGTTACATTACTTGCAGAATTGCTGTTATGAAATCCTATGCTTGTAAATTGATGTACTAAGGCTCCCATGTTTGCCAGTTATTAGCAATAATCACTTCCAGTTCATTGGTGTTATCTTCTACTGAGATTCATACCTTTTGCTTGTATTGTCATTTATTTCCTTGTGAGTCAACTACACAATACTTTAAACAGTTATGACATTTGTGTTCTGAAGTTCAAGTGGAATTGCCACATCCTTGAGCCTACGATCATTTACAAGTTTGATCATATTGTGATTAAAAATGGTATTTCAAGTTACAGTTAGTGCTTTATGTGCCAGAACCCTCTGTGTAGAGGCATGACCTACTTTCCCTCTCTTTCATCATGACAATGTGGTAGCCTAGCCAGGTAAGTTGGTCATCTTAAAGATAGTATCTAGAGCTTATCCCATTTCTTTCTTACATGACAATCAAGATTGAGTCCCATTTATATAGCTTAAATATTTGGTGGACACTCAGAGTCATCAGGTGTCTCTTCAGAATGTATTTCATTAACTTCTTTCTTTTGTAACCTGACAACACTTGGCTGCACTCACTTCACACAGGCAATCCCATCAAAGCAGAAAGAATTTACGGTAAAGGTTGTCTTAGGACACTTGCCTGTTAGGCAAATAGAGCTTTCCGCACTTTGACATGCCTGTTTTGCCTTAAGAACCAATGCCGAGCTTCTATGGGTGTTTTGGGGATTTTTCAGATGGGCTGCAGCAGTGCCTTTAGCTTCAGAAATAAATCTATGTAACTTCTTGTAGGCAGAAGAGGTATGCAGAGAAGGTTGTGCAAGTAAGCTGAAACAGGATGTATGGATGACGAACAAGGAGAAGAAAAGAGAAACCGACAAAAAGGATTGCAGGAAACAAGTACAAATCAGTTATAACAGTTGTTCCCAGCTATTTTGAAAAATACAAGGCAGCATTTACCATAGTCTTAGTTGTAAAGAATCGATGTGGAAGCTCTATAATTTCTCTTATAGATACAATATTAAGTTAGGGACCAAGTGTCAGTTCTCTAGCAGAAGGGATGGTTCTCCCTTTTAAGGACAGGATTTATATGTGGTTATTTAGTGATCTATTGAAGTTGTTCTGGAGGTTAGTTTTATTGGAAATAATAATGTGCTGAGAGGTTGATTATGACTTACCCTTCCTAGGTTTTCATAGGTATAAAATAGAGATGGACATGAAATGAATTTTTAATTTGTTTCGTTATTTGTTCCGTTATGGAACGGAACAAATAACGAATGGACTCATCAAAGAAAAATGAAATTAAATGGAAATTTCTGTTTTGTTCACTTCATATTTCGTTTTCCCATTAGAATGCATTGAAGCAATGCATTCCTGTGGGGAAAAGCAGGCAGGTCCCCTCCCCAACGTGGGAGAAATCGCAGGCTTTTTTTTCTGCCGAAGCCACCACCGATCAGCTGGAGCGTGGGGCTTTGGCAGGGGAAAAAGTTGTAAAAGCCTGCCCTTTCCCCCACCCGATCAGGGTGTGATTGGGTGGGGGATTAAAAAAAATGCCGATCTAGCCTGTGGGGTAGCTGGTTGGTGCAAGAGTAAAAAAATAATTTTAAAAATGTGCAGCCCTGGCCCGTCGGCCAGCAGGGTGGTGTGTCAGACAAAAAATAATTTTAAAAGTGCCAACCTGGCCCACGGGACAGAGTAAAAAAAAGGGGGGGTGACCTGGCTGGCGCACAAGGGCGAAAAAAAAAGTGCCGACCTTGCCCATGGGCTGGCTGGTCAGCATAAGAGTCAACAAAGGAAAAATAAAAAATAAAAATATGTGCTGATCAGCGTGTGTAAAAAAAAAAGGCAGACGAAATGAAACTAAATGCAAAATGAATTTAAAAAAAAAACATTTCGTAAGAATCAAAAACAAATGGGTGGGGGAGAAACGAAAAACGAAACTAAATTCCATTGATTGACAAAGAGCCAAAGGGCTGCCCGTTCTTCAAGTGTGCCTCAGGAAGACACCTGTGAGCGCCTGTGTCACGGCAGCAGGTGCCAAAAGCACTCTCACTGGGCAGTTCCACGAGGTGCCAGGGGTGGAAGCCGCACGGCGAGCTTTCATCTCCACCACTAACCCACTCCACTCTGGGCACATTGGTGTTTGGGGGGTGGGGGTTGAAGGCTTTTGCCCCTGGCGCCCCACCACCCCTGTTGCCACTGTCACCTCTGAATAAGAGTGTTTGATCTTATAAGCGGATTTCTGTATTTCTGTATCTGCACATTTTTGTCCATGGGATGGCCCGGAACCAATCCCACACAGATTGCAGGGTCATACTCTAGTGTCAGGAACCTAGTCTTAGAAATGTTGACTGAAAGCACTCAGGGTTTGCTTTTTGTAATTGAGAAATACTTCAAATATGCCTTATAAAATTTTATGTCAATTCCCTGGAGATATATGGAAAAATATCCACCTCTCTAGAAGACCGCTATTCTGTTACAGTAATCCCCCCGTTCTGGCAATGGAAACCACTTCTGGGGCCTCCAACAGGCCCAGAAAGCCTGCTGGAGGCCCGCTTGGGGCAGGGCCAGGCCTGGGGTAAGTGCAGGAGGCTCCTAACAGGTCCACACTGCTTGCCCCAGGAGCCCTTGACCACAGTATATGAACTGCTGTATAGCGAGGGACGACTGTATTTTCTTTAAAGCAAGTCTCTCTTTTTTTCAATCGTCAAAGAAAACATGTCTTTTGGCTATGTTGATATATTTTTAATTGCCCTGTTCCAGTGTTGATGAATTTGTGGTATGGGTACCAAAGGTGGCACTTGGAGCCCTTTCTGTGGGCACCCGACATCACCCATTCACAGCCACCTATATTCAGGTTAAACTGCTGTAGTGGCACATTGCGAAAAATGAGTGGGTTTTGAATCATAGAATCATAGAATCATAGAGTTGGAAGAGACCTCAAGGGCCATCTAGTCCAACCCCCTGCCATGCAGGACCCCCATCACAATATTTCTGACAGATGGCCATCCAGCCTCTGCTTAAAAACCTCCAAAGAAGGAGACTCCACCACCCTTCGTGGCAGCATATTCCACTGCCGAACAGCTCTAACTGTCATGAAGTTCTTCCTAATGTTCAAATGGAATCTCTTTTCCTGTAGTTTGAAACCATTGCCCCGAGTCCTAGTCTCTGAAGCCATGGAAAACAAACCTGCTCCCTCTTCAATATGACATCCTTTCAAATATTTAAACATAGCTATCATATCCCCCTCAGCCTTCTTTTTGAAAGGCTAAACATTCCCAGTTCCCTAAGCCGTTCCTCATAAGACATTTCTTCCAGACCCTCAACCATCTTGGTCGCCCTCCTCTGCACCTGCTCGAGGTTGTCAACATCCTTTTTAAATTGAGGCGCACAGAACTGGACACAGTACTCCAGGTGGGGTCTGACCAGAGCAGAATAGAGTGGTACTATCACATCCCTTGATCTAGACACTATGGTTCTGTTTATGCAACCAAGAATTGTAATGGCTTTCCTGGCTGCCACATCACACTTCTGACTCATGTTCAATTTGTGGTCCACTAAGACTCCCAAATCCCTTTCACAGGTACTATTCTCCAGCCATGTATCCCCCATCCTATATCTGTGCAATTCATTTTTTTTTACCTAGATGTAGCACCCTACATTTCCCTCTGTTGAAATCCATTCCATTGCCTTTGGCCCAGCACTCTAATCTGTCAAGGTCTTTTTGAATTTTCATCCCATCCTCTAAGGAATTAGCAACCCCTCCCAATTTGGTATCATCTGCAAATTTAATTAGCATACTCTCTATTCCTTCCTCCAAGTCATTAATAAAGATATTGAACAGTACTGGACCCAGAACAGAACCCTGGGGCACCCCACTGGTCACAGCTCTCCAAGCTGAAGAGAGGCCATTTATGGTCACCCTTTGGGTGCGATCAGTCAACCAATTACAAATCCACCTAACTATGGCACTATCAATCCCACTTTCTACTAACTTCTTAGCAAGAATATCATGGGGAACCTTATCAAAGGCCTTACTAAAGTCCAGATAAACAATATCCACAGCATTCCCTTCATCCACCAGGCCTGTAATTCTATCAAAGAAAGAGATCAAATTAGTCTGGCATGACTTGTTTCTAAGAAACCCGTGTTGACTTCTTGTAATGACAGCATTGTTTGTTAAATAATTGCAGACTGACTGTTTAATAATCTGCTCTAGGATCTTTCCAGGAATTGAAGTCAAGCTGACTGGCCGGTAATTATTAGGGTCCTTTCCCCCCCTTTTTAAAGATGGGGACAACATTAGCCCTCCTCCAATCGATGGGGACTTCCCCTGTTCTCCAGGACTTCTCAAAGATTATTGCCAATGGTTCTGAAATTACTTCCGCCAGTTCTTTTAATATCCTTGGGTGTAATTCATCTGGCCCAGGAGACTTAAATTCATTTAATGTTTCCAGGTGTTCCTGTACCAGCTCTCTACCTATTCTGTGTTGCAGTTCCCATCCTACCTCATCTAGTCTTTGTCCCAGTGGATCTCTTTCTTCCTTTTTGGAGAAAACAGAGGCAAAGAAGGTGTGAGTAGTTCTGCCTTTTCCTTGTCTCCTGTTAGTAATTGGTTATTATTGCCATGCAGAGAACCTATCATTTCCTTATTTTTCCTTTTGCTGCAGACATAACTGAAGAAACCCTTTTTATTATCTTTAATGTCTCTGGCAAGTCTAAGTTCGTTTTTCGCTTTAGCTTTTTTTTACCATCCCCCTGCATATATTAGCTGTTTGCTTATATTCCTCTTTGGTGCATTTCCCATTTTTCCATTCCTTGTACTTGTTTTTCTTTATAGTTAGCTGAGCTGAAAGTTCTTTAGTAAACCATTGTGGTTTCTTTAGACCTCTCCCATTTTTTTCTTGTTGGGACAGTTTTAAATTGTGCTTTTAATATCTCGCTTTTAAGGAACTCCCATCCATCTTGGACTCCCTTCTCTTTCAGTGTGTTGGTCCATGGAATCACAGCCAATAATTCCCTAAGTTTACAAAAATTGGCTTTCTTAAAGTCCAGGATTCTTGTCTGACTATGCTTAGCTTCACCTTCCAACTGTATAACAAATTCTAAGAGGGCATGGTCACTCTTACCTAATGATCCCACCACTTCGACCCCATTTATAAGGTCCTCCTTATTGGTTAAGACCAGATCTAAAATGGTTTTGCCTCTTGTTGCCTCCTCTACCTTCTGGACCATGAAATTGTCTGCAAGGGCAGTAAGGAATTTGTTAGACCTTGTATTCTTAGCTGAGTTGGACTGCCAGCATATATCAGGATAGTTAAAATCTCCCATTAGTACTACATCTCTCCCTTTTGACTGTGTGGCCATCTGCTCACAGAAGGCATCATCCCACTCTTCCAGCTGGCTTGGGGGTCTATAATATACCCCCACAGTGACATCCCTCCTAGTTTTTTCACCCCTGATTTTCACCCAAATACTCTCAACATGGTTCCTCTGCTGTTTATCTTGTATTTCCTCAGCAGTATAAATCTCCTTAATATATAAAGCTACACCTCCTCCTTTCTTACTCAGCCTGTTCCTTTGAAACAGGTTATACCCTCTAAAGACTACATTCCAATCATGTGTCTCATCCCACCATGTTTCAGTGATGCCAATTATGTCATATCTATTTTGCTGTATTAGGAGTTCCAGCTCCTCTTGTTTGTTCCCCATGCTCTGTGCATTGGTGTAGAGACATTTGAGGCTGTGTGTGCTTCTTACATGTCCTTTGCTTAATGTGTTTTTCCTTGCACTCATGATCTGCACTACTTCTTGTCCTGCTCCTTTTGCAACATTTGGGCAAATCTCCACACCCCCTTCTGGATCTCTACCGTTAAGAGAATTTTCTCCCTCCCCCTGCAAACTCAGTTTAAAGCTCTCCTTATTAAATCTGCAATCCTCTTGGCAAAAAGATTCCTACCAGCAGTGGTGAGATGCACCCCATCCTGGCCCAATATTCCATCTGAATGAAAAAGCAAACCATGGTCCAAGAATCCAAATCGTTCCTGCCGGCACCATCTCCGAAGCCAATTGTTCACCTCCTCAAAAAGTTTCACCATCACTGCCCTATACTATCCAAATTGTGTATCTCCTTTCCTGGTCCATAAACCTGCAACAGCACATCTACTTTGCAAAGTTCTTGCTGATAGGGTGGTTCCACACATTCTTAGTGTGAATGATTGCTGTTTCTCACTTTTGAACTGCTTTTGGGATCCCTGAATGTGTACAGTAGTTTGTGATTCTAGTTTAGATGCCAAAATCATAGTGATCAGACTTTCCACTTAGTGGAATTTTGGCATGATATGCATCTTTATCTTTAGCTGTCTCTTCACACACCCCAGAAATCAGGAAATCCAGTGCCAAAAAGATCTCCGCTGAGGGCCATGTTATAGGTGCAAGGGGATACCAGGTGGTAAGGATTATTTACAGTGTTTTGGGGAAATAGTTGAAGCGTAGATCATGACTCAGTTGAACCAAATAAACAAGGATGTCTACACATTACAGTGGTACCTCTACTTACGCGCGGCTCTACTTACAAGCAATTCAACTTAAGAGTGGAAAACCATTGGCGTTTCAACTGCTGCCTTACAAATTTTAGATGTGGTCTGCTCTACTTACATTTTTTATTTTTTTTATTTTATTTTATTTTTTAGATATGGCTGCTCTGCTTATGAGTTGTTTGACTTATGAAAATGTATTTGGAATGGATTAAACTCATAAGAAGAGGTACCACTGTAGTTTATAGAGACCTTTGGTGGGTGGCATATAAGTTGTAAAAAAATAAAAAAAATAAAATACTCTACTGTCTTGTGAGTGGATGAATAGCTAGAATTATTATCTATCTTTCAATATGAATATAGATGCTAAAAACCCATTTCCCATTATATTATTTTCTGCATGGGCAATATACCAGATTTTACCTTTCTGTGATGTTGATTCACCCCTGCTAACTGTAACTCTTTGGGCTTTTTATATTTCAGGAGACAAAGATGGCAGCAAAGTGACCACAGTGGTAGCTACCCCTGGACAGGGTCCAGACAGGCCTCAAGAAGTTAGTTATACAGACACCAAAGTGATTGGAAATGGATCTTTTGGTGTTGTGTATCAAGCCAAACTTTGTGATTCTGGAGAACTGGTTGCTATTAAAAAGGTTCTTCAAGACAAGAGATTTAAGGTGAGAAAAAATAGAAACATCTTTCATCCTGACCTCTGTCCTTCTGTGTCACTGCTTGTTGATTCCGTTTTTCTAGTGTGTATGTGTACACATTGCTATTTCACTGATACATTTTTAATTTTGTGCCAGTAAGTAGGAAGGTAAAGTTTGGATTTTAAAAAAATAAGTGTAATACTGTGTGTTTTTTAATTGTGTGGCTCACTTGTTATCATATATGACCAGACTAGCCATTGTGTAATGTTTAATGAGAGACAATTTTGTTATTGCCTCTATAGGAGGAAAAAACGCTATAGGGATTATGCCTTTCCCCCTCTTTTTGGTAGCCTGAAGCTCACTGGCTCCCAAGCTTTCTTTCTTTTTACAAAGCAGGCTTAAATACCAATATTCTTTGTGAATGGTTATGTTTTCCTTAAATGTGCAGCTTTCTAATTGGAAGAAATAGCTCAGCTAAATGCTCTGAATATTATTGTTGAGTTCTACTTCATTTATTTATGAGAAGGCATTTTCAGTTTTTCTCTTTATTTTAGGTTATTCGTAAAGACATTGATTTGGATTTGAATGTTCCTACCTATATTGCAAAAGGCAAGGAGATGTGCAGAAGAAGAAGCAGAAATGTACAATAATTATGTATCAGTCAGTCTGCCTATGGTTTGAGGATGGATGAATCAAATTATGGTCTCCATTTTGGTTCATGTTAGGATAAACCAGTGGTTCTTCTTCGTGGACTCTGTGAATATACACAATGGGTCTTCGCGCCTGCGCGCCTGAGTTACTGGTCTTTCCAAAGCTCAAGGCGTATAAGCCCCTCCCCTCCATGCGCATGCTCACCCTTCTCTCGCCTTGCTGACTCAGTCCCTTTTTGCCGCTGCTGAGCGAGGTCACATATCTCCGAGCTCCTGCAAAAATAAGGAAAGTGGAACCGTTTAATTCAATTTGAATTTTTATTATTTTGTTCATTTTCCTCCCAAGTTTCCCCCCCTCCAAAGTTCTTAGTTAAATTTTTTCTCTCTGGGCGCCCACCCCTAGGGCGGAGGGGTGGATAACCCGCCCCCCGTAGTTGCGGGCGCGCCAGCGTTTTATGGCCATGGCAGCACTTTTTAAACAGTGTGAGCCCTGTTCAAAGAGAATTCCTTTGGCCGACGGTCACAGTTTGTGCCTATATTGCCTTGGTGAGGCTCACCAAACGGCCATTTGTCCACATTGCTAAAAGCTCACCAAGCCGGCCCTTAAACACTGCCTGGAACAGTTAAGGGCATATCTCTGGGAAAAATCCCTCAAACCGATGGAAACCCATTCGGAAGCATCAATGCCCTCCACTTCCTCAAAATCAAAGTCTTCAAACAAAGACAAGACAAAGGAAAAAAGGAAGAAAAAACACCTCCAGCAAGCTCCAATTCCGGAGAAAAGATCAAAGGACTTGGCGTTGGATGTGCGAATAACGGTGGCGGCGCCGAAACCACCCGCACTCGTTTCATCCGAGTCGCGCGGCGTAGAGGGGGTTCTGAGCTCAGTGCAGGATGGCGCCCAATCTCCTGATGTCAGGAATGAACAATGGTCCCATGCCTTCGAAAATCAGGCGACGGGTACCCGCAAACCCCCTCATAGCCCTATGATATTATCGGGCTTACCGCCAGGCCAACTTGTCCATGACACGGACATGGCCACTCTCAGCTATAACCCGTTATCACACCTACAAAATCTGTAAGCTGCAGCCACCACTTCTGCTCTTCAGCACTCAGACTTGGAAGAGCATGGGATGGAACCACCCAGACGCCTGGGTGGGGAAGGTTCACCCACCATGAGACCAGCCTTACAGGACAAAGTGGTCCATGATGTCGGGCAACAACCTAAGGGGCAGCACCCGCAGGCATCCCCGACTAGAGGCAGGAAACGGGCAAGGGCAGAAACCCATGATGCCCCCTCCTCCTCCTCGCCCTCCCCTAGACGTCATAACACACGACGTCGACAGGGCAAGCGTCACAGACGTCATGAGTCATCTGCCTCATCTTCTTCTACAGGGCGTCATAAGGGCAAACGCCAGGCCAAGAAGAAGCGACGTCATGCGCGTATGGTGTCTACATCATCCGACACAGACTCCTCTACCACGTCTTCTTCCGCCTCACCTAAACGTAGAAGGCGTACTACGAAGCCAAAAGTTCAGCGCCCCCTGGCGCCTAACAATGATACCATCCCAGCTGTAGGCTTCGTTTTTCAGTACCCGCAGGTACCTTCCAACGTCACACCACAATCAGTGACTCTTCGGGTACCACAAGCCCAGTTGCCAGATTCACCAGCCACCATGGATCATCCAATAACGGAGGATTCCGACACGGGAGCAGCATCACAATCCTCCCATGGGTCCACTGTCTCAAATTCAAAACACTCTGAGACCGATATACAGGAAAAACCATCTTCCACATCTATAGAGGATTTTAAAAACTATACACAGATGGTACATAAGATTGCACAGGTCATGGGACTCCAAGTGCAACTTCCAGCAGCCAGCGATGCGTGTAAGTTCTTCGGCCACTTACACAAAACTAGGGCACCTCCGTTGAGGATGGGATTCATCCCTTCTATGCTTGACAAAGCCAAAGAAGCCTGGGCCAAACCTTCTTCCAACCCCTTGATGCCAAGGAGGATTGACAGCCTTTACAAAACACATGGTGATGGCACAGACGTCCTCATGCAGCACCCCCTACCCAACTCGGTGATAGTGGATGCTACACAAAACAGGGGGAAGTCACATTCCAATACTACCCCGAGCAATAAAGAAGCTCAGAAGTTGGATCTCATTGGCAGGCCTCATTATTCCCTGGCCTCATTCTCTTTGAGAGCGCTCAACTATTTATGTGCCATGGAGGCTTACACACGCCACCTCCTACTGACCTTTCCGGAATTCATTCAACATCTTCCGGAAGAACAAAAGGCTAAGGCACAGGCTTCATACGCTGAGGTTCTGTCACTCATAGACTACCAGATGATAACCTCCCTCCACATCATGGATGCAGCCTCTAAACAGTTGACAACGGCCATACACCTTCGCCGTCATGCCTGGCTCAGAACTGCCAACATCACAGATGATGCCAGAAACCGTATAGAGGACTCTTCTTTCGATGGAGAAGGTCTTTTTGCTACCTCCACCGATGCATCACTGGATAATATCCAAAAAATGAGAAAAGCGGCCAAATCTTACACCTATCAGGGGAACTCTTCCCAGTCATCCTCCAGACCTCCAGGGTCATCCTGGAGAAGACAATATACTCTGTCCCAGAACAGGTCCCAGGGACGGTACAGGCCGCAATATCAACAGACTCCATATCAACGCCAGGCACCACAGACGAGACACCGGCAACAACAACAACCCAGGAGTTTTGACCGCAAAGAAAAGCAGTCGGCCTGACCCGGCTCTTCGACACCAAGACATCGGCTCAACCCATTCCTACCGACCTGGCAAAGCATCATGACAGATGCATGGGTATTGTCAATTATCGAAAGGGGTTACCGAATCCAATTCCATCATCGACCCCCATTGGGGAGAGTCATCTCCACGCCTCCCTCACAAGTCTTAAGGGAGGAAGTTGCAGCTCTAATGCAAAAACAAGCCATAGAGCTAGTGTCATCAGGAGATCAATTAGGTTTCTACTCTCGATACTTCATGATACCCCAAAAGGACGAAGGCATTCGCCCTATTCTAGACCTTCGAAAGCCAAACACCTTTATTCGAAAAAAGAAATTTTGTCTGGCCACATTAGACACCATCATACCCATGCTACAAAAAGGAGACTGGTTCGTGGTACTTGATCTACAAGATGCATACTTCCATCTCTCCATAGCCCCCCAAGACCGGAAATATCTCCGTTTCTGCATGGGAGGCTCCACTTACCAATTCAAAGCCCTGCCCTTTGGTCTCTCCTCCGCCCCGCAGGTGTTTACAAAGTGCATGGCACCTGTGGCGGCCTGCCTCAGGCTCCAGGGAGTCCAGATCTTCCTATATTTAGACGACTGGCTCCTGGTTGCGCCTACACAACAGAAGGTAGAGAAAGACAGAGACCTCACCATAGAGCTCCTGACATCCTTGGGACTTCAACTCAACATAAAGAAGTCCACCCTCTCTCCATGCCAGTCAGTGCAATACATAGGAGCACTCCTGAACGCCCAAAAGGCAGAGGCATACGCTGAAGCCTTTTCAAACCTACACCAAGGTGTCGGCACTTCAAGCCCAACGCCTTCTAGGTCTGATGGCCTCCACGACAGCCATCCTACCCCATGCCAGACTCTGCATGAGACCACTGCAGGCATGGCTGTTGACCAGATTTCGCCCCCATTGCGACAACCCCGTGAAACGGCTCAGGGTCATCTCCTCCCTTTTCATCAGTCTGAGGTGGTGGAAGTCCTCCCGCAACCTCAAAGTGGGACGACCCTTTCAGCAACGCTACCCATCCATCCAGGTAACGATGGATGCCAGTACCACCGGCTGGGGTGCCACATGCACCCACCTCTCTATCCACCATCGGTGGACACCCAAGGAGAAACTCCACCACATCAACTACCTGGAGCTCCTAGCTATCTTCAAAGCCCTCAAAGCCTTCGAGCTCCTCCTTGCTCACAGGATGGTTCAAGTAACAACCGACAATACCACGGCACTCTACTACTTGAACAAACAAGGAGGCACCCACTCAAAATCTCTATTGCACCTCACCCTCAAACACTGGAGGTGGTGTATCAACAAGGACATTCACCCGATAGCTATACCCACGACAACCACGAGTGGAGCCTATCAAAACCAGTGTTCCACATCCTCTGCACCAGATGGGGAACCCCAATCATAGACATGTTTGCATCACAAACCAACGCCAAGTGCAGCATGTACTGCTCCAGAGCAGGGATGGGCGAACACTCCCAAGGAGACGCCTTTGCCACCAATTGGCCCCAGGGTCTCCTCTACGCTTTCCCACCAATTCCTCTCATTCAGAGAACCCTAATGAAGATCAGACATCACAGAGCCCACGTCATACTTATCGCACCGTGGTGGCCGAGGCAGCCATGGTTCCAGGCCCTACAAACAATGGCGACCGACACCATCAGGCTGCCATCAACACCAGATCTCCTGACACAGCACCAGGGTCAGGTCAGACACCCAGATGTACTGACTCTCCAGATGACGGCATGGTACATCAGCTAACCATTGCAGAGGTGCTCACAAACTCCAGAAAGAAGTCTACAAACAAACTATATGCACACAAGTGAGCATCTTTTCTACACTTCACTCGAGTCAACTCTCAACCCTCGAGTCCAACCAATATCCAGGTCCTACTGGAATTCCTCCTCTTACTCTTCAACCGGGGACTCTCCTTATCCACCTTGAGAGTCTACACTGCAGCCATTGTAGCTCACCAACCACCTGAGTCAGAGGCTGCAGCCCTGTTTACACACCCCAAACTGAAGAGGTTTCTAAGAGGCATCGCTAACCTCCGTCCACAACACAGAGCCTTCACACCACAATGGTCTCTGTCCTTGGTGCTTAACTCTTTAACCAAACTGCCATCCGAACCCATGGCTACTACATCTCTCTACCTGCTTACTTTAAAAACAGCATTCCTAGTGGCAATTACTTCCGCCAGAAGAGCATCAGAGCTCACTGCTCTCAGAGCGGATCCTCCATTCCTAAAATTCCATCATGACAGAGTGGAACTCTGTCCAGACATCACCTTCTTACCTAAGATAGTGTCTTCGTTCCATCTGTCTCAGCCACTTATTCTCCCAACCTTCTTCCCGAACCCGACTACTCACCTGGAGAGGACGCTCCACTCACTTGATGTTAAAAGAGCGCTCCTCTACTACACCTCCAGGACAGCCCCTGTACGAAAAACTCACAGGCTTTTCATCAGAACCTCCGAACGATCTCGAGGTCACCAAGTTTGTCCCCAATCCATCTCCCGATGGATCACCACAACCATCAAGATGGCATATGAAAATGCGCATGTCTCCATATCTGTCACACCTCGGGCACACTCCACAAGAGCAGTAGCATCTTCCACTGCCTTCATGAAAGGAGTGTCCCTGGAAGACATATGTAAAGTGGCAACCTGGTCTCGACCGTCCACGTTCCTGAAACACTACAGGCTAGATGTCAGGACACAGAGATCAGCCGCATTTGGCAAGGCAGTTTTGACAACTGTACTACCATGACTACCCTCCACCGGTAAATCAGCTTGCCAGTCACCCATTGTGTGGATTCACAGAGTCCAAGAAGAAGAAATGCAGGTTACTTACCTGTAAGTTAAGTTCTTCGAGTGGACATCTGTGAATACACACCACCCACCCGCCTCCCCTCTCTCCGTCATGGCTCTTGGACTCTATATGGGTCAGTGGCGGACCAGAGGGGAACTGAGTCAGCAAGGCGGGAGAAGGGTGAGCATGCGCATGGAGGGGAGGGGCTTATATGCCTTGAGCTTTGGAAAGACCGGTAACTCAGGCGCGCAGGCGTGAAGACCCATTGTGTGGATTCACAGAGGTCCACTCGAAGAACTTAACTTACAGGTAAGTAACCTGCATTTCTCAACCTGTGGGTCCCCAGATGTTCCTGGACTGCAACTCCCAGAAATCTTCATCACTAGCAGAGCTGGCCAGGATTTATGGGAGTTGCACCCCTGGAACATTTGGGGACCCATAGGTTGAGAACCACCTTCAACCATAGCTCTTTGGCCCTAGATTCAGAATTGTAAAGCTGGAAAGTTCACCCCTCTGCTGAGACAGGAAATCCACAACTCAAGTGTCCCTGACAGATGGCCACATAATCTCTGTTTAAAATATTCCAACAGAAAAGAGTCACAAGCTCTTCAAGGAACTCTGTTGCACGAGCAGCTCAAGAAATTCTTCCAAACATTCAGGCTAAATATCTCTTTCTATAAACTCATTCTGCTGCTTTGGGGCCTACCCTCAAGAGCCTCAGAAAACAAGATGGTTCTTCCACATGACAGCCCTTCAGATATTTGAGAATAGCTATCATATAACCTTTCATGTTTTCTCTTTTCCTAGTTAAACTCAGCTATGGTAGGTTTCCAGAGATAAAGCACAGATATTGTATGTAGTCTTTCAATTAACAGTGGAGATTCCCCTCCTTCTCCTAGCTGGGCACATACAACAAGCCCTGTAGTGTCCTTCACTTAATCTCTTTCTAACCACCATGGACCCTTTTTTTCTTTTTACTTATTCCTGACCATGATATATGACCAATATTTCCTTAATCTTCCTCAACTCAGCCCTCCTAAGATCCAGAGTGTTCAAGTGTAGAGGAATACCTTGTTTACATATGTTCACAAGCTTCTTCTCATTATGAACCCCAGGGACTCTGAGTGCAACAATAAACTGGGAGCTGCTTGCTTCTTTCCCAGCCAAGCCAGTGACTGCCTCCCTCTAACCCAGGGGTGCCCAAATGTTTTGTAAGGAGGGCCAGATTTGGTGGCTGAAAATCTGTCAGGGGCTGGTTGCTCCCCGACCATGCCATCCCACTGCAAGCCCCACCCACTGACCCATAAGCCCCACCCACTGACCCCTTGCAACCCTACCTGCAGGAAGGAAGACGGGGACCAAGGGGGGGGAGGAAGGTGGAAAACAAGAGAGGAAGGAAGGAAGGTAGGGAACAAGGAAGGGAGGGAGGTGGGGACCAAGGGAGGGAGGAAGGAAGGAAAAAGGCGGGGACCAAGGGAGGGAGGAAAGAAGGAAGGTGGGGACCAAAGGAAGCACAGGGAGCCGTGGCCACAGGTTGCCCCTTGGAAGAGGCGATCTATGCGTCCTTGCACCCCCCCAAGCTCCCCAGCAATGGTGACGGCTCTCCCACCAGCCCACCCCAGAGCTCCTTGGCGGTGGCAAAGGCCAGTGGGCCTGCCCACCCCCACATTCCCCTGCGGTGCCGGTGGCGGCAGACCGCCCATCCGCCCAAGCTTCCCAGCGGTGCCGGTGGTGCGGGCCCGCCCGATCACAGCCCTGCACGTGCACCCAACCTCACAATGTTCCCGGCTATGCCAGTGGTGGCACCCCACCTGTGCACCGCCCTGCGCCCGACCTGCCCAGCCCCACAAGGGTGCTGGTGGTGGTGGCCCGCCCCCTCGCCTGCCCACCCAGCCCCACAAGCTTCTGCTCACCAGCTGGCCGGCCCACCCAGCCCCTCAAGCTTCCCAGCGGTGTCAATGTTGGCAGAATATATTTTTAAAAAAAATAACATGGGGTGAAGGAGGGGGAGGGAGGGGCGGGCCAGCCAGCCACGGGCCACTCAGAATGGCCTGATGGGTCGGATTTGGCCCCCGAGCCAGACTTTGGGCAGGCCTGCTCTAACCACTTTGCTCATTTTAGCTGTAGTCCCTCTTCTAGCACGATGTGCTTTGGAGCAAGGCATATGGCTGCAGCCATGCAAACACACCAACTGCCCTGGAACAATCCATCTGAGGCCTCACTCCTATGAGTCTTTTCTACCAGTCCCACATCAAATGCCCATATTTGCTTATATTCACAAATTCCTGATTCTAGGGACTATGGTTGTGAGGTTATTTTTGATAGTGTTGGAAGTGCCTTTTGGCTGCTGTGATAGTGATGGAATTTTCCCAGCAGTGTTGTGAGCCCAGTACGTGTAGCTGGTCAAACTGTGTGTATGATTTTTTTCTTTGGACAGGAGGGTGAAGGTCTTGAAAAGGGACTTAACCAATTATATGAGATCAGTTTCTTGTGAGATTTATGCTTTTAGAACCTGTTCCTGCTGGCCTACATCAGTTTTATAGACTCCAGAAGGCTTTGAGATATTTCCCCAGAAAATATGGTTGGCATTGCCATTAAAGCCTGGTCAATTTACGCAATAAGTAGAAACCCTCTTCTCTTTGTTCTTTTCCTGTCTTGTGGTATAGAGTCCATTCAGCTCCTTAGTATGCAGTACATGCAAACCAAGAATGAAGCTAGATGGGAGATGGCACCTCCATTCAAACCATCATCTCTGTTTTGTCACCTTCATTCAATCCGCATTCAAACCAAACAATAACACATTCTAATACATAATACATACCATCCATTGGTCAGAATGAGCCTAAGAAAAAATAAGAGGAAGAAAGATCTTAAATGTAAGAACCTCAGTTCCATTTCACTCACCATCAATTCACTTGCCCCACAACAGGTTGTCTCTTTTCAACATCTCCTATGCAAACAAACCAAGAGATACCCCCATCTTGGTGGAAATAATCCTTCTGGCACCATCATAATTTCACGAATGTGAGTTAAAGTTGACCCACATGTGACATCACTATGATCCTGCTTGCAAGACTAAATTGTTAAGGTGCATTGCAAATCTTGGTTGTACACACCCAACAGAAACAGAACATAGCATTGGAACAACAGACTCCACCATACTGTGAGGATCAACACTCTTAGTAAGGGGTCATTAACCTCACATTGTCAGAGTCAATGTAGTAAATACTTATCACTTTCCTCTGATGGAAGACACACCTGCTCCAGATCAAGATCCAGGGGCTTGTCCCCAAAGTTTTTACGTTTGTACCACTTGAGAACACCATGGTACTAGAGACTGGCCTCTAGGTAATAGGGGGTATGGTACTAGCCTACCCCGTATTACCAGTGAATACACTACTTGCCCTCATGGTGTATCAGACAGCTCAGACAGAACATTCATGCAGTTCAGCATGCAATGGATTTGTACCACTGAGCCAGTTGCCTTGGTTGTCTGATTGTAGACATGCATGATTAAAATGCACATGATAACCGAAATGAAAGCAGGACAAATAATAATGATTTCCCCTTTGCAAGTGAAAGCTTTTTAGTAAGCAGAAAAATGACACACCCTTTTATCCTGCCAAGGGAAGTCAAAACAGGTGTTTGTTCTTTTGTCAGAACTCTGCAAGTTCAAGTACTATACAAGCAGAAGGGCTGTCCTAAGCCTTTTCCATATTATTCACAACATTCCAGGAAAAGCATCAGCACTAAAGAGGTATTTATGTGGGTGACTAAAGGGTGAATAAAACAAATTAGATCCAGTGCTTGCCAGCAAGTGCAGTGTTGTGTCCCTCATCTAAGGTGCTGATATTTTATTTATATTAGAAGAAATCTGCCCCATCCAATCCCAAAATATGCCTCAACAAATGTCACATCGTGGTGATCTCTTGGCTATCTCATGTGAAAATCATGAATGTACAAGAGTATCTGTTCTTTTTATTCATGTTTTTATTCCATGGCACTGCTGGTAACTCTTAAGCTGTCATTTTGTTATGCAGTCTATAGTTAACAGGGTAAATGTTCATCAGGCAGTGTTCTTGAATAGGTCCAGTCTAATTATGCTGCAAATTAAAGAGGGACTGTTTTAATTCTACCTATCAGTTTTTACAAAGACTGACACTATTCTTACACACATCATTTATTTATACGTTCTTTGTCTGTAGTGTTTGAGCAATAGTGCTAGCCAATTAGCAACTTAAGAATGTCATTCCTGTGTTGAGGAACCATTGTCTCTTAGTCTGTATCCTCACTTGGACATGACTCATAAACTTTGGAATAAATATAGAGGACATATATTTGCACTCCTTATCTCAGATCTTACCTAGTTTTGCTACTACAGTCGTCTCCCGCTATATTATGGTTCATATACTGCTGTCCTAGTATATCACGGGACCGCAGTATACGACAGTCAAGGCCCCCTGGGGCAAGCTGCGTGGGCCTATTTGGGGCCTCCTGCACTTACCCCAGGCCTGGCGCTGCCCGTAACGGGCCTCCGACGGGCTTCCTGGACCTGTCAGAGGTCTGCTTGGGGCAGTGCTAGGCCTGGGGTAAGTGCAGGAGGCCCCACACAGGTGCCCCAGTGTCGACCTGACCCAGCATCCACATAACGCAAATTTTCCTTTATCACAGGTTGGGTTGGGTCAGGTCCCTAACCCCCCCCCCCCGGGAATAAACAGGGCATTACTTTAGCGTACAAATGGTGTAACTTTTAGATATTACCAGTTGCATACTGAGTTGGGGCAGTTTGCCTTCAAAGGTTACCCTATGTGCATAGTTATGTAAGAGGATTTTGGCCCTTGTGTCTGACAAAGCAGATTTGATTTATGAAAGCTTGCTCTGAAATAAATCTGTTGGTCTTTAAAGAGATGCAGTCTTTCCCCCCCATTTGTCCCCATTGTTTTTGCCATCATAGTATTTTTTTTGTTACTGAAAGTGCAATATAATTTAGATCACTCTGTACACTATGTTGTGTATGGTACAATGATCTGTGATTGCGAATACAGCTGCAAATTCCCAGTGATAAGAAAAATGCTATCCTAGTGTGTTTTTTTCAGGGAAGGGGAATTAAACATGGAACGTTTGAAGCATATCAACTACTTAATTCTTTGGAAGCATATAATTTCACTTTACTGCTTTTACAGCATTAAATGCTTGGGCTTATTACTTGAGTACAGTATTTACTAAATTAACAGAGAAATTTTAAATACATTGATTTAGAAAAAAAAATGCTTAATGTGGCCCTCTCCCAGGTAAAGTGTATGTAGGTTTGCAGCCACAAATATATAACTACCTTAAAGTTTTGTACAAGCAAAACTGCGAAGAAACTAATGCGAGATGCAAACTTCTACATCTTATCCTGTTTTGGTTTTTGTCATCTGCGAACTAGGATAAAATATTACTTATAAACATTGCTCTATGCTTGTTTCATGACAATTACAGCAGACTAATGCAGAAATATGTTTTGAGTCTGAACTTGTGAGCACTCTGCATATCTGCAGGAGATACATAGGAAGTAACATGTTTGCATACAATAGATATTGGTGTAGAAATTTTCATCGTACCTCCTTGTAATGAGCAAATCTTTAAAAAAACATTTTTGACAGAGCAAATATTTCATAGATTTTAAAGAATTCTTCCAGATTCCCTAAAACATGTTTTAAATAACATTTCTGATGAAGTTAAAGGCCATGTAAAAAAGAGAGATCAAGAAATATATGATCAGCTGATTACACCTAAAAAATAGCATGGAGTGTGCTTAGAAGTCCCTGCCCTATTTCTGCACCCCAGCAGAATGTCTCTTAAGGTCTTACCATCTTTCACCGAATGCACTGATCCGTTCTGCTAGAGACCTTTGTACTGTACGTTTAACTTCCAGCGAGTTCCAGATGTGGGAGGTGTGGCTTGCATGCATCTTCACATCCCCACCCCCTTTTTGATTCTACCCATGTGCAGATATACTGCCTAAATGGTCTGACCCAGGCAGGAGTCAAAGCAACAAGAATGTTGTCCCACCTAATGAATCGGTCTTTTTCAAAGCCTTGTTAATACATTGTTCATCCTCATCATCCTCATCCTCATCAAACTGCAGAGCTGGAAGGGACCTTATGGACTGTCAGGTCGATGAGCCACAGTGGGGAATTGAATTCCTAACCTCTGGCTCTGAAGCCAGATAGCTAATCCACCGAGTTAACCAGCATTTGTGTTCTGAACATATTTGGGGCATATGTTTAGCTCTGCTCTCCACAGGCATCATGTTCTTCACTGCTTCAGTGACCAGTCTGAAGAGGACAGGTCCCCCAAAATGTCCAAGGCTCTTGCTTGCTTGTAGAGCCTACATGTGAGTAGGAAACTCTTCCCTTCAGGCTGGAATCATGAAGAACATAACCGTGTTTGGGGGAGGGGCACTCAGTACACCTTTTTAAGCATGCTCAGAGCATTGGCTTGAATAATGGTTGACTAATACTGTGGTCATATGCTTTTTGTAGTCCCAGCATGACTTATCGGCTGTATCAATCAGTTGGAGGTGACTTGGTTTGTAAAAGTTTATACCATGGACTATACCAGAAACCAGTTGTTTCTATGATGCATTATGTCTTGTTTTCACTCACAGATTTTGCCTACCCTTTTGTCTCTGATCCTTAATATATTCATATGTCTCTTCCCTGCATCTTTTCATCTTGGAAGGAATTTTCAAGTCATAATGGGACAGATGCTGTCTATATCTATAGGATAGATGTCATTGGTTACTCCATGGTCCATGCATTGCTTGGTCATGCTGTTTTCTCCCCCATTGCCAGCCTTCTTCCTTTGTTTACATCAAAAATAAGGAGGATGGTGGTTGCAATTACAGTACTTGACCTGGTACTGTAAAGCCACCTGTCTGAGATGTAGGAAACTGTTTCCACAATTCTCTGATGTCTGTAGTCCTTGTTCCATGACTTGTGAGTCAGGGGCAGAGTCTGAAGGCTTTGGAGACTAGGAAGACAATGGGGGCAGTGATGGTGCTACTGTTGATGCTTCCTTGCCTGCTTTGCAGAGATTATTGCTCTACCAAAACTGCTTCAGAAGAAGGAGCTTAAATTTGTGACAGATCAATACCCGGTATTCTGTAGTGAAGAAAGGAGAATGCCTTGTCTGCTTTGTTTGAGGTTCATCTGGCACAGGAGATTCAAGGTGATCTCACTGAAGTGCTTTCTTTGCTGAATAGTTGTGCTTGATTTGCTGCTCTGAGTCTCCCAGGATGCTTGAAGTTGCCTATCTTTAGGCATGGACATATCTTCAGATCTAGAAGACTCATTCTCCTACCAGGAAGTAAGGAGGAATTAGCTATATGTCAATGAAAAACAAAGTTTTCTCCTTTAAGTGTTGTATGTTGACTGATTCTCCGTGTACTTACGTGTCTGGTTTGACTTCCTTGGTATAGATAAAAGATAATTTATGTAAACCTGATTCATCTTGCTCCCTTTGTCATTAAGTACTCAGCTCAGCTACATGCAGGTTCTTAATATTATGTTTACTTAATGATGTTAGCTCTGTAGAATGACTTCTGCTGATTATCTCTTTTGTTTATGAAGCTCAGGACTGAATGCCAGTCCTTACAGTTAACGCAAAAAACTGTTTTATCCCCTGCTGATTTTGACCATTTGCCCTCTGACAAAGAAATGACCAGGGTATAACTTTAATGGTAGGCTTATTGTAACTGTGAGAGACAGCATAACAACAAAAAACCCTCAAAAACCCAGTGCCAAAAACTCAGATATGGATTTGCATTGCAGTAAGGGAAATAATTATTCAAGCCCCTATTAACCAGCAAGAGTTCTGGCTCCCAGGTGTCTTTTTACTACATGCAGCTATATGCAGGTAAAAAGAGCTGAGATGAGGAGCACCCTCTTTAAGGGAGTTCTCTTAATCACCGCTTGTTACATTACCTGCATAAAAGACACCTGCCCATAGAAGCAAGCAGACTCCAAACCAGATGTTTTGGACCAGATGTTATTTGAAGATCTTCAAAGAGGAGTGGGACAACATCCCTCCTGAGATGTGTGCAAACCTGGTGGCCAACTACAGGAAACGTCTGACCTCTGGGATTGCCAACAAGGGTTTTGCCACCAAGTACTAAGACAACTTCTGCTGAGAGGGGCTTGAATAATTATTTCCCTCACTACAATGCAAATCCATATCTGACTTTTGGGCTCTGTTTTTTTTTTTTTTTGAGGGGTTTTTTATGTTATGCTATCTCTCACAGTTACAATAAACCTACCATTAAAGTTATAGCCTGGTCATTTCTTTGTCAGAGGGCAAACGGTCAAAATCAGCAGGGGATAAAATGCTTATTTCCGTAACTGCATGCATTCATTATCTGTCAAGGAGGGAGAGGCAGCAAAAGGCCTGGAATAAGTCTCAGGGTTTATGGAAACTGGTAGTACTCCCTAGAGATGTAAAATTAACCCCAAAACAGCTCAGTAAGGAGTCAGTGTGCTAAATAGCCATGGAATACTCACTGGTGTCAGAAAGATTATGGAGATGGATAATCAAGTAGGTGAGGGAAGTGAGTGAGTAGCAGTAGTACATGAATACTGCATTATTGAGCCTACTTGTGCAATATTTAAGCAGCAGTACTGAAGCCAAAACTCTGCTCATGATCTGGGTTCATTCTCTGGTAGCTGGCTTGAGGTTCATTCAGCCTTTAATCCTTCCAATGTCAGTAAACTGAGTACCCAGCTTGCTGGGTAAGCAATATGTAGCCTGCAATCTGTAAACTGCCCAGGCAACACTTTAAGTACTATGGGGTGATATATAAGCAGTACACTTTGCTAGTGGCAGGCAGGTGGCACTTGTTGTAGGAAGAATTCAGTTTTTCATGTTTCACCTAGAATACATGAAACACTGGTCTATCAAGATGTGTATTGTAGCTTTAGTAAGTAAGCTGTGTGAAAGGACAGGAAAAGTAGAATAACTAGTTTGCTTCCTGAGCTGATATTGATCTTACTATGTGTATTTCATTGTCTATCAAATGTATATTAATATATTAAAAAATTAAAAGTAGTAGGAAGCATTTTTTCTGCTAGTATTTTTGATTTCTAAGCTGTATCAAAAAGTCTGTTGCTTATAGACAAAGTATACTTTCCTTTTAGATCTCTAATATATGAATTTGTGTTAAATGCTCTTTCTGAGATTGTTCAAGGTCTGTAGGAGTACAGAATGAGATAATTTTCCTGATGAGTTTACTGTATTACGCCAATAATTTGATTCCTTATTCAGAAGAATTCATTTTCTGATTTGCAGTGGAAAGAAAAACAGAATTCTAGCAAGATGTATATTAAAACTTTAATAATAGTTTGGACTTGCCCATCTGCCCACAAACTAGAAAATATGGTGACCATTGTTTATCTTCTGAAACAAGAGAATTTACATCACAAAGAAAGTTTCCCTTCCTGTGATAATTCTAGTTCTGTCCACTGCTTAGCCTTATCATTGAAGCATAAAGTGATGTGTGCTGTGCCATGGTTACTATGGTTTTTATTAGCTTCCTAGAAAACAAAATATAGGTTAGTATTACACAGCCATTCTTTGGTTCTTGAATCCTTGAGCATTTCATCTTCTTTCAAATATATTTAGCTTACTGCATGTACTATTTCTTGTCTCAGTTCTGAGTCACGTTAATGTCCAATAGGAGAATTTGCAGTGCAGGAGAAATAGATGCACACCTCTGCATTTCCAGGGTATCCAGGAGATTGTGGACTCCACCAGCATGAGTCACTTTCTCTGGGATTGCATTCTTCCAGTTAGACAGGATAGATAGAATAGTGACTCATACAGAAACTTGAAGCAAATGGTTTCCTCTCAATATGATGCCTTCCCTTTAAAATAAAGTACACATTATCAGGTATAAGAATGAGGTGTTTCACTTTGAATTCAGGAATAAGTGTGCTTCAACTTCCAGAAGTTTGAGAAATGTGACTGCACATTGGCGATCTTATGTATAATAAACAACTGAGTTAACAGCTGAAATCTTACTCCTTTGCATGGTAAATAAATTAAATTACACCTAAAGTGGGCCCATTTGAATGAGTAGAGCTCAGGGAGAGGTTATCTGATCACATTCCCACTCATTTGGTGAGCCTATTTTAGTGTGACTTACTATTCTAAATAAGCCCACTGTGTTCAGTTCAGATCCTAAATGCCTTTGAGTGCTGACTCCTAACAGAGCACAGTTGAGGAGTACAGTACAACCGCTGTATCTGCAGAGGATCAGATCTGGGATCCCCTGCGGATAGTGAAATCCGCAGATAAAAGCAAACACTCTTATCCGAGGAGAATGGTGGCAGTAGGGGGGAATAAAGGGGCAAGAATGGTGGCCTCAAGGAGGGAATAAAACAACCACCCCAATGTCCACCACCCTCCTCCTAGCCGCCACTGCCGCCACTGCCTCTGCCACGGGTCAGCCAGCCACCCTTCAGAGGGGTGGAGTGGGGACTCACCCGGCTGGCCAACCAGCCTTTGAACTTCCTGGTTGGGTCCCAGGCAGAGGAATGGAAGTTTTGAACTTCCCACTCAAACTTCTGATCTGCAGCCCGGGACCTGAGTGGGAAATTCAAAGTCCTCACCTCACACTTCTGGAGAGTGCCTGGCCCGGCAGTAGGAAGAAGAAAAATGCCACTGGGTCAGGTACTCTTCAGAGGGGTGGAGGTGAGGACTTTGAATTTCCTACTCAGGTCCTGGGTGACATATCAGTCCCTACTGGGAAATTCAAAGTCCTCACCTCACCCCTCTGGAGAGTGCCTTGCCCGGTGGTAGGGGGAAAGAAATCCAAAGCCAGCCTCTGGATATGACGCTGAGCACGGACACTCAACTTCTTCAGTCAGCCATGGTGAGTGGAACCTGCCCTATTTATTAATCCACTGTATGGTCTTGGCCATAGTGCTGCAGCTCATTTTCACGGACTTGGCAGTCTGCTCATAGTCTAGAACATCTTTATGTAGAGCAGCAGTCTGTTTTTTCAGATCCTCAGATAGTTTATTACAATGAGGTACCATGTGGAACTTGGAAGTGACTAGTATGAGAGTGAGAGTGATATCAGCTGCTTCCCCTTCATACCTGAGACCGTGTGACACTAACAGGTTTCATGACACCAGGGAGGGAAAATGGCTACTTGGGCCCAATTTGAACATTGTCACTTAGGGGTGTACTCCCTTTTGTTGACAGCGGTTTAGACATTAATGGCTGTGTGTTGCGTTATTTTGAGGGGACAGTACATTTACACTGTTACACAAGCTACATACTCATTGCTTTACATTGTAGCCAAGGGTCATTTTTTCAGTGTTATCACATGAAAAGATACACTGAAATATTTATGAAATGAGGGGGTGTACTCAGTTCTGTGATATAATGTATATATTAGTTGACTTTTCCCAGTTATGTTCAAGGTAGCAGAGTAAAGGAAAGGACATCCATAGAAAGACAAATAAAAGCCCAAAAGCTAACAGGGATTATGGAGGGAAGAGACCTGCAAAGTTCATGCAGTGTTGGTATTTGTGCCTGAGTGTAAATTTGCATATACATGCAGCAAGTGCAACCTAGTGGCACTGTTTGAAAAATAAGTGAGAGATTTGGAATAACAGTTAGCCATACTTAAGGCTATCATGGAGGATGAAGTATACATTGATAGAACTCTTGAGCAGCAGCAGTCAATGGAGCCATTGGAGGTGGGGATGCAATAGAGGAAGGCACAGGAGCAGAACACTGAGGAAAGGAAAAACTGTAGAAGAAGCATTAGGAAAGGAGTCACAGTTAAGAACAAAAGAAGGAGAAAGCTATTGTCACCGGTGGAACTGCAAAACCACTTTTAGATTCTTGACGAGGAGCCTTGTGGGCAGCAGGAAGACGAAGTCAAACAATAGACTTTGAAAGAATCTTTGAGAGGGCCTGAAACTCAACCAAGCAAAGTCACTGAACCCACTCCCGACAAAAAGATGAAATGTATTTATAATAAGAAACACCCTGCTATGTGGAATTGAAACTGAAGTATACCAGGAAGATCATTGGACACACCAGGTATCCTGTCTTGCTTACAAAACCCACATATACATACCCCTTCCTTCTCATCTATCTGGGAACAAGCAACACAGCCAAGAGCAACTTTGAAGAGATCACATCAGACTTTGAAGCTCTGGGAAGAAAATGGAAGGACTTGGAAGCCAAGATAGTTTTCTCATTCATCCTCTCAGTCAGTACTTGTAAGAGAAAGGGTAAATACATTGGGTGAATTACTGGCTACGAAAGTGTTGTTGTGAGGAATTAGGGTTTGTGATTTTGTGCTAAGCTTAGTCAAAGATGGACTGCTAGCAAGAGATGGGTTGCATCTCACAAGGATTGGGAAGAATGTGCTTGGTCACAGAATGAAGAGCTTCTTCAGGACGGCTTTAAACTACATGGGAAGGGGCAGGGAGAAACAAGTACAGGGGTAAAGATTGATGAAGTCTGCTCAGTAAAACAAATGGATCCAGTTGGAGTCAGTAATAACATTAACATTAATAATCATAATCATAAAAATGTTCAAAAAATCAGGCAACTCTCATAATCTCTGGTGTCTATATACAAATGATTTCCATCCACGAGTTCTCAAGGAACTTAAAGATGAAATTGCTGATGACCTAGCCAAAATGTATAATCTTTGCCTCAAATCCGGTGTTGTGCCTAATGACTGGAAGGTAGTGAATCTTCAAAAAGGGATCCAGAGTTGATCCAGGAAATTACTGACATGTCAGTTTGACATATGTTCCAGGTAAAGTGATGGAAACCATTCTAAATGATAAAATTAATAGGCACATAGATGAGCAGGTGCTGCTGAAGGAGAGCCAACATGGCTTCTGTAAGGGAAGATCATGCCTCACTAATATGTTGGAATTTTTTGAGAGTGTCAACAAGCTTGTGGATAAGGGAGATCCAGTTGACATTGTTTATCTGGACTTTCAGAAGGCTTTTGATAAGGTCCTGCACCAAAGGCACTTGAATAAACTTGCCAGTCATGGAATAAAGGGACAGGTCTTGTCCTGGATCAGCAACTGGCTAAGGGGCAGGAAACAGAGGGTAGCACTTAATGGACACTTCTCCAAGTGGAGAAAGGTAAAGAGTGGGGTCCCCAAGGGACCCCTGCTTTTCAACCTCTTCATAAATGATCTAGAACAGGCATGTCCAAAGTTCAGCCCTCCAGATGTTTTGGACCACAACTCCCACAGTCCTTTGTCATTGGGAATCTAAGCTTAGAATTCTGGGAGATGTGGTCCAAAACATCAGGAGGGCCGAAGTTTGGACATGCCTGAACTAGAAGTAGGAGTAAATAGCAAGGTAGCCAGAATTGCCAATGGCACTAAATTATACAGGGTAATAAAAACTGAGAGAGATTGTGAGGAGCTCCAGAGGGATCTCTTGACACTGGGAGAGTGGGCAAACCAGTGGCAAATGAGCTTCAACATTAGTAAATGCAGAGTGTTGCAATGTTGGGGCAAAAAGAAAAAAACAATTACATTTATAAATTGATGGAGTCTAAAATCTCTGCAACAAACCAGAAAAGGGACCTTGGTGTCCTGATTGACAGCTCAATGAAGATGTCAACCCATTTTGCCGCAGCAGTGGAAAAAGCAAACTCAATGCTAGGGATCATTAGGAAGGGTATAGAAAATAAGCCAAGCAAGTGTCATTTTGCCTCTTTATAAATCTATGGTGAGGCCCCATCTGGAGTATTGTGTACAATTCTGGTCACCATACCTCCAGAAGGATATTATGGAAATGGAAAAAGTGCAGAGGATGGCAACCAGAATGATTAGGGGATTGGAACACCTTCCTTACCATCTGAGGCTGCAACGTCTGGGTCTCTTCACTCTTGAATGATGGCGCCTTAGAGGTGACCTGATTGAAATTTATAAAATCATACATAATGTGGATCAGGAAAAAACGTTTTCCCTATTGCACAGCACTAGAACTAGGGGGGCACTCCATGAAACTTCTGGGTGCTGGATCTCAAACAAATAAGAGGAAGTACTTTTTCACCCAGAGGATCACTGGTGTGTGGAACTCCCTGCCAGAAGAAGTGGTGACAGTTGTCAGCCTTGACATTTTAAAGAAAGGATTAGACATGTTCATGGAGAACAAGGGTATCAGTGGCTATCATTATGGAATGCCTAAGCACAACCTCCAGGTTGGAGAGATAGGCAGGATATCTCCCAATGTCATTTGCAGGTAATCATAAGCAGTTGAAGATATCTGCTTGGGAATACCCTGAAGCAAATGGTGAGCCACTCTGTGAGACAGAATGCTGGACTGGATGTGCTGTGGCCTGTTCCAGCAAGGCTGTTCTTATGATCTTAAGTTCCAGGAGTATGGGAAACAAGCAATAATAACTGGAAATCTTAGTTCAGGATGATAAATACAGTACCCCTCCTGCCCTTTCGTGGTTCATATACTGCGGTCCCAGTCAATTGCGGGAACACAGTATATGAAAAAAAGCCCCCTGGGGTAAGCTGGAGAGGTCTGTATCATGCCTCCTGTACTTACCCCAGGCATGCCCCTGCCCCTAATGGGCTTCTGACGGCCTTCCCGGGCCCATCACAGGCCCCAAAAGTGCTTCTCGCTGAACCGGAAGTGACTTCCAGATTTCTGTTAAGCGCTTTTGGGCCCTCTGAGGGCCCAGAAACTTACCAGCGCTCACTTACTCCTGTTGAAAAGTTTCCTTTTCTCAATTGTGAATTCTTTGCCCCTGATCATCCTTGTCACCCTCCTCTGACCTTGTTCCAATTTGTCAGCATCCTTCTTGATGTACAATGTCCAGAACTGGATGAGGCGTAACCTGTGCTAAATGCAGGGAAACTGGTACCACACAGTCACCCCCACCCCCAAAAAAGAGAGAGGGAGTTCCCCAACCCAAAGACCCCAGGGGCCCCCACATGCAGGATCTCAAGATGGGCTTGATCTTGGAATTATGGTAGATCACAAGCTGAATATGAACCAACAGTGTGATGTGGCTACCAAAAAAGATGATTTAGGCTTCTTTAATAGCAATATAGTCTGCCAATCCTGTAAGGAGAAGGAAAGGTTCAAACAGAGGAAGGGTTGCACAGAAAGGATTGCATTGGAGTTGGCGTTTCATTCCTCCGGTCAGGAACAGGTATGGTTTGAGATGTTGAGATGTTCTGCATTGGAATTTACTAACTGGCAATCCGTTACTGTGTGTGCACTTTTGTCCTGGAATTAAAAATGGGAAATTTTGAATTTTTTGAATTTTCTTTTTGATTGATTTAAATCACAATCATTTTAAGCTTAAGTAATTTATCCAACCAACAGAACATCTATATTGTGTCATATATATATTTAATATATATATATATATCTTAGGACCTACACTGCAAATAAAGCAGCTCTTTGTCCTTGTAAACACTATTTGCAATTACAGTGTAACTCAAGTCAAATTGTGCTTTGTAATAATTGTTGAAGAATAACAAATGAGAAAGTGGACTTGGCCATTAAACCTTACAGTGAGATATAGCAGTTAATCTTTTATGTACCACACCGTTATTGTCTTTTTAATTTTAATTTTGGTTTTGCCTGCTTTTCTAGCAGAATGCCATGGCTACCTCTTCTCAAAGTGTGAAAACTTTCATATGCCTTTGAAGAAATAATCTTTTAAATACTCTTCTTTTCAGAATCGAGAGCTTCAAATCATGAGAAAGCTCGATCATTGTAACATTGTCAGATTGCGCTATTTCTTTTACTCCAGTGGAGAGAAGGTGAGTTGCAAAGATATGCAGGAAACTGATTATTTGGTTGTTTGGGGTTGTGTATACTGAGTTCTATGAGCAGTGGGGGTAAACATCTCATTATTGCCACCATCCTCTACCAGCCCCCACAGGTGAGGGCGGGGGTTAAGTCAGCAGCGGCCAGAAGTGATTGCTTGTCCTTAGTGTGGGGTTTCCCCCCCACACACACACTGACATCATTGGGGATAGAGTGACAGTTGGGGAACTGTTAATGTATCTTATTTCCTTGCATTAAATGGGAGGAGTGTTAGTGCATTGACCTCTGTGCTTCAATGGCAAGGAGAAAAAAGTTGAATTAGGTTATCAAAATGGGTCACGTTGTTTTGAGTTCATTCCCCTCCCAACAAACTAGGAATAAGCTGCTGAAGGGAATGAATACACTTGTAACAATGTTTTATCAGATCCTCGGTTAAACTGTGATTTGTAAAGCATACAGTGGTACCTTGTATAAAGGAATTAAGTCATTCCAAATGAAATTATGTTAAACCAATGTTCCTTTATACAAATTCCCATAGGAATGCATTGAAAACAGAGTAATCCCATGTTTGTGTTGTACGGATTCTCCCCATAGGCGATTATGTTAAGCAAATTTCCCCTATCTCCGGAATTTTTTATGTTGTACAGATTTTATGTTATACAAGCCGTTTGTTATACGAGGATCCACTGTAATTGCAAATGACACAGGCCAGGTATTCATATAGTGTAACCTCATGCTTTGTAGAGATTATATTGATAGTCTGCAAAATGTTTA
Organism: Phrynocephalus forsythii; assembly: GCA_029282475.1. Classification (NCBI taxonomy): domain Eukaryota; kingdom Metazoa; phylum Chordata; class Lepidosauria; order Squamata; family Agamidae; genus Phrynocephalus; species Phrynocephalus forsythii. The sequence goes on from JAPFRF010000011.1 coordinate 5,970,071, forward strand.
ATTTGTTTTATCTTGCTCTTTTAAACTGTGCTTTATAGCATCTAGTTTCTCTTAAGTTTATTGTCCCAGCAGGGCTTTGAATATTTACTTTAAAATGTTTTTCTTTATGAATTGAAATATATTTAAAAATAATCACATTCAGTTGTCATATATCCAATGAAAACATGGTATTCTAAAATAAATCATGTCTTATCTCCAAAAGTTAAACATGTGTCCTGTGATACTGCTTGATTGGAACATAGGCATGTTTTGGTAAGACTGTTATTCCATGTATGTTGTGACTGTGTACAATTGGACGGAGGTTTCCATGGGGAGTTTGTGCAAAGTCTATATAGCAAACCCTATATATATATATACTGTATGTGTATGTGTGTGTGTATATACTTACACACACACACACACACACACACACACACACACACACACACACACACACACACGCACGCGCACACACACACACACACACACACACACACACACACACACAGAGAGAGAGAGAGAGAGAGAGAGAGGTATCTTGAATAAAGGAATTAATTCGTTCCAAATGAAATTCCGTTAACCAAATTTTCCTTTATACAAACTTCCCATAGGAATGCATTGAAAACAGAGTAATCCTTAATCGCGACTATTTTTATGTTGTACAGATTTACCCCATAGGTGATTCTGTTAAGCAGATTTCCCTTATCTCTGGAATTTTTTATGTTGTACAGATTTTATGTTATACACGCTGTTTGGATGGATGGATGGATGGATAGATAGATAGATAGATAGATAGATAGATAGATAGATAGATAGATAGAATAGATAGAATTACTATCCCGAGCCCCTTTAGAGCTCGGCTGGTATACTGTATATACTCAAGTATTATGAAAAAAAAATGCCCTCAACTTATACTTGAGTCAATAAGTTTTCCCAGTTTTGGGGGGTTACATTAGGGGCCTCAGCTTACACTTGGGTTGACTTATACCTGAGTGTGTGTATGTATGTGTGTGTGTGTGTGTGTCTATATCTATCTATCTATCTATCTATCTACACACACACACACACACACACACACACACACACACACACACACACACACCCCCCCCCACTGGCCCAACCCGCGATCATTGAAAATCTGTGATATGCGGATGCGGGTCTAGTAGGTGTAAAGTGCTTTCAGCAATGAAGGCAAGTGCTTGCCTCCCTTGCTGAAGGCATTTTAATCCCCGCACGCTGCTTCCCACCAGCCTGGGGGCTGGGTGGGTGGAAATCAGCCCATGAGGTTTAAAACCTCTCCCCCTCAAGCCCTTTCAGGTGGTCCCGCGATATAGCGGGACTGCACTACATGAACCGGAAAAGGACGGGGGAACACTGTATATATAAGTTCTCCAGTTCCCTGCTGTGACCAGTTCTGCTAATTCCATCATAGAATTATGTATTTCTGGTTCTTTTCATTTAATATTTAAATATTTTCAGTCTGTGGATAAGTGAAATATGGGTACTGATTTTGCAGATATGTGGGTCATACTCTATTAAATGTACAGCTTTTTAAATTATTTTTGTGGATATTAAAAAATGAAATCATGGTGTCTTGTTTTCTTTCCTTTTGACTTTTCCAGAAAGATGAAGTATACCTTAATTTGGTTCTAGACTACGTTCCTGAAACAGTATACAGAGTTGCCAGGCATTATAGTCGGGCCAAACAGACACTCCCCATGATATTTGTGAAGGTATGAGAAATGTTGGTGTTGTTTATTGTTTCTTACTTTAGATGTAAAATAGGTTTCACAAGTTCCCCAGGGTGAACATAGATGTTATGATCTAGAGCAGTGGTAGCGAACCTTTTAGAGACCGAGTGCCGAAACTGTGTTTCAAAAACCACTAATTTTTCACAAAGTGCCAATACAGCAATTTAACCTGAATGCAGGTGGCTGTGAAGGGTCAATGCCAGGTGCCCACAGAAAGGGCTCCGAGTGCCATCGTTGGCACCCATGCCATAGGTTCACCAACACTGCTCTAGAGAAAGGGGCTGATTTCCTTCAAATTGAAGTGTTCACTTTTGATGTCTTCTGCCTCCATTTCTCACAGCCCACTCATTCAGATCTGACTACCTTCGCTGTTGAATCTACCTTGATAGGTTTTCCTTTGTGTTCCAATAGGTCACTTTAGTCCTTATCTCTTCTCATCTAGTTGTGGGTAGAGCTGCCTTCTTCAGATGACAGCAGAAGAAATGCTGAGTATTCCTCCTTTACTGGATCTCAGAGATCATCAAACAGCTGTATAAAAGCTGTGCTTTTCAAGGTCTGGGTGGGCACTTTGGAGCAAGTTTCAAACTTCCTCCATAAAAACCAGTTGCTACACCGTCACAAATCCTGATAATGTTGACATGTGAATTCCTAAACAACCTATTGCATTCAATTAAGTGTCCTATCATATCAAGTCTCTGGATATGAGTCCACTTCCTACTCTTGTCTTGAGGCCACAGTGATGGATTTAAGAGCAGAATGCTAGATTCCTCTGGACCAGGCTCACAACTGTGGTCTGTGTCACCCAGGGCGAACTTGAATTCCATACCTCAAGTTCACCACATCCACTTTCAACTGCCTCTCCAGTGGAGAGGATGCGGAATCTGGGCGTGGTCCTGGACCCTGCGCTCACCATGGAGGCTCAGGTGCCGTCGGTGACCAGGGCTGCCTATTACCATCTTAGCCAGATCGCCCAGATCCGCCCGTACCTGGATGTTGACTCTACATGGGGTTGCCCTTGACTCTTCTCCGGCGTCTGCAGCAGGTACAGAATGCGGTGGCCAGGCTGGTGGCTGGTGTGCGTCGTTATGACCACATCACCCCAGTCCTGGCTCGCCTGCATTGGCTGCCTGTTGCAGCCCGGATTAGATTCAAGGTCTTGGTTTTAGTCTATAAAACCCTCCATGGCTTGGGACCGGACTACCTGACAGAGCGTATCGTCCAACGATCCACCTCGGCCTGCCCAGTTCGGCAGGTGCGAGCGCACTCGCTCCGGGTTGCCACCCCTCGAGAGGCCCGGAAGACGGTCACCCGGAACCGGGCCTTCTCTGTGGCAGCCTCTTCCATATGGAACTCCATCCCTAGCGAAGTGCGCTCTGCAGAGTCCCTGCAGGCCTTTCGAAAAATGTTAAAAACCTTTTTATTTCAAGAGGCCTTTGGCGAATCTTAATTTTTTTTTTCTTCCGCCATCGCTTTTACATCATTGCTGGTTATCGATGTCTCCAATTTTAACTGTTAGGATGCACGCTTGGTGTGCTGGGATGCACTAGGAGGCACTAGGATTTTTATCTTATACTGTTTATACTGCTTATCTGATGTGGCTTTGAATTGTTGTATTTCTATTTCTGCTTGTTAGCGCTTTAACGCTTTTGTTCGCCGCTTAGAGTCCTATTTTAGGAGATAAGCGGGATATAAATATAATAATAAATAAAATAAATAAAAAAATTTCACCACAGCTCCTACCCCTCACTTTAAAATCACAGCAGCTTTAACAGCAACTCCCTCCCCTTCAATGAAGATGCAACTGACAGGCCTCCCCCACCCCCGCTGCTTACCTCTCCCTTCTCCCCCCCCCCATTCCCTCCCCCCATGATCTGCCACTGCCATGGTAGCCTCTTTGGTGTAACTTAGCATAACAACAGGTTCTCTGAGTGGTGATCTTAGCATGCAAGGCAAATGCAATAAAATATGCATCACTTAATAGACAGAGGTTCAGTTTCGTGACAAACCTTGGAGAAGACCTTTAAAACAAAGTCTGGGCCACCCTCTGTTACAGAATTGTCTAGGATTTTCTTCAAGGATTTCCTTGAAGTTCTGGAAAGCTTACAGAGTCTCTTCTGACCAAATCATGAACAAGATTTAGCGGTGGACTTCACTTTTTATTTTATTGCTGCAATTTTTAAATTACATTTTGGTATTGTTTTGATAGTTATTTCTATGCGATTAACTGCTTTCAGTTTTCCTAACAGATGTTTTTTCTTTGAAACTCATAAGGTGAGGGATTATTTTAAAGTGCACATATTATGAAGAAAAGGGTATGCTGCATAGACTTTATCATAAATGGTTGCTTTTAATCACATTTATTCATTTTAATTAAGACTGGTCTAATCTGTGCTCTTGTGTATAGCCTGATTGACAACAAAGTGATAAACTATGCATTTTGATGGTTTAATCTTCCAGAAAATACACATTTTAAACTTGCCATGTCACAGCTTGAAAATGTTGATTTTCTGTCCACAAATCTCCCAGCAACATAACCACTGTTTTTTGTTATTCTTATCTAAAATGTAACTTCTGAAAGTTGTAATCTGTAAACAAATAAAAAGTAAGAAGCTTTGCATCTGCGTTATGAAACAGAAAGTATCTATTATGTGACTTACTTTTATGTTTCAGTTATACATGTACCAGCTGTTCCGAAGTTTAGCCTATATCCACTCTTTTGGAATCTGCCATCGGGATATCAAACCACAGAACCTTTTACTGGATCCTGACACAGCTGTCTTGAAACTTTGTGATTTTGGAAGGTAAGTAAGCAGTGATCTCTCAATTTAGTTTTGATAATTATGAGTAGTCCACTTCCTGAGTCCTAATCCTCTATTTTAGAGGCCAAAAGACCCTGTAGAATTATTTCTTTGTTGCTCCTTTTTTCAATTTCAGTGTAAGATACATATTATTATGAAGTTATACAGCTATACAGTAACCCCCCCGCCTATCGCAGGGGTTAGGGACCCACCTGACCCACGATGCCTGAAAATCCGCAATATGCGGAAGCGGGTTGGGGGGCTGGGAGTCGGGGGGCAATCAGATCCCCCTGCCACCACCGGCGCGTGCCGGTCGGAGAAGTTTTGGGGCAGCAGGCACCAGCGGGGGCATGGGATCTGAAATCCCGCTGCGCCGCCTGCTGCGCTGTCCCGAGACTTCTTGTCCGGGACCGTCTCCATTGAAATGCATTGAGCCAATGCATTTCAATGGAGAAAATTTTCCCTATTGAAATACATTGGCTCAATGCATTCCAATGGGGAAAATTTCTCCATTGAAAGGCATTGGCTCAATGCATTTCAATGGAGATTGTGGGCAGCGCCCAACACCACTGTCCCACGCTTTTCCGAGAAGCCTTGGGCCGCGCGGGCGATCGCATCGCCCCCCGCCACCACCACCCCACGGCCCGAGGCTTCTCGGAGGAGTGCGGGGGGGGGGCGGAGGGCAATGTGATCGCTCCCGCCACCCCCACCCCCGCGTCCCAAGGCGCAGGTACTGGGATCCCGCAATAGAGTGGGACCGCAGTACCTGAACCGCGAAATGGCGGGGGGTGACTGTAGTAAGTCAGCCATATTGCAGCATAGGCTACAAATGCACTTACTAGAAATGGCACTAGGAAAAATACTAAATACATTTGTCAAGTTATTCTGTCTTCCCTGGGACTAGAAGTGATATATTAAAATATACAGTATTTTAGTACTTAAGAATAGCACGGAAATCCACTTTAGATATCTGTTATTAATGATTTGCCCAGCCCTCTGTTTAGGTTATGCACAAATTTGTAAGGATGTTGTTTTTAAAGAAAGGGTTGATTAGAACATTGCTCATCTCAACCTAATAATATCAAAAGATGTGCTATTTCAGATATGGGGATAGGGCAATCTATATATGATGTGGCCAGTCCTTGGTTTTATTGTCCATTTTCTTAATGCATGTAAATGGTGAGTAGGTGGGATTTAAAACAGGACTTGGAATTATGTAAGTCAGCAAAGTATTTTTATGAGAATCCAGGAGCTTCCAGAGCTAGTTGCTTCAACTTCGGTAAACATAGACAGGTGCTGCCTATTGGGTCTATTTTTCAAAAATGAAAATTGTTTTGTGGAACTGCATAGATTACCAGCCCTGATTTAATGTTATGACTACTAAGAAACTAGTTTGTCACTTCTGAATTAGGCAAGTGATTTCCCCACACACACACCCCAACCATGGTCCAGTTTCTGCCTTCAGTGTTGCCACTGCTGATAGTCATAATTAAGACTTCTTATTGTGCGTGCGTATTGCATCGTTACAGTCGTGACCGACTCTTCATGACCCCATGCCCATGGAGTTTTCTTGGCAGGAATACTGGAGTGGTTTGCCAGTTCCTAATCCAGGTGCCTACAGCCGCTGGGTACTCCCTGGTAGTCTCCCATCCAAGTACTAGCCAGGGCTGACCCTGCTTAGCTTCTGAAATCCAGCGAGATCGGATGTGCTTAGGCCATCTAGGCAGACTTCTTATTATAAATGTGTAAATATTCCATATAGTTGAATATAACATACCTTGTGTAGCAGTTGTCTAAAAATACTTTTGTAAGTTTAATTTCAGATACCTAGTAATGTGAGCCCAAACAGTGATGCACAATGAGCTGCCAGCAACATTCCCTCTAATGTTCAGCCCCACTGTGCTGGGCTCTTTTCCTTCCGCATACGAACATATCCCTCCCCCCCCACGCAGGTTCCATCGTGACTGGAACAAAAGCTGTTGTTCTGGGTGCAAGGGGAAGGAGGATCCCTGCCGGAGGGAGGCAGAGTTACACATACATGCCTTAACGGAAACCTTGGTTGCCAGTATCTGTTTTAGCTTAACAAAAGCCAGCTCTATTTGTAGCAAGAAAGAAAAGACGGAAAGAAAAAGGAATTTGGGGGCAGGTCTTAACAAAACAAATACATCACTAAAAATTATGATGTAGGAATAAAAGGCACAGTTGTTTTTACAAGAATGGTAACTAAAAATATAAAGAAGAGTATGGAGGACTCGTGATGGCTCATCTTAAGACACCCTGTTTTTACAAACCAGAGTGGCATTTATGCCAGATGGGCGCTATATAAATCAAATAAATAAATAAATAAAAATAAATAAATAAATAAATAGTCTCTTTGTGTCCCCAATTCACTTTGATGTAAGCAGCACATCAAGAGGGCAGAGGTAGGAAAGACAGAAAGGAGGTGTGAGGAATAGATGCAATGACAGACAAGCCTTCTAGCATACACTCCAGCAAGAAAGAGGGGGTGTGTGTGTGTGTGTGTGTGTGTGTGTGTGTGTGTGTGTGTTGTGTGTGTGTGTGTGTGTGTGTGTGTGTGTGTGTGTGTGTGTGTGTGTGTGTGTGTTTATCAGAGAGAGAGGCAGAGAGAGGGGGAGGGGGAGAGAGAGAGAGAGAGAGAAAAGAGAAGGATGAGATCAGGAGGAAGCACCCATTAGGAAGTTGATGTAAGGGAGAAGTTTGAAGACAGTAAAGTGCGAGAAGAGAACCTAGGAAATGAATTAGAGGAAGAAGCAGGGAAGGAGAGGAATGGGAGAAAAGCAGAAGTTGCATTTGTGAAAACTTGTCGAGAACTAAACCTCTATTTGAGCACTGAGCATAATGTAAAAAGAGTGTCTGATTTCCTTGGTGCATGTTACCAGCCATGGTCAGGGAGCCAGTTGTAAGTGTGTGGTTCTGCTGAATTGCTAAATTAGGTCAGGGCCTAACTACTGTAGCATTCTTTTCCATCGTGGCCAACCGAATGGCTGTGGGATGCCTAGAAGCTGAATATGAGCACAAGCACATATTGCCTGTGCTGATGTTTCCCAGCAGTTGATATAAAGGAGCAAACTGCTTCGGGAAGTGCAAGTCATGGGTAGCCATTGTGGCAGTTCACTGTTGATAGCCTTGTCCTCCATAGATTTGTTAGTAACAACTTCACCTACAGTTGCCTTATTCTTTTCATTACCAAGGTCAGTCCTATGTTGGCAAGGGGAAAACCCTGTCTTGACTTCCTCCCCTGACACATTTGCCAAAGCCTAAGAAGGCAGCCTCCAGGTATCATGCAGTTTTAGTGAACATGTACGTGGTAAAGCAAAGGATGCCTTTTTAGTGTGAAATTTCTGTGAAGACTTGAGGATGCGAGTGGTGCTGCAGGTTAAACTGCTAAACCATTAGGCTTCTCAGTCGAAAGGTCAGCAGTCTGAATCCACACAATGGAAGGAGCCCCCATTGTTTCTCCCTGCTCCTGCCAACCTAGCAGTTCAAACGCACCTAAAAATACAAGTCCATAAGTAGGCACCACTTTGGTGGGAAGGTAACCGTTCTCTTCTTTGTGCATTTAGTCATGCCGGCTATGTGACCACAAACAATGTCTCTTTGACTTAAAAACAGAGATAAGCATCCTCCCCTGGAGTCAGAAATGACTGGACTTAATGGTCAAGGGGAACCTTTACCTTTACTTCTTCTTTACTGGTTTTCCTCTCACCCCAGAGGACTTGGACTGGTGCTCACCCTCGGCTGGCTTTGGACCTAGCCTCTGTCACTGCCTCTAATTTTGCCCTCAGTCCAGGACTTCCAGTTTGGTCTTCTACACTTGGGACTGTTGCTGATATTTCCTGTTGTCTATCTGCGGCGGTAGAGAAAGTTTTCTATCCATACACATCTTAGCATGACAAACGTTTCTCAACTTTTACCTGCCTTGCTCTTGAAGTGTGATTCTGCAGTCTTGGGCTAAGGCTTGTTTGATGCCTCTCGTATCTCACCATACTAAAGGCCTTTACCACTGTCAAGAGGATACTTCTTGTTTTTCCAAGCAACTGGAACCAAGCTCAATTTAAAAAGTGAACTGTAAGGAGGGAGACTAGATGGGGATGAATTATTTAATTCAAAAATTGATCTTAGAGTGGAAGATGTTGTCAACGCAGTAACAGACTAGGACTCAAGACACTTGGGTTTAAATCCAGTACAGCCATGGAAACTCCCTGGGAATTAGCCCTGATTAAATCACTCTTACGTTTCTCATGTGCCTTGAAAACTGTATCCAGGGCACTGTAAATACTGTGACTTGCTGCTGCAAATGAAGCTTTAAAACCAACTTTAAAACAGGTGTATGTATTTTTAGATGCATTACAATCAATTTTTAACCTGTTTCATTCTTTTTTTTTTTTTTATCTAGTGCAAAACAGCTGGTTCGTGGAGAGCCTAATGTCTCTTACATCTGCTCTCGGTATTATAGGGCACCAGAGTTGATCTTTGGAGCCACTGATTATACCTCCAGTATAGGTATGTATTTGTTCATTGTCTGATGAGATCAAAGTAACAGAGCTGGGTTATTTAAAGTACTTTTAAAAAAAGGAGCATACTTATTTCAGTCATTTAGAGTGACAGAGCAGTCAGCCTGACATCAATCCTAGGGAAAATTCTGGAGCAAATTGCAAAGCTGTCATCCTATAACACCTTGAAAACAATGTAGTGATAACTAGAAACCAACACAGATTTGTCGTGCCACACCAATCTGATTTTTGATTGTGTGTCCTCCCTTGTAAATAGTGGAAATGCTGCAGACATAATATACCTTGCCTTCAGCAAAACATTTGACAAAGTGCCCCATGATATTCTGATCAGCAAACTAGCTTAGTGTGGGCTGAAGAGAACAAGTGTCAGGTTGGATCCACAGTTGGTTACAGAATCACACTGAGAGAATTTTTATTAATGGCTTCTTCTCAAACTAGGAAGAGGTAACAGAGTACCACAAAACCTAAGCCCTGTGGTCTTAAACATTTTTATTAATGATTCGCAGAGAAAGTGAAGGAATGCTTATCAGATTGGCAGTTGACAAAAAATAGAGTGTAATAGCTAATACCTTGAAAGACATCAACTGAACTCTAAAAGATCTTGATAGGATTGAAGACTGGGCTGAAACAAGAGAATGAAATTTAACAAGAGATAAATCCAGAGTTCAACATATAGGAAAAAAAATCAAATGCACTGTTACAAAATGAGGGATACTTGGCTCAGCAATATTGCATGTAGAAGGGTCATGGAATTGTTGTAGATCTCAAGATGAATAACCCAACAGTGTGATAACGGCTGCAAAAAACACAAATATCATTTTAGGCTACATTAAAGTAAGCAAAGTATCCAGACCATGATAAGTACTAGCTCTCTATATAGCATTTATTAGACCTGATTTTGAGTACTTTGTTTTTATTAATGATAAGAGAAGACCCTGACCATGGGGTTATTTATTGGTGGTATATGAAAAGAGCATCTAGATGAAATTATTGTTTGAGTTCCTGGTGTAGTCTGCTGGCACATAGTTGAAAGATTTTGATTGATTGCTACTAAAAGCATATTAAAACATAATTATGAAAGTACAGATGTGGATAGTTTATTTGGAACAGAACAAAAGAAATGTATTTTGGAACAACGAGTAACTAGGGAAAAGGAACAGATAAGTAAGTCCCTGGATATATAAACACAAACAAAAATAAACCTGAACTTTTTATTTCTTCCCCACACACATATACAAGCGACTCTATACAGCTTTTAATACACAAAACCCCAGCAACCCTAGAACCAATGCTAGATCCAGCTTCCCAAGTCTTCTGCCACATCTCTCATATTTCAGCCCAACATTCATTCTCACCAACCAATCAGGGCCCAGCATCACACATCAGTATCCGAGCATCTATTTATCAGTCGCTTTCACCTTCCATGCATGCAATAAGACACCGATACCATGAATACAACCTCCACACATGCTAGAATCGCTACTGTCATTAGCCCTACTACTCTTATTCCTGTGGACTATATAATTTTCCTGTGTTACTTTGAACATGGGATATTTTCATGCAAACTCCAAGTTTTATATGGACTAATTATTGGTGAAAGTCCATTTTATTGTTTCTGTAAGGTAGCGTATGAAATGGGAGTAGGAACTTTCCTTCTATTCAAGGATGGGCTGTGGTCAAAGCAGTGATCGAAACAAGAATCTGAAGTGGCGAAATGACTCTGCTGTTCAAGTCTCAGGCCACCGTTTGTTCTGAGAGAGAAGATGTTTCCCATTTTTCTGTGTAATGTTCTGTGGCAATATATATATGGGGTGGCTGTATATTATGTTCAATATATCCACTTTCTAACATGCTTTTCTTCTCCCTAGATGTTTGGTCAGCAGGTTGTGTGTTGGCAGAATTACTACTAGGACAACCAATTTTCCCAGGTGACAGTGGTGTAGATCAGTTGGTGGAAATAATCAAGGTATGGCATTTTTGATTTTTGATCTGAGCATAATCAATCAATCAGACAATCAATAATCAATCAATCAATCAATCAATCATCATCATCATCATGTGTTTAACTTTTACCTAAATTCCTCCTCATCAATAAATATAAGCATGGTACTAACCTTTCTTTAATTGTCAGTTGGTGCAAAGAACTGTTTTTTAGTTTCCAAAACAGATTGAGTAAATCTTCTTAGCAATGTCTGTTTTAGCAAGTATGAATGTTTGGAGTCAAAACATTTTTTTAATTTTTATTTATTTTTGAATATTTTTACCTCACCTTTCTCCTTGGAAAAGGACCCAAGGCGGTTTACAGTAAGGAGAGACAATATACAGCCCATTATAATTAAGACATATTCAGTTTGAGAAACAGGGAATTGAGGGGCATCTTACAGCGTTAGAAGCCAACATTAAAGCTACCAATTGATAACATAGTGTCTATGCAGTCATGCAAGGAGAGATGTAAACACAAAGTTATAAGTGGCTATAAACAAAGACTGTGTAGCCATGTATGGTAGATTCATATAAAGACACAGTAGGTAGTCCATCATTCAGGGAAAGCTTGCCTGAAGGGAAAGGTCTTTGTCTGTTTCCGGAATTCAGTCTGTGGAATTCAGTCTGTGGTTATGTAGAAAGAGGATGGTATGTAAACATCAAGGATTCATTCTGTTGTGGCTGAGGAAGAAATTAAAGCTTTATCTGGAAAAGATGTTGCTTCTGTCAGTTGAGACACTGGTTGACTCTGGATGTTGTAGAAGTCCAGGAATCTGTACATGTAGTTCTAATCTTGGTCAGCAGCACTGGTTTCCAGAATATTGCTTGTCCACATTCAGATTGCTCATTGGTGGCTTGTAAGGTCTTCATGGCTTTAAGCCAGCATATTTATTTTGTTTCATACATCAAATAGTACAGAGATGCCTGCTCCCCAACTCTTTGGACCTTACAGGCTAAAAGAGAAAACAGAAGAAAGAGGGAGGGAGGGAGGGAGAGGGAGAGTGGATGATTGGGAAGGGTAAATCTGAGCAAATGCAGTTCCACAAACCCAAAACCTTGCCTACTGTGGAAAGTGAGGATTGAAGATTAAGAAATTAAAGTACAGTAATGTTCTCACTGAAAAGCAGATTTTTAAAGTAAATGCCAGGTGTTTGGAAGGATAGCGGACTTCCTACAGACTAAAAATAATAATAATATTTCTTTTGAACTTCTTCCATCCTAGAGTATTTTTAGTGTAGTTAATGGCATCAGATGGTACGTTCTGGTTATTATTTATAAAATATATCCCCATATCCTGGGCCATGGACGGACATTTGATCTCGAATTGGATTTTAATTCTTATGATGTTATTGAATAAAAATTTCCTCAGGTAATTAGAGATTCTCTTGTTCCTAGCAGATACCAAACAGACCAGGACTGCTGCCAAACCTTCTGAAAACCCCTCCAGACACAGTCCGTCTTTCAAGAAGTTATGGGCAACCTGAAGGTTGACCCTAATCAGTTATGCCACTGAAGCTTAAATTGACTTACATACCCACAGAGCATTTCCTTCTAACCCAGCACATGCAAAAATACAATATTTATAGTTTGTCTTGCTATGTAAATTTGATCACATATTGCCTGAAATGGCAATGATTGGCAAGACAGTTATGAAATTCAAAGCAGTTCCTGACAAGACAGTTTTAGTGTGAATATTATTGTCTGGGGCCATCAAACTTACTGTCATGCCCAGAAATACCCCAGCTGTTTAGACAGCAAGATGGCAAGTAAACTTAACAGAATTGAGGCTGTAACACTAGGTATAGATAGATACTCAACACTTATTGATGGGCTGTATGGTTTGGAAGATGAAATCCATGTAATCCATTCTAGAGCAAGGCTCCCATCCTCCTGATGCTAGACAAGGAACCCTGATGGATGCAGTGGGAGAAGCTAACTACTTCCTTTGAACTCCTATAATTCGTAATTACGTCAGAATTTAAATATCCTTTGTGATTAATAGACCTGCTATTCCTTATCCCAGCCATACATTAGAGGCAACTGCACCCCCCAACCAATTACTGTAGCTGGAAACATAGATGTCACAATCTCTTTCCTGTCAATCAGTGTTACTCCTTCCTATTCCCAAAGTACTCTGTACAGTGTATTTATCATGCCTGTACCCATCTTCCTTTCAGATGTATAAAAGGTTTCTGTTACATACCACATCAGTAATATCAATTGCTCTCGCCACCTAGACTAAACCAACTTGAAAAGAACAACTTCGAAATCAGAGGGCCTGTAGGAACGTATTTAACAGTTCTAATCCAAACTATACTATCTACACCACTACCTACATCATTGGATAATCCTGGTGTTCTTAAGAGTACAACGCCCAAAAGCCTTCACCATTAGCTGTGGTGGCCAGTTGCAGGGTTACCCAGGATTGGAGACCACTAATATAGAGCCAAACTTTTCCCAACTGAGACTGATGGGAGTTTTTCTTTAGACCCTAGCACTGGTAGTATACCAGTCTGTACATGCAGGCCTAACCATTAAACAATGCTTGACAGTAGGTCACACTTTCAGGCAAACTCAGGCTAGAGAGGGTCCTCTTATTTTCTACAACACTGTTCTTTTTTGTGGTCCTCATAAAAGATACTCCGTGAAAAAGCTAGCTGCTCTGGGTGGCCTGGCGTCACTACCAGTGTCTTATACACTGGTAGAAGAGATAAAAATTTGAAACATTTCCCAGTGTCAAGGCCTATTTCTGCATTATTTTTTTAATCTCTCTTGGGCCGCTATAAGATACCTACAAAGTTCACGCTAGCAAAATTATGCTGAAAATTAGGCACTTTAGGAGTGACCTGTACAGTAGACCCTCGTATAACGGACAACGGAAAAAAAATCCGCCCCCTCCCCCCCTGCCCCCTCTGTCTACCACCTGCGGCCACCCCGGAAGAGAACGGGGGCGGTCGGGGAAAGAGGGGAGGGGAGGGAAGAGGAGGGGCGGCAGGCACGGAGGGGGCGAGCCAGGGAGGGGTGCCCTTACCGGCAGCGGAGGGGGGTGGCGGCGGTGGCAGCGGCGGCGGAGTCGCAGCAGAGCGTCAGGGACGGTGGGCAGCGAGGAGGGGAGTGCGCGCAGCCTGGACGGATGGGAGGGGCGCTACCCGCGCCGTCCGTCCCGCTGGTTTTGACCGGGGCCTCCGGGCAGCAGCAAGAAGGGAGCTCGCCCGGCATGACGCCTGCCAGCCCCTCGGCTCCACCGCTCGCCTCGGGATCCTCCAACCCCCGAAGTTCTTGGGTGGCAGCAGGAGCGCTCTTTCCGCAGCGGTCCTCCTCCTCTTGCCCCCCCCCCGGAGCACGCCAGCCCTCCGACGCGGTCCCCGGTCCCCGAGTACCATGCGGACACGAAGGGGTGGCGGCGGCGGCGGCGGCACGGGCGGCATGGATCGTGGGGGCAGACCCGGGCCCCGCAGGAGGAGCAGGAGAGGAAGGCTGGCCACCCGGTGCCCCCTCGACAGCCGAGCGCCTCGCTGCCTCCAAAGCCGCCGGGCGCAGGTGAGCGGGGGGGGGGATTCCCGGCGCGGTCCCCACTCCCTCCCCCCCACCCCCGCGGCCACCTCCGCCCGGCTGGGAAAGAAGGAAGGAGGGAGGGGAAAGGAGGGGGCGCGCAGGACAAGCAGCGCACCCCACTCGCTCCCCCCCACCCCCACGGCCACCTCCGCCTGACCGGGAAAGAAGGAAGGAGGGAGGGGAAAGGAGGGGGCGCGCAGGACAAGCAGCGCAGCCCACTCCCTCCCCCCACCCCCGCGGCCACCTCCGCCCGACCACCTGCGGCCGCCCGGGGAAAGAGGGAAGGAAGGAGGGGAGACAGACATGGAGGGGGGGTGAGCCGGGGAGGGTCACCCTTACCTGGCACCTGCACGGGTGTCCACCACCCGCCCGCCCCCCCTTGCCCAAAAAAACCTAGCGCCATTGGAATGCATTGGAACGGATTAAATCCAGTTTCAATGCATTCCTATGGGAAATTAGAATTTGTTCAACGGAACAAATTAATTACGTTATACAAGGTACCACTGTATAATATTAATTATCGTGCATATTTGAAATTGCTTTTAATTTACCATGTTCTTGTTTCTCTAGAGTACAGTAGTGTATGTAGACAATGATAAAGTCGCAAATGTAGCCATATTTGGATTGATCACTCTGGGTTTTGTTTGTTTTTACATTACTGGTCAGTTTCTATCCCATCATTAAAGGATTTGCTCTTACTCAAAAAGCTCAAATGCTTCCATTGGTACATGAAACCTAGATGTATAGTTTTCTCAATTTGGAGTCTGTGCTTGGGATGTGCCCAGTGAAATTTTCCATATTTCTTTCATTGTAGTTTGCTTTGAGCGGTGGCACTTTGTATATGTTTTTGTCATGCGCACAGACCCTTTCTACCTAAGAGAAAAAGCCTGTTTTAGGTTTTAGGTTCCTGTTTTCTGGCACTTCAAAAGCCACAAAGAACCCTTAAAACTATTCCAGAAACAGGCAAGCAGCACAGAATCAGTCTACTCCCAAAGCAGCCAATACTCTATGAGAAATAAGCTAGATAAGGAAGAAGTGTCCCAAGCGATGTCCAGCCATCGGTGACTTTGACTCCTACAGCTCAATGGTGTGCAAAGTCCACCCCTACCCTCCAGCCTCCATATCCACCAAGAATCAAACAAAACAGTTCCCAATACCCTCCAAAATGTATGCTGTAGTAGAATAAATGAATAGTGCATTAAAAAAAAAAGTTTTAAAAAGTCAGGGAAAGTGCCACACCCCACAACAGATAAGAAAATAGCAAAACAAAGAAGCATATACAGCCCCTTCTCTCCATGAGCGTGTTTCTTCACACTGTTCTTGAACATTTAGAGCGAGGGGTGGGGGTTATGATAGATTGCTCTTTGTGGGGTTTAGCTCGGCTTTTAACACAATTATTCCACAACGTTTGAGTTCTAAATTGGAAAGTCTAGGGCTTCCGCCATCACTTTGTGGATGGATTTTGGATTTTCTGTCAGATCATTCTCAGTGGGTCTGGTTGGGCCCTTATACCTCTAATATGCTTAGTACTGTACTAATCCACTCCTTTATATTCTTTACACATTTGCTTGTGTCTCTGCCTATACTAGCAATAGAATTATTAAATTTGCAGATGACATGAGTATGATTGGGCTCATCTCTGGCAAGGAAAGTGAGATTGTTTACAGAGGTGGAACAGTTGACAAAGTGGTGTAGAATTAATAACTTGCACATAAACATAAAGAAAACAGAGGAGGCAGAAAACTGATATTCAGCCACTTGTGATTGATGGAACTGATGTGGAGGGGGTTACAGGTTTTAGATTTTTTGGGCATTGAGTTACAGGAGGATCTGTCCTGGAGCATCAACACACGGGAGCTTGTGAAGAAGGCTCAGTAGAGACTATTTTTTGGAGAACCTTAAGGAAAAATCATATTCCGCAAAAGCTGCTGCTGGCCTTCCATCACTGTGTGTGCTTTCTTACAGTCTATGTGTATGGCACGGAAGTTGCACCCGGAAAATTTTGTTGTTCCTACAAGGGGACAATGACAATAAAGGTTCTATTCTATTCTAAAAAGAAAAGGAAGCAGGAAAATACAGGTTAAAAAAAAATCAAAGCCCTAGCCAACCAAACAAAAACTATTAGAATATATAGAGATTGTTCTTTTCCCTATTGCTTGATGCCCCCTCTTCTCTTCACAGAAGAGATCAGAGGAAAGGTAAAAAATAATGTGAAGGAGTCACACTGACACAGCCAGACTGCCTGGTTGTGGCAGAAATAAACCAAAGAAATAGGGCACGCACACCTGAACCAAGAAAAAAAGAGGCAGAAAATGAAAGGAGCACAACAACCAGGCAAGAATTGAGCATGGAGGGGACAAAGACCTCCACACACAGCAATCCCACAGGGAAGAACTGAAGCAAAGACCACTCATCACTAGGTGCTAGGCCCTTTTACAGATTCTAAATTTCCATTCCTGAAACTCTCCCTACTTCTTGTGGGTTGATTTACTGGATGAAAAAATTCTCAGGTGCTTAGACAGAAACCAAAGAGTCGAAGGGCCACAGAAGGTTCCACAAAAGAACACAAAACTTTTTTTGTACTAGTCTTTTATAAACATGAAAAAAAAACCACACTTGAACGTGATTCAGTTTTTCATTTCTGCATGAAAAGCTCATCTTTAGTCTATACATCCATATTTCTTTGGCTGAAAGTATGTTGCATGTTGAGGAATATGGTTATAATACTGTAGTACTCTTATAGCAAGCTGTTAATAATAATATGTCTTCCTTGTTTCTAGGTTCTTGGAACACCTACAAGAGAACAGATTAGAGAAATGAATCCAAACTATACTGAGTTTAAATTTCCTCAGATTAAGGCACATCCATGGACTAAGGTGAGTCTTTTTGAAATAACGATGGATGTGGTAGAGGGCTATTCTCAGCATCAGGGCCTACACATTAATGGCAATATATTACTCAGTGCTCTTGCATACTCTTGGTATCCATTCTCAGTACAATAGTTTTATCACTGGAACTATAACATACTTATGTTATAACATATAACATACAATAGTTTTATCACTGGAACTATAACAAGAGAGTGGAGTGCGTGCTTCCCCTCAGATGTACGGCCCTTTCTAGCCTGCACTAATCCATTCTGGAATTTTGCCGAAATGGAACCAGTTTTCAATGGGCACAGTGAGCTGCAGATGGGATATTGGGGTGGGGGGTATCAGCACACACATTTCTGTGGAGGTGAACTTATTATCTTCTCATACAGAAATTATTTATTTCCTGGAGATCATCACTTCCTCTAATACCAGGGTCAACTGACAAGTGATGCTTAGATAGCTGCTATACCACAACAATAGGCATAGGTGTTTCGTTTCGGAAATGGTCCAGTTCCAAAATGAAATGCGGGAGGAAGAAGTTCCAATTAGGAAGAAGTTCCTTCTCCCTAGTGCTGGCCAATCAGACAGGGAGGCAGGACGATGCATTTCCCTGCACAAATCCTGATTGGCCAGCACCAGGGAGAAGGAAAGATGATGTCGGAGGCTTCATACTCATTGGAGTTTAACTGTTAAGGGATTGGCTGAATTCGTTCTGGAGGGTTGGACTGGTTCCAAATGCCAGCTGGGCTCCTGCATGACGTTTCGGAATCGGACGACTTCCAAAATGAAACACCCATGCCTTCACAGCAACTGAGAAACAAGGGAGATATTAGTATGCTTAGAAGAGAACAAAAATTATTTTGGAGAAAGGAAAATGTGGCAGTGGGATCAGTGATCCCAAAATGTTGATCATCTCTTGGAAAGAGTGGAGGTTGGTGGTCAGGAGATAGGGTAGCTTAATGCCCCAGTCTAAGTTCAGGCACAGATGACTGGCTGGAACCTTGAACAAGGAGCACTTTGCACTGCAATGTTTTGTTACCGGTGTCAGTTGTTGAATACTCATCAGAAATGTTTTGTATCTTAGCAAAGAAACAAAGTAAGTGACTGTCCATGTAGTTCATGTTTTGTATACGTTCTCTGAATGTCTGTGTCAAAATGGGCAACATGTGGTCCCCCAGCAGATATTTACACACAACTTTATTCTACTAAAAATTAATTTGAGACATCAAGAAGTCCAGAAATACAGATTGCCTTTAGAACAAAGCGTACTCCCATGCTTTTGTTATGCCTCTGCAGAATTGGAAGTGGACATTAACCACTCCTATTCTGTCTTTTGGGGAGGGTACTGCTGCAGTACACAGTGGCACCTAGTGAGGGAGAGTGGGCACAGGATCTTTGTAATCTTTGTACCTGCGTACCTTGCTCTGAACACAGCAAGCTAGTTCCCGATGTATTCTGAACATAATTTGTTTCTCTTAACAGGAGACGGTAGAATTTCTGAGTGTAAATGTTGCTAACTATATCGAGAATGATCTCTTAATATAAGGTTTGGGTTATTTGGTGTGATGTATCCAAGAAAAAAACTACATATACCGTAATTTTCCTCATGTTCCTTTCAATATACTGTAGGTACTATTATGGTAGTATCCGTAGCTTATTTATTTGTACTCAGAATGTATATGCTATTTCTCACTCAAATAATTGTAAGAATACCTAACAGCATTTTATAGTGATAGAAGATGACAACAGGCATGCACATACTCTGGCACTCCTTGCTCTGGTGGAAGTTTTGCTTCCCCTAAGCTCTGTCAAATAATGTGGGCTTTCTAAAGGGAAGTAAGGGATACAACCTCTTTACAGTCCCCCTTGTGTGGCTGATGATTGGTTGAATATCTTTTTTCTTCTCCACGTTCTTCAAATGTATCTTTGAGCTGTCCCTATGGCCCTCGCTGGGATGAGACGACATGGGCAGAAAGTGAATTCCTTCAGTTATGCTGCTTGATGGCAGCTGGAAGCTAGAGCCTAGTTCTCCTTGCAGCAGATGCATAGAGTGGTGCAGCTCTAAAGTTGTATTCTCTCATCTGTGATGGATACTTGGGAGGCATTTCACTGGGTCTACGTGATGATGGGAAAGGAATCTGTAGTTGGCTGTGCTATATGGAAAGAGCAGCAATCGTTTGATTACATTGTCTGATTGCTCACACCCATTGTTTCTTTCTGCACTACGTATCATCTGGAGCCCAGATAGGTGTTAGAACAACAAACTTAGCCCTTCAAGAAGCAGTCTCATGTGGCCAGTTTACCAAAGGGAATATTTGGTATGTTAACAGAAGGGCTTACCTTGGTTATTACACCCAGTGTGCAGTCTAAGGCTGGTCTGCTGGTGGTCCACAATTAGCAGTGTTAGGAGAAAGGATGATGCCAAATTCTATAAAAAAGATATGCAATAAAATTATCTAAGCTCAGATACCATATCACTATAAACATGGATGAAGGATTCTGGCATGTATGGTCCAGAAACATTTCCAAACTCAGGTTTAAAGTAATCTTGATCTTGATCAGTCTGAGTCCAGGCCAAAGTATATTAAAGAAACTCCTTTGATAACTGTGATTGCTGGACTCTTGAGTGTGTTCTGTGCAATGTCTTTGATGCCACTGACCATCAAATCAGGTAGGTTGCTAGAAGTGATCAGGCCATGTTGGGACCATAATTAATTCGGTTCTTAGCAGTCTTAACAAGGCTGAGATTAATATTGCACAGGTACTGCTGTGCCCCATGTTATTTAATTCTTGCGGATTCCACAGAATTCTGTTGTGTCCTCAGTGTTCTGTATGTGTGGCTGGTGAAGGAGACAGGCATACACTGGAGACAAGATGGAAATTGTGATCTTTAGGGAGAGTATAGAATCTCCTGCTTTCAGTGGGTTCGCATTGTGACAGTGAAAGAAATTAAGACTAAAGTGAAAGTGCTTAGAATAGCTGTTTGTCACTTTTGGATGATGAATTGGGCTTTTTACACATATTGCCTCTGCTGTCATTCATTGTGAAACCCCCTCTGAAGGTAATTGGAAACTCAAGTTATTTTGTTTTCCCAGCTTGGTTTTTGACCATGAATTTCTGATCTGGTGTCCATGTGGACAGAGATGCCTTGGATGCTTCCAGACATACTGTATTAGCCCTATTCTCTCAAAGCTTAGTGTGCCATCAGAATCATCAGAGATCATGGTTGATAGACCTGCCTTACAGAAGCAAGCATCACTAATACTCCATTAATTTCTAGATGAAAGCCCAGAAAATTTATCTGTGTTAACATGAAGATATTAATTTCATGGCACTAATAAAGGTTATGAATAGGTCAGAACTTTCATGCCCATCATAGATTATCTTTAACAGTCATCTTGAAACAAATATTTTACTGGATTATATCAAAGGCATATATTTTCCAGCACACTTTCTCCACAGTATCTACATATTGTTTGCTTGTTTAAAATGCTTTTTTGTCTATGTGAATCACACTTTGGGTTTATTCTGTACTTATGCACCAGTTCTCAGAAATTCTACAGGCTTGTAATACCAAGAAACTCCATCCAGTCTCCCGATTAGACTTTATCTATCTGTCTGTCTGTCTGTCTGTCTGTCTGTCTGTCTGTTATACTTATATCCCGCCCATCTTCCGAAATGGAACTCTGGGTGGCTAACAATAAAACAAATACAATAAAGAAACCAGGAAATCAAAAGGTTCCAATAAAAAGGAGAGGGTCAATACCCTCCAGAAAGGACGAGGCGGGCTATCTAAATAAAAAGGTCTATCCTAAAAAGGTCTTTTCAAAGGCTTTTTAAAGGCTGTCTGTCTGTCTGTCTGTCCCACCACAGAGAAGGTGTCTGTCTGTCTGTCTGTCTGTTATACTTATATCCCGCCCTGGTCGCAGTCTTCTCTGAAATGGAAAGGTACTCTGGGGCCATGGAGGGCTTTGAAAATAAAACAAACCTTGAACCAATAAAGAAACCAGGAAATCAAAAGGTTCCAGAACTAAAAAGGAGAGGGTCAACCCACCAGAAAGAACCTGCTGGAGCCTCCAGACAAAGGTCAGAGCAGGGGGGGCATTGCAATAGTTAAATAAAAAGGTCCTGCACAACTGTCCTCAGGGAGGACTCATCGAAAGGTAGGATCTTCCTGGGGAGGTAAGGCCCTGGAATCACCTGGGCTTCCAGGGAGGGACTGAAACCAGGACCACGCCCAGATTCTGGCCCTGGGGGCTGGAGATGGTTCCACAGCATTGGGGCCCACCACAGAGAAGAACAGAACCTCCATCTTCTCCGGATTCATTTTGAGCCGGTTAATCCTGGTCCATTCCAGAACCGCCTCCAGGCACAGGTCGAGGGAGCGAACCGCCTCCTCTGCAGAAGAAGAAAAGGAGAGATAGAGCTGTGTGTCATCAGTGTACTGATCACAGCAGACTCAAAATTTCCTGATGACCTCTGCCAGCGGCCTCATATAAATATTGAGCAGCATGGGTGAGATTGCTGACCCCTGGGGCACCCCACAAGGGAGAGTCCAAGGGGCTGACAAGTCATCACCCAGCTGAACCCATGGAGGGCTTTGAAAATAAAAACCAGATCAAAGCAAGGCCCCCAATTCCAGCCTCAGCAAGCCGGACCAGCAGGTTACCGTGGTCGGCGGTATCAAAGGCAGCTGACAGATCAAGGAGTACCAACAGGGAGGAACACCCCCTGTTGGCCTCCCTGCATCCTGCAGAGCGACCAGGGCAGTCTCGGTCCCCCAAAGCGGCCTGAACCCAGACAGGAAGGGATCCAGGATACGATTTTCCTCCAGGTAAGACTGAAGCCGGACGGCGGCCACCCTCTCAACAACTAAAGACTTAAATCAAATACAGGTTAAAAGAGGAGGTTTTAGGACTAATTGATAAATTGAGGATTAACAAGTCACCGGGCCCAGATGGCATCCACTGTTATTAGGGAACTGAGGGAGAAATTGCAGATCTCTTGAGGTAATATGCAACTTGTCTCTTCAAACGGCCACAGTGCTGGGGAGGACTGGAGGATAGCGGATGTCACCTGGAAGGAGGGGGGACCCAGGAAACTCAGGCCGGCTAGCCTCATCTGTCCCAGGGAAGATGGTGGAAGGCCTCATCCAGAGAAAATCTTAAAACACATAAAAGAACAAACCTTGCTGAGAGAAAATCAGCAGGCTGGAGGGTAAATCTTGTCTTACAAACCTCTTAGAATTTTTTGAAAAGGTCAACAGGCACGGGAGGGGAACCATATAGTCTATCTGGATTTTCAAAAGGCTTTTGACGTCCCTCACCAAAGGCTGCTGAGAAAATCTGTCTTCTCCGAGGGCAGGTCCAGGATTGAGAACTGGTTGAGATCCTGGTCCAAAGAGTTGTCAGGGAAATTTTCACAATGGAGAGGCACAGGGTCGCCCCAGGGCTCGAACCTGGGACCGCCTTTTCAATCTGCAGAAATGACCTGAAGAAAAGGATAAACAGTGTGGTGGCCAAGTTTGCAGATGACACAAAACTTTTCATGTGGTAAAAACAGAGAAGACTGGATTAAACTGGGGGAGCTGAGACTGGCAAATTTTTAATGTAACCAAATGACCTAATGCATATTGGGGCAAAAATCCAAACTTCATCTATCAACTCATGGGCTTGAGCAGCATGGGTGAAAGAGATTGCTGACAGCTCCATGGGCACCCCAATGTGTGGCAGCAGTCCAGAAGGCTAGGGATTATCAAAAAGATTGAAAATAAAACAGCCAACATTATAATGCCGTTATACAAAACAATAGTAAGGCCCGGAGTGAGACCTGGTCACCGCATCTCAAGAAAGACATACTGGAAAAGGCAGAAGAGAGCGACAAAATGATTAAGGCCCCCCTTATGAAGAAAGGCTAAAACCAGCCTCTTCAGTCTGGAAAAAGGCGCTTGAGGGGGATATGATTGAGACATACAAAATAATGCAGGTTAGTAAAGTGGATAGAGGGAAGCTCTTCTCCCTCTCAAAAATACAGAACTGACAGAGTGCTGGGAAGGACAAAAGAAAATATTTTTCACAGGGAGTCTATGGAACTCCCTGCCACAGGATGTGGTGATGCCATCTGGCCTGGATCCTTCAAAAGGGGATTGGACAGATTCAGGGGAAAAGTCCATCACGGTTACAAACCATGATGGAGATGTGTAATCTCTAGGCTTTAACCAGGGTACAGGGCCAGATGGGATGGTATCAGGAGACAGATTTTCTCATCGCAGGTAAGACTGGTGGGGCCGCTGTGAGATACAGGAAGCTGGACTAGATGGGCCTTTGGCCTGATCCAACAACTTCTTGTTCTTATGTTCAGGAAGGGAACAATGGCAATCGGACGGTAGCTGGATAACTCATCCAATGCCATGCCGGGCTTTTTCAATGTTGGCTTCACCACGGTCTCCTTCAAACGGGAAGAGAAGATTCCCTCCCTGAAGGAGGCCATAGCAATGGCCAAAACCCACTCCAGCATGTTCCCTCTGGCAGATTTAACAAGCCAAGCTGGGCAAGGGTCGAAAGGGGTAGCCGCCGGCCAGCAACAAGCCATGGCTCTGGAGGCCTCCGCTGGAAACACCGGCCCAAACTCAACCAGACGAGGAGACCGAGGGGGTGAGGCCTCAGGGACATCAGAGGATGAGCAACCGGAGGGCAGATCGGAACGGATGGCCTCAATTTTTGATCTAAAAAAGGCTGCAAATTGCTTGCTAGTGAACTCACTAGGAGGAGGCCCCAGTTGACCAGGATTGGAGAGGTCCCGAACCACCCGGAACAACTCTGCCTGGCGGTTCGAGGCCTCACCAATTCTCAGGGAGACATAGGCTGTTCTCCTTCGTGTCCTCCATGAATCCACACCATTGGGTTCTCGGACGCGACGCGGACGATGGCACTGGAAACACTTCTAAGCAAGGAAGCAGAATCATTAGTCTCCGCCCCACCACCCATGCTCCCTTGCGCTCCCGCCTAAACGCCCCAGTTCCCTCTACCCGCCGCGTTGGATGGTTCGGAATTCACTTCGCTAGTGAGTCACGGTATTCTTTCTTTCTGGCCTTTTCATGGCCCAGCGATCTCTCTTCAAAAATTGTGTCCGCTGCGGAGGGGAAATCCTCTTTTCCGACGGTCACTCCCAGTGTCTGTATTGCCTGGGAGAGACTCATTCTCCGAGCTCCTGCGCCCACTGTAAGAGCCTCAGCGCTCAGGCCCTTAGAAATTGGAGGCACAGACTGAACACCTACCTCCTTGAGAAATCCCTGCGGTCACAGATGGAGTCGGAGTCCGCTTCTCAAGCGCCGGTGGATCCTGTCGAGAAATCGGCCAAAAAAGCTAAGTCAAAAAAGTCTACTACCGAGGCTTCGGTATCAAAGAAATCGTGCCGGGACAAATCGCCTTCCCGCTGGAAGTCCCCGTCCTTGTCTCCGAACCGTAGGAGCGCATCACCGCTATCGGTGGACTCCTCGGATTCGGCTTCTGTGGCGGTGGCGCTCCCGGCCAAATGGGACCACAGGCCAGAGCTAGCGACCTTGTTCGCAAACACTTCTCTGCCGCACCCGGCGAGCCAACCTTCTATGGCCATGGCACCGCCGCCATCAGCCTTCCATGGCTACCCAGGACCGATCTGGCAGGGCTCGGTACCACCCTTGCCACCGGTACCTGAAGTGGGCGCCTATCCAGAGTCTCCTGCCCAGAAGCGTCCGTCTAAGCGTGCGACCAACGCCTCACCTCCTCCGGTCCCGAAGAAGCCTCACCGTGATACCGAGGAAGGACCGTCCAACCCAGCCAGACCTCGCCCTGCTGCCTCGATACCATCCTCATCTCAACCCTGGGGATGGCCGCTGGGACCACCCTCTTGGCCCTCGGTACCACCGATACCATCTTCCTGGCCACCCGGCCAGTCATCTATGGTACCATATTCCTCTGGCTTCCCGATGTTTCCGGACTTCCAGCCGGTACCATACCCCGCAGGACCCTTCTGGCATCCCTCTGGCCCCTGGTATGAACGAGACGGACTCTCGGAACCGAGATCTCCAAGCTCTTTGGCTCTTGAACCGGCGAAGCCTTGTTGCCATAAACGATCCCAACCGGGGCATAGCCGGCATCAAACCGGTACCAACCCTTCGAATTCGGACTCCTCTTCCACCAGCTCCTCGGATTCTGACAACCAAGACGGTTCCGACCGCGAGCGAGCTGCAACACCTGATTCTAATGTGGCAGGGGAGAGCCCCCCATCATCTGCTGATTCCATAGGCAATTATTCGGAGTTTATTTCTAAGATGGCTACGATCCTGAATATTCCGGTCCACTATCCCACTCCTCAGTACTCTGACCATGTGTTCGACCAAATCTCTTCGGACTCCACATCTCCTATCCACTTAGGTATTTTGCCCTCTATCCTTGATATGGCCAAGGACTCCTTTAAGAAAATCCCATCCTCCTCCAAATCCAGGAAATTGGAGGGCTTCTACAGAGTTTTTGATGAAGGAGCCCCCTTCTTAACTAAACATCTGGCCCCGAACTCTGTGGTCGTCTCAGCCTCACAGCTTCAGACCAAATCTTCTCAGGTACCCATCCCACCCTCCAAGGAGGGGCGGAAGATAGACACAATGGCTAGACAACTTTACTCCACAGCCGCTCTCTCCTTTAAGATTTCAAACTACCAGTCAGTTATGGGGGCTTACCAGCGAGCATTACTCAATAGGCCAAGGCTGCACTCGACTCCGCAGGTGACACCGCTAGAAGTCCAGCTTTACCTGCCATTGAAGAGGCATTGTCCATCGCCGCTCAACAGATGAGGTCAGGTTGGCATGCTTCCGACGCTGCCACTAAGGCCATGGGGTCTGCTATTGCCTTTCGCCATCACACCTGGCTCAGGTCCACTGGCCTGTCTGAAGAGACCAAAAATAAGATTTGCAGCCTACCTTTTGAGGGGGAAGGTTTCTTTCACGATAAAACAGATGAGATCATGAATGAACATCAAAAGAGCCAGAACACTGCGAAACGCCTCAATCTTCTCCCCCAAAGCAAAACCAGTCCTTTCGTTCCTCTTGGAAGAGATCCTTCACCCACTCCTTCCAGAGACAGCAGCAGCGTGACCAGTCCTTCTCTGCCCCCTCCACTGCTACCTTCCCCGGTAAGGACAAACAGCAAAAGTCCAAGTTCCGCGCCTCCACCCGTCATCAGGATAGGCGAGGCCGCAAGGACTTCTGACTTCCCCTGGCGCGACATTACCACCGACAGGTGGGCGCTCTCCATCGTTTCTCAGGGGTACCAAATAGAATTCTCTTCCCTCCCTCCCACGGGCCGCATTGTACCAATGTCGCCATCCCAGGCACTTTGGGACGAAATCTCCAACCTCCTTCAAAAGGCCGCCATTCGACCTGTGCCTCTGGAGGACGTCCCTTTCGGCCACTATTTGCCCTACTTCACGGTTCCGAAAAAGGACGGCGGCCTCCGACCTGTTTTGGACCTCAGATCAGTGAACTGGTATATTCCTCCAAAGAAATTCAAAATGGTTACTCTGGAGACCATTCTCCCCCTTCTACAGCGAGGCGACTGGTTCACTGTCATCGATCTCCGAGATGCATATTTTCATATTTCAATCCATCCACTTCATCGCAGATTTCTCCGCTTCTTCATTGCTGGTCAAGCCTTCAAATTCCTGTCACTTCCTTTTGGCCTCGCCACGGCCCCCAGAGTGTTTACCAAGTGTATGGCCCCGGTCGCCGCCTTTCTCCGTACTCAGGGCATAGTTATTTTCCCTTACATAGATGATTGGCTTTTGGTCTCTCAGTCCCGTGACCAGGCTCTCGATCACCTCCACTCTACCTTACAACTGCTCGACTACCTTGGAATCGAAGTCAACTTCAAGAAATCCAAGCTCACTCCTTCTCAGAGAGTAGACTACATTGGAGCAGTTCTGGATTCTCGGCACAGGAAAGCCTTTCCACCACCCTCCCGACTGGCAGACATCACCTCCTCGGTCCGCCTCCTGCCTCCTAATGCCTACGTACCCGCGCTGCTGGTCCAACGCATCCTCAGCCTGATGTCTTCCACCACCGCGGTAGTGCCCTTCGCACGCCTCCACATGAGGCCTCTTCAACTCTGCTTTCTCTCATAATTCGACCCAGAGCTCGACTCTCAACAAAAGCCCATATTCATTTCCAATCAAGTCTGGGCACGCACTCATTGGTGGCTCAATCCCACCAACCTCCTAGTTGGCCGCCGCTTCCACACTCCCTCCCCGACTATCCAAATAACATCGGATGCCAGCCTTTCAGGATGGGGAGCTTTTTGCGGCACGCATCAAATACATGGCCTCTGGTCCCCCTGGGAATCTACCAGGCATATCAACGAACTGGAGCTTCTAGCTATATTCAGAGCCCTGAGGCTTTCCTTCCTCTCATTTGGGGCCAGGTTGTTCTAGTAGCCACGGACAATACCACGGCCATGTATTACTTGAACAAACAGGGGGATACTCATTCCCCTTCTCTTCTGCAACTCTCCATCGACATGTGGGATTGGTGCATTCTCCACCGGATCTTCCCGATGGCAATCCATCTTTCGGGAGACGACAATCATTTGGCGGACAGCCTCAGCCGCAGGACCTCGACTTCCCACGAATGGGAACTCCATCGGTCGGTCTTCCGGCTGCTGGTTTGGAGGTGGGGTGCTCCCTCCATCGACCTCTTTGCCACGGAAGCGAATGCAAAGTGCGACCGTTTCTGCTCCAGGGCTGGTGTGGGCAGCTGATCCCTAGGGGATGTTTCATGCTCCGCTGGTCTCGCCATCTGCTGTACGCTTTCCCCCCAATTCCTCTCCTCCACAGGACTCTGGTGAAACTTCGTCGCGACAGAGCCAATGCCATCCTCATCACCCCTTGGTGGCCTCGACAGCCTTGGTTTGCCACACTCCTCCAGATGGCTCAGGACCGCCTCTCTCTACCCCTGTTCGCCACCCTCTTATCCAGGGACAATGGTCGAATACTCCACCCAGACCTTTCCCAGCTGAATCTCACGGCTTGGAGGATTCGGACCTAATCTCTGGTATCTGCCAGGCTGCGCGAAAGCCTTCCACCCGTTGGAACTACCTGCTCAAATGGAAGCGTTTCCAAGCCTTCACCGCTCTCCATTCCTGTCTTCACATCAACCCCCTTCTTCTAGTGGTGCTCCAATTTCTACTCCACCTAAAACAATCCAGCCTCTCCATGGCTTCGCTCCGAGTCTATCTTTCTGCCATAGTGGCCCACCAACCTCCCGAGTTACCTGCTGCCACCTTCTTTAGACACCCTCGCCTGAAGTTGTTCATGAAGGGTCTCAGGAACACCTACCCGGACAGACGCCCACTGACCCCTCAATGGTCTCTTCGCCTAGTTTTACAGGCTTTGACACGACCGCCCTTCGAGCCTTTGGCCACGGCACCTTTGCGCCTTCTTACTTTGAAGGTCGCTTTTTTGGTCGCTATCACGTCGGCCAGGAGAGCCTCTGAACTTTGTGCCCTACGACATGACCGGCCTTTTCTCCAGTTCTACCCGGACAAGGTGGTTGCATATCCTGACATTTCCTTTCTCCCCAAGGTTGTCTCTCCATTTCACTTATCCCAGCCAATAACCTTGCCTGTCTTTTTTCCTTCCCCGTCCTCCACTGTCGAACGGGACCTCCATTCTTTGGATGTCAGAAGGACTTTGGCCTTCTGTGTTTCCAGGACTGCCTCCCTCAGGAATACCCCTCGTCTGTTTATTGCTTATGACCCGAGGTTCAACGGGTCGCCTGTTTCTTCTCAGCGTTTTTCTAAGTGGATTGTTACTACTATTAAACTTTGTTACGACCTGTCCAAACGTCCGCTCCCGTCGGGAATCAGAGCTCACTCTACCAGAGCCGTCGCCTCCTCCACGGCCTTCCTTCGAGGTGTCCCACTGGATGACATCTGTAGAGCAGCCACGTGGTCTCAGCCTTCTACGTTTGTCCGTCATTACCGTCTTGACACCAGGGCAAAATCTGCTGCATCCTTCGGCAGGGCTGTACTTTCCACTGTATTGCCGTGACTCCCCTCCACCGTTCAGGTAGCTTGGTACTCAACCCAATGGTGTGGATTCACGGAGGACACGAAGGAGAAGAACCGGTTGCTTACCTGTAAT
Organism: Phrynocephalus forsythii; assembly: GCA_029282475.1. Lineage (NCBI taxonomy): Eukaryota > Metazoa > Chordata > Lepidosauria > Squamata > Agamidae > Phrynocephalus > Phrynocephalus forsythii. Next base: position 5,999,716 of record JAPFRF010000011.1, read on the forward strand.
GGTGGTTCTTCGAGTGTCCTCCGTGAATCCACACCAACCTGCCCGCCTCCCCTCTCGTCACATCCGTCCTCTGGGGTTTCTTCTTCACGACGGCGTGGTAGAGGGAACTGGGGCATTTAGGCGGGAGCGCAAGGGAGCATGGGTGGTGGGGCGGAGACTAATGATTCTGCTTCCTTGCTTAGAAGTGTTTCCGGTGCCATCGTCCGCATCGCATCCGAGAACCCAATGGTGTGGATTCACGGAGGACACTCGAAGAACCACCATTACAGGTAAGCAACCGGTTCTTCTAGCATCCCTGATCGTGCAAACACAACGGCCGGTCAACTGCTTAAGTGCAGCCCTAGTCACTGCCATCCGATCCATCCTCCAAATGACCTCAAGCCTCCTGCATTCTTGTATCATCGACCGCAACTGAACCGTGTACCATGGTGAGGAGCGGTCTCTACAGCGCAGGAGGTGCTTGGGGGCGATCCGGTCTACAGCCCCGGTGGCACCCTCATACCACCTATCCACCAGGGCTTTGGCCGGATCGTCTACCAGACCGCCAGAAAGCTCCCCGAAGGCCTCCATGAACCTCGCAGGATTCAGGAGCCTATGGGGATGGGCCCAAATGAAGGGCTGACGCTCCCCGTGGGGCGGGGTGGCAATCAACAGGGAAAATTTTAGCAGATGATGATCCGACCATGACACGGTAGGGGTGAAATACCCCTAACCCTCAGACAAAAATCTGACGACGTGGAGGTAAAAACCAGGTCCAGGGTATGGCCTGCTCTATGAGTGGGGCAATCAACATGATGAGATAGATTCATAGAAGTCATGGATTCCATGAATTCCAGCGCATGTTGCATGTTGAAGTCCCCAACCACCAGTAAGCGGGGGGACCTCAACAGGGCAGCCGAGACGAACTCCGATATCTCTGGAAAGGATTGAGCTGGGTTGCGGGGAGCACGGTACACCAGCACAATACCAAACTTATCTCGCTGACCCACCGATAGATGGAGGCACACCAATGCTCCACAGCTACCCTCAGGTGCCTCTTTTCCACCACTAAGGCAACATTGAGGGAGATTTGGGAGTTTCCTTCCCCTTATCAATAGTATTTCCTTGTAATTTGGTTGTTTATGTGTTTTTTGTGTCTCTGCTTTAGTGGGGTATAGCTAACTGAATAAATAGTGTATTAGTATAGTTTGTTGGTTAATTTTGTAGGTAGCCACATGTTCGCAGTCGCTCATTGATAGCCCTCATGGGCCCATTTAAGCTCCACAAGGCCTACCCCAACGAAATTCCTACTCATTGCCTCTCTATCCCTCATTTGCAAGAACTTTACCAATTGTGCTTTGCACACTCAACAGTCTAGGCTGAAGTGGTTCCTTTTGCATAGATGTTTGTAAAGAATAGTATTGGTTGCAGAATGATCCACTGGCTCCATCCCTGAGGTTTCTTTTATTCCAAGCAGCACAAGATCTGAGGATCTGAGAACTCAAGAGCTGGAAGAGACCCCTGAGTCTAGCCCCTGGCAGAGGGGCACAGTGGGAAATTGAATGTCCAACCTCTGGCTCCACAGTCAAATACCTAAACTGCTGAGCTGTCCAGCCATTTTAGATGCCTTGTAGCAATAATCAGAGCCTCCAACACAGATATCCCAAAATTCCAGTAAGTTAGTTACACCAAGAAAAGTCAATATTGATTAGTTGGTTTTGAATACATCAGCATCAACACCAGTTTCAATCATGAAAAGGAAGCAGAAGGCTCTGGAGATGGTTTTTTTCAAGGTTAAAAGGGCAAATAAACAGATAAGTCAAAGGCTGATAAAGGGCCTTCTGTGGTAGCACAGTCACCTTCACCATCTCAAATTACAAATTAACCAATCTAGAGATCTGGTTCACCTGAGATCCATGTTCAATATCAGTATCCCATCTTCATTACGTCTCCAGAACTAGCAATCTTCACCAGAAGGCTCTAAGTCACTGGATTGAGACCTTCATGAAGGTCACTGGCTAAGTCCTTACAGAGGTATTTTCCCTAACTATGGGAATTTTCTCATGAGTAAATCAGACCAGCCAGGACCAGCCCAGAAACTTTAGCACTGATCCTCTTATTTCTGTAATAGATTACACTCCAAGCCCACAGCAGGGTTTCACTCTTTGTGCAGCAGGAGCTGTCAGGGAGAGTTGCTTTGAAGACCAAGAGGTTTATCCAGAGATTCTTCCATCATTTGCGGGGATGAACTGGTGTTACCCCTTGCTATACATAGTTGTTATGAAGAACCAGCAAAATTATGAGTGGCCTATTTCCCCATACAGTTCTTTCCCTGGTAGAGTGTCCAGGACCATAACTCTAATACATTAGTTTTGCCCCAGCTCAGCGATGAAGGCTTTCATGGCATGAATGCTGGTAGGCCTCATGGCTGCAGTGGATTCTTGTGCCAGATGTCACTCCAAGCATGGTTGTGGATGCCTTTCAACTCAATAAGAGAGTCAAAGCAAAAGAGACATATAATAACAGAGGAGTTGGTGTGGCAATTGCAGTGGCAATGCACATCTCAGAATCTCTAGACACGCCCTTTCAGCAGATGCAGCCAACTGCCCTTACCACAGATGCCAGCTTTAATAGATGAGATGCTCATTGCAGAGATAGAAATGTTCAGACTTGTAGACAGAAATGGAAATGAGATTACACCACCAACAAGCTGTAGATATTGTAGTAGTAAAAACCCTCAACACTTTTGATCCCCTCTTGCTGGGAAGTGTTGTGCAGGTGGCAATAGAAAATACTACCATCATGTATTACATTAAAAAGTAAGGAAGAACTTGCTCAATCACCCATCTGTAATGATTTAGTTGTGGAGTGGCATGCTACCAGACACGTTTACCTACCAAGGAGCTGTACTGAAGCCAAAACTGCTTATGACACAAGGTTCAACCCCAGGCAGCCTTCCATCCTTTCAGAGTTGGCAAAATGAGTATCCAGCTTGCTGACAGGCAATGTGTAGCCTACATAATTAAATTTTAAACCACCCAGAGAGAGAGCTTGAAGCCCTATGGGGGGATATATAAGCAGCAGACATTGCTTTGCTTTATTCACCATTTATGTGATGGATTGAGAGAATCAACTAGTGGACTCTCTGATAAAGTTTCATTTCCAGAATCATGAATGGTCACTGTTAAGAAAGGTCATCAGAACCATAAGAAAGAGATGGGGGACTTCTCAAATTGATGAGTTTGCTTCCTAGCATAATCAGAAATGTAAGAAATTCCAAGTAGGTGAAGGACAGCACTTGCTCGACATGCATTTGCAAGACATTGCTCAGAGCAGCTGCTTTACTTTTTTCTTTCATTCCCCATGTTTCACATAGCAGTGGTCAAACTGCAGATGGACAGTGCCAATGCCATACTAGTGGCACCATGGTGTCCCCAATCGTTTATCACTCTGCAACATTTGGCAACGGACAAATTTAGGTTGTGGCCCATTCCAGATCTGACCAGCACAAGGGTTCTGTCCTCCATATAGACTTATCCATGCTTGGAGAATTCACTTGCATTAGCCAAGGTTTTGGGGGAAGTGAAGAAACCTTCTACTAGGTGTCTGTATGTGTAGAAGTAGGCAAAATGTGTTCAGTTAGCAGAATCTATCCATGAGAATTTCATTGCAACATTATTTCATGCTGTCCCCCATTTTTCTTACACCTGAAGCATAAGGGTTCTTCTTCATGGTCTTCTGTGATTGCACACAATGGACTACGGAGCTCCCTACCATGCTGCAGGAAGACCATTTTCTGCCCGGTTCGCAGTGTAGCCTGTCTTTGGGATCGTCCATTGTGGTGGAAACTAGGGTGGCTAAGTCGAACCCGCCACCTGCAGAGCAACGCCGTCGCCACTATGACTCCATCTCATCCTCACGGAGCCGATCACCTGCTCCCACTGCAAGGAGACGCAAGGGCTCGGTTCCACCACGAGCAAAAAAATCCACAACCTCGTGCCATTCTCGAGGCCATGGGTCTGCCGACTCAACATCTGGGGGCACTACGACTAACGAACAGCACTCCACCTGAAAGCCCCATAGCCACAGAGAGCTACATGGATCGGTCACCTCTTCCCAGGCTGCTGAATGGGCTCAAGACCGCTCGCTAATTCCATCTCGCCGCCGGAGGCACCGCCGCTACCGCCAGGAGTTTGTTTCTTCCTCTACTGACTCCACCCCGAGATACAAACGTCGGCCCCGTCACAACAACCCAACAACTCTTTCTCCGATGCCAACCGATATTACAGACCGAAGAGGTGCCAGATGGAATACCCTGAGGTTTTGTATTTGCAACTCGATTTTATTGACGTCACCACTAGACCATCCCACCGATGGCGACGTCGTTCTTCCTCCTCATCGACAACTCTGCCTCGACGCAGACGTCGAGCCTGATCTCCCTCGACTTCTGACTCTCTGCCACGACGCAGACACAAGCGTCGAGGCCATCCTACAATTGATGGCACAAATGGCAAGTCTCATGCTGCTGATGACAACCACGCTGCTGTGCCGCTGTCCGACGCCCAACACCCCTCGGACCGAGATCTCGAAGTCATCCTAAGACTGGCCCATCCACTGCAGCGTCAGCGCCACAACCTCTTCACAAAGATCAACAAGGCACTCCCTCAATTTCAGCACAAGGTAGAGCTGACGGGGACCCTTCTAATTCTCAGACTAGAGAGGACTCTGATGATGACATGGAATCGGATAACTCTGACCATTCTGAAGTGTCCAATATGCGCCCCCCAACACCGACTTCAGACGTCAATGTTGAGCATCCTCCCTCTCCATCGGAGGACTACAAATCTTATTCACAAATGATCACCAAGATAGCCAAAGCACTAAATTTGTCCATTGTGCAGCCACCATTGGGCGAGGATGACCAAGTCTTTGATGACATCTTCTTAGATCAAGCCCCGCCTCTTCGACTGGCATTCATTAAGTCAATGCTGCGACTCATAAAATAATCTTGGGAGAAACTTTCATCTGTTTATCAAATGCCCCTCAGGGTGAAAAACCTATATAAAACTCAGGAGGAACAAATGTCTTTTCTACAAAAACATCCCCTGCCCAACTCTTTTATTGTTGATTCTACTCAAAATAGGGCATGATTTAAATCCTCCAATGCCCCCTCCAACAAGGAGGATAGAAAGCTTGACATGATTGGCCGTAGACTCTACTCCTTATCATCATTTATCATTCGAGTGGCCAACTACTGTGCGGCAATGGGGGCCTATCTTAGAAACATCTGGAACAAAATGCAACCTGCTCTTAACCTACTACCTGAAGACCACCGCACCAAAGCACTTGGATCTTACCAAGATGTTATGGCCCTAGCAAAACATCAGAGACTGGCAGCTAGACACACTATAGATGCAGCTGCTAAGCAACTTTCCACCATCATAGTACTTCATTGCCATGCTTGGCTTAGAGCCACCACAGTGCCTGATGATGGCAGAGCTCGTATAGAGGACCTTCCATTTGATGTTAAAGGCCTATTTGATGCCCAAACAGATGATACCTTGGACAGGCTAAACAAGCTGAGGAAGACATCTTGTTCTTACTCCTAAAGGTCTTATAGGTCTTACATCCATGGCGCAAGCCTTCATACATCAGTGCTACTTACCAGATCGCCAACGTGGGCCATCCAATGCTGCATCTTTGTCTCGTGCTTCCAACTTCAGATAGCAAGGCAGGCAATCTTTCTGCAAACCTGATAAGAACAAATGGGGCTTTTGACTGTCTCTACCCTATCTCCATCCCCTCAATTGTCTTCCAAATCTACCCGCCTAGCTCCATACCTCTCGGTTTGGTCCACTATAATCACCACAGACACCTGGGTTCTGAACATCATCACCCATGGTTATTTCATCAAATTCGATGCCTTACCACCAACCGGATTCTAGAAGACCACCTCTTCTTCTCGCCCTCTTCAAGAACAGATAAAAACTCTTCTTCAAAAGGATGCAATACAAGTGGTTGCCTCACAAGACCTTCGGCGCGGGTTCTACTCCTGTTACTTTACAGTACCAAAGAAAGATGGTGGTCTTTGCCCCATCTTAGACCTAAGGTCTCTCAACTGTTTCCTCATAAGAAAATGCTTCCGCATGGCATCATTCAACACTGTTATCCCTCTACTAAAGAAAGGGGACTGGTTTGTCGTCATAGACTTAAAGGATACTTATTTTCATATTACCATCGCAGCCTCACATCACAGATTCCTACACTTCATCTTGGATGATACCATCTTTCAATTCAAATCCCTACCCTTTGGCCTCTCATCAGCCCCAAGGGTATTTACCAAAACCATAGCGCCAGTGGTGGCTTTTCTCAGACTGAGAGGTATTACTCTGTTCCCTTACCTCGACTATTGGTTGCTGGTTTCTCCTTCATATCAACAGTCTATTCTCGACACTCGCTCCACCCTTTCCCTCCTAGAAAAATTAGGTTTGCAAATAAAACAAGCCAAATCAAAACTTTCCCCATCAAAGACCGGCCAATATGTCAGAGCTCTTCTGGACTCGTAGTGGGTCGTGCCTGCCTCCCTGTAGAAAGAAAAGAAAAAAATTGCCAGATTAATATCCTTTATACTCGAAGGTTCTGGCCGTAAAGATACAAGAACTATTAGGCCTCATAGTGTCCACCACTCATACAGTGTGCTATGCATGACTCCGAATGCGCCCACTCCAGTTGTGGTTTCTAACAGTGTTCGATCACCAGATGGATGGCCCAAGGACTTTGCTATCTCCCCCAAAAAGAGTCCTCAATCAACTCCAGTGGTGGCTTACGGTCGCAAACCTGAGTGACGGCATACCGTTCAAGCCACAGCGTCTAACCACTCAAGTGACCACAGATGCTAGCCCGACAGGCTGGGGGGCCCACTGTGGCAGTCTGACCATTCACGGCTTATGGTCCAGACACGAGAGGCTGTTGCACATCAACCATCTAGAGATGCTGGCAGTGATAAAAGCATTCAGAGCCTTCAAACCTCGGATTCAAGGTACCGGGGTCCAACTCATCACCGACAATACCACAGTGATGTATTACGTAAACAAGCAAGGAGGGAGTCACTCCCCATCTCTACTGGCACTTATGACCTGCCTGTGGGACTGGTGTTGCACACACAAGGTATCCCCTGTGGCAATACACGTATCAATGGACGACAGCACTCCTGCGGATTCACTCAGCAGACGCCACTTTGACAACCACGAGTGGTCCCTTCACCCAGAGGTGTTCACAGCTCTGACAGCCGAATGGGGCTTACCCCATATAGACCTTTTTGCCAACAGGCACAACAAGAGATTTTGCTCCCGAGTGCAAGAGATTTTGCTCCCGAGCGGGACGGGACCCCACACCATAAGGGGATGCCTTTATGCTTAAGTGGAGTCCTCACCTGTTGTACCTCCCCCCCGATCCCCCTGCTTCTGAGAACAATAATCAAGATCAGGGAGGACAAGGCCAACGCAATCCTCATAGCTCCATGTTGGCCTCGATAGCCGTGGTTCTCAACACTGCGGAACATGGCTGCAGCACATCTTCGGCTACCACCAAGACCAGACCTACTGTCCCAGAGGAACCTCGAAGTCCTCCATTCAGACCTCAGTGCTCTCCATCTCACTGCGTGGAGGATTTTCCCTCCATAGAACAAATCTTAAGCTCGTCCAGGAAGCCTTCCACCAGGCTCTTATATCATTACAAATTTAAGGTATTTCAATCATTTACTAGACAACACTCCCTGGTTGCCGTTCCAACTTCCATTGACACTCTTCTGGCCTTCCTACATCATCTCGCGTCCATGCGCCGCTCCCTTTCCACCTTACGAGTGTACGTTGCAGCCATTGTGTACCACCAACCTACGGGATCTCCTGCAGCGGCGGTATTCCGTCACCCTCTCTTGAAAAACGTTTTGAAGTGCCTAAAGAACATTGCACCATGAGTGCTACTTCTCGCTCCATAATGGTCCCTTTCTACTGTCTTAAGACAACTTGCTCGCCCACCGTTCTAGCCTCTGGCGAAGGCTTCCAACAGGAACATGGCCCTAAAGACAATATTCTTAGTTGCAGTTACTTCGGCACGCAGAGCAAGCGAGCTCGCAGCTTTGAGAATGGATCCCCCATTTTTAGTTTCATCCTAACAAGGTTACACTTCATCCAGATGTTTCATTCTTGCCTAAAGTTGTTTCTTTTTTAATTTTTTATTATTTTATAGTAAAACAAACAAACAAACAATACAAACAATAAAAGTGCACCCTCAATCCCCCAGGACCATCCAGTTGTTCCTTTGGCTTCTTTTTCTTCGTCATCTTTCCCTTTTCTAACTAGCTTCTTAGAGTCCTTTTCTCCAGAACTGTGTTGGATTGTAAGTCGGTTGTTTCCCTTTCCCTTTAGTAGTACATATTCTATAAATTTTCCCCAAATATCATAAAAATATCATTCCTCATTTCCCTTCGCAAAACTTTTAAACTGCAAGAAAACTTATCATTTAAAGCTATATCCCACACTTCATTATACCAGTCATCAATTTTAAAATCTATCTTCAGTTTCCAGTTCTTCGCTATAGTCAGTCTTGCTGAAGTAATAAGATTTGCAATTAATTCTTTTGTTTTTATATCATGTTCATTAGTAAGTGGTAATGATAACAGTGCAATTTCCGGCTTACATTCAATATCGACTTGGAGTATTTCTTTTATCTCACTAAAAATCTGTTGTCAAAACTTTTGAACTATTTCACATTCCCACCAAAGATGAATATAGCTGCCTATCTTTTTTTCACATTTCCAGCAAAGCTTAGAATATCTTGGATTTATTCTGTTCAGTCTGACTGGTGTCATATACCATCTTAAAATTAGTTGAAAATAATTTTCCTTTATTCTAACTGATAATGATCATAAAATCCTCATGTTTCAATTTTTTTCCATTCATCTTTTTTATTTCTTTATCAATATCTTGCTTCTAAACCTCTCTTATTGTTTCTTGCTCCCTTTCCTCTAGCAAATCCTCGATTATTTTATATATTTTACCTACTTCTCCTTTCCCTGGATTTTCTTTCTCTGGTTCATATGTTAACAAGAACTGTTCAAATTTTGTATATTCTCTAGGTTGTGTGTTTCTCCTAATCCAATCTTTCATCCAACTTTCTAACTGAGCATAATTCATCCATGTTAAATCCTTAGCTTGTAGTATACGTTTAATTTCTTGCTTTCTCATCTTGTTAATCCATTCTCTTAATGTTGCCACTTTCATTATTTTAAATAATTCTCCATATTTCTTCATATTTGTGGGGAAATTTTCCTGATCTATCACTAAACAAAGAGGGAATTCTTCCGGTGCCAATTTCCTCCCATACTTTGTCCAAGTAGTTATTAAGGAACTCAAGAGGGGTTTTTAAATCTGATATCTTTTTTGTGAGAATCTAAACAAGTATTTATTTATGTCTCCTTTTAGCTCAGCTGATTTGAGTTCCCCCATATAAACTTTTCCGGCTTATGTAGTATTTCCCCAACACAACTAAGCTGATTAGCTTGCTTTTTTACCAGCATTACAATATCTATTTATCAATTCTTGAAAAGCTTTAAGTTCAGCTTCTGTACACTGAAAGTTGTTTCTGATTTCCATATATCTCAGCCAATTGTTCTACCCACGTTTGCATTCCTTAGATGTTAAAAGGACATGTCTTATTAACTTGATAGAACTTCATCATTCCATACCACCACCAGACTTTTAGTCTGCACATTTTATTTATTTATTTATTTATTATTTATTTATTTATTTATTGAATTTATACCCCACCCATCTTCCCATAGGAACTCTGGGCAGCTTACAAATGCTGACCAATTCAGCTAATGACACAGTAAGAAAACAATAAAGACAAACAATGACAACAGTATAAAACAACAAGTCTAAAACAACTTTGGCACCCTGGCACTCAGTACACAAGCTCAGCAAGAAGACTTCTAGGTAGCGAGCGTGGACATAGATGGCGGGGAAGGAGAAAAAAAATTACACTAGCTCGCCGAAGGCCTCGCAAAAGAGCAGAGTTTTTAACGCTTTGCGGAAGGCCAGCAGGGACTCTGCAGAGCGCACTTCGCTTGGAAGGCTGTTCCAAAGAGAGGGGCCAGCCACCGAGAAGGCCTGGTTACGTGTGGAAGTTTTCCGGGCCTCTATAGGGGTGGAAACCTGAAGCGAGTGCGCCCGCGACTGCCGAACTAGACGGGCTGAGGTTGATCGCTGGACGATGCGCTCTGACAGGTAGTCCGGGCCCAGGCCATGGAGGGTTTTATAAACTAAAACCAGGACCTTGAATCTGATCCGGGATGCAACGGGCAACCAATGCAGGCGAACCAGGACTGGGGTGATGTGGTCATGACGACGCACACCCGTCATCAGTCTGGCTGCCGCATTCTATACCCGCTGCAAGCGCCGGAGGAGAGTCAAGAGCAACCCCATGTAAAGAGTGTTGCAGTAGTCCAACCTCAAGATCACCAGCGCTTGGACCACAGTTCTCAGAGAGTCACCATCTAGATATGGGCGGATCTGGGCAATTAGACAGAGATGGTAAAATGCAGTTCTGGTCACGGCAGCCACCTGGGCTTCCAAGGTAAGCGCCGGATCCAGAACCATGCCCAGATTCCAAACCCTATCCGCCAGCTGGAGAGAAACTCCCTCCAAACAAGGGAGAGGGCCTCCATATCCAGATGGGGAACTCCCAAAGAACATAACCTCAGTCTTCTTGGGGTTGAGCTTGAGCCTGTTGGCCCTGGTCCATGTCAAAACTGCATCCAGGCATTGGTCGAGAGTCCGAACAGCTTCCACTGCAGAGGTGGAAAAGGAGAGATAGAGCTGCGTGTCATCAGCGTACTGATGACAGCAGACTTCAAATCTCCTAATGACCCCAGCCAGCAGCCTCACATAGATGTTAAACAACATGTGGGAGAGAGAGACAAGCCCTGCGGAACCCCACAAGGGAGTATCCACGGGGCCGACAACTCTCCACCATGTTGCAAATACTGGAGACGGCCCTCCAAGAAGGACCGGAGCCAACTGTGAGCAGTGCCTCCGTTTCCCACCTCAGAGAGCCAGTCCAGTAAGATACCATGGTCGATGGTATCGAAGGCTGCTGACAAATCCAGGAGAACCAACAGGGTAGAGCAACCCCTGTCGGCCGCCCTGATTAGGTCATCTTGCAGCGCGACCAAAGCTGTTTCGGTCACCCGGCACGGCCTGAACCTGGATTGGCATGGGTAAAGGCACTGCTGTTCCTCCAGATAGGACTGAATCCGGGTTGTGGCCACCCTCTCGATTACCTTGCCCATAAAAGGGACGTTGGTGATCGGATGATAGTTCACCAATTGGTCCGATGCCAGGCCAGTTTTTTTAAGAATGGGCTTGACCACCGTCTTTTTCAGACGGGAGGGAAAGACCCCCTCGCTGAAGGAGGCGGTGGCGATGGCAGAAGCCCATTCTGGCATACTCCCCCCGGCAGCTTTTATCAGCCAGGCAGGGCAAGGATCGAAGGGGGTGGACCCGGGCCGGCAGTGGGCAATCGCCCTGGAGGCCTCTAAAAAGGAAACAGGCCCAAGCTCATCCAACCGAGGAGACTGAGGGGGTGCAGCGACAGGGGATGGTGGGGGAGGGCTAGTACAACCGGAGTCGAAACGGGCCCGGATGACCTCTATTTTGGATTGAAAGAAGACTGCAAAATTCTCACGACTGAACTCAGTAGGAGGAGGCCTTGCCAGACTAGGATTGGTGAGGTCCCGAACCATCCGGAAGAGCTCCGCCTGGTGGTTCGAGGCCTCACCAATTCTCAGGGAGTAATAAGATGACTTAGCCTCCCTGATCGCTCGGGAATAGCGCCTAGTCTGGATAACAACTGCAGTCTTATTACTTGCCATCCGGCTTCTTCTCCAGCTGCTCTCCAGCCTTCCCGTTCCTGCTTCATCGCTCTCAACTCCGCCGTGAACCATGGCAAAGGTTGAGCTCTGCTATGGAGAAGGCGCTTGGGGGCGATCCGGTCGATGGTGCGGGCAGCTGTTTCAAACCATTGGTCAGCCGCAACCTCAGCCGGAGTGTCAGTCAGGCCACCAGGAAGCTCCCCGAAGGCATCTCGGAACCGGACAGGGTCCAGGAGCCTCCGGGGGGGCGGGCCAAAACAGGAGGGTGAGGGTCCCTACTGGGGGGGGCGATTGACAGGGAGAAGGACAGCAGGTGATGATCTGACCATGACACAGGTAGGGAAGCAATGTCCCCCACCTCCAGATTAGAGTCCCCCAACATGAAGGTAAATACCAAGTCAAGGGTATGCCCTGACCTGTGAGTGGGACATAAAACATGCTGGGATAGGCTCATGGAGGCCATGGACTCCATGAATTCCAGGGCTGGACCAGAAAGTTCACCGCCAGCCTGCACATAGAAGTCCCCCACAACCAACAGGCGAGGGGACCTCAGAAGTGCAGCCGCGATGAACTCCGAGAGCTCTGGGAGGGATTGCGCTGGGTTGCGGGGAGCACGGTAGCCCAGCACAATGCCAAATCGATCCTGCTGCCCCACCAGCAGGTGAATGCATTCTAGCCCTTGACTAACCAATGTCGAGGCCCTGCTGACATGAAGTGAGTCCCTGTAGACGATGGCGACCCCCCTTCTGACCCTCCAACCTTCCCACTCCCTGAACCAGAAACCCAGGTCGGCACAGCTGGGTGAGCGAAGCCCCCCCCCCCTGCACCCACCCAGGTCTTGGTAATACAGGCCAGGTCAGCCCTCCTGTCAGTGATGGAATCATAAATGACAGGGATCTTATTGTGGACTGACCTGGCTTTCATAAGGAGACAGGAAAGGTTGGAGGCACTGGTGGGATGACTCCTGGACATGTGGCAATGAGCCGAGGGGTCAGAACATGGGACAGGCACGAGATGCCTGACCCGAGTTCTTCTGACCTGACTAACCCCTCGACTCCAAGCGTACCGTCCGTGGTCCGACACAGTTGGAATATGAATCCCTGCAAACATGGCATTAAAAAAAACAAATACAACAATAACAACTAGAATAAACTGATAAACAATATACAATTCACCCAGAACAATAAAACATACAAAATAGGTAAGTAAAAATAATAATAAAATAAAAATAAAAATATAACAAGGGCACAAAACCACAGAATGGATGGAATACATAGGGGGGAAAGAGGGAGGGGGGGAGGCTGGAAGCAGGCGAGGAAGATGGTAAGCAACATATGGACCTAAGAAGGGCTCACCTATGTCCTCACAGTCAATTCCCAAGGCCATTGTTGTGACCATTACCCTGGCCTATCAGCTCTCGCAAACACTGCTGCCTCAGCCTCCCCACGCTCATTCCACCTGAGCAATGCCTACATCCACTGCCTTCTTCAAGGGGATATCTATCCTGGACATATGCAAAGCTGCCACGTGGTCATCATCACAAATCTTTGGCACTCACTGTCGGTTTGACACCAGGGTCTATGATGAGACCAAGTTTGGCCGTGCAGTGCTCTCTTCAGTTATGCCGTGACTACCCTCCTCCGGTAAGTCCAGCTTGCTATTCACCTATTGTGTGCAATCACAGAAGACCACGAAGAAGAAAAAGAGGTTACTTACCTGTAACTCTGGTTCTTCGAGTGGTCATTCTGTGATTCCACACAAACCCGCCCTCCTGCCCCGCTTCCGTCACGTCAGCACCTTACTGTGTGTTGCTGAAAAGCGGAACTGAGGTAGGAGGGGGGCGGGTCCACCTTATATAGGGTGGGAGGTCCTTCAACTTTACAGCTTTCTAGAACATTCCGAGGAGCTACTGTGTGTGCACACATTAACCCATTGTGTGGAAGCACAGAATGACCACTCGCAGAACCAGAGTTACAGGTAAGTTACCTCTTTTTAAAGCTAGTTATCTCTTAAGGTTTGCCTGTCAGTAGTTGTATCTCACCAACATGTAGGATCTCATGCTAAATTTCTTTTCAAAAACCCTATTCTCAAGACGATTTTGAAGGGTCTGGCTAATCCTGTGCAACTTCCTACACCACAGTAGACATTATCTGGATGTTCATTTGCAGAAATGCAATTAAAATATATCCCAGTGTAACATACAATATTTAAACCATAGATATAAAAACCTTGTAAAAATCTAAAATTAATTAAAATATTTTAAAAGGCAAACTTAAATAATTTAGTCTTTACCATCTTTTAAAAAATTGTATATAAGGGCTGTGCTTGTAGAAGAGGGTTCAGATAGGAGTTTAACAACTTTTTCATAAGAAAGACACTATAGAACATTCCATCGTTTGTTATGCAATTTGCCATTGCAGTAATTTACCAATTATTCCTTCACTTAATTATAGTGGATACTTGCAAGTTAGTATCTAAAACATCTACATTAGTCCCAAGTCAAGCATCCTCAGTAATATCCTAGTCTCTAGAATTTGAGGAGAAAGATTCAAGAGAAACATTGATGACAGGAGTGTCCTATTCAACTGTTTGCTTGATATTACTTCAGCTAGGATGACTAGTAACCTGTGTGCCTTTTGTCATGCCTTGCTTTTCTTCCAGTTCTTTAAAGCTAAAGTGCCCCCCAAGACATGTCCTTCTTCCCCCAAGTTGTTTCAGATTATCACATTAACCAACTGTTCTCCCTGCTTCATTCCTATCACCCTCATTGGACCTTGTGAGGGGCCTTACATTATTTGGACATGTGATAAACCATATCATTTTATGTTTCCTCAACTTAAACCCTTCAAATGAACAGTCAGGCTTGTTAGATGTTACCAATATGTCAGGCAGGGTCTGCCTGTCTCTGCACAATAGCTATTGGAATGCCTAGTGTTTACTATCATATTAGGCACTGGCTAGCTGCTACCTGAAGCTGTTTGTGGGCATTCTCCTGGAGCAGTATCTACTTCCATTGCTTTCCCAAGAGGTGTTCAGCTGCCTGACATCTGCAGAGAGGCCACACTGTCAGTCTCTCATGTTTCTGAAGCCTTGCAAACTGAGCCAAATTAAATGTCTCCTTCAGTAGAGCAGTGCTATTGTCTCTCCTGGCATGACTACCCTTCTGCTGGCAGTTAAGCTTCTTAGTCACCCAGTATAACATTTATGGACACCACAACAAAGGACATGTTACTTAACCTGTAATTGTAGCTCTTCAATTTATCATCCAGAATCAAATGCACCTCTGCCTTTCTCCTGTCTATCATGTACACATTTTTAGTGGCAGAGAGTAAAGAACTGCGGAACGGAACCTCCTACTTGTTAGAGCAGTATGACAGTAGAACTGATTACCTCAATAGGTGGAGAGTGCTCCATCATTAGAGGCATTCTAGAGAAATTTGGACAACCACCTGACAGATATCCTTTGATTTGTATTCGTGCATCAAACTAATGGGTTGAACTTGATGGCCTTGTAGGTTGCTTCTGACTTCACTATTCTGTGATTCATTTTTATGATAGATAGATAGATAGATAGATAGATAGATAGATAGATAGATAGATAGATAGATAGATAGATAGATAGATAGATACCTACTCCTTACAAATGTAGGCAGAGCTGCCAGAGAATTGTGGAACTGAATTGCAGTGGGTGATTTAGATTCATTTGGATTGCTGATTTGTTCACTGGCAACAAAAACGGCATCAGCTCCTTCGTAGTTGAGGAAAACTGGACAGTAATAGGGTGAAAGGGTGGGTTGATTGTCTTCTCCTTTCAAAAGGAAAAGGACCACTGGAGACCCAACAGCCACCGCATAAATTCTTGAAGGATGATACCTAAAGACATCTTTGGAGCAACATCACACACTCGATTCAGGGTCTGATCTTGAGGATTAACCTCTTCAGTGACCCGGTAGAAAAATGAGCTTAGTGGCCAGTTTCAGCTTGGAACAAATTGTGAATGAGGATTCAGCTGTGTAGTATTTTGTGAGTTTGCTTGTATTGTCAGCTCCACCTGCTGGACTCATAGTGGAACATATGTTGGAAATCTTTCTACATAATATTTAGCAGTGTTATATTTCAGATTAGTGTATATATCAAACAAAAATTAAACAAGTTAAATGTAAACAGAAGTGCAATACTTGCTGGCATAAGCACATTTCTTTCCTATTTCCAGCCAGCCTGCAATGCTGCCACCATATTTGCCTCATTGTCTGTGATAAGCAGAACTTGCCCTTCTGCAGCTAGACTCCAGTGCCGCAGCACATCCCTCTGAGCCTCTTGACTGTTGTGAGCTGTGTGGCTGCTGTTTGTAACAGGCACATTCAACAGGGCTCACCTGTAGCGCTCTGCCCTTGCATGTTGCCTGATGCCTCTACTCCCTGCCTCCCACCCCGGTGTCCTGCCAGGATAAGATAGACATGCTTGGTGCCCTGGCTGCTCCAGATGTCACTTGGAAGATGCACCATCTGTGCCCTGGACAACTGCTGCTGTGCAGTTGCCTTGCATCCAAATATAAGTGAGGAATCAAAGGAGGCATCAGGCAACATGAGTAGGAAGGAGTAATCCTGACATTTTTACTTTATGCAGAAGGTCTTTTCCTGCACAGCTTCAAGCTCTGTTGGGTTCTCCTGGCGCTTGTTCCTGGAACGTGGGTCTGGCGTTTGCTGACTCCCACCTCTTGCTATTTGTCCATCTGCCTCCCTGGCTGTCCTGGCCTGGTGGCTCACCTTCTGCCCTCTGAGGACGTTGATCCTCCACAAGAGGGAGGCCCTTGGCCTCCACAGTACCCTCTCCCTTTGCCAGCAGCAGAACCGAAACCCAGCATTCCACTGGTGATCACAGTGGAACTCTCTCCTTCCAGCGTCACTCCTCTGAAACATCCCCAAAATAAGAAGGCTTTCCCTCCCTTTGCACTTCTGTAGCCAAACAACCCCAACTGGAAATGAGAGATGTCTGAAAAAACGTCTTGAGCTTGCCTGAAGCACAAAACTTCTTTTTTGGGGTGAGGACAGGATCTGTGTGAAAGGAAAATACAGTCCACAGAATGCTGATTGAACTTTAGATGGAGAACTAGGTTGGGGGAATGTGTGCAGCAGCCTAGCTGGTATCCTAGCAATCAGCCCTCTTCAGGTGCAATGTTTGTTGTAGGTCCCAAACATACATATATGTTCCATCCTGTGTTATTGTTGTACGAGTAAAGGAAGTGAATCTGCTGAAAATAGTAATAGGCCTGTGATGATAATAACAGCTACAGTACTTCTGAAAAAAACAAGGTAATATTAAAAAGTTCCTGCCAGTGTTCACATGTTCTGCTTTAGTTTTAGTTTTTCTGCTTGTGGCTTTCCTGTGCATTTTACCTGGCCGTATTTAGTCTGCATACTAAAGGTTAGTCTGCCAAATTGCATTCTCTTTTTTGCTCTTAGCTTTTCCTTTCCTTTGTCAAGACTGTCTTAGACTGCAATAGATTTCAGCGCAAAGAGCCGGCTTTTCGACCAAGTGCTAAATTTTAGTCCGCAGACTAAAAAATAATCCGCGGATTATTTACCTGAGCAATTCCCTCACTGAAAACTACATTAAACACAGTAACTAAATTCTCTTGAAACATAATGGTGAGGGCAGTTCACAGCTAACAGCGAGCTCGACCATCCACCCTTTTGCACCTAGGCACAATTGAACGCTGAAACCATCCCTGGCTTGAAATGCGCCTCATTGTGCTTAAGTGTTGGCGAGATGTATTATTCTGACTGTATGACCTGTAACTGTGACAGTCCTTGCTTTTAATGTTCATTGTTTGTATGCTTTTGTGTAGTTCTTAGTGGGTGAATAGAATAGTAGAACAGGGTCATAGAAAGAGTTAAACTATGCAGCATGTTTCTTTCATGGCAAGAGGACTGTTGTAGAAGAAAAAGACAACTCCCCACCCCTCTCAGTGGGTATGAGGGCGTAAGGAAAGAAGCTGTAATAATGGGGGGAGAGACAACAGTTAAGAGCTTAACAGAACTTCTGAAGTGTCATGTCCAGTTCCTGAAGCATCCTAACAAGGTGGCAGCCAAAACACTTAAAACGTTAAAAAACCATTGGTGGGGAAGTCAATCCAAGATGACGAATAATCCGCGGCGGCCTGATACACATGTAGTTTATAAAAGTTTAAAGCGACCGTCTTAGAAATGAAACTTAAACCATTATATCTATTACATATGTGGTTTCAAAAACATTTTTCGCCTTATGCTTTTGGGACAGATGAGCAGAGGAAAAAAATGAGTAATCCTGTGTATGAAAGCATGCCTCATCTTCTTTCCCGTGTCTGTGGAAGTCTTTATCCAGGACAGGGAGGAGAACTATAGTGTAATATTGAAGACGTAATATCATTTTACTTTTACATAGACATTTTATTTAACTTTTTTGTTACTTTAGTAAAGTGACTGGCATTGGAACATGCATTTAAAATAAAATGTTTCTATACTATGCCTCACCCTTGCAAAATCAATTTTTTGAATTGCTGCTATCAAGACTTATGTTTAAAGGTTCTAATTGTATTAAACATTTAATATGTCCCCATCACCATGGATTTCTTATGATATTGGATATATTTTTCCTTGCTGGACAATTCTTTTGGATTGACTCCCCCTGTTTGGATTATTTCACTGCATTATCATCTTTAGGACTCGTCAGGAACAGGACATTTCACCTCAGGAGTGCGGGTATGTATATAAATATTTTTTCATATCAGTTGTTGGAGGAAAAAGAGGCAAAAATGAGGATCAAGAATTGATGCTGTCAGCTAAATATTTTACCTCTGTATTTCAATTAGAGGCCTATGGAATGGGGATGGGCATGGTATTTTGTTTTTCTGGTATTGATGTTGATGGGTCTGTATAAAATTACTCATCCCAAGATTAAAGAGCAGCCTAAATGTCATGAGGGTATACTCTTACGGCACCTACTTGAATCTAAACTATGGTGTAGTAGTAGTAGTAGTAGTAGTAGTAGTAGTAGTAGTAGTAGTAGTAGTAGTAGTAGTAGTAGTAAAAAATAGGAACAGCATATATGCTATGTCAATACGTAAGATACTAGGATTTTGGTTACAACTTGTATTTGTTATATACTACCAGTCAGTGTTTGTTATAATGATTGACTGTGCCCAGTATTTTTGCAGCAGCAGCAATAAATCTTGGAATTACAGAACTGGGAAGAGCCCTTATTGCAGGATGTATTAACTACATCTTGCTGATAGAACAGATGAAGGATCTGCTAATGCTGGGTACTACCAGTTTTCCATACTTGAGATGAGATGATAAAACTTCCCAGAACTATAGTTCATCTACAATATAAACAAAGAAAAATAGCATGATCATTTTTAATTTAAAAGAGGCAAATGCCTACAGCAAACACATTTCAACCCATATTTGTATTTCCATCACATTCCATAGTATGTTAGTATCTTATCCTATTATAAGATCTGGAATTTCTCATATATGGGGAAAATGTGAGTGCCTCCTCAGTTTGTTTTGAATTTGAATTAATAATTTTCAGTACTCCCAAATGCATATATATTTAAATATAGATGCTCTACCACCACCATTATCATTTTCTCTTGAAACTGTACTTTTTGTAGATGAGAAAAAAGCAAACAAAGCAAAGTGTTCTGCTTATATACCGCCCCATAAAACTTCAAGCACTCTCTGGGTGGTTTACAATTTAATTATATATGATACACACTGCCCCCGAAGCAAGTTGTGTACTCACTGGAGAAGGAAATTGGAAGGAAGAAACAAATAAAATGAAGATACTTGTTAAAGATTTAGAATCCCATTTTACGGAGTCTAGCTTTGAAGACTATTGCTACCTATTAATTCAGATTAAAACTATAGAGCCTGATCTAGGGGTTGCTTCTTGTTCAGTAAAAGTTTGTTTTATTCCACTTCACGACTCATACATGACCCCTTTGTTCTCGATGGTCACACAGCCCTCCAGAAGGGATTGGGAGAATGCTGACGAGGGGAAAGTGCAGATAGGAAGGTAACTCTTTCCCCAAGCAAATATCTGCAGGACCTTTTAACCCATAAAGCTAAGCTCCACGAATGGAAATAAACATGGAGTGGCTTTGAGTGGGAGTTTACCGTATGCCTGTGTGTAAAAATGACACAAGCAGGAAGAAGAGTAGGAGATTTTAGCTCCCTTTCTTTCCAACATTTGATTCCTCATCTGCTACATTAAAACTGCCTTGTAAAATACAAGTTTGGAAAATCGTATTTGCCAAGGTAGTCCATAGTTGCTCTTAAAATATTAAAGGAATGCAATAGCTCTCTAACTTGAAAGTAACTTAGTAATGTCTTCCTGTGGCTCAAGAGCAGAACTAAATTTTTAAAGTTTTATTTATGTATTTATTTATTTTACACCTGGAGAAGGGATATGCTGCCACTTACTTCTTTGCCCAGGGGAAAGCAAATTGTTCTGCTTATATACCTCCCCATACCACTTCAAGTAGTCTCTGGACGGTTTACAGTTTAATTACGGTATGCAGGCTACACATTGCCCCCCCCCCCCCAGCAAGCTGGGTACTCATCTTACTGACCTCGGAAGAATGGAAGGCTGAGTCAACCATGATTCTGATACCTGGGATTGAACCCCAGGTTGTGAGCACAGTTTTACATGCAGTAAATGCATTTAACCACTGCACCACGGGCCCCATGGAAGGAAGAAAAAGAGTTAATTTCACCTCTGTTTTACAGCTAAGCAAGTCTCTCTTAGAATAACTGTGATATTGCCCCCATCTAGCCAAGCAGGTTCTTTTAGTTTCTTTTGAGCCCTCCTGATTCGTGCTTACCCTTGATGTCTGCTGCTGCATGTCTGTCTTGTTATTTTGCTTTGTTATATTGCTTTGCACTTACTTATTTGTTCTGTTTTGCATTGTGTGGCATTTATTTGCCTATTATTCTGTTTGCTTGCTATTTGTATTGCATTTATTATTATTTTTTGTGGGTGAGAGTTGTGTCTTTTTGGGGTGGGGTGGGAGGGATTGGATTGTTTGCCTGTATTTTTGTTATGTTTTGGCCCCCACCCTACTCTGTGAGGACCCCATACAATTGCTGGTGCTAGTTGGACCTCCATTTCTGGTGGTGTCTGGTCGTGGGACATACGCTAAGGGCTGGAGGGTGAATCGGGGAAGAAGAACTCGGGATAGGCAACTTGTGCCTGTTGCCCGTTCTGATCCTCCGGCTCTCTGTCACATACCAGGTAGTCTTTCCGTCTGGGCCTCCATCCTGTCCTGTTTGTTGGTAAATGCCAGGTCGGTCCATAATAAGGTCCCTATCATCTATTATTTGATATTGGATGAATGGGCCAACCTGGCCTTTTTTACTGAGACCTGGATGGGTGCAGAGGGGGCAGTTTCTCTTTCCCAGATGTGCCCCCCCCAGGTTTCTTATCCAGCATCTGGGCAGATCGGAGGGATGAGGGTGGGGCCGGGTGGCCATTGTTCACAGGAAATCTCTTTACGTCCGCAAATCCATGGTGTTTTTGTATCCAGGGTTGGGATGCCTGCACCTATTGGTGGGACAGTGTTATAGGTTTGGCATTGTGCTTGTGTACCGTGCTCCCTGCGCCCCTGAACTGTCCCTACCAGAGCTCTTTGAGTTCATCTCAGTGGCACTGTTGAGGTTCCCCCGCCTAGTTGTGGTGGGTGGTTTCAGTGTGCACGCTGGGCCTAGACTATCTGGAGTGGCTCTGGATTTCATGGAGTCCATGGCCTCTATCTGTCCCAATATGTCATTGGTCCCATGCATAAGGCTGGGCATACCCTGGACCTGGTATTTTCCTCCACGTCCCAAGACTACTATCTGAGGGTTGGGAACTTATATTCCCAACCCGTGTAATGGTCAGATCATAATTTGCTGACTTTTTCCTTGTCAATTGCTGCCCCACCCCATGGGAAGCTTCGCCCATCCATCTGGGCCTCCCTTGTAGACTTTCAGTTTTTGGAGGCCTTTGGGGGCTTTCTGGACGGTCTGACTGATGACCCAGTGGACTCTGTGTTGGACAAATGGTTTGCAGATGCCACTGAGACTGCCAACTGGATCACGACCCCCACCCCAGCACCTCATCCGTTGCCAAGCCAGCTCCTCGCTACAGTTTACAGTAGAACTGCGGGTGATGAAGCAAGATTGGAGGAGGTTTGAGAGCAGATGGAGGAATGATTGGATGACATATAATCAGTCTGCGGTTTGTGCGTTGTGTTGACCAGACACCATGTCCAAGCATTCCTGGACACTGAACGATCTTTTGCCTCTCTGAGAATTGGTGGGGCCTTGAACCGCCAAGCGGAGTTGTTTCAGGTGGTTCGAGACCTCACTAATCCTGGTCTGCTGGGGCCTCCTAGTGATTTTACTAGTGAGTTATTTGCAGCCTTGTTAAAGTAAAAAATTCAGGCCATCCATGCCAACCTGGAGTCTGGTTGCACTGATCTGCCCCCGGGTATGGCCAGTGCTGCACCCCCTTGGTCTCCTCATTTTGTTGATTTTGGGCCTGTGACATCAGCTGAGGCCTCCAGGGTGCTGGGTCATTGCATGCCAGCGACTTCTCCGTTCGACCCTTGCCCATCTTGGCTTATTAAGATTGCCGAGGGAGCATGTCAGAATGGGCTGCTACCATCGCCGCTGCCTCCTTCAGGGATGAGACCCCCAGTCAGCTGAAGGAGACTGTGGTCAAGCCCATTCTTAAGAAATTTGGCTTGGCAGTGGATGACATGTCTAACTATTGTCCAGTTGCCAATGTTCCCTTCCTAGGCAAAGTGGTGTCACCAAGCAACTCCAGTCATTCATAGAGGAAGATCTTGTCCTGGACCCCTTCCAGTCCAGGTTCAGGCCACATCATGGGACTGAGACTGCCCTGGTCGTATTGCATGATGACCTCTTGAGGGGGGCCAACAGGGGTAGCTCTACTTTGTTGGTCTTTCTTGATCTGTCTGCAGCCTTTGATACTGTTGGTCACGGTATTCTCCTGGGCAGGCTGTCTGAGGTGGGGATTATAGGTCTAGCCTTGTGCTGGCTGCACTTCTTCCTCAACTGCCACGCCCAGCGAGTGAGACTGGAAGGGGAATTGTCGTCTCCCTGGTCACTCCCTTGTGGGGTGCCTCAGGGTCAGCGATCTCCCCCATGCTTTTTAACATTTACATGAGACCTCTGGCTGAGGTCATCCAGAGATATGGAGCTTGCTGCCATCAGTACACTGATGACACACAGCTGTACCTGTCCTTTTCTACCTCTGCAATGGAGACAGTCCAGACCCTTGATCACAGCCTGGCTGCGGTTTTGGAGTGGACCAGGACCAACAGGCTCAAACGCAACCTGGAGAAGACCGAGGTCCTCTTCTTCTGGGGGGTGGGGACCAATTGGGTACAGTGGGCCCTCTTCACCAGCTGGTGAAAAGAGGGAGGAGTCTGGGCATCGTCTTATATCTGGCATTGTCCCTGGAGTCCCAGGTGGCAACCATTTCCAAGTTGGCCTTTTACCAACTTTGGCTTATCGCCAGATTCGCCCATACCTTGATGGTGACTCCTGTGGACAGATGTGCAGGTGCTGGTCATATCGAGGGTAGATTATTGTAACAGTCTCTACACGGGTTTTCCCTTGACCCTTGTTCGGCTATTGCAGTGGGTGCAGAATGCGACGGCCAGATTGGTGATTGGTGTGGGTTGTTTTGACCGTATCACGCCAATTCTGGCCCACCTGCACTGGCTATCCGTTGCCTTCTGAATAAGGTTCAAGGTACTGGTTTTGGTTTACAAAACCCTCCATGGCTTGAGACCTGAGTATCTGGCAGAGCAGATCTCTGAAAGGTCAGTGTCGGCCCAGCCCACCAGAGCATCGTTGGCACACTCACGGCCTTGGGAGGCCGGTAAGGTTTCCACCCATAATTGAGCCTTCCCAGTGGCCAGCCCGGCTATGTGGAACAAACTGCCCAGCGAGATTCACCATGGCAATTGGTAATGTTGTGTTGCTCCTCCTGGTTTTGTTGTCCTTTTGCTACCCTCCATCCTTTAGCCCAGTGGTTCTCAACCTTCCTAATGCCGCAACCCTTTAATACAGTTTCTTATTTTGTGGTGACCCCTTGCCCTGCTTGGAAGAGGTCACAAGCTCCCTTTGGCAGACCACTGCCACAGGTATAGAGAACTTCCCTCTACAGGCACCCTCAGCCAATTGCAGCCTCCGGTGATATTGACTGACATCCCCTTCAACCTATCAAGTTGTAACTCACTCTTCCCCCCTTCCTCCCTCCTCCTCCAGACCCAAGCTGTTTGTGCCTTTTTCTTCACTGGTTCTTGGCGACCCCTGATAAATGGTTGTTTGACCCCCAAAAGCAGTTGTGTCCAAACTTCGGCCCTCCAGATGTTTTGGACCACAACTGCCACAGTCCTTTGCCATTGGAAATACAGGCTTGGAATTCTGGGAGTTGTGGCCCAAAATATCAGGGGGCTGAAATTTGGACATGCCTGCCCAAAGGGTCCTGACCCCAGGTTGGGAACCACTGCTTTAGCCTCTTGCTGGGCTTTTGCTTTTGTCTTATTGTTTTATTTGATTTGTTTGATGGTTATTGGTCTGTTCATGGATTTTAATTGTTCTTTCTTATTTGGACTTCATGTCAACCTCCCAGAGTTCCCTTGGGAAAATCAGAGTGGTCTAGAAATGTAAAAACAAACAAACAAATAAATAAATAAATTCAATAATTCTAGAAACAACCAACTCCTGCAGAAGGTGGCATTATTGTTGGCCTGTTTCAATCTGGCCTTCTGATTTTTATGCTTTCGCTCATACCTTAAGTTAGTATGTTGTATTGTAAAGCAGGCTGGGTAGTGGAGCCAGGGGCCAGTAGTGTAGTCCCCCATGTGCCTCCTAGGATAAAAGCATATCTGTATGGCATCCAATTTGCGCAGCCCCAGTGTACCACCAGAAGGAAGGAAGGTTAAACTACCTCTGAGTAATTGGTACCTAAAAAACTCTGGGAGGGATTGCCATAAGTTGGATTCAACTTGACAGCACATCATTATTAGTGTTGGACAGATTGAGAATGCATAGATAAGCACAACCATCCTCTTTATTCCTGGCTGGGAATTCCTTGCAGTAGGTTCTCTTCAGCTGAGTTGTAAAGTGTCCTTCTTAGAATTTGGGGAGATTTGCAGTTGATTTTGCATATGGCACATTCTTTTCTGTTCATGAATTACGTTCACCAACATTCACTTCACATTCATTTGTCTTAGGATTTGATACTTAGCATCATTGCATATGAATGGCATAAATGAAAGAAACTGTTTAAGTAATCTCTCATGTGGCTATATAAGTTTTATTTGTTTCTGAGAACAAAAGCAAACCAGATGTAGGGCAGCAGTGGTGCTTGTGGAAAGTGTAGAATACATTTTCAAGGCAGTGTCTTCTAGATCCTGATTCCTAATCCCTGATAGCAAATGTCTTGAGATAGAATACTGGTTCAGTCTCTTCCACCTGTATTTTCAAATGCCTGAAAATGAAAAATCGCTTGATTTTTCTATGTATTATTAAAGAATCAATCCAAACTATTAGCTGATAAGTGTCATCCTGGCTATTAGACTAAATCCATGTCCAGGATAAATTTAATTTATTGTCCAAAAGACGGTTAGCTGACTAAGCATTTGTTATCCACCTTGGGGTCCTATATAGAATGATAGAGTGTTAAATAAATAGGTAAATAAATAAATGCATCTCTTTATTCTATCTTCCCCTAAGACAGGGTTTTAGACCATGACTCCTGCCTATCCCAGGCTTCCTGGACTATTATTGGGGATGGTGAAACCTCATAGTCCAAAAATATCTGAAAGGGGCCAGCCTGGGGAAGGCTACTATGATAATTTCATCTTCAGGATTTTGGTTCAGTTGCTTTTCTCTCTCCTCCATTCCATAATGCATGCTTGACTGTGTATTAGTTATGTTTAGAATGGGACATCTTTTCCTCTGAAGGGTTTCTCAGCTCTCTCATTTTTCCTCTTTGGCCTTGTAACTTCACCTTAATAAAAAAACCAAAAACTTTGATACAAGAAAACTCCATGTAATTAATCCTTTCAGCTTAGAAGGCTGTTTAGGGTTGAACATATTAAAGGTGTTGTGTTGTTAATAAAAGCAGTGGGTATAATTCTTTTTCCAACAGGTTTAGTTGTGCAGAATTGCTGCCTATCAGCAACAACAAAGAGAAATGTTGACAGCCTTCCCTTTTGTTCTGCCCTAGGTCTTCCGGCCCCGTACTCCACCAGAAGCAATAGCGCTATGTAGCCGTCTGCTGGAATATACTCCCACGGCACGCCTGACTCCACTGGAAGCATGTGCACACTCCTTCTTTGATGAACTACGGGACCCAAACATCAAATTACCGAGTGGACGAGAGAAACCTGCACTCTTTAATTTCACCACTCAAGGTAGACATGGAAGCCTTAGAGAAAATTGTATGCCAAAATTTCCTGTGGCATAAATATAGCATCATCTCAGGTAGGGACGACAGAAAAGTGGTATCAATTTAAGGCATTTGGGGGGGAAATCAGTCTTTGGACTGGATATAAGGAGAAGAGTTGAATAGAGGAAGCGTTACAGAAAAACTATGCAGGTACTTGTGTTGTGAGATCTATGCTTGCATCCCATAGCTCAATAAGCAGGTGTTTGTGGCAGAATTCTCATTATCGTATGGAAGCTCTCCCCTTTGCTGATTGGAGATAACATTGCTTCATAGATACGAAATTAGTGCAATCTTGCATGATTTTTTAAAAAATAAAATTGTATTTCGCATCATGGGTGAATAATTTAAACATTGGGTTTCCCAGACGTAAAGAATTAATTGCAGAATGAGTTGAGGATTGGATTCAAATACTGTATATAGCCTAATTTTGGGCTGAAAAAAGGGGTCCTCGGCTTATATTCGGGTCAATACTTTTAGCCACTGAGGCAAGTTTGGGTTGGTGGCTAAAAGTCATTTTAAACATTGTGTGCCACTTCTCCTGACCCCCAATGTTTAAAATGACTTTTTTAAAAAGTCAATTTAAAACAATGTTTTAAATGACTTTTAGCCACCAACTCAAGCACTTGCCTCGGTGGCTAAAAGTCATTTTAAACATCACACACACACCCAGCTCACAAAGGAGGAGTTACCAGGCCCTGCTGCATTTCCCACCCTAGGCTTATACTTGAGTCAATAAATTTTCCCAGTTTTTTGGGTTTAAATTAGGGCCCCCGACTTATACTCGGGTCAACTTATACTCTAGTATATACGGTATATGATTCTCCTCATACTCTCAGTATTTGTTCTGGAGTGCTGGAATTGGAAATTCTTGAAATAACTGTTATAGGGACGCAGATGGACAAAATCCTATTGTGGTAATAGGAGTAATAGCTGTGGTCTGAACTGGTAAATTAGTAGGTATTTTTTGCCTCCAAGTACCATGACATGGTTTTCAATTGTTTTCAAAGGTTGCATGTCTGATCAACTGTGATGGCATTTCAGGGTTAGCTTTTAGGTTTTGGATATGGCAGTTGGCCTGGAAATTGAGTTTTAGAGCCAAATTGTCATCCAGCGAATGAAATTGCTATTTGGCAAATGGGTCAGCAAATAAAATAGAAAAGCCAGAATGCCCCATATATTGTTTAAAAACTTAACTTATGGCTTAGAGGTAATTCTTTTGAAAATATGGCTGCCACACAATTAACAGACATTTTAATTGACTATTTATGATTTTTCTTCATTAAATTGTCAATTAAATTTCCATAAGATATTGGACATTTCCTCCTCTGTGTGAGATGGTTCTTTCTTTCTTTCTTTCTTTCTTTCTTCAGTTTTAATAAATCCTTGTGTTTAAAGACAGTTCCATAAACTGACTCAACAATGATACCTTATTAATTCGTTAATTAGAAGGTTTATTGGAAATTGCTTGTTCTAGCTGTTACTCCATACTGACTTAGCTATGAGTATGTCATGTTGTACTTAATGCCTTGATGCCTCAACAGAAATACACAGGGTTGTCCTGTGAATGGTGCACCACCGTTTGGAAAATGTCAGTTTCAGACTGAAACCAGTTTAGATCTTGGTCCCTTGGTCTTGGAAGGGGTTACTATTGGGATGGCATGTTGTTAGTAGACAAATACTGTCAGCTGATGAGGCAGCACAGTTTCTACTAGGAATGCGTGCTGCATAAAAATGCATTTTGTTTCTTTTTCTTCTACCTTCCCTTTTTTCCCTTTTCCTTTTATCTTTTTTAACATGCAAAGAAAAGCCTCCATTAGTTCATTTTGTTCAGTGTTCTCATTCATAATTCCTGACACTAGTCCAAATAAACCACTACAGAACCCTTAAAACAGCCATGTCCAAAGTCTGGCCCTTTGGCTGGATCCGGTCTGTCAGGTCATTTTGATTGGCCTGCGGCTGGCTGGCATGCCCCTCCCTCCCTCCCCCTCCTTTGCTTTGTTGGGCTAAGATTCTAGTCTTAACTTGGCTCTTCTTTGGCTCAACGGCCGCAAGGCGCGGTCCGGCGGAGAGTGAGTGTCGCGCGTTTTCCCTTCAGCTCAATGGCCACAAGGGGCCAATCAGAGCCGCCTACGCTGTGTCTGGGCCAATGTCGGCGGCAGCTGGGACCCACAGCACAGGCACCCCGGCAGCGAGAACTGAGGGAGTCCCTGTGTGGCTGCATCGGTCCCACCCACCAGGGACACACGCCCTTCCAAGACTGCCGGGGTGGCGGGTGCCTGTTGTGGCATGCGGTCCTTGGTACCTTGGCCTGCAGGGTGGTCCAGCCAAGGTTGAACACTGAGCGCCTTCCCCGCGAGCAGGTCTTGTGAGCCCGGATCAGGCCATCCTACCAGGGCCGCGTGCCCTTCCAGGACTGCAGGGGTGGTGGGTGCCTGCCATGGCACGCGGTGCCCGACGCCTGGGGCTGTGGGGCAGTCTGGCCGACAGCAATCACCGCATGCCTTCCGTTCTCCTCTCCTCTCCTCTCCCTGGGCAGGTGCCTTTTACTGTGGTGGCGGCACCGTGGCGATGCCTCCAACACCTGCACGGTCCTGGTGCTGGTGGACGCACCCTGCGCCTTCATGAGATTGCTGGCTCCAGGCCAAGAAGCCGAGTAAGCGCCGTCCGACTGGCAGGGTTGCGCATGGAGGGGGAGGCGGGTCGCTGCACACAAAGGGCCTCTGGTGGGGGACGGATAACAGGAGCATGGCTGCGGAGGATGGCTGCAAGGCCGAGAGAGAGCCGGCCCGGAGAGGGGGAAGGGCTGCCCTTTCTCTCCCACCTTGGGCCCCAGATGGCTCTCTCTCTCTCTCTCTCTGTGTGTGTGTGTGTGTGTGTGTGTGTCCGTCCGTCCGCCCCAATGGCCACCTGTCTCCCTCGCCTCCCTTCCGGGCGGTCCTGTCCCCTTGAGACACCGGGCGGCTACCGTCCTGTCAGGGCAGCCCAGTTGTGTCTGACGCACCAGGATCTCGGGGCCTGCAGAGGGCTTTGGGGAGTGAGCCTCCCCCCACCCACCCCCTCCGCTCCCGGAGTGCCTTTTTCAGAGCTCTATCTAGAGATGCCATGTACTGTGAATTTCTACATACAAGGCATGGACTCTGCCACTGAGCTACAGTACACCTCTTACCCATTGCGTTACTACTGTTGCAGCCAATTCTTCTTGATGATGTCTAATCAAATTGATTTCAGATATGAGCCATTGTCACTTTCCATTTCTACACATATGAAAGTGCAAACATGTACTTCTAAGCAGCTTGATTTTGTTACCTATGTTAGACTTATACAGTGGACCCTTGCATAACAAATAGCTTGTATAACATAAAATTTGTACAACATAAAAAATTCTGGAGATAGGGGAAGTTTGCTTAACATAATCGCCAATGGGGAAAATCCGTACAACATAAAATGGGATTACTCCATTTTCAATGCATTCCTATGGGAATTTGGATAAAGGAAAATTTGTTTAACGTAATTTCATTTGGAATGAATTAATTCCTTTATACAAGGTACCACTGTGACTTATTTAAACCAGTTCAAATGAATATTCCAAAAATTGTAGTCATTGGTTATATTCTTGTGTATGTCATGTTGAATCTGAGGAGTGTGTGCTGCCATATCTTTGTTGCATGATTCAGAGGAAGAGTTGCAACCACTACCTTCATTAACATAAACTATGAATCCTAACGCTTTGTTCATATGGTACAAGTATTTCCATACCACTTCTCATTTTTATAAATCCAAAAATGATTTATTATAGCACCTATATAGTTTTTTGTGTAACTAATGAATGAACCCACTAAAATACATATGTATGACATATAAGAACATAAGAAGAGCCATGCTGGATCAGGCCAAAGGCCCATCTAGTCCAGCTTCCTGTATCTCACAGCGGCCCCACCAGATGCATTTGGGAGCGCATGAGACTACATATCTGTCTCCTGATACCACTCCCCTGCATCTGGCCCTTGAAGTACCCTGGTTTCTCCATCATGGTTTGTAACCTGTGATGGACTTTTCCTCCAGGAATCTGTCTAATCCCCTTTTGAAGGCATCCAGGCCAGATGCCATCACCACATCCTGTGGCAGGGAGTTCCATAGACTTACAACGCGCTGGGTGAAAAAATATTTTCTTTTGTCAGTTCTTACTCTCCCAGCCTTCAATTTGAGTGTATGTCCCCTAGTTCTGGTATTTTGGGAGAGAGAGAAGAGCTTCCCTCTATCCACTTTACTCATACCCTGCATTATTTTGTATGTCTCAATCATATCCCCCCTCAAGCGCCTTTTTTCCAGACTAAAGAGGCCCAAATGTTTTAGCCTTTCTTCATAAGGGAGGTGCCCCAGCCCAGTAATCATTTTAGTTGCTCTCTTCTGCACCTTTTCCAATTCCACTATGTCTTTCTTGAGATGCGGTGACCAGAATTGTACACAATACTCCAGGTGGGGCCTTACTATTGTTTTGTATAATGGCATTATAATGTTGGCTGTTTTATTTTCAATCCCCTTTTGATAATCCCTAGCATGGAATTGGCCTTCTTCACCGCTGCCACACACTGGGGAGACACCTTCATGGAGCTGTCCACCAACACACCAAGATCTCTTTCCTGATCCGGGATAACTCAGAGCCCATGAGTTGATAGATGAAGTTTGGATTTTTGCCCCAATATGCATTACTTTACATTTGGTTACATTAAAACACATTTGCCATTTCTCAGCCCATTCCCCCAGTTTGGAGAGATCCTTCTGGAGCTCTTCACAATCTTCTCTGGTTTTCACCACACGGAAAAGTTTTGTGTCATCTGCAAACTTGGCCACCTCACTGTTCATCCCTGTCACCAGGTCATTTATGAACAGATTGAAAAGCACCGGTCCCAGGACAGAGCCGTGGGGCACACCGCTTTTCACTTCTCTCCATTGTGAAAATTTCCCATTGACACCTACTCTTTGTTTCCTTGATCTCAACCAGTTCTCAATCCATAAGAGGACCTGTCCTCTTATCCCCTGACTGTGCAATTTTCTCAGCAGCCTTTGGTGAGGGACTGTGTCAAAAGCCTTTTGAAAATCCAGATAGACTATATCCACCGGTTCACCTAAATCCACGTGCCTGTTGACCTTTTCAAAAAATTCTAAAAGGTTTGTCAGACAGGATTTACCCTTACAGAAGCCATGCTGATTTTCTCTCAGCAAGGTTTGTTCTTTTATGTGTTTTAAGATTTTCTCTTGGATGAGGCTTTCCACCATCTTCCCTGGGACAGATGTAAGGCTAACTGGCCTGTAGTTTCCCGGGTCCCCCCTCCTTCCTTTTTTAAAAATTGGTGTGACATCTGCTGTCCTCCAGTCCTCCGGCACTGTGGCCGTTTTAAGAGACAAGCTGCATATTACCGTTAAGAGATCTGCAATTTCATTTCTCAGTTCCCTAATAACCCTTGGGTGGATGCCATCTGGGCCCGGTGACTTGTTAATCCTCAATTTATCGATTAGTCCTAAAACCTCTCTTTTAACCTGTATTTGATTTAATTCTTTAGTCAAGAGGGGCGGCTCAGGCAGCGGAATCCGCTCAAGGTCGTCTGTTGTGAAGACAGACGCAAAGAAGTCATTCAATTTCTCTGCAATGTCCAAGTCCTCCTTAACCTCCCCTTTTCCTCCCTCACCATCCAGAGGGCCAACTGGTTCTCTGGCAGCTCATGGTTGTGAGGTTAAAAACATACTTTTTCAATAACCATTATCCGTTTCTGCCTCAAATCTAGGAAGGCTATGTAGGTATTTTGGCATGCATACATTGTTCATTTGGTTAGGCATAATCCCTATTAGTCATCCTTAGGTCTCTGATGGCATACTCTTATAGGTGCCCAGCAAAGCAGAGGTGAAATAGTTACCATAAAAATAAGTTTCACCAGGATTTGGTGTTATGACACTCCCTCCCATATCCCAGTCATCCCTTCCACCCCATAAGGGAGGGACCATATCACCCTCACCTATAGGTTGGATGAATAACCAACTGACATGGTTTCATGTAGTTTATAGATGCTCACCAGTCCCATTTTTAATGACAGTGTAGATGTTGAAGTTATCCAGGACACTTGATCTGGCATCCCCCAGAAATATGTCTTGGAACACTTGCCTTGTCTGACATGTTGTTTCAGAACTAACTTGGCTGGGTCGGGCTGGGACTAGGGGGCCTGTTTGGGGCCTCCTGCACTTACCCCAGCCCTGGTGCTGCCTCCTCCGCCGGAAACCACTTCTGGGGCCTACAGGAAGCCCGTCGGAGGTCCACTCACGGCAGCGCCAGGCCTGGGGTAAGTGTAGGAGGCCCCAAACAGGCCCACGCAGCTTTCCCCTGGGGCCCCTGCCTTCATATACTGCGGTCCTGCAATATACTGGGACTGTAGTATATGAACTACAGTATGGGGAGGGAGGCTGTACTATGCAAAATAATTGCAGTTTGGGCACTTGGTCTCCAAAAGGTTCACCATCACTGGAGCTATTTTTTCAAGCATCCATTTTAAAACCACTTCCATTCTCAGGGCTATTTTCTGTGTAATCCTCTTAATTGTTTCAACACTCTGTACATTTCAAGCCTTAGCAATATATCTTGTTCTTCACTTCCTAAAAGACAAAAACTAAAAATAAAACAATGCCTTTTTAAAGGTGATTTCCCTTATGCAGATCTAATTTGGTGGTATGGCTGTGCTCAGTGTGATTGAAGTCTTTTAACCCTCATATTGTAAGGCTAATGAAATGAAATAAAGCTGCTGTGCTGACACAAATTCTTTTTAGTTCTTGATTCTGCACATCCACTGAGGTGGTATCTTCGGTGCTAAGCAGGGTTTCCTCCCAGGAAAAATGTTGTAGTGTGTCCACATTGTAATAAATCCTTTGCAGATTTACGCTGATGTAAGTATTTCTGGGTTCTCTGAACTTTACTCTTGGATATACAGTGGTCCCCCGCTCTATCGCGGTTCATATACTGCGGTCCCGCTATATTGCGGGACCATAATATATGAAAAAAGCCCCCTTTGGGTAAGGGGCAAAGGCTGTTTCTGGACTCCCATACTTACCTGGAAGAATTGAACTTGATAAGCTGGAACACTTATCAAGTTGTGTCGCTGCAGTGTAGCCAGAACCAGAAGCTTTTCTTCCAATAGGAATGCATTGAAGCAATGCATTCCTATGGGAAAGCACATTAAAACCCCTGTGCCATTCTCTCCCCCCCCCCAACTTGCCCTCCTTTTTTGCTGCTGCTGCTGAAGCCCCACACGCCAGGTGATTGGTGCTTGCTTCCATGGCAAAAAGAAAAAAATTAAAAGGCAGCACTTTTCCCCCAACAAGCCCGATTAGGTGGGGGAAAGCGCGTGCTTTTTTAAAAACTTTTTCCGCCGAAGCAAGCGCTGATTAGATGGTGCGTGGGCCTTGCTTAGGGGACTTTTAAAAAGCTTTAAAGTCCCACACTTGCCCTCCAACACGCCTGATTGGGTGGGTGAATGTGCGGGCTCTTTAAACGTTTTTTTAGTCCCCAAAGCAAGCGCCGATCAGCTGGCACACAAGGTTTGCTTAGGGGACTAATAAAAAGTTTTAAAACCCCACACTTTCCTCCCCCCC
Organism: Phrynocephalus forsythii; assembly: GCA_029282475.1. NCBI lineage: Eukaryota > Metazoa > Chordata > Lepidosauria > Squamata > Agamidae > Phrynocephalus > Phrynocephalus forsythii. The sequence goes on from JAPFRF010000011.1 coordinate 6,033,776, forward strand.
CCAATGCGGCCGATTGGGTGGGGGAAAGCTTGGGCTTTTAAAAGTTTTTTTGCCAGCCACTGAAGCTCCGCACGCCAGCTGATCAGCGCTTGGGGAGGGCAGCCACGCTGGCTTCCGAACCATTTTCAGAGGGCTCCTGCCGGGCTGTCATTGGCTGGACCCCTTTAAAAATGGCCTGATCACTACCAGAGGGGGGATCCCCTGGTGGTGACTGGGCCATTTTTAAAAGGGTCCAGCTGATGATAGCTCGATAGGAGCCCTCTGAAAAAGGTTCGGAAGCCAATTCAGGGCTCTCGCACGGGCGTCCCCACCATTTTCAGAGGGCTTCTGCCAAGCTGTCATCGGCTGGAACTCCTGCCAGACGAAAGAGATACAAATCTTAATCTCCTTCGCCATTTACTTTGCAAGGGATATTTTTAAAGGATATACTGTAATATTAATGGTTCTCAAATTCTTTCATGGCTGGGATGTGAAGTTGTTGTGAGTTTCTGGGACTGTTTGCCTGAAATTCCTCTTCCCCACAACTTAATAAACCCCAGTCTCTCTCACTCTGTTCCCCAGAGTGCAGAGTGAACTCCTTGCCCTCTGAAGATGCCAGCCACAGAGTCTGGCAAAACATCAGGAACTTCCAGAACACGGCCAAACAGCCCGAAAAACTCACAACAAATATTAATGGTTGTTAAAATTAATGTATTGAATAAAGTAGTACAGTCACCCCCGCCATTTCGCGGTTCAGGTATTGCGGTCCCACCATATAGCGGGATTGCAGTACCTGCGCCTCGGCCACGTGGGAGGGGCGGCGGGGGGGATCGCATCACTCCGTGCTGCCCCCCACTCCTCTGAGAACCCTCGGGACTGCTGGGGGGCAGGCGGCGATCACATTGCCCGTGCCCCCCCCACTCCTCCAGAAGCCTCGTGGCTGCTGGGGCGGGGGGCGGGCAGCGATCGCATCGCCACGCGCTGCCCCTGTGCTCCTCCGAGAAGCCTCGGGGCCGCTGGGGGACAATCGCATGGCCCCATGCCGCCGCCCCCACTCCTCTGAGAAGCCTCGGGGGCGCTGGGGGGCGGCAGGGGGTGATCACACTGCCCTGCAATCTCCATTGAAATGCATTGCCAATGCATTTCAAAGGAGAAATTTTCCCCATTGCAATGCATTGAGCCAATGTTTCCCAATGGGAAAAATTTTCTCCATTGAAATGCATTGGCATTGCATTTCAATGGAGACAGCCCCGGATGAGAAGTCTCGAGGCGGCGCGGTGGGCGGCGGCGGGATGTCAAATCCCCCTGCCACTGCCACGTGCCACCCCAAGACTTCTTGGACCAGGGTGTGCTGGCGGCGGTAGGGGGATCGGATTGCGCCCCCGCCCACCTGCCCCGCTTCCGCATATCGCGGATTTTTTGGCATCGCGGGTCGGGTGGGTGGGTCCCTAACCCCCATGATAGGCGGACGGTTACTGTAAGTAATGTTTGCCTCCCATAACAGTGGCTGCTCCCCACTAGTGAAAATTAAAACAGATGTGCAAAACAAATTCACTCATAAAATCATATTCCCTCAGATGGTTGAAGAACCTGTGAGAAGTTGTTTCTAGTTTCCATTGACTGTGGTGAGTGGAAGGGTCATAGAGGTGAAAGCTGTGCATATGTTTTCACTGCTGACACCATTCTCTCTCATCTGGGAACCATACTTCATGATGTGGGGGTGGTCCCTGCTGCCTAAATTTGATGGCAGTTGTGCCAATTTGACAGCAAGATCAGTTACCAGATTTCTGTCCCAGTGGTATACAACTCAGTGTTACAGAGTTACTGGCCATGGGAAGTTGCCAATACACACCATTACAGTTTAAGGAAAAGTATTTCTCACCCGTTACTCATTAATGAAAACATCTCTGTGTATTGTGTGCTATACGGTACAGTAGTTTCCTTTGTACTATGCTGTAGAAGAGTTTTGCAAATATCCTGGACTCTTGACAGAAAGATGAATAAGTGGGTCATAGAGCAAGTCAAACCTTATCTCTAGAGGCAAAAATATTAGAAACTGCCTTCTCATGATGTGCCTATTTTGGGAACATCATCAGAAGTTAAGATTCTCTGGAATAGACAATAATGATGGGCAAGTTGAAGCCAGCAGGAAAAAAAGAAGATCAAATATGAGAGCCACAGGCTTGAGTTTTCAGGTGGTGAGCAGGGCTGTTGAACACAGGGCATCTTCACTCATGCATAGGGTCCTCATTAGTCAGAGACAGCTCGATGGCACACAACAGCAGCCAATTTTTTTTTTTAAAAATCCAGTTTGTTTGCCCGACAAACTTTTCTTTCTATCAGATTGAAGGCACTTTAGTAATATGCTTCAGTCTCTGAGACCAGCAGAGCAGAAGTTTCAGGGAAACTGCTGGATAAGGTGTATGACAGAAATAAAGCAATGGGCAACAGGTCTAGAGGGTAAAATTATTGACCCAAGTGTTGATGGGTGGTGTAATGTCCCCAGTGATCCTGTTGCATGAGCTTATACGTCAAGACAAGAAGGAAAAGTCTTCCTTGCAGAAATAATTGCTTTGTCAAGAAATGCACGCACAGCGGAATACTTACAAGACTTAGTTAGACATAGTTTTGCCCGTGCTGCCAGGTGAGTCAAGCAACAGGTGTTTTCCAGTAGATCTGGTCTACAGCTTCTAGTTCTGCATTTTCACCTGTAATGTTCACCGTATTTAAATATTTGCAGAAAGTTCCTCGCCAGGTCTTCTGCAATCTTCCTTGTTTTCTTTTTCCTTTGAGAGGTGTCCAGTGCATTCCATTCTTGGGGGTTTGGTGTACAGGGAATCAAAGAATGTGCCCAAGTAAGGCACGTCCAGCGTTTAGTCACTATTTCATCTACTTTTCAGATATCACTGTACTGCAACACATCCTCATTTGTAACCTGGTCCCTGTAAGAGTTGCCCAGTATCCTCCACAAAAATCTCTTGTGGATTGCATTCTTTTTGTCATTTTCCATGTTTCACTAACATACATCACAGCTGGAATAGTGCTGCTGGTGTACAAGTGGATCTTGATTGCAATAGAGATCGACAACGAAGACCAAATTTGGCACAAACGTTGGAACATACCAGATGCTTTGCCAATCCAGCATCTAAAATCTTTTTTTCAGTGTCTCTAGCATTGGATATGATGCTACCAAGATAAGTGAACTTGTCAACCTCCTCAGAGAGTTTCATTCCAACTATAACATTGATCTTTGTTCACCGCTGAACACTCATCATGGTCTTTGTGCTTTCTACATGTTTGTACAATCCCACTTTTTATGCTTCCATTTGCAGGCTAATTGTCATGGTTTGCATGGTGCAGTGTCACCTGTGAAGTCAATATCTGTGAGGTGGGAATTTTCCTTCCATGAAATGCCTGCAGTGGGGTTGCCCATTGTCCTCCTCATGATGAAATCCATAACAAGGAGGAATAGATATGGGGAAAGAATGCATCCCTGCCTCATGCCAGCTTTTAATTTTAAAGAAATCGATAAATCCTCTGTTTTAATGCAACAGCTGCAGTTCAAATACAAATTCAGAAGAGTACTAATGTGTTGTTCAAGTACTCCATTGGACCGCACAATCTTCCACAGTGAGTCTCTAGGGAGACTATCAGCAGCTTTCTTGAAGTCAATGAAATTGATAATCAGTAGCTTTTGGAACTCAATGCATTGCTCCACGATGTTGGAGTGTGAATATCTGCACAGTGCAAAATCATCCTCCTTGTCAAAAGCTGGCTTGTTCTTCTCTCAATAATTGATCTACTGCTTCTTGTACATGGTGAAGGAGGATGATACAGAAGATCTCGCCAATCACTGAGAGCACTGTGATGCTCAGCCAGTTGTTCCAGTCAATAGCATTGCCTTTTTCTTTTCTTTTCTTTTGTAGTCTAACAATCCCAGTGGGAACACATTTGTTTTGCCAACATTCACTGACCATCTTTGTTAGCATCTTCACTGCTACTTGATCTCCTTGTTTCAACATTTCTGGTGCAATTTCATCCAGACCTGGGGCTTTTGTTTTCAAAAGTTTGTAATGTACTGCGTGCTTCATCAACTGTAATTGTCTTCATATTAACAACCAATCCATCCATGGGAGTGATTGCATTGCAGTCATATGTTGCACCTGGGGCAGGTGGATTTAATGTTTCTTGGAATTGGTCAACCCAACGCTCGTCTTGTTCTTCTTGGCTAAGCAGGATCTTCCCACTCTTATTCTTGGTGGGAATGTTACTGTCACTTCATGTTTCTGTCAGCTACTTAGGAGAAGTAGTGACAATTATAATATGTGAACAAAAATTCAAATGTCTAGTATGCAGTTTGATCACAATTCTGCAAATGTATCCAAGATTAGAAGAAATTTAGAAGACCGTGAAGGCAATACAAAGGCAATAGCATATGGTTGTAGTGTTTGTTTGCTACATCTCCTAACCAAAGAATTCAGTCTTCCAGAAATAAAGACTAATGTTGTTGAAATTGCTAGATACTTCTGTAACAATCATTTTCCAGCAGCAGTTCTAAAAGGAATGGGTGGAACCAAGCTAATGTTCCCGTAGGATATCAGATGAAAGTATGTAGTGAACTGGTTTGAACAGTACTGTATATCAAGAACTGGCCTCTTCTGATGACAGATTGTGAACATAATCAAGGGAAAATAGAAGGCAGTGTCACAGCCAAAATCCCCAACATTGGGCTGAAGAGAAATGTTCAACATATGCTGAGCATACTGAAACCCATTTCTGAAGCTTTAAACAAAATACTAAAAAGTAGCTGTTTTATTGCTGATGCTGTTGAATTTTGGAAGGAACTAAGTTAGTGCTTAAAAACAGAACTACACACTGATAGAATTAGAAGAATTAGAAAAAAACAACAACCGTGGCAAGCATCTTCTACAGTTCATTTTCTCAAAGGTATTGTCAATATCTGGTACCTAGGTCAAACCTGAAGTGCTGAGGAAATGGAATTAGCTATGACATGGGTTTCTAGCAAGCTTCCACCTGTAATTCCAAGTGTAATAAATTTCAGAGTTAAGGGGAAAACCATTCAAGAAATAAATGTTTGCTGATGCTTTAAAGAAAGTCATACCAGTGAACTGGTGGAAGTCACTTAAACACATGGATGAAGAAAACTGTTGAAGTATTTATTTCACTATTAACAGCAGTAGCTTCTTTTGCTGGTGTAGAATGAATATTCTCTTCCTTTGGATTATTCATTCTAAAGTGAATCAGAATCGGCAGTTTCCATTTGAAGCACAAAGGGCACTCATTCAAAGGTGAGAATGTACACATCTTAGACAGAAGAGAAGTGGTGTGAGAGAGGGTTCAGGGAAGCCATTCGTGTGTATATTGAAAACCCCTCTCTCAACACAGGTGGGGGACTTGGGCACAATCTGTCTGCTACTTACTTATTATGCTGCCCTTTCATAAATCCCCAAACAAATCAGAAGCACTTTACACCTCCACCAGCAAGGCCACAGCTAATGACCCATACTTAATGGGTGTGGCGTAGGTGGGACCTCCGAGCACCCCAGGCCATGGTACATCTAACGAGCCCATTCAGGCCATTGTCCACCGAAGGAGCCTGTTCAGGCTACTGTCCAACTAATTAGCCTATTCAGACCAGGGTGATGTGAAATCAAGGTGAACTATAAATTGCATGCCTTGCCACTAAATTTCCTCAGACTGACAAAGCTGCTTGGATGAGTACTGAAACATTTCAGTCTCGCAAGAAAAGAAGTCCCGTTGCCATGGCTCAACTTCCAGACATTCTAAACTGAGAAATCATTTGGGGCCTGATAAAGCTAGAAAGCTTGTTTTTAGTTTCCAGATTACAAACAAATAAGAGGAAGATGAGTGAGCTACAGAGGGGCATGATTTTAAGTTTTTCAGATGTGAACCAGTCAGACTATCTAAAGATATTTTGCTTAAGCACATCCTGTAATAATCAGGCATATTTAAGCAAATACAAGAATATATATGAGGTAATGAGATTTATAGTGTGTTTCTAATAGTATTTGTTTGTTTGTTCATTCATTCGTTCATTCATTTAATTTAATTTATATACCGCACATCTGGCTCAAAGGCCACACTGGGCAATTTAGAATAACAAGCAATACAATTACAAGCAATAATAAAGCTAATAAGAGACAGTTAATTTTAATAAAATAAAACAAAATTTACAATTTACTAATAAACTTTATTTAGTATAATTACATTAGTAGGGGTTTTAAAAATATATAGCTATAAAACTAATCTAAAAAGTTATTCTAAAATGGAAACCTTCATATGGTTATAAATACAGTGGTACCCTGATTTACAACGACCCCGACAACCGAGAATCCCGACTTATGAGCGGGCTTCTGGTTCCCCCGCCTTACGACTAAGATGGGGTTTCCCCCGAGTAACAATGGCGCTTTGGGGGTGGAAGTGGCGGTCATTTAAAATGACTTTTTGTCATTGTAAAGCATTTGCCTCGGTGGGTAAAATTTAATTTTAAATATTGTGCGGCACTTCTCTCAACCCCCCTTGGTTGCTCAGTTGCTTAAAGACATTTTTAACAAAGAGTGCCTTTCCCCCGTGCCCCAGGGGGATGGGAGAAGCCGTGCCCCATGCACCAGCTGATGAGCGCTGGGATGGGGTGAAAAGTTTTCCCCCACCCCAGCACCGATCAGATGGCATGCGGGGATTGGGAGAGAAGGGGGGGGAGGCACAGAGTTTTTTAAATGTCTTGGAGCCACTGAGGCAGTGGGTGTGTTGGGGTGGGGAAGGTGCAGATCTTTTTTTCTCTCCCCCAGGCTCAGTGCCAGCTGATCGGCGCTGTGGTGGGGGAAAGTGCTGGGCTTGGGGAAGGGAAAAAAGTTTGAAAAACCCAGGGCTTAAAAAGTCCCCCCCCAGCGCCGATCAGCTCTAGACAGAAAAAAGTTTTAAAAGCCCAGGGGTTATTAAACTCCCCCCCCCAAGGCCTGCACACCTCCTGATCAGCACTGGGATGGGGGGTTTCCCCCCCTTCTCCCCTCAACATGCCCAGTGGGAGGGGGAAGCCATGGGTTGTTTAAAGTGGTTTCCCATAGGGGTGCATTGAAATCCACCCCTTTGGAATAGATTGACTTTCAATGCATTCCTATGGGAAACCGCTCCCCGACTTACGAGATACTTGACCTACGAGCATGCACTCAGAACAGAATAATCTCGTAAATCGGGGTTCCGATGTATTAAGATTACACCAGCAACAATTATGGTACAATTATCCGCCGGGTATATTGCAGTTCATATACTGCAGTCCCGGTTTATCCCAAGATCGCAGTAAATGAAGTCAAGGGCTCCTGGGGCAAGCTGTTTGGGGCCTTCTGCACCCCAGGACTGGTGTTGCCCCAACACAATGTGATAAATGTTACCATGGCTAATCTGATTCTTGGGAAGCAAAATATGCACTTTTTTCAACAGGATAAATAGCGTTAAAAACTTCATTTTCTTGTTTTACTCCAAAATTTTATTGTTTCTCAGCTGCCCGCTTTAACTGACAATATGCTCTCTTCCTGTGTTCTATTCTGTCTCCCTGCTAGCCAGAGGCTCCCATCCCATCATACGGTCTCCTCCCTTGCCGCTTGGGCAGAACGTTCCTTGGACAAAGTAACTTCCCTAGTGGGCCCTGCCTACATAGATGTAAACACTGCTGTTGGGGCAAAGTAAGGTTCAGAGGCTCTTGTCCTGACCTATCACAGCTCTCATCGAAAGATACTGTACAAAGGCAGAAATAGTTGACGGTAACCTCAGCAGGATGTGGGGAAGTGGACTCAGTGGCCGTGAAACTTCATGTTACAAGAAGCTTAAAAGTGACAGATGGCTTATGTATTATTTGTCTGCAACAGACTGACATTATTACTCTCTGAAATACCCATATAGAGATCTGTTGAGCCAACTGTCATGGCCGGTAATTAGTCTTACTTTTCTTCTAGAACTGTCAAGTAATCCATCTCTGGCTTCAACCCTCATACCTGCTCATGCTCGGAATCAAGCCGCTGCTTCAACACCTACAAATGCCCCAGCAGCCTCAGGTGAGACAATCTCTCTCTCTCTCTCTCTGTGTGTGTGTGTTCATTTCATGAATCACTTTTATATTACAACAAGCTTTTCAGTCCTATTAGCAAAACAGTTGCTTCATCTGAGGCAGACTCTTTAAAAATTTCTAACGCAAAGTTGATGGAACATTCAAGACACACTAGTTCACATGTGTGGAAGAATGCTTGTTTCTCATGTAGAGATGTTGGCATGTCATCTGCAGATCTGGAACGTAAATTAACATGCTTTAATTCATTTTTCATGTGCTCGAAAGCCTGGTTGTAGTCTTATAGAAACATTATTTTACAATTAATGGCAACCATTCTTTGACTGATTAATCCAAATACCAAGTCACCATAATTGCACCAGCCTCTGGGTGTATCTTGATTTTGGTGCAAAACGGAAGTCTTAAATGCTGCCTGGGCATCCCACAGTGCAGGTATGTGTGATTAAAAAAGGAAATAAAATACAAAATTTTAAACAATCCTCTATGTTTATTATGCCTATGCATAGAAATATTGAAAATACCAGAGTATGGGGGAAAGTTGGGGACTTGAAGCTCATATTAAAGGGAGATGGGATTGCTCAGAAATTGAATTAGCCAAGGGGTAACAGAATAGAGCCTCTTATGGCTTAATAATAGTTTGAAAGACAAAATTGTAAAACATCGGAGTAAAGGGTTAGTTCTTGCTGATAAATTCTAAATATTCTGAAATAACCTAATTCTGCAGCAGCAAGTTGGGAGAAGAAGTGGATCTAGGCTGGCAGAACATGGGAGGCTCTGTTGGCATTGAATAGGGTTTCATCCTGAAGGACTGACAGAGCTTGTTCCTTGCCTGACCCCTCCACCCTTTCCACCAGCCCATTCAGGCTTATTGCTTCTCATCTCACATGAAATGTACCCCATATTCTGTAAAATAGAACCTTACACGCCACGTCCCACCTCTGGGGTGACTTACACATTAATAAGAAACAATTCCATTATTATTATTATTATTATTATTATTATTATTATTATTATTATTATTATTATTATTATTATTATTATTATCATCATCATCATCATCATCATCATCATCATCATCATCATCATCATCATCATCATCATCATCATCCAGACAGGTTGGAATTTGCCACAAAAATAACTAGTTGGATGATCTGTTCTGAATCTTTACAGTTAGGGAGCTAACCACACACGCAGAGACTTTGAAATAAGCTTCAGTCAAAGGTTAGATAAGGGAAAAAGGCAGCAACTTGATCTGAAATATCTTTTTACCCATAGTTGTTGGAAAAGCCAGATTTTAACAAGATTTGGCATCTCTGTGTCCTGGTGCTTTACTCTTAAAAGCCACAATTTTAGTGTTCACTTGGAAATCAAGTAACAGGTCCCTCTTAAGGTTCAAATACTGTTTTGTGATTGCTTTACAAAATATCCATCCACACACATCTGCAGGCTTTCATATATGAGAGGCAGGTGTCGTTTATTTTGTTTTGATGGTTCTGAGTGTAGAAGTTTTGCAGTGGGGAATGAATTATTCTGGGCTCGTTTGTAATTCCTGTATCCTGAGCCTGTTTCCATGTAAGACTAATCTATGCTTTATCACTGAGAAGCCTAGGACTAGGATGTTTCCCTTTGCCCACTTCCTTTCTTGCAAGGAGAAACCTTTCCTGTTTTTTAAAAACATTGTCAGACGACAGTGCTCAACAAGGCTAGCCAGCATAATCATTGGTGAGTTGTAATGAGAGTTTTATCCCAACATGCAGGGCCATATGTTGTCCACTTCTCATTTAAACAGTCCAGGTTCAAAATGCATATGGTTCTAAGCTTGTTAACAGGACAAGAATGGATGGTAATTTGATTTAGAAGAGTATCCTCAAAGTCTTCAGTCGGAGACTTTGTCATTGTTTTTTCCTGTCCTTTGCTTGCAAGGGGCGGTGTGCTCTACCTAAGCCTTCCAGGCTTCAAATGAATCTCCTTCCAAGTATATGCATCCTCCGTACATAGTGCTGTCCCTGCTGTAGGCTTTGTCTATTCCAGGCATGTCCAAACTTCGGCCCTCCAGATGTTTTGGACCGCAACTCCCACAATCCTTTGCCATTGGCAATCTAAGCTTAGAATTCTGGGACTTGTGGTCCAAAACATCAGGAGGGCCGAAGTTTGGACATGCCTGGTCTATTCTTTTTAGCCCACATGACTACATATTAAGGTATCCTTTACAGTAGTACATTTTCTTGCATCCTGAGGTCTAGTTCACGTGGTTTCATTCTTGCCTATACGTTTGCTTTTCTGCCTTAAGATTTCAAGCTCATCTTGTGTGCTCTCCCTGCTGTGTGCATTGTCGTGGAGACATCAGAAGCCATGTGTTGTTCCCTCCACCTTCTTTCTCAATTGTCTCTTCCCATTTTCCTCCCAGCTTCTGGAGCATCATTGAAACCCTTGTTCCCATCATCTAATATCGTGTTCTCTGGAATATTCTCCCTTCCCATAAGAAATCAGCAGAAGGCGGTCTTGGCCCCTCCTAGCAGAATCATTTCTCCTAATCCTTGTGAGGTGTAGCCTCTCTCTTGCTAAGATTTCTCACTCAGGGAAACTCAGACAACACTTGACGTGATGACACTATGGGGCCAGTTACTCATTCTTGCCTCTGTCCCTGGATCACATCCTTCAACAGGAAGGAGTAAAGGGGGGAAAGGAAAGTCCTGAATCTTCCTTGTAGTACATGGAAGGTTGTACCCAGCAGGATCATTTGTTCCTGCATGGATAATAAGGAAAGAATAGCGGACTTGATGAGCTTGAACAAGCTTTGTTCTCACATCCTGGTTCATTGTACAAAGGTGACAGCATACCTCCAAGACATCCAGTGAGGTTTATGAGCTCCTGCCTCTGTCCCCTCCAGGAGTCATTTATTGCTGCCGCTGCCACCACCAGCAGCAGCAGCAGCAGCAGCAGCAGCCAACATCTCTTCTGGTGTGAAGTGACAGGAATCCTTAATTCAACCAAGCCTTCCATGGCCACTTTTCTACAGAACCTAACACCTGAGTGTTACCAGCATATTGATGACCTCTCCTACCTAGGAACAAGTGATCCAGACAATTGAATAACCAGAATTGTAACAGGATTCCAAATGTAACAAAAGTGTTGGCTTATATGAAAGGCATTGCAGTATCAGCAGTTTTATTTGCAGTGCTCTTCACTTTTCATTCAGCTACTCACCATTATCTGAAATCCTATATAGCAGGGCTGTTCAGCTTTGAACAGGCCAAGGTCTACTTTATCCGGCCCAAAGTGCCTGAGGGCTACTATACTTAAACCTCTACTTACGAATTTTATGTGTTCCGAGCACATGCTCATAAGTAAAAACTTTTGTAAGTAGAGCAGCGGTTTCCCATAGGAACGGATTGAAAATCAATTAATCTGTTCTGGAGGGAACAGATTTCAATGCACCATGGCCCTTGAACTGCCCTGCTCGGCTAAGACAGTGGGCTGGCAGACCCAGAACTTTGCTGGTGGTCCCTGGGATGGGGGGGGAGAGCTTATCTCCTCACTTTTTTAAATTGATGGCCGGCGGACTACTTTTGAACCCTTCGTGGGTTACCAGTAGCCCGCGGTCTACCTGTTGGGCAGGCCTGCTATCTAGTACTAGGTATTAATTGCCCATGCATACAGTATATTTAAAATCAGGACTTTCTGACCTGTTGTCTACCATTCTTTACTAAAGTCAGGAGTCTTTCAAATAACAATGAGCCACCAGGCAGCATGACAAAGTGGTTGGGAACAATGGTAGTTTGAATCAAACAATATATGGAAGCCCACAGGCTGCCAGATTTGTTATGTTATGTGCATAACATCATAACCAATTTATAGTAAAATTAATAAGGGCTTTCAAGGTATGTGGGGTACATGAGGAGTGGTTTTACCAGTTCTACGCTCCCAATGAGTTTCCATGGCTGAGAGGATTTGACCCCAGGCCTCCTGAGTCTTACTCCATCACTCTCTCTGCTATACTGCATTGGGTATCTAGCACCTTTCCCTTGCATGTTACATGCTATTCTCTTTGTTTAGAGGAATGCTTTTTAGATTGCTTTACCACACTTGAATTTTACTGCCATCAGTATTTTGCAAAGTGAGCTTTTAAAAACTGGACTTTCTCACTCGTTATCTCTGCCTTGAGGGAGACCATTTAGGCATGTCACAATTTCCCTTGTTCCCTGTCTGTGCCTCCAAGGATTCACTTTCTGCCTGTTGCACACAAAAAAGGTGTTTCTGTGCATGTCACCCTATCACAGTGATGGCGAACCTTTTAGAGACCGAGTGCCCAAACTGCAATTCAAAACCCACTAATATTTTTGCAAAGTGCCAATACAGTAATTTAACCTGTATACAGGTGGCTATGAAGGGGAGATGTCGGGTGCCGACAGGAAGGGGCTCTGAGTGCCACCTTTGGCACCCGTGCCATAGGTTCGCCATCACTGCCCTATCACCATCATCCCTTCCTCATTTTCTTTTGGGCATTGCTCCTTGGGGTGGTTTTCCCCTTTTTATTTCCCCTTGCCCTGTTGCAGCAGGACTGGGCTCCTCCTTGCTTGCTGTTGCTGCCCATTTATTTCTCCCTCCCCCTGAGTTGAGTCATTGAGTCCCTGTCATGACTCCGTCTGCACATAGTGAAATTGAAGCGAAAAAGGCAGCCAGTCCTAAAGAGCTTACCGGACACCCCAGATTTGAACAGCAGGATGATAAAAGAAAGGAGGAGACCAGTGGTTGAATGTAAGTCATTGCAGTTGTACAGCGATATGTTTCTTTGTGCTGAAAGTTACTCCAAAAAGTACTGGAAGGGGTAAAAAGCGAAAGCATAACGCAGCAAGGAATAGCAGCCATGAAATTACTTTAGACCTATTTAGATGGAATGCTCTATAACACATGTGCTGCTGCTGGCATTGCACCAATCATTTGAGCTGAACTCATGCTTACTCTCAGATGTTCTCATTGCACTCCCAGTAGCCAGGACACGTGGGACAGGTTCAGCTGTGACTGCAGCATATAGTCTGAACTAGATATTCTGGTACCAAGCAGGGCTCTTCGCCATCGGAGCAGAATTTCCAGCTACCTATTGGATAATTCCCAGATCCCCCCCCCCCTTTGAGATTTTTTCAGAGAGAGGTACATTTTCAGTCTGTAACCTGTGGGTCTGTTTTCTTTTGTGATGTTTGCAGATGCTAATGCCGGAGATCGCGTTCAGACCAACAATGTAGCTTCAGCGTCAGCCTCCAACTCCACCTGAAGTGGTCACGAGCTGTAGCCTGTACAGGAACAATCACCAGTAAATTTGAGCCTCGCTCAGCAACACTGGTCACATTTGGAAAGAAAATGTAAAGAGGGGGAAAAACTGTTCATTATAGTGTTCAATTTTTTTTATTATTGTTGTTCTTATTTAACCTTGTAAAATATAGATACAAGCCAGTTTCATTGTTTGCTCACTCTGCAGGCTCTTTGGGCAGGGGAGGAGGTGGTGTGGGAGGAGGGGAAGTGGAGCAATCAAACACACCCATGTCTCTTCCCGTGACAATCTTGACATTTCAAAAATTATTGTGCTCTACTTCAGAATCAGGAACCTATATCATGCCCGCCAAAAAGGAAATGAAAGAAAACCCTTAATCTGCTGAAGCTCCTTTTTTTAAGCCTTGTATTTTTAAGTGAAGTTTCAACTTTTGGTGTAGTGCACAACTTGAATTTGGTCAGGAGCTTAGCAGGAGTTGCTCACCTTTGAATGTCATAGGCTGGAGATTTTGGGTGGAGAGGAAAGGCAGGGTGAAGTGCTAAAATATTGCTGCATTGCCCGAGGGCGCTGTGGGCTAAGGGAGAGTGACTTACTGTGGGAATAAAGCTTGGAAGAGGAAAGGGCAGATCTTGATCTTAAATTTTCGTTTTCACGTTGGAAGGTTTTGCAGATAGGTATGCTACATATACACACACAGACCGTTTTCTTGAGTGAGATGCTCGTTCACCTACCCTAAACCTGCTGGAGCTGAACATGAAAAGATCTGTAAAGCACAAAAAGAGGCCATGGCCAATCATTTGCATTCTTCCAATAAGTGGAGGAGAGTGTATGTAATCTCCAGGTGTAGAAACTGGATCGGAGGCCAGCGTCAAGGCACTTCTGCATCCTGCCCCACCCTGTTTTAAACTATGAACTGGCTTCTTGCTTGAAGATGATAATGGGAAAAGAAGGCCAGGTGCTATAATGTGAATGGACATATTATCTCAATGGGAAATAGAGGTTTCAAATTGATACATTATTTTACAGGTAATTTTGAATGCAAATCTAGAATTTGTAATTAACGTCACCATTTTGAGTTCTTATTTTCTAATCTTTATTTATTGATTTTCAGCAGTTGCTGTTATCACAATGGGTAGATAGATCAGTTTACTAGTTCCTGCTGACTGATAGAAAGCTAAGTGTGTGTGTATATATGCACATATACATATACATACATATATAAATATATATATAAAATATAAATATATACATAGATACAGTGCTGCTTTTTATTTCTTATTTTTAATCTGTAATTGGTCTGACTGAAGCAGAAATGCCTGTCTCTGGTGTCCATGTTCTGGGTTATTCTGTAGCGGTCAACAGTGTCTCTGTTTTTGAAGTGAAAGCAATACTCCTTGAAAAGTCCCCGTGAGGCAGTGAGAAGGGATGCCATTGTAGTTGCAGGGAGAGGGAAATAAGATGTGGCAAGTGGCTTCCTCTTAGATTTGACAGACATGCCTCTCTAGCCTTACATCTATCAAATGAACCTTAGTCATTCTGGTGCTTGTGGGAGTTTTATGTTGTTGGCCAATGTGCTGGACCCGATGTGACCCGAGAAGAGCCAGCAGGAGGAGGAGGAGGGCAGAGGCTGCCACTTGAGGGCAACCTGGCATCCAGACCTCATCCTAGTTCTGATATGCCTTTCCTCCGGCGGTTGGGGGGGGGCAGGAGGAAAGCAAGGCCGGTCCGGTTCAAGGGGTAGCGGTCAAAGAGGAAGTGTTCATGTGCCTCAAAGACCAGACAACTCTGAAGAGGTTTCACGTAAAAGAGAGTTGTAAGAGGCAGGACTCTTTAAACCATTCTTTGTTCTGATTTTTGTTGCAAAACCACTGGTGGCGAAAAAGAGGCGTGGAAGCGGTTCTGTTTGCATCGAAATGGGCCACTAAGTGCCCTCTTGTGTTTTGAGATAGGACCATCGTGATCTTTGCTTGGGAGACACCTGAATAAGCAGACCAGGGACAGGGAGAGTTTGTTTTGCTTCCTTGATAGCAGGATAGTCTGAGCGGACAAGATAAAGTGGCACCCTAGGATTTGCATACCCCTTTTTTTGATAGCTTATAGCTAGCAGGGCAGAAGAATTAAAAGCTTTAATTCTTTTTTAAAAAAATAATTATTTGTATGCGTGTGCGTGCATGTGTGTATAAAAAAGGGGGATCCTGTTGGTTTTATTTTCTCAAGGATCATGGTGGACTTGCAAGCAAAATTTTATACAAATCTAGATCCAAGTGTTCAGTACCATTTTTGTAAATAAGCTGACAAAAGCTCCTCACCAAATTCAAGTTTGTACATTCGTTCTTAAATTTTTGAGTTTTATTGCTTTGTATGTAAATAATGTGGACACAGGAACTGCTATTGATGAGCAAAAAGTTACCATTCAGGGCAGTTAATTTTGTTTTAATAATCAGACAAAATGTAGACGAGCTTTTTAAAGCCATATAGTTCTAACTCTGTACAGTAGATAACCGGCCTGTATTATTGTAACAATAACCCTAGTGATGTATAGTATATCGATATAGTTTGGAGTGCCTTTGCTTCCATGGTTTTTTAAATTTTATTTTATTTTTCTTTATTTTTCTTTTCTTCCTTTCTTTTTCCTGTTTGTTTTGTAACAGCTATGTCTCACACACACGGAAATATGTTTGCTTTTCTTCTTTTCAGTGATTTCATGGTCAGTAGCATAATTAAAAGGCAGTGCACCACCATAACTCTTTTCATTTCAAACCATAGTGTTGTTGCAGATGTTTAAACGTTTCCCTAGTCCCTCCAAAAAGCAGTGACCGGTTTCATTTTCTATTTGCCATCTTGCCAACTATGTGGCAGCTTTACATTTTGCTCGTCTTTTCCCAGTGCATTTTTTTCAACGGTTCTCAAAGAGGACAGCTGGATGGGGTTGGGTCTCTTTGTTCCTGTGGAGGCGGAATCAGGCTTGATAAAGAAGTTGTAACGGATGGGTGGGTTGGGGAGGAACTGGGATCACACACAAGCTTACAGATCTAGAAGCCTTGCAAGTGTTCTCAGCTAGACATGAATTGGAGCTGTTGGGAGTGCATAGATACAAATTATCACACACCCTCCTCCCCCCCACCACCACAACCCTAAGTTTTATTTTCCTAAGAAAGTCATTTTGAAATTGACCTTAATTTCTTGTGCCCAGCACAGAAGCCTTGCTTTCAAAATGTGTTTCCTTGTATGTTTGACCTTGTAAGTGTTCCACATGAGATTTTCTTCAATGGCAAAATGCTGAACTTTTTAATCAAGCCAAAGGTTGCTGTTCCGTTTCCTTTCCTTTCCTTTCCTTTCCTTGTAACCATCTTGTGTTCATTCCAGTAAGGCAGAGGCTGCACTTTTTCTGGTGACACAAAGGTCAGTGATATCATTTTGTTTCTGACAGTCCACTCAGCATTTTTATTTTGTGTGGCTTGTTTATAAATGAAGTACAACATGGTCTCTTGATCTATCCTTTGTCTGCAAATGGCCATTGTGCATGTATGTCCCTGAGATGGCACTAACGATGTTATCTGTGTCCCAGACTGAGAATCAGTCAAGACACCAGTTACCTTAATTATGAAAGACCTTCATTTAAGCAAAAAGAACAAAAAAAAGGTTTTAACATAGATTGCTCTAAAGTCATCTAGCTAAAACTTGAACATGTTCCCTCTTATTAATAAGCCAAGTAATGGTGGATGTCTGTAATTAGTGATCATTTGAAATGTTTCCAGATTAGTAATGCTTCTTAAGAAATGTTATCAATGAACTCTTCTCATTTAGAAATTTCAGTCACTAGGTCAAAGCCCGTAATGAAAAGCACAGTTCAGTATCTAGCCCAGGACCTACATTTTCCAGATGCCTCAGAGCACCTTAGAGTTCTCAGGAACTCTAGAAGAGCTAATTTCTTGCTTCATTCTGTGGCAAGACAATACAAGCAAAATGAAACAGCATATTAAAATGAGTACCTAAAGAGTTAGCTTGAGATACGTATCTTCCTCCATTGTGTTGTTTGTTCTTCGTTTTTTGGGGGAAATGTTTATATATATAAACAGCTTTTTATATATATAAACAATATGCTTGCCTGTAAAATTTGCGTTTGTTACTATGTTGCTGGTAGATCACTTGGGCTTGTACACAAATTAGCGCAATCACTTCCATCTTAAAAGCAGAAATCTAAAAATATATATAATGGACTGTGGGTTGTATACAAACTGTTGCATACACATGCAAAGCTGTCTTGATTCAAACAAGAAACAAAACATGTATAACATTTATTACTACTTGAATGCCTCTGTGACTGATTACATTTTCATTTTAAATATAAACTTTTTGTGGAAAGTATGCTTAATGTTTTATTATTTTATTTCCTCCCTTCGGCTCCTCTGTAAATACATTTTGTTCTGTGTGACTTGGTTCAGAAATAGTTAACTGGTACTGTAATTTGCATTGAATAAAAATAGGTTAGCCTGGACATGAAATTTAAAATTACAGTGTGTGGTCTTCTTTTTATGTCCTCTACATCCTCCAAACTATTTTCTATTTGCTCTCCTTTTCTATTATTGTCTCATCCATGCAACAAATCTTGGCCATAGTCATTTCTGCCTTCCACCAAAACTTTTGATTCCATGAAAGGAAGGAAAGAACCTTTACACTATGACAGTGGTGGTGAATCTTTGGCACTCCAGATGTTTTGGACCACAACTCCCAAAATCCTGAACCTAAATTGGCAATGATAAAGCACTGTGGGCATTGTGGTCCAAAACATCTGGAGTGCTGGTGGTTCGCCACCACTGCACTATGGTAATGACCCTCCAAATGATACCAGGCTCCAGAATGTATGCAGGCATTTGTATAAATCATGGTTTTGCTTGAGCTCCTAAGAAATTTTCTTTGTTGGGGACATAAGGATTAAATCATTACCGTGTCCTGTGGAACTGTTCCTTCAACAAATTGCCATATTACTAGCTCTGAAAATGGACTTTAGTCCTAGATAGTTGTATTAAATATGCTGTCTGCACAAAAGAAAAGTCCCTTTCAAGACAACAACTTATCAAATCTGTTACTACAGAATCTTCATTGTAACAATGAATGATTGAATTGGAAGGGGCCTGTAAGGCCATCTAGTCCAACCCCTTGCTCAATGCAGGAATTCAGGTCAAATCAGATTTGACCGATGGTTGTCCAGTTTTCATTTGAAGACCTCCAGCTCACTACCTTCTGCGGTAATTGGTCCGATTGTTGTACTGCTCTAACAGTTACGATTTTTCTTACCTGATATCCAGATATTTTATGATGCTAGGTGTAAGTGATTATTGCTCTGATTTTTTTAAAAAAAGCTCCACCATATTATAAAGGAGAATCCTGTTTATCATACAAAATACTTGTGATACTTGAATAGGGCAAAGCAGAACAAAACTTTCTGGATGTTGATTTTATCCATTTATTTCCCTACTCTAGAGGGAGCTAAAGGCAGCACAGCTGTTCCCCCCCCCCACCGCCGCCAATTTCATCCTCACAACAACATTTTACAAGGAAAAGTGAGGTTATCTGAGATCTGCTCAATGCTGCTAATTACCACTGGGTCATTTTACACTGCAACATCATATAGGTTCTCAGTACTTAGCAAACCCAGCCTTGGAAGCTGATCTTTTTTGTAGCGAGAGCCATAAACTGAAAAAGAAATCCTATGAGAAGAGAAAAGTCCAAAAGACAATAGCCAGACACCTGAGATATCATTAATGAAGACATAGACACGGCGAAAAATCTGTATCTGGTATTTGTCAACAGGCCAGGCTGTTCTGAATGTGTGGAAAGAAAATCAACCAGGTAAAGTAATAGTGGGGTGAGCTGGTTTGGTTTGGTTAAGTTAAGACATCTAGGTGTTAAACTGACAAAACTGCAGATCAACTGCATTTTCAAATTTGACAGATTGAAAGGTTGGAAGTAATTTTGTTCTAATCATGCTTGAAGTAATCGTGTTGACTCAAACTCTACAAGGCCATGAAATTGGAAATGGATGCTAGCGTCTTAACAGTCATGCCCTGCAATCAGTAATACTGTTGTCACAAACGGTGCTTGCTTACAGTATAGTGGGGTGAATTATGCTTCAAGACCCCATATACCTCACTCTACTGTTGTGGGATGCAGAGTCTCCTTTGCTCTAAGTCGCCAGCAAACTATGCAGTTGTGCCTCCTGCACCCATACTTTATCATGGCCCAGTTGGGAAGGAAAATGTGCTTGAGCCCAGGTTCTGGATTTCCTTGGGAGATATTTTAAGTATTAAAATAAAAAGTGGTTGGGATTCTAGTTTGTCCAGTAATAATTTTAAATATTTTCAAAGAGAATTCTGAAAATTTTTCAGATGGGGCAAAGTTACCACTGGCGAATAGGTAGAAGATTGTGTGGTTCTTGTGGCTCCTCGCACTTAGAGATCAAAATCATTTGGTGATATCCAGGAATGATAATCAGCCTTGTAAAACAGACATTGTGTAGGCTGTGGTGGACAGGCGAATCAAGTGATCAGTAAAGGTTGTAGAATATACGATAATCCATTAGCCTTGATGCCATTATGCCAGAAAGTATTTGTGAAGAAAGGACCATCAATTTGGGGGGGAGTGTACTACAGTAAAGAAGGCATTATAATTTCCTTGGATCACTTAGTTTGTAAGATGTGACCTTAGGTGCTGGAAGGCTCAAGGTTCAATGTCAGAAGCATGTTAGGAAATGCTTTAACTTTTGTGCAGTTTATGGAAAATTACTTTCTTTTTGAAAGGTTCCCTACTCTATCCCTACCAAAAACAAACAAAATAAAACTGATGCTAAAGGACACTTTCATATGAGAGCCACACACACACACCCCACTCCATCTCTACCTTCTTCGTGGTGCTGGGGAGCAACAGCCTGTTGTGGCCGAGCTGCCAGCAGAACCAGAGGCTGCTCCGGATTGTAGTAGTACAACCCGCACAATCTGAAGCCTGGTGGACCTGTGCATTAGTATTGTTGCACTCCAGCATTGCCCAGAGCTGCCTGCCAGGACCCTCCAATGGCCTGCATCAGAGGCACAAAGAATCAGGCCAAGCCCGGGCCTCCAAGCAGCTTGCACCAGCCACAAGAGCATCAAACAGGTCTGGCCCAGCCTGGATCTCCCAGCAGCAAAAGTGGTCTGGCCTGGATCTCCCGGCAGTCCATGGCAGTGGTTGGAGACGTTCATGGCCCAAAGACCAGCACAGCCTTGTAGCAGCCACGGGAGCAGCAATCCCGTCCAGCGAGGCTCGGACCTCTCAGCAGCAAAGCCCTGCATGACCCAGAGCCCACCTCGGTCTGCACACAAGGTAGGGATGGGTGAGTGGGAACAGGGCAGGGTCGAGGGGGTAGGTTCAGGGGATAGCTCATATTTGCATGGATTTTTTATTTTCTTAGCCATGGGCTGTCATTATAAAAAAAAAAAAAAGCGCCAACAAACCAATGACCCCAAACCAGTCACCTGGCTCCAGAAGTGGGATAATGGATTCCAGGGAGACCATTTTGAATTTGGTGGTGTGTGTGAGCTCGTTGACGGAGCGCAAATCCAGGATAGGTCTGAAGCTGCTATCGGGCTTTGCTACCATGAAGTAGTGAGAATAATGGCCAAAAGGGATCTGGTGGTGTGGAACTGGGCAAATGGCGCCCTTTTGAAGCAGCGTGGAAACCTCCTCCCAAAGGGCAGTAGAAGGAGGGGTAGTGAGAAAAAAACTAGTGGGAGGCAGGGAAAGAAACTCCAGGTGGTAGCCAGTGGTAATTACCAATAAGACCCATCTGTCTGACGTGATGCGACTCCAGGCTGGCAGATATGGGGCAAGGTGAGTGCAGTCAGAACTCGCGTCTGGACCTCTTATCCTGGCAACGAGCGTTTCCTCAATACTTAGGGTTGGGCTGCTTGTCCTTCAAGGTGTAAGCTGTGGTCAGGCTAGAGAACAAAGACTCTCTGCACTGCTGTCTGTGGTAGGGCTGGGTGAGAGGTCTCTTCCAGGAGGAACGAAATGGCTGAGGCTGTTTGTGAGAACATTCAGCCTCTTGGCAGTGCTTTGGCTTTTCTTCATTTCGTTCATGATTTCATCAGTTTTGCATGGAATAGACCCTCGCCCTCAAAGGGGAGCGCTTCGATTTTTTATTTTGTGTCGTCCCCTAGACCCATGGATCAGAGCCTTGTGTGTCTCCTGAAGGCAATGGCAAAGCCCATAGATTTATTAGCTGAGTTAGAAGCATGTCTGCCAGCTCTCATTTGTTGGGCCACAAGCACCAGGGCCTCTTCCAGTGCCAAGGATGCCGCAGATTTGGAGGTGTCTGGAAGGGAATCAAGGAAGGGCTGAACCTATTCAGGAGAGCCCTTTGGTAAGCGCCCTTAGCTGCTTGATAGTTGGCAATCTTAAATGACAGTGTGGATGCCGAGTAAAGCTGTTGAGCCATGGTGTCTATTTTTCTCCCCTCCTTGGAAGGCAAGATGGGCACCTGTTTGACTTGTAGTATGGAAACCGTGAGTTGAACCATCCCGAGTCAAAGGGTTTCGAGCCAGAGGCACATTAGAGAAAAGAGATGACAAGTTCTCTTGACTGCCATGGTCTAGATCAGTGATTCTCAACCTGTGGGTCCCCAAATGTTTGTGAACTGCAACTCCCAGAAATCCCTTCCAGCACAGTGAGTGGTGGAGGCTTCTGGGAGTTGCAGTCCAGGAACATCTGGGGACCCACAGGTTGAGAACCACCAGTCTAGATGATACTGACATTGACTCTGAGGAGTAAATTGACACCGGAGGGGATGGGCTCCTCCGGTTCGGTGATAAAGTCGCCTTTGAGGTCGATGTTTTAGTCCTCGGTGGCGAGGGCGACACAGCTCTAGGAGGCTTAGCCCTCTTTGGTATTGACGGTTCGGCCGACGCAATTTTTTTGGGACTTGTCCTTAGCAGTTTTAGAGGGCTTAGATGGGGCTGCCAAGGTGGTAGTGGCCGCCAGAGTCACCTCGGTAGACATGTCCCGAGGCTTCAGAGATCTTTCCCACAGGAAGATATTTAGCCTGTGCCTTCTATCCTTTAAAGCAGGCATGTCCAAAATTCAGCCCTCCAGATGTTTTGGACCACAACTCCCACAGTCCTTTGCCATTGGAAATGCAGGCTTGGAATTCTGGGAGTTGTGGTCTAAAACATCAGGAGGGCCGAAGTTTGGGTATGCCTGCTTTAAAGCCTGTGAGCTGAGTTTGAGGCAGTGCAGGCAGGAGGAGGTGGAATGCATCTTCCCCAAGGCAGTAAATGCACTGAGCATGTCCCTCCGTGAAGGGGATTTTCCCCCCCCACAGCGCGAACACCTTTTAAAGGGGGCCCGAGGGGCCATAAACAGATGAAAGTCCTATTCATAACCAGAAAAAAATTTTTTTCAGGAGCGAAGAGCACTTTCCAGTCCGCGGCGGTTAGAGGGAACTGAGGTGCTTGGGGCATCCGCAGTGGGAGTGAGGCTAACGGATTTGCTTTTTCTTGCTTTAGAAGTCTTTCCGGTTCGGAGCACCCATTAGTGTGGCTTCATGGAGGCCACGTCAAAGAACTCTCAAAATGAAGCATCTGTGATCTTGTAGCCAGAGAAACTGCGAAGTAATCTTACAGAAACCTCTGGAAGAGCATGACACTGTGAATGGATTAATGGAATTTCTTTACCAAAAATTTAAACATATACAGCCATATGCTACATTATTCAAAACGAATCCTTATTTCTAGATGCAGTAACCTTCGAATGGTAATATTCCTCAGAAATCATTTTATTTAAAAATAAATTTAATTTTTTTAAAAAATCTATTTTTTAAAAAATCATTGATTTATATCCACACTGTAATCTTACCCCCTTGGGTTCAAGAGCCACCCTCTATCAGCAAGGTTCTTATTTTGAGGGGCAAAGGGGGGAGGGGAAAAACTTATGTACTTGAATCTAGATGGTCTATATCTAACTTTTGTCTCCCCCAGTAATAAATGTTCTTCCCAAATGCTTCTACTTGACAAAAGACATCAAGCGGGAAAGAACTGTGCAAGTCATTAGGGAAACATATAGAAATAATTCTTCAAGTCATTACCTCTGAACTACTCTTAATAAGTACTGATTTACCTTTGTATTGATGTGAATTGGGAATTGTAATTCAGGGAAAACACTAGGGCGACAACTCTGGTTTTGGATGACTCACTTTTTGAAAGATGATTTTAGGTCTATTGTGCACCAAAGATATTAGTGGAACATCCTTTTAATGAGATTTTTGAAGGGGGGGGGGAAGAATCTCAAAGTTTTCCAGGGTGAACTGTCCCCTAAATCCTTTCCTGTTAATTGAAGTGCCACATGTCAGCAATATGATAAAACATAGATACTAACCATCTCTGCTCATCTCTGTATTGCACTGCTGCCAGTTGCAACTGAAATTTACCAGAAGAATATCCAACCCTTATAAAGAGTGAGGATATGGGATTAAATGGCTCACTGATTAAAACCATTTGAACCCATTATAACCCCAACAGGAACAGCAACAGTGATCTACCCCACTTCTTCCTTGAAAACAAACGGCCATACCCAAGTCCTACGGTTGCCTTCAGCATAGAGCCAGACGTGCATAAGGCTAAGGTGTCATGAAATACAGAAATTAAAATAATACAGAATGCCAAGCCGCATCAATAAACTTCAAAGATAATGAGAACAGAAGAAAAGGAGAATTTGATAATTAAGAAGTGCTTAAATAGCTTGGCTGAAGTCCTCTCAAAAAGGCTGCCTGAAGAAGGGGACTTGTCTAGAAAAGCTCAAATAGAACAGTTACTCTTTAAGGGGCCACAACATTTTTATCTTCTTTATTTATTTTTATTGTTGTTTTTGCCTCACATCCTATTAAAGGTGCAAGTGAGTGCTCATATAACTTTTTGTGACCATTATTGAAAGGGAGGGTCCCATCATCAGAAAATTTATAGCAACACTCAAAAGTCAGTTGTGTCTACTCTCAGGCTGATGCTTCAGGTCACCATCATAGACAGGTCCTCCAGGAGTCCTTCTACTAGTGACCTAGGGATATCAGAGACAGTATCAGAGTTAGGATTTCCTTGCTGCTGTTGGAGCCTTTAACTGGACAGTTTTGCCCTCTACATTCAATAGTACAAAAGTGTGGAAACGCAAATGGCAAGCATTTAAAAAAAACTTTGTAGAATCTTATAATGTTCTTCATCAAATGGAATGCTCTTCACACCTATAAGCATGTAACTGCTGCATTACACGTACAAAGTGGTGACCTTGTCATTATTGGCAAGTCTTAATGATATCTCTGTTGCTGTCATTTGCTAAGGCTCTGGGATTTAAGAGCCTGTATTAAATCACCATTGTTATGTGCCATCAAGTCATCTCAAGTGAAATCCTGGCATTATTTCATGTCTTTAGTATGACACGTTAAAGACTTAACTGAGTAGTCATTCCAAGGCTTGGTCTGCTCTATGGGCAGGGGGAGAAATTTTTGTGGAGATTTCTTCAGCTTGCTATTTAAAAGAAATTCGTAGTTCTTGCCAATCTCTGCACATATTTTAAGATGATACAGTACATCCCAAATAAGGACCAGTTCATCAGATTCTTTGTTACTCTTTGACCCAAAGCAGAGCTGTCAGGGTCCTGTGTTACTGCTAAGGAAATTCATAGAATCATAGAGCAGTGAAGTTGGAAGGGGGGGCTACAAGGCCACCAAGCCCAACGTGACACAAGAATACAGCTCGCAAGATATCTGCCAGGTGGTTGTCTAAATTTCTCTTGAATGACTCCCTTGTTGGAGCACTCACCACCTCTCTAAGTACAGTAATTGGTTCCATTGCCATACTGCTCTATTCTTGACAGATGTCTTAATGCACATGTTACAGGAATGCTGATAAACCAACTTGTTCAGCTGTTATAATAAAGAGCAATTGCAAGGAGTTCTATGCATGGGCACAATGATAATTGAAACAAAGGGCGTTTATACATGACCCCTAAGCTCTGCTGCAAATGGCTGCAAGCTCCGGAGCTTTAAAATGTTTCCCCACCAGCTCCGGAGTTTGCAGACAATTAAGTGCGACCCCGCCCACTTTAGCACGACCCAGCGCACTTTTCTTGTACCTTCTCTTTGGAGGTGAAAAATCTTTGATGCGGTGCAAGGATAGTGAGTGCGGGGCTCTCCTCGCTTCTGTTTGCTGCTTTTTGGCTCCCGCCCCTTTAAGAGCTACTTTTACAGAGACGAGAGGCAGAACGAGGTGAGCGGCATGCTTTTCTTTCTCTTTTTCTCCCTCCCTCACGCAGCCAGCAACCAGGAAGTGTGGAGGGGGGTGGGGACAGAGGAAGAGCAACGAACCCCTAAGATCTCTGGTCCGAATTTAAGTGGCCAGCGGATCTTAGGGGTCGTGTAAAAAGGCCCAAAGACACTGGGTTAAGACCTGCTTTTAAAATACATTATTACAGGATGAACCAAAGACAGAAAATAAATGTCCCTCATCGTTGGGTTGACAATTTCAGAAGGAAACACTGCTTCATCCAGTAAAAGCCCCTGCTTTCAGGTGATAATTTTTGAATAAATGGCCTTGCATTATGCCTCTCCATGCAATGACAGAATCAGGTATAAATTATTAATGTTGCAAGTGCTCCTTTGTGCAATGCCATATTTTGTTTGGATGTCATCATTGCCCACATGATCCTTTTGCATGAGGTTGGAGGTCCATCGCAGCATGTTTGTCTCCATGACACCAAGGCGACGTTCAGTTTCTTTAGTCGCCAGCCAGCATTTTGCACCATAGAGTGTAACAGGTCATACAATGGTGCAACAGATCTTTGATTTTAAAATGTTGCTGTTCTTTTTGTCACACATGATGCTTGATGTTGTATGCCATTTTAGCCAGGCACTGTTGATCCTCTGTGTCACCTCGTGACTCAGGTTCCCATTGGCTGTGATCATGGAACCAAGGTATTTGAACTCCTCAGTTCTTGGTAGGTCAGTACTATCGAATTGGATACCATATTCATTTGGGTTGGTTGTTAGATATTCCGTCTTCCTCACATTCAGGCGCAGGCCAAACCTTGTCAGATGGTCACTTCATAATTGAGCTTGGCACTCAAGATTTGCCTTACTCTCTGATGCAATCTTAATGTCACCAGTGTAAAGGAGTGTCCAGGGCACTGGATTCTGCAGATCCCGAGTGTATGTCCATAACCAGAATGAAAAGAAGCGGGGGAAGTGTCAATCGTTGGTGAATCCCAACTATGAAACGAAAATCTTCCGATGTACCAGCAGCAGTCTATACACGACTCTTCAGCGACTCATAAAGGAGTATGACCCAACTGGCAAGTTCCTCTAGGACTCCATGATATTGCAGTGCACACCCAATGACATCATGTGGGACTTGGTCAAAGGCTTTCTCAAGGTCAAGGAAAGCCACATGCACTGGTTTCCATTTCTCCCTGTATTTTTCAAATAACAGCCGGGCAGCATGGATTGCATCTATTGTTCCACAGTTCTTGATGAAGACAGTTTGATTACAATACTTTAATAAAATATAAAAGCTGTATTCCTGTGTATCAGTGATGGGGAAGAGGAGATGTCATACCTGTAGAGCTCTTTATAGTCATTTGTACACTCATACACATGGGTTTGTGCTTGCACAGAATCTCACCATTAATCCATTATTGCCCCACCATCACCTATCAATGGGCTGTCTCTCAATTAAAAATATAAACAGTATAGCAACAGAGCACCACTCAACCATGGGTACTGGACCAGTCATGTGAATGCACAGATCATCATCTGAAAGACATATGTTACATGTAAGCAACCTGCCTAGAATAAAGTGACATTGGTGATCTTGTCCTGCCATGTTTGCTGATGTACCAACAGTGATGGAGTCTGGAGCAATTTGGATTACAGTCCCTGGTTGGAGTGCTATGAAAAGTTGGAGTACTGTGAATGGCTCCAAAAAACTGATGTGGTGCCGTGGTCCTCCCAGTGTGCACATTCCTTCAGGACAGCTTTGGATGCCTTGGAACAGGTGAGTGCAGAGGGACTACCACTGCAGCAAGAGAGTAACTGCTGCAGTAGTTGTGGGCCAAGCCATAGAGTTGAAAACCAGCTGTAATTTTGAGAAATTAAGATTTCAGTGCCCACACACAAAGCTTGCCAACCTGTCGGACTGATTCTGTGAAGGCTAGGAACCACAGAGGTCTGCAGATATGAAGCGTTGTCTGTAAAGTGAGCCATTGTGCATCTGGCTGATGGCCCACTGAGCTCTGCCTTCAGGACAATCACTGAAGCTCAGTGTGAAAGCAATTTGGCAGATTTGAAGATCATGTCCTGGGTTGGTGCAAGATGTAATTTGCTGGGCAGACACAACAGCTCAGGTTAGAGAGTAAGGTGAGAATGATATTGAGTTGGTGTAGTAGCTGAGAGTTGTTAAGGGCAACATCTGGCCTGTGGCTGGTGTGCAAAAACAAAAAGTGCCTTTTCTGTAGATCTATAGTGATGACAGCCATTGTCATAGTAAAGATTGTCAACTGCAGTAGAAAGACCAAGGGGCAAAACAGTGTATCAGTAAAAGCTGCCAGCCAGAGAAAAACAGAGATATTTGCACTTGGATGGATGGATGACAATGTGAAAGTAGAAATAGATGCCTCCAACTAATTGTAACAAACCAGTCATCTTTTTGTAGAAGGGGGAAAAGATTAGAGCAGTCACCATTCAAAGCACTTCATGGTTAGTCATTTTCACCTTACAAATAATAATTACTTTATTATTCTGCAGTCACGACTCACAACCCAATTTGAAATACTGCAACAATATGACCAGAATAATAAAATATGGGCTGATATTCTGTTGCTTTGTTGTTGTTGTTGTTCAGTCGTTCAGTCGTGTCCGACTCTTCGTTACTTTGTACTGTATATCAAAGGCAAACAGTAGATGTTGTTCAGTTACTTCTAGCTGGCAATTGATGTGCCCCTTCTAGGACTTCGTCAGGTGCAAACCAAATCAGACACATAACAAAACTACAAGATTTCTGCCATATTCTTTTAAAATTTACACATTTCAAATACAACAACTTAAAATGAGGATGGTGTTGAAATCTTGCAACAAAAGAAATGAACTTAGCCATAAAACTCTATGAGTCATCAATTTGGACCAGTGAAAATGTACTACCACTATCACGCAAATGGCCTTCTGGGCCATTTCCTCATAATAGGATGAAATCTGTTACTCTCCTCTCTGTGGGGGCTTCATTCAGAAAAGAAATGGGCCGAAGATTCAACTGTTTTATCATCACAGAGGCACAACTGATTCCCGATAGAGAATGCTGCAATATCACCCTTCCTTCCATTCTTGCAGAAGGGTGGCAGTTGAATCTAGCGTTGGAGAAAGCATAGCTGCAAAGTGATAATCAGCCATAGAATCATAGAATAACTGACCTGAAAGAGGCCTATAAGGCCACTGAGTCCAAACTTGACTCGATGAAAATCAAAGCATATCTGTCACATAGTTGTCCATTTTTCTCTGGAATGCCTCCAGCATCAGAGCACTCACCGCCTCTGGAGGTAATTAGTTCCACTGTCATACTGCTCTAACAGGAAGATTTTTGTTTCCTGTAGTATGAAGCCATTGTTAGGTGTTCAACCCTCTGGGATGATTGACTCAAAAGTCCCCATTCTACTTCAGCATCACAAAAGAACCAGAACTGGTAAGTGGTGTATAAGGATATGTGGTTGATGGTGAAGTTGGCAAGACTGCAAGCAGATTCAAGAGATTAAGAAGTACCCGTATTTTTCCATCTATAAGACAACCCCATGTATAAGCCGACCCCCATTTTTTCAACCCAAAATTAGTTTTGCAACCATGTGGTTCTCTCCTTGGCTTACTTCTGTGTATAAGACAACCTTCAATTTTAAAGCAAAAATTTTAAAGATAAAAATATAGTCTTATAGATGGAAAAATACTGTATACAGATGGCCAAATGACAGAACCGATGAACTAGTACTGTTATTGGCAGTACAGCATCTTAAATGTTCTGAGCTGTATATTGTCCCTCATTATTGTAAGCCGCCTTGGCTCCTTTTCCAAGGAGAAAGGCAGGGTAAAAATATTCTAAACAAACAAACAAACAAACACAGCAAAGGTTAGCAGAGATATCAAGGAGGATAGTGTATATCGCTGTACCATGGCTGAGACAAGAGACCACATACTCTGAACGCTTATTGAATGACCATGATAGAAGCAGTGAAGTCAGGTAAAGTTGGAAGAACTGAGGCAGTTAATTTATGGGGCTTGAAGGCAGCTCCACTGCTGTGCAGTAGTGATGACCAGTAGTAGCAGTTTGACGACAACTACAACGATTCTGCTTGCTAACTGAGATCTCTCAAATATCCTTGATGAAAAGGTCAGAAAAACAACATTGCAGGCGATCATAACTTTCACCCTCTCTAACATGATGGAGTCTGCACTCTCCTGGATGCTCAGTCACTGTTACACATGAAACCAGACACACATTTTAAACTGTTCTGAATGGACCTTTGCTGTTTGCCACTTTCTATTTTTAGAGAAGCCAATATATAGCCAAATCCACTACTACTCCAAGGTTAAAATAGCTGTAGGGTTTCTGATTGTTCCTGTTAATAAGTACTCATATTACTTAGGCAACAAATAGCTAGTGAATAAGAGAGAATAAAGCACACCTTATTTCTTTTCGGCATCTACACTATTTGGAGGCCTAGAAGGTTCAGGACCATCACTTCCTTCCACTGGTATCTCAGGCTGGCTTTGATCCTCTACAGCAGTGGTATCCTGTGCATCCGAAGCAGCTTGCTTTGCATCTGCTGGTGGAAGCAAGGCATCGCTTGGAAATTCTATCTGAGGAAACTCCATACTCAACATCTGCTGCTCTACTGCCATCTCTGTGTTCCCATGGATGATCTGATGAGCAGCGTGAATGTGCTTTCTCTGGGACTGTCTCACTGTGCAGACAAGAGAAAGAGGAAACAGATCTGAGGAAGTGAGGCAGCAATGAAAACAGACAAAAGCCTCCCTCTTCCCCTTACACTCAAGAACTCCCTGCCTCAGAATAAATGTAAAGTTTTAAATATTTTGAAATGCGTATGTGGACTGAATGCTTATTGAGGTGAGAACCACCACATGGGTGCCAGATCCTTGACCTTTCTTGCTTATAAAAGCAGTCAAGGCAAGATTGGTCAAGTGCATAAAGAGAGTGGTGGGTACCTCTTTACAGCAAAGCAGGGTACCAGCATATCTAAAGGAGATTAAAGTAAAACTTTGGATACCACTGTACAGTACTGAATAATTACTATCTAGTCATGCAGCTCTATCTCTCCTTTTCCACCTCTGCAGTGAAGCCGGTGCAGACCCTTGACTTGTGCCTGGATGCGGTCAAGGAATGGACCAGGACCAACAGACTCAAACTCAACCCAGAGAAGACCAAGGTTATGTTCTTCGGGGCTTCCTCCTCCGGATACGGTGGCCCTCTCCCCAGTTTGGAGGGTACTACCCTCCTGCTGGCGGATAGTCGGGAATCTGGGTAAGGTCCTGGATCTGGCGCTATCCATGGAGGCCCAGGTGGCTGCCGTTTCCAGGACTGCCTTTTTCCATCTTCAACAGATCGCCCAGATTCATCCATATCTGGATGAGGAGTCCCTGAGAACAGTTGTGCAGGCACTTGTGATCTTGAGGATAGATTATTGCAACGTTCTCTACGTGGGGCTGCCCTTGACTCTTATTCAGAGACTCCAATGGATACAAAATGCTGCGGCCAGACTGGTAGTTGGTGCGGGTCAATATGATCACATCACCCCAGTTCTCGCTCGCTTGCACTGGTTGCCCATTGCATCCCGAATAAGAGTCAAGGTCTTGGTTTTAATTTATAAAACCCTCCACGGCTTGGGACCTGAATACCTGGCAGAGCGTATCTCCAGAGATCAACTGAGGCCCGTCCTACCAGAATGTCACAGGCGCTCTCATTTCGGGTGGCCACGCCCAGGGAGGCTAGGAAAGCGGTTACCCACAACCGAGCCTTCTCTGTGGCTGGCCCCTTGCTTTGGAACCATCTCCCGAGTGAGCTGCGCCTTGCACAGTCCCTGCCTGCCTTCAAAAAGCCTTGAAGACCTGGCTTTTTCATGAGGCATTTGGCGACCTTTAATGTCTGTTTGTTTTTGTTTTTCGCCATCTTGCCGAGTATCTATTTTTAATTTTTATTTTAATTTTGTTTCATTATTAACTGTACAGTTCATGTATTTTATATATTTCCATGTTTTGCTTTGTTATATTGCTGTATTTGTTCATGTTGCTGGTTTGTGTTGTTAACCGCCCGGAGTTCCTCCGGAAGATGGGTGGTAAATAAATAAATAAATAAATAAATAAATAAATAAATAAATAAATAAATAAATAAATAAATGGTCTCTAATATTAAGAATATTTCATTTTTTCCCACTTTCCTACAATCAACTGATCATTCTCCTTCAGCAGTGTGGGACAGCGACAACAGTTTCAGAGTACTCCTGTTGTACACAAACAAGATGTAATTGTATAGGAAGCACGTGGTACCTTCTCAAGCTCCAGGAGTTCCTGGGTGAAGCAGATTACTTTATCTGTTTTTAATCTGTTTTAATCTGTGGTTTTATAACAGGAAGACAAATGGCAAAATTGACTTTAAAAGTGTTACATTTAATAAGAAAACAAAAGGTGAAGATGGGAATAATTGCATTAGATATTTTTAAGGTACTTAATTGCATGGGACTGCTAACTTTAAAATCCCAACAAAACATTTTTCCTCTTTTATCCCAGGCACTCCCCAATTCTGCTTTCAAATGTTCTTCAGACTCCTCAAGGCAAATTTGTGGGACATAAAGGGGGAAAAGAGAAGGCATTTCAAAAGTGGATATAATCCTTTGTCTTTCAAACAGAGAACTTCTGTCATTTTTTGATAGACCTTATACAAAAGGCTCAGGCTAAAGCATCTCAATAGGAACATTACCCTGTGGCTTGATGCTTGAAATGCAGAGCAGCTTCAGGAGTCAAGCCTCCACATTTCTTACCTTTCTCCTTAACAGCCATTTTTCGTACTTCAGGGATCAGGAAGCTATAAACTAGTTCAGCCACAATCTCTTCCGACTGCAGATGAGTTCGTCTACAGAGCAGATGACATGTGTTTATAAAAAGTTCTCTCTTTTTTCATCCCACATCTCCCCCTCCATTTCAGTTCCTCTGCTTTTCTTGTTTCACATCAAGAGCTTTTTGTGCGGAAACTTCATTATTTGCATTCATAAGGCTCACTTGACTTCCCAAATAATGGTGTTAGTGGAGATCAATTTTCCTCAAAGCCCCATCTGTGATGTGGCACCTCAACTCCAGAAATTATAGAATTTTAGAGTTTGCAGAATGGCACAGAAAGTTTTTTGGGGAGTGGAGTACTACTTACCACCACTAGCATGATTATTTTAGAGTCAAAAGTTTCTTTGTTAACTGTGTTCTATATTAGCTAGCTCATTCTAATATATTTAAATTGAACAAGGCTGAACATTTACCTTCCAATTACCTTTTCTAATCCTAGACCAATTGCTGTGTTATTTCCGTAAAAGAATTGGCTAAATATTTTCAAATATATGTCTCATCATAGGACTGAAGAGAAATAATGGTTCAGCCCCAAAACTGAAATTCAGCCTGCAACCTGAACATAGATATTTCAGAAAAGTTATCAAATTAACCTTTATTTCATTCGCTGAATTTCTAATTCTGTTTATATCCACCAAAACCCCAACAACAGTGCCTGAAATTTAACTAATAAAATAATGAATTATGCCTGAAAGCAATAGTTTGACTTGTCTATTTACTACATAAAAGACTGATATGTTTCTGTGTATGGAGACCAAAAGAAAAGAGTTTTGTGGCTAGAGGTGTAAAATGTCCAGAAACTTTTGGAAAAAGTGAACCCCCATACCCAATTTTTCTGATTTTTTTTTTGTCCAAGTTTTTTTATGGCTTCAAAACTTCCAGAATCTTTCTATCAATTTGTGGAACTTTATTACAGCACAAGGCTCCATTGGGTACGATCCATTTCAGCAAATATTTATGCAATGAAAATGTTTATGGTATAGAAAAGCTGGTACTACAATAAATTTGCTAGCTCTTTGTTATCATGACATATTTGACTAGGTACTTGTCCTTTGTATGAGTTCGAAGACATTATCGCTGAAAGATGAACAGGTTAAAGGTGATATCAGAACACTGCCCCAGTCCCTTGGTCAGCATCCAGAAATTCATTACTCATGCAAATGAAGAAATAAATAACTTACAAATTTACTATGTATGTGTTATGTGCCATATTCAGAGTAAACTTTTAGTTGTTCTTTCAAGGTAAATGGGATATTTGCCTTTCAAGATAAATGGGATATTTAAGAAGTGGTTTTGCACAGCCCCACTGGTGAGTTTTCATGACTTACTAGTGATTTTAAATCTGCTCTCTTGAGTCTTAATCCATCATTCCACTACACTGGATATTTACCAAATTTACTACTAAGTGGCTCGAGTGACTAAGAACAGTGACATGTATTTGTGATTAAGCTCCACTGGGCACAGTGAGATTTCTTACCTCTTCAAAGACACCTTCCTCTAATTCAAGTCATTCCCTTCATATTCATTCACAAATTAACTACTGTTATGTCTCCCCCCCCCAATATTTGTCCCCCCCCCACTGAACAGAGAGATTCCATTTAGCTGCCATCACTTCCTTGCACAGCTCTTAATATAACTTTCCTCCATGAATGTCTAATCTCCTTTTAAGTCACCCGAGCTAGCTGCCAATATGCCATCATCACAAATAATGTCTTGCAATGCTGCAGTTCATACCGTGATTCCATTTCATAAGCAATATTGTTAATTTCTGCTGCCACTCTCTGAATTTCTTCTCTGGCTTGTTCGTCAGCTGTAGTTTCCATGCTGTTCAAAATGACATCCTCTAGATAGGAATCCACTGTACTCTGGTGCACCTTAACAACCTGAGAGAACCCCAGACATAGAACATTTCTCTTAGTTCACACAAGCTTTTTCTTCTGCAAGTCAATTATAAATGTAGAGAGTATTTCTCGAGGAATTCTGCTCTCTGGAACTGCCAAAGCGGAATTCCACCGCTCATTAGGACAGATTACATGCTTCCAGTTTTCTGCACCCCCTGCCAACATTTCTGAGATCACAACTGGGGAAATTTTATTTTTAACGTCTGTGAGGATAAAGTGCTATTAAGGTTTTACACATTTTGTTTTGCCCTTAATGAAACAGGACCTCTCTGGTGACTTATTCTGTTCTACTGATTCTCCATGACACCAGGAATAATGAAGAATTTCCACTTGAACAGAGACTCTGCAGAATTTGTTGCTGCCTCTATTATCTCGACTCTGTTTTTCCATGCCCCCCAACACAGAAACACTTCCTTTTCAAATACTGACCACAGAGCATGATAGATTAATGAAACATTATCTTGTTAAATAGGGGGAACTTGTGGGAAGCAACATGGAAACTGGGGTTCCTGCTTTATTTGCAGAGCAGGGTGTGAAATGCAGGGAGAAATTTCTAGATTTTATCTCTGTAAATCATTACAGAAATTTGAAAACGTAACAGTAAGACTGTTAACATAACAAAAAAACCCATTAATGCCACATTCTATCCTAACAGGCTTATCTGAATTTTTAGTAATACTGATTTATTATAAGTAATATTTTTATGCTTTTTAAATATATCCAACATGGATGCATACTAAATATGAACTACTTTTTGCATGTCAATTTTAGCAGTCATACTCCCATTTTTCTGCTAATTTGATTGGCTAAAATGGTTTTGTTTTCCTCCAATCTATAAACTAGCGTAATAAACATCATCATCATCATCATCATCATCATCATCATCATCATCATCATCATCATCATCATCATCATCCTAGTGAAATATCAAGGCAGATGTAACTGCCCCACAACCTGGTTCAGGGGCCCTAAAGTTCTAGGACGGTGCCCCTGATACGTGCCTGTCGAAAGATCTCATCTTCTTCACGTCTGCGCCTCTCTTCCACCTGGCGCCGCCCACTCTCCTCTGCTTCCCGCATTCGGCGTTGCCTTTCAGCTAACATGGCAAATGCGTGGATCCTCCGCTCCTCTTGTAGCCTAATTAGCTCTTTGGACAAGAAGTCCAGCATATTGGCAAGGACTCTCCCTTCCAGCCGAGCCAAATGCTTTTCCATGAGAGACATCTAAAGCCAAAACAAGAATAGTCCATTAATGTATCTGCTATGTTATTTCTTTACACACACTATATTGTTTTCAAAGTTATGTTTAATCTTAAACAAAGTTTAATTATTCTGAACTACCTTTGGTCCCTTGTGGGAGAAAGGTGGCAAATCAATCAATCAATCAATCAATCAATCAATCAATCAATCAATCAATCAATGAAGACTTCTCTAGTCTAGCCTTCCCAATCTAGACTGCTAAACACTGAAAAAATAAATACAGTGGACCCTTGTATAACAAACAGTTTGTATAACATAAAATCCGTACAACATAAAAATTCCAGAGATGGGGAAATTTGCTTAACATAATCAGCTATGGGGAAAATCCGTGCAACATAAAATGGGATTACTCTGTTTTCAATGCATTCCTATGGGAAATTTGTATAAAGGAAAATGTGCTTAACATAATTTCATTTGGAATGAATTAATTCCTTTACACAAGGGACCAATGTAGTCCTATAAATACTTCATTATACCACCAATATATAAAACTCTAGACGTTCTCTTCCCTTGTTATGTCTGTTATAGAGGAACCAATGTTCTCTTTCAAAGGCATGAGTCTTAACCATTGGGATTCAGTACCAGAACCTAACTGTGAGGTGAGGCTAAAGGTTATTAGTGTTATTATCCCTGAAAATCTTCCTTTTTTTAGCATATTATGGAGCTCTTGTAGCAGATAGTAGATAGTATGCAAGGCAGTACATGTCTTACATCTGCTCATCATGTGTCATAACTGCCCATCGGGGTATTTCCCAGTTCTTTTAAATAACGTACAACTACCTTATAGCAGTGGAAACATTATGCTCTCTAATTCCTGATAATCAAGAAAGACTTTGTATTATCCTAGTACAATGAAGAATAGCTTTGGGATTGATTCTGAGGTTTGTAAAAAAAAAAAAACTGCCAAACATATGGAACAGAGACATTCTGTTTGTTGTTCAGAATGTTACAGTGTTTGCATAACACCTCAAGCCTTTCCTTTCACTGCTTGCACGGCCTACTGCATTCAGCAAATGTAATGTGGTGGCTATTTATTTATTAATTAAATTTATATACCACTCCATCTAGCTACACGGCTACTCTGGGCAGTTTACAACACTGAAGAGAAATCAAACCCATAAACAATACAATACAATATAATAGATAAGCACAAATAAGTAAAACATAATAACTAGTAAACAATATCTATCAAAAACATTGAACAGGAGCAAGATGGGCTACAGATAAAAACAAAATACAATACGTAATAGCAATCATTAGTAGAACAGATTAATATCCAGGGAAAGCCTTTTTAAACAGGCACATCTTTAGATGTTTCTTAAAGACTGGGAGGGAAGATGCCAGACAGATCTCACTCAGGAGGAAGTTGGTTCCAGAGGTGAGGGGCCGCCACTGAGAAAGCCCGATTTCTTGTCAAAGATTTACAGGCTCAGCGATGGCACCCTCAAATGTCCTGCCTGAGACGATCGGGTGTTATGGGCAGTATTTTGTAACCTATTAGGTAGCCTCTGACTTTTAATTTCAGCCTCCAATGTGGAGATCACAACAATGGTCTGTGTTGTGAGACTGCATTGAGAAGCACCAAGTGTGAATATACTCTGAACCCTCTGAAGTGTTAGATGACTATTACATACTGCTTGCTACCCACTTTGTTCTTATAAGCAGCTCCCTCCATTCGGCGAAAGCACATTGATAAGCATGCCCCTCAAAGAGCCCCCAATATAGTTCAGAGCCCCTAGCAAGAGGTAGAAGCCTCTTGTGTACAGATGCTGTGGTTTCCCTCAGTCCTCATCCTGTAAGCTACTGGAGGCAGATGGGAGCAAAAGGTGAAAAAGTACTAGTATGAAAAAGGAGTATAAGGATAAGTGGAAGTCATAGGTAGGTCCCAGTGTCTTGGCCTGTGACTGCTCTGTTATGGATGGGTACAGCATATTCCTTCTTCTTAAAGAGCAACTTTTCAAGTTCTGAACAGGAGTTTCAGTTGAAAATTCAGAGAACTACAACTCATTCATACCTAATCAACTGGTTATCCCTAAGGATGAGGATGTTTACCCTTAGGTGGTTAGACTCTAAGGAGGATGAGCAAATATCATGTAAAGCTCCTTGTTTTGCTTCTGTGATTTGTTACATCACCTCTTGTTATACCACCTGCAGTTTTAGCTTTGTATAATTGAATTGGGCACATATATATCTTTTAAACATATGTATACTGTTTATTTATATATTAATGTTTGTCTGATGCCAATAAAAGGTTCCAATACCGAAAAAAAATACTGGTTATATGTTTCATAGGCCTTAACCTTGGTCACCCTCACGTCAATTTCTTGTTGTAGGTGATTAACAGTCATACTTTGCAAATGTAGAACTGAGACAAAATAATAAGCTAAACAGTCACTGGAACCTTAGCATTACAAATGACAATATTACATACTGTATGACGTTTTTATCCAAGGATAATGATGAGTGACAATGTGCCTTTTGCAAGTAGCAAATACAGTAACTGGTAATTTCTTTTAAAAATGTACTTGATAGTTCTTGGATACAAAATGCTTAGAGGATATTCTAATGTGAAATGCTGAAATGATAGATCTTGGGCATTCTAGCTAATTTTCAGAAAAGAAAGGACTGGAGAGGGAAGGAAAATAACAGATTCCTGAGCAATTTAACTTAAGAACGTGACCGTGTGAGGTTAGCCCAGCCTTACAGCTATTGGGTGTAATGTTAAGATCTTAACCTGAACCTGCTTGTGAGCCTTGTCTTGGGTGGACTCCTGGCTCAGATCATCCAGTGCTTTGTGTGACATGAGGATACCTCTTCCATCTTCAGGTTCTAATGGACATATTTTTGTAGATGACAAGACGGGTTAGAACTTCAATGAAGTACTGAGGATTCCATCTACATTTAGGCACAAACCTTGTGTTCATGTAAATCTCGCTGCCGCTGCAAGGCCAACGTGACTTGCTTCTCGGCTTTCTTTAGCAGCTGCCCATCCTCCTGGAGTGCATGAGTCGTGCGCAACTCACGGATCAGTTCTAATCTCTTTTCCTTCCCCTCAAACATCTGTTTTCAAATTAGGGAAAATTAAAGAGAGAGAAAAAAGGACAATAACAAAGAATATTCTGTTTCACTGAAATTGGTTTATAGGGTCATGCTTCCCTAGAAAGAGAACAACTGACTACAGAACATAAAGTGGTTGCATTTTTTAAATCAACCCCAGCAGCCCATTCCTGACAAAGGCTATGGACCTGCAGATCCTGAAAAGACATCCCAGGAATCACTGGATATTTCAAACTTCCCTTCCCAAGACGCTGTGTGTGTGTGTGTGTGTGTGTGTGTGTGTGTGTGTGTGTGTGTGTGTGTGTGTGTGTGTGTGTGTGTGTGTGTGTGTGTGTGTGGTGCAGGGGTGGGGCTGTGAAGAATGTTTGGCTCACTGTCCACTAGCACAATACCAAGCTCATTTGTGGTTGTTGTGGGCCATTAAGTTCCCTCTGACTTTAGAGTGACCCCGTGAATGAATGGCCTTCAAAAAGGCCTGTCTTCATCAGCCTTACTCGGCTCTTGCAAATTCGAGGTTATGGCTTCCTTTCTGGCATCAATCCATCTGATGTTTGATCTCCCTGTTTCCCTGCTACCTTCAACTTTTCCTAGCATTATTGTCTTGTCCAGTGAATCTAGTCTTCTCCAGTTTATGCCCAAAGTGTGATGGCTTTGGTGTCATCATTTTTGCTTCAGGAGAAAAAAAAATAAGAGATCAACACAGAGAAGCAGTTCTTGGGTGTGGCTCATTTGCAGTGCATTTGGGAGCTCAGGCTCAGACCTGGAGACTGAATGGCACTTTACACAAATTTAATGCAATGTCTGAATTGAACTTAAACATCTTAATATAAGTCCTTGAAGAATTTAAAAGGACATGATGGATAAGACATGGGCCATAACATACCATGTTCTGGATAGCTCTGCCTCGGATTAGCTTCTGCAGTGTAATCACAGCTAATTCTCTTTCTTCATCTATCTGCAAAATAGAACAAAATAGTTGGTCAAGTCAATTGACTTTGTACAGGAAGGCAATGAGGGCAAGACAGAAGCCTAAAGACTGTTGCACAACTGGGCACGTGCTATCCAGTTCTGCAACAGCTGAGGGGGATCAAATGATCCCTGAGGCCATTCTAGTGGTGCATTGTGCAACCAGTTGTGCTAGGGATGCACAGTTGAAGGGACAATACTTGGGGGTGGGCATGACACCTTGCATGTTGCCAGAAGCTATGCATTAAGACAGAATCAACTGTGATTTTTGTTTTAATTAAAACAATCAAAACACCTGGTGACACAAAAAATGAATTGATTGCTTATTTACTTAGAAAATAAAATTCTAAGATTTTCAGTCAACTATTCCCATGATAAAGATAATGTAATCAATAAATGGAACAATAATAAACATCAGTAAAGCAAACAACACCATAAATATTAATTGCCTGGCAACAGCTTCTTCCTGATTTAACAGGTAAAACAGAACAGGGAATACTGTATTTTTCCATCTATTATATGACACTGTCATATATTAGATGCCCCCCCCCAATTTTTAAGACTCCAAATAAAGAAAATTAATAAATCCTTCTTGAATTCTCCTCTACCCCACCCACCCCACATTGTTTCCTTTCTGCTTTGTTCTTGCAAGTATGGACCCTTCTTTTCAGTGTAGAAAGGCTTGGAGGTGGAGCAACCCATTAAGAAGTGCCTTTTCATGCTAAAAAGAAGGGTCTGATTCTTCAACAACAAAGTAGAGAGGAGGGCAATCAAGCACTCACAGAAAGAAAACAGCAGGGGGGAACAGCAGGGGGTGGGGTGGAGGAGAATCCTAATGTACCTCAATGTTTCACTTCCTCTCTGAGAGTGCGCAATTGCCCTCCTCTCTTCTTTCTTTTTGCAGAATTGAACCCTTCTTTTTAGCATGAAAAGGCACTTCTTAATGGGTTGCTCCACCCTCAAGCCTTCCCACACTGAAAAGAAGAGTCCATTCCTGAAAGAACAAATCAGAGAGGAGTCTTCAGAACAGAGAAAGGAAAGGAAGCATCAAGGTCGTTTTGGGTTCTCCTCCACCCCATCCCCACACCCTGGGAAAAACTTACTTCCATGTATACGACACCCCTTAATTTTTAGTGCCATGGTTTTACAAAAAATAGTGTAAACACGGAAAAATAAGGTACCTTAAAGATGAGTATCTAAAGAGGATTGGACAGCTTGTGGCCCTCTTAGAAGGTGTTGAATTGCAGCTCTCATCCTGCATTTTGCATGGGCTAGGCTGGTCAGGACTAGGGTCCAACAACAGCTCAACAGCATCTAGGCAGTGGTGGTGTACCTTCGGCACTCCAGATATTTTGGACCACAACTTCCACAGTGCTTTGTCATTGACAGTTTAGGCTTGGCATTCTGGGAGTTGTGCGCCAAAACATCTGAAGTGCTGAAGGTTCACCACCACTGATCTAGAGGGTAACAAGGTGCTCACTGATTATCAAAGATAGGTCTCTTGGTACCTACAAGAGAAGGTTCTTCCAGTGTTGGAGTGGCAGGACGACCAAGGGACTTGGATGTCATCTGAAGGAAACGAAGTGGTTTGGGTGGTTCCTTAATTTGATTCTTTTTATCTTGAAGTATCTGGAATAGAAATTTGAAATATATTAGGAAGTGGCCCCTTGGATGAAATTCTGTTTACAGAGCTACCGGTGGCAATTTTTCAGAAATAAAAAAAATTAAATACTCATCCCAGGAGGTGGTCCAAGACATTTCACAATCATACTGTTGACCCGCTAGGGTCTTGGGAACAGATTTTTCCCCATTTGTAGAAAATATTTAAAAGTGCTCATATTTTCTAAAGATTGGAATTAAACATTTTCCATATTGTCTCAATATGTTGAAAGGAAGAGAGAACTGGGGAACTGGAGGAAAGAGCAGAGCACTTTATATTCCTTGGTTAATTGCTATAGGGAAAGGAAAGAAGGGATGAAGTTAAAAAGACAGTATTATGCATTGAGAATTAGGAATCAAACTACCAATTTCTAACAACAAAAGTCTCACTTTAAAAAAAATAAGCCTGAATTTTTGTTGCTGAGAACAAAAAGAAAGAAATAGATTTTAGGCAGAAATGGTCGAAGCAACCTAAAGCTAAAGCAGACTACCTGGTAAACCTGTGCCAGTTCCATCTCGAGTCTAGCAGATCGTTTGGTAAACCCATCTTTTGTGGTGGTGCTCCTGGGCTTTGGAGCTTCAGTTCGTGGACAAGTGACTAAGGCAGGAAGAGATGCCTCCAGTTCAAGTAATCCTTTAAAAATGTAGAATGGGGGTATTGTGGCAGAGGGAAACGGAGAAATTAGAATACGACATAAGGGAATTAATAGCCTTGATATGACTTCACCTTGTCAGGGAGAAATAGTCCAATGGAGCTCTTTCCTATCCAAGAGCATCTACCCTTAATGGAGGGGAGATTCTGTGACATAAATGAGATGGTCATGAAACTAAGCTTCTGCCATGTGGAACAACTTTCTGCACCTTTTTTTTCTAACACAAATATGTTCTGGAAAAAGGTAAACATGTTAGATTTCCTTGACATGACTTACCCTCATAGGTGCTAAGAAAGCGGTTCTTCACTACGTAGCAATCAGCATGGTTGTCTGGAAAGTAACCAATTCTTGATAGAGGAGCAAAAGGTTGTGATCCATATTCATTGTAGTCTTTGATGATATTTCTTCTCTCCAGTTTTCTTTCCACATTTTTTCCCTTAGCTATTATTTTTCTGATTGCTGAAAGAGAATGTCAACTCATTTAAATTCCAGAATGAAAATCTATACAGTAGTACCTCATAAGAAGAATGCCCCTTGAGATCATAGAATCATAGAATCATAGAGTTGGAAGAGACCTCAAGGGCCATCTAGTCCAACCCCCTGCCATGTAGGAACCCCATCACAATGAAAAACTTATAAGATGAATGAAATTTCTGGGAATAGGAAAAACTTGTAAAATGGATTTTTCCCATGGGATGCCTCATAAGACTAATAATCGTTGTGAAATTTAAAAAAAGCCAA
The DNA here is from genome assembly GCA_029282475.1 of Phrynocephalus forsythii. Classification (NCBI taxonomy): domain Eukaryota; kingdom Metazoa; phylum Chordata; class Lepidosauria; order Squamata; family Agamidae; genus Phrynocephalus; species Phrynocephalus forsythii. Next base: position 6,076,544 of record JAPFRF010000011.1, read on the forward strand.
ATGAAATTTCAAAAAATGCTCTCAGGATGCTTAGCAACCCTGTAGCAATACAGGTATTGAGTCCTCTTTAAAAATGCACCCAGGATGCATTGGAACCTTGTAGCAATAATTTTTTTTAAAAGTCACTCAGGACTCATTGCGACCCAGTGGCTTGTGGTTAGAATGAAGCTTTGAGTGCAGAGGAATGCACAGTGTTTACGCACAGTGTTTATTTCTTTAAAGTGTACCTTATAGTTTTTTTTTAAACAAAAAAACAGGTCTTTCTTCTAGGCTTCGGAACAAATTAATCAGTTTCCCATTCATTCCTATGAGAAACCGCATTTCGCAAGATGAATTTTTCGTAAGATGAATTGACCCATAAGAACGAATTAAATTTGTCTTACGAGGCATTACTCTATTAAGCTTTCAGGCCTCTTAAATAAGGCTTGAGTTTCAGACACCCCATTCAGTGTGGTCTGATTATGTCTGTTTTTGTAAACAGAAGAAATGGGGTCTTGGGGCGTTTATACATGACCCCTAAGCTCCGCTGCAAATGGCTGCAAGCTCCGGAGCTTAAAAATGTTTCTCCACCAGCTCCGGAGTTTGCAGACAATTAAGTGCAACCCCGCCCACTTTAGCGCGACCCAGCACACTTTTCTTGTACCTTCTCTTTGAGGTGAAAAATCTTTGATGCAACGATAATGAGTGCGGGGCTCTCCTCGTTTCTGTTTGCTGCTTTTTGGCTCCCGCCCCTTTAAGAGCTACTTTTACAGAGACGAGGGGGTTGGACTTGATGGCCTTACAGAGACGAGAGGCAGAAAGAGGTGAGCGGCATTCTTTTCTTTCTCTTTTTCTCCCTCCCTCACACAGCCAGCAACCAGGAAGTGCGGAGGGGGGGTGGGGACAGAGGAAGAGCGACGAACCCCTAAGATCTCTGGTCCGAATTTAAGTGGCCAGCGGATCTTAGGGGTCGTGTAAAAAGGCCCTTGGTTAAAGAAGTTTCCATACCTTGGGAAAGTATGCACTGGGCTGGTTGTTACCTTTGATATGTTCATGCTGAATCCTTTTCACTTTAGCTTCTTTTTCTCGCATGAGGATAAACCAGTGAGTATCTAACCGAGTGATATTTAGCTCATTGTGGTTCTCTTCCCGTTTCCTCAGCAGAGCCTTTAAAAGTTCTAATCGAACTTCTTGCAGCCTTTAAAAAAAATGAAGAGCAAATACAGCATAGAAAAAAGAATGACCAAAAAGTCTATCTTTAAACCATCTGAATCCACTGCTATCTTTAATCCATCTGAATTATTTTTATTTATTTATTTTAGAGTATTTTTACTACACCTTTCTCCTTGGAAAAGGACTCATGCTTTGGGAAAATAATGAGCCAATGCTGATCCCATGTTCTGTCACTGAGCACAACATTTATTATTGTTGTTCGTACTTTCATACTTTAGGAAATATTCCCCGAGTTCTTTACAAAGATGAAATCAAGTTTGCGCCTTAGAAAGTATGTTTAACATTACAGTCGAAGGAAGTCTAATTTTGTTCTAAACTTTGGAATCTAAAGTACAGTGTGACCACCGTATCTGCGAGGGATCAGTTCTGGGACCCCTCACAGATAGCGAAGTCTCCTAGGTGTAACCTAGGGATGTGTTTGCTTTTTTGGCAGCTGCAGCACATTGCTGCCTCATCAATAGGCAGTGGTCCACCAGGACACCTAAATCCCTCTCACAGGTACTACTGTTGAGCCAGGCACCACCTACCATGTACCTATGCATCTGGTTTCTCCTGCCCAGGTGCAGGACCTTACTTTTCTAACTGTTGAAGTGCATCTTGTTGGACAGGGCCCAATGTTCAAGTCTGTCAAGATCCTTCTGAATGTTGAGTCTGTCTTATAAAATATTGGCAATTCCCCCCAGCTTTGAGTCATCTGCAAATCTGATGAGTTCAAGCTTTCCCTTAATGATGGACTACCCATTCTGTGACTTTTAGATGGATTACCATGCATGAACACCAGTGTTTTCCAGGTTAGTTTCCATCCCTCATAATGGATTTTTTTCTTTTCATATGCTCTTTGTAGCTTTAATGTTACCTTTGAATGTTGTAAGATGCCTCTTCTAATTCCCTGTTCCTAACTTATGTCTTAAAAGTTTTGGGACGTATATTGTCCCTCATTACTGTAAGCCGCGTTGGGTCCTTTTCCAAGGAGAAAGGCGAGGTAAAAGTATTCTAAATAAATAAATAAATAAATCTGGTACTTGCACTGTCTATCCCACTTTGCTCTATCTTACATGGAAGTAGGTTGTGGTCTACCTCATCAAATGCCCTACTGAAGTCTTAATATATTATATCTAGAGATGGGCTGTTCCTTTAGGAAGCAGTAGCTTCTAAAACAGCGCTGCCTAGATGCCCTAAGCCAGGGGTGCCCAAACTTTTTGTAAGGAGGGTCAGATTTGGTGGCTGAGAATGTGTCAGGGGCCGGTTGCTCCCCGACCCTGACACCCCACTGCAAGCCCCACCCACTTTCTTTTAAAAAAACATGGGGTGAAGGAGGGGGAGGGAAGGGTGGGCCAGCCAGCTGCGGGCCACTCAGAATGGCCTGGCGGGCCAGATTTGGCCCCCGGGCCGGACCAGGCCTGCCCTATGCACATCCTATCTCGCCTGATTTCGGAAGCTAAGCAGGGTCAGCCCTGGTTAGTACTTGGATGGGAGACCACCAAGGAATACCAGGTGCTGTAGGCGCCTGGAGGAGGAACTGGCAAACCACTCCAATATTCCTGCCAAGAAAACTCCATGGACTGGAGTCATGAAAGGTCGGTCACGACTGTAATGATGCAACAGCTTCTAAAATGACCTGGCCAGCACCAGGGAGAAGGACAGATGGCATCAGGAAACTTCTTCCTGGTTGGAGTTTAGCCCGATGCAACCCTGCAGGAAGGTAAGTGATTGGCTGCTTGCATTTTGGAGGCTTCTGAACAGCATCTGGGCTCGTGTGGGTCATTTTGGAAGCTACTGCTTCTGAAATGAACAGCCCATCCCTAATTATATCCACTGCATTTTCTTGTGCCACTAATTTAGTCACTTGATCAAAGAAGGCAATAAAATTTGTTTGGCATGTCCTGTTCCTAACAAACTCATATTGGCTCTTAGGAACCTTGCTATTTGCTAGGTGCTCACAGATCTGCGGCTTGATTATTTTTCCAAACTTTTCCTGTGGATTGATTTCAAGCTGTTTGGTCTATAGTTTCCTGGATCCACTTTTTCCCCCTTTATGTAGATTGGAACCACATCAACTCTTTTCCAGTCCTCTGGCAGTTTGCCTGTGCTCCAGGACCTCTCAAATATGTCATTCAGTGGATCTGAGATCACATCTGTCAGTTCTTTTAGCAACCTGGGATGTAAACCATCTGGTGCAGGAGACTTGAACTGATTCACAGAACAGCTAGATGTTCTTTTACCACTTCCTTACCTATTTTGACCTGTGTTCCTCTCATGTCTCCTACAGCACTATTTTGACAGGGTTAAGCTCTCTTAAACTCTACCCAAAGTATTCTCTAAGTAACTTTACATGGGCTTGTTGGTAGACCTGATTTTGACACAGGAACCTGCTGCAATCATGATTACTTCATCTATCAGTACAGATAAGCTCTGAAAGATAGTTTGTTGCAGCAAAATTTTTAAAATCACACATATAGAAATCATGTAGTTTCTAGCCTAACCTTCTAGGACTGCAAAACCACAAACTACAGCCTTTGTATTTACAGTACTGTACTTTTTTGTTTATATGGTACAAATGTGATGTCAGGAAAGGGCTATGGAAATAATTTCTTCATTCCTGAGTCTCTGTTTTTATCTCATCCTTCTCAAAATGGCCTGCACAGTCTGGACTCGCTAAGCCAAATGCAGTCCACTTTTCTTGAGCACTTTTAACTCTGGGCTGGATTCAGACTCTGTAGTTCTACTTTGTGGAGCAAAAGGATAACCATTTTAACGAGATGATATTTTATGCTGAATTGCACATTACATCAAAATCTGCACCAAGTATTCTGAAGCATCGCAGTTTGCCCAATGGTCTACTCAGGTGGCCCATGAAAGGCTCAACATTGTGGGGGGTTTCTCCTCATTTACAGGTGGAAAACAAAAGGTGAGGTCATTAAATACTGTATTGTATTACCCACACAATATGGCTGGTGGGCTATAAGTAGCTTGGATGGTCACATGGTAGGAGACTTTCTTGCAATAATGGCACAGACTAATGAGGTTTCCATGGTGACTAAAAAAATCTTAGTCATCTGAGAGAAAACTATGCAAATCTTTCCTGGCTGTATACATACAGGAAGAAAAAGACAGAGGTGAGCTTTCAAGGCAAGTAGGGACAAGCAGGTGGGACTAGGAAGTAAGAACACATGGAAGTTAGGAAACTAACAGGAAAAACATGGAATGAACTACCTACTCTTCTATCTCTTCTTCTCGAAAGGCCCACTCTTTCCTCTCCATCTCCTCCATCATTCTTCTTCTTTTTGCAATGTGTGCAGTGTCATTCAGTGGGGGAAGGGTTGCCTCCCAGGCACGTTTTTCTCGGGCTCGTTCAATCACTTCCACTTCTGCTTGGGTAGCTGGAAGTCCCCGACCTTCAGAGAAAAGAAAGGAGAGAACTGTACAAAGTATATTTATTTTTAGCAATATTTTTATATATTATAAAGCATGGGAGCCTAATGAAACTAAAAAGATGAAATACAACCTGAGTTAAACCCAGATATTTTTTTACTGTCTATGATACAACAACATATTGGCGATGGCAAAAAACTGTAATAATCCACATGACCATGCAGCTAGAATGCTATATGCACAAGATTCCTGACAAATACCAGTTAATTATGAAGGTGCTGAACTGTGCAGAAATAGACAAGATCTCAGCATTAGTGAAGCCTAATGGACATTACAAATATTTCGATGAAAGATGACAAGATTTCTTTAAATGTTTAGATCAATATTATAAGTCAAATCAAGTTCCCTAATTATGTTTAATTTAAATAGTTATGATATTACTAGAATCATTCCATTTTTTTCTTTGTACACTATAATTTTTTTGTTTGAAAACTATAAATACATGCAAAAAACATAGTTGCTCAGTTTTGTACATACACTGTGTACTTTACTTCAGTGGGTTGAAGGTACAGTTTAAAGGGCTCCCTAAGTACTATTGCAACAACAGCAGAGTAAAGTAAAATAATGAGTGAGCTCGGCAACTGTTGTGCTTCTATTTGCTTTAGGGAAATCCATTTGGATTAGAGTTAGAACATAACCAGGTTGCAATAGCCATTACCGTATCATCATCAGTCATTTGCAATTGCTGTACTCTTGCCCTAGCTATATGCAGTACAGGAGAGGAAAAAGCCAGCTGTTTCTGCCTGCTGGATAGCTAGAAGGCATGCAGAATCTGGCAGCAGGCTGATAGACGAGGTGTGTGTGTGTGTGTGTGTGCACGTGTGTGTGTGCCCTCTCTTCCCATCCTTTCCATCTGTCACCTTAATCAAGAGATTCAGCATGACTTATGACAGAGCCAGCCTTGCATCTCACAACAAAACAGCACAATCTGCAAACTCATTAATCACAATCAACAAAACAGCAGAAAACATACTTATGCCATAGCTTCAATCCCCTTACCCACCCCAAAGTCCGTGACAGAATTTGGACAAGTTACTGTTTTGAACTCCAGCTCTCAGCATCTCTCAGCTAGGTTAGCTAAGAAAACTCAATAATGTTCATAGACAAGCGGCCGACTTGCTTATGCATTTCATTACCCAGCATTACCCTCACACCCTGGCAAGCAGAACGTCAAGGAGGAGGAAGAGGCCGCATGAAGGAAGGATGGGGGTTGTGGTGCAGCCACTTTCATACCTGCCGCCACCACCCTGACACCACTGTGGCCATGGTCACCCTTGGATAATAGCCACGAGAGTCCTGCCATATATAAATTTGCCCAGGGGAAGGTTGATCAGGGATCTGAATGTCCTTACCTTAGAGTGGAGACCTTACTCTATGCCCTTGAGTTTTTAACCTAATTATTTCTCTCTCAGAAATCCATAACAGAATTACAAGTCATTTCTGTTGAGTACATCAGGGTCTGAGATAGGAAGGGATATCCAAAACTTCTAAAGTGTGATGCCAAATTTAGGCATCTATTTTGATTTGAAATGAAAGAAAAGCTGGGAACAGCTCAAAACAGCTTTTAAAAATTCTCTGACATCCTACAAGGTGTAGCTGCTCTGGCAGGAATAGCAGAACTGACAGACCAACGGACTAATATATAATCTACATGCTGTAGATCAGAGGGGTGGGGCTACTGCCAAATGCTGTCTAGAAAACTTCAAATGATGTTTTTTGTCAAGTTATCATTGTTATCTGCTTCTCATTTATGGCAACCCCATGAATGACCGATCTCCAAAAAGCCCCGTCCTCAACAGCCCTGCTCAGCTCTTGGAACTCATTGTCCTACAGTTGTCCCCTGCCAATTCGCGTTTTATATACTGCGGTCCTGGTATATCGCGGGAATGCAGTATATGAAAGGCAAGGCCCCCTGGGGAGAGCTGCATGGGCCCGTTTGAGGCCTCCTGCACTTACCCCAGGCCTGGCGCTGCCCTGAACGGGCCTCTGATGGGCTTCCCAGGCCTGTCCCAAACCCCAGAAGTGGTTTCTGGCGAACCGGAAGTCACTTCCAAATGGCGTAAAATGACTTCTGGTGCCTCTAACAGGCCCAGGAAGCCTATCGGAGGCCCGTTCAGGGCAGCGTCAGGCCTGAGGTAAGTGTAGGAGGCTCCAGTCAATGACCCGACCCAGCATCCACATATCACAGATTTTCCATTATCGCAGGTCGGGGGGCCCCAAACCCCCACAATAGGCAGGAGATTACTGTAGTTCCTTTAGGAAGTTAATCCATCTCATATTGGATCTAAATCCATGTACTTGGTAGACAAAGTGAGCTTCTTATGCTTGGAACTGTTAAAAGTCTAAAGAATTTAGAAACCACTTATCAGGAGTAGTAACAGATCTGGAAACTAAGGCTGCTTTTATACGACCCCTAAAATCCGCTGCAAAATGCTCGCAGATGCGGAGCATAAAATTGTTTTCCCACCAGCAGTGGACTTTAAAAAAATAAAGTACGACCACACCCACTTAAGCGTGACCCAGCACATTTTACAAGTACCTGGTCTGGGGGAGGTAAAATCCTTGTTGCTGTTCCTTGTTGCTGTTTTAAAGCATTGCATGCCTGGCCCTCCTCCGCTTTTTGTTTGTTTTTGATGGGTCCCCCCTTTAAGAGACAGGAATCTTCACGGGCTGGAACAATTAGCTGCTGCCAACGGCAGGCGGAGGTGAGCCTGCATTTTTTCTCTCTCCCTTCACTGCAGACATAAGCAATAGAAGCAGAGTGCGGGAGGTGGGAACACAGGAAGCAGAACAAAAACCATGTTGGGAGGATCTGCATTTAAGTTGCCAGCAGATTTCAGGGGTCGTGTAAAAGCAGTCTAAGACTTTCTTCTGTGGAACTCAAAGATACGTTAGTGCCACGTCAGAAGGAAAACAATCTAGCCTATAATATACAGAAAATGATACTTCATGCTCTTCATATAATTGTCAATGTTGCTTTAACTCACCCCATGTCAGTGTGGCAAGGGTTAGTAACTCAGGTATTGAACTTGAAGGCACCACATATTCAGGGCTGTAAGGATCTGTCTGAGCTTCACCATCCCGGTAATCTGTCTGTGTACCCACAGTTTGTGAAATGAGATAGTCTGGCTTGTCCCTGAACATGGCTTGATGAGCATATAGATCCGGCCTAAAAGTGAAATGAGAACCAAACAATATGTTTCAAAAATAATCACGCATACAACATAAGATTAGTTATCTTAATTTATCATTTTACTGCATTTTTATCTCACAATACAACCAAGGGGCACATTAAACACCTTCTGTCCTCACAACAACCGTGTGAAGTAGGTTAGTCTGGGGGTTAATTTATACTGATAACACTTAACTAGAATAAGGAATTCCTCAGGTGCTCTATGACAAATGATGGGTAAGTCTTTTTGAACATTGCCTTTTCCAGCCCGCACGCCTCCCAGGACTGGAGCTGTCTGATGCAATTTTCTGACATTAAAAGCTTGCCCTGCCTCCTGAGGCTCTCTAAGGTTCTCCTGTGTCAAAAGTGATCCAAAGAGAGCCCCAGAACCTGTGTGTGTGTGTGTGTGTTTGGAATAAGAAACATTTAATGACCCGCTACATGTGGATACATGCAATCCTATAGTGATCTGTGTATGACTCCTCCTTCTCATCCTGTTTCTGTTTCTGAACTTTCCAACATGGTTGTGGGTGAGAACAGCCTCTTGAAAAACAATGAATCAGAACTCCTTAATAAATAATTAAGAACCCTGATGTAGCACATGAATACTTACTTTGACATTGCATAAATAACATTCAGGGGAATCGACTTATGGAATGGAATGAAAGGTCTGAAAAACAACAACACAATAATATGTTTAGTATAATCCAGTAAGTTTTTTAAAAATCCTAATATTTCTTCCTTCAATCTTGGACTTCTTGGCTGTATGTTTGTTAATAAGCATCCTAGTCAGCTACTTTTCAGCAGCTAACTGTTCCTCTTCAGTCTCTCCACAAACAACAAAGCATGCTGTTTATTTTAACACAATGTCAAGGAGGAAACACATCAGCACTGATCATAGAAAAGCAATTGTTGCTGCCCGACAATCTTGGATAGGTTATAAAGCCATTTCCAAAAAATTTAGAGACTATAATTCTACAGTGAGGAAGATTAATCACAAGTGGAAAACATTCAAGTCCACTTTCCCAGGAGTGGACATCCAATCAACTTCACCCCAAGGTCAGACAGTACAATGCTCAGAGAAATTGCAAAAAGAAGAAAGAAAAAGAAAAAGAAAAGAGTTACTGGTACATCTCAAGCTGTAAAGGCCTCAGCATGTTAAAGATACTAACCTTATGTCATGACAAAACTTTATGTAATAACTTTTGTCATGACAAAAGACACAATCTGTCCTTCTCATGTACTTTGGAAAAAATGGCACATTTACCCATGCCAGATCTTCTAAGCATTCTGAAAACAGCATTAGCTCTGTTTAGTCCTCACCGTTCAAAATATTTCCAGCGATTCCTTCCACTGACTTCAGGATCTTCATATTCAATTTTGGGAGCCTGAAGTCTAATTTAAAAAGATGAGATGTACAACTCATTATTGGAGTTAACATTTTGGAAAGAGACAACATTCAGAAGTTACAGGAAGCCTTCTTTTAAAGAAATTACCAGTGATTCAGTAAGTAACTGCAGAAAAGGTAAATTATTCTGAAATGAGAGGTGTGGATCCTCTGACATTCATACCTGTTTGGCAGGCCCCATTTGAAGGGTTTTCTCCATTCACTCCTGACTTTCAAGCTCCATAATTTGCATTTCTGCAGACCGCACTTATACATAAACACCTGCACATTCCCTTTTAGATACAACACTAATGTTGCCTGGAGAGCCACAATTGGAGGATTCCCAGATCCAGCTATCTCACTTAAGATTCTTGGTACTTCAGGGCCCCGAATTGCATTCCTCAATTTGTCAAGGACCATAATGCCACATAAATGTTGTATATAGCTGACTGTGATATTATGTCATCATTCCTAGACCAGGTTTTATTGGTTTTATGGCAATTACCTGTTTTAACTGGATTTTATATTTTAGTTGGTGCATTGTAAAGGACTATGGTCAGAAACAATAACGTTTCTGTGTGCATTCAATTATCTTTGGTCTGTTCACTCAAGTTCTATGCTAGAAAAAGGACACTGTGATTTTGACTGGGTCATCTTCCTCCTCCCATTATTCTTTCTCTTTAGGCAAGTTTTCCCTTCCTGACTGGTTTGCCGTAGCAGGCTTTATAAATGGATTTCTCTGCTTTACTGCTTTGCATGATATTTGTTTGATCTTTCTTAGGGCGTTTATACACGACCCCTAAGCTCCGCCGCAAATGGCTGCAAGGTCCGGACCTTAAAAATGTTTACCTACCAGCTCCAGACTTTGCAGACAATTAAGTGCGACCCCGCCCACTTTATAGTGCGACCAAACAGCAGTTTTCTTGTACCTGCTTTTTGGATGTGACAAATATTTGATCCGGTGTAAGGATAGTGAGTGCGGGGCTCTCCTGGCTTCTGTTTGTTCTTTTTTTGCGCCCCGCCCCTTTAAGAGATCTGAATGCTGCCGGGAACAAAACGGAGGTAAAACGGCATTCTTTTCTTTCTTTTTTCTCCCTCCCTCAGGCAGCCAGCAACCAGGAAGTGCGGAGGGGGTTGGGGACAGAGGAAGAGCGAGGAACCCCTAAGATCTCTGGTCCGAATTTAAGTGGCCAGCAGATCTTAGGGGTCGTGTAAAAAGGCCCTTAGTATTTGTATACTTCCTGTTTTTAGCTTTAAATGTTGCCTTTTAATGAAGTAAGCCACCTTGGGTCCTTTTTAAGAAGAATGGTGGGGCAAAAATATTTTAAATATATACAAATAAGGAATTTACTTTTTCATAGCAACTGGATATAGGCTGACATTGTTGTTCAACTATCCAGCAAAACCCCATCATCCACTTCCTAGTCAGTCACCAGCTGCTCAAATCCTATGAACACGAACCTGGGGGACAGAGTTACCCCACTGTGCACTATATTTATGCTGATCCACATGTCCCATTTTCATGCCCTTTCTCTCAGTTTGGAGAGACTGTATGTGTACTGTTTTGAAGATCACTCAAGACAAACAGGCAGACCTTCAAAAATATTTTGAAGGTGTCTACATACAATACTCCTAAGATGTGTAGGCAGGCGTGCAGAGCTCCATTGCTCTGTGCAAGGGCAGCCAGAGTCAATGCCTGTTTACTTCCGAGTTTCAGCTGACACCCTGCACACAGATGGATAAGGCCACCACACAAAAGTAATACAAATCTGAGGGAATGTTGTACACATCCCAGTTGCAACTGAGTAGTATCCAATCCATTCAAAAATGTATGTTTCCAGTTATTATACCTTTCGAGATCTTCTAAGACAATCATATCAGCATTTGAAATTTTGTATCTATAAGATGTTAAAAATGATTAAAGATGATGTAGAACAGCTGCCCTGAAAACGAAAGTACTTTTAAAAGTGTTGCTTAAGAAATGGTTTACATTAATTATAGCTATTTTCAAAAAAATTAGTTGCTTTCCATACAAAGCTTCGAACAAGGCCTTGTTTTATGCATCCTAAGACATCCACTTTGAAGATGTTTTTGTTATATACCCATTGATATCACTGAACCGTCCTTAGTTTCATATTTATAACTTTTTCAACTGTTTTTACTTGCCCTCCATCTGTAGACAAACCTTATCTGCAGGGTCTGCATGTTCTGGGGTCCTGGAAGTCCAGCAAAATGTTATCAAAATAAAACTCTGTTGTTCCTGCAGTCTTTGTGTCCCTAGTGGTCTGTAATTTCACATTTGGCTGTCATTATGTTTTTAATTTTATTTTATCAATTTTGCAAGCTATAGAGCTCTAATAATATAAAATTATATGCTCCACCTAGGCCACCAAGGGCTTATTATATCAAGGGTCCAGGATGCAAGACTATGGCAAGATTAGACGGTTATGATCATCTCTATAAGACCTACAAAATTTTTCATAAAATTCCCAAAAACAGTTAAATTCAACATTTGCTAAAGACATCCTAAGACATTCACTTCATCGCAACAAGATGTTTCCACACTGTGTTATGCCCATTGGATATCAATAACAATCGCAGTTGGACACCAACATCATGTTTTTCCTCTATAGTTTTAAACTGGCAGATAGCTAAGTGAGCATTTGTAACATGTACTATATTTTCTCTCTTTGTTAATCTTAATAGAGTGTGTTTAATTTTTAATATGTTTAAATGCGAAATGCTTTTTACTTTTTAAATGTTTATTCTTCATGACTTAGGTGTTTTAAGAGATGTGGTCTCTGTATTTTGCCTTTAAATGTGCCTTATGAGGCTATAAGATTCTGCATGTTTAGAATGTAACTTACTTTTTTGATATTTTCATGTGCTTTTTCTCCCATATTTTATATTCAAACATGACTTAAGTTCTGCCTACAAAATACATTTTTACACATGGAAAGGATTTTTAAAACTACTTGTGCCTATAGTTTTATTCAATGGAAACTTTCATATTTTAAACAACAGTGTATTTTTGGCAAACATCTTGTTGCGAATCTAGATAAATAAATGTCTTAGGATGTCATTTATTGCAACAATGAAAAGACTTAACTTTGGTATCCAGATGACGGTTGATATGACTGTCAGTGATTCTTTGGGTTTATTCTGGACTTAACCCTTAATTTGGATGACAGCTGTGACTAATGCACAATTCTGATTCCAAGCACCCCTCTCCCAGGAGGTGTATAAGGTTCTATAGGACTCTTAGGGAGGCTAATGCATCACGTTTCTGATTGGACAAGCAAGCCTCTGGCAAATATATTTATAAATTTATAACAAGGTTGCTTCCAAAAGCATTGTTTTACCACTATACAAGTCAAAAGACACTTGAGTAGATATTCCATCTTTCACTACCTAGCCAAAAAAATTGGTGAAGGAAAAAGGTGGAAGCAAGGAAGATCAAAGACATGAGAAAGTTTGAAATGAAAAACACTGGCCTGCAAAATCCTATGAAGGAGGCAAGGGAAATACATAATGAAAGTAATTTCTGGAAGCATCCAAGGACTATTTGATCTGTGAAAAACCTGGCCCCAAAACTAGTGGAAATACTACACACATCATTATTAAATATACAGATAATATCCGTATATAAAAACCAGTAATCTAATGTGGCCTTTGTTTTGGAATTATCTAATTTGGTTGTATCTTCATTAAGCCTAAACTAAATGAACCAACTAAAGTACAGTAATCTAAAAAGCCTTCTTATACTTGATGTTTGTGCTCATTACCTTTATCAGCACTGAAATGAATGAGCAAATAAAAGTTCTGATTTTCTATTTATTATTTATTATTTATTATTTATTTTTATTTATTTGTTACATTTATATACCGCCCATCTTCCGGACGGAACTCTGGGCGGTTTACAGTTAAAACAAAACAACAGGAAAGGAAAAGCAAAAAAGGTAAAGAGTAAAGGAAATACCGTATTTTTCTGTCCATAAGACCCTGCCATGTAAAAGACCCCCACACACACACACACTTTTTGAAACTCCAATTAAGAAAATGAACAAATCCTGGCAGAAAGGAAGGGAAGCAGTGGGTGGGAGTCATGCAACATGATGCCAGTAAATGAGCTGAACAAAGTTCATTGCCCCACTTTGGTTTCCCTTCCAGTTTGGGTTCTCCTACCTACACACACACACACACACACACACACACACACACACACACACACACACACACACACACACACACACACACACACACACACACACACACAGAGAGAGAGAGAGAGAGAGAGAGAGAGAGAGAGAGAGAGAGAGCAAGAGCAAGAGCTGTTTCCCCATTACTTTTACTCTCTGTCTTTTCAAAATGCCTCTCTCTCTCTCTGCTTTGCTTTTTGTCTGTTTGTTGATTTGTTTGAGAAATCCAAGCTATCTTTTTGTAGAAATCCGAGAAGGCACGGCTTAATGGGCTGCTCACCCCCAATGCTCACCCCTGCACAAAAAAGGCAAAGATGGGTCAGATTTAGGCAAAAACAAACAAAAAACAAAGTAGAGGGACATTTTGCAAAGGTGGAGGTGAGAGAAAGAGCCAGGAAAGGAAAGGGAAACAGTGGTGTGTGTGTGTGTGTGTGTGTGTGTGTGTGTGTGTGTGTGTGTGTGTGTGTGTGTGTGTGTGTGTGTGTGTGTGTGTGTGTGTGTGTGTAGAACTCAAACTGACTGAAACAAGTGGCCAGAAAAGAAGGGAAACTGCAAGAACAGTTTGGATTCTCCCCCACCCCACCCTCATCTTTCGGGAACCACCGCCCCTTAGTTTTTAGTGTCATGATTTGGGAGGAAAGTAGCATCGTATACACGGAAAAATATGGTAAACTGAAATTGCAATGTCACTAACAGGACTAGGGACCCAATAACTTCATACAATGCCTCCTATGGAATCACACACCATCTACGTTTTGTCGTATGGGCGGAAATTTGTATTACTGTACATCTGTTAAAGCTCAACTTGGATTAAGAATCTCTGTCACAAAAAAATGCTGGAGAAGATAAATAAGTCTGAACTAGGCATACATTTATTGGAATTTCCAGAGTGAAAAAGTGGGCATATAGATACCTTCTTAAACAGAAGGGAGGATTCATTACACAACCATTTAGCAGCATGATAGTTACTGAGATAGGGTAGCATACTACACTCTCTCAAGAACAAATAATGTTATAAGGAAACATACTATGCCAAAATAACTATTCTTCAGTATTTTTCAAATAAAACCTTTAAAAAAAGATACTTACATGTCAAACTTCTGAAGCATCTCAAGATGGTGCTGTGCTCTTCCTCTCCACCTTCGATCAATGAATGGAGAAACAGGATATTTTTCTTCTAATTGCACAGAGTATGATGGATAGTGAATCAGGTTACTAAACATGGCTTTAAATTCTGGCATTTTTCTCTTTTTTATGAAAAAAAATAGGAAACAAATATTGTAAAGAAATACATGGGGAGAACTTGTGTGGTATCAAGCAAATAAGGTAACAGACTAAAATACTGTATGTTGATAATCAAGAGTTTCCACTTCATATATGCAGCAAAAGAACATGTACATATATATGCAAGACCCGTGGCACTTTTTAACATTTTGTAGAAACACATTTGCCCTGACATAACCAAATATCTAGGAGGCTCAAGTGATGAGAGCGGATAAGAGAAGACTTATCACACTTCTCAGGACACAAGTAACGTTAATGAAAACAGAATTCCTTGCCCATACAGTGAAAAGGGAAAAAAATCCCATGCAAAGAATTTTCATAAAAACTGAAGCCGTACCAACAAGTATTATCAGAGGACACTAACTGCTAGCCTGCCCCTATAATGTTACACAGTAAAAGGTGAAACAGCATGATGAAAGACACATTTCACATTATCATGGAGCAGGGCAGATAGTACCACACGTATTTACCTTGCCAAAATATTCTATAAAATATTTTTCAACATATTGTTTTCCACAATTATAATCAAGCTGAAAATCTCCACTGCACACCCTTATACCAGTGTGGATCTGCCAATATGCTAATAGAATGAGGTTTATGGGTTTTCACACAACATTCTAATGACATATTGTCTGTAACATGATTCTTTTTCTTCAGAAGCACATTATTCATTTCCTTCGGAAGTACAAAAACCCCAAATCAGTGTGAGTCCTAAATAGAATAAATCCAATTTAAATAAATGTGAGTTATCAAAGTATTGATCACAAATTATGTTCCATTAGTCGGGCCAATCTAGTTGTGATTAACATTGAACTGACTGGATTCACTAAAACCAGCAATTATATTTTTTAAGAAATGCAAAAGAAAGCTTCTGTAAAAATTGTTTTAAATTATAATCACCTACCATTTGATCATGAATTAGATGAGCTTGGACTGTCGCTTGTGCATGGTCTCTCTCACTAGATAACATATATACTGGATCTGAAATACAAATAATGAAACAGAAATTCTTTCAAAAGTGTGCAGAGGAAGCACAGAGATATTTACACAACAGACCTTATGCAGTAGCATAAGTATTTATTTATTTATTTATTTATTTATTTATTTATTTACCCCACCTTTCTCCTTGGAAAATGACCCAAAGCGGCTTACAGTAATGAGGGATAATATACAGTCCAGTACAATTACGGCATGTTAAGGTATTTGAAAACAAGGAATTGAGGGACATCTTACAGCATTAATAGACAACATTACATTAAAGTAACACGGTTTTAAGTAGTCATAAACACAAAGTCTATGTGAATCCATAGATTCATATAAAATACACATGGTAGTCCATCATTCAGGAAAAGCTTGCCTGAAGAGAAAGGTCTTTGCCTCTTTCTGGAAGGACAACAGAGATGAGGCAGTCCTGGCATCTAGTGGGAGGGAGTTCCAGAGTCTGGGCACAGCAGTCGAGAAGGCCCTTTCATGGGTTCCCATGAGATGTACCTGTAAGGGTGGCAGGATGGAGAGAAGGGTCTCTCCTGATGACCTTAACACCCGAGTCAGTTCATACTGTGAGATTCGATCTTTGAGGTAGCTAGGACCCAGGTCATATAGTGCTTTGTAGGTTAAGGTCAGCACCTTGAATTGTGCTTGATAGCTGATTGGCAGCCAGTGGAGCTGTTTTAATAGGGGTGTAATGTGATCTCTGTAGCCAGTCAGCAGTCTGGCTGCTGCATTTTGGACCCACTGAAGTTTCCTGAGACTTTTCATCGGTAGCCCCACATAGAGTACATTACAGTAGTCCAGCTGGGACGTCACTAGGGCATCTGTCACAGTGGCAAGAGCTGGTTTCTCAAGCAAGGGGCATAACAGGCGTACTAGCCTTAATTGTGCAAATGCACTCCTGGCCAAAGCCGTGGCCTGGGCATCCAAGCTCAAGGATGAGTCCAAGAGCACCCCCAACCTGATTTTTCAATTTGAGGGTAGCCCCATCCAGTACAGGTTGCATCCCTATCACTTGTTACAGCACAGTGCTGCCAAATAACTGGAATATAGATTACCTGTCACTCACACTAAGATTATCAGATACTATGTTTGGTAAAGAAAAACTGCCATGGAATGAATCATGACTAAAGAAGCCCAGTACAGTATTTCCTTAGGTCTCCAATGCACCATATATATTGTGGACCATTTATAAATTCAGTTTTAGAAGTGGGCTGCCAATAATGCCTGAGATTATGAGCTATCTTTCAAAGTCAGTTTTCTATTCCTTGAAAATTTTATAGGGAAAGATATTTTATATTTAATTGGCAATGGCATTAGTCTTGCCTAAATATGGCTTTTACATTGAAAATAGTTATTATTGCAAAACCTGATTAGAGTAAAAAAACACCATTACTACTATTGAAGGAAGGGCCTGGAGAAACTTACCATGTTCTCTGTAAATTTCTCCAGCCCCTTTCCTGGCTCCTTGATTCCCTCCACCCCCAATTCCTTACTCCAGAACAAGGAGCACATAATATAAAGGAAGAAACTAGATCCATGTTCTGTTTCATTTCGATTAAGTGGAAAATTCCATTAAGCAACCCTGCCTGTGTGTTATGATCCTCAAGGGAGGCCTTTCTCTTGGTCCCACTATTCTCACTGATGTGGTTGAGCAATGATGGGGCTTTCTCTGTTTTTGCCCCAGGCTTTGGAACTTCCTTCCGCAGGAGGCCAGAACAGCTTCATCCTTGCTCTCTTTCCACCGGCAGGCAAGGAGCTTTCTCTTCAGGAAGTCTTTTCCTTAGCGACTGACCATCTTGGAGAAAATTTTAAAACAGTTTTTGAAATGTGTAGCAAATACAGTACTATTATGTAGGAAACGCGTTTCCTTATTGGCAGTTTGGTTGTGCTGTAACTGATATATGTAGGCATAGGAAAAGCTTGCAACCTAGTTCATGATTAAAGATGCAATCCTCCTAGGACACTAATTTGTGAGTTGGCTTGGTGGCACATAGCAATTCCAGGTTATCACTGTTTGTAGATGAGTCTGAGTTTAGGTGCTAGATCTTGAACAAAAATATGCTCTGTACACTTCAGAGTCTGCCAAAGATCCACCTTCCCATATAATCCTTTCTGACTCCTCTGCAGCCAAAATCCTGCACTCAGTTCTGTACAGAAGCTCTCTCTTCTGTGTGTTCTGTTGTTACAGTTGTGACAGGCTCTTCGTGACCCCATATCCATGGAGTTTTCTTGGCAGGAATCCTGGAGTGGTTTGCCAGTTCCTACACCAGGCGCCTGCAGCACCTCTACATTTTGTCAAATCACCTTGGACATGTGCTCCACTTGTACACAGAAGGGAGGCCACATTTCCACAGAAAACAAGGCAGGAAGTTACACGAATGCCTGTTTCTTGCAGCATCTTACATGCATTGCAGGTGGGACTAAAAATTAGCCTTTCAAAGGTCCCTTCCCATAATTGTAGGCCTTGTGCTTCTTGGGGGGGAAATTTCAGGCGAAAATCAAAGAAAAACAAAAAAGGAAAAAAGAGACACAAACATGTGGCACCTTAAAGACTAACTTTCACATTTTAATGTGACGTTTCGTGCCCATGTGCATTTATTTCTTCAAGACACTGGAGCAGAATGAGGTGTGAGATACTTATAGTATGAACCCTGTCGCTGCCCAGTCACCATTACTCCCCACCGAGTCATATACAATGGTACCTTGTATAAAGGAATTAATTCGTTCCAAATGAAATTATGTTAAGCAATTTTTCTTGATACAAATTCCCATAGGAATGCATTGAAAACAGTGATCCCATTTTTATGTTGTACGGATTCTACCCATAGGTGATTATGTTAAGCAAATTTCCCCTATCAATCCCAGGTAGCAGGCTCAAGGTTCACTCAGCCTTCCATCCTTCTGAGGTTGGTAAAATGAGTACCCAGCTTGCTGGGGGCAATGCGTAGCCTGCACACTGTAATTAAAATTGTAAACCGCCCAGAGACTACTTGAAGTGGTATGGGGCGGTATATATAAGCAGAACACTTTGCTTTGCTTTTTTGCTTTTATCTCTGGAATGTTTTATGTTGTACAAATTTTATGTTATACCAGCTGTTTGTGATACACAAGGGTCCACTGTACACTTCTTCTCCATAGCTTTGTGTGGGTGTATCGCCCCTTCCCTCCAAGGAGGCTGTCATAAATAAAGGAACCGGGAGGCTGAAGAGACGGGGGGCTCTCGGGACTAGAGGTCGGCGGTGGGAGTCCCGGGCACGAGACGAGGGGCGGGGCGGGGCGGGGCGGGGCGGGGCGGGGCGGGGCGGGGCGGGGCGGGGCGGGGCGGGGCGGGGCGGGGCGGGGCGGGGCGGGGCGGGGCGGGGCGGGGCGGGGCGGGGCATCCCGTGCCTGGCGTTTCTTTCTCCCTGGGAAGGGAGGGGGCTGCCCGTCACAGGCAATGGGAAACGGCAGCGCCCGGCCTCACGGTGGGCCGGGAAAGCGCCGCCACCCGCCCTCTAATCATCATCACCCGGCAACTCCCACCGCCTCTGGAGGAGGAGGAGGAGGAGGAGGAGAGGAAGAAGGGCCCCTGCTCCGCCCCAGGCTTTCGTTCGCGGCCCGGCCCCAGAGCTCGCCTCCCTCCGTCCCTCCCTCCGGCCAGCCCCGCTGTTTTACCATAAAGGAAATCGAAGGCGCGGTTGGGAGCCATGGCCCGCCGGTACCGGGCCCCAGGGCGGGCCCCCGGCCGCGTCACGGCCACCGAGCGGCTCATGCCGGCGTCGCCCAGGCTGCTCCGCTGCCGCCGCCGCCGCCGCCCCGCTGAGGCCTTCTAGGCCGACGCCGTTCCCTAGCAACCCCGGAGCCACGCCTCCACAGGGCGGGGGCGGGGGCGCGCGGCCATAGACCGAGAAACAGTAGACGGGGCTAAGGCATTTCCGAGCCACTAGCTTCCGGCCTGCTTGTAGCACTGTACGGCGGCGGGGCGGGGGGCGGCGCGCAGAGCATTAGGAGAGGCCGCGGGCGGGGCTGGTCGAGATCACTTGAATGGTCCTCCTGAATGATCCAGGAGAGCTAGCAAACCCCATGATTGTCCGGGAGTTGAGTTACGGCAATTGGAACTCTTTTCTTGTGGGATTCAAATGTTTCTTTCCTCCTCCTAGCTTGCTACTTGGATGAGCAGCGAAAGTTTCAATCCCACAAGAAGTCCAGTTGCCATGACTCAACTTCCAGATCACCTCACCTGGATGACTGAGAATCTCCACTGATTGAAGAAAATAAAAAGTGGGTGTAGCAAACCTGGATTTTAGAAACCTCTGCCAACCATTATAAATGTGATGTGACCTGGTTCCTTTTCCGCTGCCACCATTTCCAAAGCAATTATGACTTATCTAATAAATAAATAGGGACTGACCCTTGCAATAACGTTTTAAAATAACACTGTAGTTTGTTTAAGTTACAAAATAAAAATCATCAAAGCATACTCTTAACTTGAACCTTTTACTTTTCAGTAGCATTTTATTTAACATTATTATGTTATGTCTCTTTAAACACAGTTCATTTTATGTGTCAGTTGAAACCCTAAGCAAGTCCTAGCCAGACCCTACCCAGTCTTCATCAAGGCCCTATCTAGACCCTATCCAGTCCCTAGCTAACAGTCATTTCTATGCACACTTGTTTATATATTCTTTAGCCCTGCCTATGGACTATTTGCCGCAACTGATTAAACAGATACCACTTCATAAATATTCATAGTGCAGCTTTATGTTCCAATTACAGTGGATCTTGGAAACCAAGAACAGATCCTTGTGATTTCATATGATTATTACATGAGGTTCTTGCCGTTTCACCACCAAATCAAAGATCACATCTATACCCAGAAACTTAACCAAAAATAAAAAAATAAAAACATGGACCCTTCAGCTCATGACTCTGCAGTGGCACAAAACAATGGATCTGATCCACATGATTTCATTGGCTTTTTAAATGGAATCTTCTCATAACCAATTTCATTTCATAGATAATACTTCTGCCCACAAAGAAAGCTACCAAAATCATGGCATCTCTAGTGCATGACTCCACAGTGGCACAAAAACTTGGTTCCAAGAGGAGATCTAGGGAAGGCCACTCCAGAGGATACCAGTCCATCTAATGGACCACTCAGCTGGTCCCTCAACCAGAAGTCCCAGAAGGAGAGGGCAGGCATCCAGACCAAGTCCCACCATGGATACTGGCCTGGGCATTGCCTCCAAGGAGAGGATGAGGGCCTTTCCGATGAAGATGGTGCAGACAGAGAGCAAGGTCCTGAACCAGAAGGGCAAGCTGGAGATCCACACGGTGGCCTCTAGGTGGGATGTTGAGGAGTTGTGTTGGACCAAACTTGGCCATCACTCTGAGCAAGGAGTCTACCAGGCTGAAGAAGGGTGCCATGGTGTGAGGGTTCAGTTTGATACCTCATATCTTTTTTCTCCTTGGAGGCAATGCCCAGGCCAGTATCCATGGTGGGACTTGGTCTGGATGCCTGCCCTCTCCTTCTGGGACTTCTGGTTGAGGGACCAGCTGAGTGGTCCATTGGATGGACTGGTATCCTCTGGAGTGGCCTTCCCTAGATCTCCTCTTGGAACCAAGTTCTTGCAATAAATGACTCTTTAATGGCTCAAACATTTGTTTTTTATTGTCTTCTTCATCAAAAAATGAAATGAAATAATAGACGGGTTCAACCTGGATTCATCCACCAGTAGGGGTGAGAAAGAGGTGAGAAAGGGATTTGTAGCGCATTCAACTGGGGTATTAACATTCAACTGCTTCAAACGTAAACTTAAGTCCTGGTTAGTCCCAGTCCATACTGTTCCCAATAGTTCTGGCAACCTCAAGGCTTCTTCCTGTAGTAATTCCGACCTTTCTCCATGATCCATCCAGAGGTCTTAGAATGGGTTTGGCGTTCACATTCCATAGAAAATCCTCTCCCGATCTTCTTACCCAGTTCAGTTCATATTCCTCTTCCAACGACACTGCACCTATTTCTCATTTCTCTCTCTGCCCTCTCTTGTATCCTTTTCTCTTGTTCTCTTAGCTGTTTCTTCTCTTATCATCTTCTTATATTCCCTAGCATCCCGTTCACCCTAATAAGAACAACCCTCTCTCAGAGTTCATCTACTCTCCGCCTCCTCTTTAGGCATTATCATTCGTTCCCATTTGTGAGTATCTGGGTTCTCCATCCACCCCCATCCCCAATCTGCTGGTAATATCCTTCTCTCCCTCCTTAAATCTCCTTCCCCCACTTCTGTGACCTGACTTTCTTTCTTTGCCTCTCCACCAATCACCATCTTCTCCTTGTCCCTCCTTCCTCCCTGCTTTTCTAACTTTGGTTTCTCTCTTCCCCTTCTTTCACGAGCTCAGTGTAACTCCCCCAAGTACAATTGTCCGCAGGAGGGGCAGAGGGCACTCTGGCGGGAGGTACTGCCTTTCCATCCACAGCTCCACACATGGCTCAAGGGAAGAATGCACCCTTTGGAGGCAAAGCTGACACTGAGGAACGCATGGAGACACAAGGAGGAGGAACTGATTTGACATTAGAGGAACCAGAAAACCCTTCCAGATTCATATATGGTGTAAAAGTAGGGCGTACCCTGTGGCTTGCCCATGGCATGCTGGTGAATGCTTTGATGGAGCCGGATAGTGCCGGTGGGATGCAGCTTGGTGTTTTTTCTGGACATGCCCCTCCAGCAGCTCCTGTAGGGAATGAAGCAGATCCTTCGACCAGGAGCTTGGAGAGGGTGTTCTCCATCATCCTCTGGATAAGACAGGGCCCTCCTGCAGTAGGAGGTGATGGAGGTGACTGATGCTGAGCGGGTGACCCTGTGAGGATGGGGAAGGGGTCAGAAGCACAAAGGAAGGGAGGAGCAAGATGTGTTTCTTCCAGGTCCACAGCCCCAGTGAACTTCCAGGAAAATCTGGAAATGGAAAAATTCATAACAATTATTTTCAAATACATTAAGAGAAGTGGCCACGAGTAGGAGCCACAGACTCAACTATGTATTCTTCCCTATCCAGTATTCATAGCAAGGCCTCTGGCTCCCTCTGGGGGCTATTTATTTATTTGTTTGTTTGTTTGTTTATTTATTTATTTATTTATAGACTTTCTACACAGCCCATCTGGCAGCAGGGCCACTCTGGGTGGTTTACAATAATACAACTACACAAGAAAATAATGGTACAGTAAATGGTTCTGCTAACACATTTGAAGATATTTTTCTAGGGTTTTTTCCTTGTAATATTTGTAATATTTTTGACTGCAGATAAATGAAACCATGGTCACTGATCTTGCAGTTACCAGTCTTACTCTATTGCAGAACATGGAAAACAAATGGGAAAGAGAAGGTTGAGATCATAGGCAAGGAGCCAGGATCAGAAACCATGTGGTCTGCAAACATGCTAGTTACGGTAATTAAACCATATAAAATCTCACAAGGAGTTTGGCCAAGTGGTTGTAAGCCCCTAATACATGGCGGAGTAATAATGTGGCTGTAGTTCTTGGTGATGACAAGGTGCTAAAGAAAAGCTCACCTGTGCTTGGAGATGTGGGTCCACTTTTGATGCCTCCATCTCTGCCTTTGCTGTAGGGACCAAATGGAAGGAGGAAGCTGTCGGAGAAAATCCAGAGAAGAAGTGGACCTGAGCAGCATCAGGATCTCAGATCTAGCCCAGCCTCCCCCCTCCACTGATCCCAATCCTGACCTTCACCCGACGTTCTGTTACTATCCGAATCCTTCAGCGAGCGAGACCTATGTAGAAAAGGATCCATAGCAAAGCCAGGGCATCCAGCTGGTGTCGGTGAAAAAAATCACCTGCTCTGAAAGCCAGGCTCCAGGCTGGCAGATTTTAAGGCACCTCTGGTGACCTCATGCTTGAGTCACAAGCAAACACCTTTTTGCTGTCAAGGAATCGAATAAATGGGTTGTGGAGTACTTTCCAAAACTCTTTCCTAAGTTCACACAGGTGCCTTATCATCATGGCCTGAAGCTGGAGAAGGCAGCCAGAGAAATGCTAAACATCGACATTCCGAAGGAGCTGACAATGGACATTCTCTCATGAGAAACATTGGGAGGGGTGAGGAAAAGGAGATTGATGAATATGGAAATATATTGTAAGCTGAATGGTTGTTACCTGAAATGATAGGGGTGGAGCTAGAGGAGTTAGCTACTAATATATATGCTTCTTAGTGTTATAGAGAGAGAGAGAGTGTTGCAAGATGGTTTCGTTGTAGATGGATTAGTATTGCAGCTTTGAAGCAAACCTTTCTTTCTCTGCCACTGCATCTGGCACTCTCACTGGAGTACCATCTTTGCTGGCACCCAGCAGCTGCAGCCCTCAAGTAAGGGTATCTGGGGATCCACGGGTGGGGGATGAGATGGGGCTCATAGGGGGGAAGATGGGGGCTCAGGTACATCAGCTAATCAGAATAATGGCATCCTGGAGCATTTCCCACTTCAGGTAGCAATTTTAAGAAATGGCTGGGGTGCCTGGGATTGCGAAGTATTAGGGCCCGGGGAGCCACAGCCAGCCACACTGATGGGGAGGGTGGGACACAGAGAGGGTGGGATCTGCTGAGAGTGAACGGGGTCCTGCCACAGAGTGAGACCAACGATTATAACAGCGAGGCAAAGAATATTCCACGGAGATGCTGATCTTCATTCTCCTTCTTCCAGCAGGCCTGGTCTGGTTGGTGTTCAGGATGATTCACTAACGGTCTTCCAAGGCATGTCTCTATTCAGGGAAAGAGAGAAGGGATTTGTGAAAGAGTTCTACACCCTCTCATTCCCTACTTTGAACACTGCAACCCCATGGGTGAGATTCTGACCATCTGCAGATGACGTTGCTAAGCAGAGAGAAAAGGGAGGGTCCTTGTCTCCTCATCAGATGGTGACTGGTGGCGCCAGGCCTGGAGGAAGGGAGCAACCATCTTGATGATGTAGCGGGTGGGATTGGATCTGAGGCCACAAGTCATGGTGGAAGAGGGGCAAAACCCGTCAAGGACCCCTTTTCTCTCAAATGGCCATGGCAAAGCGCAGGTGGTCTGGACCAGTGGAAAAGCATTAGGATTACACCCAACCCTCTCCTAGGCAATGGCATGGGTTCACCTCCAGAAGCATGCCACTGCCAACTTGAAGAGTAGCAAAATGACTCCACGGTCCTTTATAGGACCACTATCTTGATAGGACCTGCAGTAGCCCAAGGGTTAGATGGGTGATATAAAAGATGACTGACTGAATGAATGACTGACTGAATGAACGAATGTCTCTTATTAAAGAATTCTAGAGAAGCCCCACAACCAATATGTCACTGCAGTCAAAATTCTAAATTTCACAACTCACTGATAAGTAGGTAGGTAGGTAGGTAGGTAGGGTAGGAAGGAAGGAAGGAAGGAAGGAAGGAAGGAAGGAAGGAAGGAAGGAAGGAAGGAAGGAAGGAAGGAAGGAAAAGACAGACAGACCAGTTTCATGCCCAGTGAGTTTCCATGGATGAGCAGGGATTTGAACCCATGTCTTCTGATTTATGGTACAACATTCTGTCCACTATACAACATTGGCTCTTGCCCACTCATAGGTTTCTATAAACCAGGAAGACTGCAGATTAAATGCTGAAGCTCCATTTGTTACCTAGTCCTTTAAAGGTGTGGGCTTCTTCACCTCATCCATGGCTTGGTGAAATTACTGCACAGCCTTTCATGCTGGTGGTACTTCCTATGAAATCCTGGTTGGGCAAAAGTGTTCTGCTTAAGTGTTCTGCTTATATACCGCCCCATACCACTACAAGTAGTCTCTGGGCGGTTTACAATTTTTAATTACAGTGTGCAGGCTACACATTGCCCCCCCAGCAAGCTGGGTACTCATTTTACCGACCTCGGAAGGATGGAAGGCTGAGTGAACCTTGAGCCTGCTACCAGGGATTAAACCCCAGGTCGTGAGCACAGTTTTACCTGCAGTACAGGCATTTAACCACTGCGCCACGAGGCTCTGAGCAGGAGCTCATTGACCAGCATCAGTGTTTGGCTGACAGCTGTATGAAATTAGAAGACTTTGGAATGCAAATTAATTGTATGACTGTAGTTTGAATCACGCAGCAAATGTCCTCTCCAGCACAGGTGCAAAAAGGACCAATCGAGAAAAAGTCCGAGAGTCCAACCCAAATATATCTGTGTTCATGCATTTGGACCTCCCACCTACTTCTGTGTCCTGGTAGGGAGAGGGACCCTCCCAAAGAAAACAGTGCTGGAATATTTACAGGAATGGTTTCAGGACAGGGTTCCTGAAGATTCATCGGTTTCTCCCATTCATGGAGTGAGGCTTTTTTTTTTCTCCCAGTGAAGAAGACATCCTGTTTCTTCATCAATTGGCATCTTCTTTCTTCATCCTAGATGTGGATAATAATAATATTTGTCAGGGTTTACACCTTGAAGAGACTCTCTAGTCTTCTGCTTTCCCTCTTTGTGAAATCTTGGTATGGAGGGGGGAATCCAAATCATTTGGATCCCTGAGGCAGAAATACTACCCACCCACACCTTTATGGAAGGCAAAATTTAATTCTGGAAAATTTAAGTTTGGAAAAAAGGCACCTGAGGGGGGTAAATGACTGAGACGTACAAAATTATGCATGACATGGATAATGTGGATAGATAGAGGGAAGCTCTTTTCCATCTCACACAACACCAGTACTACTAAGGGGTATTCTCTCAAATGAGGGTTGAGAAAGTGAGTACAAAAGAAAATATATTCTTTACTCAGCATTTGTTAGTCTGTGAAACTACCTGCCACAGGATGTGGTGATGCCTTTAAAAGTGGATTTGACAGACTCTTGCAGGAAAAATCCATTGCAGGTTACAAGCCATGATGGAGATGTTTAATCTCCAGGCTTAATAGGAGGGTACTGTACCTCAAGTGCCAGAACACAGAACACACACACAAGCCCAACAATGGGCCTAAGTTACAGGAAGCCAGATTAATTTTGAATATCAATAAAAACTTTTAAACTGTTAGAGCAGTAGGGCAATGGAGCCAATTATCTTGAGGGGTGGTGGTGTTTGAAAAGTGGATGCATCAAGAGAAAATTAGACAACTACCTTGCAGATATCCTTTGATTTAGTTTCCTACATTGAGCAGCTACATTGAGCATTAAGACTCAATAGCTTTATAGGCCCCTTGCAACTTCATTATTATATAATTCTATGATCTGATTTGCCCTCACCCAGATCATCAGGGCAAGAGCAACTTAATTAATATACCCTGTCCTTAAGAATTTGATTACATGAAATTATTTTCTTTTTTGAATATTTTCTGCCACCCCATCTCTCTCCTCCCCAACACTCATAATCTTATAAATAAGAGCAATTTAATTAATACACCCTGTCCTTAAGAATTTGACTACATGAAATTATTTTCTTTTTTGAATATCTTATCCCACCCCATATCTCTCCTCCTCAACACTCATAATCTTATAAACTCCAAGCACCCACCTCCTTTCCAATCCAGATGGAGGAGAATTCACAAGGCGGCCTCCCTACAAGTTGTGTTCATTGGAAACCATAGAGGTGGGAAAAGGAGAGAGAGGTAGGTGTATTGCTCTCAATTGTTCCAGTTCCTGCTTGATAGAGGTATGAGTGTCTCCTCTGCATCATCCTAGTTCTTTCAGTTTTTAAGTTGCAAATGGAACTGTAAGGGAGGACATTTGACTAATTATATATTTATAAATATATATGGCTGCTTTACTAACCACAGGTATGGACAAGCCCTCATGTATTCAACAACAATGTATTCTAAGCAATACATATATATATATAGCCACACTAGTGACACGAATAATGTAGTTATATTCACTTAAGCACTCCACGTATATATATACATATATACATATATGTATCACATTCACATGTATCTACATTTGTATTCTTGTAAACTTAGAATCTTTGGTCAAGCCTTTCCGGCTAGAATAGAGAAAGGAACTTCCGCTAAGTCAGCTAAGGCAATTATGAATTCAAGGATCCAATTAAGTTCCTAAGCTTTGAGGATCACACACTAGCAATTAACGTGTGTCCAAGGCGTACCAGGGAGGCCTTATCTCAGCGTCTGGGGTTTGTAACTGTCAAATGTCCAAGGACATAAGGATGATCCTACCCTCCCTGCCTGTGAGGGGAGGAGATCAAACGTACCAGTTAGAACTTTTAGGCAAGTGTCAGGAATACAAAATAAATGACCAAAGATGTCAATTAGTGTTTGATGCATGTAACAAATGTATATGACGTAAATTCGGATGGGCGGAGGGGGAAAGAGTGCTGGAAAAACCTTATAAAAATATCTCCTTTCGTTTTCTGGGTGGACTTCTCACCACCAAAAAGTGTGGAAGTGCCCTGATTGATCAATCAATAAATTCTTTTCTCGTCTCCTGAGACTCAGACTTGGTCTTTTGCAGCCCATGAAGCGCAG
Source organism: Phrynocephalus forsythii (assembly GCA_029282475.1). NCBI lineage: Eukaryota > Metazoa > Chordata > Lepidosauria > Squamata > Agamidae > Phrynocephalus > Phrynocephalus forsythii. Next base: position 6,104,678 of record JAPFRF010000011.1, read on the forward strand.
GCACGCTGGCACGGGACCCTCATAAATTTAAATTCCTTACATTTCTGGTGCATTGGCCGGGAAAAAGTGCCACTGCCCCAGCGCTCTTGGGAGTCTGACTTAAATCACAGTAAGAATTCATGCTGACCCTGGAACAAATCTAGTCCGGACCCTCTGATTTTGAGAGGAGACTTGTTCTATCAGCATTGGACACAATACTGTTATTTAAGGAGAAACAAAGCCGGCAGAACAACGGAGGAACTGAAAGAGGACTGCGCAAAAGAAACCTGGTAAGAAGAGAAAACTAGTTGTGGGGTGGCGTGAGTTCGAATCTAACAGCTCTGTGGAGTGGAGAAGATTGCGGATTCTTATGAGTCGGCCCCGGGGAGGGAGGAAGACGAGAAGGGACACTTGTGTGTCTCTAGCATCCCGCGGACCAGGGAGGACTAAGAGTTGAGAGACTCTGAGGTCCCCCGAGGGTGGAAGAGAGCTCCTCTCTAGTGACCCTAGTGTCCCCCTCCCCAAGTGTTTGAAGAATTAGAAGCAGAGCACTGCTCTGGCTTCCTCAGAGGATTTATTAATGTTTGAATATATATGTGGGTGTTAAGTTGAATTCTTTTTGGTAACCACAGGGAAGTGGCCATTCCCTGTGTCTTAAGCAGGGGCAAAGACTGGCAATCTTTGCCCTACAATACCAACGGAGTTCCACCATCTTCGTTTGATTTTAGAGAAGTTAGAAAGATCTATTCTTAGGCAAGGGATCGCAGTTAACTGGGGAAACAGAAATGTGGGAGAGTTGTGTATGGTTGCTGAATCACATGTTGGCGTGTATGATGGGCATTTGATTGTTGAGGTGCGAGTCCGTTTGATGCTTGTGTGGGAGAAATCATAGGAACACAGTTAGACCTTTAAAGTAAACCTATGGGGATAAATTAGTGCAGTTTATGCACCCCCTTTTGATGTGCGATGTGGTAACATTGGAATTCTGCCACCAGAAGTAATGATTTTGGTATTAAATGGAACATGAGTAAGCTTTAAGAAGAACCCCTCTAACTAGGATGAGGCAGGACTTTACCATCTCAAATTAAGATTCTAGCCCTCAGGGAGGACAGACCAATTATGACCTGCTAGCAAGAGGTGTGTGAATGTACAAGGACGTGCTTAGTTAATTAATATAAGAGACTAAAAACTCTGCCAACTAGGAGACCCCTCCAGCAATTTTGATAATACCAGGGGGAATATGGGCAGTGAGAAAAATACTTTTGAATACTCAGGGATAAACAACATCCCGCATATTTTGTGACTGGCTGGTCACGCAACAAAATTTACCAGCTGAAGGGATATTTTACAAGGAAAAAAATAGTAGAAGGAAGGCAGCAAGACAGAAGTGGGATGGATAGGTATGATGTTGAGGGAACGGGAGGAGAGCACGGAGCATTGAGGGGACAGGAAGTGCTAGATGGGGGATGCGTACCCCTGAATTGCCTTATTCAGGCATTCAGGAGGTACTTCCATCCCGCTACGCCAATGCCCAACCCCTTGGACATGGAAGCCTTAAACAGAACTAAGGGTTGCTATGCACCACATGAGGAGATAGGTAGGGACGTTATTTCTGAACTATTAATAATCAAAAGCAGGGAAATCAAATCAGGGGCTGAGCCCCTTCTGGCAGCTGGCCACGACAGAAAGTAGAATCAATGCCTTTTTTTTTTCCCTTCTCCAAAAGTAGTTAAGAACATTTGATAAAAGACCAGGCATTTTAATTTCAAACACAGGGAGATTCTCAGGACCAAACTGCCAACAACTATCCTACTGCACAAGTCTACCTTTTTTTTTTTTAGACGAAGGAAAAGGGGGGAGAAGATCTTAGTCTCTCTCTCTCTATCCGATCTAGGCATTATTTGCCTCCCCAGAGATATAAGAGTGAAGGAAGAGAGAGAACTTCTACATGTTCACCTAAGATTTTTTTTTCTCTCTCCCTCCTGATTTAAGTAGCTCTGTGTATTCATTACAAAAGCCACGCTTCTCAAATTAGGCTTAAGCCAACAACAAGATCAATAGCTACTGAAAGGGTGAATTGCCCCTTTGTTCCAGGGCATTTCACACCTAATACATTACAGAAGTAATTACAGGAGATTATCTGCTTGCCTCAGGCTGTAAAAAGGCAGCCGCGGGGAATTTAAAAGTCGACAGCCCCTCCTTTCTCTTTCTGCTCTCGGGCCCCCTTGCAGGGCAAGGCAGGATAACAACTCCCAACCCCTCCTTTCTCTCCCAAGCCACTTGATAGAGCTTGGACGCAAAACTTATATTGAACACATCAACCTAATGCATGCATAGCGAAGGGAATAAACTGACCCCTAAAAGCCATGAGCCAGTAAATTTTACAGGCAATGGCCAGAAGGTCACTCCTCTCCACTTACGGGAACGACCACAATTTTCCGTGCTGCCTTAAAAGCATAAAGAGGTGGCTTCTAGCCGACTTGCAGCATTTTTTTCTCTCCTGGATAGGGGAGAGGGAAAGGGGAGTCTATTGTTTAGAAGAGAATCCAGGAATTCGGCCCCAAAACGTCACGTTTTAATTTAATTAAACCCTTGGACTCAAACACACCTATCAGGTATTTTTGTCCAAGAATAAGAGGTGAAAATCTTGTTATCAGAAACTTTAGAATAAAAGAATTCTTCGGAAAAAGGACACAAGAGAAACCTGATTATTTATTTATTTTTTTAGGATGTGACAGCACACTAAAGCCCCCTCCCCTTTGTAAGCTGTCCTGCAAGCATATTTTTATTTTTGCCTTTGGAGTAACTTACCAGTCAATCCCAAAGCGTTACAGTTAAGGCAGGCTTAAACACTAGAACTTAAGAGGAGCCTTGCTTGCCTAACAGAGTGCACAAATTTCTTAATTTGATTTTTAGAAGATATGCTCAAACGCTACTGGGATAGTGATTTTACTTGCGATTTTAATGACTCTTCAGAATATAAGAATTATCTTTTTGCCATAGGCGGTAAAAGGCTCGCCCTGGCCACTAAAATGTGCAAAGTGTATTGGTGCAGCTTTTAAATCACACCTGGTCTCAGGAGCTCCCCTGAGGAAAATGAGGCTTATTTTCTTTTTAGAAAACAATATGGACTTAACGATTTTCTTTTTCCTTTTTTTTTTGTGTGCACATGAAACCTGTATGTAAAGGGCAAGATTCCCTATTTTAAAGGATGGCTCTGCAGTGCACATTATTAATTTGTTCCAAATTTCACAGGGAGCCTAGTAGCGTGGCTATGGAATATTGTTCCAGCTGAACTTGTGCAAAACTGCTGAAGTGCAGCTGTGTACTATGGCCCTTTTCATGGACTGCACTACACTGTGCCATAGAAATCTGCACACAGTGTACTGCATGTAGCACTATCACACCTGGAGATCTGCAGATTGCTTGGCCATTCTTGTGTGTGGTTGTTTGTCTGTCTGTCTGTCTGTCTCTTTCCACACGGGAAGACGCTGGAGGAAACACCCTGTTTTGCATCTCATGGATATTCTGCCAGCTACACCTTTTTGTTGTCCCCGTGTAGGAGAGCAATTTGACTTGGGGATGGGATCTGTGGTTGATTAGGGACACCTGAGCACCTACACCTTGCAAGCGCTCATTGGAGCCAGCTGAACTTGTGCATATCTCCTGATGTGCAGAGGTGTCCTCATCATAGACTCCCCCTTACTTCACGTACTGGTTTTACGAAGAGGAAAGCTTCAATCTGCCTTTTTACGACATTTTTTTTTTTCCCGAGACTGTCAGATAGACTATACCACCCTGCCTGGCAGCACAAGGACAGCTGAGGGGCCGTTTTGTGTGTTTGTGTTCTGTGTTTGTCTGTTTGTGGTCGTGTGTCTGTTCTTCTCTTACCCAGGTACATCCTGGAGGACGGGCTTTTGCTCTGGGAAAACGCCCACCCGTTCTTTATTTTTGGATCACGGAGTCGGTCGGGTTTGGAAAGCTGACGCCGCCGGTCGTAGATGCTCAGATGGGGACCCTCCTGCCCTCCATTCTGTCATCCCTCCTGGACCTCCCCCCCGCCTTTGATGCCTTTGATGATGCCATCTTCGTGATGACTTCGCTCCGCGAGTTCGATCGATGTGGGCTCCAGGATCCAGTGATGTCAGCCTTTTCACCCAGCGTGACCCGTACCCCGCGACCGAGAGGGAGTGAGGCCTGACCGGTGACGCCTTCTGCCCTCTGCTGTAGATTGCCCCTATGCCTTAGATGCCTTCACCCTGGACGGCGGGCGACAACATGAACCTGACCTGTGGTCACCGCATCCTTGCCCATCCTTCCCCAGATGACAGCGTGCGTTTGATACTGGGAGGGTCCCAAAGCAGCCTGCGGATTCACTTTCAACTCAGGTTGACAGATTAAAATCCTGTCTTCCTGTCTCTCATTTTTTTTTCTTTTCTTTTCTGTTTGTTTATGGGGGGAGAGAGTGGGTCTGAAACAGCCACTGACTCTTGTTTTGGATTGCGGCCAACAGACTTCACGTCTGCAATTTAACCCCCTTTTCACCGGGACAGAGACTAGGGGTTTAAATACTGCTTTCAGACCTTCATTGATGCCTGTGCGCGTGCCCTGGATCACCATGAACTTGTGTTGCCACACACGCACACACCAGCCTCCCAGCATCCGACAAGTGAGCGCTTATTTCTTTTTTTTTTTTTCCTGCGCACGGTAGGCTCCAGAGCAACTTTACATATTTACATTACCCTGTGCTCTATTATGATATTGTTTATTGTCTATTATTGATAGTCACTGTGAAAACTCTTACTGAAGTGCTTCTCTGGATGTGCCTTTTTATGTAATGATCATGCTTGGCCACTGAAAATGCTTTTTACTCACAAAGCATTGAGTGCCAGAGATTATGACTTGCCTTTCTATGCAATTTGTATTGAATGAGAGACATTTTGGTGCCCATGGGTGTTCACGAGCCTTTATACCAAAGAAAAAAGGGCTTTATGAAGTAGCTATATCTACATTATTTTCTTCACCAAAGACACTGATGAACTAATCTTGGCCCCATGTTTACGGGGCAGATTTTTGTGTGTAAACTATCAGCCACAGAGACATTTCTGGCCGGATTTCAACGGCTCATTCATGACTTTACCATGAGAATGTATGGCGCAAGGTGGGTTTTCTAAGCACCATCTAGATGTGTCTTATGCCTTTTTCAGCCTTCATGATATGTATATTACCTTTATTTAGTATCATTGCAAATGTCTATCAATTGAGAATGCACACACAACTGGGTGATTCTGCACAGCCTGCTATTATCTGAGTTTGAATGCACACCACACACACCTAAATAAGGTTGGAAAAAACCTGGCAAAGTAGCCTGGCCCACATATTTCCTTGGTGGGCTAAGAAGGGCATATTTTCCTTATAAGTATTTGGTTTGCAAAATGAACCTACAGTGTGGTGCTTTGTTAGAATTCAGGGTTCTCAGCCTGACTACCAAACACACAAACACGATATCTCACATGTGCACTGCTGTGGCAGGCAAATTAATTTGGGTTTCATGATTGTCCTAAAATAAGGTAATGAACAAATCTGCTGTTTAAAGCATGTTTAATTATCGCTTTGGGACGGGATCGTGATATCCAAGTCTATCACAATATTATCAAAAATTCTTATGCCAGCCCCCTTCAACAGTTGAGAATTTGGGATCCTTGAGAAGTGTACAACATGGCCTGGGAGGTTACCTGATACTGCTGTGACCACGATGCATTTCTCCAACAGGGGAAACTTAAATGCTGTGGTCCATGGAACATATCCATCCGTTGCAGTCTGTGGGTCCGACCAGGGGGGGTCTTCTTACATCCCAAGCATGGCAACACTTCATCTGTTAACTTAACATTTTACTCTAGAAAGTGCCCTAGTGAATTAAGGGGTATTTCCTTGGCCTTCACCTATTTGATGCGTCCCCCTGACTTGAGACGCCACAAATCATTTTATGATAATTCATTTTCTTGAACTGTGCCTATAAGCCCTTTGGGGGAAAAGGACTGAGAATGTTTTTCTGACTGCCCTGCCTGAATTTTTGTCAGGAAAATAGAAAGTCCTTCCATGAGCCATGAAGACCATCTCACCCCAGGAATGACATAGGGGGGGCTCACGCAATGTTCACACTTTTGTACATATACCTTTGATATGTTTTGTTCGTCCCTTACAAGTCCATGACGTTTTCTGGGAAATTTACTGGCATAAATTTCCAGAAATCCGTTCAGGGCCGAGTGTAAGGGAGGACATTTGACTAATTATATATTTATAAATATATATGGCTGCTTTACTAACCACAGGTATGGACAAGCCCTCATGTATTCAACAACAATGTATTCTAAGCAATACATATATATATATAGCCACACTAGTGACACGAATAATGTAGTTATATTCACTTACACTCCACGTATATATATACATATATACATATATGTATCACATTCACATGTATCTACATTTGTATTCTTGTAAACTTAGAATCTTTGGTCAAGCCTTTCCGGCTAGAATAGAGAAAGGAACTTCCGCTAAGTCAGCTAAGGCAATTATGAATTCAAGGATCCAATTAAGTTCCTAAGCTTTGAGGATCACACACTAGCAATTAACGTGTGTCCAAGGCGTACCAGGGAGGCCTTATCTCAGCGTCTGGGGTTTGTAACTGTCAAATGTCCAAGGACATAAGGATGATCCTACCCTCCCTGCCTGTGAGGGGAGGAGATCAAACGTACCAGTTAGAACTTTTAGGCAAGTGTCAGGAATACAAAATAAATGACCAAAGATGTCAATTAGTGTTTGATGCATGTAACAAATGTATATGACGTAAATTCGGATGGGCGGAGGGGGAAAGAGTGCTGGAAAAACCTTATAAAAATATCTCCTTTCGTTTTCTGGGTGGACTTCTCACCACCAAAAAGTGTGGAAGTGCCCTGATTGATCAATCAATAAATTCTTTTCTCGTCTCCTGAGACTCAGACTTGGTCTTTTGCAGCCCATGAAGCGCAGGCACGCTGGCACGGGACCCTCATAAATTTAAATTCCTTACAGAACAAACTTTACAATCTTCAAAAAGACTTCCAGGTTGAAAATTTTATAATCAAATAGTTTAAATTATTTTCAATTTTGCTTTAATTTTGCTCTGTTTTCCCCCTCCTGGGGGGGGGGGCAGGGGACTTGCTCTTTTAGGTAGGAATACTCTGCATGATTTCTGTTTATGGATGTAAATATAAAAGAACACTTGATGCTGAACTAGGGATAATCTTACTTGACACTAATATGGATTCATGAGGATCCATTTGTTGGACCCATGTTTTTGCGCCACTAGGGAGCCATGGGCAGCTGGACCCATGCATTGACAGACTCATGATTTCTGTGAGGCAATGGGCAGACATGGAGCTTATGATGAGAGAGTAGTTTGTGGGCAATCTTGGAGAGAGAAAAGGTCCATAAGAATCCATGTGTTGGACCTAGGTTTTTGCACCACTACACAGCCATACGCTTGAGGCACCATGAGTTCTGTGGCATATATTGTGGGCACAAATATGATGCATGAGATGAAGTTGGTTTTGAGATGTTTCCATTTAAGAATTACATGGAATTATCAGTTATCTGCAGTGCTCCAGCTGCTGCCTGTCCATGGAGAGGTCTGATCTGGCCATGGTGACACATACCTTAGTTAAATTTTAGTGGGATTACTGTAAGGTGCTGTAAGTGGTTTGGAAAGTGTTAAGAAACCTAAGTGGGCCTAAAGCACTGCAGCCAGATTGTTAACTGGAACAGTTGTTAACACACAACCTCCCTCTTAAAGCAGCTCCAATCACCGCCAATCTTTTTCTGGGCAGAATTCAAAGCATTCTTTTTAACCCTAAATAGCCTGTCTCCGTGTTAAAATCATCAGGGAAGTCTGTTTTCTTGGTCCCACCAAGAAATGTTTCTTGATACTGCCAGATTGATTTCCAAGGATGGCTATAAAATTTTGGATGGCTATAAAAAAATGCTGGCAAAGCCAGTATTACTTAATTAAACTTTCTGATAATTGCCTGTTTACTGAGGAAATGGGATGATAGGGCACTGCCGCGCTTCCGAGCTGGGTTTTAATCTTATAGTTTGTATTTCAATATTAAAAGCAATTGTTCCTTAATCATGTTGAGTAACATCATGAGACTCAGTTTGGGGAGAAAAATCAGCTAAAATAAACGGTGAGAAACTTTTCAAGGCGGTTTAACTGTCTTAACAAGAAGATATTTTGGAAAGCGCAGCTTTTTTCAGACCGGACAAACCAACACACGGTCCTTTTTTCTCGTATCTGATCGAGAGAGGAGAAATGCACAGGGGAAGGAAGACCAAGGTGGCTCTCAAGGTCCCATTTTCTCTGTGCGCCGGGCAATGTTGGAATCGACGGCCATACTTCTTTGGAAGCGCTTTTCCATCTGCTCCAGAAACGTCACGTTTCCCTTCCAGGTTGGGCATCACCCGCTCTGGACGCGCCGTGCCGGTTCGTAACGCCCCGTCGCGGAGGTGACGCGTCACCAGAGGCGACCAGGCGGCGGCGGCCTTTCCTTTTGGCGAGGCGCTCATTGCCCTGAGCGGGGGGGGGGGAACAGCCAGGGTGGGCGTGGCGCCTGCGCAAAGCAAAGCAATGGCGACCGTGGCGGTTTCCGAAGCTCCGGGTCTCCCCCCCCAACACCCACACCCCCAGGCTCCCCCGGAAGCCGAGCCGAAGAAGCCGGCCTTGAAGCCCTGCTGCGCCTGCCCAGAGACGAAGCAGGCGCGCGACGCCTGGTGGGTGAGGTCAGGGAGGGCTGCTCCCGAGTCCCGTCCCCCCCCCCACACACACACACTGCTTCCTCGCAGGGGGGTCCGCCGAGGAAGGGACCTTGGGCGCCCAAGATGGCGGCTGCGGCAACCTCCGGGGGGGGGGGGGGCGGGGGGGGCTGGTGGGAAGCACGGCGGCCCTCGTAAGCCTCCTCAGAGAGGATGTAAAAGCGGTTGGTGTGAGGGGGGGGCGGCTTTTCAGGAATCCGGGGAAGTTCCGTGCTTCCCCTCTTGGTCGAACTACAGTGGTACCTTGTATAAAGGAATTAATTCGTTCCAAATGAAATTATGTTAAACCAATTTTCCTTTATACAAATTTCCCATAGGGATACGTTGAAAACGGAGTAATCCCATTTTTATGTTGTACGGAGTTTCCCCCATAGGCGATTCTGTTAAGCAGATTTCCCCTGTCTCCGGAATTTTTTATGTTGTACAGATTTAATGTTATACAAACTGTTTGTTATACAAGGGTCCACTGTACTTACACGGCCCTTGTGTTGACATGTGCAGTTGATGAAACGCCAGAGTTTTTAAAAGCTCGTAGAATTCTTTTAATGTTTTAAATTTCATACATAGTTTACGGTGGTCTTCGCGAAGTTTTACGCGATCTTGCCGTGGGAAATAAATGATTCAGAATCAGAATACTTTTATTGGCCAAGTGTGGTTGGACACACCCAGAATTTGTTTTGGTAAAATATGCTCTCCATATAAAAGGAAATGTAAGAATCGGATAGTCAACAATAAAAACACAGTACGGTGGTAGCTTGTATAAAGGAATTAATTCGTTCCAAATGAATTTATGTTAAGCAAATTTTCCTTTATACAAATTCTCATAGAAATGCATTGAAAATGGAGTAATACTATTTTTATGTTGTATGGATTTTCCCCATAGGCGATTATGTTAAGCAAATTTCCCCTATCTCCGGAATTTTTTATGTTGTACAGATTTAATGTTATACAAACTTTGTTATACAAGGGTCCACTGTACAACAATACAATATAACCTATTATGTAAAAAAGAAGAGAAGTAAAAATTAATTATTCAACAGTTTGATAGCACTTAGAAAGAAACTATCTTTATATCTAGTTGTCCTAATGTGCAATGTAATATATTGTATATTATCCCTCATTGTAAGCCATCTTGGGTCCTTTTCCAAGGAGAAAGGTGGGGTGATAATATTCAAAATAAATAAATAAATAATGTAAAGCCCCCCCCCCCCAACATGCATGTTAGTCCTCCGACTGTAGGAGCGGTGCTCATCTCGGGATTCAAGCTGAAGAGCCAGTGTTATGCAAGTCCAGGGCCATGTGGCCAGCATGGCTGCAAGGAAACACTGTTTTACCTTCCCACTTTTTATGGCGGTACCTTTTTATCTACTTGCATTTACATGCAAGGTTGGCAGGAGCTGGGGTTAACCTCGGGGGCTCACTCTGCTGCATCCCATGACACCCAGAAAATATATACAGTATAATAAACATTCCACAGAGAAAAGGAAGAAGTAGCATGTTGTCCTCTCCTCCCCATACCCCTTGGCTCAAGGCCATGTGGATACTTCCCTGACTGTTAGGCACTGTGACTGATGATACTTTTCTATGTCTTGAAATACCTTGCCAGTTATTTTGATTTATGAGCCTTCTATCCTACCTATGTGCCTTTTTCATACTTAACCTGGTGAAGACTTCTAGAAAACTCCTTTTGTCTTGGAATTAAAAAAAATATGCTGTGCATTTTAAGATTCGTGGTTAGGAATGGGGAGAATAAAATATGGAGGGAGGGGTTTAGATTAATATGTCCATATGTCTATATGTTATTACTGTGTTGGGATTTAGAAAGTTATTTTAAAATAGTTGTTGAAATCGTGCTTGTATTTATAAAACGTCTGGATAATTTGCCAGTGCTAATTGATGAGGGGCCAGTGTGCATCTTGCTTCTTAAGTTTAGCGCATGATCAAGAGTCGGCATGAAAGATATCCTGGCTCTCTTCAGTTAGCTGCGGCAAGTTATACAGACCTTACGAAAGCATCACTAAGATTCTAGCACACAATTAATTCCAAAATTCCAAAGTGTTTTAGTTCTTACGAAAGAACCAATTCTTTGCTATCCTCTTTACTTAAAGTATGGTGATGTATTATATGGTAACAGACTTTTCCAATCTTGTTGCTTCTGCACCACAACAGTGCAAATAATTAATAATAATAATAATAATAATAATAATAATAATAATAATAATAATAATAATAATAATAATAATAATACATTTTCAGTACGATCAAGAGATCAGAATCTGTAAAATACCAGCATGAACCATGTGCATTTCTGTTCTTTGTCCCCATTATTAGATAATTGATTTTAAAATTCAAAGATGCATTCCAGGAAGAATGGAGTTCTCACTTCTTAAATTGAAGTGTAATGTAGTTATACTTGCATTATTAGACAAATGAACTAATCATAACTTAGTTTCAAATTCTTCAATAGGGTAGCTACAAAGCAGAACACAATTGATAGTACAGTAGTACCTTGGTTTACAAGCATAATCTATTCCAGAAAACTTTTTGTAAGCCAACATACTCATAAACGGGTGCCTCTAATTATGAGCAATTCGACATGAGCAGAAAACCTTTGGCTTCCTCTACCTATGAATGATAGCTGTCAAAGTCTGACCTGTCAAAGTCAGCTGCATTGCCGCCACCTCCTCCTCCTTGGTTCCTTTGATCTCCGCAAAAGAGATCAAAGCAACCAAGGAGGAGGAGGCCATCACTGCAAGCAGAGTTGGGATGGGTGTTTGCTGGCCCGGCTTCTTCCAAGGGGCGATCCGCACAAGCATGCACTCACCTCCCTTCCACCCGCTTGAGCTGCACCAGGTGCTTGCTGGCACTGGTGTTCGCCTTTCACTCCTTCCAAGGGGTGATCCACATGAGCATGCGCTTGCCTCCTTTCACCCGCATGCACTCACCTCTTTCCACCACTCGAACTGCGCCAGCAAGCACCTGGTGCAGCTTGGGTGGGACAAGGGAGGCGTGTGCGTGCTCAACCATCCCATAGGAATGCATTGAAATCCGTTCCCTCCAGAACAGATTAATTGATTTTCAATGCATTCCTATGAGAAACCGCTGCTCTACTTACGAGCAAGCACTCGGAATGTATTAAATTCGTAAGTAGAGGTACCACTGTATATCAAGAACAATTTCTGCATAGGAAACATAGAAACTTACATGATTTGTTCTGGAGCAAAGTTTCCACTATTTGCTACATGGAAATAAGGGGCCAGCGGCCAGGAGGAGGGGGGGTGCTCCAGTGCTCTGTTTGCAAGATGAACTCCTTAACTGGAACAAAAATGTTTGCTTGTCTTTCAAAACGCTCATAGACCAGGGCACTTGGAAACTGAGGTATTCCTGTATTATGAAAAACTTATACAATAGCACTGGTATTTCACAAGTGTATAGTGCAGGGGTCCTCAACCTTTTTACACAGGGGGCCGGTTCACTGTCCCTCAGACACTGTTGGGGGCCAGACTAGATTTTGAAAAAAATATGAAGAAATACCTATGCACACTGAACATATTTTTTTTGTAGTGCACAAAAAACAGGAAAAAGAATGCAATAATAATAATAATAATAATAATAATAATAATAATAATAATAATAATAATAATAATAATAATAATAATAATAATAATAATAATAATAATAATAAGACCTTTGGGTAGTGGGCGGCATACAAGCTATATATATAAATAAAATAAAATAAAATAATAATAATAATAATAATAATAATAATAATAATAATAATAATAATAATAATAATAATAATAATAATAATAATACAGTGGAAATAACTGAGCCTCCCTCCCTCCAGTAGCTCATGTTTGGAAGAACAATTATAAGAATATAAGAACATCCCTGACACATTTGGTGGGGCCGCTGTGAGATACAGGAAGCTGGAGTAGATGGGCCTTTGGCCTGATCCAGCATGGCTCTTCTTATGTTCTTATGTACTAAAGAACAGCCTTACTGGAACAGGCCACAGCCCATCCAGTCGAGCATTCTGTCTCACAGTGGCTCACCAGTAATCAACATAAACAAATAATATCAACATACACATAATCATCATAACATGTTTCATTATTGCAAGCCACCTTGGGTCTTTTTCCAAGGAGAAAGGCGGTGTAAAAAAACAAAATACTCTAAAATAAATAAATAAGGGAAGGAAGAACCAGAGGCGCCGGTTCCCGAGTCCTTTCTCTTTCCACTGCCCGATAGACACGGAAGGTCTCGTCCCAACAGGCGCCACTCCCAACTCCACCAATGTGGTCGGTGTCCTCCTCGGCGGCCCCACCACCCAAGGCCTCTCTGTGACGCCCTCCGCCCTCCCCCCCGCCCGGCCACGAAGGAAGGAAAGCACGAAAGGACCCGAAGAGAGCCCGGAAAGAAAAAAAACCAGTGGATAGCCGGTTGCGCCGCCGCCCCGTTAGTTACTCCTCCAAACCCTCCCCCGCGGGCGACGCCAGGCCTCCTCCTCCTCCTCTCTCTCTCTCTCTCTCTCACGTGGCCTCCACCTCCTCCTCCCCGGCCCGCTTCCCACCAGTTCCGGGTGAGGGGAGCGCACGCGCCAAAGATGCACGCAGGCACGCTTGCACGCTCGCGCGGGCGCGCACCCAGTCCCCGGGTTGGCTTCCCCGCCGGAAACTCGCGGACGGGTCCCGGCGAGGGACAGAAAGAATCAAAAATAAAGCAGCGGGGGGCAGGGAGGGGGAGGGGGAGCGGGAAAGGAAAAGGACAACCCCGAGGGATGGTTAGCACGCGCACTGTGAAGGCGGCGACGGCAGGAGTGCCCCGCTTGGAGCGCTTGTCTTCGGAGCCTGCCAGCAGCCGCGATGCAGCTGTTCTAAAGGGCCCGAGCAGCCCCCACGGGCGGGGGGCGGGGGGTCTGCTGTTGCTCCCGGGGGCCGGATTCAGGGTCCCTGGGGGCCGTATACTGCCCATGGGCCGTAGGTTGAGGACCCCTGGTATAGTGGAATGTTAGAGAAATGCAGGAGACATGTTTGTGAAGTTCTTCCTTTTTCTGCAGGATAAATTTCCCCATGTGCTAGCATCGTCAAATCCTCCCCCCCCACACACTTCTTTGCCAATTGTTTGCTGTGATGGTAAACATAATAACATAATCATACACTTTGCCAGCTTTTGTGACTCAGCTGATCCACAAAAGGTTACAAATAATATGATGACTTTTTAAGTTATCTGTTATTTGTATTTTGTTATGACCACATGAATCCATTTTATTTCAATGATGGGCCCATGTTACACATTTACTGTAATAATTGTGCCCTAGAGGGAAGAACAGGAACTGTATTAATCCTTTTAATTAGAAAGTTTTGTTTTGCAGCATTATCGAAAAAGGAGAAGAAAATTGTGGTCATCTTATTGAGGCTCATAAGGCGTGCATGAGAGCATTGGGTTTTAAGATATGAGCCATCTTCAAATGTTGGGTAGGTAGATATCACTGAACTTTCTCAGCAGTGTCTTCTTGTCTAGATGATGTTGCTTTCACACATATTTTCAAGAGAAGAATTATATTTTTCGGAGTTCACAGTGTTCTGTGCAGATGTGGATTATTCAGCAATTCATGTGTAGCAGGTACCACTACTGCAATTGTAAGAGTTATTGAGGTGCAATATTTATGCTAGTTGACCTCTATATGAAATGGCTGGGAGAGGTAATCTAGAATTTTGAGAGTTAGTGTCACCAGTATGAGAATGATACCCAAATTTGTCCTTTCCATGTAAATCCAGGGAAGCTGTGTCAGTTCTAGATCAGTATCTGGTGTCAGTAAAGAACTGGATTTCAGTTCTCTCACCATCATCTAATTCTTTATTGTTGGATGAGGGTGAGTGAACTGAAATGATCCAGACTAGACAGAAGTGCTCCTGGTCAGTTAAAAGGGAAATAAATGTTTAGGGATCCATAGGTGTGCCACTTAGGTGTGTTCCTGCATTCATTCCTGAGCCTGGATGCTCAGGTTTCTGTGGTGGCTACTGGTGCCTTTACACAGTTATATCTAGTGCTCCAGGTGTTGCCTGTCCATGGAGAGGTCTGATCTGGCCATGGTGACACATACCTTAGTTAAATTTCAGTGGGATTACTGTAAGGTGCTGTAAGTGGTTTGGAAAGTGTTAAGAAACCTAAGTGGGCCTAAAACATTGCACACAACCTCCCTCTTAAAGCAGTTCCAATCACTGCCAATCTTTTTCTGGGCATAATTCAAAGCACTCTTTTTAACCCTAAATAGCTTGCATTCAAGCTGTTTTAAAGATTGCATCTCCCTTTATGAGCCTGTCTCTGTGTTAAAATCAAAAAGCAGGATAAAATATTTTAAATAAATTATAAATGAAGGTGGCAAATGCACTAAGTGCATGGAGCAACTGTAGCAATTCCTTCACACACACACACACACACACACACACACACACACACACACACACACACACACACACACACACACACACACACACACACACACACACACACACACCTTTCCCTTTTTCTTTAATTAATTTATATACCACCCCATTAATGCAATGTGCTACTCTGAGCAGTTAATGGACAATGAAGTCAAGCAAACAATGGCAGAAAACAGCAATGAACCTCATAAAAATAGAAAGCAAATTAAATCAATCGCAGTGATATACTGGTACAGTGTATACTGGTACATGCACAATGCATGTACCAGTATCCAAAACAACCCATCTAGATGGGGATGGAGCTGGGTGATAATACTCAGCTGATTAAAGGTCAACCTGACACAACTTTTCAGAAGTGCTACCTGTTCCTCGTGCAGGACCCGCCAGACAGGCAGAACTCAGAAGCCTCAATGCATGGATGAGGCGATGGTGTCGAGAGGAGGGCTTTAGATTTGTCAGGAACTGGAGAACATTTTGGGACAAGCCAAACCTGTTCAGGAGGGATGGGTTGCACTTGAATCATGATGGGACCAGATTGCTGGCACTCAACCTCAAAAAGGCAGCAGAGCAGCTTTTAAACTGATAACTGGGGGAAAGCCGACAGGAGCTGAGTGGCATCCGGTTCGGAACACCTCATCCTCGGGGAACGAGGTTGGAGAGGGTAGAGAATCACATAGAGATGACATAGCAGGTATAGGTATTAGCACTGGGAGAATAACGGAATGTGACAGTTCATTTACTGAAAATAAAAGCTGTGGGGCGAATAGAACAAGGCAGCAGCTGTTGTTGCGGGACCCATTGTACAGGCGCTTCTACGCCAATGCTCGAAGCCTCCGAGCAAAGATGGGAGAACTTGAACATTTGGCAGCTAGGGATAACATTGATATAATAGCCATAACAGAAACCTGGTGGAATGCGGAGAACCAGTGGGATACAGCAATCCCAGGCTATAAACTCTATAGAAGGGATAGAGGGGGGGCGGGTTGGAGGAGGAGTGGCCATCTACGTTAAAGAAGGGCTAAAATCCAGCAGAATGGAGATTGACAGAGGGTCTGACTCCACCATAGAATCACTGTGGGTTAAACTACCAGGTCCAAGGAGTGATGTGATAGTTGGGGTATACTATCACCCACCAGATCAAAAACTTGAGGGGGACCTTGAAATGAGGAGACAAATCATGGAGGTGTCTCAGAAGGGGCACTTCAATTATCCCCACATAATGCGAGCTCCGGGCAAGAAAGAGAAACTGGGTTTCTCGACTTGCTGAATGACTGTGCCTTAGAGCAATTTGTCACGGAGCCCACCCGAGAACAGGCAACTCTGGATCTAATATTGTGTGATACTCAAGACCTGGTCAGAGGTGTGAATGTCACTGAGCCTCTGGGGAACAGTGACCATGCTCCTATTACCTTTCCCATGCATGTCGGAGGAAGAGTGTCAACCAAATCAGACATAAAAACCCTTGATTTTCGAAGGGCAAACTTCCCTCAGATGAGGAAACCAGTTAGAGAGAAACTGAAGGGGAAGGTTAGAAGAATCCAATCTCTTCAGAGTGCATGGAGCCTGTTTAAAACAACAATAATAGAGGCCCAGCACAAGTGCATACCACAAAGAAAGAAGAGCTCATTTAAGTCCAAGAGGACACCGGCATGGTTAACAAGTGGAGTTAGCGAGGCTCTAAAGCGCAAGGAGAGGTCCTTCTGTAAATGGAAATCCTCCCCAAATGAGGAAAATAAAAAGGATCACAAACTCTGGCAAAAGAAATGTAAGAAGATGATAAGGGAGGCAAAGAAAGACTTTGAGGAACGAATGGCTAGCAATATAAAGGGTAATAATAAAAGCTTCTTTAAATATGTTAGAAGTAGAAAACCTGCCAGAGAACCAGTTGGCCCTCTGGATGGTGAGGGAGGAAAAGGGGAGGTTAAGGAAGACTTGGAAATTGCAGAGGAATTGAATGAGTTCTTTGCATCTGTCTTCACGACAGAGGACCTTGAGCGGATTCCGCTGCCTGAGCCGCCCCTCTTGACTAAAGAATTAAATCAAATACAGGTTAAAAGAGAGGAGGTTTTAGGACTAATTGATAAATTGAGGATTAACAAGTCACCTGGCCCAGATGGCATCCACCCAAGGGTTATTAGGGAACTGAGAAATGAAATTGCAGATCTCTTAACGGTTATATGCAACTTGTCTCTTAAAACGGCCACAGTGCCGGAGGACTGGAGGATAGCAGATGTCACACCAATTTTAAAAAAAGGAAGGAGGGGGGACCCAGGAAACTACAGGCCGGTTAGCCTTACATCTGTCCCAGGGAAGATGGTGGAAAGCCTCATCCAAGAGAAAATCTTAAAACACATAAAAGAACAAACCTTGCTGAGAGAAAATCAGCATGGCTTCTGTAAGGGTAAATCTTGTCTGACAAACCTCTTAGAATTTTTTGAAAAGGTCAACAGGCACGTGGATTTGGGTGAACCGGTTGATATACTCTATCTGGATTTTCAAAAGGCTTTTGACACAGTCCCTCACCAAAGGCTGCTGAGAAAATTGCACAGTCAGGGGATAAGAGGGCAGGTCCTCTTATGGATTGAGAACTGGTTGAGATCCCGGAAACAAAGAGTAGGTGTCAATGGGAAATTTTCACAATGGAGAGAAGTGAAAGCGGTGTGCCCCAGGGCTCTGTCCTGGGACCGGTGCTTTTCAATCTGTTCATAAATGACCTGGAGACAGGGATAAACAGTGAGGTGGCCAAGTTTGCCGATGACACAAAACTTTTCCGTGTGGTAAAAACCAGAGAAGATTGTGAAGAGCTCCAGAAGGATCTCTCCAAACTGGGGGAATGGGCTGAGAAATGGCAAATGCATTTTAATGTAACCAAATGTAAAGTAATGCATATTGGGGCAAAAAATCCAAACTTCATCTATCAACTCATGGGCTCTGAGTTATCCGTGACGGATCAGGAAAGAGATCTTGGTGTGTTGGTGGACAGCTCCATGAAGGTGTCTCCCCAATGTGTGGCAGCGGTGAAGAAGGCCAATTCCATGCTGGGGATTATCAAAAAGGGGATTGAAAATAAAACAGCCAACATTATAATGCCATTATACAAAACAATAGTAAGGCCCCACCTGGAGTATTGTGTACAATTCTGGTCACCGCATCTCAAGAAAGACATAGTGGAACTGGAAAAGTTTCAGAAGAGAGCGACTAAAATGATTACTGGGCTGGGGCACCTCCCTTATGAAGAAAGGCTAAAACATTTGGGCCTCTTTAGTCTGGAAAAAAGGCGATTGAGGGGGGATATGATTGAGACATACAAAATAATGCAGGGTATGAGTAAAGTGGATAGAGGGAAGCTCTTCTCCCTGCCACACAATGTGGTGATGGCATCTGACCTGGATGCCTTCAAAAGGGGATTGGACAGATTCCTGTAGGAAAAGTCCATCACAGGTTACAAACCATGATGGAGATGTGTAACCTCCAGGGTTTAAACCAGGGTACTTCAAGGGCCAGATGCAGGAGAGTGGTATCAGGAGACAGATATCTAGTCTCATGCGCTCCCAAACACATCTGGTGGGGCCGCTGTGAGATACAGGAAGCTGGACTAGATGGGCCTTTGGCCTGTTCCAGCATGGCTCTTCTTATGTTCTTATGTTCTAACTGAAGTCTGGGAATCCTTGGGGAGGTAGATCCAGGATCATGCCTGGATTACAAGCTCGATCTCTTAGCAGGAGGTCTACACCATCCAGCCTAGGGGGAGAGTACCTATAAGGCATCAAAGGAACTCCCTAGAGGGAGGGTATTCATCTTGAGCCTGATCCATTTCAGAACTAAAGCTGGGAAACTCTTCAGACAGCATTCATTGCAAAGGATGTGAAGGAGAGAGTTGTGTCTCATCAGCATGTTGGTAACACTGCTCGCTGAAACTCCTGACATTCCCTAGTGGTTTAATGTAGATGTTCAAAAGCACTGGGAAGATTGATGATCCCTGGGGCGCATCATATTTGAGGGTCCAAGGGGCCAGCAACTCATCCCTTGGCTGCACTCTCTACATACGGCCCTCAAGGAAGGACTGCAGCCAGCTAAACACCAATCCTCCAATTCCCACATCTGAGAACCTGTCCAGGAAGATATCTTGGTTGACGGTATCAAAGGTCATGAAGAAATCCAGGAGCACAAAAGGGTGGGTCCTCCCCTGTTGGCCCCTGTAGGTCACTGTGCAACAGGACCAGTCCTGTCTCCGTCCCATGTGGTGGCCTGAATCCAGACTGAAATGGAGCAAGACGATTTGCCCTGTATGTCTGGAGCTGCTTTGCCTACATTCAGTGGATCGCCTTGCCCTCATTTTTTTCCTCTTGTGCAATTTTATGCCATGTGTGTAAAATTATGTCATCTTCCATCAACCAGGATCTTTAATTTGAAGTAAATGAAAGCTGCCTATCCTTTCCTAACCGTCAGGTTCTAGAGCTACCTAAGGACTCCCTTTTGTTTTAGGGCAGACATGTCCAAACTTCGGCCCTCCAGATGTTTTGGACCGCAACTCCCACAGTACTTTGGCATTAGCAATCTAAGCTTAGAATTCTGGGAGTTGCGGTCCAAAACATCAGGAGGGCCAAAGTTTGGACATGCCTATCTTAGGGAAACACCTGCGAGCATTGGGAAATGTGTATGTATCTGTGTGGGGAAGCATTTAATAGTTTTTCTAAAAATAAATTGGATCCCATGTCATCTAATGGCAATCTTTAGCTCAGGAGTGTCCAAACTTCAGCCCTCCAGATGATTTGGACCACAACTCCCAGAATTCCAAGCTGGTATTGCAAATGACAAAGGACTATGGGAGTTGTGGTCCAAAACATCTGGAGGGCCGAAGTTTGGACGCCAGTGCTTTAGCTGTTTAAGGTTCCCCGCCTCCTTTCCATCCTGAGGCTCCCAAAGCTTCTCCAGGGCAAAAGGGAACATTAGGGAGGCTCAGAATAGAAAGTGGGAAGGGAAGGATAGGTAGCTTCCAGTCAGTTAAAATTAAATACTCGGTCACTGGATGATAATGTCATTCAGTTTATGTGATATAAATGTTACCAACAAGATTCTAGCCATTGTACAAAATGGGTATATGTAATCCTTGATGTATTTTGGAGTTCTGCTGAAACTACAGGTATAAGTTATATGCTTAACCTTCCTGATGTAAGTGATAAGGAAATGCCATTGTTATCATTGAGTTAGATATGTAGTCAAACTGCTTCTTACTGGATCTTTTTCCCTATTTCCATCTAGGTGGATTGCTGCTGGATGGTTATTTTGGGAACTTCCTTTCCTGCTTTAATACAATTTGTATAGAAGATATGAAACATGTTTTATATAAAAAGATGACAGCATTGAGATAAATTTGTAATGGATTCTAATATGGACGAAGAATGTTACATTATTGTCTTCAATGGCTGGATCCAGGCTACTTGTGAATATAAAAGATAATCCTCCACATATTTTTTTTCAATTTTTCATTTGAGACAACAAGCTGGCTGCTACGTAATATTGTGCAACAGTAGTTACACTTTTTACTGTATGGATAAAAATGAGATGTTATAAATATAATAAATTAAATTAAGTGATCTGAATTCAGAGATTCCTGTTGGACTGGATAAGTGTGTATCCATGTTCTTTCTGTTTGGGATTCTTCCCAATTTATCAAGCTTTGTCATAAAGAGAATTAAAAATGTTTCATTCAAATGACTAGTGTCAATGACACTGCCACATTTAGTTTTTTAAAAATTACAGCACTAACCTATCAAATCGAGCAAAAACAATTTCCATAACAAATCAGTTGTGAAATGCTTACCTGAACAAAAAAAATGTTTACTTGCAAGGATAATAGAGAGAAAGCTACTGCAGAATTTTACAACCAGGGTATCTGCACCATATTTCAAATGAATCAATTTTTTCTTTCTGCCTTGTCTACTCAGTTATCACATCCAAACACAGTGATTGGGAGTAAAATTGTGTTTCTTGAGTGTCCCTGAGGTTCTCTGGGAAAGATCCTCCACCAGTGTCACCTTCCACTACTGCTGCTGTCACCCTCCAGGAGTGGCCTCCCTCCAAATACCAATGAAACTGTTCACTCCTTTCTGTGAAAGCAATTCTTATTTCTGAAGAGGGTAGATGCATGTTCTTCTGGTGAGTCTGACCCCTTGTTAAGCAGGTCATTTTTCTGGAGGAGGTGGAAGATGGTGGAATAGTACAGAGCAGCTACAAGGGCATTTTCAACAGCTCCATGCCCTGATAAGATGCTACTACAGTACTCCCCTGGTTATTGTGGGAGTTAGGTGCCTGATCTACCTGCAATAAAGGAAAATCCTCAAAATGCAGTCACCTCAGTAAACTGACTGAGCTGCTCCTGCCGGCTGAGTTTCCAAAGAAAGATTTTAACCCCCTCCAGACACCTAAGCAAACCTTGCTGCCAGGAGCTGAAGGTCTGTTTGCTGAGGTGTCAGGAGGGGGTAAAAACTTCTTTTTGGAAACAGCAGCCCAAGGTCAGTTTGATGAGGTGTCACCGTCAGGAGCAGCCCCAGCTCTGTCAGTAGGGGGTTAAAATCCTCTCTTTGGAAGTGAAATGCAGAAGCCTCAACAAACTGACCTTGGGCTGCTCCTGCCAGCTGCTTGCAAAGAGGTTTTTAACCTCCCACACACACACACACACACCTCAGCACAGCTTGCTGCCAGGAGCTCAAGGTCTGTTTACTGAGGTGTCAGGAGGGGGTTAAAAACCTCTATTTGGAAGCAAAATGCAGAGGCCTTAGCAAACTGACCCTGGGCTGCTCCTACCTTCTCTGCTTGCAAAGAGGTTTTTAACCCTCTTCTGCCACCTCAGTAAACCTTGCTGCCCAGAGATCAAGGTCTTGCTGAGGTGTCAGGAGGGGATTAAAAACCTCTGTATGTAAGCCCCGCCAGCAGGAGCAGCCCCAGGTCTGTTTGCTGAGGTGTTGTTTTTTTAACTCTCTTTGGAAGCCTGCTTCTCTCAAGAAAAAAGCCACAATATATTGAGATTGTAATATATGAATCATGTTGTGATGGTGGACTACTGTACAGTACAATTATATCCTACACTGCAGGACAAAAGAATGATTTAATCTCTGGAAATAAGGTGGAGCCCCCTGTTCAGCCCCCTGCCAAAGCAGGAAATTCCTACCTAAATCCCTCTGTGGGTCACCGTCCAGACTTTGCTTAAACACACCTCCAAATGTTGGAAAATTACCCCTTCCTGAAGGAAACCATTCTATGGTCAAATAGCTGCCAATATTAGGAGTACTGTATTTTTCCATTTGCAAGACACTTTTCTCCCTAAAATTGTTAGGCTAAAAATTTAGGGCCATCTTATATATTGTAGTTAGGTGGCACTGGCTCATCTTTCAGCTTCAGTGTTGGCTCTGTATCCACAAGCCAAACATTATTGCAGCATCCAGTGGTGCGGAAGCACTTTTCACAATCCCTTCTTTTATAGACACACACATACACATTTTTAAGGCACCTATACTTGCCTGGAAGCCTGGTTGATTTCAATGGATTTTTCCTTCCCTGTGTCCGCCTCTCTCGTACATACCATTCCCTTGCCTGGTGCCACTTTTGTGTGGGTCTCTCAACACGTGCCAGATTGTGAGCTTCACTGAATTGCAAGCTTGTTCGAGAAATTTAAAAACCGCTAAGAAAGAAGGGCCCATTCTGCCTATGCCCACCAGGCCCCAAGCAAGAACATGGGAAGTATCTTTCCAGGACAGACTCCTCTTTTTCAGCTTCGTTTTAAAGTTTCTTTCATCTTATGAAAAGTCAAGCAAGGGGCAGCAGACTGTGAAACTCGTGCAAGCCTAAAAGTTGCTGCCTCAAGACACTCACAACCTAACAGTGGCTGAGGGGTGAAAGGGGCGCCAAGCAAGGGAACAGGTGCGTAAGAGAGGCGGCTGTGTGAAGGAAAAATCCCATTGAAATCAACCAGGCTTCTGGGCAAGCACAGGCACCTTAAAAATGTATGTGTGTGTGTGTGTAAAAGGGGGGATTATGAAAATGTTTCCGCCCTTCAATGATGAGACTGCAATAATGTTTGGCTTGTGGGTGCAGAAAGAAGGGGGTGATCCAACCTGGACAGGCTCCTCTTTCTATAATTTTGGGTTGGAAAAGTGGGGGAGGGGTCATCTTATACTTTGGAGCATCTTATATAGACAGAAAAATATGGTATCTACCTAATGCTGGTTTTAGTAGTGTTTTTAATTCTCTAGTGGGACTCCAAATCCAGAATTCTTGCTTGTCCTATCTGTGAGGAACACTGGTGACGAGGAAGTGTTCTGCAACAGAGAGCAGAAGTTTGGGGGGATAACACACAAATAGTAGGAACTAGACATGGGCACGACTCGGTGAAATTTTCGTTTCCGTTTCCGTTTTTCGTTTGTTATGAAACGGAAACGGTAACGATAATTAAGCTGTCAGAACTCGAACTCGAACTGAAAAAAAATATTTGGTCGGGTTTTTCGTTTTTGTTTGTGGCATCGTGGCGATCGCACAATGCGAAGCACAGAAAAAGTTTTTCAATATTTTTTTAAAAAACCCCGACTCCCGGCCAAAAAAGCAGGTGAAAATATGCCTGCCTGAGGCTTTGCCACCTACCAGAGGGGTGGTTTCTGGGGGGTCCCTGGCCTTTCCCCCCTCTTCTGTCATGGGCTGCTTGCACCAGGCTGGGGAGGGGGTCATCCTCATCTCGCCATGCCATGCGGTGGGGGGGGGATCCAAAATGGCGACTGCAATTTTTCTTTTGAAATCGTGGTCCAAAAACACACCAAATCACCACAGAAACATGTGAAATTTATTTATTTTAAATTCCTGAATTTTAATAGTAGCAGCAGTGGTTTTTTTTTTTATAGCAATAAAACGTATTGATTTTATTTTATTTTAATTTTTTTATTTTTTTAGACCTGCCCATTTGGACTGGGC
Organism: Phrynocephalus forsythii; assembly: GCA_029282475.1. Lineage (NCBI taxonomy): Eukaryota > Metazoa > Chordata > Lepidosauria > Squamata > Agamidae > Phrynocephalus > Phrynocephalus forsythii. Next base: position 6,128,920 of record JAPFRF010000011.1, read on the forward strand.
ATGGGATGGGACCATGCAATTTTTTGAACCATTCCACCAATGGCATCGCCAGGTTTTTGACTGACACTTCTGGATGTCTCGGAGGGCATAAAAAGCCGAGGCACCTTCCAGAAATCGCAGTCGGGTGTATGGATGTGGTTGAGGGAGGAGGGCTGCGTGCTGGTGCTGGTGTGATCCGATCGAGATTGAGGAGGGAGGCTGGAGGCTTTAGGATTTAAGTTAGGCAGGGAGGGAGGGAATTGAATTTAGAAAATAATTTCTTTGATTCCCTGCAGCTTTGTCTGCTGAAGGGAATAGCAGTTTATTCTTTATTTCTTCTCTGGCAGTTTGTGAGGATTTTTTTCTGATATTGGATAAAGGGGGAGGTTCGACTGGGAGTGGGAGGTGTGGATTTATTTTAAAAATATATTATATACTACCATTTATTTTCTATTTTCCCAACTTCAATTTGCTTGCACACACACACATTTGGGGTGCAAGCCAAGAACAGAACCTCTATCCCAGTGTTTTTCAACCACTGTTCCGTGGCACACTAGTGTGCCGCGAGATGTTGCCTGGTGTGCCGTTGGAAAAGCTGAAGAATATCAGCTTTGTGTTCAGCCAAACAGGCCCAGGTTGCGCACTGAATAAAGTATTTTATAATTTTTCATATTTCTGTTCACTTACTATTTCATAATAAAGTAATTATAAAATACTTTCTTTGTGTTTATTTGATTCCTATTCAAGAGAATTACTTTATATATAGTCAATATAGGCACAGAGTTAATTTTTTTAACATTTTCTAATGGTGGTGTGCCTCGTGATTTTTTTCATGAAACAAGTGTGCCTTTGCCCAAAAATGGTTGAAAAACACTGCTCTATCCTAAGTGATATCCTAACTGCCCACTCGCCCGCCCGCCCGCGCCTCCACCCGACTGCGGCTCACGCTGCCGCCTGCCCACTCGCCCGCCCGCGGCCGCCGCCTGCCCGCGCCTCCCCCTGCCGCTGTCGCCGCCCACCCATGGCCCCCACCACCGCTGCCTGCCCGCACCTACCTCCCCACCGCCCACCCCCGCCCCCGCCCGCCGCCTAGGGTGCAAAAACACCTAGCATTGGCCCTGATTGCGGGACGCCCCTATGCTCTGGGGGAAGTCAAATCATGCTAAATCACGGTGGAAACGACCAATGAAACGACAAATTTTTGAACAATTTCGCAACAAACGGAAACTACCCGAAACGGACCCGTTCTGACAAACGAAAACTCGAAACGTCATTTTTTCTGGTCGTGCCCATGTCTAGTAGGAACAATTACATTTCAAACACGTCAGTCTAGTCTTCTATCTTTATCATTTTTAATTTGCAATAGCAGATATAGCTTGTATAACCAAACTCTAATCCAGAGCTTCGTCTAATTTCAAAATGTCCCAGCTGTTGCATTTTTTTAATACTGCACTCTATAGCTTGGGGGGGGGAGACAAGAAACCCAGCTTCATAAAATCCTGTTTGCTCTCTTATCTTGTTTCTATTGGTTACATTTTGTGATGGAAGCAGTCCCCAACCTCCCCGCCCGCCTCGTGATATGTGAGATACCCTTTTGCTGCCAAACAGCCTCTGGGAACAGGCTGAAAACCCAGGGCACATAAGCAGAAACAATGCTGACATGTAATCTAGTTCTCTGAGCTATGTTAAGTGGCAAATGTCTGGCTGAACCCTTCTCCTTGCAGCCTTGGCTTCTTGGATTTCAATTCCAAACATGGTTATCTATTTGGGGTCTCCTTCCCGTGGCCACTGCTATACATTCCAAATTGAACACCAGTGCCCCATGCGCCTCTCTCTTCCCCTCCCCTTTGCCCTCCCTGCTGCTCTTTCACCGTGTCTATTTTCACATCTCTCACGGCCGGCGCTGGAGGGAGCAAGCCAGAGGCACTGACAGCTCTGTTTTGATGAGCCATTTCCAAACCCAAAGTTGTCTTCCCCAGGACTGAGTTTCTGCTGCTTCTACAGGTGGGTGAAACTCGGCGGTGAAGTCACAAGCCCTGCCAATAACATCTGGTGGTACATTTTGCAGCGAGCGAAGTCTTCCCATGTTTGTCTAAAACCTGAGAGAACGAGTAGCTGTTGTCTTGCTCCAGTTCCAGAAGCCTATCTTGAAAACAAGCAAATTAGGGGACAAGGACCATGAGTTCCAATGCCACCATTTTGGACCGAATTGTTTTTAATCCAGTTTTGTGTGAGGGTTGGAGGCCATATATGGAAGGGGCAACCTATCATCTTTCTAATTTCTTCCTCCTCCTGGGGTTTATGGGAGGAAGTGGGATCGTTGGCTCCGTCTACATCTTTGGCTTCTTTGCCATTGGCTTCCTCTGTGCTGCTCTCTGGGGCTGGCTGGCTGCTTGTGGGCTGGACATCTTTACCTGGAACATCCTTCTGGTCCTGATCTGCCTGCTTCAGGTGGTTCACACATTGTATCAGCTGCGCAAAGATGCATTTTCTAAAGAATTTCACCAGCTCTACAAGCAAATTTGTCAACCGCTGCAAGTGCCACTCCAGGTCTACAAAGAAATTGTCAAGTGCTGTGAGGAGAAAGTCCTGCCACTGGCCAAGGATCACACCTATGCCTTGGAGGGCAAGACATCAATTGACCGCCTGTCGTTCCTGCTGTCGGGCAGGTAGGCAGACCTCCTGGTGTCGTCGTCCCCCCCCCACACACACACACGGGTATCACAAAGTTGATCTCACTGATGCTTCTGAGAATCAGATGTGACAATTCTGTAATAGTGTTGAACCCCAAAAAGTAGTTCTGTTTCTGCTCCTCTAATTTTTATTGGGATGGGAGAACTTGCCACAGATTTCCATGGAAGCTTATGGGAGGGGAGGGAATTGTGGGGGAGAGGGAAGAGCATGTTTGAGTTGTTGGGGAGGGGGAAGAGCATGTTTCTGTTCTCTATATGGAGGGGCTTTCCTCTTTGGAAAGGCAAAGTGTTCAGATACACAACCCCACACTTAATACCATGAAGTAGTGCAGCTTAGGCAAAGGTTTGATTTAAGGTTCCTGACTTACCTTTAAGACATGGGCACATAACTCTTTGGTAACAAAAAGAAGGTTTAAGGATCTTGTCCCCTGCCTTTTGTTGCAAGCTCTGGACAGTGGACAAATAGTGCTTGGTGCAATGATGAAGAAGCTCCTGAGTTGTGTTACACACAGCCATCATAAAATGCATACATTGACCCTCATATTTTCAGGTCATATGGACATTTCGTGGCTAAAGTTATGGCTCTACAGATCTGCTCATCTGCAGTAGATCACCAGGGAGGTTTTACTTCCAGTTGCATAAGAACGGCACCAAAGGGTCTCTCCCCTCCTGCCTTGAATTGTATTTCTGGAATTGTCAAAGCTTGAAGCAACCAGGGGTACACTTTTAGAAGGACTGAGAGCTCCATTCCTTTCTGAAATGTAAAGCTAATGCCCGAGCTCAGGATTCCTTAAATGCATCAATGGACAGAATCAAGTGTTCCTTGAAGGAAACCAGTTCATCTCATGTGCCATTCACAACCATCTCTCCCATCAGGGGCACAGGCTATTTCAGGTGAACATGGGTTCTGCCATATTGACATTCATTTGGTTGTGTTCTGATCGTCATACTTGGAGGCTGATCCCTTAGTGACAAATTTGTTCATGTGATATTTCACTGCATATGTTCTTCTGGCTCCCTTTTGCACTCTCTTTTTTCTTCCCACTGCCTCATTCCAGTGCTGCTTTTGATCTCATAAACTGGTTGGAAATGTTCACAAGAATTTTTCTGAAGGGGTGGGAGAGCGAGGAAGCTACATCGTCATACGGTAGCATAATTCACACGCAGCTACAACACAATGCATTTATCTGTGTACGTTAAAACAATATCTTTAGAGCTCTCTCTCTGTGTGTTTAAGTGCCCCCATCATCCCTATGGATTTCCATTAAACCAGGCAAACAGGTGATGATCTGAAAAGTATTAATTCTAATTTACATTCCAACACAGGTAATAACTTGCTTATAGATGAGAGAAATGTGTATCTGTCAGTTAAATTATAGATTGGTTTTTTTTTCAACTGACAAGGGAGAGAACATGTGCATACTCCATTTTCTAGGATAAGCTTACACATATAATACTCCTCAAGTTGGTTTGGATTTGTGAATGAAATCCAGTACAGACAATTAAACAATCTCAGGGCAAGTGAGCTCCAACATGGGTGAGAGATTTGCTGTATCCTACCAAATGCTGAAATAATAATGGACATCTGTATAGGCTGTGAGTTGTCACTGAATGAACAACACAGGAAGCAGTTGCAACTGAATCTCATTCTCTCTGCCCAGAATCTTATTGGTTAATTGTGCCAGTGTCAGTGCATTGGGGTAAATCACACCACCAAAATGCCACCAGCTAACAAGTTGTGACTTGTATCACTCATTGCATGTGTCTGTTGCATGATAAAGCATTCAAGTCCTGTTTCGTTCACTAGATGCAATTTGTTGCTGCAATTTTTTTGCCATTGTACTTACATAACCATAACAAACAAAAAAGATTCTGATTTTCTGTCTTTAAATGGGCTGTGTTTTTAGACATCCTAGAAGGATTGTGCTTTATATTCAAGGAATGTTTACATGTTACACTGAACATGCATTCGTTGTGAGGTTGTGAGGATCTTTGTTGAGGGTCGCCCTTGTTCCCTTTCTCTCCCTTCGCTTCTGCGGACGCCAATGGAGGAGATTCAGAAGCGGTCATGCTTTTCAACTTTTATTAACAACAGCAACTCTCTCCTGTTCTTCATTAGCAGAGCCGTCTTGGTTCATAATGAGCAGCTCTGCCTCTGACCAGAAGTCCTCAATTTGCCCGAGTGTAATATCAGACTCAACAACCCAACGTGCAACATGAAATGTCCCATCAACATCACGGCCCAGGTCCATTATTAGTCTAGTCTTACCTTCGAGGGAAGGGGGCTCCTCTGCTTATCACCCCCAGATTCACAGTCTCGGGAGGTTCTGCCTTCGAAAGAATCTCTATGGTTTCTTCTGATTGGCCCCACAGATAGGGCGACATTTCTCCCACTTGTTCTTCAAGGCTCTCTGATTCTCCCTTTGCCCAGCCTCCCTCTCGAAGAAGCTCGAGCCTGCTTCCGTTCCTCTCTCATGGCAGTCTGTCCCCAAGATGGCGGTTTCACCGCCCTTCTTCTCCTTCCATTCCCGTTCAGCTACCTCTCATGGGAGACTGAAAGTAACCCATTCCCCAGTCCACAGATCCTCCTTCACTATTTCCACTAACTCGTCATGTGCTGCTTCCTTTTTATCTACCTCCCAACTGCCCGACACCACTACACCCTCATTTCCAACTTCTTTCTGCTCCTTCCATCCCTTGTCTTCAGCTTCTTCTTTCTCCTCACTTGCACTTTAGTCTCTCCCCTCATGTTGATATTCTCTCTGCCAGGGGACCCCATTGAAGAGGATGGCGCACCTTCTTTCTCACAATCTTTCTTTATGTATTCATGCCTGATTTATAACTCAATTAACCTGGTTATTTAGGTACTGCAGAACGAGAGGCTGGGAGTTCAACTCCCCACTGTGCTTCTTAGGAGAAGAGCCTCCCTATGTAGCCTTGAACAATCTGTACAGTCCCAGGGCAATACCAGATGAAGAGAATGGTAGAGTACTATAGATTAATCTATATCTAGAATACCTGGGAAAGGATTGCCCTAAGTGAGACTTGACTTGACAACACACAACTAATTAACTGCTGATGATGGATTGAATGAAAATACAATATAGGTCTGTGAAGATTCTGACTCATCCAGGAGAGTTTATCTGGAAGCTGAGTCGTGGCAATTGACTTCTTTTACTTGAGAGGTTGAAATGTTTTCACAGCTCATCCAAACAGCTTCATGAAGCTTCATGAAACAGCTGACGAAGCTGTTCGGATGAGCAGTGAAACGTTTCACTCTCTCAAGGAAAATAAGTCCAGCTGCCATTACTCAACTTCCAAGTACAATATAGGTGTTAATTAGCTTGCAAGGTGCAATAAGGCAAAATTATGACACCTCTTATCAAATCCTCTTCCTTGTCTTTCAATTTCTCCCTCCCCTCTTGCAGCACTTTGAACAAATCTTTCCAGTTCTACCCCCATTTTTTTTAACTCGGGAGCTAAACACATGTTTTTTTGTTTTTGTTTTTAGGTCTGAAAAGTTTGATGATTGGACTTGGTCTACATCTAGTCCATAGTTTTGTTCTTCCTGGATAATATGAGAATTCCAGGCAACAAATATTTGAACAAAGCGATGTATTGTCTTTAAAGCTGACTGCATAGCTCAGTGAGTTAGACATCTGGCTGCTGGGTCAGTGGTTGAGAATTCAGTTCCCCACCGAGCATCTCAGGAGAAGAGCCCAATTTGGTAGCCCTAGACAACCAGCACAGTCCCAGATTGCCCCCAGAAGATGGGAGCGGGCCAATTATGCATACTATGTAGAAAACTTGAGAAAGATCCACCATAACTCCAAAACCACTTGACGGTACATTTAAAGAATGACCCTAGATGTTATCATTGAAAACTGCTTCATCTCATACCAGAGTAAATGTTCACACCAGTGAACATTAGCAGTGTTACTATCTGCATCTAAAGGATCACTTGATCCCATCTAAAATGGCACTATATCAAGATGCTGGTCAGAATCCATTTTCTGTGTTGGGAAGCTAGTGACTGGGCATTTGGCTTACTCTTTAGTGGCCTACCTTGGAAAAAACTAATTATAAAAGAGGACAAAACAATTTAAAATAAATACAATTTAATCTGTTTGCAATTTTGTTGTTTTCTCCTCCCTCTGTAGGGTTAGAGTAAGCCAAGATGGACAATTTCTACACTATGTCTTCCCTTACCAATTCCTGGATTCCCCAGAGTGGGAATCACTGCGGCCTTCTGAAGAAGGAACATTTCAGGTAATTTTGCAAAATACAGTTTCTTTGCCGTTTGATGCGTCTTTTTAATGCAGAAACACTGGACAAAGGCCGGGATATAAACAACCAAATCTTGTTGTGCTTCTATTTTCTGAAGAGGAAGACGGTCATACCCAACAATGCCACCCAGTAAGCTACCTTCTAGAGCAGTAGTTTCCATCCTCATATCCCCAGATGTTCTTGACTTCAACTCCCAGAAATCCTAGTCAGCACAGCTGGTACAGAAGGCTTCTGTGTTAGTCCAAGAACATCTGGGGACCAAGGTAATACAGCAAAGGGATTTTTGTAGACAGTTTGTCATATTACAGGGAGGTCTGCTGTGAAAAAGAAAAGCAAAATCTTACTGGACGTGTGTGATACTACCTGTGAATTTGTCCTATCGCTCTGTATTCAATAACCACCACTTTGTATGAAGTTAGGATCCCTTTTGGATTCAAAAGAGGAGAAAACACAGGAACAGTTCCAAAACAGTAGAATGACTTAGCTGAAGGGCCTGAATAAGAATAACCCATGTCTCATTCATTGTGAGAAAGCATACAAAGAAACATAGAGGAACAAAAAGGGACATTGTAAAAAAAGGGAAAACGATTCCAAAATCATAAAAATAAAAAAAGTGGATACCAATTACAACATAGGAAACAGAAACCCCAGAACCTAAGAATTTACTGTGACTGAAGTCTAGAATTGTGAAAGTCTCTTGTGAGAGGTGGGTAAAAACCTGCACTAGGAATCATCCGAGTCCCCTTGCAGCCAGACTGGGCATGAGACAAAAGCCCACATTTCCCCATTCATTCTATAAGATCCAGAGTCATCAAGTAATTGTGGTTAATCTCCTTTGAACCCATCAGGCACCAGAGAAGCCAAGGTAAGGACAGCCATAGTCTGAAGCAACCTATTCATATACATCTGCTCCACATGTTAGGAACCATTTTACTTAAACAGGCTTTGGAAAATCCCAGGTATTTCTTCTCACAGTATCCGAAGGTTGAGTCATGGCCACTGAGAAGCTACTTGGATGAGCAGTGAACCTTTGTTGTAGAAGAAAAGAAGTCCAGTTATCATGATTCAACCTCTGGATAACCTCTCCTAGACTACAGAAAATCTTCACAGAAACATTCTTCTTGCAGTGTAACATTTTAAGGAAGTGTCGAAGTATATTTCTCCTCTTTTCTTATTAAGTCCAAATATTATGCTCACAACATGGTTAAATTTGCTTTTTGAATCCTTGCCAGAGGAACAAGTGATGGGTTAAACCAGTGGTTCCCAACCTTCCTTTAATACAGTTCCTCATGTTCTGGTGACCCCGCTTGCCCTGCTTGGAAGAGGCCACAAGCCCCCTTTGGTAGGCCACTGCCGCAGGTGCCATAGAGAGAACATCCCTCTTCAGGCAGCCTCAGCCAATCTCAGCCTCCAGTGACATTGACTGACATCCCCTCCAACCTATCAAGCTGTAACTCACTGTCCCCCCTTTCTCCAGAGCCAAGCCTTTCTTCACTGGCTCATGGCGACCCCTGTGAAATGGTCATTCACCTCCCCAAGGGGTTCCGACCCCCAGGCTGGGAACCACTGGGTTAAACCAAGCGTTAAGATTCAAAGCAGAAGGAGCTGGCCCATCAGAGGAAGTGGACCACTATTGTTTGTGCCATTTTCCCTGCACTTTTCTGTCCTCCTAGGCTGGAAGAATTAGGTGTGGGGGCTTCAAAAGCAAGTGTGCAATGAGGATGGGGGTGGGAAACGAAATCCCTGAAATCCCTTGATGAAAAAAGTAAGCTACCCTTTGTTTGAATGCATGGGTATTTCTTGTGCGGTTAAAACCCCACCACCACCACCACCACCACACAAATATAGTGCCTCTGTAAAAACTACTAACTTTGGACGCTGAATGCCACAAGCTGCATTCAAACATGTTGAAACCTTGCTGTTTGTCTGTTTGTATCAATACAAATGTACACAGTATTTTATGGTCTGATATGTACTCTTGGATTTTGTAGCATTCAACTCTTTTTTTTTTTTTTTACAAAGTAGATTTGAATTGAAGTAAGCATAGGAGCATGCATGGGAACTCTGGTACAAGCATGTGCTTGGAGAAAGCAGATTTTAAATTCAGTTCTTATACAGTTTTTTAATATTTAATTTACATTAAATGATTGTGGAATGTAGAAAAGCAAATTTTACATACTGTGAAACTGTTTAACCAAATTCTTTCTTGTGTGTCTGCTTTTCTGTTTGTACGCATTAAGCCCAGGACTGGAACAGGCTCAGCCTCTGACTTTGAGCCACTGGATTATTGAGATGTGTTCTTATAATTCCTTAATCATTCAGAGCAGTGAGTGTAGCCCAGTACATTGTTACCTTGTATAAAGGAATTAGTTCGTTCCAAATGAAATTATGTGAAGCAAATTTTCCTTTCTACAAATTTCCCATAGGAATGCATTGAAAACAGAGTAATCCCTAATTGCAACCATTTTTATGTTGTATGGATTTGCCCCATAGGCGATTCTCCCCTATCTCCGGATTTTTTTATGTTGTACAGATTATATGTTATACAAACTGTTTGTTATACGAGGGTCCACGGTAAATGTCTTGAGATTTTGGGGGAGGCCTCACAAAGAGCTGAGATTACTCAGAAGAGCCGCTCTGAGTGTTTCTAGCTCCATCTAGGTCAGCACCAGTAGAGTGGGTCTTCAGTGAGGGTGGATTTGTGATGAGACTCACCATGCCAGACTGGGGGTTAACTATATACAGAGAAAATTGAGTCCCTTAATTGCAATCTTGATAAGACTGAATAATTGCAGCAACTTTATTTTTGTGAAATGTCTTGAGTTTTAGCATCAGGTGGGAAGTCAACCTTTCCATATTGTAATGAGAAAATGGCTTGTTTATTTGAGATGCAGTGTTGATACAGATGAATAACAGCACTGCTTTGAATCAATACATGGTTTGGATTTTGATACTAGTATGCTTTTCAAGCTAAATTTGCAGTGACAATCAGATGGTCAGGGAAACGGCAAAAGGGACACAGAGTGAGTGGTTTGCAAGCCTCAGACCTCTCTCTCACACACCCAGACAGCTTTTTCTCACCAGGGAACAGCTTGTTTTTAATAGAAACTTGAGACTTGGACTTGGGACTCTAGACATGGACTCAAAGACTTGAGACTTGATTGAGAGTGTTGATATCAAAGACATGGACTTGGGGTTTGGACCCAAAGCCTTAGCAACATCCCTGATGACAGACTTCTGGAGTGAGGTTTTTGAATGGATGGTTGTTCCTTACTCCTCTGACTGTTTTTTTGGTGTGGCTTTTCTTTACTGTTTTTAGTATGGCATTTGTTTGATCCTTTATTGTATTAATGTATTTGCTGTTTTTAGCTTTCAATGTTGTCTTTTAATGATGTAAGCTACCCTGGGCCCTTCCTAAAGAGAAAGGCAGGGTATGTTTCTTAAACAAATAAATTGATTAATGTTTAAGATTGTGCTTTATGTCTTCCACATGCATATACTTTGGGAATCAAATGTATTTTGCTATATCTCAGATTCTTCTTAGACCAATGCTTCTAAAAAGAGAGGGGCACTGCTGGAGTATGTTGTTTAACTATATCCAGTAGAGTTGCAGTACTTTTCAGGAAGCTTCAAAATAAAATGTTCCGGTGTGGGAAATAGCCCAAACCTGTTCCTGCATGAAGTTGCCTCTCAGATCTTCAAGGAACAATAGTGCTGCAGAAATTAAAGGGAAACCTTGCCATGGGATGGAACACATGTATATTTGTAGGATGTGGCACATAGCTATTGGAAGAATGGAGATGACATATCTGGAGCTTATCTCAGCTGGCCCAAGGGGTGCAAGTGTGGCAGTGCTGGTTTAGCTCATCTTGGAAAGTCCCTGTGCATTGTTAATATTTTCTATATTGGTTCCTTGCCATTTATCACAGGCTCTAATTCAAATTAGACTTTTGTTGTTCTTGTTGTTTAGATATATACAGGTTTTTATGTATAAGACTAGACTTTTGTCTAAAATTGTTAGACTAAAAATTGAGGGTCATCTTATACACGGAAGTAAGCTGAGGAGTAGTAGTAGGCGTTACCTTCTACATGGGAGTGTCTTATCCAGTAAGCATTATCCGGTAAGCATAGGTGAGGGTCCCATTGGTCACCATCACCACCGCCACTACCGCCAATGTTACACTGATCTTTTGCACCTTCTTGGAGTCCCACATTTGGTTAACAGGTAAGTACTTAAAAATGCACCCCTGAAGAGCAACAACAATAGGTAACCATTCGTGCTGCCCTTCCTGCATGGTTAATTGCTGTGGATTGCAATGGAGCATTGGGGAAGGTGGTCCTTGGGAATACCATTGCATATCAGTTCCCTGTCTCTGATGGCTGCGGTTGGTAGCAGTGGGGGCAAGGCATGATATTGGTACTTCGGCTGATGCTCTGACCCAGGCATTGTCTCTAACCTTCCAGCATTGGCTGGGTGGTGACATCCCACTTTAAATAAAAAGAGCTGCATCAAAGCAGGACATATGGCATAAGCAGGTTCATACCTGCTTGCTACTAACCTGCAATAAATACCTTTGCTGTGGATTATTATTGCTAACGTGAAATTCCAGCCAGCGATAATGTGCCTCAGCAATCAGACACACAAATTGAGCCCATGTTTATCTGCACTGACCAATCACCAAACCAAGTATGCCGGAATATAAGATATGAGGTTGAGGAAAATCACATGCCATGACAACCGGGCACACTTCATCACTAGAGGAAGCACTGGTGGCAAATATACACTAGGCTTTGTGCAGGTACCCATTTGTCTGGAGAATCCATCCATCCATTTCTCAGAGAATTACTCCCCTGCTTTGTTGATTACTTTAATCTTTTCCTGAGTTTGGCACCACATTCTAGCTTTGCACCAGTTTGGGGAGCATCTATCCGCACTCAGGATTTTGTTTTGCTTACATTCTGTTCCAATGAAGAGTCAAAGATGAACCACATAGGCTCGGTCTGACCATAACGATGCCTGATTCTCACTTTCTTGTATTCTCTGGCTTTTGTGTTGAGTGTTTCTTGAAAACAAGCTGCGATCTTGTAATCGAAGAGTTTAGGTGTTTTAGCCATCCCCTGAGCAAAGGAAAAAAAATCCCCTGGACTGCAAGGAGGTCAAACCTATCCATCCTTAAAAAAATCAACCCCAAATGTTCACTGGAAGGACAGATTTTGAAGCTGAGGCTCCAGTACTTTGGCCACCTCATGAGGAGAGAGGACTCCTTGGAAAAGTCCCTGGTGTTGGGAAAGATTGAAGGCAAAAGGAAAAGGGGATGGCAGAGAATGAGATGGTTGGATGGTGTCATCGATGCAACCAATATGGATTTGACCAAACTCTGGGAGGCAGTGGAGGACAGGAAAGCCTGGCAAGCTCTGGTCCATGGGGTCACGAAGAGTTGGACACGACTGAACGACTGAACAACAACAGAGCAAAAGAACACCCCTTATCCTACAGTATACAGTATTCTGCTCTTATTATTCAGTTTCTTTTCCTGCTTTATAGCCCTCCTTTAAACATCCTGGTCAAGTGTAGTTTACAGTCTGACTTGCTTTCTTCATCGGGTTAGGCTCTCCATATATCTGTCTGGTTTCTACCATCTTTTTGTCTTCATATTTGGTGTTTTCCTGCATTCTTCAGACCCACCCTTACTTCCCCTAGCCCTTCTTCACCTCCCAAATCACTGGTGCTCTGATCTGAATCCATATCAGCACTGCAGTTTTGCCTGCTGTGTATTAAGAGCTATATCCAGTAACTCTAAACCATAACAGCACAGATCATAAATCCTTCTCTTAGAAAATTTTCTATTTTTGCTGTAACCAATGATGACTTTCTGTGAATGGTCACAGCATGGGTTATGCAATGTTTTACTATATGCCTGTAGTAGATGAGAACACACAGTGACACCTGAGGGGTTATTCCTGTCTCCTTTGTACGTTTTGCTTTGTGAACTACTGCAACAATTGACTTTTGATTAATTGGAATAATATACTTATATATACACCAGTGGAACCTTGTATAACAAGCAGTTTGTTTAACAGAAAATCCGCCTAAAGGAAAAAAAATCTGGAGATAGGGGGAAATCGCTTAACGTTCGCATTTAGAGATTAATCTGTTTTCAATGCATTCCTATAGGAAAACAAAGGAAAATTTGCTTAACAGAATTTCATTTAGAACAAATTAATTCCTCTATACAAGGTACCACTATATACAGTATATCTATTTACCACATAGTTTTGTTACCAGGCTCTCGAACATGCTGGAAAACGCAGCTAGCAAATGGGATTTCTATGCCCTGAAGTCAGCCAGAACTACCTTAGGAAAGTTCTCATGGACTGCATCTGCTGTGTGGCCAGGCCAAAGCAGCTGCCTGCCTGACCGCAGCATTAAATATCAGGCTCAAGGGCATACATGTCACTTGTCCACGCTCAGCTTCCCAAAGCACCATTCCTTGGTTCCTGGCCAAGGGAACCCCTGGATGAGGGAGGCACTAATCATATCTTGGCCCAGCTCTCCTCTCATCTGCCTGCATGCCAGTGTCTCATTCACCCACTCCACTGAATGAAACATGGCACACATTTTAATGGTTAGGCTGCACAGGCTAGATAAACAATCTTCTAAAATCTTCCTCCAAAAAAAATAATAATAAATCAGAAGTGGCTCTGATGTAAACCGATACAGATGCTACTTTTTTACTCCTTTAATTCAAGGAGATTAAATATTGGGATCATTATGAAAGCAGCATTGGAGAACACTGGGCTCTTCGTTGTCTTGTAAATAAAGCAAAGATCACAGGAGAACATGGTAGGTGCGAAAAAAACACCTTCTAAGAAAACAAAACTGGAGACATTTGGCAGCCTGTGGGCCTGATCCAGATGGGAGTACCATAAGAATGAGGGCTCTTCTTCACATTAATAGAAGCTTTCTGCCCAGTGCAAATGGCTGATTCATTGGTTTTCATCCAGATCCACACTGCAATAAAAATGTATTATGCACTACATGTCTAATGTAAATTTCCCTGTCACTTTAACAACATGTTTAAAATGGTATCCAGTAGGTCCTTTTTAAAAAACTGCAGCTGCTATTGTCCCAAAAATGGACCACACAGACAAAAGTCTCTCGATATCTTATCTGCTTTTCATAGGAAAAATCAGTCTGTTATCAGAATTGTTTTGAACATTTGTTTGTCTGCAAGAAAATGATTCATGCCTTTCCTAATTTCAATTGTTGCTAAATGCATTAATGGTATGTCTAACTTAGTCCAGATCCAGACTACTACACTCATTCCAAATTATTTTGCAACAAAAGACAGAGGAATTTCCCCCTCTATAATCAAATCACATTAAGTTGGGGGGGGGCAGGACCCAGAGCTTTAGGAAGTTTCCCTTTTTATATTGGCACCCCCAGAATCCTCTAGCCAGCATCAGCAGCTCCGTCTTCTGCTGGACAAGCCTGCAAAGCCTCCGTGAAAATCCAGGCATTCTTTACAGTTACCGTAAATGCTAAGAGTTCTAGTCTTAATTGTTAAAATGTTGGTTCCTGACTACAGTGAAGGATGCCACTTCTTAAGAAAATCATCCTGGGTTTTCTGCTATTGAACAAAGATTTTCAGGAGCTTTTTGATACCCGGTCATCACGCACAGCTGCATTTTCTTAGTAGGAACCTGGTACGATTTTTGCAGCAACAATTTGTGACTTACAAATGTTCAGTGATTCCACATCTAAATGGCTTCAAGTATCTCTTTAGACCTCAAATTTGAATGTCCCAATTAAAATTATTATTACTATTATTATTGATGTTGGCTTTGTTTTGGAAATGACACATTGCACCGTGCATCTGAAAAGGATGGACAAATCTGCTTACATCGCGAGTTCCCAATGAAAGCACTTTCGGACATGTTTGTTACAAAATCTCTTTTTCCATTCCACTATAATTGCTTGCATAAGCAGTAAATTGAGATTTAAAATCTGAATGAATTTCCTGGCATGAATTTGGAATCACACATAAGGACAGTACCTTAGTTCTGCTTCGGGCAGCGTAGGTGGGGTTGTTATTTGCAAAAGTGAGGATGCCTGAGACGGGGGTCATTTCTCTCTTCTTTTCCTCGACAGGTAACACTGACGGCAGAGGCGGACTCCACTTTCATCTCTTGGGAACGGAAGAAGCTCTACATGCTTCTGGCCAAGGACCGCTACATTGCCCGTATCTTCTCAGTCCTCCTTGGCTATGACATTGCAGAGAAGTTGTATGCCCTGAATGAAAAACTTTTTGCCAAGTTTGGCCTGCGATTTGACATCCGCCTGCCCAGCCTTTACCATGTCCTAGGACCTGCCTCTTCAGACACTGAGGTGGAGAAAGAACCGAGGGAGTGTGAAGAGCCGCCAGTGGCCTCCTGCCACCCACCCACTTTTGTCCAGACAGCTCCTGCAGCCCCTCGCCCTGGGTCTTTTCGAGCCCACCACAGAAGATCTCGGCCTGACAGTGACCTGTCCGGTGAGGACTCTACCAGTCTTGTACTGGAAGATTTTGCTGAGTTGACAGGGTCCTTTATGGACTATGTGAGCGAAGGGGAGTATATGAAGTGAGGGCACTGCTAACACGGGCACACGTCACCCTGTATAAGTAAGTACTCTTTGGGCCTTGAGCAGGAAACACAACTCTGTGTGTGTGTGTGTGTGTGTGTGTGTGTGTGTGTGTGTGTGTGTGTGTGTGTGTGTGTGTGTGTGTGTGTGTGTGTGTGTGTGTGTGTGTGCTGGGAGGTGGTGATGGCTGATGGGTCTAGCAGACTGTGAGCACTTCTCTCGTGGTGCGTTAAAGCAACCTCAAAATCATAAGCACATGATGGTGGATTTCCCATTGCTGCCAGCCCTTGGAAGAGAAGGGAAAATATACTGGTGGAACAAAGTCCAGCATTACAAAGCCACAGGGAAGAAGCAAACTCCACACAGGGTAAACAAATATCAGATGCTGCTGATTTTAGCATCCTCTGATGGTGGGAATCACACAGAGATTTGTGGCTTCCCTGGAAAGTAGTTCTCAAATGGGGTCCTTAAGACTCTGCAGGGGCTGCTTTCATTCATCTGGTTGCCCATGTAGCCAGGTAGTATTCATGATACTAAAGGCTAGGTTTATCTGGAGCTTTGGGCCGTTGTGCCATCAAATTCTAGCAGGGCAGTATTTTATTTATATTTATTTATTTTTATGCTTATTAACCGCCCGATTTTCCCTTGGGAATTCTGAGCGGTGTACAATAGATTGCAGCAACAACTTGAGCAAACACAACTCCCATAAAGATTTAAAAACAATAACAACCACAAAATGCAGAGTCTGGCAAGGGAGGAAAAGGGTGGGACAAATAAAACAAACAAAAAACAGTAAATGTCTGGAAGGAGGAATGGACATATGGGACTACTGAATGAAAGTGTTGTCTAGGCATTGCTAGCTAGTGTGTGCAGTGAGGTGTAGAGGCTGTTTTTATAGGGTTATACTCTCCTTTAAGACAGGGTGACTAGTTGATTGAGTTCTGTAACTGACACAGCTGCTGGACACCAAAGTAGTACCAACAACAAGAACACTATTAAACACCTAAGGCTGGTTTGCTAGCGGTTCTTTTCCCTAGATAGGTACTATCAACCCTTAATGATATCTGGATTTCAGCAAGTTGCATGAAAAAACATCAATGATATGGAAAGCTACCTCAAGCCTCTAGTTTTGCTTTTAAAACACCACCACTGACTTAAGGATGTGTCCAGACAGACCATTCTGGTGTGGTTTTAGTTAGACTAATTACGGTCAGGGGAGTGGAGGTGTGATCAACCATGTGGTGCAATATTTGCATCTAAATTTCTCCTCCAGAGAACATCTGGAGATACTCGATTAGTTTTAGGTTGCTTATTGTTTTTTGTAGATCTCATTTGCTTTGCTTTGTAGAGTCTATATTCTGTGATGACCACTGCTCCCTTATTGATACTACTGTTCTTGTTACAAGTTTTGATACTGTGTTTTATATTATTTTGTGGACAATAAGAGGTCAAAGGGCAAGGTATAAATATCTGAATTGTATACAGTGGGATCCAGGAAGCACAGTAGTTGGGTGTATACATTTCTCTGAACCTTCTACCAAATGCACTTCATTACCAAACCCCCTGTGAGCCCAACAGCAATCATGCAAGTTATAGAGGATGGCCTTTTATATATTTATTTTAAAAGATTTCAAAAAAGAGCACATCTTGCCCCCCCCCAACAAAAAGGCATTTGGAAAGAGGAGGAGAATAGATGAGGTAAGATGCCCAGACATGTTCTCTTCACATGTTCATTTGAATGGGCCCATGTAGTAAGAAATGTAGATTCTTACAGTTTTATTGTAGGTCCTGGTTGGGCATGTGAGCTATTATGGAAAGGAAGGGTTGGTCTGGGCACCTGGTCTCCTAATACAAAAGAATTTATAAAGGGGGATCAGTCGGAGGAAGAGAGTAGTTCAGATGAGAGGCCCTATTAGCACTGATGGTTTATTTCAGACTTAAGCCTATCTTGATGAATTAATAGTTCCAATGAAGAATACCAATCCATTTTTCTTCCTACAGCTTCTGGAAGGTTCCCGAGGACTAGTCCCCGAGCAGCTGCAAAAGGACAAGCCCCTCTGGCCCCTACTTTGACCCCAGAACTCTAGAGACAAACTTAGAACCCCTAAGAGCAGCACTCATGGCTGCATGGTCCCTCAGGCCCAATCAGAACGATGCACATCCCGTGTGTGTTGACACATATATTGCACTGGGCACCAGCATGGCACTCATGCATGAGACGAAAGCACAAGGGTGGGGCTCTCCCCACAGCTTGCTGATCTGCAGTGGCACCAACGGGTCCTGAGCATCTGTGCACCTGAACACCTGCCACTCGGTTCTTTGATCAGGCACATTAAACATATTGGAAAGACAATGTTCAAGGTATCAATGGCATTTGCTCTGTGCCAAGGGTCTTGCAGTCTCTCCTAATACTCTTCCATTGGTCCCGTTAGAAATAAGCCAAACAGCAGCGGCGGTGCTGAGGCACAGACCAGATGGAGTGCTCTGGAGCCAAGAGAATTCTGTGCACCCCATGGAATGCTCCTGACTCAGGGGCAAGCAGTCCCTTCTTCCTGCTGCATAAGACCACAAAGAGCAGATTTAACTAAGCTCTGTGAAAACTGGTCCCTTGGGCAACTATGTCCTTAAAGGTATGGTGCATGGGAACAAGATAAGCTTTTTTTTTTTTTTTTTTTTAACAGATCTGAGATTTTTGTTTACAATGGGAAAATCCTTGCAAATGCTGACAAGGGTGCAAAGCTGTCTATGGTGCTCTCAAAACCAAAGGAAAAAGTTTCGAACATTTTCCAAACAGAATCGCTCGACGTTTTGCTGCTACTGGCTTTACCTGGATGAGAGGCTGATCTATAGTAGGCATTATTTCAACTGAAAGAGGACGTAGAATTATAAGATTATAATATTTTCGTCCTCCAAGGAGACACATGATAGACGACTGGAATAGAAACACCAGCTGTCTTTGTACGTAGATTTGATTGCTGAGTCACACACATCACAAAAGCGATGCAAGGCGGGATGAAAATGTTGTAAGATCAGGAAACACAGTTTTGTCTGAACCTATTAATAATTGTTTTTAAAACCTGTGTATCACATCCTCCGTGAAGAGGATCTGAACTGAATAAACTACTCCAAGCAAGTCCAAACCTATGCTGAGCGGAGTTCTAATATAGTCTCCTCCTTAACATGGAATCATGACACCAGGCCGTGAAGCAAATCTGTCAATGGAATTTTAATATTCTTTTAGCCTTTAAGGATTCAAACTGAGGCAGAATATACATGCATTTTCTCCCGTGGTCTTCTGCATATTGTTAGCCAGTTCAGGGGTAAGTCACAAAAAGGAAACATGCAAGCCTTCTCTTGCCATTCACCTGTGCTCCTGCTCTTACCTGTCAAGTTTGTCCCAGCGCCTGCCGGGACGGGAGGAGAGAGGTGTAATGCGTGCATGTGCGTAAGCACACAAACATAAACACAGACGCCCCACCGGCTGCCCACGCGCGCCGGTGCTCGCAAGCATGCCCACCTGCCCGCCCTGCACGCACATGCAAACCCTGCTCATTTCCCCCCTCCCACCCCACCGAGCCACAGCCACACCACCTCGTTCCACCTCTACTGCTGACAACCGTCACTGCCCCAGGAGGGCATTTCCGGGAAAATAAATGTTCTGGGGGGGCTGCCTCCAAAACAGTACCTAAATTTATACACACAACACTTTTAAGAAATCCACCAACATACTCACAAAAGCTGGCATTTTAGAGGAGCCCATCTCCAGCAATTAGGAAGATAATGATGGAAATCCAAAAGTTCAGGTATCTTAATCCAGCTGTTCTAACATTTAATCACAGCTTAAGTGAAGTTATTATTATTTGATCTCCACTTATTGTTTTAACTTACAGAAATAGTTGTGAAAACTCCAAGACTAAACTAACATAATCCGTAGGCAACTTACATATCTCTGGGTGATATCGATAACCACTAATTCTTCTTCGAGACGTCTGTGTGTTCACACTGAGGGTTCTACTGCGCCTGCGCAGTGGCCACCGGCATGTATCAAGCTTCTGTCCATTAGGACCTCCCCTTCTGTCTGCGCATGCTCCTCCTTTCCCGCGCTAGCGTGCTCAGTTCCATTTTTTCCGCCGCTGTGGTCGGTCACCGATCTAACAGCTCCTGTGGAAAAAGAAAATATTCAACCTTTTGAGAGTTACCTCTCACCCGATTCCTTCGGGAATCATTCTTCACCCCTCTAGGGGGTTTCTTTTCTTCCACTTCTGGACCTCCTCTTCTTTCTACAGCGACGGTTGGTGAGTCTCCGCCCACCCCCCTCGACCCGGGCGCCATTTTATGGCCTCCGGAGCCCCTTTCAAGAGGTGCTCCAACAAGGACGGCCACAGTTTGTGCCTATACTGCCTGGGCGAGGGGCACCAAACTAATCAGTGCGCCCACTGTAAAAAACTTACCAGGGCAGAGCTCAAACACCGTCTGGGACGCCTGCGTGCTCACCTCTGGGAACAATCGCTTGCCCCCATGGAATCTCAATCAGGGAGCACCAAGACCTCTCCCAGCACGAGCCGTCCCTTGAAAACCAAGGCCTCTACAAAGGCCCTGTTGCGTTACGAATCACACAGGACACAGAGTTTCGGGGTGCAATCATCTGGCGCTCAGGGCAGCATTCCTGTTCGTCTGTCTGTCAGGGTTCCATGGATGTCTGAGTGTCTCTCTGTGTCTGCATCGGCTGCGTGCATGTGAGATTGGTGATGATTCTCCCTCTGAGCCTTCTGCTCCCTGAGCCTTCTCTTGCTGCCTGAGCCCCAGTGTTTTATTAGAGAGTAAGCACAATAGATACAGGGAAACATTCCTCGGTGGGGGGAAAGAATGCAAGCCTTATCTGTTCAGTAAACAGGTACACAAAGCAGGGGAAATGGAATCCATAGGTGGGGGGAGAATGCTCCCTAGCTAGTGAGACATTACTGATAAGAGGCTTCCTTGGGCCTGAGCAGATGTATTCTGATATCCTGGTATCTGCCGTCCTGTTTGCTCTGGCCTTCTTCAGCACATTCTGGTATCTGCTTCGGTCCTGGGGCTGCCGGGAAATATATGTCAAGCAGCCCTCCTAGGCCTTCAGTTTCCTTTGTGCTTGACCAATCTTGGGGCTCAGAAATATGGGCAATGATATCTCTACAAGGCCCCTCCACTATCTCCCCAGAATCCGCCCCCCCAAAGGACAAAACAAAGCCTAAGAAGGCGACGCCCCCCCGTAAGGACCAACACAAGGATTCAAAATCTACAGCTCTCTCCACCAGTCCAGCTACTTCAACTCCTGCGGCCATTGCCGCCGCTTTGGGGCACCATGCGGAGGACGATCTCCCCTCTGCACAAATGCCGGTTTTATCGCCTCGGTCCACCCATTCCTCTAACTGGGGAGAGGACTCTCACGACCGGTCAGCAACGGCAGAGTCTGCCGGTAGCTCTGGGCGTTCGAAAGGCGCCATGACTGACGCCATGGTGGACCGCTCGACTCACCAACCCAGATCTTCAAAGACTGCCTTCGACGTCGACGGAGCCTCCGACGCCGACGAACCTGTCGATGTCCCTCCCAAACTACCTGCTAAGGACAAGAGAGTCCGCCTGCAACATGTCGAGGACCACAGATCCCCGACGCCTCAACCTCGTCGACGTCGAATCAGCCGCTCGACGTCGCCAACATCCCCACCACGACGACGGCAGCGGACTGATGAGGACTCTTATCAGGACCACGCACGGGAACACCTCCACCGTGCCTCTGATCTACCTTGACGTCCAGTCCAGAGAGATGAACGCTCTCCATCTCCCCGACGTCGGGACGATAGACATACCACTAAAAAACTTCCACGCCGAGATGATCGAGATGTCAATGGCCCCCCACGGCGCTGATGTTGTCACCATACTAGTCGCTCTCCAACTCCTCGCGACTACATTCGCTCGTCATCTCCTTCTCCACCACGTCGTCGAGACTCTCCGCCCCGACGCCAAGACTCCCCTCAAATGCATGGGGACTCACCACCTCGACGCCGAGAATCACCTCGACACCGAGAATCACCTCGACACCGAGAATCACCTCGACGCCGAGAATCACCTCTTCCGCACCGAAACTCCCAAGCGCCCCGGCATGATCCGGACGTCCACCATCCTGTCACCTCTCCCCGGGGACGCACAAGGGACTGTGATCATGCGCCGGCGTCGACTGCTTTATATCACGCTGAATCTACCGACGCCGATATGCTGCCCCCGCCTAAGAAGGGCTACAAATATATTCAAGTCCCTGTCTCCCCGACCAGGGACCGACAGCCATCTTACACTTCTCGACGTCGTTCTCCGTTGCCTCGTTCTCCGCCTAAGCGGCAGCGCATCATTCACAATGCTGAGCAGGTCTCGATCATCAACCATCGGGGACGCCATTCGGACTCCCCCACTTCGATGGATGAAGCATTACCTGACCCTTCTGATTATGAGGAGGAAGAATGCTCCTGCTGTTCGGACTCCTCTCAGGCTGACTTGCCCACCCCAAAATCTGATGTGGCTGATACACAACCACCTTCACCAGCGGAGGATATGAAGCTTTATTCCCAGGCAATACACAAGATTGCAAAGGTCATGGACCTCCAACTTCAACAGGACGAGGATGCCGAATCCTGTAGGTTCTTTGGACATCTAAACAGAAACCAAGCGCCTCCTCTTCGACTGGCGTTCATACCCTCCCTCCTCAAACGCATCAAGGAACCATGGGCGACACCCTCATCCATCCCCCTGATGACTCGGATAGTGGATAACATGTATAGAACACATGGCGAGGGCACCGCCTTCCTCGACAAACATCCTGTTCCCAACTCTGTAATTGTTGATGCGGTCCAAAACCGAGCTAAGGGGAAGTCTGCTGCTGCCCCTAGCAACAAGGAGGGACGTAAACTCGACCTTATTGGCCGACACCATTATTCCCTCGCGTCTTTCTCTCTTCGTACCTCCAATTACCTCTGCATAATGGAGGCTTATACTAGGCATCTACTTATGGAGATCCTGCCTGTGATAAACACCTTACCCGAAGACCAAAAGGCCAAACTACTATGTCCCTTGTGGACTATGAGACTATCGCGGCCAGGAACATCGCAGACGCTGCTTCCAAACAATTAGTTACTTCGATCCACCTACGAAGGCATGCCTGGCTCAGGACCACCAACATTACGGACGACGCCCGCAACAGAATTGAAGACTCCCCTTTCGACGGGGAAAGGGCTATTTGCTTCTACCACTGACCAGGGGATAGATAACCTCATCAAGATGAGGAAAAATGCCAAATCTATCTCCAACCCTCAATACCATTCTCATCAGCCCTACCGAAGACAGCAGTCCTCTTGGCAACGTGCTAACCAAGGCTCAGGCCAAAGGCAACATCCTAGGCCTCGCACTTCCAACTCATCATCCTACAAGCCCCAACCTCAGAAGCAACGCCCTCAACAACCAAGTAGGCGTTTTGAACGCAAGGGCAAACAGAACCTTTGACAGCCCACTCCCGCCTTGCCCGCACCCTCCAGACGTCAGACTGCAACCCTTTCATCACAGAAATCACATCGGATTCACGTCGGATTCCTGGGTCCTCACCATTGTCGAATCGGGGTACGCGATAGAATTTCACACCATCCCTCCTTTGGGACAAGTAATAACCACCGCACCAACTCCACCTCTGCAGGAGGAAGTCAACGCTCTCCTCAACAAGCAAGCCATCGAACTTGTAGCCACCACAGACACCTTCGGCTTCTATTCCAAATACTTTACTGTCCCCAAAAAGGACGGTGGATTACGCCCCATTCTTGACCTAAGGAATCTCAACACTTTCATCACATACACCAAATTCAGAATGACCACCTTAGAAAATATTCTTCCACTTCTTCATATCGGATAATGGTTTGCAGTCGTCGACCTCCAGGATGCCTACTTCCATCTCACTATTTGCAAGGCGTACAGAAAATACCTGAGATTCAAAATCGGATGTCGCACCTATCAGTTCAAGGCCCTGCCATTCGGCCTTTCAACAGCCCCGAGAGTGTTCACGAAATGCCTCGCACCAGTCGCCGCCTTTCTGCGTCTGCAGGGAGTGAAAGTATTCCCTTACCTAGAGGACTGGCTGGTGGTCTCGCCCTCCAGAGAACAAGCCACTCGAGACATTGCATTCACCGTACACACTCTCACCTCCCTGGGCTTCAAAATCAACGACAGCAAATCCTCGCTCCATCCTCAACAAATAGTATCTTACATCAGAGCAGTGCTAGACTCCATCCAGGGGAAAGCCTTCCTCCCAGAGAAACGCAAACTCAAGATCCAACGGGCGGTGCAGTTACTTCAACCAGAACATGCAGCCCCAGCCAGACGGATCCAACACCTACTTGGCCTAATGGCCTCTACGACGTCCATACTCACTCACGCACATCTACGGCTCTGACCACTTCAGTCGTGCTTCCTCAGACAATTCGACCCTCTTCACAACCCACCCACCAAAAACATCACTATCCCTACCGAAATTCACCGCAGTCTTCGATGGTGGCAGACACCAACTTACCTGAACAAGGGACGTCCCTTCACACAACGTCCAATCTCCAAGACGATCACTACCGATGCAAGCCTAACGGGAAGGGGGGCTCACTGCGGCCATCTCCACACTCATGGCACCTGGAACAGCAAGGAAAGGACAATGCACATAAACTTCCTAGAACGTCTAGGAATCTTCAAGGCACTGCGGTCATTCGAACCCCTCCTGCTCCACCAGACCGTCCAGATAACAATGGACAACACCACAGCGCTCTGGTACATAAACAAACAGGGAGGGACTCATTCCAGAAGCCTCCTTCTCCTCACCATTCGCCTGTGGAACTGGTGTGCCAACAGGAGTATCTTCCCAGTGGCAATCCATATATCGTCGGAGGACAACCACCAGGCAGACCGGCTCAGCCGACTCGCCACGAACAGCCACGAATGGGATCTCCTCGACGAAGTCTACGAGAAACTTTGCACCCTGTGGTGCAAACGCCAAGTGCCCTCTTTATTGCACCAGGGCTGGACAGGGACGGGGCTCCCTGGGAGACGCCTTTGCCATCAAGTGGCATCCGTCCCTTCTTTACGCCTACCCGCCAATTCCACTAATTCAGAAGACTGTAGTCAAGGCCCACATGGACTCAGCCAACATGATCCTCATAACACCCTTTTGGCCTCGCCAACCCTGGTTCGCCACACTCTCAGCGATGGCGATCGACTTCCGCCATCTACCGGAATGCCCAGACCTCATCTCTCAGAGCAACGGATCTATTCTCCATCCAGACCTCCACTCTCTCCACCTCATGGCCTGGAGAATCCTCTTACACTAGAACACATCATGACCAATATACGGAGGCCGTCTACTACGACACTCTATTCCTATAAGTGGAAAGCCTTTCTCCACTTCTCAAGGAACAATAACCTATCCTCCTCTCCTACCGACATTGACACCATTCTCCAATTCCTCCTGTTCCTTTCCAATAGAGGACTCTCCATTTCCACTCTGAGAGTTTACGTTGCTGCCATTGTTGTACATCAGCTGCCACTGTCTGATGCGGCTAAGCTGTTTCAACATCAGGATGTCAAACGTTTTCTCAGAGGCCTGCGGAACGTCCGTCAATCCTCCAGACCTCCTGTCCCTCAGTGGTCTCTTACACTTGTTTTACAGAACCTCACTAAGCCACCCTTCGAGCCTCTTGCCTCGGTGCCCCTATATATGCTATCACTGAAGACATCATTCTTGGTTGCTATCACTTCTGCGAGGCGCGCATCAGAACTTGCCGCCCTTCGAATCGACCCGCCATTCCTCCAATTTCATCCTGTGAAAGTTACCCTCTTTCCGGACATTTCCTTCCTTCCGAAGGTCGCTTCCGAGTTCCACCTCAGCCAACCTCTGGTACTACCTACCTTCTTCCCCTCACCATCCTCGGACATAGAGAAATCTCTCCACACCCTAGATGTCAGGAGAGCTCTCCTATACTACCTGTCCAGGACTAAAAACATCAGAAAGTCTCAGCGACTTTTCATTCGCTCATCTAATCCTCGGGCGGGCGTTCCTGTTTGCTCCCAAACCATCTCCAAATGGATCTCCTCCACTATTCGCCTAGCGTACGAATCGACATCAACGCCATTGCCGTCTGTGCCAAGGGGACACTCTACCAGGGCCGTTGCTTCCTCAACGGCTTTTTTGAGGGGAGTAGCCATAGGCGACATCTGCAAGGCGGCTACCTGGTCCAATCCGTCCACGTTTATCTCCCACTATCGTCTGGACACTAGGGCCAGGTCTGATGCCGTCTTTGGACGGGCCATTCTCTCTGCTTCATTATAGTGATGGCCCTCCACCGGTAAGTGAGCTGGCTACTCACCCTCAGTGTGAACACACAGATGTCTCGAAGAAGAAATGGAAGTTACCTACCTGTAACTGTAGTTCTTCGAGATCACGTCTGTGTATTCACACGTCCCACCCTCCTCCCCTCTATCCGTCACTTTTTTTCTTTTTTTCTTTTAGCGGCGGATAGCTGGGGAACTGAGCACGCTAGCGCGGGAAAGGAGGAGCATGCGCAGAGAGAAGGGGAGGTCCTAACGGACAGAAGCTTGATACATGCCGGTGGCCACTGCGCAGGCGCAGTAGAACCCTCAGTGTGAATACACAGACATGATCTCGAAGAACTACAGTTACAGGTAGGTAACTTCCATTTTGTCTTCCAAATTTCTTGAGCTGCAAAGGTTTCAAAATTTTCAAAACGGATCGTGGAATGCACAGACTGAGGGTTGGAGCAAGCAAAAGCCTGCCTACCAAAACAACTGGACCAAAAAGTCAAGGACATTCATACATACCTTCAATCTCAGAACATAGATAGAGACACAACACAAAACAAATAGAGTTCATGATATTAAGCGCTTATTACTTTAATTAGATGGTTTCAAAGGATCCTTTTCACAGAACATTTTGTCTTTCCTCAAAAGTGGTCATCTGATTACCTGCACTAGACCTGGGAAACTAGGCAATCTCTCTGGAATTCAAACCTGCAGAACTGTATCAAACTCTTCTTCTGGACGTCTCTGCCTTACTGCAGTTTCTTTCCCATCCTGCCCGGATCGTCTCCGCTCAAAGCCATTTACTAGATGGGTAGTGGGTACTATAGAATCTTGCTCCCTGACTCTAATTTCGTTCCTAGGAAGCTTCTGGGGGGGGTTCTTTTGGGGCACTGGAATACACATTAGCAGTCCCTCACCAAAGAGGGTTCTCTTGGGGTGCTGGAATACACATCAGCAATCCCTCACCTCCCATTCTTTCTGGGGGTGGTGGTTTCTTTTGGGGCACTGGAATACACATCAGCAGCCCCTCACCTCCCATTCTTCAAGCAGTATATTTACCCAATCATCAATTGTGGGAGAGCCTGGAATACTCATCAGGTTCTTTGTTTAATTATTCTCAAAGAACCTGGGGAGGGCTGCTCAACATACTGAAGTAATGCAATAGAGGGTCTCTCATTCCAATTGAATGAAGCCGGCTATTAACCCTTAACTTAGTGCATTACTCAATAATCTGCAGACAGTCCTCCACATCCACCTGGTTGGACAATAAAAGTATGTTTTGATAATTGCCTCAAACCACAGCCAATTAGTATCATCATGCCCACATTCCTTCACCAAAATCTGTTACCTCACAAACAGTAATTTTACTGCAGTGAGACTGGCAAATTGCCATAAGGACAAACAGAGCATTGGAACACCAGGTTATTTCAAGAATATAGGCTTTTTATTGCAATAATTGAATCAATGCATTGATGGTGCTTCTCTAAGAGAGAAGGACACTTTCTAAGGTAAAACACAACACCTTTATACTTTGTCAGACAAGTAAAGACACGTAAGCATTTCCAGCCTGTACATTGAAAAAATCAGATGTTCTCAGTTAAGAAACTTCCTCATTAACCTGAAATATTTTCTTCTTGTATACATTCTAAGTCTTAAGAGAGAACAGCAGAAAGCAGAAAGCTAAAACAGTAATGTTCCACTATCACAATAACCTGAGACTGACCATTTGTGGTTGGCAGAAGGAAGTTGGGCAAGAGAGGCCTCTGAAGACACACATTTCCCAGTCTTATTACCATAGGTCACAAAATGAACTTACATATCTTTTAATGATGAATAATACAAATTAATTTTCAATACATAAGTTTACTGGGCGGCGGGACAAAGCTTGAAATCCGCTAGTGTCCTGGCTAAAACAGGACACTTGACAGCTCTGCTCCTGTTATCCCGCTGCTACCAAACAAAAGGGTGGAAGGGGGATAAGCAACCCATCATTCTTCCTCTGTGAGTGGATTACAACTGTCAGCAGCCCCCTCCAACATGGTTAATAGGCAGCCATGCTGTGAATTTTTCAACAATGTTTGAAGAATCACATCCCTATTTAGAATTTCAGGGCACAATTTTGACTCGTGGGAGGTTGGCTGAAGGAGGTAATTCTTCTCTAGTTCAAGTAAAAATCCGAATTTGCTAGCCCTGAAAAATTCTTCTGTAGTTAGTTGTGAGAGAAATCCCAAACCTTGCTTGCCAGCCCTTCTGTGAGCTACTGCTAACTTATGGACCATTTTCAGAGGCTCAGACCAAGAGGGAGTTCCTGGGTAATTATCAAATGGGAGATATAGGTTAAGAGAAAGTACAAGGGATTTTCTGCGGCTGCAGTCTCAGCAATTCTATGTCCAGTTTTCAATGGAGACCTTGAAGAAGCAGCCACCTAAAACTTGCCAGGTTTGCAGCTGCTGCGTGATGGTGTGCCCGAGACCATAGCATCAGTGGCATTCTCTTAGATTGCGTGACATATTTTTGTTGTCAATTAAATATTTAACATCCTACCCGTAAAACACCAGAGGTAGGCAGGGAAGTACTGCTTCCTGCACTTGCCTTCACTCTGATGGAACTTCATGATGATGCCACCATGTTCCGGGATATTATATAGGAATGTATAAGATAAGGCAGTGCAAAACGATACAAGGAGCTATGGAGATAAAGAACTGGTGAAACCAGAGCTGGAACACTGCCCAGTTTCCAGTCCTTATTGTCCAGTTGGTGTCATCTCCCCTCAATTTTATACAGATAACCTTTGTTGTTGTTTTTATTTTTGAGGGGAAAGGAACAACTGTGCCCAATCCCAGTGACATTCAAGTACAGTGGTACCTCAGTTTATTAATTTAATCTTTTCCGAATGCATGCTCTTAAGTTAAACTACTCTTAAGTCGGGGTACCTATCTAAAAAATTGAAAAAATAACTTTAAAAAAAGTGTAAGTCAAGCAGACCATATCTAAAATTTGTAAGGCAGCAGATAAAACACCAACAGTTTTCTTTTTTTTTACTTATATATATATAAGAACAGCAAAAACAGCAAAATAACATAAGGAAGAAAAAATAACACACATCAATATAACTAAAATATAACAAATATAACAAACATAAACCCCGTGCAACCCACCCCCCTCGGGACTTTTTCTGCTCTTAAGTCGAATTGCTCTTAAGTCGGGGTACCACTGTATATTATTTCCTCACTGATGTAGATGGACCTCTCATTGTCCTACCCTTGGGAGAATACAGTAAGACACCCTGCATCCACTGATTCACCAACCGTGGATTCAGTTATCCAGTTTGTGATCAGCCTGTGCAGGGGAGGCCTGAGCTCAGCAGCAAGGAAGGGGGAAAAAGAAAGAAAACTTAACAGTGCCACGCCGGCCAACCACACTTGTTGCTGTTGCCACTGCCACCACTGGCCAGGCACGCTCTGGATGGGTGGCGTGGGGACTTTAAGGACCCACCTGGCCAACCAGCCTTTGAACTTCCCCCTTGGGTCCCGGGCGGCGACTTGAAGTTTTGAACTTCCCACTCAAACTTTCGATCCGCCGCCCAGGACCAGAGCAGGAAGTTCAAAGTTCAAAGGCCGGTTAGCCAAGTGGGTCTTTAAAGTCCCCACCTCACCCGTCTGGAGGGCAGCTGGCATGGTTAGTTTTCTCCCCCCACCCCTTTTTCCCTCCCAACTGCTGCCATTGCACACCAGCCACCTTCTGGAGGCGTGGGGTGGGGAATTAAGAGGACCTGCCTAGCCAACCAGCCTTTGAACTTCCCGCTCAGGTCCCGGACAGCAGATCGGAAGTTTTGAGCTTCCCGCTTGAGCTCAAACTTCCGGTCCTCCACCCAGGTCCTGAGCGTGAAGTTCAAAGGCCACTTGGCCAGGCAGATCCTCTTTCGTCCCCACCCCATCCCTCCGGAGGGTGCCTGGTGGTTGCGGCACCAGTGTTTTGTTTTGTTTTTCTTTCTCCTCTTCGCAGGATCACCTGTTTCTGCTACTACCTTCCTCTTCTGCATGGAGCCGATGTTCAGAATTTGCTTGTTCTAGTCACACAAGTAAAAGTGAATCACTATTCGGGTTTGATCAAAGGGCGAGAAAGGCACACGTCCAATCACACTGGAAAGGGTCACTCTGCAGGCAGTGGTCTCCCTTTGTCTAAAGGGGAAATATCTCCAGCCTGGCCACAAAAAGTAGTAGCTTTTCAGCTGGGCTAAAAAAAAAAAAGTCCAGGTTGAGTACAGATTGCCTGAGTGTGTACTGACACCGTAGCTTTTCTGCATTGGTTTCCAATGAACATATGTCTGAATCAATGTGAAAACAACAACAGAAGGCTCAGTGGTGTGTGTGTGTGTGTGTGTGTGTGAACTATGGATTTAAGAGGGAAAACTCTTGACTGATCAGCAATTCCCTTTGCATCATGTGGTCAACAGGGGAAAATGTTAACCTAGCCCCCTAAAATCAACAGTATTGCCAACATTTTCACATCATGTAGATACACCTTAAGTCAGACAGTCTGTATGTTAGAAAACAAGCTAGTCTGAAATTGAGAGCACAGGCTTTTCTGGATCAGATCTGTAGCCCGGGTTGTCCCTAGATCCAGCACTCTTGGCCAGAAGTAACTTCGCCTAACATCAGCTGGTATGCCCACTGCTTCCCTTCCTGCAAAAAGGTGGCTTGGTACAACCACAGACATTTGTGTTCTTATCGAATCCTTTGATTAGATTAACGCGACACTGTACAATCGCTGCCATTAGAAAGAGTTTGGAAACTGCAGCTGGTGCCGAATGTACAAACCAGATGGCTTTCTGGCATGCATTTTTAGGCCATAGTACATCAGTCTTCTCTCATTCCCATTACCTTCTGATTAGTAGAGATGGGCACGACTTAGCGGTATTCCCGTTTCCGTTTCTCGTATCCGTTACTCTACGGAAACGGTAACGGGAATTACTCCGCCAGAATTCGAGCTCGAACCGACGAACGAACAATTTGGTCTGATTTGTCATGCTCATTACTTGCATCGCGGCGATCGCACAATGCCAAGCGGCACAGAAAAAAAGTTTTTAAAAGTAAAAAAAAAATGATTCCTGGCCCTAAAAGTAGGCGAAAACTGTCTGAGGGCACCTACCAGGCCAGAAGGATGTTTTCTTTGGGGGGGGGGTTCCCCGCCCCCCTCTCCTTGGCTATTGCTACTGCTGCGCTGCTGGTACCAGGCTGGGAGGGTCCATCCATTTGCCATGCAGTGCGGGGGATCCAAAATGGCGACCACAATATTTTTTTTGAAATCGTTGCCCAAAACCCCACCAAAACACCACAGAAACATGCGAAAATTAGCTATTTTAAATGCTTTAATTTTTACAGTAGCAGCAGTGGGTTTTTCTTGCAAAAAAAAAGTCTCCGTTGATTTTATTTTATTTTTTTATTTTATTTTTTTACACCTGCACATTTGCAATGATGGACTCGCCCATGGGAGTGGACCATGCAATTTTTCCACCAATCGCATAGCCACTTGGCCAGGTTGACCACAGAGACTTCTGGGATGTGCCAATCGGGCATAAACAGCCCACTAATCGTAGCCCAAACCCGAACCCTAAGCCTAAGCCTAACCCATACGCCAGTACACTGTCCTTCTAAGTGGGTCAGAGAGGCACCCAGAGGTGCACCCCAATACTCACCCTAACCTCACCCGTAACTAGCCTAACCCTAGCCCTTGCGCTAACCCGTCTTAACCCTTAGCCAGATCTACTTGCATTGCACTACATGCAAGTACGTGAGACACAGCGGGTGCAAAGAGTCTGCCAGTCCGTCACTTGTGGCTCTGGCTGACTCCTGCAGCTCCCTCCAGGAGCCCACTACCCGCCCCCAAACCAGTAATAACGACAACGAAAAAATGAAAAAACGAACCAACTAATTTTTGCGAAATTTCGCGAAAAACGGAAACGAGCCGAAATGGACTGCCTCCGACACACGACAACTCGAAAACGTCATTTTCCCTAGTCATGCCCATCTCTACTGATTAGTTTCTGGGGGAGTTCAAAGTGCTGGTGTTTTACCTATAAGGCTTTAAACTGATTAAGGCTAGGAGTGGAAACTTTTCAGCCTGCAGACAAATTCCAGTTTGGAAGGGTTTCTGCAGTGCTCTATTCCAACAATAAGCAGAGCTAAGGGCAAGGGACAGATCTAAGCTTAATAGTAAGTAGGGGCAGACATAATTCCTACATATTAGGATATTAAAAGTAAAGGTTCCCCCTGCACATGTGTGCTAATCATGTCCGACTCTAGGGGCAGTGCCCATCTCTGTTTTCAAGCCAAAGAGCCAGTGTTTTTGCACACGGAACACTGTTTATCTTCCCACTTTTCACGGTGGTACCTATTTATCTACTCATGCTTTTGAACTGCCAGATTGGCAAGAGCTGGGGTTAACAGTGGGAGCTTGCTCCACTGCGTAGCACTGGGATTCGAACCACCAAGCTGCCGACATTGCAGCCAATAGTGATCTAGCCCACTAAGCCACCACACCCACCAAAATGGAAGGCACACTTAAAATCTAATAATGTCTACTTAGAAATAAGCACAAGTACAACAGAATTTCAGCCTTCAAGCAAAACTCAGTTCTCTACGGAAGCTTCTTAGACAAGCAAGTGCATTCCTACAAAATATAATATATTCAAGAGTAGGATATTTAAGCGTCAGGTGATTTTAGATCCCTTGTTTATAAAGGTGTGTGTGTGAAATTCAGTTGCAAGGAGCACACGCTGCTGTCCTGAGACGATGACTTGGTGGCCTGTTGCAGCCATGGTGCAAATGAAGGCTGAACATACTGGCAGGTGGACATTGCCATTTAGAACAGGAGGCAGGACTTGGCTGACGGATATGAGGAAGTGCCCAAAATACTGAAAATCCTGAAGCCTTGTAGATACTCGCCTGCGTCTTTTCCTCTCACCCTTCAACCTGAAGCCTAACTGGTTCTCCAGGAGAATCTAATATGGAAGCTAAAATGTAAAAAAAATCAGGTGGCCACTGGCAATCTCTGTGGTTTAGCAAAACCATTTCGTGAAATCACAACTGTGCTAAGTGACCATCCAACGAAACTGCCGGGTGAAGAACAAATTATTCTCCAAGAAAGAAAGCCAATTCAGCCCATTTAAAAAAACAAAACAGTTGGCTCTTGTGGTGGACTGGGAGCATCTCTGACCTCTTTAAAAAGGAAACCTTTAATAAGAACCAAATGAAGATTTGTGTCTAAAAAAATGCCTGGTCACCTTCATGCAAACCTTCAATGCTTTCCACTTCGGTTTTCAAAAACCAAGCCCTCCTTTCTGAACATAGCCCTTTCATTTTCTTATAGCCGTGTCACCCTGTTCTGGCATAGCAGTAATAGATCTCTGAAACCAAGTCCCTTTGGGCCCGTATTTCACCCACCCACCCACACCGGAGCCACGTGGTGACTACAAGCTGAAGGCATACATAGCAGAAAAGGGAGCTCTTGAGCAGCTCACAACAACAAACAACAAGAAGTGGACAGTGGCAAGCGAAATGTCGACCCACCTACAGCTGGGCAACGTGCCTTCTTTCAGCCTACAAATTGTAAATTGCCATTGTGGGTCACATCACCCAATTTGAAAAGGGAAAGGCTTTGAAAGGGCAGAAATGCTCTGGGGGTTATCAGGAAGCAATTTGGGTAACATTGGGGGCGTGGCGTGATGCACCAGAGCTAGGCACATAAGCCAGTGTCTGCCGCAAACCTTAACTTGCCAACCCGATCCACTTTCTAGGCTTGGAGACTGAAAGCATATCATACGCCACCATTTTATACATGCTGCTTCTCTCTTGCCTGTACTTGTAAAACTGACCAGCTTTTCTTTAAAATATACAAACATTCTAAAATTTCAACGAAGTGATTCAGAAATATTCTTGGAGCCCCCTTCTTTTTTTTTCCCGGCCAGAAAATGTGGATTCAGATAACTTTCAGTGCAGTCCTTATGACGTCTTTACTGTCCTTGCTTTTCTGGCCCTGCTTTTGTCTTGGTATCCATTCGGCCAAGTTGGGTCAATCACAGGCTACGGTGAGACGATGGGAAAGGGGGATGTTTTTCTCCAGGATCTGAGACAAGCAGAACATCTTCCTGAAAGAAAAGACTCAAGCTGAAATATGCTAAGATCAACAATAAGTCATTAAAGATGTAATTTCAAATTCATGATATACACCTAAGGTCTGTGGAACTTTAAGGTCTCCAATGCAATCTCCCATGTCTCCCTGACTTGTGATTCCCACTATATGCCTTTGTTCTTGGTTTGTTCGGTTGCCTTGAAGTGGGCATGCTGTGTTTTCTCCAAGGGTTTGGCTGGCGTCTCTCTATAGCTGTCAGTCCCGCAACACAGACCACAGCCCAGTTCATTGGCTATGGACGAGAAGTGATATGCACATTTAAAGAGTGCTTTAAGGGTGGTAAATCCAGAGAGTGACATCTTGTGGAAGGAGTTGTAAACAGTGGAAATCTCAGTTATTCTCAATGGGGCAAATGAAGAATATCCAGGTGAGCGGAACAGCCTCCCAAAGGTTTGGATGGACTGCAGGTGTGCCATTATTTCCAAGTTGGACCTGTAAGTTCTTCCAGCCTATTGTTTCCAAAGGCTTCAGTGTAGTGTCATCTTCAATCTCTTGCCAATGGAATGTTTGGCTTTTTAGTAGAGGGTAGGGGAAAGCTAAGGAAAGCTACTGCTTTAATGTCAGGTTAAGTGGAAGCTTAAAGCCAAGACAGACATAAATGGCGAAAATCTTAAACACTGGAATGTGCGGAACGGCAGGACTATCCTAGGCAGGTTCTTAGGGTTTTATTTATCTGAGATAAGATGGAGAATGTGAAATAGCATGGAAACCCACAAGCAGATGGAGAACACAGTGAAAGCAAAGGTACAGCTGGTCAAACTAGACACAAAGGGAAATATATATTCCTCACAGCTCGTATTCTGTTATCATTTATTATACATTAAATAATAATAGCCCAGTTGCCCTCCTGCATTTATTATACATGAAATAATAATAGCCCAATTGCCCTCCTGCAATGGGATTTTGTTAGGGAAATAATGTTCCTCAATGATCAGACTTGCAAATTAAGGCCATTGTGCCCGGTTCCAGAACACAATGTGGCAAATGTAACATGGACAGGTGCAGAAAGCAATGTGCTATGAAGTTATGCTTTCTCTAATTTCAAGGAAGACATCATTTAAATCAGTGGTTCTCAACTTGTGGGTCCCCAAATGTTCCTGGACTGTAACTCCCAGAAGCCCCTTCCAGCACAGAGCGTGGTGGAGGCTTCTGGGAGTTGCAGTCCAGGAACATCTGGGGACCCACAGGTTGAGAACCACTGATTTAAATATATCTTACATGTACTATCTAATTTCATTCTGAGATAAGGCAGGGAAAAAGAAAATGTAAGTGAATGCATACAGGGAGGATGTCACACAAATAAAGACATTGGATGGTCGTTGGAATGTACTGGTTCCCTCTAAATAGACATATCAGTGACAGTTCTCTACATCTGTAAAAAGGCATTAAAAAGCAAGGCAGTAGGACTCTCACACCATTTGAGCAACACATTACTTGCTACATTCCTGCCACAAAGGTCATAGTCTCATTTATCTACACAGGAGTACTAGAGACAGTTAAATATGCAAATATTGCATTTTTGCACTCTCTCTTCATCTCTGACCATCAGCCAGAGGAAATATGTTTCTCTCTGCTACCTGACTTTCAGACAATGTCAGCATATGGATTTATCTGTCTACCAGATGGTTGAGAGAGCCTTTCCTCCCCCTTTCCCCCTTTACTCTTCAGATTGTAACTGAGGATCAACTATAAGTAAAGAATGATGTTTCATTTTCTTTTTCAACTTAAGCTACTTTTAGAGAGATTGTTACATGCAAAGGGCTATGTCCATTGTGATAAAAGTGGCTGGAATTACTTAAAATTCCTTCTGTATATATCTCTTCAAACATATGAGAAGCAGCTATTGAAATTATATATCACTGGTATCTAAGTTAAATTGGGACATATATTTAAAGAGTCTACAAATTTATGCCACAGGCCTTTGTATGATATGTGATTATAGCATCCCTTGAAGACTTGTTTTTATTTTTAATTTAGAACATATTACAAGTCTACATATCCATTGTAATCCATTGCTGGAGATGCTTAATCTATTAACACATTACAAAACTGTTACACAAACTGTTATTAACCTTTTTAATTTTTAGTGGCAAGATAAATACTAACACAAAAATAGAAATATGGTAAAAACACTAACTTTGTTTGAGACATAACCCTTTCTGAAAGGGTAACAGTCAAACAGATGGTAATGATTTTGATAAAATGTGACTCCCATTTATTATAATTATATTTATGCAACAGAAGGGGGAAATTGACACTAAATGGAACAACCTATTAGAATAAAAATAACTGTTATTGTTAAAAAGTAATGGGAAATTCTAGGAAGGTAATGGATTATTCTGTTAGCAGTATACAGTATTATTATTGTATTGCTTGTTTCTTTTCAGTTCATGATACTGTATATAGTTCTATTGCATTTCTTCAGCACATAATAAAGCACATTTGTATCTCATCTTTATTTTAATATGAGGGACGGAAAAGGAGAGGGGATAAGGGATTTAAGCATTCATTTTAAGTTTGGTTTCTATACTGTGAATTTAAATGTATTATAACTGATGTGAAACAACAGTAAATTAAACTTATAAACAATCTATTATGTGGAAAATATGTACATCACTTAGCGTTTGAGAATTGTTCCTATGAGAAAAGGAAAAATCCCTCCAATTAACAACTGAATTATAACTGGAAGTTGAGTCATGGCAACTGGACTTCTTTTTCTTGAGAGACTGAAATGTTTCGCTGCTCATTCAAACAGCTTCTTCAGTCTGAGGAAAGCTAGTTTGCAAGTCCTCCATTTTATAGCTCACTTTGACCTCTTGGCACCCTGTTCTGAAATACGCTCATAAGAACAATGGCCTGAACAGGCTTGTTAGGTAGACAACAGTCTCAATAGCCTTAAGGTGAACAATGGCCTAAAGTGCTGAAACCCATAAAGACAGAGAAAATAGGTGGTTTGAGAGAGGGGTCAGGGAAGCCATTCTTGAAAAAACCCCTCTCTCAACAGAGGTAGGGGGCTCAGGCACAGTCCATCTGCCACTTATCAGACTATGATTTCAACAATACCTAGACAAATCAAAAATACTTCTCACCTTCACCACCAAGGCTGTAGCTAACGAACCATACTTTGTAGGTTTCAGCACTTTAGGCCATTGTTCACCTTAAGGCTATTGAGACTGTTGTCTACCTAACAAGCCTGTTCAGGCCATTGTTCTTATAAGCCTATTTCAGAACAGGGTGACAAGAGGTCAAAGTGAGCTATAAAATGGAGGACGGACAACTAGCTTTTTTCAGACTGATGAAGCTGTTTGGATGAGCAGCGAAATGTTTCAATCAAGAAAAAGTCCAGTTGCCATGACTCAACTTCCAGATAAACTCACCTGGATGACTAAGAATATTTAAAGGCAACTGAATTATACACATGGCCCCAAACACTCTTCCTGCCGTGTGCCACTCCCTTGCTAGAGGAGACGTTAGGAAGATCTCTTCCAGCTTACCTCTTATCTACAGGCAGCGAAGCAGTGCAGAACTGGACAGAAATGGGCAGCTCCTCTTTCTTCCTTAGCCACGTTTTAGGACGATACAGCATCACTCCTTCCACCTTGCAGAGTGGGACAGAATGAGTCATCAGGCCTTTTCCCAGGGTCTCATGCTTGGGTCTGCAAACCCGAGATAAGGGATGTGTTGGTGCATTGGAGGGATATTTTTTCTGCATTCTCTCTCTTTTCATTTAGCCACCCAATCTTGTTGCAGAGCTGGCAACAGTAGGGTCCCACCCCCACCCCCAAGCCGTCTTCCATGGTCTTTGACCAATACATTCTTTTTCTTCCTGCACATTCCACATTTATTGCATGATCAGCTGCAACATTATGCACTTTTTCTTTCTTACTGGATGACTAACATTTTTGGTTTTCTGGATTTTATTCATTTAATGCAGACTAGAGCTGGTGCTAGTTCATAAACAGTTGTGCTTGCCCAGCCTATAAGGCAATACTAGAGGTAGCTGCTGTGGCCCCGGCATTTACCCAAGCTCCAAACCCACTCAACCCTTGTTAGTTTGTATAATGGGGAGAAAAATCTATTCTGCTGCATTTTGCAAAATGCCATGGGCCATCTACAATCACGGAGTGGCAGCTTTACCACACCCGGCATCTTAATACCTGATGTTACTTGAGCTCACTGCAGAGTTAAATATTTGTCCCCTGCACTGCTGCTACTGCATCAAATAGGAACATGAGTCAGTAGAGTCACAAGAGTTCAGTTGTTACTCACATGACGATGCTAGTCCTATATGAAGTGTTGCCACTAAGGAAGGTTATCTCAATGTTGATATCTGAAGTTGTTTTCTGCTGTAACCGAAATTCTACCAGGCTATGGTACACTAGGCAACAGAGAAATCACAAGTGACTACAGAGCACTGGATATATCTTTTTCACCCAGAATTGAAATAAGATTGCTGCTACTTTCTTTGCAAGAATGTCCAAGATTTACTTAGCCCCAATGTTATGTTTGTTTAAAGCAAATAAGAAAATCGGAACACTCTTATTATAGAAAGTCTACTGTAAAATATTCCTAATGCTGCACTTAAAGTACTAGATGCTGAGAGGGATGACAATACGGCAATGAGAAGCCATTTTAAAAATTACTCAGATTAGCAAGAAAAAGTATTTTGAAAATGCACGGCAGGGACTGAAGCCAAGCCGAAGAGGATCAATGGCATTTGAGGGGAAATTGGCATGATGCCACAACACTTCCATAGTCCCACTGCAGGATTTCACGCCTGCACATGAAATCAATCTTGTGTCCCAGCAAGCAGATTTTTTTTTTTTTTGGGGGGGGAGTGGCGAAATATTATGTTGTACTTTTTAAAGACATGAAAGTAAAGTGGGCATTACAGCAAAATGGGGACACATCCTGATGGAGGTACTCACAGACTAGGCTGGGGACCCTCATGGGCCACATTATGCCTGAGAACTAACTTTCCCATTTCTGATGTATATCACATTCATGTATAAATGCGCAAGTGAATAGAAATCTCTCCATGCAACTGCAACCCCTGAAAATGTGTGATTACTAATAATATTCATGGACCTGTATTACGTGTATACTCTATCCAGAGCATCAGATAAAGGCACACTGGTCAGAAACCAGGATATGCAGTGCTTGAGATCCTGTTTTCCACACATTGAGCAAAATTCTATTGACATAAAACTATCCAGTGGAATTGATGATGTCATAATATGGCACCAAATTATTTGGAAAACATATCAAAGGATTTAGGGGCTGTGTCATTCTGAATGCCAACCCAACCTAGGATGGTATCAAGGAACCTTCAAAAGGGGATTGGACACATTCCTGGAGGAAAAGTGCATCACAGGTTACAAACCATGATGGAGAAACCAGGGTACTTCAAGGGCCAGATGCAGGGGAGTGGTATCAGGAGACAGATATCTAGTCTCATGCGCTCCCAAACACATCTGGTGGGGCCGCTGTGAGATACAGGAAGCTGGACTAGATGGGCCTTTGGCCTGATCCAGCATGGCTCTTCTTATGTTCTTATGTTCTTAAGGAAAAAAACACAGACTCGCTAGATTACTCACCACAGTAAGGTGGTGCCACAGCAGTGGCCAGGTATACTTTTACTTCTGTGGGTATTTTATCCATGTTGACTCCTCCGTTATTTAGCAGTCCTACAGCAAAAATGCAATGTTAAACAGTATGGAATTTCAGGACTCGACATTGTGTAGCCTGCACACTGTAATTAAAATTGTAAACCGCCCAGAGACTACTTGTAGTGGTATGGGGCGGTATATAAGCAGAACACTTTGCTTTATTGTGCAATTCCAGTGTGTACATGGAACGCAACACTGGAAACACAATTCATCTTTGTGAAAATCTCAGCCAGACCTTTATGACTGGGAAAAGAAAGCTTCCTCTTGATAAAAGTCAACTGTCCAAGGAAATGACGCAGAACACTTCTGAGGACACCTTCACTGCCTAATACAGCTCATTGTTCCTTTCCTTTGTCAACGGGCACAGAATATACAATGCAAATTGACATTTAATTTGTTGCCTTGTTTTATGTCAATTAAACAAGCTGCCCAAACATTCATTTTGTCCAATTAAAATTCATTCATTTTGTCCAATTAAAATTCATTCATTTTGTCCAATTAAAATTCATTCATTTCCCAATTAAAATGATCTGCTGCTTTTGTCATTAAAAAGGTTTCTGTTAGATTTTGTCAATCACAAACAGATTCAGAAACTTAATGACTGGTAGGCAGACTTCAGACTTTTGTTTTTGTTTTTTGTGAGTACTTGAAGATGACAATTCATGGCAGAATGCAGGAGAAACAGCCACTCAAATTAGCATATAGCCAAAGGAAAGAAATGGCCACTTTACAAAATCACTTCAAATGTTTTATTTTGTTTTATTTCAGTGTGAGTTTTGTAGTTCAAAATCCATTTCATATACAAGCACTGCAAATGCTAACTTTCTTTCCTTCTATATATTCCCATTACCAGGTGAGGATACAAATAACAGTGTCAATTTTTTTTTACATACGAGAATGGGACAATCAAGGTATTAATTAGAGTCCTTCAGGCAGGAGGAGGTCCTAGCCAGGGTGGTGAGCCTGGCTGTCAAATCCAGACTGAAATCCACAAGAGACATCATTTGCCACACAGTCTCAGCTGGACGGGATACCATTTGCAACCTCAGGAACAAGCCCAATATTGCCATTAAAGAGGTGGGCAAAGGAGGGGCTGTCATTGTCCTGGGCAAGTTAGATTACACAAAGGAAGCTAAGATACAATTGTCCACGCTTCAACACAGGTCCAACTGCTGAATGAATAACAAAGAGAACTCATCTGCCTAATGAAATAGCTCCCTGGAAACGTGTGATCAAACCTGAACGGATACACCACAAGGCCTTCAGTCTTCCAACCAGACTCCCCCTACCACTTAACTAGTAGCCAAAACAGACAAATCAGGTAATTCCTGGACAGCCCTTTGTACTGCGTTTTGGTACCATCACCTCTGGTATCTGGATACATGAACTTTGTCCTCAAACTACATGTCTCCAACACCCTCATCTACATGACAGATGCCCCATGGCGCAGTGGTTAAATGCCTGTACTGCAGGTAAAACTGTGTTCACGACCTGGGGTTCAATGCCAGGTAGCAGGCTCATGGTTGACTCAGCCTTCCATCCTTCCAAGGTCAGTAAAATGAGTACCCAGCTTGCTGGGGGGGGGGGCAATGTGTAGCCTGCATACTGTAATTAAAACTGTAAACCACCCAGAGGCTACTTGAAGTGGTATCGGGCGGTATATATAAGCAGAACACTTTAAGGGAAGTATTAGCCATCTAAAATCTTCAAGAGAATACTGTCCTAGCCACAATGGATGGACAGGCACTTTGTACTAATATTCATTGCCAAGATATGAGCAAGATAAATCTGGCTACCAAGACACATGATTTTGTACTCATACATAACTATTCCATGTTTGGCAATAGCATATCTCTGTATCATTGACACACATTTATGGCTTCATTGTATGCAAACATGCCCATAGCTGACCTGGAAAACTCCTTCTCTGCCTGAGATTCATTGGTTAATCCAGGCAGTAGGACTCTCACACCATTTGAGCAACACATTACTTGCTACATTCGTGCCACAAAGGTCATAATCTCATTTATCTACACCGGAGAATCACCAGAGAAATTCAATAACTTTCAATTTTCCATCAACTTAAGCTTGGACCAGGCTACACAGCAAGCACACTTTCTGGACACAGAAAGTACACCGTGTAATTGCACAAGGTACATTATCAGCACTATATTACATCAGAAATCCATTGGCTGTTATGCAAACTTGCTTAACGCTTGCAAATATGCTTCTGGCTAGAGCATATCATCATCTTTTGCCCACAGCCAGGTTCCCTGGTGTAAATGGATGGATTCAGATTCAGTGATCCAAAACTTAAAACTCATGGGAGTTAGACAGGCATTTCTTAAATTACAATTTCAACCCAACATGGTCAGAAGACAAACTCTTAGAGCAGTGATGGTGAACCTTTTAGAGACCAAGTGCCCAAACTGTGATTTAACACCCACTAATTTTTTGCAAAGTGCCAATACGGCAATTTAACCTGAATACAGGTG
Organism: Phrynocephalus forsythii; assembly: GCA_029282475.1. Classification (NCBI taxonomy): domain Eukaryota; kingdom Metazoa; phylum Chordata; class Lepidosauria; order Squamata; family Agamidae; genus Phrynocephalus; species Phrynocephalus forsythii. The sequence goes on from JAPFRF010000011.1 coordinate 6,171,230, forward strand.
GCTGTGAAGGGGAGATGTTGGGAGCCCACAGAAAGGGCTCCGAGTGCCACATATGGCACCTGTGCCATAGGTTCGCCAATACTGTCTTAGAGCTAGACTTGCCGCCCGCTACAAGAGAAAAGCAACAAAGAAAATGACAGAACATCACTGGTAATGACCTACTGCTTCCAATCGAGACCACTGGCAATCTCCAATCTTCAGCCACAAAGGTGACGCATACCTTCTTCCCCCGACAGTACCTGTCTCCTTTCTTCATAGGACAGAAAGGGCAAACCCTATGCAAATAATGGATGGACAAAAATCCAGTGCTAGGGATTGACAACACAGAGGAAACTCATTTCAAACACTTCACCCTCCTGCAATCTCAAAGTGCTACTGTAAAGCAAACCACGAACCAGAATTTCAAAGGGAGTCTTGAGAGGGATACAGGTCGTGTGAGCACAGTTTTGGCTGCAGCACAGCAGTTAAACCACAGCGACGCGAGGCGCAGAGAGAGAATTTAACCTACCTATTGTGGGGCAGAACTGCTGAAAAGTATTAAGACAGTCTAAGCAGTGGCCAGCTAAGAAATCTTGATAACTGAAACAAGGAAAAGCCACCATGGCGCAAGACTCCTCCAAGGCACTTGTGTAGAAATGCACTGCCCTCATGTGATCGCAGATGAGATAACTGTAGCCTGTAGGGGTGAAAGAGACAGCATAGGAATTACACAACGAGGAAGCAGAGCTAGTGGCAAAGCCTACAGGTGCACAGTCACAGTTGCTGTATGTTGTGTTGTTCCAGTTGTGACTGACTCTTCGTGACTCCATGTCCATGGCATTTTCTTGGTAGGAATACTGAAGCGGTTTGCCAGTTCCTACTCCAGGCACCTACTGTACTTCATTTCCCTCCCTCCTTCTTTACTGTCAACAGCCTTGCTAAATATTTGTTACTATTCCCTCCTCCCCACTCCTGGATACCCTCAGAAACAACTGAAGGCAGTTTTTGACTGAACACCTGGCAGACCAAGGGATACTGGCAGCTGCCTGGTATGGACTCAGACTACTGGGCTATCTTGCAGACCGGCAGTGGCTTTGCAAGGGTTTGAGGCAGCATATATCCAAGCCCTGCTTTGGATATACTAGATTACTAGAGATCCAATCTGGGATCTCCTCCATGAAAAACAAAGCACATGCTTTACCCCTGAGTCATGGCCTCTCCCTCCTTGCAGCGAATGGGTGCTGAACCCTTCCAGGGCTGGAGAGCCCTTCCTTGACCAAGAGATCAAGACCATGAAGGGTCCTCATTATGAAGAGTTCCCATCAATTAGAAGTGTTTGTTGTGACAAGCCAGAAAGAAGAAGAAGAAGAAGAAGAAGAAGAAGAAGAAGAAGAAGAAGAAGAAGAAGAAGAAGAAGAAAGAAGAAGAAGAAGAAGAAGAAGAAGAAGAAGAAGAAGACCCTTGCCACTTCTTACTGATTCTACCTTATTTTTGAAACTTGGCAGTGGCCGAGTGACAAGCGACTTTAGGAATGGGCTGGTTTGGTGATAAACCTGAGCCTTTCTCACCAGATGATATGAAGCGGGGACACCCAGGCTGATCTTTGCCTCCATTGATGTAGAAGTCAATGTGGCCCACAGGTATTCGGATACCAAAATCTGAAAAAAAAAAGACATGGTTAGAATTGGTTCTTTTTTCTAAAAAAAATTAAAATCAGGCAGACATTTCAGAGCAAAAACATCATTTGGAAGCAACTCTATCTCTTTCTCCCTGCCTGTGCCTTCTCTCGGCTTGCTTGCTTGCTTGCTTGCTTGCTTGCTTGCTTGCTTATTTATTTATTTATTTATTTATTTATTTATTTATTTATTTATTTATTTATTTATTTATTTATTTATTTATATACTGCCTGTCTTCCTGAAGGAACTCTGGGAGGTTAACAAAAGAAGTAGCACAAAGAAACATAAACCCAATGCGACAGTCAGGACAAAGTAAGAAGGAATAAAAAGAACAAGACAAGGCATGAACAGAATTATCAGGAAGACGGCAACTCAAAAGAAAAAAAATCATTCCAAATGATAACTGAACTTGACTCGTGCAAGGGCATGGACGTACGGTACTCCTTTCCCCCTCCTGTCTCGTCTTTTCCTTTCCTTTACACTGCCCAGTATTGCCCATTATGGGCTGCTTTCTTCTGGGGCAGATGGATAGCTGTAGCTAAGTGAGACTCTGGTGTAGAGCAAAACATACATGGCTGGCACTATATAAATGGGCATGCCTGTCAGTGGCGTAGAGTGGGTGCATACCTTTTGGTTATTCCCCTTTGCTGAGCTGAATTAAGCCTAAGGGGATTCTCCTTTGCCACTAACCAATTCGCTCTTTTCCTTACCTTGGGCATTTGACACAGACCCTGCCCCTCTTCATGTCCCCCCCCCTTGCTTCCTTTGCTTTTTCTCTTTCTCCTGTCACAGCTCCATGCAGCGGGCATGAAAGGATGTCTTTCCTACATGATAGAGACTCTGACTCCTCATTTTTTTTTTTATTCTTCTGACTGTAATGCAACCATTTGCAACTTTAAGTAAAGAAACTTTTTTCCTACTGTCTGATTCTATCAAGAGCTAGTCACTGTGAAAGAGGGTGATGATAGGGGTTGATCTCTCCACATTTTACGCAATGAATTAAAGGGGAATAACCGAAACTATAGTTGGGCCATTTCAATCATGGAATACATAGAGGAATTGACTCATCAAATTCCCAGCGATTCTTCTTCTTCAAGTGCCATGTCCTCGTAGAATGTTGGCGATCAGCAGCCTGAATTGGTTTCTATCTAAGGCCACTTTTACACCCCCTAAAATCTGAGGCTTAGGGCTCCCAGATGCGGAGCTTAAAATTGTTTTCCCACCAGCTCCGCACTTTAAAAAAAATTAAGTACAACCACGCCCACCTAAGTGCACCCCAGCACATTTTAAAAGTACCTGGTCTCTGAAGGTAAAAAAATTTCTGATGCAGATTGTAAATCAGTGAATGCCGGGCTGTCTTCGCCTTCTGTTTGGTTTTTTTGCCCCCCGCGCCTTTAAGAGACTGGAATGCTTCTGAGGCTGCTCCCAATGGTGGAGCAGAGGTGAGCCTGCATTCTTTTCTCTCTTTTTTTCTCCCTCCCCTCATGCAGACAGGAGCAAGGGCGTGCGGAGGGGTGGGAACACAGCAAGAGGAGCAAACCCCCAAGATCTCTGGTCCGAATTTAAAGCAAACCCCAAGAGTCTCTGGTTTACAATTGTTAATTACAGTGTGCAGGCTACACATTTAAGTTGTCATTTAAGTTGTCAGCGGATCTTAGGGGTTGTGTAAAAGCACCCTAAAGCGATTCTAAATAGAGCAGGTGTGCTCACTGCAGATCATTGGCTTAAGTTCTTAAGCCAGAATGTTCTTCTACACCCCGGGCCACGTTTCCCATCTATTTTTCCTTGAAGGGTAACCTGCAGCAGATGGCATTTCCTCATTGTGCATTATGTGTCCGAAATATTGCAACTTTCTTCTCTTTATGGTACCCCAGTGATTCCATGGGCCTATTTTAATAAAGCATTCTACACTAAAGAACAGGATTTCATCCAGCAAGAAATCTCCTATACCACTTCTGCCAAGAAAAAAAGAGAGCAATATAAAAGGAGAAACAGGAAAAAGGGATGTTCCTGCTTCAGAGCTGAAAGCCTTTGCACCAGTGGTTCTCAACCTGTGAGTCCCCAGATGTTCCTGGACTGCAATTCCCAGAAACGCCTTCCAGCATAGTGAGTGGTGGAGGCATCTGGGAGTTGCAGTCCAGGAACATCTGGGGACCCACAGGTTGAGAACCATTGCTCTAGCATGTTAAGATGAGAACGGCAAAAATGATGCACCACAGGGAACAGGCCATTCTTGTTGGCTTCTTCGTGAAATGGAAACTTTGTCTCAGAGGAAGCAGGCAAAGTGCTAGGGGCCATGACATCAATGGCACATAGAAAACCAGCTCACTGTCAGAATCTGTGTGAATGGCTTCCACGAAGAGAGCATCCCCGGGATCAAGACGTTCTTCACGACTAGCTCGGGTGAATTTCGGCCCTGCAGGATCCAGACCTGAAGGAAAATAATATATACATTATATATTAGAGCACTCCAACCCGCACCACCATGTTTTGAAAGCACAAGTAGCTCTGCTAGGTAAGTGTGCATGATTTGGTATCAGCTGAACCTTCAGCTTTTGGACTCGATATCTACTGCTGAGGCTGACTCATGGCTTTAGGCCAGACACAGTTTAACCCAGTGGCACTTAAAATATAAAAAACAATATGGAGTTAATCACTCTCCCAGGTATTAGTCTTATATTTATACATAGTCAGGAAATACAGGCAATTTTGTGATGGGAAAAAAACTTAGTTCTCTATCAAACTGCAATCAAGTATTTTTTATGTTTTTGTTTTAACATGCTGACAAGGTGTAAATGAATTATAACAACATTAACAGATTTTCAGGTTAAGTGAACATTACTGACCACAGGTCTAGACCTAAGAACAACACACAAGAAATGGGAAATCTTTTTACAGTTGAATCCCTCTCTTCAACATTTTAGTGACTGTTAGGTAGAGACAAAGAGAGCTACCACAGAAACCAGTGCAAAGTAATAGAAGAACAAAAGGCAAGAGACAAGAGATCTCATTCAGAAGAGAAAAAAAATCAAAGGGAAATTTAAGCCTAGATTAGGGATGCTGAAAGACCAACAGCGGAAACACACTTTCTGATTAGGAGATAATGAAGAGAAGGAAGAAACAATAAACTAAAGATCTATCATTTACCCAAGAGATAAAAATATCAAAGAGGAATCCTATGATGAAGAACCTGAAATTCTAAAAACTGAAGTGAAAGCTGTTCTGAAGGCATGAGGAAGAAATAAATCACTGAGAGTAGATAGGATACCAATAGAACTATTTCAAGTCACAAAGACTAAATATGCCAAAATACTAACAAGAATATGCCAATAAATGTGGGAGGAAAAAAAACAATAGCCCTCAAACTGGAAAGGATCAATATACATTTTGATTCAGAAAATAGGAGATGCCAAAGACAGCTATAATTATGGGCCCACTGCTTTAATTTCCCCCACAAGCAAAGCATTCCTAGATGGGAAACCAGGCTGGCACATGGGCAGAGATAGCTGGCTGACCTTCCTTCCTGGAGCTGGCCCCTGCCTCTGTCAACTATCAACTGGGCAGTGGGTGCATGGGCAGAGGCACCAGCAGGCTCCTGGAAGGGAAGCTGAGGCTGCTGCCTGTAAGGATGGTGGTGGCAGTAATGGCAGCGGCAACATAAGCAGGCAGGAAGGCCGATCCCAAAGAGCCTCCTCAGCCCCGTGCCACCTTCTCCAGCAAAGGAAAGCCTTCCTCTGTGGAAGCTAAGCCTTCATCAAAAGAACAGGGACTTGGAAAACGTGACTTGGGAAAATGGGTCCAAGTTGCAGGTCAAGTCCAAGTCTTTGGAAAAACTCCCAAGTTGAGTCTAGTCATCAAAAATGTGACTTAAGTCTGATTTGATAATGAGTCACAACTTACGAGTCCCCATTCCTGCTGATCACCATGTCTCAGTGTGAAAACCAAACAGCAAAGACAGCTGGCGGGAGGGGGTTGATTCATTTGAAAATATGGTGCTGGAGGAGAGCTTTGTGGATACTCTGGGTTGCCTGAAAGATGGAACAAGTGGCTCCTAGATCAAATCAGGCCTGAACAAACTCTGACTTAATACAGAATTAACACCTTAAACTGTGTTACAAGAAAGCTCTCCAGAAGCCTGAAATATTTGGTGTCCAAAAGGTTGCTAAACGGTGGCTCCGTGGTTTTTCCTTACCAGTAATCCTTCCCAGGCGGCCGTCACAGAAATGGCCCACCAGGCCTGCCACGTGTGCGCCAAGGCTCACTCCGATAATGTGGACGGAGGCCTCTGCCATTCCAAAGGCCTGGAGAGTCAGAAAAGCAAGAATGGTTCGTGGCAGAATGTCTTTCAGAAATACAGAGCATATATTTGGTTCATCATATCAAGAAACTATCCAACATGAGTCATAGGATGAGCTGGAAAAAGGGAAGACACATTACCAAGAAGGGACTTTACCAGATTTCCTATCCTATATGTGAATTTAATAATAATAATAATAATAATAATAATAATAATAATAATAATAATAATAATAATAATAATAATAATAAATTATTTTTATGCCGCCTTTCTCCCCAAGGGGACCTTTTTTAAGAAACTGAAAAGGGTCTATAAGGCCACCAAACCTAGTCCCCTGCTGAATGCAGGAACACATTATATCTGACAGATGGCTTGAAAGTTCCCTATGTTGGAGGGCTCAGCCCCTCCTAATATATGTGATTCCATTGTCCTACTGCTCTAACAGAATATTTTTTTTCCTGATGTTCCACCGACATCTGGCTTCCTGTAACTTGAGCCCATTATTACATGTCCTGCACCTGGAATGGCTGGGCACATATCGTGCCCCTCCACTGTATGAATCTTTCAGGTATTCAAAGAGCCAAGCCTCTCATATCACATTGCACAAACTAATTGGCTTCTTGAACAGGTGAAAAAAACGGGTTTTATGTCTAAATAAATTCAGACTGTGATCAGGGGGATAGATCGCCTTTTCTAGGAGAAGACTAGTAGCAGCAATACTGGGGTGGAGGGAGTTGAGATATTACTGTCTTCTCCCTAGCTGAGAGCCGGACTAGAGAGTCCTAGGCAAAGATCTTTACGCTGGTATGCTAGAACAATTAGGAGACATAAACAAAATGAAACAACACCTACGGATACATATGAAATTGGCAACTAGCCTTTGTTTGCAGCATTTAAAGGTAGCTCCTATGGTAGCACTGCCTCCTACACATCTGGACAACTGCAATATAGTGTGAACTTAACAAGGTGCTAACAAGTGCAGATTGGCAATGCCCTCTGCTCTCTTCCCTGGCCCCTATGTAATCCACTGCAGCACATTGACATGGGGAAACTCAGTTACTCTACTAGCCTGCAGCTTCACAGATTACAATTTTCACATTTCCCCTACTGTTTAGTTGATACTTCACTCCCCGAAGGTGTAGTGATGGGGATTCTGCAGTGGCATACAAGTTAGCCTAGAAAGCAAAAATACCTTATCTTCCCATCTATAAGAATCCCCCCCCACTTTTCCAACACAAAATTACAGTTTTGCAACTGTAGAATTCTCTGCTTGCCTTACTTCTGTGTTTAAGACTACCCTCAATTTTTAGTCGAACAATTTTAGACAAAAATGTCGTCTTATTCACCAGGAAATGAATAGCCAGATTTTGTGCTAATAATCTTTAGAATAATGTTCAAGGCAGCATTAAATCATGTTACAGTGGTCAGACCCTAGAAACAGATCAGTCAACTCTATAAAAAGGGGCAAAACTGACCTCAGTAACTGAAACTAGAAAAAAAATCCTGCTTGTCACTGTAACGACAAATATATTCAGGACCACAGCTCTGCCTTATTCACAAATACTTTGCTCTGAGTTTTATAGACAATGGTACCATGTATAAAGGAATTAAATTGTTCCAAATGAAATTCTGTTAGGCAAATTTTCCTTTATACAAATTTCCCATAGGAATGCATTGAAAACAGAGTAATTCCTAATTGCGACCATTTTATGTTGTATGGATTCACCCCATAGGTGATTCTGTTAAGCAAATTTCCCCGATCTCTGGAATATGTTTATGTTATACAGATTTTATGTTATACAAACCGTTTGTTATACAAGGATCTACCATATTTATTTATTTATATTTATTTATTCTTGGACTTATAAACCGCCCGATTTTCCCAGAGGGAACTCAGGGTGGTGTACAAACATGTCACCCCAGGCGACTAAACAATACAATCACAAAACATTGGCTGAAGAGCCAGGTCTCCAAGGACCTTCTGAAGGCCAGCAACGACTCCGCCTGCCTAATCTCAGCCGGCAGCGTGTTCCAGTAAACCGGGCCCACCACCGAGAAGGCCCAGTTCCTCGTCGAAGCCCTACAGGCCTCCCTCAGTGTCAGCACTCTGAGAGAGAGGGAGGACGAAGCTCTAGTTGGTCTGGACAAGATTGTTCTCTGGGAGATCCGCTCAGCCAGATAGATAGGTCTGTACTAAGTAAAGGAAGCATTTGGATCCTCCCAGCATGCTGGAGAAGAACCTGAAGTAGTCTAGATCTCGCACCCCTTCCTCTGTTTTAGCCAAATTAGCTGACTCAGCATTATATTTCCACCTACCTGCAACTTATGGATAAAGCTGAAGATTTCCAGGCCCAGCTGCATTATATTTCCCACAGCAGTAGGATAGGCAGCTGTGGCTCCATGAACCCAGTCAACAGCTATCACATTGGCTTGGGCTGCCTGTAGCAAGGCCTTAATTAGCCCATTGATCCAAGAGGGCTTTGTGCCAAGCGCTCTGAAGAAAGGCAGACGGAAACAATTAAATGTGTGGGGTTAGCTCCACTGGAAGGTGAGACCACAAGGCTTGACATCCAATAAACAAGCTCACTCAAAATTTATTCATCAGTTAATGTTTACTTTCCATTCAAATTTTACTCATCAACTCACGTCTGATCTCAGCTGGCTTAAGGCTGCATTTTTATGCCAGGTCATATGCTTCTTATACTTATGTGGCAACCATGGTAAAACACATTCTTTAGCGTGTGCTATGGGTCCAAGCTTAAGCTTACATGAAATAAATGCAAGCTCTGACCAAATAATATCTTCCGGGGAAACCTATCAACATAACCATCATCAAAGTAAGCCTTTATAGAAGCATCCAGGAAGAAACTGACCATACACCAAAACAAGACATGCTTATAATCATAGGAATTAAAGGGGAGTATTTGATGGTATAGAATGTGATTGTGGTGAGTGTAAGGGTGGAAAAACGATTCTACTTTCAGAATCTGATGGGAACTATAGATCAAGCAGTACATCATCTATAACACCAAGTAAGGATTTAGGATCGCTGTTAATATTCAGAGTTATAATAATTTTTACTGAGACCCATATTTAGATTGCCTAAGATATTGTATTTTTGCATTTTTAAACCTCCCGTCTCCATGAAAATTGTTTGTTCTCCCCTAATCTCGGTGATTATTCTATCCTCCCATACCCTACCTTATTCTAGACACAGATTTTAGTTTACTGGACTGGTTCACCTACACTTCTCTGTATTATACAGTTATTTCATTTATTTATTATTTTACCTTCAGGAGCACTGGAAGGCCATTCTTTTAGCGAGGAAGTCACCTATATCTCTCTGATCTCTGGCAGAGGGAGGTATGCTGCGGATGCAGGATCGAGTAGACCAAAGAGAAGGAGGGAGAGATGGTTGCAAGCTGTCCCTTGTTCTAACCCTGCACCCACCTGTCAGATACGAGGTAACCAGCTCAGTCGGCCCTCCCTCTATCCTTGGTGTTATTGAATGCCAGGTCAGCCTCTAATAAAGCCCACCTAATTTATGATTTGATTCAAGATCATAAGGCAGACCTGGCTTGTATTACTGAAACTTGGGTGAGCGCAGAGGGTGGTCCTACCCTCGCTCTGATGTGTCCTCCTGGGTACTCCATCCAACACCTGGGTAGATTGGAGGGGCGGGGGCGGTAGCCATTGTATACAAAAACACCCTTGAGGCTGTCAGGCTCTCTGCATTGGCGGTTCCAGGTCTTGAGGTCCTCCACGTGGCTATTGGGGGCAGGGAAGGAATTGGGATAGTGCTGGCGTTTACCGCGCTCCCGTGACCCAGCACTTTCCCTTCCGGAGCTGGCCACCTTTGTCTCCGGGGCATTGTTGAGATCTCCTAGGCTTTTAGTTCTGGGGGACTTCAACATCCACGCGGAGGCTCAGGTTTCGGGTCCAGCTCTAGAGTTCTTGGAAACCATGGCTTCCTTGGACATGTCCCAACTTGTCATTGGCCCCACCCATGTGGCAGGACATACATTAGATTTGGTTTTCGCAAATGCACAGAGAGAGAGGGATCGATGGTGACTGACCTTGAGTCAGTCCCCTTGTCATGGTCGGACCACTACCTGATTAAATGCAGCCTCACAGTGGCACCCCCTCTCCGCGGGGAGCTTGGACCCATTAAGATTGTCCGCCCACGCAGGCTACTGGATCCTATTGGTTTCCAGGATGCCATGGGTGGGTTACCCTTGCTAATCTGTTCTGAACTGGTTGGTGCTCCTGGAGCTCTGGTGGATAGTTGGCATACTGCTGCCACCAGGGCAGTGGACACGACAGCACCCAAACGCCCCCTCCATCGCATGACCCGTCCAGCTCCATGGTTTAACCAGGAGCTGCGGGCCTTAAAGCTCGGAGGAGGCTAGAGAGCATCTGGAGGCAGGCCCCGACGGAAAATAATCTATCAGCCGTAAAGATCGCGTCATCCATCTATCTATCTAAGATCAAGGCCACAAGAAGATCTTACCTCGCTACCCGGATAAGCGAAGCACAAAATCATCAAGCCGAATTGTTCCGCATAGTGCGCGATCTATCCGGGGTTGGTCACAGTGAAAGGCCTCCCCCTAGTATTTCCTGTGACCAATTTGCGGCATTCTTTAAGACTAAAGTGGAGACCATCCGCCGGGACCTGAACCACCATTTACAAACAGTAGATCGAGCAGAGATGTCCAGTGCATCGCCTTGCCCGGCATTGCTTTCCAGCTTTCAACCAGTGACGCTGACAGATGTGGACAGAGCCCTTGATCGCTGTCGGGCCACCACCTCCTCCTTGGATCCTTGCCCGGCTTGGTTAATAAAAACAAAATATGAAGGAATGGGCCACAGTAATAATTAATGGGTCTCTCCTTGAGGGCAGGGTTCCCTCGGCCTTCAAGGAGACTCTCATTAGGCCCATTCGGAAAAACCTAATGTGGCGGCAGACCAAATTGACAATTATAGGCCTGTCGCCAATATTTCTTATATGAGCAAGGTCTTGGAGAGGGTGGTGGCAGATCAGCTTCAGGGTCTTCTGGATGACACAAATGCCCTCGATCCTTTTCAGTCGGGCTTCAGGCCGCGCCATAGTACGGAAACGGCATTGGTCGCCCTGCATGATGACCTTTTGAGGGAGTCTGACAGGGGCAAAACGTCCCTGTTGGTCCTCCTCGACCTCTCAGCGGCCTTTGATACCGTCGACCACGGTATCCTCCTGGGGAGGCTCTCCGAGTTGGGGATTGGAGGCACTGCTTTGCAGTGGTTCCGTTCCTTCTTGGAGGACCGCCCCAGCGAGTGCAGCTGGGTGAGATGACCTCCGCTCCTTGGTCTCTCAGTTGTGGGGTGCCACAGGGTGAATGCTCTTCAACATTTATATGAGGCCGCTGGGAGGGGTCATAAGGGGTTATGGAGCTTCGTGTCACCAATATGCGGATGACACCCAGCTCTATATCTCCTTTCCATCTTCTGCAGTGGATGCCATTCCGTCCTTTGAGCGCTGCCTGGCGGCCGTCTCGCATTGGATGGGGGCTAATAGGCTGAGGTTGAACCCGGGCAAGACGGAGATCCTCCGTGTGGGCCCCCCTGGTGTCTGCAGGTTGGGGAACTCCCTCACTTTTGGGGGGGTGACTCTCTCCGCGAAGGATGGGGTCCGCAGTTTGGGTGTCCTACTGGACCCGGCACTCACCATGGAAACCCAGGTGGCGTCAGTGGTCCGTTCTGCTCATTGCCAACTGCGGAGGATTGCCCAGCTGCGGGCCCTCCTTGACATCAGGGCGTTAACTACGCTGGTTCATGCACTTGTAATCTCGAGAATAGACTACTGTAGTGCTCTCTACGTGGGGCTGCCCTTGAGGTTAATGCGGAGATTGCAGCTAGTGCAGAATACAGCGGCCAGACTTCTAACGGGGCAAAGAAAGCACCAACATATTACCCCGTGTTGGCAGCCCTGCACTGGCTGCCGGTACGCTATTGACTTCAAGGTTTTGACGTTAACATACAAAGCCCTAAACGGTTTGGGACCTCAGTATCTGACAGAGCGGCTCCTCCCAAGAAGAACTGCCAGGATCACCCGTGCCAGCCAGGCAGGACACCTGGGAGTCCCAACACCCGAGGAGGCCCGGAAAGCTGTCACAAGGAGTAGGGCCTTCTCGGTGGTTGCTCCCACCATGGAACCATCTACCCCCTGAAATTCGGCTGGCACCCTCGCTTCAAATTTTTAAAAAACTATTGAAGACCTGGTTCTATAGAATGGCATTCCCTGATTCTTTAAACATTTAGTAAGGCACTATTTTTAAACCATTTTATCAAATCTCTTGCCATTTTTAGTTTCATTTTAGCTTCATTTTAGTTTTTGTTGTTGATTTATGTATATATTTTTATTTTGTACATTGTATTTTGGTTTTTAAAATGTATTCCTTTGTTTGTTGTTACATGTTGTAAACCGCCCAGAGTAGCCCTTGGTCTAGATGGGCGGTATAAAAGTCAAATAAATAAAATAAATAATAATAATAAATTATAATCATAGGTGATATAAATGCAAAAGTAGGAAACAAAGCAGAATCAAATGTTGGAAACTTTTGGCCTGGGTTCAAAATCAAAGCAGAAGGATAACTCAGAATTTGGTGAAGACAACAATGTATATATTGCAAATATATGCTTCAAGCAACTGAGCAGGTGACGGTACACAAGAACATCACCAGATGGCCAATTAAAAAATCAAATAGTGTATACTAGAATTGGAATCAGGAGATGGAGAAGCTATAGCCTCTCTGCCAAAACTAGATCAGGTGCTAACTGTGGTGCTACTGATAATGAACTGTTAATATCAAATTACATGCTTCTTACATTACTCCCCAATAACGCTTAAAGCACTCTCTGGACAGTTTACAATTTAATTATGCAGACTACACATTGCCCAGTTAGCAAGCTGTGTACTCAATTTACTGACCTCGGATGGAGGAAAGGCTGAGTGAACTTCAAGTGGGCTACCTGGGAATGAACCTGGGTCATGAGTAGTGCTTTGGTTGCAGTGTACAGCAATCTAACCACTGTGCCAGGAGGCTATGAATGTCAAAAACTGGAGAAGAACACTTAAAGAATTCTAGTACCAAAATATATTTAAACAACATTTTTGAGGAATTAAAGTCCTCATAAAGAACATATTTGTATTACTATATCCAGTTCACCATGATCCCGAAGAACTATTGATTGAAATCAGATATATTACTAGGGAAGAAAACAAAAATATAATTCCTGTAATGAAAAAGAAAGAAAAACTTGATGGATGACAGAAAAAAATACTTAAAAGTTCTAAGATAAGAAGCAAAAATAAAAGGTGACATAAATAGAGTCAGAACTCTGAATGCAGCTTTTCAGCAACTGACATGTAGAAGAACAGAGAAGTATTATAATGACCAGAGCAAAGGAATAAAAGTGAACAACAAAAGAGGAAAACAAGAGATATCTTCCAAAAGATCCAAGAAATCAAAGGGAAACTTAAGCCTACATTAGGAATGCTGAATGACCAATAGGGAAGCACACTGTCTGACCAGGAGAGAATAAAGAGAAGGAAGAAAGAGTATACTGAAGACCTAAAGGATGACAGATTGTTTTGAAGACGAATCCTCTGCTGAAAGAACCTACAGTTCTAAAAAGTGAGATGAAAACTGCTCTAAAACCACCTGGAAGAAATAATTAACAAGGGGTAGATGGGATACTGATAGAACTATTTCAAGTGAGAAAGGCTGAATCTGTCAAAATTCTACAAAAATATGCCAACAAATAAATATAAATATTGTATATACTCAAATATGTCAAGTTTTTCAGGCCTACTTTTGGGCTGAAAAAAGGGACCCTTGACTTATACTCGGGTGAATATGGTAGGGCGATTGGGGGAGAGAAGTGATGGGTTTTATAACCATTTTTTCTCTCCTGAAGCAAGCGCCAATGTCCCTGCCCCTTCTCCCCCCCCCATCGGAAGAAGAAGAATCAACCAAGAAGCTGGAAATTGTTTCCACTGTGTATGTCCAGGGCAAATGGTGTGCTTTTGTATGGTTGTATCTGAAGCCATGGATGACTCTTTTGGTTCCCAAGGAGGCATTAAAGCTAGAGTTCTGGATGTCCTCATTGGTTGAAAGCAACTGCCCACAGCTGGGATATGAGGAAGAGAAGAAAAGGAACTGGACTCTGAGATTGGTCCCGCTCAGGAGGCTTGCAGACTGGAAATCAGTGCATTCTTTAGTTCTCATTTCTCCAGGCCCTGAAATGAGGTTTAAACAAAGCACATGTTTTGTTGAAAGGTGTTGGCCAAAGCATTTCTTATTTACAGCAACCATGTGAATTAATGAGCTCCCAAAAAGGCCTATCATTAAAAGCGCTGCTCTTGAATAAACAGACTCAATAAAGGCCACATGTTCCTTTACTGAGTCAATATATCTAACATGAGGCCTTTCTCTTCCTCTGCTGCCTTCAGCTTTGCCAACATTATCTTCCTCTCCAGTGAGTCTTGTCTTCCTATGATGACTGGAGTCCTATTGGTATTCATGTAAGAGCTGTGTAACTCACATTGGCAAATTTTGATTTTGCAGTAGGGTACATGACCAGCCAAAAAGCTGGAACCGAATCAAGACAGAGTGATAATAACCTGCACCAAAACAAACACATCCAATAGGTCCTGAAAGTGCCCCCAAAAGGTGTGGGCATGCATTGATCAGGGGTGGGCTCAAGGTTCCCTCTAAGGCACCAGTGGTTTCCTGCAGTGCCAATCATAGCCAAACATTACATACAGAGGAGGCGCTGATGAATCTGCTGGGAAGATCTGTGGAGGATGCCACACAAGCTGGTCCTGAAAATTAGTTGACGTTGTTGGAAGAAGGCAAGATCCGGAGCAGGTTTCCATGTAGAATAATGGTGATAATGTGCATAAGAAGTAAAGTTGTCAGTGCCAGGCACAGGGATTGTTTTAAGAGCCATAAAGAGGGCAGTGGTGTGCCTTTGAATGCAAAGAGTATGACAATGCGATCGATGATTTAATAAGTTCTGTTGCCTAGGTAAAGGTAAAGGTTCCCCTGCACATGTGTGCTAGTTGTGTCTGACTCTAGGGGCGGTGCTCATCTCTGTATTCAAGCCGGAAGAGCCAGTGTTGTGCAAGTCCATGGCCATGTGGCTGGCATGGCTGCAAGAAAACCCTGTTTTTACCTTCCCGCCTTTTACGGGGGTACCTATTTATCTACTTGCATTTTACATGCTTTCGAACTGCTAGGTTGGCAGGAGCTGGGGTGAACAGCAGGAGCTCGCTCCACTGTGTGGCACCTGGGATTCGAACCGCCAAGCTGCTGACTTTGAAGTCAACAGTTTTCGGAGCCTTAGTCCACTGAGCCACCACGCCCCCTATTGCCTAACCAGTGACAAACAGTGGGGAACTAGCATCTTGCGGAATCTGGAGATTACAGTAACCCCCTGCCTATCGCAGGGGTAAGGGACCCACCCGACCCGCAATCATTGAAAATCCACAATATGCGGATTCAGGTCAGGTGGGGGACACAATTCAGCTGGGGGAGAGGTATAGGCGATCTTTAGAAAGGGCTCCCGGCTACGGAGCCAAGCACTTGGCTCCACGGCCGAGAGCCCTTTAAAGATTGCACGTCACTTGCCTGCACCTCCGATGGGGATGCAGGCGAGCAGCATGCGGTCTTTAAAAACGGCTCTGGGCCATGCAGCCAAAACCTTCCTCCCTTTCCCTCAAGCACATTCTGGGTACTGTGGGACCGCAATAGAGCGGGACTGCAGTACATGAACTGCGAAAGGGCGAGGGACCACTGTATAGGCCTGTTAATGCATCCTAAAATAACATTTGTCTTTTTTGTGGCCACATCACACTGTTGGCTCATATTCAGCTTGTGACATATGGCAATTCCAAGATCCTTCTCACTCCTAGTGTTGCTGAGCCAGGTATCTCCCATCTTGTAAATGTGTTTGGTTCCTTTTTCCTAGGTGTATTTATCCCTATTGCATTTCATTCTGTTGGTTTCGGGCTAGTGCTCCAGCCGATCTAGAACATTTTGAATTTTGTTTTTGTCTTCCTGGGTATCAGATGCTCCAACCAATTTTGTGTCATCCATAAATTAGATTAACATTCACTGCACCTCCTGATACAGGTCATTAATATAAATGTTGAATGTCCCTCCAAATTTGAGAAGGAGCCATTATTCATCAGCCTATGGGTGTGATTCTATAGTAGCCAACTGCGATAGAATCTAACAGTTCTGTCCATCCCACACCTAGTTACAGTACAGTAACCCCCACCACCAATCGCAGGGGTTAGGAACCCACCCCACCCACGATCCATAAAAATCCGCGATATGTGGAAGCAGGTGGGGGGCCTGGGGGCGGGTGGGGTGATCGCACGCCTGTCCCAAAAGCCTCGGAGGAGCGTGGGGGGGCGGCGCGGAGCGACCCAATCACCCCCGCCACCCCGCTCCCGCGCGACTGCGAGGCCCTCGGTAGGCGCCTGGGGCGGCTGCAGGGAGGGACACCGTCTGCCCCCCACCCCCCCGCACGGCTGCCAGGTCCTCCGTAGGCGCCCGGGGCGGCTGCCAGGCCCTCCATAGGCGCCCGGAGCAGCTGCGGGGAGGGACGCCGTCCCTCCCCACCCCCACCCCCACCCCGCGGCTCTGAGGCCTTTCAGGCTTCTCGGAGCTGTGGGGGACGCACGGAGCCACCAAATCCCCCCACACGGTGCAGGTACTGTGATCCCGCGGTGTAGCGGGACAGCAGTACCTGAACCGCAAAATGGCGGGGGGGGTACTGTAGTCTGCTAATCAGAATATAATGGGACACTTGGGCATAAGCTTTATGCGATATCTACAGCATTCCCTCTGCTTGTCAGAGTGGCTACCCAGTCAAAAATGAGATCAGATGAGTCGGGCAGGAATTGTGAAAAATTGTTTCCAGCCTGTGGCCCCCTTCAAAGGTGCTAAGGCCATCCCGGGAGAATAACTGCCCAGATGCATCATTCTTTAGATACACATTTGACATTTCCCCTTATCTTTTCAATCTGTTAGACTCTAAAGACTTACATAGTTATTGCCTTAAGTAAATAAGAAGAGCTCTGTTAGGTCAGACCAAAGGTCCATCAAGTCAACTATCTAATTTCTCACAGTAGCCAGCCAGACCAGAATGTTACTTTTAACTGCACATGTCATCCTGCATCCTGCACCCAACATGCAAAGCAAAAGGATCCACTTTGGATGCTTTTGTGATTTTCTTGTCTTGCAGATTGTATCATTTTTCCTTCCAGTTTGTCTTCTCTTAATCTCACGGCTAGAGATGGGGAAGTGGCCAAGAAGGAATTTACACAACCAAAAACACCTACTCGTGTGCTAGACAATTTCTGAGAGATTAGCCCAAAAACATGACCAAAGGCTGTGTATACTGTGTACATAACAAAGTTAGGATGATAGAGCAAGTTATGCAATGAAATGAGTCAAACAAAGAATGGAAGAAGTTGCACCAAATGAAGAACTTTGCAGCAATATGTGGCTGAGGATTATACCTAGGATGAAGTTTCCCAGTCTCCCAATTTGCATTTCTAGTTTTGGCTTTAGCTGCAGTTTGATTTTAATATATACAGGTAGGATCTAAAATTAATTAATACATAAATAAATATATACATATATACTAGAAGGTTTAGTATTAAATTTTCCTCCATGTAATTTTTTGGGTTATAAGTGTTGCTTTGGGATCTTTAAATTCCTGATTCCCTTGCTTGATGATTGGCACTGATTTTCTTCAGGAACCTTTCTTTGGTAAGGAATTTCACCAAAAGGCAGAATAACACATTACAGTCTACAGCCTTATTCCATAGAATAGAATTGGGAGGGAGCTATAAGACCATCGAGCCCAATCTGGTCAATGCAGGAACCCAAATCAATGCAGATCTGGCAAATGGTTGTCTAATTTTCAGATCCTGGCCATCCTCTGTATGACCACCTTTCAAATATTTGAAAAGTGTTGTCAAAAATCCCCCAAGTCTTATTTTCTCAAGGCGGAACATGCTCAGTTCTTTCAGATTTTCTTTATGGGGCTTGGTTTCTAGTTCCTTGATAATCCTTGTCACCTTTTTGAATTAAATCTATTACTCTTTAATGTGCAACAATTACTTTCATTTTGTTATGCATTGTCTATAGCCATTCTCAAACAAATTGAAAATTTGAGACAGAGCTTCCCCCTCCCCAGAAGTGACTGATTAATTTTACAGAGCAACTCTGGTTTTGCATAATTTTTCTGTTTTATATTTTTGTCTTTTTATAATGCTTTTTACCAGCTTAACAAGAAATGGCATTAAGAGGCTTGTTATTGCATTGATCTGACCATCCCTTTTAAGTCTGATGTTCACTTGATTTATTCTGCTTTTCCAACTCAAGCATTCAAACAAACCATCAACATGTTCCTTACCTGCAGCAGCAAAAATGAATACCAGGTGTACGGTGAACACTGAAAGAGGCCACCTCCGGGGACCCACAGCCATCGTGGAGAGCTGGATTCTTCTGAGCTATAATGGATTGCAAAATTCAGTGTGGAGGAATGGAAGCTTGAATTTAGGTCCAGCTTCTTGGTTGACTTTCCCCCCCTTGGTTAATGATCCACAGGCACTGAAGCATTTGGAAGGGGGGGATTAGGACACTTCTCTTTCTCGCAGATGTTGTTTGTGGACAATGGATGGACCCGATCCTGGGAATGAGCTGCTGGGAGGAATTTAAAGGGCTGTTTTCTGGTGAAAGGGATATTGTAATGGTGAGTTTCAATAAATGCATTGTTTGCACTGCTGGACAAACATTGATGAATCAAAGCTTCACAACCATCTGGCAAAGAGGCCGTACACGGGTTACTATTTCTTTTTCAAAGATCATTGGAACAATGTGGCTGACTGGTAATGACCTGAGATCACGGGCACAGGCCAGCGAACAAGAGGATGTCATTGTCCCAAGGTCTGTTTTCTTCCTACGGAACAATTAAACAAACTGATGCTCTAAAGTCACCCCCCCTTTTTTTTTTGTTTGGCTTGATTGAGACTGATTCCAGATGGGATCTTCATTTTCTGTTTTTCCTTCTATTTGTTGTTGAATATCGATTTCCAGCCCACCGTCCACAGTGTGAAAGCAACGATTGTTCCTTGTGTGATGGTTCCTCTCTGTACCCCAAATCCCTTCTCAATTCACGTAATAAAGAAGTTGTATGTTCTTCAAACAGTTGTGGGTTATTTGCTTCTTCCAAAAATATTGAAGCGTTTACTCTTGTTGCATCAACTGGTAATGGTTCAAATAGGGTAAAGAAACAGTTTGTAACACATTCAACTGGGGTGGTAACTGCTAAAGCTTCCAAACAGACACTTAAATCTGGGACTGACCCAGTCCATATAGTTTTAGTCAATTCTGGATTATTTCAGTTTTCCTCTCACCGTGGAGTTGATTCTTCTCTCTGTTCCACCCAAGGCTCATTGAAAGGGTTGGGAGTCCACATCCTGGACACCCCTTTCTTTCATTCCTCCTGTTCAACTCTGGCTGCATACCCCTTCCTATGGTGATATTTTTATTTCTCCTCTCCCATTTTACCCTTTCTTGTAGACTCTCTTCTTGCCCCATCTTTCCCCTTTCTTCTCTTCTCTTCCTTTTGTATTCCCAGGCTTCTCTCTTGCCCCAATTGGAGCAACCCTCACAATGAGTTCTATGCCTCCAACTCTCTGCCTCCTCTCTCAGCATCATCATCTTTTCCCATTTTTGTGCGTCAGGGTTCTGCATCCAGACCCATTCCCAAATAAGGAGGTAAGATCATTCTATCCCTCTTTATATAGCCATGTCCCACCTCAGTCACCTGTTCCTTTCCCTTTCCTACCTTTTCCTTCTCACCAATCCCTGACTTTTCCTCCCCTTCCCTATCCCTTCCTTCCCTTTCCTTTTGTAACTTAGCCTGTCTTTCTCCCCTTTCTTCTTCTCTCTCTCTCTCTCTCTCTATTTCTGTGCAACTCCAACCACAGAGTGTAATTGTCCTTGGAATGGGCTGACGGCACTCCAGCCGGAGGTAGCTCCTTCTTGCCCACTGCTCCACACCTTGCTTATGCTATATCTATATCAAAAGGGGCAGGAGAGTTGACAGGGTTTATTTAAACTTTGACTTTACTTGTTTTTACTCATTGGCTGCTTTTACACGACCTCCAAAATCCGCAGCAAACTTTGATCTGGATCACACACACACCCTGGAGTGGTCACATGGTTGATGTCGCGTTTCGGGTGTTCCCACAGTCACATTTTGAAAATCCGCAACCATTCTGATCCCACAACTGAGAACTGGAGCAAAGACACCATAATGGGGGCGAAAAGGTTTTGGTGCGGGTTTTCAATGTTCTCACAGAAAAGAGTATAGATTTAAAATCTGCATCGGAACAGCGACAAGGATTTTACCACCTTGAGACCAGGTACTTGTAAAATGTGCTGGGTCATGCTTAAGTGGGTGTGATTGCACTTTATTTTTTTTAAGTCTGCTGCTCATGGGAAAACGATTTTATGCTCCACATCTGCAAGCACTTTGCATTGGATTTTAGTGGTCGTTTGAAAGCAGCCTTGTTGCTCCCACCAGTTTCATGCCTCTCCATTGTATGAACACCGGTGAATGTTCATGTGCATGTATCTTTTACAGATCACCAGATATATTTCAATATTACTTCAGTATTGCAAAGTGGAGTCAAACACTTTATTCCTTGCACTTAAATTATACTCAGAGTCAGAGCTCTTTATTGCAACAAACAAAAACATACATGAGGTAACCAAATGCTAAGTGGCGAGAAATAGGATAAGCCAATGGACTACAATCTTGTTCTAACAATTCCTGGCATAAGCTAAATCAACCTTTGTTATATGGTGGTCCCCCGCCCTTTCGCGGTTCATATACTGCAGTCATGCTATATCGCGGGACCGCAGTACCCCAAAAGGGTTTGAGGGAGGGGGAAGATTTGGGGACTTTTTAAACCTTCCCCTCTTTCCCCAAGCCCCGGACTCCAGCTGATTGGCACTGGGGTGGGAAAACAAAAGGGTTTTCTCCCCCACCCCAGCGCCAGTCAGCTGGAGCCCAGGGCTTGCCTCCTTGGAGGTATCGTGCGCCGCTCCCCCACACCCCCTGGGGATGCTGGTGAGTGGTGCACAATGTTAAAAGGGCTTTTGGCCATGGGGCCGCAGTCCATTGCCATTGGCAATATAGGCTTGGAATTCTGGGAGTTGTGGCCCAAACTTTGGACATGCCTGTTCTAACACTTCATCCATTAATCTCTGTATGGTCACCCCTGCCCCATGTAACCCGAAGGGCATAAATTTAAAATGGAATAATCCCTGTGGTGTTCCAAACACAGTCTTTTCCTTTGTAATTTGTAATTGTTCTTGTTACATTGCTGTGTATTTTATTTATAGTTGTATTTTAGTGTTGTGTTAATTTTTTTTCTTCTTTCCCTTTTCACCCTCCATCATGCAGGCAGGGACCGCCATACCTGTCGTGTTGGGCCGTGGTCGGTACGCTAGGGGCTGGGGGGTTAGTCGGCTAAGAAGAACCCGGGCCAGACATCTCGCGCCTGTCCCCCGTTCTGACCCTCCAGCTCACTGTCACGTGCCTCGGAGCCACTCCGCCAGCGCCTCCGATCTTTCTTGCCTTCTGATGAACGCCAGGTCGGTCCATAATAAGATCCCCATCATTCATGACACCATCGTTGATGGGAGGGCCGACCTGGCGTGCATTACCGAGACCTGGGTGGGCGCAGAGGGGGGGGCTTCGCTCGCCCAGCTGTGCCCGCCTGGGTTTCTGGTGCAGGGGGCAGGAAGGGCGGAGGGTCGTAAGGGGGTGGTGTGGCCATCGTGTACAGGGATACTATTCAAATCAGCAGGGCCTCAACGTTGGTGATCCCAGGGTTGGAATGTGTTCATCTGTTGGTTGGGCAGCGGGACAGGTTTGGCATTGTGTTCGGTTACCGTGCTCCCCGCAACCCAGCACAATCCCTACCAGAGCTCACCGAGTTCATCGCCACTGCCCTGTTGAGAACCCCCCGCCTTTTGGTGGTGGGTGATCTCAACGTGCACGCTGGCGGTGACCTGTCTGGTGCTGCTCTGGAATTCATGCAGTCCATGGCCTCCATGAACCTGGCCCAGCATGTTTTATGCCCAACACACAGATCTGGACACACCCTGGATCTGGTATTTTCCTCCGCGTCTGAGGATTCGTGTCTGAGGGTGTGGGACCTTGTTCCCACCCCCGTGTCATGGTCAGACCACCACCTGCTGTCCTTCTCTGTATCGATCGCCGCCCCACCCCGCGGGGACCTCCGGCCCACTGTTTGGGCCCGCCCCCGTAGACTCCTTGACCCTGATCGGTTTCGGGAAGTCCTCGGGGAGCCTCCTGGCGGACTGGCTGACGATCTGGTAGACTCCATGGTGGATCAATGGTTTGATGAAACATCCCGGGCTGTCGACCAGATCGCCCCTAGGCGCCTCATCCGCTGTAGAGCTCGTTCCTCGCCGTGGTTCACGGAAGAGCTTCGGCGATGAAGCATGAACGGAGGAGGCTGGAGCGCAGCTGGAGGAAGAACCGACGGCTATTAAGAAGGCTGCAGTCATCGCACAGTCCAGGCGCTATGTTCATGCGATCAGGGCTGCTAGAAGATCTTATTGCACCCTGAGAATTAGTGAGGCCTCGAACCACCAAGCGGAATTGTTCCGTGTGGTTTGACCTCACTAATCCTGGACTGACTAGGCCTCCTCCTACTGATTTCAGTAGTGAGAACTTTGCAGCCTTTTTTTCGATCGAAAATAGAGGCCATCCGTTCCGGTTTGAATCCTGTTGCCATAGCCCACTCTCGGCATCCCCGCGGCTGTGCCCCTCGGTCTCCTCGCATGGTTGAGTTTGGGCCTGTCACCTCCCTTGAGGCCTCCAGGGCTATTGCCCATTGCCGGCCCGCGTCCACCCCCTTCGACCCTTGCCCCTCATGGCTCATGAAAGCAGTTGCCACGAACATCTCAGGGTGGGCTTCGATCATCGCCACGGCCTCCTTCAGGGAAGGGATTTTCCCTTCCCGTCTGAAGGAGACCGTGGTAAAGCCCATCCTGAAGAAACCGAGCTTAGCGCCGGGCGAATTATCCAACTTTCGCCCGATCGCTAACGCCCTTTTATGGGCAAGGTGATCGAGAGGGTGGCCGCGATCCGGCTTCAATCCTATCTGGAGGCCGAGCATGCCCTGGATCCGTTCCAGTCTGGGTTCAGGCCTGGTCGGGGGACCGAGACAGTCTTGGTCGCTCTGCAAGATGACCTCATCCGGAGGGCCGACGGGGGGTGCTCCTCCCTGTTGGTCCTCCTGGATTTGTCAGCGGCCTTTGATACCGTCGACCACGGTATCCTGCTGGATCCTCTCCGAGGTTGGGATCGGAGGCACTGTTCACAGTTGGTTCCGGTCCTTCCTCGGGGACCGCCCCAGCAGGTTCAGCATGGGGCGAGATGTCGGCCCTTGGATACTCCCTTGCGGGGTTCCACAGGGGGTCGTCTCTCTCTCCCATGCTGTTCAATATTTACATCAGGCCGCTGGCTGAGGTCATTAGGAGGCATGGAGTCTGCTGCCATCAGTACGCTGATGACACGCAGCTCTATGTCTCCTTTTCTACCGCTGCAGATGAGGCTGTCCGGACCCTCGATCAGTGTCTGGGCGCAGTCATGGAATGGACCAGGGCTAACAGGCTCAAACTCAACCCCGATAAGACCGAGGTCATGTTCTTTGGGGCTTCCTCATCCAGCTACGGTGGCCCGTATCCCACCTTGGAGGGTGTTTCCCTCAGGCCATCGGACTGTGTCCGAAATCTGGGCGTAGTCCTGAACCCGGCGCTCACCCTAGAAGCCCAGGTGTCCGCCGTGTCCAGGGCTGCCTTTTTCCATCTTCGACCCCAGATTCGTCCGTACCTGGATGAGGACTCCCTCAGAACTGTGGTCCAGGCGCTGGTGATCTCTAGACTGGACTATTGCAACGCGCTCTACATGGGGTTGCCCTTGACTCTCATTCGGCGCTTGCAGCGGGTCCAAAATGCGGCAGCCAAACTGGTGGCTGGTGTGCGTCGATTTGAGCACATCACCCCAGTCTTGGCTCGTCTGCACTGGTTGCCCGTTGCAGCCCGAATTAGATTCAAGGTCCTGGTTTTGGTTTACAAAACCCTCCATGGCCTAGGACCTGGCTACCTGACGGAGCGGATCGACCAGCGGTCAACTTCGGCCCGTCCAACCAGGTTGTCGCGGGCGCACATGCTGCGTGTGGCCACGCCTAGGGAGGCTCGGAGAACTTCCACCCGCACCCGAGCCTTCTCTGTGGCTGGCCCAACCCTATGGAATCACCTACCAGCAGAAGTGCGCCTTGCAGAGTCCCTGCCTGCCTTCCGGAAGGCGCTGAAAACCCTTCTCTTCCGGGAGGCGTTTGGGTGACACCTTTTTTTTTTTTTTTGGTCACGCCATCTGCTGCAGCCGTTTTGTTTTATTGCTTATTTCAGTTGTTGTTTTAATTTGTTGTCTGTACATTTATTGTAAACCGCCCGGAGTTCCTTTCAGGAAGACGGGCGGTATATAAGCTGTATAAATAAATAAATATAAATAAATAAATATAACACTCCAGCTTCTCCTAATCCAGGCCTGCCCAAAGTCCGGCCCGGGGGCCAAATCTGGCCCGTCAGGCCATTCTGAGTGGCCCACGGCTGGCTGGCCCGCCCCTCCCTACCCCTCCTTTGCCCCATGTTTTTTTTTTAAAAAATCTTCTGCCAACACTGACACCGCTGGGAAGCTTGGGCGGATGGGCGGACTGGCAGTCTGCCACCACCGGCACCGCAGGGGAAATGTGTGGTGGGCAGGCCAGTGAGCCTCTGCCACTGCCAAGGACCTTTGGGGTGGGCTGGCGAGCGAGACGTCACCACCGCTGGGGAGCTTGGGGGGTGCAAGGTCGCACAGATCACCTCTTCCAAGGAGCGACCTGTGGTCACTGCTCCCTGTGCTTCCTTTGGTCCCCACCTTCCTTCTTTCCTCCCTCTATTGGTCCCCACCTTTCTTCCTTCCTCCCTCCCTCCCTTGTTCCACACCTCCCTCCCTCCCTCCCTTGTTCCCCACCTCCCTTCCTTCCTGTCTTGGTTTCTACCTCCCTCCCTCCCTCCCTTGGTCCCCGCCTTCCTTCCTGCGGGTGGGGTTGCAAGGGGTCAGTGGGTGGGGCTTATGGGTAAGTGGGTGGAGCTTGCAGTGGGGTGGCAGGGTCGGGGAGCAACCGGCCCCTGACACATTCTCAGCCACCAAATCTGGCCCTCCTTACAAAAAGTTTGGGCACCCCTGTCCTAATCTATCTAACAATTTCTGTATCCTAGGCATTGGATAAGCATCAAATTTGGAAACTTTGTTTATTTTCTGAAAATCAATACAAAATCAGACACTACCATCAGGCTTAGGCACCACCACTGGATGACTTTGCCAGGGACTATTCGAAGGCTCAATAATATCCAATTTTAATATCTTGTCTACCTCCTCTTTAATAACTGGTATGATATGTCTAGGCCAAGCCCTTCCTTAATCTCTAATTGCAATGGTTTCATTTGTCTCAACTTCATGTTATGCCCATTTAGTTATCCACAGTTGTTTGGAAAATACATCCTCATATTCTTTCTCCAAATTCCTAACATCTTCCAATTGTTGATCTGATAAGTTTTGACATATTTCAACATTTCATTTTTCTTCCATTATTTCAGGTCCTAAGTAATCTTCTACTCCTGCCCACAAAGCTTCTCTTTCTTTCCATTCCTTTAATAAATGTATGTGATATATACCTCTTTTCTTATTTTATCTGGCATTTCAATTTCATAATCTACCTCATTAATTTTCTTAATAATTTTATAAGGACTTTGCCATTTTTGCAAATAATTTAGAACTTTCTAAAGGAAGAAGTAACAATAGTACATTTTGCACTTCTTCAAATTGTCATTTCCTAACCTTTTTTTCATATCTTCTCTTATGCATTTTGTTTATTTTTCAATTTATATCTTGCTACTTCTGCTATTGTATTTAAATGGTCTTGCATTTCTAAAATATGTTTTATATCTGAGACTCATCTGTTCCACTTTCCCATTTTTCTTTTACTAAGTCTAGAATACCTCTAGGATTCCTTCCATATAATAACTCGAAAGGGGAATATCTTGTGGAAGATTGAGGTACTTTCCTTATTGCAAACTCCCCCCTCCCTGCCAACAGACGGACAGATGGAAGGAAGTCTCTGGGACCCCCACTGGCCGGACAGTTGTCTGGACCGACCCACTGATCACCACCACCACCACCCCCAGGAGGGATGCCAGTGCAGGATAGACAAGCAGCTGCTTCGACAACGGTTGAGTCTGTGGGCCTTGCTACCTGAGAAGATGTTTCTCACAAACCTCTCTCCTTCGGTGGCCCTTCAAAGAAAATTGGAGCCCTCTTCCCATCCCAGGGGCAGCTGGTACCCCATCTCTTCCTCCGAGCCCTTAGGAGACCTTGCCAGAGTAACAGTCAGCACCGAGGTCCAGAGGATCACCAGAAACCTGCCAAGCGAAGAGGCCTTGCTCGGCAGAAGCCATGCCCATGGGCACCTTCTGCAGGAGGGGTCAAAGGCCAGGGGCCGCAAACCCAGAGAAGGCCTACAAACATTGCAAGGGCGTATGGCAGACTCAAATGGCATGGAGGTGGAAGAAGACTCCAAGTATGACAGCGACAACTCTGTGGACAGAGAAATAGAGGAAGCCATCCAAGAGTACCTGAGAGGCAATGGCCTGGATGGGCAGTCACTGGCAGACAGAGAAGCAAACGAGAAGCTGATCCAAGAGGAACGCTCCGCCCACGATCCCACCTGCAGCACATTTCACGCAGATGTTGGTGCAGCTGGGATACAGCAGGAGCGTGCTTCAGAGGACCGCAAAAGTGAAGGTGTCAAGTGGCCTCTCTCTCATTCCAGCCTGAGCAGCACCAATTACTTTGGACAAAGTGCACCAGCTGAGACTGAGGAGTTCTTAAGTGAGAGGAAGGAGCAAGCGAGGAAGAGGAGGAGGCGGGCAAGGAGGGTCACAGGGAGGGATAATCCGTTGGATGGGAAAGAGGCCTGAGACACACCAGCCCTCTGAAGCCAAAAGGAAGAAACACACCAAGAGAACCAAAGGACAGAGCACCCAGCACTCTTCTCAAGACAGAACCCTGAACTACAAGGCCCCCGAGGTTCCGAATGTTGGGAGTCACGATCCAGTGAGGCACTCGCAGACTTCAGAACAACAAACTGGGCACCGTCTGGGAGGCCCCTGGCTGGCCCTTCCCTCAGACGGAGCCGAGGAGTCGAAAAAAGGCAACAGCCAAGGGAAGCCAGAGTTGGAAATCAAACCCCGTCTGATTTGAGCAGTGATGACGGCATAGAAGAAGCTATTCAGCAGTACCAGCTGGAGAAGATCAGGAGAGCAGCCGTCACCGAAAGGGAGCGGCGCCCTTCTGGTCAAAACAGAGAGCGCCAAGTAGGCGGGGCAGAAGAGATCTCTGTGAGCCCAGCAGTCCCCTCAGCAGAAAGTGCCTTGCCACCCAGTGGGAGGGAACCTCAAAGGGTGAAGAGAAAATGAGCCAGAGGGCCAAGAGGTGTCAAGAGCTGCAAAAAGGCAGAAGTTGGGCCCCTCCAGGAAACAGCACAGTCACATCCCAGGCATGTAGAAAGGCAGGCCCCTCTGCTGAGATGGTGTGTGCAGAAGCCATCCTGGACATTTCTAAGGCCATCCTTCCTCCTCCCACAGGAAGTGACCAGAGACCCTTCAGGACAGACCCTGCCTTTGGTCCCCAGGCCTCTCAGCAGGAGAGGGACGCCAATATAGTGGACAGCGACAACAGCATTGACCAAGAGATACGAGCCTGTTTGGCCATCCAGGCACAGACAGAGCACTCAGCCGTGGAACCCAGGGAGGCCTCGTGCTCTACCCAGGACCCTCTGACCTCCAGTCAACTCCATAAGCAGGCCTGAAGCCTCAAACGAATGTCGCCCAAACCATTAAAACTGCCCCTGAGTCATAAAAGGAGACGTAAAGGAGAAAGCTGGCTGTCCACACCCAGCCCAGATGGACAACCGAGACAGGCAGAAACAGCCTGGAGCTGCATGGATGATGCCCATTCAGAAATCTTGGCCTCCCAGCCATGGAATAAGAGCACAGCTCCAGGAGCATCTTGATACCAAGAAGACCCTGAAGCCACAGCCAGATCCATCGATGTTGCAAATCCTTTCTCTTGGGGGCAGCTTGGCGCCAGGAACCGTGCGAAAAAGACAACACGTAACCTGCAGAAATACGGGCCAGGTGACGAAAGCAGCTCTCTGGACAGTGACAAGGATCTGGACACAATGTCAAAGACCTATTGAGGTCTAAGCGGAAACAGAAGGAAAAAAATGAAGACCAAAGAATTCAGTGGATGAAACAAGTCCGATTTGGTGCTATGGAAAAAATGCCCAATCCTTGAGGATAAAGGAGGCGCCTGCCATTCCGAAGCTCCCTGCTTGCTCAAAGGTTGCCCTGTGGGTCCTGGAAGAGACCTGAATGGGGGAAGTGCAACGAAGCAGCCTCAGAGCATGGCTGAGCGGAAGCTGAAAGATGACAAGGCCGTACCAGTGGCCTATGAGCTTGATGACATGGTGAAACCCTCTTCTCCACCCAAAATTTCTCAAAATATCCCCAAAGCTCTTGGGCTGCCAGATCCTTTCCCGACGACAGCAGCTCAGACGATAGCGACGACAGCATAGAACAAGGAATCCAGAGCTTTTTTGCCGAAAAGGCTAAAGGCTTCGCGTCTTCCACGGAGACATCTGGGGCCCACGCCATCCCTGAGACCCAAGAAGCTGATAAACTCTGGACCTTCCAAATGAAAGCTAGATGCCAGGTGTGGAAGGGGCAGGATGGGGCCCTGTCACAACAGAAGGGAAGCATGAAAAAGGGAAGCCTAACCCTAACCCTTTTCCCTAGTCGATCACCCCTTTGATAGGATAGCCCTTGATATTGTGGGACCATTAACTAAATCGGCTGGGGGCCACCAATTCATACTAGTCATTATCACTTACGCCACCTGCTACCCAGAGGCCATCCTTTTGCGCACCCCCACTGCTATAGTGTTAGCAAAAGAGTTAATTGCTGTATTCTCAAGGGTGGGGTTCCCTAAAGAAGCCCTTACGGATCAGGGCTGAAATTTTATGAGCGAGACCCTCCACCAGATGTGGCAGCTGTTGAAAGTCTGGCCTTTAAAGACCAGCATTTACCATCCCCAAGCTAATGGCCTGGTGGAGCGGTTTAATAGGACCCTGAAGGGGATGTTGAGGAAGCTCATGGCACATAGGCCCGGGCAATGGCACCTGATGCTACCACCCCTTCTGTTTGCAATGAGGGAGATACCTCAGGCCTCTACCGGGTTTTCCTTTGAGCTCATATATGGGAAACAGCCTAGAGGGATACTGGATCTAGTAAGGGAACGGTGGGAAGAGGGGCAGGATTCGTCCCAAAGCTTAGTTCAACAAATAATAGAGATGAGAGAGCATATTAGAGAGACTTGCTCCCTGGCCAAGGAAGCCTTAGGGAGGGCACAGGAGGCCCAAAAGAGGAGGTACGGCCGGAGGGTCCAGTTGAGGCGAATCGAACCTGGGAAAAGAGTGCTGGTGTTGCTCCCCACCAAAGGATCTAAGCTGGTGACCCAGTGGCAGGGGCCTTATAAGGTGAAAAGAAGGGTTAACAATGTGGACTATGAGATACAGACCCCAGACAGAAGGAAGAAGCTAAAAGGTTCACATGTTAACCTCCTGAAAGAATGGGTTGAGAGGGAAGTATTGTGGGGAGAGCAAGAAGAAGGGGAACTTGGCCCGGAGGCAAGCTAGATATCCTGGGGGAGGGAAGGACAGGTAGCCACAGGGGAACAATTAGACCCCATTCAGAGAACCCAGGTAAGGGAACTAGAACATCAGTTTTGGGAGGTTTTCTTGGAACGACCGGGGAAGACTTCATTAATTCAACATGAAATACCCACCTCACCTGGGGTGGTGGTTAGAACTAAAGGCAGGAGCTGGCCTCACCTTGCGATTCCAGCGTTTAACAAAGAGGTGGAGGAGATGTTGAAGTTGGGGGTGATAAAACCGTCATATAGTCCTTGGCGCAGCTACCCAGTTATAGTACTGAAACCTGATGGGTCCCTACGGTTCTGCATAGACTTCAGGCAACTTAACTCTTTGTCTCTAAATTTGACGCATACCCCATGCCCAAGGTAGGAGACCTTATGGACAGAGTGAGTGAGGCTCAATTCCTCAGTACTATTGATTTGACCAAGGGGTACTGGCAGATCCCCGTAAGGGAACAGGTGTCAAGGAACCGTCTGGGTCCTTCTCCCAACAGGTTTCCTAAGATCACCTTTGGGGTTAGTAAAATTACTTAAACCGACTGTGTACTTTTAAAATACACCAGCCAACTGCCACCATTAAACCAATACACTGGACTTAGCTCTTCCACCCCTGGGCAAAAACCAAACCAGTTGTAAAAATATTATTTTTATTTAAAAATAGGTAGTTAAAGAATTATTGAAAAACAAGTCAATTGAAAATACAGTTAATAGTCAGATCATGGCAATCAGTAAAATAAAGAAACTATCTCACTAATTCTAAGTTACACTATCCATTGTGGCCCTATCTATGCCTAGCATATTCTATCCAAACTTATGCAAGCATATTCAAGACAAAAAGCACACAGACCAATTCTTATTGTCTACTTAAAAGCATTTTCTTTCTCAGCAATCACCCCCCCTCCTTTGTCCATCATTCAAACTTATTGTCCAATCATTGGGCTACTTTTAATGATAGTTCATGTTCCCATGCGATCATCTCACAGCGATTCCTTAATTAAAAGTTGGCACTGATGTTATGGCTTCAATCTTCGTGGATGGTACAACAAAGCTCCATCTTCCTTGTTCCCAGGAGATAAGACACCTGCGAATACTGCCTGTACAAATCATAGCAAAACATTCTCACACAGACACAGAAACTACTTCTTGCTGACTTCTGGTATTCTAGCCTGAATGAAAAGACATATTCTGACCATATAGACTCCATCTTTAATCCTTTCTTCTTTCCCTTACACGCCCCCCTTTTATGAGCCTAAAAATCCTAAATAAGCAATTTAGCATTTTTAGCAAAACAAAACTACTAAGCTAACTAATCAAATAGCAGCAAAATACTGGAATGAGGTATACAGTGTATAATATTATCTTATGAAAAGATAAGAGGTATATGACTACATAGCAGCAATATCATGGATTATATGACTCTTGTTGAAGCAGGTTAAGGCATGTCTACTGTAAGAAATAAAGAAAGAAAACATTGTTAGTAAAATCAGAAACAACATAACATATGGCAAAGCCTAGACCATTCAGTCTAGTAGTTCTTCTTCCATGACCTCTTCAGGAGAGAGGTCAACGCCATAATGAACTCTGGAAAGGCTGTCAGCCACCTGATTCAGCTTCCCAGGTATGTGGGCGGCCTCATACTGGAAATCTTGTAAGGCCAAGCTCCATCTCAACAGGCGTTGATTAGTGGACTTCATTCTGGATAGCCACTTCAGTGCTTGATGATCTGTTTGCAAAAGAAAACTACGACCCCACAAGTAAGGTCTTAACTTGTTAAAAGCCCAAACAATGGCAAGGCATTCCTTCTCTGGAACAGAGTAGGCTCTCTCACGTTGCAGGAGCTTTTTGCTGAAAAAAGAAACAGGGTGAAGCATACCATCGTCATGTTCTTGTAACAAAACTGCTCCAATGCCGAATTCAGAAGCATCTGTCTGCAAAACAAAAGGCTTTTGAAAGTTAGGAGAAATCAGAATAGGTGCATCAATCAATCTGGCTTTAAGCTCATCAAAGGCAAGTTGACATTCCTGTGTCCATTTAATTTTGATTGGCATACGTTTCCTTGTCAACTCAGTCAAAGGTGTAGCAATTTGACTGAAGTGTGGAATAAACTTTCTGTAATAACCAACAAGGCCTAAAAATGATTGAATTTGCTTCTTATTTTGAGGGATTGGCCAATTCATGACACTTTCCACTTTAGCTTGTAATGGCTCAATAAAACCACTGCCCACTAGATGGCCTAAGTAAACCACTTTTCCCTTCATCCATTGGCACTTGGAAGCTTTGATTGTAAGTCCAGCATCACTGAGCCTTTGAAACACAGCATCTAAATGAGACAGATGTTCTTCCAAGGAATCAGAAAAAATGATGATGTCATCTAAGTATGCATGGGCAAAAGGTAAACCTTGTAATACAATGTCCATGAGCCTCTGAAACGCACTGGCTGCGGACGATAAGCCGAAAGGCAACCTCCGGAACTCGTACACGCCTTTATGAGTTATGAACGCGCTTTTTTCACGTGTCAAGGGGTCAAGTTCGATCTGCCAATATCCAGAGGACAGATCTAGTGTTGATAAGAATTTATGGCTGGCGATCTTCTCAATGAGATCCTCAGCCCTAGGCATGGGATATGGATCCAGAGCTGTTAACTGATTCAACTTCCTGTAATCCACACAAAACCTAACCTTAGGTTGGATCTGACCATCAGGTGTTTTCTTAGGTACAATGACCACAGGGCTTGCCCATAAAGAATTACTAGGTTGAATGATACCCATGTCTAGCATCTCTTGAAGTTCATCCTCAATTTGCTTAGCATGTTCCCCAATGACTCTGTAAGGAGGTGATCTGATAGGGGGTGCATCTCCAGTATCAATTTTGTGCTGAACAAGTGGAGTGCACCCAGGCTTGGTTGTAAAAATGTGCGCATACTTCTCTAGAACACTGAAAAGAGCTTGCTGGTCACACTCAGGAGTATCATACTCAAAACAAATTTCACTTAGGTCACCACCTTCCTTGAATTCCTCCAACAAATCCAAACCATCTTCCAGATTTCTGGAGGATGTTGCTCTGCAAAGCAGCATTTGAGACTGTCTACGGACATAAGGCTTTAAACTGTTCACATGATACAAACGAGGTTTCTTTTCTTGTGATGACATCCTCACAACATAATTAACAGGCCCCAATTTTTGTTCAACCACTCCTGGTCCCAACCAATGAACTTGCAATTTGTTATGCTTGATGGGATCAAGAACCAGCACAGAATCTCCCACTTGAAATTCTCTATGGCGTGACTTAAGGTCATGATAGTATTTTTGAGTTTGTTGAGCCTTTTGCAAATGTTCAGTGGCCAAATCTCTGATTGCTTTGAGCTTAAGTTGTAAATCATAAACATACTGAGCAACAGGCATAGAACTCTCTTGTACTGCTCCCTCCCATTGGGCTTTGAGAAGCTCCAAGGGTCCCCTCAGGGATTTCCCATAAATGATTTCTGCAGGACTGAACCCTCCTAGGCTGTCATGTGGAGAAGTTCTATAGGCATAGAGAATAAAAGGCAATGCTTCAGACCAAGACAGTCCAAACTCCAAAACATGTGTTTGCAACATTCTAAGCAAAGTTTGTTGGGCTCTCTCAACCGCACCATGGGACTCCGAGTGATAACTCACGCTGAAATGTTGCTGGACCCCTGTTAATTCACATAATTTGGCCATCAATTCATTAGTAAAGCTGGTTGACCTATCTGAGATCAATAGGCTAGGTAGTCCAATCCTAGAGGTAACTTCCAGTAAAGCTCGGGCAATTTGTTTTGCACTGATTGAAGATGTAGCTACAGCCTCCACCCATTTAGAAAATGGACAAGTGAAGCACACAATATACTTTTTCCCAGTACTACTGGTTTGAAATGGGCCAAGACAATCCATTTGAAGACTGCTGAGAGGCTGGGACACAATTGGGATGCATTCCATCTTTGCTTTAGTGGTATCAGTGTTGTATCCCACTTTCTGGCAATGTTCACAGCTGATACAAAAATGCTTCACACTTTTGGTTAAATTAGGCCAAAACAAATGATTACTAATTTTTGTCAGAGTTTTTCTGTAGCCAATATGACCTGAGAATGGTGATTCATGAGCCAATCTCAAAACTTCTTCCCTATAACTTTTTAGGGACCACCAATTGACATACAGGAGCAGGAGCCAAATTAGGATTGCCATCTACCAGTTTCTCTCTATACAACATCAGTTCATTTCCAACTCCAACCCAGCAAAATCTGGTTTGTCTTCCAGGACCCAATTGCAAGTCTCGGTCTGCTTGTTCTCTAGCTTCTTGTAAAGTTGGGTCAGACAACTGTTGCTCTCTAAACTGTTTGTCAGGTTGCAACAACGGAACAGCAGTAGCATCACACACAGTAACAGCAGAATCATCGGATTGACTTCCATCATCATCACTATCAATTATATCAGACTCAGCCACCACAGGATCGCTAGCAATTGCAGGTTCCACAGACACAGTCTCTAAAATCTCAGCAGAAGGTAGAGCACTCACAAACCCATCAGCCCCAACACCAGAACTGGTACTTGGCTGCTCATCATCCACTACATAGTCAAGAGGATTTGGCACAGGTCTATTTGACACAACAGTAGCCTGAGGCAAAGGTCGCATTTCCACATAATCTTCTTCCCCAGAATCATCTCTCCCTTGCTCAGTCTCTGCATCGGCAAAACGATCAGGGGAAATTATAACAGAACTGTAAGGAGCAACCTGGGCTTGAGGTGTGAAACTAGCAGAGTCCTCCGGCACCTTTGGTGTGGCAACAACCTCCTGATTAGGTACATCAAAGACAGAACGCTTCTGAAGCGTTTGACTACGTGTCTGCACAGCCAAAACTCTTTTGTAATTCTGAGGTTGATTTTTTCTTAGGGTAGCCACATAATCTGCATATTGCAAATCAATTCCCACCAAGAACTGAATGTCTTGCTTGGGGCTATGAACCAGAACAGTAAGTTCTCCTTCAAAATTCTTATATTTCACATGGATTTTCGCCATAGGTGCCAAATGAGTGCGTGAGCCCCCAGAATTATAAGGATGCACAGGAAAAAACTGATCCTCCAGCATTTGCTCACTAGCAACATAAGCAGAAGAAATTGATGACAAATCGGCTCCAGTGTCCATGTAAGCAGGGATTTCATATTCAACACCATTGCAATTCACAGTCACAGTTTGAGAATATCTACTTTCACCCCAAAGCATCTGCGCTTTTGAAATAATAGTCTCTGGGTCAACCACCTCAGCTCCCGATTGAGATTTCTTAGATTTGCAAGCGGATGCCCCCATCATCATTATTGCTTTTCCACCAGCATTAGAAGGGTTTATGTTAGGGGTGGCAGAAGGCACGGCTCTCCCTCTTCCCACCATTCCGACAGGTTGATTTACATTCACCCCTCGCATAGCAGACACAACTGGCGCCCCCCCGAATTCCTCTTCCTCGGGGCTTAAGCTACTAAAGTCCAGTTCATCATCCCCCTCTTCATTCGCTTGACTAATGATTTTCATCTTAGCTTGCAGCTTAGTAGGAGCCAAATTTTTCCCGTCTTTTGGGGGGTCTTTTGAACATGTGTGGGTGCCTTAGCTTGCTCCCCTTTCTCCACCATGCAATTTTTTCTCGTGTGGCCCCTTCCGCCACAATTGAAACAAATAATGTCCGTTTGGGGAGTGCTAGTAGCTCTAGGCTGTCCAGGAACTGTACCTCCCGTCCCTGAATGTTGAAACTTTTGTGGGGTTTTTCCTTTCTGATCAAAACCTCTCATCCCCCCTTCAGTCTTTTGTGGCATTGAGGATGGCTTAGTAAATGTCTTTTGAGAAGCTGTTTGGGGTTTATTGGCCAGTCTATAGGATAACAAATTATCAGCTTCAATGGCTAAGTCCTGGGCGTTCTCAATTTTCTTCTCCAGCAGGGAGACATTTATCTCGGAGGGCAGAGATTCTCTGACTTGCTCACTAATTAAAACCTCCAGCATGTCCTCCAAATTTCTCACCCCCGCAGACTCAACCCATTTGAGCATTTCCCTTCTCACTTTCGCTTCAAACTCTGCCACACTGCTCTTGTGAGACCATTTAAGGCTTCTGACTTTGACCCTCAGTCCCTCTGTGGTGTACCCAAATCTCTGTCTAACACGGGCCATAAAACTCTCCCAGTCTGTACCTGACATCTCCGACAAGAGATCCGATAAAGGGCCGGTGACCTGGGTTCGGAGCAACTTCGTCCAGATGGCCTTCGGAGCTTGTAAATCCTGACAAGCATACTGGAAATTTTGTAAAAATGTAAGAATGTCCCCAGAGGCTTGATACACCGGAAGAGCCTTGCGATCATATTTCCTCACGTCTAACAGATCTTCCCTCCACTTGGCCTCTTCCGCTTGGCGCTGCCGCTCTTTCTCGCGCTCCTGGGCAAGCCTTTCCTCCCGGCGCCGTTCGTCTTCTCGCTGTCGTCTCAGGTTTTCCTCTTGCTTCTGGCGAAGCTTGTCTCTCCTCTCCTCCTCCTGGTATGCAATTAAGGTGGATTGGAGGTTCACCAGCTGTTGCAAAGCCTCGGCAACTGCAGTTTCTGCCGCTCGTGGTCGCCTGGGTCGAGAAGGTGCAGGCTGATCAGAAGGGCCAGGGTGTCCATCATCCGCCCCGTCCTCTGCGCCAGTTCCATCTTCTGCTCCGCTGCCCCCACCACTCACGACCGAGTCTGGCCTGTCTTCATCATCATCAACCGGACGTATCGGCTGGGCCCCGGTATCAGATTCATCTGCCATTTCGGCCTCCAAAGATGAGGATGGCAAGGTACCGTCTTCTGGTCTAATAGATCCAGTTGAGGTTACTACATAAACAATTTCCCGTAGTGTGGGGCTAAAGAATTCTTCAGGCAACTCTTCAGCCATACACTAATCCCTTGCTATTTAAAAAATAATAAACGGATTGCCATGTCATGAACTATTCCTGCCAGTTTTACTTAAAAATCTCAAAGCGTGGCTTACAAAAATAACAGCAGCTGTGTCTTATTCTCCACCAAAAGCACAGCTTTACAGATCGGTCGCTCCCTGGCGAACCGGCCTTCACCAGTAAAACAGATTTATGCCTCTTCTGGGCTATTAAACAATTAGCCAGGCCATAAATCAATTGTAAAGCAGTTAATTGTCCCCCTCCTTAAACTGAAGGCAGGATCCCTTTACTGCTGCTTTCTCAGTCTCCGTTCCGGCTACCTTGCCGCTTGAGACTTATGAGAAAATCAAAATTTACCCAGGTGGAAGGACATCCCACCGCTGCCACCATGTCAAGGAACCGTCTGGGTCCTTCTCCCAACAGGTTTCCTAAGATCACCTTTGGGGTTAGTAAAATTACTTAAACCGACTGTGTACTTTTAAAATACACCAGCCAACTGCCACCATTAAACCAATACACTGGACTTAGCTCTTCCACCCCTGGGCAAAAACCAAACCAGTTGTAAAAATATTATTTTTATTTAAAAATAGGTAGTTAAAGAATTATTGAAAAACAAGTCAATTGAAAATACAGTTAATAGTCAGATCATGGCAATCAGTAAAATAAAGAAACTATCTCACTAATTCTAAGTTACACTATCCATTGTGGCCCTATCTATGCCTAGCATATTGTATCCAAACTTATGCAAGCATATTCAAGACAAAAAGCACACAGACCAAATCTTATTGTCTACTTAAAAACATTTTTTTTCTCAGCAATCACCCCCCCTCCTTTGTCCATCATTCAAACTTATTGTCCAATCATTGGGCTACTTTTAATGATAGTTCATGTTCCCATGCGATCATCTCACAGCGATTCCTTAATTAAAAGTTGGCACTGATGTTATGGCTTCAATCTTCGTGGATGGTACAACAAAGCTCCATCTTCCTTGTTCCCAGGAGATAAGACACCTGCGAATACTGCCTGTACAAATCATAGCAAAACATTCTCACACAGACACAGAAACTACTTCTTGCTGACTTCTGGTATTCTAGCCTGAATGAAAAGACATATTCTGAACCATATAGACTCCATCTTTAATCCTTTCTTCTTTCCCTTACAACAGGACAGGGAAAAGACAGCCTTCTCCACGTCCAAAGGCGTTTTCCAATTCCGGTATATGCCTTTTGGCCTCCATGGGGCGGCGGCTACCTTCCGGTGGCTACCTTCCAGCGGCTAATGGACCAGGTACGAGAACAGGTGCAGGACTGTGTGGCCGCTTACACTGACGATGTTGTAATATTTAGCCAGACATGGGAGGAGCACCTGGAACATATTCGCCGGGTCTTGAAAGCATTAAAGGGGGTATGCCTGACAGCAAACCTACAAAAGTGCACTATAGGACTATCAAAGGTCAAATTCCTGGGCTTCTTAGTGGGAAAAGGAGAAATCCAACCCCTCCAGGACAAAGTAACCAAAATTTCTAGGTGGGAAAGGCCTACGACTAAGAGGGAGGTCCAGCAGTTCCTAGGACTCCTCGGGTACTATTGCCACTTCGTCCCTAATTTTGCAACCTGGGCTGCACCTTTGACAGACTTGACAAGAAAGAAGGGACCCAGGAGGGTGATATGGGGGTCCACGCAGGAGAGGGCCTTCCAAGACCTGAAGGATACCCTGTGTGATATTCCCTCCCGGTATATGCCAGACCTCTCTCTACCATTTTGGTTGTACACTGATGTGGTTAGGTGCAGTACTAGCCCAAAGGAAAGGTGACCAGGAGTATTCTATTCTTTTCCTGAGTTGGAAACTGAGAGGAGATATGCCGTGATTGAAAAGGAGACACTGGCGGTTAAGTGGGCTACCAATTCTCTGAAATGTTACCTGTTAGGGGCCCCTTTCCATCTGGTGACAGATCATGCCCCCTTGAAATGACTGCAAATGATGAAAGAGACTAACCCCCGACTGACTCGGTGGTACTTGGCCCTAAAACCATTTGCATTTTCTATAAATTACAGGAAGGGGTGACAACACATTAAGGCAGAGTTCTTTTCCCAACAGGGCCCTTGGGAAGATGATCTGGAGGTGCAGGCAGCCCTCTTGGAAGGGGGGATGTGTGGGGCAAGCAAGGATGGAGGGGCTCCACGAAGGAGAGTGCTGCCCACACCTATGGACATAGAAAGTGAGGAGTGGATGGAAAAGCAGAGACAGAGGGAGGAGGCCAGAGCCACCCGTCTGAGGGAGGAGGAGGAGCGAGAAAAGTTATGGAGACAATTCAAGGAGTCCTTAAGAGTGGTGGAAAGGGAACAGGCGGGGAAGATCGAAGAGCCGCGGGGACTGGAGGAGAAAGAAAAGGCGGGAGAACCCAACCAAACCACAGCCACGGAGGTGGGGTTTGGACACTGTAAAAACAGAAAACCGTACATCCTACCCCCAAACTGGGAATGGTGTGGGTGGAAGACCCCTGGATGGGTCCCGTTACAGAGACAACAAGGACCTCTGTTTGCTCCAGATGTCGGCATACCTTCATGGAACACTCCAGCAGAGAGCAGAGGTCTTTGCCTCAGCAAGCTTGTCCAGAGAGATCTCCCCGGGGAGGGGGTCGCCCAGCACCGTACAGCACAAAGCTGCCTTCCACCTCTGTGTCCTTTGAGAAGAAAGCCAGTCTGTGAGTTCAGCAATTCCAGCCGTTTCATCACAGGCCTGGAAAGCACTCAGTCTAAGAAGAGAGCTGTGCGCTTGAAATCCCTAACAAGGAAAAGAGAGGGAAAAGCCAGGGGTGTCTGGTGAGTGGGAGGGAGGGGAAAGTCACCTACATCCCTTTCAACATACTTTTGAGGGAGAAATCAGAGTTCGACCAAGGCAGGGCAGCTGCACATCAAGCCCCCAGAGCTTTAGAGGAATCCTCTGGAATTTACTGGCAGGCTTAGTGGAAGAGTCCGCACACTGTTTAGCATAAAGCAAAGACTCCACTTTTTAAAAGTCCACTTCTGTTGATTCTGCTGATTGCAAGGCAAAGTGTATTAATCGCTCCTGCAGGGGGGTCAATCGGGAGGTCTGCCGTGCAGTCATCCGGGCTGGAGGGGCGGTGGTGGGCCATCCAAGGATTAATCTAACCCAGTGCTCCCCAACCTTTTTATCACCGTGGACCGGTAGCTTGATAATTTTTCCCTGGCCCGCTTGTTTTGATTTAATAAGATAAAAAATGTAAATGCCCCCCCCCGGCCGCTGATGCGTGCTAGTCGTTTCCCACTCTAGGGGGCGGTGCTCATCTCCGTACTCAAGCCGAAGAGCCAGTGTTGTGCGATGAGTCCTTGGCATCGCTGCAAGGAAACACTGTTTTTACTTCCTTGCATCCCCCCCCCGGGGGCTACCCAGCCGCCGTGAGGTCTTAGGACCCTTTGCCCTTCCTTGACATGAGGCCTCCCTCTCTCCCTCCTTACTTACTTTCTTTCTTTCTTTCCCTTTTCTTTCTCCCTCCCTCCCTCCCTTCTTTCTTTCTTTCTTTCTCTTTTCTTTCTCCCTCCCTCCCCCTCTCCCTTCTTTCTTTTCTTTCTCTCTCTCCCTTCCTCCCTCTTTCTTTCTTTCCTCCCACTCTCCTTCCTTCCTTCCTTCCTCTTTCTCTCCCTTCTTTCTTTCTTTCTCTCCCTCCCTCTCCCTTCTTTCTTTTTTCTTTATTTCTCTCCCTCTCCCTCTCTCTCTTTCCTTCCTTCCTTCCCTCCCACTCTACCTCCTTCCTTCCCTTCTTTCTTTCCTTCCTTCCTCATTTTCTTTCTTTCTTTCTTTCT
The DNA here is from genome assembly GCA_029282475.1 of Phrynocephalus forsythii. Classification (NCBI taxonomy): domain Eukaryota; kingdom Metazoa; phylum Chordata; class Lepidosauria; order Squamata; family Agamidae; genus Phrynocephalus; species Phrynocephalus forsythii. The sequence goes on from JAPFRF010000011.1 coordinate 6,211,906, forward strand.
TTCTTTCTTTCTTTCTTTCTTTCTTTCTTTCTCCCTCCCTCCTCCTCTCCTTCCTTCCCTCCCACTCTCCTTTCTTCTTTCCCCCCTTTTTTTCTTTCTTCCTCTCTCCTCTCCTCTCCCTTCTTTATTTCCTTCCTTCCCTCCCTCCATCCCACTTTTTCTTCCTTTCTTCCTCATTTTCTTTCTTCCTTCCTTCCTCCCCCTTCTTTCGTTCTTCCTCTCTCTCCCTCACTCCTTCTCTCCCTTTCTTTTTCTTTCCCTCCCTCCTTCCTTTACTTACGTACTTTCTTCCTCCCTTCCTCCTTCTCCCTCCTCCTTCTTTCTTTCTTTCTTTCTTTCTTTGTTCCTTCCTCTTCCTCTCCTTCCTTCCTTCCTCCCTCCCTCCCTCCCTCCCTTCCTTCCTTCCTTCCTTTCTCCCTTCTTTCTTTTTCTTTCTCTCTCTCTCTCCCTTCCTCCTTCTCCCCCTTTCTTTCTTTCTTTCTTTCTTTCTTTCTTTCTTTCTTTCTTTCTTTCTTTCTTTCTTTCTTTCTTTCTTTCTCCCTCCCTCCCTACTTTTTCTTTCTTTCTTTCTGGCGGGGGATTATGGGTTTTCAGCGGCGGCAGCGATGGTGAGACGGGGCGATGGGGGCGATGGTGGGGGTCGCGCGCGGCGGGACGGGGGCAATTGCGGGGGTCGCGGTGGCGGCGGCGGACGGGGCGATCCCGGGGCGGCAGCGACGGGGCGGGGGCGGCGGCGGGCGGCGGCGGCAGGACGGGGCGGCGGATGGCGGCGCGGCGGCGCGGCGGGGGGGGGGGGCGACGGGGGACGGGGAGGCGGCGGCGGCGGCGGGAGGCGGTGCGGCGCGCGGGGCGGGGCGGTGCGGGGCGCGCGGGCGGGGGCGGCGGGGCGACGGGACGCGGACGCAGCGGCGGCGGGAGCGGGGGGTTGCGGCGGCGCGGGCAGGACGGGGCGCGCGCGGCGGCGGACGGGGCGACACGGCAGGCGCGGGGGCGGGGCGGCGGCCAGGACGGGGGCGATGCGCGCGGGCGGGCGGGGGGCGCGCGGGCGGACGGGGGGGGACGGGGCGATGCATCGGGACGGGCGATGGCGGCGCGGGACGGGGCGGCGGCGGCAGCGCGGCGGCGGCGGGCGCGGCAGAACGGGGCGATTGCGCGGCGGACGGGGCGATGCGGTGGCGGGGGTAAGGACGGGGCGGGGCGCGGCGGCAGGACGGGGCGATGGCGGTGCGCGGACGGGGCGAGGGCGGGCGCGGCGGGGAGTCGGGCGCGCGGCGGCAGCGGACGGGGCGACAGGGCGGGGTCGCAGCAGCGCGGCAGGACGAGGGCGATTGCGGCGCGGCGGCGGGACGGGGGTAATTGCGGCGGTGGGGAGTCGCGCGGCGGCAGGACGGGGTGATTGCGCGGCGGCGGCAGGACGGGAGCGACATGGGGCGGCGGGGCGGGGACGATTGCGGGGGTCACGGCAGCGGGGGGGCAATTGCGGGGGGTGGCGTGGCGGCGGCCCGGTGCCGATTCATCCACGGACCGGCACCGGTCCGCGGCCCGGGGGTTGGGGAACACTGATCTAACCCACCCGGAGTTTTACAGGGTCGATGGCGTGTCTGGCGGACGAAGGAACGGGAATCTTCCTCAAAGACTTGAAGGGGGCCTGCACAAGTTGCTTCTGCACATGGTGGGGAGTCATGCGCCATAGCAAGGCTAGGCCCATGACTGTGGTGGTGGTGCAGATAAGTAAGAGCTGGTGAGTCAAATTCTAAAGCCCCTACAGGCCCATCCAACCTCTGAACGCTGCGGATCCTTGAGATTACAGCGTTGGGGGAAGGATGCGCTTGGAGGCCCTGCCGGGGAACTGGGACCCGAATAAAGAGCACTGGCAACCTGGACAGGGGGGGAGGGAATTTATCGGTCCCAGCAGTCCTGTGACAAGAACTGGGCTACTGGGGGGTTGTGACTCGCCCTAAGCTTACCAGTCAGTAGGGTCCCGGGAGACCCTGTGGTACTGACCTTCACAATGTACAGGTGCAGGCCCCTCATGGAGCTATGATGTTCCCATCGAGTCAATAAAGTGTGACCTGTTTTCACCCAACATTGAGGTCTTGCCTGCTTATTTTGTGCTGGGAGGGCAAAGGTGGAACACACGATAACCGAGAGGGGCTTCCCATGAGCAGCCTTGCTCTTAGAAGCGCGACAAGATGCCACGAGGAATGCAGGAAACGCCCTCAGTTTCCAGGAGAATGTGTCCTGGCATAGCTTGCTAAAAGGTCTGTGTGGATTCAGAAAGCAGTTGCCATTCAGATCTGAGATGGAGCTTTACATAATTCAAGTGGCCTTATGTTATTACCATTTCAAATGTTCCATTTACAAGGTTCAAATGTTATTGATCTCCTCCTAGTCCATCCTTTTCTGTGTGAATTCTGATATCCACTTCTGTTAATTCTGAATGTTTAAAAACTGGGTTCCTCCTTGGGAAGTTATGTCAGGGTGTGCACTGAACACCCTTCATGTTAAATTTGTTTTCTGTTCCCCAAAGCTTTACAGGGAGCCTCTCTGGAATTTACTTTCAGGCTTAAGGAGGAGTATGTGCACTGTTTAGTGAAAAGCAAAGCTTCCTATTTGTAAGTCCACTTCTGTTAAATCAACCTGAAAGTTTAAAAAGTGGGTTCCTCCTTGGGAGGTTGTGTCAGGGTGTGCATTGAACACCCTTCGTGTTAATTCGTTTTCGGCTAGAGAGTTCAAGGCTGTTTGAAGAAGCACTTTTGAAATTAAGATAATTTGCTTTATATATGAGAAGCGTTGCACATTCATACCATTGCAAAAATTAATGGGACCAACAGTAAATGCCAATCTTTGTATCTAGCTCCCACAATTCTTTGCAGCATATTTTTAAGTGCCTTCTTAAACCTCCCGACCAACCCATTCGTTTGAGGTTGATAACCAGTCATTTTCAATGGCTTGACATCCAAAATTTTCCACATTTCTTTAAACGTTTGACTCATAAAATTCAAATCTTGATCAGTAAATACTTCCCTTGCAAATCCCATTCTAGAAAATATTACATGAGTAATATTTTAAGTTTACAAAAACTTAAGCCATTATGCATGGGGGGGGACAAAAAAAGGGTATTTGGTGATAGATATATGATAACTGAAAGTCGATATATCGGTATAGTGACATGTCCGTTTTTAAAAAAAAAACATAAAAGAGCACTGCAAAAACGATGACAAAAATTAAACTTTGATGCAGACCCCATACATGGGGTCACATAAGGTATGGAACATTAAAATGCATCCGTGGGGATGCATTTACCACATTTTCTACCACATGACTACAACAAAATAAAATACACATTTTATTTTGATGTGGTACAAAGCTGACATGGGGTAACCGCCTATGTCATTTTATTACAAGCAGACTAGTGGCACTCAAATTCATATCCTCAAAAAGACACTCTTGTGTTTTGCACAGAAACCTTAAAGATAGATATTTTCTCAAAAAGCCTGTTTGTTTGTTTGTTTGTTTGTTTATTTGTTTGTTAGTTTAGTTAGTTAGTTAGTTAGTTAGTTAGTTAGTTAGTTAGTTAGTTAGTTAGTTAGTTAGTTTGCATGCCGCCCAATACCCAAAGGTCTCTGGGCGGCTCACAATCAAAGTACACTTTGTGTGTGTTTTTTATTTATTTACAGAGTTAACAGAAACAAAACTCATCAATCAATATCTAGAAGGGTAAAAATAAAGTACATTAAAGCTTGCTGCCATTTTTCTTTGAATGACAAACAGACTTTCACTATACAGTATGTTGTTAATTTATTTCTGAATTACTTCCTCTGCTTCCCTGAAATGACCCTAATTCCATTGTTGGATATACTTTCCCCTCCCCATTCTGAGGAGTCAGTATCCTAGCTTCAGCCTGCAGAAGCAGATTTACTGCTGCATAAATGGCACAGTACGCACAGGGGGTGTCAGTGATGCTGTGATCCCCAGCAGCTCTGGCTTGTTTGGAATAAGGTCTTTCCTCTATTCTCTGAACCATAAAGCACATGTCCTGTGTTTAGATAAGTTTCGGTTTTTGCAACCTGATGATGTGGACAGAACATTAGGAGAGCTGATGACTACCACAAATCTTTGGGGGCCTTGTGCTTCTTGGCTTATAAACGTTGGCAGAAAGGGACTGGTTGAGTGGGTAGGAGGAGTGGTGGATGCCTCTTTTCAGCAGGGTAGAATCCCTGCATGCTTAAAGAAGGCATTAGTAAGACTATTGCTGAAAAAGCACTCCTGGGCTCTCACAAAACTAGATATCATATTTTCCCATCTATAAGATGCCCCCATATATAAGACAACCTCCCACTGTTCAAACCCAAAATGGTTCTCTCCTCAGCTTACTTCCGTGTATAAGATGACCCTCAATTTTTAGTCTAACAATTTAAGACAAAAATAGAGTCTTATACATGGAAAATACTGTAATTACCAGCCAGTCTCTAATATCCACTTGGGTAAAGTAATAGAGTGGGTTGTGGCTGCTTAGCTCCAGGAGTTCCTGGATGAGACAGCTTGGTGGACAACCTATGCTAAGAACTGGCCAGGCCAGAGAGAGTGTGTCCCTGTTAGTTCTGATGGAACTCTCAGTGCCTTTCAGTACCATCAATCATGCTATCCTTCTTGGGTGTCTCTTGGGGGTGGGACTGGTAGGCACTCTTTTAAACTGCCTTCGGTTATTCCAGGAGGGGAGAACTCAGTGGGTGGAGCTGAGGGGGACTCCTGTTTGACACCCTCGTCTCTGACTCTGGGGTCCCCCGGGGTCCTGTTTTGTCTTCTGTACTATTCAACATCTACATGAAAGCACAGAGAAGCTGTCTGGTTTTTTCAGTGTCAACAGTACATGGACAACACCAACTCTTTTCAGTGAAAATCCAAGGAAGCTGTTTCAGTTCCAGATCAGTGTCGGGTGTCAGTCATGAAGTGGAGGAGAGTGAATAAACGGAAACTTAATTGAGATAAGACAGCGGCGCTCCTGGTCAGTTGAAAGGCAGATCAGGAAATGGGGATGCAGCTTGGGCTGGTTGGGGTGGCGTTTGCTCTGAAAACAGAGGTGTACAGTTTAGGTCTATTCCAGGTTTTGTCTCTGAGCCTGAATGCTCAGGTTTTGGTGGTGGCCAGCTATGCCTGTTCCTGGTGAGGGTTAATCTGAGGAAAGTGATCTATCCATCAAAGGTGTATGCAAGGAGTCCCAAGATGTAGCATGCATGCTATTCCAAAACAAAGCCTAACACCTTTGGCCTTGACCTGTTTGGCATTCTTCAAGGGCCGTATGACATACAATAGAACAACAACAACAAAACCATCGTAACATTTTTCTAGGGATAGCATTTTAAGTTTTTCACAGTATTTTTCCATGTGCTGTATATGTATTTTTTCATGTACTGTGAAACTGTAATGTTAGATTGGAAGAGGGACTGTCTTATACATGGGGGTGTCATATACGCAGAAAAAGCAGGTGTATTGTTAAATTATTGGGCTCTGGTCAAATAAGTATATTTGTATATATAAAATATATGCAATTTCATTAGCACTTCACATTTTATATTACGAGTAAAATTTCTTTAGTTGGTCTGATCTGGGGGCCAATAATCACATGTGCCAAAATCTCATGCTAGATCCTCCCAGATACAAAGCATTTCTCTTTTAAATGCACTCTGAAAACCCAAGCTGGCTTCTTGGGAAACAAAATAACTCTCTCTTCTCATTTCCCCCTTCGGACAACATGTTAACCCTTTATTTTTTCTATTGGTTCTCTTCCTACCTTCTCTCATTGAATAAGCTCTTGGCTGGTGTTGTCAGATAGATTTGGATCTAGTTATGTTGTGGATAATTTTTTATTTATTTTTATTTTTATTTTGTTTTTGGTTTTTTTTTTAGTGCCACCCTGAACATTTGTTTCCCCAAAGAGGGGTGAAATCCTTCAGTTAAAAGCAAAATGTTAACAAGGAAATGGAGCCCACAGATGAACTCCCTCCTACATCACTCACCTTTGGGGAGATTTCCCTTACTGACAGCGTTTGGAGTGGAGGAGAAGAGGGGTCGTGCCAGGGCAGGGGAGCACATGGGCCAGGAAGCAGGGGCTGCTCTTTCCTTCCACTTCCCCTGCTGAGCAGGCTGCCACTTCTCTTCAACTGTCAGCCCTGTCAGCCCCGGGATGGCAGGGGGCCACTTTTGTCTCCCTACTTCTCTCCCTAGCCTACAAAAACTGTAGTGGGTGTGAGGGTGACCACAGGCCAGGTTCTGAGTGGAAGGGAAGAGGGGTCCTCCCTGACATCTCTAGGGACCAACCTACCCAGCGTGACCTGGGCCAGCCTGGGGAGGGAAGTGCTTTCAAAGGAAGGGGACACTGCAGCAGAGCAACTGCTACGGAGAAAGGGCAAGGGAGCGATGGGCTTGGGAGTCAATCCTGGACATACTGGATAGAGGCAGAAAAACAGAGTGCTGGTTGCTCTCCCCCCACACACACACACGCCAACCCTTTCTCCTGGCTTAAACCCTTGGCTTGAACATCCTGCTGTTATACTTCAGGTCAATAAAAGGTGAGAGAGCTCACATGCAGGATTTGATTCTGGATGAGGCTTGCATTGCAGAGACCTGGTTGGATGAAGCTGTGGGTGGGTAGTATTTCTCAGCCTTGTCCACCTGGGTTCTCTATGTGGCAGCAGGGCAGACCTGGAGGGTGGGAGAAGGTGTTGCATTAGTTCACCAAAGAATCAGTCACCCTTATCAGCAGGGTAATGGAGGTGTATAAAAATGTGTGATGTGGTGAAAGTATGTAGGTGAGGGAAAAACTTGCTGACTCTTTGGAGGGGGAGTCCCCTGAGAAGATTGAGAAGAGAGAAAAGCAAGTGTTTCTTCACATAACTCAAAATTAGAACAAACTGTAAAATTCACTACCATGAGATGTACAGATATGTGCTAAGCTGGACAACTTTAAAAGGATAACGTTCAAATTCCCAGAGGGCGGGGTTCTCAATGGCTGTCACCGATGATACTTGTAAGTTGCTGGTTTCATGGCCTGCCCAACGGGCACTGTTGGAGGTCACCCGCCGGGGCCCCTCTTGCCCTCCCGGCGCGTCACCTCAGGCGGCGTGTTGAGGGGAGTTCCCCCCACTAGCGCACTAGCAAGGCGCGCGGGAGCCTGGCCATGCCGGGAAGGGGAGGAAGTGGCGGAGGAGGAGGACTGCTGCCGCCGCCTGGCTCCACCCACCCTGCACCTCCTTGGCTGCAGCCTCCTTTTCCTCCCAGGGCTTTCCTCCCCTTATTTAATAGATATCATGCCTTTATCCGTCACCTTCTACTACAGCTCTCGCTTAAAACAGAAATACGGCACCAAGGCAACGCAAGCCTCCCGGGGATGGCGAAGCGGTGTGCTCTGTGCGCACAAGAAACGGGCTGAGAGAGGAAAGTGTGTGTGGGGGGGGGCGAGGGGTTTCCCCAAACTACCTCCCCCGTCCCATTTCAGCCGGTGGGCGATGCAATGCAGATGCGAGCAGGATCTGATCCCTTTGCAATAACCATAGTCTCTGTTTCTCGCCTGCATCAGTGGCTGCCACGTTTGCACCCGCGAGGAAGCAAGCTTGTTTGCATGCATGCATGCATGCATGGGGGTGGTGGACGCTGTATGACGACAGCGAGGGGGAAACCTTCATGCAACGGACTCCCCACCATCTCATTTTCCTTTCTGCACCCCTCCCCCACTTGCTGCTGCTGCCCGATCCTGCAAAAAAAGGGGGCAGAAGAGCGGGGAAGGGAGGGGGCTGCTCTCTCTTGAAGCGAGGAAGAGCAAAACGTGCACGCACAAAAAAACAAAACCAGCCCAAGGAGCACAGAGCTGCGTCTCGGCCCCACAAGCTTCCTAATGGCCGCCGCCGCCGCTCCTCCTTATCTGTGGGTGTGCATGGGGGGAGCATTAGTGTGCTTGTGTGTGGGTGTGCATGTGAGGGGCAGGCATTTGTGTGTGGGCGTGTGTGGACGCATGTACGCAAGGCGCAGGGAACACTGAGGAACTGGGGCGTAGTAGCAGTGAGGAGTGTGCGTGAGTGCGCGCTTGCGTACAGGCGGAAACACTTTGCAAGGGAGCCCGCCAGGACGTGGGGTGGGCAAAAGGAGTCCGCGGGCTGTTTAAAGTTGGACAGCCCTATTATAATCTTTCGCTGTTTCTACTAGTTCTTATGGCAGTCTGGTGGGAGGAGCACTCTGAGGACCTCTTGGTCAGCTTCTCGTGGGCAACTGGTTTTCCACTGGTGCAATATATGGGCTTACCAAACAAACGCCAGACGATAACTTTATTCTATCTACGATGACTGCAACTCCAGCAAGAGACGCTGGCTTACAACTCACAAACCCTAAAATACACCTGGAACACACCTCCTCCCACCGACCAATCTACCACCCATTTTATAATTAAAGGGGACTCACCCTATTGTGGGATAATTTCCCCCACTCTGTTTTTCCTGGTCGATTCTCATTGGCCAAGACATAACAACTGGGAAACTAAAGAGTAGTCTGGATCCAGTCAAATCCAGATTTGTTTGGGTGTTCAATTCATTCAAGTGATATAACATGTCCTTCAACTTGATAACTGAGTGTGTGAGGGAAGCCATCCTGGAGGGGCCGAAGGTGGGAGAGTGACACCTGCACAACAAGACTGTGACAGGGATGAGTGGCTGGAGAAGCAAAAGGCGGGGGAGGAACTAGGACAAGGATGCCCATGAAAGGGAAATGCTCTGGAAGCAGTTCAAAGACTCACTGAAGATTCTGGAAAGGGAGAAGGATGAGAGTAAAACTAAGACCCTGATGAAGGTGGAGAAGAAGACAGAAACAGCAGGAAAACCCAGCCGATCAGCTGTGGTGGAGGTGGGGTTTGGACAATGTAAAAAGGGTACACCGCGTGTCTTGCCCCCAGACTGGGAATGGGTTTGGATGGAAAACCCATGGACTGGAGATTAGGAGCAAATGATGATGCCCAAGCCTGAGGCTGAAAGTTACAGGAGACGAGCCCACCGCCAAGGCTGTTCATACTGGGGTGAGTGGGAGGCCCGTGAGTATAACCGCAAGAGAAAGGAGATTCAGAAGGAGTTGGCTTGGGAGCAATGGCTAGCCAAGCTGAAGGAGGAGGAGAAGAGAACCAGGAAGATGTGTACCGGGAGGGGAAAAACACTGAGAGAGGACTATCCCTTCAAGTCCCACCGCCAGAGACATCCTGGACCCAAACTCACTTCGGAGGTTGGGGTACAAGTGGGGGAACCGAACCTCTTCGAGAAGGAGGGGGGAAAGATGGTGGAATCAACTCTCCCCAAGACTAGGGGGCAGGTTAGATTTTTCTACGTTCACTCCTTTGTATGAATCCAAAAATAATCCATTTGTTACTGAAATTAAAGATGTTGGAACTGTAATTAAGAAGAGAGCCTCTATAATTATGGAAGAACAAAATAAAGGTCCAGTTTATCCTTTCAAAAAAGTATCCTTGCTGCAATCTGAAGGGTGGGGTGCCTGGGAAAAGAGAGAACCCTCACAGAGTAAATATTTATTGAACAAATACTTCTGATAAAGCAGCCAGAAACTGATGGGCGTGAAGACAGCGCAGTATCTGTTTATTTTTACACGCACTTATTTTTACATATTGCAGAAGAAGGCAGAGGTCTTGATATCATTACACTTCCATATTTCTAGTTTCAAGATAAGGACATTTGGCATCCATGAAAGACATTTGAAGATATGTTTGTTGCACTTAGGTGTCAAAGATGACTGGGCAACAAATATATGAAGCACAGGGCCCTCTCCTTCACCAAGGCGTTATTTTATTCCTGTCTGTATATTGTTGCTGTGTGCCTTTTTCATGTTAGCCTCCCTCTGACATAATTGATATTAGCCCATATTTGATAAATCTAGGTTTCAAACCTTTTTGTCTTATTTGATTCAGAATTTATTATCAAAAACATGGGATTTATTATTATTACTTTAATGTTTTTTAAAACAAAGTTTTAAAATACTCTTACAAATTTATTTCTGTTAAAATGGGAGGGGATTCCCAAGAGGCATAAAAACAGGAGATTCTTTTAATCATAGATCATAGAAAATCATAGAGTAGTGAAGTTGGAAAGGACTGACAAGGCCATCATGTCCAGCCCCCTGCTTGGTGCAGGAATATTAAGCATAGGATATCTGCCAGATGGTTGTCCAAATTTCTCTTGAATGCCTCTAGTGTTGGAGCACTCACTATCTCTTGAGGTAATGTGTTGTACTGCTTTAACAGTTAGGAGGTTTTTCCTGATATTCATCCCAAAGCTGGGTTCATGTAACATGAGCCCATTGTTGCATGTCCTGCTATCTGGGATGATTGAAAACAGATCCTGCTTCTCCTCTGAATGACAGACCTTCAAATATTTGAAAAATGTGTTCATGTCTCCAATCAGTCTTCCTTTCTCTAGGTTAAAAGTTGCCCAATTCTTTCAGTCTTTGCTCACAGGGCTTGGATTCCAGCCTCTAACCATCCTTGTCACTCTCCTCTGAACTTGCTTCAACTTGTCAGCAGCTTTCTATTCAGATAGGGGGCTCTCGCTATTAGAGATGGGCACGACTTAGCGGTATTCCCGTTTCCGTTTCCGTTACTCGTATCCGTTACTCTATGGAAACGGAAACGGGAATTACTCCGCCAGAATTCGAGCTCGAACTGACGAACAATTTGGTCTGATTTTTCGTGGTCGTTACTTGCACGCGGCGATCGCGCAATGCCAAGCGGCACAGAAAAAAAGTTTTTAACAGTTAAAAAAAAACCGATTCCCGGCCCTAAAAGCAGGCGAGAACTGTCTGAGGGCACCTTCCAGGCCAGAAGGTTTTTTCTGGGGGTGGGGGTTCCCCGCCCCCCTTTCCTTGGCTAGTGCTACTGCTGCGCTGCGCTGGTACCAGGCCGGGGGGGGGGGGCATCGTCTCGTCTGCCTTTGCCATGCGGTGTGTGGGCGGGGGGGTCCAAAATGGCGACCGCAATTTTTTTTTTAAATCCTTGCCCCAAACCCCACCAAAGCACCACAGAAACATGTGAAAGTTCTCTATTTTAAATGCTTGATTTTTTACAGTAGCAGCAGTGGGTTTGTCTTGCCAAAATACGTCTCCGTTGATTTTATTTTATTTTTTCTTAATTTATTTTTTTACACCTGCGCAACGATGGGCTGGCCATGGGACGGGACCATGCAAATTTTCGGAGCCATTCCACCAATCGCATGGACAGGTTTTGACTGACACTTCTGGATGTGCCAGAGGGCATAAAAAGCCGAGGCAGTTCCAGTCCGTCAAGTCTGGGCTTGGATCTTGTGGAGGGTGGTCAGGGCTGGATTGCTGCGCTCAGTCTAGTTTCGATTTCGCGGTCGCGGTCTCGGTCTCGCTAGGCAGGGAGGGAATTGAATTGATTTTAATTCGCAAAACATAATAATTTCTTTTATTCCCTGTGGGGAATAGCAACGCAGTGTTCATTCTTTTTTGTTTTCTGCATTTTTGAGGAAGAGTTCCGTTTTTTATTTGCTTATATTTGCTTCAAGGGGGAGGGAAGATTTGAGTGGGAGCGGTAGGGGAGGTGAGGTGCTGCGGATTTATTTTGAAAATATATTATTTTATACTACCATACCATTTCTTTTGTATCCCAATTTCCCACCAAGTTCATTTACTTGGCCAAGGTCCTTTTACCCTGCGCCTACAGCTTTTTTGCTGCTGTTGCGATTGGGGTTTTGGAAGGGAATCCAGCAACCCTATCCTACCCTAGTAGCAGCTTATAGTTTTATTCCATTTATTTTCTATTCTACAGTTTATTAGCAAGTGGCAAGCAACAGCCAAGGTCCAGTACTAGTGCTTAGAAGGGGAGGTTGGAGGCTGTGGATTAAATTATTTTAAAAATATTATACAGAGTACAGACTGAGTAGGCAGAGTCTCCCTCGCCAACCAGTGCACTCAAATTTCTCAAACACATTTGTTGGCAACAAGGCTAGGGCACCTTCCTCTATAGAACATTTTACAATTTCATTTTTACTTAACACTTATAGATATTCTTTCACTTGTCCAACACCTCATTCATTTTTTTGCAGTCAGGCACTCAAACAAACATTTGTTGAAGGGCAGGCACCCAGCCACCTCTATAGAACTTTTTCTTCAATTACATCTTTGAAGAAGTTACATTCATCTTAGTTACTGTGCATTATTTGTGAAAGTTGGGTGCTGCCAGATTTTGCAAACCCCTTGCTTCTATTAGCTTGGTTTTTGTGCAGTTGTAACTTACATCTGTGAAGAAGTTAAGTTACAGTTCTCCTAATTACACTTGCCCTGTGCATTGTGAAACTTGTTTGCCAGGACTGGCAAACCCCTTGCTTCTACTAGCTTGGGTTTTGTGCTGTTTTTGTGAGTCAACCTCACTCATTTACTCGCCAGTTTGCCACCAGTCTACATACACAATTACATTTTTGAAGAAGTTACATTTCTCTTTGTTACACTTGCCCTGTGCTGTGCATTGAGAGACTTGGGTGCCAGGATTGGCAAACCCCTTGCTCCTATTACCTTGTTTGTTGTGCTGCTGTTGTGAGTCCATCTCACTCATTTACTTGCCACCACAGTCTACATACACAATCCAATTACAACTGTGAAGAAGTTACAGTTCTCTTTGTTACACTTGCCCTGTGTAGGGCATAGAGAGTCTTGGGTGCCAGGATTGGCAAACCCCTTGCTCCTATTACCTTGTTTTGTTGTGTTGCTGTTGAGAGTCCATCTCACTCATTTACTTACAGTCTACATACACAATCCAATTACAACTGTGAAGAAGTTACAGTTCTCCTAATTACACTTGCCCTGTGCAGGGCATTGAGAGACTTGGGTGCCAGGATTGGCAAACCCCTAGCTCCTATTACCTTGTTTGTTGTGCTGCTGTTGTGAGTCCATCTCACTCATTTACTTGCCACCACAGTCTACATACACAATTCAATTACAACTGTGAAGAAGTTACAGTTCTCTTTGTTACACTTGCCCTGTGCAGGGCATTGAGAGACTTGGGTGCCAGGATTGGCAAACCCCTAGCTCCTATTACCTTGTTTGTTGTGCTGCTGTTGTGTGAGTCCATCTCACTCATTTACTTGCCACCATAGTCTACATACACAATCTAATTACAACTGTGAAGAAGTTACAGTTCTCTAGTTTGTTACACTTACCCTATGCAGGGCATTGAGAGACTTGCTTGCCAGGATTGGCAAACCCCTAGCTCCTATTACCTTGTTTGTTGTGCTGCTGTTGTGAGTCCATCTCACTCATTTACTTGCTACCACAGTCTACATACACAATCCAATTACAACTGTGAAGAAGTTACAGTTCTCTTTGTTACACTTGCCCTGTGTAGGGCATAGAGAGACTTGGGTGCCAGGATTGGCAAACCCCTTGCTTCTATTACCTTGTTTGTTGTGCTGCTGTTGTGTGAGTCCATCTCACTCATTTACATGCCACCACAGTCTACATACACAATCCAATTACAACTGGGAAGAAGTTACAGTTCTCTTTGTTACACTTGCCCTGTGCAGGGCATTGAGAGACTTGGGTGCCAGGATTGGCAAACCCCTTGCTCCTATTACCTTGTTTGTTGTGCTGCTGTTGTGAGTCCATCTCACTCATTTACTTGCCACCACAGTCTACATACACAATCCAATTACAACTGTGAAGAAGTTACAGTTCTCCTAATTACACTTGCCCTGTGCAGGGCATTGAGAGACTTGGGTGCCAGGATTGGCAAACCCCTTGCTCCTATTACCTTGTTTGTTGTGCTGCTGTTGTGAGTCCATCTCACTCATTTACTTGTTGCCACTTGCCACCACAGTCTACATACACAATCCAATTACAACTGTGAAGAAGTTACAGTTCTCCTAATTACACTTGCCCTGTGCAGGGCATTGAGAGACTTGGGTGCCAGGATTGGCAAACCCCTTGCTCCTATTACCTTGTTTGTTGTGTTGCTGTTGTGTGAGTCCATCTCACTCATTTACTTGCACAGTTCCTTGGTGCTTTTCTTTACTATCACATTATACATTCCCTGGCCTGAGCCACAAGAAGTGAGAAAAATGAGGAGGGGTCGCACAGCTAGAGGGCAGGGGAGGGGGACCCCTACTAAGATAAATAGGGGCACGTTTCTGAGGGAAGGGACAGGAAGTAGTGCAGAAAGTGATACTGGTGCAACTCCCTCCCCGAGTAGCAGTGCCAGTGGCACAAGCAGCACTGTGCCATCGTCTGTCACCGAGGGAAGCATGGATGAGGCATACCAAATCCCATCTTCGTTACCTGACAGCCCCACCCTTAATCAGCAAGAAGACAAGGGCTCTGATTCTGAAATGGCATCAGAATCAGAATCGGGCTCCTTGTATCTAAACATGCCGGATTCTGAGGACCTGTTGGCAGGGACAGACTTAAGGCAGGCTCCAGGCAGTGACGGAAGGAGCAGCCCTCTTTCCACCCAGAGTACCACCAGTGAGAGCAGTAGTACTAGTCTACTTTCCCAGCAGGGCAGAGGCCACACCAGCACCACAGCAGCGGCAGCGGCAGGCAATAACAGAGGGGGCGTTACTTTCAGTAAGCCACGAGGGTGTCTCTGGGAGCATTTTGACAACAGCCCCCAAGACGCAAGGATGGCGGTGTGCAAGATATGTGGGGTGGTCTTGCGCAGGGGGAATGACCCCAAACACCTCTCCTCAAGTGGGTTGCGCAGCCATCTGATGAGGAAGCACCCTGGGACTCTGCCTGGAACCCTGTCAGGCCCTTGCTCTTCAGGGAGGAAGAGAGGGGAAGAAGGGTTAGAGAAAGAAAAACACAGCTCCGCTAGTGAGAGTGGGAAGAGGCAGGCCACTCTGCAGGAAGTGGGGCTGTTGGGTGGGACTTTTGTCAGCCCGCGAAATAGGGCCAAAGCACAGGAGACCACCACTCGAGTGGTGGGTGAAATGGTGGCCATGAACGGGTTGCCCCTCTCCTTTGTGGAGTCATCAGGCTTCAGGCGCCTGATGAAGCACATGGCTCCATGGTACGAGACTCCATCCCGGCGTACCTTCAGCAGGCGGGTGATTCCCTCCCTTTATGAGTCTGTCAGGGACAGACCTTGGTGCTACCGAGTGACCCGCCCTCTCCCAGACGGCGGGTATCCTGCAGCCTTTTGAGGAGACCACCCACGTCCTCAGCAGCTACAACGCCAGCCTGGGCCACGTTCTCCCCCTGCTCAATGCCCTTCGCCAACGCCTAGAGACCAGTATCCGGGAAGAAGGCAATCTTCTCCCTAAGAGCAGGGCATTGGCAGACAGGCTGTTGAGCAGCGTGGATACCCGCCTTGGCCCACTAAGAAGGGAAAAGGTGTACCAGATGGCCTGCCTGTGCGACCCTCGCGTCAAGGGTTTCCTGGCGGCCAGCACTGCCGAACTGAAATCCTGGAAGACGGAGCTATGCCGTCAAGTCAGGGTTGTCTCCGATGAGGGCCAGGCGTTTCAGAGGGCGCACGGAAGCCAGAGCGATGCTGAGGAGGAGTCCTCGCAAGGATCCACATCCCTCTGTACTCCAGGAGCGTTCACCCAGAGACCAGGTTCCATTCCAGCAGCCAACTACCTGGCCTCTGCCCTAGCCATGGCAGTTTCCTCCTCAGTGGAGGCAAGGGGGGAAGAAGTAGCAGACCCCGCTCAGACCATGGTGAAGGAGTACATGGCCGAGCCCCTCCAACCCCTCAGCTCGGACCCACTGCACTACTGGGCCAGAAAGGCAGACCTCTGGCCCGCTCTTTCAACTCTGGCGTTGGACCTCTTGTCTATCCCACCCACCAGTGTCCAGAGTGAGCGTGTCTTCTCCCACATGGGAGATGTCCTGAGGCCGCGCCGCTGTCGCCTGGACCCGGAGACGGTGGAAAGGTTGACTTTCATCCGCTTCAACCTTTCCACCTTGGGATTACCCCAACACTCCAAGAACTAAGTTGCTGCCTGTAACCTAACCTCCTGCCTGCAATCCTCCATGCCCGCCTGCAAGCCTGCCTGCCTCCCCTTGGCCCTACGAGCCTGCCTGCCTGCCTGGCCCTGTGACTACCTGCCAACTCCAGTGCCTAATGCCTGCAAAACTGCCTGCTTGACTGCCTGCCTGCCTGCCTACCTGTATTCTCTCACACACACAATTGAAGGGTACTATTAGTGGCCCAATTTTTCTAGCCCTGGCCTGTCTCCAAACCAGGCAGGGCCACTCAAAGTGTCTTTTGAAAGGGTCAGTATTGGCCCAATGTTTCCCGCCCTGGCCTATCTCCAAACCAGGCAGGGCCACTCAAAGTGTCTTTGGATAGGGTCTGTCAGTATTGGCCCAATTTTTCTAGCCCTGGCCTGTCTCCAAATCCAGACAGGGCCACTCAAAGTGTCATTGGAAAGGGTCTGTCTGTATTGGCCCAATTTTTCTAGCCCTGGCCTGTCTCCAAACCAGGCAGGGCCACTCAAAGTGTCATTAGAAAGGGTCAGTATTGGCCCAATGTTTCCCGCCCTGGCCTGTCTCCATACCAGGCAGGGCCACTCAAAGTGTCATTGGAAAGGGTCAGTATTGGCCCAATGTTTCCCCTTTTGCCATGGCTGGTCTGAGAGAGACCCTAATACCTGCCTTCCTTGGTGCTTCACACCGTTCCCTGGGGTTTAGGCGCCAATCTGCTAACAAAGTGGTGAGGAAGCACTTTACAACAACCTACCTCAAAGACTGAGTATCAGGGGGCAAGCTCCCCTCCTTACAGCCTTAAAGAAATAGACCCACCCAGTTCTCCTGCTTCCACTCTGTCTCCTTGGTTGCCAAAACCCGGTCTCCTGGGGTGGCGATAGAAACTCTGCCTGCCAAGGCGGAAACAATCCTCCCTACTGGCACTTTGGCTTAGTGCCTTCCCAATCCCTAGCCTTGGAGGATGGTATCCTCTAAGCATGCGCCTAGGCTACACACACATACCTGTAAGCCAGACTAGATGCTTCCCTGCCTGCCCGACCCTCTGCCAACCTGCCTGCCTGTCAGACTCCACCAGTCCCAGCTTTGAGCATGCCTTCAAGTTGCTTCTCATTCAACCTCCTCCAGTCTGCCCTTCTGGCCTCCCAGTCCCATACTTTGTCGTCTGGGCTGGTCTGTGAACCACTAAGAAGGGCTGTGGAAAGGGAAAGACAGGAGCTCCGCTTCTAGTGGGAAGAGGCAGGCCTCTCTGCAGGAAGTGTTGCCGCTGTGTGGGAGTTTTGTCCGCCTCCGCTACCACTAATTTTCACTCTGAGCTGCAATGCACTGTGAAGGGAGGGACAACGAAGCCTCCAGGCTTGGTGCTTGGTGGATACTCTGACACACACTGACTGTGTGAGTCTGTAATTCACACAGACCTAGCTCTGTCTCCTCCGCCACTCTTTCCACTGGGCTGCCAGCTGTGGCTCACAAAGAAGGGAAACGTCCTTGTTGTGTGTGCGTACTCCTGTCCGAAAGTCCCCTGTGTGGATCTTGGTGCTGTGCTGTGTGACTCATTGTGCGCACACTCAGTGCTTAAACATTTTATAATCATTTCTGCCCTAACCCCGGAACAAAGGCTGCCGGACAAGAAAAGTTACTGGTTGCAAATCTAGGTTGTGATTGATGATGATGATTGAGTTATGGGAACACTCTTCAGGAACAGCTGGTGGTGGGCTTAGGGTTAGGGTTAGGGGGGATGTTTAGGCCTCCGCTACTCTGTCCTCTGGGCTGCACCACACTGTGTCTCACTAAGAAGGGCTGGAGTGGAATGTACTTGCGCGTACCACAGTTCTGCACAATAATCGTTTGTTTCTTAGAAATGGAAGAGCCTTTCAGGAGGAAGTTCCAGGCTTGGCTCTTGGAGTTGTGGAACTGCTGTGATTCACTACGAAGGGCATGGAGATGGAATGCCGGCACGGCAGTTAGGAGCAGTCTACCAGCACACAGCTGGGAAAGAAAGTCAGAAAGCTTGGCTTGCTGTCCTTTTGGAACCCGTGTGGTCAAAGACTCAGACTCACTCTAGCTCTGTGTTTTCTCTCTGCCTGCCTGTCAGGCTCCCCCCCTTCCGGCTTAGAGGAGGCCTTCCAGCCGCTTCTCCTTCACTGGTCCAGTTAGTGCTTCAAGTTTAGCCCTGTCGCCACTGCCCTCAACTTGCCCATGCAGCAACCACGGCTGCGCCCGCCTCTTGGCGGAAAACCACTTGAACACCAACTGTAATAGTACATTCACTCATCAACTATTTTGTTTAGAAGAAATGGTGGACTATGTCATCCCACATTAGGGGGGGGGGTTCTTCACGCAGTCTAGGTTGGGAAATCCCTTGGCTGAGGGAGGGGCGATTCGGTGGTTCTCCTTCAACCCCCTCTAGTCTGGCCTTCTGGCCTCCCCTACCCTTCACTCTGGGTTGCACACACTGTGCCTCACAGAGAAGGGCATTGTGCTTGTGTGCTAGAAAACAGCTGTGGGGTGGGCCCGTGATTAGGCAGAACTCTGCCTTGCTCTCCTCAAGGTGGTTGCGCAGCCACCTCATGCGAAAGCACCCTTGGACTCTGCCTGGGACAGTGACAGGACTCTGCAGGAAGGAGTGCCGCAGTGTGGGAGAGTTGTCAGCCTCTGGACCGCCAATTAGTCTTCAGTAGGCTGCCATTGCCATACACTGTGGCTCACAAAGAAGGACAACTTACTGCCGTGCTGGTGGCCCTCTGTCAACATTATAAATAGGACAGTTTATCAGAAAGTTCAAGGCTTGGCTCTTAGAGTTGTGGGGAATGTGATTCACTACGAAGGGCATGCCACTGGGATGCAATGCACTGACTGTGGCTCTCAGTGAAGGGAGGGAGCAAGGAAGCCTCCAGGCTTGGTGCTTGGTGGGTACTCTGACTCACACAGACAGTGAGCCTGTGGTTCTCAGGCCTACTGTCTTCCGTGGACTGCAAAGCTATGTCTCACTGAGAAGGGAACATGGCTGTGCTGGCCTGCTAGGAGTTTACGGGGAAAGCAGCACACAGCTGTGTAGGAAGACCCTCTGGCTTGCAGTCCTTTTTTCAGAGTGGTCTCAGGCCTCAGAGTCAGACACCATGTGGACTCTGCTTTTCCACTGGGCTGCCAACTGTGGCTCACGAAGAAGGGAAGCCTGCGTAGGCGTACATAACAGATTGTCGGAAAGGTGCAGCCTGGCCCTTGTTGGTGGATGGATACTTGGAGTCACTGACTGTGAGTCTGTGAGGGAAGGGCGACTGTGTTCCATTTGCTGCAACCCACTGTGGCTCATGAAGAAGGGCATTTTCCTGGCGTCCTCCTCAGGCCATTCAGCTACGCTGGGGAGCTGGAGCTTCCTGGCAATGATCCTCCCCTACGGAGGCCCTGTGGCCTCAGACTCAGGCTATGTGGCCTCCTCCAGCCACTCTTTCCTCTTGGATGCAAAACACTGTGGCTCACTAAGAAGGGAAGAGTAGTTTTATTTATTTATTTATTTTATTATTATATTTGTATCCCGCTTATCTCCAACATAGGACTCTAAGCGGCTAACAACAAATATCACAATACAGCAGAACACAAATCACAAGTATAGCAAGTTAAAATATTTATCCTGCTGAGATCCTAAAATCCTAAAATCCTAAAATCCAAAGGCCTCCAAGTGCGTCCCAGCACGTCAAAGACGTAAGTCCTAACAAATAAAATTGGAGGCACCAATGGTCGTAATAATAATATAGTAATAGCGATGGCGGAAAGGAAAAAAATAGATTAAAATTCGCCAAAGGCCTCTCGAAATAGAAAGGTCTATAAGGATTTTCGAAAGGCCTGCAGGGGCTCTGCAGAGCGCACTTCGCTAGGGATGGCATTCCATATGGATGGGGCTGCCACAGAGAAGGCCCGGTTCCGGGTAACCGCCTTCCGGGCCTCTCGGGGGGTGGCAACCCAAAGCGAGTGCGCTCGCACCTGCCGAACTGGGCGGGCCGAGATGGATCGCTGGACAATACGCTCTGACAGGTATTCCGGTCCCAAGCCATGGAGGGTTTTATAAACTAAAACCAAGACCTTGAATCTAATCCGGGCTGCAACGGGCAACCAATGCAGGCGAGCCAGGACTGGGGTGATATGGTCATAACGACGCACACCAACCACCAGCCTGGCTGCCGCATTCTGTACCCGCTGCAGATGCCGGAGAAGAGTCAAGGGCAACCCCATGTAGAGCGCGTTACAGTAGTCCAGCCTCGAGATCACCAGTGCTTGGACCACTGTTCTCAGAGAGTCAACATCCAGGTACGGGCGGATCTGGGCGATCTGGCGAAGATGGAAATAAGCGGCCCTGGTCACCGACGCCACCTGAGCCTCCATGGTCAGCGCCGGGTCCAGGACCACGCCCAGATTCCGCACCCTCTCCACAGGCTGGAGGGAACCCCCCCCAGCTGCGGAAGAGGGCCACCGTACCCAGATGGTGAGCTCCCAAAGAACATAACCTCCGTCTTCTCGGGGTTGAGCTTAAGCCTGTTCGCCCCGGTCCAGGCCAGGACCGCATCCAGGCACTCATCAAGGATCCTCACAGCTTCCACTGCAGAGGTGGAAAAGGAGAGAGAGAGCTGCGTGTCATCAGCGTACTGATGACAGCAGACTCCAAATCTCCTAACGACCCCAGCCAGTGGCCTTACATAGATGTTGAACAGCATTGGGGACAGCGACGACCCTGTGGAACCCCACAAGGGAGTATCCAAGGAGCCGACAACTCCCCCCCATGCAGAACGTACTGTGGACGGTCCTCCAGGAAGGATCGGAGCCAGCTGCGAGCAGTGCCTCCGATACCAACCTCAGAGAGCCGATCCAACAGGATACCGTGGTCGACGGTATCAAAGGCCGCTGACAAATCCAGGAGAACCAACAGGGTAGAGCAACCCCTGTCGGCCGCCCGGATTATGTCGTCTTGCAGCGCGACCAAAGCTGTTTCGGTCCCCCGACGAGGCCTGAACCTGGACTGGCAAGGATCGAGGCACTGCCGATCCTCCAGGTATGACTACAACCGAACCGCCGCCACCCTCTCGATCACCTTGCCCATAAACGGGACGTTGGCAATTGGACGATAGTTGGTTAGATCGTCCGAGGGGAGGCCAGATTTTTTAAGAATGGGCTTTACCACCGTCTCCTTCAAGCGGGAGGGAAACCCCCCTCGCTGAAGGAGGCGGTATCAATAGCCGAGACCCATTCAGCCATAGTCCCACTGGCAGATTTAATAAGCCAGGCTGGGCAGGGATCGAAAGGAGTGGGCGCCGGTCGACAGTGAGCCACACAGCTGGGGACTTGGGGAGGAAGAGTCAGACTCAGAATGTGGCTTGCTGTCCTTTTTGCAGCCTGTGTGGTGCCAGACCAAACTCAAGGTGATTGGCCTCCTCCGCCAGTCTTTCCTCTGGGCTGCAAGACGCCGTGTTTCACACTGAAGGGGGTTCCTGATTTGAACAGTGTTCGTACGTACAGCACCACCAAGACTTAGTCAAAAAGTGACATGTAGTGGACGGTGGTGCATCGCAGGCAGTGTGGTGCCATACCAAACTCAAGGTGATTGGCCTCCTCCTCCAGTCTTTCCTCTGGGCTGCAAGACGCCGTGTTTCACACAGAAGGGGGGTACTGATTTGAACAGCGTTCGTACTACGTACAGCACCACCCAAGAGTTTGTCAGAAAGTGCCATGTGGTGCATCGCAGGCAGTGTGGTGCCAGACCAGACTCAAGGTGATTGGCCTCCTCCGCAACTCAGTCCTCTGGGCTGCAAGACCCTGTGACCCAAGGCCAGTGGCATTTAAATTCCTGTCATGCCATTCAGCTTCATCCTTTTTATACTGGAGCTGGCAATGAGCCTGCCGCACTCTGGCTCTGTGCTGTGGTGCTCTCATACTCTGCCTTGTGGCCTGGCCGGAGTGGCCGCCCTTACTCTGGCCTTATGGACGCGTCAACCAGAGATAGTCCTCCTCCTTGTATAGCCTAGTGGGCTGGGCTGTGGGCTGTAAAACTTAAGTCAGAGAAACCCAGAGCCCTATCCCATTCCCATCCCTACCAAAACTATTCCTGGCTGTAGCTACTAGCTAGGTACGTAGCTTAACCACCTCAGGCTCTAACTGCTAATGTTTTTGTTGACCATGACCAAAAGCAGGGTTGCATTGGCTTTGGCTTTATTGCTTGTCCTTTAAGTGTGTGTGACTTTGACTGTGAATGTGAAGTGAAGGCAGCAGGGCCTTGGTGATGGGGGGCCAATTTGAGAGGAGTAGAGTAGTAGACCCCTCATCCAGATTTGGGGAGGAACGGAATGTCTGTTTCTCCTGCTGCCTCTGAGAGAGGTGGAGGGGAGATGGGATGGATTCAAAACCAAACAACAAAAAGTACAACAAACAGGCACGTCAGCCAGACCAAGTAGGGTGGCTGGCTGGTTCAGCATCAGCAGATTCAGCACAGCAGACCAAGAAAAAAAAAGAAATGCAAATTTGTTTCTGCCCCACTTTGTTTGCTTAGGATGCACTAGCCTTGTGGTGCAGCAGCAAGTCCATCACCCAGGCAGGTTTAAACTGTATTTCGCCTGCTCATTTGCAGGACCCGCGCCCACCCACCCGCCCGCGCGCCCGCCCCCGCGCTACCCACTCCCCTGCCGCTGCCGCTGCCGCCGCCCACGCATGTACCCCCGTGCCACCGCCGCCTGCGCTGCGCCCGCAAGCCGCAAGTCTCGGTCGGACGTCAAAATGCGTGAAATCGCGGCAGAAACGGAAACGAAAAAACGAACCGACTAATTTTTGCGAATTTTCGCGAAAACGGAGACGACCCGAAATGGAACCGGCCCGACTAACGACAACTCGAAAAAAATTTTTTTCAAGTCGTGCCCATCTCTACTGCTATGCCTCCCTGCACAGTGTGCTTTAGAGGTGTCATGGTCAAATCCAGGGGTCCTCAAAGTTTTTAACCAAGGGGCCAGTAACTGTACCTCAGACACGGTTGGGGGCCAGACTATAGTTTGGGGGAAAATGACGTCATATGCTCCCACTGGATATGACGTCACATGCTCCCGGGTCCAACTGCCCAGGCAACAACAAAAGGCCAGGACGTTTGCAGATCCAGTTATGGGAGAGGAGGAATACATTTCGCACACAGCAGGTGGACTTACAACACAGCACTCTGGTTCAGGTCCTTGGGGTGTGGGGCGAGACCCTCTCATTCCCCCCGGCATGTTGGATATCTTTAGATGTTTTTGGGGGTAACATTTCCAGCTGACAAACCCCCCATACATGTGCATGAACACGCATCAGCCTGTGCATTGGTGTGTTGCGGGGGTGTGCGTTGAGTTTATTTTTTTCCTCCATGTCCAGGATCTTGTGTTTTCACAAATGGGAAAATAAGAGGAAGGAAGAGAAAAATCCTAGGGGAGAGAGAGAGAGAGAGAGAGAGAGAGAGAGAAAGCTGTCCAGGCTGTTACCATCGCTTTTCACTGTTTCAGCGAAAGAATTCCAGCGGCTTCTCTTTCTCCTGCTGGGCGTTGTTTGTAACCCTCCCATGCAGAGGGGTGGGGAGAGATGGAGCAAGGAGGCCACTGAGGGTCACATGGGGCGTTTATACACGACCCCTAAGCTCCGCTGCAAATGGCTGCAAGCTCCGGAGCTTTAAAATGTTTCCCCACCAGCTCCAGAGTTTGCAGACAATTAAGTGCGACCCCGCCCACCTAAGCGCGACCCAGCACACTTTTCTTGTACCTACTCTTGGGAGGTGAAAAATATTTGATGCGGATATGCTGGGCTCTCCTCGCTTCTTTTTGTTTTTGTTTTTTTGCCTCCCGCCCCTTTCAGAGGAACCAGGAAGTGACCGGGGCTCCCCCAGCATCCACCAACACCGGGAGGTAAGGCTTTATTCTTCTGTCCCTTTTTTTCCTCCCTCCCCTCACGCAGCCGGCATCCAGGAAGTATGGAAGGGTGGAGATGCACGAAGAGCGACAAACCCCTAAGATCTCTGGTCCGAATTTAAGGGGCCAGCGGATCTTAGGGGTCGTGTAAAAAGGCCCATGGTCCCATCTTTTAAAAATGTAACTCTTCTGGCCCAGCCAGGGGTAGTTCGGGTGATCGCAGTGGTGGCAGCAGGATGGAGGATGGAGCCCCAGGAGCACAGGAGCGGCATAGTAAGGGCCTGAGCCCGGCTAGGGTACACATCGGGTTGCCTTGCCAACTGCCCGCCTGCCCACTAGATCAGAAGCTTAGTGGATCCAGCCCGGGGTCACCATGGTTTCCCCGGAGCCACGGAGTCCAATGTTGCTGCACTTGAAGGCTGCTGGGCTCGCTTTTCCTCCTCCTCCTCATCGCCTCTCCTCCAGCTACACTGCAGCTGTCATTTTCATGTGGTCGCCCGAGGCTTGGCAGCCAAAGCGATGGGACTTGGGCGCCCAGCAGCAGCAGCTGCTAGGATCAGTGGCCATGGGCAAGCTGGTAGAGTGCCTGGCATGTGGCATCCAAAGCCCGAAAGGCGGTGCCAGTGGCGGTGAGTGGCTCGACTGAGTGCTGCACCAGAGCAGGAGTGGGCCACCTTCTTCAGCTGCTGCAAATTCCAGCATCCTGCACTAGTCTATCTCGATGCTTTGCCGGCATACCTTCCGCAAGTGGAAAAGGAGCTGCACTCCCTCCCACCAATGCATTGAGACCCGATGATACAAGCAAGGGAGAGGGGAGGGAGTCTTTGGGAATTCCTAGAGCGTCCTCATATCAAAGCAGGGGAGTTTCTGCAATTGCCGGGGCGGATTCAGAACCCTAGGGGGCGTATCCACCCCCAGGCTGTAGTTTTAAGACCCCTGGTCAAAGTATTACCTCTGCTTGCTTGCTTGCTTATTTATTTATTTATTTATTTATTTATTTATTTATTTATTTATTTATTTATTTATTTATTTATTTATATTTGTACTTATTGACTGCCCGATTTTCCCATAGGGAACTCTGGGCGGTGTACAACACGTCACCAAATAGCGACTACCCAACTATAACCCCAATACATAACCAAAGACAAGAACATCATAAAAATGCAAAAACATAATAAAATACTCACCAATATGGAAATACCATGTATCAATACTAAAAAAAAATGGCCAGGAGAAGAAGACCTAGCACCATCCACCAAACGGGTAAGATCCGGCAAGAAAAACTGGTACCAACAATTAAAAAAAATCACAATCACAATCACAGCCGCTATAACAATGTGCTCAGAGGTCCCCAAAGCATCGCCTGAAGAGCCAGGTCTTTAAGGCCCTTCTGAAAGCCGACAGCACTCGGCCTGCCTAATCTCCAAAGGCAGTTTGTTCCACTGTGCCAGACCCACCACCGAAAAGGCCCGATTCTGGGTCGAAGCCCTGCGGGCCTCTCTCGGTGTAATCTGCATAAATTATTTTTTTAGTTGGGGAAAGGGCTAGGAATAGGACAGGGCAAAATAAGGTCTGAATATAATCTTTAGAAGCTGAACTTGAAGAGCCAATGAAGAGTACTACTAATCCTTGTAAACTGCATTGCAAGGATGTAATGTTACTGGAATAAATGTGATATTGATAATGATGCCCTTATAACTACAATGTGACTCTGATTGCCTGTTCAATGAATAAATGAACAGTCAGAAAGCTGCAGTTTTCTACCCTTCCTGTTGTCTGTGCCCTTATGAATGTTCCCACATCTGATGGGAGTAGGAATAATCACTGCAAATTATATGCAGGGTAGAAATAGAGAAGGAAGATGATGGGGACCATGTTCCTTCATAGGAAAAGCAGTGGACTTCAAATGCAAGCCTTTATTGGTAATTCCTGAGCTTTTCACCTGATGTACTTGGAGGCCAGAGACAGCTAATGTTCTCAGTGTGGGCCTTTTTACACAACCCCTAAGATCCGCTGGCCACTTAAATTCGGACCAGAGATCTTAGGGGTTTGTCGCTCTTCCTCTGTCCCCACCCCCCTCCGCACTTCCTGGTTGCTGGCTGTGTGAGGGAGGGAGAAAAAGAGAAAGAAAAGCATGCCGCTCACCTCGTTCTGCCTCTCGTCTCTGTAAGGCCATCAAGTCCAACCCCCTCGTCTCTGTAAAAGTAGCTCTTAAAGGGGCGGGAGCCAAAAAGCAGCAAACAGAAGTGAGGAGAGCCCCGCACTCACTATCGTTGCACCGCATCAAAGATTTTTCACCTCCAAAGAGAAGGTACAAGAAAAGTGCGCTGGGTCACGCTAAAGTGGGCGGGGTCGCACTTAATTGTCTGCAAACTCCGGAGCTGGTGGAGAAACATTTTTAAGCTCCGGAGCTTGCAGCCATTTGCAGCGGAGCTTAGGGGTCATGTATAAACGCCCTGTGTCGGGGAGCCTCCTTCCCCCATTGGGGGTTTGTTAGCCTTTCCCCTGCAGAGATCATGTGCTCCCCTTGCTATAAATTATTCAGTGTGGCCCTCTCATCTCTTGATGTCCTGTATGCTGACGCCTTTTGGCCCAACTAGTCCCCAACTGCACTGATGCCACCGAAGTTGCAAACAAGCCAGTGATGAGCAAATGCCTCCCAGCCATCCTGGTCTTCACTTAATAGTTAGTCATCTTCTCCATGTTACAGAGAAAACTCTCACTTTTGTGAAAATTACTTCTTGACATGCATTCATTGTGGCTTACATGATATTTGGGGACTTACCAATTTTGCCTTGAACATTGTGGCACAAACTGATGGTTGCATTAAGAAACAAAGGTGTCAAAAGATGCACAGGGTAATTAGCAGATTTTGGTGGATCAGTGAATATTGTCTCCATATATTTCAGTTTGAGGAAAGTATCAGGAATAGAGATGGGCACGACTTGAAAAAAATTTTTTTCGAGTTGTCGTTAGTCGGACCGGTTCCGTTTCGGTCGTTTCCGTTTTTCGCGAAAATTCGCAAAAATTAGTCGGTTCGTTTTTTCGTTTTCGTTAGTACTGTTTTTTTGGGGGGGAGCGGGCTCCTGGAGGCACCTCTGTGGGGTGGGTGCCTCCTCTGGCCCGCTAAAAAGGGAAAGCGGGCTCCTGGAGGCACCCATGGGTGCCTCCTATCCTCACCCACTAGGAAGGGGAAGCAGGCTCCAAGAGACCCCTCAACATGGGGGTCTCTCCTCCTCACCTGCTGCTGCAAAATGCATGCATAGCCATATGGATATGCATACCAGCTGCAGACAGTGAGACTAGTGATGGCAGTGAACCCAGAGCCATAGGTTGATGCCTAAGGCTCTCGCACCACCATGTCTCACAAAGAAGGGAATTGTACTTGCATGTAGTGCAATGCAAGTAGATCTGGCTTAGGGTTAAGGTGGGTTAGTGCAAGGGCTAGGGTTAGGGTAGTGACGGGTAAGGTTACGATGGGCTAGTGGGTTGCACCTCTGGGTGCCTCTCTGACCCACTAAGACAGTCTGTGACGTATGGGTAAGTAAGGAGTCAAGGATTAGGGTTAGGGTTAGGGGGCTAGGGCAGGTTTTAGGTTTTTTTTGGCACATCCCAGAAGTCTCCATGGCCAAGTGGCCATGCGATTGGTGGGATGGCTCCAAAAATTTGCATGGTCGTCCACTCCCACATGGCTGGCCACTCGGCCAGCCCATCATTGCGCAGGTGTAAATAAAATAAAATAAAATAAAATCAATGGAGGACAGAGGAGGAGAGGAGAGACATTTTGTTGCAAGAAAAAACCCACTGCTACTGTGAAAAATCTGGCAGTTTATAAATTTTCGCGTGTTTCTGTTGTGCTTGTGTGTTTTTGGACCACGATTTCAAAAACAATATTGCATTCGCCGCCCCATTTTGGATCCCCCGCCCGCACCGCATGGCATGGCGAGTCCAGCTGCCCAGGACGGGGGGGAGGCGGGACCCCCCTCCAGAAACCACCCCTCCGGTAGGTGCCCTGCGCCCTTAGTCAAGCAGGCATTTTTCCGCCTGCTTTTTTGGCCCGGGAATGGGTGGGGGGAGAGTTTAAAAGTTTTTTCCTGTGCCGTCCGTGCCGCTTGCTTGCGCTTTAATTGCGGCGGCCGGCGGCGAGACTGGGCTTTTTGCTGGCTGCAAGCCTGCAGCGAGTCCAACCAGAGCAGCCCAGGACGGGGGATGGGGGGGAGGCCGGGGACCTGCAGAAACAACCCCTCTGGTAGGTGCCCTGAGGCACGGCAGGCATTTTTCCGCCTGCTTTTTGGCCGGGAACCGGGTTTTTTTAACTTTTGAAAACTTTTTTTCTGTGCTGCGTGGCATCGCGCGATCACGTGATGCAAGGAACGAGCACGACAAATCAGACCAAAATTGTTCATTCGTCGGTTCGAGCTCGAAGTCTGGCGGAGTAATTCCCGTTACCGTTTCCGTAGAGTAACGGAACCGAGTAACGGAAATGGAAACAGGAATACCGCTAAGTCGTGCCCATCTCTAATCAGGAAGGTATCCTCTGATGGTGAGGAGATGAAAACCTTTTAAGAGCAGGGAAAGCATTGCTCATTTAAAGCAGAAGAAGAACTGAGCAAACAAGAAGTTCCTTCTCAAACAAGCAGTAGGGAGCCCCACATAGTCTCATGAACTGTTTACCACAAGTGGTGAAACAGTAGATACGCTACACTGGAATGAGGAAGGAAACTAGATATGGGAGGGAATTATAAATAGTCATCATTTTAAAACTTCCCTTCTAATGAGTTGCTTGGTATATCCAAATAAAAACCGGAAGAAATTTCAGAAGGTGTGTTTTCTCTGCCTCTCTTCCTCTGACATGATTTCTAAAGAAGTGGGATGTCCATAAGCCTGTCACTTGAGTCCACAGTGCCCAGAGGTCTTTATTAATTATGCCCAGCAAGGGCAGATTGTAGTTGTAAGCCAAGAACCTTACGGAAGTTAAGATGTATTATGTCTACATACAGCATTCCCACCATCTATTGGGGAGAGGGGTACCTGATCAAAAAATGAGGTAGGATTAGTCCAGCACAGTGATTCTCAACCTTTTAAAAGCTACCGCCCCACTATGGAGCAGAAAAATTTTCAACAACCCCCTTTGATAAAATCCTGTAATATAGGGTATGGGGAAGAGAGAGTTACTGAATTATAAAAGGCAAAAAAATTAAGTAATTTTAAGTTATTTCCAAATTTGTTTGATTTAACTCGATACTTTTGCCCTGGAAGGTAATTGCATTCCTTTTATTAAAATTAAAATGACTAATGCAAAAAATGCTTAAATGCTCTTTTATGTTTATTTCAAAATGCTTGCAAATATGTATATTTATTTTTAATGCACTGTTTTATTTTTTATGTTTTATTTTTGTTTTATTTTCCAATTGGCTGGCTCAAAGCACATGGGCAAAGCAAAGATGGAAATGCCTCGTCAGCCATTTTGGTGGAGTTTTTTTGTTTGGTTTTTCACCTCTTTTGGGTGGTGAACACTTTATAAGACAATGATTCTCAAACTTCCTAATAAAACCCAATTACTTTTATAAACTGATGGGGTCAGAACTCGCCATAACAAATCAAGAAAGGGACCTTGGTGCCCTGGTGAACAGTTCAAGGTGTCAACCCAGTGTGCCACAGCAATGAAAAAAGCAAACTCAATGCTAGGGATCATTAGGAAGGGTATATAGAAAATAAGTCAGCAAGTGTCATTTTGCCTCTTTATAAATCTATGGTGAGGAACCATCTGGAGTATTGTGTACAGTTCTGGCCACCATACCTCCAAAACATTATTATGAAAATGGAAAAAGTGCAGAGGAGAGCAACCAAAATGATTAGGGGACTGGAACACCTTCCTTACCATCTGAGGCTGCAACTGCTGGGCCACTTCACTCTTGAACAACGGTGCCTAATAGGTGACCTGATTGAAGTTTATAAAATCATACACGGTGTGGACAAGGTAGATAAGGAAAAGCTATTTTCCCTGTCACACAACACTAGAAATAGGGGACATTCCATGAAACTTTTGGGTGCTGGATCTGAAACAAATAAGAGAAATGACTTTTTCACCCAGAGGGTCACTGGCCTGTGGAACTCCCTGCCAGAAGAAGGAAAAGCTTTAAGACAGCTTTAACAAGGGATTAGACAAGTTCATGGAGAACAAGGGTTTCAGTGGTTATCATTATGGATGCCTAAGGACAACCTCTGGGTTGGAGAGATAGGTAGGATATATCTCAATACCATTTGCAGGGAATCTTAAAAGGTGAAGACATCTGCTTGGGAATACCCTGAAGCAAATGGTGAGCCACTGTGTGAGACAGAATACTGGACTGGATGGGCTATGACCTGTTCTTATGTTCTTATTGTAATAATAAGTGGCCTACTACCAAATGGGCAGTGTGTGTATATATTTATGTATATACACATACATTTGTATGTTAAATCAATCAATCAATCAATTTGGCATTTCTCCTAAAATGCAGGGCAGGAAATCTTCTTAACTACTACAAGTAAATGTTTGTATGGAACACTCTTTGCATTTAAAATAATAATAATAATTGAAGTACAAAAACAGAATTCTATGCCACATTCAAGAATACTCTTCTGTGGTATTCCTTAGACTCCTACAGGCCATCAAATCACATCAGCTGCATACCATACTGACTTTATGTTCAAATACAATATACAATACAGTAGGCACATTACAATAGAAATAATCACAGATATAGTCTGTATTTTAGCTGCCTGCTTCACATAGGCTCCTCTCTTGAAAACTGGTGCCTACAAAATGTTTTAGACTAAAGACCATCTCAACTGCAATCAGAAATCAGGAGTGGTGGAAGCCACTGAAAATAAAAATAATCTAAAAAGCATCCGACTAAGGATTGATAGACCACACTGCATATACCACTATACTCTCCAAAGGGCAGCACAATACAATCCAGGCTAAGAAATAGTTTTAAAATTACTGTACTAATATCTGGAAGTTGAATCATGGCAACTGGACTTCTTTTTCATGAGAGATTGAAATATTTCACTGCTCATCCAAACAACTGACTTTTTAAAGCAGAGATCATTTTAAAAGGAGACTAGAAAAAAGCAAGGATCTGGTTAGTGGTGCAGGAGTTTAATTACAGAAAATGGGGAAATCCTTCTGTAAGTCAATCAGAAAATAGTCATAAGAACTAAGAACATAAGAACATAAGAAGAGCCCTGCTGGATCAGGCCAAAGGCTCATCTAGTCCAGCTTCCTGTATCTCACAGTGGCCCCACCAAATGACTCTGGGAGTGCACAAGATTAAATATCTATCTCCTGATACCACTCCCCTGCATCTGGTCCTTGAAGTACCCTGGTTTTAAGCCTGGAGATTACACATCTCCATCATGGTTTGTAACCTGAGATTGACTTCTCCTCCAGGAATCTGTCCAATCCCCCTTTGAAGGCATCCAGGCCAGATGCCATCACCACATCCTGTGGCAGGGAGTTCCACAGACTAACAACGCGCTGGGTGAAAAATACCTTTGGGTATTGGATGGAGTGGAGCTTGCAAGGGCTGGGAAAAACAAGTGGATCTGAAAGAAAATCAAACTTCTGGAGGCAAAATGGAGACTGTTGTACTTTTGAGACATGATGAGAATGTAGGAATCTGCAGATAAGATGACCATGCTGGGAAAGGCAGAAGGCAGCAGGGAAAGAGGAAGACCTCTGGAATATCTGCGTACCCACAGGCATGAGTGTACAAGGGCCGAGCAGGACAGCTGACTGGACAGGCCATTTTGGAGATTCATTCAAAAAAAGGATTGACATCAGAAGTGACTTGGCGGCAGGCAACATCAACAACAGAAAATCACCACTACCAGCCAAATTTCTGGGCAGAACAGAACCACAAGCCACAAGGCAGGCGATTGGCAGAGTGAAGACACACACAAAAATATGCTAGAACTGACTGCACAGGAGACTCCATTGAGTGCAGGCACGAAAATACCACCATTTCCTGGGAAGGGGGTGGGGGGCTCAGGGCTTCACCCAAATGGGAGGACTTTAAACACAACCAACCAACAAAAACAAACAAATCTCTGCTGTTTGCAGTCTTGATGCCTCCTAAGAAAGAGGCGTTGTGAGCTCTTCTGCTCAGATTCAAAGCACACCAAGAGGGGAGTGAATTAAAACAAAAACAAAAAATGCGAAGTCAGAGAATTGGGAAAGGAAAGTGAGCACAGAACTACACATCCTGCAGATTTCTTCCAATTTCCCCCTTCCCTCAGTTCCCCTCCTCAACCTTCATCAACAAACCCTTGAGCAGACAGAAGATCCCGCCATCAATTAGACAGGAGAAAAATGCACCCAGGAAGCAGCCTGGGCCCTCAGTGGCCCATATCAATTAACCAAGCCCAGGGATCCATTCTGCACTGCCTTGCCCCCCTCCCCCGCAGATCAAAGGCCAGGGAAAAAAAAGACTCCAGCAAGCAGCCTGGGCCCTCCGAAATTACTGAAACATAAAACAAAGGGGGAAAAGCCTCAGGCAGCCCATCCTCTGCTCCCACCAAGTCCCCCTCCCCCCCCGACCCATGGGCCCATCAGGCTGAAAAACAAACAAACAAACAGAAAAAGCCTCAAGTAGGCCGGGCCCAGCTAAACGCCCTCCCCCCTCAGTGGGAATCCCCCTGCCACTTCCATAAAATAACATTAATAAAACATTTTAAAATGACTTACCTTTTAAATGAGCTGCTGGAACTCGGAGACCGCAGAGCCCTCTAAATGCAGGCAGAACAAATCAAGGCTGGGGATCCTACCTCCCACCAGGCCCTGACTGCCCTTCAGCCCTCCCACAGCACCCCCCCCAGGCTGCATCCAAGCAACCCGGGCCTCCTCAGCCACCAAAACAAATCTAGGACGGGGATCTGCCCTGGGCAAGGCCGCGCCTACTCCCCCCATCTGAACCGAGGTACAGCTAGCCTACCCTCCACCCTGTCCCAGACAAAACCATAATAAAAGAAATTAAATAACTCTTAACTTCTTCTGATGTCAATGGAGTTGTGAGCTTTTGCAGTTTGTGAGCTCATTAGAAGTTAATAGACGGGGTAGGGAGGGGGTAGGGAGGGGTCAACCAAAACATGCCCACCCACCCCCTACTGCCCAAATCATGCCTACCGCCCGTCAGCAACCTCCCACCGCCCCCGTTGAGAACCACTGGTCTAGCAGGATTTGTTCTTGACAAATCCATAGGGGCATCTAGTTCTTACTGCATTATTTCAAGAGGGCTGCACAGCTCAGCACAGCCCACTCATCCACCTGCAGGAACTCCCTGCCACAGGAGGTGGTGATGGCATCTGGCCTGGATGCCTTCAAAAGGGGATTGGACAGATTCCTAGAGGAAAAGACCATCACAGGTTGCAAACCATGGTGGAGATGTGTCATCTCCAGGCTTAAAACCGGGTTGCTTCAAGGACCAGATGCAGGGGAACAGTATCAGGAGACAGATATCTAGTCTCCTGCGCTCCCAAACGCATCTGGTGGAGCCACTGTGAGATACAGAAAGCTGGACTAGATGGGCCTTTGGCCTGATCCAGCATGGCTCTTCTTATGTTCTTAACATAGGAATGCCAAGCAGGATGAGTCACCAAGATCAGAATGGGAAGGATGAACTAAGAGTAAATGTACAGTGGGAAGAAGCAGCCACCTCTTTTTGTTACCATTGTAAGCATTAAGGAATTGGAGGTGAATGACCACGTTTGTTTTTAAACTGGTGGTATGCACCCTTCTCCTAACATTGAATGCCAAGATGTTTAGGGCTCAGAAATCCACGTACAGTGGACCCTTGTATAACAAACGGTTTGTATAACATAAAATTTGTACAACATAAAAAATTCTGGAGATAGGAGAAATTTGCTTAACAGAATCACCTATGGGGCAAATCTGTACAACATAAAAATGGGATCACTCTGTTTTCAATGCATTCCTATGGGAAATTTGTATAAAGGAAGATTTGCTTAACATAATTGCATTTGGAACGAATTAATTCCTTTATACAAGGTACCACTGTACCTCCTTCCTTCCTTCCTTCCTTCCTTTTATTTATTTATATATTTATTTGTATCCCATCCAACTGGCCTAAAAGGCCACAGAGTCTGCTTGATCTCTCTTTAGAAACTTATTAAGATGTCAACCCTACTTGAAAAGTCTCATTTGTAGAACCTGCAGCAAAACACTGGGTGACACTGAAGGACACCATTAATTAGGGAGCCTGTAGGCCTCCAGATATTGTATGGTTCAGAGCACCAGTTGTGCTTGTTTCATTTGTAATTAATTCTCAGCAACCACTTTGTGACTAAGCAATGCTTCACTAGCTCAATATTTTTTTTTGCAGTGGTGTTACTGACAGGCTAGATAAACATTGCACCTTGCAGATATATTTGCAAAAAGACAAAACCACTCAGGACTGATAACAGAATAGTAGTAGCCCTGAAGAATTTCAAAGTGCTGCTAAAATGGCCTTGAAATTGTACCTTTTGAAAATAGTTATTTGGTATGATTTAAAATGAAGGGGTTCATAGACACTTCTCCAAGTATCTAAAATATCAGTTATCTAAAGAAAGAGCATACCGACCTGGGCCAACCTACCCTAACGCTTTAGGAAACATTCTGACCCACTCCCTCTCTGATATTATCTCCATGTTTACGATCCCCATTTAAAACAGAAAGATTCCCACAATGTGCAAATGACCCCACTTTGAGCTCCTCCTAAAACAATCACACTTAATCCATCCCCGCATCTACAGTCCTGAAAGTGTGCTAATATTTCAGTAAAGTTTAATATACTCAGTTGAGTGGAAGAACAAAGAAAAAGCAGGGTATTTCAGAACAGAAAACTATTTCAGCAATGATGCAGGCCTTTCTCTCTACCCTACATTCCCTAAATGACTGGTAGAACAGCTGCAGGGGGAACTGGCAGCTAGTGATAGCACTCCCTGTAGCTTCTGTGGCTGCACCATTCAGGGGAAATCTTGTGTTTCTTTGCATTGCGTTTCATTTATCACTTGCCTTCTCCTGTTTTGTCAGCAGTTCAATCTCTTACTCACTTCAAATTCTTTACCATCTTTTTAACCCTGTGAATGCCAAATGGGGTACAAGGTATCCGCTGTGCTATATGTGAAGTTTTTATAAAGATATAAAAACATAAATGAAATAGTAAACAAATCATTTACACAGAGGAGTATAGATACACAGAGTTTGTGTGTGGGTAGAGCACACACAGGTGTGAAAGGTTTTAGGAACAAACTTTGAGGCTGCAGCAGCAATGGGCAGCTGCAGGTAGTTAATGCTTGAAATCTGTATAAATGTAGCAAGGAAGAATCACTGTTTGCTGGTTTTTACTCAAAGCCAGTCAATGCTCCTGTGTAAGGTTAGTTGCTGTGTTTTTTTCCTGATATGTTTTTATGCTGAAGAAAAGCTTTCTGAGTTAAATGTAAATATATACATTATTTTTCTAAAAATTGTCTGCAAGAGTTTGTCTAATGTTCCTGAGCACTGAGTTCTCCTAAGTCTCAGAGTTTTTTCCAGTACACAATATCTTATAAGACTAAGCTATAGTCTGTCAGGGTTTTTTGGGGAATGCTGTACAATATCCATATTATTATTTTCTAACAGTATGTTGTTCCTTCTCCCACAGCAATTTGCTGCACCTCTTGTTGCTATGGGATTTCACAGAATACCTGTTGGGGGATCTTTGTTGGATCCGTTGTTGCAGATGATTTTTAGTTGCTCTAATCGCAGTAGTACTCAACCTGGGGGTCCCCAGATGTTCCTGGACTACAACTGCCAGAAACCCCTTCCAACACAGCGAGTGGTAGAGGCTTCTGGGAGTTGCAGTCCAGGAACACCTGGGGACCCCCAGGTTGGGAACCACTGCCTAATGAGAGAGACAGCTCTTGCGTTACTATATGAAAAAACTATTTAGAAGGGAAGGGTACACGGGAGGTTTTCTAACAACTATTCTAACAGTCATCTTGCTAAGCCAGGAACATGCTTCACGTCTCTAAGAATACAAGACACACTCACACTAACTAGACTTCTACCAGAACATTCCAAGTGGTGTGATCTCAACAACCAATCGGCTTCGCTCTTCACATTAAATTCAGCCCGTAATACTCTACATTCACATTAACCCAGTATTTATTTATTTATTTATTTATTGTTATATTTATATCCCGCTTATCTCCAACTAGGACTCTAAGCGGCGAACAAAGCATAATAGAGTTCAACAAAGTCCAATATAATAATTTAAAACACGTATAAAGTATAAAATCCTGGTGCCTCCAAGTGCATCCCAGCGCATCAGGACATCGATCCTACCAATTAAGATTGGAGGCATTGGTAATCAACAAGCAATAATAAAGACGGTGATGATGGCGGGGGAAGGGAAGAAGAAGAGAAAAAAAAATTAAAAAGAAAAATTAAGATTCGCCAAAGGCCTCTCGAAATAAAAAGGTTTTTAAAGATTTTCGAAAGGCCTGCAGGGACTCTGCAGAGCGCACTTCGCTAGGGATAGAATTCTGGACGGGGCTGCCACAGAGAAGGCCGGTTCCGGGTAACCGTCTTCCGGGCCTCTCGAGGGGTGGCAACCCGGCAACTGGACGGGCCGAGGTGGATCGCTGGACGATACGCTCTGTCAGGTAGTCCGGTCCCAAGCCATGGAGGGTTTTATAAACTAAAACCAAGACCTTGAATCTAATCCGGGCTGCAACGGGCAACCAGTGCAGGCGAGCCAGGACTGGGGTGATATGGTCATTTCCTGGCATTCTGTACCGCTGCAGACGCCGGAGAAGAGTCAAGGGCAGCCCCATGTAGAGCCGTTACAGTAGTCCAGCCTCGAGATCACCAGTGCCTGGACCACTGTTCTCAGAGAGTCAACATCCAGGTACGGGCAGATCTGGGCGATCTGACGAAGATGGAAGTAGCGGCCCTGGTCACCGGCCACCTGAGCCTCCATGGTCAGCGCCGGGTCCAGGACCACGCCCAGATTCCGCACCCTCTCCACAGGCTGGAGGGTAACCCCCAGCTGCGGAAGAGGGCCACCGTACCCAGATGGTGAACTCCCAAAGAACATAACCTCCGTCTTCTCGGGGTTGAGCTTAAGCCTGTTCGCCCCGGTCCAGGTCAGGACGGCGTCCAGGCACTCATCAAGGGTCCTCACAGCTTCCAAGAGGTGGAAAAGGAGAGATAGAGCTGCGTGTCATCAGCATACTGGTGACAGCAGACTCCAAATCTCCTAATGACCCCAGCCAGCGGTCTTACGTAGATGTTAAACAGCATGGGGGACAGCGACGACCCTGTGGAACCCCACATGGGAGTATCCAAGGAGCCGACAACTCCCCCATGCTGTACGTTGTGGACGGCCCTCCAGGAAGGATCGGAGCCAACTGCGAGCAGTGCCTCCGATTCCGACCTCGGAGAGCCGGGTCCAACAGGATACCGTGGTCGACAGTATCAAAGGCCGCTGACAAATCCAGGAGAACCAACAGGGTAGAGCAACCCCTGTCGGCCGCCCGGATTAGGTCATCTTGCAGTGCGACTTTAAGCTGTTTCGGTCCCCGACGAGGCCTGAACCCGGACTGGCAAGGATCGAGGCACTGCCGATCCTCCAGGTATGACTGCAACCGAACCGCCGCCACCCTCTCGATCACCTTGCCCATAAACGGGACATTGGCAATTGGACGATAGTTGGTTAAATCGTCCGGGAGAGGCCAGGTTTTTTGAGAATGGGCTTTACCACCGTCACCTTCAGCCGAGAGGGGAACACCCCCTCCCGAAGGAGGCGGTGGTGGCGATGACACGAAGCCCATTCGGCCATAGTCCCGCTGGCAGCTTTAATTAGCCAGGCAGGGCAGGGATCGAAAGGGGTGGACGCCGGCCGGCAGTGAGCCATAGCCTTGGAGGCCTCGACAGCAGAAACAGGCCCAAGCGCATCCAACCGAGGCGACGTTCAACTGGAGATGCCGGGGCAGTGCTACTGCAACCGGAGTCGAAGCCGCCCGGATGGTCTCTATTTTGGTACGAAAAAAGGCTGCAAAATACTCACTACTGAATTCAGTAGGAGGAGGCCTGGCCTGACTAGGATTGGTGAGGTCCCGAACCACCCGGAAGAGCTCCGCCTGGCGGTTCGAGGCCTCACCAATTCTCAGGGAGAAAAAAGATCTTTGGGCCTCCCTGATCGCGGTGGAATAGCGCCTAGTCTGGGAAACAACAGCAGCCTTATTAATAACCGTCCGGGTTCTTCTCCAGCTGCGCTCTAGTCTTCTCCTCACCTGCTTCATTGCTCGTAGCTTCGTGAACCACGGCGAGGTCCGAGCTCGGCACCGGAGAAGACGCTTTCCGGTCGATGGTCTGGGCAGCTGTATCAAACCAATGGTTGGCCACAGCCTCAGCCGGCACGCCAGCCAGTTCTCCAGGAAATGCCCCAAAGACCTCCTGGAACCGAGAAGGGTCCATGAGTCTACGGGGACGGGCCAAGACAGGAGGCTGATGGTCCCCGCGAGGAGGGGCCGGAATCGCCAAAGGGAAAGAAAGCAGGTGGTGGTCTGACCATGACACAGGAAGGGAGACAATGCCCCCAACCTCCAGACTCAAGTCCCGACATGGAGGAAAATACCAGATCCAGGGTATGGCCAGACCTGTGAGTGGGGCATACAACATGCTGGGACAGACCCATGGAAGCCATGGATTCCATGAACTCCAGAGCTGCCCCAGAAAGCTCACCGTCCGCATGCACATTGAAGTCACCCGCAACAAAAGGCGCGGGGACCTCACAACTCGGAGAGCACTGGAAGGGATTGTGCTGGGTTGCGGGAGCGCGGTAACCCAGCACAATGCCAAATCTGTCCCGCTGTCCCACCAGCAGGTGAAGGCACTCTAACCCCTGGCTGACCAATGTTGAGGCCCTGCAGACATAAAGAGAATCCCGATGGACGATGGCGACCCCTCCTCCTTCTGACCCTCCAACCTTCCCACACCCTGAACCAGATACCTGGGCGGGCACAGAAGGGAGAGCAAAGCCCCCTCAGCACCCACCCAGGTCTCGGTAATAAGGGCCAGGTCAGCTCGCCCATCTCGGATGGAATCATATATGATGGGGATTTTATTGTGGACTGACCTGGCGTTCAACAGGATGCAGGAAAGGTTGGAGGTGCTGGAGAAGTGACTCCCGGACACGTGGCAGCGAGCTGAGGGTCAGAACGCGGGACAGGCACGAGAGAGATGCCTGACCCGGGTTCTTCTGATCTGACGAACCCCCGGCTACAAGCGTACGCCACGGCCCGACACAGTTGGTAAGTCCCTGCAAACATGGCGACAAAAAAAACAAAAAAAACCCTAACACTCAACAATAATTACAAGATAATACAGTAGTACAATAGATGAATTAACAATAACTATAAGCAACAATAAGATAATAAATAATAATAGTGATAAAATCAGATAATAACTAAACAGAATAAATAAGCATAACTCAAACGGGCAAAACGCCAGGAGAAGATGTAATACACCTGGGAGAGGGGGGGGAGGGGAAGGCCAGGTGATCCTGGCTCGGATGATTAATTTCAAGGTTGCAGTAGTTGGGGGGGGGGTAGCCAGGCTTTAGAGATGGCAGAATGTGGCGGCCAGATTGCAACGAAACCACCCTTGCCCCCGGTTCCGGCTCGAGGACCCCGACAGAAACCCCCATCAGGCCCCAACTCCACCGGTAGGTAAATCCGAACCCCAGTCCTCTTGCCCTCCACAGGAGGGAATGGAGGGGTAATGATGTTAGAGGTGTACCCCTGAAGCACCAAACACCTGTCCCTGATGAGAAGAAAAATACAGTGGCGGCCACACTGCCACGCAGGTATCTCCAACAGGAGAAAGGACAGGGCGGCTACCAGGCAATGGGGGATGGGCACCAGCCACCAACATGCCGCACGAGTCCCTGGGGCAGCAAGCCCGGGCGGCAGGCAAGATGCCCGAGTCCCTTGGGGCAACGAGCAGCCCGCCGACGGCCGATCTGCCGCCTGGAAACCACCGGCCACCAGGAGAAGGGAAAGGGAAAGGAACCACCGAGGACCCCCGGGGGAGGCGATGGAAAGCAGGCACCGGAGGGCGACATGCCGCCCGAGTCCCCCGGTAAAGCGAACGGGACACCGGCGGCCGAACTGCCGCCCGAAAACCACCAGCGGAAGGAAAACAGGGAAAGGGACCACCTAGGGCCTCCGGACGGGGAGCTGGAAAACGGACGCCGGCGGCCGACATGCCGCCCGAGTTCCCCAAAGGAGCGAACCAGGAACCATCGACCACCTAGGATCTCCGGGCGGGGTGGTGGAAAGCAAACGCCGGCGGCCAACATGCCGCCCGAGTTCCCCAAGAGAGCGAACAACGCCGGCGGCCAAACTTAGCTCCGGGCAATGGTGGAAAAGAGGCGCCGCGCGGCCAATGCTGCCCAAGCCTCCAGAATCGACGGCCGATGGAATAGGCAGAGGCGGCATCGGGGAGAGAGGAACCAAACCCAGCAAACGAAATCGGCTCGCGCCTCAGCTCCATTCCGTGGGAGAACCCGAAATGGCGGCCGCCGTCTCAGTCCTCGAGTCTTCCAAACCGAGGACAGACCGCCGCCACCCAGGTCGCCCCACGGGAGAAGGACTTGCCAGGAAAGGAGGAATGGAAAGGAGGGGGAGGAATGGTGCAGGGGGCCATTACCAAAGGACGCTCGATGGCAAGCCCTTTCAACGAGCTCTAAGGCCCCCCAAGTCCACTCACCTACCCCAGGCACTCCCGGCAAGCCCGAAAAATTAAATAAAGATAAAAAACCAGCGGCACAGCTGCAAAACAACAGTAATGGCTGAAATGTAAACCTTGCCAAATATTCCAACAATACCCCATATTCAAACTGTGCCCACACTTTTGTCCACAGACAGTGTCGCTGGATACTAAAAAGTTACTTTGTCACGACTCACTAAAATCCATGCATTATAATTTTTGTAAATATCCATGACACTGTTCACTAGCAAAGAATTAACTAGCTGCAGGTGAGTTAGCAGAAAAGTCTAGAAAACTTTATTGCGGGTAAAGGAAAAAGATGAAGATTTGTTAACAATGTTGTCTAGTGAAAATGCAAAAGGAGGATTCGCTATACCATGATTAATGAGATATTATGGACCTTCTCCAGTCACCCAAATGGCCAAATTGATACAGAATAGAGATGGGCACGAAACGAGTGATTTTTCGTTTTCGTTTTTGTTTTTTCGTTATGTTACGCAACGAAAACAAAACGAATTTTTAAAAAAACAAAGCGAAAACAAAAACGAAATGACCAAATTTGCCGTGTTTTTCGTTTTCATTGCAGCAGATGCATTGAACTAAAAAGAATGCTAACGAAACAGCAATTTTTCATTTTCGTTTTTGTTTTCGTTTTTCGTTTCATTAAACATCATGAAAACGAAAACGAACCAAAACGGACCCCTAAACGACCAAACGACAAACGAAACACCATTTTTTTGAGTCGTGCCCATCTCTAATACAGAATGTATCTGACTGGGTTAAGATGCAAGGAGGTGAAGAGGAGAATATAATGAATGCATATGCATGCATGACAAACCAACTTAAGAAAAGTGACCAAATTCAGAACTTGCATAATTTTGAATCATCAAAAATATGGAAGAAACATATAGGAATTTTAGCCCCCCTCGGTCCAACCCATATTACCCCTCTGTCCCATTTTGGAGCAAGAGGAATTTTAACAATATAGGCACTGGGCTCATATTGGAGTCAGAGATTTATTTGAATCAGGGAAACCAATAGTGATCAACCAATTAGAACAAAAAATGAGACTAATAAGACTTAGCTGGCTACAATTAAAACAGAAATTTTGCAATGAAAATATACCTAAGCCAGGACCCCATGAGATCACTAATGGAGTTTGAATGATGTTGTGTATAAAAATATAAGGATACAAACAAGGAGTTAACTTCAAAAATATATAAATATATTGTAGATAAAGAATTTACCAGAGGTTTGGGGTCTGGGAAGCAAATTTAAATAGTAATATATCAAGTGAATTATGGGAAAGGATTTGGACTGGATATCCATATAGATAAATTTCAACAAAAGTAAAGGGAATTGTTTTAAAGATACTATACAGATGCTAGTTGTACCCCACCAAATTGCACAAAATTAATAGAGAAATCTCAAAAGGTGTTGGAGTAACTGTGGATGTAAAGGTACTTAAGAGCATATGTGGTTGGTGTGCCCAGAGATAAAATCATTTTGGAATAAGGTAATTAATTGGATAGAGAAAATAACCAAACAAAAATAGTTCCAAATAAAATGTTATTCTTATTCTCTTTACTTACTAGGGGAAATGAAAAGCTACCTAATAAAGAATTAATAGCAATTCTCATGGGCATGGCTCAAATGGAAATTATTCAGGCTTGGAGATATGCCCAGGATCTCTCACTTACAAGACTTATAAACAGAATATGGGAAGTAGCAGTTATGGAGAAACTGACTAGTAGGTTTAAACTACACAGGGGAGATATAAAACATGATAATTTCCTGAAAATATGACATCCTCTACTGGCCATAGATATTATACAAAAGTCAAAACTGGATAAAATGGAATATGGATGGAATGGTTGGAGAGTTTAAGAATGTTTAATTAGTTGTGTTACTCTATATTACATGCATAGTGAATATAATATTAGATAAAGTGGTATGTGTTATTTTAAGTGTGTTGTCAATAAAAGGGGGGAATCTTGTTTTTTAAAAGTTGCTGGTAACTTTGTTACATGTAACTAGTTATGGCCGATCTCTGGCTGGACTGTAGCTCTCAGGATCCCTTGCCTTTGGCTGCACTGGCTACAGCTGACAGTGCCACTTGACAACATCTGGGTGGCTGCAAGTGGCCCGCCCCATCCGAAGAGTTGTGAGGATGGGCTGCCTCCTTCCTGCCTGGCTCTGCACTCCACCATGCAGGGACAAGGCAACCTGGAATATGGAGCTCTTG
Source organism: Phrynocephalus forsythii (assembly GCA_029282475.1). NCBI lineage: Eukaryota > Metazoa > Chordata > Lepidosauria > Squamata > Agamidae > Phrynocephalus > Phrynocephalus forsythii. The sequence continues at coordinate 6,254,849 of JAPFRF010000011.1, forward strand.
TCTCTACCAGTTTTAATTTCCTAAAATTCTTTGCACAAAATATCTTTGCTTAAAATGAGGCAAGTGGAGTGAGGAGTGATTACTTCACCGGGCAATCGCTCATCAAGCTTCCTTCACTACCTGCCATAAATACCTTTGATGCATGCAGGTCATCTGCCACTTGAGTCCTGCTATTTCCTGCTAAATTGGCAGGAAGGGGAAATTACATGGGTCTGGCAGCTTGCTAAGGGAGGGTTAGTCAGGTCCCATTCCTATGTGTTTCCAGTCCTGCCTTTCACATTTGTGTCAACTCACGCCACCCCTGTACTGTCATAAACAACCACCAACTGCTGTGGAATGACTGCCTTTCTACCTCCACCTGGTCAGGATAGGCATTGCTGCTCAACAAGCAGGGCCAGAATGTATGTATTCAGGCCAATGTTCATCTTATGAGCCTGTTTCAGACCAGGGTGACCTGAGGTCAAAGTGGAGGACTCACAACTAGCTTTCCTCAGACTGACAAAGCTGCTTGGATGAGCAGTGAAACATTTCACTCTCTCAAGAATGAAGTCCAGTTGCCACGACTCGACTTCTAGATAAACTCACCTGGATGACTGATAATCTTCACATTCATGTGGGTAACAGGTGCCGCCAAGGCTATTTGCCTTGCCATGTTTCTACTGCTTCAGTTAGTCCCGAACAAATGTAGTTACATTTGCTCTTTTGCTGTGAGGAATAGGAACAGAAAATTGTGCGGCTGTTTGGGGAACTATCACACGAGGGGGAAGATGCAAGGCATGGGAAACTCTGGCTTTTCTCCTTACCTGATCACGTGATTGAAGATGTGGGTTCAGAGTTCCCACGTCCCTTGGGTTCTGCTCCACTTCTCTTATGTCCCCACAGCCCTAACCTGCTTCTAGCAGGCACAGTGGTTAAATGCCTGTACTGCAGGTAAAACTGTGCTCACGACCTGGGGTTCAATTCCATGTAGCAGGATCATGGTTGACTCAGCCTTCCATCCTTCTGAGATCGGTAAAATGAGTACCCAGCTTGCTGGGGAGGGGCAATGTGTAGCCTGCCTACTATACTGTAATTAAAAAACTGCAAACCACCCAGAGACTATGTGAAGTGGTATGGGGTGGTATATAAACAGAACACTGTTTGCTTTGCTAAAAAAAAAAAAAAAAAAAAAAGGCTCATGAGCCCCAGAGACAGCTGCTGGGAGCTGAGGAAATATAAAAAATAAAAATTAAAAAAATGCCTGACCGGCCTGCAGGCCAGCTGACTGGTGCTGGGGGGAATTAAAACAACAACAACAACAACAACAACAACAACAACAACAACAACAACCCTCCAAACAGCCCCATGGCTGGCTGGTGGGGGCTAAGGAAAAAATATATATTAAAAAATATAAAAAATGCCTGACTGGCCCACAGGCCAGCTGACTGGCACTAGTGAAGGAAAAAATATATATTTAAAAACAGTGTCGACCAGCCCCAGGAACAGCCGGTCACCGCTATGAAAAAAAAAGAAAGAAAAGAAAGAAAGAAAACCGGATCATACATGCGTTCCCACGGACTTCTGGCTCCAAAAAATATGTTTTTTTAAGTGAGGCAAAAACTTCCCAACTTCTCCAGTAGGTATTGGAAAACTCGCTAAAGGGGGTGCTACCAGGTTTTTTGTTTGTTCATTTTTAAAGCTTGGTGGCAGTGGGGACAAGATTTTTGGACACGGTTTATCTTGAAATTTAATCTGGATTTAAAGGGATGTGTGATAGAGCCCTTAGAATCAGTGGTGGTGGGAAAAGGAGGATAACTTGAAGAAATGCCTTTTTAAAAACATAATTTTTCCTTTTACATGTAGGGCACAATCAATGAACAGGGGTGTTCCAGATGAATTGAAAACTTCAGTCCCAGTGGGTATTACAGAACTATTACCTTAAAATACTTAAAATAACATCAGTTTTTAATACTTAAATATTAAATATCTGGCTTGTAAATAATAATTAAATATACTGGCTACTTAAATAATTAAATATACCGGCTACTGGTTATAATATAATATAATATAATATAATATAATATAATATAATATAATATAATATAATATAATAATATAATATAATATACAGTAGTACCTTGTGTAAAGGAATTAATTCATTCCAAATGAAATATGTTAAGCAAATTTTCCTTTATACAAATTTCCCACAGGAATGCATTGAAAACGGAGTAATCCCTAATCGCAACTGTTTTTCTGTTGTACAGATTTACCCCATAGGCGATTCTGTTAAGTGATTTCCCCCTATCTCCAGATTTTTTTTCCTTTAAGTGGATTTTCTTTTAAACAAACCCCTTGTTATACAAGGGTCCACTATAATATAATATAATATAATATAATATAATATAATATAATATAATATAATATAATAGGATGGCTAAAAAATCTTGTAAATAAATAAATAAATAAATAAATAAATAATATAATATAATATAATATAATATAATATAATATAATATAATATAATATAATATAATATAATATAATATACTGGCTACTTAAAATAGCATCAGTTATTTAATAGGTCGCTAGGGGTCTCTCTGATATCAAGGATTATGCAGGGAGAGGTTCTGGAAGACATGACTTTTTAAAAACAATTTGCCACAGCACTGGCTTGGGTCAGCAGAGGGCACTGTTTCTCCATTCTTGGGCTGACAAATGATATTTCCCTTTATCATGAAGGCCAGTGGCTGCATCTAAGGAATCCAGGCTCAGAGTCTGTATGAGTCTAATTTTGGCACATATCACAAAAATAAAATAAAAAGTAAAGTGTGCTGCTTATATATCACTCCTACAGTGCTTAAAGCTGTTGGATATCAGGTATCTCCCTATTCGACCACATCACAGATGATACTACCTGACAACCACTAGTTGTGATATCAGTAACAGAGAAGATGAGAGATTTCTGGCTCGGTTCGTATGGACATGTCCTCAGAGCAGCACCTTCCACCATTGCCCAAACTGCTTACGACTGCCTGAATATCTATGGCTGATGGCCATGTGGGTGACCAAAACAGATGTCAGGACACTGTCAAGAAGGACATGCAAATGGTCAGCCTGTGCCCTGAAGAGGTGGTTGATCGTGCAAAGTGGTGTTTCAGGATTCAAAAAGTGCACTTTGCACCTGTGGGAAAATGCTACGGACAGAGCTTTAAACCACTCACTGGGCAGTTTACAATTTAATTATGCAGGCTACACATTGCAGACCCCCCCCCAACAACAAGAACTGTGTACTCAACCTACTGACCTTGTAAGGATGGAAGACTGAATGAACCTCAAGCTGACTGGCTGGGGTTGAATCCAAGATCTGAGCAGAGTTTTGGCTACACTACTGTGGTATAACTACCGTGCCATGAGGCTAATTAAAGCTCTGTAGCACCTTTTGTGGTCAACAGCTCACATTTCCAGACACAGGATATATGTCCAATTGTATTGGAAGCCACAAAGGTCACACTAAAAAAATCAGAGAAAAAACCTTGGTAGATTTTTATCCTGTTTTTGAAATATAAGCAGAATAACCACATATATTTGGCAGCAAAATGAGAGTTGTCCACCAGGGCACATCCTCTCTGCCTCTGGGTTTCATCCTGTCCAGAATGTCCCCACCAAACTGGTGGCCTCCAGAGGTGCATGACTACAACTCCCATAGCAAGCATCCTTAGTTTCTCAGTCAAGGGCCATATGAGGAGATTGTATGCAGATAGGCCTTGTTGGGTCAGGACTGGAAAATACCCTTATAAAGAAGGAAGTGCAAGAATCTGCCATCCTTGGTGCTTCTCCTACACAGTAAGTTAGGCTGTGAATCTCTAGTATGTTCCAGCTCTAAGTGTGTAAATACACCAAAATACTTCAAAATACAAATCAGTACACAGCCATATGATTCAAAGGAAGACCAGCAAAAATAAATGAGATATCCCTCCCTCTCTAGGACAATTCAATCTTGTTTCAGATAATCATAGAATTATCGCAGGATTGGAAGGGACCTTGGAGGTCTTCTCGTCCAACCCCCACCCAAGGAAGGAGACCTCATATCATCCCGGACAGATGGCTGTCCAATCTTTTCTTGAAAACCTTCAGCAATGGGGCACCCACAACATCAGGAGGCAAGATCTTCCACTGTTTAATGGCTCTCAATGTCAGGAAACTTCTCCTTATTTCCAGGTTGGCTCTCCCTCTGATGAGTTTCCACCCAGTGGTTCTTGACATACCCTCAGGTGCAACTGAGAATAAATCAATGCCCTCTCTTCCCTCAATCTTCTCTTCATCAGGCTAAACATACCTAGTTCTTTTAGCTGTTTCATACGATTTAGCCTTCAGTCCCCTTATCATCTTTGTTGCCTTTCTCTGCACTTTTTTCTAGAGCCTCTGTGTCTTGTTGGTATTGTAGTGACCAGAACTAGACACTGTATTCCAAATGTGGCCTCACTTGGGCAGTATAGAGTGTTACTATCACTTTCCATGATTTTGATGCTATCTCTCACACACACACACCTGATGCAGCCTAGGACCATGTAGCTTTTTTGGCAGCTGTAGCACACTGCTGCCTCATCCTTATGCGGTGGTCCACCTAAATCCCTCTCACAGGTATTACTGTTGAGTTAGATACCACCTATTCTGTACTTATGCATCTGGTTTCTCCTGCCTAAGTGCAGGGCCATACATTTCTTGCCATTGATCTGTATCTTGTTGGACAGGGCCCAATGTTCAAGTCTGTCAAGGTTCCTCTGAAAGGTGAGTCTGTCTTCCAAAATATTGACAACCCCCCAACTTTGTGTCATTGGCAAATTTGATGACTTCTCCTTCAACCCCCTTATTAAGGTCATTTATGAAGATGTTGAAGAGCACTGGACCCAAGACAAAACCTTGAGGGTTCACTGCACACTTCCCTCCATGTAGTTATGATTCCATTGAGGACCACACGTTGGGTATGATTGGTCAGGCAGCTGCAAATCCATCTGGTAGTGGCACTGTCTATCCCATTTTGTGTTATATTATGCAGAAGTAGGTTGTAGTCTATCTTATCGAATGCCTTACTGAAGTTTAAGTAAGATAAGATAAGATAAGATAAATCTTTATTGATCCCACATCTGGGGAAATTTACTTCTTACACAGTTCCCAATATAAAAAACAAGTAAAGATGGCTAGGTGCACAAAAAAGTGTAAGGTGTGTGTGAGAGAAAAAAATAGCTAATAGAGACTAAATAAAATAAGAAACCCAATATACAAGATGGCGGCGCAAGCACTTGCAGCGGCTTGGCACTCCAGAGAGCGGTATCTTTTAATTAATGTTTTATTTGTGTATGTTTTACTACGGACTCTGCACATTCAGGCGCAAGTAATTTACAGTCGACAAGAGCTTTTAACTATCAGCAGAGAAGGCTGCAGCCAGGAGGTTACAACTTACAACATTCCAGCTGAGCTTATCAGAGGGCCTGCATATCCTTGGGCTACTCCCCCTGCTTTCCCTGCCAGAAAGAAAAGAAAACGGAGAAAACGCAAGCAGAAGCGGGGCTGCAGAGCCGGACTTCGAGTGAGGCTAAGTAAAAATCCTTACAAGCCTGCATTGCCAAGTCTTTTTGTTTCAAATGTGAGATCTCTTCCTAATAAGATCGAGGAGTTGGAACTTACTATCTCTCTGCAGAAAAATATCCGGGATTGCTGTGCTATGGTCCTTTTGGAGATGTGGCTGGGTCCTGCCTTTCCACAGGAGCTTTTACATCAACAGGGACGCTCAGCAATTAGAGCAGATAGAACTATTGAATCCGGGAAGAGCAGAGGTGGAGGGATTTGTGTTTACATAAATAACAACTGGAGCACAGATGTTAAAATAATGGATATTCATTGTTCTCCTGATTTGGAGTATCTAGCAGTGAAATGCCGCCCCTTTTATTTGCCACGTGAGTTTAATGTTGTTATAATAACTGCAGTATACATACCTCCTGATGCAAACACTACTACAGCTATGGGCCACCTGCTAACTGCTATTAGCAAACAACAGCAGGCTTACCCAGACGGAGCTCTGGTGGTTGCAGGTGATTTTAATCAAGCCAATTTAAAGACTGTTCTCCCTAAGTTCTATCAGTATGTTGACTGTCCCACCAGAGGGAAAAATACCTTGGACCAAGTATATAGTAACATCATGCATGGATACAAGACTAAGCCTTTGCCCAATATAGGACAGTCAGATCATATATCTTTGTTCATGATTCCATCATACAGACCTCTCGTTAATAGAATCAGACCATCAACCAGAGAAATACGAGTGTGGCCAGCAGGTGCATCTGAGCAACTTCAAGACTGCTTTAGGAGCACTGAATGGGCACTGTTTGAGGAGAACAATGTTGAAACATATACCTCGACAGTACTGTTTTATATCAAAAGCTGCATTGATGTTGTCACTACCATCAGACAAGTACGGGTGTTTCCTAACAACAAGCCCTGGCTAAACAGAGATGTGCGCCTTCTGTTAAAGGCCAGAAATGCTGCTTTTCACTCTGGTGATGTACTACAGTACAGAGAGGCCAGAGCTAAATTGAAAAAGGGCATCAGGGATGCCAAAGCTATGTACTGTCGGAGGATTGAACATCATTTTGAGAGCTCTGATCCTCGTCGGGTATGGCAAGGTCTGCAACAAATCACGGGGCAGAATATTAAAAATAATCTGTCTAGCAGCAGTGAGTCTTTGGCTGACCAGCTGAATCAGTTCTTCAGCCGTTTTGAGGTGGAAACTGGAACCACTATCACTACAGCATCGACCATCAATAGCACACCAATAGAATCTACTACTGATAGACAACCACTTCTACTGCAGATTTCTGATGTGCAACGCGCTTTCCAGAATATTAATGCTAGGAAGGCAGCTGGACCGGATGGAATCATGGGACGAGTTGTTAGGGACTGTGCTGCAGAATTAGCTGGAGTATTTACAGACATTTTTAATCTATCTTTGTTGCAGTGCTCTGTCCCTACTTGCCTGAAGACATCTATTATAGTGCCAGTTCCTAAGCAGTCAGTAGTGGCATCTCTCAATGACTACAGACCAATAGCTTTAACATCTGTTATTATGAAGTGTTTTGAGAGATTGGTGCTAGATTATATTAAGGCTAGACTTCCATCTACTCTGGACCCGTTCCAGTTTGCATACAGGAGTAACAGATCCACTGATGATGCTATATCCATTGTTGTCCATACTGTATTGAGCCATTTAGAACAACGGGGAAAATATGCAAGGCTGTTATTTGTGGATTATAGCTCTGCTTTTAATACAATTCTACCTAATAGGTTGTTTTTCAAAATGGCTAATTTGGGTATACATCAGAAGATTTGTTTGTGGGTAAGGAATTTTCTGACTGATAGGCCACAGTCAGTAAGGATGGGATCCCACCATTCTTCTACTCTTGTATTAAGTACAGGAGCTCCTCAGGGTTGTGTGCTAAGCCCCTTCCTCTACTCCTTGTACACACATGATTGCACCCCACTGTATAACTCCAACACAATCATCAAATTTGCAGATGATACAACAGTGGTGGGGCTCATTAGTAAGAACGATGAGTCTGCTTATAGGAAAGAAGTACAAGGGTTGACTCAGTGGTGTAAAGAAAACAATCTCATACTTAACACCAAAAAAACTAAAGAACTTATAATTGATTTCAGGAGGAAGAAAGATGTACATTTACCATTGTACATAAATGGTGAGGAGGTGGAGAGGGTTGGTAGCTTTAAATATCTGGGCACTTACATCTCAGAGGACCTCTCATGGACTGCAAACACCAATATGGTTGTGAAGAAGGCACAGAAGAGGCTGTATTTCCTGAGAATGCTCAGGAAGATGAATTTATCTCAGCATCTACTTCTGTCTTACTATCACAGCACCATTGAGAGTGTCCTAACTTATGGCATGCTATCATGGTATGGGAGCAGCTCTGTAGCGGACAAAAAAGCTCTACAGAGAATAATTAAAATTGCCCAGAATGTTACCAGGCTCCAGCTACCAACCCTGGATGACATCTTCACATCTCGCTGTTTGAGGAAGTCACACAACATTCTGAGGGACTCTACGCATCCTGCTCACAATTTCTTTGAACTGTTCCCTTCTGGCAGAAGATACAGAACAATTAAAACTCGGACCACACGTCTTCTGAACAGTTTTTATCCCAGAGCTATAATTGCACTTAATAATGAACTCAAGAACCACCAGTAGTGAGCACTTGGACAGAATTACCTAGCCTGTTGTGTAGATGCTTGTGTTTTTAAGGGGAGGTTGGTGTTTTTAAGGGGGGGGGTTGGTGGGTGGGGGAATGTTCAGGGATTTTTATGTGTGTGTGTTGAAGGGTTTTTTGTTTTTTGTTTTTAATGTGTGTGAGAGTGTTTGGAGATTTGTGTGTGTGCGTGTTGAATCTGGTCTCTGGGTGTCTGAATTTCGTTGTATGTGTATACTGTGTATATACACACAATGACAATAAATTAAATTAATAATAATAATTAATATCAAAATAAATATAAAGAGAAGCTACAGTATACCCCATATGAATATATTAAACTGTAGAGTTGAAGAGTCTCACAGCAGTGGGAATAAAGGACCTGCAATAGCGCTCCTTCCCACACCGGGGATGTCTGAGTCTGCCACTGAAGGAGCTACGCAGAGCCTCCACTCTCTGGTGCAGTGGGTGAGAAGTATTGTTCATAATGGATGTCAGCTTGGCCAACATCCTCCTCTTACCCATCTCCTCCACAGAATCCAGAGGGCATTCCAAGACAGAACTAGCCCTCCTGACCAGCTTGTTCAGTCTGTTCTTATCCCATTCAGTACTACCTGAACTCCAGCAGACTACAGCGTAGAAAAGAGCTGAAGCTACCACAGAGTCATAAAAAATCCGTAACATAGGCCTACACACTCCGAAGGACCTCAGTCTCTTCAAGAGATGGAGGCAGCTTTGACCCTTCTTGTATAGGGCATCAGTGTTATGAGTCCAGTCCAGTTTATTATTTAAGTGAACACACAGGTACTTGATGTTGTTCACTATCTCAGTATCTAAGCCCCAGATGTTCACTGGTGTAAAAGGTAGTGTCTTTCTCCGGAAGTCAATCACCATCTCTTTCGTCTTGCTGGTGTTTAAGCACAAGTGGTTGTTTTCACACCAGTCAACAAAGTCCATGATGGTTGACCTATACTCCAGCTCCTTCCCTTCTGACACACATCCAACAATGGCTGAGTCGTCAGAGAATTTCTGGAGATGACAACTGCTAGTATTGTAGGTGAAATCCGAGGTGTAGAGAGTAAAAAGGAACGGTGAAAGCACCGTACCCTGTGGAGCCCCCATGCTACAGATCACCACATCAGACACACAGTTCCTCAGCCGCACGTACTATGGCCTGTTGGTCAGAAAGTCTATTATCCATGTGGTAAGATGTCCATCCACTCCTGCTCCTTCCAGCTTCCTTTGCAGTAGTGTTGGCTGGATGGTGTTAAATGCGCTGGAGAAGTCGAAAAACATGACCCTCACAGTGTTTCCAGAAACTTCCAGGTGAGTCAGTGCCCAATGTAATAGGTAGGTAACAGCATCATCCACCCCGATGTTTGGCCTATAGGCAAACTGCAGCGGGTCCAGCGCTGTGCCCACCATGGGATGAAGGTGCCTGAGGATAAGCCTCTCCATGATCTTCATCAAATGGGAGGTCAAGGCCACAGGCCTGTAGTGACTTGGCTCCCTTGCATGTTTGATCTTGGGAACTGGAACCACACAGGAGGTTTTCCACAGTACAGGGACCATCTTCAAGTTGAGGCTTAGGTTGAAAATGTATGTGACCACCTCACAGAGCTGGTATACTATGTCCACTGCATTTCCTTGGTCCACTAGTTGAGTCACTTTATCAAAGAAGGCAATAAGATTTGTTTGGCATGTCTTGTTCCTAAGAAACCCAGTTTGGCTTCTAGTAATCACTTTGTTATTCCCTAGGTGCTCACAGATCTGCGGCTTGATCAATTTTTCCTAGATTTTCTCAGAGATTGATGTCAAGCTGATTGTTCTGTAGTTTCCTGGATCCACTCCCCCCTGCCTATTTTGTAGAATGGAACCACATCAGCTCTTTCCCAGTCCTCTGGCAGTTTGCAATGTTCCAGGACCTCTCAAATATTTCATTCAGTGGTTCTGAGTTCACATCTGCCTGCTATTTTAATACACTGGGCTACAAAACATCTGGTCCAGGGGACTTGAACACATTCAAGGTCACTAGATGTTCTTTTTCCACTTCTTTACCTATTTTAACCTGGTTTCCTCTCCTTTCTTGCACAGTGCTGCCTTTGATAGGGTGGACCAAAATTCTTCAAAATACTAATCAGTACACAGCCATCTAGGAAGGCCAGCCATAGTAGATTGTCTATGACAGTGTTTTTCAACCTTTTTTGGGCAAAGGCGCACTTGTTTCATGAAAAAAATCACGAGGCACACCACCATTAGAAAATGTTAAAAAATTTAACTCTGTGCCTATATTGACTATATATAAAGTAATTATCTTGAATAGGAATCAAACACAAAGAAAATATTTTATAATTACTTTATTATGAAATAGTAAGTAAACAGAAATATGAAAAATTATAAAATACTTTTCAGTGTGCAACCTGGGCCTGTTTGGCTGAACACAAAGCTGATATTCTGGCATGGGTGCTAAAGGTGGCACTCAGAGCCCTTTCTGTGGGCACCCGACATCATCCCTTCACAGCCACCTGTATTCAGGTTAAATTGCTGTATTGCCACTTTACGAAAAAATTAGTGGGTTCTGAATTGCAGTTTGGGCACTCGGTCTCTAAAAGGTTCGCCATTGCTGGTGTAGGGAGAAGCAGGACAGAGGGGCCACAGATTGAGGCAGCCTGCTCTCTAGCACCCAGTTCCCACTTACCTGTGTTGTTTTTTTAAAGACATTTTGCCCTGCATGGACTTCTGTGTCCAGTGGAGACCTGAGAAGGGGCACTGACTCTCCAGGAACACAAATAAGACCCAAAAGCCCATCTTGCTCTCCACACTGTGGCCAAGGCAGATGCCTTCAGCAAGTCCAGCGACAGGAGGGGAGGAGGATGAAGGAAGGCAGGAAGGAAAGAAGGCAGAAAGTGTTCTGCTTGTATACTGCCCCATACCACTTCAAGGAGTCTCTGGGCGGTTTACAGTTTTAATTACAGTAGGCAGGCTGCTAGACATACACATATGCAGGCTAGAAATGAGCACGTTTCTATGAAGAGGGGAGAGGGTACGAATGGAAAGAGAGAGGTGGGGGGAAAAAGAAAGAAAAGACACAGAGAGAGAAGAGGGCGACCCAAGACAGAAAGAAAGGGGCAAGACTTCAAGGAACCCATCGCGGGGGCCCTTAGAGACGGCTCTTCCCCTCCTGGACCCTAAAGGCCGGCTGGCCGGCCGTCCAGCCATGCCAGTAGCCCCCCCGCCTGCCCGCCTCCTCAGCCCAGGCCCGGCGGAGGCCTCCTCCATCCCCTCCTCCTCGCAGCCCTGCCGCAGTGCTCGTGGGGCAGCCGGGCGCCCCTCCTCCCCTTCCCCTCACCTGGTGGTTTGTTCTGGGCTGGGGCTCCCGGGCCAGCTCGTGTTGGCGGGCGGGCTGTCAGGCGGCTCAGTCCATTGGTAGCTCCCAGGAAAGGGGTGGTGGTGGTCCAGGGTAAAAAAAGGAGGGGGAAGAGGGAAGCGAGCAAGTTGCGGCGGCGGCGGCAGGCACAGGGCAAACACTAAGAGAATGAGCGGGGCCAGGTCCGGCCGGGGAGGAAGTGACGCCGGTGCCGCGGGCCTTGGGGGGGGAGGAGCCAAGCTGGCTCTTGGACGCTATTTATAGCGCCTCCCAGCTGTGGGCTGCGCGCCGGCCCTGGGTTGAATTTCTTTAGAATTTTTCAATTTTTCCCACGGCACACCAGGCAACATCTCGCGGCACACTAGTGTGCCGTGGAACAGTGGTTGAAAAACGCTGGTCTATGACAATCCAATCTCGTTTCTACTAGGTGGACTGTATACATATACTTGAAATTCTACCCAATGTCTTTTAAAAAACAATTCATGCATCTGATGAATTGGGCCATAGTCTATGAAAGACTGCTGGGGCTGCCACAGGACTAATTGCTGGTCTTTGTGTTTGGAAATATTCTGTTGTGATATACTAAGGCTTTGATCTTATACCTATTTAGTGGGGTGGTACTTCAGGCAAACCTTGCATGACGTTTTGGTGTTTGCATCTGTGCTGAAAGCTTGGAAAATCAGCATCATACTACACCGTGGCTTCTGATGGGTGAAAATCTCTCTCTCTCTCTCTCTCTCTCTCTGTGTGTGTGTGTGTGTGTGTGTGTGTGTGTGTGTGTGTGTGTGTGTGTGTGTGTGTCCTTCCTTATACCAGCACAGGATTGGGATTTCCAGCAGGATGTCATACACTCGTACACGTGTAAGAGAAAGAATTGTCATCACGGGTGTGTCAATGAGTGCCTATAGTATCTGTGCATGTGAATGCTTTCTGTCTACAGTTGTAACTGCAAACTCAAAAATGTTACTTTTTAAAAACGTTGCACAACTTAGTAGAGCTGAGGGTAATGTGATATTATCCAAGTTAATTACAAGAAGGAAGTGACTTATTAATTTTTTTTATTATGGGAAGTAAGGAACTTGTTCTTAATTTTTTTTCAGGGCTGGGGAGCAATGTTTCCTCTTTACTACACTATATAAAGTGGACAAAGGTGGTGAGGCATCAGATGTCTGTTGCTTGTTTATTTCTGTTCCACATCATTCAGGGGGGTGCACAACTTGCTTTCCATTCACTATGTACAGCAGGGCATTCAACAAAGAAAACGTTAATATCCACCTGCCATACCTCCTGAAGTGGCTAACTGCCATACAGTGTACTGCTGATGGATCAGGTCCTCCTATTCCACACTTGTGTCATTTATATTTTAAAATCACAGTACAAAACCTTACACATTTATCTCTGTCAGATTGCAATGTGTCATGTGGAGTTCATGCCTCACTAGATCCTTCTGAACCTTGAACCTGTCTCCTAAGGTATAAGTTACTCCTCATAGCTCTGAGACATCTGTGAATTCGATAACATACCTTTCTTCTACCCTCTTTCATAGCATTTGTAACAATGTAGGTCACACGGGGCCTAGGAAAGAGCCCTCCAGAAGACCTTCCTCTAGAGCAGGGGGTCCTCAAAGTTTTCAAACAACGGGCCGGTCCACCACCACCCAGATACCACTGGGGCCGGATCACAGTCCAAAAGCAGCTGCGGAGGCTGGCTTGCTCACAAAACAGGGGGTAGGTGGGGGGTGCAATTGATCCCAGGGGCCGGATTCAGGACCTTCGGGGGCCGCATCCGGCCCCGGGGCCTTAGCTTGAGGACCCCTGCTCTAGAGCATGTGGCGCCATTAATTTGTAGTTGTTGAAAGCAGTTGTTTCACTAGCTGTGGCCCTGTTCAGTTACAGCATCAAGCATGCGTTTTACAACCTTCTCAATAAGCTTATAATAGGAAACCTTCACAAATGCTTTTCGGAAGAGAAAGAGCATATTTTGTCTCTAAAACACATCCCTTTTGATTTTTGAGTTTGAGTCTAATAAATTTCCTCAGATTTTGGTTATTGCTATGTTTCGATGCAAAACAATGCCTCATTTATTTTATTTATTTTATTTATTTCATGCATACATCTAGACCTAGGGCTAGATATGACACATAACAATTAAATGCATTCAGACAGATGCACTGGGTGCCTCTGAGTACATACTCAGTCCAGGGATATGAGAATCAAGCTCCCAAGTCCTTTCTATAATAATAATAATAATAATAATAATAATAATAATAATAATAATAATAATAATAATAATAATAATAATAATAATAATAATAATAATAATATGCTTTTAAAAAGTTCAAGTTTCTCTTAAATATTCTTTCCAACAAATTCAGTTAGGGTGAGTCAGCTTTTTGGGGCTCTCTCTCTCTCTCTCTCTCTCTCTCTCTCACACACACACACACACACACACACACACACACACACACACACACACACACACTGTCTATAATATTTTGATGTACAGCCTGAGGAAGATGAATTTATGTCGAAAGCTGCTATTCAATTTTTAGTGGCCCAGTAAAGGTATCAGCTGTCTTCCCTTTTATGATGTTTGCCATTCTTATACAGTGGTCTCCAGGTTACAAACACTCCGGGTTACATAATTTTTGGGTTACAAAAGAAACTCCATTGGAAAAAAAAGAAAAGAAAAGAATGCCAAACCTCGGTTTTTCGTCGAAGGATTTCCGGTCGGCCGCTAGAGGTGTGCCCCGATGTGTAACCTAACCAATGGTGCTTCAAAACGCAATGCCTCTCCACTCCCTTTCAGGCTAATTAACTGCAGTAACTAAAACTGACTCTCACCGTGTGGCCCAAGCCTGAGTGGATGTCTCAGATGACTAAGAGGTAGCTGAGCTTCATCGTTATCCATGCATTTTACTGGGAATTCTGCATTGCTTTGCATGGGTGGGTGGGTGGGTGGGTGAGCTGAACTTTGTTGTTTCCATGCCTGTGTGTTCTGCAATGTGTGTGTGTGGGGGGGGAGAGGTTCTGCTGTGCATGCTTTTAAAGTGCACTTTATAAAGAGTTTTGAACTGATAAAAGACTTTTTCTGACTTTTTTCTGACCCCTGGAATGGATTGATTGGTTTTCATTGCATTCCTATGGGAAACCACCCTTCAGTTTACATTTTTTTCAGAATACAAAACGTCCTGTAGAACACATTAATTACTTAAACCAAGGTACCACTGTATTTGGATGTTCACACAGTGAGTAGCGGGTCTCTCTTGAATCAAGTCTTTCTTCTGAACAAGATGGGAGACTCATCTACACTTAATGGGTTACCCAAGATATTTAATATTCAACGGTGAAGCTTTTTTGAGTGTCTTTCAAATCAGTGGAAAAATCATATCATAGGAATAATGTCCTGCTTATGAAGATGGATGGAAAAATGCAATGACCAAATAATGAGGTATTCTAGCTCACCAAACACCTTTCATTCCTGGAGGTATAAACATTTCAGCTGTGAAGAGCCTGTGGCATCTGGAGGAAATAATTCAACCTTCCTCCTCCTCCTCCTCCTCCTGTCAGAGTAAGGCCATAACTTACGAAGAGTTTTAGTTTCAGCACACAATCCAGACAAAGAATACTACTCTCATTGGAACAGTAGGTCAAAAGCATGATGTGTTCAAGGAGAATTGAACCTGGAAGGAGCAGCAGCCAGATCAACTCTTCAGAAGAGTCCATGCTGCAGAGCGAAGGGTGCTGCTTCCTGGCAGTTTCCAAAGGTTTCAGTCATGGTGAAGTTCTGGACGCAGATCACTGATGGTTAAGCAAGAGCACCAGTGGGGTTGTGGGGGCTTTGTTAGTTCATTTCCAAAGGATAGGGGATAAACTTCCCTCTGTTGCCTTTTTTAAAGGACCTTATAGCCAACACAAACAAGATGGACAGTTCTATAATTAATTTTATCATGTGTTCTCAAGTCGATGCCAGCTTATGGTCACTCTTCTCAGGTTTTCCTGAACATCAAGTAGCCAGAAGTGGTTTACCAGTTGCTCCTCCTAGTGGTGCTCTAGGGCCGTGCAGCTTCCCAAGACAATGCAGGCTGGCTCCTTGCAGAGTTTCTCTGCAGCGTTATCTTGCCAGCAGTTTTGTAATTGAGAGGTGGCAGGAGATTGCTTGAATGCTGTTGCTGCAGAGACACATTTTCCACCTCTCTACACAATGAGTGTGGGAAATAAGCCATCATCAAAGAGAAGAGAGCTGCTTCCCCATCTTGCAAGGTTGTCACCGACACCAGAGGATGCTTGGCCTTGACTTGGAGGTTTCCTGTAGAGACGAAGGTGCTAGAGAACCAGATACAGCTTTCTATAAATCATCAATGAGGAACAGCTGGCCATCCTTTCTGATGTTGATGGACCATAGGTCACGTCAACGTTCACCTGTATGAGAGTGGAAGTTGTAGTACAGCCGTAGCATCCAGGAAGGCTACATGTTCCCCACTTGGAGCTGTAAACCTGTTATGAGCCTATCTCTCATGTGACACAAAGGGCTGTGGGGCAGACCTGACCTTGGAGACAGAGGGCAGGTGGAAAGGGAGAGACAGAGAGAAAGAAAGGGGAGTTTCTCATGGAAAGGGGGTGTTGGGCAGAAAGAGAAAAGGAGAGAAAGAAGGAGCACAGGGCAAGAGACTCTGCAATGCTAATTTTTTCCTGGAATCTGCTTTTCTGCTCCAGGCAGCCATTAATCTAATATTAAGCCCCTTAACCTTTCTAATTGTTCCTTTTTAGTATCAGCTGGTTGCCTATTAACCTTTCAATCTCTTCTATAATACGGTTACTGCTGACTCTGGCTTCTCCTGGCTCCAAGGCTGCATTACCTCCAGCCATGAATTGTTTGCACTCTTTTTACTGGCTTGCCCCTATTTTTCCTCCCCCCCCCCGCCTTTAATAATAAGTACTACAATTAAGAAGCCAGTCAGAACCAGCCTTTTGCAGAAGTAGCTGGCCTGGTCTCTACGCCTAGGAGGATTAACACACAAGGTTAACCTTTGTAAGCATACCACTCAAAACCAGAAGAAAATATATATATAGGGGGAAAAAGTCAAAAACAATTGTGGCACCTTGAATGCTGTTACATTTTTAATGTAAGCTTTCACAGACCTTCACCCAGTTCTTCAGATACATGAGGTAGAAAACAGAGATCATACAGCAAAACATTTATGTAAGACTCGAAAAGACGGCGGTGTAGGGTTGCATTTCACACATACAATTAATACCATACCTTCCTTTGAAATCTGGTTCTGAAAACATTCCAACATGAGGCAAAATACAAGGCGGGGGGGGGCAGGAACCGGAGGGGAGAGGGGAGTTTTGGTGCTATATGCAGTGACACGATTAAAGAAGATAACAGAGGAAGAAAGTATGTAAATATACAGAATGACAGGCATTTCCTTTGAGTCTTTTCCTGAAAGATGGGTCTGGTAGTTGTGAAGGAAAAGAACAGTAGAAAGCATTTGGTAATGACTCAAAAAAACTTGGCTGATATTCAGTCCATTTACATGGGTGTCCATTGTACGTCTACAACTCTTCCCCTCTGTATTCTTGTCCTGTGGTGTTTCTTGTCCAGAATAGCAACTTCCATATCTTGTGCAGAGTGTTTACCTCGTGTGTCTGAAGAAGAGGGTGAAGGTCCACTAAAACTTACGTTAAAATAAAATAGTTTTAAATGGTCACAACATTTTGTCTTTTTTTTTTACCAATGCACCTGCCCAAACTAACACAGCCACCTCTTCTAAAACTACAACCAAGGTTAACCTTGACAGGGGGCTCCCAGGTGAGCTTCGCTGCATCTCAAGCCATCACATCTGTTACTTTGGCTTGCTTGCTTTTGATTGCAGTCTGAAGCATCTTGTTCCCTGAGCCAGTGTTTTTCAATCTTTTTTGGGCAAAGACACACTTGTTTCATGAAAAAAATCACGAGGCACACCACCATTAGAAAATGTTAAAAAATTTAACTCTGTGCCTATATCAGTCTCTAAAAGGTTCGCCATTGCTGGTGTAGGAGAAGCAGGAAGAACAGATTGAGGCAGCCCGCTCTCTAGCACCCAGTTCCCACTTACCTGTGTTGTTTTTTAAAGACATTTTGCCCTGCATGGACTTCTGTGTCCAGTGGAGACCTGAGAAGGGGCATCTCTCCAGGAACACAAATAAGACCCCAAAGCCCATCTTGCTCTCCACAAAGGCAGATGCCTTCAGCAAGTCCAGCGACAGGAGGGGAGGAGGATGAAGGAAGGCAGGAAGCAAAGAAGGCAGAGGCAAGGAGTCTCTGGGCGGTTTACAGTTTTAATTACAGTAGGCAGGCTGCTAGACATACACATATGCAGGCTAGAAATGAGCACGTTTCTATGAAGAGGGGAAAGGTGTGAATGGAAAGAGAGAGGTGGGGGAAAAAGAAAGAAAAGACAGAGAGAGAGAAGAGGGCACCCAAGACAGAAAGAAAGGGGCAAGACTTCAAGGAACCCATCGCGGGCAATCCGGCCGGCCGGCCGGCCGGCCGTCCAGCCGTGCCAGTAGCCCCCGCCCGCCCGCCTCCTCAGCCCAGGCCCGGCGGAGGCCTCCTCCATCCCCTCCTCCTCGCAGCCCTGCCACGGTGCTCCCTCCCCTTCCCCTCACCTGGTGGTTTGTTCTGGGCTGGGGCTCCTGGGTTGGCTCGTGTTGGCGGGCGGGCTGTCGGGTGGCTCAGTCCATTGGTAGCTCCCAGGAAAGGGGTGGTGGTGGTCCAGGGTAAAAAGGAGGGGAGAGGGAGCTGCAGCGGCGGCGGCAGGCACAGGGCAAACACTAAGAGAATGAGCGGGGCCAGGTCTGGCCGGGAGGAAGTGACGCCAGCGCCCATCCTCGGGGAGGAGGCAAGCTGGCCCTTGGACACTATTTATAGCGCCTCCCAGCTGTGGGCCGCCCGCCGGTCCTGGGTTGAATTTCTTTAGAATTTTTCAATTTTTCCCACGGCACACCAGGCAACATCTCGTGGCACACTAGTGTGGCGCGGAACAGTGGTTGAAAAACGCTGCCCTGAGCAATATCTGTGATCAACCCCAGAGGAGGAGAAAAAGAACAAGCTTTTCACCTAAGGCAAAGCTGAACATATCCTGCTCTAAAAGGGCAGGTGAACTGGTTTGTCCATCTGAGGCTCAGGAGAAGCAAGCCCTTGGTCAAACACATCATCCCAGGGACTGGATCCAAAGGAACCCTGCAGTTCCCAAGAAGGCTTGTTCTAGACCCATGGAAGGTCTGATCATTCTCCTTGGGCAGCTGATTGCCTTGTATAGTGGTACCTTGTATAAAAGAATTAATTCATTCCCAATGAAATTATGCTAAGCAAATTTTCCTTTATACAAATTTCCCATAGGAATGCATTGAAAACAGAGTAATCCCTAATCACGACCATTTTTATGTTGCACAGATTCGCCTCATAGATTATTCTGTTAAGCAAATTTCACCTAGCTCCAGAATTTTTTTTATTTTGTACAGATTTTATGTTATACAAACCGTTTGTTATACGAGGATCCACTGTACTGTTGCCCAAGTGCAGTCTCATGTTGACTGCACTTGCCTGGACAATATGGGGGAGATATTTTGACTCTCTGGTTCCCACAGGGCAAGCCTCTCCGGTGCCCCCGTCCCTGGCCAAGATGTGCTCCTTCACTTCTGCTGAAGTCTGAAAGAAGGTTTTAGCCAAAACATAACTTCCTTTGTCTTCAACATGCCAAGCTGCTTTGATGCTTTTACCACAGGACAGCCTACCCTTTTGAAAGATGCCATGAAAGAGATGTTTTAAACACCCGCCCTCTCCCGTGCCTCCTCTGCGGGCGGCCTGCTTGGTCCCTCAAAATTATTTAAAACTAAACGGAGAAGGAGCTCTTATGTTTCTTCAGCATGAGACAATAATCTGCCTGATAGTGCAGGACAGCAACAATGCCCTCTCTGTCTACCCAGATCGGCCGCTGAGGCAAAGCCAGACTCAGATCACATGCCCTTCACCCCCAACACCATTCAGCACACAAAAAGAAAAGCGGCTGGTCCTTGCCTCCCTTGTTACTGCCATCATCTTTTCTGCCAAAAGAGTTTACTCTTTCCGAAGGTCATCGTCTGGGAGCAAGCCTCGCGTTCAGCTGGTGCGGGAGAAAGATGTGAGGCAAATTTCCTGCACTGGCTTTGAACAGAAGCTAAAAGATACCAAAAGAACATTGCGTTCGTTCTCTTATCTCAAGGTACATAAGAACATAAGAACATAAGAAGAGCCATGCTGGATCAGGCCAAAGGCCCATCTAGTCCAGCTTCCTGTATCTCACAGCGGCCCCACCAGATGCGTTTGGGAGCGCATGAGACTAGATATCTGTCTCCTGATACCACTCCCCTGCATCTGGCCCTTGAAGTACCCTGGTTTAAAGCCTAGAGATTACACATCTCCATCATGGTTTGTAACCCGTGATGGACTTTTCCTCTAGGAATCTGTCCAATCCCCTTTTGAAGGCATCCAGGCCAGATGCCATCACCACCTCCTGTGGCAGGGAGTTCCATAGACTTACAACGCGCTGGGTGAAAAAATATTTTCTTTTGTCAGTTCTTACTCTCCCAGCACTCAATTTGAGTGTATGTCCCCTAGTTCTGGTATTTTGAGAGAGGGAGAAGAGCTTCCCTCTATCCACTTTACTCATACCCTGCATTATTTTGTATGTCTCAATCATATCCCCCCTCAAGCGCCTTTTTTCCAGACTAAAGAGGCCCAATTGTTTTAGCCTTTCTTCATAAGGGAGGTGCCCCAGCCCAGTAATCATTTTAGTCGCTCTCTTCTGCACCTTTTCCAGTTCCACTATGTCTTTCTTGAGATGCGGTGACCAGAATTGTACACAATACTCCAGGTGGGGCCTTACTATTGTTTTGTATAACGGCATTATAATGTTGGCTGTTTTATTTTCAATCCCCTTTTTGATAGACTGCAACATCTTCAGGATTAATATGCACCATCCTTTTCAGGGTGTATCACCTTGCAGGGGCTTGTCCCTCTCTTCCTCTGAAGCAGACTGCCATAGTCATGGTTCCCACTTCTTCCCCAAAGCAATAATGTCTGCCTCGTAGGGCTTGCAGCAGATAGCACTGTAGGCGTCCTTTGAAAAGTGTGAAGGAGGGACCCTCGAACTGGCCCACATAACACGAACGGGCCATTCAACTAGCAATGAGGACAGTATTCTGTCTTGATGGGGAAAATGAGGAACATTTGCTGCTTTTCCACATCTTTCTGTCTACGACTCTCAATAAAATAAAATAAAGACTGTTGCTGTCCTGCCAAGTATAGTTCCCCTGTGAAATATAATTAACACCTCATTCCTTTGTCCTGGGTGCAATGGGTCCTTTCTGGGAGAAAGGTGGGATAGAAATGTTTTAAATAAATAAATAAATAAATAAATAAATAAATAAATAAATAATCAGACAGACAGACAGACAGACAGACAGACAGACAGACAGACAGAGGGAGTCAAAGAATGGAGCCAATTCCTGGGAGGAGAATTCCTGTGCCAGAAGCACAAAACTCACCCTGGAGTAAAAGAACAGGAATCTCGTCTTGAAGGCCTGGCTCACATACCTTGCATTCCGGACCAACACAGTGGCAAGCTTGCCTCATGAATCCTCCATAGATCCTGTGGCATTTACAATCCACATAGGCACCAAATACAAAACATTTAAAGCCCGAGTAACAACCCTCTTCTTATTGGACTGGCACAAGTAGAAACACTGGATGGGTTGTTTGTATCCTTCTGAGCAGTCACTTGTTCTGTTTCTTGGGCTTAGTTCCACAAAAGGAAAAGGCATGAGAGACATTTTGTACAATATTTTGGAAAAGCAAAGCATTTGTCTCCACATAAAGGTGCTATCTCTAGCAAGGGCTTCAGAATCTGTGATAGGTGGCTGTCTTAGCCAGGTCAAAATGGCCTATCTCAGCTATCCAGTAATGGGTGACACTGGCAAAATTTCTTCACATCTATGGAGCCAATATTATTTCAGTGCTAGAGCTGGAAACTGTGGGTTCAGCTTGGAACATGAAAGGATGTTAATGTCCAAACTACGTTTTTGTTTGTTTATTTTTTTTATCAAGGGCTGGCTTTCTCTCTTTCAGTTCAGTTCCCAGCCTGTATAACTACAGATATTGAACCAAATAATGCAGTTAGAGGTGAAAACTAATTTAATGCAAGTTCTGGTAATTGCAGACCAACTCAACAACTCATCCATGGCTGTCCACACCATTTCGGATCCCTAGTGGTGGCTACTGTTTTCTTAGATTACTCCCTTTTAGTTCAGATTCCAATATGCATGGCCACTGGTATCAAAACAAAGCAGATCCCCCAGCAATACTCTGTTTTTTTATAATTCACAGCAACAAGGGTGCAGAGGAAGATTTTTTGTCCTCTTGTCTTTTCTTATAAAACCATTGCTATGTCACTTGGATGACAAGGCAATTTAGTAACATGTCACTTAAAAAAAGAAAATTGAAAAAAATGCAGCTTTCTCCCACTTTCCTCAGGAAAGGGGAGGTGGAAGAACACACAAACAGGGATCTTCCCTCCTACTTTGCAATTAGTGCCATATCACTTGGATGAGAAGGTAATTAAGCATTAATGACCCTAGATGCTCTAAGCACATCCGATCTCGCCTGATTTCGGAAGCTAAGCAGGGTCGGCCCTGGTTAGTACTTGGATGGGAGACCACCAGGGCATACCAGGTGCTGTAGGCACCTGGAATAGGAACTGGCAAACCACTCCAGTATCCCTGCAAAGAAAACTCCATGGACATGGGGTCACGAAGAGTCAGTCACGACTGTAACAACGCAACACACACACAACCATTAAGAAAGAAGAAACAGGGCCCCTTTGAGTTGTGATCTCCAGTCCTGAAATCACTCCATCCTTGCATGTCGATTTAAGGATCATTCTAAATCCCCGATCCCTTTTGCAAACATTTCCCATTTCTCCAGATCCATCCCATGCCATGTTGCACCCTTGGTTTCTTTTTCCTCCAGCCCATGGCCCTAAAAGGAAATACAGTATGCCCTTAAAAATAGCTATTGGTACCAAAGATATTTTAAAAATATATACAAACCAAGAAGGACACGATAGTATGTATGTATTGACAGTATTCATTTGTTTAGTTTGAATTGAATACCCTGCTATTCTTGTGTCCTCAAAAGTAGTCAGGGCAGTGTATAGCAATTGGAATACCTGTATAAACCTTTAAAAATCACCACAAAGGCTAATTTAAAACCCTGCTGTTAAACAGGCTGTGTGGGATGCATGGTCCCAAACTTCACAGCAGGGGACTGTTTTTGAATGGCTATTTCTTGCTCGTTTCTGTAATTACGTTAATATGTGCCGATCGTAGTTGTCATATGCTGTCAAGTTGGAACTGAGATCACTCTCTCTGTTCCGTTTCCTGCTCATTTTACCTGCCCGCAGACCGTGAAGAGGTGGAGACCGGCGAGCACACAACACACATAAAATACCTGTATGGACACATCATCAATTGGCACGCACGCCACAAAGTGCATCACTGCAGAACAATAGAGTCTGCACCAGCAGACCCTGCAATGCAATCGGAAGCAAAGCAGAACAGACATCCAGCAGTGGTGTAAGAAACTCTGGAATGCAATGTTTTTTGTCCAGCTTCCATTCAATCGATACTAGTTTCATTCTCACATGATGTAGACATCAGGATACAGTACCAGGTTCAAACAAAGGAGAACAAAACTCCATATGGGTGGCTAATGAGAAATGAGCCATCTCTTCCAAACGTGATTTCACTGACAAATCTTCATCTACAGATATTGTTGGGGATTAGAGATGGGCACGAAATGAATAATTTTTCATTTCCGTTTTCATTTTTTTGTTTCGTTACGCAACGAAATGACAACCGAATTTTGTCTCTAAAATGAAACGAAACAAACAGAAACACCGGAAATTTTGTTGTGCATTTCATTTTCGTTATGGCAATACAGTGAACTGCTTTAAATGCTAAAAAAAAATCACAAAAAAGTTGAAATAAATGGTAACGAAACAGTAACGAAACAAATGAAAACAAAAATGAATTTTTTGCAAAAATTCACAAAAATGGAAACGAAACCGAAACAGACCCTCCAAATGACAAATGACAAACAAAACACCATTTTTTTGATTCATGCCCATCTCTATTGGGGATCTTTGTTGGATCGGTGGTTGCAGATGATTTTTACTTGCTTAATGAGAGAGACACCTCTTGTGTTACTATATGAATAAAAACCTATTTAACTAGAAGGGAAGGGTACACGGGAGGTTTTCTAACTATAACTATTCTAACAGCCACCTTGCTAGGCTAGGAACATGCCTCTCTTCTCTGAATACAAAGCACACACACTAACTAGACTACTACCAGAACATTCCAGGTAGTGTGATCTCAGCAACCAATAGGCTTTGCTCTTCACATTAAATCCAGCCCATAATAATCTACATTCACATTAACCCTGTAATGGCTGAAATGTAAATCTTGCTAAGTATTCCAACAGATATGTATTACTGCTCCCGTGATATTTTGGAATATAAACTGACCTCCATGGCTTTTAACTTCTGAGATCAAGATATCCCCTCCCCTCCTTTAATTATTTCTTCTCCTATTGTTTAAACTTCTCTGACAGCATGTCCAGACAGGCATTTGTCCCATGGTTTGGTGTGCTGCTTGGGCTGATTGCTCTACTCTTTTTTCTGGTGTCCACATGAGGAGCAGACCAATTTGCCCCAGGGCAACCCAACCCATCCCTTTTTGATGCCCTGCCAGGGGCTTCTTCTTTTTGGGTGTAGGTTGGCACTAGTTTAGTCCGTTTTGAGCATGTGCAGTCACTGGGAATGGGCTGAAGCTGAGCTTTGCAATTGTCCAACGCAAAGGCTCTTTCTGGTGTCAGTTTCTGGTATTGTGAAGTGGCTTAATAAATCAATGTCCAGAATCTCTCTGGTTCTTACATTGACCCAGAGATCCTTTTGGGGAAGTCTCTTGCTCAGATGCACAAGCACTTTTTCATTTTTCATCTGCTGTGTGCCCTCCAAAGAATCCATGCCTCTCATCCTCATCCTCCCCTGTTTATGTATAATACAATGTGAAAATGGGGGGGATCTTTTTCTTTGGGTGTCTTCCTATTTTGGATGAGCTGTTTCCTCCCCTCTTAGCTTGCCTCTCACTCTCTTTTTTTGTGCTACTTTCAGGTGAGGATTGCCATAAATGACCGATGGCCCCTCCAGCCCACACCAGAAGGGCCCCTCTGGACATGCCCTGGGTGTCTCCTGAAAATTGCTCTCCTCCCCCTCTCTCTTCAATAGAGGGCAAAAGTGAAGCAGCAAGATAAATTCTGTTTTGAAATCTGATGGGAACACAGACAATAATTATACCCTGGAGAGGGTTAAGATTTATTTCCCTTTGTTTAAATCACCACATGCCTCTAAGCCAGTGATGGCAAACCTTTTAGAGACTGAGTGCCCAAACTGCTATTCAAAACCCACTAATTTTTCACAAAATGCCGAATACAGCAATTTAACCTGAATACAGGTGGCTGTGAAGGGGCGATGTCGGGTGCCCACAGAAAGGGCTCCGAGTGCCACCTTTGGCACCTGTGCCATAGGTTCACCAATACTGCTTTAGGCTCTACAGCCTGCCCTGAGAAACGCCCTCACCCCACCCCATAAGATAAGAGTGCGTGGATAATGCTTTGTACAGGCCCACTCCTTGCCCCTCAGGGTCTCTCAGCAGGTCTCCCAGGGATTGAGCCTTCCATTGAACTGGACCTTCTCAGGATAAATGACAAAGAGGGGGAGGGTGGAGTGGAGTGGAGTGGGCAAAACAGACCCATGGGGTCTGGCCAGTGCTAGACGGTACAGCTGCCTGCCTGATAAAGGATGCACAGCCCTATGCATAAAACTTTCCACCCAGATAACAGTCTTGGTCTATTGGAGCTCAGCCAACAGGGACTTGTGGCCTTATAAAGACCAGCAACCTTTTATTCGGGATCAGATTTTGCAACCAGCAATCCTTTAAGGGCATACAAGATTATTTGTTCTTATTGAGAAAGAAATGTGAACTTTTTCTTTAAAGCCATTCCCCCTCCCCCCCAACACACACACACACACATACACACACACCCTCTAAAGCAGCAGCTCTGAAGTCTATTTTATGGCTTTTTAGAGAGATAACTAGAGATGGGCAGGAAATGAAAAACAAAATGCTGGTTCGAAGTTTTGTTACATAACAAAACGGTTGGATTTGTTTCATTACAAAAATGAAACAAAATGCCCTTCTTTTCTATAGGAATGAAACACTTTGTCCTAGAGGAACCAAAATCGCAGGGGAGCTTCCTTGAGCTTTCCCCTGTATGTCCCCCAAATTTGGAGAGGTTTGGGGTTTAGTGGGCTGAGTTATTAAACTCATAAGGGGCTCCCCATAGGAGAAAATCATTCTGATTGAGTCAGGAAGCCACTAATAGCACCCCCCAAAGGGTGACCAATTATATATATGTATATGTAAAAGTCCTCTATAGACCCATCCCTAGTCCAAATAATCTCTGGCTCAGATAAGGCTAAAAGAGTATTGATTCTGACAAGCCAGCCCTGTCAAAGCAAGGCTCTCCACATGGAGATGGAAAGCTCGGTAACATTAGCTGGACAAACAGCATCCTGTGACTTCCTTCCATTTAAAAAGATTTGAAGTGAGCGCCTCTTAAAAAGAGCTGGTCAGATATTGTGTTCTTCCTGCTGAGACAGAACCATAAAGAACCATAAAGAACCTATTTGCCCATCCTGGATGTCTTCAGACAAAGCGGGTGTTGTTAAACAAACTCTGAAGTGCATTTTGGTATACAGACCCTTTTGTCTTCCTTTACCTTCTGAGAATCCAGTTCAATGTAATTAGGCACTGATACGGAAACCTGAGAGGGAGAAAGTAAAACCTGTTGGGTCCTGAAACTGAGAACAGCTATTTGAGACTGTGAGTGGAACGTTGTTCTCACTGGAGCTCTAATTTAAAACACGCACACACAGGCACGGCCACAGGCACACATGCATGCACGCACACACACGCGTGCACACACACACACACACACACACACACACACACACACACACACACACACACACACACACACACACACACACACACAGCATTTTAAGACAATTGTTTTGCTTTTTAATTAATTTTTATACTAAATACAGTACATACTTTATATTTTATATTAAAATACAAGATCAAAATTACAAAATTACATTCTATCCGCAAGTTACACAAAAAAATTAATAACACAAAAATGTGCTACCTACCTAGGGAACCCTGATATCTTACATAATTTTTTACCTCTTATATACCTAACTTTTAATCCCTCTTTTGTTTCTCCCCCATTTCTCTAGCAAACATACACATGGTTCGGTTTTTCCCCTTTCCCTTTATAGAATATAGCATTAAAAATAATCCCCTATCTCATTAAATCCGTTTGTTGTTCACTCTCCTTTTTTGAACATGATTTCCAAAGTCAATTTAATTGCATTAATTGCAGCCTTCCAAGTTTCATTGTACAGCTGCCTGTCTGGTGATGTCATGCTGGTGCTTGCCATAAATCCAGGAGGAGGAAGAAGGCTCAAGGCCGGTGCCTTGACATGTCTGTGATCCATAACCAAGGTATAACTACTAGCACTGTGGGTGCTCAGTGGGGAACAGTGTAAAACACAGCCATATAGAAACATTATTATTCATTATGGTGAAAAGAAAAGAATACAGTAAGCAATTAGGACCAAATAGAACCTTCCTTCCTTCTTTCTGCCCAGAGAGAAGCAACAGGAGTGATGTACACGCTCGCTCGGGGTGAGGGAGAGCACACCCCTATAGCAGCAAATGCCACCAGACCCCTGTGCAGGTCCCTTTGCTTCCTTTAAACCTGTTTTCCTCACTTGCTCTTGCTTTGCCTTTGTGATTTTCTCTCACTGATTCCTCTTCAGCACCTGCAAAAGCCCCTGCTTTCATTCATCCCCTTTGCATTTGTTTTTCAGAATAATTGAGTTGGAGACAGTCTGTAAGGCCATGGGGTCCTATAGCCTACTCAAGGAGAAGTCCATGTCAAAGCAGATCTGACAGATGGCTGTCCATGTTCTTTTGATTGCCTCCCATATTGAAGCACTCATCACCTCCCAAAGTAATTCATCCCATTGTCGTACTACTCTAACAGTTAAGAGCGTTCCCCCCTGACATTCAGAACACCTAACAATGGACTCAAGCTACAGGAAGCCAGATTTAGGAAAGCCTCGTGACCCAGCAGTTACATTGCTGTATTGTAGCTATAATTGTGCTCACCCGGGGTTCAATTTCCGGTAGCAGGCTCAAGGTTCATTCCATCCTTCCAAGGTCCAGTTTGCTAGGTGTAGGTATGGGGGCAAGTGTAGACTAATTATAGGATTTGGATACTTCTGTTAATGCATCCTTTAAAAAATAATATTGTTTTTAATGTTTCTGTTCTTATAAATTTCGACACCCTGGATTCAAACCCCAGTTGCCAGCCCTAGTTTTGGCTTGGATCAGGAGTGCCACAAACCATGCTTGCTTGCAATTTGAGGAGCTCTCGTTTTTACATAAGAAGAGCCATGCTGGATCAGGCCAAAGGCCCATCTAGTCCAGCTTCCTGTATCTCACAGTGGCCCCACCAGATGCGTTTGGGAGCGCATGAGACTAGATATCTGTCTCCTGATACTACTCCCCTGCATCTGGCCCTTGAAGTACCCTGGTTTTAATCCTGGAGATTACACATCTCCATCATGGTTTGTAACCTGTGATGGAGTTTTCCACCAGGAATCTGTCCAATCCCTTTTTGAAGGCATCCAGGCCAGATGCCATCACCACATCCTGTGTCAGGGAGTTCCATAGACTAACAACGCGCTGGGTGAAAAAATATTTTCTTTTGTCAGTTCTTACTCTCCCAGCCCTCAATTTGAGTGTATGTCCCCTAGTTCTGGTATTTTGGGAGACGGAGAGGAGCTTCCCTCTATCCACTTTACTCCTGCCCTGCATAATTTTGTACGTCTCAATCATATCCCCGCTCAGGCGACTTTTTTCCAGACTAAAGAGCCCCAAAGGTTTTAGCATTTCCTCATAAGGGAGGTGTTCCAGCCCAGTAATCATTTTAGTCGCTCTCTTCTGCACCTTTTCCAGTTCCACTATGTCTTTCTTGAGATGCGGTGACTTGATCTTGTAGACCCAGTTCCATATGGAGCAAACAGAATGCCTGGGACCAAATGATATGTTAACCTTAGAATTTCTAATGATCCTTTCTGTCTGTATTAGAATTTCTTTGTGTGAGTTGTTCCACCCCTGTGGAAGCCATTGTCACACTATGGGAAAAATGTCTGGAGAAAAACAGAAAAATTGGGTGTGGGTGTGGGGAACAGTAGTGTTTCATTTTGCTTTCATTTTTTCCAAGGTTTCCAGAGATTTTACACCTCTGGTGGGGATGGGGAGTGGAGAGATTCTGAATGACTGACAGACCTTTATTGCAACAAAACTGGGAGAGTCCATTCCACACTATCAGAAACTGAATCTGAAATCTACATGTTGCACCTGAGAGTGCACCCCTGTTGTGACACTTACTTTGAACCAAGGAGCCTGGAATATAGGCCTGGCCATCATTTTTGGAACTTTGGCAGCTCTGTGGTGCTAGCTTATCCTCATTTTATTAGCAATTTACCGTATATACTCGAGTATAAGTCAACCCGAGTATAAGTCGAGGCCTCTAATTTAACCCCCCAAAATTGGGGAAACGTATTGACTCGAGTATAAGCCTAGGGTGGGAAATGCAGCAGGGCCTGGCAGCTCCTCCTTTGTGAGCTGGGGGAGTGGTGTGTGATGTTTAAAATGATTTTTAGCCACTGATGCAAGTGCTTGGGTCAGTGGCTAAAGTCATTTTAAACATTGTGCGCCGCTCCCCTGTGATGCAGAGGGGGGTCATGAAAAGCAGCACGCAATGTTTAAAATGACTTTTAGCCACCGACCCAAGCACTTGCCTCAGTGGCTAAAAGTATTGACCTGAATATAAGCCGAGGGCCCCTTTTTTCAGCCCAAAATTAGGGCTGAAAAACTAGGCTTATATTCGAGTATATACAGTAATAAAGCTATCACCGATTCTTTCTTTTAGATCTGCTTGCTTGCTTGCTTGTGGTCTAGGCCACTTTGAGCAGTTTACAGCACTCATAAAAAAACAATTAACCAATAAAGCACAGGCAAACAAGAAGACACAATTCAACTTAAATAATGCATTCTAAATAAAGGACATAAAGATAAGAAATTAGTTAGAAATTTAAAGTGATACTTTATTGAAAAGAAAGAGAATACATTTAATACATAGTGACTGAGTGTTAAAAGCAACCATGGGACCTAAAAAATGCATGTTTTTTTTAATGGATGGACCTAATAAGTGGCTGGGAACCCTGACCTCAAAGAAAGATCCCATTAATAATGACAGTAGCCCATTCAATGTTTACAGTGTACATGGACCTCATGGCTCCCCCCCCCACCCTGTCTGTGTGGTGTGTTTTATGGTGTGTTTTATACACTACCTCTTTCACCCGCCCACACTGTGCTCTCATACCTCTCTCAAATTTTCTATTATCTCTAAAAGGTATAGAAATCTAAACAAGTTGACAAAGGCTCCTTCACAGAATCTCTTGTGCTGCTGGCCCTCTACACTATGGTTGGCCATAGGCCAAAGCCCTTCTGTGCTATAGTACCATGCCAGGGCATCTATGCCATTACATGCAGTAGATTTTGTGAAGTCACATTCTCTAACTAAAGGAACAGACACAGCACAGAGATTGCACTAGATCTCTCTTCAACCACAGAACCATTCTGGAGGCTCTGTGGTCGCTTCAGTGTTCTAACTTCAGAATAAAACTGGGTACGCAGGAGGCGCAGGGTTAATAGTCATTCCTGCCATTGACTTCAGAAGGGCAAAAAATAATGCCCAAAGCAAACCTACCATGGCAAACCTAAGCAAAGCATACTAGCAATTTTCACAGAAGTATGTAATACAACACATTTCAAGCCTGACTCCATTCTGTCCTATGACAGACAGAGCATGCACGGTTCATTCAGATGCTCTGCAAGCCCCTTCCTTGGCTTCTGACAGCTGGATTAAACTTCCACAGACTCAACATTCCTCCACCCCACCCCACCCCACCGCACCCCACCCCACCAAGCCTTCCCCAGGACAAAGGTTGTTGGGGAGAACCACTTCCTTGTGAACTGTTGCCAATCTCTAGGACTCTTCAGCAGGGAAAAAAAAAGATGGCCGGTTCTCTGCCTGTAGAACTCCACCGAACCCTTCCTGGGCTTGGTTCACTTTGTAATGGATTTGATCATTCTCAGGGGTATGCCCATCAATTCCCTTTCCCCGAAATACAGTCGTCACCCGAGGGTCAAAAAGTGATACTTTATTGAAAAGAAAGAGAATACATAAAGTGACTGAGTGTTACAAGCAACCATGGGGACTAAAAAACACAGGCCATTTTACTTCTTGTGTTTTGAATTAAAGAACAGGAGTGGGTACCTGGCTACTTTCACATGACAACTAAAATCCGCAGCAAACTTTGCTCCAGAGCACACACACACCCCAGTTATTGTCACAGTTGATGTTGCGGAGTGGATGTTCCCATGGTCATGTTTTGAAAATCCGCAACTGTTCTGATCCCACAACTGAGAACCGCAGCAAAGACACCATAACGGGGGCAAAAAGGTTTTGGTGCGGATTTTCCATGTTCCCATGGACTCAAGTAATGGTTTAAAATCTGCATCGGAACAGCAACAAAGAGCCTTTTCACACAACCCCTAAGATCCGCTGGCCAGTTAAATTCGGACCAGAGATCTTAGGGGTTTGTCGCTGTTCCTGTGTTCCCACCCCCTCCGCACTCCTGGCTGCTGGCTGCGTGAGGGGAGGAAGAAAAAAAGGAAGAAAAGAATGCGGCTCACCTCCGTTCTGCCGTCTCGCTCTGTTCCCGGCACTGCATTCAGATCTCTTAAAGGGGCGGGGGGCAAAACAGCAACAAAGAGAAGCCAGGAGAGCCCAGCACTCACTAGTTACATCCGCATCAGGAATTTTCACCCCCGGAGAGCAGGTACTTGAAAAGAGCGCTGGGACGCGCTTAGGTGGGCGTGGTCGCACTTAATTGTTTTGTAAACTCCGGAGCTGGTGGGGAAACAATTTTACGCTCCGGATCTGGGAGCCATTTGCCGTGGATTTTAGGGGTCGTGTGAAAAGGCCCAAAGATTTTACCACCTCGAGACCAGCTACTTGTAAAATGTGCTGGGTTGCACTTAAGTGGGCGTGGTCGCACTTTTTTTTAAAAAGTCTCCTACTCATGGGGAAAAAATGTTACACTCTGCATCTGTGAGCACTTTGCAGTGGATTTTAGTGGTCATGTGAAAGCAGCTAGTGCCCATTACGGCAATGAAAATTTTAAAAATCCTGATTACATCTAACTAGTCTTCCTAAATGGCTCATGCCTCTATGGATGGCAGCCTTCAGTCCTTCCTGAAAAAGGCATAACACTGGCTCAACATTCCTGGGTGTCAAAACTGTAGCAGTTCAGCACCCGTCTCCTACTTTCATAGCAAGCTGACAAAAAGGAAGTCCCCATTGTCTTATGATTTCCTCTGGTACCCTTCTGTTAACACCCTGCTCCCTGTATAACGGCTCAGCTGCACTGCCTTAATTCGTCATAGGCACCCAGCAAAGATTTGACCTGGCTAGTCAGTTGCACTGTCTAACCAAGTGACATTATTCTTCCTTTAATTTTGTTACACCATTTGTCCAACTTAAAATAAGGGCATTTACACATGCTGGTTCTTAGACCTTTCAAGCTGGCTGTGGCTGTGGCCATGGGTATCACTCGGTTTGCAATTTGGAAGAATAGTGGACCTCAGCAAGTAGAAGTGCTAAGGTTCAAGTTGGTACTCCAGCAGGGGCCATATTCAAAGCTGAGGGTTTCAATTGTGGACTTCTCCTTGTCTTGCTGTTGCTTTAGCACTCAAGGGGTCTTCCTTCCCATGTCTATTTAATTTCTCTCTATTTTAAGCTCAGTAAAGGCACTGAACACCTTTAAAGAGTCAAGTGTTCTGCCCCTGTGACTCTTAACGCATTCTAGAAACTGATTAACGTGGTAGTATCGGCGCTTCATGGTAATGTTTCTCTCGCAGTTAAACATTCACCCACCTAATGGTGCTACAGAAAGAACAAAAAGTACAGAAGCATGCATTACTTCCCTCTCTGAAATGAACCTTCATCACTGGAAAAAGTGAAAATGGTTTTCCAGCTTATTGTTTGTATCCCTCCCACTGAATGTGCTGGCTCACCACTGCCTTGAGTACTGGCTCCAGTGTTGAATCCTGGAGCCCACAAGGCCAAAGTACATTTAAGAAAGGAACAGTAAGTGCTGCCTTCCAAAGTGTCAGCTATTTCTAGCTTCATGAGCAGAACGTAAAAGCTCTACCCCCACCCCCGTCTCTCTCTCACACACACAAATCAACAGGAATTTGCCAGCCCGAGCATGTAGTCAGTGACTTAATGCTCCATATGAAGTGCTGGGCAAGAGTAGCCTCACTGCCAGATGGACGGTATAAAAATCCAATAAATACAAATACCAGGGATGGTCCCTTTTAACAGGTTGGAGTAAGAAAGCCACAAGGGCATGGTTCCTCCAGCCATGCTAAGCCACAACCTTGTTTGTAGCACAAAAGGCACTCTGGTGCCAAGAATCAGCTGAAGGCTCTGGTAGGTTGAATGGTTGTGGATTTGAACATAGGGATGGGCACAAAATGAAAAATGAAATGCTATTTTGTCATTTCATTACGTAATGAAGCGAAATGAAAAGAAACCAAATGATGAAGAAGCATTTCATTACAGACGAAACAAAACAGCCAGTTTTCCATTGAAATGAACCATTTTGTTTCATCTGTAAAATAATAACTTACCTGCGGGTGTTCTGCCACCGCCACTGCCGCCGAGACCGCTCAGCCAGGCCAGAGAGGGTGAGTGGCTGGCAGGCCAAACTAGGCCTGCTACCAAAGCCTCCATTTTCACCACTGGAGCCATTGCCGCTGCAGCAGGAGAGGATGAGTAGTGGGCAGGCTGGCCTAGCCCCCCCCTTCCACTGCCAGAGCCTTTGGAGCCATTGCTGCAGGTAACAAAACATTTCATTTCGTACAAATTTTTGTTGTAAAAATTCATATGGGACAAAACAAAATGAAATGTGCCCCCCCCAAAAAAAAACCAGAATGAAACGAAACACAATTTTTCTGTTTTGTGCCCATCCCTATTTGAACAGACAGGGAAGGAGGTTTTTGTACGTTTTAACTTGTAAATTGCGCAGAATAGTGTGAACGCCAATGGAGCAGTATATAAATCAAACAAACCGACAATAGGAGGATCATTCCCAGATTGCACTGGTCACCCTTAGGACAGGATAATCGTCACATTCTCTTAGATTTAAAGGCTTTTAGAAGAGTCATAAATTTGAATCTTTCACAGGAGGATATTGGTGAGTGCATATATTGACTCTCCTGATAAGCCGATGAAGTCTCATTATAAGGGAGAGGTGTGGACAATTTGTTTACCTAGCCTGAGATCAGGTCACAAATTGCTGGGATCACTGGAACCTTTTCTTGTCTGGCTATGAGTCTGAAACCTGAAAAAGCTGGCTAATATACCCTTCCAATCCAATGCAAGGGTCAACACTTGATTGGAAGCAGCAGCAGCAACAAGGGAAACCAACACCAGGTACTTGGAAAATGCAGAAATCTGAGGCACCTAGGACAGGGTTTGGGCTTGCAAAGATGGTGGAATCTAACCTCTGAAATCCAACCAGAGGTAGCAGTGAATGAGTGAGAACCCTATTTTACTCCTATCCCATGCCACCATCACTTAAAGGCGTTTCTCTAGACATCCACACTGGCCCCGAAAAGGGTCTAGTTGCCATGGTTGCCAGTTATTTCCCCGAGTCTCAGCTGTGTGAGTCTCAGCCCTTATTGAACCCAATATTTAAAGAAAATAAATTCCAGCTTCTTGTTAATGCCAGTGGGAGCCTTTTGCAAAGTTTAACTACAGAGCCATGTTTGCAGTGGGTGGTGGTGGTGGTGGAAATGATCCATAAAAGGACTTGGACTCTATGCGGATGAGTTCATTGAAAGTCATTTTTCAAGTCCATTTGCCCATCTTCTGTGAACAGGGAGGCACAGAAAATAGAATATGGCCGTGCTTTCCACATCTGGATGAAATGTGATGTTATGGCTCCATGATAATTTGTACACAGGTGTCACTTGTTCCAAGAGCAGCCATGGGTCCCACTCTGTCTCCCTGGCTGTTAGAGCAGGAACTCAAGTTACTGGAGCAAAATTTGCAGCTTTTCCAGACCAGAGGGCACCTCAGATTGCTGGGTTTCGCATTATGCTCCACGCTTGCTCTAGCTATTGCTCTGAAGGAAGATTTCTAAGTGTGACAATTACCTGGAAGGCTTAATTAATTTTATCTCTTTAATTTGTGTTTGCCAGCCAGTTCTTAGGTGTGAGGCAAGAGGATTTGGCCAGATGGGGAAAAGAATCTCCCCTCGCTCTGCTCCGTGCTTCTTTTATGTGGGACTGTTTGTACTTTGCCCCTCCTTGTTTCAGATTACACTCCCATAAAAGCAGTAAGAGGGAAATCTATCAAATGAACAAAACAAGCATTTTCTTATCAGAAGGTACATTGCTGGATGTTTATGAGGAGGGAGCCCCCCACTCTTTATACTCTCACACAACTGAGCTTGGGTACTGGATATACTGCCAGGCGTGACACTCACTATACTGGAGGTCTGCTGATTTGTACAAGAAACATTTCTTCAGGCATTTCTCTGCTCAAGAAGAAAATCTAAGCTTCCTGCCTTAAAAAAAAATGCTGCTTTTATGCAACCTTTTAAAGCGAGTTTAATCATTGGCTTCACTGGGATTGCAATTGCATTTTGAAAGACAAATTCATGATGAGATTTTTTGGAGGAGTTAATCTTTTAACTCTCCAGTAGGTACTTGGCATTTTGAGATGATGACCTGGGCAATCAGGTCATCCACAATCGAGTTCTCCACAATCTTCCTCGCTGAAGAGTCTATTGCATCATGACTTTCTCTTGAGCTTCAGCTTTAGAAACTTAAAGGAGGTGGATCCTTTCAGGAGGAGAACAAAGAGAGGCCACTGTGGTTTATGAAAACACACAGAAACCACTACCACCGTCACTATAATCATATTTATTCATTATTTTTGCCTCTGTGTATATTTGACAACAGGACAATATGGCTTTGGCTTTAAACTTATGCAACAACTTGGTTGCTTAAGGCATATATGCAAGGATTGCACCAAATGGCATACCAACACCTCTACTTCTAAGCAACCCTATTTAGGCCACTCCATCCCACTCCAATGAACACATGTAGACAAGCCCTCAGTGTGGAACTCTGTCAAATGTCATCAATAGGTGGACATTTTTGTCATGTGTAGATGTCCTAAGCACATCCGATCTCGGACAATTTTGGAAGCTAAGCAGAGTCGGCCCTGGTTAGTACTTGGATCGGAGACTACCAGGGAATACCAGGTGCCGTAGGCACCTGGAGTAGGAACTGGCAAGCCGCTCCAGTATTCCTGCCAAGAAAACTCCATGGTCATGGGGTCATGAAGAGTCGATCGCGACTGTAACGACACAACACACATACATGATGTATTTTAGCACTCAGTGCCTTCAACTGGAAAACTAAAACTAAACCCCCTCCATGTCTTATCTACAATTAAGAGAACCCTCTCTTCAAAAAGAGAAAGTTTTAAAAAGGAATTAGTTGCCATTACAAGAAAACAAATCCCCTGGCTGTTAAGGAAGTTTTCTCCCCTTCCTATTTTTGACATCACATAGTTGAGTTTTGTCCCATTTAAAATGTTCAGGAAGAACAATGGATTTGTTTTGAATAGTTCAGTACCAGACATGGCTCAAAGGCTCAACTATTTTTCATGGATGTTTGTATGTGACCAATGGCCATGCAGCTTCTTGTGAAAGGATTAGGCCGTTTGTAGAACACAAGGAAGCAGGGAAGCATCATGAGCCAAGTACAGGATGGGTTTCTGCATCTTTCATAGTTCTCTGGAGGGCATTTCAGAAGGAAATCATCATGCAAACAAGAATAGCCATTCTTCCTTGTATTTAGTTTGAAATACAATGTTTATCCACTTGTTTCCTTCTGCATTTAATGTGTTAGTATTATTCTGACCATCCACATCATGCAATAATTGGCTCACTACCATCAATTATTTCCTCCCAGGTTTTTTCCCCCCTGTTGCTTCCATGGTTTATTTTATTTTTGGTTATTTGCTGGGGGGTAGAATGTAACACAGTGACAATTCCTAGGAAGTTCATTTCTGTGTCAGAGCCTCTTGAGCCAAAATTCTCAATTAGCATAGGATTTTTTTAAAAAGCTCCAGAGAAGCAGGTGTGTATCTTTTAAACAAAAAATTCAAATATCATCCAAAGAGAAGCATTGTTTGGATATGTGACTTTTAGACGGTTGAAAGAACAAGCCCTGCTGTCTCCAAAGACTGTCAGATATTAGAGAGGAAAAAACATTTTTGTAGACAGACCAGGTTTGTCTACAGGTATTTTACATGTATATTTAATTGATGTGTAAAATGGAGTCCAGTATGTAATACTGAGTCATTGTTAACCCAGATGTACAGAATAGATATAATGAGTTTTTTAAAACTCGTTTTGTTTGGAATGAAACAATTTTTTTTAAATCATTTTGTTCTTTGTTTTATTTTGGTTTGTTAATGTTTTTATAGCTGACCAGCACTGTTGGTCGGTGCTTTCCCCCCTTTCTTCTTTCAGCTAGCGCTGACCAGCTGGCCCATGGGCCAGTTGGCGCTTTCCCCTTCTTTTTAGGCTAGCTCCGACCAGCTGGCCCACGGGCTGGTAGCCACTTTTTTTTTAAAATCTAGATTGGCGCTTGTCAAAATAAATAATAAACAAAAATGAAACAGAACAAAATGAACATTTCTGTTTCATTTTGTTTCATTTTTTTTAAAAAGGGCAATTCATTTTTCATCTTGTTCTGTAACAAAATGAAAAACAAAAAATGGAATGGAATAAAATTTGGAATTTTGGTGAGGAGGTGCCCATGTTGCCATGCTCTGTATCTGTATTCTGTTGTGTTGATATGTGTGGTGAAATGCTGCTGAAACTCTGTGATTTTTAATGTATCTGATATAGCTGCTTTTAAGGAACTCTGCTGGCTTGAAGTGAATCTTGTCGTCTGGTGTTTAGCTTCCGATGATAGACCAAATTGGCAAACTGTGTCAAAGACAACAGCAACCAACTTGGGCAGAACTTTTGCCCTGCTGGGATCAAGGCACCAAGTCTACATGAAAAACTCTGAAGATGCTCCATTCTGAAGCGTACAATGCACTCTCTGTTGAGTTCTCTCTCTCTCTCTCTCTCTCTCACGCACACACACAAGGTTTTATTTTCGTTTTAAGTTCCCTTTTCTACACTTTAGAAGCTGAACTACATGGGAGTGTATGCGACGAATGTGGGCCGCTTGGTAAGGTGGCACAGGTATCCCAGCAGCTGGTTGTGTCTCTGCAGAGATGGCATCCCTCCCTGTGGAAAAAGATCACAATCCAAACCACAGAGGAAGACGGCAAAAGGCTTAGCCTAAGCAGGTTGTCTGCCCTCCTAAGAGGCTACTCTCTCTGAACCTCCTAAGAGGGAAGTCCTTTTACGGCAGTTTATTTTTTCTACCTCACGTTATCCCAGGACAGCTTAGAAACATTCCTTTTGGGTCTGTGAGACACAGGGCGTTTATACACGACCCCTAAACTCCGGGGCAAATGGCTCCCAGCTCCGGAGCTTAAAAATGTTTCCCCACCAGCTCCGGAGTTAACAGGAAATTAAGTGCGGCCACGCCCACTTTAGCACATCCCAGCGCACCTTTCAAGTACCTGCTCTTTGGAGGTGAAAATTATTTGATCCGGTGTAACGATAGTGAGTGTGGGGCTCTCCTTGCTTCTGTTTGTTGTTTTTTGGCTCCCGCCCCTTTAAGAGCTACTTTTACAAAGACTGGAATGTTGCCGGCTGGAGTGAAAGGCAGAACGGAGGTGAGCGGCATGCTTTTCTTTCTCTTTTTCTCCCTCCCTCACGCAGCCAGCAGCCAGGAAGTGTGGAGGGGTGGGGTGGGGACACAGGAAGAGCGACGAAAAGCTCGGGACTGGAGATGATCGTCAAGTTGAGGTGAGGAGACATGACATTTTCAAAATTCAAAGGAGAGTCTGTGGTGCCAAAATGTCTGTGAACCTCTCTCCAAAATGACTCAAGGCAGCTTACATCATTAAAATATATTATTTAAGAGCTAAAAACAATAAGTATGCAATATTAAAAAAGAATTAAACAACTATCATATTAAAAACAGCAAACAAAATCAATACTAAAAAAAAATTAAAAGCAACCGAGCACAACTCAATGAAATATTCACATTTCCTTCTTTTTCCTGTCTGAAGGAAAAACTCACCCTGACATGAGGTGCCAGGGGAAGGAGGCTGTCAGAACAAAAACCACAAATGAATATTCTGTTCTAGGCCTCTTCTGGTCTTAGAAAACCTTGCTCCCTGTTCAAGCATCTTAAAACCATGTGGAAAACACTTGCATTTATTTATTTATTTATTTATTTATTTATTTATTTATTAACCACATTGATTTTCCCAAAGGGAACTCTAGGTGGTGAACAACAAATAAATAAATAATACAAAATACAAAAGCAAAGGAAAAATCAATACAATAAAAACAATAGGAATAATTCTGGCATGGCAAAAAGGCAGGCAAACATTTGGACAAACAAATATAAAAGCAGCTACAAAACAATCACAAGCCATATTTTTAGGGCCTTCCTAAAAGCTGGCAGAGACTCTGCTAGCCGAATCTCACTAGGAAGTTTACTCCAAAGTGCGAGCAGGGGAGCATTTGCATGCTACCTCAGGGCTGTTATTTTCAACACCTTAGGCTGCTATGAGGAAGCTGTGGTGTCCATGTAGGCCGACCACAAGAGAAAACACCTTGATTTTTTTCATGGTCTGACTTATTTAGGAAACTTACAGTCATAACCTATGGTTGTCACTTTCTCTATGGAAAATGTTGGTGACAGAAGGCATGAGGCTAGGGTTTTTTTAACCAATCAAGCAAGCTGGCCGGCTCCGCCACGCAAGTGCATAGGCGGAGCCCCCTTTGCCACCCAGGACGGGGCGGCGCGAGACCTGGGAGCCAGCATCGCGAGGCTGGGGGACCGGCGTAAGACTACCGGCCTACTTAAGGCCGCCCCCCCCAGCCCAGCCTCTTTCGTCACGTGGCTTCAGGAGCAGAGGATGTCTCAGTGCTCGGCTCCCGACCACGTGGCGAACCAGGAAGTGCGGAGAAGAGCGGACGGACGGCGGTAGCGGAGAGGACGGCGGAGGAGCAGCGCGTGGCGGGGGCGAGCCCAAACGAAGAGGAACCCGGCGGCGGATGAGACGGGGCGGTACCGCTAGCAGGCGGAGCAGCTCCCGCGGCAGCGCCACGTGGGTCACAGAGGGCCTGGAGGAGTGCGACCGGCGCGCCGGTGGCGGCGGAGTGGGCTCAGGAACTCAAGCCCGGGACGCAGAGCAGCACTCCGGCGACAGGAGCTGGGCCGCCCATGCAGAGGGCTGAGCGGCGACCGTTGTGTGTGGGGGCAGAAGCAGCCCGAGTGGCGGTGCAGCGGCGAAACA
The DNA here is from genome assembly GCA_029282475.1 of Phrynocephalus forsythii. Lineage (NCBI taxonomy): Eukaryota > Metazoa > Chordata > Lepidosauria > Squamata > Agamidae > Phrynocephalus > Phrynocephalus forsythii. Next base: position 6,295,322 of record JAPFRF010000011.1, read on the forward strand.
AGCGGCGGCAAGGCGGACATACCCCGCGAGGTTTGGTGACTGGGGGGAGGAGCGGGCCCCCGGGTGGGTAAAGCCACCGGCGGGCCAAGCATCAGCCCAGTACTATAATCACGCTGCCGGGGCTAGATTGGCAGTAGTACCTGGCAAAGGGGAACGTGGGGAGCCGCCGGACAGGGGGTTCTGGCGAGGGCGCCTCGAGGGGGACAGCGCTTGCGAGGCCCCACGGGAGAAGGGGGTGCAGACGGGTAGGTTGGGCAGCAGTAGGAAAGAGCGATATGGCCCCTGGAGGGAAGCACAACGGGCACAAGGGGAAAGGCCCAGCCAAAAGGCCAGCCCCCCAGATAATGCCCCCCGGGTCAGATTCAGAGGAGGAGGAGCTTGCCCAGCTAGAAAGTCTCAAGGCCCGGGCGGATGCATTGGAGGCGGGTCAGGGCCCACTCCCAGGGCCAGTTACCCCAACCAGGCCGGCCGCACAGCATGCGGCACAGAGCTTGCAACAGCAACCAGCCGCTCAAGCGGAGCAACCGCGTAGATCGGAAAGGCCCTCCAAGGCGAGAAGGCGGGCGATGATTAAGGATTTGCTAACCCAGCTTTCTGCCCGCATGGACAGGTTGGAGGGCCACCAGGGAGAGGGCGGTGCAGCCCACGCGGTCGAAGATGCGGGAGCAGCGCTCGAGGGCCCCGTGGTGGCGGACAGCGATGGTGGTGCGGAGGCGCCGGGCCCGACGGAGCAACCCAGCACGTCCCAGGCAGTGATGGCACCTAGTACGAGGCTGGGGGGGGGGTCAACCGGGAGCAGTCCCAGTACATGCCATTCCCTACGGGGATCAGGCCCTACTTCTGGGCGGACACTTGGCCCCAGCTACCAGGGATCGTATTTTGAGGGGAGAATATGTGGATTTGTTTAGCCTCCTTAATACGGAGGTCGAATCTAAGGATGGAGATAAGGAGGACGAGAAAGATAAGGATTGGCACCTAAAGAGAAAGCCAGACAGGACGAGTTTAGACTAATCTACCACCTGTCGTTCCCGGAAGGTAGCTCCATCAATGGCGCCATACCGCAGGAACTAGCATCGGTCCGCTATACATCATTCGATTCAGCGGTCCGTATGATCAGGGACTGCGGCGTGGGGGCGGAGATGGCGAAATGCGATATTAAGTCGGCATTTCGGCTGCTGCCGGTCCACCCAGAGGATTTCGAACTCCTAGGTTTCCAGTTCGAGGGCGAGTTCTACATGGACAGGGCCCTCCCATTCGGCTGTTCAATCTCATGCGTGACCTTCAAGCACTTCAGGACGTTTCTAGAATGGAAGCTTAGGAGGGAGGCGGGGGTATCAACCACGGCACACTACCTGGATGACTTTATACTATGTGGGAGCAGGGAGTCAGGGTCGTGCGCCGGGCTACTTAGCACCTTTCAGATGTTGGCGGGCGAGCTGGGGGTACCACTGGCCGAAGAGAAAACGGAGGGCCCGTGCACGGCTCTTACCTTCCCAGGCATCGAGCTGGACACAATCCAGCAAGCCTGCCGCCTACCGGCGGATAAGCTAGAGGACCTGAGGCGGCGCTTGGAGGAGCTACAGCTGAAGAGTAAGGTGACTCTTAGGGAACTGCAGGTGATAGTGGGACACCTAAACTTTGCCTGTAGGGTCATCGCCCCAGGTAGGGCCTTTATGAGACATCTCTGCATGGCCATGCAAGGGTTAAGGAAACCGCTGCGCAGGACCAGGGTAACAAGGAGTATGAAGTTAGACATCCAGGTGTGGCTTCAGTTCCTGGCGGGTTTTAATGGCGTGTCTTTCTGGAGGTCGGAGATTTGCTTGGGGGCGGACCTATAGGTGCACACGGACGCAGCAGGATAATTGGGGTATGGGATGTATTTCAGGGGGAGGTGGTGCCACGGCACATGGCCCGCATTATGGCACGAGACAGGCGTCACTAGGGACCTGACATTCCTTGAATTTTTTCCGTTTGTGGGGGCACTCTGGCTGTGGGGCGACCTTTGGGAAAATGCGTCAGTGCAGTTTTGGTGTGATAACATGTCGGTGGTGCATATTATTAACAACCTGTCAGCCAGATCAGAGAGAGTGATGAGATTGGTGAGGGCTTTTGTCCTCCGTACATTGCAGCACAACATTGTGGTGGGCGCCAGGCACATCCTGGGTCTGGATAATAGCTTAGCGGATGCCCTCTCCTGACAGCAGATCCAGAGGTTCAGGAAGCTGGCCCCAGGAGCAAATGCACACCCGGAGCATCTGCCGGAAGCCATCTGGGAGATTGGAGGGGGGAGGCGAAGCGGGCCATAGGGTTGGCATTCGCACCAAGGACCAGGCGGGGATATGAAGCGGCAACAAACGAGTTCGAAGCATTCAGGGCTGAACAGGCCTTGCGGCCGCTGTGGCCAGTCCCAATCAAGCACCTGCAGCAGTTTGTCATTTTCCTGTATAGGAAGGGCCTGATGCCGGGGTCCATCCAAGCCAAGTTGGCGGCTCTAGCCTTCCAGGCCAAGGCGACCGGCTGCGCTGATAACACCGGCGACTTTCGGGTCAGGAAAATGGTGGAGGGATACGGGAAGGAAAGTGTTAGGAAGGCGGACCCCAGGACCCCCATTACGCCCGATATCCTGACAAGAATGGGGCGCGCATGGCAGTACGCGTGCAGGGACGCTTATGAGCAGGCGCTGTTTTGCGCCGCGTCCCTGGTTGCATTCTTTGCAGCCCTAAGGGTCAGTGAGTTAGTTGCCTCGGGGAAAGGGGATAGGTCCGGGGCGGCCCTGCAGCTGGTGGACATCAGCTTCGAGCAGGGCGGTGTACTAATTCGCATATGCAAGTCTAAGACTGACCAGAGGGGCAAGGGGGCGAACGTCCGGCTGGGGATATGCGAGCAGAAGGAAATTTGCCCAGTGTCAGCCCTCCAGGAGTTTATCCAGCTCAGGGGGGAAGGGCCCGGGTACCTTTTCCGCCACAGGGACGGGGTACCACTGACGAGGTTTCAGTTTTGGAGGGTCACGGCGTTAGCCATGCAAAAGTCCGGTATACCACCAACCCGCTTTGGCACCCACTCCTTTCAGATTGAGGCAGCATCCACTGCGGCGGCTATGGGTTTTGACAGGGCGGCAATACAGAAAATCGGTTGGTGGAAATCCCGCAGGTACGAGGTCTATGTCCGCCCCCTACCACAAGTATAAAGCCGGACAGTATTCCCCACCACCTCGCCTTCCTTTTGGTCTCTCCAGCTGCAGGTATCGCAAGTACAACGCGGAGGCGCATGGTCATCATCGGGCACAGCTTCGTGTATTGGGCGGCAAGGCACACCTGGAGATCGTCATGTGGAATCCAGCTGGGCCTAAGCGCCTCCGCAACGGTCGAGTGGAAAGGGGTCAGGGGTATGCGCTGGTTGGAGGTGATGCCCTTGGCGAGGAGACTGGCACGGGGGATGCCACCGGACGTGCTGGTCGTTCATGCAGGCGGCAACGACCTGGGCAGCCAAACTGGCAAAGCTTTGATTGGGGATATTATCCAGGACCTGGCAGCCTGGCAGGAGGACTTCCCTGCCAGTAAAGTAATGTGGTCAACAATTATACCTCGAAGGGTGTGGGGGACCCGCTCAAGGGGGACGGGCCTAAACAGGGCCAGGCGGAGTGTCAACAGAGAGGTCTGCAGGCATGTGGTGCAACACGGGGGGAGCGGTGGTAGGTCACCCAAACATTAGACCCAGCAGCGAGGCATTGTATAGAGCAGACGGCGTGCACCTCTCGGAGGAGGGCTTGGATATCTTTCTGGAGGATCTAAGGAGGGGGCTGCAAGCTGAAGTTGGCAGCTTGGTGGGGGGCATGGGTCATAGCAAGCTTGCCCATGCCGTGGCGGGTAGTGCGGAAAAGTGGTGTCAAATGGTGAGTATTAAGCCCGGTAAGCTATGAACTCCAACCCTGCGGGTGCCGAGAATCAGGAGATTGCAGCACACAGGTGGGGGAGGAGTAAATTTCTTATCCTGCCCCAGGGGAGTGAGAGGCCCCGGGCGGGCACCCGCCCCTGGCGATGGGGTACATAGCGCTCGCCGGCCGCCGGGGGGCACCAACTGAACCTTGGCACCCCCCTGCGGGGCCCCTACACTCACCCAAACAATCTTCCGGGGGGGAGGTCCCAGTCTGGCCTCCTGGACCCTCACAATTTCTGCACCCTAGTCGCCCCCTCTTTTGTGATGTGTTAATCTGGTTCATCCGGAATTAAGATTGCCGGAAGAAATATCAACAACCTCAGATATGCAGATGATACTACTCTAATAGCAGAGAGTGAGGAAGAATTAAAGAACCTCTTAATGAGGGTGAAAGAGGAGAGTGAAAAAAATGGGCTGAAGCTCAACATCAAAAAAACTAAGATCATGGCCACCAGTCCCATCACCTCCTGGCAAATAGAAGGGGAAGAAATGGAGGCAATGACAGAGTTTATTTTCTTGGGCTCCTTGATCACTGCAGATGGCGACTGCAGCAACGAAATAAAAAGACGCCTGCTTCTTGGGAGGAAAGCAATGGCAAACCTAGGTAGCATCCTAAAGAGCAGAGACATCACTTTGCCAACTAAGGTCAGGATGGTTAAAGCTATGGTTTTTCCAGTAGTGATGTATGGAAGTGAGAGCTGGACTATAAAGAAGGCTGATCGCCGCAGAATCGATGCTTTTGAGCTGTGGTGCTGGAGGAGAGTCTTGAGAGTCCCCTGGACTGCAAGGAGATCAAACCTATCCATTCTGAAAGAAATCAACCCTGAATGTTCACTGGAAGGACAGATTTTGAAGCTGAGGCTCCAGTACTTTGGCCACCTCATGAGAAGAGAGGACTCCCTGGAAAAGTCCCTGATGCTGGGAAAAATCGAAGGCAAAAGGAAAAGAGGATGACAGAGAATGAGATGGTTGGACGATGTCATCGATGCAACCAAAATGAATTTGACAAAACTCCGGGAGGCAGTGGAGGATAGGAAGGCCTGGCGAGCTCTGGTCCATGGGGTCACGAAGAGTCGGACACGACTGAACGACTGAACAACAACAATCTGGTTCAATTGGCATTATCCGATCGAATTAGTTAATTAATTGGCTGATGGCTTATCTGGTTAATAAACCTTGGCCCTGTTACATCCAGTACTGAGTCTCGCATCGTTTCTCCGTCCTTGGGGGGGGCAATGGGTTGTGGGCATCTGAAGGCATCATGACAGTCGAACTATCTTTGTTTCTGAGGGAGCGTCTTAGCACCACATATGGTGAAAAGGTTAAACAGTTGCATGGGATGCTGTGCCTGCCATATTACTTTAGGGAAATCCCGTTGGGAAGCAAGGAAAGAGGAGGAGGGGTTTGGAGGGGAACAGAGGAAGTGCAAACAAGCACATATAATTATTAAAACAACACTGTCTCATTAGAGTAAGTGATCTTTTTCTTCTTCCTTTGGAAATTGTAATAGAATAGTCTCTTGGAATTCAGCCCACCCTTTAATAACAAATTGCCTGTGGATGGATGGTAGTGGAGCTGGTAACTTATATAAATGAATCAAATGGAGGAGTTTCTTTTGGAAAGACAATGCCAGTAAATTCTCACTGATCTGCATTAGATCTTTGGATTACAATTAGTAGGAAGCACATCACAGGGAATTTCATCCTTCTCTTGGGAGATAAATCAAAATGGCATCATCATTCCTGCCATGAAAAGGCAGAATCAGGAGAACAGTTCCTAAAGCAGTGGTTCTCAACTTGTGGTTCCCCAGATGTTCCTGGACTGCAACTCCCAGAAGTCTTCATTGCTAGCTGAGCTGGCCAGGATTTATGGGAATTGCAATCCAGGAACATTGGGGGACCCACAGGTTGAGAACCACTGTCCTAAAGTCTTCTATGAATAGTCCAGCCAGGGAAGCCGTTTCTGGTGTGTTGTTCTGGTGTGTTGTTCATTTTGCAAAAGAAGAATAGGAAAATGGCCTAGTATGGAAAATGACTCAGTGATTTACACGCAGAATCAAATTATAATGAAGAAACCATAAGAAACAATACTTTGAATAACAAAATAAATATATTTTAAATTTATCATAGCAAAAGAAAAACCAACAAGAGAGAACGTATGTAAAGAGTGGAGGTGGCAGGTCTCCAGCTGAAACAGGAGGGAGCATCTGGTGTTGTTCTCAACTGCTTTTCTCGCCCCTCTCTCCTGGAATTGTGGACAAAAATATAGGTACAGTACAAATAAATGTTTTTAAAAACTGGAGGGTCACAGTTGTCCACCCTGTAAAGAACTTCCTGTGAGGTGTCTTGATTCTAATATACTGTATATACTCGAATATAAGCCTAGTTTTTCAGCCCTAATTTTGGGCTGAAAAAAGGGGCCCTCGGCTTATATTCGGGTCAATACTTTTAGCCACTGAGGCAAGTCATCTGTGGCTAAAAGTCATTTTAAACATTGCATGTCGCTTCTCATTACTCCCCTTTGCATCACAGGGGAGCGGCACACAATGTTTAAAATGACTTTTAGCCACTGACCCAAGCACTTGCCTCAGTGGCTAAAAATCATTTTAAACATCACACACCACTCCCCCAGCTCACAAAGGAAAAGCTGCCAGGCCCTGCTGCATTTCCCACCCTAGACTTATACTCGAGTCAATATGTTCCCCCAGTTTTGGGGGGTTAAATTAGAGGCCTCGACTTATACTCGAGTATATACGGTTCTTCCTGATCTTGAAAGGCTAACAGTGCAGTTGCGCTGGCAACAAAAGCCACTGTTAAATTGGGTTTAGCATAATTTCATTTGATTCTTTAAAAGCTCACTACATGATGTAAAAGGGAATCAAAGATTTTTATTTTTATTTTTATTGGTCTAGGAATTGTGTGTTTTGTGACCAGAACCATGGTATTTTGCTGTGCCTGAGTGGGTTGTTAATTTTAGCATGGCTTTTAGGTCAGTGTCGTTCTAATGAATACGGCAGGTGAATGGCCCTGTTGATGTAAACTGCCTTACTATGGCAACTGGGGGAGGTGAAGTTGACAGCATCACAGGGCAAACCTCCATCACAGGAATGCAAGGGGGTGGGAAGAAGGAATTGGTGGGTGTGGCCAGGAAACAACTTCTGGCTCCTGTTGCTGCTCCTCCATCTCCTGTGCTGGAGGACCTCAGCAGCAGCAGCAAAGCTGTATACTGTATACTGTTGTTGTTTTTTCCTTCTTGCCGCCATCAATACTTGCTTCTAAGTAATTCGCCTCCCCTTAGTTGGCGATGCTAGGGTGCTTATGTGTTTTAAAATTGTTTTAATTGCTTTACCCTGTTTAGTTGTTGTTTGTTACATTGTACTTGATTAATGCGCTTTGTCGCTACTTGTAATCCGTCCAGAGTTCCTCCGGGAAGATGGGCGGGATATAAATGCAATAATAAATAAATAAATAAATAAATAAATACTGGCATTACCTTTGAGCAGACATGGCACTGCCCAGCAGATTCAGGCAGTGAAAACCAACTTTGCTGCAACATTGGGGCTTCACCACCTATCAGTTGGGTGGCTGATTTGTTTGAGGAACGGGGGTGTGAAACCCAGCACTTAAGCAGCTTTTACAACTGCCCACCGACTTCCTGCCTCTAAGAAGACTCTTTGTCTGGTGTACAACATCTATCCAAGAACTTTAAGAATAACCTCCTGGCAAGTTTGAACTTTTGGGGCTTCCTTTGAAGAAGAGTGTGTTGCGCTCAAAAGCTTTCAATGCTTCTTATTCTTATTAGTGGCCTATAAAAAAGTGTTCTGCTTATGTAGTGCCCTATACCACTTCAAGTAGTCTCTGGGCGGTTTACAGTTTTAATTACAGTATGCAGGCTACACATTGCCCCTCAAGCAAACTGGGTACTCATTTTACCAACCTCGGAAGGATGGAAGGCTGAGTCAACCATGAGCCTGCTACCTGGGACTGAACACCAGGTCGTGAGCACAGTTTTACCTGCAGTACAGGCATTTAACCACTGTGCCACAGGGCTCCTAACTGCGCCATGGGGCTCCTGATATCGCCCATAGCCTAGTTTTGCATTTGTGATAACATAAAGGAACAGTTGATTCTGTCTATAATCACGTGACTGTCATGTGGTTATAAACTGAAGATCTAGGCAGATCACTCATGGAACCAGGCTCTTACTGCCCATGTTGGTCTGGACTGGACCCCAGAGGAGGCCATAAAGAAGCTCACTCACTGCCAGGCAGTTCCAGAATCACCCTCATCTCTTGGGTGCTCTTTTGCTGGGGACAACAATAAATCATCCTCAGGAGAGGTTATCTTGTACTCTGCCCTGCTGAAGCTGAGGGCAGCCCCCTCCAGCCAAAAGTGGCTTGTTGGCTGCGATTGGGAAGAAACTCAATAAGGAGGTAAACATAGACCACTTCCTTCCATTTCATATGCTCAGAGTTGGACACCTGATGTCATGGGAGGAAACTGAATATCATCTCTACGCTTGTTCCTTGCCTCAGCTTGTGTGCAGCTCTGAACAGGCCGCCATGGCCTGCCCAGTGATAACAAGGGGAGAGCCAAAATCAGAGAGGGAGGGAGGCCTTTGCTGCGTGCTCCTCCCAGGAAGTCAGTCACCATGGTGTCTCTTATTTGCCAGCCCAGCACACAGCCTCTCTCTCTCTCTCTCTCTCTCTCTCTCTCTCTCTCTCTCTCTCTCTCTCTCTCTCTCTCTCTCTGTGTGTGTGTGTGTGTGTGTGTGTGTGTGTGTGTATGCACGCACTCTGGGTGGCGGTGGTGGGGAGGTGTGAGCAGGAGTCCAAGTCATCTGATCCATAATTGATTTATTCTTCTCCAATGTACTCTTACGGCATGTCAATGAACAGCCTGACCGAGGTAAAGGAAGAACAGAGCCCTTTGTCTGCCCAGTAGGGAACAAAAGCCAGCCTGTGAGAGCATGTGGGCAACAGCGACCCAGCAGAGATCAGCTGGCCCCGTTTCCTCCTTTCTAATTACGCCAGGCATCGTCACCACCAGGCAAAAGGATTTAAGGATTCCAAAGGCTTAAAAAGCAAGGCTGGCTGAGCCATTCCGTGGCTACCCATTTATTTCCTCTTCCACCTTTTCTTCCTTTGCCCTCTCTTTCCTTCCTTCTCCCAGACGCCCCACAGGCTTTCCATTCATGATTCGTATCAGGGCACTGTGCAATTTAAAATTCAGGACCTATATGAAATATAGGTAAAATTTATAAGCAGGTTAACATGTTAAGATAATGATACCATTTTTAATCAGACGCTGTCTACTTCAATAGCTTAATCTTGGCTATTCACTAGACCAGGAGCCCTAAAACTATGGCCCAGGGGCCAGATCCAGCCTGCCAGGTCCCTGAACCCAGCTTTCTAGCAACTGCAACCCCCCTGCCCCCACTACCCACCTCCCAGCTCCTCTCCTGTACACAGCACGCTGAGTTGGTCCAGGCCGGCCAGGAGAGGAGCCAGCCCTCCCTCTCGGGTGCAGCGAGGGCATGACCGCCAGGGCGCATGGCCAGATCCATGCGCGGCTGCCCAGGAGGTGAGGAGGGGCCTGGGTTCCCCTGGCCACTGCCTCTTTCCCTCCCTGGCCATCCCTCCTCAGGCGGAAGGACCAGAGGAAGGTGCTCAAAGCAAGGAAGGAGAGCCACTCCTGCCGCCACAGGAGTCGGTGCACTGGAGGGACCCCAGCAGCAGCACCTCAGGGTGGTGATCCAGAGGAGGACCAGGCCACCCTCCGTGGCTGCACCCCGCAGTGGACACCGTTCTGGCGTGCACCGGATCCCCCTGTGTCTGCACTTTCTGGGGGCAGCAGAGTGGCATGGGGCCTAGGCTGGGTGGCGGGTGCTACTGGAGGGGATGAGGCAGTGTCTTCCCCTTTGCCCCACCCTGACCGTCATCCTCATATTCGGGATGGTGGAGGTCCCCGAGCGTGGCCCTTGCCACTACCACACTGTAGCTGGAGGATTGCCTCCAAAATGAATTTTTTATTTGGTGCTGGGGTGTGGTTAGGGGCCTGGGCCCAGGGGGAGGAGGAAGTGGGGTGGTGGGGCTGGGGCTCCGCCCACTTGCCCCTCCCCTTTTTTCCATGTCAGCTTTTTTTCATACTCTGGTCTGGCTGCCAGCGGTGTCTGGGGGCGGTGGACTAGCCACCTGTTTGAAAAGTTTGAGGACCCCTGCACTAGACCTTCATTTGTACATACAGTGGGGCGGGAATTTACGCACATAAGTACTGCATTTAATTTCTTCAGTAACAGAAATTGAGTTACTTGTCCTGTATTCAAGTAACTCCATTTTACTGTATTTTTCTTTCACCCTCCTTTTTTACTATTTGTCTATTAAGTGACTTCCAGATGGTCCATCCAGAGACTTGTCCTAGTGGGAAATACTCTTCAGTATTCAGCAAGGTGTGTTGTTTTTGTCCTCCTTAGGTTTAGTACATAAACGACATAATAGAAGGGTTTCCGGTGGGGTGTGAGCGTGCAGTTTCCAGCCTCCGTGAGTCTGTCGTCTTGTCTTATGCTCTTATCTCGGCTATTTGGCTCAAACTTCTGTCTCTCCTCTTGGAAGACTGCCACTTGCCTTGCTTATGCTGGATTCTATCTTCTGTTTCTTAACCCAGAGCGCCCGGGTCTGTTTTGTTTGAGGCCTTGAGGCACTCCCCCACCGCTCCCCTCTCAGCAGTTAAGCAGCTCAGCAGATAACCAGCTCAGCAGATTATTTCTTACCTCCTAGGCAGCGGCACTACATGGAAATTTTAGACCTCACCTTGTCTCCTCCAGTACTCAGGAGTATACGCTCTACGACCCCCATATCAATCACACCTATCTCTGATTTGACTGGAAAACCATCTATTAGCTCGAAGGTTTTAAAGTCACCGGACTCTAATCATGCTGTCTCTTTCTGCTCCACTGCATCTTTAGCCTGCAGTGGCAATCCATCTCTCCTCAATCTCCGTATCCCAACAAGAATTTATTCAGCTGCTACCAAAAGCCTTAAACAAGCCAAGCTGACTGATTTTATGCCACTCCGAAAATCCTTCTCAGTTTATGCCAATGCCCCTCCCACCTCCCCACTTGAATTACCTGGCAACTCCATGCTAAGTAATCATCTGTTAGAAGACCTCCAGATGACAGGAAATCTTTTAAACAGCATTCTGAATATGGATTTTGGCAAGTTCAGAGTGATGGACCCTGCCTACCCCCAGAACTTAGCTTTGTGAACTCACACTTGGGTACCCCCACAGGTGTTGAGAAACATGGTGTCTTCCCCCATGTTTTCCCCTGGCGAGCCCATCTCTGAGGTCGCTAGCTCGACCCAACTGGCATGGAGCGATAGTCGGTACCCAGGCAAGCCTGCTGATTTTAATACTTCTCTTGTGACAGAGAGCCCAGATGCTTCTAACTTAAAACCCCTCCTCCTTGAAATTAGAGATATTCTAAGGACCTTGAAACAATCTGTTGCCTCCATAGCTGAATATCTGGAAGTTTTTAAGTTTCCTCCTACCATTGATAAGGATGGACTTCCGAGGCCTCAAGTGAATGACCCCCTGAGATCCGTGGATGAAGTAACAATCTGCCACGGTCTATCTCCTGCCACTGTTGACAAAATCAACAAACTTTCCTTGGAGGAATTACTGCTGTGTGCAGGCCAAAACTCAAAGCATCTGGCAAGCGCCCTCCTACCCCAACAGAACTGTCTCCCTCCCCTATGTGCCCTGATACCGCAAGCCTTTCATCTCTTCCCTCGCTGCAACCTTCTCAGCCACAGGGAAGGCAAGGACCCTCTGCCACAGCACCAGCACACTCAAACTCTACCAAGAGCAAGACCAAAGGCAAGTCCACCAGGAAATCATCAGACAAGAAAGCAATGAAAGGAAAGAAAAGTAAAAAAAGTCATTTGAACTTCAAACCTCTGTTTAAATTATTAGACTCCTCTGAGCCTCAATCCAGCGGCCTTTCTTCAGATGTAATTACTCGGCCTACCCTTTCAGCCGACCGCCTAACTCCTGGCCACAAGAAGACTAAAAATCCACCCCCTAAGAAAGGGAGTATTCTCAAACCGAATTTGCCGCCTGTAAAGCCTCCTCTAGCCCATGTACTGTTGGGCCAGGAGCCTCCACCTGATGCTAACAGTCTTCAACAACCAAATTTATTGGTCTCTGCTCAGCTCATCCACCCCTCTGTAATCTCCGAACCTCCAACTGGACACCCCATTCCTGTACTTATCAGAAACAGAATCCCAACGCATAGACGTAAGAAAAACGGCAAAAACCATCACCGCCCACAGTATTCCTTTAACCCAGGATACCAACCTTTTCAAGTTTGATACCATGAAAGTACTAGAGCCATCGGCTTCAGTGTGTGATGCTCCAGTTCAGGCTCCGTGTTATCCCAATATATTTAACTCTTCTTCTGATATCGACTCTACATGGAACTTCAAGCCTGAACAAAGTATAAAAACTGTACTCCCTATAAAGCTTTGTACAACCGATGTGCTCCCGCCAGATCATACCTCTTCATTTGGAGTTCAGAACACCTTCCTGTTAAAATCTTCAGCAATAATGGTTGATGAGGCACCCCGGTGTAAAGATCCTGAACTTAACGACGAGATGCCAAGTCCTCCTAATCTACCCAAGCAGGCTCCTCGAAGTAATAGTCTGCAACATCGTCCTCCTGCTCCCTCTGCTAAAAAACATTTCCTTAAAGCTGTGTCTTGGAATGTTGCTGGTTGGCCCTCCAAGCTTGCTGACAGATCCTTTAAGTCTTTTTGCTCTCAATTTGGGATTATTTTCATTCAAGAGACTTGGGTGACTGACGTGCCCTTCCCAACCCTCCCTGGATATGTTGCCCATTCTTGGCCAGCCACCAAGTGTTCCACCAAGTGTTCCACCAGGGGGCATGGCTACTCTTATCTCTGTTGATGATAATCCCGATATTTTAGTACTGGATATGGGTCTTAGCCATAACATTCAAATTATACAAGTTACCTGGCCGAACCACTAAAAATTCTTTTTGATAAATGTGTATTCGCCTCTGCACAATTCAAGGTTACAAGGTAACACTACAATGACAGAACTGGATCTTGTCTTTTCCAAACTTCTTGAACAACAAATGAATCCCTGGATTATATTAGCAGGGGACTTGAATGCTAGAATGGGGGAAAACAATCTTTTAGTTGGAGACAAATTGGGCATTGCTTCTGAAGATCTGTGTTATCTACCAAACAGGAACTCCAAAGACTCAGGAATTAACAAACCTGGTCTTGCCCTTTTCAGCCTTATTTTTAAGTATCACTTATATATTTGTAATGGAGTTGACACAGACCCTTCTGCTGGTTTTTGCACATTCATTGGCCCTACGGGCCAAAGTGTGATTGATTACATAATTGTCTCTCCTGCTGTACTTCCTTTCCTTGACAATTTCAAGGTTCTCTGCAGGCCCGAAAGTGATCATATGCCAATTTCTCTCTCTCTCGCCTTACCACACATAACAGAGCCAAATATCTTACACCTTAAGGATAATCTGATAGTACAGGGAGTGAGAAAACTGCGCTGGTCTGCTACCTTACAAGAGCAGGTTTACTCTTTTTTGATGTCCCCGGAGATGTTAGCCATCAGGGAGCAAGCCCTCACCTCCCCCGATCCTGTAGCCATTTTTGAAAATATCACCCATCTAGTCAAACCTATGTTGACCACCTCCAAGCCTATTCCCACAAACCTTCATTCCCACTATGGTTGGTTCGATTCCCATTGCGCGGTTCAGAAACGTCTATTGGCAGGAGCAATCAGAAAACTATGGCTAGTTGATTCTCCAGAAAATTTTACCACTTACATCCAGCGTCGTAGAGAATATAAAAATCTGCTCCACCAAAAAAAGGATGCACATTTCAGGAGATCATGGCTAGAGTTAGGGCTGGCTGCCATGGATAAAAATACAGCTAAGTTATGGTCCCTGGTGTCAAGAGGACTCAGATCCCACGCAGATCCCCTAGAAAACCAAATTACCTCTTCTCAATGGCAAACCCACTTCTCTGCTCTCTTTAGCCTTACTAGCGACAGAACCAACATCATGTCACCCCTACATTCAAACTTACTCCATTTTTCCCAGTACCCTCCTTGGGAACCAGTCTCCCCTGAGGAAGTTAAAATCTTGATCGGCTCTTTGCCTAGCAATAAAGCGCCTGGTGAAGATATGCTCCCAGGAGAATTGTTTAAGTCTAACCCCTCTTGGTGGTGCAGAGTGTTTCCTAAAATGTTTACTTACATAAATCAATATGGGAAAATCCCCCCGAGTTGGGGCTCTAGTATAATTGTCCCTATTCACAAAAAAGGCTCCAAGACTGACCCTAAAAATTTTAGGCCTGTAAGCCTCCTCAATATAGTTTCCAAACTTTATTCTAAGTATCTCCTGGACAAACTAGTACGTTGGGCAGTCACGAATTCGGTCATAGCTGAAGAACAGGCTGGTTTTCAAAAAGGAAAATCTACAGTGGACCAATGCTTTGTACTTTCCCATCTGATTCAGAAGTATGTTTGTCATGGAAGGAAGGAACTTTATGTGACTTTTGTAGATTTTAGCTCTGCCTTTGATCTGATAGATAGGGGCTGTTTGTGGCAAAAACTCTCTCTGTCAAACATAGATAGAAGACTTTTAGCTTTAATCCAGCAGCTACACTCCAATACTCATCTCAGGGTAAGATTGGGGGCAAATGGGCTCCTGTCAGAATCTATACCCATGGACAGAGGGGTCAGGCAAGGTTGTCTTCTGGCCCCTTTTCTGTTTAATTTCTATATTAATGATATTGTCCAAGAACTGAGTGGCCCAGTATTTTCCCCCCTTCTATAGCAGACGCTAAGATCTCTGCCCTTCTTTATGCAGATGACATTGCAATCATTTCTACAGTGCAAGTCGGTATGCGAAGACTTTTGGCTAAGCTGGGTAACTTTTGTAATAGAGAACATTTGTCCATTAACTCCTCTAAAACCAAAGTAGTTGTCTTTGGGAGGAAAAGAACTAGACATAGGTGGTCACTTGACAACAAACCTATTGAGCAGCTAAAAAACTTCAGATATCTTGGTCTTTATTTTAATGCCCTGCTCTCTTGGAAACATCATCTGAAAGCCACAGTTTTGAAAGCCTCCCACTCCACTCAATCCCTTTTGAGATTCTCTTCAATCCAAGGTGGTAAACTGGTTGCTCCTGCAGTCGAGGTGTTTGCAAGAAAGATAGTCCCCCAATTAACATATGGGGCTGAAATCTGGGGGTATACTAAAATACCACACCTTGAGGTGGTTCAAAATTCTTTTATCCGATCTCTCCTTGCTGTACCCCGTGGCACACCCTCTGCATATGTAAGAGCTGAAGCAGGGCTAATTCCTATTGAAACACACATACACATCGCCTTGGCAATGTACTGGTTGAAGCTGCCCGCCATGAGCGACTCCCGCTTGCCAAAGAAATGCTATATAGAACAACTCCTGCACCCCTTGCGGGAGTCCTGGGCAAAGCTTGTCAGACCTATATTACACCTTTATGAGATCAATACTGAATTTATCCCCTCTTTTGTTTCCCCCAGTATCAAAAAATTGGTCAAAGACAAGATTTATTTATACTCCAAATGGAAGGAATTGGCTGCGGCTTCACTATCGCCATTCTCTTTATTATCCTTTGTTTAAAACATCCTTCGGGCTGGAAAGCTATTTTCACAATTTAACCTCTGCTTCCCTGAGGAAAGCTTTCACAGCCCTGCGCTTTTAGACCATGCCTTCTGCTTTTTCAGAGGGGAGATGTGACAACATCCCTGTTTCGGACAGACTTTGCCCTTGTGGCTCAGGTGAAGTCGATGACGTGCTCCACTACTTGCTCACGTGCCCCCTCCACGACCAACCCAGAGGCAAATTCCTTGGTGGGATTATTGGTTCACTGGCCGACAGGTCCCCTGGAGCCCAACTTAGTATGCTACTTGTTGGTACAGATAGGTTTGTTACACAGCAAGTTGCAAAGTTTGCGCTGGCAGCTATGAAAATCCGGGTCAATCTCTAACTTTGGGAGGACTGTATTGCTCTGTTAGTGTCACACGTTTTTTTTTTAAATGGTTTTAATTATATTTGTCGTAGATGTAGATGTAACCTCATAAGTTTTTTTTCTCGGTTGTAAATCAAGATTGCGGTGACCAATGGTTTTTAGCAATAAACTTTTACCTACCTTTTACCTATCCATAGGTTTAGCCTAGAGACCCTTCTGGTTTAATATGAAGAGCTTCAGATTGTCCTGCACTTATCTTTAGGGGAAATTTTGGAACAACCTTATAAAAAAGTTAGGACAGTGGTTTCCAACCTTTTCTCAGTTATAACTGCCTTGCACAATAGCCAAGTGACCTACAACACCCCTGCCATATTTGCATAACATGGGATTTTAGTAAGTTTGTTAGCCCTTCTCAGAAAGTACTTTCCCCCTTATAGGGCCTGTTTTTCATAAATACCCATACACAACTAAGTTTAATATCCCAGTCTGAAATATCAAGGCAGAAACTATTTAACAAGGGCTACAGTGCATATAAGGTGATATGTGACCTACAGAAAACACTTTGTGACCACCACCCCTGGGAGTCACGATATTGGGAAACACCGAGTTAGGGTATACTAAATGATTTAATGTTTCAGCTCCCCCCAAAGATCTGTGGAAAATAAACATATGCTGAGGGACACAAGATGCCAGTTGCCCTAACTGTTGCCTCCCCTATAGGCACCAATGCCCACATTAATGTCTCGGCTCAGGTAAGTAGGTCTTCTCAGGCTATCAGGGCACTGTACATGGGAGGATGTGGACAGGTAGCCAGCTTTGTTGGGCAATGCACAGCTTCCTTCCCTTCATGTCTTGCCTCCATCCCTTTCTGCCACTCCAACATGCCCAGTGGTACAGGTGGTCCCAGTAGTAGTCGGCACTCTGGGTGCGGTGCCTAAAGAGCTAAGTTGCCAAAGTCACCATCAGTCAGCTGCAGAAAGACACCTTACTGTGATCTGCTCACATAATTCGCCAATACATCACATAGTCCTAAACGTTTGGGAAGCGTCCGACTAGTGATTTGTATTACAAAATCCAGCGTACTTAGCTGTGTGATGATGATGATGATGATGATGATGATGATGATGATATGATGATGATGAATAATAATAATAATAATAATAATAATAATAATAATAATAATAATAATAGAATCATCCTCTATAACCTGCCATAAGCAGATCACGGAAGAAAATATATTCTTGTGGAAGAAAATATCTTTTTTCTTCAGGGTACCATTTCAGAACCTGAGAAAGCAAGCTGGAAGACAGCTCTGAAATTCAACCTTAAATGGCTTAGTAATTTAAGATTGCCTATTCCACTGCAGAGAAGAGGTCAGATTCCAAGCAACAGGAGGAAGCCCTGCCTACGGCAAGGGAATTACTGCCAAGTCCAAAAGGGCAAAACGTTTGGTTTACCTTTAACTGTAAAATGATTGTCACTTGCTCACCCCTACTTGCCTTCCCAGAAATGACCTGAGTTTGACCCTCCTCCTCCCAGCCCATGTGATTCAGATCAGCCATGTCTCTTTTTTGCATGGGCTCCCATCAGAAATGACCTGAGTTTGACACCTTGGCTGGCAGGCAGCCCCCAGGCATGCCATGCCTTCAGTTCTGAAAACAGGTGGCAGGTCGAGGAATGGTTGGTCCTGAAAATAGGTCAATTGGATAGGGATGCAACCGTACTGGATGGGATTACCCAACCCCCAATTCAAAAAACAGGTACTGTATGTAGCTTGGGGGGTTCTCCAGGGCTCATCTTTGAGCCTAGATATCCAGGTCACAGCTGTGGCCAGGAGTGCATTTGCACAATTAAACCGCGTATGCCAGTTACACCCATTTCTTGAGAAACCTGCTCTGGCCACGGTGACAGATGCCCTAGTGACCTCCCGGCGGGACTAGTGTAATGTGGTCTATGTGGGACTACCAATGGAAAGTCTCCGGAATTTCAATGGGTCCAAAATGGAGCAGTCAGATTGCTGACTGGGACGGGTTACAGCGATCACATTACACCCCTACTAAAGCAGCCCCACTGGCTGCCAATCAGCTATCGGGCACAATTCAAGGTGCTGACCTAAATTACAAAGCACAAAATGGCCTGGGTCCAAGCTACCTCAAAGATTAAATCTTGCGGGATGAATCAGCTCAGGTGCTAAGGTCATCAGGAGAGGCCCTTCACTCCATCCCACCTTCACAGGTGCATCTCATAAGAACACATGAAAGGTCCTTCTCTGTTGCTGCTCCCAGACTTTGGAACTCCCTCCCACTGGAGGCCAGGACTGCCCCATCTCTGCTGTCTTTCCAGAAACAAGCCAAGACTTTCCTCTTCAGGCAAGCTTTCACTGAATGAGGGACTACCTACTATGTGACTTTATATGGACTACCACCACATGATTGCATTGATTGATTTTATAAGAACACCAGTGTTTTCCATGTTACTTTCCATCCCTCATAAATTTTTTGCATGCTCTTTTTAGTTTTAATGTTACATTTTAATGTTCTAAGATGTCTTTTTGAATTCCCTGTTCTTAACTTGAATATGTTTTGAATGTTCTGGGCTGTATATTATCCCTCATTATTGTAAGCCACCTTGGGTCCTTTTCCAAGGAGAAAGGTGGGGCAAAAATATTCAAAAAATAAAAATAAATAACTAAAAATAAAAAATCCTAGTCATTCTACAACATTAAAAACATAGGTGGGGCCCCTAAGGGAGGACGTTACGCAGGGATGCTTGGTGCTTCTGGGAGATCTCCCCTCCCACATCTCTAGATGAAGGGGCAAACGGGAGGTGGTGGAACCTTGTATGTCAAAGAAGCGATAAAATCATACAAATTGGAATATCTGGGTAATTTGGAGTCACCATTAGAATCTCTGTGGGTAAGAGCATCAGGCCACAAGGATGGCCTAACACAGTGGTTCCAACCTGGGGGTCCCCAGATGTTCCTGGACTGCAACGCCCAGAAGTCTTCCTCACTAGCTGAGCTGGCCAGGATTTCTGGGAGTGGCAGTCCAGGAACATCTGGGGACCCACAGGTTGAGAACCACTGGCCTAACAGTAGGCATAAGCTGGGCCCTGAAGACGGGGCAGAGCAGCAGCAAAGAGGATTCTTTCTTGACAAGGAAAATAGGCATAGTTACCTTTGTCCGTTTCTCCTGCCCCTTAAATATCCCTACCTAGTACCGAGATGCGTTTAATGCTGCAATGCCTAACCCCAACTCTACTCATAATCCCTCCAATCCAGAGTGAAGGTGGGTTGGAAGGGGGGGGAGCAGCTCTGGAGAGGAGTAATCAAGCTTTTGATTTCCCCCTTTTCTTTTTCCTGAGCACTCTCCAAACAATGCGCGGAAGGAGGATTGTTCTCTCTTATCTTGATTTAGATGTCCGTTTGCTGTGCACCCCTCCTTCAGAGAATTTTCCAAATTTCAGCCCACAACGGTTTCTTGTTGTGTGGACAAGTTCTGGTCAAACTATATGTAGAATTTCAGGTGGACGTTTTCCAAAATGCCACCAATTACCAGGATGGGGGTGAGCCAATCATTTCCTCTTCCAAGAATGAAGCTGAAGAACGGTTGATTTCCTTTTCCAGACATGTGGTGATCCTGTGGCGGCAACCCCATTTCCAAAGTTTAAGAGTGATACATTATATGCACAATTTTAAAACTGCAATCCCATCTTCAGCTGCTCCAGAGTAAGCCCAATTGAAGAAACATGTCCGTGTTCTAGTATGGCACTGTTACTTGTCACATTGGGTGTGGCTTGCTGAATCCACTGCTTTCCTGAAAAGCCGCATGCGTTTAATGTGCGAGCTCTCAGGACGCGAAGGCTTGCTGTGCAAAATGGGTGTGTGTGATGTCTAGTAGCAGTAATACCAGCATTTGAATTTTATTGCTCTTCTTCTCCATATTATTTGACAGGCAAGCGGTTTCTTGTGATGGCCCAGAAGGTCTTGTACCTGATGATACCCGGGGGCATGGCTACACCTCCGATAATCATGCAGTCTGTCAAGTTCTGCTGGAGGTTAGAAGCTTTCCTCTAAAACTGTCCTGATTCTGACTTTGTGAAAAACAGATTCTTCCTGAATCTTCCACCGGTTTGCCCACATTTAAAACTTACCAAACACAACCACGCAAAGATGAAATACACTTACAATCCACCTTTATTTGTAAAAGTCCAGATATAAAATCTTGCTGCGTCTTAAAAAAACAAACGAACAGAAAGACACATTAAAAACTACCCATCTTCCTTCCATCCCTACATCCTGGACTACGTCTGACACAACGCTCCCTGCCCTCTCTGTCGCTCTTCTCGCTCTTTCCATGCGCTTCCACCAGTCATCCCAAAAGCTCAAGCCGTGAGAAGGTTCGAGAGGGCACCCCAAGCTGGTCCTGCGGAGCTTTAGTAGTAGGTTTCCTTTTCCACCCAGCCTGTACACAGAGAGGAAGAAAAGACAACATAGCAAGGTGGGTTTTTTACCATGGTCTCAAGGAAGATGCAAGCTAGTGATAGCTGGTGCAAACCCTTCAAGCTGGAGTTGGGTAAAGGCACCGTCTGTGCACCCTCGACCATCTCCTGAAGCTGTCCACCCACCCCAAGTGCAGAGGCTCCAAAATCCCATGCTCTAGGAGTGGGTGGGTTTGGCGTGAATCAAATATGGACATGAGCCTACCGATGCAGCCCATACTCTAATAAAGGAGCACAGACCCCAATTCCCCCACCCCACTTTGCTCTTCTCATGGCACCCCACACTCATCTCTGCTTGGACCTGTGACAGCATTTGTGTCTTCCTAGGTTTCTGTGGAAAGCCCCATGCCCTCAAACAGGGAAACTCAAGGGGCTAGGACTTGGGTTATGCAAAGGTATTAATTTGCGGGGTGCTGTACACTTTTAAGTGCTCCTAGGTACACGGGAGGATTTTAATTCTCACTACAGGTACCTGGCAATGGCCCACAGGCCAGCAGGGAGTGGCAGTCATTCATGCTACCACACTACCAAGTGGAAAGCAGCATGGCCGAAGGGGGACATAAACATAGACCCTAGAAACAAACCGGTTCTGAAGGGATTATGGGTGTGGTAGTCTCTCTCCATCAGGCTCTGCACAACAAATCTTTCTCTCTCTCAAAAAAGTTACAAGACCCATAATCCCTAATAGCTACCAGAGCTCAGCTGTGCTGACCAACTTCCCCATCTTCTCCGGAGGACAAAAATGGCTGCCCAAGTGTGAATTCATAAGCTATGGGAATATGAGAGCCCCTCCTAGGACAAGAAATGGGCCCAAACTGCTGGCTTGTCCTTTGGGCAAACAGGTCTTTGGCATTTCCCAGCCCCACCTCACAGTCAGTGCCCTGGCTTCCCTGGCCCATTCTCCTCTGGGTGGGTGCCCCTGGGAGGAAGGAGGCAGGTCTGGGAAGCAACAAACACCCGCTTGTCCTCTGAATGAACTGGCCATTTGTGTCCATCCCAAGTTTGGACGTGGATGGTTTAATTCAAGACACGAAGTCCTGCAGATGTCTGGGGGCCACACTTCATAAATGCTGAAAACACTATTCCTTGTCCTGGGCTTTTCTGGGGAGTTTGCCTGTTGTCGCTCTTTTCCTTTGACACCAACTGAGTTTTCCCGGATCCACTATATTTTGCATTCTATTTTGTTCTTTGTGGATCTCCTTTGAATTGTGGCATATCTTCCGCTTTGGGAATGTTTAGCCTTACAAAAAGAAGGTTGAGAGGGGATACAATAGCCATGTTGAGAAAACTGAAAGGATGTCATATCGAAGAGGGGACAGGTTTGTTTTCCATGGCTTCAGAGACTAGGACTCGGGGCAATGGTTTCAAACTACAGGAAAAGAGATTCCATTTGAACATTAGGAAGAACTTCATGAGAGTTAGAGCTGTTCGGCAGTGGAATATGCTGCCACGGAGGGTGGTGGCGTCTCCTTCTTTGGAGGAGGTTTTTAAGCAGAGGCTGGATGGCCATCTGTCTGATGTACTCTGATGGGGGTTCCTGCATGGCAGGGGGTTGGACTGGCTGGCCCTCGAGGTCTCTTCCCACTCTAGGATTCTATACATGTGACAGATTAAACATAGAGGATCCAAGGAAGGGGCGGAGTCTGCTATATCCTGCTGTTTGCTGTGCCCTGTGTTTGCTCCAAACTGCATCAAGAGCCATTCTGATTTGTTTTCACACACTTGTCTGAAGACAGACTATATCTCTCACATAAACAGCTACTCACCACAAAGTTGACAGTATGTTCAACAACTTCCTACTTGGATTTTTCTAATTTTGTTTTCCTATTTCTCAAGGCGAGTCCAGGGTGAGTTGGGGGGGGGGGTCCCAAAACTCTCGCACTCTGTGAAACCTAGACGGTAGCATAGGTGATAGACCACCCCAACATATGTATAAGCTAAGAATGCTGTGGCATCACAGTCTTACCTCCAGGGCTGCGTCTGAGGATGAGTTTTCTTACTTCATCATAGACAAAGATGAGGAGAGAGTAGGGGAAGGCACAGAACCACCATGTTGGCCTGCAAAGGAAACAAGCTGCTTGTAGTAAACCATTGCCAGACTCAACTGGATCAGCAAAAGGCCCAGCGTCTCCAACGACAAGCACCAACGTGCAGATCTGGATGTGGCCAAATCTTTTGACTCACTCAGAGAATTAAGAGGGATGTGGATTACACCACAGCTGCCGAAGGGAGAGCTCTGGATAATTATTACCTTCAAGAGTGCCGCAGAGACAAACGCATGCACTACTTACTTGAGAGGGTACATTCTTAAGGCGACATCCATTCCAGGACAGTAGGAGAGGAAGGCCGCCAAAGCAGTCTCTTCGAAGAGCCCAAATATTAAAATCTTATTCCTAGGAAAAACATATTAAAGAAATATCAGCCCCAAGAAGAGGCAAACCTCTTTTTCATGCCCAACCTCTGAATGGATACACCAACACACTTAAGCTCCACACCCAACCAGCACTTGGAGAAAACAGTCTCCATTTCACATGGAAACAAACGTGGCTTGCCTTTGGCATCTCTTAACCCAGGCATGTCCAAACTTTGACCCTCCGGATATTTTGGACCGCAACTCCCACAGCCCTTTGCCATTGGCAATCTAAGCTTGGAATTCTGGGAATTGTGGTCCAAAACATCAGGAGGGCCGAAGTTTGGACATGCCTGTAACCCATAACCATTCCAATTTCAATCTATTCTGCTTCATCCCAAGAGGATCACACACACACATACACACACACATAAAGACCTCTGAGGCCATTTTGGAAAAGTGGTTTGGTTTCAGATCCTGGTACTCACTTCATTCCTTGTTGGAAGACAGAATTCCTTCTGGTCTTACAGATAACCAAGTCTGCCCATTGCACTACCACAATGCTGACAAAGAAGGAGGTGTGACAAGTGAATTCCACAATCTTCCTTTGTTCATACGTCTGGGGAAGGAAGAGTGCAGTTTTTTTAATGCTGGCTTCTTCTTGCCCATGGACGAGAAAGCCACCCAGAATGGGTCCACACGCCCTGGGGCCACTTGTTGGGACACTCACCCATTGCTGCCCGTAGCTGTCTTCCACGTCATTGACCCATCGGTCATCCCACGTCACTCTAATTCCCAACAAAGAGGATGGCAGGAAGCCGTTCTCCGCAAGGATGACAAAATAGGTGAAGAAGCCTCCCAAGGCCTGGATCATGCCTGGACGGAGGAGAGGGGAAACCTTCGTCCACTTTCAGCAGATACTATCAAGGGCTTTAAGAACAAGGCTCCTTGACTGACAGAAGTTGAAACCAACTTTATGCAACACTTGTATTTGTAGGAAGCCACATCAAGGGCACAAAATCAGCCACCTCCCCCCCCCCCGCCCCAAATTATTAGCTGCTCCCCATTCTCACCTGAGCCCAAAGCAGCTTGCTCCCAGCAGGAGCCCAGTGGGGCTCTGAAGAAATCAGGGATACTGAACTGCTGTCCTTCCCTGATAAAGAGTTCTCTGAGCTAATGTCACAGGGTGAAAGGGTGGAACACTCCAGGTGCCTGGTGGGATTCCCACCTAATGCACACACCCCTGTAGTGTTAACTATCTGCTTCTGTACAGGAGCCAGGTCCACTGTTCCTTCTCTAGGCTGGACAGCATGGGAGCACTTCTTCTACCCGTTGAGTTATGGGGTGTCCACTTTCTTAATTATGTTCTGCTTCTCACTTGGAGGCTTCTGCTTCCTCCCCACTTAGTCCTCAGACTCTAGCATCTTGGTAACTCTTTGGCACATTTACAGCAAAGGGCACAAGACATGTTTTACATATCAAGGGGAATTGCTTAGGCAGATCTCACATTACTTGAATGTGACACATTAAGTGTGAATGTGACATTCCTGTCCAACGTACAACCCAGCCTGGCAGCCTGATGCACCTGGTTTTGATGGAGGAGGCAGGTCTTCCTATGCTCTGCTGCTTACTGAACGGTTCCAATTTCCCACCTGATCATAGTCACAGAACGCCCACATCCATTTCCCCCAAAAGAGAAGGAGGATGGGGGCGGGAGCAGAGGCTGCTTACCAATCTGCCCATAAGCCATGCTGATGAGCCTTTCGTTTACCAACTTGTCCGTCTTGGGATTTCTGGGCTGTCTTTTCATGATGTCGCTTTCTGCTTGTTCGTACGCCAGTGAGATTGCAGGAACCTTTAGGGCAGGAAGAGATATTTTTAACATGAGAAGATGCTACACCACAGGTTGTGTCTCTTGCAGGAAGCGGTGCTGCCCATGGGTGGCAAGGGATAATTCTTCTGTGTTTCAATATGAAGAGATACCTCAGTGGCTGGTGGGGAGCCGGGTGGGTGGGGAATTTAGTTAGGGTAAGAATAAGGTTTTTTTAAAAATATTAAAAAAAACCACCTTTACTAACCATATCAGTACCCAAGTCGATGCATAAGATGGTAACTGTCCCCAGCGGAAGTGGGATGTTGGCGATGATGAAGATGAGGAAAGGTGTGATCTCTGGAATGTTACTGGTCAAGGTGTAAGCAATTGATTTCTTCAGGTTATCAAAGATTAGGCGGCCTAAAGGGGAAAAGGTGATTTTTTTTTTTTTTTTTTAAAAAAGATAAAATAAGATTATTCTGGCGTCAGGCCAAAATCTCTACCTCCAAGATAGGAGCAACAACTAAACTCTTAAACGAGCCCCCTACAGAACAGGTTTCAATTGACACTGAGGTAAAAATGAGGCAGGAGGGGCGGCGGCAAATAAAGAGACCACCACAGCTTCATTCTAAGAAATGAAAACTCAACTAGCGTGACCAAGGACTCACCCTCTTCAACTCCAGTGACAATAGAAGCAAAGTTATCGTCTAGCAGAATCATGTCGGCGGCCTGCTTGGAGACATCTGAGCCTGCAATGCCCATAGCGACACCAATGTCGGCCTTCTTCAGAGCAGGAGAATCATTCACGCCATCACCGGTGACAGCTACAATGGCACCCTGGAGGAAGAAACGGAAGGGGGGGGAAGGGCCTTCAGCCTCAAGGCTCCAACATTATGCAAGTTGTCTCAAGCACACACTGAACTACAAAGAACTCTCTGGCACAACCTCTGCTGCAATCAGTAACAAAACCAATTGTACATGGGGTGGAGAGGAGCCCTGTGTGGAGGGGGGGCAACAGGACAAGCATGGACACCTTAAAGGGAAACTTGATCCTAGTATCTGGACAACTCTATAAAAACACCACAAATGAACCCACTGCTCTCCCTTAACATCCGTGAAGATTCTCAGTAATCCAGGTGAGTTTGGTTATCCAAAAGTTGAAGTGATGGCAAAAGAAGCTCAGCTGCCATGACTCCACTTTCAGAGGGGCTCCCATTACATTCCACAGGTCAAGTGGAAAAGGCTCCAGGTTTGATCACCAGTTCCTAGCCTGTGAGGCCTGGGAACATTGCCAGCACTGCCAAAGATGAGGATCTCGAAGATTAAGGAGGGAAAGATGTTCTGCCTGAGTAGACCCTGTAAGTCATATTGGAAAATATTCAGAGCAGGCACTGTAAGACGTGGTATGTAGCTACAAGTGCATTAGGCGGTAAAGCAGGAAACAACCAGCCCGGAGCAGCTTGTATCATTATCATCTTGCTAAGTAAACATGGTGCCTTGTCAATTAGCAGGGCGCCGTACAAAAGCAGACTGGGGCTTTGAAAGAGGCAGAGCTGCTGGGCTTGAGAAGAGACGGTCTTGAGAGTGGTGCCCTCTCCTTCGTGGGATGCATTAAGCAGAGGCAAGCCAGCCAGCCACCTGTCAAGAGATCCTGTAGCTGCATCCTGCAGTGTGCTGTGAGTTCGACTAGATAGGTCTCCAAGGTACCTTTCCCACAAGCTTCTCCCATACATAGGAGACTCAAACCACCCTGCAAGGGGGGTTCGGCTTACCTGCCGCTGGCAACCTTCCACAATGATAAGCTTCTGTTGAGGAGACGTTCTGGCAAAGACAATTTCTGTGTGGTGCGTCAAAATGTCATCGAGTTGCTCACTGGTCATGTCCTTCAAGTCGGAGCCATGGATCACACAGGCCTTGGCGTCCCTGCAAGGCAAAATCAAGGCAGGGTTGAGAACTCCAGAAAGTTGCCCCAACTGGGCCACCACCTTTGCCCAGGAAGGAAACCGTCCCCCTTCTTGATGCAGCAGTGGAGACGGAGTGCCTGCCTGGCAAAACTCTCTTCAGACAAAGGTGAGCAGAGTGAAAAACATCAAGCAAAAGGGATGAAGTCAGGCCAATACAGTGGAAGGACAGCTTATATAAAACGCATCTCCGGTTCTGTCTGCCAGTCTTCTTCTCGTCAGGCTGACCCAGGAATTGGGTGCTGAATGTTAAGACTGAAAATTCTCCCCCACCCCTGGTCCAATGGGGAAGGCAAGCCCTACAGCCGCCTTCTGTCAGAAACAGTGCTTTGTACCTGGGGTTGACTTGGCTGACAGGAATGTTCAGGCGAAGAGCAATATCTTCCACTGTTTCGTTGCCCTCAGAGATGATCCCAACTCCCTTTGCAATTGCTTTAGCGGTGATTGGATGGTCTCCTGTCACCATAATGACCTGGAAAGCAGTACGAGGAAACACTGGTTGGTGGAACAGCAGCTAGATGGAAATGTCTTCTTAAAACATGAGTCGCCTCCCCTCAACCCAGACCAAGACTTTGGTATTGACGGGGGGGGAGAGGGAAAAAAATGAGCGGTTTTTACCTTTATGCCAGCACTCCTGCATTTGCCAACAGCATCAGGCACAGCAGCACGAGGAGGGTCAATCATAGAGATCAGCCCAACAAAACACAGGTTCTCCACAGGAAAGTTCACCTCATCCGTGTCAAACTGGAAGCCTTCGGGAAACTGCTCATCTGGCAAGGCCAGGTGGCAAAAACCTGCAAGAAATCCAGTGCGGACAGCTTCATGCTGATGTACCATTAAGAAGCAGGCGCTCAATATTTTGATTTGTTAAGCTGCCCAATACATTTGAGAAGCCCCTGGCCGACTTTGCACTTGGCATCTAAGAAGCCAATGGAAAACTATTATTTGGCAGCCAGATTCACATCCTGTCTCCTGAACGAGACCCCAACAAGACTGATAGCAGAGCCCCACAATCATTTTATTTCAGTCCACAGCACTGAGTGCATTTTTGGCTGTGCTAGTGCAAGAAAGCATGTATGCTATTGTGAAAGGGGACAAGGGAGCACACCAGACCACCTTACCCAGTACTCTCTCGCCCAGGCCTCCCAGTTCGAGGTAGGCGTTCTGAAATGCATCTTTGGCCTCTTCGTCTAAGGGTTGCTCTTTCCCTTGGATCAGGATAGTGCTGCAACGGTCCAAGATTCTCTCCGGGGCTCCTTTCATCACAAGCAGGTGCTGCGATTCTGATGGGTTTTCATTTTTGTGGATCGACAGCTGCATGTTGAAACCGTGTTAGAATATATAGTTTTGGGATGACGTTTCAAAAGGTTTACAAAATATGTCATACAGTGGCACAAGGCTTAAGCCTAACAGCTACCTAGCTCAACAGGCAAGGTGCTGTGTTGTTACAAGTTAGTGTATATTGTAAAATACAGGGAGACCTCTCTTACTTGATATTTGTTGGTTGAGTTGAAAGGTATCTCCACCACTTTGGGGTTCTTCTCCCTCAGTTCCTTGACAGATCCACAACAGAGCTCAATAGATTTTAGCAGCGCAGATTCAGATGCATCCCCTGCCACTGCTCTCTAGAAGGCAACACAACAGTTCACGGTTAATGATCTAAAGATCTTTGAAGGTTAACCTCCAAACAATTAGCACTTTCTTAGAGCAACTCCCCTGCTGCCCTCAAAATTATCCATTTTTAAAAGGACGGAACATTTTAAGAGGAAAACGGACAAAAATGAATGGAAATAACCTGCAACCACCATGCAGTGAACACCTTTTAAGGAGAATACCTGGTACACCTCATAATATATTCAGAAATCAGCCCGGGGCTTAGGCACATGTTAACAGCCTCAAGTCTACCAAATATGGAACTTGCTTGCAGATGCATTGGGTTTGTTTCATCGATAAAAAGCATCTATGCTTAAAACTAGAGCTGTGCAACCTCCAATTCAGGATGAAGGACTAAAGGTGATTTCCAATCGTTCATTAAAATAGAGAGCCATACATCCCATCAAGTACAGCTGCCCATCAGGTCTCTGTGTTCCTTGGCTTTGCTAAGCTGTTTACGGATCATCTGCATCCCCCCCCTCCCTTTAGGGAGCAGATTCAAGGAGACCTATTCAAATCAGGCTGGGATGACTTTACTGTTGGGATCAACACATTTGTGGCTTTGACAGAATTTCTAATATGGCTTCTTTTTGGAGGTTGGAGGCATGTGTTGGTGCAATCCTTCATTGATGTCTCCTATACCAGGTTCAAGGACAAACCGCACTGCGCACTGATGACTCGTAAACCTCTTCACTCACTTTCAAAATGGGAACGTTTTCTTGGCCGGCCTGGAACACTGCGCGGTTGCAGAGCCCTGCGACCCTGGCCAGAGCGGTCCATGTAGCAGACGTCTTGTCAAAGGAAGCACCTTGGAGGAAGAAAGAGGGAGGTCCCGTTTAGCAAGCGCTATGTTCTGATTCAGTTGCCAGGAATCAATGGGACTTCTCAGACATAGTCAATGATCCTCGGAAATGGCTGAGTTGTTCTATAGCCAACAATGGCTTCTTGAAGAGTATCGCTCTTCTCCCTCCCCGCACCCCCGACTCTGACATGGGGCTCCCAGTCATTTCCCACCAAAGGAGTTCACCACCAGAATTAGACTTGTTTTGCACCACCAACATTATAGCTTCAAATCCTCTTGGACTATCTAACAGGACCACCTAGCCTGTTGCAGTTTGGATTGCAAGGACCATAGAATCATAGAGTTGGAAGATACCTCAAGGGCCATCTAGTCCAACCCCCTGCCATGCAGGACCCCCATCACAATATTTCTGACAGATGGCCATCCAGCCTCTGCTTAAAAACCTCCAAAGAAGGAGACTCCACCACCCTCCTTTGTGGCAGCATATTCCACTGCCGAACAGCTCTAATCGTAATGAAATTCTTCCTAATGTTCAAATCTCTTTTCCTGTAGTTTGAAACCACTACCCCGAGTCCTAGTCTCTGAAGCCATGGAAAACAAACCTGTTCCCTCTTCAATATGACATCCTTTCAAATATTTAAACATAGCTATCATATCCCCTCTCAGTCTTCTTTTTGAAAGGCTAAACATTCCCAGTTCCCTAAGCCGTTCCTCATAAGACATTTCCTCCAGACCCTCAACCTGTCCCTGGATATGCATGACAACAACAGGTTCCACTGGAGTCCCTGAGTAATCCTATTTCTGAGGTCATGTGAGCTTGGCTGTTTTGACTGGAAGACCAAGGAAGGGTTTCTTCATCGCCCAGCAGCCAGCTTACCGCTTTGGTTTTCTGTAGTGTCAGCCTCGTGAATCTGGTTATCAAACCACATATGAGCAACTGTCATGCGGTTTTGCGTCAGGGTGCCTGTTTTGTCAGAGCAGATGGTAGAGGTAGAACCCAGGGTTTCCACAGCTTCCAAATTCTTTACGAGGCAATTCTTACGAGCCATGCGCTTGGCAGTTAGTGTCAGACAGACCTAGAGAACGACAAAGACGGATGCTCACGCGCTCTCCTCCGCCCACCCCCCGCACCTCCTGTTTGGATGAACAAGACAAGGGGGCTGCCGTTACCGCAGCAGCTCCTGTGACGCAGGGCATTGATCCTCCACCCCACCCGCCCCACTTACGGTGACAGTAGCCAGCAGTCCCTCGGGGACATTGGCGACAATGATGCCAATGAGAAAGATGACAGCCTCCAGCCACGTGTATTCAAGGATCAGGGAAAGGATGAAGAAGGAAACGCCGAGGAACACCGCCACCCCCGTGATGAGTTGGATAAAGTGCTCAATCTCCTTAGAAATGGGCGTCTGTCCCCCTTCTAGTCCAGAGGCCAGGGTCGCAATCCGGCCCATGACTGTACGATCACCGGTGTTAATGACGACACCGCGGGCTGTACCTGGAAAAGGTGGCAAACAACTTCTACTTGCAAACTGTGTGAACAACTCTCTTGGAAGTTATTGTAAACATGTTTCCCCCATGTGGGAAGGTAACTCTTTGAGGTACCTCTCAGTCAAGCTGCCAGTCATGCTATGAATCTTATCCAGAATGACATGGCACACAGAAATCCCCATCTGATCATTTTCTGATCTTTAATCCTTGTTGCTTGTCCCCTAGAGCTGAGCTAGCTCTTACTACCCATGCCAGCTTCCCTGTCACCACCCCGGCCCCTTCAGCAACCACTCCTCTCTAGCACGACAAGGCAACGTCTGCACAAAAAGGCTGAATGGAAAGACTTTTCTCCCTTCCTGGCAAGCAGCTCACTTGGCATCGTTGCTGGAGCAAAGAGGGTGTATGTGTGCCAATTCTGGCTGAAGCCATAGCCGTGCTCAAGCTCTGCAAAAATCAAGCACCTCTGCCTGAATGTCCTCATTGTCTGGAGATAATGCAAACACAAGCAACTATGTGTTGTTTTTTTGTTGGGCAAAATAGTCACCAGCCAGTTCTACTGGCACTGACAGAGAAGATGCCCTGCTGCCAACCACTCCCCTCACGTCACTGTCTCTGAAGGATGCATCACATCCAGATCGGAACACCTGAGCACTAGACTGGCGCATCTGATCACTCACTCACTCACTCACTCTCACTCACACACACATTTGTACCTTCAACACAATTGGTAGAGAAGAAAGCAATGTTTCTTGTCTCAAGAGGGTTCTCGTTTGTGAAGTCTGGTGATCTTGTCTGAGGCTCTGATTCACCCGTGAGAGATGAGTTGTCCACCTGCGTGAGAAAACATGCTGGAGGGAGACCGCACAAGACCCTTCACATAGGGGGCGGGGCAGGAGGGCACATCAAGCCTTCCCTCAAGGCAGGCTGAGTTTTTCTGAAGACACATACTCACCCCTCCGGCCTCGGAAATGCCTACCTTACAGCCGTGGGCTGAAATGATCCTCAGATCAGCGGGGACTCTGTCTCCTCCCTTCACTTCCACCAAGTCCCCAACAACCACCCCTTCGGCATTGATGCTCAACTTCTCCCCGTTTCGGATCACCAGAGCTTGCTACAAACAGGAAGGAGGAGCTTTCACTATGAGAAGACCTTCATCCCTCTCCCTCCTCTACCCGTTTCCCTACACAACAGCAGCAAACACAGAGAAGCTACACATACCTGAGGCACCATGTTTTTGAACGATTCCATGATCTTTGAACTCTTTGCTTCTTGGTAGTAGGAGAAGCAACCCGTTATGATGACAACCGCAGACAGCACTACACCCAGGTACAACTGCAAACAGAGACATATACATGATCAGTGAGAAACTCTCAAGTAGCAATGTCAGCAAACATACCCCCTGGAATCATTAAAAACACAGATGTAAGCAGTGTAGGGCTGGGCAATTTTTTTTTGTCAGCTGCTACTTGGCAAGGCCATCTATGAAGAATGGAAATGGTAAGGCAATCAGATAACAAAAATGAAGAAAAACAGAGGTTTTCCCAGCATAGCTGAGAAGGGACAGCAAGAGAGCTTGATTCACGGGGAACGGGAAAGTACGACTTCCTGATATATCTGAATGAGACCACAGAGATAAAGACTATAAATAACGATGCACCTTAACAACACAGTCTCTCCCCTCCACTGGTATCTCCCATATTTACACACATTGTCATTGTTTGGCTCCTCTTCCGTTGCCGCTTGAATCCCGTATGCCAGAAAGCAAAGAATAGCTCCAATCCATAGCAGGAGGGAGAAACCTCCAAACAGCTGTCGACAGAATTTAACCCATTCTGGGGTTGTGGGAGGCGGAGTGAGAGCATTGGGGCCATCGCGAGCCAAGATCTCGGCAACCCGCTGACTCGTCAGGCCCTAAAACATAAGACGGAGAGGAAAGCAACATTCAGTTCTAGCACTGTGGCAGGATTCTGTCCCATTCATTGGCGGCGGCGGCGGTGTGGGGGGAGGTCCTCAAAAGTACATCCTCAAAAGAACAAACAGTTAAGAAACAAGGCTGTGTTTCTCTTAAAGAACTTTCTTGCAGAACCATTTTATATCAGCTGACCCCCACCACCACCACACGAGTGGTTCATTTGTTATGTTTTAAGAGACGTTTGATCACCTAAAGCAATGGGGGTAGGGGAGAAAGCACTTTGTTGTTAAGACGATGCATCCACATGGTACAGGGAATACCAGCCTAGTTAAAGGGTTATACTGTAAGTCCTCTCTGGAGGGAAAAGAGACACTCTCTTCTAAGATGGTGCTTTGCCAGCTGTAGCACATTTAACAGTCACCGAGACAAAAACAATTAATTTGTCTTGCACCTTCCAAGTTGATGCATTTTTCAATTACACCTCTATTATGTTATCCATGCAACAGCCGTGGCTCCTGTGCCACCTTTCATGCCCTATGGTTCCATTTCAATGTATACACTGTATCAGGGTATATAATTTGCTTCCCATGGAGTGGCCAACTGACTGACTTCTCACATTAAAGCACAAATGCCTGCCACATCTTCAAAGGGACAACTTGTGAATGGGTTGGCTCAGGCTGGGAGAATGGGATGGACTGGGATTTCCCCCAAGTGTGGATAAAATATTAACTACTTCTTAGTCATCGCTGGGACCCTCTTCTTCACAGGTTTAATTTTCATTTACGTCAGAAAGCAAAAAAACTCAGGAAACGTGTCCATATTACCCGGCTGAGGTCCGTTCCGTATTTCAGATGAAGTTCATCAAGGCTGAGTTTGTGATCATCCTACAAAATAAGAAAAAAAATAGTGCCATGCAACATCCAAGGGGCACAGCTTTTCCAATGTACTGGTACCAGTGCACCAGTGCACCAGCACCCCCATCCACAGTGCACAGCTGAAGTCCAGGAGAGAATATCAGGGAGCTAGAAGGGAGGATGTTTTGACAGCTCCACCCCAACCCTTCCTCCAGGTATTAAATTCCTCCCCTTCCCTCAGAAGTCAAAGGGTTTTGTTCTTACCAGAGAAACCTCCTTTTTCAGTTCTTCCATGTCCTTCTCTTTCTTCCCCTTCCTCCCCTTCCTCGTCTTGAGGTCATGTTCATTGGTCGAGGCAGGCTCATACTTATCACGTCCCATCTACAAGAGAATCACACAGAACAAGGAGCTGCCATGGGCAGAAACAGGCCATTGGTCGGTCTACTCCAGATCCTGCAGGGGCGGAGCCTGCGGGTCAACCTTCCAAGCTATCCTGCCATGCAGGAGAGAAACCTCTAGAAACATTCATTCCAGGATACTTGGAAACTCAAGCGCAAAGTGTATCGACATGGTGGGATTTACATCTGAATAAACAGAGATTATAGCCCAAGGGTCACAAAGTAACCGAATCATAGGTGCAGGGATACACTTTTTAAAAAACAGCTATTACAGTGATGTACTGTAACGACTTGATCTGTGGGAAAACAATCTAATTCCACCATGGCTCTGATCAGCTTACGGTGACATTTAATAAAATGCCCTTTGCACTTTAAAAGGCAAAATACACACACAGCCCAACAAAGGCAAAGAATAAAATTCTAGTTAAAGAGCTCATTCCAATAAAACAGGGTTCTGGGGAAATCTCAGTGGGCAGGTATTTTTTACAGAAAGTGAGGAAGGCCCGCCCAAGGTCAACAGCGGATGATACTTCATCCTCACATGTCCAAAAAGGGAACCCCAAACCATTTCAGTTTAGAAAGGGCCAAAGGCTAGCAACAGTACCACAACAGCTCATTTCAAAGGGTTTAGGTATGCCTTGTTAGGGCATGTCACCGGAAAGCCATTAATTGTGAGCAGAAATCAAACCCAAAACTATGGCTCATGTTTTAACTGACTTGCCCCTTAGAAGCCACAGTTAAGGTCATCAGTCTGTCTCCGGGGCTGTTATGTCCTGGGCCAAGAGATCAAGGCCGAGAGCAAAACCCTTCTGTCCTCATCTCCCCACCCCCCCACACCCCCAACAAAAGGCTGGGATAAAACACCAAGGTGTTTCTTCTCTCCTTCCACCCCCCTTCAAGGCTGGCATAGCT
Source organism: Phrynocephalus forsythii (assembly GCA_029282475.1). NCBI lineage: Eukaryota > Metazoa > Chordata > Lepidosauria > Squamata > Agamidae > Phrynocephalus > Phrynocephalus forsythii. The sequence goes on from JAPFRF010000011.1 coordinate 6,329,967, forward strand.
CTTGATCTCGGGTCTAGGGATGACTTCATGAAGTTAAGTACCAGAAGAAGGAACACCTTTAACCAAAGTACTGTACTTGTTATATTTGGAAGTCCAAACTATCATAGATTACATTGCAAATATAGTTGCAGAACTCTACTTTGATTTGGTGTCAGGTCTGTGGCAATTTAAGTACAGTAATACCTCGGATAACAAATGTAAATTTCCAAGTATAGGGCTGCCTTGGATAGCAAATGTTCTCTATGGGCTGCTTCAGATAACAAATGTTTCATAATGCCTTGCAAAAAATGTGTACCCTGCATGCATTGCAGGATGCATAGTTTGTGGAGGGGTGGGAGGATTTAGAACATTTTTTCATGGTGTTTTGGAGCCATTCTGGACATGTTTTGCTGAGGGATTTGGACCTTTTGAACTTAGTAAAACAGGGAGCTAGTTTTTATTAATTTTTGTACTGCTTTTCTTTGCATTTTTGGCTGGAAGAGGCTGAGGTAGTCTTGCTGATTTCATTTCTCCAGTGATTGTAGTCTTTTTTCATTGCTCTGCAGGCATTTCCCCCCATTGCACTTTGGGTGGGAACAGGCTGGGGTAGTCTGGCTGGTTTCTCTTGTCCATGTTTGCATTGCACTGCAGGGGGGTGTTCTGGAGGGTGTTCCAGCACTGCAAGCCTTTAAAGTGCAGATTAATTGGTTTCCCATTCATTTCAATGGGAAACCATGTTTCGGATAACAAATTCTTCAGATAACAAATTGCCTTTGAGTACGAATTAAATTTGTTATCAGAGGTACCACTGTACAATTACTCTATACAGGATTTTTTGCATGAGATCTGTCTATGTGTGCTCTATCCATGTCTTCAGCAGCAATCTGAAGGCATAATTTAGCATAATTTCCAGCAGACATTTCACATGCCTATTCTTGATTAAACTATGAAGACCCCATCAGGAAGAGTGCATCACATCTCATGGCACTTCACCATAGAACAAAAAATGTAAGTCTTTTCCAAAGCATTTTAAATTTCATAAACTGGATTACGGGCTGGGGGTGGGGTTTGGGGTGTAATAACACCAACTATGCTATTTAACTTTTTGAATTCAGCCTCCTCATTGGCAATGTTTTGCAATGAGAAAACTACACCCAACCCACGTCCAGGCAGCTGCTTGCACAAGATGTGATGGTTCCTTCTTACAAAGCCAAACATTATGCCATATGCAAAATCTGTGCATCATGGAAATTAAAAAATCCTTTTTAGCTTGCAGACAAAGTCCTGTCGTCAACACAGCTGAAGAACATTTCTGAGCAGAGTCTACCTTCAGTTGCTGCTGGAAGAAGTTTTTATTTCACCAGTTGCTTGTACCTTGTGGCAACCTAAAGAGGATTTCTGAACTGTGTGTGATGTTGGAGGAGTATTACTATTGCCACCACCACCACCCCCTCCATGAACACCCATGGCTACAAGAGGATTTCTGACAAGGTCCCTTGTGTATCCACCATACAACCATGGCTCTCGTTCTGTTCTAGCCTACGGCTCTTGGTGCATGGGAAACACTGGCAGTTTTTATTTCAACTACTATTAAGTGGGATCTCTGCAAGCAAATGTTGAAGGGAGAAGTAAGTTGGGGAGAGAACTCTACCTGTTTGGCTCTTGCTGTAATTCCCAAATTACAGATTAGCCAGGACGTTTAGGGAGCTGCTTTGCCTCCCAAGCAGCTATGAAGCCACTTATGCACCTAAGGACAGCACTGGCTGATCTTTCTCAACAGCACAATTAAGCATGCACAAGGATGTCTGAACAAGTTTGATACATGTGAACAAGATGATAACAGGAGGGCCATTCCACCCACTTGTTATCTTTCCAGATGTGGGGACTTCTTCCCTTCTTCCTCACCTTTAAATTACTGTCTTTTACTTATGTAACCTGCCTTGGGCCCTTTTTAAAGAAGACAAAAACACTGTGGCACCTTAAAGGCTAACTGCTATGCTTTTTATGTGAACTTTTGTGTTCCATTTGTCCATGGAAGCTCAAATTAAAACACAGTTAGCCTTTAAGATGCCGCATCTTTTGTCTTCTTAATTTGTTTTGTTTTCCCCTGACATGCCAGGACAGACTAATACCACTACCTTCTTTTTAAATCCCTACCTAGGTGGCTTCAGAAACATCCCAATTCACAGCATGATTCCATGGAAGATTTCAGATTCCTAACTAAATACCTTAAAGAAGAACCTTGAAAACCAGCACTGGTAACGGTGATTTAGGGTGGCAGCTCTGTGTTGTACTTGCTTAGTTGAGTGAACAGACTCGGCAAAACGCTTCTTCATTAATTAATTAATTCATTCATTCATTCATTCCAGCCTTTCCCTTGAAAAGGACCCAAGGCAGCTTACATAATCAAAAGACAGTATTTAAAATGAACAATTGTGAGAATGCAAATACAGCACTAAAAGGGGTTAAAAATACCATACTAAAAGAACAGTAAAGATAAGCAACACCAAAACACATTCAAAGAAGCAAGGCACCACAATCCATTTCAAAACCCCACTTAAGCAGCCAGACAAGAAGGGAAAGTTTGCCTGAAGAGAAAGGTCTTCTCTTGCTTGTGGAAGGACAGTCAAGACGGGGCCAGGCAAGCTTCCTGTGGGAGGGAGCCTCCAGAGTCTGGGAGCAGCAACAGAGAAGACCTTTTCCAGAGAAGACCCGTGAAGCTGGTGGAACCCAGAGAAAGGCCTCTCCTGATATCTCGACCCCTGAGCAGGCTCAAAAAGGGAGAGGCAGTCCTTGGGATATCTTGGACCCAAGCTGTTTAGGGATTGCTATAGGTCGAAACCAGCACCTTGAATCATCCTGCCTGGAAAGGGATCAGCAAACAGCCAGTGGAACTGCTATAACAGGAGGGGGAGGTAATCCCTGTGTCCAGCTCCAGTCAGCCATCCCACTGAACAGGAATATGTGTGGGTATTTACCGTTCATGTTACTTTTAAAGCATAGGATTTCCTTCAGTTGGTAACACACAGGGCATACAAAGGAATTGAACTAAAGGTTTTTTTTTTAAAAAAAGTATTTGACTAATGCAGTACTCCAAATCCAATACAACATCAGAATTGAAGACAACATTAGCTTCTGCAGTGTGCTCAGGGAATCTATTACAATCAGAAGAAAGCCATGGCGTCTTTTATTGGGCACAAAGAGAAAGCAAGCTGTAAATGGCCCAGTATCTGTGGAGTTCTCCTTGGCATCCTGTTTTTACTCTTTACTTTTTATATTGATCATTTTGGGGGGTAAAGGAATTTTAGAATCATAGAATCATAGAGTTGGAAGAGACCTCAAGGGCCATCCAGTGCAACCCCCTGCCATGCAGGAATCCCCATCACATTACTCCCAACAGATGGCCATCCAGCCTCTGCTTAAAAACCTCCAAAGAAGGAGACTCCACCAACCTCCGTGGCAGCATATTCCACTGCCGAACAGCTCTAACTGTCAGGAAGTTCTTCCTAATGTTCAAATGGAATCTCTTTTCCTGTAGTTTGAAACCATTGCCCCAAGTCCTAGTCTCTGAATCCAGTAAAGTACTCAAGGGGCCCACCATTCAGAGCCATCCATCAATCTCTTTTAAATACAATGGAAATAAATAAAAACCTGACTCCTTTTCCACTCTCAAGGAAGTGAAACTTATGACTCATGGAAAAGAGAGAGAACACAGAAGCCTTGCTTTATTTTTTTCCATATCCTACAAGCCCTTCTTTCACATTTCAAAAGACGCATTCATACTTCTGTACTCACTCACTCCGCTAGCCATCTAGTTCACGTGCCTGGAAATTTCTGTGTAAGTGCAAACACACACACAAACACACACACAAACACACACACAGTTCTTTGCAAATTATCAAAGTAGACTTAAGGCTTCTAAAATACCACAGCCACCCAGCCTAGCTCCTGACAGAGTCTACTGCAAACAAACTACAAAGAGCAGAACTACACTTTCTATTTTTAGTAGAGATTTTCATAGCTGTTTGGTTTAGGTATAACAGGGCAATGGTTAGCATCTGAACAAATGTCACTACCTACTCTGTTTAGTAGGGTAGCAGGTCACAATGAGATACAGTGAATCAACAAAAAGCCTCATAAATCCATTCATTTCTGATAGATACTGTACATAAGAAACACAAATGTAATGCAGACCAGCAGGAACAAAAACCCTAAAGACCAGACAGAGAGGCTAGGCCAGGGATGGCGAACCTATGGCACGGGTGTCAAAGGTGGCACTCGGAGCCCTTCCTGTCGGCACCCGACATCGCCCCTTCACAGCCACCTGTATACAGGTTAAATTACTGTATTGGCACTTTGCAAAAATATTAGTGGGTTTTGAATTGCAGTTTGGGCACTCGGTCTCTAAAACAGTGTTTTTCAACCTTTTTTGGGCAAAGGCACACTTGTTTCATGAAAAAAATCACGAGGCACACCACCATTAGAAAATGTTTAAAAATTTAACTCTGTGCCTATATTGACTATATATAAAGTAATTTTTCAATTTTTCCCACGGGACACCAGGCAACATCTTGCGGCACACTAGTGTGCCGCGGAACAGTGGTTGAAAAACACTGCTCTAAAAGGCTCACCATCACTGGGTTAGGCTGCACATGCTCATGTGTTCTAGAGATGAACAAGGAACACTTGTTAACCGTGGCTGTGGGTGAGGGAAGGAAAGTGTGTGGATGCTCTAAACCAAAATGTATCCACATAAATATTCAGACCTTCATCGTATAGAAACCGTCACATATAACGGACCTTTCACTCTTCTATTTATGATGGAAAGTTTTAATGACCAAAAAGCTACTTTTGAAACAGCCGTGTGACCAAGCTAGTATGGAATTTCCAGTCCATGCAAAACAGTCACTAGTTCAATAGGGATTAACTCAAACCCTCAAATATTATGGGATGTACTTAATCACATTCATATCGGAACGAAAAGGCATGTTCTGCTATTAACAGACAAAGCCTTGAATAACTCTCAAGTTCTGTGTGAGGTAAAAAGGCTTAGCTATGCCAATAATTACACGTATAAATCAGGTTATGACAAAGTTTAACACAGATAATATAACCGCATGAGGGGCCTCAGCCTGCAGTGGTTAGCCGGCAGCACTACAATCAAAACTCTGCTCCTGACCCATGTTCGATTCCAACAGATTATGGAAGCCAGCTCAAGACTGACTCAGCCTTCCAAAGTCAGTAAATGGAAAACCCAGCTTGCCCTATTAGTATCTTGCAAATACAATAGAAATAAATAAAACCAAACAGGTGCAATGTGTAGCCTTTATAAATAAAAACTGTAAACCACTCAGAGACTGCTTAAAGTGCTAATGGGGCAGTATATTAAAGCAGCCTACCTTTATTCTGCTTTATAACTGTTTGCCATTACAAATAAGCTAAACACTGCAGCAATAATCACTAGTCAAGACAAGTTAATGTTCTAATCATATACCTATTTGCATGAGTGTATGTCCTGATGAACTTCTGGCAATACTGCACGTTATTTGCCATCTACTTGACCCCCTATTATGATTTGTTTACTCTATACGTTTATTAATGTTCACTTAATATATGTAAAATGATATTTTTTTATTTTGTTGCTTTAACTTTCCTTGTTTACAGCCTGGGGTTGTACTCTGAATTAAGCTTGGTGGAACATAAATCCAAAAACAAACAAATAAATATAAATAAATGACTCAGTGTAATCTCTAAAAAGATATATAGAATTATACTGAAAGTCATGGGGTTGTCAGATAGAGGATATGAAGAAGAGCACTCAACTTGTACAGGATAAGTGGTAAAAAGAATAAATAAGAAACAAAGGTCTTACATAGACTCTTTAAAATGTTCTTCTCAGCTATATGTACACTTACAGAGAATTGACTTATTGCCAATCCATAATAAAATCCTCTGGCAGGTTTACAATCAATACGGTGTATTTAAAATAACAAATCAAATGTGAAATTATAGAATCATAGAATAATGGAGGTGGAAGGGACCTGTAAGGCCAAAGAATCCAATCCCCTGCTCAAGGCAGGAATCCATAGCAGATCTGACATCTGGTTGTCTAAATTTCTCCTGAATGCCTCCAGAACTGAGAGTGATCACCACCTCCCAAGGTAACTGTCATACTGCTCTAACAGTTAAGAACTTTTTTCTTGATATTCAGCCTAAATTTGGTTTCCTGTAGCCTTATTAAATGCCCAGTACTCAGAGATGATCAAGAACAGATCCTGTCCCTCCGCATCAGAACAGCCTTGCTGGGACAGGCCACAGCCCATCCAGTCCAGCATTCTGTCTCACATAGCAGCTCACCATTTGCTTCAGGGTATTCCCAAGCAGGTGTCTTCACCTGCTTATGATTCCCTGCAAATGGCATTGAGAGAGATCCTATCTCTCCAACCTGGAGGTTGTCCTTAGGCATCCATATTGACAGTCATTGATACCCTTGTTCTCCAGGAACTTGTCCAATCCTTTCTTAAAGCTGTCAAGGCTGACAGCTGTCATCACTTCTTATGGCAGGGAGATCCACAGACCAGTCAGTGATCCTCTGGGTGAAAAAGTGCCTTCTCTGTAGGACTACTTTCCAAGTATTTGAAAAGTGATATCAGATATCCCAAAGACCTTTTCTAGAAGCTAAACATGCCCTCCTTCTTTCCGTCTTTCCTTATGTGGCTTGGTTTCCAGTCCCTGGATGACCCTTGCTGCCTTAAGAACATAAGAGCCATTGAAGAGCCTTTGAACTGTTCACATCCTTCTTCAAGTATGATGTCAAATGACCTATGATTTTCTGTTCCACTCACATTGGTACCTTCCCATCCTCTCTCTGAGAGAGAGAGAGAGAGAGAGAGAGAGAGAGAGAGAGAGAGAGAGAGAGAGAGAGAGAGAGAGAGAGAGAGAGAGAGAGAGGTTTAAAAGTAGCGTGCTTTGTTGCTCTTTCAATCTGGACATGATAAGAGTCAGAGTACATAAAACAAAGTCCCTGGGAATCTCTTCTGTTATTATTATAGTCACATTGCTAAAACAAGCAAGGCCGGCTACAGTTCTGTGACTTCCACAAATATCAAGTATAATCTTCAACAGGATACTGACAGCCAAATAATTCTTCCCACCACCAGGCCTGGGATGGGAGACGCCACTGTTATTTACCACGTAGGATCACAAATGGACTGCAACTTTATATTATGTACTCAGACAGTTGTCACTGTAATTTGCAATCTATAATTTGAGAATGGGGGCAGCAACCTGGCGCTGGAAATTGGAGGATCTTTTCTCCCACAGGGGTTTTGGGCCAAAAAGTGAGGTTTTCCCTCCTTTTTCTACTTCTTCCTTTGGATTAGTCTATGCAACTAAGTTCTAGGGCAGTGATGCCGAACCTATAGCACGGGTGCCAAAGGTGGCACTTGGAGCCCTTTCTGTGGGCACCTGACATCACCCCTTCACAGCCACCTGTATTCAGGTTAAATTGCTGTATCGGCACTTTATGAAAAATTAGTGGGTTTTGAATTGCAGTTTGGGCACTCGGTCTCTAAAAGGTTCGCCATCACTGCTCTAGAGCTTCAGATCCAGGCCAGAACACTTTGGGAAACACAGGACTAAATACTCTAAAAGAGACTTGAGAAGAAGCAGGAGTTATTTCTTCAGCACAGGGAGATAATAAGGCTGCCAGCACTATGAACTCCAAGGCAACCTACTTCTACTCTCTGGAAGGAGCGGACGTTCCCTTTTCACAACCACATTTCAGCATCTCCAGTGCCTGGCTGGGTTTCCCTCTCCCCCTTCAAAGCACAACGACAGGCAGCATCCTTTTGGACTTTGGGAATACACCATTAAGAGCAAGCAACTTTTTGCTGCCAATTATTTGCCAGAATCTGCCAGCATCTTTACATATAATATTTCCATACTTGAGATTCAGACATTTTTAAACTTTGGAATCGAGTCATAACTCTACAGAGAATCCAGCAAGTGTCTTACTGGCTAATTTATTTATTGGGGAAAACATGAGTCACTCTGAATGTTTTGTTATGCTTGCCATAATGTTTCTTCTTTTCTTTCAAGGACTGGCTAACCAGGACCTGATTCTGATTTAGAGAGATTGGGATGTTGGAGATAACACACCATCGCAGTTCTATAGGATGTTGAACATCAGCCACCACCAAGTATACACATAGTTGCACTGCCTTCTGGGACAAGAAGAGTACTCATTACACAGGATGCTTCCCCAAATATAAGAATTACCCTCGCTTCATATACTTACTTTTGCTCACAATCCATAAAGGACCCTGTGAACTCAGCCAAATCTTCCAGTACAAAAATAGCTGAATTTTCACCAGACCACTTGCTGTCATGTTGAAATCTCCTGGGATGGGCTGAAAGGGGCCTGAAGGAGCTATCTGGACAAAAACGCGAGTGTGAAATGAGGGCAATAGCGGCTCCTCACACACCTTGTTCTTCTTCCACTCCAGTGGCTAAAACAGCAACCCTGGGACGTGGCACAGGGCGGACAGATGGATGCCATCAGCAACAGAACATGATGGTGTACAGATGTTCCATTTTTTGCTGTCTTTGCAGATCTGTTGCCAGGAAACACAAGTCCACTTGCAACAGACAAGCTCATTTCTTTATCTGTTGCCAGGATGTTAATATAATCAACAGTCTGGTCGATCATTACTGTACCTTTGTCGTTTTGGTACCCATGTTAAGAATGCCATTCTCACTAATGAAACTTCACTACCAGTGTTAACAATGCCACTGTTGTCTCCTGCATCCCATTTCAGCCTTATTCCAACCCAACTCCACAACTATTTAGACCCTCGTGTGTCCCCTTGGAGCACCATGGATTTATAAATATGTACACCTCCAAGGTACTCCGTATGTCTAAAGAACTACTGAAATCCATGAAAGACTAGACTGATAAACTCAGAAAGTTCCACAATACAGTACTCTTATTCTGCCAGACTACAGATGTCTGCCTGTAAATTCACAAAAGGACCTACAGGGCAGAGGTTGGAAAGTTGGCTTGCTAGCAACTGCCTCTCTCACTTGACCATTTCAGGGAAAAACTGGCCCCTTTGACAAGCTTATCTCTGCTCTAGCTTTTCACTCCTTATATGGGTCTACACCCTTGTGCACTGGCACCATTGCAGAGACAATCCAAGCCAAGGTGATATCTATTTCTAAAGCAATGATCTGTCCTATAGAAGGCACCGGCAGCTAAGTTAAACATCTTTTGCTTTAAAAAAAATGAGTCTCTCTTGGTTTGAATGGCAAGGCCACAGCACGGCAGTAAGACAACCCAACCCTGGATAAGAAAGAGGGCACTGCCAAGCCACTGACTGTGCTGTTTGCTCTTTACCCCTAAGCAAGGTATGGCCTCCATCAGGGCTCGTTAGCACAACTACTGGTAAAGAACACTGGGAAGTGCCATCCAGGAACACTTGGAAGGCTGCATTGCACCCACCCGTGCCCAAGGTTACGTGAAACTACAGCATAATGAAAAATAACCTATTGTATTCTTTTTCATACACAGTGGACATGGGGGAATAAAGGGAGCAATGGTGTGCGAATAACAGATGTCTAAGAGAGTGGACTGAATTGCTGAGTGAGACTTGTGCTTGGCTGCAGAGTTAGAAGGTGGCAGTTCAATTTCCAGCTAGGCCTCCCAAGAAAACATCTAGCCTGTGTAGCCCTGGGCAAGACGTATAGCTCCACAGGGCACTTAGAACAGCGGTTCCCAAGCTTGGGAAGCCCCGGTGATTCTTGAACTGCACTAGCTTTGCTGGCCAGGGTTTTGGGGAATTACAGATCAGGTGGGTTACACCCAAGGTCAGGAACCACTGCCCTAGAGGAAGGGAATGGCAAACCACCTCTGATTAGTCTACACCCCACAAGGATTGTCCTATGTTGAAATCAACTTGACTGCATGTTGTAGTTGTAGTTCTGCTTCTGCTTCTGTTATGGCACAGACAAATGAACTGTTTAAGGGATCCCTAGTGAAAGTCCATTCTCAAGAATCAGGTGCCTAATCACTGCAGTTGCAAAATATACTGGATTTTGAACAGATTTCAAGTCTGGTATCAGAGACTGTGCTGGTAACAAGAGTTTCAAGGCCTAAATTATCATTCTGTGAAGGAAATAAACAAACAAAAGAGTGGTCCTCACATCCCCTTAAAGAATATTATACCCTTAGCACTCAGAATTGCCCTTTGAGTCTCAGGGCAGGGCTGAAAGAGGCATAGCCCTGACTAAAGTTCAATTCCACAACAATCTAAGTTCAGATCGGTAAAGATCAAGGATCCTTTGTCCTGTGTGCTCAAATGATCCTCCCCTCAGTTCGTCATTCTCCTGTTCACTGAAGGCACTCCAAATAAGGACCTAGTTGCCAGCAATGGAACTGTGAAACAGCACAGTTACAAAACTTAAGCGTTTCAAAGGGAAAGTAATATTTTTGAGAGTTCTATTTAAATGGAAGTGAAAGGAAAGCCGTGTTCCAGTTGCCTACTATAAATTTCAAATTAGTACACAACACAATAACTCCTTCACTTTAACACAGATGCCCTGGTCACATTCTAGAAAACCATAGGAGCTTCACTTATCACGTATAAGCAGCATGTTGCTACACACCATACAACCATCCCTGTTAATCAGATACCATGCAGCAGCACATGGCTCATGCTCTCAGCTGGGATGCTCTAGGTAAGCGTTATGCCCAAATGAAGCCGTTCCATCCCACTGCCTGATTAAAGCTTTCATGTATGTATGTATGTATGTATGTATGTATGTATGTATGTATGTATGTATGTATGTATAATTCTATGCCGCCTCCTTACTGCAAACTTCAGTACCTGTAACCCCTGCCATGAGCAGAATAACTACTAGCAACTTATGTACCTACTATTGTTAAGTGCGGTCAAGTCACTTCTGACTTTATTGACCCTAAGAAGGCTCCCCACCACCACCACCGCCAAGGTATGTGAAATATTTCAGAAGTGATTCTATAGTACCACCATCCCCTCCAGTGAATTTCCATGACTGGGGAGGCATGTCAATACAGGTCTCCTATTTCTAGTCCATTACACTGTCTACTACACCACATCGGCTCCCTAAAATCTAGCTTTCTCTCTGTCTGGAATATTCAGCATACTCCAGATCCAAATCTCAGATAAAACATCCCGCTCACACATAACTAAAACAGGCAAACAGAAAATTAAAAGCTATGTTAAAAGAGATGCAAAGGAAATACTATACCTGACTCTACAGTACTTGAGTTCCCAATATGGAGGATAGCAGGTGCCTTGGTAAGGCAATTGATGATTTTACTGTCCTGATAAATCCCAACAGGTAGTTTAGGGAGGCCATGGAATCTTGTTTAAGGAGCCATTATCTTTTTATAATTGCATTAGAGATACTGAGCTCTGCACTGGCATTATAATACCGTATACAATTTATAATAAATTAAAAAAACCACCACCAAGTGGGACAAACATTAAGAAAAAGAAGACTGGGTATTGACAAATTCTTTTACTCAATTGTACTTTCTTGTTCCAGAAACACAAATGTGATGGTTTTAATGGGATTTCAAAATACAGCTGCCAGTAGAAACTCCCCCAAAAAAAGATCCTTGAACATAGTTTTCCAACTCCACGCAGTTCTCAAAAGTGAAAAGGGCATTATTGGAAGGGGGAAACGTTGCTGGCCAATGTCTACAACCTCTAAGAGATTGCAGCCCCCCCCGCTGGTATTCATTTTAATAACTTGATGCTCGCAGGTTACGTCTTGAGGCTATACTCAAATCTCTGGTTACATAAGCAAGAAAAAACAGACGGCAACAAAACAGGTTCAAATAATTTTCCATTTTTTTCTCACATCAAAAAGTGCTCACTTGAATCACTGTGTTTCTGAGTGGCAAGATTGTTGTTTTTCTCCTTAAATTCAAACCTCTGAAATGGAGATCCCTCTGTGGTTTGCTTAACAAAGCCAGTGCTAACAAGGAGAATTCCCAGACTGCAGAATCTCAGCTTTGTTTGTTTTAACATAGCCAGGGCAGTAACAGTGCTCAGCTGAAGCTCTTACGTTTTGTTGCAATTAAGGCCTCGACTCTATGACTACAAACAGTAATGGATTAACCAAAAAAGAACTGTTACTGGTAATTACTGGCTGAAATTGAGGTTCACCTCATCTTGATTCATTTTTTCCTGGGAAATGGCCAACTGTATCCTGAACTGTAGAACTCAGAGCAAAACAGTATGTGGCAATATGAAGAATTTTGCACCCAACTCTGTGAACTGTAATCTCCTTCCTCATTTACCTGCCAACCTACAAGAAGTTAACAAAAGTGTCATTAGGCCTGACCTGCTCACCTCTTCGTTCATTAATGGCAACACAGTTCAGGATATCATGAGTGTTTTAACCTTCCTCATGAAACCAAGTCTGCCGTCCTAAGCATACATACAGACTAACCAATGAAACCCAGTGAACTCAGTAGGGCTTCCATAAAAATATGCTTGGGATTGGAGCAGAAGGGCAAAAGAGCTGACACACCAAGTCCTCTGTTGTGATGAACCACAATTATACAAAAAACCCTCAAGTATCTCTGAAACAGCGTAATTTTAGCAGCTTGTCTTTAAAACTAAGTGAATAAATTATGCTTTACTCCTAATCCAAAAGGAAAAAGACATCTTAGAGGGGCTTGCCTGTGCAAATGGTACTTTCAGACGACAGTACTACCCAACCCACTAAAGCTTCAATCTCCAGTCCTCAACGTTACTGTACACAATGTGGTAAGTAGTGCAGCATACGGAGAACCACGGAAGCTCTGCTATTACAATGCACCCAACAGCAACCTAAAGAAATATCCTCTATTGGGCAAGAGCCCCTCCAGTTTCTACCTGCCCTGACAAATAAGGAATTCTAATGAGTAAACATCACCCAGAACTTGTCCCCAGAGGTCTCTACTAAAGGAGCTCACCTAAACACCTTCATGTTTAAAAGTTGACTTTGATGGCATTTCAACATTAGGTGCAAGGCAACTCCTTTTGTTTTTACATTAGCCTGAGACCCTACAGCACAATGGTTACGCAGCCTGTTATACTAGGCTGGGGAAATCAGAATTCACATCCTAGGTACACTGGTATCCTTTGGTCAACATTTCTCAGCTTAATCTACCCTGTCTGTTGCAAAATCAAATGGGAGAACCACATACGCCACATTTTGCCTCTTTGGAGGAAAAGCAGAATTAAAATATACTTAGTACAGAAACTCTGATATACACAGGCTCCAGTGCTTCACTTTTAGTTTAGGACAATTTCCTGCTGTTCCAGGAAGACTTTCTACTTAGATAAAATAAAAACACTCCCAGAGAGCCCAGTTAAGGGCATATATTAAAGGAAGTGACACAGAAGGCAACCCAAAATGCCACTAGCCTGAGAGGAAAGCCACCCCTACAGGCTGACAGAGTATACTGCTTGGCCTCAGGAACAAGAGAAAAGCAAAAGACTAAAGCTATATAAATAAAGAAAAAACTGTCATCCTCCACTATTTTTACACTCCCAGAAGAAACAGAGTTTCCTTCCAGTCCCTAAACTGCTTTCAAGACGACCATGCTAAAATTACAAGACAGAACTGGCCTTCACGACCAGTGATTTTTTTTTCCATTTTGTCCAGCTACCAGGACCCATTCTGTAGCTTGGCATGAAAATGGCTCCCTTCCCCTTAAGGGCAATGCGGAGGAAAAGGTGGCCACCATCACTCTTCCTCCTCAAGGAGGGACATGACCCAACTCGGCATCCCTCTCTCTCTCTCTCTCATTGTGTGTGTGACGATCAACTTTGCTGAAAAGTGCACTTTGCGCCAAAGCATTCCAGGAGTTAAAAGCACAGGCCAACAAGCGGGAGTGGAGACGGAACGCTTTCTCCCGGTAAGAAGGCGACGGAATGGCTCGCGCCTCTCCGTGGGGAGCTTAACCCACAAGTCCCGGGAAGGCCAACGCTCTTTAGGCTCCGAATCAGCAGCGGCCACCGCTCTGGATCGTAGAGGAAGACCCTTCGAGGGGCTCAAGCCTCCTCCGCGTCTCTCTCTCTCTCTCTCGAGCCAAGGTATCCGTTCCCTCCGTGCCAAGATCGGTCTCCCGCGCCCTCGAGGGCACCCGCGGGGAGGGCGAACGTGGCCCCGGGGCGCGGGGCATGAACTCCCTGCGGGATCGCCCGCCTCTGACCCACTGGGGCTTCCTGCTCCCGTGGGTCCGCCTCCCAGGCCGGCGCAGGAGAGCGGCGCGGAGAGCCACCGCCCCCGCCCGCCCGCCCGCCGGCGCGTTCCTGCTCCGTCTCAATCAGGAAGCCCCCCGCCCCGTCGCCCTCCCTGCCTCCCTCCCTCCCTTCCCGGGGCCGAGAACCACGCGCGTCCGGATCCCACCGTCCCGCTTCAGGCGGCGGGGCTCCCCTGGAAGCCCCGAAAGAGCCTCCCCGAGGGGGTGGGGGGGTGGTGGCGGCGGCGTGGGGCGAGCCAGCGACGGCGACCCGGCCACGGCCAGCGCGGGAAGGCGCCGAGGCGGCGCGGTGCCTCCTCCTCCTCCTCCTCCTCCTCCTCCTCCCGCAGGCGCCTAGCCGGCAGCGCCCGCCGCGTCCCTCCCGCCTGCCCGCCCCCCCCTCGGCGGCGCTCACCCCTTTGCCCATGGCGCCGGCGGCCCTCCTTGGCGGCGCTCCGCGGAATCCGGGGAAGAGCGGCGGCCGCGGGAAGGACGAAGAGCGACTGCCACGTGTGCGCGGGACGCGGGCTCGCTCGCTCGCTCGCTCGACGGGCGGCCGCCTCCTCCTCCGCCGGGCTCGTCTCAGCCGGAACGGAGCTGCCTTTTGCAAGTGGCCGCCTGGCTACCCCTTCCAGCCGCATAAAGCCAGCGGGCGGGCCAAGCCTCGTCCGCCCCACCCTCCGCGGCGCTGGCTCCGCCCGCCGAGCCTTGAGAGAGGGAGGGAAGGAGGGAAGGAGGGAAGGAGGGGGGCAGGCCAAGAGGCGCCCTCCGCCCGCCCAGGGGCGCGCCGTGCCGGGCCAAGCCCGCGAGACGAGAGCCTTCCCGAGCGCGCCGCCGCCGCCGCCGCCGCCGCCTCCTGGCGTGCCCGGGGCCGGCTGGACGGGCGGGGCGAGCGCGCGCGCCCTTCTCGGGAAGCCGGGGCCAAAAAGGGTTGGCGTGCGTGCGGAATCAACACGTGTGTACAGTATTCCGCTCCTAGCCATTCTGCTGGCTTTGCCTTGTTTGTGTCAGAAGAAGACCCTCTCTTTTGCAGACTGGTGGGAATGTGAGGCATCGTTCCGAATATTTAACGGGTCCGGCCCGGGGTGTATGGATATTCCAGCTCGGTTGTTAGAGCTTCCCCTTTCGAAATTCCAGAAGCAAGCAACTGTATAAAAATGGAAAGGTTCCCCAGACACATGTGTACTAGTCGTGTCCGACTCTAGGGGCGGTGGTCATCTCCGGATTCAAGCCGAAGAGCCAGTGTTGTGCAAGTCCATGGCGACATGGCCGGCATGGCTGCAAGGAAACACTGTTTTACCTCCCCTCTTTTGATGGAGGTACCTGTTTATCTACTTGCATTTACATGCTTTCAAACGGAAGAAAGTAAAAGGCGGAACTTGACGGAACTCCCTGATTTCATATGATTTTTACATGGGATCTTTCCCAAATCACCATCAAATCACAAATCCCATTCATGGCCAACTATTGCACAAGAATAATCACGTATCCTCCAGCGCATGGCTCGGCAGTGGCGCAAAAACATGGTTCCATCGCACGGAACAATCTGATTTCATATGATTTTTACATTGGATCATGATGAATCCACTATCACATACAGAACCCATTTCAGCCTACAGATTGCACAACAAAAATCATGGGTCCATCAGCGCATAGCTCCACAGTGGCGCAAAAACATGGTTCCAAGGCACGGAACCACACGGAACTACCTGATTTTTACCCACGGTCAACTCCAAACCAGTATCGCATCCTAGGCCCCATCCATACACACAGACTGCACACCCGAAATCAGGGATCCGTCAGCGCATGGCTCTGCAGTGGCGCAAAAATATGGTTCCAAGGCACGGAACCACACGGATCTCCCTGATTTTTACCCAGGATCAACTCCAAAACACTATCACATCCTAGGCCCCATCCATACACACAGACTGCACACCCGAAATCAGGGGTCCGTCGGCGCATGGCTCCACAGCGGCGCAAAAACGGGTCTGGGTAAAAGGCGGAACTTGACGGAACTCCCTGATTTTTACCTAGGATCAACTCCAAAACACTATCACATCCTAGGCCCCATCCATACACAAAGACTGCACACCCGAAATCAGGGACCCGTCAGCGCATGGCCCTGCAGTGGCGCAAAAATATGGTTCCAAGGCACAGAACCACACGGAACTACCTGATTTTTACCCGGGATCAACTCCAAACCACTATCACATCCTAGGCCCCATCCATACACAAAGACTGCCCACCCGAAATCAGGCGTCCGTCAGCACATGGCCCTGCAGTGGCGCAAAAACATGGTTCCAAGGCACGGAACCACAAGGAACTCCCTGATTTTGCCCAGGATCAACTCCAAAACACTATCACATCCTAGGCCCCATCCATACACACAGACTGCACACCCGAAATCAGGCGTCCGTCAGCGCATGGCTCTGCAGTGGCGCAAAAATATGGTTCCAAGGCACGGAACCACACAGAACTACCTGATTTTTACCCAGGATCAACTACAAAACTATCACGTCCTAGGCCCCATCCATACACACAGACTGCACATCCAAAATCAGGGGTCCATCAGCGCATGGCTCCGCAGTGGCGCATAAACATGGTTCCAAGGCACGGAACCACACGGAACTACCTGATTTTTACCCGGGATCAACTCCAAACCACTATCACATCCTAGGCCCCATCCATACACAAAGACTGCCCACCCAAAATCAGGCGTCCGTCAGCGCATGGCCCTGCAGTGGCGCAAAAACATGGTTCCAAGGCACGGAACCACACGGAACTCCCTGATTTTTACCCAGGATCAACTCCAAAACACTATCACATCCTAGGCCCCATCCATACACACAGACTGCACACCCGAAATCAGGCGTCCGTCAGCGCATGGCTCCATACACACATCACTGCACACCCGAAATCAGGCGTCCGTCAGCGCATGGCTCCACAGCGGCGCAAAAACGGGTCTGGGTAAAAGGCGGAACTTGACGGAACTCCCTGATTTTTACCCAGGATCAACTCCAAAACACTATCACATCCTAGGCCCCATCCATACACACAGACTGCACATCCGAAATCAGGCGTCCGTCAGCGCATGGCTCTGCAGTGGTGCAAAAACATGGTTCCAAGGTACGGAACCACACAGAACTACCTGATTTTTACCCAGGATCAACTACAAAACTATCACGTCCTAGGCCCCATCCATACACACAGACTGCACATCCAAAATCAGGGGTCCATCAGCGCATGGCTCCGCAGTGGCGCATAAACATGGTTCCAAGGCACGGAACCACACGGAAATGCAGGTTACTTACCTGTAAGTTAAGTTCTTCGAGTGGACCTCTGTAAATACACACAATGGGTCTTCGCGCCTGCGCGCTTGAGTTCCCATTTGTTCCAAGCTTAAGGCTTACAAGCTCCTCCCCTCCGTGCGCATGGTCACCCATCTCCCGCCTTGCTGACTCAGTTCCCCCCTGGTCCGCCGCTGACCCTTTGAGAGTACAACGAGCCATGACGGAGAGAAGTGAAGCGGGTAGGTTGTGTGTATTCACAGAGGTCCACTCGAAGAACTTAACTTACAGGTAAGTAACCTGCATTTCTTCTTCGTGGACTCTGTGAATCCACACATAGCGTGACTGGCAAGCTGACTTACCGGTGGAGGATAGTCATGGTAGCACAGTTGTCAAAACTGCTTTGCCAAATGCGGCTGATCTCTGCGTCCTGACATCTAGCTTGTAGTGCCTCAGGAACGTAGATGGTCGAGACCAGGTAGCCGCTTTGCATATGTCTTCCAGGGGCACTCCTTTTAGGAAAGCCATGGAGGAGGCTACTACTCTTGTAGAGCGTGCCTGAGGCATGACAGGTAGGGAGACATGCGCAGTGGTATAAGCCATTTTGATAGTTGTAACAATCCATCTGGAGATGGATTGAGGGGATACCTGATGACCTCGAGATGGTGCCGAGGTCCTGATAAAGAGCTTGTGTGTCTTTCTAACGGAAGCTGTTCTGGAAGTATAAAAGAGGAGAGCTCTTTTGACGTCGAGGGAGTGAAGCTTTCTCTCGAGGTGAGTACTTGGGTTTGGGAAGAAGGTCGGTAGAATAAGTGACTGAGACACGTGGAAGGATGACACTATCTTCGGTAAGAAAGAGATGTCCGGCCGAAGTTCCACTCTGTCATGATGGAATTTGAGGAACTGTGGGTCCGCGCTGAGCGCAGCGAGTTCTGAAGCTCATCTGGCTGATGTGATTGCCACTAGAAAAGCTGTTTTTAAGGTAAGTAAGTACAGAGACGTGGTCGCCATAGGTTCAGGTAGTTAGACAGTTCAGTACCAGGAAGAGAGACCATTGTGGTGTCAGGGCTCTATGTTGTGGACTTAGGCTAGCGATGCCTCGTAGGAACCTCTTAAGTTTAGGATGAATAAACAAGGCTGCCGCCTCCGAATCAGGTGGTTGATGTGCACTATGGCTGCAGTGTAGACTCTTAAGGTAGATAAGGATAGTCCTCTGTTGAAGAGCAAGAGGAGGAATTCTAGGAGGACCTGAATGTTAGTTGGACTCGAGGGTTGAGAGTTGGCTCAAGTGAAATGTAGGAAGGACGCGCACTTATGTGCATATAGTGTATTTGTAGACTTCTTCCTGGAGCTTGTGTGTGCATCTGTAATTGTTAGCAGATGTACCATGCCGTCAGGTGGAGAGTCAGGACGTCTGGGTGTCTGACTTGGCCCTGGTGTTGTGTCAGGAGATCAGGCATTGATGTCAGCCTGATAGAGTCGATCGCCATTGTTTGTAAGACTTGAAACCATGGCTGTCTTGGCCACCACGGGGCCAGCAGTATGACATGGGCTCAGTGGTGCCTGATCTTCATCAGCATTCTCTGGATGAGTGGTATTGGTGGGAATGCGTAGAGAAGACCCGGGGGCCAGCTGGTGGCAAAGGCATCTCCCTGTGAGTGTTTGCCTATTCCTGCTCTGGAGCAGTACAAGCTGCATTTGGTGTTGGCTTGAGATGCAAATAGATCCATGGTTGGGGTGGCCCACCTGGTGCAGAGGATCTGAAACGCTGTCTCTGAGAGGCTCCACTCGTGGTTGTCGTGGGTGAGGCGGCTCAGTTCATCTGCCGCCACATTGTTGCATGACGCAATATGTATGGCTATTGGGTGAATGCCCTTGGCTATGCACCATCTCCAAAGTTTGAGGGTGAGGTGCAGTAGAGATTGAGTGAGTTCCTCCTTGCTTGTTCAAGTAATAAAGTGCTGTAGTATTGTCTGTTATTACTTGGACCGTCTTGTGTGCAAGGAGGAGTTCGAATGCCTTGAGGGCTTTGAAAATGGCAAGGAGTTCTAGGTAGTTGATATGATGGGCTTGCTCCTTGAGTGTCCACCTGTGATGGATCGAGAGGTGGTTGTAGGTGGCACCCCATCCCGTCGTACTGGCATCTGTGGTTACCTGGATGGACGGGTAACGCTGTTTGAAGGGCCTTCCCGTTCTTAGATCGCGGGAGGACTTCCACCACCTTAGGCTGGTGAGGAGGGCGGAGGTGACTCTGAGCCGTTTGGAGGGGTTGTCGCGGTGAGGTCAAAACTGGGCTAGAAGCCATGAGGTCTCATGCGGAGTCTGGCGTGTGGGATGATAGCTGTAGTTGAGGCCATCAGGCCTAGTAAGCGTTGGGCCTGATGTGCAGATACCTTTGTGGAGTCTAGAAAGGGGCCTAGGATGTGATGCTGGTTTGGAGCTGCTCCTGGGTAAAAATCAGGTAGTTCCGTGTAGTTCCGTGCCTTCGACCCATGTTTTTGTGCCACTGGGTAGCCATGCGCCGACGGACCCCTGATTTCGGGTGTGCAGTCTGTGTGTATGGATGGGGCCTAGGATGTGATAGTGTTTTGGAGTTGATCCTGGGTAAAAATCAGGGAGATCCGTGTGGTTCCGTGCCTTGGAACCATATTTTTGTGCCACTGCAGAGCCATGCGCTGACGGACTCCTGATTTCGGGTGTGCAGTCTGTGTGTATGGATGGGGCCTAGGATGTGATAGTGTTTTGGAGTTGATCCTGGGTAAAAATCAGGGAGTTCCGTGTGGTTCCGTGCCTTGGAACCATGTTTTTGCGCCACTGCAGGGCCATGCACCGACGGACGCCTGCTTTCGGGTGTGCAGTCTTTGTGTATGGATGGGGCCTAGGATGTGATAGTGTTTTGGAGTTGATCCTGGGTAAAAATCAGGTAATTCCATGTGGTTCCGTGCCTTGGAACCATGTTTTTGCGCCACTGCAGAGCCATGCGCTGACGGACGCCTGATTTCGGATGTGCAGTCTGTGTGTATGGATGGGGCCTAGGATGTGATAGTGGTTTGGAGTTGATCCTGGGTAAAAATCAGGGAGTTCCGTCAAGTTCCGCCTTTTACCGAGACCCGTTTTTGCGCCGCTGTGGAGCCATGCGCTGACGGACCCCTGATTTCGGGTGTGCAGTCTGTGTGTATGGATGGGGCCTAGGATGTGATTGTGTTTTGGAGTTGATCCTGGGTAAAAAACAGGTAGTTCCCTGTGGTTCCGTGCCTTGGAAGCATATTTTTGCGCCACTGCAGAGCCATGCACTGATGGACGCCTGATTTCGGATGTGCAGTCTGTGTGTATGGATGGGGCCTAGGATGTGATAGTGGTTTGGAGTTGATCCTGGGTAAAAATCAGGGAGTTCCGTCAAGTTCCGCCTTTTACCCAGACCCGTTTTTGCGCTGCTGTGGAGCCATGCGCTGACGGACCCCTGATTTCGGGTGTGCAGTCTGTGTGTATGGATGGGGCCTAGGATGTGATAGTGTTTTGGAGTTGATCCTGGGTAAAAATCAGGTAGTTCCATGTGGTTCCGTGCCTTGGAACCATATTTTTGCGCCACTGCAGAGCCATGCGCTGACAGACGCCTGATTTCGGGTGTGCAGTCTGTGTGTATGGATGGGGCCTAGGATGTGATAGTGTTTTGGAGTTGATCCTGGGTAAAAATCAGGGAGTTCCATGTGGTTCTGTGCCTTGGAACCATGTTTTTGCGCCACTGCAGAGCCATGCGCTGACAGACGCCTGATTTCAGATGTGCAGTCTGTGTGTATGGATGGGGCCTAGGATGTGATAGTGTTTTGGAGTTGATCCTGGGTAAAAATCAGGTAGTTCCGTGTGGTTCCGTGCCTTGGAACCATATTTTTGTGCCACTGCAGAGCCATGCGCTGACGGACGCCTGATTTCGGGTGTGCAGTCTGTGTGTATGGATGGGGCCTAGAATGTGATAGTGTTTTGGAGTTGATCCTGGGTAAAAATCAGGGAGTTCCGTGTGGTTCCGTGCCTTGGAACCATGTTTTTGCGCCACTGCAGGGCCATGAACTGACGGACACCTGATTTCGGGTGTGCAGTCTGTGTGTATGGATGGGGCCTAGGATGTGATAGTGTTTTGGAGTTGATCCTGGGTAAAAATCAGGGAGTTCCGTGTGGTTCCGTGCCTTGGAACCATGTTTTTGCGCCACTGCAGGGCCATGCGCTGACGGATCCCAGCTTTCGGGTGTGCAGTCTGTGTGTATGGATGGGGCCTAGGATGTGATAGTGTTTTGGAGTTGATCCTGGGTAAAAATCACATAGTTACGTGTGGTTCCGTGCCTTGGAACCATATATTTGTGCCACTGCAGAGCCATGCGCTAACGGACGCCTGATTTCGGGTGTGCAGTCTTTGTGTATGGATGGGGCCTAGGATATGATAGTGTTTTGGAGTTGATCCTGGGTAAAAATCATGTAGTTCCGTGTGGTTCCGTGCCTTGGAACCATATTTTTGCGCCACTGCAGAGCCATGCGCTGACGGACGCCTTATTTCGGGTGTGCAATCTTTGTGTATGGATGGGGCCTAGGACGTGATAGTGTTTTGTAGTTGATCCTGAGTAAAAATCAGGTAGTTCCGTGTGGTTCCGTGCCTTGGAACCATGTTTTTGCGCCGCTGCAGAGCCATGCGCGGACGGACGCCTGATTTCGGATGTGCAGTCTGTGTGTATGGATGGGGCCTAGGATGTGATAGTGTTTTGGAGTTGATGCTGGGTAAAAATCAGGGAGTTCCGTGTGGTTCCGTGCCTTGGAACCATGTTTTTGCGCCTCTGCGAAGCCATGCGCTGACGGACGCCTGATTTTTGTTGTGCACTCTGTGGATTGAAATGGGCTCTATATATGATAGTGGATTTATCATGATCCAATGTAAAAATCATATGAAATCAGATGGTTCCGTGCGATGGAACCATGTTTTTGCGCCACTGCCAAGCCATGCACTGGAGGAAACGTGATTATTCTTGTGTAATAGTTGACCATGAATGGGATGTGTGATTTAATGGTGATTTGGGAAGGATCCCATGTAAAAATCATATGAAATCAGGGAGTTCCGTCAAGTTCCGCCTTTTACCCAGACCCCTTTCAAACTGCTAGGTTGGCAGGAGCTGGGGTTAACAGCGGGAGCTCGCTCCACTGCATGGCACTCAGGATTCCAACTGCGGAGCTGCCGACTTTGCAGCCGACAATTTTCAGACCCTTAGTCCGCTGAGCCACCACACCCCTGTATGGCCACTACCATATCAGGGGGAAAAACTTTCCTATCCAGCAGGACTCAAAAGCTGGGCCCCTTTATAAAATGTTAATGATCGATAAAGATATACCCCCTCATTTCTGAACTTTGGGGGATTTCTGCAAGGAACATTGCACCCCTACCCCAGTTTTAGAAATAACAATCTATGTGAAAAGTTATGCCTCAAGTAGACTTTCTTAAGGGAAAATGAGAAGTCCAAGCCTAGTGCTGCAGGCAGATTTAATCTTGTATGTGAAAGGGGGAAAGGTTTGTTCTAGTGTTCCATGTGGAAGGGTGAGGGAGTGCTGTATGTGAGGGAGGGGAGGGAACTGGTATGACAAACTTCAAACCCCCCCCCCAAATAATTCTTGGCCCTGTTATCTGTATAATTGCATAGCTGCTTTCTGTCCAGTTAGTCCTTCAATTAGTCCATGGGCCTCCGTCATGTTCTACTTAGTGGGGATTTTGTGAAAGCACTGTGGATATAATCATAAAATGCCCACTCTGCTGGGTAACAGTGTAACCAATCACAAAACATTCCACAGAAAGGCAACCCGATACAGTATTTAGGATCAGATCCACAAACTTTCCCATACACTTCCATCACACAAAATCCACTTGTTTTCATATTCACGTTCACTTTCATCTATACTTTCACATTCACTTCCACAACAATCATATCCTGCAGAGCCAACCCACTCACAGATCCCATTCCAAATTTCTCCCCCACTACAATATTTGGGTCCCTACAGGCCTCCCTGTTGCTTTCTGCAGTCTTCCCTCCTGCCCTCCCTGGATTCTCCCCTCCCCCATGTCTGCCTTTGGCCATGGACTGTCTCTTCACCATTGCTGCAGTCCACATCTTCCTTCTGACTTTCCTTTGGACCTGTGGGGGAGAGTCAGGCTCCTGAAAGGGAAGATTGAAAGTGACTTCCGACTTTTACTTCCTAAGTGGAATAAGACGGTTGATATCTGGAAGGGAGTCCCTCTGCCCACCCACATTTTAAAATGAGCTTTGAAAATTCAAGACTGTCCACTGGACACTTGGCAGACACAGCAAAAAGTATCTGCAGGCACCTTGGAGACCTCCAAGTTCCACTACTCTTAACTTGGCTGTGATTTTAGTTGCATGTGGTTTGAGTTAACCTCCTTGAGTGTTCTGCTCTGTATTGGTTTTAAGTTCTTGACCTTGGATTTCCTTGATACATGGTTTTCACGGCAACAATGGACTGAATTCCAACACTGTATTAAAGAACTTTGCCTCATAGTTTGCCTGCCTTCCCCGAAATAATACTGAGATAACAAGAGTTTATATAATTATTATCCCTGTACTGCTGAACAGACCATAAAGATAATAAAATGTTACAGAGATAATGGTTGAAGTTTTGTTGCTTTTGCACAGTAAGATGCCCTAGAGCCGGCCAACTGAATTAGTGAGGATTTGGAGAGTCCACTCTTCTGTAGGTTTCATTGACTCTAGAGGGCCAATTTTAAATTATAAATTACTATGACAAACTAGATGCATTTTAATTAACAGAACTTATGGGGATATCAACTTACTAAATTCCCATTCTTCAAGGGGCCTACTCTTGTGAAAATGTTTACATCAAACAGTGGGACTATAGCCAGAATTTGAGGTCATTACAGAGCTAAAATGAAGTTTTGCTGGCCCCTCAGCTGCCCAGTCTCATTACTTGGAAATGGGTTGTCTAATTTAATTGATTTTGTTCTCTCTCATACACATGACACACAAAGAAATTCGAGGAGCAAACCTTTTAGACTGCAAGAGGCTTTGTCCAAGTTTTGTATTTTGTACGCACAAAGTATTAAAGTGATTAAGGGGGTTATGAGTACTATAGCTTTGGAGATGTGCCTTGTGCTCCATCTGAGAGGCTTGAACAGTACTGAATACCTGTTAGAGGGTACCTCAGGGCACTAAAATAAAATAAAAATAAATAAACTTACCAGTTTATCAAAACACATGTTAAAAAGGCCATTGGCTCCTAAAAGCATGCAGGGTATAGTATTTTTCCATGTATAAGACTTCCCCCCCTAAAATTGTTAAGCTAAAAATTGGGGATCGTCTTATACACGGAGGTAAGCTGAGGAGAGAACTGTACAGTTGCAAACCAGTAATTTTAGGCTGGGAAAGTGGGGGTTGTCTTATACATGGGGGCATCTTAGACGGGGGAATTCCGGCACTATGTAATGCAATGCAACCCTGGAACCTGGCCGAACTCATCTTCATGCATACATTTGAACATGATATTTTGGTTACCTTAGCAAGACTCAGTACAATGCAAATCAATAAATTAGTGATTTTTTGAATAAACTTTTGCAATTCATTTTTAAATCCATGTTCATCTCTAATTGCAATGCCTTTGACTGTAATCCAAACAGCGGAGCTCTCTGGCTTAGTGGGAAGAGGTGCAGATGTCCCTTAACAAATAAAATAACAAGCTTCATTTTGTCCAAGCAGTATGCTTTAACTTGGTAAAATCCTGGATCGTCAATGTACAGGTATTACGTACAGGTATGTACATAAATGTTCAGGTATTAGTTATGCACTGATACTATCAGTGCCCAATCAGTAATTCATAAATTATCAAAACTATCAATACTATCAATAATTTATCAGTACTACTAGAATGGTGCTGTATAGTTTCCTCAACAATTCTTTTGAAGCTGATTTTGAAGAGAGAACTTTGTATTCAGTAGCATTTCTGTGGTTTCTTTGTACAGTAAGAGTGTATAGCAAACTGAGGAAAGGTCTAAGGGAATATATTTTAATCTACAAAAGTTCAGTTTGAAATCTGTCAGTTTTTAGGTCTCTTTTCTTTGTGACATGTACTGAAACAGATCGCTATGGTTGCCGGCCGCACTTAAAATTTCTAGCAAGAGAATTACATGAACAATCCATTACTGTGCTAAAGGATTTAGAGCAGAAGGACACTGACTATGATCACTGTTTGATCACTGTTTGGACCACGAGGAGACTTGCCTTTGTATACTTAAAGATCCTTCAACAATCAGTTGAAAAGCACCACATAGTCGTGCCACAAATTATTGCAGTTAACGTTTCAGTGAGGTAAGCCCTGCTTGTCTGTGGTCACATAAATAACAAAGCATCTCATATCACCTCAGAGACTCTTGTGGACATATTAAAATCCACATTTGTTTCAAAGTAATCCTCAGGAAAATGGGGGACTGGGCTGTGGAGTCAGTAATCAGGAGTAGGTTTAGGGGGCGTGGTCGGGGTGGCACCGCATCCAAAAAGGAGGAGCGTGCGGACTGAAACGATCGATTCGCACAGAAATGAGGGCTTGCCGCGAAGCGAGCGGTTCGTGAAGTAATGGCCCTAGGAGAATTGGCAGTGTGGCCTTGGCTAAGCTGCACAGGCCTTACACTGTACAAAAGTAATGGTAGAGGGCTTTTGAGCACGCCATTTATAGAAATCTGTGGAAAGGGTCACTGGATTCATCTTTATGGATACATCATCATCAACAACATCATTGTTATTATTGTTATGTTTTTTAAAAAGAAATTTTCCTCATCTAGTCTTTCAGTATTTGAGGATGGCTCTCTTGACTAAGTGACCAGTTCCTGTAACCAGTACTGTACTGGATGTCTTACAAAAAACTACCAGCCCTCTAAGCCCTTCCATGGAATTTAGCCATTCCTATGCAGTTCCTTTGTCTTCTTTACAGGAACAAAATGGCTGATGGAACTTTCGTTGCCCACCTGTGAGAAGCCAAAAACTCCATTAAGCCTTTTGATTTCCTAGAAAATTCTGGGGGATGAAGTCCAATAAATCCAAAACTCCCATGCCTAGACAGAAGCTCAGAATCATCACTTCTGGTTTTTCATAACAGTCTGTAACATAGCTGAACTTTACTCACTGATACACTGTATCATTAAATGTAATTAGGCTACAATTAAATTCATCTAGTATGGTAAAGCCAACATTCACTAAGCTACATAAGTACATTTACTTAGAAGTATGCATAGAAATAACATGTCCTACATTAAAGTAACAGTAGACCTTTGTCTTTTACATTTTTAAACCTTTTGTTAAACAATGTCTTGTTCTGTATTCTTGAAGGCTTTCATGGCCAGGATCCAATAGTTGTGAGTTTTTCAGGATTTTTGGCCATATTCTGGAAGTTTTTCTTCCTGACATTTTACCAGACTCTGTGGCTGGCATCTCCAGAGGGCAAGGAGCTCTGGGAACTAGGAGTTCTCTCTGTGCTCTGGGTTGTCTTGTTCTCCTTGTGAGTTAATTGTACATTGCCTGGGGTACTCTAATATGCAGAAATGCAATGTATTAAAACAATGCTTTAATAAGTACATACATAAACACTGCCCATGGTTGGGAAGTACATTTATTCAGAGCAATTAAAATGTCACAAAATTTTTGACATTTTGAGTTCTTCAAAATTGGTACTCTTCGAGAAGCAGGAATAAATAAACACATGGAAGAAAAAAATGGGTGTAATGCAATCTACGTTGTCTTGAGCTGAGCTGCAGATATTTGAAAATGTCTTAAGACCACAGGAAATCAGATGCAAGATTTTCCCATGTGACCAGATGGTTCTAGGAGGCAATTGATACAGAGAGACACAATACTGTACTTCTTGAAACCTGCAAGTGTGATATAGTCATAATTAGTATCCATGGAGAGACCTTTCCTCAATTAATTTATCTAGCCCCCCCCCTTTAAAACTTGACTGAAATCCATCTTGATACCATATATTTTAAAAGTTAAATATGCAGTTTATGCAGAACCTTATTTTGTCTTTTCTGATGCTTCTGTCAGCTAGGGATCATAAAGCCCTATAACTGCACTGATTTCAGGGAGAGCTCTGTATTCATTATTAAATTGTTGGCTGCTGACTGAGTACAGTAGTCTCATTTATGAACTCTAGAAATTCCGAAATGTTTTCAGGAGATGAAGGGGTATGTAAAATTTTTGAACAGTATTGCCCAAATGCTGAAACGTCAGATCAGAATGCAAGAAGCTAAATAAAGATCAGAATCATAAAGAATCTAGAAATAGGCTATTAGTGTGAAGTCAAATGAAAAAAATCTTTGTTTTAAGGTCTCTTTTGTTTCCCCAAATTTGCAGTTATACAATTTAAATTATATAAGCTATTTGTTTGCATATGAGTTTTTATAGAGGTATGATTTGATTTTTTTCCTGAGTTCTTAATTCTCTTGTCATTTACTTTATTAGAAATATACATGTAATTGTATTATGCCAGAATTTACAAAAGAGAAGACTTTTATTTAAGGGCAACCAGAGCTTGTGGGTAACTTTTAGGAATAATGGCCTTATTTTTGACAAAATGCTTCCATCCTTCTTCCAATTTCTCTTCTCCTGAAGACAGCATCAGTATGATTATTCTGACTTGGGATACACCATATTGTAGCATCCTCTGAACATCAATGTGTTGCATCAACAGTGTAATGGAAATGCAAACTGCAGTTCACACACCACATAACTGCCACATGACTTGAAGTTGATTTAAATGTCCACTAACACATATTCTGAGCTTTAGTGAAAACGAGCCCTAAGACAGTGATGATGTCAAGACTTCCCTCCAGATCTGAGGGCTTCCTTGTTTCACGGGACAGGTCAGTTCACATGTTTCACCTCTATGGCTAATCAGAGGTATGACTGGGTTATGATTTAAAGTGAAAAACTGCAGGCACATGAGAGTTTGCCCCTCTCCCCAGATCACTTCTCACCTACTTTTAAGAGAGGGAGAAGAGTATTGGAAGATCTTCCTTATATAGTTTAGCCCTTTGTTCCATCAATCACTGCTCCTCTCTCACTTGCTTTCTCTGCTGAAGGAAACCAGCCACTTGACATTTTCAGGTGATTAATATCATCATCCAGCATGTGGGAGAAGCATCCAAGACACACATTTCCTCCAGATTTTCTCAAACTTTCCTGTCATCCTAGGGAGCAACTATGTTGGCTATTTACAGTCAGATTGGGTATTGAGGAATTCAAATAAAAACCCAGTGACTAAGGAATCTGAAGCTCAGTGCAAGAAGAAAAGAGAGGTGGAAATTGCCAATGATCAACAATTAGCAGCATCTTTTTTTTTTTTTATTAAAGAGTTTTATTGATTTTAGGGGGAAGAGGGAGGGGGAAAAAGGGAAAAGGGGGAAAGGGGTACAGTATAAGAAGTTACATTGAATACATCAAGCCAAAAGATAATGGTCATACATAACAGGATATCATAAAGTATTATCAAAGTGTTAGCAGGTTAACTACTTCTTGCCATCTTCTTCTGGAGATCTCTTCATATTCTCCCTTCAGGAATCCAGAAAGCCTGTCGATTTTGATACATTCTCTTATTTTATCATGAAGATTTCTCTCAGTAGGCACTTCAGGTTGTTTCCAAAATTTTGCATATAGTATCCTTGCCACAACTATTACATGATGGAGTACATATTTTTGATCAAAGGAAATATTTATGTCTATTATATTTAATAGGAAAAGTTCTGGTCAAAGCTCTAACTTAATCTTCAAAGATCTCTCTATAAATAGTTTTACCATTCTCCAATATGTGTTTACCTCTTTACATGTCCACCACATGTGGTAGAAAGTGCCGCTATCATGTTTACATTTCCAACATCTAGGTGAACAATTGTACATCTTAGATAAGTGGTGAGGTGAAAAATGCCATCTATAAAACATCTTGTAACAGTTTTCCTTAAAGGCTATCGACTTAAAAAGTTTTACTGTGTTCCACAAGGAGTCCCATTTACTTAAGTGAATAGGGTAGCCAAAGTTTTCTGCCCATCTTATCATAGTATCTTTTACCAGTGTATCAATTAATTTCTCATTTAACAAAATACTATAGAATTTACTAAGAAGCTTTGTATCACCAGAGGATAATATTTTGTCAAGTGAAGTATCATTAGTCATAAAACCACCCTCTTTAATGAGATTTTTGAAATGTGAATATATTTGTTGGTAATTCCACCAATCTATTTTCCAACCTTCAGATACTAATTGAGTAAGTGGCTTCAAGGAGCGATTAGCATTCAAAAGTTGTCTATAAGTTAAAGATTTAAGGGTTGCACTTGTATGGGAACCAGTTATCGCTCCTAATGGAGAAAGCCACATTGGAGTTTTGACATAAAACAGATTTTTTAATGGATAACCATATTTTAATCAACGCATTCCTTATCCAATGTTTTTAAAGACAGTAGGTATGTTACCCTTAAGCCATAAGTAATGGTGCCAACCCTTGTCCAAATCGTGACCTTCAAGCTGTAGTATTCTGTTATTTGTCATTAAAATCCAGTCTTTGACCCAAGTCATAGCTGCTGCTTTATAATACAATATTAAGTTGGGTAGGGCGAAACCACCAACTTTAGTTCTATCTTGTAAGTAGACATTTGTAATCCTTGCTTTCTTCTTTTGCCATATAAACACCTGTATACTTTTTTCCAAATCAGAAATAATCTTTAAATTAGGTAATATAGGTAAGCATTGAAATAGAAAAAGCAATTTGGGTAGGACAGTCATTTTAATCCCAGCAATTCTACCCATTAGTGAAAGCTGAAGTCTTGACCAGATTTCCAAATCTGCTTTAATTGCTTTTATCACACTGACATAGTTATCTTCGAAAAGTGTGTTACACCGATTGGATATAGTGATGCCTAAGTATTTTGCCTTGTTTACATGTTGAAAGCCCAACAAATTAACCAACTCCACAATCATAGATGGGGTCATACTTTTGGTTAACATCAATGTTTTTTCTCTGTTAACCTTTAATCCTGAGATTTTAGAGTAGGCATCTAAAATCTTTAACAGCTCTGGAAGAGAAAGCTGTGGATCTTCCAAAATAACCAGCAGATCATCTGCAAAGGCTTGCACCTTATAGACTTCGCCTCTAATACACAGACCCTGAATTCCTTCAGTATTTCTTATTACATGGAGTAGTATTTCTAAGGATAAAATAAACAGCATGAGGGAGAGCGGGCACCCTTGCCTAGTGCCTTTATGTATCATAACTGTATCTGTAAGATAGCCATTTACTATTCTAGCATTTTGTGTGGAATCGATTTGTTCTACAGCTCTTAACATTCCATGGTCACACTGTAGGTAGTCTAGGAGAGCTGTTAGTAATGACCAAGAGACATTGTCAAAGGCTTTCTCAGCATCAATAAATGTAAGGGCAACTTGCTTCTCGGGGTGGCATTCGTAGTATTCCAACACGTCCAGCAGAATTCTGACGTTGGATTGGAGATGTCTCTTTGGAAGAAAGCCATTTTGGTCATGGCGTATCAGAGAAGATAGGATCTTCCGCCATCGATTTGCCAAAATGGTTGCAAAATTTTGTAATCCACGTTTAGTAAAGCAATCGGCCTGTAGTTTTGGATCTGGTCTCTGGATTTCCCTTCTTTAGGGATCAGAGTTATATGCGATGATCTCCATGAGTCAGGAATATCTTCACCTTCCAAAATAGATGTAAACAATTTTTTCATATTTCCGGAGACCACTTCAGAAAAGATCTTGTAAAATTGAGCTGGCAGCGAATCAGGACCTGGGGCCTGATGTGTTTTTTGGTGGTTTATAGCCTCTGTTATTTCCATCATAGAAGTAGGAACGTTTGTCATGGCTCTCTGTTCTTCGGTGAGTTTTGGAAAGTTGGCTTGTTCTAGATACTGGAATATGGTATCTTTGTTGATGTCTTCTGGCTTGAACAGATTCTGATAATACGCCTCTATAATTTTTTAAATTTGGGACTGATCAGTCTGATTTTTCCCAGTTTTGTCTTTGAGTGTTGGAATAAGTTTTTGAGAATGTGTCTTTTTTATTTTATAAGCTAGCCACCTGCCTGGTTTGTTTGCATTTTCGACAAAATTCAGTTTTGCTATTTTAATCTTGTGGGCTATATCTGCTGTTAGAATCAAATTGAGTTCATGCCTACAGTCAGCTAAATCCTTATTCAACTGCTCGTTCCGTGGATCTAGGGTTAGGTCCTTTTCGAGCTTTTTCATCATATTGAGAATAGACCCAGTTTCCTTCTTTCTCTCTTTATTCTGTTTTGCCATATATTGAATAACAAAGCCTCTAAAGTAGGGCTTTGAGGCGTCCCATACAGTTTTCAGTGGAACATCCTTGGTTAAGTTCATTTCAAAGTATAGGCTCAAGTCTTTGGTTGCCTCTGAAATAAATTCTTGGTCCGTCCACAGAGCAGAATTGATTTTCCAGTGTCTGGGTTTACTAGAAGCTTTCAAGGTCCATAGAATAGCATTGTGATCAGATATTGTTCTTGGGAGAACTTCTATATTCCTTGTGTTTAGTAGTAGATCAGAAGAAGCCCAGCACATGTTGATACGAGAGAAGGAAGCATGTCGCCTTGAATGAAAGGTGAATCCCCCATGTAGTGGATAGGTTCTAGGATTCTAGGATATCAGACAGATCTAAGAAGGCTTTTGGAAGAGTAGAGGTCGAGGACCTATGTTTTTTTCCCTTTGGGGCTTTCCTGTCAATGGTGGGAGAATGTATAGCATTGAAATCCCCCAATATAATTAACTGATGGTTTTCGAATTGCAGAAGTTTCTGGGTCAATTCTTTGAAGAAAACTTGTCTTCTGTGTTTATCATTTGGGGCATATATACCGACAATGATTGTTTTTTTGATTGTACATTTGCTTGAACAATGATCCATCTACCTAGTTGATCTTTTTCCAGCAAGATTGGATGGAGTTCTGATTTAATGTATAATGCAACCCCATTTTGTTTCTTTTCTTTATTGGAGGTCGAGAACAGGTTGCCCAATCTGTTTTGTGTTAGGTATTTCTCATGTCTTTGCAGTACGTGGGTTTCCTGTAAACAGGTAATGGCACACTGCTCCTGTTGGAGAAGGGTATACAATTTTCGCCTCTTGTATGGAGAATTTAATCCATTAATGTTCCATGTTAAGATTTTTTGGGCCATCCTGGTTTATTTCCAGTGGTGTTTCCTCCCTGGTTTAGACCTGAGTTGTCTTTTCAGCCTGGCGCCTCCCACCGCGCCAGTCTCTTGGTCATTCTTGGAGGTCCCTTGTTTGGAGGCCCGGTGGGACTGACTATCGTCTTTTGTGGATCTTCTGGTCACGGTTTGATTGTCACTTTGGTCTTCATCCTCAGAGGTAGATGAAGAGGGCGAGGTTGGGGAGAACCCCAGCTTCTCTGCATTTTTCTCTGCGAAAATTCTTGCTTTCTTGTAAGAGTCGATTTTCTGTATTTTCCCTTCCCACTGGAAGGTCAGGCCCTCTGGGTAAATCCACTTGTATCTTATATCGTGCTTAATCAGAAGTCTAGTAAGAAACAATCTTTCCGTGATTGGCGAACCGCCCAGGGGACATCTTTCAGTATTGTCACTTTAGATTCATTGATTTTCACCTCTTTATTGCAGATAGCTTTCAGAATACGGTCCCTGGTATATCTCCTCACCAATTTAACAATTAACCTTTGGATGACAACAATTAGCAGCATCTTAAGGCAGTTTCTGCTGTTGAAGCTCAATTCAAACCTTGTTTCTGCCCCTGCTGACGTCTGCAAATCTAAATACTGTACAGTAAGTTTGACTGTATTTAGCTCTCAGAGAGGAAGTGAAACAGTGAGGTCAGTTTGGATTCTCCCCCACCATGTCCCCAGCTGTTTTCTTTTATTTCTGGGAGCACTTGATTGCCCTCCCCTCTGCTTTGCTCTTGCAGGGATGGGAGCCTTCTGTTCAGTGTGCAAAGGCACATTAATGGGCTGCTCACCCACCCCACCCCACCCCACCCCACCCCCGGCTATGAAAAGAAGGCTATGATCCCTGCAAAAATCCAAGCATAAATGTGTCTTCAGGACACAGAGTAAACAAGTACTGCCAGAAAGGAAGGGAAACAGCAAGGTAAGTTTGGGTTCTCCTCCACCCCACAACCACCCCTCGGGAAAGGCTTACTTCTGTGTATATTATTCTTAATGTTTAGTGCCATGATTTTAGGGGAAAATAGCATTGTATACACTGAAAAAGATGGTAATTCAGAATTATAGATATTTGCAAATGTTTGTAATATATCTGATTTTGTGATTTTTAAGGGATGTGGAGTTTGATTTCTGGTTCATGTGAAGATGACACAGCAGTAGAGCTACTGCTGAATCTTCATTTCCCCACCACATTTCAATGGATTTTCTTCCCTTAACATTGGCAAGCTAACCAATCCTTGCTCATTAATTAGACTACAGGTCATTTTGTTATAAAATAGGTTTCTTCCATTTTACCATTTATCCTAGTAAGTAATGGCTTCTGACAAAGCAACAATAAATTCTGATCTGATCAGTTCAATTAGGTAAAAGTACTTGGGTCCCTGTGCTGAATCATGGTTTCACTGTGCCAAATACACTTTAATTTGGAATATTAGGATGCTCTATAGATGTTTGAGTACATTCCTAAAGCTGTCATGGTCTCTTCACCATTTTAGTCATTATTCTTTCCCCAGCATTTTTCAGACTTAAGGAAGCTGAGGCACATCATTTCCCCTGAAGTAAATGGGGAAATCGACATTCCCTCTAATTTCCAGCCCTGCCGGGTATGTGTTCTGTCCCCTCACACATCACCTCCACCCCCACACACTGCATGGGGTTCAGTTGCAACTGGAACCAAAGGGGCTGGAAATTATCATTGTGGGTTTGTGGAGGAGGTAGAACACTGTGTGGAGGGAGGGGGTGGAGTCGCACCTGCTCACGTAGCCACACACCTAAAAGGCAACCTTGGTGGAAATGAATTAACTCTTACTTATTGGGGAGGGCAGAAATTATTAGCTCTTAGAGAAGGCTGCCAAGGTGTTTGTAACTCTGGGTATCCCCCAAGCTCTGACCACTGCAGAAGCATAACTAGCTTTAATGTAATGTTGTCTATTAATGCTGTAAGATGTCCCTCAATTCCTTGTTCTCAAATACTGTACTTGAACATGTTTTAATTGTACTGGATTGTATATTATCCCTCATTACTGTAAGCCGCCTTGGGTCCTTTTCCAAGGAGAAAAGCGGGGTAAAAATACTCTAAAATAAAATAAAATAAAAATTACCTCATTTGTTACAATGTATAGTATTCCTGTCAAGAAAACTCCATGGACATGGGGTCACGAAGAGTCGATCACGACTGTAATGACATAACACACACACATATATCACCCCCATGACCTCATTTCCTTTTGCTACCACTGATACTTCCTGTCATTAGAATGTGGAAGGATATTTATGGGGTGCAGCCCCAGTGGGTGTCGACAAAGTCCAATGCCTGCAGGGCTACATTGTCCCTCATGTAATGGGATCATCCACCTGCCACAGTGCCCACCCCACCCATTGTCTTTTTTGGGCAGTAAGCAGGTATAGTGCTAGGATGGAGAAAAGACAGAGAAAAGAGAAGGTTTGTTGGGCTTGGAAAATGTAAGAAAAAGCTGAAAGGCAGCTATGCAGATGCCATCTCCATTGCTGAAATGTGTGCACTGCCTAGTGTTGATGGGTGGTTGGGCAGCAGCTTGTTAAAAAACATGCCAAGAAAATGACTTTTGAAGTTGAAGATGATTCCTATCAACATAAGATGCAACAATGAAGAATTGAACTCAAGTGAGAGAAAAGGGGATTAAAAAGCACTGTGTGAATGTACACAGCATACCCCAAACTTAGTGAAAAATGTACAACATTGCAGCTCTCATGTAGGAGGGGCCGTTTGTTGAAAATAGGCAATGTCACACATACTGAAAAGGAAAAAGGATGATTCACTCTTTCCCTCTTTCATACACGCATTAATACACACACAAACATAACCTAAAGTGTACCTTTTCTGAGTCTAGAGCTGCAGTATTGCTCAATTGGCTGGGTATTTTCCAGACTCAAACCATATTGCTCATTTGGACTATCTTCTCAATTGAATTTCCAGTTTTCATTTTTAAAAAAATTCTAGTCCTTAAAGTAAATCTAGGAGCCCCGTGGCACAGTGGTTAAATGCCTGTACTGCAGTTAAAACTGTGCTCACAACCTCGGGTTCAATCCCAGGTAGCAGGCTCATGGTTGACTGAGCCTTCCATCCTTCCGAGGTCGGTAAAATGAGTACCCAGCTTGCTGGGGGGAGGGCAATGTGTAGCCTGCATATTGTAATTAAAATCTGTAAAACCGCCCAGAGACTACATAAAGTGGTATGGGGCGGCATATAAGCAGAACACTTTAGTTTATGGAACCAGACATTGAAGATGGACTTATTTAAAATATTCTTATCCAAACGTTTCCCTAAAATAAGACCCAGAGGTGTTAATATGATTAAAAACAAAATTTAACACTGAAAACAATGTATTATTCCAATATAAAAAGGAGTGTGCTGGTGCAGGCATGTAGGCCTTGACCCCCATCACTACCACTACTATCCACGGCTTTTCCTGCCCTTTGCAATGCTTATGACTGTCTTTGTTCCAGTCACGACACAACCTGTAGTGGTGGGGGAGGCCCATCTTCAGGGACAAACATTTAGAGGACACACCAGTTATGTATAGAATGGATTCATATTGAAGGGGCAAATTTGAAACAGAATATGGGGAGGTGTTTTTAAGAGGCAAGACACTCTTACAAGATGGCCTTTGAAATGCATATATTTCTGACACAAAGAATGTATTTCCAAGTTTTCAGGGGAAGTAGCAGTGTTAAAATTTGCTGCAGAAAAGGCTACAGAGTCATGTGGCATTTCACAACTTCCAAGTTGCCCTAAATTTTCCTGCACTCCAGGCCACCTCCATGCATGGAGAGTTCCTTCTTCTTCAAACATTTTGTAACATTTTGATGGCCTCCTATGTATGGGAAATAGGTAGAGGCAGGCGGACCCCTTCCACTTCTGAATCCTGCTCAAAAAGCACCAAGAGGAGGAGCTCTTCTCCCTCCTTTATAGTTCTAATGTTCCTCCCAGTTCACCCACCCCCTTTTCTTATCCCTTTTATCAAGATGGTGGCAAATGGGCTGATTCAGGGTAAGGGAAAGGGCAGCACTTCTAAGGTGGCCATGACTGGAAATTCTGAGGCTTTTAAGGTGGGGATTCAGTATATATGGGACTGAAGAATGAAGTTTAATCAGGATATATGGTTAGGCTAACCATAAGACCAACTTAATTAATGTTTAACATCTTAATTAACACCTGAATCCCAACTGTTAATTTCAGTCTGAGTATTCATAAACTTATGAATTTCACTTTATTTGGGGTGGGTGAGTTATCAGCTGATATTTTAATTCTAATTCTACTTTATTTTTTCTCTACCTTTTAAAAGATTGTTCAAATCAAATGAAGTACTCCTTTATTAGTATTTAAATTGGCTCATACAAAGTATTTGATCTGACCTTTATCTATATCTGCTTCTGTCTAGATGCCCTAAGCACATCCGATCTTGCATGAGTTCGGAAGCTAAGCAGGGTCAGCCCTGGTTAGTACTTGGATGGGAGACCAGACCACCAGGGAATACCAGGTGCTGTAGGCGCCTGGAGTAGGAACTGGCAAGCCACTCCAGTATTCCTGCCAAGAAAACTCCACGGACATGGGGTCACAAAGAGTAGGTCACGACTGTAACGATGCAACACACATAATTACAGTTAATAAATCATAGGGCTTATTTCTTTTTCCATATTTATTGTTCTTGACCACTGTAGTATTGTTTGCATTTATGGTTCAATCAAATAATTAACATTATTTAAGCATCTCACTATTGCAGTTTACATATTATAGCACCTTATACGAAGGAGACTTAACCCAGTGAGGAGAAACGGGAATGGGTTAGGGATAGGGTTAAAATCCTCTTTCTTATCTTATACATTCCAATTCAGAACTTGGCAGATCCAGGTTCCCAGGTAAAATCTCTGCTACTGGCTCCTAATGTTTTTGACTGTCTTGCACAAAACTGTATGGAAGAACTATTTCTTTAGCTCTTACGTAAAATCAACCAGGCTGGTTCCTGAATTGGTCTGTGTGCCTCCCAAAGCAATATATCTATGGATAATTAATTACAGTAATTCTTATGTAATGCTTTCTATATACTAATATTCATAACAATGCTTTCAGGCATCTGTTTACTACAGTTACAGAGTCTACATAGAAATATGAAACTATAAGAGGTGGCACCAAGACTCTTATTATTGTTGCAGGTTTTGTTTTGGATATTTTTTTCTAGTATTGAAGGCTTTCCTATGGTCATAAGAAAGACTTCTCAAAAGCTAAGCAGGGTTAACCCTAGCTAGTACTTGGATGGGCAACCACCAGGGAATACCAGGTGGGTGCTGTAGGTGCCTGGAGCAGGAACTAGTGAGCCACTCCAGTATTCCTGCCAAGAAAACTCCATGGACATGGGGTCATGAAGAGTCAGTTATGACTATGACAAAACAACAACAACAATGGGAGAGGGAGGGAGGAGGAAGGTGGGGCCCTTCTGTTATATATTTTGTCCAGGGCCTTGAATTGGCCCTGCATGTACAATCACGGAGTTGTGGCACATGGGGTGACAGGACAT
The DNA here is from genome assembly GCA_029282475.1 of Phrynocephalus forsythii. Taxonomy (NCBI): domain Eukaryota; kingdom Metazoa; phylum Chordata; class Lepidosauria; order Squamata; family Agamidae; genus Phrynocephalus; species Phrynocephalus forsythii. Next base: position 6,368,333 of record JAPFRF010000011.1, read on the forward strand.
GAAAATGCAAAAAGAAGGGATATTGATCATCAACTTAAATGTGGTCATTAATAATGAGCAGCTGGCTGGCAGCCCAGATAACCTGGTGTATAAGAACTGATTAATGCAGTACATGTATTGTAATGAAAAGTCAAATCAGATAAAACTATAATATTTTCTAATTGTAATAAAATATTCAATTTGTATCTCTGAAAGCAATCACACCTTATATTAACAAAGAATGATGATGAAGAATGACCCAGTGACCGTTTCACCAGAAGCCTCCATGCATGTCTTTACTTATACACACTTACAGAAACAGCAAGACAGTATATATACGCCTGTCATGCCTTTCAAAGCACAACCGTTTTGTAAGGTATTCTTGCTAAAACATTCTGACTGGTTCCAGGAAATGATGTAAACTTTCTGAACCAATCAGAAATTTGAGCTTGGCTCTCCCTGCTCCAAATCCAGCAGTCAAATGCTTGTCACGTGGTGGTGATTTCAGGTTAGGATGAACTAGAGAAGCAGTGCCAACGAGGAACTATTTGCATATTGTGCAAAGTAGGTTGCCCAGATTTAGGCCACTGTAATATTGTAACCATACACTGGACTAAGGAGAATTGTGGAGATGGGACAAATTATTGACCCCTCCCCTGTCTCTGCTGTGACCATATCCCCGCCCCCCCAGCCTCCTGTACCTCAGTAATTCTGTTTGAATATTTTAATGAGGCTTTGTGTTGTCTAAAGATTGTCATTCAATCCTCTCCCCGTGTGAGTGTGTGTGTGTTTTGTACCTGCCTACAAGTCTTTTCTACTTTTCCTATAACCTTCTGAGTGCAGAAGCTGAAAGGAGACGCCCTGCGTGTCAGTACTACAGATCCATGATGCAACTGTGCATTTGCACATTTAGAATGAAGCATTTCTTGTATAAAAAGAAGACTTGTGTCACAAAAGGAAGTTGACTGTTGCTGCAGAAATGAATATTGTCCCACAAACAAAAAGACCTTCTCACTTGCCCTTTTGAAACTTGCCCTTTCAGATCAACCCATTTATAATAAATTGAAACAGATGATCAAGTTGCCAGATACTACTTTCTGGAGAAGGAAAGTAATGGGATCTAGCTACCACAGCAAGGTGGCACTTGCTGTGCCATCTCAGCATTTGGGTGAATTTTGAATTACAAATTCATAAAATTCTGCCCTCTTTTGTTAGAACAGGTTCCATGCCTGTCCCTTGCTTGAAGATATCCTTATTTCTGTCAGTTCAAATGGTTGTTTGTGAGGTTTCCTTGCCTTCCTTCAAGAGCTGAGGGAGGGAGGGAGAGCGAGTGGTGTGAGTCGTCTTTTACTGCAATGTAGTATTTGATTTATACTGCACATTCGGTGTGTGGTGCATTAAAGAGTTTCATAGGCAAAAAGAGACTAGTCTTTGCCTGCAAACAGCAGAAGTCTCATCACATAAAATAAACACAGGTGAAAAGACAAGAGAGCCTTCTCCTCCTCATCTGTCCTTCTAATCCCTCTTATATTGGTTTTTCTCTCTACAGACTTCTTTTCCTCTTGCGCTTGGCAGAGAGGGGTTCTGTGGGCTGCCTGGCGTGCTTTGCTGCACAATATTGAAAGCACAGGCATTTATTCAAAGGACTTGGAGGGTGATGTTTTATTTTCATACCCCCATTCATTCATTCATTCATTCATTCATTCGTTTGCTTGTTCGTTCCTCTGTCCATTTGTTTTCAGATTCTTATATGACCCATCTGGCAGAGTAAGAGGAATGGTTTTCACTCACAAAATGTCCATTTTTAAATAAAGGATAGAGTATAGTATAAATGAAGCAGGACTTGTATACATTAATGGGCCTCCGAGGACTGTGCAGTTTCTCTCCCCCTCTCTTTCTAGTCTAAATTCTTTGCAAGCAGACAGAACATTTATCTCTCAGCAGGCCCTGCAAGTGAGTTCTTGGTAGGGATGGGGCAGAAATATCTGGTTCAGGTGCCGTTTGTTTCCCAGCTGAACGGCTGATCTGTGCTTTGGTGCCCCACCCTCTCCAGCAGGCACCCATTCAGCAGCAGCAGCACCTGGAGGAGGCTGGGTGAGGCCGGGAATGAGCTGTGCCAAACCACTGAACCAGTGGTTCATGCCCATCTCTAGCTCTTGTTCCTTTATTTTTATTTTTATTTTGAATATTTTTTTTACCCCACCTCTCTCCTTTGAAAAGGACCCAAGGTGGCTTACAATAATGAGGGCCAATATACAGCCGAGAACATTCAAAATATATTCAAGCTAAGAACAGGGAATTAGAATAGGCATCTTACAACATCAAAAGGTAACATTAAAGCTACCAAGAACATGCAAAAAACAAAAAAGCCATTATGAGGGATGGAAACTAGCATGGAAAACACTGGTGTTTTTATGAAACCACTCAAGGTAATCCATATAAAGTCATATAGTAGGTAGTCCATCTTTCCATAATAGGTCGTTCACTTTCCAAGTGGAGAACAGTTAACAGCCTTCAGTGCAGCCTCAATGTCACCCAAAACAGGCCCTAACAGGTCTTCCCAGAAGATATAACCACTGTGAACTTACAGTGGAGGACAGTGCAGTCAGATATGCAATTCAAGTGTGGGCTAACTAGGGGTGCTTTTACACGACCCTTAAAATCCGAGGCAAAGGGCTCCCAGATCCGGAGCTTAAAAATGTTTTCCCACCAGCTCTAGACTTTAAAAAAAATTAAGTACGACCATGCCCACCTAAGCGCGTCCCAGCACACTTTTCAAGTACCTGGCCTCCAGGAGGTAAAAAATCTTCCGATGCGGATTGTAAAGCTGTGAATGCCGGGCTCCCTCGCCTTCTGTTTGTTTTTTTGTCCCCGCTGCCCCTTTAAGAGACAGGAATCCCTACGGGGCTGCTCGGGACTGCTTTAACCGGCAGACGGAGGTGAGCCTGCATTTTTTTCTCCCCTTTTTTCTCCCTCGCCTCACGCAGACAGGAACAATGGAGTGCGGAGGGGTGGGAACAGAGGAAGAGCGACAAACCCCCATGATCTCTGGTCCGAAATTAAGTTGCCACCGGATTTTAGAGGTCGTGTAAAAGCGCCCTAGGTTTTGGCTCCTCATTAGGAATCACTCTGGCTATTCTCTGCACAGCACTGTAATAATTACAACATCTGGCTAGTCTAGTCTACGCCATGTCATCTCCCAAGCTACCTGGACTCTGGACCTAGGCCAGTAGTGAACCTTTTAGAGACCCGAGTGCCCAAACTGCAGTTCAAAACCCACTAATTTTTCGCAAACGGCCAATGCAGCAATTTAACCTGAATACAGGTGGCTGTGAAGCGGCAGTGTCGGGTGCCCACAGAACGGGTTTCGAGTGTCACCTTTGGCACCTGTGCCATAGGTTTGCCAACACTGACCTAGGCCATATCTGCATGGAACGAGAAGCCCTAAGATTGTAAAGAAACTGGTTTCCAAAAGCTTGAAAAGTCAATGTTTCTTAACTTTTGAGAGAATCAACACAGCTGCATAATCCCTGTCTCCCATTCACAATCGTCCTGGCACACAAATTGGTTTCGAGCCTGGGCTGGCCTCAATACAGATATCGGTTGTACAGTGATATGAGAGCACGCCATCTCCACATCCTACTGACATGGACTTAAAGACACCAGTGTATGCAATTGGTTGAGTCCTTTCCTTTTTAGTTTCCCTTATTCAATATTTGCATGACACCTGAATCCAGTTTCACTTAGAATGCAAATAACATTATATCTTTTAATGCTTTTGCTGCCTGTTCATTTTGCACCAGATGTAAATCTCTTTCTTTTCTTGGATATGGCCCCTAGCCAATTATAAATGCCCTGAACAGCTGTGAGTCTGTAGCTGAGAAAGGTGCACCCACCTCTCCAAACAAATCAACCAATGAGGTATCAGAAACACTGAAATGGGAAATGGAGTGGATAAAAAGGGAGGCACTAGGGGGAGATGGACAGTTAGAGACAGCAGGAACTGGAGAGAGGGAGACAGAAAGCGCTAACGTGGTGGTGGTGGTGGAGGAGACGAAACCTGCCGAAATGGAGGAGCTCTTTGAGGTAGGGAAGGAAGACCCATGGACTGGAGAGTGCATCATCTTCCATCTTCTAAGAGAAGCGGCTGAACTGAGAGTGGCACAGCCGCAAGGCGTATAAAGCACCGTTTGGGGAGTAGATGGCCGAGTGACTGGCAAGGAAACAGGCACTGGCTCTAGAAGTGTGGGAGTGGCAAGAGAGGGAGAGAAGGAGATGTCATTCTACCCCTGGGAATGCATCAAAGAGGCTGGTGTCACTACCCCCGGGCCGTTGGGATCCTACTCCCCATCACTGGGAGTCACCCCAAGGGAAGTACTAGCTGAGCGGTATATGCCCAGGTCTTTTACTCATCTTTCAGGGAAGTTTAAGCATGTTGCACCAGTTGCGCTCATAGAGAATGTTCGTATTACACCTTGACCTTTAACATTGCAACTCTTCACAGACATAGTCAATCAGGTTACAAGCTTACAAAGCATACAATATTAAATTTTAACACTCAAATACAAATTGCATTGGGAATATATCTTGACACAAGAAATGATGCCCGGCGAAGATGGAGACTCAGAAGTCGGTTTAGCTGTTGAGCCAAAACATTTTAATAAAGTTGAGTTGGAGCGTTCAAATTCATTGGACTCTCGTTCTTATGGTCCCGACTTGGCATCGGGAGGGGAGGGGGACCATACCGGAACTCACAACAGCTTTTAAAGGCCTCTACCTAACTTGACATCCAGGACAAAAGTGCCTCAGAAATGAAATCCCTGCATGTGATCTGAGTGATAGTAGCTCATTGGTGGTGGTGGTGGTGGTGGGGGAATGAGACAGTTCCTGGAACAATGAGCAGGATTTTGTGTTATGAATATCCCACTGCAATCATAGCCTTGAGCTATGCTTTGCATCTATTAAAACAACTGCAAATGAACTTATCAGCAGAATTTTCCCACAATCAGATAAGAGGGAGAAAATCATCCTGAAGTTCCAGTTGTTTCTGTTTCTTGGCATGGAAGAAAAACCAATTATTCTTTTCCGGGGTTAGTCATTGTAGAACAGCCTCAGTCTGATGGGCAACAATGCTGGAGTGCCAGGGGCACCGCCAGTCTAAACACAGAGAGAAGAAATGTGAGTAAATGTAGTCTCACTTTTTCAGATCCTCAGGGAGTCAGAAAAAAAGCTGCTACAGAACCAACATGTCCCAGTGTGTCTTAATACACTCTTGGAGAGGTTGCTTGGGTATTTTTTTTTTCAAATTTGCACCATATAGTCATTTTCACCAAAGAGCAAATTAACCACACAGTGTTGTAACTGAAAATATTTTGTCACATTCTGTCATTAGAAATATTCATTAGAATACTGGGCTTCTTTAGAAAACTTAACTCCATGCTGCATCCTGCCCACTTTCTACTTTGATCTTTTGTGCTTTTTCCAAAACACTTTATCGGAAGGAGCCAAATTATCAGACCAGTACAAAGTAATAATCCTCCTCATACATTTTGCACATTTCTCTTCCTTTCTTGCTGTCTGTGAACAATCATGAAAGTGTGAGACAGGTCTGCAGAAAAATCATATGTGCTTGACTACTTAAGGCAGGTCTGCTTTTAACTGCAAAGCTGTTATATCTGTCTTCAGAGATATATTAGTAATACAACAGACTGGCATTTGGGTAGACTGGCAGAATCAATGCTATATATTAGTAATTACAATAGACTGTAGATTGTATTACTAATATAGTATTATTAGTAATACAATAGACTGGTATTTGAATAGACTGGCAGAATTGATACTTTTGATCTGTGGTTCTGGAGGAGAGTCTTGAGAGTCCCCTGGACTGCAAGGAGATCACACCTATCCATCCTGAAAGAAATCAACTCCAAATGTTCACTGGAAGGACAGATTTTGAAGCTGAGGCTCCAGTACTTTGGCCACCTCATGAGGAAAGAGGACTCCTTAGAAAAGTCCCTGGTGTTGGGAAAGATTGAAGGCAAAAGGAAAAGGGGACGGTAGAGAATGAGATGGTTGGATGGTGTCATCGATGCAACCAACATGGATTTGACCAAACTCTGGGAGGCAGTGGAAGACAGGAGGGCCTGGCAAGCTCTGATCCATGGGTTCACGAAGAGTCGGACACGTCTGAATGACTGGACAACAACAACAACAACAACAACAACAACAACAACAACAGACTGGACCCTACTACTTAATTATGGAGGCAGAAAAATAGGAAAATGGTCCCTAAGCAGCGGGTACTCCATAATTAGAAGAAACCTCCCCATCCTGGAGGGTAACTGGGCAAAAGAAACATACCAGTAAGAAGATTGCTCTTGCATGAAATACTGAGCTCAGGATTTTCTGTTTTTTCTTTTCTCCTTCCCATTATCTGAAATCTGAGTGCTGCTGCGAGTGGGTGAGCTGAGCCTTTGCCCCAGGCCATGAGAACATCTGCAGAAGTCACAGAAGACCTGTTGTTCAGCAAGGGCTGGGCAACAAGTCTAAAGGGTGTGTTCCTCATTTCCCTGCTAGCAGCAATGACTGAAAGGCCTCTGCTTGTTTGGGACAGGCTTCTATTCTGTCCGCTGCAGTCTGCGGCAGTTTCAACCTGGTTTTTAACCAGGTCTTTTTTCCCCTTTAGCATTTGTCCCACTTTGGTGGTGTCTGCTGGACAGATCCATTGCTTTAAAAAATTTTTTTAGGAGGGGGGAGTTCAGTCACAGGGCATCTCACCTAGCCTGCAGCACCTGGAATTCCCAGCTGGTCACCCATCCAAGGACTAACCAGGCCTGACCCTGCTTAGCGTCTGAGATCTGATAAGATCGGGCTTCAGGGTGGTATGGCTGCTGTGGCCTGCAGTCTGGAAACTCCTTCACCAAATTAAACAAAACAGGAAAGAGTGGCTTCAGTTGAGTTTTTTATCTCGCCATCGTCCCTTTTTTGTTAATGGAATTTTACAGGGACTGCATGATACTGATGAAGCTGTTCTTCACTCATAACCCTGCCCCCCTCGTTATTTTTCCATGGCTTCTTTCATCTTTTTCTTTACTTAAGAACATCCATCAAGAAAAAAAGATATGAAAAAGCTGCCAGTGCGTCTAGATTACTAGCACGAGGAGTCCGCTGCTTGGAAATATCTTAAAATATCTCTTGATAAAAGCAGAATTACATTCCTCTGTCCCAGCCAACCCACGGTGCCATAACAATCTGTTGGCTTTTATTAGAAGACAAAATGCTGATTTTCAATTTATTTTTTTAAAAACAAAGCTATGGGAAACAGCAACACAGAGAGATGTCTTCGATAGCTTCCTTTAATAGTTGACCAAAATGTGCCCAGGCCTGGCCTGGCCTCTGAGCCCTTTCCCCCCGCAAAGCGTCCAGCTGGCCTCTGCCTAAATCAGAAATAGTTGCTTGCCGGTCATTACTTATTTACCATATTTTAAATATTTTACCACACTTTGTTCTTTAAAAAGGACCCAGGACAGCACACATAATTAAAAGACAGTGTTTAAAGCCCCCCCCCGCAAAGTATACACATTGAAAAGGGGGTCAAAATATCACATAACAACATGGCCTTTGGGGCTTGCTTGTTATGGAATCTTTTACCCCCATTCCAAGGGTTGTTTATGCTCTCTTTCAGAGACTAATGGTGCATGAGTCAAATCATCCTCACACCACAACACCCTACTGCCAGTGGTAAGGAGGTGCTGGTGTGCAGTGTATCCAGGTAACCATCCAGTTATAGTGTCTTATAGGGTGCCTCCAAATCTTTTCTACATTTATTTTGCCATTTTTCTCACAACGGGGCACATTTTTCCAATTTGCTTTATCATCTCTTTAATATGCTGTGCACAGTCTCCACAGTCTGGAATGCTCATTTAAAAAGATACAAGGACAGCCTTAAGCTCTCTCCTTCAGCAGCACTTTGTATGTTAGAAGCCTTCCTGAATGTCTCATACTACTATAATGAAGTTCTCCCCCGGGATCCTGTATCTAGCTCTGGATACCAGAAGTTAAGAAGGCTATAAATAAACTGCAACACAGTATGTCTAAAGGAGAATGGTTGCGTATCTTGGGGCACCCTGGTGTTCCTAAGCACCTTGATGCATATTTTACTTTTATAACATTGACCACTAACTCTTTTATTATTTCCACGGTCAGGCTTTTTAGGCTCTCCTACCCAAGGCACTGCCTTTCTGCCATTTAGCTGTATTCTTTTGTTACAGTGAGAATGGTCACTCCATTTTGCACCTCATATAATGCTTGCTTTTCATTACAATCCCACAATCCACTAGATCAGTGGTGGCCAAACTTCAGCCTTCCAGATGTTTTGGACCCCAACTCCCACAGTCCTTTGTCATTGGCAATACAGGCTTGCAGTTCTGGAAGCTGTGGTCCAAAACATCTGGAGGGCTGAAATGTGGCCACCACTGCACTACATTCTGGTAAAAGTGAAAGGAGGCAGGTCAGATTCTGTGAGGATCACCAACCCCAAATGAAAGAAAAGGCCAAAAGCCTGACCATTAATTAGTTTGCTTGAGCTTTAGTACAATACCGACCCACCAACTAACTGAATCCTTAGAAAAAGACAAATCCTAGTTGTTGCAAAGTAATGGGGAAAAGGAATTTTATTGTGAGCCAAGTAATGAAACGGTGAAAGGAGCCGGTGAGGATTAAAAACCTGCCAAGTAGATTAATTTATAGCAGTTAATCCAATTAAATGATCCTTGGAACATCAAGAAGGCAAAATCATGACTACAGAAGAAATAAACATCTTTAATGTTGACAATGAAGAAACTGAAATTGTCAAAGGTTTGGTTGGTGTCCTTGGATTCAATCCTCAATCCAACGGAAGGCTGCATCCCAGAAATCAGAAGATTGAGACTCAGAAGGGTAGCAATGGGGGAATTAGAAAAGATCATCCTGCATAAGGATGTGTTTTGTGTGTGTGTGTGTGTGTGTGTGTGTGTGTGTGTGTGTGTGTGTGTGTGTGTGTGTGTGTGTGTGTGTGTGTGTGTGTGTTGTGTCGTGATAGCCATGACCAACTCTTCATGACCCCATGTCCATGGAGTGGTTTACAACATCCTACTCCAGGCACCTACAGCACCTAGTATTCCCTGGTGGTCGCCCATCCAAGTATTAACCATGCCTGATCCTGCTTAGCTTCCGAAATCAGGCAAGATTGGATGTGCTTAGGGCATCTAGTATTTCAAATGTGACCTCCCTCTGGAGGCAAAAATATTGAAAGTGAGACTGTCTTACTTCAGGCACATAACAAGGAGGCAGGATTCTCTGGAAAAGAAAGTGATGCTGGGAATAACGGGAGGCAGCTGGAAAATAAGAAGACCAAATATGAGATGGATTCATTAAAGGATGCCACGTGTTTTAGTTTACAAGAGCTGAGCTGAGCAATTAAGGGCAGGACATTTTGGGAGATTGCTCATTCCTAGGGTTGCTCGCCATCAGCTAGAGACAACTTGATTGCACATAAAAACAAATGATCATAGACTCCTGAATGTCCACTTTGGGTTGTGCTGCATCAGTATTGCAGTGTGTTGGATTTTTCAAGTTTTCAGGAGGCTGCAATGGTCCCATTGCCTCCCGATCCTTACTTCGCCTATGCTCAGAAGCTGTTTTCATATGCTTCTTGGAGCCACTAGCAAATGTACATTAGATGCAGGTGCCTCTCTGCATTTTCTCCTTCTTCTGAGATCAACATTTTATTTAATTGCTCATTGCCTTGCCAGATATGTCAGCGAGAAGAAAACTGGCTGGGTACCGAGAGTAATGCTAGAAAAAGCAGAAAAGGTGTAGAAACTATTACTTTTAAAACTACTCAAATATTCGTAAATGGGTGGTGTTCCTAGACCAGTTAAGAACATTTTGTTATTAGAATGATGGAATTAGAAAAGCAAAGCCAATTTGGAAAGATTTCCAAAGAATCTGGCTGTAGCCCTGACCCTTCTTGCAAATTCACTGATATCAATGTACAGTATTTGGGCCCTCCGGCAAGGTGTGTATTTTATTTCAGCCTGGCAAAGTCATAGATGGCATTTTAAATTGACCAGTTTGAGCCCTATATTAAGATACATATTTTTGTGCCCTTGAAATGTCCTTTGAGAGACACATGGGCTAGGAAGTGGAATGCTGTTTCTTTTTCAGTGGATACCAGTTTGAGATAGCCATATATGACCTCCATGACTGGATAACAATCCAGGAGGTCTTTTGTGTTGAGTGGCCAGTCTAAATTTTTCAGTAAGGGTTTGAACTTGCTTTTGGATGTCTGGGGTCACTTATTTATTCATTCATTCCCTTTCTCCCTGTAGAGGGGACTCAAGGCAGCTTAAAATGGTTTTAAGACATGAATATTAAGACAATTACAACTACAAAATCACTACTGAAAAAGCTATTACACAGATTGTTCAATTACTCGAAAAATATATTTAATATACCGGTAATTGAATAAACACATTCAAAATTCAAAAAGACAGCTCTCTCCTTAAAATTCCTTGCTCAGCAGCACTTTGCATATTAGAAACCTCCATGAAAATGTAATAGTGCCAAATTATAAACACAAGTCTCCAAATATTGCATTATTTTTGGCAAGTCAGCCAAAAGGTAAAAGCATTATTGTGAGAAACCCAAATTGTATGTAATGAAGAAATTTGAGTTTATTATTGAACACACTAAAAGTAGCACAAAAAGGTTAATCAGTTTGTATGAACAAAATGAAGGTTGATCTATAAACTTATTGACTTATAGAAGATCGATTAAATACTTAAAGAAAGTTAAAGAGAAGGGGTGGGGAAGGTAAAATATTATAGGACTAATAGATTTATTTCAGTGTTTCAAAATCCTTCCTTCAAACACAAGGCTCACAGTACAAAATCTCGTACATAGACTTCTTGAACATCACATCTCAGTGATCTTTATCATGGGACAGCATCCAAGGAATTGTGACTTTAGTTGTCCTCTACAGGCAATTAAACATGGAGGTGGTTTCCAAGTGAGGCAGTTCTTACTCAAAGGGTTCTTGAGTCCCTAGGCTTTCCCCTTCTATCTGGGCTACTTATACCGGTATGAAAAGGAGCCAACTGTGTTCTCAAGCTGATTCCATGGACATTTCTGACCCTTCCCAACTCCTTGACTCCTTCCCTACTTTGTCACCCTTTGTCACCCTTCTCCATCTAAATCATAGCTTCCTTTATCCTCCCCCCCTCCTTGTTTTGCAAATGCACCCTATAGCAGGTGATGGATGGTATGAATTTGCATTGTGGTGCTTCGTTAAAAATTATGTGCTGTCAAGTCAGTTCTGATTTATGGTGTCTGTGTGTGTGTGTTATGTCGTTACAGTCATGACTGACTCTTTGTGACCCCATGTCCATGCAGTTTTCTTGGCAGGAATACTGGAGTGGTTTGCCAGTTCCTACTCCAGGTGCCTACAGCACCTGGTATTCCCTGGTGGTCTCCCATCCAAGTACTAGCCAGAGCCGACCCTGCTTAGCTTCCAAAATCGGGTGAGATTGGATGTGCTTAGGACATCTAGGCAGCTTCTGATTTATGGTAACCCCTCTCCAGTTTTCCCTCGGTAGAGAATTCCCAGGAGTGGTATATCTTTCCCTTCTGCTGGGGGCATCCTGGGACTGGCAGTTCTCCCTGGAGGTACAGTGGAGAATCAAACTCCCAAACTCTGGCTCTGCAACCAGATGCCTAAGCCACTGAACTCTCCTGCCTGCTGTTATGGTCCTCACCCAGTTCTAAATGCCTCTATAAAGTGTCAGAGGCAGTGACAGCAGGCACTTCTCATGGCTTCTTTCCCCCCTGCTCGCTTGCTTTTTAGAAAAAGGTGTTTAAAATTTTCAATGCTAATCTGGCTTGCCTCTAAAGGGGAGGATGTCATATATGTCAGCAGAAAACTGATCCAGAAGCAGCTGCAAAACCTTCTCCATGAAATATGACCTGGCTCTAGCGTGGCACAATAGGACACCGTCTGCCTTTCTGCATCCAAAAAAGGAATAGCTCCTTACATAGAGAGAATGGCAGTAGTTATATTAATTAATTAATTAACATTAATTAATTAATTAATTAATTAATTAATTAATTAATTAATTAATTAATTAAAAGGGATGGAGAATCAGCATTATAGTGCTTATTAGATCACTTAAAAAGGAAAGAGGAGAATTGAAGGAAGGACCCATAGAAAGCAGAAGAGGCCCTCGAAATTTATGCTGGACATCCCATTGCCTTCCTTCCACCTCTTCAGTTTCAAAGGAAACAACTTGGGGACATGCAACAACTCATGCTCCTGCAAACCAGAGGAGAACAACAGGGAATGAATTTCGAGGGAGGATGGGGTGGTACAAATGGACTATGCAAAGCAAAGGACCTTTATTAACCACTTTCACTTGGGCACTTGGTGTACAAAATTTGCAGAAAATTACCTTTGAGACTGCTGAGCATAGTATACCAGTAATGCTATGTGACAGTAATGTTCATTCCATTAGCATTTAGTAGTCCATTAACCCATGCCTTCCTTTTTAAAACAAGCTATGGCTCCAAAAGGGAACCAGATGCTGGAAGAATGGGCATTTCATCCAGTCTGTTTCCTTTCTGTTCTTTTCTCCCTCAATTGTTTCCGGTCAAGCTGGGTATAATGCAGAATACATGGTGTGTCTTTAAAAACTGCTGCCATTTCTTGCTTAGTCTGTAAGACTGCCGGCAATACTGTCGTATTTGGCATCTTAGGAGAGACCAGGGCAATGTTGGTGTAAAACTAACAGCACCCCCCCGTACAAAACATTAGGGATGGAGGAAAATGGGTAGATGAATATTTAAAGGGCCCCATTTCAATAGCATCTGCTGCCAGGGAAAATGGAACCTGGGGGCCCGAGCAGTGAAGCAGACAGTTTAGTTAAGACATGAGACCCCAAACAGACCATTAATGATTACCCTCATGTCATGGGATGGGATAGCAAGCTGCTGGGGTATCAATCATTACCATCCCTTGCTAGGGGACATGACCACATCACAGAAAGCCCTCCCCAGGAGTCCATCAAGCCAATGACAGGCTGACACCTAGGACACCACACAATACCTGTAACTCCGCCTCTTACAGCTAATAAAGGTGTGCCTTGCAGCCTGCTCGGGGAAGAGAAGAGCATGGCGGCCTGACACTTGAACCCAACCCTGTGTCCGTGTAGGTTATTTCCCTACATATGGCGCCCAACGTGGGGCTCCTTAAGGGCATGCAAACTACTGAGACCGACTGAGACGCAGACCCTCCCAAGAAGCAAGGAACCGGCTCAAATCCCCATCCAACCCGCCCGTGAAGAGGCTGAGTGCACTAAATCATCCATTGGATCCCAAAGGTAAGGATGGGAGCTGTTTTCTCAGAGTTAGAAAACGGAATTGGAAATGAGCTGGGAGATTTAGTTCAGAAATCAGGGTTTTGCAAGACATGGGCAGTCTTAAGAGAGCATCTGCAGGCAGAAGCTTTCATTCAGGAGGAGAATGCGTGGGAATGCAGGCCAGGAGGAGAATTAGAAACCATCGAAGCCATGCCAATAAGAGTACAACCTTTGCCCACAGTCCCTAAGGTGGGATCAGGGGGGCAGGGAAAGATTTGCGCCAGCCAAGAAGTCAGAGCAGAGTCTGGGCAACCCCTGGGTCAGAAACCAGTAGCAGGAATGGAGATTCAGGCAGAAAATTCCAGGGTTGGCAAGCAGAACGCAGGTGATAGAGCAGAGCAGCAATGGGGACACATGCAAATGTCCATTTCACTTCTTCCCCCAGATTTGAAGATGCCCCTACCAATAATTTTTCCACCTAGTGACCTGCAGTTAGGAACAGTGCCCCAGAATCAGGAATTGGTTGAGGAAAGGGAATTCCAAGGGGATTTAGGAAAATCAGCACCAAACCCCGGGCTAAAAGATCCTTCCATTGAGAAAAGTCCCACAAAAGGGAAAAATGAGGCTCAAGAAGCAGATCTCATCAAACCCCAGAAGCAGGAGGGGAAAAATTTTGTCCTGCCTCCAAAAAGCAGAGAGAAACCCCACAGGGAAGAATTGTCCAGAGAAAGCTACCACGTGGGTGAGAAGTTAGAGAAACAGTCTCTAAAATTCATTGAGAGAGGAGGTGTTCCTCTCGTGGAACCTTACCGCAAGCAGCGAAATCAGTTTCTCAGGGAGAGACTAATTAGTGTAAAGAAATCCCTGGAAAAATTCCAGGCTCCTGACTTTCCTTACGTTGATCAGGAGTGTCACCTCACATTGAAATGAGGCAGGGTCAGAGACCACTTTGCAAAGACATTCAGACTCAGAACTCCTGAGAGTACAACTTTTATTTACTATCTTGCATGCAAGGGTGCCCTCCTGCCACCGCAGGTGGGGACAAAGCCCTTTTGGAAAGAATTTCCCTTTTATGTGGTTCCATTTAGAGGAAAGAGACAAAAGAAGACAAAAGAAAAATCCATGATTGGTTACAGTTTGCTGTCGTCATAAGCGTATGCTATGTTTAACTTACACATGCAAGCATATCTAAAAGGTTAATGGAAGATTCTTATCAGCATGGAAGTTTCATATGCGCAGGATTAATAAGCAAGAGTAAATATCATAATTTGCTTAATTTCTGAGAAATATACCTGCTTTCTTCTACATAGGTCTGTCATTGCTTACACAAGCTAATAACAAGCTGTTACTGTTTGCAGACTATTTATCATGTGGTGGTTTTGCGGTTAAGCGCATCCTGCGCCTGTTTACCTTCTGCTTAGCCTTATCTTCTATGCAACCGAAACATGTGGGGGCGAGCTTTCAAGTGTACACAGAAAAGGCAATTTTCAAGCTGGTAGCTATAAAGCCATAAAGAATATCTGTCCCATATGTCAGGTCAGGTAATAAAACATTAAAGATAAACATTAAAGTCTATCCATATTGTCACAATTCCCCCCTCTAATTTTTATCTTTAATGTTTCATCTACCTTCTCTTTGGTGTCTCATGGCAAAATTAACATATTCAGGCAGAAGCCTGTTATTTTGAGCAGGTCTATAAACAGGTTTTGCAGGTACACAGGTTCTACAAAGCGGTAAAAGGTGAAAACAACAGCAAGTAATAAGAACGCAGATAACAATCGTTACAAATCCTAAAAACAGTGGCTTCAGCCAATTCCATGGGAGCCATCCTGTTAGCCAGTCCCAATTCCAAGGTACATCCTGAGTTATGTGGGTAGCCAATTCTTGTAACTTACTGACATGGTGTATAATTGCTTTTGAATTGTCAGTGATATTAAAACAGCAGAATCCCTGGATTTGCTCACACCCAATGTGAAGTCGTAGCAAAAGGAAATCAATTGCAGCCCGGTTTTGAATAACACTATCCCGAATACTATCTAGTTCCTCCAGAATGTCAATTAAAGCAGCAGAGGTATGGTTGATTGTCTTAGCTAAGTTGCAAGCTAGCTGATTTATGGAGGCAGAGTTCCATGCTGCAAGACCAGGAATTCCAAATATGGAAACAGCTAAGCTCACATATTCTGCTTTCGTGGGCAGATGAACGTGGTCATCGCAGTCTGGACCGAGCACAGTGGTGGCACGGGCTATTCTTCTAGGTTTGGTCACAGGGGAAGACAGGGAATCCTTTGGGGGTAATACAGCTGTGAGACGGCTAAGGCAACAAATGCCCGTAGCCCTTGCAGGGATATAGGTGTAGGACCGATCACCACAGGTGAAAAACCACCCTCTGGGAAGCAGGCTATGATGTTCAAAAGAGTTCACTTCCACAACTGACGTACAATTCATACGCTCATAAGAATCAGCTGGTCCCAAGGCTAGGCATTTGTGATGTGAAGCCTCTGTACACGAAGTGACATTTACACAGGGTTGACCTCCCCCTATACTAGTATGGGCAAGTGCAACCATGTACTTGTCTTTAACTTTCTTTTGAGTCCCCCAGTGTGGGGCATTAGAATAGCTTCCCATGCCTGTGGAGTTCAAAGACTCTGGTGAAGCACAGACAGGCACTAAACAACTGGTCAACAAATGGCCTGTATTCACCCCAGCTTCCAGACAAAAGTCTTGCTGGTCGCCAACTAGCGCAGCCACTCGGAGCCACACATTGTCATCCCACTGTAGGATGCCCCACTCAGATAGATGAGGTGGTTTTGTGGTTGGCAATAAGGACACAGGTTTTGGAGTGGGAATACTAGTACTACGGACAGGAGGTGGCCTATACAGTTTCATGAATGCTGACAGATCAAGGGACACACGGGGGAATGTATTCGGATTGAGAAGTTTGCTCATGAGGGGACCCATTACTCGCTTTATAGTCTTACCCATGGACAGGTCAGGGTCCAGGCATATGTGTCGGGGTGGCTTTTTAAGAGAGAGTATAATCTCATGGTTGGCACAGCCTCCTGTAGGGGATGTCCACTGAATTTTAATAATGTTGGAAAACCTAACTGCGGGCGCCAGTGCTTTCCTCGCGGGGTAGCACTCGCAATATATCATAGGGTGTAGTACATATGGTTGGCCGACTGTAGGTGTCATGTAAAGAGTCAGCATCACACTCAACAGGGAGATTTGTGTGTACCTCATTCTCTGGCCTGCTGAGATTAGTCACTGTCCTGCTGGGGTCAGGTGCACACCAATAACAACACCTGGTTCCTTCAACACGGTAACAGATGATGCACCTGTGCATCCACAGTACAAGCAAGACAATGCCTATATAATAAGCTATGAGGAACAAAATTGGAGGAGCAAATGCCCAGGCTAGGTCCATAAAGCTAATTACTGGCTTTACGGAATAAGAACTTTAGTCCTTCCACAGGATCTCCTTCTTGATTCCTGGCCCTGCAGATGTTCCAGGTATCTGGGGCCGTTCCTTCCACAGGATCTCCTTCTTGATTCCTGGCCCTGCAGATGTTCCAGGTATCTGGGGCCGTTACTTTCTTCACTCGGGAATGATGTATCCACGACTTGAAGCCGTCGACCTTCACCGCTGTGTCTGTAGTCAACAGAACGACTGCTGGCTCCGTCCACCGTGGCTGCAGAGGCTGCTTGTCCCAGACCTTCACCACAACGTAGTCTCCAGGCTGGATCTGGTGAACTGGACCGTCAATATTGAAGGGCCTCTCAGCAAGAGCTGCAGAACGAATAGAAGAAACAACACGGGAAAGAGACTGCACATATTGACTAACAACTCCCTCACCCATTTGAATAGCATCAACATTTACAGACATATCAGTTAAGGGCCAAGGCCTTCCGAAAATTCTTTCAAAAGGTGATAATTTAAGCTTTCCCCGGGGACATGACCTAATGACTGTGAGTGCCATGGGTAGGGCATCTGGCCACTTCAAACGCCCTTCCTGAGTGATTTTGGCTAAGGCTGTCTTAAGTCGACCGTTCAATCTCTCAACCATTCCTGACGCCTGAGGCCTGTAAGGACAATGAAATCGCCAGGAAATCCCCAAAGTCTTGCACAGTTTTTGAGTGACCTTTGAAGCAAAGGGACTTCCGTTGTCGGAATTTATACCACTGGGCAGTCCAGCGAGGAATAATTTCTTTTAGTAGGATCTTGACCACTGCTGCAGCATTTGCTGTGCGAACCGCAAAGGCTTCTGGCCATCCTGTAAATTGACAGATCAATACCAGCAAGTACCGATATCCCTGAGTTCTTGGGAGCTCCGCAAAGTCTATTTGCCAAAATTGTCCTGGGTACAGGCTGTCATTGGGTAGCACACGAGGCTTTGGTATGGCATTACCATGTGCTGCATTGTTGCGTTGACATTCCATACATCGAGTACAGATGCTGTGTACAATTGGGCGTACTGGAGCCTGTGTTGCAAAGTACTTATTCCAAAATGCTAATGTCGAGTCTACTGCTAAGTGTTGCTGCTCATGCAATCTTCTAAGAAGTGGGGCAATCTCTGGGGCTGGGACATAAACCAATCCATCCCTAACCCACCACTTGTCCTGTCTTTCCTGGAAATTGTGTTCTTTAAGCCATTCAACCTCTGCTGGTGTAAGTGTTGGTGGTGGAGGCAAATGTAGAGCAACATGCAACAAAGGAATTTCTTCTGGGGTACCAAAAGCAGCTCGGCGAGCCTCTTTATCAGCTGCTGTATTTCCTCTGGATATTTCAGAATCATCTCTCTGGTGTCCTTTGCAGTGGATAACAGCAAGTTCAGATGGCAAACAAACTACATCAAGCAGTTTTTCTACTAGCTTTGCATGTTTAATTGGAGACCCTTTGAATGTTAGTAGTCCCCTTTGTTTCCACACTTGGGCGTGGGCATGCAAAATACTCCACAAGTATTTGCTATCTGTGTATAGTGTCAAAGTCTGACCTGTAGCCATCTCAAGGGCACAAATTCCTGCGTACAGTTCTGCTGCTTGTGCTGACCAATGAGAGGGCAAGGCTCCACTTGCAATGACCATACCCCCCAGTGCAACCACCGCCCAACCTGACCTCCTGACACCCATGTCCACAAAACAGCTACCATCTGAAAACCAGGTGTTCTGACTATTGGGGAGTGGTTGATCTTTCAAGTCAACTCGACATTTTGTTTGCAAATCAACTGTGGTAAGACAATCATGAGGAGGAATATGGTCCTCTAAGTCCTGGTCCTGAGGAACTGGGAGGAGGGTAGCTGGATTCCATCCATCTGAACGCATTACAGTCACCTTATCTGATTCGAGCAACAAAGCTTGGACCTTCAGCAGTCTGTCTGAGGTTATCCAAACATGTCCTCTAGCTTCCAGCAGACTACGGATAGCATGCTGTGACAGAACTTCCACACTCCCCCCAAAAGTCAATTTTAAGGCCTCTGTTACCAACAGGTATGCCGCTGCTATAATGCGGAGACACCCTGGCCAACCTTGAGCAGTGGCATCGAGTTGCTTGCTAAGGTACGCCACAACCATGGGATGAGCCGACTTAAGAAGTGCCAGTATTCCGATAGCCACCCCCTGTTTTTCATCCAAGTACAATCTGTACTTCCCTCCTAACTCAGGCAGAGTCAACGCTGGTGGGTTTACAAGTTTCTCCTTCAATTTTTCCACCGCAGCTTTTATGTCCTTTCTGGAGGGCAATTGGGGGGCTCGGGCTGCCTCGGCTGCTTGCAAGACACTATAAAGAGGCTGTGCAAGAACTCCAAACTCAGGTATCCACAGTGTGCAAAATCCTGCCAGCCCCAAAAATGACCTCAGTTCTTTAGGTGTAGTTGGCATTGGGAGTTTTCTAATAGCATCAACCCGTTCAGGTGCTAGTTGTCTTTTGCCTTGTGAAATATCATGGCCCAAGAACCTAACCTTCTGCTGGACAATTTGAACTTTCTTTTTACTAACTCGGTAACCCCTTTCAGCCAGAAAATTTAGGAGGTCTACCGTTAAGTCCATGCACTGTTGCTGATCCGGAGAAGCCAGGAGCAGGTCATCCACGTATTGGAGAAGAATGGACTCTGGGGGAGGAATCCAATCATGGAGGTCTCGGGATAGGGCTTGGCCAAACAAGACAGGACTATTTTTGAACCCTTGGGCGAGCCTTGTCCAGGCGTAGGAAGCAGGATGTGCTTCAGGAGAGGTTCTCCAAGTAAAGGCAAAAATGGGGATACTGTCCTCAGCTAATGGAATGCTGAAAAACGCATCCTTGAGGTCCAGCACAGTAAACCAGGCTCTTTCAGTCCCTAGGGTACTGAGCAGTAGGTACGGATCAGGGACAAGCTGTGGTAGGTCTTCAACAACCGCATTAACTGCCCTCAGGTCATGAACCAAACGAATGGTACCGTCCTTCTTTCGGACCGGCAATATGGGGGTATTCCATGGGCTGATTACAGGCTTGATGACTCCTGCTTGTAACAGCTTATTCAATGTAACTTGACCCCCCCTCTATAAGGTCGGCCTTGATAGGGTATTGACGGAGGCGGACAGGCTGGGCTCCAGGCTTTAAACGAATCTGGACTGGTGCTGCAGTTACTGCTCTACCAGGGTGTCCTACATCCCAAACTTGTGGGTTAACCTGGGCAAGTTCTGGTGGGAAGGCTTCATTCGCTATGCTAGAAATTGCTCCACGCCAGTAATCAACAGGGGATCTAAAAGTTACAGAGATAGTTCCATCTGGTTCACAGTCTATGAGTGCTCTGGTGCGACAGAGCAAGTCTCTGCCCATTATGTTGGTGTGGGCTTCTGGGAGCCACAAAATCTGCAGTGGTTACTGATGCTGTTCCAGGGAGTTTGCAGGGGACACTCTGCATGTATACAGTCTCAGCCACTCCCGTGGCTCCTCTGATTTGAGCAGGGGCTTTTCTAGGGCATGGTATAGGATCTTGGACAGCAGAAAACTGGGCTCCAGTATCAATAAGAAAGGGCCTGACTTGATCTCCCACCCACATATTTACTTGGGGCATCTGGGGCGGGTTGCAGAGAAGCCCCTGACCTCCTCAGTCTGTTTCTTCCATTGCAGCGAACGCGCTGCCCTGGAGGTTCTCCGGCCTTTCCTGTTGACCTCCTGACCTTCTCTGAGGACAGGAGGAGGCCCAGTGACCGACCTGTTTGCAAATCAAACATTGGTCACGTGACACAGGGCGGCGGTGCCTTTCCTGCAGTCCTGGGCGTCCACGTGCCCCACCCCTGTAGCCATCTTGTTGCTGGGGATTGCGCCTATATGAGATCCCAGCTCTAGTAACATCTTGAATTGCCATCACCAGAGCCTTAGCTTTTGCCTTCTCTTTCAGAACAGGGCGTGCCTGGTAGACTCTCTGGGCCTCTGTTAATAGTGCTGGAATTGGTAAGAGCTTTCTCTGAATATCAGGAGCTGCATGTGAAATGAAAAGGTGCCGAAGGACAGACTGTATTCCATCTGCATCAGGGTCGGTAGAGGTATGCGTGCGTATCGCAGTCCGGAGACGCTGCAAATAAGCACTAGGCTCCTCCTTCTCTTCCTGGCGAATTTCCTCAACCTTATCCCACTGATTCTTAGGGGTCACTGCTGTTTTTAAGCCAGCCAGGATACAGGCACAAAAATTAGACACTGCTGTGGCGCCAGGGTAAACTCCAGCTGCAACTTGGCGGCTATCATTTGGGTCCCATGGTGGATTGGGGCTAGTAATCCAAGGGACCATGTCCTCTGCTGGGGGATAATGTTGATGAGCCGCACGTAGGATTGCCGCATGTTCGCGGGCTTTGGCAATAACTTGCTGAATTTCAACTTCATTTAACAAGAGAGGAAGGGCTCCCCTAATATCTTCCCATGTTGGGCGAGTGGTTAAAAATAAAGATTCCAACAGGGTAATGACACTCTGTGGATTGGATGTATAAGTCCCTGTTAATTGCTTCATTTGCATGAGTTCAGTGGCGTTCCATGGACGTGAGTGCCAAACTTGTGACTGATGGAAGGCGCCCTGGGCATCTAAATGATGCTGAGTTTGTAATTCAAGGGGCAAAATCTTAGGGACTTCGGGATATGCCTGAGCTGGTTGGGGAGCATCAGGAACTAGTGCCTGCACTGGTTCTGGCTGATAGGGAGGTGGCACCACTGGAGGGGCTGATGCCTCATTTGTGGAAGACTGAATGAGAGGGTTCTTCCCTATATCTAATCTGGGGACAGGGTCAGAGGTGGATTGCCTTGTCCCTTTTACACATTCATTACTCACTTGTAAGAACACTTGCATATAAAAACTGTCATAAGCCCGTTCTGGACCAACATAGGTAAAGAAATCAAGATGCATCTGAATAATGGATTGATCAAATGTCCCTTCTGGGGGCCACTTGGGCATCCCAGGGAAATTATCTAATGGCCATGTAGTAGTACACATACGTATGAGCTCACGTTTCTTCCTGTTCTTACCAACCAAATCCCAGTTATTCAACACAATCTGCAGAGGGGTGTCACCCGGTTTTCCTACTCTATTCCCCATAGTCACCAATCTTGGGACAGCGCCTGGGTCGTCACCCTTCCTATGGCGCACTATTAAGTCCACAAGTACTCACAAAACTGCAGTATTTCTCAAGGTTACTCACCGGATCACGTAGCCAGGACCGGCAGCACTTCAGTCCCCTCAGGCACCGTGATCGTCTCAGGAGTCCGGGAGAACAACCAGGCAGGGCAGGTCCGGACACAGACGAGACTTCAGCGAGGATCCTGTGTAAATGCACACAGAGCCGGCTTGACCGTCACCGCAGTACCGACCCCCCGTCGACGCTGGAACCTGATCTGGCTGTTGTCAGCTGAAGTCAGTGATCTCGGTGGAACCTCCAAAAATCTGTCACCTCACATTGAAATGAGGCAGGGTCAGAGACCACTTTGCAAAGACATTCAGACTCAGAACTCCTGAGAGTACAACTTTTATTTACTATCTTGCATGCAAGGGTGCCCTCCTGCCACCGCAGGTGGGGACAAAGCCCTTTTGGAAAGAATTTCCCTTTTATGTGGTTCCATTTAGAGGAAAGAGACAAAAAAGACAAAAAAGAAAAATCCATGATTGGTTACAGTTTGCTGTCGTCATAAGCGTATGCTATGTTTAACTTACACATGCAAGCATATCTAAAAGGTTAATGGAAGATTCTTATCAGCATGGAAGTTTCATATGCGCAGGATTAATAAGCAAGAGTAAATATCATAATTTGCTTAATTTCTGAGAAATATACCTGCTTTCTTCTACATAGGTCTGTCATTGCTTACACAAGCTAATAACAAGCTGTTACTGTTTGCAGACTATTTATCATGTGGTGGTTTTGCGGTTAAGCGCATCCTGCGCCTGTTTACCTTCTGCTTAGCCTTATCTTCTATGCAACCGAAACATGTGGGGGCGAGCTTTCAAGTGTACACAGAAAAGGCAATTTTCAAGCTGGTAGCTATAAAGCCATAAAGAATATCTGTCCCATATGTCAGGTCAGGTAATAAAACATTAAAGATAAACATTAAAGTCTATCCATATTGTCACAGGAGCGGCAAGCTTTTCAAAAGCATGCAAAGAGTTCAACTTCCTGCTTACTCACCTCAGGGCTGAACTTAAGGAAAAGGTTAGGTCCCAGTGCAGATTCAAGGCACCGTCATTTCAAATTTAGGAGGAAGCATTGGGAATACTTTGGAAAAGAAGATTAAGGATAGATAGAAAATCCTGCTGGTGCTTTGGCTTTTTCCCCTTTGTTGAAAAGCAGAAACTCCCCCCCCTCTCCTTTTTCTGAAAAAGCAGAAAGCTTAGGAATTCCCCATTTCTCCCCCTCCTTTTTCTGAGAAGCAGAATGCAGTAAGCTTTTCCTTTTCTGAATGTTTGCACAGAGCAAAAGACAATCTTTCCTTCACCCCCCCCCCATACACCTTAATGTCCGGCTTTGCTAGAGCAAGGGGGGGAGGGAAGGAGAGCTAGGATTTAGCATTCTACAGAGCACAAGGCTAGAAAGAGATAGTTTGTCCTGATAACTCAGCTCACAGGAATAGAAAAACAAGGAAGCTAGGAAAATGTTTCAGAGTTCTTAGATCTCTCTCAGTCCAAGGAAATACCATTCCCTCACGATCTCAGCTCAGAGAGAGCGGGAGGGGGGATGGTGGAGCGATGAATCACGTCACGTGTTGTCAGGCAGATTTCAAGAGCAAAAACTGCAGTAGTTTTCCATCAAAACCCACCCCAGGGGTGGGGAGGGGATGTCTGTCATGCTTGCTTAAGAGATAAGCCTCTGGCAAACAGTCCTCCCCTTATCAATGCCTGCATGCCAGGATGGGGGGGGGAGAGGGAGAGTTACCAGCACTCCTTACCAACAGGAAAAAGGCCATTCAAAGATGTAGTGAAATTTTAACCAACAGATTTTAACCAAACAACATTTCAAAGCCTTTGTGTAATTTACACAGCAACTTCCTCGCCATTCTATTAGCAAGCCTTTTTGTTGACTGTTTCCAACTGCAAATTGAAGCGCAGACAGCTTTATTTTCAGGAGTCAGAAATCCACAATGCTAAAGATTTAAAAATATATGTATGAAACTAATGACTTTATTTTATTTCCAAACCGTCTGCTAAGAGATAATTCAATTTTTTCTCTTAAGGTAAAGCCAATCATTAATACTTGTACAATTTTAAGAAAAAAGAAAAAGGGAGGAAAAATCCCTGATATCAGCAAAGGATTGCTTGTTTCATTTACCCTGAG
Organism: Phrynocephalus forsythii; assembly: GCA_029282475.1. Taxonomy (NCBI): domain Eukaryota; kingdom Metazoa; phylum Chordata; class Lepidosauria; order Squamata; family Agamidae; genus Phrynocephalus; species Phrynocephalus forsythii. The sequence continues at coordinate 6,392,485 of JAPFRF010000011.1, forward strand.
AGGAAAAAAAAATAGATAGGCTTTCTTTCTCTCTCTTTCTCTCTCTCTCTTTCTCTCTCTCTCTTTCGCTCACTCTATATCACAGATGCAGTCCAGAGGAGTCAACTCCCGTGACCAGCAAACTGAAGTATTGCCATCAGAGTGGTGCAGAACTTCCTTCCATCGTGCAATTCACCAAGCATGATTGCTTGCTTGCCAGCAGTGTCTCCTGCACCAACCATGATTTGCTTGCCAAACAATCAAAGAACATTCTTTATACAAAGGAACATTTCTCACACATGTGTAAAGCATTCAGATTTGCTCCAGAAGAACAACAAAGGACAATGCATTTCCCAAACTCAAATGAACGTTGAAAAAGACTTTTCAGTACAACCACACAACATTTCTGGACATTTGGATCAGAAGAGACGATGGCCAGTTAGTTATTCCCTTCCCTCTCACAAATGTGACCTTAGATAGATAGGCAATAATGACTATGTATTCAAGTATGCAATGGGTTCATGTATCGTGTATTTGCTTGCTATATGTCTATGCTTCATGCTATGCGTATAAGCGTGTTTCATATGCTTATGTATAATCATGGGTATGTGTCATGCTGTGTATAACTGACCCTTTATCTGATCTACCTCAGAGTTTCACCCATCAAGGGTAGGGCACACACACACATATATATAGGGCTCTTACCTTCAGCCAAACACTTTAGGCCACAATTAGATAGCACACCACAGATTAGGACGTACACCCTAGTCTCCCCCAGACCAGATGCAAGAAGCCTTCACTCTTTGCCCACAGCCTAGGATGCCTACCATAATCTTAGTGACACCATAAGGAACATGTGGGTGGATTGGGAAACGCCACAAGGAATATCACCTCACAAACTCCCAATGCAAGCAGTGCCACTCCTTCCCTTAGATAGGAACTCCACTCACTCTTAGTGCCAAGCCACATTGCAGTTGCCATGCACAAGATATGCCATGCAGCTTGTTATCCCGGCAGCCCATCTCTAGCACTCAAGAGATTGGCCTATTCCATGTTCTTAAACAAAAAAGGGGGAGATGAAGAGATGCTCCCCTGAGAGATATTAGATATTAATATGCACAGATATTAATGATCCAAGTAAGCTTCCTGCACAGCATTCTGGGGGGCGTTATTGACTCTTTCTCCTGCACGGGAAAGCCCTGGGAGAGGGGAAATAGAGTCCCTAAGATTAAGATGCAGGAAGCAGATAACTGACTATCTTGTCCTTCCATTCTGGCCACAAGGAACAAACAGACCATTAATGATTACCCTCATGTCATGGGATGGGATAGCAAGCTGCTGGGATATCAATCATTACCATCCCTTGCTAGGGGACATGACCACATCACAGAAAGCCCTCCCCAGGAGTCCATCAAGCCAATGACAGGCTGACACCTAGGACACCACACGATACCTGTAACTCCGCCTCTTACAGCTAATAAAGGTGTGCCTTGCAGCCTGCTCGGGGAAGAGAAGAGCATGGCGGCCTGACACTTGAACCCAACCCTGTGTCCGTGTAGGTTATTTCCCTACAGACCCACAGACACAAGAGCCAGCTTTGAATGCCTAAATGGGAACATTTGCAGAAGGAAAAGGGCAATGACTCGAAGCATATTTTTAGGGACTTGGCGGAGTCCACTCCATACTACCCAATCCTGTGCCACACTGAGGTCTAGTAATGCAGTGATCAAAACATGAGGTCCTGAGAAAGCCTCAGTTTGTTAGTATTTGCAGTTTTAGAGGGATGTTTGTATTCTTTCTGGAGGAAAACATCTTTGGAATCAAGCTTTTAAAGCAGGCATGTCCAAACTTCGGCCCTCCAGATGTTTTGGACCACAACTCCCACAGTCCTTTGCCACTGGGAATACAGGGTTGGTTTTTTGGGAGCTGTGGTCCAAAACATCAGGAGGGCCAAAGTTTGGACATGCCTGCTTTAAAGGATCCTTTTGGAAGACTGCAGTAGCGTCTCCTACCTATGTCATAAAAGGATGAATGGGAGTTTATCCCCAAGCCAGCATTTCTTCAGAGCTGGGCCGTGCTAGTTCTCATGCTGTGAAGTTAACGAAGAGCGGTGTGGCACTTCTCCCTACTTGATCCCCACAATAACTCTGTGACAAAACAACAGCCCCAAGATCTGCCAGTAAATTGAATGACCAAATAGGGATTTTGACTCTCTGGACTCTGGAATCCTCCTCATCCAGTGCTCTAATCACCAGATTGTTCTGTTTGCAAGAGAATTGACCGTACCGTATCTGAAGGCATTGGATCTCCTCATATTTTGGAAGCTATGCTGGGACACCAGCAGGGAACACTAGCTGGGGCTAATAGCTGAGGACCACTCTGATCCATATAGCGGGGTGCGGGGGCGGGATTTTCCCGCCTTAATACCTGGGAAACACCCGGCAGCCAGAGTTGGCAATACAAGGTCAGAAGGAGCAAGGCTCTGATTCTGCTGTGAGGCAACTTCCTACGTTCCTAGGTTCACAGCTCCTGACGCCAAGTCCTGGAGCCCACCTCACCATGGCAGTGCCTTGAGGGTGGAAGGTCCCTCTCCCCCAGATTCCCAATTGAGATTATGAGCAGCAGTATTTTTTTTAACAGCAGCCAACAGTTTAGGAAAGTTGGGGAAGAGGGCCAAAAAGTGTTGGGTGGGGGAATTTGCCAGACAGGGTGTGTGTTTTCACAGCTGATGACAGAAGCACAAATAGACAACGGCTCAGCCTCTTCCCCATGAGATTTCTGCACACACTTATAATGCCAGTGTTTATTTTCCTGGAGATAATCTTGCGGGGAGGGGTACTGAGGCAGTAGCAGTGGCTGTTGTGACTCCACTACACCTCCTTTGACCCCATGTGACTCCAGGTCTGCCATTCATCGCAGAAGAGCACATGCGGGAAGCTTGACGCTAATCTCCCAAGACTGGTCAGTCCGGTTCCCCTTTCTAGGCTGGTTGCCAGCAAGCAAGTCCCCCACTTCCCTCACCCAATATTCTGATTAATCCAGTGGTGAAACAGGTGTCTGTTGCCTTTCTCTTCCTCTCCCATGCCACAAAATATTATAGTGCAGTATGTGCCATGCTGGAGCTGCATTATGCCTGTTCATAAGTAAGATTTTCCCCAATCTGCTCATGCAAATACCCTCTTCCCAGGAAAGGTATAAGGCCTTAATTCTGGGGTAGCCCACAATTTGAAGATAAAATCTGTTTGCTGTTAGAGATATGTGATTCTGACAGTTTTTCATGCTCGCGTATTGTACTTGCAAATATACCCCCTGATAGGGAAACAGAAGAAGAAAACAAGCTAATTTGCAAACCATGGAAGATGTGATCTCTTGCTGTAACAATCAGACATTCCTTGCCCTTGATTCCTTTCCATAATGCGAGCTATTTGTAACTCATAGTGATTTGACTGTAGAAGATTGCATTAACCTGTAAAATACTTATATTCTGAATTTGGATGATTTAAAATGAAATGCCTCTTTTCATATTTTCAGAGGGATGTGTGCTAAAACCAGAGATGACCTGATTGGAAACCAGACATGACCTGATTGGCCCAATTGGTAGATGGGCCCTCAATCTAATTATCATTATAAATTAGAGTAGACTCATTGAATCAACTGAGCTTTATTAAGTCAATCTTTATGTAAATTTCATTGATTAGGTTTCTCTATTTTAAACGAGACTAGCTACTACATTTAGCTCAGGGTGTTTGTTTATCAGGAACAACTGTTTTGTGAATGGTCATTACATACTCTGGTTGGTGCTTTCTTTCCAGATTTAACTTACCTCTGACCCAGAGACTGGAAACAATACTATATTTTTGGACTACAAAATCCCCAAGCCAGGTGGACACTACAGTCATGGGAATGGTATATATTGAAAGTGCCTGTAATAAAATGGTCTGTGTAGCCAATGAAAGCATATCTGATTTTAATGTGTTAGGTTTTTGAAGTGCCACAACATTTTCATTGTTTTTGTTGCAGCAGACTATATCTCTCTGATAATGAAAATTGTTGTCTTGCTACAAACATTAAAAAGTGACAGTTGGTCTTAAATATTTAACTAGAACAGATTAAACAGTAAGAGAGGAGGAGTAATGTTATATATAAAGGAATATAAAGGAATAAAAGAAGTGCACATTATGTGGTGTGGTATATTGGACAGAGTGACAAACTAGCACTTGGGTTTGAAACCCAGCTTGGCCGTGGAAATTAATAGGTGGATGGGTGAAATTGGTAAAATCAATCCTTAAATATCTTACTGACTTGAAAGACCTATTGAGGTAATTATAAACTGATTGCATGTTGACAGTACTGTATATACAGTAACAGCAACTCTGGGTGTTGCTTCTCATCTTTTTGGCTAAGATCATGTGTAGCATGTCCCTGGAGTGGGGACAGGGAGTTAGGAAGAAGCAAAAAAGCTCCACTAAGCAGGTTGTTATATCCAGGCACTATGACAGCATTCTGACACTTTCCTGCCATCCCCAGCTAGAACAGAATCGTAGAATCATGAAGTTGGAAGGGACCTATGGAGTCCAATCCCTGCTCAAACAGGAATGCAGATCAAAGGATATCTGCCACACGGTGGTCTAAATCTGTCTTGAATGCTTCCAGTGTTGGAACACTTACCACCCCTCAAGCTTATTGGTTCCATTGCTGTACTGCTCTAAAAGTTAGGAAGTTTTTCCTGACATTCAACTGAAATCTGGCTTTCTGTAACCTGAGTGCATTGTTGTGCATCCTGCCCATTTGAAAAGTGCTATCATACTGTCCCTCAGTTTCCCTTTCACTAGGCCAAACGTGACCAGTTATTTCAGTTTTTCATAAGATCTGGTTTTCAGTTCCCTTGATCATTTTTGTTGCCTTCCACTGAACTTGTTCCAATGTGTCTGCACTGGCAAAACTAGGGAGGGGCGGAAGAGTGCATTTGCCCTGGGGTGCACAGCAATCTGGGGGCACCTGGAGGGGGAGCAGGAGGAGTAAGCCATGCACCATCCCACTAGCAGTCCTCCTTTCTTCCCACTAAGGCTTGGTGATCCTTAGTCAGTGGAAAGGAGGAGAGGGAAGCAGGGAATTTTTTTATGCAGCACGTCCATCTATGGCTCCCCCTCCACCTTCCCCCCATCCCTGCTAAGGCTTGGCGATCATTAGCTCAGGGAAAGGAGGAGAGGGAAGCATGCGATGGAGGTGCTGCTTGGAAAAAAATCCCATTGCCTGCTTCCCTCTCCTCCTTTCTCCGAGCTAACGACCGCCAAGCCTTAGCAAGCGAAAAGGAGGAGGAGAAGCGTGCTGAGGAGGTGATGCTTGAAAAAAAAGCTTCACCTGCTTGGCGCTATCTGCACACTGTGCAATTTGCACAGGAGAGCCTTATCTGGAAGGAAGACCCACAAAGAGTGCATGAGAAGGAGAGACCCTTCTTCCCCTCCCCTATTGTTCATCCAGGATCTGGGCTCCATTGCTGGGTGAATGAGACATGGTGGGGGGGGGCGCAAAAACTGACTTTGTCTCCGGGCGCTCCACACTCTAGCTACGCCACTGTGTGTCAGCATCCTTTTTGAAGTGCAATGTCCAGAATTAGACACAGTACTCAAGGTGAGGCCTAACCACTGATTAAGGGCTCTTTTACACGACCCCTAAGATCCGCTGGCCACTTAAATTCGGACCAGAGATCTTAGGGGCTTGTCGCTCTTCCTGCTTCCCCACCCTCCATACTTCCTGGCTGCTGGCTGCGTGAGGGGAGGAGAGAAAAAAAAAGGAAGAAAAGATCATGCCTTACCTCGTTCTGCCTCTTGCTCTCTGTAAAGTATCTCTTAAAGGGGCGGGAGCCAAAAATACAAACAGAAGGGAGGAGAGCCCCGCACTCACTATCTTTACACCGCATCAAGGAATTTTCAGGACGAAAGAGCAGGTACTTGAAAGGTGCGCTGGGATGCGCTAAAGTGGGCGTGGTCGCACCTAATTTCCTGTAAACTCCGGAGCTGGTGGGTAAACATTTTTAAGCTCCGGAGCTGGGAGCCATTTGCCCCGGAGTTTAGGGGTCGTGTATAAACACCGTAAGAGAGGGGAACTAGTACCTTGGAGACAATACTTCTGTTAATGCAGCCTAAAATAGCATTTGCCTTAATTTTTGTAGATACATTAGAGTGTTAGCTCATATTCAGCTTGTGATCTATCAGAATTCCAAGATCTTTCTCACTTGTAGTACTGCTAAGTCAAGTGTCTCCCATCTTAGAACTGTGCATTTGATTTCTTTTTTCTAGGTCCAGTACTTTGCATTTATCCCTGTCGAATTTCATTCTGTTGCTTTAAGTCAGTGACTCCCAACCTGGGGATCGGGACCCCTTTGGGGGTCAAACAACCATTTCACATGTGTTGCCATGAGCCAGTGAAGAAAAAGGCACAAACAGCTTGGGTCTGGAGAGGGGGAGGAAGAGGGGGAAGCGAGTTACAGCTTGATAGGTTGGAGGGGATGTCAGTCAATGGCACCAGAGGCTGCAATTGGCTGAGGGTGCCTGTAGAGGGAAGTTATGGCACCTGCGGCAGTGGCCTGCCAAAGGGGGCTTGTGGCCTCTTCCAAGCAGGGCAATGGGTCATCACAACATGAGGAACAGTATTAAAGGGTCGCGGCATTAGGAAGGTTGAGAACCACTGCTTTAAGCCGAGTACTCAAGCCTATTCTAGATCATTTTGATCTTTGTTTCTTTCTTCTACGGTATTAGCTATTCCACTCAATTTTATGCCATCTGCAAATTTGATTAGCATTCCCTGCACCCCCTAGAATGTGTAGTTCAAAGCCATTAGGAAAGCCTATTCAAAAGTACAAAATGGAACCAATCTGAAGCAGTTAATACCACTGGGGAGAACAGTGTCAACCACAGTGATATATGCTGTACGGCAATGGAACCAATTGCCTCAAGAGGTAGTGACTGGGCCAACACTGGACACATTCCAGAGAAATATTGTCAACCACCTGGCAGATCTGCTTTGATTTGTAGTCCTGCACCGAGCAGGGGTTTTTGGACCTGATGCCCTTGTAGGCCCCTTCCACTATTCTATGATTTTATGTTCTCCTGTGTGTTATGTTCTGTCAAGTCATGCCTGGCTTATGGCAAATCTAACAGGGATTTCAAGGTCTGTGGGGTACTGTATTTAAAGAATGGCCTTGCCAGTGCCACTCCATGTTCTCTTATTTAATGTTTAACTTAATGAATTATAAACTTTACCCACTGAAAATAGTTTAAAGTGAACTAGATTTCTGGTCCGCTAACAAAAATCTTAACACAACTCTTGAAATGGATGCATTGCACTGTTTTGCAAGGATATAAATGCAGAAAAGCACCTTTTATTTGTTAGCTGACAGCTAGTTATTTGATTGTCCACTAAGATAACCACATGTTCGTTCACGTCCTCTGGGCTTAATGTTTAGCACTGGCGTAATTTTTATTTGTATGGGTACATTTTATCTTGCCTTTTAGCCCAAGTGTGTCCCTTAGGCAACTTGCAACAGTTTAAAAATGAACCAGATGAATTAGAAAAAGGTGAAAATTAAAGCAGAGGGCTAAAATCAGAACCATCCAGAAAACACAGCAGTCAGGCAGCGAGAACTCCCTCTCTCAGTCATTAAATGGATCAGATATTTTGGTACAGGAAAGGCAGTTGCTTAGGTTCAAGGATTCTCAGCATGTTAAACTGTAATTTGCTCACCAGAGTCCGTCTACATCTTTCTCATAAAAGGCGTTTACTTCACGTCCTTCTTTGTTCTGCGACTAGTTTTGCACCGTGACAGCGTTGGTCGCAATCACGTGGTTTTCTCCCTGTTTCAGTGTTCCCATGGTCATGATAACTTGTCTCGTGACAAGTGTTACCTCACGGTCTTGTACCGTGACAAACACTGAATTTGTCTAGCTTCCTTTTTCCTTTGGGGGGGGGGCTTAAAATTATTTTTCGATATTTTGCTTCTGAAAAGTCAAAATCTTTGCAGCCAGGAAAGGAGTCTGCGGCTCGTCTGGCTAGCTTTCACTTTCTCTACGTGGCTGCATTGGAATGCTCCGGGTGATAGCCTTCGGGCTTTCTTTGTTCTTTATTCCTTTTGCTTGCTAATCAGTGGTCTGTCTGGTGTCCCTCTTGGCTGGCTTTGAAGTTTGTTTTGTTTTATTGGTATTTAACAGAGGGGGCAAGGGGGTGGTGATCATCTGGGATGGGTGGACACTTTGAACGTAGCACCCAACCCAGTACCTGGGACACAGTTTTCTGAGAGAAATGTATGTTTTGTTCTGTAACAGTTGTTACCTCACAGTGTCATGTCTCAGAACAGAAACCGGGAACAAACCATGACAAGGAAAGACCGGACCCCAGCGCCAGGAACAGATTTGTCTCGCTTAGCACCCATTCCGGGGATGTGGTCAAGACAAATTTTAGATGTTGCGTGACGGACGTGAAGAAAGATTTTTTTTTGGTACCTCTCTGAAGCACAACACTTAGAGAGAATAAACGGACATGAAGTAACTGCCAAATAAAGAAGATCAGTTAGCAGAACCTTTTATGGGTGCAGGAAAGAATCTGCTAACTGCTCTTTTTTTCTTTCAGAGCCCAGCCACAGATTACTTGATATAAAGTATTAAAATGTTCATGTGTGTTCCTGTATCTCTTTGTGCCCTGCAGATTTGGAGTACTTGACACAATGAATCCTGTAATTAGGAAACGAGCCCAATGTGCATGTCTGGAAAACATGCAATTCAAAGCTTTTTTATTTTATTTTATTTTATTTTATTTTATTTTATTTTATTTTATTTTATTTTGCTTGGCAGTTGCTGGTTACATTCCTGCATGACATTGTCTACACTGGCCTGCAGGCTGCTGAATATGCTGGTGCTGAGGTGTAAGGGCGTCAAGACCAGGATGGGAATTGTGCAAAAGTGCTACATATTGTTCTGTGCCATCCAATTGCTCCAACCTAGATTGACCCCCCACACACACACACACCCGTTCCCAAAAGTCCTGCCATTAACAACCCTGTGTCAAGTCTTTTAAACACAAGGCTGTGGCTCCCTTTCTTTACTAAGTAATTCCATCTCATGTTAGGTCTTGCTGTTTTCCAGTTGCTTTCTACTTTTCCCATCATTGTTGTATTTTCAGTAAGACAGCCCTTTCCCTGATACATCCAACGGTTCCCTCCGTTTAGTCACTGGTTCAATTTAGTCTAGAATCCACTTATTTCTCTTTCATGCAGTCCTTGGTCAAGTTTGCCTTCAACACCATATTCCAAAAGGTTTAACGTTTTTTAGTCAGCTGTCTTCATTGTTCACCTTCCAGCTACTAACATAATGATGGATATACTACACTGAGCTAGGATTTCTGGCAATAATTTGCAATGCAAGTGCATGGATAATCTTGGCCATAGTTTTTCTATGCAACCTCTATTTCTTTCATAGCTCCCCATCCAAGTCTCTGGCTTCCTAAACAAATACTACAGAATGTTAAGGTTAGTGTGTTAGTAGTGTTGATTTGGATTACCCCTTTCTGGTCACACAAGCAAAGGCTGATTAGAATCAGTCTTGCATTTTTTGATTCCAACACAGCTTTTTTCCCTCTGCTGCTGGAGGCTTCCACTTTGTTAAGCTACAATGATCTAAATGGGGGAGGGCATGTTTGCACATATATGATGTGTCTGTCTGTCTGTCTGTCTATCTATCTATCTATCTATCTATCTATCTATCTATCTATCTATCTATCTATCTATCTATCTATCACAGAGAGAGAGAGAAGACACACACATATACATACAGTGGATATAAAAAGTTTACACATCCTGTTAGAATGTCAAGTGTCTGTGATGTAAATAAATGAGACAAAGATAAATCATTTCAGAACTTGTTCCACCTTTAATGAGACCTATGAACTGTACAACTCAGTTTAACCACAAACTGAAATCTTTAAGGTGGAGGAAGGAAAAATAAAAAACTCAAATAATGTGGTGTCATATGTGGGAACACCCTCTTATAACTGGGAATGTAGCTGCACTCAGCAGTAAAAAGTCACATTCAAACTCATGTTAAGTAGGAGTCAGTACACACCTGCCATCATTTAAAGTGCCTCTGAGGAATCCCAAATAAAGATCAGCCATGCTAGTAGGTCTTTCCTGACATTTTCTTAGTCACGTCCTACAGCAGAAGCCATGGTTCACAGAGAGCTTCCAAAGCATCAGAGGGATGTCATAGTTAAAAGGCATCAGAAGGGTACAGAAGAATTTCCAAGGCATTAGATATACCATGGAACACAGTGAAGACAGTCATCATGAAGTGGAGAAAGAACTGGACGTCCCTGCAAAATTGATGAAAAGACTAGAAGAAAATTGGTCAGGGAGGCTGCCAAGAGGCCTACAACAACATTAAAAGAGCTGCAGGAATATCTGGCAAGTACTGGCTGTGTGACACATGGGACAGCAATCTCCTGTACTGTTCATATGTCTGGGCTATGGGGTAGAGTGGCAAGATGGAAGACTTTTCTTATGAGGAAAAACATCTAAGCCCAGCTAAATTTTGCAAAAACACATCTGAAGTCTTCCAGAAGCATGTGGGGAAAAGTGTTATGGTCTGATGAAACCAAGGTTTAACTTTTCAGCCATAATTCCAGAAGATATGTTTGGTGTAAAGATGGGCACAGAACACACTTTTGGTTCATTTTGTTATTTGTTATTCGTTTTGTTATGTAACAAAATGAATAACAAAATGAATAACGAACTGCCCCCCTCTAAGAGAAACAAAACAAAACAGAAATTTCCATTTTGTTTCGGTTTGTTTTGTTTGCTGGTGTCTCCTACCTGGTGCTTCTCCTGGGGTCTTCTGTCCTGGCTGCAGGGAGGGTCCAGGAGCCTCCAGGAGGGGGAAGGGGGAGCCGACTGGCCACGCTACAGCTGGTAGGCGGCCACGTGGTTGGCAGTTTAAAAAAAATACAATAAAATTACAATAAAATGGAAAAAAATTGGTGCACGGGCCCTGGTACTGGCCCACGAGCACTGGACCCAGCACGCGGGTCGCTGAACCGGCCTGTGGGCCACGGAACCGGCTTTCAGACCAGCCCAAAAAACAAACAAACAAACAAACAAAAACCATGATCAAGCCCGCGGACCCGGTACCAGCCCGCGAGCACTGGATCCGGCCTGCGGGTCACCAAACAGGCCCGTGGGCCATGGAACCAGCCCGGGGTTAAATGTTAAAAAAAAAATGATCTGGCACGCGGGGCTGGTATTCCCTTAGGGAAGGAGGTAGCATATAATCCTTAAAATAAAGAAATAAATAAAAGATCTCAAGCCTTTTCCTGCTCTAGAGTCTAGACTATTTGTGCAGCATGGTCCCACCAGTCCTTTTGGGTAGATCTTCTGTCATGTGTGGATACCACCCACCGTGAAACTCTTAGGGAGCAAGCTCTTTGTCCTTCCTTCAGCCTGTTCATGACAAATCCAGCTAGAGAGGATATGATCTAGTTGCTGAAAGAGAGAGCAGGAAAAAAAAAAAGAAGGTCCTGCCACAACAGGCCGCACAAGGCATGGATAATTGATGCCCTGTGTCTCTCTGGCTACACAAACAAAATATAAAAGCTGGCAGGTGGTGAGTGAAGGGAAAAAAGGCCCAAAGGGGCTTGTTGTAGAAAAGAACAGTGTCTGTCAAGAGAAATATCATGTGCCCCTGAGGAAGAGCTGGCTGGCTCCACAAGTTAAAAGGCTGTCAGCAATGGCTTTAATTCAAGGAGCTGTGGCATCGCCCCCCCTCCCCCCCAAGAGGCTTTCAGACATGGGCTTGATGGAACAGCCTCCCGGTCAATTCAGCTTCACCTCATTCCCCTCCAGATGCACAATGCAGGAGGAAGACCCCCTTCCCCATAAATACATTGTATATTCCGGGTGAGAGCTGAGAATGTACTGTTTGCACTGCTAATGTGTAATCGAAAGGACTGTTGACTTTTTATGTATTTTTAAAAATCAGCTACATTTATAATCCACCTTTCCTCCAAGGGGGTCCAGGTAGCAATAAAAGTATCTCCTTCTCCACATTTTATACTCACAACAGCCCTGTGAGGTATGTCAGGCTGAGAGTAAGTAAAGTGGCTCATGGCATCCAGGGAGATTTATGGATGGCCAAGCGGTGATTTGAACCTAGAACACTGTAACCACACCACCACAGTAGGTCTCTAGACTGAGAAGATAAACCAACTGACTAGTTAGTTACACAAGTTATCCTTGCTCAGCCTGGCGCCCTCCCATGAAAGGACAGAAATTGTATGTCACTATCACTCCCATAACCCTTGAAAACATCTGGAACATCACATCACATCTGGAAAGCGGTAGGCTTCAGAAGGCAGGACTGAAGGCCCACCCCCACCCCCTTTGAAGCAGAAATGCTAAGGTTATGGATGAACACTAAAAAGAGAGAAACCATCATTGTTGAAGAACTATGATTTCAGAGTTGAAAATGGAGAAATGAAAATGGTTAAATATTTTATATACCTTGGTTTGGTCATCACTCCAAATGGAGACTGAAGATAAGAAATCAAGAAAAAAGAAGCTGCAAACCAAAAGGCTTCAGGAAAAAAAATGGGGCGGGGGGAAACAGTTTTAAATGGATTTCTCCCCCAGGCCCTCATGTCTCTAAGCCTAGCCCATTGGCTTCTCAACCTTCTGCTGCTGCCTTGGAGTCGGCCTCTACCACTCCAAAAAATAAGGACAAGTCGACTTCAAAAACTAAGTCAGCTCCAAAGCACAATAAAAAGCTGAAGAAACAATCCTCGACATTGACTCTGACAAGGCCTTCTCATTCTGCAGCCTCATCATTGTGTTCGAGATTGAGCCCAACACACACCAAGACTGACATTCCAACAGTCATGCTTGACTCTGTTTCCACAGAGGACGATAATGCCCAGGCCGGAACAACAGTGATCATATCCCCCAGATTGACGCATTCAATCAATTGGGGGTGACACCCCAGCCATAGTCCAAAGGACCCATTCTAGCCCGGACTCTCAATGAAGCCTGGCCTTCTTGGCTGCAATTCCTCCAAACACTGTTAAACCTCAGGTCGAAACTGAGCCTGCTACAGGCCGACACGTCTTGATCCCTAGCTCTTTGGATACCCCACCTCCAACTAAACGGGAAACCAGAACATCCAGCGGACCATGAACCTGCCAAACATCAGTCTCAAGATCCTCAATACCAAGAGGTTGACTATGAACCTGATGAGTATCGGCATTGTGCATCTAAATGCTGACACTATGATGGACCACACAGGATCATTTACATTGAGCCTGAAGTTGTGGAGCTTCCCAGAGTCAACGTCAGCATCAATATTGGGACTGCCCCCGTCGTTGGGGTTGACTCCACCTCGACACTGATGTCGAGATGGTGAAGATGAATCTGTGTCTCCATCACCACCTCAACACTGATACACTTATTCTAGACATCAAGGCTTCCATTATACCCATTGTACCCGTCTCTTATTCCTCTTTGATGTCAATGACACAATTGTAGAGATGATCATTCACCATCTTATTCATCTCCTTGATGCTGAAAGCATGTGTGTAGAGAAACTTCTTCACCATCTCTGTCTCCTCCTCGGCACTAAAAAAAACAGCAATGAGATGGTCCCTCTGCACAACCTCAGACAAGCCTCTCTACCTCTCAAGATGCCTCTGTTACCATCAAGACCAACTGTCCAACTTGCCTGCCATCTCAACAGGCAGACAATCTAATCATCCTCTGCATAAGACTACACTTGCGGTGACTAAGCATGTTAAAGGAACAACACATTATTCCCCTTCAGCAGCCACTTCCACCAGTCCTCAACGTTGTCCACTGGCCAATATCTCCTGAATTACACCAATGACACCACATCCAACTCTGATGACTCTTACTCCGCTCAGTCTCAGAATTCTCCAGTTCACCCCACCAACTCCCAACTCTGATGTGGCAGACGAACATCCATCTCCCTCAGAGAATTACAAATCCTACTCTCAAATGATCACAAAAATCGCTAAAATGCTCAACCTTACTGTAGTCCAACCTCTGCTGGATGATGACGATAAAGTCTTTGAGGACATTGACCTGGATCAGGCACCTCCACTGCACTTAGCCTTTATAGATAGTTAGATATAGATAAATATACTGTAACTTTATTATCATTGTACATTGTACAACAAAATTAATCCCAAATACAAATATAAATTTTAAAAAAGAATAAAAACACATACACCCGTCCACTGCAAATCCCTTGGACTACACCCAAATTTAGCAGCATTCAAGGTGACTATAGCTCTTGGATAAAAACAATTTTTAATCTGTTTGTTCTTGTTTTAATTGTCCTATATCTCCTGCCCGAAGGCAGCAATGCAAACAGTCAATGTCCGGAATAAGATGGATCCTGTAAGATGTTTCTTGCCTTTTTAAGACAATGGGAACTATATAGTTCTTCCAAGGAGGGGAGAAGGTGGCCAATAATCTTCTGGGCTGTGGTAATAACCCTCTGGAGTGCTTTCTTGTCAATAGCTGTGCAGCTAGAAAACAAGCACAGACACATTATGTCAAATGCTCTCTATAGAGCAACGGTAGAAGGACACCAGCACTTCCTTGCTTAGATTATTTCCCTTTAGGAATCTGAGAAAATATATTCTCTGCTGGGCCTTCTTCACTAGAGCCATAGTATTAGCACTACAGGTCAGATCCTCCACACAGTCCCCGCCAATGTACAGAGGCTGAATGTGCCTCATGGTGTTACTGCTGAAATTATCCTCAATCCTCTGCCAATAACCCATCTTGGCTCATTGAATACCTCTCTTCAGGTTAACTCTTGCAGCTTTGTATAGTTCTGCATCACCAGACATGAAAGCCCTATTTCTGTCCCGCCGCAGGTACTGGACCTCTCTGGTGATCCAGGGTTTCTGACTGGGATATACCCAGATGCATTTATTCACAGTGACAGTATCTGTGCAGTGTTTAATATAGCACAGGACTGCCACTGTGTGTTCCTCCAGGTCTGGATGATCAAAAATATCCCAGTTGGTTCTCTCAAAACGATCCTGCAGCTGGTGAGAGGCAGCTTCAGTCCAAGTTTTAACAGTCCTTATCATAGTAGGAACCTGTTTCCTGAGCAGGGCATATGCTGGCGGTAGGAGCAGGGATATATGCTCTGACTGGCCCAAGTGTGGAAGCTGTATAGCCCTGTAGCCACATTTTATATTCGAGTAGACCTTGTCCAATGTCTTGTCTCCTCTCATAGTACATTTCACGTGCTGATAACACTTAAGGGAGCACAGTTTTTAATTCAGCATGGTTAGAGTCCTCAACAACAATATGCATGGCCTCAGGATACTTATCTTGCCAATTGCTGATGATGCTGTACAGTGATGCCAATGCCAGATTAGCATTCACATCTGGTGGAATGTACACATCGGTTATCATAAGAACTGTAAACCCGCCCTCTATAACAGGGGTCCTCAAAGGTTTCAAACAGCAGGCCAGTCCACCGCCCCCAGACACCGCTGGGGGCCGGACCACAGCCCAAAAAAAGCCTGACATGGAAAAGGGGGGGAGGGAGGGGCAAGTGGGCAGAGTCCCCCGCAATCGGCTCTGTTGTGTATTGATCTGTATTCCTATTATCTGTAATTGCTTATGTTGAAGTAACTGCCTTCCTGTTCCAAAGGGAACAGGCCTATTGGTTTATTCAAGTTGCTGCATTTGGATCCTCAATCCTATTGGTTCCTGCCAAAAGGCAGCTTTGTGATTGCTTGTAATTGTTCCCTCCAAAATGTATATTTTCCTAGCCAGTCCTCATTCCTATAAATGTAGCTCCCTCTCCCCAGTCCCCCAGTCTTGTTCTCTCCCTGAATAAAGAGTGTTACAATAGAAGCTGTCTCCAGCCTGCTATGTCAGAGAACTGAAATCACTTGCTGAAATCACTAAACCCCATGCTACTACAGGCTCATTATTGGCATGCCTCTGGGTCCCCAGTGTTGCCTCCTACTCCAGATTGACGCCCTGAGGTGCCACCGGTGGGATTCCTCTGGTGTGCTTCCTCCTCCAGCTTTTGTGGTGGCAATGGCAGCAGCTGGAGCAGCTTCCCTTCCTTCATTGTGTCGGGAAGGAGGCAGCAGCCCAGGCAAACTTGGGCCCCTCCTTGCCTCCTGGGCAGCCGTTCAGGATGAGGAGCATCAGCCGCGGCAGGCGCAGCAAGGCTGGCACCATCGCGTGAGGATCTGGATGTGCACCCGGCCAGCACACCCTCACTGCATCCTGGAAGGAAGCAAGAGAGAGAGGGAGGGCGCGAGGGCTGGGAAGGAGGGAGAGGAGGCAGGAAGGCCTGCCCAAAGCCACCCACAGCCAGCTCACTGGCTGAGCCCAGCCAGGCTGCAGTGTTCGGTTGGCTTGCTGGCCTGCCCGTCACCAACCAGGGACAACTGCAGCCCCACCAGCCTTCCAGGAACCAGGCCCGGGCCACCGTTGGCTTTCCCTTCTTTCTCCACCACCTCCTCCTCCTCGCCAGTCACTAATCTGGTGGTGGCGGCAGCCTCCTCCTCTGGCCAGGCTGGGCTCTCTCCTGCCCTCTCTCCCTTCCTCCACAGAGCAAGGCAGCAGCTTGGAGGGGGCCGGGCAGGCAGGAAGTCGCTTCCTTTCCTCCTTGGTCACCCGCTGTCCGTCCCTCCATTGGTCCACTGCCACGGCTGCTCCCACTTGGACGGCTGGCTGGTGCTGCCTCCATTTGTTCCTGTTCGTCTTCACAACCATAATAACACAGCAGCAGTGCCCACACAAGGAAGGCAGGAGGGCAGGGTGAAGGAGGAGCAGGGTGGGGCCCTGGGTCATGTAGGGAGTGGGGGACCTTGCCATGGCCCTATCATTTTAAAGTGCCCCATTTGGCTGCAGCAGGTGCCTCAACCATCTGGGCGGTGAGTGGAGGGAGTGGGGGAGCTTGCTATGGCCCTCCAGCTTTGAATTGCCCCACTAGCTGGCACGCTGATCATTTGGGCGTTGGGGGGGGTGGTGGGGAAGTGACACAGCCCACTTCAGCAATAGAAGCAGCCGAAGAGGTTGGCTGGCTTGCTTGCTCTCGAAGCCGGGGGTGAGTGGGGGGGGCTGCAATTGGTTCCGTGGGCTGGATTGAGGACCCTGGCACCGGGCTGTAGTTTGAAGACCCCTGCTCTACAACCTTTCCCACATCTATCCCTCTTCTTCCCCATTTCTTCTCACCAAGTATCCTTGGTTTAAGCTTCCTCCTACCCTTGGCAAAGGGGGGAGGTTGGGTTCAAGTTCATGACTGGGACCAAGCCACATCTGTCTGTCAGCTCCATTTTCCCACTATCTAATCTTCTACATGCTTAACATATTACCTCAGTTCTAAATAGAAATAAAACATTCCTCAATACATATACTGTTATTATTCTTTCCCTTCTTCCTCACCACCATAGGTTGCTTAAGGCGTTCGCTTGTTTCTTGTTCCATTAACTCTCCCTCTTTCATATCATCCCCATCAATGGGTTCACAAACTTCACATTCATCTTCTGAATCAGTTTCAGAAACTGGATCAGATCCAAGAGTTCCTTCTATGCCCTTCTTTTTTACTCTTCTTTTGATAAAATATCCATCTCTCTCATCCAGTTCAAAGTACTATTCTGATCCTCTTTTTAGTAAACTTGATCATAATATATGCGTAAGAAGACTGGATACCTCCAACTGTATTTTATTGATTTGTCTGTTAGTATAGTGGCAAAGTAATCAGTTTGTCTGTTCTGAAAGGTCATTAAAAGCCTGTAGGGATGCATTTTGAATTTTTAGCAACTCAGGTTTCAACCTCAAAACGTTCAGATTCAGCCTTCTGTTATAAGTCTTCCAAATAAATGGTTTGCTTATTCATTCTAGCTTGTTCTTGGACCCTATCAACTTCAATATCCATTTCTTTCATTTGTTTTGTAACAAGCTCCTTCAATGATTTATTGTCTTCTTTAAGGGCTGATATTTGCTATTCCAACTTTTGTTCATTCTTCTGTATCATGCCTTTCAACTCTCCATTAGCACCCATAATAGTCTTCTGTAGTTGACTCATAGCCTCTTTATGTTCTATATTCTCTTGGCTTTTTGTTGCCATCACACATTTGTTTTAGATTTGTGCTGCTTATTCTTCAAAATGCCTAGTTGATATGAGGAACTGCTGCATTTATGTCCCCCAACTAGGTGGGGCTTAAGGGATTTTTCTTAGAGTTCGCTTTCACAGTACTCCCCTCTTCAGTTGCAAACGTAAAGGTCAGAGTAACCCCTTCCGGTTCTTATCTGCTTTATCTCTGTTGAAATAAATCCAGGAATTCCACTTTTCACACACAATCCTCCAGGGGGAAGGACTTTTTAATGAAAGTTTTACCATTCAGAATCAATGTTTTACCAAATGGAACAAAAGCAGTCACAGACACCTGTGGCTCATCAGAATTCACTCCCGACAGTTCTTGTTTATTCAGTCCTTAATCTTACAAAGCCAGTATAGTATAGTGATCAAATTGTTCTTACCCTGTCTGTCTGCTTTAAACTGTCCCGTATTCTGCTGAAATTTTCCAGTTGCCTCTGTTATTATGATTATTAATCCTCTGCAATATTAAATTCCTTCCGAGCCTTTTTAAATCTTTATCCCATTTTTATCTTCATCCCACGTTTTGTAGGATGAATTTTTCATAAAACGAATTGACCCATAGAACAAATTAAATTAATTTTAAGAGGCACCACTGTACTTACCTGTAACTCTGGTTCTTCAAGTGGTTTGTTCTGTGATTCCACACATACCTGCCCTTCCTTCCCCACTATCCGTCACATCAGTTCTGTCACTTTTGGCATTGGTGAATATATGGGGAATTGCGGCAAGGAGGGGCAGAGCTATGCTTCTATAGGGGAGGGAGGTCCTTGCAGAATGTTTCAGCTCTAGAAGGTTCCAAGAAGTTACCGTGTGTGCGCACATTAACCCAATATGTGGAATCACAGAATGACCACTCAAAAAACCAGAGTAACAGATAAATAACCTCTTTTTTGTCACTGCTTATATCAGCGCCTAGATGCCCTAAGCATATCTGATCTGTCCTGATTTTGGAAGCTAAGCAGGGTCGGCCCTGGCTAGTACTTGGATGGGCGACCACCAGGGAATAACAGGTGTTGTAGGCACCTGGAGTAGGAACTGGCAAACCACTCCAGTATTCCTGCCAAGAAAACTCCATAGACATGGGGTCACGAAGGGTCTGGTCGACTATAACGACACAAACACACACACACACACACACACATATCATTGTCATTCCCCAATAAGCTTTTGAGAGTTTGACCATCTTGATCACCACATGATTGTCTACTTGATGAGGCATCCAGGAACTTTACAAAGAATTTCCGAAGTCCTATTGAATGGGAGCCAATAAAGACTTTCATGTTTTAATTGAAAGGAACAATCAGAGAGGCCCAGAAGGAACATTTGAAGCAATTAGTGGTGGAGCACAAGGCTTTTCTTGTGAATTGCAGGCAGGTTTAAGAGTACAGTGGTACCTCGACTTACAAGTTTAATCCATTCTGAATGCATGCTCATAAGTCGAACAACTCATAAGTAGAGCAGCCATGTCTGAAACAATCAAAAAATAAATAAATTTTAAAATAGGATTTTTTTAAAAAAATTGTAAGTAGAGCAGACCGCATCTAAAATTTGTAAGGCAGCAGTTACAATGCCAACGGTTTACTGCTCTTAAGTCAAATTTCTCATAAGTAGAGCCACCCATAAGTAGAGGTACCACTGTACTCTGCCTAATGTCAGTTTCTTACTTTGTGCTTTATGCTTTAAACGAAACTAATATTTATTACAAGGGTAATGTTCTCTCTTACAAATAAAAAAGCCTTCTTGCTTGTCCACGTATACTGTCTTATCATCTAGTGAAGTATATGAGGAGCACATGTAGGACTGGTTACATTTATGAGGCAGTAGCTAAAAGTTTGGGGAAAATGGATCATCCCTCTTAGCCTGACCATTGATAAAGAAAGACTCTGTATACTTAAGAAAGAAGTTCAAATGTTACTGAAATAACACAGAGACCACTATACGTTACAGCTACATGTTTTTCTTAGAGAAATCAGCCTCATGGCAAGTTAGACCATCTAGCCTAGAATTATTTAATCCAGTCTTCCCCAAGCAGATGCTCTTCAGATGTTATGAACTGCCACCTTCATCAGTCATCATCCATATCTGAGTTGATTGCAGGCAAATAATAATTATAGCCCAATACTTTGAGAGGCACCAGGTTTGGAAGGCTGTTCACACTGGACTGGCATTAACTTTCTGGGTCTTTTCTTAGCCTAGGTGGCCTTTGGGAAGATGATAAGGTCTACTGTGGGATCCCCTGACCTAAACAACACTTCCTCTTCCTGACACCAGGACTGGCATGGCCCTTCAGGGAATAAAAACAAAACACAAAAGAAGCCCCACACCTGCCAAGGGGCAATGTAGCACCTGCCAAGCCAGATTCTATATACAGTAATACCTTGGTTTATGAGCATAATTTGTTCCATAAACATGCTTGTAAGCCAAAACACTCTTATATCAAATCAAATTCCCCCATAAGAAATAATGGAAAATGTGATGATTCATTTTGGGGCCCCATAGACCACATACAGTACACACAAAATGCCAAAACTCACAAAGGAAGTTGGCTAGACGTCTGCATCCACACCATGGTTTAGGTACCTAGCTACGTAATCTGCTGTGTTTGGGACAACAACTGGATTTTACTCTGTTTTTAATGTGACAATAATAAAGTAAATTGTGTAGCCCTATACACATTTGACTAGCTACCCCATGACTAGAAATGGTTTGAAGAAATAAGAATGTTGAAAATAAATGAAATAAATATAAATATAAAGAAAAATAAAACCCTAACCTAAAACTCCCCTTTGAGAGCGTTCCTGGCTGGTGCAAGGGATGCCTCTATTCCAATCTCCTCCCTCTGCTTTGGAGGCTGCCTGAGATGGAACTTTTCAGACAATCACGCACAATTCATCAGGGGGAAGGAAGGAGGGAGAGCCACCATTGGTTCACTTGTGATCATGTGACCTCCTCCAGTTCTTGTATATCAAGACATTGCTTGTTGATCAAGGCAAAATGTAGAAGAAATGTTTGCTTGTCTTGCAAAGTGCTCTTAAACCAAGATACTCTTAAACCAAGGTATTATTGTATTTTATAAGTTAAGGAAAACTGCTGGTGCAGGCCTTCTCCCAAGTTGCCTGCTGCCCTAGAAACTGTTCCATTTTCTAAAGCAGGGTATCTGACTTTCTCAAATGGAACATTTCTTAGGATGCATTTCATTAATTTTTGTATAAGACCATATTAAGAAGGCCTTCTAGGGGCACTGCACTGTCAGTTATGAGGAGCTGCAGTTTTGTCGCTTTCAGGAAATCAATTCAATCAAAAAATTCTGCTTTCTATTTTCAGAGTCCTCTTTTGCCTTCTGCAAAGACAAGACATGTTAGCATCATGTACACTAGAGTGGCCCCCGGGCTAGATGGGTGGGATACAAAAAAAAAACAAAAAATAAATAAATGAACAAACAAACAAACAAATGAGGTAAAGCAGAAAAATGAGTCAGATTAAAAGGTGAATGGACTGGCCATAGTTGCAAGACACTCAGGTCCTTTGTCATCAATACTGCATCAATCCAGGAAGGAGAGCAGTTCCTAGTCCCCCTGTGCAGCAGGCCAATAATCACATGTGCAGGGAGACTCAGGGGCGTATCTGGGGAGAAGGGTACATCTGCCCCAGGCGCAGCAATCTGGGGGCACCTGGAGGGGGAGCAGGAGGAGGAAGCCATGCACCCTCCCACCACCCAGCAGTCCTCCTTTCCCCTAAGGATTGGCGATGGCACCCCTCCCTCCCCTCCACTGCCGTGGCACCCATGGCACCCTCCTCCTCCTCTTCCTCGCCTTGGTAGGAGACATGTAAGGCATTTGTGTGCATGTTAGTGCACTCAGGTGTGCACACCCATGCCCTGTCTGCCTGCCCACCCATCCCCGCAGGGTTCTGCCCCCTGTTGTTTGGTGGGTGCTTCTTATCTCCACAGTGAGTGATTCAGAGGGCAAAAGAAGAAATCTTCAGCCAACTGGCCAAGTATGTATCCTTAGAGAAGTGAATGGGGGAAGCTTGTATTCCTAATCATTTTTAGGTTGTCACCCTGTTTGTATAGTTGCAGTAGGTGTTCCATCAGCAGGTGTGTTGAAGGACGCAGTTCTGAGGAATGTAATTCCAAACAAACCAATGAAGAAGAAACACAACACAAGTAAAAACTAATAAAGAGGACAAACGTCCACCTTCAAGATGGTTGTACTGTATTTTAACGTGAGCTCTCATACCTGTCCGCTTCTTCAGACATACATGGGGCGAATACTGAGACTACATGCCAAAAAGCCATTCATATCTGGTTCTAAGATAATTAAAAAAAAAACCAGTACAGTGGACCCTTGTATAACAAGTGGTTTGCTTAACAGAAAATCTGCTTAAAGGAAAAATTTTCCAGAGATAGGGGAAAAATCACTTAACAGAATTGCCTATGGGGCAAATCTGTACAACAGAAAAACGGTCGCGGTTAGGGTTTAATCCATTTTCAATGCATTCCTATGGGAGATTTGTACAAAGGAAATTTGCTTAACTGAATTTGATTAGGAACAAATTAATTCCTTTATACAAGGTACCACTGTAGACACAGGTTTCAAGCTGTGTGAGTCATTGTGGCATCTCACATCTAGTAATGCCTTAACTCCCCTGTTTGATATTCAGTTGTTTTCCTTTGAAGCTTTGTTCTGTTGACAGGGACAATGGTTTAGTTGCTAAAGGAACCCCAGGCTTTAGAGATAACAAGAGCAGAAGCTTGTTCTGTAAAGGTGGCTGTGGCAGTTAGGAAAGGGCCTGGGCTCTGGAAAATAATAGCAGGTAGCAAGAAGTTGCCCATGGGTAGTTAGCAGGGCCTGCATTCTCAGCTGGCACACAGGTCGCCTGGCCACTGTCTTTCTCACCTGGGCAAGAGGCACTGCAGTCCCCTTTAAATGCTTTCTGATTTTGCATCTGGGCACATATATATTACCATTTTATGTGAGTCAACTTGTATCCTCCTTTTGGTGTTATGTTAAGTGCCTCCCCCCCACACACCCTGGAGCTGCTAAATGGCACTGAACAATTCAAGCCGGGTCATGTTAACAATAGGCGGATGCCACCGCCATCTGCAGCGAGGGAGCTGTTAGCATTGGCCTCTCGGGTTCTCCTGCCAAGAAAGCCTTCCGCACTTTAATAAAAAAGTCATTGTTTCAGGGAATGCCAGTGACCATTCCTGGATTCCAACAGATAATAAGTGCAGTAATTTTCTATTCATTATTGTGATGCCATGGGGTGCCCAAGGACATATATCACTAAACATTTTTGTATAAGTCACCTCAATGTAGCTAAAGATGTGGTTGTGCTGCAGAAATGAACAAGTGGTCTCTCCAGTGTTTACATTTTCTGTGGCAAACCCTTTCTCGTAAATAACATGCCTGACCTGTCATGACCCACAGTCTGCAGGAAGAGGAATCCCACCAATAAGCAAAGCCTTCTGAGCCAAAAGTGGGCAATGAAAGAGCCACAAATACACAAACCTTTCTCGTACGGACCAAGCAGTTGGCCTTACCTCACTGAGTCACT
This sequence comes from Phrynocephalus forsythii, assembly GCA_029282475.1. Classification (NCBI taxonomy): domain Eukaryota; kingdom Metazoa; phylum Chordata; class Lepidosauria; order Squamata; family Agamidae; genus Phrynocephalus; species Phrynocephalus forsythii. The sequence goes on from JAPFRF010000011.1 coordinate 6,416,220, forward strand.
GGCTTGCAAACCATCCCCCATAGACTCACAGAGTTACTGGCACATTTGGGCTGTTATCAGTCAATAAAAGATCATGTTTTTCATCTACTTTATAAAATATACTCAACAGATTTCTGTGTCACACAAACAGATTATACTGTACAAGCAATCCAGGCATGAACAGCAGAGAAACTACCATGTAAATAGAAAAAAAGGTTTAGCAGCAGAAGACAAGGCAATGCTGATTTCTTACTTGCTTTATTCTCTTTTGTGCATCTCCTAATCTAGATTCTTTCCCTGGATCAAAAGACTGCCATCTCCCTTCCTCCTTTTCTGGTGTCTTAGCTAATAATGTCTTCAGTCTTGTTTATATTTTTTGTAGTTTTTTTTCAACAAATTTGATTTTCCCATCTTGTTTAGTGACAATTTTCCTTACAAAACAAATGACACTCCGGGGAGAGAGGGGTCTTGTGGAATACCACAAGGAAATAAAGGGCTAAAGCCTACCCAGTCATCAGATGTGCCTTCACACCTTTGGATTCTGTTTACTGGGACTTGAAAAAACACTATTAAATTGAAAGCAATAAAGTTTATTGTTATATTACTAAGATTCACTCTTGTGTTCTGTTTCACAAACCCCAGCTAGCAAACTGGGGCAAGCCTTTCCAAATTAGATGGACCCTCAAGTTAATCTGGCCAAGAGGGTCAGTGTGACCAAAAACCCCATATTACAAATGGTGTGGAGAGGGGCCTGACAAGATGATCTAGTGAATTCATCACTGAGTTGAGATGGTATGAGAGAGAGCCCCTGGCTCAAAGTTTATGCATAGTTGCCTGACATGAACCATAATCCATGGGTATCAACAAAGCATCCCCAGTGGAAACTGCCAGCAAAGAGGTGTGTGGGGGTGGGGGTTGGGGGTTGGGGGGTTGGGGGTGGCCAGGAGGCAGGGCTAATTTGAGATTTCACTGCCTGATTTGAGATTATCGCCTGCTACTGAGTTTGCATAAAATCATGATGCTGTTGATGCCACCAGAATTTGTCTCAGAGCAGTTATGGCAAGGAGATAACCTTTGCATAAATGAATGTAGCGGCTGATAACACAGAAGGGTGTTTCTCCCTATGCAGTCTTTTCCTTCCTTCCTTCCTTCCTTCCTTCCTTCCTTCCTTCCTTCCTTCCTTCCTTAAACAGGCCTATATATATATATAGCTATTTTAGTAACCCCAGCATATCACAATATAAGCCACACAAGTTATATATTTAGAAGTAGAAAATACTCCAATTGTATTTACATGTATATCTGGTCCTAAAACTCTGATCCTAAAACTCTGGTCAAGCCTTTCCGGCCACTAAGAGGGGGGGACTTCTGTTACAAAATTTGGCTGAGCCAGCAATCTAATTATTTTCGTAGCTTTGAAGCTCTACACAGCTAATTGCATATACGTCAGCTTAGAAAAGTTTTATCTCTGTTTCGAGAGCTCAGCAGCTGGCATACATCACGGTACTAGTCTGTGTGAGTCAGTTCAAACACCACAGTAATTAAGACATTTAATTGGTGTCAGGAATACAAAATAAATGACCAAAGATGTCAATTAGTGTTTGATGCATGTAACAAATGTATATGACGTAAATTCGGATGGGCGGAGGGAATAAGAGTATTGGAAAAAACCTATAAAGATATCTCACCTTTCGTTTCTCGGGTGGACTCCCCACCCGATCTTGCATTGAGTGAGGGCTCCCTTGATTGCAATCAATAAATCTTCTTTTCTGTCTACAAAAGACTCAGACTGCTCATTGCATTCTGTAAAGCCAATAGCACGCCGGCGACGAACCCCATAAATTCAAATCATTCCTTTCATTTGGTGGAGATGCCGGGGAAAAGTGCCGCTGCTAGGAGGCTTGCAGAGTCTGATTCAAGTCACGGTAAGGAGTTTGTGCTGACTAACTGATCCTAGTCCGGACCCTCAAATTTGTGAGGAGGATCGCTCTGTCAGCATTGAATGGGCTACCGTACTTGAGAGAAAACCAAGTGCCGGCAGGAGGAGGAATTGGAGAGGACTGCGCAAAAGAAATCTGGTAAGGTAGAAAACTAGTTGTGGGGTGGCGTGAGTTCGAATCTAACAGCTCTGTGGAGTGGAGAAGATTGCAGATTCTTATGAGTCGGCCCCGGGGAGGGAAGGAGACGAGAAGGGACAATTGTGTGTCCCTAGCATCCCGCGAACCAGGGAGGACGAAGAGTTGAGAGACTCTGAGGTCCCCCAAGGGTGGAAAAGGGCTCCTCTCTAGTAACCCTAGCGTTCACCTCCCCAAGTGTTTGAAGAATTAGGAGCAGAGCACCGCTCTGGCATCCTCAGAGAATTTATAAGTGTTTGAATATATGTGTGGGTATTGAGTTGAATTCTTTTTGGTAACCACAGGGAAGTGGCCATTCCCTGTGTCTAAGCAGGGGCAAGGACTGGCAATCTTTGCCCCAAATTACTACCAACGGAGCACCACCATCTCCGTTTGACTTTAGATAGTTAATAAGATTTTTCCCTAGGCAGGGGATCGCAGTTACGTGGGGAGGACGGGAAAATGTGGGTGATTTGTGTGAATCAAACGGAATCAGTGATTGATGTGTATGAATGAGCCGGGTTGATCTCTAGGACATAACCCTTGGCGACCTGCGTGTGGACGCGCGATTCCTAAGCCAGGGCGACCTACTTAGGCCGCGTCAGTATCACATGTTGTGTGTATGGTGTGATTAATTAGGAGCGATTCCGTTTGGCGTTGTGGGAGAATTTATAGGCACACAGTTAGACCTTTAAAACAATCCAATGGGGATGAATTAAAGCAACTTATGCACCCCTTTTTGATGTGCACTGTGGTAACATTGGAATTCTGCCACCAGAAGTAATGATTTTAGTATTAAATGGAACATAAGTAAGCTTTAAGAAGAACCCCTCTAACTAGGATAAGGCAGGACTTTACCATCTCAAATTAAGATTCTAGCCCTCAAGGAGGACAGACCAATTATGACCTGCTAGCAGGAGGTGTGTGAATTTACAAGGATGTGCTTAGTTAATTAATATAAGAGACTAAAAACTCTGCCAACTAGGAGACCCCGCCAGCAATTTTGATAATACCAGGGGGAATATGGGCAGTGAGAAAAATACTTTTGAATACTCAGGGATAAACAACATCCCGCATATTTTGTGACTGGCTGGTCACACAACAAAATTTACCAGCTGAAGGGATATTTTATAAGGAAAACATCATAGGGTATCTGAGTAATGCACCCTATTCTTTTAAACTGGTTTTATAAACCCGAAAGATGATGGAAGGGAAGGCAAGATAGTGAACTGAAGAAATATAGAAAGAGACAGATGGATAGAGCAAGTGTAGTAGAAGGGAGCAGCAAGATAAAGATGGGAACGGATAGAGAGGAGCCAGAGGAAAGGAGCCTTAAACAGAACTAATGTTGGCTATGCGCCACATGAGGAGATAGGTAGAGACGTTATTTCTGAACTCTTAATAATTAAAAGCAGGGAAATCGAATCAGGGGCTGTACCATTTCTGGCAGCTGGCAAAGGCCACGACAAAAAGTAGAATGAATGCCTTTTTTTTTCCTTCTCCAAAAGCAGTTGAGAACATTTGAGAAAAGACAAGGCAATTTGGTTTCAAACACAGGGAGATTCTCAGGAACAAATTGCCAACAAATATCCACATTTGAACTGTTTTAAAAAGGCGCCAAAACTGCGCAAGTCTACCTTTTTTTTTAGACAAAGGAAAAGTGGGGAGAAGATCTTAGTTTCTCTCTCTCTCTCTCCCCTGGAACAAACTGGTGTCTCAAAATAAGCAGGAATTTTTTTCCTAACTGTGATTTCATGTTCTTCATAAGGACTTAAGTAACATCTAGGCATTATTTGCCTCCCCATAGATATAAGGGTGAAGGAAGAGAGAGAAATTCTACATGTCCACCTAAGATTTTTTTCCCTCCCGATTTAAGTGGCTTTGTTTATTCATTACAAAAGCCACACTTCTCAAATTAGGCTTAAGCAGACAACAAGATCGACAGCCATAGAAATGGTGGATTGCTCCTTTGTTCCAGTACAGAGTAATTAAAGGAGATTATCTGCTTGCCTCAGGCTGTATAAGGCAGCCTGCGGGGGAATTTAAAAGTCTACAGCCCCTCCTTTCTTTTTCTGCTCTCGCCCCCCCCTTGCAGGGCAAACAAAGATAACAACTCCCAACCCCTCCTTTCTCTCCCAAGCCACTTGATAGAGCTTGGACGCAAAACTTATATTGAACACACCAACCAAATGAATGCATAACGAAGGGAAATAAACTGACCCTATAAACTGACCCCTAAAGCCACAAGCCAGTAAATTTTGTAGGCAATGGCCTGAAGGTCTCCCCTCTCCACTTACGGGAACTACCACAACTTTCCGTGCCGCCTTAAAAGCATAGAGAGGTGGCTTCTAGCCGACGTGCAGCATTTTTTTCCCCCCTGGATAGGGAAAGAGAGAAAGGGAGTCTATTGTTTAGAAAAATCCAGGGATTCGGCCCCAAAACGGAACGTTTTAATTTAATTAAACCCTTGGAATCAAACACAACTTTCAGGTATTTTTGCTAAACAATAAGAGGCGAAAATCTTGTTGTCAAAAACTTTCTTTTTTTTTTGGCTTCAAAAAAAAAAAAAAAAGGACACAAAAGAAACCTGACATTTTTTTTTTTAGGATGTGACAGCAAGCTAAAGCCCCTCTCTTTGTAAGCTTTCCTGCAAACATATTTTTTTTTTTTGCCTTTGAAGTAACGTACAAGTCAATCCCAAAGCGTTACATTTAAGGCAGGCTTAAACAGTAGAACTTAAGAGGAGCCTTGCTTGTCCAACACAGTGCACACATTTCTTAATTAGGCTTTTAGAAGATATGTTCAAACGCTACTGGGATAGTGAATTTATTTGCGATTTCAATGACTCTTTATAACTAATTCAACACAGGAGAATAAAAGAATTATTTTTTTTTTTTGCCATAGGCGATAACAGGCTCGCCTGGCCATTAAAATGTGCATAGCGTGTTGTTGCAGCTTTTCACCCACACCTGGTCTCAGGAGCTCCCCTGGGGAAAAATGAGGCTTATTTTTTAGAAAACAAAATGGACTCAACGATTTTTCTTTTCCTTTTTTTTTTGTGCACATGAAACCTGCATGTAAAGGGCTAGATTCCCTATTTTAAAGGATGGCTCTGTAGTGCACATTATTAATTTGTTACAAATTTCACAGGGAGCCTAGTAGCATGACCATGGAATATTGTTCCAGCTGAACTTGTGAAAAACTACTGAAGTGCAGCTGTGTACTATGGCCAAACGACTTTTCCGAAAATTTGGCCAACTCCCCATTCATATGCTTGTTTCACATAGAGGAATGCCCCACTCTGCAGGACATTTGCTTTTTGTGACATTTTTTTTTCTTCCCTTCTCGAGAACAAGGCCATGATCTGCAGATTGCTTGGCCATTTTTGTGTGTGTTTGTTTGTCTGTTTGTTGTGTGTGTGTCTGTCTCTTTTCATACAAGTACACCCTGGAGGAAACACTTTCCCTCCTGAGGAAGGCTGACGGCACTGTTCGTGCATCGGGCATCGCCAGACGGAGAGGTTCCAGCCAGCGTGCGATGAGGCTCCAGTGGAAACCACCCCCTCTCTGCTGTCCTGCTGCCCAAAACGCCGTCGTCGCGATGACTTCACCCCGTGGATTTTTCCAACGCACGTGTCTCGGGCCAGCGACATCGGCACCTTTGGCCGCAGTGAACCAGACCAGAGGAGGACCAGACCTGTGACGACCTTCAGCCAGCATCGACCAGGGCAGAGGGACGCCACAACGAGCCTGACCTGTGGTCATCGCATCCTTGCCCATCCTTCCCCAGATGACAGCGTGCGTTTGACACTTCGGAGGGTCCCGAAGCAGCCTGCGGATTCACTTTCAACTCAGGTTGACAGATTAAAATCCTGTCTTCCTGCCTCTCTTTTTTTTCTTTTCTTTTCTGTTTGTTTATGGGGGGAGAGAGTGGGTCTGAAACAGCCACTGACTCTTGTTTTGGATTGCGGCCAACAGACTTCACGTCCGCAATTTAACCCCCTTTTCACCGGGACAGAGACTTGGGGTTTAACTACTGCTTTCAGACCTTCATCGATGTCTGTGCGCGTGCCCTGGACCACCATGAACTTGTGTTGCCACACACGCACACACCAGCTTCCCAGCATCCGACAAGTGAGAGCTTATTTTTTTTTTCCTGCGCACGGTAGGCTCCAGAGCAACTTTACATATTTACATTACCCTGTGCTCGATCTAGCAGGAAAATGCCCCGCGGCCTTAGAAGCCTTGCAAAGGGACGTTAATTATTGATCACTATTATGATATTGTTTATTGTCTATTATTGATGGTCACTGTGAAAACTCTTACTGAAGTGCCTCTCTGGATGTGCCTTTTATGTAATGATCATGCTTTGCCACTGAAAATGCTTTTTACTCACAAAACATTGAGTGCCAGAGATTAATGAGAGACATTCTGGTGCCCATGGGTGTTCACGAGCCTTTATACCAAAGAAAAAATGGCTTTATGAAGTAGCTATATCTACATTATTTTCTTCACCAAAGACACTGATGAACTAATCTTGGCCCCATGTTTACGGGGCAGATTTTTTTGTGTGTAAACTGTCAGCCACAGAGACATTTCTGACCGGATTTCAACGGCTCATTCATGACTTTACCATGAGAATGTATGGCGCAAAGTGGGTTTTTCTAAGCACCATCTAGATGTGTCTTATGCCTCTTTTAGCCTTCATGATATGTATATTACCTTTATTTAGTATCATTGCAAATGTCTATCATTTGAGAATGCAAACACAACTGGGTAATTCTGCACAGCCTGCTATAATTTGAGTTTCAATGCACACCACACACCTGAATAAGGTTGGAAATCATGTCATGATTTTTGTTTTATGAAATCAGGTACTAATGTTTGTGTATCTCCATGAAAGATGACAGTATGAAAAAATCATATTTCAAGGTCTAAAGCCATTTGACAGCAAAAAGGAAGAAAACTGGCAAAGTAGCCTTGCCCACATTTTTACTTGGGCAAACACATGGGAATTGGTGGGCCAACAAGGGCATATCTTCCTCATAAGTATTTGATTTGCAAAATGAACCTACAGTGTGGTGCTTTGTTAGAATTCAGGGTTTTCAGCCTGACTACCAAACACACAAGCACGATATCTCACATTTGCACTGCTGTTGCAGGCAAATTTATTTGGGTTTCATGATTGTCCTGAAATAAGGTACTGAACAAATCTGCTGTTTAAAGCATGTTTCGTTATCGCTTTGGAACGGGGATCTTGATATCCAAGTCTATCACAATATTATCTAAAATTCTTATGCCAGCCCCCTCCAAAAGTTGAGAATTTGGGATCTTTGAGAAGTGTACAACATGTCCTGGGAGGTTCCCTTATACTACTGTGACCACGTTGCATTTCTCCAACAGGGGAAACCTAAATGCTGTGGTCCGTGGAACACATCCATCCATTGCAGTCTGTGGGTCTGACCAGAGGGGGTCTTCTTACATCCCAAACATGGCAACACTTCATCTGTTAACTTAACATTTCACTCTAGAAAGTGCCCTAGTGAATTAAGGGGTATTTCTTTGTCATTCACCTGTTCAAATGCGTCCCTCACCATGAGACGCCACAAATCATGTTGTGATACTTCATTTTTTTGAACTGTGCCTATAAGCCCTTCGGGAAAAAAGGGGGGGAAGTTTTCCTGGCAGCACTGCCTAAACTCTCGTCAGGAACACTAAAAAAAAAAAATCAATCACTGAGCCATGATGAACAACCCCTCCCCAAGGGAATGGTAAGAAGGGAAGCTCAAGCAATATTCACGCTTTTGTACATACACCTTTGATATGTTCATTTGTCCCTTATATGTCTATCACGGGAGCCACGGGGGGCAACCTTTGGAGAATTTACTGGCGTAAATTTCCTTAACACGTCAGGGGGGAGTGAAGGCTATGAAACAGGCCTATATATATATATAGCTATTTTAGTAACCCCCAGCATATCACAATATAAGCCACACAAGTTATATATTTAGAAGTAGAAAATACTCCAATTGTATTTACATGTATATCTGGTCCTAAAACTCTGATCCTAAAACTCTGGTCAAGCCTTTCCGGCCACTAAGAGGGGGGGACTTCTGTTACAAAATTTGGCTGAGCCAGCAATCTAATTATTTTCGTAGCTTTGAAGCTCTACACAGCTAATTGCATATACGTCAGCTTAGAAAAGTTTTATCTCTGTTTCGAGAGCTCAGCAGCTGGCATACATCACGGTACTAGTCTGTGTGAGTCAGTTCAAACACCACAGTAATTAAGACATTTAATTGGTGTCAGGAATACAAAATAAATGACCAAAGATGTCAATTAGTGTTTGATGCATGTAACAAATGTATATGACGTAAATTCGGATGGGCGGAGGGAATAAGAGTATTGGAAAAAACCTATAAAGATATCTCACCTTTCGATATCTCACCTTTCGTTTCTCGGGTGGACTCCCCACCCGATCTTGCATTGAGTGAGGGCTCCTTGATTGCAATCAATAAATCTTCTTTTCTGTCTACAAAAGACTCAGACTGCTCATTGCATTCTGTAAAGCCAATAGCACGCCGGGAGGCGAAGAGTTGAACCCCATAAATTCAAATCATTCCTTTCCGCGTCAGTATCACATGTTGTGTGTATGGTGTGATTAATTAGGAGCGATTCCGTTTGGCGTTGTGGGAGAATTTATAGGCACACAGTTAGACCTTTAAAACAAACCAATGGGGATGAATTAAAGCAACTTATGCACCCTTTTTGATGTGCACTGTGGTAACATTGGAATTCTGCCACCAGAAGTAATGATTTTAGTATTAAATGGAACGTAAGTAAGCTTTAAGAAGAACCCCTCTAACTAGGATAAGGCAGGACTTTACCATCTCAAATTAAGATTCTAGCCCTCAAGGACAGACCAATTATGACCTGCTAGCAAGAGGTGTGTGAATTTACAAGGACGTGATTAGTTAATTAATATAAGAGACTAAAAACTCTGCCAACTAGAGACCCCGCCAGCAATTTTGATAATACCAGGGGGAATATGGGCAGTGAGAAAAATACTTTTGAATACTCAGGGATAAACAACATCCCGCATATTTTGTGACTGGCTGGTCACACAACAAAATTTACCAGCTGAAGGGATATTTTATAAGGAAAACATCATAGGGTATCTTTTAGTAGTAATGCACCCTATTCTTTTAAACTGGTTTTATAAACCCGAAAGATGATGGAAGGGAAGGCAAGATAGTGAACTGAAGAAATATAGAAAGAGACAGATGGATAGAGCAAGTGTAGTAGAAGGGAGCAGCAAGATAAAGATGGGAACGGATAGAGAGGAGCCAGAGGAAAGGAGCCTTAAACAGAACTAATGTTGGCCTTAAACTTAACTAATGTTTGCGCCACAGGAGGAGATAGGTAGAGACGTTATTTCTGAACTCTTACTAATTAAAAGCAGGGAAATCGAATCAGGGGCTGTACCATTTCTGGCAGCTGGCAAAGGCCACGACAAAAAGTAGAATGAATGCCTTTTTTTTTCCTTCTCCAAAAGCAGTTGAGAACATTTGAGAAAAGACAAGGCAATTTAATTTCAAACACAGGGAGATTCTCAGGAACAAACTGCCAACAAATCTCCACATTTGAACTGTTTTAAAAAGGCGCCAAAACTGCGCAAGTCTACCTTTTTTTAGACAAAGGAAAAGTGGGGAGAAGATCTTAGTTTCTCTCTCTCTCTCTCCCCTGGAACAAACTGGTGTCTCAAAATAAGCAGGAATTTTTTTCCTAACTGTGATTTCATGTTCTTCATAAGGACCTAAGTAACATCTAGGCATTATTTGCCTCCCCATAGATATAAGGGTGAAGGAAGAGAGAGACATTCTACATGTCCACCTAAGATTTTTTTTCCCTCCCGACTTAAGTGGCTTTGTTTATTCATTACAAAAGCCACGCTTCTCAAATTAGGCTTAAGCAGACAACAAGATCGACAGCCATAGAAATGGTGGATTGCTCCTTTGTTCCAGTACAGAGTAATTAAAGGAGATTATCTGCTTGCCTCAGGCTGTATAAGGCAGCCTGCGGGGGAATTTAAAAGTCTACAGCCCCTCCTTTCTTTTTCTGCTCTTGCCCCCGTGCAGGGCAAGGCAGGATAACAACTCCCAACCCCTCCTTTCTCTCCCAAGCCACTTGATAGAGCTTGGACGCAAAACTTATATTGAACACACCAACCAAATGAATGCATAACGAAGGGAAATAAACTGACCCTATAAACTGACCCCTAAAGCCACAAGCCAGTAAATTTTGTAGGCAATGGCCTGAAGGTCTCCCCTCTCCACTTACGGGAACTACCACAACTTTCCGTGCCGCCTTAAAAGCATAGAGAGGTGGCTTCTAGCCGACTTGCAGCATTTTTTTCCCCCCTGGATAGGGAAAGAGAGAAAGGGAGTCTATTGTTTAGAAAAATCCAGGGATTCGGCCCCAAAACGGAATGTTTTAATTTAATTAAACCCTTGGAATCAAACACAACTTTCAGGTATTTTTGCTAAACAATAAGAGGCGAAAATCTTGTTGTCAAAAACTTTCTTCTTTTTTTGGCTTCGAAAAACAAAAGGACACAAGAGAAACCTGACATTTTTTTTTTTAGGATGTGACAGCAAGCTAAAGCCCCTCTCTTTGTAAGCTTTCCTGCAAACATATTTTTTTTTGCCTTTGAAGTAACGTACAAGTCAATCCCAAAGCGTTACATTTAAGGCAGGCTTAAACAGTAGAACTTAAGAGGAGCCTAGCTTGTCCAACACAGTGCACACATTTCTTAATTAGGCTTTTAGAAGATATGTTCAAACGCTACTGGGATAGTGCATTTATTTGCGATTTCAATGACTCTTTATAACTAATTCAACACAGGAGAATAAAAGAATTATTTTTTTTTTTGCCATAGGCGATAACAGGCTCGCCTGGCCATTAAAATGTGCATAGCGTGTTGTTGCAGCTTTTCACCCACACCTGGTCTCAGGAGCTCCCCTGGGGAAAAATGAGGCTTATTTTTTAGAAAACAAAATGGACTCAACGATTTTTCTTTTCCTTTTTTTTTGTGCACATGAAACCTGCATGTAAAGGGCTAGATTCCCTATTTTAAAGGATGGCTCTGTAGTGCACATTATTAATTTGTTACAAATTTCACAGGGAGCCTAGTAGCATGGCCATGGAATATTGTTCCAGCTGAACTTGTGAACAACTAATGAAGTGCAGCTGTGTACTATGGCCAAACGACTTTTCCGAAAATTTGGCCAACTCCCCATTCATATGCTTGTTTCACATAGAGGAATGCCCCACCCTGCAGGACATTTGCTTTTTGTGACTTTTTTTTCTTTCCCCTTCTCGAGAACAAGGCCATGATCTGCAGATTGCTTGGCCATTTTTGTGTGTGTTTGTTTGTCTGTTTGTTGTGTGTGTGTCTGTCTCTTTTCATACAAGTACACCCTGGAGGAAACACTTTCCCTCCTGAGGAAGGCTGACGGCACTGTTCGTGCATCGGGCATCGCCAGACGGAGAGGTTCCAGCCAGCGTGCGATGAGGCTCCAGTGGAAACCACCCCTCTCTGCTGTCCTGCTGCCCAAACGCCGTCGTCCGCGATGACTTCACCCCGTGGATTTTTCCAACGCACGTGTCTCGGGCCAGCGACATCGGCACCTTTGGCCGCAGTGAACCAGACCAGAGGAGGACCAGACCTGTGACGACCTTCAGCCAGCATCGACCAGGGCAGAGGGACGCCACAGCGAGCCTGACCTGTGGTCATCGCATCCTTGCCCATCCTTCCCCAGATGACAGCGTGCGTTTGACACTTCGGAGGGTCCCGAAGCAGCCTGCGGATTCACTTTCAACTCAGGTTGACAGATTAAAATCCTGTCTTCCTGCCTCTCTTTTTCTTTTTCTTTTCTTTTCTGTTTGTTTATGGGGGGAGAGAGTGGGTCTGAAACAGCCACTGACTCTTGTTTTGGATTGCGGCCAACAGACTTCACGTCCGCAATTTAACCCCTTTTTCACCGGGACAGAGACTTGGGGTTTAACTACTGCTTTCAGACCTTCATCGATGTCTGTGCGCGTGCCCTGGACCACCATGAACTTGTGTTGCCACACACGCACACACCAGCCTCCCAGCATCCGACAAGTGAGCGCTTATTTTTTTTCCTGCACACGGTAGGCTCCAGAGCAACTTTACATATTTACATTACCCTGTGCTCGATCTAGCAGGAAAATGCCCCGCGGCCTTAGAAGCCTTGCAAAGGGACGTTAATTATTGATCACTATTATGATATTGTTTATTGTCTATTATTGATGGTCACTGTGAAAACTCTTACTGAAGTGCCTCTCTGGATGTGCCTTTTATGTAATGATCATGCTTTGCCACTGAAAATGCTTTTTACTCACAAAACATTGAGTGCCAGAGATTAATGAGAGACATTCTGGTGCCCATGGGTGTTCACGAGCCTTTATACCAAAGAAAAAATGGCTTTATGAAGTAGCTATATCTACATTATTTTCTTCACCAAAGACACTGATGAACTAATCTTGGCCCCATGTTTACGGGGCAGATTTTTTGTGTGTAAACTGCCAGCCACAGAGACATTTCTGACCGGATTTCAACGGCTCATTCATGACTTTACCATGAGAATGTATGGCGCACAGTGGGTTTTTCTAAGCACCATCTAGATGTGTCTTATGCCTCTTTTAGCCTTCATGATATGTATATTACCTTTATTTAGTATCATTGCAAATGTCTATCATTTGAGAATGCAAACACAACTGGGTGATTCTGCACAGCCTGCTATTACCTGAGTTTCAATGCACACCACACACCTGAATAAGGTTGGAAATCATGTCATGATTTTTGTTTTATGAAATCAGGTACTAATGTTTGTGTATCTCTATGAAAGATGACAGTATGAAAAAATCATATTTCAAGGTCTAAAGCCATTTGACAGCAAAAAGGAAGAAAACTGGCAAAGTAGCCTTGCCCACATTTTTACTTGGGCAAACACAAGGGAATTGGTGGGCTAAGAAGGGCATATTTTCCTTATAAGTATTTGGTTTGCAAAATGAACCTACAGTGTGGTGCTTTGTTAGAATTCAGGGTTTTCAGCCTGACTACCAAACACACAAGCACGATATCTCACATTTGCACTGCTGTTGCAGGCAAATTTATTTGGGTTTCATGATTGTCCTGAAATAAGGTACTGAACAAATCTGCTGTTTAAAGCATGTTTCGTTATCGCTTTGGGACGGGGATCTTGATATCCAAGTCTATCACAATATTATCTAAAATTCTTATGCCAGCCCCCTTCAAAAGTTGAGAATTTGGGATCTTTGAGAAGTGTACAACATGTCCTGGGAGGTTCCCTTATACTGCTGTGACCACGTTGCATTTCTCCAACAGGGGAAACTTAAATGCTGTGGTCCGTGGAACACATCCATCCGTTGCAGTCTGTGGGTCTGACCAGAGGGGGTCTTCTTACATCCCAAGCATGGCAACACTTCATCTGTTAACTTAACATTTCACTCTAGAAAGTGCCCTAGTGAATTAAGGGGTATTTCTTTGTCATTCACCTGTTCAAATGCGTCCCTCACCATGAGACGCCACAAATCATGTTGTGATACTTCATTTTTTTGAACTGTGCCTATAGGGCGGGAAAAGTTTTCCTGGCAGCACTGCCTACACTCTTGTCAGGAACACTGAAAAATCGATGAACAACCCCTCCCCAAGGGAATGGTAAGAAGGGAAGCTCAAGCAATATTCACGCTTTTGTACATACACCTTTGATATGCTCATTTGTCCCTTATATGTCTATCACGGGAGCCACGGGGGGGCAACCTTTGGAGAATTTACTAGCGTAAATTTCCTTAACACGTCAGGGGGGAGTGAAGGCTATGAAACAGGCCTATATATATATAGCTATTTTAGTAACCCCCAGCATATCACAATATAAGCCACACAAGTTATATATTTAGAAGTAGAAAATACTCCAATTGTATTTACATGTATATCTGGTCCTAAAACTCTGATCCTAAAACTCTGGTCAAGCCTTTCCGGCCACTAAGAGGGGGGGACTTCTGTTACAAAATTTGGCTGAGCCAGCAATCTAATTATTTTCGTAGCTTTGAAGCTATACACAGCTAATTGCATATACGTCAGCCAAGAAAAGTTTTATCTCTGTTTCGAGAGCTCAGCAGCTGGCATACATCACGGTACTAGTCTGTGTGAGTCAGTTCAAACACCACAGCAATTAAGACATTTAATTGGTGTCAGGAATACAAAATAAATGACCAAAGATGTCAATTAGTGTTTGATGCATGTAACAAATGTATATGACGTAAATTCGGATGGGCGGAGGGAATATGAGTATTGGAAAAAACCTATAAAGATATCTCACCTTTCGTTTCTCGGGTGGACTCCCCACCCGATCTTGCATTGAGTGAGGGCTCCCTTGATTGCAATCAATAAATCTTCTTTTCTGTCTACAAAAGACTCAGACTGCTCATTGCATTCTGTAAAGCCAATAGCACGCCGGCGACGAACCCCATAAATTCAAATCATTCCTTTCAGATGCACATGCCCCTTTTGACTTGCCCACATTACTGTTTCCCCCCCCTTAAACTGAGCTAAAGAGTTATTCTTAGGAACAAAGGCGGTTACTTCACATCCTACTTTGTTCCGTGATTATGTTTGTTCCGTGACAGTGTTGTTTGCGGTCACGAGGCTTTGTCCCTGTTCAATTCCTGTTTTCATTTACCCATGGGCATGATTACTTGTCTCGTGACAACTGTTACTTCACGTCCTTGTTTCGTGACAATTACTGGATCTCCCTGGCTTCATTTAGCCTTTTTAAAATATTGTCAGGCTTCCGTTTTTCGATATTTTGAATCCCCGCTGCAGGCACTCGGGCTGTCTCAGGAAGCCCGGATGAGGAGCCGGACGAGCCCTCACCCCTTGCTGTGGGCGAGTGGCGGCGGTGGCGGCATGGGCAGTGGGCGAGACACCCTTGCCCTGTACTCAGCAATTTGCGGGCTGGCAGGTGAGCAGGCAAGGAGAGCTCATCCCTGCCTCCGGGACCCAAGGAGGATGGACCTACGCCTGACAGTGGCTCTCTGCCTGTCCCTTCAAGAGACGCCTTCTCCTGCAGGGACAGGTGGGCAGCCGAGCCTGGCCTGGTGCAGGAGTTCCAGTCGACTTTCTAGGTTGTTGGAGTATTCCTAGAGCGAAAGGGGGAAACAGCCATTGCCGTTACTTCACATCCCTTGTCTCGGAACAGGAACAGGAACAAAGTGTGACAACAGAATTCCCTAGCCCAGGGGCAGGTACGGTTTCTCAGGCTCTGTTCCCAGTTCAAGGGGCATGGTCGGGATGAGAGTCTGCTGTCACGCTATGGACGTGAAGTAAGTTTTTTTCATATCAGTCCCAAGCGGGACAGCAAAGAGGGACGCGAGGGACGTGAAGTAACGTCCAAAGTGACTGCAAGATAGGAAACCAAAGAAGGGAAAGGGCATTCCTGGTGGAACTAGCCTGGGCAAATATATCCTCTCAAGAGAAGAGAGCACAAACAGCACTGCTGAGCTTCAGCCATTACTGAAGGAAGATCCCGATAAATTAAAAACGTGTCTTTGTGTTTTAAGCCGATGGCATGTATATGCCTACAACTCATTTAAGGGAGCAAGGGAAGGCATGTTTGGATTGCTTTGGCAGGAAGCCTGCTTGTCATGGTGAGCTAGTCTTGCTTGTCATGGGTAAATTCCACAAAAAGGAAAGAAGGTTTGCAGAAGGTTTGCAATTCCAGGCCCATTCATTCTGTGCCTGGCTTCCAGGTGGATGATTTGCAGTCCTCTTTTCCTTCAAGATTACAAATCAAAGCAGCTTAAAGCAGGACTGACCAGGAGATGCAGATCAAAATAAACAAAAAGTTACAGTGTTAAAATCAAATTTAACAATTTTTTGGGTTAAAAGACTATTGTATTAAAAACAAAGGAACTGTTTCACAATGACCAAAAGCAACAAAATCCTGTTGCTTTAACACAGTTAACTGCCCTAAGGAGAACTCAGTGACACAATGAGGATTTTTAAAATGAGCTCCTGAGCACCACCTTCAGTGCTTTTGATCAAAATTGAAAAAGATGGGCTATGGGCACACAAAGCAGATCGTAAAATCAGTAGAGCAGCAGAATAATTAATAAAGCAAAGCTTATGTACCGCCCCATACCACTTCACATAGTCTTTGGGTGGTTTACAGTTTAATTACAGTATGCAGGCTACACATCCCCCCCGCAAGCTAGGTACTCATTTTACCAATTTACCAACCTCGGAAGGATGGAGGGCTGAAGGAACCTTGAGCCTGCTACCTGGGATTGAACCCCAGGTCGTGAGCACAGTTTTACCTGACATACAGGCATTTAACCACTGCGCCATGAGGATAATAATAATAATCTGGGAAAGCAGATTTAAATAATATCTTCAAACTTTTTTTGAAGGTTATGAGGGCTGGGCGGATCTCTAAGGGGAGTTTGTTCCAAAGTACAGTACAGGGGCCACCACCGAGTTTCCTTTTTGTTGTCTTGCGAGCCTCCTTCAGCATCAGCACCTTGCTGAAGAACATCAGCAAGAATAGAAATTTTCCTAGACTGAGAAGTTTTGATCAGAAGTGCAGTTAGCTACCAGCTCTGAAAATAAAGAGGGCCATTGGATGGCATGGGCTGCTTTAAGCACAATGGGCTCTTCCAGTCATGGAAAATATTTGAGCTGGCTTTCCTCCCTGTATGGAAACTTACTATGGAAACAGATAAGTATAAACTCTCCAGATGACAATCATGTCGTGCTGCGCTGATGGTCAGGTGCAGGCAAGCCCGTGATTACATGAGGACAATGGAGTATAATGCTGGGACTAAGCATTTAATTGCAGGTACCCACAATTTAACTAATCTAGTCACAAGGTCAAACCTTTGAACTTTAATAAAAATATTGCCTCTCCATAAGGTTCGGATTTTCTTTTATTCCTGCGGGTCATATCACCTTTCCTCATCTCTGTTTCTCTCTCTTTCCCCATTTTTCTTTTTTGCCCCAAGACAAAATGGCTTCCACTCCAGCCTGAGAGGTCACTGATGGTTAGTTTACAATTGGCTTTTTCTGATAATAAATCAAGCGAGGTTACAAGTTATTAAAGTATAATTAGGGGTCAAAGCAGAATGTTACCAAGCAAAAGATAAAAATCACATTTCATAAAACAAAAAAGATTTGTTCTATGACATGGGTGCTGTTGTACTGCTGTAAGGAATTTAAATTTATGAGGGTCCCGTGCCAGCGTGCCTGCGCTTCATGGGCTGCAAAAGACCAAGTCTGAGTCTCAGGAGACGAGAAAAGAATTTATTGATTGATCAATCAGGGGGACCCGACCCGGTGTAAATTCCAAGCGAGGTCTCCGCCCAAGCATTGGAAGGCGATACATTTTATAGGGTTCCTCTATTCTTTGTCTTCCCTTAACTGAAATTACATCATACACACACCTGCTACATACATCAAATACTAATTGACACTTTTTAGTCATTTATTTCGTATTTCTGACACTTGCCTAAAAGTTCTAACTGGTACGTTTGATCTCCTCCCTCACAGGCAGGGAGGGTAGGATCATCCTTATGTCCTTGGACATTTGACAGTTACAAACACCAGACGCTGAGATAAGGCCTCCCTGGTACGCCTTGGACACACGTTAATTGCTAGTGTGTGATCCTCAAAGCTTAGGAACTTAATTGGATCCTTGAATTCATAATTGCTTTTGCTGACTTAGCGGAAGTTCCTTTCTCTATTCTAGCCGGAAAGGCTTGACCAAAGATTCTAAGTTTACAAGAATACAAATGTAGATACATGTGAATGTGATACATATATGTATATATGTATATATATACGTGGAGTGCTTAAGTGAATATAACTACATTATTCGTGTCACTAGTGTGGCTATATATACATATGTATTGCTTAGAATACATTGTTGTTGAATACATGAGGGCTTGTCCATACCTGTGGTTAGTAAAGCAGCCATATATATTTATAAATATATAATTAGTCAAATGTCCTCCCTTACACTCGGCCCTGAACGGATTTCTGGAAATTTATGCCAGTAAATTTCCCAGAAAACGTCATGGACTTGTAAGGGACGAACAAAACACATCAAAGGTATATGTACAAAAGTGTGAACATTGCGTGAGCCCCCTATGTCATTCCTGGGGTGAGATGGTCTTCATGGCTCATGGAAGGACTTTCTATTTTCCTGACAAAAATTTAGGCAGGGCAGGCAGAAAAACATTCTCAGTCCTTTTTCCCCAAAGGGCTTATAGGCACAGTTCAAGAAAATGAATTATCATAAAATGATTTGTGGCGTCTCAAGTCAGGGGGACGCATCAAATAGGTGAAGGCCAAAGAAATACCCCTTAATTCACTAGGGCACTTTCCATCGTCCAAAGTTAGGTCAACAGATGAAGTTCTGCAATGCCCGGGGATGTAAAAGGTTCCTCCCACAGACTTGTAATGGAGGGAAGCATTCTACTGACCACATCAATGCTACATTCTCGCTATGGAAGGGCACTTTGTGGCCGCAACAGCTTCTTAAGTGAGCCTCCTGGGGCAAGTTATGGGGCCTTCAGATTCCCAACCTTTTAGGGGGCTGACACAACAACAAAAAAAATCATGGGTACGTTAGAACAAAGGCTTGCAATCTCAGGCTTATACGCCATGCCTTGATTTGTGGCAACTTGAATCTCAGGCTTATATGCCATGCCTTGATTTGTGGCAACTTGGCTGAAAGGCCTAGAAGTTTCTTATGCAAATTCAGAAATACATGGGGAGAAATGCATGTTATAGTAGGCCTGCAATTTTCCTGTGCTCGGCCGAGTAAATGGGAGCCAGCATACTCCTTTGGCTGACATAGGGGCTTTATAAACAGCTAGCCCTGAAATATGATTGTTCATACCATCATTTTGCATAAAGAATACATATAAAGATCAATAACATAGGTAGCATCCTCCTTGAACGTGTGGTGTGCATAAAACCCAGAGTATAAGATATAATTCCCCTATACTTGCCTAAATGAAATGTAGACAGGGCTTATATTTACCTTTGGCTGACGAAATGGTCTTAGAATGACTAAGCAGTCTGCTCTGAAATATGACTGTCCATATCGTTACTCTGTATGAGGATTCATGGGCTCTGGCACTTGGGGACCAACAATCCGGTCATAAACTCTTTTGACTGCATGTGATGCACAGTATCCAGATTATAGCAGGTTATACAGAGCTACTTATCAGTGTGTGCATTATACCTTAGACAACGGACAGTTACATTGATACTAAATAAAAGGCAATATACATATAAAGCACATGAGTAATAGTAAGAGTCCCATGATTAAACCAAGAATGAGTTACTGAAATCATGGCAGAGAAAGTAGTTCATCATTGTCAATTATAGTCTCTCAAATTGCATAGAAAGGCAGGTCACAGTGTCTCTTGGACCCATCGCTGGTGGGTAACAACCTTCTCAGTGTTAAAGCATGATTATTACACGAATTATGAAAAGCACATTCAGGGAGGCACTTTAGCAAAAAAACAATATCATAAGTAGTGATCAACAATTAACATAAGCAGTGATCAACAATTAACATTCTGCAGGCTCCAAAGGCTAGCCTACCGTGCGCAGAAAAGCAGAAAAACAAAAAGACGCTCACTGCTCACTTGTTGGAAATGCTGGGAGGACTGGTGTGTGCATGTGCCACAATCCAAGTTCCTTGCACACAGACAGTACACAGACATCGGCGAAAGTCTGAAGGCAGTGATGATTCCATCAGATGTAAAACTCCGTCTAGTCTCTGTCCTGGGTGTAATATGTGGGCCAAAAGTCTGTTGGCCGCAGTCCAAAACCGGAATCAATGGCTGTGCGGCTTCGTGGCTGTAAATCTCCCTCTCCCCCCCACAAACAAAGAAAAGAAAAGAATAAAGGAAAGGAGGCGGATAGACAGGATGACAACCTGTCCACCCGGGATGCATGGGGGCAAGGCAACAAACGGCAGTGGGGGGTCTTCAAAGCGCATAAAGCCAAGGCGCCCCCCAAGAACAGGCAGGATGACCGCAGGTCAGGCGCACTTCATCGACCTTCGTCCAGGGAGATGCAAGGCGACACCGGTCCGGGCTCTTCCCCTCTGGGTAGTTGGCTCAGGTCCACGCAGGTAGAAGGGGGTCCACACCGAAAGGACGTGCAGAGCGAAATCATCGCGGCGATGTCATCAGGGGTGTGGGATGGATAGCCTCATGGACCACAGGAGAGGTCCCACGGACAGTATTCACGAGAGACGCTGCCGGTCGTCCAAACCAAAGGACTCCAGGCTCCAGAAATGAGGAATGGCAGGGGTGCTTTCCCAGTGCGAAAAGTCCTGCATCCCAGGCATATCTGGACAAAAATTAAGCACACACACACGAACGAAACAAACAGACACAGAACACAAACACACACGAAATGCCCCCGCAGCTGTCTTTGTGCTGCAAGGCAGGGTGGTATAGTCTATCTGACAGTCTCGGGAAAAAAAATGTCGTAAAAGGCAGATTGAAGCTTTCCTCTTCGTAAAACCAGTACGTGAAGTAAGGGGGGGGGAGTCTATGATGAGGACACCTCTGCACATCAGGAGATATGCACAAGTTCAGCTGGCCCCAATGAGCGCTTGCAAGGTGTAGGTGCTCAGGTGTCCCTAATCAACCACAGATCCCATCCCCAAGTCAAATTGCTCTTCTACACGGGGACAACAAAAAGGTGTAGCTGGCAGAATATCCATGAGATGCAAAACAGGGTGTTTCCTCCAGCGTCTTCCCGTGTGGAAAGAGACAGACAGACAGATAGACAAACAAGCAAACACACACAAGAATGGCCAAGCAATCTGCAGATCTCCAGGTGTGATAGTGCTACATGCAGTACACTGTGTGCAGATTTCTATGGCACAGTGTAGTGCAGGCTATGCAAAAAAAAAAAAACATAGTACACAGCTGCACTTCAGTAGTTTTGCACAAGTTCAGCTGGAACAATATTCCATAGCCACGCTACTAGGCTCCCTGTGAAATTTGGAACAAAGTAATAATGTGCACTGCAGAGCCATCCTTTAAAATAGGGAATCTTGCCCTTTACATACAGGTTTCATGTGCACAAAAAAGGAAAAAGAAAATCGTTAAGTCCATATTGTTTTCTAAAAAGAAAATAAGCCTCATTTTCCTCAGGGAGCTCCTGAGACCAGGTGTGATTTAAAAGCTGCACCAATACACTATGCACATTTTAGTGGCCAGGCGAGCCTTTTACCGCCTATGGCAAAAAGATAATTCTTATATTCTTAAGAGTCATTAAAATCGCAAGTAAAATCACTATCCCAGTAGCGTTTGAACATATCTTCTAAAAATCAAATTAAGAAATTTGTGCACTCTGTTGGGCAAGCAAGGCTCCTCTTAAGTTCTAGTGTTTAAGCCTGCCTTAACTGTAACGCTTTGGGATTGACTAGTAAGTTACTTCAAAGGCAAAAATAAAAAAATATGCTTGCAGGACAGCTTACAAAGAGGGGAGGGGGCTTTAGTGTGCTGTCACATCCTAAAAAAAAAAAAATAATCAGGTTTCTCTTGTGTCCTTTTTCCGAAGAATTCTTTTATTCTAAAGTTTCTGATAACAAGATTTTCACCTCTTATTCTTTGGCAAAAATACCTGAAAGGTGTGTTTGATTCCAAGGGTTTAATTAAATTAAAACGTGACGTTTTGGGGCCGAATTTCTGGATTCTTTTCTAAACAATAGACTCCCCTTTCCCTCTCCCCCTATCCAGGAGAAAAAAAATGCTGCAAATCGGCTAGAAGCCACCTCTTTATGCTTTTAAGGCAGCACGGAAAATTGTGGTCGTTCCCGTAAGTGGAGAGGAGTGACCTTCTGGCCATTGCCTATAAAATTTACTGGCTTATGGCTTTTAGGGGTCAGTTTATTCCCTTCGCTATGCATGCATTAGGTTGATGTGTTCAATATAAGTTTTGCGTCCAAGCTCTATCAAGTGGCTTGGGAGAGAAAGGAGGGGTTGGGAGTTGTTATCCTGCCTTGCCCTGCAAGGGGGCCCCGAGAGCAGAAAGAGAAAGGAGGGGCTGTCGACTTTTAAATTCCCCCGCGGCTGCCTTTTACAGCCTGAGGCAAGCAGATAATCTCCTGTAATTACTTCTGTAATGTATTAGGTGTGAAATGCCCTGGAACAAAGGGGCAATTCACCCTTTCAGTGGCTATTGATCTTGTTGTTGGCTTAAGCCTAATTTGAGAAGCGTGGCTTTTGTAATGAATACACAGAGCTACTTAAATCAGGAGGGAGAGAAAAAAAAATCTTAGGTGAACATGTAGAATTTCTCTCTCTTCCTTCACTCTTATATCTATGGGGAGGCAAATAATGCCTAGATAGGATAGAGAGAGAGAGACTAAGATCTTCTCCCCACTTTTCCTTCGTCTAAAAAGGTAGACTTGCGCAGTAGGATAGTTGTTGGCAGTTTGGTCCTGAGAATCTCCCTGTGTTTGAAATTAAAATGCCTGGTCTTTTATCAAATGTTCTTAAGTACTTTTGGAGAAGGGAAGAAAAAAAAAAGGCATTGATTCTACTTTCTGTCGTGGCCAGCTGCCAGAAGGGGCTCAGCCCCTGATTTGATTTCCCTGCTTTTGATTATTAATAGTTCAGAAATAACGTCCCTACCTCTCTCCTCATGTGGTGCATAGCAACCCTTAGTTCTGTTTAAAGCTTCCATATCCAAGGAGTTGGGCATTGGCGTAAGGGATGGAAGTACCTCCTGAATGCTTGAATAAGGCAATTCAGGGGTACGCATCCCCATCTAGCACTTCCTGTCCCCTCAATGCTCCGTGCTCTCCTCCCGTTCCCTCAACATCATACCTATCCATCCCACTTCTGTCTTGCTGCCTTCCTTCTACTCCACTTCCTCTGTTCATCTGTCTTTCTCTATACCTTTTCAGTTCACCATCCTGCCTTTCCTTCCATCATCTTTCAGGTTTCCTACCCAGTTTTACTAAAAATGCATTACTCAGATACCCTATGATTTTTTCCTTGTAAAATATCCCTTCAGCTGGTAAATTTTGTTGCGTGACCAGCCAGTCACAAAATATGCGGGATGTTGTTTATCCCTGAGTATTCAAAAGTATTTTTCTCACTGCCCATATCCCCCCTGGTATTATCAAAATTGCTGGAGGGGTCTCCTAGTTGGCAGAGTTTTTAGTCTCTTATATTGATTAACTAAGCACGTCCTTGTACATTCACACACCTCTTGCTAGCAGGTCATAATTGGTCTGTCCTCCCTGAGGGCTACAATCTTAATTTGAGATGGTAAAGTCCTGCCTCATCCTAGTTAGAGGGGTTCTTCTTAAAGCTTACTCATGTTCCATTTAATACTAAAATCATTACTTCTGGTGGCAGAATTCCAATGTTACCACATCGCACATCAAAAAGGGGGTGCATAAACTGCACTAATTTATCCCCATAGGTTTACTTTAAAGGTCTAACTGTGTTCCTATGATTTCTCCCACACAAGCATCAAACGGACTCACACCTCAACAATCAAATGCACATCATACACGCCAACATGTGATTCAGCAACCATACACAACTCTCCCACATTTCTGTTTCCCCAGTTAACTGCGATCCCTTGCCTAAGAATAGATCTTTCTAACTTCTCTAAAATCAAACGAAGATGGTGGAACTCCGTTGGTATTGTGGGGCAAAGATTGCCAGTCTTTGCCCCTGCTTAAGACACAGGGAATGGCCACTTCCCTATGGTTACGCAGGGTATAGAGGCACAGCCCCTTACCTTGAAAAACACACATGCAAAATTCAAAAGTGGAATCACCATCCCACATGCCCATGCATTAATATATCTCTAAATTTTCCCCAGGATGTTAGAGCAGCGCTCTTCTCCTCCTGTTTCAAATACTTAGGGGCGGACTCTAGGGATGTTGGGTTTTGCAAACTTTCCCAGGATGTTAGAGCAGCGCTCTTCTCCTCCTGTTTCAGTCCGAAAACCCCCTCCTCCCTTGGGGATTTCAGGGTCGTAGTGTCCCTCAGTGTCCCCTAGTCCTTGGGATGTTAAGGTCGTATCCGACCCTTCTCCTCCCTGTACCCCCCGGCCGACAACAAGAATCCGCAATCTTCTCCACTCCACAGAGCTGTTAGATTCGAACTCACGCCACCCCACAACTAGTTTTCTCTTCTTACCAGATTTCTTTTGCGCAGTCCTCTTACAGTTCCTCCGTTGTTCTGCCGGCTTTGTTTCTCCTTAAATAACAGTATTGTGTCCAATGCTGATAGAACAAGTCTCCTCTCAAAATCAGAGGGTCCGGACTAGATTTGTTCCAGGGTCAGCATGAATTCTTACTGTGATTTAAGTCAGACTCCCAAGAGCGCTGGGGCAGTGGCACCTTTCCCGGCCAACGCACCAGAAATGTAAGGAATTTAAATTTATGAGGGTCCCGTGCCAGCGTGCCTGCGCTTCATGGGCTGCAAAAGACCAAGTCTGAGTCTCAGGAGACGAGAAAAGAATTTATTGATTGATCAATCAGGGGGACCCGACCCGGTGTAAATTCCAAGCGAGGTCTCCGCCCAAGCATTGGAAGGCGATACATTTTATAGGGTTCCTCTATTCTTTGTCTTCCCTTAACTGAAATTACATCATACACACACCTGCTACATACATCAAATACTAATTGACACTTTTTAGTCATTTATTTCGTATTTCTGACACTTGCCTAAAAGTTCTAACTGGTACGTTTGATCTCCTCCCCTCACAGGCAGGGAGGGTAGGATCATCCTTATGTCCTTGGACATTTGACAGTTACAAACACCAGACGCTGAGATAAGGCCTCCCTGGTACGCCTTGGACACACGTTAATTGCTAGTGTGTGATCCTCAAAGCTTAGGAACTTAATTGGATCCTTGAATTCATAATTGCTTTTGCTGACTTAGCGGAAGTTCCTTTCTCTATTCTAGCCGGAAAGGCTTGACCAAAGATTCTAAGTTTACAAGAATACAAATGTAGATACATGTGAATGTGATACATATATGTATATATGTATATATATACGTGGAGTGCTTAAGTGAATATAACTACATTATTCGTGTCACTAGTGTGGCTATATATACATATGTATTGCTTAGAATACATTGTTGTTGAATACATGAGGGCTTGTCCATACCTGTGGTTAGTAAAGCAGCCATATATATTTATAAATATATAATTAGTCAAATGTCCTCCCTTACACTGCAACGCTGTATTGTTTGCTGGGTCTGACAGAGGCTGTGGTCCAGCAACATCTGGATGAAAGTGCTTTGTCCACGCCTGCTCTAAAAGACGCCTGATTCAATATACACACATGTATGTCTGTTAAAGATTAATCTCTGCTTACATACAATATAATTACAAGGCAGGGGTGTAGCATGGAGGGTGTCACAGGTGTGGTTGCCCCAGGTACCAGATTTTTTTAGGGGGCACAAAATTCATTCACTAACCTTCCCTCACAGCTTGCCTTCTGCCCCCTTCCCACTGCCCCTGTCACCAGCCGACCTGGTCCTGTTGCCTCCTTCTCTTCATCCTCCACCTCTGCTGCCATCTTGAGACACAGGAGGCCTGGTTTCCCTTCTGGGAGCTGAGCCTGCTGTCTCTGTGCATGCCTCCACCTATCAGCTGATGTGCAGACACATGGGCAGAGACCAGCTTTTGGAAGGGAAGCTCAGCCTGCCTCTTAAAATGGCAGCAAAGGAGGAGGAGGAAGAAGAAGAAGAGGAGGAGGTGATGGAAGGACCAGGAAGGGAAGCAACTGGGGCAGTGGGCAGGTTGTGGGGCTTCAAAGGGATGATCCAGTGCTGTATGGAGGAGGAGGGGGGAAGCATAGGTATAGCAGTAGCATATCTATCTATCTATCTATCTATCTATCTATCTATCTATCTATCTATCTATCTATCTATCTATCTATCTATCTATTTACAGTGGGCCCTTGTATAACAAACAGCTTGTATAACATAAAATTTGTACAACATAAAAAATTCCGGAGATAGGGGAAATTTGCTTAACATAATCACCTATGGGGAGAATCCGTACAACATAAAAATGGGATCACTCCATTTTCAACGCATTCCTATGGGGATTTGTATAAAGGAAATTTTGCTTAACATAATTTCATTTGGAACGAATTAATTCCTTTATACAAAGTACCACTGTATTTGATTTTTATACTGCCCACCTGACTTTAAGTGATAAGGGTTTCTAAATGTGATATGATTCTGTTTGAATGCCTGTTAAGGTGGTAAGGTTTTTCAAGTAGCAAGTGCACCCATCTGAAGTGTGAATGGAATGATTAATAAAGGGGAATGCTTATATATACAATGGTACTCCGGGATATGGATGCCTCAGGTCATGTAATTTTGGGGTTACGAAAGTCCGTCCAAAAACATTTCCGCAAAAACCCAGGTTACAATTGTTTTCTGTGGAAAACCCCAGGTTGTGAAAACATTTTGGAAGCCTTCTAATCCCAGGGTGCATTGCGCCCCATGCGGATCCGGGTTGCAAAAATTTCCGGTTTACGAAGCATCCCAGGGGATGAATTAATTCCATAACCCGGGGTATCACTGTGTGAGTGTATATATGTATATAGTACAGTATAATCATTCCCCTTTATTAATCATTCATCCTTTAAAACAACTACTACATGATTCAACTTTTCAGCTATCCCTTGCATATAATAAGAGCTTTCCTTTTGCCGTTTACATGTTAACGGCAGCGAAAGGTTTTGCTTGACAATTTAGGCTTAAGTTGTCTTAAGGATGTTTTGTTTATAATAACAGTCAGTCAGTTGAGTTATTGCTCTGGTGTGACCTGTTCCAAGAAAAAGTCCTTCAGGTGACCTTCATCTCCACAAGGCTGCCTTGGAGGCAGAACCTTTGCCTGCTCATTCAGCATGAGCCAACTCTTAGGCGGTGTACATGTTAAGCTAGTAAGAATGATCTTTGTGCACAGTTCCTTCCTGCTCTCTGGTTCTCCGAGAATTTTCTCCTGGCCACTCAGTCCACAACCCGCTTTCAGCATCGCATGATGGCAGGCGGTGATAATATTAGTTTGAATAAGAAAGCCAAAGAGTGCTTTGAGTGCTGTAGGGCACTCTGTAAGCAGAACTGTGCTTTTGCTTTGGTCTCTGGAGCAGCTGTCACCATGGAATAGGCCATGCTTCCCTCCATCCTGATCATTGGTCCAATTAAGCAATCAGCTTTTAATTAATTTAAGATGATTTAGGTTTAGAGCAGGCATGTCCAAACTTCAGCCCTACAGATATTTTGGACCACAGCTCCCACAGTCCTTTGCCATTGGAAATACAGGCTTGGAATTCTGGGAGTTGTGGTCCAAAACATCAGGAGGGCCGAATCCCAGTCTTTCAGCTTAACCAGGTTGTGGAGTCTTTGACCCAATGGGGAATGTTGTTAAGGCTGGAATAGATTCCTTCATTCCCTTCTACTCTATATTCCATTAATATAGAGTTGCTGCCTGTTTTGTGCAGCTCAAACAGAAAACGATTCCCCTGTCTCTTTTCTTATTTAACCTGGAGACATTGGCCCCTAGCTTTGTAAGTGTGTATGTGAGTGGACACCACATGCAAAGAAGGCTTCCCAGATTAGAGTTAATGAATCATCTTTTTTGAGTCAAAGGCAGGCTTGCATTTCACATACTGGTTTGCATCGCTCTGAAGATGCACGGCCTGCCTGACGCTGGGAGATTCCCTCCTCAGAAGTACAGGATGGGGGTGGGGCATCTTTGCATGACTGTAACAATGATAGTGATGCCTGTGGGCTGATGCTTTGCACTTGAACCACATGGCTCATTAGGAAACATTTGTCAAGAGCACAGATCACCATGAGTTGGCCAACCCAGAAGCTATAGCACACACAAGACTGTATATCTGTGACCAGCTGGCAATGATTTGTGGCTATTAAGGCATTTCCCCACCCTCACTGCGTCCTGAAGCTCTCACAGGCTTCAGGGGTATCTAACTGCACCCCCTCCTAGACAGAGACAGCTTAGCTATTGTTTTGCTAGTTGTCCTGGTAACCCCTCGATTGGATTTCTGCAGTTCATTGAACATGAGGCAGCCTTTGAAGCCTGTTTGGCCAGGAAAAGGTAGTTGATTATTAACTGAGAGTAGCTGCATGAAAGATGTCTAGGCACCATTACCAGCTTTATGCTTCTTGGAAGAATTCAAAATGGTGGTCTTGACCTTTAAACCTGTATACAGCCTGGGATGAGGGATAGTCTGACCCCATCTGGTTCACTCTCAAGATGGAAGTTCTTGAGGAAGGCAAGTGCAGCAGTACACAAGTAACCATGCAAGGCAGTTTGTAGAAGTTGAGTCATGGCAACTGAACTTCTTTTTCTTGAGAGACTGAAACGTTTCGTTGCTCATCCAAACAGCTTTGAGGAAAGCTAGTTGCGAGTCCTCCATTTTATAGTTCATTTTGACCTCACATCACCCTGGTCTGAAATAGGCTCATAAGATGTACAATGGCCTGAATAGGCTTGTTAGGTAGACAACAGTCTCAATAGCCTTAAGGTGAACCATGGCCTCAGGTGCTGAAACCCATAAATTATGGGTCATTAGCTATGACCTTGGTGGTGAAGGCCAGAAGTATTTTTGATTTGTCTGGGTATTGAAATCACAGCCTGATAAGTGGCAGATAGACTGTGCCTGAGCCCCCCATCTGCCATTTACCATCATGCTAAACTCACCTGAATGACTGAGAATCTTCACAGACATAATGCAAGGCAGTCCTGTCTGCCACTCTTTATTGGCCTGAAGTAGTGCATTCTCTTCAACTATGGTGAAGTAGCCGGGATTTCCTCCTTCACTTCCCCCTTTAATTTCTGTGGGGACTGAAGGACAAAGGCTCTGTGGAATCTCTCCAGTACCAGGAAGCTCTTTGAAACCACTACTACTACCCATCCTCATCTATGTGTATGCAAGCACACCTTGTAGAACAGGACAGAAATGGAGGCAGGATCTTTCAGTAGAACCAGAATTATTATTCTCTGCCATCACGTTGTCTCTGGCTCATGGTGACCCTGTGAATGAATAATCTCCAAAATGTCCTGTCCTGAATTGTCCTGTTCAGCCCTTGTCTGTGGCTTCCATCTCACATTTGGTCTTCCCCTTTCCCAGAATTATTGTTTAGTACTCTATTTGAATTCTATATAGACCATGTGGGGATGTCTATGTGTACCGCCATCTGTTCAGCTGATTGAAGCATGCGTTTGCAATAAACAGATGGTTGGCTTTGGAGAACTCTTTGAGTCATTCTCTTGCTTTATTTCTGTCCACTAGGCCAAATTTTCAAACAATGTTTGGTTCCGCTTTGTTTCCAACTTCTGTGATCCAGTCACCTATGATTATAAGTAAAATTCAAGAGGAATTTACCATTGCCACCTAACGTGCAGTATTTAAAATGGTTATATGGAGTGTTACTGCTGCTGCTTCCTCTGATAGTTTCATCTTCAACTACTCCTTCCGCCCAATAGTTGCCTTGAAGCAGGTAGATGCATCTTAGTCTGGTGCTTCAGCTGTGGCCATTCCACCTTGGGTGACCCTGCTAGGAGTCCAGGCTCGCAGGGGGATTCATTGTTCTTCTCTGAGACACCCAGATCCTTTTACCATCATGTTAAAGTATGCATCTTAGGGCCTTTTCACACGACCCCTAAACTCTGCGGCAAATGGCTCCCAGATCCGGAGCTTAAAATTGTTTCCCCACCAGCTCCAGAGTTTACAAAAAATTAAGTGCGACCACGCCCACCTAAGCGCGTCCCAGTGAACTTTTCAAGTACCTGCTCTCCAGGGTGAAAATTCCTGATGCGGATGTAACCTAGTGAGTGCCGGGCTGTCCTCGCTTCTGTTTGTTCTTTTTTTGCCCCCCGCCCCTTTAAGAGATCTGAATGCAGTGCAGGGAGCAAAGTGAGAGGCAGAACGGAGGCGAGCGGCATTCTTTTCTTCCTTTTTTCTCCCTCCCCTCACCAGACAACAGCCAGGAGTGCGGAGGGGGTGGGAACACAGGAACAGCGGCAAACCCCTAAGATCTCTGGTCTGAATTTAAGTGGCCAGCGGATCTTAGGGGTCGTGTGAAAAGGCTCTAAGAGGTAGAAAGCCAGAGCATAGGGTGCCAAATATGGATGCATCTTTAATTCAACTTCATGCACAGCTATCATACCTAATGGGTGGCTATGGTCATGACCTTATGCTGTGCCTTAACTCGCTTACATGACTGGTGTGGATGCAGCCAGAGATTTCCCCAGGCCTAGTGTTTAGAGAAAGTCAGAAAATAAATGTGATCTCATGTTGATTATCTGCAGCAAAGATCAGTAAAAGGAAAGTCATGACTGAAAAGGGTAGATAAGGGTTGAATGTAAGAATTAATGTTTGTTTTCCAGAAGTCCTTGCAAAATCAATCAATAGCTTTGATGAACATTTTTGTCCACACAGGAAGAGCAGTGTGGTATTTGTAAAATCCTCCCAACAGAGCAAGTACTCAGATTGATGCCTAGACAGGGCTGGCATTAGAAAAAATTATATCCCGAGCAAGGGCTAGGCACACACACCTTCTACTAGTAGTCAGCTCTTGGGGGGGGGGCATCCTAGGGAGTCTAAGGAAGGTGTAATTAGAGATGGGCACGAATTGAAAAAATGACATTTTGTTTCATTTCATTTCGTTGAGAGGTTCGGTTCGGTTCATTTTCGTTTTTTGTGAATTTTCACAAAAAATCGTTTCGTTGGTTCATTAATTCATTATTCGCTTTTACCCGCTTTGCACGATTTAAAGCATTTCCACATGAAGGCGTCCCCCATCGCCCCAGACCAGAGGGAAAACACTAAAAGAATTGATGCTGGCAGAGTCACAGTATAGACTAGGTATGCAGGGAGGCTGCAAAGGCAGCGGTGGGCGTTGCCCAGGGCACAAGGCAGCCGCAGAGTGACTGCACTGCGGGGCAGGGGAGGGTACTCACCGAGAGGTACACACGCACGCAAGGAGGCTGCAAGATTGAAGCTAGAGATAAATCTCTTCCTTCTCTCCCCTAAGAGCCAGGCTGCAGCCAGCAGGAACACAGAGACACACGCCTGCCTGGCTGGCCTAAAGTGAAAATAACGAGTAGCAGAGACAGCAATCCCACCCTAACTCCCACCGCAGACTGCAAGGAGGACGGGGGCTGCTAGAGCTTTTTATGCCCTCTGTGGCTGCCAGACCTGCCCAGTCTGCAACCTGGGCATACTGTTGGTTGAAGTTGTCCAAGAATTTACATGATCACATCACATGGCTTGCATCCATTTTGTGGCTGGCATCCATTTTGTGTCATCCTTAAAGGGAAAAGAAAAATACATCTCGATGGGAGAAAGACAAAAACAAATGTTTTAAGGAACCCAACCCCACCTGGTAGGTATTATCAGGCAGAATAAATAATTATCACTGCGTTTTTACGGATGTCCAGGGTGTTTTAATACCCAAGAAATCAATATTAGACATCAGGCAGCCAGTTTGGGTCGATGTCCCCTAACTCCCCTTAAAGGAAAAAAATACAGTGATCTGAGAAAAGTCATAAATGCACGTTTTAAGGACCCCAAACCCCCCGGTAGGTATTATCAGGCAGAAAAAATAATTATCGCTGGGCTTTTATGGATATTCAGGATGTTTTTTAACATTTAAAATAGCTCATTTCATCGCGCATCGCCATTAACTAAAACGAAATGTAATGAACCTAATTTTCTTGGTTCGGTTTGGTTTGTTCCTATTTCGTCACAATTTTCATTATTCGTTTCATTACGTAATGAACCAAATAACGAATAACGGAACAAAAAATTAATTTTGTGCCCATCTCTATTAGGAGCCCTGTGTGCTGCACCTTACAAGGAACTCTGCAGGAATTATCACATGTACATTGTATAGGTGAGGTGACATGAGAGAATTCTGATCTCCTCCTCCTTATTTATTTATTTATTTATTTATTTATTTATTTATTTATTCATTT
Source organism: Phrynocephalus forsythii (assembly GCA_029282475.1). Lineage (NCBI taxonomy): Eukaryota > Metazoa > Chordata > Lepidosauria > Squamata > Agamidae > Phrynocephalus > Phrynocephalus forsythii. Next base: position 6,448,445 of record JAPFRF010000011.1, read on the forward strand.
ATTTATACCCCACCCATCTGGCCATCTGGCCACTCCTTGCCAAGGATCGCATGGAATGACAAATTTGCTTCAGTTTTCATTTCATGGGAATACAGGAATAGGAATCCATTTTGGGCTTCTATTGTTACCTCCTCAAATTTCCAAAGCCCTTCTGGTTGAGGCTATTTTTGCAACCAGGGGGCATGGTCTCACGGGTCTTCTGGTTGTGGTTTCCTACTGGCACATTTGTACAAGTTAACACTCCAAAAGCCATGTCTTCAGCAATGGCAGGACAACCATGCAACACAGCACAACTAGCTCAGTGTTTCCTTTGGCTTTGCAGGTGTTCCTCTCTTTTGGTAGCTCGCTGAAGGCAGTGCATTACAAAAAATAGCTCAGGCACTGACCTCAGCTTGAGAGCCCTTCAGCGTGGCTGAGCCACTCCCAAGGGCGGCCCTGTGGCAGTGGTACCTTCCTGGTCTCCTCCTTAGGACCGCAATGTTTTTCTCTTTCCCTCAGGAGATGAAAATACCCCTGGGACAGAAGATGGGGAGAAAGAAACCTAAGCATCATCTCTCTATTCAATTAAGACTAGAATGTCCAAATCATTCCCCCCATATGTGTAACTGTCCCTGCCAATATAGTGACAAGGAGGAAATTGGTGAAAACAGACTTTTATTAGGGAGCAATTCTTATTAAATACACTAGCACTTAAGTGACATAATGAGGGAATATTGCTGGAATTGCCTGTAAACAGCCGGCCCTTTTTTCCTCAGTGACTTCTGCAGTAGGTTAACACATATAAACTGTGGCAAAGATCACCAGAGAATGGTGGAAATTCCTCACTAAGGAAGTGAGATGCTTGCCAGATAAAGCAAGGTGTGGTTACCCAATGTGTGGCAGAATTGCACAAGACCAGTTGGAAACGCAAACGTCAGAACTGGAGAGGAAGAGCTGTATTCAGATTTTGTTTGAGCCTGTGCTTGTGGTGGGATCATTAGGTAAAAGTGATCATGCCCTCTTGGAATTTGTTATACAGTTGGAAGGTTAAGTTAAGCATAGTCAGACAAGAATCCTGGACTTTAAGAAAGCCAATTTTTGTAAACTTAGGGAATTATTGGCTGTGATTCCATGGACCGACACACTGAAAGAGAAGGGAGTCCAAGATGGATGGGAGTTCCTTAAAAGCGAGATATTAAAGGCACAATTTAAAACTGTTCCAACAAGAAGAAAATATAGGAGAGGTCTAAAGAAACAGCAACTCAGCTAACTATAAAGAAAAACAAGTACAAGGAATGGAAAAATGGGAAATGCACCAAAGAGGAATATAAGCAAACAGCTAATATATGCAGGGGGATGGTAAAAAAAGCTAAAGCGCAAAACGAACTTAAACTGGCCAGAGACATTAAAGATAATAAAAAGGGTTTCTTTAGTTATGTCCGCAGCAAAAGGAAAAATAAGGAAATGATAGTCTCTCTGCGTGGCAATAATAACCAGTTACTAACAGGAGACAAGGAAAAGGCAGAACTATTCAACACCTTCTTTGCCTCTGTTTTCTCCAAAAAGGAAGAAAGAGATCCACTGGGACAAAGACTAGATGAGGTAGGATGGGAATTACAACATAGAATAGGTAGAGAGCTGGTACAGGAACACCTGGAAACATTAAATGAATTTAAGTCTCCGGGGCCAGATGAATTACACCCAAGGATATTAAAAGAACTAGCGGAAGTAATTTCAGAACCATTGGCAATAATATTTGAGGAGTCCTGGAGAACAGGGGAAGTCCCCATCGATTGGAGGAGGGCTAATGTTGTCCCCATCTTCAAAAAGGGGAAAAAAGAGGACCCCAAATAATTACCGCCCAGTCAGCTTGACTTCAATTCCTGGAAAGATCCTAGAGAAGATTATTAAACAGGCAGTCTGCAAATATTTATCAAACAATGCTGTCATTACAAGAGGTCAACACAGGTTTCTTAAAAACAAGTCATGCCAGACTAATTTGATCTCTTTCTTTGATAGAATTACAGTCCTAGTGGATGAGGGGAATGCTGTGGATATTGTTTATCTGGACTTTAGTAAGGCCTTTGATAAGGTTCCCCATGGTATTCTTGCTAAGAAGTTAGTAGAAAGTGGGATAGATAGTGCTACTGTTAGGTGGATTTGTAATTGGTTGACTAATCGCACCCAAAGGGTGACCATAAATGGCCTCTCTTCAACTTGGAGAGACGAAACCAGTGGGGTGCCCCAGGGTTCTGTTCTGGGTCCAGTGCTGTTCAATATCTTTATTAATGACTTGGAGGAAGGAATAGAGAGTATGCTAATTAAATTTGCAGATGATACCAAATTGGGAGGGGTTGCTAATACCCTAGACTAGAGGATAGGATGAAAATCCAAAAAGACCTTGACAGACTAGAGTGCTGGGCCAAAGCTAACGAAATGGATTTCAACAGAGGGAAATGTAGGGTACTACATTTAGGTAAAAAAATCAATTGCACAAATATAAGATGGGGGATACTTGGCTGGAGGATAGTACCTGTGAAAGGGATCTGGGAGTTTTGGTGGACCACAAATTGAACATGAGTCAGCAGTGTGATGCGGCGGCCAGGAAAGCCAATTTGATTCTTGGTTGTATCAACAGAACCATAGTGTCTAGATCAAGGCAAGTGATAGTACCACTCTATTCTGCTCTTGTCAGACCCCACCTGGAGTACTGTGTCCAGTTCTGTGTGCCTCAATTTAAAAAGGATGTTGACAACCTCGAGCGGGTGCAGAGGAGGGCTACCAGGATGGTTGAGGGTCTGGAGGAAATGTCTTATGAGGAACGGCTTAGGGAACTGGGAATGTTTAGCCTCTCTAGGTTCAGAGACTAGGACTTGGGGCAATGGTTTCAAACTACATGAAAAGAGATTCCATTTGAACATTAGGAAGAACTTCATGACAGTTAGAGCTATTCAGCAGTGGAATATGCTGCCACGGAGGGTGGTTGAGTCTCCTTCTTTGGAGGTTTTTAAGCAGAGGCTGGGTGGCCATCTGTCGGAAATATTGTGATGGGGGTTCCTGCATGGCAGGGGGTTGGACTAGATGGCCCTTGAGGTCTCTTCCAACTCTATGATTCTATGATTCCACCACTTGGTCTTTAAGTGGATGCAGATTTACTCAAAAACCATGTAGCCCAGGGGTGCCCAAACTTCTTGTAAGGAGGGCCAGATTTGGTGGCTGAAAATGTGTCAGGGGCCGGTTGCTCCCCGACCCTGCCACCCCACTGCAAGCCCCACCCACTGACCCCTTGCAACCCCACCCGCAGGAAGGAAGGTGGGGACCAAGGTGGGGACCAAGGGAGGGAGGAAGGGAGTTGGAAACCAAGAGAGGAAGGAAAGAAGGTGGGGAACAAGGGAGGGAGGAGGGAGGGAGGTGGGGACCACGGGAGGGAGGGAGGAAGGAAGGAAGGTGGGGAACAAGGGAGGGAGGAAAGAAGGAAGGTGGGGACCAAAGGAAGCACAGGGAGCCATGGCCACAGGTTGCCCCTTGGAAGAGGCGATCTTTGCGACCTTGCACCCCCCCAAGCTCCCCAGCGGTGGTGACAGCTCGCCCACCAGCCCACCCCAAAGCTCCTTGGCAGTGGCAGAGGCCTGCTGGCCTGCCCACCCCAACACATTCCCCTGTGGTGGCAGTGGTGGCATACCGCCCGTCCGCCCAGCCGCCCAAGCTTCCCAGCGGTGCCAGTGGCGCGGCTCACCCAATCACTGCCCCGTACGTGTGCCCAACCTCACAAGGTTCCTGGCTATGCCGGTGGCAGCTTCACAAGGTTCCCGGCGGTGCTGATGGTCTTGCCCCCCCCTCGCCCACCCACCCAGCCCCACAAGCTTCTGCTCACCGGTCGGCTGGCCGGCCCACCCCTCAAGCTTCCCGGCGGTGTCAGTGTTGGCGGAATTTTTTTTTTAAAAGCATGGGGCAAAGGAGGGGGCGGGAGGGGCGGGCCAGCCAGCCGTGGGCCACTCAGAATGGCTTGACAGGCTGGATTTGGCCCCCGGTCCGGACTTTGGGCAGGCCTGATGTAGCCAATAGCCAGCAGTGTGGGGTTGGAATCGCATGGACCTTTACCATGTCATGTTTTTTTAAAAAGTACGCAGACTACATAGAATCATAGAATCATGAAGTCCCAGCCAGCATGGTTAGTGATCAAAGATGATAATAGTTGTAGTAGAAAACTTCAATGAGGTCCCATGCTGGGAAAGCTTCGTCACTGGGGGACACTAGGCCAGGCCAGACGATAATCGCAGGGCCTGCAGCTAATCTGGGTCCAGGAGCAATAACCCAGGAAATAGAAATTTAGCAGTCAGATATCCCAATTAGAGGCTGAAAGTTTGCAGTTGGGAAATTCCTCCCCTATTGTCTTTAAAAACACAATGTGGCATTGTGTGTCCTTCACTTCTGGAGGCTGACAAAGGGGTCCCATGTAGTTTCTGCTGAGCGCAGGAGCTCTCTGGGTTGCTCTTCAGCATCTCATCTGGTCATAAACATAGCTTTCTGCAGCAGTGAAATCAGTGTACAGCATTTTTTTAGAGTAAAATAGGAGAGGAGAATGTTACACCACAGGTTTTCAGTTCCCACCACCAGGGGGCACCTATTAAGTAAATACACAGAGAGTGAAGACTGTTTCATTTGAACATGTCATCCTCAATGGGTATAATGAGCCCTCTCTGCTTTACTGCCTTTTCTGGATAATCAACTTCCTGACAAATAAACATTCCCCCCTGTTGTCTGTCCACAATCTGTGCTCACTGTTGCAGATATACAACATCTTCTCAGCAATGAAAGTGTCACCCTTTTCACTTAAGGGGATGGGATTTATGTTGTTCTATCAAGCACAGTCTATCTGCCATTACGCCAGTGTATTTACATTGAGGGTGCTTTGATGGCTGCCTACGTGCACTCTGTTTTGCTTCTACAAAGTAAACACAGGGCTCTAGTGGCACAGCTGCCCACCTCCCTTCATACACCATCATCATTTTTGCAGGCGCTGGGGTCGCCGGCTGTCTCGGGCGGCGTGTCGGCCGCCGGGGCTTTTCGTCTGCAGCGCTGGGCGCTCTGGCTGCTGGCCCTCTCGGGCGGCATGTCGGCCGCCGGGACCCTTCTTGCCCCCTCCCCCGGCTTGACTGGGCTGGGCATGTCCTCGCCGGCGTGGGCCATTCCGCGGGATTCTCGGGTGGTGGGTCGGCCACCGGCGCCCCCCCCCATTGCATTGCCTGGGGGGGGTCTTTCTCCATCATTTGCTGCTTGCGCGGTGGTGTGGCCCATCTCGCTGGGACCCGGACGGCATGTCAGCCGTCGGTGCCATCTCCCCCCCCCCCGGGGCTTCCCGAACTCTGCCAGCTGGGGAACCTAACATCTGTGGGAACTCTGCAACGGACTGGCTGGCAGCACCTTGTCCTGCCCCTTTAAATTCCGTGGGGACTCCTTTTTGAGAGGGCAGGGTGGTGGTCCCAGCTTTGTTATCTTATATTATGCTGATTTATTTCTATCTACCCCAGTCCTACCCCCCCCCCCCCGTTTCCGTCGGTCTATCCGCTAGCCGGTTGAGTGTCTGCTTTTGGTTGATTTTTTTATTATTATTGTCATCTTATTATTTGGCCTGTTTCTAGTGGGTGGTGGGTGGGATATAGCATTGTTTAACGGGTTATTCCATTGTATTATATTGATTTGTATTTCTGGGGTCGTATTATTGTTGTACTGTTTTATTTTGTATCCCTACACTTAGTGGGTTTTGGTCCTAGTTCTATACCATCTCATGGAGCCTGTGGGCCGCCCCATTAGGGTGGTGTCGGGCCACGGTAAGTACGCTTGGGGCCGGCGGGCCAGCCGGATAAGAAGATCTCGGGACAGGCATCTTCGGCCTGTCCCGCGCTCTGACCCGCCGGCTCACTGCCACATGACAGGGATCCAGCCCGTCTGTGCCCCCGGCCCGTCCTGTTTGCTGATTAATGCCAGGTCGGTTCATAACAAGATCCCTGTCATCCACGACTTGATCGTGGATGAGCGAGCCGACCTGGCATTTCTTACGGAGACCTGGGTGCCCGAGGGGGAGGGGCATCCTCTCTCGCTGCTTCGGCCCCAGGGCTACTCCGTGCAGCAGCTGGGCAGGCCGGGGGCGGGGGTGGGGTGGCCATTGTGCACAGGGACTCCTTTTATGTCAGCAGATCCGCGATGTTGGTTAGCCCAGGGCTTGAATGCCTTCACCTTGTGGTGGGACAGAGGGACAGGTTTGGGATTGTGCTTGTGTACCGAGCTCCCGCGACCCTGCACTCTCCCTCCCAGAGCTCTCCGAGTTCATCTCGGCGGCGCTGGTGAGATCCCCCCGCCTTTTGGTGTTGGGGGATTTCAATGTGCATGCCGAGGCTGGGCTGTCGGGAGCAGCTCTGGAGTTCATGGAGTCCATGGCCTCCATGAACCTGTCCCAATTTGTCATCGGTCCCACTCACAAGGGAGGGCATACCCTGGATCTGGTCTTTGCCTCCACATCGACGGGCTTTGATCTGGGGGTCGGGAACCTGCAGGTCCGTCCCGTGTCATGGTCAGATCACCATCTTCTGACTTTCTCCCTGGCAATCGCCACCCCTCCCCGCTGGGGCAGGGCCCTTCCATCTGGGCCCGCCCCGGGGCTCCTGGACCCTGCACGGTTCTCAGAGGCCCTGGGGTCTTACCAGACGGACTGGATGACGATCCGGTCGACTCCCTGGTCCAAAGGTGGTTTGAGGAGGTGGCCGGGGCTGCCGATCGGATCGCCCCCAAGCGCCTGATCCGGTGCCGAGCCCGCTCCTCACCTTGGTTTACTGAGGAGTTGCGGGCAATGAAGCAGGAACGGAGGAGGCTAGAGAGCAGATGGCGGAACGCTCGGACGGCTTCAAATTGGGCTGCTGTTAAGGCGTTGACCAGTCGCTATTCTCACGCGATAAGGGCAGCTAGGAGATCTTTCGTTGCCCTGAGAATTGGTGAGGCCTCGAATAGCCACGCGGAGTTGTTCCGGGTGGTTCGAGACCTCACCAATCCTGGTCCGCTTCGGCCTCCTCCTAGTGATTTCACTAGTGAGTCGTTCGCAGCCTATTTTAAAACCAAGATAGAGGCCATCCGTTCTGAGCTGGACGCCGGTTGCTCTGATCCAGTCCCCGGCATGGCTGATACTGGGCCGCCTCGGTCGCCCCGGTTTGTTGAGTTCGGGTCTGTTACATCTGAGGAGGCCTCCAGGGCTCTGGGGCATTGCAGGCCTGCGGCTTCTCCGTTCGACCCTTGCCCGTCCTGGCTGATTAAGACCACAGGGGGGAGCATGCCAAAATGGGCTTCGCTAATCGCCTCAGCCTCCTTCAGGGACGGGATCCTTCCCAGTCTGCTGAAGGAGACGGTGGTGAAGCCCATTATTAAAAGATCTGGCTTGGCTGTGGACGATATGTCCAACTACCGTCCCATAGCCAATGTTCCCTTTTTGGGCAAGGTAGTCGAGCGAGTCGCCGCCCTGCGTCTCCAGTCGTTCCTGGAGGAGAACCATGTCCTGGATCCCTTCCAATCTGGGTTCAGGCCGCGTCATGGGACGGAGACGGCCCTGGTCGCTCTGCATGATGATCTGTTGAGGGGGGCCGACAGGGGTTGCTCTACCCTGCTGGTCCTCCTCGACTTGTCAGCGGCTTTTGATACCGTCGACCACGGTATCCTGCTGGGGCGGCTCTCTGAGGTGGGGATCGGGGATCGGCCTTTGGCTGGCTCCGTTCCTTCCTTGAGGGTCGTACCCAGCGAGTGAGCTTGGGGGTGAGTTGTCGGCTCCTGGACACTCTCTTGTGGGGTGCCTCAGGGGTCGTCCCTCTCCCCAATGCTCTTTAACATCTACATGAAGCCGCTGGCTGAGATCATCCGGAGTTTTGGAGTCTGCTGTCATCAGTACGCTGATGACACGCAGCTCTATCTCTCCTTTTCCACCTGTGCAGTGGAGGCCGTCCAGACCCTTGACCGCTGCCTGGCTGCAGTTTTGGACTGGACCAGGACCCACAGACTCGGCTCAACTCAACCCGGAAAGACCGAGGTTATGTTCTTCGGGGCGGCCCAGATGGGTACTGTGGCCCTCTTCCCAGTCTGGATGGGTCCGCCTCCAGCTGGCGCAAAGAGTGAGGAATCTGGGCGTCGCCTGGATCCGGGTCTGACCCTGGAGCTCCAGGTGTCAGCCGTGACCAGGTCGGCCTTTTATCATCTAAGGTTAATCGCCCAGATTCGCCCGTACCTTGACGGGAGCTCCTTGAGGACTGTGGTACAGGCATTGGTCATGTCGAGGCTGGATTATTGCAACGCTCTCTACATGGGGCTCCCCTTGAACCTTGTTCGAGATTGCAGCGGGTCCAGAATGCGGCGGCCAGGCTGGTGGTTGGTGCGTGTCGTTTGACCGCATCACTCCCATCCTGGTCCGTCTCCACTGGTTGCCCGTTGCCTCCCGAATAAGGTTCAAGGTGCTGGTTTTGGCTTACAAAACCCTCCATGGCTTGGCCCCTGTTTATCTGGCGGAGCGGCTTCACCGACAATCAGATCGAGCCCGACCCACCCGTTCATCGCTGGCCCTCTCATTGCAGACGATCCCCCCGAGGGAGGCCCGTAAGACAAGTACCCGTGGGCGGGCCTTCTCGGTGGCGGTGCCACCTATGTGGAACAACTTGCCCAGGAGTTGAGACAGGCTCCAACGTTGGCGTCCTTTAGGAAAGGATTGAAGACCTTCCTTTTCAGGGATGCCTTTAATAATGACTAGAGTACCTTTTTTTTTTTTTTTTCCCTTCCTTCCTCCTCCTCCCCCCCCCCCATATGCCGTAAGTCTGCCCCTGCCGCTGCTACTGTTTTTTGCCTTTCGGGCTTTTGTGTAAACCGCCCTGAGTTCCCGCTTGGGAAGTAGGAGCGGTATAAAAGTTTTAAAATAAATAAATAAATAAATCATGTTGGAATTACAGACCTGGAAAAGACGGCATGGTTTATCACGCCCAGCTCTTGTCAAGGAGACATCAGCAGTTACTTCACATCCATTTTGTCTCTGTTAGTGTTGCACTTAGGAGCAGTACAAAAAAATGTTACTTCACGTCCGTCATGCAACTACTGAAATTTGTCTCAACCACGCCCCGAGAACGGGTGCTAAGTGCGACAATACTGTAACTGGTGCTGGGGTAGGGGTTTCCCTTGTCACTCTTTGTTCCCGCTTTCTGCTCCAAAATATGTTGTAATGACTGTCACGCAACAAAATATTCATTTCTCTCATAAAACTGTGTCCTTTTTTTAATTTTGACTTTTCAGAAGCAAAATATCGAAAAAAAATTTAAGCCCCCCCCCCAAAAAAAAGGGAAAAGGAAGGTAGACAAATTCAAGACCATGAGGTAACACCTGTCACGAAACAAGTTATCTGTCACGGTACAAAACTAGTTTCTGAACAAAGAAGGACGTGAAGTAACCGCCGTAGTGGAGAACTGAACAGTCAGCCTCTGGCTCTGCAGCCAATACCTAAGCCTTTGAGCTATTCAGCATTGTCAATGGCAGGTAAGACAATGCCCAGATCCCCAGTACTGATAGAACAGATCTGTTGCAACATTTTATGCTGGCACCAGCATTCTGTAAAGCTGTGGAGCTCAATATTTGCATATTATATCCGGCAGAGCACTCTACCAGAGGATCAAAGGTCGAAGAAAAAGAAATGACTTTGATATTTTAGATCCATAGCCATTCTATGACCATTTCTAGGAATCTGGCATGTAAGGAGAACTATGAGGGGTGGGGCGGGGTAGGAGAAACACACTGAGCATCTCAAAACCAGCCCCTGGCAATAATCAACTGGCTAATAATCCATGGTGGATAGGAGATGGCACATCCCCTTTGCCGGAGGACATTGAGCAGAGAGATGGACTCAGGGTCTTATAGGCCCCCTTCCAACTCCATTATCCTATGATTCTATGCTATGGGGTGGAGGGAGAAGGGTTACTTGGTGGTAGTGATGAACGTTGTTACGTCGTTACAGTCATGACTGACCCTTCGTGACCCCATGTCCTTGGAGTTTTCTTGGCAGGAATACTGGAGTGGCTTGCCAGTTCCTACTCCAGGCGCCTACAGCACCTGGTATTCCCTGGTGGTCGCCCATCCAAGTACTAGCCAGGCCCGACCCTGCTTAGCTTCCGAAATCAGGCGAGATCCGATATGCTCAGGGCATCTAGGCAGCAGTCATGAACATACTGTGCCCTATCTAGAGAACTAGGAGACAAAGGGGAGGGAGTTACGTCAGGCCTTTCTGTGTAGCAAGGAATGATATTCCATGATGGGTTCGGGGGGGGGGTGAGTTGTTCCCATGCTGTGTTGCTACAATACCTGGCTAGAGCTCTTCCCTTGCCTTATGTTACCATGCTCTACTAGCTCTCCGGCTCTTTTTTTGTCTCTTAACTTGGCAGGAAATCAGTGAAATGTGAGCTGGCCAGGAGGGTGTTTACGTAACTGGGCTGCCCAGCCCACCTTCCCTCCTTCACATTGAAGGGCTGCCATGGAACAGAACGTGCCGTGGGCAGAGCGGGTTTTCTGCCTCTGGGCCAAAACATGCAGCAGCAGGAACAGCAGCCACTTGCATGTCAGGCAGCTGCCTTGACAGAGGACAAGGCCAACGGGAAGGGGCGGGCCTGGGTGCCCAGCAGAGAGAAAGCCAGAGAGGGAACTCTGCTCCCACTGCTTAGTCTGGGCTTCTAGCTGTGGGCACCCCCTTTTTTTCCTTTACTGCCCAAAAAGAGAAGCACCACCGGGATATAGGATTCGGGCAGGTAGGAGGTACGTATTATCTGGGGATTCTTAAAACAAAATAGAAACATAAAGGTGAAAATTAAACCTGGTGTCCTTGGCTTCTAACACAGCTGTGATATAACCTGTCTTTGTTCAAATAAAGTATATAGAAAAATCCAGGCACACCAGGATGCAGAAGAATTTCACGGGCTGACTTTCATGCCCAGATTTCATGCTGACTCCTGCGCCTGCTACGCCACACGCATTAGAGGCCAGTGTCGGTGTTCAAACCCTGGCCGTGGAAAGGACATGCCGAATGGTTTGTGGGACACCACTGAAAATCTTTTGCACAGGTAAAGCTACCATAGCTTTCTTTCGGTCACAACTGAAAATGTCGACTGGCACACATTCTATTTATCTGCAATAGGAGAGTAGAATCCTGGGCTGTGATCCAATAAAGAAGATGCCTGTTTGGAGAATTGAAACTGTCTGCATGGCCATTGCTTGGAGGGCTTATGCTGACTATCATCTGGCCATCCTGGCTTATAAATGCTGCCAAAGCAGAACTGCTCTCTTGGGTAACATTGTGTAAATGCTTCCTTGAAAGAGGGTGGGGTCCTCTTCTTATAAAGGAAACTTGTTAGACAAGACTTGGATGGTTCCCACAGTTCTGCACACATTTGCATCTCTCTCTCTCTCTCTCTCTCTCTCTCTCTCTCTCTCTCTCTCTCTCTCTCTCCCTCCCTCTCTCTCTTCCCATAATATTTTGAAGTGTCTTTTGGTGTTACAATTTTAGCCTTTTTGGGTTGAAGCTAATAGTTTATCTCCCTTCCAACCTGTGGCTAGGTCTGTTTTGGAAGCAGAGACAACCCTAGTTTGTGGACTATCGATATTATCAATAGCTGGGCTGAGACTGTGTGCACCTGATAGACTTCTGCGATGTATGCAATACTGATGTGGCATTTGCTAGGTCTCTTATTCAGACAGCAAGTTAGGAATTGTGCATTGCTCAGTCTTTAATTTTCAACCATTAAGTGCTGATCCCCCTGGATAGTGTTTCATGTGACTCAGGCCTATAGGACCTAAGGTTGAATATCCAGGTTTCAGAATTACAACACTGAGATCTCCTCAAATCCTGCTATGCAGTTATGCAAACAGTGTATTTTTTTAGTCTAGTTGTTGTAAATGAAAGAGATCTCCAGTCTGTAACAGGTAATATTTATGGAGATAATGTACAGTAATCTGCATCTGAAACATATGCTGTTTGCATAACTGTGCAACAGAATTTAAGCCATTTACCACAGAGGGCGTTTATACACGACCCCTAAGCTCCGCTGCAAATGGCTCCCAGCTCCGGAGCTTAAAAATGTTTCCCCACCAGCTCCGGAGCTAACAGAAAAGTAAGTGCGACCACGCCCACTTTAGCGCGTCCCAGCACACTTTTCTTGTACCTGCTCTGGGAGAGTGAAAAATTTTGATGCACAGAGTGCCGGGCTCTCCTCGCTTCTTTTTGTTGGGTTTTTTTTTTGCCTCCCTCCCCTTTAAGAGGAACCAGGAAGTAACCGGCGCTCGGAGCAACTTCCACCGGCACCGGAGGTAAGGCTTTATTCTTTTGTCCCTTTTTAAGGCTTTTTTTCCCTCCCTCCCCTCACGCAGACAGAAGCAAGGAAGTGCGGAGTGGTGGGGAGGAAGGAAGAGCGACAAACCCTCAAGATCTCTGGTCCGAATTTAAGGGACCAGCGGATCTTAGGGGTCATGTGAAAAGGCCCAGAGAAGCCTTTCAAACAGCCCAGTTGTAAAGCTACTAAATGGTTAAACTGAAATACCAAAAAGGGTGACCTTGGGTGTTTTTTTTTAAAATATGGGACAGATTATTTGAGTCAGATCCATACAGAAAAAGAACACATTAATGCCTTGGAATATATACCAGTCCCTTTGCTAGATCTGATTTTTTATTATGAATTTTTTTAACTTAGCTTATCTTGAGCAATAAACCCTCTCACATGTTTGCTTAAGAAGAGAATATCTGTGATTGCCAGAATAAGAATGTACTAGACAAAGACTTTACTGGTATGCAAACTTAAACAGGTGGGTACAAGATGTTCCAAGTTAAAAAAAAAACCCCATAACTAAACTTGCCTTCTGTTGCCAAAGAGAGACAATTTGATGGAGAAGTGTTGATGGAGAAGTTAAGCTGGATACAAAAGGTCATCACCCTGGTGACGGGCTCTAGTGGCTGAAGAAAATAAAATCCCTCTGGGGGAACGGCTGGTACAGCCATTCCAGCATCGTTTGGAACCAGCCTTGTTCAGATCCTGTTTGTTCAAGCTGACTCATGTACTATGTGCCACATACGGCTTTCACCTTCATCTGGGAAGATTCACGCGAGCAGACTTGCTCTTCTTAGGGCAGACAGGGATTGCTCTTCTGTTTCCTTTCAATTCTGACATGTATGATCAAGACTGAACTAAAACTGCAGGCGGGCTGTCATGTTTGCTTAGACACTGCAGGATCTAACCCACTATTAAGCAGTTGGTTGCTTCCTTCAACTTCTCAGAGGCAGGGGAGACAGGATTCAATGTTTATTTTTTAATCGTTTCTAATCCAGTGCTGAATTGGTTGATCTGCAGATCAATTCAACATTGTGCCTCTTAGGCCCCTATCCCACGCCCCTTTAAATGCAGATTAAATTTGGAGACAAACCATGTCCAAAAATGCCGTCCCCATGGCCACCAGGCTTTTTGAAAACAAAAAAGAATAAAAGAAAAACCCCTTAAGTGAGGTTTCTAAGACTTACCAGAGAGGTAGGGAATTTTTTGCCTCGCTTAAAAAATCCACCTTTTAAAGAGGTAGCTGTCATGGGACCGTATAGATCAGTGCTCCCCAACCTTTTTATCACCGGGGCCCGGTAAATGTTTGATAATTTTTCCCTGGCCCACTTGGGGGGGTCGCGGCGGCGGGCGGCGGCGATGGCGGGCGGGCGCGATGGCGGGAAAAAAAGAAAAAGGCGGCGCGGCGATGGCGGGGTTGCAGTGGCGCGCGGCGGCGCGGGGGGGCGTGCACAGCGCGGTGATGGCGGGGGTCGCGGGAGGGTGTGGGGCGGGGGAGGGGGAGGGAGGAGGGGGAGGGGAGGTGCGGGGGGGGGCTTGGGGTGTGTACCTTGGGGGCCACGGGAGCGGCGGCGGCGGCGGCGGCGGAGCAGCGGCGGCGGTGGCGGCAGCGGCGCTTGCTGGCTGGGGCGCGGGCGTGCGCTCCCCCTGCGCGCACGGGCGGGGGAAGCCCGGGGCTCCTGGGCGGGCGGGCCCCGCCTCCTCCTCCAAGGCAAGCGGCGCCTGCCCCAACCGAGGCGGGCCGCGGCGGCCGCGCCGCGGCCACGGCAGCCACCCGGGTTCGGCTGTGGCTCCGCGGCCGGGCGGCGGGGCGCCCGCCTCGGTGGGGCACCTCTGCGCCGCCGCTTGCCTCCGGCTGCGGCCTTGGGCGGGCGAGCGGGAGGGGGAGGGGAGGAGGCCGGTGGGGGTGGCGTCTCCGGCCCGAGGGCGCCACCGGGACCGCCGAGCCAGCCGTGGCGGCACGGGCGCCCCCGCGGCCGCGGAGTCGCGGCTGAACCTGGGCGGCTGCCGTGGCCGCCTCGCCGCCCGAAGGAGGAGGCGGGGCCCGCCCACCCAGGAGCCCCGGACTCTCCCCACCCCGCCCGCCCGTGCCCGGGCGGCGGCGGCTCCTCCTCCGGCTGCCCGCGGGAAAGAGGGAGGAGGAGGAGGGCGGAGGAAAAGGGGAGGAGCCTCCCGGCCTCCCCAGGCGGCCCGGTGCCAACCGGTCCACGGACCGCACCCGGTCCGCGGACCGGGGTTGGGGACCACTGGTATAGATGATCCGGTTTTCTTTCTCCCCCCCCCCTCATAGCATGGCCTGCTGTTCCTGGGGCTGCTCGGCGCTATTTATTTATTTATTTATTTAACCCACCCTCCGAGCACCAGGAAGCTGGATCCAGTGCTGTTATTTTTAACTTCCCCAAGCTCTACCGCCAGCCAGCTGGTCTTTTTTAAATCCTAGTGCCACCTGCTGTCCATGGGGCTGAACTGCGCTTAAAAAAACACCTTTGTACATGGGAACTGCAATCCCACATCTTCAGTCACATGACGGGAGGAGGAGGAAAAAACGGACCTTCAGAAGATCAGGATCTTCCCCAGGTGATATAGCAGCCTTAGAAAGCACACACACACACACACACACACACACACACACACACACACACACACACACACACACACACACACACACACACACACACACACACTTTATTTTATTAGCTTTTGAGTATTTTTTACTCTGCCTTTCTCCTTGGAAAAGGACCCAAGGTGGCTTACAGTAATGAGTCCAAAGTAATACAGTCCAAAGATGCCCTAAGCACATCTGATCTCACCTGATTTCAGAAGCTAAGCAGGGTTGGCCCTGGTTAGTGCTTGGATGGGAGACCACCAGGGAATACCAGGTGCTGTAGGCGTCTGGAGTAGGAACTGGCAAGCCACTCCAGATTTTCTGCCAAGAAAGCTCCATGGACATGGGGTCACGAAGAGTCAGTCATGACTGTAACAACACCACACACGTACACACACACAATTAGGACAATTTAAAACTGAATCTTTCTTCCATTGGCCCCATGGAGAAGGAAGAGGGAGGTGAGGCCAAGGAGGGATAACTCCCACTTTCATTTAAAGGAAGGAAAGGGTTAACTGGGTCACCTGTGATGTGGTGTCTTTTCTTGCCCTGAAACCATTTAATCCTTGCATATGGGTGCAAAGATGGCCCCAAACGAGACACCACGCCACCTCAAAGCAAACTTCTTCAGCCCCATCCAATTGGCCGTCTAGTCACATCCTTAGTCTTACAGGTTCTGCAAGACTACTTGGCTAAAAAATTCTGTAAATAAGTAAATAAATAAAAATAAGACTTCTGGTTTCTCTTAGGATTGCATAGAGCAGCGTTTTTCAACCACTGTTCCGCGGCACACTAGTGTGCCGCGAGATGTTGCCTGGTGTGCCGTGGGAAAAATTGAAAAATTCTAAAGAAATTCAACCCAGGGCCGGCGGGCAGCCCACAGCTGGGAGGCGCTATAAATAGCGGGTCAGCAAGGGTCAGCTTGGCTCCGGCGCTGGTGTCTCCTCCCGGGCCGGCCCGCGGTGTCACTTCCTCCCCGGCCGGACCTGGCCCCGCTCATTCTCTTAGTGTTTGCTCTGTGCCTGCCGCCGCCGCAACTCGCTTGCTTCCCTCTCCCCCCCTCCTTTTTTTTACCCTGGACCACCACCACCCCTTTCCTGGGAGCTACCAATGGACTGAGCCTCCCGACAGCCCGTCCGCCAACACGAGCCGGCCCGGGAGCCCCAGCCCAGAACAAACCACCAGGTGAGGGGAAGGAGAGGAGGGGCGCCCGGCTGCCCCACGAGCACCACGGCAGGGCTGCGAGGAGGAGGGGATGGAGGAGGCCTCCGCCGGGCCTGGGCTGAGGAGGCGGGCGGGCGGGGGGGGGCTACTTGGCACGGCTGGACGGCCGGCCGGCCGGCCTTTAGAGTCCGGAAGGGGAAGAGCCGTCTCTGAGGGGCCCCGCGATGGGTTCCTTGAAGTCTTGCCCCTTTCTTTCTGTCTTGGGTCGCCCTCTTTTCTCTCTCTGTCTTTTCTTTCTTTTTTCCCCCACCTCTCTCTTTCCATTCGTACCCTTTCCCCTCTTCATAGAAACGTGCTCATTTCTAGCCTGCATATGTGTATGTCTAGCAGCCTGCCTACTGTAATTAAAACTGTAAACTGCCCAGAGACTCCTTGAAGTGGTATGGGGCGGTATACAAGCAGAACACTTTCTGCCTTCTTTCCTTCCTGCCTTCCTTCATCCTCCTCCCCTCCTGTCGCTGGACTTGCTGAAGGCATCTGCCTTGGCCACAGTTTGGAGAGCAAGATGGACTTTTGGGTCTTATTTGTGTTCCTGGAGAGTCAGTGCCCCTTCTCAGGTCTCCACTGGACACAGAAGTCCATGCAGGGCAAAATGTCTTTAAAAAAACAACACAGGTAAGTGGGAACTGGGTGCTAGAGAGCGGGCTGCCTCAATCTGTGGCCCCTCTGTCCTGCTTCTCCCTACACCAGCAATGGCGAACCTTTTAGAGACCGAGTGCCCAAACTGCAATTCAATATAGGCACAGAGTTAAAATTTTTAACATTTTCTAATGGTGGTGTGCCTCGTGATTTTTTTCATGAAACAAGTGTGCCTTTGCCCAAAAAAGGTTGAAAAACACTGGCATAGAGTATTTCAGTGTACAGTATTTCCAGAGTACTTAATGTACCAAGCATGGAGAATGTCTGCCACCATGTGGTGGGAATAAGGAGTAACAGCACTGTAGGACTCAGTCAGCAGAGCTGAAGGTGTTCTTAGATACTCCTCTCTTGGGGAAGGTTTGGGAGGCCGTGAAAGCAAAAGAGGCTCCCAGATTGCAGGATGAAATTTTGCTGAACCAGGAGATGCCTGGGAATGATCAGTTAAGGGGTGGTGGTGGAGGATATTTAGCTGTTGTTGTAGCATGAATTCCCCCCCCCCCCGCAGACAGAAAGCCGATTGCCTTTCCACTTTGGTCTTGATTCTTTTTACCGAAAAGGGGCAGCCCTTGAAAATGAAAGTCATCGAGCAACCCCAGATGGAGAGGATGCAGGTGCCATCTGATCTGCAGTAGCATGGCCATCAGCTGGCTGGTCCCCACCTCTGTTTTGTGGCTGGTTTTGTAATGAAGTTTCAGGCAGATCTTTGGGTAATTTAGCATCCCAAACCTCTTTTTCAGCCACATGGAAGAGATTCAGGACTGTCATCATGCTTCACTTGAAAGGTCCACTTCAAGTTTGGTTTGGGTTCGTCCAAACCAGAAAACCCAAACTCTCCTGAACCAACAAACTTTTAAAGTGGTTTCATAAATTTCCTAGTGTATTTCCCTTGCCCTGCTGCCCCCCTCCCCCCGAATCAGTTACTGTGGCTGTCCTTGCTATCCTGAGGCAGCCCAAATTGGACTCTCAGCTGAGAAGGAGCTCCAGGGGCAGAGGCCGCTGCTATGGAACTATTCAGGATCTGGAATTTATATACAGTGGACCCTTGTATAACAAACGGTTTGTATAACATAAAATTTGTACAACATAATAAATTCTGGAGATAGGGGAAATTTGCTTAACAGAATCGTCTATGGGACAAATCCATACAACATAAAATGGTTGTGATTAGGGATTACTCTGTTTTCAAAGCATTCCTATGGGAAATTTGTATAAAGAAAATTTGCTTAACAGAATTTCATTTGGAGCGAATTAATTCCTTTATACAAGGTACCACTTGTATATGAATTGGTTGATCCAAGATAGATAGATAGATAGGTAGGTAGGTAGGTAGGTAGGTAGGTAGGTAGGTAGGTAGGTAGGTAGGTAGGTAGGTAGGTAAAAAAAAGACACCTGATAGGCAGGCTCTGATTCAAATCAGACACAGATATTGTCTAGTTGCAATGCCCATCATGGTTGGAAAATGGCCTTGTTGGTGGTGACAGCTGGAAATGACTGGAGTCCCCCAGCCTTGACTGAATTTGTGAGACAGGCTCAGCAATGCATGTGTTTTGGTGGGATGGCCATGAGGGGAAAGGGAAAGACCCAGCCCTTTAGTGTCCTGCAGTTTTAAAAATGTGACCCCAGCCACCCTTGAATTGTGCCATTGGCAGGCCACAAGTCCAGGTACTTGGAACAGACATAATTGTTTATCTTAGTAAAGAATTAGCCAGTAAAAAGTATTCCTCCTCCCAAGTACAGTATGTTGTTGTTCTCAGTGTGGTGTAGTGGATAAAGTAACAGAGAAGGGTTTTAGGGAATAATGTTTGAATCCCAGCTCAGCCAAGGAAACTCACCTGGGGAGCAGCACTGGTAAAACCTCTCCTTTAATTCAAGTCGGTTCCAACTTGATGGCACAGAATACCACACAAGGAATGTATTATACACCTGCTTCAATGTGCTATATGTATCTTGCACATGCAGTCAGGCATGGATTCCTAGTATGGGAAACAAATATCACAGTCCATGTTAGAAATAGCCACCCACAGAGAAAGAGATGCTACAGTTCAGTGTCAGAAGACGCAAGTTGTTGCAGCAACTGGTACATGTAATAGGTAAAGAAAATGATAAGATTTATTTACAAACTGGTCTTTGTCCTTTGAAGAACCTCTATGTGAGTCCATAAATCAGATAGTTCTCAAGTTGTTTCCAATCTTCCTTTTTAAGCCCGTTCTCCAAAAGGGAAGACATAAGCCACAAGAGCAGAAGAGTTGCCTTTGCTTATTTACAGCTGTAGCTCCAGATGTCTCAGATCTACACTATGCAACTTCACACAAAAGGCTTGTACTAATGCTAATGGCAATAGCAATGGTTGTACCATCTAAGAGGTCCACATGTCCTTTTCCTGGTTCTGGACATTTTCAACAGGTTGGCTTCAGAGTAAAGAGGTGGGACACAAGCACACTGACAACTGGGGAATCGGGACATGAAAGGGCTTGCTTCCACTTTTCTATTTAATTCTACGCTCCCTACTCATCACCTGAAGGGATAGCCACATGGACGGAGAAACTACATATATGGTCTAAGGGTTGTCGAGAATCTTGTTCCTCCATTCTTCTCAGTCCACGGGAAGCACAGGGTTCTCTAAGAAGACTGACAGCCGGCTTGCCACCACATCTAGGTCATTGGTGTTGGCATACTTCAACAGGTTGGTGTTTTTGATGAAGTAGTGCTTCAGGAAGTGCTGGCTCACACATTTGTGCAACTTCCTGACCATCCGTAGGAAACCTGTGTGGAAGCACTGCCAATCTTTGGAGTGAGGGTACTTCTCACAGGTCCAAAAAAGCACCATCTGCAGAAGACACATACACAAGTCATTAATGAGGCACAGTGCGCTTGGTCCAAGGGCACATGAAGTGCTTTAGCAGTAGTAGCGGACCTTCGGTGCTCCAGATGTTTTGGACCACAACTCCCAGTGGCAATACAGGCTTGGAATTCAGGGAGCTGTGGTCTAAAACTTCTGGGGTGCCGAAGGTTTACCACCACTGTGCTTTAGGCTCATCAGGAAATAACCCCTTGTAATAGGACACTCTTTTCTAATGGAACAAAGCTACGCAGAACAAAGATTTAAAATATATTGCTGCTATAAATCATTGCTTTCACCTGCTGCATTGCTACTTGAAGAGATGTACAGCCAGGAGAAGTTAAGACTCTGTCTAGTGCGGGGCTAATTGCTAAACAAATGACAGGCAATGCCATTTACTTCGGACAATCTTTTGGATTTCGCTCAAGGTGTCTACAGCATGTTTAGAAAGTAATCCCTACCCATCTCAGGTGAAAACTAAAGGGCTTCTCTGTTACTTTCTTGACTCATGTCACCATCAGCTGTCTGGCACCCAAAAAAGGCATCTCTTGTGTCTTTCTGCGTACGTATCCTACCTCTTCAGATAATTCCCGTGGGGTAGCCTTGGAGGGGGTTAGCATGAACTGTCTCACTAGAAAGAGGCTTCTGCGACTTGGCCTAGTGAAATTAGAGGCTCCTCTGAAAGAGCAAGATATTTGGGACTAGGAGCTATGTTAGATGTTAAATGTCCCCAAAATATCCTACCCAACAAAAGAGGGCTTCTTGAAACTTGCAAGCCACTGGGAGCTTATGAATGTTAAATCTACACTGGCTGCAATCCTTTACTTAGCACAGCAAATGAAACTACAGCAGGCCAATTAAATCAGTGGGGACTGGGTGAATCAACTTGTCAGAAATTTCAATTAAAAAAACCAGGCTTGTTCTGGTTATGAGATACTTAAGTCACAAGGAGAGTGGGCTCATTTGAGGTCATCTGCTGACCTTTAAATCCCAGTTTCAACCAACCAGCCAACCAACCAACAGCATTAGTGCTATGATAACTGAGTGCCACTCAGGCTGCTTTCACATGACCCCTAAAATCCGCTGCAAAATGCTTGCAGATGTGGAGCATAAAATTGTTTTCCCACCAGCAGCAGACTTTTTTTAAAAAAGTACAACCACACCCCTTAAGCGCGACCCAGCACATTTTACAAGTACCTGGTCTCGAGGAGGTAAAATCCTTGTTGCTGTTCCTTGTTGCTGTTTTAAAGCATTGTGTGCCTGGCCCTCCTCCGCTTTTTGTTTGTTTTTGATGGGTCCCCCCCCCCCATTTTAACAGACAGGAATCCTAACGGGCTGGAACAATTAGCTGCTGTGGACGCCAGGCAGAGGTGAGCCTGCATTTTTCTCTCTCTCCCCTCACCGCAGACAAAAGCAATCGAATCAGAGTGCGGGAAGTGGGAACACAGGAAGCAGAACAAAAACCACGTTGGGGGATCTGCATTTAAGTTGCCAGCAGATTTTAGGGGTCGTGTGAAAGCAGCCTTAGTGGCATATCAGGTAAAACCAAAAGAAAAATTTAAAAGAAGACATAAGCGTTCTGGCATGTTAAAGACTGTTATACGGTCGTGAGCTTCTATATGGACAAGTCCACTTTCTCAGATGACATCATTTAAATGTTACCTAAAAGGTTACATATCTTTAATTTTTAATTGCTCCCTCATTTCGAAACAGCTGAAGAAATCAAATGGTTGAAAACATATGGCCTGTTACTGGGTCAGTGAGAGCTCCTGTGTGGTATCTGGAATCTGAATCATAGCCATTGGACCTCTTTTCTTGAGAGATCGAAATGTTGATGAAGCTATTTAGATGAGTAGCAAAACATTTCGATCTCTCAAGAAAAAGAAGTCCAGTTCCAGATAAACTCACCTGGATGACTGAGGATCTTCACAGACTCCTGTGTGGTAGTGGATATAGTATGGATGCTGGGTGTAGATGGGAGGAATGTAGAGTTTAAGCACAGCCAGGAAGCCCACCTTGTGAAGCCAGTATCTTTGTGTCTCTTTTATTGCCCAGGACTATTCAGGGGATGGGGGCAGATGAGTAATTCCTCTGATATTTTTCATTATGACAGGCTACCTGCACCATAGTTGCTGCCTTTCAATTCTTAGAAAAAAGTTGTGGAAAGGAAAGGCACCATCCTTGTTTTCGGTCCAGTTCAAGCAGCCAGTCATCCTAATCAGGCCCTACCATGTTACAGCTTTTTGTCCCTTTTCTCTTTTAATCTCACTGCTGTTGGTTGGCTGCACACACACCTGCAGGTGAAAGGATGTGAGGACTGGCTTGCTCCCCGCACACCAGACGTCCTCCTTCATCTGCCTCATAACCCGGAAACACCTCATGCGGCAACCACCATCCTCATCCAGTCCCTCCATCAGTATGTGCTCGGCTCGCGAGAAACCTAGGTTCCAGTGGTAATTGGAAGAAGCCAAGAGATCAAAGCCAAAAGACTGTAGGGAGAACAGAAAAAAAGGTGGGCAGGGAATGTTGGGGGGAAAGAAGACAGAAAGATGGTACAAGAACAAAGAGATTAGTCAAGCACCTCCACCACACTGATACTGATACTGAACAGCATAGTCATTTAAAGTCAGTAATTTGATCACCCATATCACAATGATCAAGCATAGGTAGTAGTTCAGTGAAACGGATATGAAAGCACAATGTACAGGCACAACATGTGCTTGGCTATGTGCTATTAAGAGTGACCTAGACATGGAGCACCAAGACACAACTTCTACAAGATATGCTCACGCCAGGGCCTTGGTTCATCGCCAGTCGATAGGGAGCTTCATCCATATTTGAAGATATAGCAAACATGATGTTGTTTGTTTGTTTGTTTGTGGGGGGGGGGGGTGTACATTTTAAGTGGCCCTCTGATGGAGATGTGAAAACAGGCAGCATTAGTAACCACCCTCTAAGGGAAATATGAAATACAAGACTATCAAAAATGGGAAAACCTTCAACTTAAGAGCAATACATCAGATGGAGTATGGCGGGGATCATTTTCTAGTAGCATCAACTACTAGGAGATGGAATGGTGCCTTCTTTTAGGGTATTGTGCCCATCTCCCACTAAATGTGTAAGATTCTTGTTCTGCACCTCTGCTTATAGAAGATGTGCAACTCTCAACTGCTGATGTGATGATGAGCTGTGCATGCCTAATTATCCTCTTTTGTCAGTGGAGGAAAAGAGTAGGAGGGCCGGAGCATGGAGTTTCCTAGAATCTGAAGCCTTCTGGCCTAAATCCTGCTATTTAATCCTACCACGTGCCTGCTTTTCCAACGCCTCCTGAGGACTGGCTTGTTTGATTACCTTCACATACTGTACTTTTTCCTGGGAAGGCCAGTGCTTGAAACATCGAGGCCATTTGATTTTTCGTGGCCAGCAAGTCGGGATTTCAATGGTTGGAGCCAGCTCAACCTCCACCTGGACATTTGTTGTCTCAAAAGCAACACGAACCATTGAGCCAAAGCCTTCTAAAATGCTGACTTTGTCTGAGGAAGAGAGAGCAAGAGGTATTGTGAATAGCAACAGAAGGGCTGGCCTGCTTTCCTGCTATCTCTGGTTTGGGCACCAAAGAGGGAACAATCATCACCCAGCCACTTCATCGGGATCCATTATAGCCAGGCAACTCTTAAGACAAGGCTGAGTGATCATTGACAGTTGTGTGGCTTAGGAGAGAACAGCAACATGAACATAAGAACATAAGAACAGCCTTGCTGGAACAGACCACAGCCCATCCAGTCCAGCATTCAGCCTCACACAGTGGCTCACCATTTGCTTCAGGGTATTCCCAAGCACATGTCTTCACCTGCTTACGATTCCCTGCAAATAAGACTGAGAGATATCCTGCCTATCTCTCCGTCCCGGAGGTTATCCTTAGGCATCCATAATGATAGCCATTGATATTCTTGTTCTCCAGGAACTTGTCCAATCCTTTCTTAAAGCTGTCAAGGCTGGCAGCTGTCACCACTTCTTCTGGCAGGGAGTTCCACAGACCAGGGATCCTGACTTCCAACGTGTGTGTGTCAACTTTTAGCAACATAGCCTGAGAATTGGGACGGATAGCTGCTTTCTGGGAGAGAAGTTCTGACAAGTATCAAGATCTTAACCAATGATGATGAGATCATCATCAGCACCTTGAATTGAGTGCAGAAAGTAACAGTGTGCCAGTGAAGACATGCTAAGACTGATGACATACAATCAAATTTATTGGTCCTGGTAATTAGTCTGGCTGCTGCATTTTAGACCTGATGAAGTTTCCATACTGTTTTAAATGACAGTCCTACATAGAGAGTTATTATAGGAAACGCTTTTAATTTATATTCCTTATCCCCCACACATATACCTTTAATTGTCCCCATGTCCCTCAGTCTGACTAACAATACTTCCAATACAGTAATAAATAACAATGGGGACAATGGGCACCCTTGTCTCGTACCTTTCCCAATCGGGAAACTTTCTGTTATCACATTATTAATCAATAAACTAGCTTTCTGTTCCTTATATATTGCATTAACACCGTTCCAAAACTTTGTTCCCACTCCCATGTTTTCCAAATTCTTCTTCATAAATTGCCAAGAGACATTATCAAAGGCTTTTTCAGCATCAATAAATATCAAAGCAGCTTGTTTCTCTTTCCTGACTTCTAGATACTCTATTATATCAATTATATTTCTCATGTTATCTTTCATCTGTCTGCCAGGAAGAAACCCCGCTTGATCTTTGTGTAATAACTCATTTAAAACCCTTTTTAGTCTATTAGCCAAAACATCGGCAAATAATTTATAGTCTCCATTCAAAAGGGAAATGGGCCTATAATTTTTAACATCTGTTGTGTCTGAGTTCTCCTTTGGAATCAGTGTTATATATGCCTCCTTCCAGGTGTTAGGTATAACTCCTTTTTCTAGAACTTCATTCATAACCTCCACCATTATTGGTAACATTTCTTCTGACAATTTTTTATAATATTTTGCAGTCAGACCATCTGGGCCCGTGATTTTCCAATTTTCGCCCTCTCTATTGCACTTTGTACTTCATGTGGGGTAATTTTCTCACTCAATATCGACACTTGGTTTGTTGAGATTTTTTCAATCCATTCTTTTTTAAATATCTGTCAATCTGTTCCGGATTCTCTTTTTTTTTTCTCGTATATAAATTTCTGTAGAAATTCAAACACCTTTACAATTTCTCTTGGATCTTCCACTAATTTTTGGTCTACTACTAATTTGTTCACAACCTTTTGTTTTTGCTTCCATTTCAGCTGCCAAGCCAGCAATTTCCCTACTTTATTTGCCGATTCAAAATTTCTTTGTCTCATCATCTTTATCTTCCACTCGATTTCTTGATTGATAATCATCGACAACTGAGTTTGAAGCATCTTTAATTTTTGAATCCATTTCTGTTCCTTTGGCTTCTCCACCAGTTTCTTCTCTGTCTCTACCAGTTCTTTTAAAATCTCATTTTGCTTCTTTTCTTTCTGTTTCTTCTGATACGCATTTCTTTGAATAAAGAGGCCTCGCATAACAGCCTTACTAGCATCCCATACCACATTTGTTGGTGTTTCTCTTCTCCAGTTATTTTTCAAATAGTCTCTGAAGGTTTTTTTCGCTATCTGCAGAGTCTCAGTCTCATCCAGTAAACTTTCATTCAACCTCCAACGGTATAATCCTTGCATTTTTGTTTTAATTTCCATCACCATTGCATTATGATCTGAGATCGTTTTAGGTAAAATTTCCACTTTTGTCACTCTATGTGAGATATCATTAGGGACAAATATATAATCAATTCTCCCCCAACTCTGGTTCGGTTCAGAAAAAAAGTAAACTGTTTTTCCATTGGATGTCTCAATCTCCAAATATCGGTCCATCCAAAATTTTCAACTAAGTCATAAAAAGATTTTGGTAATTTCCCTTCTGAACCTTTCTTTTTCTGAGATCTATCCAAATCTGGCATCATTACACCATTGCAGTCTCCCATCAGAAAGAGTTTTTCATCCATATAATCTAACAGTTTTTGTTCTACCTCTCTGTAAAATTCTGATTTCCTTTCATTTGGCGCATAAATGCCTACAATAAATTTTTTTTCAGATTGCCAAGTGATTTGTACCATCAAAAATCTTCCCTCTTCATCTTTCATAATCAACTTAGGTTCCAATTTATGTTTTGCATATATCACCACTCCTCTTTTCTTCAATTTATCAGACAATACAAACTCGTCCCAAAATTTTGTTTTTTAGAATCTTCGTATGTTTCATTGCAACATGTTTCTTGCAGGCAAATCAAGTCCAGATTTTCTTTCTTCAATAAATGCGTAATGCTGTTTCTCTTGGTCTTTTCATTCAGACCATTAACATTCCAAGTCAATACTCTCAGCGCCATTGTAAATTTCAAATTAAATATATTTTTATCAATCTCTATTCAAATATTGGCCATAGCTAAATCCGCTTTACCTTCTTCCTCCTCAGAGAGTTCTAACTCCTCCTCTTCTTCCTCTTCTTCTTCTTCAGGTGATTTATCACCCTCTTTCGATGGTTTCCTGTACCCAAGCTCTTCTCCATATTTTCTCAGAAATTTACCTATTTCCGACTCAGATATTATTTTAAATCTTTTCATCTTGTAAATGAAGGATAGACCTTCTGGGAACTCCCAGCGAAATCTCAAACCATTTCTTCTCAGCGTTTCTGCCAGAGATTTATAACTTCCTCTTCTTCTCAAGAAATGGAGAGGAATCTCCTTGTATATCAGAATCTGTTGTCCATCAATCACAAACCGATTGTCATAACTATGTTTCAGGATTCTATCTCGCACGGCCATAGATGTCAATGACACAATAACGTCGCCTGGTGTCTTCTTCGCTCTCAGTTTCTTTGATCTGACTGCAATTCTGAACACTTGGGAGATTGCATCAGCTACTTCCTGTTCTTGCCATCCAAGCCACTTCGCCAGTTCCGTTATTACTTTGGCCTTAATATCTTCTCCTTCCTCCCATGGAATCAAACAGAAACGAAGATTCTGTTGCTTTTGTCTCATTTCAAGAAAAGCAAGCTCCTCAGCCATCTTCCTTTGCGTAATCTCTACTTCTGACACTCCTGTTCTATTCCTCTCTGTTTCTTCTCTGCATTGTTTAACCTCTGTCTGCACTTTCTTCACTTTAGCTTCTATATTCTTTGTTTTCACCGTTAAATCCTTCACTTGAGCTGAGAGCTCCCCAACTGCCTCTTTAATTTGTTTCTGCATGTCTTCCTTTAGTTCTGACAACTTCTGATCCATACTTTGTTCACTTTTTCAAATTCTCTCCTTATATGTATCATTAATCCTTCCCATTCTTTGCCCTCCTCTTGTCTGGAATCTCTTCTCTGTGTTAAAGGTGTCGTCTTCTTCTTCTCTGCCATCACAATTTTTATTAACTTCTATTCCAATAGGACACAATTTAACCACGTATTAAAGTTAATTCATTCAATAAACCACAATAACCTTCAACCAATCGAGTTAATCTATTAATACTCCATTAATTGATGTTGATTAATATTCACCCAATTACCATCAATGATGTTAAATTTACTTATTCTAACTTCATTTTAACCTCTCTAACTTTAAATTATCCAAATATCAAATTTTTAACAATTTATCAAATTTTATCAATTTTTCTATATAGTCAAACACTTTCCCATTCAATATAACATTCAAATTGAATTTTATATGCAATAATTTTCCAAATCCACCAGATGGCGCTCTAACATAAGAAATGAATTTTCTAACCGGTGTCCCATACGATAATTTTTAAAATCCACCAGATGGCGCTCCAACCTAAGGAATGAGATTCTCAGTCCAACTCACAGCACAAACCTTATCTTGTTGTGTCTTTCTTATGTCCTTGAAACCAGAGGAAGCCTCAAAGGAAGACACGCAGCAACTTAAGTTCGTTTCTACTGCAATCGAATAAACAAAATAAGACCCACAAAGAAACCTTTAAAAATTAAGAGTCGAGAGAAAAATTGGAGCAATTATTCGGCTTCTTCACAGCCTAAACCACATGTTTTGCTTCTCTGTAACAAAGAGTTGCTTAACAAAGTTTTTGCCCATCCAAAAGATATATAAATCTTCAACCGCTTCAAAAGGTCTAATCCAGTTAGGAAAAAGTAGATAACAATAGCTCCAGTTTGTAGTAACTCCTAAGCTGTTCCCAAAAAACAACTCCAAAACGTTCCCCTTGAAAGAGGGGGGATGGCTTTCCAGCCGGCTCTGGTGGAATCCTTTGAAATGTAAAATCACACCACCTTGTCCGCCACTCAAATTCCTCTAAATATCCGGTCCTCCGCAAGAAAAAAAAAGGGGGAGGGGGAATTCAATTGTTAATCAAAAGTCTTTGGAAGTGTAAAATCAGGTAAGGGGGGGAGTAACTTCAAACACTAGAGTTTTTTAAAATATCCCCCTTCCACCCCCCTTTGCAGAGATGGCCAGACTGACGTGCAGACTGAGGGATCAAGACAACCAGAAGTTCCAAAAAGATTGGCAAAAATTTAAGAACTACATGGAGATTCATTGCAAGGAATTAAAGATTCTTACCGGATTAGGATAGAGCTCGAAGGATTACTACTTATTTTTCAAATCTTTTTTATAAGTATATAAAGGGGTTTGTCTGAAAGGAAGGCTAGGAGATGAATAATGCTAAAACCACGGGAAGAACAGAGGGAAGCCAAATTTTAGTGGTAGAATGATTTTGTATTGCTAATGTTTTGAACTTGACTTTTTTTTGTATACTAAAATTTTCTAATAAAAACATATTTAAAAAAAAATAGAGAGTTATTATAGGAGTCTATTGTTGAAAACAGCAATGCATGAACCATGTATTTATGTTGTTCAATGACTGTTGTCTGGGCTTGAGGGAAAAGTGGATTCCCCCCCCCCATCCCGTACCTATGGCTTGCTAAGGATTACCTTGTTCACTGTATTTATCGAACAGTAAAGGTTTTCAGATTTTTTTCAGAAAGTCCTGTGTTCAAATGAAACGAAGGATAAGACAGAATAACCTAAAAGGCTGAGGAAAGATAGTGTCAAGGCATTTTATGTGCACGGGACTAGACCAATGTTTCCCAAAGTGTACACTGTGGTACCATGAGGCACCAGGAAACCAACCCAGGGGTGCCATGGAATACTCTTATCCCCTACCCTCTCCTCACCCCACCCAAAGAATCATATTGCACTTGCCTGCAGTTCTCTGATGCCCATACATGGTGCAGAAAGGGAACCCTGGCCCAGTCTTGCCAAAGGACGGGGTTTCCTACCATCCTGATCACAAGGAGCCCTCCCCACACATTTTTACCAGGAAGCTGCCAAGAGCATTCCATTAAGCCACCCGTGTATAGCATAGTTACTAGTTCCATCTACCAGCCAGTCCTGGCAATACACTTTGGGAAGGTCTATTCCTCTGCTTTTATTTATTTATTTATTTATTTATTTATTTATTTATTTATTTATTTATTTATTTATTTATTGTAGGCAGAGGATCAGTGAAACTGGGGGTGCTGCTATGGCAGACCAGCTGTACTGGGGAGCTACAGCCAGTAAGTCTAGGGAGCTGCAAATCAAAAAATGTTGGGTCTGTGTCTGATTCCCATGCTATCTGTCTAGCGTGTACCTTGGCCATTTGTTCTGCTACTGTCATCTGAGGTCAGTCACCACCAGTTGTTGTTGTCCCTCTGAGGCTCTGAGACTGCTCCATTCTCATATCATGTTTCAATAAATCAGCATGGAAATGAAAGCCATAACTGCTAAGCAGAAGCATTTTCCCTCCATGTGGTGTGAGCTTAGCAGCGTTCGTTAATGTCAGTGTTGAAACCAGTGCTCCTTCCTGTCTCTTTGTTAAATGCCAAGAACGTGAGAATGAAATGTCCTCCTTGTAATCTTGTACAGAGAAGTGCCACATACCCAGATAAACTTGTGACATAGCATTCGAACATTGGCTAAGAGACTTCTTAGCCAGCCAGCGCTTATAATCAGAAACATAGTGGTGAGACTTGGTGGGGAGGTCAGAGAATGGCAGTTATGTGGAGAAGTGGCTGAAAGGTCTGTGGAAATATGAGGAGCCCATGGATGTCTGTGGATTAAGGGTGGGAAGGAGCACACTGTCAACAAAGGACCTAACTCTTTTTTTCACCTTCCTCCCATAGACTCACCTGCAAGATTGCAAGTTACGATCGCTCCCTCCACAAGCTCTCGGAAGACGGCGAGTATTTTGGCAGGCACGAGGTCACCCTCAATGTTCACATCCGTCTCGTGCCACTGCTGGAGGCTCTTGGAGAACTGCTCTACTTCCAGCCACTGCTGCAGCTCCTCTGGGTCCCTGACAGGAGAGAGGAGCTTGGCTCCATGGGCTGTGTAGTAACGCCAGTGACGCCTCTGCCCTTCTTTGTACCCACACAGGCCAAGCAAGGGGACAGTGATGAGGAACTGGTTTGGTGCTAAGACCTAGGCAAATTCAAAAAAGGTTGGGACGGGAGACTTAACTGGAGAAGAGGAAGTGGGATTTTACGTGGTAGCTCTTTTAAGAGGGTAGGAGACAGCAGCAGGCTAGCAAGGCAAGTTTCTGGTTTGCATTGATTTTTATAGGAAGGCTACTGAGTATAGTCTGTGACAGAAGTCTCTATTTCCCCAGGGTGTAAAACTAAAGGATGCTGAAGGCCTATTGTCCACCTTCAGGAATAAAATGAGACATTGTTAGCCTCTTCCAAGGACAAATGAAACTTTGTGCACTTGGAAAAGGCAAATGGCCCCACTAACTGTTAGTGAGCTCAGTGTTTGTTAAGCAGGAAGTCACTACTGTAATAGCTAAATAAGAGGGTGACTACATGGACATTAACCTTGCATGTTTGGTCTGCTTTGGGGACAGGCTGGTTTGCTCCTATGACCTGACAATGTCTTTACTGGGGAGAACCAGCCTGCTCCTATGAACATTCCTACTTATCTTTTTCTGGCTCCTGTCAGAGTTGTCTGCTTTTTTGGTGCAGGTAGGATTGCACTGTTTTGGTTTGTTTCCAGCATGTGCAATCTCTGGAAACAAACCAAAATGAGCCTTCCTCTTTGAATTTGCCATATTCTGAAGTGGTACATTAAACACAGTCTGGCTGTAGTCATGGATCTCTGATGGATCTTTAAGAGAAAGATCCCTCCCCCACTTCTGGGAGGAAGTTTTCCATTTTTAAAAATAACATAGTGCTACCCTAATACACTACAATATAGAATTTCCCCCCTTCCCCTCCATGAAGCTAAGGACACGTTTAATTTTCCCGTATCCTGAATTGGCTCCATTTCATGATACAGTATTGGCAAACTGACAGGCGGCTGGTGCAGGGCCACATAGGGTTGCTTGAGGTCTGCCTGCCCTTAGGCTGCCAAGATTGCACCAAATACCATACCAAACCTCCTAGTGACCCTCTTTATCCTGCTCCCATCTGCTCCAAAGAAACCGTGCACACAAGCCCTAACTTAACCCTTTTATTGAGAAGTTCCCTGTCTATGTTTTGGACTTTACACAGCTCCCAAAATTAAAAAAGGTAACTTCAGGGTGTTTCATTTTAATTTATTCCCTGTTCTTATTCAGTCAAAAACTTCAGGGATGAGCAGAGCTGTATATAGTCTATACTTTGTCCCTATGCAATCATGATTCAGTGTTCTTCACAGATTTGATACCATGCCAACAATCTGTGGGGTTGAATTGTTTCCCAATTATTGTCACTGCTAAAGCTGAAGGAATGGTAGCCTTCCTGATGACACCAACCAAGATCACAGCTTAGATCTGAGCTAGGAACGTCCTAGGTCGCACTTCCAAACCATGTTTATTTGGAAATATGCATGCCTGATGTTGCAATGTTAGAAAGTGGCACCATGTCTGCTAACAGTAGGGACGGGATATCCTTATTCAGTCCCTCCCTACTCTTGGCATAGGGACATGGAGGATTTGGGCAAGAGAAGGACATAGAAGCTCTTTGTACCCAGCAGCACAAGTAAGTATATAGTACTTTAAAGGTTTTTTTCTCATGTAAGTCTTCTTCCTTGCCGACTGTCTTTCAAGTTCCTTACTATTATTTTCCTTTCCAGTACCTTACCTTCTCATGGCATGCCCAGAGTACAATACAATAACCTTTGTTTAGTCATTTAGCATCTACTTATCTTTCTCTAAGTACCAAATTTAATGTGAATTCATTTTTCCTGTCAATGTTCAGCTCTCACATTCATAAATAGTAAAAGAGAATAACATAATGTGGATGCTTTTCGCCTTGTCTTTAGCAACAAATATGTTAGAAGTAGAAAACCTGCCAGAGAACCAATTGGGCCTCTGGATGGTGAGAGAGGAAAAGGGGAGGTTAAGGAGGACTTGGACATTGCAGAGAAATTGAACGAGTTCTTTGCGTCTGTCTTCACGACAGAGGACCTTGAGCGGATTCCGCTGCCTGAGCTGCCCCTCTTGACTAAAGAATTAAATCAAATACAGGTTAAAAGAGAGGAGGTTTTAGGACTAATTGATAAATTGAGGATTAACAAGTCACCGGGCCCAGATGGCATCCACCCAAGGGTTATTAGGGAACTGAGAAATGAAATTGCAGATCTCTTAACGGTAATATGCAACTTGTCTCTTCAAACGGCCACAGTGCCGGAGGACTGGAGGATAGCGGATGTCACACCAATTTTTAAAAAAGGAAGGAGGGGGACCCAGGAAACTACAGGCCGTTAGCCTTACATCTGTCCCAGGGAAGATGGTGGAAGGCCTCATCCAAGAGAAAATCTTAAAACACATAAAAGAACAAACCTTGCTGAGAGAAAATCAGCATGGCTTCTGTAAGGGTAAATCTTGTCTTACAAACCTTTTAGAATTTTTTGTAAAGGTCAACAGGCACGTGGATTTGGGTGAACCGGTGGATATAGTCTATCTGGATTTTCAAAAGGCTTTTGACACAGTCCCTCACCAAAGGCTGATGAGAAAATTGCATAGTCAGGGGATAAGAGGGCAGGTCCTCTTATGGATTGAGAACTGGTTGAGATCCCGGAAACAAAGAGTAGGTGTCAATGGGAAATTTTCACAATGGAGAGAAGTGAAAAGCGGTGTGCCCCAGGGCTCGGTCCTGGGACCGGTGCTTTTCAATCTGTTCATAAATGACCTGGAGACAGGGATAAACAGTGTGGTGGCCAAGTTTGCAGATGACACAAAACTTTTCCATGTGGTAAAAACCAGAGAAGATTGTGAAGAGCTCCAGAAGGATCTCTCCAAACTGGGGGAGTGGGCTGAGAAATGGCAAATGCGTTTTAATGTAACCAAATGTAAAGTAATGCATATTGGGGCAAAAAATCCAAACTTCATCTATCAACTCATGGGCTCTGAGTTATCCGTGACGGATCAGGAAAGAGATCTTGGTGTGTTGGTGGACAGCTCCATGAAGGTGTCTCCCCAATGTGTGGCAGCAGTGAAGAAGGCCAATTCCATGCTAGGGATTATCAAAAAGGGGATTGAAAATAAAACAGCCAACATTATAATGCCGTTATACAAAACAATAGTAAGGCCCCACCTGGAGTATTGTGTACAATTCTGGTCACCGCATCTCAAGAAAGACATAGTGGAACTGGAAAAGGTGCAGAAGAGAGCGACTAAAATGATTACTGGGCTGGGGCACCTCCCTTATGAAGAAAGGCTAAAACAATTGGGCCTCTTCAGTCTGGAAAAAAGGCGCTTGAGGGGGAATATGATTGAGACATACAAAATAATGCAGGGTATGAGTAAAGTGGATAGAGGGAAGCTCTTCTCCCTCTCTCAAAATACCAGAACTAGGGGACATACACTCAAATTGAGTGCTGGGAGAGTAAGAACTGACAAAAGAAAATATTTTTTCACCCAGCGCGTTGTAAGTCTATGGAACTCCCTGCCACAGGATGTGGTGATGGCATCTGGCCTGGATGCCTTCAAAAGGGGATTGGACAGATTCCTAGAGGAAAAGTCCATCACGGGTTACAAACCATGATGGAGATGTGTAATCTCTAGGCTTTAAACCAGGGTACTTCAAGGGCCAGATGCAGGGGAGTGGTATCAGGAGACAGATATCTAGTCTCATGCGCTCCCAAACGCATCTGGTGGGGCCGCTGTGAGATACAGGAAGCTGGACTAGATGGGCCTTTGGCCTGATCCAGCATGGCTCTTCTTATGTTCTTATGTTCTTATGTTCTAACACAGAGAAATACTTAAGAATCCTTTTTATTTCTTTCATGGCTGATTTTCCAAGTCTCAGTATTCTTCTGATTTCTTGGTTGCACTCTCAGTTTTGAGTCATGGTTGAACAAAGACATAGAAGATCCTTAACAATGTCAGTGTCTTCACTGTAAACAAATAATTATATAACTGTTCTGTAGTAATTATTTTTGTCTTCTTAATAATCCTGTTTGGGACTTTCTTCATTCATCTTTCTCAATAGTTATTTTGAGACATTGCTATTTTCTGCCTGTAATATGCTATCATGTGGATATCTAAAATTATTGAAGTTTCTTCTAACTGGGCTCCTTAGTCTGAACCTAACCCAGTTTATGAATGATATGTCCAGATAGGACATGATTTGAAGTACCCAGCATGCTGGTGGTTAGAAGCAAAGACAGTCAAAAGCATCAGGACAATCAACTGTTGTGGCACAAATATTTCTGATGGAACAATCCATAGCTTTTCATGATCTGCAGAGTCGAAGCCTTAAATCTCCTTCACTAGAGATTTTTAAGCAGAAGCTTGCTGGCCCCGTTTGTTGTCATACTCTAAAATGTTTCTTTATATGATGAAATTTGAAGAAATGCCACAGATAACATTTGCTTCAAATGGAACTGTGGGTGTGGTCACCCAGGGAACTAGATCAGAATTTGGACCACTTGTGGAGTGGTCTGGTGTGATCTATTCCCCAGCAGTCATACAACATATGGGAAAATGTGCTCCTCCAACCTCATCTGAGCTGGACCTTTTAGTCTGTCTGTATGGGTACCGCTTCTGGGGGCAGGACTGGAGCGATTCCGTGGCAAACTGAATAGGTAGCTCCTGTTAAACTGACCAAGTGCATGTCTTTACACCTATCTGATGGCACCCTTTGTCTGGATATTCCATCATAAGAAGCTTATTATTAAGCTATTGGAAGGGCATCCATGCAAGAATGAATCTGGCCCTCATCTTGACAGCTAATAATAGATACCCCAAACAAACAAACAAATAAAAATGAAGAGATGAGAAGATATGTAAAGAGAGAGAGAGAGAGAGAGAGAGAGAGAGAGAGAGAGAGAGAGAGAGAGAATATGTTTGCGGAATAGAAAGGTAGAGAGTACCTAATGTGTGTACCCTAATGGTCTCTAGTTCTCATGAGTAATCTGCCACCTGCCTTGAAAGTTGTCTTTCAGGAATGCACCAAAATGCTGGACCTAATAATAAGCTAATTGGAAGCTATGTACTGTACTTTGAATGCTTTTAAACTGTGAACCTTGCAAGGCACAGTTTGTCACCATGAAACCCAGCGAATGACATGTACAGTACCTGCCTCAAACAAACAAACAAACAAACAAACAAACAAACAAACAAACAAACAAAACAGGTGTGCACCAGTGCAAATGCATGTAGGAAATTACTTAAAACGGAGTGGGACTCACTGACGTTTAATGCAGAAAGCAGGAAAATATCTGTTGCTCAAATGAGCCTCTGACAGCACAATTTAGAGGGACAAAGTATTATTGATTTAAAACATTGCCAAGAGGTCACTGCATGTAAGGATATAGATCAAAAGAATAAAATTCAGTTTATTATTTGTGCTGCATAATTGCAAATGCGTCCTGCAGCATCTTCAGCCTTATTATATTTTCCAGCAGAAATAGCATATTCTGTACTGTGAAAAAACTAGGAACAACAAAATGTGCAGAACGAGCAGGCATCCTCACAAAATGTGAAGAACTCTCCAGAATTCAAGTAATTTTGTATGTGTATTATGCACATGAACTTTACCTTACTTTGCAAGTAACCATACAGGTGTTTGTCCAGTTCAGCCCTACCTCAGACACAGTATGATCCTATATTGAATTTGAATATGCTAATACGTATAATGAAAAAAGTACAAAGTCTGTAACACTCCCAGAGCCGGTGTAAATACAGATCATATTCCTATTTTCACTATAATTTGCTTCAAATTAAAGAAAATATAAAAAAAACTAAAACCAGAAAAGGCACAGAAATGAAGCAAAGCAAGCAAGCAAGCAAATAAAAAACAAACACTCATGGGGATCAAGCATCCCCCTCCCCAACATATGAGTTAAAAAAGAGAAAGAAAAAAAAATCCATTGGTACTTGGTGTGGGAAACACAACAGGTGAGACATTTAAGCTCATATACAGTGGGCCTGACCTAAATCAGGGTCCTGAGCAGGTATATGGAAGTTAAAAAGGAAGTCTCCTTTACATGCTGCACACTGAACAAATCATGCAGTCTATGGAGGACAGTTAAGCAAATTAGGAACAAGCCTTTCAGGGGTTTTTGGGGTGAATGAGAGTTCAAGGAAAATAATAATCAAGGGGCAGACATTAGGAATTTGTATAGATAATATATGCATTGTGTTTATACCTGGATGGATGGGTGGAAGGGGCGCTTCCCCTGAAGCAGAGCTGACCATTTGGCCAGTAAGGCTGGCTGATCCTAAGAGAAGCAGCAAGGAAAACAAGCAGACAGAATAGAGGCAGAAAAAGCAGTTAGTTGGCTAGCTGAATCTGCAGTTAGTATTTGCCTGTTGATAATCAGAGTGTGATCGAAGATGTTAGAAGCTCTGCAGCTTGGAGATGCCAGTAGGTCTTATGCAAAACATCCTAAAGCAGGGATGAAGAACATCAGATGCTGGGAAAATTTGGCCTTTCAGGGTTTGAATCCTGCCCTCTGATGTTTCTCAAGTGTCATGCCCTCTCTTTCATGACACCATTTATTTTTTATTATTATTTTTGCTCTTTGCTCATATTTTGTGTAAGGATATTGCTCCAATCTAAAAGAAAGAAAATTGCATTTTTACGGCTTAATTTTTGGCAGTAAGAACTTTAAATTAAAACAGGTGAGCACTTTTGATTCTACCCTTTTGCCTTTGGTCCGACTGTCCACTCAAACAACATCCTCAAGATCTGGAGTGAAACTGAATTCGTGTCTTGGGTGGAAATAAGTTCCTAGCCTTGTTCTACATAATCCCCCTATCCTGCTTTTTTAGTCCCTCTGGGAAGGACTGGGTACTCACCTGTAACTTGGGTTTTTGGATGAGTGTCCAGGAATTCACACACATGTGTACCTGCCCATGCAAAACACCCTTAGGAACATTCTGGAGCTTTGCCACTCCTTTCCCTAAAATGCTGCTCCACACAATGATCATTCCCTCAATTCTCTTTAAGTGTTGCTAAGATCTGTTTCTTCTAAATTGAATCCATGGCCTTGAATAACTCCCGCCACAGACAAATCTTGAGATGAGATTGTCTATTTCCAAGTGCCACTTTTGTAAAATCCTGGCAGATCTTACGGTTTGGGGTGTGATGAGTTTTTCCTAAAGAATAAAGGCACTTGTGATGTCTGTCAAAAAGCAGCATCTTCCATCTGCAGGGTCCCCAAGGCCTAAACAGGCCATTAGACTGGCAGATTTGAACAATGGGTATATATATTTTAAAAGCTTTTTAAAAAATTTCAACTATTAAAACAGGAAAGGAAGTATTGGAAAAAGATTATACTATGTAAAGGTATGTTATATTTTACAACAAAGCCCCAGGTATTCCCAGGAGGCTGCACTAGCCTCAGGGAGAAGAGAACCGAGGGAATGACTGTTAGTTGGAGCACTTCTGTGTCATTGAGAAAGGAAGGGCCAAGCTCTAGAATGTTCCCAAGAGAGTTTTGCACAGGCTCAGAAGGACACATGTGTGTGATTCACAGAGGCCATTACCCCACATCCACTTTGTTGCTCTAGAAAGTGCTCTGAGATGCGGATCTTAAAATTGTTCCCCCACGTCCATCGCACTTTGAGCAAATAAAGTGTGACCCCCCCCCCCCAAGCATGACTCAGTGCAACTTCCTTGTACCTGGACTCGGGGTGGTGGAATTCTTGTTGCTGTTTCATTGTGATTTAAAACCGGTACGCACGCCTTTGGGTACCGATTAATCCGCAGCATAACTGTTCCATCGCCATAGGGCCACCTAGTAGCACTGCTTGGAGCAGCCACATGACAGTAAATTCACAGTTCGAGAAGCCACTATGCACAGAAAGAAGCCAAAAAAGTACTCAAAGTTCGACAAATGACAAATGAAAATCGATATACTGATATACCTACCTATTGGGTTTTAATTATTTTTTAAGTGCCGCGGGAAAACAAAACAAAATGCACTTTGATGCGGACCCCATCCATCAGCTTACAGAAGATACGTAACAATAAAGTGCATCCTTGGGGATGCAGGAGCAGCAACAAACCATGTGACTGCTACAAGATATATTACACATTTTAGTTTGTTGCGGTACAAAGTAGATGTGGGGTAACGGTCAGAGACAGTGAAGAAGAGAAAGGCCAAGTTGAACTGGCTACTGACCCTGTGTAAACATTTTATGGAACACTGCAAACCTTTCCAATCACATTTTCCTGGATCATCAGAGAACAGATAGTGGAGAAAAAGAGCAGTTACCACAGAGCCATCTCTGCCATTTATACACAGCTCTGCCTGGGGGGAAAAAACAAGTGCCATTTATGCCAATGGTTTCTAACACCCATCCAGATGCTACTGAGGTTTACATCTATATGGTGCTGCCAAGGCTTGAACTAGGTGTACTGACCTGTAGGTGTCAGCATCTGCCTAGGCAAGCTTATGATCCCCAGGCCCTGATTGATGCATGCCCGTAGGAATGAGTATAAGAGGGCTAACCATGTGAAAAAAGTGTGCCCTAAGCTTTGATATGTCCTGATTAGAGATGGGCACAAATGAGAAAATGGTAATTCATTTTGATTGCTGACTAGAGACAGAACTCCATGCTAGAAATAGAGAAAGTGAGAATAGCACTATTTCCCTGATCAATGAATCACAATGAATCAACGAATCACAAATAAGATTGATGAATCATGACTAAAAAATTTAACAAAAAACAAAAAAATTCTGATGACTCAAACTGATTCCTCACTTCATTTTTGCATTTTAAACCCTATATAATCATCCTCCAGGCCCTTAGACACTAACATTACAGAGAAGCTTCCCCTGATTATACTCTACAAGGCCTCCAGGTTTGGTGGAGACTGGGTTTCAGAAATTAGAGTTATACACCCACAAAAAGGAGTCCTCCAGGAGAGTTCCCTTTAGCAGCTGGCTTGGGGGAAAACCCATCTTCACCAAACTTACACCTGTTCCTTTGCCTTTGAGGGGAGCCAAGGGAAATTTCCCTGCAATTTTGGTGTCTAACGTGCCTGGGGACAACTTTCCTGGAGGGCCTCTCTTTGTGGGTATATAACTCAGAGGTTCAAAATCCAATCTTCACCAAACCTAAAGGGACTGTAGAGTCAGGAAAAGCTCTCTGCAATTTTGGTGTCTCTAGATGCCCAGGAGGGTGATGAATCAACAAATAAAAAACTACTAAGCATTCATTGATTTATATTTGTTGGGGAAATCAGTTCAGATGACTGCGAAGTGATGAATTGGTGATTTTTGATGAAGCTATCGCCTGTAACTTGTTTTTGCAATTGTGTTTTGCGATGGCCATGGGTCTCAACCCCCTTTTTGCTTTGATGAATTTGGCAATTCATTTTTAATTGATGCCCATCTCTAGTCCTGATGGTTGGCTTTCTTCCCTGCCTCCTGTGTTTTCCTTTTGGTTTTGAACTCATTTTCTTCCTTGACTACTGCCTTTTATCCCTTTGGCTCTGACTGCTACCTACCCCCTAGTTGTGAGAATGTGCCTACCCTGTTGTTCAGTGGAAGCTGCCAGCGGTGACAGATGGGATTTCTTTCAACCTTGTAATGGGGAGATGTTGCTTCTATTTGGAAGGGGCCCCAGAACTCATTCACATGCTGTGCACACCCAAAGTGAGGCAACCCTGTGCACTTACCTTGAAGTTCTCATTATGAATACCTGAGTTGGAGATGGCCTGAAAACGAGAGTCCTTGTTGCTAATATCTGTGGTTAACTGCTGAATGATTTTCTGCACCTCATCCACCGTTTTTGATACAACTCGATGCCTCACATTTACCTGCAGGTATAAGTTAACATTTTTATTACATTGCTTCGAACAACCCTCAGATACACACCAAAAGCTTGCCAAACCAAGTCACTGAACGAGGGGCCTACTGGAAAATGGGCATGAATTATGTGCCTGAACTGTGGAATTCAAGGGTACATGTGGATCTGAAAATACATGGAAAGAGGAATTTGCTAGCTGGCTGCTGATTTAGATCATCTGTTGGCAACAATAACTACAGATTAATGGAAGGGGAAGGAAAATGGGAATTTTCAAGAGATCTTTCGAAACTTAGCTCTTTAGACAAGCTTTCCCAGATATTACATTGTCAGAGTGCAGAGTTGCCGTCAGCTCTTAATTTATCTGTTCCACCACCTTGTTTTTTCATCAATTGTTTTCATGTGTCTTTACTTAGTTTAAGTTGTCTGATATGTTTAATTTTTTTTTATGTTGCTCTTCTCTTCTGAATTTATTTACAGTGCTATTTGTTGTTTTATCATGTTGTGAACTGTCCAGGGTGGCCTTTTAGCCAGATGGGCAGTATAGAAATTTATTTATTTATTTATTTATTTATTTATTTATTTATTTATTTATTTATTTATTATGATGATGATGATGATGATAATAATAATAATAATAATAATAATAATAATAATAATAATAATAATAATAATAATAATAATAATAATTTTTGTGTATTTCTGAATAAAAATAATCGGAGGTGTACCTGCTCACAAGTACCATGCCTTGTAAGGAAAGCAGTCCCATGAGGAATGGTGATGGGAGCTGGATAGTTTTACTTTACTTTACTTTACTAAATGTTAACTTATACCCTGCAGAAAGGAAATATGGGCAATGATTTGATAGCCATCTTCAAATAGTTGAAGGGCTTTTACGTGGAAGATGGTAGATGCCTGTTCTGTTTGTTTTGTTTTAAATTAAAAGCATTCAGATAACGTGAAATGAGATTTCAATGAGGCATTAAGATGAATTTCTTGGGGTGGTGGTGTGGGGGTTATACTAGAAGGTCTTACAGGCACTTTCCTTCCAACTCAATTATTGTGTGATCCAAAGTGAACTGCTCAGTGATTTCGGTATCTGGCTGCAGACTGAACATTGGACATCCAAAATCCTTTATACCATCAAGCTTCCTACAATCTGCAACAAGATGACACTGAAAGAGTTTCCTTGTGCAGAGAGGTTAAGGCAGAATTGACAGACATTTCCCCTCTGTTTTTGCAAAGCTCAGGCCTCAGGTCAAGCCTAGCGTGCAGAAGAACAGTTGCCTTATGTCCACTATGCATCTTTTTCTGATTTTTATACAAAAGAAAACAGTGTATTTCAAGGAACTAAAAACGCATCGGCAAAATCTACTGAAACACAATTTATCCATCTCTTGTGATGTACCAAACTTTCTTCTTCTTATCCTATCCATGGCCTCTATCACACGCACAGTAAACACAAAGTTGATTTGGTGCGCACTTTCTCCAAGACTGGTCATGTGACATTTGATGCACACTTTCCGTCCCCACAGTAGCATTTTTATGCTCTATTCACGCATCTCCATGGGCCAAAAGTGCATCAAATTGCTGTTTTGAAAAGCTGTTTTCTCCATCACTATTTTATATATATATACATGCACAATTTTTTTTATTAATATGCTTTGTTTACCCACATGACGGGTTTCAAGTTTTACTGCTGGAGGACATGGCAAATGGTCCCCCCATACCAGTAATCCACTTTTTATTTTAAAGAGCAAATAAATTTAAGAATATATCAATAAATTGAGCAGAATAACAAAAAAAAATTCAGATCCGGACATGATCACAAGAGGAAACAGACCACAATAGATAGGTCCAATCTATTTCCTGATTATTGCATGATACATGGGAAACCAACTCTGACCCTGATCCATGACCAAGCTGGGCCTTTCTGGGGGTGGGGGGAGTTCTAGGACTTTTGATTTTTGGGATATGGGCTGGAGAGATTCCCCAAGCAGAGACAAAGGCTGCTTTAAGGGAGGTTGCACCTATTAAACACAACCCTTTCAGGGACGACCAGGTGCATGCCTTTACAGT
Organism: Phrynocephalus forsythii; assembly: GCA_029282475.1. Classification (NCBI taxonomy): domain Eukaryota; kingdom Metazoa; phylum Chordata; class Lepidosauria; order Squamata; family Agamidae; genus Phrynocephalus; species Phrynocephalus forsythii. The sequence goes on from JAPFRF010000011.1 coordinate 6,490,458, forward strand.
CCTGACTCTCAGAAACAATGATTCAAAAATGATCTTGAAATGCAGTTGATAAATGGATTAAGTATAATGAATACATAAAGTAAACAGAAAGACCCAGTAAAATTAGCCCAGCAATTCAAGGAGAGCAGGTTTTGTGAAACCGTTGTGGTTCCCACTTTGCCTTTTTGAATCACCCTGATGAGTCTTCTGTTTATTTCTTTGCAAGCTAAGAGTAAGTTCAACGGAATTGAGTGTGTCTTATTTTTAATCAGACACAAACAAAACTGCACTGATATATGTACCTCCTCACACCAATGTGATGCCTTTTTAAGGCTTTAAATCTGTGATCCCCAACAGCGTTTGTTGTCCACCCACCCGCTGGACAAGATGGGCAAGCAAACTTCGTAGCAGAAGGACTCTCCTGCCTAGCCGAAAGCTTACTGTGCTTTAAAATGGCATCTAATGTGCACAGTATTAAAGCATAACAAGGTGTATAGCAAGTGAAGTGGCAACAATTCTGTCACAGGCACACTGGTTGGAGGCAAATGTGTTGTTCTAGTAGTGTTTGTCACCCGATAGTCTTTAGAGTATATTCTAATCTACAATTTCTATAGGACTAGCACGTATGGGGGCAGGGAAACCTTTACCTTTTTCACCAGATGGCAAGAAAGGATATACAATTTTTACTTGTATTTCACATTTCTTCACATTCCACTCACAAAGAGATACAGTAGCACGAATGATCCTACCCTCCTTCCTCCATTCACTGCACAGGCTAAACCTATACTCACATCACCTGTAAGCAGTGAGGGACAGATACCCTGGTGTTATTCCACTGAAAGGTAGCAAATTACAGCCATGACTATTAAAGATTTTAAAAGTAGTTTTGCTTCAGCTTATTACTTCAAAATGTAATTTGTTACAAATGTAAGAAATTTCCCAAGCTCTGGTTTCAATACATCCCAGGAGCAGCAAGCCTGTACATAACTGTCATCTTTCCTTGCTGTCTATACGATTGATCTGGCTATGCCTTGTTGTTGTTGTTCAATCGTTGAGTTGTGTCCGACTCTTCGTGACCCCATGGACCAGAGCTCGCCAGGCCTTCCTATCCTCTACTGCCTCCCGGAGTTTTGTCAAATTCATATTGGTTGCATCAATGACACCGTCCAACCATCTCATTCTCTGTCGTCCTCTTTTCCTTTTGCCTTCAATCTTTCCCAACATTAGGGACTTTTCCAAGGAGTCCTCTCTTCTCATGAGGTGGCCAAAGTACTGGAGCCTCAGCTTCAAAATCTGTCCTTCCAGTGAACATTCGGGGTTGATTTCTTTCAGAATGGATAGGTTTGATCTCCTTGCAGTCCAGGGGACTCTCAAGACTCTCCTCCAGCACCACAGCTCAAAAGCATCAATTCTGCGGCGATCAGCCTTCTTTATAGTCCAGCTTTCACTTCCATACATCACTACTGGAAAAACCATAGCTTTGACTATCCTGAACTTAGTTGGCAAAGTGATGTCTCTGCTCTTTAAGATGCTATCTAGGTTTGCCATTGCTTTCCTCCCAAGAAGCAGGCATCTTTTTATTTCGTTGCTGCAGTCGCCATCTGCAGTGATCAAGGAGCCCAAGAAAATAAACTCTGCCATTGCCTCCATTTCTTCCCCTTCTATTTGCTAGGAGGTGATGGGACCGGTGGTCATGATCTTAGTTTTTTTGATGTTGAGCTTCAGCCCATTTTTTCACTCTCCTCTTTCACCCTCATAAGAGATTCTTTAATTCCTCCTCACTCTCTGCTATTAGAGTAGTATCATCTGCATATCGGAGGTTGTTGATATTTCTTCCAGCAATCTTAATTCTGGCTTGTGATTCATCCAGACCTGCCTTTCTCATGATGTACTCTGCATATAAGTTAAATAGGCAAGGTGACAGTATACAGCCTTGTCGCACTCCTTTCCCAATTCTAAACCAGTCAGTTGTTCCATATCCAGTTCTGACAGTTGCTGCTTGTCCCACATATAGATTTCTTAGGAGACAGATAAGGTGGTCAGGCACTCCCATTCCTTTAAGGACTTGACATAGTTTGTTGTGGTCTACACAGTCAAAGGCTTTGGCATAGTCAATAAAGCAGAAGTAGATGTTTTTCTGGAACTCTCTGGCTTTCTCCATAATCCAGCGCATGTTGGTGATTTGATCTCTACTCATCAATAAATGTCACTACAGTAGCCAAGACTAGGTCACAGTCTCACTGCTGCCAAATGGATTCTATATTCATTTGTGTTCTGCCTTGGACTGTAATAGGACTTCACTACAGCTGTCTCTTGTGCTTTCTGAAGATTTGGCAAAACAATGTTAATCAGTGTAAGTTTTCTGCCCTCAAGCTTTACATAGCTTTACACTCCTACGTGAACATTTCATGCACTTGATGAAGTACACACCAGTCCGCAGGAGCAGGACTTTTCAGCAGGAATGAAAAGCATTTGACATTAAGGTGCTATAGTAAGGCTTCTAAAAACTGCTTGGCACTCTGTGCTAACTTAGCATTTTTTTCCAGCTTATTTATTTATTTATTTATTTATTTATTTATTTATTTATTTATTTATTTATTTATTTATTTTTATTTGTTGCATTTATACCCTGCTCATCTTCCCGTAGGAACTCTGGGCGGCTTACAGTAATGAATAGGAACAACACAATAAAATCAGACATCAAAATAGAACAAAGACAAGCTTTTCTAACCGGCATTAGTGCCCTGACGGTACATACAGTTCCCAAGGGGGGACTATCCTAGGGTACAGGATATGAGCAGCGGGGGGGGGGACCTACAACAGGTCGCCAAAGGCCTCCCGAAACAGCAGAGTCTTTAAAGCTTTACGGAAGGCCTGCAGGGACTCTGCAGAGTGCACTTCGCTTGGGAGAGTGTTCCAGAGAGAGGGGGCCGCCACTGAGAAAGCCTGGTTACGTGTAGATGCCCTACGGGTTTCACGGGGAGTGGCGACCCGAAGCGAGTGCACTCGCCACTGCCGAACTGGTCGGACCGAGGTAGATCGCTGGGTGATCCACTCTGACAGGTAGTCCGGGCCCAAGCCATGGAGGGTTTTATAAGTTAAAACCAAGACCTTGAATCTAATCTGGGATGCAACAGGTAACCAATGCAGGCGAGCCAGAACTGGGGTGATGTGGTCGTAGCGACGCACACCCGCCACCAGCCTGGCTGCCGCATTTTGCACCCGCTGCAATCGCCGGATGAGAGTCAAGGGCAACCCCATGTAGAGGGCGTTGCAGTAGTCCAACTGCGAGATCACCAGCGCTTGAACCACTGTTCTCAGAGAGTCGCCATCCAGGTATGGGTGAATCTGGGCAATTTGGCGAAGATGGTAAAATGCAGATCTGGTCGCGGCGGCCACCTGGGCATCCATGGTGAGCGCTGGATCCAGAACCACGCCCAGATTCCGCACCCTATCCGCAGGATGGAGGGGAACTCCCCCCAAACAGGGGAGAGGGCCTCCATACCCAGATGGCGAGCTCCCAAAGAACATAACCTCCATCTTCTTGGGGTTGAGCCTAAGCCTGTTGGCCCTGGTCCATGTCAATACCGCATCCAGGCACCTGTCGAGAGTCAGAACAGCTTCCACTGCAGAGGTGGAAAAGGAGAGATAGAGCTGCGTTTCATCAGCGTACTGATGACAGCAGACCCCAAATCTCCTAATGACCCCAGCCAGCGGCCTCACATAGATGTTAAACAACATGGGGGACAGAAACGACCCCTACGGGACTCCACAAGGGAGTATCCACAGGGCCGATAACTCCCCCCCATGCTGCACATACTGGGGACGGCTCTCCAGGAAGGACCGGAGCCAACTGCGAGCAGTGCCTCTGATTCCCACCTCAGAGAGCCGATCCAGTAAGATACCGTGGTCGACGGTATCAAAGGCCGCTGACAAATCCAGGAGGACCAACAGGGTAGAGCAACCCCTGTCGGCCACCCGGATTAGGTCATCTTGCAGCGCGACCAAAGCTGTCTCCGTCCTCCGGCCGGGCCTGAACCCGGATTGGCATGGATCAAGGCACTGCTGTTCCTCCAGGTAGGACTGGATCTGGACCGTGGCCACCCTCTCGATGACCTTGCCCATAAACGGGACGTTGGCGATCGGACGGTAGTTGGCCAATTGGTCCGTCGCCAAGCCAGGTTTTTAAAGAATGGGCTTAACCACCGTCTCCTTCAAGCGTGGGGGGACCCCTCGCTGAAGGAGGCGGTGGTGATGACAGATGCCCATTCTGACATACTCCCGCCGGTAGCTTTTATCAACCAGGCCGGGCAAGGGTTGAAGGGGGTGGACGCGGGCCGGCAATGAGCAATCGCCCTGGAGGCCTCCAACGAGGAAACAGGCCCAAGCTCATCCAGCCAGGAAGAAGAAGGTGGCACAGCAGCTGGGGATGGCGGGGAAGGGCTAGTGCAACCGGATTCAAAGCCGGCCCGGATGGCCTCTATTTTAGATCGAAAGTAGACTGCGAAATTCTCGCTACTGAAATCAGTAGGAGGAGGCCTATCCAGACTAGGATTGGTGAGGTCTCGGACCACCCGGAAGAGCTCTGCCTGGCGGTTCGAGGCCTCACCAATTCTCAGGGAGAAATAAGATGACCTGGCCTCCCTGATTGCTCGGGAATAGCGCCTAGACTGGATCACAACAGCAGTCTTGTTAATTGCCGTCCGGCTTCTTCTCCAGCTGCTCTCCAGCCGTCTCCGTTCCTGCTTCATCGCCCTCAACTCCGCCGTGAACCACGGCGAAGATCGGGCTCTGCTATGGAGAAGGTGCTTGGGGGCGATCCGGTCGATGGTATGGGCAGTTCTCTCAAACCATTGGTCAGCCACAACCTCGGCCGGAGCGTCAGCCAGGCCACCAGGTTTCCCGGAACTGTGCAGGGTCCATAAGCCTCCGAGGATGGCCCCAAATCGGGGGCCGGTGGTCCCTGCGAGGAGGGGCCTCCATTGACAGGGAGAAAGAAAGCAGGCGATGGTCTGACCATGATACAGGTAGGGAGACAAAGTCCCCCACCTCCAGATTGGAATCCCCCGACATGGAGGTAAATACCAAGTCAAGGATATGCCCTGATCTGTGGGTGGGGCATAAAATATGCTGGGACAGACCCATGGAGGCCATGGACTCTATGAAATCCAGAGCTGCACTGGAAAGTCCACCGCCGGCATGCACATTGAAGTCCCCCAAAACCAACAGGCGAGGGGACTTCAAGAGTGCAGCCGCAATGAACTCCGAGAGCTCTGGGAGGGATTGCGCTGGGTTGCGGGGAGCACGGTAACCCAGCACAATGCCAAATCTGTCCCGCTGTCCCACCAACAGGTGAAGGCATTCTAATCCTTGACTAACCAATGTCGAGGCCCTGCTGACATAAAGAGAGTCCCTGTAGACAACGGCGACCCCCCGTCCCTTCTGACCCTCCAATCTTCCCACCCCCTGAACCAGAAACCCCGGTGGGCACAGCAGGGAGAATGAAGCCCCCCCCTCGGCGCCCACCCAGGTCTCGGTAATGCATGCCAGGTCAGCCCTACAATCAACGATGGAATCATGAATGATGGAAGTTTTATTATGGACTGACCTGGCATTCATGAGGAGGCAGGAAAGATTGGAGGCGCTGGTGGGATGACTCCTGGACACGTGGCAGAGAGCCGAAGGGTCAGAACACGGTACAGTCACAAGTTGCCTGAACCGCATTCTTCTGGTCTGACTTACCCGACGACTACAGCTTCTTCCAGTATTTTTTAAAACCTCAGGAAATAAAGCCGCAGATTCCCTGATGCCTCATTTAGTGTGACACTCAGGGCCGGTGCTAGGTTTTTTTGCACCCTAGGTGAGGGGCGAGGGGGTGGGGGCGGCGGGTGGGGGGGCGGGGCAGTGCGTGGGCAGGGTGGTGGCGGGCGGGGGGGCGGGGCGGCAGGCGGAGTGGCAGGGTGGGGGGTGGGCAGAGTGGTGGCAAGGGGCGGGGCGGCGAGGGGGTGGCAGATGGCGGGGGATGGCGATGGGCGCGGGGGGCAGTGGGCGGGCGGCGACGGGCGGCTGGTGGGCAGTGAATAGAATAGAATAGAATAGAATAGAATAGAATAGAATAGAGTTTTATTGTCATTATGCATACACAAGATATGCACAATGAAATTAGAGTTCTCTTCCACTACACACTCTAAACATGCAAAACACATAAAACACATAAAACACCATACAAAATATTAAAAACTCTTAAAATTGCTTACAAAATTAAAAACACTACTTAAAAACTGATTAAGATGGTGCTAAAACTGTCACATTTAACTTGGATACCGCTCTGTGATAAAAACTGTTCTTTAGTCTATTTGTCCATGACCTAAGAGTCCTGTATCTCCTGCCAGACGGCAACAGTTCAAAAAAATGGTGGCCAGGATGCGAAGGGTCTCTCAGAATTCTAGATGTCTTCCTTGAGCATCTGGAGTTGTATAATTCTTCCAAAGGAGGAAGAGGACAGCCCACTATCCTCTCAGCAGTGTTTATGACCCTCTGGAGTGCCCTTCTATCTGCCACTGTGCAACTGGAAAACCAGACACAGAGGCAGTAAGTGATAGTGCTTTCTATAAAGCCCCAGTAGAAGGTTACCAACAGTTTCTTAGACAGTTGTTCCCTCCTGAGAAGTCTCAGGTCAAATCCTCCTGTAGAATAACTCCTAAGAACCTACTGTCCATCACCCGCTCTACACAAACTCCATCAATAATCAGGGGCTGAGTGTCTGGTTTCCTTTTTCGATAGTCCACTATAAGTTCCTTGGTCTTGTTGATATTTATTATCAGATTGTTGGTTCTGCACCACCGTAGCAGCTGATGCATCTCCTCTCGGTAGGCTGACTCGTCTCCACCAGAGATGAGTCCCACTACTGTTGTGTCATCGGCAAACTTGATGATTTTATTTTCAGGATGAGTATGAGTGCAGTCAGAGGTGTAAATACTAAAAAATAGTGGGCTTAGCACACAGCCCTGTGGAGTACCCATGTTGAGAGTGAGGGCTGATGACATGTAGTCACCTAATCTGACCCTCTGTGAGTGATTTGATAAGAAATCCATGATCCAGGCACAGATGGAATGACAAAAATCAAGGTCCTTAAGTTTAGATATCAGCTTGTGAGGTATAATTGTATTGAAAGCAGAGCTAAAGTCCACAAAGAACATCCTTACATAGGTCTCCCGCAGCTCCAAATGGGTAAGAGCAGTGTGCAAGGATATATCTATAGCATCTTCCGTGGATCTATTTGCTCTGTAAGCAAACTGATATTTATCAAATGTGCCTGGGAGGCAAGAGATGATATGCTGGTGGACTAATTGTTCCAGAGACTTCATTACAATGGAGGTAAGTGCCACAGGTCTATAATCATTTAAGCTGTTAATACATGGCTTCTTTGGCAGTGGAACAATAATGGAGGCCTTCAGACAAGATGGAATAGTTGACTGGGCTAGAGACCGGTTAAAAATTTCAGTAAAAACTCCAGCCAACTGGTCTGCGCACTCCCTAATCACCCGAACAGAAATGCCATCAGGTCCTGCAGCTTTCCTTGGGTTCACAGTTCTCAAGATGTTTCTCACTTCCCAAGTTTCAAGAAGAAGGAAGGGGCTAAACTGTGCTGATGGCTGTGATGTAAATACCTCTGTTTGTTCTGTCTCAAATCTAGCAAAAAAATTGTTCAGTTCTTCAGCCAAAGAAGCATTTCCAGCAGAAGGGGCAGCATGATTAGATCTATAACTAGTGATTTGCTGAACCCCTTGCCACATTTGCCTCACAGTATTATTAATGTAAAAACAAGCCTCAATCTTCTTCTTATAACCCACCTTCGCTTTTTTTAATGCCTCTCCTCAAATCTGCTCTAGCAATGTTATACCTGATCACATCACCAGACTTGAAAGCCTTATTCCTGTCATGCAGGAGGCACCTCACCTCTTTGGTCATCCATGGTTTCTGATTTGGATAGATTCGGACACTTTTATCTACAGTAACAGTATCTATACAAAATTTAATATAACCCAGAATTCCTGCAGTATACTCCTCAAGGCCTGAGTTATCAAAAACCTCCCAATTTGTTTCTTCAAAGCAGTCCTGCAGCTGCAGTGAGGCTCCCTCAGGCCAGTGTTTCACAGTCTTTGTTTCAATTGCAGTTTGTTTCCTTAAAGGGATATAAGCTGGTGCTAAAATCAGGGACAAATGATCTGATAGACCCAAGTGTGGAAACTGCAGGGCCCTGTAGCCATTTCTTATATTTGGAATAGACCTTATCCAATATGTTTGTTCCTCTGTTGGCACAGTTCACATGCTGATAGAATTTAGGGAGAGTTGTCCTCAAATCAACCTGATTAAAGTCCCCCGCAATAATAAGCACAGCATCTGGAAACTTATCTTGCTGCCTGCTGACCGCGTCACCCAAATAACCCAGAGCTAAATCAGCGTTGGCGTCCGATGGAATGTAAACAACCGTGATTAAGACAACAGTAAACTCTCTGGGAAGATATATTGGTCTGCATCTGACTGTCATATACTCCAATTCCCTGGAGCAATGACTGTCTATGATTTTAGCATTCGTGCACTGACTGTTTTTAACATACATACATACTCCTCCTCCTCTACTCTTCCCACAGTCTCTGTTTCTATCGGAGCGATGTGTTGTGTAGCCTGTCAAACAAATACTTGCGTCTGGGACAGCTGGGCTGAGCCATGTTTTAGTTATAATCAAAAGACAGCTGCTTTGACCATCCTGCTTGTACTGGCCTGTAATCTCAGTTCATCCATTTTATTAACGAGGGATCTCACATTGGCAAGAAAAATACTTGGGGGCAGCAGCTTTCTTGAATGGTTATGCAATCTCACCAAAACACCAGCACTGCAGCCTCTCTTCTGCTTTCTTTCCCTCCTCCTCCTTCGTCTCCTACTCCACCCAGCAGGTGCTACAATCCATGGAGAGCTGGGAGCTCTTGCAATATCAGTCGGTATACTATGACGATGAAGAAACTCAGCTGTGAATGCTTGCTCACTTCTCAGTCCAATCTTTAAGAGTTCATGTTGGTTGTAAATATTAATTGCCCAACAGGATGCATACCAATCAGCTAAAAACACACATAAAAGCATCCATAGAAAGTGGAACGAAGAGCACAGAGCTGCTGCGTGTGAACGCGCCACCATCTTGGTTCAAATCCTGGCCTGATTGCAGGAAAAGGATGAACAGTGGGGGCCGGACAGCGGTGGCCAGCGGTGGTGGTGGCGGCGGGGGGGCGGCAGGCTGTCAAGCGCCCTCTCTCCATTTTGGCACCCTAGGCAACTGCCTAGTTTGCTTTAATGGAAGCACCGGCCCTGGTGACACTCTGTTAAAAAAAAGTCCTCATGAAAGCCAGGCAACCCCTCCCTCCGAGGGTTTTCTAGGAGTTACATCCTCATGAAGCAGAGCTGAATATTGAGACTCAACAACATCCCAGGTGAACTGAAAATACATTGTCCAAGGTGCGCATGGATCCTCTGGAACAAGGGCTCTCAAAGAGTGATACAAGGAGAATGCAAAAATAGTCTCGGTGGCATGCAGAATTTTTGTTGCAGCCTCTGTGTCCACCTGTAAGTGTGACAAATTGAGTGTCACCAACCTTGACCAATACAGATTCCTCATCTCTAACCTTTGGGCATGATAATGTTCCACAGCACTATGACACAACCTCGAGCAGGTACAACAACCTTGAGCAGGTGCAGAGGAGGGTGACCAGGATGGTTGAAGGTCTGGAAGAAATGTCTTATGAGGAACGGCTTAGGGAGCTGGGAATGTTTAGCCTTTCAAAAAGAAGTCTGAGGGTGGATAGGATACCCATGATTAAATATTTGAAAGGATGTCATATTGGAGAGGGGACTGGCTTGTTTTCCATTTCTTCAGAGGCTAGGGCCGTGGTTTCAAACTACAGGAAAAGAGATTCCATTTGAACATTAAGAACTTCATGACAGTTAGAGCTGTTCGGCAGTGGAATATGTTGCCACAGAGGGTAGTGGAATCTCCTTCTTTGGAGGTTTTTAAGCAGAGGCTGGATAGCCATCTGTCAGAAATATTGTGATGGGGTTCCTGCATGGCAGGGTGTTGGACTGGATGGCCCTTGAGGTCTCTTCCAACTCTATGATTCTATGATTATTTCTACTCCATAGTACCAATACCCTTTTCATGTACCTTGGTTTATGAATTTAATGCATTCTCTGGGACATTTTGTATTGCAAACAATTCTTAAACTGAAACACAAACTCCAGCATGCACAAGGGCAGCAATATAAACCTCCATCGAAAAAAAAAGTAAACCAAGGCACTGCGGAAGAAGAATCATAAACTGAGGCATTATTTTCAATTGATTTTCATTTGCAAACTGAAAAGAATGTTAGGGTACCACTGTACTAATGACAGCCAATGTGATAGTGAATGGAATGGTGGACTAGGAATTCAGAAGACCTGGGTTCAAACCCTGGCTCAGCCATAGAAACCTATGGGGGGATGCGACAATGGCAAAAACCATACTTGAAAACCTGTTAAAGCTGCCACAATTCATATATGAATTAATGGCAAGAACACAATCCTCTGCTCATGCTGAGGTGGCATAATTCATGGCAATTTGCAGTGGATTACAGGCTTCTTTGGGGGATTTCTGAGTGCATGTGACTTTGTCACATCGGCTATGAGTTGCACGCACCCCAACATTGCCTTTAATCAGAGGCAATTTGCCAGGGATGGAGGCATCATATCCACTGTGCATGCAGAGCTGCACCAGAAAATTCAGACAATAGAATTGTTTTTGTTCATTTGTGTTTGCTCCAACAACACTGCAATATTTACATCCCCAAAGTCAGTGTAAATAGCAAATAGAACAGAATGCCTGGCAACGTGTAATCATCTTCGTCTTAGAAAAAGTGGGATTGTGGTTGGTGGACCCCAGGTTCTGTGTCATCATGATTCGCAGGATGAACCATATATAAGATTCAGAACCACTTTCCAACAGGATTTAGGGTTCCCCTGGAGACAAACAAAGCACAAAGAATGTCCTGAAGACAGAAGTGTTTAAAAACAACAACCACACAATGTATTCTCAAAGGCTTTCACAGCTGGGATCAGATTGTTGTGAGTTTTTCAGGCTGTTTGGCCGTGTTCTGGAAGTTTTTCTCTGAAGATGCCGGCCACAGAGTCGGGTGAAATGTCAGGAAGAAGACGCTCCAGAACACAGCCAAACAGCCCGAAAAACTCACAACTACTGTATTAACAACCACACACATTATTATAATGAACCACAATCAATCCAAAGTTCAAGAAGTGCTGCAGAGGCATTTGTATTGCAATTAGGAGCCAGCAAGCTCAAAATCACCACAGAATTCCTTGCATTTGCCCACAGTGGGTTTGTCACAGACGGAACATTGGATACCAAGAGCTTCATTTTGGTTGTTCCCCTTTTAGACTTTTCAGAGTGGAAGCCGTGTTAAATCTGTTGCAGCAAAACTGACAAGAGAGCCTTAAGGACTAAGAGGTTTTCTTCAACCCAGGCTCATGTGGGCCACAGTATAGTGAGAGTCACTTCAGAGGCAGTCAAGCCCAGTGTGCAGTTCACCTGAGGAAGTGAACTGCAGTCAATGAAAATGTATGCCAGAAACAACGTGTTATTGTTAAGGTGTTTTAAGAACAACACATTGTTTCTGGCATACACTTCCATAGAATGCGGCTCACTTCCTCAGGTGAACTGCACAGTGGGCTTCACTGCCTCTGAAGGGAAGTCCATGATAGCCCACAAGAGCTGGTGGTATCACCGGCCATATGTGACTCTCCATCATTGACACCGGACTTTGTGGATCTTTCCCAAAACTTCAGCCACATGGTATGTTTCCTAAAAACCCTTTCACAACTAAGCCCGAAACGGAAATGTTTCAGAAGCTCCCAATTTTATCTCACAGGTAAGTGATGCATCTTATGCTAAAGAGGTCATCGTCTGGAGATTTCCATTTCAACGGTCTGGATATGAAATCCCATTCTGGATTTTCTGAATCTTGAGAAATCAGTAAATATTAGCGTAAGCATCCTTACCTTATTCTGGATGTATTGCTCTACGACGTCTTCTGTGAGTGGCTTCATCCTAAGAACTTTTCTTCTTTCTCTCTCCAAGGAAAGGCCTTCTGAAGCTGATGCCCGGACTGCAGCTCCCAGACTTTCACGTGCAATGGTTCTTGCCAGGGACCTCAATTTATTTGTTTCCCCTGCGAATGGAGAAGAAAGGATGCAATTCTACCTTTGGTTCTTCATCATAACTCTCACTCCTGTTTAACATATAAAGCCATTCTGAACTTTCCCCTAAGCATTTATTCAGTATATATACAGTACATGCATGCATGCATTTACACTGTATATTAAAGCATTTTCTCAGCTATGCAGAGAAGTTCAGAATTTCCTTATTGTCATGCGTATGGCTTGTTTAACCAAGCTTTCCCTCAGATCAGCTGTAAAATATTCAATTTCTACCCACCCCTTTCTCTCGGCGATGGTGTGGCTATTTTTACACATTTGGGGCTGCAGTCCACAACTTCTGTTCCTTATCTCTCCTTTCTCTCTCTCTTGCTATATTGACAGTAAATGCCACGCCACTTGGGCCTTGCCTGCCGTTTGCTTTGCTTTCTTGACTGTAAACACAGACTTAAGCTGCCTCTTGATAGCAGGCAGCTGCCTGAACAGGCGCGCACACTCCACACAAATTGCTCAGTAAAGGGAAAGAATTGATCAGTTCCCTTCATCAATCGAACAAGCGCAAGGGGCTTTTTGCAGAAGGCTATGTCATGATGACAGGGGCATGCAGCATACGACACTCTATCCCAGGCCAGAGATGCACAAAACATGCAAACTGACAGGCTCGTCTTTGGAACACGCTGCTCTGCTTCTCTTTTCCCAATTTGGCCCTGCAGTGGCACAAGAGACTGGCAGGGCCTCAAAGTCTGTAGAAAAGACACCGCTCATAGTAAGCAAGCGATAGTCTTCTGTTGTTAGTTCTGATTGATTTGGGTTTATCCAAGCTGGAGAACCCAAATATTCCCAAACCAATGAATTTTGGGGCAATTTATGAAGCTTCTGGTTCATTGCTCCACCACAGCCCTTTTCCCACTACTTTCATCCTGCTACCTCCTTTTTCTCAGGTGCTGTGGTCTTCTTAAGTGCTTCTCAGCAGGGATATGCATAGATGGTCCTGGGTAGACATGGGCACGACCTGGCGAAATTGTCATTTCCGTTATCGGTTATCGTTTCCGTTACGTAACGGAAACGGTAACGATAATTAAGCTGTCAGAACTCGAACTCGAACCAAAAAAAGAAAAATTTGGTCGGGTTTTTCATTTTTGTTTGTGGCATCGCGGCGATCGCGCAATGTGAAGCACAGAAAAAGTTTTTAAATTTTTTTTTTTTTAAAAACTGACTCCCGGCCAAAAAAGCAGGCGAAAATATGCCTGCCTGAGGCTTTGCCACCTACCAGAGGGGTGGTTTCTGGGGGGGTCCCCGGCCTTCCCCCCCTCTTCTCCTGTCCTGGGCTGCTTGCACCAGGCTGGGGGGGGGTCATCCTTGTCGTCTCACCATGCCATGCAGTGGGGGGGGAATCCAAAATGGTGACCGCAATTTTTCTTTTGAAATCGTGGTCAAAAAACACACCAAATCACCACAGAAACATGTGAAATGTATTTATTTTAAATGCCTGAATTTTAATAGTAGCAGCAGTGGGTTTTTTTATAGCAATAAAACATCGTATTGATTTTATTTTATTTTATTTTATTTTTTATTTTTTTAGACCTGCCCATTTGGGCTGGGCATGGGATGGGACCATGCAAATTTTTTGAACCATTCTACCAATGGCATCGCCAGGTTTTTGACTGACACTTCTGGATGTCTTGGAGGGCATAAAAAGCCGAGGCACCTTCCAGAAATCGCAGTTGGGTGTATGGATGTGGTTGAGGGAGGAGGGCTGGCTGCTGGTGCTGGTGTGATCCGATCGAGATTGAGGAGGGAGGCTGGAGGCTTTAGGATTTAAGTTAGGCAGGCAGGGAGGGAATTGAATTTAGAAAATAATTTCTTTGATTCCCTGCAGCTTTGTCTGCTGAAGGGAATAGCAGTTTATTCTTTATTTCTTCTCTGGCGGTTTGTGAGGATTTTTTTCTGATATTGGATAAAGGGGGAGGTTCAATTGGGAGTGGGAGGTGTGGATTTATTTTAAAAATATATTATATATACTACCATTTATTTTCTATTTTCCCAACTTCAATTTGTTTGCACACACACACATTTGGGGTGCAAGCCAAGAACAGAACCTCTGTGATATCCTAACTGCCCACTCGCCCGTCCACCCGCGGCACCACCCGCCTGCGGCCCGTGCCGCCGCCCGCCCACTCGCCCGCCCGTGGCCACCGCCTGCCCGCTCGCCCGCCCGCACCTCCCCCTGCCGCTGTCGCCACCCGCCCATGGCCCCCACCACCGGCGCCCGCCCGCACCTCCCCCGCCGCCCCCCCCCTGCCCGCCGCCTAGGGCGCAAAAACACCTAGTGCAGGCCCTGATTGCGGGATGCCCCTATGCTCTGGGAAGTCAAATCGCGCGGTGCAAACAACAAACGACAAACGACAAACGAAATGACAAATTTTTGAAAAATTTCGCGACAAACGGAAACGACCCGAAACGGACCCGTTCCGACAAACGAAAACTCGAAATGTAATTTTTTCTGGTCATGCCCATGACTAGTCCTGGGCCATCTCACAGGCTAGCTAACTATTTTTTAAAAGTTAAATTATTATTATTATCATCATTATCATCATCATCATCATCATCATCATCATCATCAAATTATCACAGAGCAGACAAGATAACTACGCTGGATTTTGTATTACAAATCACTATTCGAACGCTTCCCAAGTATTTAGGACTATGTGATGTATCGGCAAATTATGCGAACAGATGCCAGTAAGGCGGCTTTCTGCAGCTGACTGATGGTGACTTTGTCAACTCCAATTTCTCCTAAATTCTTGCTTAGCTCTTTAGGCACCGCACCCAGCGTGCCGATTACCACTGGGACCACCTGTACCAGTTTATGCCAGAGTCTCTGAAGTTCAATTTTCAGATCCTGATATTGGGTAATTTTTTCAAGTTGTTTCTCAGTGACTCTACTATCATCTGGTATAGCAACATCAATGATCCACACTTTCTTCTTCTCCACAATCACAATATCTTGGATATTATGCTCCAAAACCCTGTCTATCTGTCTTCTTCTTCTTCTTCTTCTTCTTCTTCTTCTTCTTCTTCATTATTATTATTATTATTATTATTATTATTATTATTATTATTATTATTATTATTATTATTATTATTATTATTATTATTATTAATCTTAAGTGACCTGATCTGTTTCCTTGTCCAGGGCCATCTGCCCATGTCTCCGCTTACCAGCTGAGATGTGGGGACATAATAAGATGGTTTCCAGCCTATGGTGGGTCACACCAGCAGAAGAAAAGGAGGTAGTGGCAGGAATAGGTAAGAAGGTAACAGGAGTAATGGGAACAGGGCAGAGTTGGTGCCCAGGCTGGGGGCCATGAATCTTTGTAAATCACTGCAAAATTTGTTGGTTTGGGAAAGTTTGGGTCCTGCAGCTCGGACAAACATGAACCAATGACTTAGCAATTTCTGACAAATTCCCTGGTTTGTTTTTAACTTTGTGCAAAGCAAAATGGAAAGAATGCTACATATATACCACCCCATAGTGCTTCAAGCACTCCCTAGATCAGGCATGTCCAAACTTTGTCCCTCCAGATGTTTTGGACCACAGCTCCCACAGTCCTTTGCCATTGGAAATACAGGCTTGGAATTCTGGGAGTTGTGGTCCAAAACATCAGGAGGGCCGAAGTTTGGACATGCCTGCCCTAGGTGGTCTACAACTGATTACGCCGGCTACACCCTGCACCCCCACCCCCAGCAAGCTGGGTACTCATTTTTCTGACCTTGGAAGGATGGTAGGCTGAGTGAACCTTGAGCCTGGTACCTGGGATTGAACCCCTGGTTGTGAACACACTTGCAGCTACAATACAGTAGTTTAACCACTATTTCAGGAGTAACCATTTCTAGTTTGGACAAGTGCCCAACTAGCAAAGAAGAAGAAGAAGAAGAAGAAGAAGAAGAAGAAGAAGAAGAAGAAGAAGAAGAAGAAGAAGAAGAAGGTGGGAGGCAGGGGTGGGGTGAAAGCCATGTTATTGTTGTTGTTGTTGTTGTTGTTGTTGTTGTTGAAGATTTTCTGAATGATCCAATGACTTGAAGGAGAAAGGTGGGGTAAAATATTCAAAATAAATAAAATAAAAATCATTACTTCCAGGTCTGTAGACTTCCATGAACCACGAACCAAGGCCACCATTTTGGTGGTTCCTGCAATCTCTAATACAGCACAAACCTTTTCAGTGGCTCATTGCCTCAAATTTCACACCAGTTTTTGAATTTTTGAATCACCACAACAGCTCATGATTGCAATACTTTTCTCCTTCTCAGTTATTGACACTTCCCTCCATTTTGTATGGCTGCAGAGAGCCTTGAGAATTTATCTACTTCATATAGAGCAATGTCCGCTGCTAGAGGGTAGACAAGAAGGAATCAGTACTCCACGCAAAAAAAAAGCTATTCAATAGTACATTCTTTTTTCTTATTTGCTCCTGTTCTTCTTTTTATAATTTAGAGCAGTGGTCCCCAACCCCCGGTCCGCGGACCGGTGCCGGTCCGTGGACCGGTTGGCACCGGGCCGCCTGGGGAGGCCGGGAGGCTCCTCCCCTTTTCCTCCGCCGCCCTCCTCCTCCTCCTCTTTTCTCCCGCAGCCGGAGGAGGAGTACGGCTGGCTCGGCGGTCCCGGTGGCGCCCTCGGGCCGGAGACGCCACCCCCACCGGCCTCCCTCCCCTCCCCCTCCCGCTCGCCCGCCCGAAGGCCGCAGCCGGAGGCAAGCGGCGGCGCAGAGGTGCCCCACCGAGGCGGGCGCCCCGCCGCCGGCCGCGGAGCCACAGCCGAACCCGGGTGGCTGCCGTGGCCGCGCGCCGCGGCCGCCGCGGCCCGCCTCGGTTGGGGCACCTCTGCGGCGCCGCTTGCCTCCCGGCCGCCGACTGGAGGAGGAGGCGGGGCCCGCCCGCCCAGGAGCCCCGGGCTTCCCCGCCCGTGCGCGCAGGGGGGCGCGCACGCCCGCCGCCCCCAGCCAGCAAGCGCCGCTGCCGCCACCGCCGCCGCTGCTCCGCCGCCGCCGCCGCTCCGTGGCCCCCAAGGTACACACCCCAAGCCCCCGCACCTCCCCCTCCCCCTCCTCCCTCCCCCTCCCCGCCCCCCACACCCTCCCGCGACCCCCGCCATCACCGCCGCCCGGTCGCCCCCCCATCGCGCCGCCGCCGCCGCCACTGCAACCCCGCCATGTCGCGCCCGTGCCGCCGCCGCCCCCGCCCGCCATCGACAGATAACTGCAACCCCGCCATCGCCCCGCTCCGCCATCGCGCGCGCCGCCGCGAATGAATTGCCATGAGCCATCGCGCCCGCCCGCCAACTCGCCCCCCGCCATCACCGCCGCGCGCGACTCGCCCCGCCATCAACGCCGCCGCCGCGACTCCCCCAATCGCGCCGCCGCCGCCCCGCGCCGCCCGCGACTATCGCGCCCGCCCCGCCATCGCCGCCGCCGCCGAAACACTTGTGGGCCAGGGAAAAATTATCAAACATTTACCGGGCCCCGGTGATAAAAAGGTTGGGGAGCACTGATTTAGAGGTATGAGAACTGGTACTATTTATATAGTGCTGTTGCAGATGAGGTTTGTCTAACCTGAGGCCAGACAGATAACTGCCTGAGGCAATGAATTGCCATGGCCAACTGCACAGTTTGTAAATTTCTTGCGCCATAGAGAAACACTGCCTGTACTTTTAAAGGTGACAAATGGAGGTTACCTTGAGGGAAGGTCTCCCCTATGTGATGATGGCTCATCAGGTATAGCACAGTTGTAAAGAAAAGGAAGCAGATAACTGACAAAGAGTCAGAATGAAAATGAGTAATGTAAATAACACCATCCTTACTCCCAGTAAAGCATAATATGAACTACCAAATACAGTCTTGCCTGTTAAACTGTGCAGTACTCTTCATATATGTCAGCTCCCTATGTTTCTGTGGAAAATGCCTGCAGAAAAGATGGAAGAGAGGCAAAATGCATCGTGCACTAATTTAAAAAGCATCTTTGGAAACTTAACTCTCCCTTCATATGGTTCCTGAGGCCATTTCTTTTCAAACTTGGGGATCTGTGCATTTTTATTGTCTACATCTTCAAAAAGTGTTTATATCAAGTGCTTGTTTGTGAATTTGACACTGGTGGGAAAAGAGTAAAAACACTCTTTTGCTTTTGCGGTTTACTCGATTAAGTTGGCTCTCCAAGCTGCTGTTTTGCAAATACTGTATTGCTGCTGTAAACTTAAAAGCAGTTTAAATGAAGCAGTTCCTATCTGTGGATGGCAAGTCTACTCAATACACTGAGGCACAAGGAAATGTTAGAAATATTTATTGAAGTCATCCTCTGTCTGTCACACCCATATTTTGTGGCTCTTTCAACAAGCTACAGTGCTTATAAATTGCCCCATTTCACCCTCACTCTTCTATTTCATCTGCCTGCTACAAACCACTCTATTTCTGCTTCTCTATTTCTTCTTACGAAAATGAGACCTTGTTCTGAGAGAACATTTCAAAAGGTTACTAAGCAGTGCCTTGGAGCCCTCATTGCTCTCAGATGTAGGTCTATTACATCTCAGCTTTACGATTTTAAATTGCTCTTCATTATTTGTGTTCTTAATATTGAACCTATGGTGTTTTTTGTTTTTTTTTGTTTTGTTTCTTTTTGTGTGCTTTGATTTTTAAGGTTCTCCCTGCATATTTTCAAACAGTATTCCATTACTCAGGGCTGTGAGGTTTTTCAGTTGGTATTACAGCACGTCTCCTAAATATGTACTCGACTTGTCCCTGAAGAAAAATAATTCCTTCTGGAATGAACTGCGAAGTTGATGTTCTTTGAGAGATAGCTTTGAGTTTCAGTTTTTAGGAGTTATTTAATGCCTTCTTCCAGAGAGAGTCTACTACTTTGTAAAAGAGGTGAAAGAGGTATATTTGATCCTGGTATTTTGTGGATCTGTGTATTGCCATTTTTTCTGGGGTCCCCCCCCCCCGGTTTTTTTAAAAATATCAGATTAATCAAGGGGAGGAGGCTTAGAGATGGAAAATCATTGCATTGTTGTTGCTAATTCACTGTGACAGCAGCAAAGTCATTGACCAAGGCCAAATAGCTCTGTGGCTCCCATTAGATTGTTTGATTTTTTCAATACGCTCATGGATTTGTTCCCTAGACTGTTACTACCATGATGACAGTTTCACATACTCAGAAAGTGACTGCTTCTTTGGAGAATGTGTTCTTCGGGGTATTTATTTATTTATTATTTTAGAGTATTTTTACCCCGCCTTTCTCCTTGGAAAAGGACCCAAGGGTACTCTGTAAATCCTGGGGCCGGAGCGCTCATGGCGGGACATTTTAAAATGGATCTTCTCCCAACCCGGGAGGCTTGCAAGGCAAGTGGTGGAGGCAGATTGCCACTGCTGCTTGCCTTGCAAGACGTCTGAGCTGAGCGAAGATCCATCGTTTCCCACTCTGCCCAGCACTTTATTGGGCAGAGCAGGGACTCCTCCTCTTCACCGAAGTCTCTACGCAGAGACACAGGCGAAGAGGAAGTGGCTCCCCCCTCAATCAAGGGACAGCAGAAGGCTGTTCCCCCCTGCAGCCAAGAGACATCTTATTTTGACAGCTCTGGGCTGTCAAAATCAGCTGTCTGTCGGGTGCAGGGGGGAACAGCCTTCCACTATCCCTTGATTGAGGGGGAGGTTAGACAGATTTCCTATAGGAATGCATTGAAAATTAGCATTAATCAGTTCCCTCAGGGATGGATTAATTGGTTTTCAATGCATTCCTATGGGAAACTGTGCCTCGTAAGACAAAATTTTCATAAGACGAATTGACTCATAGAACAAATTAAATTTGTCATACGAGGCAATACTGTAATTTGACTCCAGCTCCCAGAATCCCC
Organism: Phrynocephalus forsythii; assembly: GCA_029282475.1. NCBI lineage: Eukaryota > Metazoa > Chordata > Lepidosauria > Squamata > Agamidae > Phrynocephalus > Phrynocephalus forsythii. The sequence goes on from JAPFRF010000011.1 coordinate 6,510,592, forward strand.
ACCTAGCACAACCAGTGGTAGAGAATTACAGGTATTATAACTCCAAGACACATGGAGAGCCAAAAGCCTTACACTCCTGAACTAATAAATGTAACATTATTTTTGAGCCAATGGCATGGCCATGAAAGATCTCATAATTTATTGACCTGTAGCACTTCTAAGAATGTTTCAATTCATATAATTCCTGGGAAGAAGTAGTTGATGAACAAGCCAAAGAAACATGAATGGTATCTGCTTATGGGTATCCTAGAGAAACCCAAAATTTTGGATTCTCTGAATGTGTTTTATAACAGAACAGGCAACCTCTGAGGCAAGGGAACCCTTGTTTCCCAACCAACCCCCAGTGTTTGGTCGGCTGCACCACAGCCTCTTGATTTTTGATGTCTCCCAGAAATCTTGGGCAGACCATTTCTGAATTAAATACAACAAATGTACCTGAGTTAGTCAGAAATAGGAAGTGACAATGTTGACAAACTTTTCTTTTTTCAGAATAACTTAGCCAATAACTCTGAGACAATCAGAGATCCAATCATCATTCTTTTTTTTTGCAGCTGAAATAAAGGAAGGGGCGACCTTCTGCATTGAAATTAAAAAAGAGAGAACCTGGCCCAACAAAGGCAAGGTACAGTTTAAGTACAGAAAGCATGAAATGAAATGTACCTCCTTCACCAATCAACAACATTCTTTAGGCAAACTGTAACTGTTATTAGAGCCATCGCTGTACCATTCTCCTTGCACCCTCCTTAGCAATGTCCTTCAACATTTAACACAGACTCTTCTTTTTCACGCTTAGTGAGACAAAGATATTCCAGCAAAGTTCAAGCAGTTCACAGTAGAGATGGGTATAGATTTCATTTCATTTTGTTTCACTTTGTGTTTCATTTAATTTCATTATTGTGATGGAACCCCTGCAGTGAAATACATGACTATGTTAATAGGCAGCCAATCCCAGAATGTGGGCGGAGTTGAGCCCTATAAAAAGAGTGGCAGTTGAACTGAAGAGAGAGAGAGAGAGACAACAAACGGGAGAGCAAGGAACATCCCGAGAGTAGAGAGTAGTTGGCAACAGGGCAACGTGATTGTCAGAGATAGGGACTGGTCAGGAACTGATAAAGGAAGTTAGGGACTGATTGAATATACATATTAAGAAAACTTTAAAGTGCATATTATTTATTTATGTATTTTCATTCACTTCAATAAACATCATTTATATTTGGAAATGTTAACTGTGTCAGTCCTGCTTCTTCTGAATAGAAATAAGAACATAAGTACATGAATGGTGGCAGCAGAAGATGAAGAGTGTTTTCACAAGTTTCATGTATGGATCGAGTTGTCAAAGACATGGACCCATCACAGTTATTAACATTTTTTTGAAAGAAATTCCAAAACAAAATGAACCAAAATAAAAATTATTTGTTATGCTATAAAATGGCTGCCCTGGGTGTTACAGACACCAAATGTGGTGGGTAGCTTCCTTGGACTCTTCCCTTTAAGCCTTCCAAATTTGGAGAGGTTTTGGGTTAATGGGACCAAGTTATTCAACACCAGATATTCTCAAGTGTTTCTAACACAGAGATTAAGTTTCTTGAGTCAATAGTTCTGACTTCTGAGTATTCCTGACTGGCTGACTTGATTGCCTAACTCAGTCCTAGGCAAGTCATAATATTTCCTTTCTTTGTATCCCTACACCTGCAACCTAGCCACAGAATTTATGTCTGTGCACTGAGTCCAGATGTATCAATGACCTGCCTATTAAACAGGTTCTCAGTATAGGTTATTGGAAAGCTTACTTGTTTTCTTGCCTAAGACAGAGGTGCCTTTTACCAATGCCAATTGCCCATCAATTCTACCTGGTGTTAAAAACCCAGAGCTGGTGGTCTTATAGCCTTGACTGCTGGATGGATGCCTTGCCTTGGTCCACACACACACACACACACACACACACACACACACACACACACACATGTAGGGAAATAACCTACACGGACGCGGGGTTGGGTTCAAGTGTCAGGCCGCCATGCACTTCTTCTTCTCCGAGCAGGCTTGCAAGGCACACCTTTATTAGCTGTAAGAGGCGGAGTTACAGATATTGTGTGGTGTCCTAGGTGTCAGCCTGTCATTGGCTTGATGGACTCCTGGGGAGGGCTTTCTGTGACGTGGACATGTCCCCTTGCAAGGGATGGTAATGATTGATACCCCAGCAGCTTGCTTCCCTGACCTGCCCTCTCGTGCCTGAGTGGGGCACAAAGGAATGTCCTGGCCTTTTCCTCTGGGCATGCTCTGGCCCCGATGGAAGGACAAGATAGTCAGTTATCTGCTTCCTGTGTGTTAGTCTTAGGGGCTCCATTTCCCCTCTCCCAGGGCTTTCCTGTGCAGGAGGAAGGGTAAAATATCGCCCCCCAGAATGTCCCACAGGAAGCTTGCTGGATGTGCCTATTAGTACCCAATGTCCCTCAGGAGACATCCCTTCATCTCCCCCTTTTTTGTTTAAGAACATGGAATAGGCCAATCTCTTGAGTGCTAGAGATGGGCTGCCGGGATAACAAGCTGCATGGCATATCTTGTTGCATGGCAACTGCAATGTGGCTTGGCACTAAGAGTGAATGGAGTTCCTATCTAAGGGAAGGAGTGGCACTGCTTGCATTGGGAGTTTGTGAGGTGATATTCCTTGTGGCGTTTCCCAATCCACCCACATGTTCCTTATGGTGTCACTAAGATTATGGTAGGCATCCTAGGCTGTGGGCAAAGAGTGAAGGCTTCTTGCATCTGGTCTGGGGGAGACTAGGGTGTACGTCCTAATCTGTGGTGTGCTATCTAATTGTGGCCTAAAGTGTTTGGCTGAAGGTAAGAGCCCTATATATATGTGTGTGTGTGCCCTACCCTTGATGGGTGAAACTCTGAGGTAGATCAGATAAAGGGTCAGTTATACACAGCATGACACATACCCATGATTATACATAAGCATATGAAACACGCTTATACGCATAGGATGAAGCATAGAAATATAGCAAGCAAGTACACGATACATGAACCCATTGCATACTTGAATACATAGTCATTATTGCCTATCTATCTAAGGTCACATTTGTGAGAGGGAAGGGAATAACTAACTGGCCATCGTCTCTTCTGATCCAAATGTCCAGAAATGTTGTGTGGTTGTACTGAAAAGTCTTTTTCAACGTTCATTTGAGTTTGGGAAATGCATTGTCCTTTGTTGTTCTTCTGAAGCAAATCTGAATGCTTTACACATGTGTGAGAAATGTTCCTTTGTAATCGCGCTCAGTAGAGGAGACACTGCTGGCAAGCAAGCAATCCTGCTTGGTGGATTGCACGATGGAAGGAAGTTCTGCACCACTCTGATGGCAATGCTTCAGTTTGCTGGTCACGGGAGTCGACTCCTCTGGACTGCATCTGTGATATAGAGTGAGCGAAAGAGAGAGAGAGAAAGAGAGAGAGAGAGAGAGAGAAAGAGAGAGAAAGAAAGCCTATCTATTTTTTTTTCTCTCAGGGTAAATGAAACAAGCAACCCTTTGCTGCTATCAGGGGTTTTTCCTCCCTTTTTCTTTTTTCTTAAAATTGTACAAGTATTAATGATTGGCTTTACCTTAAGAGAAAAAATTGAATTATCTCTTAGCAGACGGTTTGGAAATAAAATAAAGTCATTAGTTTCATACATATATTTTTAAATCTTGAGCATTGTGGATTTCTGACTCCTGAAAATAAAGCTGTCTGCGCTTCAATTTGCAGTTGGAAACAGTCAACAAAAAGGCTTGCTAATAGAATGGCGAGGAAGTTGCTGTGTAAATTACACAAAGGCTTTGAAATGTTGTTTGGTTAAAATCTGTTGGTTAAAATTTCACTACATCTTTGAATGGCCTTTTTCCTGTTGGTAAGGAGTGCTGGTAACTCTCCCTCTCCCCCATCCTGGCATGCAGGCATTGATAAGGGGAGGACTGTTTGCCAGAGGCTTATCTCTTAAGCAAGCATGACAGACATCCCCTCCCCACCCCTGGGGTGGGTTTTGATGGAAAACTACTGCAGTTTTTGCTCTTGAAATCTGCCTGACAACACGTGACGTGATTCATTGCTTCACCACCACCCCTCCCGCTCTCTCTGAGCTGAGATCGTGAGGGAATGGTATTTCCTTGGACTGAGAGAGATCTAAGAACTCTGAAACATTTTCCTAGCTTTCTTGCTTCCTATTCCTCAAGAGGAAGCGAGCTAAGTTATCAGGACAGACTATCTCTTTCAAGGCTTGTGCTCTCTGTAGAATGCTAAATCCTAGCTCTCCTTCCCTCCCCCTTGCTCTAGCAAAGCCGGACATTGAGGTGTGTGGGGGGGGAGGTGAAGGAAAGATTGTCTTTTGCTCTGTGCAAACATTCAGAAAAGGAAAAGCTTACTGCATTCTGCTTCTCAGAAAAAGGAGGGGGAGAGATGGGGAATTCCTAAGCTTTCTGCTTTTCAAAAAAGGAGAGGGGGGGGGAGTTTCTGCTTTTCAACAAAGGGGAAAAGGCCAAAGCACCAGCAGGATTTTCTATCTATCCTTAGTCTTCTTTTCCAAAGTATCCCCAATGCTTCCTTCTGAATTTGAAATGACGGTGCCTTGAATCTGCATTGGGACCTAACCTTTTTCTTGAGTTCAGCACTGAGGGGAGTAAGCAGGAAGTTGAACTCTTTGCATGCTTTTGAAAAGCTTGCCGCTCCTGATCAACGTAAGGAAAGTCAGGAGCCTGGAATTTTTCCAGGGATTTTTTTACACTAATTAATCTCTCCCTATGAACCTGATTTCGCTGCTTGCGGTAAGGTTCCACGAGAGGAACACCTCCTCTCTCAATGAATTTTAGAGACTGTTTCTCTAACTTCTCACCCACGTGGTAGCTTTCTCTGGACAATTCTTCCCTGTGGGGTTTCTCTCTGCTTTTTGGAGGCAGGACAAAATTTTTCCCCTCCTGCTTCTGGGGTTTGATGAGATTTGTTTCTTGAGCCTCATTTTTCCCTTTTGTGGGACTTTTCTCAATGGAAGGATCTTTTAGCCCGGGGTTTGGTGCTGATTTTCCTAAATCCCCTTGGAATTCCCTTTCCTCAACCAATTCCTGATTCTGGGACACTGTTCCTAACTGCAGGTCACTAGGTGGAAAAATTATTGGTAGGGACATCTGAAAATCTGTGGGAAGAAGTGAAATGGACATTTGCATGCGTCCCCATTGCTGCTCTGCTCTATCACCTGCGTTCTGCTTGCCAACCCTGGAATTTTCTGCCTGAATCTCCGTTCCTGCTACTGGTTTCTGACCCAGGGGTTGCCCAGACTCTGCTCTGACTTCTTGGCTGACGCAAATCTTTCCCTGCCCCCCTGATACCACCTTAGGGACTGTGGGCAAAGGTTGTACTCTTATTGGCATGGCTTCGATGGTTTCTAATTCTCCTCCTGGCCTGCATTCCCACGCATTCTCCTCCTGAATGAAAGCTTCTGCCTGCAGATGCTCTCTTAAGACTGCCCATGTCTTGCAAAACCCTGATTTCTGAACTAAATCTCCCAGCTCATTTCCAATTCCGTTTTCTAACTCTGAGAAAACAGCTCCCATCCTTACCTTTGGGATCCAATGGATGATTTAGTGCACTCAGCCTCTTCACGGGCGGGTTGGATGGGAATTTGAGCCGGTTCCTTGCTTCTTGGGAGGGTCTGCGTCTCAGTCGGTCTCAGGAGTTTGCATGCCCTTAAGGAGCCCCACGTTCGGGCGCCATATGTAGGGAAATAACCTACACGGACGCGGGGTTGGGTTCAAGTGTCAGGCCGCCATGCTCTTCTTCTTCTCCGAGCAGGCTTGCAAGGCACACCTTTATTAGCTGTAAGAGGCGGAGTTACAGATATTGTGTGGTGTCCTAGGTGTCAGCCTGTCATTGGCTTGATGGACTCCTGGGGAGGGCTTTCTGTGACGTGGACATGTCCCCTTGCAAGGGATGGTAATGATTGATACCCCAGCAGCTTGCTTCCCTGACCTGCCCTCTCGTGCCTGAGTGGGGCACAAAGGAATGTCCTGGCCTTTTCCTCTGGGCATGCTCTGGCCCCGATGGAAGGACAAGATAGTCAGTTATCTGCTTCCTGTGTGTTAGTCTTAGGGGCTCCATTTCCCCTCTCCCAGGGCTTTCCCGTGCAGGAGGAAGGGTAAAATATCGCCCCCCCAGAATGTCCCACAGGAAGCTTGCTGGATGTGCCTATTAGTACCCAATGTCCCTCAGGAGACATCCCTTCACACACACACACACACACACACACACACACACACAAAAGATGGCAAAATGATTTAGACTTAAACAAAGATAGATAACAGGTCACTAACTGCCTTCGAGAAGACCTCCTTTTCACTGCAGTGACTGTCACAGATCACATGATGGTCACACAGAAGATGAACTCAACTGTGCCCGTGAGTTGGACTCAGGTGGTCCCTGCTTGACCACCTGTGAATGCAGATGTTCTTCCAGTTGGTTCACCAATGGACGTGGGATAAAGAAAGCCAAGGTTTAAAAATACCTGAAGCTCACTTCTTTGGTAAGGATGGCACTAGGCACCAAAAACAATCCTACAGTGAGTGAACAAACAGTTTATTTGCCTAAATAGGAATCACCAATTGCAAGGAAGTAAAACTCGTACAGTAGGCACACGCTTTTTATGACTTTCCCCCAAATGGAATCCACCAACCAGCAGTTTTGCAGTTAACTGGTGTGACTGCCTTATAAGGAAAAGGTTTTGTACACGGCTCAATTCTTATGGACTCAACCAAACACACTGGTGAGCAAGAAACAGCTAACTCGGTCATGGGTCAGTATCTGCAAAGACATACATTAAATCACCTCAGGAAACTCAGTGTCAATTTAAAATTCCCATAGCAGTCCTATTAGAGCTAGTCTCTTAAATAAAGTACAAATGTGGTGCTCTTCCCCTTTAGCAGACCCAACCCAAGCACAGCAGCAACCCCATTAAACTAAACGTAAAGCAATACATTGGTTTACGAGCATAATGCATTACAGAAACATGTTTGTAAACCAAAACACTCTTATATCAAACAAATTTCTCCATAAGAAATAATGGAAACTCAGATGATTCATTCTGGGGTCCCATAGACCACATACTGTACACACAAAATGCCAAACCTCACAAAAGACGTTTGCTAGAAATGCACGTCCACACCATGGTTTGTGTACCTGGCTGTAGAATCTGCTCTGCTTGGGACTAACAACTGGATTTTACTCTGTATTTTTAATTTGACAATAATAAAGTGCAATTTGTAGCCTTATACATGCTTGACTAGCTGCCCCATGACTAGAAATGGTTTGAAAAAATAAGAAAGAATGTTGAAAACAAATTAAATAAAATATAAATATAAATATAAAGAAAAATAAAACCCAAACTTGCACATTTCTAGTTGGTGCAAGGGAGACTTCTATTCCTCTCTCTTCCCTCTGCTTTGGAGGTTGCTTGAGGTGGAACATTCCAGACAATCACTGACAATCCACCAGGTGTGAGAGGGAGGAGAGAGAGCCACCATTGCCTCATAGCTCAATTGCTTCTATATCAAGACTAGAGATGGGCACGAAACGAACAATTTTTCGTTTCCATTTTCATTTTTTCATTTTGTTACGCAACAAAATGACAAACGAATTTTGTCTCCAAAATGAAACAAAACGAACAGAAACGCCGGAAATTTTGTCGTGCGTTTCGTTTCCGTTACTGCAATACAGTGAACTGCTTTAAATGCTTTAAAAAAATCACAAAAATTGAAATAAATGGTAACGAAACGGTAACGAAATGAATGAAACTGAAAACAATTTTTTTGCAAAAAATCACAAAAAACGGAAATGAACTGAAACGGACCCTCCAAACGACAAACGACAAACAAAAGGTCATTTTTTTTATTCGTGCCCATCTCTAATCAAGACATTACTTGTTGACAAAGGCAAAGTTTAGAAGAAATGTTTCCAAAACACTCTTAAACCAAGTTACTCTTAAACCAAGGTATTACTGTATTTGAATTGCTTCCCTCATCCCCAGTGCCTCACTGAGTTGTCCAAAGGCATACAAACAACTTGGTTTGGCATTAGCTTCCTCTTTATTGTTGACAATGGATGGGTGAAGACTAGGGACGGGCACCTTATGAAAAACAACATGCTGCTTTGTCATTTTGTAAGCTTACGAAACTTTATGAAATAAAACAAAATAGCAAACAGCGTGTTGTCAAGAAATGAAATGAAACACCCTTTTTTGTTTCAGAAATGAAATGATTCATCCTAACCTCTTGATCCAGCTGTCTGGAGAACAAGAGATTTATTTGTAAACTGGCTGATTTATTTTCCTTTCTTCCCATGCCTCAGCTGTTGGGATGGCTTATCTCTGATCTTGATCTGCCTGGCACAGCTAGCCAGGAGCTGAGTGCATCACTTCACTGACTGTGTCTGCAAGTTGATTTAAACTGATGATTTTGTTTTCCTTTCCCAATTAAGTAGGATTGTGGAAAGTTTTTTAAAAATATTTTCCTTCCTCCCACTGATCAGCTGTTGAGTTTATCTCTTCGATCTCTCTGTGGAGCAGCTAGCCCTTAGGTTTCCTGCTTGTTTACAGAGGGTACTTTGTTTGAAAGGATTAAGAAGAGTCTTTGATTTAGGGCAGTGGGCTCCCTGTTAAATTTTAAAAAAGGAAAGTTCCCCATTATTTATAGCCTTACAAATTGTTCCATTTTGTGATAAACATTCTTTTTAAAAATCCGTTATAAACAAAACGAAATGAAGACTGAAATGAAACCAAATGAAACGAAATGCTGTTTCCTTTTCGTGCCTATCTCTAGTGAACACCAAGAGGAAAATGCATTGGGTCTTTATAAAATGGCAACACGTTTTCGCCTGAGCCATGTGTTCCTTTACTTTTTTTGTAAGTAAGCATACGTATTTAATGATTTGTTTTTTTTTTTTTTAAGGGCAGAAGAATCAAGTTTCCCTATTCCCCTCCTCATTTACCTGCTCTCTTTGGCTTTCCTAATGCTGGCATGTCAGTCTACTGTCTACATATTATTTGACTGTAGTCATGTTATTGTCGAAGGCGAGGGTGTGTCCATAACAATTTTTTATTTCATGATAGTATTGATTATTCCCAACAGAAATAGAGCTGCTTGACCTATAGACGGTCTTGCAGAGTCATGAGCTTGCAAGCTGGGTCACATGGCAGGACTTCTCTTCTTGACCACATGCTACACTTCCAGGCATTTCAAAGACAGTCTTCAGTAGCAAAGGCCAATGTCTTCAGACTCTTCATGTCACCATATTCTATAGCAGTGATGGAGAACCTATGGCACGGGTGCCAAAGGTGGCACTCGGAGACCTTTCTGTGGGCACCTGACATCGCCCCTTCATAGCCACGTGTATACAGGTTAAATTACTGTATTGGCACTTTGCAAAAAAAAAAAAAACTGGGTTTTTAATTGCAGTTTGGGCACTCGGTCTCTAAAAGTTTCGCCATCACTGTTCTATAGGCTTATATTATGTCTTCTCTCTGAAAGTATAGCCAAAGAGAGCTATTACATAAATTATTCACATTTATAATAGAGTAAACTTGCACAGCACTGTTGAATATTAAAAGTATGTACCCATGCATTCAAAGTTAGAGTGATTGAATCCCAATTATATTTTTGTAGTTAGTGTAAATCAAGCTAATATTTTAAGGACACGTCTCCGTTATTAACTGATATTTGACTAAGAGAACTTTCACCAACTAGCCAAGGCCTGTATAGCTCACTAGATCCCTCAGATGAAACATTGTTCATCATCTGTTGAGTGTTATGACCTGACAATTTTTTAGAAAAACAAGACCTAATTCAATAGTCAGGCAGACAGTAGCAACAGGATTACACAGTAGATCAGAAGATGGGCGAATTATAGCTCTAACTTATGCTAATTCTGTGATTCTCTATGTGATAATTTTAAATACTATAATGCATTGCCAGTTTTTTGGCATTATGTGTTTTGATTTTTTTAAAAACTTAGTTGCCTTGGTCTTATATGAAAGATAAAAAAGATAAGGGGGAAATCAAATCAATAAAGTTATATACTGAAGAGTACCAGCAAATTCCTAGTTCTATTTTTAGAAGTCTTTCTAGTTTTTTTCAGTCTCTCTTCCATCCCTATTCCCTGTTGTTCAGCTGCTACTGGCTATTTGTGATATATCTTGGGGAAAGCATTGATTCACATAAACAGCTTCTCAAATCCTGTGGGATAAAACCACTCCAAACAGAACTGATCTCCATCTTGTTGTACCTTGCAGGAATGGGAATAAATGTCTTGTTATAAAAGAAATTACCCCTTGGCTGGCATTGTGAGCTGTGATAGATCAGCATGAAACAACATAGGCAGTACCGTGGATGCTTTTATTTTAGTGACAAGTTTTGATTGTGAGAGGAGAAACAAGTGAGCCACACTTTATACAAAGTGTGTAAATCAAAGGCAGTTTACAACTTTTAACATTCTCTGTGTCTTGCCCAATGCAGGTACTGTATACATTGAAACACTCAGACTACAACCCTAAGCATACATACTTGAAAACAAATTCTTGGACAAAAAAAAATTGAAATGTTTTTATTTAGAGGTATAATCCAGAATGCTATTGTATATGGCACAGAGAATTAAACTATATTGATCACATCTGTAGGAAGCAGGAATCTACCTTAGCTGGTTGGCCCTGCCCCACCCCCACCAACACAAAGACTGTCCATAATTATCCAGTGGAAACCCCAGGATCCCTAGGACTCTGGAGAACAGGGTTCGAATCCCCCCTCAGCCATGGAAGCTTAAGAGGGGAGGGGAAATGGAAGCTCAATGGGGGAGGGGAACTTCCTATACGTTGTTTCCAATTTGATAGCACAGCACACACACACACACACACACACACACACACACACACACACACACACACACACACACACACACACACACACAACCTCAGGCAATATCCCCATTTCAGTGTTGGTCAAGACAACAGTCCAAACACCGAACACCAGGTACACATTTACTGTTCTGGTCTTTCAACTAACCTTTGAGAACACTGGTACTGGCTAAGGCACAGAATTGAGATGCAGAAATGCAAAGAAGCAAGATCTATGTTCTGAATAATAATCACTTCCAAAAATGGTTCTAGTGTTATCACTGGCATAGCTAGAGTTTGGAGCACCCAGGGACAAAGTCAATTTTTGCACCCTCTCCTCCTCCCAACTGTGTCTTACCTACTCAGTAAGGGGGCAGATCCTGGGGGAACACTGGGGGAGGGGAAGAAGGATCTCTCCTTCTCATGCCCTCTTTGTGGGTCTCCTTTCCAGTTAAGGCTGTCCTGTGCAAATTGCACAGCTTGCAGATAGCACAAAGCAGGTGATTCCCCCCCCCCAAGCTTCACATCCATAGCACGCTTCCCCCTCCTCCTTTCCCCTGGCTAAGGCTTGGCGATTGTTAGCCTGGAGAAAGGAGGAGAGGGAAGCAGGCGATGGGACTTAGCAGTACCTCCGTTGCACGCTTCCTCTCTTCCTTTCCCCGGGCTAACAATCACCAAGCCTTAGCACGGGTGGGGGGGAAGGAGGAGAGGGAGCAATCGACGGAGGTACTGCTTTTCCATGACTACGGATCACCAAGCCTTAGCGGGACGAAAGGAGGACTGCTGATGGCATGGTGCATGGCTTCCTCCTCCTGCTCCCCCTCCAGGCACCCCCAGATTGCTGCATGCCCTGGGGCAAATGTACTCTTCTGTCCCTCCCTAGTTACACCAGTGAGCGTTATGTCCCAGCATAGACACAATGGTGATCACAGTTCTGATCCAACTCAAGGGCATGGTCGACACTTACAACATCTATGATTCTGCCTTGTAAAAACAAATTACCAACCTGGAAAAAATACAACAGCATAATGCTTTCTGGAAGAAAATAGGTGAATTGCTACAAGAACTTAGCCTAGGACATGACTAGCATGTCATAGGAAATGCCTTCTGAATAATGGCAATTCACCACTGACATCTATGTATTTGATGGTATTATGCTGGTGGGTGTGGATATTAGGAATAGAACTAGAAGGAATAGGCCATGTATGTTACAAAAATATAAAACCTTTTAATTCAAAATGCATATATACACAAAATACATTAAATACATTTTTGTTCAAAATACATGATTTCTACTAATTGCACTGATGCTATTCCGCATGCACAAGCAAGCAAGCAAACATAGAGTTTGATAGCTTTTTCAGTGGGGTGTCCTATTGTGTTGAGACAACATTTTTCTTTGAATAAGAGAATAACTGCAAATAGTTGTTATATCCTTACTCACATCCATTCCATCTACATTCCACTCCCTTATACCTTTGTCATTCCCCAGCCTATACACACATTCCAAAATTTATCCACAAACTTTATTTTATTTTACAGTACCCCACTGGGTTACATAAGCTGTTTTGCTAATCTATCAGAGGACAAACTAGCATTTATTGAGCCATCATCAGCCAACCAATGAGATGAGGGTGTTTGTATCAGCTTTTCAGGTGCCCTCTAGTGTAAAATAAAGGTCCCTACAGTTTCAGTGAAGTGGACAAATACTTGGTGATTAGAGCTGCCTAGATGCCCTAAGCACATCCGATCTCTCCTGATTTCGGAAGCTAAGTAGGGTCAGCCCGGGTTAGTACTTGGATGGGAGACCACCAGGGAATACCAGGTGCTGTAGGCATCTGGAGTAGGAACTGGCAAATCACTCCAGTATTCCTGCCAAGAAAACTCCATGGACATGGAGTCACGAAGAGTCGGTCACAACTGTAACGACACAACACACACACACATAGTGGAAGAGGATGGTAATTACGTACCCATGCATTTTAGAAAAACTGATTTCTCTCTCTCTCTCTCTTTGCTCATTCCTGCTCCACATTGTGATTTTATTTGGCTTGACCTCTTGCCTTGATTCATACAGGGTCTGATGGGAGGTATGGAAGTTATTGATGCTTTTCATTTCTGTCGCTGGAGATATAAATAGCCAGGAGAAGCCATTTTCACAAAGTGAAAACAGAAGGGAGAAGAACTATTTTCCTTTGATGTTTGGCTTGCTTTAAAGCCAGACAAAGTTCTTGCTTTTATTTTGTTTTGTTTCATTTTCAGTACATCTGAATCCTAGTGGCTGGTACCCAGCTTTTTCTCCTAAAACAATTGGAAAGGGCACAACTCAGCAATACTCCTAGCTGATGTATTCTTTTACCATAAAACTGCATTTTGCAGAGGCTACAAATGCTAAGCAGCTTGAGTGGCAGGTACTCTAAGTAACCTGCCAGCTGTATTGACTAAATTTCTTTCCAGTGATCTCAAATGTTCACCCACATGGTTGCAGAGTTTTCACCAAATGGAACCCTCTGCAACTACCCATTAAGCCCACTGGTTTTTTTTTTAAACAATGGGTCATGCAAATACCTTTGGGATCACATTATTTCACAGTCATAGTACAGTGGTTCCCAAACACACCAGATAAAATGTAGCTGGACTTTACCTCACAAAAGCCCCAGTTAACATGGCCAATGGTCAGGCTTTTGGCAACTGATGCCCACAAATATACAAGGAATCCAACCAGAACCAGCAGATAGAATGGCTGTGGAGGATGGTGTAAACCAGGGGTCCTCAAACTACGGTCCACGGACTGGATCCAGCCTGTCAGAGTGCTGAATCCAGCCTGCAGGCCATTGTAGAACCCCACCACCACCACTTAGGGACGGATGGATGGGGAAATGAGTGAGAGGCAGTGCCGTTCCCAGAGTCCTCCTGCAGAGGAGGGAGAGAGGGACAAAAAGCCCCTCTGTAAGAGGACGGCTTCCTCTCTCTCTCTCTCTCTCTCTCTCTCTCTCTCTCTCTCTCTCTCTCTCTCTGTGTGTGTGTGTGTGTGTGTGTGTGTGTGTGTGGGGGCGTGACCTGTTTTTCCTTCCCCTCCCCCAGAGCCTCCTCATGCATCAGTGGTGGTGGGTGAGCAGTGGAGGGCTGTATGGGGCTGGGCAGTGTTTGTGTGTGTGTGTGTGTGTGTGTGTGTGTGTGTGTGTGTGTGTGTGTGTGTGTGTGTGTGTGTGTGTGTGTGTGTGTGTGTGTGTGTGTGTAGGGGGTGATGTTTGGCTTGGCTTGAAGGAGGGGTGGAGGAAGGAAGGAAAGGGGGATGCCCAGAGGACCCCAAAGGGGAGGAAGGAAGGCAAGATATTTTTTCAAACTATAGTGTCTGAGGGACAGTGAACTGGCACCCTGTTTAAAAAGTTTGAGGACCCCTGGTGTAAATTGAATAATTCCTGCTACTTCCCAGAAAGAGATCATAGAATCATAGAATCATAGAGTTGGAAGAGACCTGCCATCCAGTCCAACCCCTGCACTGCAGGAGCCCCCATCACAGTACTCCCAGTGGATGGCCATCCATCTTTTGCTTAAAATCCTCCAAAGAAGGAGGGGTAGTAGGTGATTTCTTACTGAAGGAAATAGGCACCCATTTGCAGACCTCTATGTGATGTTCTGTGACCTTGGTGCAAAGATTCAGGACTTGTCCAGACTTATCAAGCCCACTGACCACCATCTCTTCTTTCTGATCTATATGGGAACAAATGGTGTAGCCAGATGTAACTCGGAAGGAAGGGGATTTTTCCATCAAAGGCCATGCATGGGCCAGGAAGAGAGACAATAGTGAACAACAGATGGCATTACTGGTAAAGGTTTGGCTTCTTGGATAGCCTGTGCTTCTATAAATAAAGATTTGCTAGAAGGCTTACAAACCTGGTCATGCAGATAAAGATTTCTATGATGCCTTCCTAGATCAAATTATCAAGCATACAAAAATGTGAAACAGAATAGCAACCAAATACTTCCTTTGCTCTGATATCTGGAGGGCAACTAGGATGATCAGGGGTCTGAAATCAAACCCTATGAAGAAAGTCTGAAAGAATTGGACAAGTTTAGCCTTGAGAAGACTAATGGGCGATATGATAGCACTATTCAAATATTTGAAGGGCTGTCATACAGAGGAGGGGCAGGATTTGTTCTCAATGATCCCAGAATGCAGAATATGCAAAAAAAAAAAAAAAAAAAAAAAAAAAGGGGGGCTCAATTTAAGAGCACCCAGTTTTTGGTTGAAAATTAGGAAAAACTTCCTCTTAGAGCTCTACAGCTATAGAATCAATTACCTCAAGAACTGGTGAGTGCTCCAGCGGTGGAGGCATTCAAGAGAAATTTAGACAACCACCTGGCAGATAGCCTTTGATTATTCCTGTACTGAGCAAGGGTTGGACTTGATGGGCTTACAGTATAGGCTCCTTCCAAATCCACTATTCTATGATTCTATGATGTGTTGGACAGTCTGCCGCAGGAACACTGAATGTGAAAATATGAACTAATTTCCCCACACCTCCTCCAACATTTAAATCTTGAAGTATCATTGATAGTATTTCATATGATACACTGTATGTGTTGACAGACACCTCAAAGGCCCAGCATAGGTGGGAGGCTTCTATCTTTCCTCAGTACTATGAAGTACCAGAAGTGTTAACTTGTGAACTAGAGATGATCAGGAGGAATCCCAATGTTTCCTTTGCTGAGGAGAACATTGATCTCCATTAGACAGAGTTGTGAAAGTGGTTCCAAACATATGTTCATGGTGAAAGTTGATCAAACTCCGTTTGATAGCTCTACTGCGTAATAGTGAGGACCCATATGTGGTAAGCGTATACTGTAAATGAACTGGTTATGTACCTGTAAATGTGGTTCTTCAAGTGGACCTTTGTGAAGCCGCACAGATAGGTTTCCCAGCACGCACACGCGGCCTCGAACTTCCATAAAGTTTGTTAATCTCCTCCCCCTCACACTGAGCATGTGCATGAGGCTTCCCACCCAAATCCCTCAGTTCCCTCGAAGCCGCCCGTGTGTAAGGAAAGGAGCAAACACGGCGTGATGACTTGAGGGGAGGAGGGCAGGTTCTGTTTGGCTTCACAAAGGTCCACTCGAAGAACCACATTTACAGGTAAGCAGTTCTTCTTCTTCTTCGTGGCCTCTGTGAAGCCACACTATGGGTACTCTGGCACGCCTGCGCGGTGAACCGGAACCACTTGCAAAGCAAAGATTAAACACTTCCGTCGTCTCCCCGCCCCCGTGCATGCTCCCGCGGGTTCCCGCCAAGACCTCAGTTCCCTCTAACCGCCGCGTCGGTTGGATCGGAATCTTCCACTCTCCGTCGTTCTCTACAAAAATAGAAGAAAATATAAAAGACTTAAGATTTTTCCTTCGGTTTTCCCCTCCTTTTTGGATGGCCCAGCGTCCCATCTTCAAAAAGTGCTCGCGCTGCGGCGGAAAGGTTCCCTTAACGGACGGTCACTCTTTGTGCCTTTACTGCTTAGGGGATACCCACTCGACCACCTCCTGTGCCCACTGCCAGAGGTTTACCACCCAGGCCTTGAGAAACCGCAGGCACAGGCTCAATACTTTCCTGCTGGAAAGGTCCCTAAAACCACAGGACATGTCGTCGGAATCACAGCGACATGCGTCCACCGAAATCTCCAAGGCTTCGAAACCGCCGAAAAAGGTAAAGAAATCATCCTCCGTGGATGCTCCGGCCCCTAAGAAACCCAGGACCGACAAACGCCCACCGTCTTCGCCCCAGCGGTCTCAACCTTCGAACCTGACGCTTTCGCCAAATCGTTGAAGCGCGTCGCCGGTTTCGGTCTCGTCCGAACCGCGTTCGGTCCCGTCTGTGCATGGCAGGAAGATCTGGCTTCCCTATGCAGGGACCTGCCGCTCGCCCACCAGTTCTCACCGCGGCGAACAGGCGCAGAGGGTACGGACTTGCAGACCTTCCAATCGTACCACCATGTCTCTGCTCCGTACTGGCAGTCCATGCCTGGTGTGGCACAGGACTCGAGTGCGAATCCGGAGCTTTCTGCCCGGAAGCACTCCGACAAACGAAGGCGCAGCGTCTCTCCAAAAGGTGACCTGCCCTCTTTGAAACGGAGCCGCCATGATACCGTCGCGGCCTCCGATACCGCCCAGGGGGACCACTCTGCTCGGAGCAACTGCCCTCGCCATTCGGCGGATTCGCTTCCATCCTCGTCGGATCCTTGGATGGTACCGAGATCACCCTACCATCCCTTTCCGGTACCGGGCTACCCACCTTATCCCGGATACCCGGTTCCGCCTCCATTTATGCCTCCCCCGATGTTCCCCACGGGTCCGTACTGGCCTCCGTCCTATGCGATGCCTCCTCCCCCCCCGGATCCGAGGCTTTATGAGGATAACCGACCTCGGGACCGAGGTTCGGATCCACCTCGCAAGGCCACTCAGAAATCCAAGCACCTACGGTCTCCACCCTCTTCGGAATCGGAGCGCCCGGTACCGTCTTCATCGGATTCGGAGGGCGGCAACGGTGATTCGGACGATGATAGGGGTGCCTCCAGCCAGGATTCGAACGTTGCCGAATCCAGTCCTCCGGCTTCCTCGGATGCGATACCTAACTACCCGGCGTTTGTAAAGCGGATGGCCTCCACCTTAAACATCCCTGTGCACTACCCGGATCCTCAATACTCGGATCACCTTTTCGACCAGATTTCCTCGGACTCATCATCTCCACCTCACCTGGGTGTTTTGCCTTCCATTCTCGACATGGCAAAGGACTCTCTTAAGAAGATCCCTTCTTCTTCTAAATCCAGGAGGATTGAATCCCTCTACCGGGTCTTCGATGAGACAGCCCCTTTTCTTGCTAAGCACCCTTCCCTGAACTCCTTGGTCATCTCAGCCTCTCAGGTGAATTCCAAGTCTAAGGTGCTCAATGTACCTCCCTCCAAGGAGGGCAGGAAGATGGACTCCATGGCTCGCCAGCTCTACTCTTCTGTTGCTCTCTCGTTCAAGATTGCCAACTATCAAACGGCTATGGGAGCATACCAACGGGCCTTGCTCAACAAGCTGCAACCCCTTCTGGAGGCTCTTCCTGATACTTCCAAGGCCACGGCCCAGCCTCTCATGGACGGATCTCTGGCACTCGCAGCGCAACAGATGCGCTCCGGTCGCCACACTTCCAACTCTGCCACCAAGTCTCTTGGCTTCGCCATCGCCTTTAGGAGGCATGCCTGGCTCAGATCCACTGGCCTAGGAGACGATACCAAGTCCAAAATCGAATGTCTTCCCTTTGAGGGTGAGGGTCTGTTCCATGAAAAGACGGATGAGCTCATGAATGACATGCACAAGAGCCACAACACAGCCAAACGTCCACACCCAACAGTCCCCTCCGTACCCCCCTCGGGACAAACAGTCCAAGCCCAAGTTCCGTCCTTCTTCCAAACAACAGGACAAGCGCTCCAGGAAGGATTTCTGACTCCACTCGCTTGGCGCCCTTTCTCCCAGCTTGGCGCAGAATTACTACGGACAAGTGGGTGCTTTCTATCCTGTCTTCGGGTTATCGTCTCGAATTCATGGCGTCCCCACCTGTTTGTTTTTTCATCTCCAGCCCCCCTTCCCGGGAACTCTGGGAAGAGGTCCACACTCTTTTACAAAAGGGCGCAATTCACCCAGTTTCCCCAAGTTCCATTCCCTTCGGGTTTTTCTCTCGTTATTTCACTGTGCCCAAGCGGGACGGTGGCCGCCGCCCCATCCTGGACCTCCATTTCTTGAACAGTTTCATTCATACCACGAAATTCAAAATGGTCTCTTTGGAATCCGTTATCCCCCTCCTCCAACCTGGGGACTGGTTCGTCGTCATAGATTTGAAGGACGCCTATTTCCACGTCACCATCCACCCAGACCACCAGTGTTTCCTCCGTTTCGCCATCGGACCCCAGGCTTACGAGTTCTCTGCCCTTCCCTTTGGCCTGTCCACAGCACCCAGGGTTTTTACGAAATGTATGGCGCCAGTCGCCGCCTTTCTCCGATCTCAAGGCATTATGGTGTTCCCATACATAGACGACTGGCTTCTGGTCACGGAGTCCTCCTCTCAAGCCTCGGCCCACCTGCGCCTCACTCTCAACACCCTTCAGAGTCTTGGCCTACAGGTCAATCACGACAAATCCAAATTAGTCCCCACCCAAAGGATCCAATACATTGGGGCCATCCTGGACTCTCGGAGAGGGAAAGCCTTCCCTCCCCCCTCACGAATACAGGACATGTTCGACATCTTGCCTCATCTCCATCCAGGAGCCCTAGTCCCATCATACTTGGTCCAGTGCCTTCTCGGACTTATGGCTTCCACCACCTCCGTGGTGCCACTCGCTCGTCTCCGGATGCGCCCTTTACAGGCCTGGTTCCTGCTCAATTTCGATCCGGAGACCGATCCTCAGTCGAAGGTCCTACAAGTACCATCACACGTGTCCCAGGCCCTCTGCTGGTGGTCCATCCCCCGAAATCTTCTGAAGGGACGTCCTTTCAATTCCCCGGCGCCCTCAGTACAAATCACTTCGGATGCCAGCCTTTCAGGTTGGGGGGCTTTCTCCGGCCCCCATCAAGTCCAAGGGCTATGGACTCCAGCCGAAACCTCGAGGCACATCAACGAGCTGGAACTTCTCGCCATGTTCAAGGCCTGCCGGGCCTTCCTGCCTCTGATCACGGGCCAAGTCACCCAACTGGTGACAGACAATACCACCGCAATGTTCTATGTGAACAAGCAAGGGGGCACTCACTCACGGACATTGCTAACTCTGACTCTTCAATTCTGGGACTGGTGCATTGCCCACCGCATTACTCCCATCGCCATTCATTTGTCAGGGGACGACAACCGGCTGGCCGACCATCTCAGCAGGTCCCCTCTGGTATCCCACGAGTGGGAACTCCACACCTTGGTCTTCCGCCTCCTAGCTCGCCAATGGGGATCCCCCTCGATCGACCTCTTTGCCTCCACCACCAATGCCAAGTGTGTTCGGTTCTGCTCCAGGGCGGGGATCGGAGCTGCTTCTCTGGGGGACGCTTTCATGTTCCGTTGGAGCCGTCACCTCCTCTATGCCTTCCTGCCTATCCCCTTGATCCAGCGTGTGATTGTCAAGATCCGCCGGGAGAGGGCGAACATCATCCTTATCACTCCTTGGTGGCCTCGACAAGCGTGGTTTGCTCATCTTCTTCGGCTGTCGGCGGAGCATGTCCGCTTGCCCCTCTTCGCCTCCCTTCTCTCCAGGGATGACAGCGCATTTCTCCACCCCGATGTCAACCATCTCCGACTGACGGCTTGGAGGATCCCGCACTGATTTCTTCCATCTATGTGGCAGCCAGGAAGCCGTCCACGAGAAAGTCATACACCTCCAAATGGTGTCGCTTCCTTCATTACACCGCTTCCCACTCGTTTCCTCATGAAAATCCGCCTCTACAAGTAGTCCTTCTCTTTCTGCTCCACCTGAAGCGGGTTGGCCTGTCCATGTCCTCTTTAAGAGTTTTTCTATCGGCCATCATAGCCCATCAACCTCTGGACTCTCCGGCAGCATCCTTCTTCCGCCACCCCCGTCTGAAGTTATTTCTCCGGGGTTTAAAGAACACGTTTCCAGACCGTCGCCCCTTTTCTCCCCAATGGTCTCTCCCTCTGGTCCTGAAGGCCCTTTCGGGTCTGCCCTTCGAACCTCTGGCGACTTGCTCCCTCCGTCTGCTATCCCTTAAGACAGCCTTTTTGGTAGCTGTCACCTCTGCCAGACGAGCCTCGGAACTATGTGCTCTTCGCCACGATCCCCACTTTCTTCAGTTTTACCCTGACAAGGTGGTTGCACACTTGGACATTTCTTTCCTCCCAAAGGTGGTTTCCCCTTTTCACACCTCGCAGCCGTTGGTTTTTCCAACTTTTTTTCCTAACCCTTCATCTTCCTTGGAGCGCTCCTTACACTCCTTGGATGTGCGCAGAGCCCTGGCATTTTACATCTCCAGAATGGCTTCCTTCTGCGGTTCTGACCGACTGTTCATCTCCTACGACCCCAGGTTGAAAGGCGCCAACATTTCTCCCCAGCGCCTCTCCAGCTGGATTGTATCGACCATTAAGCTCTGCTATGAGCTTTCCCATAAGCCCCTCCCCTCCCAGGTCCGGGCTCACTCTACGCGGGCCGTCTCATCTTCGACAGCTTTCCTCCGTGGAGTTCCTTTGGATGAAGTTTGCCGGGCAGCTACCTGGTCCCAACCGTCCACCTTCGTCAAACACTACCGGTTGGATACCAGAGCCAAGGCTTCCACCTCCTTTGGCAGAGCTGTCCTCTCTCAAGCCTTGCCGTGACACCCTCCTCCGGTAAGCTAGCTTGGTACTCACCCATAGTGTGGCTTCACGGAGGCCACGAAGAAGAAGAACAGGTTGCTTACCTGTAACCGTGGTTCTTCGAGTGTCCTCCATGAAGCCACACTAACCCGCCCACCTCCCCTCTCGTCTCGTCACGTCTATTTTGGACCTTGGACGCGGCTGGAGGGAACTGAGGTCTTGGCGGGAACCCGCGGGAGCATGCGTGGGGGCGGGGAGATGACAGAAGTGTTTAATCTTTGCTTTGCAAGTGGTTCCGGTTCACCGCGCGGGCGCGCCAGAGTACCCATAGTGTGGCTTCACGGAGGAC
The DNA here is from genome assembly GCA_029282475.1 of Phrynocephalus forsythii. Classification (NCBI taxonomy): domain Eukaryota; kingdom Metazoa; phylum Chordata; class Lepidosauria; order Squamata; family Agamidae; genus Phrynocephalus; species Phrynocephalus forsythii. Next base: position 6,532,159 of record JAPFRF010000011.1, read on the forward strand.
ACTCGAAGAAACACGGTTACAGGTAAGCAACCTGTTCTTCATCATGGCCTTTGTGAAGCCACACAGATCTGGAAGTTGAGTCATGGCTACTGGACTACTTTTTTGAGAGATAGAAATGTTTTGCTGTTCATCCAAACAGCTTCATCGGATGGGCCTTTGTGAAGCCGCACAGATGCTGCCACAGAAAATTAAAAAACCTGCTCTTTGATCCTCGGTTTCTCAAAGGGTAGTACCCTTTGGGAAAGCGAGGATCGAAGAGCAGGGGTGCTGCCCTTCAGGAAAGCAAGGATCGAAGAGCAAGATTTGAATTCCCCATGGCAGCAGCGAGGGTGCTGTGGCTGCAGGAAATTCAAAATCCTGCTCTTCAATCCTTGCTTTCCCAAAGGGTAGCACCCAAAGCATTTGTAACCTGGCGTACCACTGTATTCAGGTTAAATTGCCACATTGGCACTTTGCGAAAAATAAGTGGGTTTTGAATTGCAGTTTGGGCACTTGGTCTCTAAAAGGTTTGCCATGACTGTCCTAGACTAATTAGCTTCTCTCTGATTGATAGTTACATGATAAGACTATTGGTTTGAGTTCTTTGTGTAAGCCAAGAACAAAGAATACTGTATTTCCATAATATTTTGGCCACTGTGGCTGGAATTTTCTCAGTGATGTAGTGCAAAGTAATTTTTCCCATAAAGTATTTAAGTATTGTACATTTAATAATATTTACCTAGTACAATTACCCAACTAGTAAAGTAGTGTAGGAAGCTGAGCCACGGATTTCAACTTGTGTTGCTTCTTTTCTTCTTCCCCTGAAATCATGAGCCTTTTTCTGATTTACAGATATCCTTGCTTCTCCTCTTGTATGAAAGGAAGATTTTCTAGGTTTATGGTAACCATTCAAGTAAGTGTTTGAAGGTGAATATATTAAAAGAAAGCTACTGCTCAGAACAGAAAAGGTCCCAACAAATGTTCTTTTGAATGTTCTCAATGGCAGATGAAAAAGAACTGAGGTAAATTGTTTAGATACTGTACATGGATATATATTCTGGAGGGGGCAGAGCTCCAGTGGAAAGCTACTGAGCTCTAGAACATTCTGGACAGTGCTCTGTGCATGTGCAAAACTCACCTCTGTCATTCGGAGAGACCACAAAGGATAAAAAAGGCAATTATTACATATTTTGTATTTGTTTAAGAAGTAGAAAGTATTTGCCAGGGAACAATGATTTCCAATAGATTCTATATAACCTGACCTTGGTAAAAGTGGGTACAACAATCACTCATCAGAGCAGTTGGAACCCTTTGAATTGATACACTGTGTATAGCTCAATCCCCTCTATAAACCTTTCACTTGCATTGATATCTAGGGTAGACCAATGTGGATGAACTCACATTCAGGAACTCTTACCTCTGGCCCCAACTCCATCTTTTCTCCCAATGAAAATTCAAAAGAAACTAGGCTCATATCAAAAAATACTACTATAAGACAAAATGTTAAAACAAAAGTTTAAAATTCAAGTTATGGATGCTCCATTACTTGAGAGTCAGTTATCTTATGTTATGTCACATATATCTGTTGCCTCTGTTTTTATTCCCTACTTCATCTAAAAGGAGTGCCTCGTCCATAGATACTGTGTCACTCAATGATTAAAATTTCACACCATGCAAAATCCACAGAAATTGCATTCAAATGACAAATATCACACTGCAGTATTGCACAATGTGTGTTTTTATCAAACAAGTAATAAAGTTCCTCAAGTTTTACCAGAATAAAATAAAATTAAAAAAATTAAAAATAGTCCTCTCACAAGTAACCAATATAAACTAAATCTGAAAGGGAAAAATTGTAACACAAGCAGAAATATGTGGACATACTGTAGGATACACTAAGTGTTTACTTGCCCCCAACCCCCATACCAGGGGCAGTCTTCTGCCAACAGTCATCCTTTAATTGGCTGATGTCGTGCTGCAACAGTTTTGAAACAGTTCTTGCTTTTTTTTTTTAACACAGGCGCAGTACTATGTTTCTCTCTAATTGTGTCTGCTCTTTGAGCTTGTACAGGTAAGGCCAACTGGACCATTCAAAAGTCATGTAACATTTAACAAAAGAGTTTTATGTGTTCTCGAAGGCTTCACTTGATCATTTGAGTCTCCTCATCAGCATCATAAAATTCTTCGTCTTCACTTCCACTCCCTGTTGAATCCTGACCGGTCTGAAAGGCAAATAAGATACTGCTGAAGGACTGACTGATCTTTCCCAAACTTATGTATAAAATTGATTAATACCATTAATCCCAGCACTGCAAAACCTTCCACAGATGTATGGCTGGACAGCAGAAGGTCGGTGTGGCCTGAGGCTTGTGGGGAATGTTTAGTATACAAGAGAATGCATGATGGCCTGAGAGGAAGGAAGCCCTTCCCAAACTGACATGAGCTAGGTAGCTTTCCTGCTCCCCCTTTTTTCCTAACCAATTAACTGGCCTTTTCTCTTGGCAGGCAAAGATGCCTCTTCCCCTGGGTCTGCAGGTTTATTCACCGTTGTTTAGAGAGTTGTTCTCTCCCCATTGGGATGTCCATTGGTTCAGGGCATCTCTGCCGCCGCCCCCGCCCCCAGCCATGTGGGTTGACAGGGACCAATTTTGTTTGTAATTCTTTTTTATTTTTCTTCATTCTTTCTATTAACACCTCTGAGTGTTTCGTTCTAACAAGCCTACAAGTAGCAGTGAATAAATTCATTTTTCCTTTTTTAAAAATATAAACCAGTATCTGAGTGATTATCTGCGCTGGTTAATGGTTGGGGTGGTGTTTGGGAACTTGCTGTTTTATTGTGACTCCTAAGTTACTGGTCTTCCATTGCACAACAAAAGGGGAATTAAATGTGCTCCAACTGGTAGTATAACAGAATTCGACACTGCAAGCCACAGTATCGCAGCCTCAGCACTCCATTTGTGATAGGGGGATAAAATTAAGATCTAATTTACAAGGCTGTGGTAATGTTCATAGAAATAAAGTAAACATGGAGCTTTTAATATTCTATGGAGCTGTAAAATACTGTTAATACAGACACGAGAAGCTAAACAATCTGGGCAGTTTGCACCAAATTTGTATTTCTGATTTCAGTTGTATTTGGAACACATGTTTTATGACAGGCTTGGGTTATCCTCATTTTGTACAAGAATAAGAAGTGATCAGGTTTTAGAGTGTGCAAAACAGCAGGTAAAGGACTAGATTTCACACAATATAATTTCTGTCCCTCTTGAATCCTCTCTTCTGCCTTCTTGAACCTTACTGGGTGGGTCTAAACTCGGAAACTAAGCACTAAAGCTATCCAGTGGCAGCATCCTACCACCATCACCACCACCACCACCACCTCTATGGCCATGACCATGACCATAGGGTGGCAGCTAACCTTGTTGCTGCTCACGTCTGCTTTATCTGTTCCAGGCATGGAGATATGAGCACAATCGCCAAGTCCATGGTTGCTAAGGAAAGTGTTGGGGTGCAGATTGTGCTGGACGCACAATCTCTGCTACAAAAAAGGACCAGATCCTTTGTATCTCAGCCAACTGGGTGGCTCTGATAAGATACACAGGAGGTGCCCAAACCCTGCCAGGACAATAGGTACCTCTGGGAACGACCCTCCTTCCTGTGACAGTTTGTGTCTTCAAACGTGTGTCCTGTTGTTGAAGGACCACTGGTATCTTTCCCCAACCAAAAATCCTTTTCCTTCCAGAGAGCAGGGAGGAATGAAGGGGTGGTCTGCTCTGCTTCCAAATTAAAAAGGGAAACAGGCCTTGGGTAAGTCTGGGCACCTGAGGAAAATGCTCTCTGTCTCTAGATTAGAAAATGCACATACACATGAACCTTCCAGTGCTTGCAAGGACATTGCTTCCTCTCCCAGCTTCCGATACGAGCAAACTTGCAGGTCAGCTATTGTCTCCAGCAATGGGCTATTGAGGGTTTCTGGCAGTAGTAGACTCAGAAGACCAGATAATAAACCTGCCACTCCAAACACAATATATGGTAGATACCAGTAGAAGTATTTCTAAAATAATAATAATAATAATAATAAATACTAATAATAATAATAATAATAATAATAATAATAATAATAATAATAATAATAATAATAATAATAATAATAAATACTGATACAGCAAATAAACAGATGAACAAACAAAACAGTTTAAGCACATACTGAGATTAACATGAATATGGCTGAATTTTATTGCACACACAACTCTTTTCCAGCTATCCTTTACTATCAAAGTTGGATATACAGGTGAAACTCGAAAAAATAGAATATTGTGCAAATGTTCATTTATTTCAGTATGTCAACTCAAAAGGTGAAACTAATATATGAGATAGACCATTACATGCTAAGCAAGCTATCTCAAGCCTTACTTTGGTAAAATTGTGATGATTATGGCATACAGCTTATGAAAACCCCAAATTTACAATCTCAGAAAATTGGAATATTTTATGACATAAATAACATTAGTATTGGAAATAGAACAATATCGGACCTCTGAAAAGTATAAGCATGCATATGTACTCGGTACTTGGGCCCCTTTTGCATCAATTACTGCCTCAATGCAGCATGGCATGGATGCTATCAGCACTGCTGAGGTGTTATGGAAGACCAGGATGCTTCAATAGCGGTCTTCAGCTCTGTTGTTTGGTCTCGTGTCCCTCATCTTTCTCTTGGCAATGCCCCATATATTCTCTCTATGGAGTTCAGGTCAGGCAAGTTTGCTGGCCAGTCAAGCACAGTAATCTCATGGTCATTTAACCAGGTTTGGGTACTTTTGGCAGTGTTGGCAGGTGCCAAGTCCTGCTGGAAAATGAAGTCAGCATCCCCATAAAGCTCGTTTGTGGAAGGAAGCATGAAGTGCTCTAAAATCTCCTGGTAGACCCTGGACTTAATGAAGCACAGTGGACCAACACCACAAGATGATGTGGCTCCCCAAATCAACAGACTGTGGAAACTTCATACTGGACTTCAAGTATCGTCCATTGTGTGCCTCTCCATTCTTCCTCTAGACTCTGGGTTCTGGGTTCCCAAATGAGTTGCAAAAGTTGCTCTGATCAGAAAAGAGGCCTTTGGACCACTGAGCAACAGACCAGGTCTTTTTTTCTTTAGCCCAGGTAAGATGCTTCTGATGTTGTTTTTGTTCAGGAGCGGCTTGACAAGAGGAATACGACATTTGAAGCCCATGTCCAGGATCTGTCTATTTATGGTGGCTCCTGATGCACTATAGTGAATAGGGAACCTTTTCACATTATTCTAATTTTCTGAGACTGTGAATTTGGGGTTTTCATAAGCTGTCTGCCATAATCATCACAAGTACTGTATAGAAAATTAAGGCTTGACATATCTCGCTTAGCATGTAATGAGTTTATCTCATATATTAGTTCCACCTTTTGAGATGACTTACTGAAATAAATGAACATTTGCATGATATTCTAATTTTTCGAGTTTCACTTGTATAGCATCAGAAACTAGAACAGTAAATTTGAAGCAAAATAATAGAATCATAGAGTTGGAAGAGATCTCAAGGGCCATTCAGTCCAACCCCCTGCCATGCAAGAACCGCCATCAAAGTACTCCTGACTAGAGATGGGCACAAAACAAACAAAATTTATTTCGTTTTTCATTTTTCATTTTGCTTCAGAACAAAACAAAAATGAACTGATTTTTAAAGAAAAACGAAACAAAACAAACTAGAAATTTTCTGTTCATTCGTTTTGTTTTTCTTTAGGTTTCCCATAGGAATGCATTGAAGCAATACATTCCTATGAGAAACTGCTTTAAATAACCCACACCTCCCCCCCCACACACATTGGGCATGTTGGGGGGGGGAGGCATGGGTCGTTTCAAATGTGTTTGAGCCACTGAGGCTGCCTCGGTGGTTCAAAGACATTTTAAAAACCCTGTGCCTCCCCCCACCCCACCCCACCCCCCAATCAGGCGTGTTGTGGGGAAAGATGCAGGGTTTTAAAACTTTTTAATCCACCAAAGCAAGCGGCGTCCACGGCCATCACCACTTGCTTTCGTGGCAAAAAAAGTTTTAAAACCCCATGCCACCCCCAATGCACCTGATTATGGGGGAGGGGGAGTGTGGTTTTTTTTTTAATTAAAGGGAAGGCGCAGGGTTTTTAAGACAACGAAAAACAAAACAACTTTTAAAACAAACCATTCATTTCAAACGGAACAAAAAAGAAGGGAAAAAACAACAAAACTCCATTTTAGCATTTTGTGCCCATCTATGCTCCCGACATATGGTTAAAAACCTCCAAAAAAGGAGACTCCACCACCCTCCATGGCAGCATATTCCACTGCTGAACAGTTGTAACCATCATGGAGTTCTTCCTAATGTTCAAATCAAATCTCTTTTCCTGTAGCTCCAAGTCCTAGTCTCTGAAGCCAGGGAAAACAAACTTGTCCCCTCTTCGATATGACATCCTTTCAAATATTTAAGCATGGCTTTCATATCCCCCCTCAGCCTTCTTTTTGTAAGGCTAAACATTCTCAGCTTCCCTCAGCCGTTCCTCATAAGGCATTTCTTCCAGACCTTTAACCATCCTGGTCGCCCTCTGAACCTGTTCGATTTCATACCTGGCAATCCTTTAGACTACTCAATGCTAGAAGGCAACAACCAATTCATCCCCCTTTCCCAAATCCCATTAAGTAAAACAATACATCTACGAAAAGCTCTTTAAAATATAGGAACAATTTTGACTTGCAAAAAATATGACTCTCAACACAATGTACTAACTATGTTTAGAAACATTGCATCTGGGCTGAGAGCCAAGGAACTGAGAAACAAACCAACCAACCAGAGATGGGACGAAAGGAGCCATGATCCCTCCAACCCGGGAGAACATAGAGCAGGCTCCCATTCCAACATTCCTGTGAGAAAGTGAGACAGAACAGTGGTATTGAGGTGAACCACTTCCCACTACATAACATGGTTTCAGAGTAGACTCTGCTTCAGTTTTTCAGAAGGTAGCTGGAGACCACTGGAAGGGCTTGGAAGTTCCCAATCATTTGGGTCTCTGTCTACTGTCTATCTCTCTGTCTCTGCGATACTATCTCATTCTACAGCCTTGCCTTCTTTGAGACCTGGAGACTTTATCAGCAGGTTAGCTACTGGTTATTTTGACTTCTGGAGAAAAGTAAGGGGTGGGATAGAGAGAGCCATACCATGACTGAAGGCCTGGACAGAAGAAGCAGGAGAATGAGGCCAATCAGCTGCAATGGATGGCTGCAATGCCATCTTCATAACATAACACATTGTAAACATAACATAACATGTTGTAAACTGCCCAGAGTTCCTCTGGAAGACAGGTAGTATATAAGTATTAAAATAAATATAAATAAATAAATAAATAACCTCCCCCTACCCTTCCAGAATGCTGGAAAGAGAAAGGATAAGGTTGAAGCTTAGCCTCTTCCCAACAAGTCCAAACCCCACGAGGGGTCATGACAAGATGGCTCTCCCCATGTGGTCTTTTTTCCCTAGCATTTCTAAGCAGGCGTTGGGTGAGGTGTCCAGTGTTTGATAATGCTGGGAAAGAGAACGATTGGGATAATCAACCTTGGGGCACCTGTGGCAGGCTATATTCAAATGCTCTGCCTATTCCCTATGGGAGCGGGATTTTTAACTAAGGTAGGGTTTTCACATCTCACATTTATATTCAGGGAAGAGCAGAAACTTGAACGCCCACCAGCCAGCTCGTCATAGTCAAGAAGTACATCTATGGAGACTAAAGCTCAATTATCAGCAGTGAAATCCAAGTAATGCCCATGGAAAGAATACTTTTGCATTTTTCTTTTATCCTCCATTATTCCTGTCCCTAGTCTATTCCTACATCTCCACTCCTAGGGTAGCTTGCACATATGCACAAAGCAGCCTGCATTTGAAACTGCTTCTTAACTCAGCCTTGACAGAGACCCTAAAAAGGAGGCCATGTGCATTCTAAGCGAGCGAGGACTCCCCAGAAGAGGAATAGGTGGATCCACGGGTAACACAGAAGTCATGGGAAGCAACTCAGCACATCTTACCTTATCACTGTAGGATAAAGTTCGGACGTGTAGATATAAACAATGTTGAATGCTGAACTGATAGTAAGTTTTCCTAGTAGAGAGAATGAATGACTGTTCACAACTGCAAGCACTCCTGTATCTGTTGGAATGGGTGTGTGGAAAACATCACTATTAATCCTCTGCAGCAAGAAAAAACAATGTCCTAGCTTCGATTTGGACAAGGATTACCTGCCCATCATATAAGAACATAAGAACATAAGAAGAGCCATGCTGGATCAGGCCAAAGGCCTATCTAGTCCAGCTTCCTGTATCTCACAGTGGCCCCACCAAATGTGTCTGGGAGCGCACAAGACTAGATATCTGTCTCCTGATACCACTCCCCTGCATCTGGCCCTTGAAGTACCCTGGTTTCAGGCCTGGAGATTACACATCTCCATCATGGCTTGTAACCTGTGATGGACTTTTCCTCTTCTCCATCTCACAAAAGACCAGAACTAGGGGACATCCATTCAAATTGAGGGCTGGGAGAGTGAGAAAAGACAAAATAAAATATTTTTTTTACCCAGTGTACAGTTAGTCTGTGGAACTCCCTGCCACAAGTTGTGGTGATGGCATCTAGCCTGGATGCCTTCAAAAGGGGATTGGACAGATTCTTGGAGGAAAAGTCCATCACAGGTTACAAACCATGATGGAGATATATATATCATCTCCAGGCTTAAAACCGGGGTACTTCAAGGACCAGATGCAGGGAAGTGGTATCAGGAGACAGATATCTAGTCTTGTCCACTCCCAGACGCATCTAGTGGGGCCACTGTGAGATACAGGAAGCTGGACTAGATGGGCCTTTGGCCTGATCCAGCATGGCTCTTCTTCTGTTCTTATGTTCCTCCTTTTAAAAATGGAGTGGAATGGAGAAACTCAGACCAAATATGAACTGAAATATTTCCATTTCCATCTGCAGCACAATTTTCTGTTAATATAAGCTGGAGTTTAAAATTTAATAAAGAAGACAAGTAGGAACAATTAAGTGCAAATTAAGTCCATGTGTATTAAGCATGATTAACTGTGTGCCAATCTGCAGCTGAAAAAGAAAAATAGGTTTTCTGTGTTTCTACTGAGAGGCAGGTTTGGAATAGTAGATCCAGTTATGAAATCATCTACCTTAGGTTTGGAAAGAGGAATAATAAAGATTTTTAGAGGCACAGTTTCGTTTTTTTAAAAAAGATATTCCAAATACACCAGATCCACAGAAATACTTCTTGTGCTTAAAGATCTAATTGCCACTGGCAACTCCTGCCTGCAGACAGCTGAAGATCCCACCTCTTTCAGTTTTTGCAGAACTCCAGTGATAATTTGCCTCATATAGAAGGCTCTACAATAAAAAGTAAAATAAATTTACCTTTTTTCCCTGGAAGAAACATAACAATAAGGGAAGCCAGACCTCCTAGAGACAAAAACATGGCAAGTGTCCGTTTACGGCCAAACCTAGCGAACCGGAAAGAAAGGAAACAGTGAAAAGAGCATGTGAGTAGAAGGTAACAGGCTTGTAGAAGGTTGTACCCAGAACTTCAGTACAGCAAGTACAGTATACTGTTCTTTATTCACATGACATCTCCTGCCTACTTTAGGATCAGAAATAAGACCAAAACAAACAAACCCCTCCTCCCCGTAACCAAAGCGATGACAGTGTCTGTTACTTACAACAGCCTTTTACAAATCCAGATTCCTATGCACAGAGGATTTGCAGGGCAGGAATATTCCTAAAATGAATTTAAGACTAATTTTACCTCTGCATTCAAGCATGCTTTATAAACCCACATTGGAAAAAAATGTTAAGGAAAAAAAGAGTTCAAAATGTCTAATATATTCTGCAGTTGATGTCAGGTGAATATCTGCTATCAAAACCAAATTTTAACATTTTTTTCAGAATGACACTAATTATCCTCTGTGCTAGCAGTCACAGAGCTGATGAAGTTTTAAGCATGATTAAGACTTCATTAAATTTGACTTTATACTAGTCATAAGTCACATCTCATTCCTACTATTAGACCAGTGAAGATGGGAAAATGTGGCATCATTAGTTATAATATTTCTGAATATTAATAGGATCTCTAATAATCCATTTATAGTTATTTATATTTGTGCACATGCAAAACCATACCATACACCACATCATGTAATACCATATCATTTTTTCATATCATGCGATTATGATATATTGTAATACATTGTCATGCTTCACAGGAGATCATGTCCCGCAACACACATGAGTTACACTACTTGATCCCACAGTGCTTTGCACCATGAGATATGAGGCACTGCTGTATGACAGAACACACACACACACATACATAAGAAGTGACACAAAATCATAAAGCAACCGTTCATTTTAGCAAGCCCAACAATTTGCATGGGTAGTGTTGCCTGGAATGTGGCGTTCAAGAACATCTGGAAGTTTCCCCACCTCTGGTTTACTGGATGAAAGGAACTGAGTAGTAAGCCATGGAGAGCAAATGTAAAATGCTGCGTGGTTTGGATGAGGCAAAGAAGGAATATTTGCACTTGTGCTTTCAAAGGCATAGTTAGTATTGACATGTATGTGCAACAAAAGGGAGTTGGTGTTATTAGCACAGATAAAGAAGCTTGAATGCAGCAAGTAAATTTGTTTGTGAATTTTAAATATCAACTTAAGACAAAACATGTGGCGTCCTAAAGACTAACTATGATATTTTAATGTGAGCTTTCGTGGAGAAATTCACTTTGTCACACATATGGGACCAAAATGAAATAGTGAATTTAGAATGTTCTGAATACTCATTGGTTGTAAGAGCCTTGGGTATGCAGTTACATCTCACATGCAGTCATTTTTGGCCTTGGGTCCTATGGTAAACATTCTGATAGGAAACAGAAAATAGATACTGGGCTGAACAAAGAGGAGGGGAAGAGACTGAGGATTCAGTTAAAAACTCCAGGTGAGGGTGGGGAGGGGAGAATATATAAAAGTGAAATAAGATAGCAGAGGAACCATATGTGTTAACATAGGGAATATTTGAGCCTCTGACCCTTGTGATGAGAAATAACAGTGGCAGTAGATAATAGCATAGGTATTACATTTGAGAATGACTTAAGAAACCTAGGCCTATATTCTGGACAATAACATGCATCTAAACTTTATCTCAGTTGTTTCCACCTGTATTCTTGGCTGTATTCTTGATTTGTAATTATTGTGTTCAAAAATACTGTGTTGACTTCTATCAATCAGGAGAAAGCCACAATCTTGCCAGTGAGCATAGCAGCTTCCTGAGGAAACCATAGGGAAGGGGATAAGTGAGGATCCTTTTCAGTCCCTTCTTCAAAAAGTCACTTATGCACTTTTGCTCTTCCTTCACACCACCTGGAAATTTCACCCCATCCTTTGTCCTTCCATCCATCAGTACAGCAAGCAAGTTTATTCAAAAACAATACTGACAGTTTGTTTCTGCTGGAAACAAGGAGAGAAATCTCCCAGTCCCAGTCTGTGTCCTCCACCCGCCCCCGCCCCCGAATCCCTTCCCTTTCTCTTCCCTGGAATTGAAATTAGTGGTGCTTCATACCCCCCCCCCCACACACAAAACCCAGTACTGTTTTGTGACCGCCAGGGTACAAGATGTTGAATGACTACAGAAATAGGTCTCATAACAGGACAGACTTGATCGATCACGTTGCCTCAGGAAAGGTAAAGAAGGTTCCTTTCCATGTTAAATAACATATTCTTCTTTTCCACAGGCTCCAATTCAGTATCCTCCTTAGTTTCTCTCTCCCTGCTTGTAATCACATTACTTTTTTTAATCTTAATATTTTAAACCCACTAGTGGAAGGTTCAACACAAACATCAAGGTAGGGTACCCTGTGAGTGTCTTTCTGGGTTTTTTCTTTTTGCTTGGCCTAATTACTCCCAGTTTGACCCAACCAATTGAAATTTCAGGGCCTACAGTATATAGCCTGAGTCCAAGGGCTGGTTGGCTGGTGATTAGCCCAGTTTGACAGAGCTTGTACGCTCAGAGGGCATGGAAGCAGGTACCTCAGTAGATGCATTCCCCCAGTCAGGAGAGTGACTGAATACCGGAGATTGCACATGGCCAGGTAATAGAGACACCACTGTGCCATCCTTAGAGGGAGAATCAAGGCAGACAGCTTTCTGAGGTGCTTCCGGGAGGGAAGCCTGTCCCTTTCAGGTAAGGAATGAGGCCTTGAGAGAAAGGTGTCCCTGCCAATGGTGTGTCTCAAGTCAGAAGAGGTTGATGTGGATTGATGTCAACAGAGGAGGAACAGGCTTCTTCCTTTCCTTTGCTGTCGAGGTGGCGTTCAAGCTCAGGTTCAATGTCAGGGTTGATTTGGAAATTGTGGCCAATGATGATGATGCCAAGGGCTTAGATTTAGAGGCTGATTTATACCTGAGATTAATAAATGGTCTTGATGTCTAGGCTGGGGACAGACTGGTTTCCTGCAGTAGAACCATGCTCAGGGGCCAGAGAGATTGCTCCCAAAGATAGGACTGAAGGCACCGGAAACATAGTGAATGCTGGTTTGATCATGATTTTGCAGTCCTGGTAAGATTGAATTTGATGTCAAAAAAGTGGCTGTCAGTGAGGAGGATTTTGTTAGAACAGGAATCACACTTCTTGAAAGGGCCCAATGGCAGGAAGGAGGAGTGGCAGACATAGTCTTGGGAAGTTTAACAACAGTCTCTCTAGTCTTCTTTTTTACAGGAATGAAGGGATGGTTGTGAAAAAGGGAACAAAGGTAACAGAATCCAAAGAAGTAGTGGACAGTGGCATTTGTCAAGAGAAAGAACCTCAAGAGTGGCAAAAACAAGGAACTTGGGATGTCTTTACCAAGGGCGGATAATGTATACACAGAAGGTGCGGTCCTGGCGGGCCTGTGATGTAGCTCTGAGTCTTCTAAGAACCTTTGTGTGTGTGCACAAGACCCATTTGTGTGCATTCACAAAGGCCACAAAGAACAGAAATCTGAATGGATCTCATATGTAGAATGCCACAAAGTTGCAACAAACACACCTACCCTTCTAAAGTCCATGTTACTTGCTTTACTGACTTACTCTCTTAGTTACCTGGCAGAGTCAAGTTACTTACTTGGTTCACAATATATAAATGAATAGGCTTAACTTGGTGCCCAAAATGGAGACTCTAATATTGCAGAGTTTAAATTTGCATCATTGGTGTGTTGATTGGCAGCAATTTGCACACAATAAATTTTTCAGCTATTAGCTATTACAAAAGATCAGGTTTGTGGTCAGCAGCATTTCCGGAATTAAGCAACGATAATCTTATGAAGATGCTGTCAGGGTGTATGAAGAGTTTTATTAGCATCCAACACTCACCATTTTTGGCTAATCAAGTATATACAGAGAGGGTATGCAGGAATCTCTATTAGTCCAGAAAGAGCCAGGTTAGCATAGACACTGCCGCCCAGGTCACCTACGTTGAGAGTAAGTCCATAATAAACCAAGCTGCACACAAACCTGGAGTGGTTAAAAGGAAGAAAAGTAAAATGAAATATGCATTGATCTGCTTTCTTGCCTTTGGAACAACCTTAACTTTTGAAGCAAACAATAACATGATGCCAACCCAATGATGGAGCTCCACTAGTTCTGTACCACATGACTGGAAGATATTTCTAAGGGAACAATTCAACTGTGGCATATGCCATCTGTGACTAAGATTCTACCCAGTTGCTTTGTCAGGGCAACAGTGTATTGCAGGTGCTTGCCTAAGGAAACACCTCTTACGTATTTCTTTGCATAAGTGGAATGGCCATTAGGTTAACCAGGTTTCCTCTACAATGGCCCAAACCCTGTTGTTTAATATGGAAAAATGCACTAGAGTAGGCCCATTGAATCAAGGGAGAGTTGGACAGTCAACTCCTCTGTAGGCTTCATTGATTCAAATGGGCCTCCTTGAACTGCAACATACTTTAGCACTGTAAATCACCGTTCAAATACACACATTTGACTCAATAGAACTCTGAGATGAGGTGAGTCACTAAATCTCCACTGATTTAATGGGCTTCCTCTGGTACAATTTACTATCCTATTGAACATGTTTTTGTCTAATCTCTGCTTGCCCAATAAGGACTGGATGGGTCCACACTATCAAAAGACTGCATCTCCATGGTGTTCCACAGGATTCTGGCCTGAAGAGTTATCTCAATCTATTTTCACACAGAGTCCTTTTTGGTATCAGGCACACTGCTCATACAGGGACCACTATTCGTTTAAATAGGAACAAAGTAGCAAACCTGAAAATGAACAATGATAGCCCAGTGCACTCCATTTCTTTGGGGAAAGCTGCTCTCCAGACAAGTACATAATCCAATGATATTGTCCAGGGCACAGAGACTCTGGCCAGGATCCTGTTCAACATTTAAATATTGGTGGCACTCCATATGTGGAAGCTGTTGTGATGATCTGATGAGGTGCCAGACGTATGCAACTATACATGTGACTGCATTTAATTGGATCGCCACAGCACTTTCATAGTTGAAACTTCATGTACGCATAAATATTGAACAGGCTACTGGCGTCCAGAGTCTTATTTCTTCCATTAAACTTGTGTGGGGGGAGGGGAATTCTACCTTAACCTGAACAGGTATGGTGCTATACATGACAGGGGTCACATTTCCTTCCCAGGTTTGTAAAAATATTCACATAAAAAGTGGCTATTAAAACTAAAACCAGACAGATCTAGCTAAATATAAGCCGTTGGAATGCATTATGTTTCTACTCATTATTTGCATGCCTTGCCTTATGCATCTACTTTGTTCTAGTAATTTTAAAACACTATTGATCCAATTCTTTACAGAATTTACAAGAGCCCTAAATGTCTCTAGTGGTAAAATGAAGGCTGGACATTTTAGATGTTCTGCTAGAAAACTAACTGCCGGAATTCTTCAAGGAACTTAGATTCAACAGTGGTGTCACTGGCTACACAGAGAAAACCATGTGTGGACAATGAAACTATGTGCCCATCTGGAATATTAAGATTTGATCAAAAATGGCCCTAACTGTCATAAGAAAAGAAAAATCCCTCCTCCATCCAGAATGCAAGTTCAAGGATACTGTGGAAGAAGCAAGCTCTACCATCAAGTTATAGATACTGTCCTGTAGAAATTATTAGTGTTACACTAGTCTTACTTACTCATAAGGCATGATCATAATTCATGATCCTGCAGATCCTAGGTGTGTGTTCATAAAGTGTTCTGCTTATATACCACCCCATACCATTTTAAGTAGTCTCTGGGCGGTTTACAGTTTAATTATGCAGGCTACACATTCCCCCCCCCCCCCCCCCCCAGCAAGCTGCGTACTCATTTTACTGACCTCGGAAGGATGGAAGACTGAGTCAACCATGAGCCGGCTACCGGGAATTGAACCCCAGGTCGTGAGCACAGTTTTAGCTGCAGCACAGGTGTTTAACCACTGCGCCGCGAGGCTCCTTCTACTTGTACATATCAGCATTCGCTATGAAAAAAACACTAGTTTAAAAATAAGTGTTTTCTGAATAATAATGCAACACTATACTGTGTTAGATTCCTAGATTAAAATAAAGGGAATTATCACACTTTTAAAAATGCAAACTTCAAGGTGAGCAGTAAAATCTTACTGATCAAGATTCGAGTTTATGATAGAAGGGACTCCTAATAAATGGAGAACAACATCATCACAGCCATCAATAACACAACATCCATATTTTGTATTTAGGGTGCAAGATACCAGCAGAACAAAATCGGATGCACAAATAGTGTACTTACCAGATGAACATCATGATGACAGTGCATCCCAGAAGGATCTTATGTCGGAACAAGTCCAGGAAGCTACCGCCATCTTTATAACTCTGTTCAGCTGGAAGCCTAAGTGAAAAAATGCACTTTGGCTTGCGGTTCCTTTTTGCAATGAGGTAGAGAGCATCTTCTGCTTCACCCAGCCGTCCTTGGGAGTACAGCCAACGCGGTGATTCAGGAATGAATCTAAAATAAAGGGACAGTTCATGGGGGCTACTTGGGGCATTCTTCTATTTAACACCTTGTTAGTAAAGTATAACATGTTATAAACAGGTTTTATACTCCAAATATAATGTAATTCAGAAACTGAACCACATGTCATATTATAAAATACTGGGAAAATTCTGAATGTATGAACATAACACAAAAAGGGGGAATAAGGAAAAATAGTATTGGATATTGACATCATTCATTGACATATTAAAACATGGAAACAAGATAATTAATACAACATATGTTAAGTTGGTTGGCAAATTAATATTTCTGCAACAATGTGCTGCCTGCATAATTAAACTGTAAACCATGCAGGGAGTGCTTCAGGTATTATGAAATGGTATATAAGCAGCCTACTTTGCTTTCTTGCTTTAAATGCAAAAAATTAACCAAGAACATCAACATTCTGAGAAAGTCGGTTACTCCTCTTCTTTTCCCCTTGTTTCATGGCATTTCCCAATGTCTTTGGCTTAATTTAAAGCTTTTAAAATTGAGACAATGCTTTTAATTGTTTATACAGTATCTGCATTGTTTAGGCTAAGCTCCTTAAGTGGAAGTTCATCTCTTAAGGCAAATAGGGCACTGAACACCACCCCACTTTCAAGCAAGCCCCCACCATCTCAGTCTTGCCTGGTTCCTTACTAGAAACAGAGGCCGTTGAGAGGAGTTGCCTCCCTCCATGTGTGGATGCAGGCCTACAATTGCATATGTACAGGTAAGGATGAGAACCCCTGGTTATAAAGTGGTACCCCGCCCCTTCGTGGTTCATATACTCCGGTCCCACTATATCGCGGGACTGCAGTATATGAAAAAAGGCCCCCTAGGGTAAAGGGGGAAAGTCCTGTTTCAAGCCTTCCATACTTACCCCAGGACTGAAGCTGCCCTGAACAGGCCTGTGAGGGCCTTTCTGGGCCTTCTGGAGGCCCCAAAAGGGCATCCCTGCAAACTAGAAGTGACTTCCAGATCGCTGAAAGTCATTTCTGAGGATTCTAGAGACTTTCTAGGCCTATCGAGGCCTCAAAAATGATTTCCGGTTTACCGGAAGTCACTTCCGGTTCGCAGGGAGGCCCTTTTGGGGGGCCCAGAATACCCAGGAAGGCTCTCACAGGCCCGTTTGGGGTAGGGCCAGGCTGGGGATAAGTACAAGGACCCCCAGCTAGCCCCTCCCAGGCCTGATTCAACCTGCATCTGCATATCGTGGATTTTCAATTATTGCGGGTCAGATCAGGTCCCTAACCCCCACAATAGGCGGGGGATCACTGTATATGAATATTCACTTTTGCCTGTGGCTCTGTTTGTTAGGCCTTCCCCATGGACCACGCTGGGCACTAGCAACCACTGATTCCTATGCACATTTACCTGGGCATACGTGCCACTGAACACTAATGGACATATTTCTGACTAAGCCTGTAGCAATGGAGTTATGTCCTTGTAAATAAATCTTCCTTTAGCCTTATAGGAACTGAACATAATTATTTGGGAAAGCAATCAATAGTCTTGTGGAGTTTTAAAGACAACAGACGTTTCTTTGGTATAAAAGTTTGGGGAATACAGCCTACCCTTGAAGGTAGGCCAAAAGGACAGGGCACACCAATTTTGTCCAATCTGAAGGTACCACAGGACCCTTTACTGTTTCTGTTGCAGCAGACTAACATTGGATACCTCCCTTTTGCGCCCTTGCCACTCGTTCTCACGCCCACTTTGTCTGAATTCTAGAAAAACATTCCTCAGGTTTTTGCTATTTTTTCAGTCTCAAAAGGGGGAAATGAGCTGAGCACGTCCCATATGCAGGCAGCTAGAAGGAGCTGCTGTTTAATCTTTGCTCGCTCCCATTATTTATTTATTTTTGTCCTTCCAAACTGTGAAAGAAGATTCTCCCAAATGTGTCAGCTTCCTGTGAACAGTTATTAAACCTTATCGCAGTGATGGTGAACCTTTTAGAGCCCGGGAGTGCCCAAACTGCAATTCAAAACCCACTAATTTTTTTGCAAAGTGCCAATACAGTAATTTAACCTGTATACAGGTGGCTGTGAAGGGGCGATGTCGGGTGCCCACAGAAAGGGCTCCGAGTGCCACCTTTGGCACCCGTGTCATAGGTTCGCCATCACTGCCTTATTACATTCAGGACCAGCCTCTGTCTTCTTTGACTGTTTGAGGTTGATCTCCCTGTGCTGCTCCCAATGGGAAAAACCCAGTTGTGGCTGCCATCTACTAGCTACTCAACCAAACTTTGATGGGGGTGTTGGACTGGATGGCCCTTGAGGTCTCTTCCAACTCTATCATTCTACGATTCTATGATCCTTTCCCATCATCACTTGGTGGAATTTTGCACCTAGTTCAATACAGTATTTGAATTGGCTGATTTTCTTATACAATAAGGGGTAGAATTAATGTTTATGCAAGCATACATGCAAGGTTAATTTTTAAAAAATGGAAGCAGAGAGGTCAAAAAAATGGACTGAAACTAGCTTACACTCCAGAGACAGATGAAAAAAAAAAGCTTTGAAACTTGTTCTCAGCCAAATGTAATACCAAGTTTAAGCAGCTGCGGCCTCATTTATCAGAAGTGACATCAGACAGCTCATTCAGGGAAAGAAAGCTGCTGAGTATCTGTAAGCTGTAGGTTATGACATCTAGAGGAAAGCGGCAACTAACTTGGATGAACACAGCTTGGCAGAAAAAAAACTGAGCACAAAGCAAGGAAGAGTCACAAAGCAAGCAGGTGTTAAAATGGTAGGACATTGGCAAAGTGACAACACTTCCATGGCACATTCAGGAAGAACAGAGATACAACTAAGAAAGTATTAATGATGCGGGACAAGGCCAAGGATGCCAAAAGGTTCTTCTCTAGGACCAGCATTTGCTTTTGGACACACTCTTTGCTCAGCACTGCTAAAGCCACCTCCTGAATCTCGTATTCACTTCTTGGGAGTTCTCGTCAAGAGTAGCACTGGAAAGGCTTGAAGGGAGGCTTCTCAAGATGGAGTAATTTAGAACATATATATCATAGAAGAAATCCTATGAGAAAAAGTTAAAGTGATACCCAACCGACCACAAAGAAACTAGGAATGGGGGAGAGGGGAGCAAGTAAGTAGCTTTAAATAGGAGGTGCAAGAAGAGAAAGATTTACATTCAGTGATTCTCACACCTTTTTTCATGACTATTACTAGAACAATTCAAAGGTGTTTAACTTACAGAGACAGGAGAAAGACTAGTGTTCCCTCCAGGTTAACCACAACTGCTAGCATTCTCCAGGAGCGAATGAGATATCCTAACAAAGCATACTGAGCAATCCCCACAGCAAAGAACAGGCCACCAATTGATCCTAACATAAGGTAGATAAGGGAAAAAAGGTTACTGATGTCTGCTAACATAGATACTTCATCAGAGCAGAGGGGTGGAGGCAGCTTCCTGGACAAGATGCAAAGGCAATGAACATCGAGGATGGAAGCAAACAAAATTAATAATGTAGAAAAGAAAAGATAAATAAGAACAACACCTACCCTTTTCTGTACAAAATAATTAGTAAAAGCTAATTAGCAATGTAGCACTAATTTGTCATGAAATATGCAGAGACTCAAATTCGCAAGTCAGAATTATAACTTCATGTACAACTGATTTTCAGCGTATGTCCATCATATGGATTTGATAGACAGATTCTAAACATTTATTTCTCAGTTATAATAAATCCTGTTTTAACATTGAATTACTAGGAATGTAAGATTACAGTATACGAGTCACAGAAAATTAGCTAAGGTATATGATTATTAATCCTAAAGGATTTATGCAGTGGCTTTTAGCACAGGAAATCCTACACTGGATTATTTATAATGGGATTATCTCTCTTCTTTTGCAGATTTTGCTTTCAACAGATGTTGACCTTTGAAGCGTAAAACACATTTGAAACTCGGGTTTAAATGTGTGGCATTCTTAGCGCCCAGGGCCCTGATTCTCTCCAGTAGCCAACGTAGGATAACAGAACAATCGTGATGAACAGTAGACAGTCCCATCCACACACCAGAGGGAGGATGCCGCATGACTGGGCAAATCCAAACATTTGCAGGAGAGCAAGAAGGGGGGGGGAGAACCTGGGGAAATTCAGAAACGGAAAACTCCCAGAGGAAATCCCCACATGCAGGCAGCACAGGTACACTGCCATAAAAATCCTCTGGGATCAGGACTTATGTGGCGTGCTTCCAAAAGACACTGTGCAGGCTCCAGGTTTGGTGTGCTGGGGGAAGGAAGCAGAAGGGGAGATGGAGTGGAGTAAGTGATGGACCAGGAGGGAGCTGAAGCAGGGACAGTGTAAGGGAGGGAGGCATAGAAAGTCAACACAGAAATGAGAAGCAAAGGAAAGAGCCAGGAAGGAGCAGGAGGAGAAGGAAACAGCAGGCAGTGGACAGAGGACAAAGGAAAAGAAAAAAAGAGGTGCAAAATACAAGACACAGCAAGAAGAGGAGATACATATGGGGAAGTGAAAGACAGTAGTGTGGGGTTGTGTGCGACACTTGAGTCATTATTTAATCCATGCAACATTTTGAAGTATGGTGACTTGCTCTACATTCTATCAGGCAGTATTGGTAGCCCCAAGGGTTTTGCTATCATCAGCCTCCCCCAATCAGGGAGTCCTTACATGTGCTAGGCTATCACTCTCAGCCTCCCAAGACAGTGTGGCAGTCCTGTTGATGGGTGTCAGGAGCTGCAGCCCTGCACATCTGGAGAATGCCACAAGGGGGAAAGCTGGATTAAGTCTTCAATGAACAGACACAAAGAGAATAGCTTGCAACAAACACGTCTCAAGGTTGTAAAGGACAGGATTGTTGTTGTTGTTGCTGTTGTTTGTTGTTACATTTAAATTTTTTTGTAAAGGAGAAAATTGCTCTCCTCTTATCAGAAGATATTTCAGGGCATATGAACATGTCATGAAGTTTATTTGAACTTCTCAGTAAATTAACTGTAAGGCAAAAACAAAGCGAAGTCAAGCAACCTTAGCCTCAATGTCTTCACAAAAGCTGCCCAACTAATACTAACTTCAACATGTGTGTGTGTGTGTGTGTGTGTGTGTGTGTGTGTGTGTGTGTGTGTGTGTGTGTGTGTGTGTGAGAGAGAGAGAGAGAGAGAGAGAGAGAGAGAGAGAGGACCTATCACTGCAAAATATCTGAATTAGCACATCTGCCAATCTTAATGATTGTTAGCTACAAACAAGACTGAAATTTTGAAGTGGTGCACATATGCATGCTATGTTAGACATGTTGTCAAACCTGCATATACTGAAATTGGTGGTATGTTTTCAATGCATAAGAATCAGAACTCAGCCACCTGCAAGAGAACCTGATGAGCTGTGTAACCAAAGGACAATTTACATGCATGCAGGGAATAAGAATATGGACTTACATTACACACAGGAGTTAGGTGGTACTCTATATCCATCTTATGAATGCAAGCTCTTCTTTGATCCCCTGGACAAACTGTGGGAAAGCCAAAACTAAGCACAGCTCCAAGAGTCTGTGAGCACATGGTAGAACACAAGGTTGCACCTATCACATCCTTGGAGGGTTAACATTATAGATGCATGAAATATAGATGGGCATATGTACTACTGTGAAGGATCCCTCAAGTGCATATTGAATCCAAATATATATTTGTTACAAAATGTAAGTCTTTAAACAAAGATGTGATCATTAGAAACCGTACCTGCCAAGGCCCAGTAAGCTGTGCCCACACATTCGTTCAAGAGCACAAAGGCCACCAATGACATCCCACCATTCATGAGTCCCACAAAGAAGCGGGAAACTGCAAAGAACTCATACGAAGGGGAGAATCCATTAGCAACAGCAAACACAATGTCAAGGGCAAAACCTAGAAAACAAGAGAAAGTTCTCCTTTAGAACTACTGCTACAAGGTAAAGGCTGACACAGTGAAACTTTTTTAAGCTCTACAGGGCAATTGCAGTAAGTGTGCTGGTCAAAAACACATACTGTCCTCCACCTGTAACATAAAAGTTCATCACACTATGGAATCTCTTCTTTGGTTCACTATTGCAGTGGTTCACACACACACACACACACACACACACACACACACACACACACACACACACACACACACACACACACACACACACACACACAGAGTGGTACCCCAACTTAAGAGCAGCGCACCTTAGGAGCAATTCAACTTAAGAGCAGAAAACTGTTAGCATTTTAACTGCCGCCTTACAAATTTTAGATATGGTCTGCTCGACATGCAATTTTTTTTTGATATTTGAACTTATTTTTTCAATTTTTAGATAGGTACCCCGACTTAAGAGTAGTTCGACTTAAGAGCATGCATTCGAAACGGATTAAATTTGTAAGTTGAGGTACCATATATATATGGTAGCCATTTCCAGGGGGCACAATTCTGCCATAGCTTCAGGAAGCAGCATCCATCACCAGGGTTGCCACTTTATATTTACATCCCTTCTGGAGAGAGGAAGAGGTAGACGCTGGGGTCTAGGCAGTACAGAAAATGCCAGCCTTTCCCATCTGGGACCATCATTTCTTACCAAGCTTCCTGGTGAACATAGTACGGTGATAACACTTCATGTACAGTAAGTAGGACTCCCTTATCTATGGGGAATAGGCTCCAGGCACAGTGTGTTGTGTACCTGCATGCTGAAGGCTGTCTTGCAGCAGCAGTGACCACAGACAACTGAAACCACAAAAATTGGCTCTACAGATACAGGGGTCCTACTGTAATTTTATTGCAAGTTGCCTTGGATACCTGGATGGGTGAGAAGGAAAATGTTGCTTGTTTTATTTTGCTTCCAGCAACTAGGTTAGAGGTATAGTGCTGTACAAACATAGCACTGCCTGTTGACTCAAGCAACAGCTCAGATCACAATGAACCACAAAAGAAATGGCCCTTTATCAGCAACTAACCTCAACGTCTCTGGTGAAGGTGGCAAACCTGCATAATAAAATGGAAATAGAAACTTTCCATATCTCAAGTAATGACTACAGAATATTTCAATAAGTGTCTGTTGTGGAAAACTTGTTGAAAACAAAATAAAACATAACACATTCTGATATATGGGAATTTTGTCAGCCTTTTCCTTGTTTCTTATACAATGTCTTGATTACTGTAACTGAGAACAATCCTAATTTTCTGTCTTTTTCTGACACTACTTACCTACAAGGTATACTTTCTTTCGTCCAAAATGATCTGAGAGCTGCCCAAATGTAATTACTCCAACAAACACACCACAGAAGAAAAATGAGCTAGCAGCACTGATCTTGTATGATGTATTACCAATTAAAAACCACTAGGTGGGAAAAATGGAATGTTGTTAGAGCCCATCAAACGATAAAAGCATTTTAAAATACAGAAATATGCTTTAATGAGATAGGAACTAAGCTCTGTCCCAGGGAAGATGGTGGAAACCTCATCCAAGAGAAAATCTTAAAACACATAGAAGAACAAACTTTGCTGAGAGAAAATCAGCACGGCTTCTGCAAGGGTAAGTCTTGTCTGACAAATCTTGTAGAATTTTTTGAAAAGGTCAGCAGGCATGTAGATTTGGGTGAACCGGTGGATTTAGTCTATCTGGATTTTCAAAAGGCCTTTGACACAGTCCCTCACCAGAGGCTGCTGGGAAAATTGCACAGTCAGGGGATAAGAGGGCAGGTCCTCTTATGGATTGAGATCCAGGAAACAAAGAGTAGGTGTCAATGGGAAATTTTCACAATGGAGAGAGGTGAAAAGCGGTGTGCCCCAGGGCTCTGTCCTGGGACCGGTGCTTTTCAATCTGTTCATAAATGACCTGGAGACAGGGATAAGCAGTGACGTGGCCAAGTTTGCAGATGACAGAAACTTTTCCGTGTGGTAAAAACCAGAGAAGATTGTGAAGAGCTCCAGAAGGATCTCTCCAAAATGGGGGAATGGGCTGAGAAATGGCAAATGCGTTTTAATGTAGCCAAATGTAAAGTATTGGGGCGAAAAATCAAAACTTTATCTATCAACTCATGGGCTCTAAGTTATCCGTGACAGATCAGGAAAGAGATCTTGGTGTGTTGGTGGACAACTCCATGAAGGTGTCTACCCAATGTGTGGCAGCGGTAAAGAAGGCCAATTCCATGCTAGGGATTATCAAAAAGGGGATTGAAAATAAAACAGCCAACATTATAATGCCACTATACAAAACAATAGTAAGGCCGCATCTGGAGTATTGTGTACAATTCTGGTCACCGCATCTCAAGAAAGACATAGTGGAACTGGAAAAGGTGCAGAAGAGAGCGACCAAAATGATTACTGGGCTGGGGCACCTCCCTTATGAGGAAAGGCTAAAACATTTGGGGCTCTTTAGTCTGGAAAAAAGGCGCCTGAGGGGGGATATGATTGAGACGTACAAAATAATGCAGGGCATGAGTAAAGTGGATAGAGGGAAGCTCTTTTCCCTCTCACAAAATACCAAAACTAGGGGACATGCACTCAAATTGAGGGCTGGGAGAGTAAGAACAGACAAAAGAAAATTATTTTTTCACCCAGTGCGTTGTTAGTCTGTGGAACTCCCTGCCACAGGATGTGGTGATGGCATCTGGCTTGGATGCCTTCAAAAGGGGATTGGACAGATTCCTGGAGGAAAAGTCCATCACAGGTTACAAACCATGATGGAGATGTGTAATCTCCAGGCTTAAAACCAGGGTACTTCAAGGGCCAGATGCAGGGGAGTGGTATCAGGAGACAGATATCTAGTCTCATGCGCTTCCAAAAGCATCTGGTGGGGCCACTGTGAGATACAGGAAGCTGGACTAGATGGGCCTTTGGCCTGATCCAGCATGGCTCTTCTTATGTTCTTATGTTCTTATAAGCATTATTCAAGAGTAAATTTCCTTCTTATTTCATATTCTACTTGACATGGTATATTGTACACCTAACAGCTAACATTAGATAAAACATTATATTTTTATATTTTCCTGATGCAAAATAAAACAGATTACAACTTCACACTTTACTGATTCCTAACTGTAGAACATACTATGTACAGCACTTGCATTTGTACTGTCCATGTATCTTACATACAAAACAATCTAGAACCCGCAAGCCAGCAATCCTCCATCAAGCACGGAATCTCAGCAGATCACATTCTCCAAGATCAATCATAGAGAATTCTGCAAAACTGTAGAATTTATGCCAATGCCATTTAAGCTAATTTTACAAATTTAATCTATTAAAGGCAAATTCCTTTCAGTGGAAGAACTGCCAACCACATATAGATTTTGGTTCCTGAAGTATGGGAAACAGGAATTGATCCTGATAGGCAAAGTTTGGGAATGAGGACTATGGCAAACAACCCAGAGGTTTGCTGGAATGCTGCTGGCTTGACAACATCATGTCATGTTTACACAGGACAACCAGAAAATTACAGGAACGCATGTACACACTAAGAAAACTTCATGGAAACATAAAAGAATCTTGTTTTGGTTTTATTTTAATGTCTGACATTCCTGAATGTCTACCTTGAAGAAAAGCTCTGGAGAACCAAAGTTTGCTTACTATTATATGAACCTAATAAAGATGTTAACATTGCAGATTTTGGATTTTTCTTCTTCCCCCCAGGAGACCAACACAACCACCTATGTGTTTAACATTAATTTAAGAGCTTAAAAACATCCAGTCACTTCACACACCGAAATCTGCTTGTTTTATTACCTCAGAAGCTATTGAGGTGAAGTTGCTACTAAAGTGTACATGTTTTTGGACCTCACTCCCATTTGCTGTTAGCAGCCACTTTCCAAAAGACCCTCCTCTGTTTGTTGACTCATTCCTGTGGCTCTGATTAGCTGCCGTCTCTTCCAAGTCCCAGTGGTAAGGGGGTGTTGCTCCTACTAGTGCAATGAGGATCGCTTCACTGGCTACATACAGCTAAAATAACAAGAAGCAGAGGCAGTATCAGTTTCAGTATCAAAACCAACAACAACATTTAGACCATGCTTCTCAACCTGTGGGTCCTGAGATGTTCCTGGACTGCAACTCCCAGAAGTCTTCTTAACTAGCTGAGCTGGGCCAGGATTTCTGGGAGTTGCAGTCCAGGAGCATCTGGGGGACTCACAGGTTGAGAGTCACTGATTTAGACACTCAAAGGAACGACTGTATCTCCATGATCGCATCTACACAGACCCTCTCCTTTTATTCAGTACTTAAGGCTTATGTATTTCATTTCTCTGGATGATGTACTTTCAGAATTGTGATACCCACCTTGACAATTCACAGCAGCCTAGACCATAAAATCTCAGTCATTTAGACAATAATTCCTCACCTCATTAAGAGACAAACAGGCCTTTCCGCCTGCACATGCAACACCAATCCCGGAACTTGTGGCTACAATTTCCCAGGGATGATGGAAAGAAAAACTAGGTTTTAATTAGAGGCTTCCCGGTTTGCTTGCACGACAAAGGATTAAGCAAAAGCATTCTGTGCATCTGTAAAAACCCGACTCATATCCATACTTAATAAGCAGAGATACAATCAGGCAAAAATGGCTATTATGTACCAAATGAAAAGGGAAATAATAGATAAATGGAATATTCTAGTTTGCTTGCATCACAGAAGAATCAATAAAGCTGACTGCATAACCAAAAGCCAAGCTATGGTCCTCTGAATGTGGTCAATATGTGTCAGCAATAATTACAACACAGAGCTGGCCTGGAAACTGGTATGTATAGGCTAAAGCCCTGCCTCCCTCTTCTCCACTCTCATCTGACCTTATGCTGACCATGAACAACTGCTAGCAACCAGAGCCACTGTGTTTTCACCTGGGGTGTACCTTTTCTTTGGAACATCCTCTCCAAACTCAACTTTTATAGTAAAAATCTTGATTGCATCAAGTCTACCTTTGGTAAACAGATCTCTGCTATGTTACATTCCTCTACCTGCTTCTACTTATGACACTGAAAATATTCATCTCTTCCCGCTAAATGAGGACGTTCCACTGTAAGAGTAAGGGATGATGCGACTGAGGTGGACAGCTGCAGCAACCACAGAGGCAACTCCACTGTGATAATATTCCTAGCCACAATGTTGCTAAATAAGAAATCATAATTCTCTGATGACGTCTGTGAAGGTTCTCAGTCATCCAGGTGAGAGGTTTTCTGGAAGTTGAAGCATGGCAACTAGATGTTTTTTCTTGTGAGATCAAAGCTCGAAACGTTTTGCTGCTCATCCAAACAGCTTCTGTGAAGAAGATTACAGCTACATTGGCATGGCCATTTTAAAAATCAGGCTTTAAAGCTCTGTACGATCCCTATCACTCTTGGACTTCAAATAAGAACTATTTCCAAAAAAAGAGCATCAGGAATTCCTACTTGTGTTACTACTTTTGGGGGTCGGGTGAGGGCCAAAAGTGATTGCAAAAGCTTGCATTTTTATATGCATACTCCAAATTATATAGCAGTCTTGACCTCAGCTAAAAATATAATAGGTGGTCCTGGGAGTATCATGTGAGATCACTCAAGTCCTGTTTATCTGTGCATATTTATTCCATATTTTGCATATATCTCCCAGAGGTAAGAAACAGCAATTTCATGGCTGTTCTGCGTCAAGAGAGGAAAGCTGAGAACATTGTGCCCAGCCTTTCTTCAAACCTGTCCCCAGCATCGAAGCAGAGTTGGCTTCTAACTTCTAATCCACCCTAAAAGAAAGTCTTTAACAAGAAATAAATAATATAACAAATCAAACTTTTTCTTAAGAATTGTGCTAATAATACATCAGTTTTAGAGATTAATAGCTAACAAGGAATTAATTTTAAAAACAATGTCCCAAGCTCTTGTCACCCAGAAACTGTTGCACAATTCTAGGCAAAGCATTTATTTATTTATTTATTTATTTATTTATTTATTTATTTATTTATTTATTTATTTATTTTTTATTTATTTATTTATTTATTTATTTGTTTGTTTGTTTGTTTGTTTGTTTAATTTCTAGGCCACCCATCTGGTAGCAAGACCATTCTGAGTGGTTTACAACAGTTAAATAAATACACTTAGAATCATAGACAACAATAAAACCAACCTGTTTCTGTATTACAAAATAAAAAATAAAGACAATAATAACATCAAAATCTAAAATATCAGTATTAGAATTTCACGTTATACATTGTACATTGTAAGGTGGATGGAACAAGATCAAAACCAGGTCGATACGCATGAACGCTTTAGTTGTGAACTGGGAATGCTTGAGAGAACAAAAAGGTTTTTAAAGATCACTAAACAGGAACACAGAGAGGAAGCCAGGCAGATTTAAATAGGAAGATTGTTCCAGAGGTGTGGGGCAATAATTGAGAAAGTCCAATTTCTCATATATTTTTTGCGAGCCTTGGAGGTAATGCCCTCAAGCGCCTACTCTGGGAGGAGCAGGTATTATGGTCAGTTCTCACTGGGAAAAGGCACTCTGTTATGTACTGGAGTCCTAACCTGTTTAGGGCTTTGTATGTCATTGTCAACACCTTGAAGTTTACGACTGGTAACCAATGCAAGGAGGCCAGAATAGGGGACACATGTTGATGATTTCTAGTTCCTGTAATTAATCTGGTCGCCATGTTCAGCACCAGCTGAAATCTCAGTGTTAGAGATGCCCCCTAAATTAGCTAAAACCAAATTACAGTTAAACAGAATAATGCCCCTCATGGACAATCCATCATACTTAGCACGGGAGCATCATTGATTTGGGCATGGACATCTCAGCAGCTGAAGGTGACTCACCTGAACAGTGGCTTGAGGAATCTTCCAGAAACCTTTAGCTGCTGTGCGGCAGCACAGCTAGTGCTTCCAGTAATAAAACTAGATTAGCTGGGAATGACCTACTACTGGCTTGGATGTCTGGGATATCAAGAAAGGAAATGACAGACAACCTTTCTACCCCTATAAAGGCCTCACAATCTCAAAATGAAAACAATTCACCTTTTACATGCCTGTCCATGTTAAGACTCCAATGCGAAAGTGGGAGCAATAGAAGAATCAGAAATTATAGATAAATTTGCTCTTGGTGAATGAAATGATTGTGCAGATTGAGAAACTGCTAATGAACTGCTAATGACCAAGGTGAAGCTAAGGTTCTGCAATGCCAAACAACTACCTCTTATCCAAAAAATTAATGTCAAGAAGATTCCTCCTGCATATGCAGTTGAAGTTGGGAACATATTTGAATTGCTTAACATTACAGAGAGACAACCATAGATGAACTATGGTAAGGAAATAAAAGCAACTGTCAATTAAGCAGCACATCAATGTATTGCTCACAAGAAGCCAATGAAATTGGCAAAGTGGATATCAGAAGCACAACGGAAACTGTAGTAAAAAGAAGAAAAGTTATGGGTAATAAGGAAGAAGCTTGAAGATTAAATGCAAAGTTCCAGAGAGAAATGAAGAAAGACAAAGAAGAATTTTGGGTTGAGCAATGCAGGAAACTGGAGGAAGCAGCCGAGAAAGGTGGGTGATACAAGAGAGTGGTTTGCAAATGTGAAGGTCAGAGCTCCTTTTATGGCAAGAAAGGCAAGAGTCAGTGGACTATGATGGGCAGGAATTACAGGACCAGCAAGCAATCAGAGAAAGGGAGCAGGAATATAGAGGGAAACTCTATACCAATGAAAATCAAAAGCCAAGGCACGGAGAGGAGGAGCTACCTGAGCTGGAACCAGATATCCTGGAGGAGGTAGCTGAATGGGCACTCAATCAGATGCTAAACTGCAAAGCCCTTGGAGATGACAGAATACCAGCGGAACTACTGAGACCAATGCCAACAAAAGCATTGACAGAACTATACCAAAGTGTATGCTGTGATGAAAAGTAAAAAAAGATCTCAGATGGTTAAACCTAACAGTCAAAGTGAAAAACTTGGATTGTGCTTTGACATCAAGAAAACAAAAATAATGACAAAGTCAGATAACATGCAAGTCACTGTCATTGTCAAGATTGACAATGAGGTAGTTGAAGCAGTAAATGAGTTTAACTTCCTTGGCTCTAAAATTAATCAAAATGGTGCCAGTAGCTCAGAGTTCAGAAGGTGTCTAGTGCTTGGAAGAACAGCAAAGATCAGTATAAATATCACATGGAATATGAAAGACATTGGCCTCCCAGTCAAATGCAGATTAGTTAATTTGATCATATTTCCAATATTTATTTATTTATTTATTTTAATACTTAAATACCGCCCGTCTTCCGGGGGAACTCCAGGCGGTTTACAACAGAATACAGACAATAGAGACAATAAAAAACAATGGCAACAATAGTAAAAATTAAGTTAAGACACCATAATAAAACTACAAGAGTCATTAGCATCATTTGCGTGATGGCGGGGGGGGGAAATGTGCCTCGTGGACAATTAACTGTCACCGAATGCCTCACAAAACAGCCAGGTCTTTAAGGCTTTTTTAAAGGCAGGCAGGGACTGTGCAAGGCGCACCTCACTGGGGAGGTGGTTCCAAAGCGCTAGCCACAGAGAAGGCTTGGTTGGATGTCAGTTTTCCCAAGCCTTTCTGGGCGTGGCCACCCAAAGTGAGAGCACCCGCAACATTCTGGTAGGTCGGGCCTCAGTTGACCTCTGAGAGATTCGCTCTGCCAGGTATTCAGGTCCCAAGCCGTGGAGGGCTTTATAAATTAAATTTATAAATATGGTTGTTCACTTACAAGAAGATGCATTTGAATTGTGGTACTGGAGAAAACTACTGTATATGCATCCCATGGACATTGAGGATTGCCAACAATAAAGTCCTAGAGATGGAGTCAACCCAAAAATATCCCTGAGAGGCACCAGCACAAAACAAAAGCTGTCAGACTTCCGACATGTTATGTGAGAGGACTCACTGGAACAGACATTTATACTGGGATTGGTCCCTGGCCAAAGAAAAAGGGGGCTACCCATAGACTCACTGGCTTGACACCATCAGAAGAGACACTGAGATGACTTCAATGGAACTAAGGCCGTTATTTCACGAAGTACTTCGCTTCGCAGCGGGATTGCCTTCGCTTTGAATGCGAAGCCGGTCACGTGGTCTCCCTTCGCCCCCACCCCTCTTTCTCTGTCCTCACCATGCGAAATTTTAGGATCGAATCCATTACTACCTCACGTGCTCCCTTCGCATTCGGAAGCTTACTTGCAACGTCCGGTTTCTGCTTTCTTTTATTTTTTAAAAAAAATTACCACGGCGTATCGATGCATCAATACCCGGCTGTCATTTGCGGTCAGAGGCGCACAAGCCAGCGGTCAAGCCCGGCGCTCAAAGGCCCCTGCGGTTGTCCCGAGGACTTGTGGGCGGCCATCGTGTTTCCCTGAAGCAGAGCAGCTGGGTTGGTTTTTTTGGGGGCGGGGCGGGAGAGGCTTCTCTCAGCTTCATCGCCCTGTGTGCCCCGCCGCCGCTCTCTGGGTGGGCGCGCGCGGGGGTGTCTTGCAGCGGCGGCACCGACACCCCCTCCCCCCTCCCTCTGCGCAGCCCTTCGCCATCCCTTGCCAGCGGAGGGGCTCTGCTCACGTCACCCGGGGACGCTTGCCCCCCCTCTGTTGCCCCTGCCCCGTGTACAGAAGGCAAGATCAAAAGAACGGGTTAACTGAAATATCTATGCATCGGCATTTCGGAGAAAAAGTAAGTTAAAAAATAAATAAATATATATATTAACTGGCCACACGTGACTTTGGATGCGAAGCGGGATGCGAAGCGAAGAAGATTCCCGGCCTCCGGCAGGGGAATCTCTCGCCCCGCTTGGAGCACGGTTTAGGGGGCGTGGTCGGGGTGGCGCCGAATCCAAAGAGGAGGAGCGTGCGGACTGAAGCGATCGATTCGCACGGAAATTACGGCTCGCCGCGCAGCGAGAGGTTCGTGAAGTAACGGCCTAAAAGAAGCTGTGTAAGAGATAGAAAGGCATGGACAGCGGGGATCCAGAAAGTGACCAAGAGTTAAGACATGACTGAAGGCATCGAAAGAAAATTAAAGACTCAAATTCAAACGTAGCGAGGGTCTGGGTAAAAGGCGGAACTTGACGGAACTCCCTGATTTCATATGATTTTTACATGGGATCCTTCCCAAATCACCATCAAATCACACATCCCATTCATGGTCAACTATTACACAAGAATAATCATGTTTCCTCCAGCGCATGGCTCGGCAGTGGCGCAAAAACATGGTTCCATCGCACGGAACCATCTGATTTCATATGATTTTAACATTGGATCATGCTAAATCCACTATCATATATAGAGCCCATTTCAATCCACAGATTGCACAACAAAAATCACGGGTCCATCAGCGCATGGCTCCACAGTGGCGCAAAAACATGGTTCCAAGGCATGGAACCACACGGAACTCCCTGATTTTTACCCAGGATCAACTCCAAAACACTATCACATCCTAGGCCCCATCCATACACACAGACTGCACACCCGAAATCAGGCGTCCGTCAGCGCATGGCTCTGCAGTGGCGCAAAAACATGGTTCCAAGGCACGGAACCACACGGAACTACCTGATTTTTACTCAGGATCAACTACAAAACACTATCACGTCCTAGGCCCCATCCATACACAAAGATTGCACACCCGAAATCAGGCATCCGTCAGCGCATGGCTCTGCAGTGGCGCAAAAATATGGTTCCAAGGCACGGAACCACACGGAACTACCTGATTTTTACCCAGGATCAACTCCAAAACACTATCACGTCCTAAGCCCCATCCATACACATACTGCACACCCAAAATCAGGGATCCGTCAGCACATGGCTCTGCAGTGGCGCAAAAATATGGTTCCAAGGCACGGAACCACACGAAACTACATGATATTTACCCGGGATCAACTCCAAACCACTATCACATCCTAGGCCCCATCCATACACACAGACTGCACACCTGAAATCAGGCGTCCGTCAGCACATGGCCCTGCAATGGTGCAAAAACATGGTTCCAAGGCACGGAACCACACAGAACTCCCTGATTTTTACCCAGGATCAACTCCAAAACACTATCACATCCTAGGCCCCATCCATACACACAGACTGCACACCTGAAATCAGGCGTCCGTCAGCGCATGGCTCTGCAGTGGTGCAAAAATATGGTTCCAAGGTACGGAACCATACGGAACTCCCTAATTTTTACCCAGGATGAACTCCAAAACACTATCACAACCTAGGCCCCATCCATACACACAGACTGCACACCCGAAATCAGGCGTCCGTCAGCGCACGGCTCTGCAATGGCACAAAAATATGGTTCCAAGGCACGGAACCACACGGAACTCCCTGATTTTTACCCAGGATCAACTCCAAAACACTATCACATCCTAGGCCCCATCCATACACACAGACTGCACACCCGAAATCAGGGGTCCGTCAGCGCATGGCTCTGCAGTGGCACAAAATATGGTTCC
The DNA here is from genome assembly GCA_029282475.1 of Phrynocephalus forsythii. NCBI lineage: Eukaryota > Metazoa > Chordata > Lepidosauria > Squamata > Agamidae > Phrynocephalus > Phrynocephalus forsythii. The sequence goes on from JAPFRF010000011.1 coordinate 6,565,637, forward strand.
ATGGCACGGAACCACACGGAACTCCCTGATTTTTACCCAGGATCAACTCCAAAACACTATCACATCCTAGGCCCCATCCATACACAAAGACTGCACACCCGAAATCAGGCGTCCGTCGGCGCATGGCCCTGCAGTGGCGCAAAAATATGGTTCCAAGGCACGGAACCACACGGAACTCCCTGATTTTTCCCCAGGATCAACTCCAAAACACTATCACATCCTAGGCCCCATCCATACATACAGACTGCACACCCGAAATCAGGGGTCCGTCAGCGCATGGCTCTGCAGTGGCGCAAAAATATGGTTCCAAGGCATGGAACCACACGGAACTCCCTGATTTTTACCCAGGATCAACTCCAAATCACTATCCCATCCTAGGCCCCATCCATACACACAGACTGCACACCCGAAATCAGGGGTCCGTCGGCGCATGGCTCTACAGCGGCGCAAAAACGGGTCTGGGTAAAAGGCGGAACTTGACGGAACTCCCTGATTTTTACCCAGGATCAACTCCAAAACACTATCACATCCTGAACCCCATCCATACACACAGACTGCACATCCGAAATCAGGGATCCGTCAGCGCATGGCTCTGCAGTGGTGCAAAAATATGGTTCCAAGGCACGGAACCACACGAAACTACATGATTTTTACCCGGGACCAACTCCAAAGCACTATCACATCCTAGGCCCCATCCATACACACAGACTGCACACCCAAAATCAGGCGTCTGTCAGCGCATGGCTCTGCAGTGGCACAAAATATGGTTCCATGGCACGGAACCACACAGAACTCCCTGATTTTTACGCAGGATCAACTCCAAAACACTATCACGTCCTAGGCCCCATCCATACACAAAGACTGCACACCCGAAATCAGGCGTCCGTCGGCGCATGGCCCTGCAGTGGCGCAAAAACATGGTTCCAAGGCACGGAACCACACGGAACTCCCTGATTTTTACCCAGGATCAACTCCAAAACACTATCCCATCCTAGGCCCCATCCATACACACAGACTGCACATCCGAAATCAGGCGTCCGTCAGCACATGGCTCTGCAGTGGTGCAAAAACATGGTTCCAAGGCACAGAACCACATGGAACTACCTGATTTTTACCCAGGAGCAGCTCCAAACCAGTATCACATCCTCGGCCCCTTTCTTGACTCCACAAAGGTATCTGCACATCAGGCCCAACGTTTACTAGGCCTGATGGCCTCAACTACAGCTATCATTCCACATGCCAGACTCCGCATGAGACCTCATGGCTTCTAGCCCAGTTTTGACCTCACCGCGACAACCCCTCCAAACGGCTCAGAGACACCTCCGCCCTCCTCACCAGCCTAAGGTGGTGGAAGTCCTCCCGCGATCTAAGAACAGGAAGGCCCTTCAAACAGCGTTACCCGTCCATCCAGGTAACCACAGATGCCAGTAAGACGGGATGGGGTGCCACCTGCAACCACCTCTCGATCCATCACAGGTGGACACTCAAGGAGCAAGCCCATCATATCAACTACCTAGAACTCCTTGCCATTTTCAAAGCCCTCAAGGAATTTGAACTCCTTGCACAGAAGACAGTCCAAGTAATAACAGACAATACTACAGCACTTTATTACTTGAACAAGCAAGGAGGAACTCACTCGAAATCTCTACTGCACCTCACCCTCAAACTTTGGCATTCACCCAATAGCCATACATATTGCGTCATGCAACAATGTGGTGGCAGATGAACTGAGCTGCCTCACCCACGACAACCACGAGTGGAGCCTCTCAGAGACAGCGTTTCAGATCCTCTGCACCAGGTGGGCCACCCCAACCATGGATCTATTTGCATCTCAAGCCAACACCAAATGCAGCTTGTACTGCTCCAGAGCAGGAATAGGCAAACACTCACAGGGAGATGCCTTTGCCACCAGCTGGCCCCCGGGTCTTCTCTACGCGTTCCCACCAATACCACTCATCCAGAGAATGCTGATGAAGATCAGGCACCACGGAGCCCATGTCATACTGCTGGCCCCGTGGTGGCCAAGACAGCCATGGTTTCAAGTCTTACAAACAATGGCGATCGACTCTATCAGGCTGACATCAATGCCTGATCTCCTGACAAAACACCAGGGCCAAGTCAGACACCCAGATGTCCTGACTCTCCACCTGACGGCATGGTACATCTGCTAACAACAGATGCACACACAAGCTCTAGGAAGAAGTCTACAAATACACTATATGCACATAACTGCGCGTCCTTCCTACATTTCACTTGAGCCAACTCTCAACCCTCGAGTCCAACTAACATTCAGGTCCTCCTAGAATTCCTCCTCTTGCTCTTCAACAGAGGACTATCCTTATCTACCTTAAGAGTCTACACTGCAGCCGTAGTGCACATCAACCACCTGATTCGGAGGCGGCAGCCTTGTTTATTCATCCTAAACTTAAGAGGTTCCTACGAGGCATCGCTAGCCTAAGTCCACAACATAGAGTCCTGACACCACAATGGTCTCTCTTCCTGGTACTGAACTGTCTAACTACCTGAACCTATGGCGACCACGTCTCTGTACTTACTTACCTTAAAAACAGCTTTTCTAGTGGCAATCACATCAGCCAGATGAGCTTCAGAACTCGCTGCGCTCAGAGCGGACCCACAGTTCCTCAAATTCCATCATGACAGAGTGGAACTTCGGCCGGACATCTCTTTCTTACCGAAGATAGTGTCATCCTTCCACGTGTCTCAGCCACTTATTCTACCGACCTTCTTCCCAAACCCAAGTACTCACCTCGAGAGAAAGCTTCACTCCCTCGACGTCAAAAGAGCTCTCCTCTTTTATACTTCCAGAACAGCTTCCGTTAGAAAGACACACAAGCTCTTTATCAGGACCTCGGCACCATCTCGAGGTCATCAGGTATCCCCTCAATCCATCTCCAGATGGATTGTTACAACTATCAAAATGGCTTATACCACTGCGCATGTCTCCCTACCTGTCATGCCTCAGGCACGCTCTACAAGAGTAGTAGCCTCCTCCATGGCTTTCCTAAAAGGAGTGCCCCTGGAAGACATATGCAAAGCGGCTACCTGGTCTCGACCATCTACGTTCCTGAGGCACTACAAGCTAGATGTCAGGACGCAGAGATCAGCCGCATTTGGCAAAGCAGTTTTGACAACTGTGCTACCATGACTACCCTCCACCGGTAAGTCAGCTTGCCAGTCACGCTATGTGTGGATTCACAGAGTCCACAAAGAAGAAATGCAGGTTACTTACCTGTAAGTTAAGTTCTTCGAGTGGACCTCTGTGAATACACACCACCTACCCGCTTCACTTCTCTCCGTCATGGCTTGTTGTACTCTCAAAGGGTCAGCGGCGGACCAGGGGGGAACTGAGTCAGCAAGGCGGGAGATGGGTGAGCATGCGCACGGAGGGGAGGGGCTTGTAAGCCTTAAGCTTGCAACGAATGAGAACTCAAGTGCGCAGGCGCGAAGACCCATTGTGTGTATTTAGAGAGGTCCACTCGAAGAACTTAAATTACAGGTAAGTAACCTGCATTTCCGTGTGGTTCCGTGCCTTGGAACCATGTTTATGCGCCACTGCGGAGCCATGCGCTGATGGACCCCTGATTTCGGGTGTGCAGTCTTTGTGTATGGATGGGGCCTAGGACGTGATAGTGTTTTGTACTTGATCCTGGGTAAAAATCAGGTAGTTCCGTGTGGTTCCGTACCTTGGAACCATGTTTTTGCGCCACTGCAGAGCCATACGCTGACGGACACCTGGTTTCGGATGTGCACTCTGTGTGTATGGATGGGGCCTAGGATGTGATAGTGTTTTGGAGTTGATCCTGGGTAAAAATCAGGGAGTTCCGTCAAGTTCCGCCTTTTACCCAGACCCATTTTTGCGCCGCTGTGGAGCAGTGCGCTGATGGACCCCTGATTTCGGGTGTGCAGTCTGTGTGTATGGATGGGGCCTAGGATGTGATAGTGTTTTGGAGTTGATCCTGGGTAAAAATCAGGTAGTTCCGTGTGGTTCCGTGCCTTGGAACCATGTTTTTGCGCCACTGCAGAGCCATGCGCTGACGGACGCCTGATTTCGGGTGTGCAGTCTGTGTGTATGGATGGGGCCTAGGATGTGATAGTGTTTTGGAGTTGATCCTGGGTAAAAATCAGGGAGTTCCGTGTGGTTTCGTGCCTTGGAACCATGTTTTTGCGCCACTGCAGAGCCCTGCGCTGACGGACGCCTGATTTCAGATGTGCAGTCTGTGTGTATGGATGGGGCCTAGGATGTGATAGTGTTTTGGAGTTGATCCTGGGTAAAAATCAGGTAGTTCCGTGTGGTTCCGTGCCTTGGAACCATGTTTTTGCGCCACTGCAGAGCCATGCGCTGACGGACGCCTGATTTCGGGTGTGCAGTCTGTGTGTATGGATGGGGCCTAGGATGTGATAGTGTTTTGGAGTTGATCCTGGGTAAAAATCAGGGAGTTCCCTGTGGTTCCGTGCCTTGGAACCATGTTTTTGCGCCACTGTAGGGCCATGCGCTGACGGATGCCTGATTTCCGGTGTGCAGTCTTTGTGTATGGATGGGGCCTAGGATGTGATAGTGGTTTGGAGTTGATCCCGGGTAAAAATGAGGGAGTTCCTTCAAGTTCCGCCTTTTACCCAGACCCGTTTTTGCGCCACTGCAGAGCCATGCGCTGACGGACCCCTGATTTCGGGTGTGCAGTCTGTGTGTATGGATGGGGCCTAGGATGTGATAGTGTTTTGGAGTTGATCCTGGGTAAAAATCAGGGAGTTCCCTGTGGTTCCGTGCCTTGGAACCATGTTTTTGCGCCACTGCAGGGCCATGCGCTGACGGATGCCTGATTTCGGGTGTGCAGTCTTTGTGTATGGATGGGGCCTAGGATGTGATAGTGGTTTGGAGTTGATCCCGGGTAAAAATCAGGGAGTTCCGTGTGGTTCCGTGCCTTGGAACCATATTTGTGAACCACTGCAGAGCCATGCGCTGACGGATCCCTGATTTCGGGTGTGCAGTCTTTGTGTATGGATGGGGCCTAGGATGTGATAGTGGTTTGGAGTTGATCCCGGGTAAAAATCAGGTAGTTTCGTGTGGTTCCGTGCCTTGGAACCATATTTTTGCGCCACTGCAGAGCCATGCGCTGACAGACGCCTGATTTCGGGTTTGCAGTCTGTGTGTATGGATGTGGCCTAGGATGTGATAGTGGTTTGGAGTTGATCCCGGGTAAAAATGAGGGAGTTCCTTCAAGTTCCGCCTTTTACCCAGACCCGTTTTTGCGCCACTGCAGAGCCATGCGCTGACGGACCCCTGATTTCGGGTGTGCAGTCTGTGTGTATGGATGGGGCCTAGGATGTGATAGTGTTTTGGAGTTGATCCCGGGTAAAAATCAGGGAGTTCCCTGTGGTTCCGTGCCTTGGAACCATGTTTTTGCGCCACTGCAGGGCCATGCGCTGACGGATGCCTGATTTCGGGTGTGCAGTCTTTGTGTATGGATGGAGCCTAGGATGTGATAGTGGTTTGGAGTTGATCCCGGGTAAAAATCAGGGAGTTCCGTGTGGTTCCGTGCCTTGGAACCATATTTTTGCGCCACTGCAGAGCCATGCGCTGACAGACGCCTGATTTCGGGTTTGCAGTCTGTGTGTATGGATGTGGCCTAGGATGTGATAGTGTTTTGGAGTTGATCCCGGGTAAAAATCAGGGAGCTCCGTCAAGTTCCGCCTTTTACCCAGACCCGTTTTTGCGCCGCTGTGGAGCCATGCGCCGACGGACCCCTGATTTCGGGTGTGCAGTCTGTGTGTATGGATGGGGCCTAGGATGTGATAGTGTTTTGGAGTTGATCCTGGGTAAAAATCAGGTAGTTCCGTGTGGTTCCGTGCCTTAGAACCATATTTTTGCGCCACTGCAGAGCCATGCGCTGACGGATGCCTGATTTCGGGTGTGCAGTCTGTGTGTATGGATGGGGCCTAGGATGTGATAGTGTTTTGGAGTTGATCCTGGGTAAAAATCAGGTAGTTCTGTGTGGTTCCGTGCCCTGGAACCATGTTTTTGCGCCACTGTGGAGGCATGCGCTGATGGACGCCAGCTTTTGGGTGTGCAGTCTTTGTGTATGGATGGGGCCTAGGATGTGATAGTGGTTTGGAGTTGATCCCGGGTAAAAATCAGGGAGTTCCGTGTGGTTCCGTGCCTTGGAACCATATTTGTGAACCACTGCAGGGCCATGCGCTGACGGATCCCTGATTTCGGGTGTGCAGTCTTTGTGTATGGATGGGGCCTAGGATGTGATAGTGTTTTGGAGTTGATCCTGGGTAAAAATCAGGGAGTTCCGTCAAGTTCCGCCTTTTACCCAGACCCGTTTTTGCGCCGCTGTGGAGCCATGCGCTGACGGATGCCTGATTTCGGGTGTGCAGTCTTTGTGTATGGATGGGGCCTAGGATGTGATAGTGGTTTGGAGTTGATCCCGGGTAAAAATCAGGGAGTTCCGTGTGGTTCCGTGCCTTGGAACCATATTTTTGCGCCACTGCAGAGCCATGCGCTGACAGACGCCTGATTTCGGGTTTGCAGTCTGTGTGTATGGATGTGGCCTAGGATGTGATAGTGTTTTGGAGTTGATCCCGGGTAAAAATCAGGGAGTTCCGTCAAGTTCCGCCTTTTACCCAGACCCGTTTTTGCGCCGCTGTGGAGCCATGCGCCGACGGACCCCTGATTTCGGGTGTGCAGTCTGTGTGTATGGATGGGGCCTAGGATGTGATAGTGTTTTGGAGTTGATCCTGGGTAAAAATCAGGTAGTTCCGTGTGGTTCCGTGTCTTAGAACCATATTTTTGCGCCACTGCAGAGCCATGCGCTGACGGACGCCTGATTTCGGGTGTGCAGTCTGTGTGTATGGATGGGGCCTAGGATGTGATAGTGTTTTGGAGTTGATCCTGGGTAAAAATCAGGTAGTTCCGTGTGGTTCCGTGCCCTGGAACCATGTTTTTGCGCCACTGTGGAGGCATGCGCTCATGGACGCCAGCTTTTGGGTGTGCAGTCTTTGTGTATGGATGGGGCCTAGGATGTGATAGTGGTTTGGAGTTGATCCCGGGTAAAAATCAGGGAGTTCCGTGTGGTTCCGTGCCTTGGAACCATATTTGTGAACCACTGCAGGGCCATGCACTGACGGATCCCTGATTTCGGGTGTGCAGTCTTTGTGTATGGATGGGGCCTAGGATGTGATAGTGTTTTGGAGTTGATCCTGGGTAAAAATCAGGGAGTTCCGTCAAGTTCCGCCTTTTACCCAGACCCGTTTTTGCGCCGCTGTGGAGCCATGCGCTGACAGATCCCTGATTTTGGGTGTGCAGTCTGTGTGTATGGATGGGGCCTAGAATGTGATAGTGTTTTGGAGTTGATACTGGGTAAAAATGAGGGAGCTCCGTGTGGTTCCGCCTTTTACCCAGACCCGTTTTTGCGCCGCTGTGGAGCCATGCGCTGACGGACCCCTGATTTCGGGTGTGCAGTCTGTGTGTATGGATGGGGCCTAGGATGTGATAGTGTTTTGGAGTTGATCCTGGGTAAAAATCAGGTAGTTCCGTGTGGTTCCGTGCCTTGGAACCATATTTTTGCGCCACTGCAGAGCCATGCGCTGACGGACGCCTGATTTCGGGTGTGCAGTCTGTGTGTATGGATGGGGCCTAGGATGTGATAGTGTTTTGGAGTTGATCCTGGGTAAAAATGAGGGTGTTCCGTGAGGTTCCGTGCCTTGGAACCATGTTTTTGCGCCACTGCAGGGCCATGCGCTGACGGATGCCTGATTTCGGGTGTGCAGTCTGTGTGTATGGATGAGGCCTAGGATGTGATAGTGGTTTGGAGTTGATCCCGGGTAAAAATCAGGTAGTTCCGTGTGGTTCCGTGCCTTGGAACCATGTTTTTGCGCCACTGCAGAGCCATGCGCTGACGGACGCCTGATTTCGGGTGTGCAGTCTGTGTGTATGGATGGGGCCTAGGATGTGATAGTGGTTTGGAGTTGATCCCGGGTAAAAATGAGGGAGTTCCTTCAAGTTCCGCCTTTTACCCAGACCCGTTTTTGCGCCACTGCAGAGCCATGCGCTGACGGATCCCTGATTTCGGGTGTGCAGTCTGTGTGTATGGATGGGGCCTAGGATGTGATAGTGTTTTGGAGTTGATCCTGGGTAAAAATCAGGGAGTTCCGTGTGGTTCCGTGCCTTGGAACCATGTTTTTGCGCCACTGCAGGGCCATGCGCTGACGGATGCCTGATTTCGGGTGTGCAGTCTTTGTGTATGGATGGGGCCTAGGATGTGATAGTGGTTTGGAGTTGATCCCGGGTAAAAATCAGGGAGTGCCGTGTGGTTCCGTGCCTTGGAACCATATTTGTGAACCACTGCAGGGCCATGCGCTGACGGATCCCTGATTTCGGGTGTGCAGTCTTTGTGTATGGATGGGGCCTAGGATGTGATAGTGGTTTGGAGTTGATCCTGGGTAAAAATCAGTTAGTTCCGTGTGGTTCTGTGCCTTGGAACCATATTTTTGCGCCACTGCAGAGCCATGCGCTGACAGACGCCTGATTTCGGGTGTGCAGTCTGTGTGTATGGATGGGGCCTAGGATGTGATAGTGTTTTGGAGTTGATCCTGGGTAAAAATCAGGGAGTTCCGTCAAGTTCCGCCTTTTACCCAGACCCGTTTTTGCGCCGCTGTGGAGCCATGCGCCGACAGATCCCTGATTTCAGGTGTGCAGTCTGTGTGTATGGATGGGGCCTAGGATGTGATAGTGTTTTAGAGTTGATTCTGGGTAAAAATGAGGGTGTTCCGTGTGGTTCCGTGCCTTGGAACCATATTTTTGCGTCACTGCAGAGCCATGCGCTGACAGACGCCTGATTTCGGGTGTGCAGTCTGTGTGTATGGATGGGGCCTAGAATGTGATAGTGTTTTGGAGTTGATCCTGGGTAAAAATCAGGTAGTTCCATGTGGTTCCGTGCCTTGGAACCATGTTTTTGCGCCACTGCAGAGCCATGTGCTGATGGACGCCTGATTTCGGATGTGCAGTCTGCGTGTATGGATGTGGCCTAGGATGTGATAGTGTTTTGGAGTTGATCCTGGGTAAAAATCAGGGAGTTCCGTCAAGTTCCGCCTTTTACCCAGACCCGTTTTTGCGCCGCTGTGGAGCCATGCGCCGACGGACCCCTGATTTCGGGTGTGCAGTCTGTGTGTATGGATGGGGCCTAGGATGTGATAGTGTTTTGGAGTTGATCCTGGGTAAAAATCAGGTAGTTCCGTGTGGTTCCGTGCCTTAGAACCATATTTTTGCGCCACTGCAGAGCCATGCGCTAACGGACGCCTGATTTCGGGTGTGCAGTCTGTGTGTATGGATGGGGCCTAGGATGTGATAGTGTTTTGGAGTTGATCCTGGGTAAAAATCAGGTAGTTCCGTGTGGTTCCGTGCCTTGGAACCATGTTTTTGCGCCACTGCGGAGGCATGCGCTGATGGACGCCAGATTTCGGATATGCAGTCTTTGTGTATCGATGGGGCCTAGGACGTGATAGTGTTTTGTAGTTGATCCTGAGTAAAAATCAGGAGGTTCAGTGTGGTTCTGTGCCTTGGAAACATGTTTTTGCGCCACTGTGGAGGCATGCACTGACGGACGCCTGATTTCGGGTATGCAGTCTGTGTGTATGGATGGGGCCTAGGATGTGATAGTGTTTTGGAGTTGATCCTGGGTAAAAACCAGGTAGTTCCGTGTGGTTCCGTGCCTTGGAACCATATTTTTGCGCCACTGCAGAGCCATGCGCTACGGACGCCTGATTTCGGGTGTGCAGTCTGTGTGTATGGATGGGGCCTAGGATGTGATAGTGGTTTGGAGTTGATCCTGGGTAAAAATCACGGAGTTCCGTGTGGTTCCGTGCCTTGGAACCATGTTTTTGCGCCACTGCAGAGCCATGCGCTGACGGACGCCTGATTTCGGATGTGCAGTCTGTGTGTATGGATGGGGCCTAGGATGTGATAGTGGTTTGGAGTTGATCCTGGGTAAAAATCAGGTAGGTCCGTGTGGTTCCGTGCCTTGGAACCATATTTTTGCGCCACTGCAGAGCCATGCGCTGACGGACGCCTGATTTCAGGTGTGCAGTCTGTGTGTATGGATGGGGCCTAGGACGCGATACTGGTTTGGAGTTGATCCTGGGTAAAAATCACGTAGTTCCGTGTGGTTCCGTGCCTTGGAACCCTGTTTTTGCACCACTGTGGCGCCATGCGCTGATGGATGCCTGATTTCGGATGTGCAATCTGTGTGTATGGATGGGGCCTGGGATGCGATACTGGTTTGAAGTTGATCCTGGGTAAAAATCAGGTAGTTCCGTGTGGTTCCTTGCCTTGGAACCATGTTTTCGCGCCACTGTGGAGCCATGCGCTGATGGACACATGATTTTTGTTGTGCTATCTGTGGGCTGAAATGGGCTCTGTATATGATAGTGGATTCATCATGATCCAATGTAAAAATCATATGAAATCAGATGGTTCCGTGCGATGGAACCATGTTTTTGCGCCACTGCCGAGCCATGCGCTGGAGGATACGTGATTATTCTTGTGCAATAGTTGGCCATGAATGGGATTTGTGATTTGATGTGATTTGGGAAAGATCCCATGTAAAAATCATATGAAATCAGGGAGTTCCGTCAAGTTCCGCCTTTTTCTTTCTTCCACGTAGCGAGGGGAAAGTGGAGGAGAAGAATTTCTGCACGAAAAAAAAACCGGCTTTGGATACAACACAACGTTGTCGTGCAAAGTTGCACGGCCAGAACAGCCCCGCGGATGTCCATTCTCCGACGGGAGGGGAACAAGAGAGAAGAGGACGGTGCAAACGAGCGAGAAATCGAGGTCAGACCCCTGAGCAAGCCTCTCACAAGACCCTCGTGGCTGCCGCTGGAAGAAGGGGCCACGGATGTTCCCATGCCCATCATGCCGTTTTGGGGAGACTGTCAACTAAAGGGCACGGGAAGGCGGCAGATGACGACCCCGAAGGGGGTTGCCCATCAGCAACCGGCACTGGACCACAGGCGGGGCACTGCCGGGCGGGACCCGGGCGGGGTCTACCCCCACCCTTCTTCCGACGTGCCGGCGTTTAAACCCAGGTCGCGATTCCGACCCTGGAAGCGGACCTCTTTGGGTCTGTGGGTGGCCCGGGCGCACACGGGTGCGGTGCGCGGCCGCCTCCTCTGCCGTGGCCGCCCGAGCATCCCTGGGGAAGGCGGGGATGGGAATGGACTGAGCCGGGCCATTCGCCTGCCCAGCGGCAAGGGGGTGGCGGCGCCCTTCTCGGGGAGACCAGCCTGGCCTCGGTCCCGGTCCCCCGGTCGGTTCCGATCCCGCTCTCACCTGGAGCAGCGCGGCGAGGAGGACGCAGAGCCAGACTTGGAAGAGCCCCATCTGGCCCACCAGAGGGAACGCCTCCTCCACCTCCATCACGGCGGCGGCGGCGGCGCGGGCCCAAGGAAGCGCATCCCACTCGCCGGGGGGCGGGGAGCCCTCGCCGCGGCCGTGCCGCCGAACGGGCCAGGGGGGGGAAGAGGAGGAGGAGGCAGGCGCCTGGCCAATGGCGGGGGGGGGGACGCCGCTCCTAGGCAGCAGCAAGGGCTGGAACCGGGACTTCCGGGTTACTTTCGACGCCCATTTCTCTCCCCGCCCCGCTTTCCTTGCCCTGCGGAGGAAAAATGCCTCCGCGGAGAAACCCGGGGCTGGAGCGCCAACCGCCGCCCCAAAACGGCCGCCTCTGGGCCTCGACGCCCCCTTTCAGACAGGCGTGTTTTTCTCCGGAGGCGCCTTCCCTGGGCGGGCAGTCAGTCAGTGGAAGGGCTCCTCCGGTTCCACCCGGTCTCCCGGCAGCGCTTCTCTTACTGCCATTCCCTCCGGGGCAACTGAGCCGGTGGCGGGGGTGGGGGGAGGTGGGCGCCCCCCCCGGGACAAGATGGCCGGGATCTCGGGAGAGGAATTGCAAAGAGTGGATGGCAAGATCGCCCGCTTTCTTTCTCTCTCTCTCTCTCACACACACACACGCGCGCGCGCGCGCCTTCCCTTGCCCCTCGGGTTGTATTTCATGTGAAAGGCGCAGGTGATCCGTGTCTGTGTTTAGAAATTTCCTGCAGGCTTGATATGGGACTGCTGGAAGGACCGCACGAATGAAGGAGCACATTATTTTTTTAAAATTCATATCTCGACATCCATCACTCTAGGGAAAATACACTGATGTGAAATGCAATTAGATGGTCACCTTCCTTTAAATGGCATTTTTAAAAGGCTTAAGAGAGAGACAGGGAAGACAGGTAGAGTTCCCTTATTAGTCATTGGAGCAGAAGTGTATCTAGAGGAGCCGACTGGGGCTTTGACCTGAGGTGCTGAAATAAAGATGACAAAATTGCTCCTGGAAGGGGAGGAAAAAAGATCCTGTAACTGGAAGCATGTGAACCTGCTTCCCCCAAGCCTAGTCAGCCTCAACCACTCCTCTCCTTGGGAAGAAAGATACAACAGTAAGGCTCCCAATAGAATCAGCATGGTGATTAAACACAAGTCCATCCTTTCTGAACATACCAGTCTCATAAAACCCAAGCTTAATAAACAAGGCACTGTAGCTCCAGGCACAAAAATTCCCAGTTACTGATCTAACTGGGAGAAAAGGTATTTGGAATACAGTAATAACCTTGCTTCCTTGAATATCAGAATTAATGCTGGCAATTTGTTGGTGGAAAAAAAGGATATAATATGGTGTAACATTATAAGATTTGTGATATTCCTCAGAGTGATCTTCATTCACTGCAGGCGAGCTGAGAATTAACACTAAAATAATTAATATTCCATGTCATTTTAATCTGTTTCACTACAAACTGCAGCTACTTTCATAAACTTTTAGGGAGTGCTGTTTTAAAACTCACCTGCCTGACAAATGTTGAATTCTTCTTAATACATCCTCTGTGTTACTCTCACTGTAAGAACATACCTCACACCTGGAATGCTTAATGTAAAATGGAGTGTTTGTCTTCTTAATTTGCTCGGTGCCCGGACTTGTCTTTAAATGTAGCACGCCTTTTCTGATAAACAACACTGTATATCCCAGCTACTAAATGAGGGCCATCCACTGATTTAATACGGGGCACAGGGCAGCCATCGGTTGAGTTTCATGAGCAAAGTGAACCTGCATGCTTCAATAATATTAACATGCCCCACTCCTGACTCTGTCATAAATTTGCTGTAGGAAATAAAATCAGTGTCTGACATTCTAAAAGGATTTGGCATTTCTAACTGGTTCATTGGGCTTAGCACCTGAGGCTCAGCAAAAGCAGGAGTTTCTGAGAGTGCATCTCCAGTGCCTTTAACGATTGCATTTATTAGACTGAATTGTGTTGATGAAGCAAAAGATGTTTTGGGAGAGTTGAGGGAAGCAGAGGTGTGAAGAGATGCAGCTGAGTTCCCTTGGGCCTGGTAGCAAACACACTCAGCTTGGCCTTTGGGTGAGTGCAGGAGCAAGAAGGCAACCAGACATTCACAGAGTGGCAAAACAGTAACGACGAAAGCTCAGAGGGCATTTCATGGAGAGTGGCAGCACAGTGTGAAGAGAAGGCTCCCCGTGGCTATGACTTTGGTGGGACCATATACTGACCACGGCCTTTCAGAAAGGACAGCTCCCTCTCTGCAACCCCGATAAGTTACTCTGCGAGAGTCAGTTTGTTGTGTTTAGACAGCAGTACAGAGCAGGGCTGCGGCTCCCCCAAGCCACTCAAAGCCTGCCCAGTATGTTGAGGACTACAGTGGTCCAAACGGATCCCAGATCAAGGCACTGGAATTCATTGAGCCTAGAGAGGGCTACAAGGCGAGATGCAGCTGAATGAGCCTCTGGGAGGAGGACCAGGGCTGGCAGTAGTACTGCAGCCATGGCTAATGGTCCATTCCTCAGGGTGCCAGGCTAAAAGAGCATCTCTTCTTAGAAAAGCATCCTACAAGTAGATGGAGGCAAGAAAGCTCCCAATTCAGTTCTGGCTAACTATTGCTCATAGTTAGTGAGCTCGAGCATGGCTTTGTGGCACCTGTTACATCACAAGACTCTTTGGTAATAAATGGTGTCTGTGTGTATCTGAAGCAACAGTGTGAGAAAGAATAGCTCCAGTGATTAAAGGTGGCCCCTTGTTAGAGAAAATACCCGAACTTTCCACTAGTTTTGTGGTAGGGTTCCTTCCTGTTGAAAGAGGAGCTGTGGTTCCAGATGTCCTCACTTATGTTTGTTTGTTTGTTTGTTTGTTTGTTTATACCCCGCCATCTTCCCATAGGAACTCTGGGTGGCTTACAAAAGTTGACATGTCAACTAATAAAATAATACAAGGTATTAATAAAACGGAATAAGACAATAAATAGCAACATTAAAACAACTTGGCGCCCTGGCATCATTTGCGAAACCCAGCAACGAGACTACTCGGTGGGAGGCGAAAATATAGATGGCGGAGGGGAAGGGGAAAAAAACCCTACAAAAACTCGCCAAAGGCCTCGCAAAAAAGCAGAGTTTTTAACGCCTTGTGAAAGGCCAGCAGGGACTCTGCAGAGCGCACTTCGCTTGGAAGGCAGTTCCAAAGAGAGGGGGCTGCCATGGAGAAGGCCTGGTTACGTGTAGACGTTTTCCGGGCCTCTCGAGGGGTGGCAACCCGAAGCGAGTGCGCTCGTGACTGCCGGACTGGACGGGCCGAGGTTGATCGCTGGACGATCCGCTCTGACAGGTAGTCCGGGCCCAAGCCATGGAGGGTTTTATAAACTAAAACCAAGACCTTGAATCTGATCCGGTATGCAACGGGCAACCAATGCAAGCGAGCCAGAACTAGGGAGATGCGGTCGTAGCGACGCGGACCCAACCCCAGCCTGGCCGCTGCAGTTTGCACCCGCTGCAAGCAACGGAGGAGAGTCAAGGGCAACCCCATGTAGAGAGCGTTGCAGTAGTCCAACCTCGAGATCACCAGTGCTTGAACCACAGTTCTCAGAGAGTCGCCATCCAGGTATGGGCGGATCTGGACAATTTAAACAACATGTGGGAGAGAGAGACAAGCCCTGCGGAACCCCACAAGGGAGTATCCACGGGGCCGACAACTCTCCACCATGTTGCGCATACTGGAGACGGCCCTCCAAGAAGGACCGGAGCCAACTGCGAGCAGTGCCTCCGATTCCCACCTCAGAGAGCCAGTCCAGTAAGATACCGTGGTCGACGGTATCAAAGGGCGCTGACAAATCCAGGAGAACCAACAGGGTAGAGCAACCCCTGTCGGCCGCCTCTGCCTTCTTGCTGACCTGGGAGGGCTATCCCAGGAGAGCAGCAGCTCTTTGCAGATAGCACCCAAAGATACTTTGGCCTCCACAGGTCACTTCTGGTAACCAAATGCTTGTGTTAGAAATTGCAGGCATGCCATACAAGAACAGAAGCAGCATTCTGAAATGAAAAGCTCCATCGTCATTCATTTGTTCTGGAGATGAAAATGGAGGAAGAGAAATTATTTGAGGAAGCCAAGGCATAACTGATAGCTGCTGTGAGTTTTTTGGGCGGTTTGGCCATGTTTTGGAAGTGTTTCTTCCTGATGTTTCACCAGCCTCTGTGGCCAGCATCTTCAGAGGGCAATGAGCTCAGGGAACTAGGAGTTCTCTCTGTGCTCTGGGGTCATGACAACTGACTTTAAAGGAGGCAAACTAGGATATTTCTCCTCTGTCTTTTTCCCCTTTTGCTAGTGTTTGGCTAGAATGCCTCTATCCCACTTATAATAATCTGATCAGTAGAATTGCTTGATATAAATATTACTTATGACATAGTTACATTACATTATACATTATTACATTACATTATACATTGAAATACATTTGGTGATGGGATTAGGTTTTTTTAAACTGGTTTAAAGCCAAAAGGTAGTCATGTGGTGGTTTTGGGTTTGGGTTTCTTGGGAAAACTTCAAATTTGTTTTTAAGCTGCTGCATGGGAGTCTTGCCCATTTGTGTGGGTGGGGGCAGTATTTCAACTGAAACTCAGAAGTAAATAGGCATTGAGTTCAGCTGCCTCTGTGCAGTGCTGATGAAACTCTGTGTGCTCTCAATGTGCATACTCCTTACAAGGAACATTGGTGCCCACTCCAGCTATAGAGCCAAGGGCCAAGAGTTCACTCTCCCACCTTGTTTTCCAGGAGAGAGGCCTGCTGATAGACCTGGATAATTTATGTTTGATGAGGTTATATGCTCAGTCATCTTTATGTCCTTGAGGGTGCTACCAGAAGGAAAGATAGGTAAAGAACATGAGTTCTTTATGGATTTTTTAAAAACCCTGAAAAGGTTGACAGAAGTCAGAATGAACTCGAAGGTACTTAATTAATTATAAAGCACTTATAGATATGGGAACAAATACGACACAAGTATGGAAAGCAAAAACAATGGCGATACCCAATGTGTGTTCCAATCCAAAGAGGAAAGGTGTCAAAGACTGCATAAATTTCCTGTGCAAGCAAACTGAAACTCAAAGATGTTACAAAAAAGACTTCTGTATATGGACTGAGAAATTTTAGTACAGTGACCCTCCCGCCCCAACCTGCGATAATTGAAAATTGCGATATGTGGATGCAGGTCAGGTCAGGCCTGGGGGGCCTAGCTGGTGCCCCTTGTACTCACCGCCAGCCTGGCACTGCCCCAAATGGGCCTGCAAGGTCCTTCCCGGGCCTCCCTGACAACCGGAAGTGACTTCTGGATCGCCATAAATCATTTCTGAGGCTTCCAACAGGCCTAGAAAGGTCCTCAGAGGCCTCAGAAATGATTTTCTGTGAACCAGAAGTCACATCTGGTTCACAGGGAAGCCATGTTTGGGCCCCCAGAAGGCCCAGGAAGGCCCCTGCAGGCCATTTTGGGGCAGTGCTAGTCCTGGGGTAAGTATGGGAGGCCTGAAACAGGCCTTACCCCCTTACCCCAAGGGGCCTTTTTCATATCCTGCAGTCCTGCGATATAGTTGGACTGCAGTATATGAACTGCTAATTGGGGGGGGGCACAGTATTGGATTTAGGAAAGGAAGGAGCACTACAGATATTGCAAAACTACATTAGCTACTTAGTTTGTACTCTCTAAATTAGTCAAGCTTTTGCATATGTGCATCATGTAGCTCTCTACAAGAAATTGGTGTGCCACACTGCTTGATTATTCTGATCTGTACTCTGGACAAGTGGCTGCTCTACAGATAGTGTCTGCAGAAACACAATGATTTTTCACCAGGAAGGTGTCAGAAAAGAGTGCATTTTATCTCCCTACCTTTTAAAATAGATGTATACAAAAAGCTGGGTTGAGATAAAGGAGGGGTGGGAATTGGTGGAACAAGCATCATGCAGGTAACATATTAATTGGCAGAGAATGGGAATGATTTGAACAGACTACCATGAAGATGAAAAGAATAAAATGGGAAAAAACAGGGTCACAATTGATTCAGAAGATAAAAAAAATACTACAGGAGAATTATGTAGTTTTAATGTTGACACTTAAGAAATCAAATTAGGAAAATAGTTTCTATACTGTGGTACAGTTATTAATTCAAATGGACATTGCTGCCAAGAAGTAAGAAGACGACTGAGGCTTGGTGGTAATTTGTCTGCCTTTTTCAATAGTGCTGCCAACGCCCCCACACCTCGCATGCAAAGGGGTAGGCCTTGTTCTGTTGGCTAAAGTTTTTCTGACAGATAGGTTACCGGTTGTTGCCAACTGCCTAGTTTTTGACATAAAACACCTTTTGCAATACCTTCTTCTTCATCCACATACAGATAAAAAGGCTTGTCTGGGTTAGGTAGACCTAAGGCTGGTGCCTTTATGAGTGCTGTTTTAATGTCCATGAAACTCTGTTGTTGTTCAGGACCCCAAAGGAAAGGGTCGTTGTCTGAGCCTCGGGTGGCTGAATGGAGAGGTTTAGCTAAAAGGCTGAAATTGGGAATCCATATTCTACAAAAACCTGCAGCTCCCAAGAAGCCCCTTAACTCCCTTCTGTTTTTGGGAATGGGAATTTGAAGAATGGCTTCCTTCCTTTCATCACGGAGCTGGCGTCTCTGTTGAGAGATGTCAAACCCCAGATATTTTACAGTCTCTTGGCAAATTTGGGCCTTCTTTCGGGAAACTCGGTATCCTGCTGCCCCCAAGTGGTTGAGAAGAGCTATTGTGAGCTCCTCACAATCCTGATGAGTTGCTGCTCCAGCCAAAATGTCATCTACGTACTGCAGGACTATTTGATCTGACTTCCGGGGGAAATTGGCAAGGTCTGAGGCTAGGGCGACCCCAAATCTATATCTCCTTTTCTACGTCTGCAGAGGAGGTGGTTCGCTCCCTCGATCTGTGCCTGGAGGCCGTACTGGAATGGACCAGAGATAACCGGCTCAAGCTTAATCCGGAGAAAACGGAGGTTCTGTTCTTCGGGGCGCCTTCGTCTCGGTACAATGGCCCCCTCCCTAGACTGGGGGATACTTCCCTCCAGCCTACAGACAGGGCCAGGAATCTGGGCGTGGTCCTGGATTCGGCCCTCTCCCTGGAAGCCCAGGTGATGGCCGTCTCCAGGGCCGCTTTTTTCCATCTCCGCAGGATCGCCCAGATCCGTCAGTACC
This sequence comes from Phrynocephalus forsythii, assembly GCA_029282475.1. NCBI lineage: Eukaryota > Metazoa > Chordata > Lepidosauria > Squamata > Agamidae > Phrynocephalus > Phrynocephalus forsythii. The sequence continues at coordinate 6,584,243 of JAPFRF010000011.1, forward strand.
TTGACGAGTCCTCCCTGAGGACAGTCGTGCAGGCCCTGGTGATCTCGAGGATCGACTATTGCAATGCCCTCTACGTGGGGTTGCCCTTGACCCTGGTCCGGAGCTTACAGCGGGTGCAAAATGCGGCGGCCAGGCTGGTGGTGGGTGCTCGTAGATTCGAGCACATCACCCCAGTCCTGGTCCGCCTGCATTGGCTCCCCGTTGTCTTCCGGATCAGGTTCAAGGTTCTGGTCTTGGTTTTCAAGGCCCTCCACGGCTTGGGACCAGGATACCTGGCGGAGCGCATCTCCCTGAGGGCATCCGGATCCAGACCCACGAGATCGTCGCAGGCGCGCTCCTTGAGAGTGGCCACACCCAGAGAGGCGCGGAAAACGCGTACGCGGGACCGCGCCTTCTCTGTGGTGGGGCCCTCGCTCTGGAACCATCTCCCTCCTGAGCTGCGCCTGCTGGAGTCCCTGCCCGCCTTTAAGAGGGCTTTGAAGACCTTCCTCTTCAAAGAAGCATTTGGTGTCCTCATTAGTTAGTTTCTCTTTCTTTTCTTTGCTCTTACCGTCTGCCGCCATCTTGCCTTCCGCTGCCCTTGCTTGGTGGCCTTGTTATTTTTAGCTTTTTAGCCTTTTTAGCTTTTTAGCTTCTTGCGCTGTTAGCCGCCCAGAGTTCCCGTTGGGAAGATGGAGCGGGATATAAGTATTTAAATAAATAAAATAAATAAATAAACAACGTGGCCGAGTTCCGGAAACCTTGAGGCAATCTAGACCACATCATTTGTTGTTTACTTCCTGTGTGAGGGTCTTCCCATTGGAATGCAAAAATGGGTTGGCTCTGTGGAGCCAAGCGACAGCAAAAATATGCATCTTTGAGGTCTAAAACGGTGAAATACTTGGCTGTTGGGGGTATTAAGCTCAAAATCGTGTATGGGTTCGGCACATTGGGGCAAAGGGGTTCTACGACATCATTGACCTGGCGCAGATCCTGAACTGGCCTATAACTCCCGTCAGGCTTGCGTACCGGAAGTAGGGGTGTGTTCCACTGTGATTGACAGGGGAGGAGAATGCCATGCTTTATGAGCCTTTCTATATGAACCCATATGCCTTCTGCTGCTGCTCTCCCAATAGCATATTGGGGAACATAAACTGGGCCTGCAAAAGGTTTCAGTTGGACTACAATTGGTGGAATGTTTTTCGCCATTCCGGGTGGGTTCCCTTCTGCCCATATGCTGGGGTCGACTTTAGCTAGAAATTCCAGGGATAATTGAGTTGGTTCTTCTTTAAGAACCATCAAGCGCCACTGCTCTTTGAGTGGATATTCAAGGCAAATTTCTCCGGTGGGCTCTTGCTGATTTGTAGACAGGAAAACTTCACCTTTTGGGGTAAAGGTAATTTGGGCTTCCATTTTAAATAGTAAGTCTCTGCCTAGAAGTGGAATAGGACATTCTGGCATGTAAAGGAATTTGTGTTGGACTATCTGTCCTCCCAACTTGCAAGTTACTGGATGCATGAAGAAAACTCTCTGGGCTTGTCCTGTTGCCCCCAGCACGTTAACTGAATTGGATTTTTCTAGGGGTTTCATGAGTTTTGGAATGACAGAGTGGCTTGCTCCAGTGTCAACTAAGAAATTTAAAGCATGTTGTCCTGCTTGAAGAGTGATCATGGGTTCTGTGGCTTTAGTATTCTGAACTAGTCAATAGGGCTCTTCCTCTTCTGATAAGGCCATTACATTCTGATAAGGGGGATCCCATTCTCCTAATTGCTGTGGTGCCTGTGTATTCCGTGACATCTGGGGTCTTTGTGGACGCTGGGGAGGACCTGAGGTCATCTGGACTGACCCTCGGAAGGGGTTATTATTGGACTGCTGATACTGTAGAGGCTGCCTATATGGAGGAGCCTGAAATTGCTGTGGTGGGCCCTGAAAGTTCCTAGGCTGGAAATTACCCTGTCGTCCTGGATTTGGGCTGTAGGAACCTGGAAAATTCTGACATGCCAATGGGTCTTGCCAGGAACGACGCTGTCATGATGCTGTGTTATGCCAATTTTGCTGATGTAAATAAGAACAATCCCTGGCCCAATGTCCTGGCTCTTTGCAATACCTACAGGTATCTCTGTCTACCTGTTGGGGGAATTGTCGTGGAGCTTGCCTTTGTGGAAGCTGCCCTTGGGGCATCGGAAGGCGTTGAAGGGCCATTAGTTTCTTGGGCTGAGCTGGAGGTTTAGATTTCTGGGAAGTTTGCTCATCCTCCCTATTTGTGAAGGTGGTATGTGCTAACTGAACCATCCACTCAAGATTTTGACCCATGAAATTCTCCTGCTTCTGGATTTTTCTCCTGATGTCTGGGGCCGCCTGGGAAATGAAGGCATTTTTAATGATGGATTCCATGGCTGGATCCTCTGGGTCTATGGGTGAATATTGTCTGTAGGCCTGGCATAAGTGCTCTAGAAAAGCTCCCGGGGATTCATCTGGTTTCTGGATGACGTCTAAAATTTTGGCCATGTTGACCTTCTTGTGCCCTGCAGCTTTCACACCCTGGAGGATAGCTGTGTGGTAGATACGAAGGGCATTTCGACCGGGATCTACATTGTAGTCCCAATTGGGCTGGGTAGTGGTAGGCACGGCCGCTTCTGCCGCTGCCTGGGTATCTCCTAAGGCAACACGGGATTTTCTGGCTTCCTCAAAAATCCTCCTAGTTTCTTCGGAAGAGAACAGTCCTTTAATTAAGTGCTGGACATCCTCAAAACTTGGCAAATAAACGCTGAATATACTTTCCAGAGTACTGTATACTCTGTCTGGATCTTCACTAAGGCTAGGCATATTATTTTTTCAGTTTATCAAGTCGCTGCTTGTGAACGGCACGTGTTGCATTGTGAAAGGTCTGGGACCTACATGAAATGGTGTTACTGCATCATAAACTTTCCGGAGCGGAAATAAGCTGGCCTCCGTGCCCGCTATTGACTGCTCTGGGGTTGATACTTTTTCTATAGGTGCAGCCTCTTCTGCTTTCTGCCTTTCTAAGAATGCTGCCATATGTTTGGCTATTGCCTCCTCTTCGACTGCCAAGCGCTCTAAGTGAGCTCCTTGAGCAGTTTCTTCTGCCTTTTGCCTGTCTAGGATTGCTGCCCTATGTTTGGCAGCCGCTTCCTCTTCGGCTTTTATTCGCTCTAAGTGAGCCTCTGTCTCCTTGGCTGCGATTTCTGCTTTGGCTATCTGCCACTCAAGGAAAGCAGCTCTGGCCACAGTTGCATCGTATGCCTTTAAAAGGTAACGTTGCTTTTTGCGGAAATTCCTGGCTTCTGCTGCTTTTAAGACATAGTCATTAAGTTCCTGTAGTGATCCGTGGGTGTGGATCATTTTCATGACTCTGCTAGTCACTTTCTTAGTCCATTCTTTGCTTTCTGACAAGGCTTGTCTGAATTCTTTCTCATCTAACTCATCCTCACTATCCTCCTCTTCTATCCCATCATTTCCACTGGTTTTCTCATCAACCATTTTGAGTTTTTCTGGAGCACGTGGCTCCACTGCTGAATCCTCTGCTGCCCGTGGGAGCGGGGGTTCAGACTTTTGGGGCTCATCCTTTAACCCTTTAGCTGAGACATCTAAAAATGGCCTGACAGCGCTTCTGGACTGGGGTGTGCTTTCCATAAGTGGTGTGTCTTGCTGAGATGGATGATGGTCAGGCGGATTGTGCTGACCAGACAATGAGTCCCTGCTGGACAGTCTTGAACTAAACGGATTATTCTGACTGAGAGACATTGGTGATTGTACATCTGGATTATATGGGGGCGGCGGTGCAATTGGAAGGTAGTTATCTGGATTGCTTTCCAAGACCGCTCGCTTAGCCTTTGTCTGTAGAGCATAGAGTTGTACTTTGAGTGGCAATGCTCTGCATGCTCTGAGCCAAGGTGGATTTTTCTCTACACTGTGACGCCAGAACTCTATGTATGGTAATTGTTCAGGATGATGTCTGCAGATTTTGTGCCATAACTGTGCAATGATGGACTCATCAAAGGTGCCCTCTGCTGGCCAATCTAACTGAATTACTGTCCAATTATTGCGGCACAAGGTTTTTAACTGCCTTTTCTGTAGTTTATATGTCGATTCAAAGTTTCCGATGGCAGTGTCCCAGTTTGAAGTGAAACACCCTAACGGGGTGGGTGCTTTACTGAAGCTAGCCCCCATAGTGTCTCTGAATTCGCACCTGCTTCTAGAACAATATGCTCACACACACACCACACGATACTAGCTGCGGCCTGAAATCGCAGTCTCCTGGCCAGGAAACGCGCAGCTCAGACTCACGCGACCATGGGAAAACTAACTCCCGGCCTTTCACTCATGCAATCCATTCGTTGAATTCAGAGACCGCTCAAATTCCCAACATTTCATATTCCCACCTCCCAACTTAGTATTTGCCCCTGCCTGAGGGGGATTCTAAGCCCTAAAGCTATCCCAAATGTGTGTACGTGTATGCTTGAGACTTCAATATCAATGCAATTCAAATTCAATGCAAATTCTATTTCAAATTCAAAACCCAAATATTGAATGAGGAAGGTCTCAGAGTTATCTTGGTTCTTCACATCTCCGTGGAGATGGTCTCAGAGCCTCAAACCCTTCACTCCCTTTTACATAGAGAAGATCTCGGAGTTGTCTTGACTTAGGCAGTCTCAAACCCCTCACTTCTTTAGGTGTGGGAAAGGTCTTGGTGTTATCTTGATTCCAGTGACAGAATCTCAAACCCTCACTTTCCCAAATGGGGGTGCGACCCCCTGAACTTATCGTGAACTTATCAAAAGGAGCCCTACTCCTGTGTGTGTGTGTGTGTGTGTGTGTCCCCAGTGCACTCACCAAATGCTCTGCAGAGACTTGTCCCTCGAAGCCGGCCCGTCTTTCTCTCCAAGCGAGGACGCCAAGGCTGTTCTGCAGAATGAATTAGGTCCCTCAGCAAGTGGTGAGGTGTGCACAAGACCCGGTCAGCCCACGGCAAGTCGCACGGCCTCGCCTGGTCTGGACCCTGCTCACCACCAGAGGGCGCAGATTTCCCGGCCAATGCACCAGGAGAAATGTAGCCTTTTTTTTACTGGGCTCACATTCCTAAGATATCTCCGGGTTCTTTGCCGCTTGGGGTGAGACAGGGATTCAAATGAAACCAGAATTTTGATGAAATAGAGAAAGATTTTATTTACTAAGTAGCAATGCCACAGGCATTCAGCGGAATATTTTCACAAAGGCTGAAGCAAGAATACATTGAAATCATACATGTTAAGTAGCATTGGTAACTCCACCCTCATCACATCACATTGATCACAAGTCTAAGCCTTAGCCACTCAGGAGTGGGGACTGACGTGCGCAGAAGCTGTTCTCTAGCATAGGCCTCTATTGTGTTGTTATCTTAACATGATTTGCAACATGGTCTAGCAAGTAAGACAAAGGCAGTCTATACTGACTCGCTGGGAAACAGAATTGAAACAGTTCTGCAGAAACAGTGTGGGACACAAAGTCTATCTAGGTCACATTCCACTATGGGAGCTAACTTGCTTAGGCTGCAGTTTGAATTCTACTGACACAGACATTTTATAAAAGCATTCTAGGTTAGCATAACAGACGCCATTTTAATACCCTTCTCTACAGTACAGCAATGAAGGGAGCAGAAGAGATTCTTAAGAATAAGGATGTTTTGTTGGAATCTAAAACCAAGATATTCCTTTTTACAGTACTATGTATGGGTGTGAAAGATACATTTAAAGAAAGCTGGGGAGAAAGGCAGCATAAAAATAAAATTATTTATTATTATTATTATTATTATTATTATTATTATTATTATTATTATTATTATTATTATTATTATTATTATTATTATTATTATTATTATTATTAAAAACCAATTAATTCAAAATGTGTTACTGCAAGAGAGCTTTATGGGTACTATGCACCACCAGAAAGAAAAATAATAATGAATTAATTAATCAAATCAATCTTAAACTCCCAGTTGAAGCTAATTTGATTAAATTGAGGCTATCATACTTTTGGATACCCAGTCTGGTGTAGTGGATCGAGTGATGCACTCAGACTCAGGAAGCTTGAGGTTAAATCTCCACTCAGCCAGGGAAGCTCATTGAGGGAGTGGAACTGGTAAAACCACTCTTTAAACATTTTGCTCACCTTGAAAGCCCTTACTACCAGTAAATTTGCTATAAATCACTTATGAATTTATGGTACATAATAAAAAAAACCATACACGAGAAGAAGAATCAAGGGGCATGCTATTTGTTTGGACTCCAGTTCCCAGAATTCTCCAAGAATGTCCCAGCCAGAATTATGGTAGTTATGTTCCACCAATTCACACCTGCAGACACCCACTTTTCACTCACCTAGATCAAGACCTACAAAGGCTGGATCAAGGCTACAAAGCTGTCATAAACCTGTACATCTTGTTAATGTAAAAACGCACACACAAAGTACAAGCCTCAGGCTGCTGCTACAAGGAGTTATAGTCTTGCGGCCCTTTAGGTTACATGGAGGGTCCCTCAAGATCAAGTATGATTCATGTAGCCTCTGAGATAGCCCCTGGTCCATTAGATGAAGACTTGACAGTTAAAAATGCTATGACATTGGTATAACAATCTGGTACTGTACCTTAAATTATTTATAAAGGAAGGAAGCTGCTAGCATCGTGATGCTGACAGCACCTTTTCCCCAGTCCCAGGTAGCAGAGGGTCGGCCACATAAACAGAATCAAGACTGATATAAGCTACCTCACAGCAGGCTATACCCTCTTACTTTCCCTGAACAAGAGTTCAGACCCCCTTGTTTTATTTGCAAACTTAATACAGTATTTAGTTTCATTGGGTCAAAATAAAAATAACTACCAATATTGGAAAGGACATTGGAGTTTTGATGGTTTGATCCTGCTTTCAGCAAGGGGAAAAGTCAGTCAGTCCTTGCCTGCTTCCTGCCTGTAGAGTGAAAAGCCAAGGACTTAGGCTGCCAACTAATCATTACAGCTCCAAGGCTGAAACATAGACAATCCCAGTACATCGGTTGCCAAACTAGGTCTAATCCTGGAATCCCAAGACACTTTGTTCCAATTCTGGAGTCCCCACCAATAAGAGAATGTGTGCAAAATCATAAGCTATGTTTTTGTGGAGAAAGTAACCTACTTTGTACCACCAGGGGTGTTCCTGGATCCTGTGTAAAACATTTCATTATAAACCAGTTCCTCTTTTCAAAACATTAACAAGCTGGCATGGTACGGTGAAGACACAGATGCATGGGGCTGTGAAAAGAGGAACTAAATCCCAAATACACAGGACAATATGTGACCTGGGATTTTGGACATCTAAAAGCAGGACAGATGGAAAGTTAACAGAGAAAGGTTCGTCCAGAGGTATAGCAGCTATCTAATTATGTGGAGTGAGTGCAAAGATGCTGCTGGCCTTCTAAGTAAGGCCTGGGCCAACTGGTGGGCTAAGTGAAGGACAGCACTCTGTGCCAAGCAGGTGTTAGTTATGGAGATTGGCAGTGTGTTACTGCTGGAGCCCAGAACCACCTGAGCCCTTAACAAGAAGCCCGGCCAGAAGAAATGGCTGCAAAAGCAAAATCAGAAATAAAGGTAGGGTGTTCGTGTGAGCTAAATGGATCTTTGCCGTGGGTGGGTGGGGGAACAGGGCAAATGAGCAGTAGGAAACTTTCTATGGTGCCTGTGGCCTGAAGAGATCCTTGAATAAAGAAATCTCACATGCTAGGTAGATTGCATTCTAAACCTGACCTTAGGCTGTCAATTGTGACAGGGCACAAACAACCAAGGGAAATTCTGTAGACTAGATAACAAGATGAGCACCTGGCTTGGCCAAACCAGTGTTGCACTTGAGCTTGAAAACAAGTCTAACTGCCTGTTTAGAGACAGTTAAAGAGAATGTCGAGATGTGAATGGGTGACAGAGCCAGGTACTCTGGGCTGTACACTTTCAGATTTCAGACGGAGGGTATTTTAATATTCATCACATACCACCGTCCCACTGTCCCCCGTAGAAAACTAGCAAAGAGTAGAATTCTGTCTTAAGCTTTGCTCAGGCATGCTTGCTCTTTGTGTGCAAAGGAGTCATTTGTGTTCAGTCATACCAACTTTCAACCTATAGTCCAAAATTATTCAGAAATAGATAATGAGAATTAAATCAATATTAATTTACTGATTTGTTGAATGAAAAAAAAACATCAGTCCTGAAGAGAAATACTGTACTTGCTTAAATAAACTGACTGAAACATTGATTTAAATGAAAGCATTATGTCTTTCATGTGTCAGGTCAGACAAACAAATACAAAAGATCTAAGCTTTAGTGGTAGCACTGTGATTGTGGAAGTCTTTTGTTTTAACATTTCTCTCATTCTCTCTTTTGTTTTAGACATTTCTCTCTTATTTAGGAGAGAAGAACCTCAGGCAATTTATCCACAAGAATATCATCCATGCCTCGGAGCCATTTGGGGACGAAATGGCTCACTCTCTGTATGTGCTGCAGTCTCTCACATTAAACTTATTGGAACGCAGGATGAGGACTCTGATGGACCCCTATTCACAAGTTTGTTTTTCCTTTCCTCACTGAGTCTTGAATATTCTCATCTTTCCTGCTCCCTTCTTGGGAGGGGAGGCAGAAACTAACTGAATATATATTTATATGCCACTTTTCTATGGGGGAGGAAAAGGAGCTTGTAACACAATGTGGCAATGCTTCTGTTTTTTAAAAGCAGTATATGAGGTTGTTTTATTTCTGTCCTGCCTTATATGTCAAGCTGAGAGAGACTGAATGTTTCTATTTTTATTTTAGTTTATAGCTGTTGATTTATTTGGCTATAATTGGTTTCATTATGTTGTTTGTATTTTTGTTATTTAACTCTGTTGTTACTGTTACTTTGAGATTTTATATTATAAACCACCCAGAGTAGCCCTTAGGCTAGATGGGCGGTATAAAAGTCCAAATAAATAAAAATAAAAATAAAATTCTCTCATTTCAAAACTGTTGCTGAATAATATAGGCCCTCCCCAACACCCAGTGTAACTTTTAAGGCATAATCCATTGTTCTATCGGATCTATCCTGTTTATGCTTAAATTTTTAGTTCTATTGAATTCTATTGACCAAAATTCGGTTGTGTAGCTACACTGGCACAGCAGGAAATGACATCATTGACAACAGCAGATGGACACTTTAAAAAGAGTCCCTGCTTCATTTGTTTTGTGTGATTTAAACTGGCTATTGTTTTGTGTAATTTAAAACTTCATTATATTGCTTTTATATATGTATACTCGTATACAGTAACTAGTTTAAAAACTATATAAAATAACTAGTTAAACAAGTACATTAATGGGCCAGTTAACCGCTTGCTAAGTACATTACAAAAACAGGGATGCATTCATCTGAATGTTTTTTCATAAGACTGCTTTTGTTTTTTGTTCAGTCTATGCTTTTATTTTCCTATTTCCAGAGGGTAACCATGTTAAGCCTCTGCATGTGCTAGTTGCAATTTCTGATTTGCCTTTTCCAAGCAAAGTATGTTTCAGTCAACAAGACAGTATAACATATTACTTCTCTTTAAACAGTAATAATCCAGGATTTTATTTATTTATGAGTAACCTTTTGGCACTAAGGCACATTACAATTTTAAAACTTGAGTTTGAAAGCTTTACAACAATATTGTAGCTGATTAAGAAAAACAAAACCCAGCTTTTTAAAAAAAGTCATGATCAAATCATGCCAATGTCTCTCCTGTGACCACCCAGATGGTATTCACAGTGCCAAAATCATTTGCTAATTTTGCAGTGGAGAATCAGGCCAAACATGGAGCACAGGACTGATTGGGCATGATGGATGAACATCAGGGCACAGGCTATTGGAATCAACCCAGTGCAGACAGGGACTTGCAGCTTGACTCTGATTCTCCTGCTTCTAACATCTGATGTTCTCCTCCATGTAAATTTCTTAGTAACACGTGCTCTGATCTAGGCAGTGCTTTTCCATTATAAGATCCTATACCAGTGGTGATGAACCTTTGGCACTCCAGATGTTTTAAACCACAACTCCCAAAATTCCAAGCCTGTATTGCCAGTGGCAAAGGACTGTGGGAGCTGTGGTCCAAAACATCTGGAGGATTCCAAGGCCATATTGCCAATGGCAAAGGACTGTGGGATTTGCGGTCCAAAACATCTGGAGTGCCAAATGTTCACCACCACTGTCCTATACATTCAGATACAAAGGCAAGTGTCTTTCCTTCAGGCGGCTAGAGATGATTCCTCTAACTGACAATTTATGCGATTACATTGCTGCCTATTGAGCATGTAATGCAGTGTTAATGTAGAATAATTGTTTGAATGTTAGACTGAGACCTAGGTGTGGATGAGGGTGCTTCCCAATGAATACTGGGGGGGGGGGGTGAGCAGGGAGCAGGGGAGAGAGTTGTCCCAGATCCAAACCTCCACTTGGCAATGGAAGTCGGTCACACGTTCAGAACCTGAGCTCCACCTACCAGCCCACTTGCCTGTCTCCTAATAATGTGAGCATTCCATGACAACTGAGCAGTCCTTACTGAGCTGAGATTCCTACTATAGGTAAATGTCTGTGGACTTTTTGCATTTCGACTCCTTTAGCTTTGAAATCACTTCACATGTAAAAATCTTCTTTTTAAATATTTTTCAGCCCGAACTTTCTGCCCTGCCCTCTGTCATGGAGACCAAAGGAAGCTTGGCCATTCTGAGATCTAGGCACCTATCCCACAGCAAGAAGAAATGGCTTAAAATAAAAGGTCATGTGGTAATTAAAGGCGGTTTCTGCGTCCTCATGAACACTGTTTTCTTAACTGACTTTGATATGTCCCCACGACCAGAAACTGCATCAAAGTGGCTTGGAAGGGGTGTGGGAAGAGGGGAGGGGGACAGAGAAAAGAACCAGGTCCTTTTCTCTCTCTTTCTCAGGTTTTGTTTGCCAATGCTGGTTATATTGAACAATGAGCTAATTCTGATGGTAGCTGGAGGGGTGTCATGCACACACACATAGACACAGACACACAAACAGACACACAGACACACACACACACACACACACAGAGAGAGACTCCTTGTTCCTTTGCTGCTGCTGCTGCTGCTGCTGCTGCTGCAGAGCCAGACTACTCAAAGCATAAGCGGATTTTAGAGTCCCCACTGACATTTGCTTCGGCTAAAAAGCCACATCCAAACTGAGGCAAATTATTCCCACCTCCAGGGCTGGTAGTTGGAAAACTTGCTAAAAGGGGTGTCATTGCATGTTGTTTTTTTAAAGCCAGCTGCTCGTGTGGGCACAATTTTTAGAGGTGGTTTATCTTGCAGTAAGAAGTGGATTTTAGCGGTTGTGGGATAGAGGTCCTAGTGTCCTAGTGCTGATCTAACACTGTCATAATCAGGCATGATACGTAGGTCCACACAGATTACAGTGGTACCTTGTATAAAGGAATTAATTTGTTCCAAATGAAATTCTGTTAAGCAAATTTTCCTTTGTACAAATTTCTCATAGGAATGCATTGAAAACGGATTAATCCTTAATCGTGACTGTTTTTCTGTTGTACAGATTCGCCCCATAGGCAATTCTGTTAAGTGATTTCCCCCTATCTCCGGAATTTTTTTCCTTTAAGTGGATTTTCTGTTAAACAAACTGCTTGTTATATGAGGGTCCACTGTACTTGAAAAGTAAAGGGATACCTCTGGAAAGCTAAGGAATATATCTTTGCTAACAGTGGGTTTCAGTCTTATTTCAATTTGGGGAAATGGAGCTGTGAGTCTTATTACAAAGGAACAACAATTTCTACTAGCTTGTCCTATTTAGCCTTAGAATAAGCAGACTTACGACTTTTCAGGAATCCAAAAAGTGATTTTGGTCTTTTGATGAACCTTCATATGAACCAGTTACTTACCTGTAAAGGTGGTTCTTCGAGTGGACCTTTGGCAGATGGGTTTCCCAGGTGCCCCTGCGCCAGAGGTCGGAACTTCCCTAGCAATAGGAAAGTTCGTTAGTCTCCGCCCCCGCAGCCTGCACATGTGCGTGGGTGTTCCCACCTAAACGCCGCAGTTCCTCTTGACTGCCAGGATGACAGGTAATGGATGTACCAGTCAGGGCGTGATGGTCCGAGGGGAGGCAGGCGGGTGCTGTGTGGCTTCACGAAGGTCCATTCGAAGAACCACCTTTACAGGTAAGTAACTGGTTCTTCTCCATCGTGGCCTTCGTGAAGCCACACAGATGGGTGATTGAAAGCAGTACTCACTGGCAGGAGGGTAGTCATGCCGTCCCAAAGGAAAGCACTGCCCTCCCGAAGGAAGTGGCTGACCTCATGCGGGCATCCACCCTGTAGTGGGTCACGAAGGTTTCTGGTGTTGACCAAGTAGCCACCTGGCAGATGTTGTCCAGGGGTACACCCTTCAGGAATGCCACAGAGGAGGCCAAGGCTCTTGTGGAATGCGCCCTGATACCCAAAGGTAAGGGTATCTTAGCCAGTTCATCAGAGAGCTTAATAGTCTGAACCACCCAGCAGGCAAAATGTTGAGAAGAAACAGGACAACCCAGCATGGCAGGGTCATGGCACACAAACAGTTTGTTTGACTTCCTGATAGGTTTGGTCCTAGAAACATAGAAAGCTAGGGCCCGTCTAACATCAAGGGCATGCATGTCCCGTTCAATCCTGGTTGTCGGATTGGAAAAGAAGGCTGGCAATACAATTGGCTGTGACACATGAAAGGAGGATATACTTTTGGAAGGAAAGTGATATCTGGGTACGCCACCACTCTTAGGATCACACCTAAGAGCGCAAAGCTCGCTCGATCTTCTAGCGGAAGTAATGGCCGCCAAAAAAGCAGTTTTTAGGGTGAGCAGTCTGAGGTCCGTAGATGCCATTGGTTCAAGGGGAGGGTGTTGCAAGGCCCGAAGGACCAATGACAGGGACCACTGAGGTAGAATCAGTTTCCTGTCAGGAAAAGTGTTCTTGAGGCCCTTGAGAAACCGCTTCATTCTAGGGTGTCTAAAGAAGGCAGCTGCTTCCGAAAACTGCGGTTGGTGAGCCACAATTGCTGACAGGTGGACCCGAAGAGAAGGAGAGGTAAGTCCTGAACGCTTCAAGTGAAGGAGGTATTGCAAGACTGTCACAGAGTGGTTGTTTATTAGCGGAAGACTGTGAGAACTGTGTAAAAGAGTGTGGGCTTTAACAAGCCTGATAGCAGTGCTAAAAATAAAGACGCAAACACAGCTGGTGATTACCGTCACCGAATAAACTGTATTTACAAAATATACAAGTTCAGCACAAAAACAAAATTGGCAGGCATATAACTCATAGACAGTCCTGTAGTCCAAACTCGCGGGATCCAAACCGACAAAGTAACGTGCTGCTCCTTCCAACCTCATACCACACAATACAGGACAAACTCTCTCACTTTTATACATGTGGCTGATGCAACCATTGCTCAGCAATTTGATAACTGAGCATGTCCAAACTGCTCTGTCTTGCATCATCCCTTGCAATATGACAATTCTAAATCCATTTTGTATAAACCTTGACAAAGACCCAGGTAAGAGTGGGATTAACCGGGTCAAACCCTTTATCTGCAGCAAACAGTGAAAATCTCCTCCACTTATAGGAATACAGTTTGTCAGTGGAGGGCTTGTGGCAAGAAGCAATAATGGAATCGATCAAAATAGAATCCTCCATGCTGTGAGTTGGAGGCGATCGGGATCTGGGTGGAGAACTTGGCCCTTGTCCAGTGAGAGAAGTTCCAGAAATGGGGCAAGACGCAGGTACTCTGAGGACATTTGTAGGAGAGATGCAAACCAGGGCTGTCAAGGCCACCATGGTGATATCAGTATGATGTTTGCCTCCTCCTGAAATATCTTTTTGACCACCTTGTGTATCAGAGGAACAGGAGGAAAGGCAAAAAGGAGGTCGTTCGACCACGGGAGGAGAAGTGCATCCCCTAAGGAGTGACGTCCCTTCCCCACCCTGGAGCAATAAGCTTGGCATTTGGCGCTGGAGTGGGAGGCGAAAAGGTCCACACGAGGAAAGCCCCATTTGTTGCAAAGGAGGCTGAAAGTCTTGGGATGTAGTTCCCACTCGTGGGTCGCCTGAAGACATTGGCTGAGATCATCGGCGTCAGAATTCTCGTGTCCAGTTAAGTGCATTGCAATCGGGTGGATGTTGTTGGAGATGCACCAATCCCAGAAGCGGACCGTGAGCTGCAGAAGACGCTGCGAGTGGGTTCCGCCCTCTTTGTTGATGTGGTACATGGCGGTTGTGTTGTCGGTCACCACCAGTACTACATTGCTGGAGAGGTGTCGGATAAACGCCTGGAACGCTTTGAAGATCGCCAGCAGCTCCAGCTCGTTGATATGGAGCTGTTGCTCCTGCGGAGTCCAGGTATCGTGGATCGAGTGAGAGAGGTAAACAGCACCCCAACCCATGTTGCTGGCATCTGTAGTTACTTGTATGGTGGGAAATGGATTCCTGAAGGGATGGCTGGAGAGGATGTTGGGATGGCAGGACCACCAGCGAAGTTGATGAGGTAAGTCCGGAGGAATCGTGAGGAGTTTGGTGGGAGGGTCTCGAAGTGGATCAAAATGACTGAGAAACCAGGCCTGGAGAGGTCTGAGTCGAAGCCTGGCATGAACCAACACGGAGATCATGGAAGCCATGAAACCTAACAGTCTTTGCACTTGGACGGCTTGGACGACTTGGTGCGGACAGAACTGTTGCAATAGTAGAAGTGTTTCCGCTATTCTGTCTCGTGATGGAAAAGCCATAGCACGGGTGGAGTCCAGAATTGCCCCGATAAAGTTCACTACTGGGGAGGGATCGAGATGTGACTTCTTGAAGTTGATTTGTAACCCTAATGCTTCTAGCATGTCCAGGATGGTGGCGATGTCCTGGCGTGCCTTGTCCTCCGAGTCTGCGACGACTAGCCAGTCGTCAAGGTAGGGGAAGACCACTATTCCTAGGGTGCGGAGATAAGCCGCCACTGGAGCCATGCATTTGGTGAAGACTCTTGGTGCTGTTGCTAAACCAAATGGCAGGGCAGAATATTGAAAGATGTCTTCCCCTACGGCGAATCGAAGTAGGTGACGGTGAGCCGGGTGAATCGAGATGTGGAAGTACGCATCTCGTAGATCCACAACCCCAAACCAGTCTCCCCAGCGAAGGAGGGGGATTTTTTTTTCTAAAGTTACCATCCGAAACTTTTTGTAAACCAAAAATTTGTTTAGAAACCGTAGGTCCAGAATTGGTTGTAATCCGCCATCTTTCTTTGGAACAGTGAAATAACAGGAATAAAGACCCTGATGGGCGAGGGCCCTTGGAACTCTTTGGATGGCCCCTTTTTGGAGAAGTAAAGAGACTTCCTCCAAGAGACAAGGAGAAGGGGGGGTGAAAACTAAATTCCCCAATGGGGGAAGGGAGTGCAACTCTAACAGATAACCTTGTTGGATAATGGAGAGGACCCAACAGTCCGAAGTTATGTGATGCCAAGCCGGAAGGAAAGGGTTGAGTCGAATACTTGAATAGTCAATAGTCATCCCTGGAGTGACGATCTCAGGGCTTGGTACCCGAGGAGGTAGACTTGGGCTTCTTAGTCTTGGAGGAGAAGCCTGGAAAAGCGGAAGAACAGGAGGGGCGGTCTCGCTGTGGTTGCTTGGATGAAGATTGTGCAGCTGGTGGCCAAAAATGTCTTCTTGTTTGAAAACGAAAGGAAGGTTTGGAACGCTGAGGGATGACATTTAATTTCTTGGCGGTATCCTGTTTCTTATGTCGATCTTCCATGAGATCATCGGTGGTTGTGTTGAACAGGCCAGATCCATCGAATGGCAGAGTCTCTATCTGAGCCTTATGGTCATCAGTAAGGCCTGTAGTACGTAGCCAAGCATGCCTGAGTAGAGTGATGGAGGAATTTAAGACTTTAGAGGCGGTATCAAAGGAGCGCTTAGAAGCACGCATTTGCTGAGCAGCCAACGCCATTGATTCTTCATATAAGGCGGAAGCTTCGGCTCTTTTTTCCTCTGGGATCAACTCCAGAAAGGGGTGCAAGTGTGCCAACAGGTCACGTTGGTATGCATCCATGGCACCTTGATAATTAGCTATCTTATGCTGAAGTATGGCATAAGAATAAAGGTTTCTTCCCACGGAGTCCAACTTCCTGCCTTCTTTGGAAGCTGGTATTGGAGTCTGTTTTCTGCGTGATTGCACCTGGGAGGATGCCACAACCACGGAATTAGGCACTGGGTGTTTGCTGAGATACGGTGCCTTATCATCGTGGTCACGGTAGAGTGCCTCCATCTTACGAGAGATTCCTGTGGACGTGATGGACTGGAAAGAATCCTCCACCATAGTGAGGAAAGAAGGGATAAGAGTCAGGTGGACTGGTGCAGTTTCCTCACTAGCTATCCTTCCAAAAATATGGCAAACCCGCTTGGATTGGGGCTGGTGGATTGGAAGGTCGATCGTCTTAGACATGCACACTAAGAAATTAGCGTAATTGTGCATTGAATTTGAGGAGGATGGTGGAGTTTTGTCCTCGATTTCAGAGTCTGGAGATGTCACTAGTTGCATAGATGCTGAATCCGAGACCTCGGATTCGACATACTCATTGTCGGAAGGCTCGACTTCAACCGCCGAACCCGACGAGGAGGCAGCAGCCATTTGTTGTTCTGATTCGAAGTGGTCAGAAGTTTGTATCGACCATTGCCGGCCATCGAACCGGAGAGAGAAGGCAGGTATAGGTGGAACAGCAAGGGCAGGTGGTTGAAGGTGATGTTCCTTGCGGTGCCTCTTTCTTGGAGGGGCGGTCGAATCCGAAGCCTCCCGTGACGGTTTCAGGGGCGGTCAAAGCATGAGCGACCGCAGAATCCATCGAATCCATCTGTGTACACACTGCAGCATTCTCGACTCCGACAGACGCAGACAGTTGGACGTGCTTTCATTTAACCTTCCTCTCCTGCGGGGGAGATGAACCCGAGAAGAACACAGGCAGCAATGAAGAGGCATGTTCTTCGAATTCGGTCTCCACCGTAGGAACGGGAGAGGAGGTGGCCTTCGACACCAGAGAAGGAGAGCGGAGAGTGAGCTCTCTGGACCTACCGTTCCCTGAATCCGAGATGGACTGTCGGGTCCCAGAGTCCAACATTGGTGTAGAGCCGACCAAAGTAATGTTGGGAGGCAAAGCCGCGTCATCGTCAGATGACGAATCCGATGAATCGGATGGCAACAGTTGTTGGTACTGTGGTCGGAAAGCCAAGGGGACAGTGGCATTGGCCGAACCAGAAAACTCGGTTTCGACTGTAACCAATGGAGAGGCCATAGAAGGAGATGCGGGAGGTTTCGAAACTGTAGCTGACTTAGAGACCTTAGGGGCTTGCATTGCCGACTTCGCAGGTTTGGGTGGCTTGGAGGATTTATGCAGGGATGGGCTAGCGGGCGGCTTCGATTTCAAAGAAGACACGCCTTGCAAGACCGGGATTTTCTTGGGCTTGTCCACTCTCCCTGCTGCCTCAGACTTACGGGCCGAATCCGAAGACTTCTGCTCCATCAGTTGAGGTTGGAGAGACCATTCTAGGAGGCAAGTAGCGAGACGGTTGTGGCGGTTCTTGAGCGCCTGCGAGCTGAATCCCTTACAAATAGGGCAGGCCTTGGGTCGATGGTGTTCCCCGAGGCAAAAAAGGCAACGGTCGTGACCGTCGGTGTGAGGGATCTTCACTCGGCAACTGGAACAGCGTTTAAAGGGCTGTGCGAAAGACATCGGTTGATAGACAGTCCCAAGTTCGAAAAACCAGAAAAAATCCAATGAAAGTGAGAAATTCGCACGGAGACTTACGGAGAAGAACCTCTAGCCATGGCGGTTAAGAGGAACTGAGGCGTTTAGGTGGGAACACCCACGCACATGCGCAGGGTGCGGGAGTGGAGACTAACGAACTTTCCTATTGCTAGGGAAGTTCCGACCTCAGGGGCCCTTGGGAAACCCATCTGTGTGGCTTCACGAAGGCCATGATGGAGAACTACCATTTAGTATTCCTAGGTGAAAATATATTATTGAAGTATGACATGTTTTTTGATTCGAAAGCCGCCTCTGCTGGTCTGGACGTGTCGCCAGAGCAGCATCTTCCACTGTCACCCAAATGTGAACCACCTGAAAATTGAAGGCTGGTAGCTACATGGGCAACCAAAACAGAGATGGCAGGACACTCTCAATGTGAGCCATTGTCCTGCACCCTGAAGACACGGTCAGCTGGGAAAAGCGATGTTCCAGAATATGAAACATGGATCCTGCACTTGCGGGAATATGCTGGGAAGTAGAAGAATGACATGTTTTTTGGTGGGACCTTCGATGGTTGGATCCATCTCCAATGCCTAGCCAGATAACTGCTGCTGTTACCAATAAGGTTGTGGCCTATTGTACTCCATAACATGTTTGATTGTGTCATTTGTATAGAGGGAAGAAGGCTTAGCTATAGGCCATCAAACAGTAACAATGGCAACAAGCTGGGTTCCAAGGAAGCTGCAGATGAGCAGGTCTTCAGTTAATTAGCAGGGTACAGGGACTGATTAAAATGCAAATGAAGAGCTTCCTCAGGTTAATCATCCACTGTATTTAAAGACTTTCTAACCAATTTGTAAAGCAGTTTAGTGATAACAAAAATAAGCTATGTACCATATATACTCGGGTATATGTTGACCCGAGTATAAGCTGGGGCCCCTAATTTAAACCCCCAAAACTGGGGAAATTTATTGACTCAAGTATAAGCCTAGGGTGGGAAATGCAGCAGGGCCTGGCAACTCATCCTTTGTGAGCTCTGTGTGTGTGTGATGACTTTTAGCCACCGAGGCAAGTGCTTGAGTTGGTGGCTAAAAGTCATTTTAAACATTGTTTTAAAATGACCTTTTAAAAAGGCGCTGGCTCTTGCGGCGAGGGCCAGGATTGCCCCCCCCCCACCGCCGCCGCCCGGTAAGTCGACCCAAACCGGTTCGGATCGGTTCGGGTTCGGGCGATAAATTCATACGAACCCAACCAAGGGTGGGCCCGAAACAGACAAACCCGAACCATGGGTTTTCTGTTTCATGCCCACCTGTAATCACTATTTCAAACACTAGTCTCAGTGAAGCTGTAACACCTTCAAAGGACTTTTCCAGATAAAATCAGGAACCTCTTTTGTATTGACGTTCATGTAGCAAACACACAAACTGGAGGCCTTCCAGTTCATACTTTTATAATGTTTGTCTCTGAATTTATATTAGTTGACCAAGTGTTTCCTGGAACAGCAACAACCAAAGAGAATGTGTAGCTTTCCAAATAGGAATTAAGAAAGAATCAGTATTTTTTAAAAATCCCTCTTCAGCACAGAAGCAAAAATGTATCAGCAATTATTTTTAACAAATCAACACTTCTAATAAAAGGTGAGGATCCCATTTATGA
Source organism: Phrynocephalus forsythii (assembly GCA_029282475.1). Lineage (NCBI taxonomy): Eukaryota > Metazoa > Chordata > Lepidosauria > Squamata > Agamidae > Phrynocephalus > Phrynocephalus forsythii. Next base: position 6,603,681 of record JAPFRF010000011.1, read on the forward strand.
ATTACTTAATAGCTTCCTTTAAACTCTGTACTTGGATTCCCCGTGTATTTTATTTACTGTTTTATGCAGATCTAACTGGAACTGCAGCGTGGAAGAACGGGGATGCAAACTGGTTTCTTTTTTGGGTGGTGGGGGGGTTGGCATGCCATGTCCCTTCTAAAATCTCTTCTTCATGTGAACACTGTTTGCTGCAAATGGAACATGAATGGAATTACACAAGAAGCTACCAAAGTTGCAAAGCTGGAAAATGGAAATGGCTTAGCAGCACCTGCTCCCCCCTCCCTCCCCCTCCCTGCCTCCTGATTGACCACTCTCAGGTGACTACCTGGAAGAGAAACATGTTGTTTGATTGGAATCATAACTTGAGCTGGGGATTTGCCAAACCTGCCACATTCAGGCTCAACAGGATGACAGAGAAAACAGGACTAGTTACGTTCCTTAAGGATATTATCGCACTCTCCTGACAAGCAAAAAAAAAGGAAAGCTGTTAAGATGGCATTATCTAAACTGGGAAGGTAAAAATGTTCAGTTATCAGATGTAATTGCATTTACAAGTAGATTATCTCTACAAAATAATCAGAATTAATCATTTAAATATTCAGTGTTGATATCTTACCTTCAGTTTGATGGGAATACCTTTTCCCTTCCCCAGGGCATAAGCAATGCTTTTTGTGCGCGCACACACACACACACACACACACACACACACACACACACACACACACACACACACACACACACACACACACGCGCACACACACACACACACACACACACACACACACACACACACACACACACACACACCTGCAGCTTGTTCATGTTCATGAGAGAGCTACAGTCATGTGTGTTCTACTCAGGTGTAGAGGTGGGCACAAACCAGAAAACCCATGGTTTGGGTTCATCTGGTTCGGGCCCACCTTTGGTTCGGTTCCAGTTCAGTTTTGTACAATTTTTTTAAAAAATCGTACAAACCTGAACCAGTTTGGGGTTCAGGTTCTTACTGCCGCCACCGATGGTGGCAGTGGCGGCTCCTGGCCCCTGAGACAGGGGCTTTTTGAGTCGCTGGCATGGAGCCAGCACCTCTTTTTTTTCCCCAAGCACCCACTGCGTGGCCCCTGGGGCCAGGTGGGCACTTCTTCTTTTTTATTTTTTTTTTTATTTTAGAGCACCGACCCGGCCACCCTTGGAGCCAAGTCGGCGCTCCTTTGTTTTATTTTATTTTATTTTATTTATTTTACTTCCAGATTCTGGCCACGCTACAACTGTAGCGCGGCTGGCTTTTTCTCTCTCATTTTTTCTTTAACAGCTGACCAGGCCATCCCTGGGGCCTGATCAGCGCTGTTTCTTTTTTTTCCCTCCAAGTGCCAACCACGTGGCCCCTGGGGACGGGTCGGCACTGGTTTTGTTTTTTTAATATTTTCTTTATTTTAGGGTGCCAACCTGGCCACCCCTGGGGCCAAGTCGGCACTCCTTTTAAAAAAAAATTGGTTTTTACTTCCGGGTTCCTGGCCCCACACTACAGCTGTCGCACAGGATTTTTTTTTTCTTTAAGCTCTGACCGTGCAGCCCCTGGGACCTGGTCGGCTCTCATTTTATATTTCAAGCACCGACCGCATGGCCCCTGGGGCCGGGTCAGCGCTGGTTTTATTTTATTTATTTTTATTTATTTTAGGGTGACAACCCGGCCTTTTTTAAAATTTTAATTTAATTTTAATTTTATTTTATTATTTTGTTTTTTTACTTCTGGGTTCCTGGCCCCACGCTACAGTTCTAGCACGGGGCTTTTTTGTTTTTTGTTTTTTCTTTAAGTGTCGACCACGCGACCCCTGGGCCCGGTCAGCGCTGGTTTTATTTTTTTTTAATTTTTTTTCTTGATTTTAGGGCCACCCCAGTGGCTGGGTCGCGCTCCTTTTTTATTTTATTTTATTTTATTTTCATTTGTTTTTTTAATTGCCAACCACGTGGCCATGCTACAGCTGTAGCAGTTTTCCTGGTCACCATCCCTGAAGCCAGGAAGAGCGGACCTCTGGACCAGCACCAGGTAGAAGACATGTCTGCCCCCCCATTAACGAACCAAACAGAACAGAACCAATTTTTTGGTTCAGTTCGTTTCATTTTAAATTTACCCCTAGGTTCATTATTCATTTTGTTATGTAATGAAATTAATAATAAATAACAAAACAAACTAAAAGTTTGTTTCGTGCCCATCTCTACTCAGGTGCATGCCTGGGCTGAACCAGCTTGTCCTGGGAAGCAGGCCCTGCATTCTATAACAATTTCTGAGTAAGATTTTTTAAAAATACTATTGGGAGGGTCACCCCCATCTTCTCCTTCCCTCCATGGCCTTCCAGACGGAGATACAGATGATGCAGGTTGATTTGCAAACTTGCAACTTTTATTAACAAAGCTAACATCAACATTGGGGTCTTCAATAGCTCGCCCTCCCTTCTCCGGGATAAGTGGCTCAGCCTCAGACCAGAACCCTGCTATTTGCCCAGGTGTTAATCCAGGTTCCAGATTACGGCCGTTTCCCACGTTATGGGAGAGCCCAGGTCCACATTAAGTCCAGCTAAACTAGGGTTGGGTTCTCACCTGCTGCTCCTGCCACATCTGCAGCAGGTTCTTCTAAGTCGTCTTCCTGCCCGAGTCCTTCTCCTTCTCAGCTCCATGGGTACTCTGCCATATTTCGGCCAAAGCCTTCTGCACCTCTCAATGGCGGGCGCCGCCTCTGCTGCATCCCCCACCTCCATAGCTTCGCTCTCCCCTTCCTCTTGTTTAGGCTGGGCTTTCGTGTTCTCCTGCCCGGGTGTTTTCTCTGGAGAGTAGGGCACACCATCCTTCTCATAACTATATTCCTATTTTTGTATTTTTTTCCAGTGTATGTCTAAATTCCAACTTTTTAACCTGTTAAGTCATTCCATCAACTAGCCAGCTGTGTATTTGTGTTTCCCTTCAGGAGTCCCTTCTCTGACAATATTTGAATAGCAAGTACAGTAGTAACTTGTATAAAGGAATTAAATCATTCCAAATGAAATTATGTTAAGCAAATTTTCCTTTATACAAATTTCCCATAGGAATGCATTGAAAACAGAGTAATCCCTAATTGTGACAATTTTTATGTTGTATGGATTCACCCCATAGACGATTCTGTTAAGAAAATTTCCCCTATCTCCGGAATTTTTTATGTTGTACAGATTTTATGTTATACAAACTGTTTGTTATACAAGGGTCCACTAAGGGTAGTTAGATATTGCATTCCATGGGAACATAGAATCATAGGCCACTATCTCACCTGGGGGAAGATCCATATATTGTTAAAGTCCGGTTTTTCTTCTTTCTTGGTCAAATGACTGAAGATGTGGGATCTCCGTTCCCATGTACAAAGTTTTTTTAAGTGCAGATCAGCCCCAGGACCAGCAGGTGGCGATAGGAAAATAAAAAATAAAATAAAAAATTAAAAAAAAACAGCACTGACAGCCCGAAGGCCAGCTGATCAGTGCTGGGGGGAGGGGAAATTAAAAAAAACATTTTTAAAAAGTGCTGACGAGCCCCAGGTTGAGCTTGTTGGGCTAGAAAAAAACAACCCCCCCCCAAAAAAAACAGTGCTCGACAGCCCAAAGGCCAGCTGATCAGCGCTGGGGAGGAGAAGAAACTGAAAAAGGGGGCATAACTGGGTTTTTTTTTAAAAGCCCAGTGGCTGTTGAGACAAGATTTTTGGAAACGCTTTATCTTGAAATTTAATCAGCATTTTAAAGGATGTGTGATAGAGCCCATAGAATGATAGAAGAATGATAGAATCATAGAGTTGGAAGAGACCCCAAGGGCCATCTAGTCCAAACCCCTGCCATGCAGTAACACCCCCCCCCCCCCAATCAAAGTACTCCCGGCATGAAGTGTAACATCTGAGCTTTGTTATCTTTTTTGTTCTGAAGAGTAGGTAATGTCAAGACAAAAACTGTTTGTCTTCTGTCCTGATGGAAGAAAAGTCCGCAAGGCTGCCCTGACCATGTTAACTGTCAGTGATACTTAATACATATTTGCTTATTTATATCTACAGGAAGGTAGGCCAGAAGGATTTTCAAATTCCCTTATTAACATCTTTATGAATGCAATTAGCTCTTCATTCACACTTCTTTGTTTCTTTCTCCCATTATGAGGTGGCTTGTTCTCATTTGCTTCTCCCAGGAGAAGCAAAGGCATCATGCAGTATTTTTGCCTGTCCCTGTGGCTGAGCACTGACAAACTCAATTTGCAAGAAGCCAGATGAACTGCTGTGTGTTCTCCGTGGCTGTGACATGGACAAATGGCCTGGTGTTCGCCTACCTTAGTAAACACACCTGCTACAGAACCTGGAGGCAGATAGGCAGATAGTAGCCCGATCTGGGCCAAAATAATCTTGTCCCTCTCTGCATGTGAAATGTGAAATGGTGATGATGGCAGCAGCAAAGCATCCCTGATTAAAGGCATCTTTTGGGGGGAATTGGGGGTGCATGCCACTTCATTGCATTGTTTGTGAGTCATGAGTACCCCAAATCATCGTTAACTGGTGGCAACCAAGCACACATTCTGATAATCTTGTGGTTTACTTCAAAAGGAATAATTTATGTAAGCATTAATGCAATAAAATAGAAATCTTCTGCACTAATATTATTATAAAAAGTAAAGGGTTTTTAGTTTACTATTGCTTGATGAAATGCATGAGACATGTCCCAGCTTCTGTGAGTGTTTTTGAAACAACCAGAATGAGTGATTAAAACGTTCCCAAAAGTTATTTGTACATGTCTGAAAGTGCCTACAAAGTCCAACGCAGACATATTTGACTTCGAAAGGCTAAGCTGTTCTATCAACTAACAAGAGCTAGTCAAAGGTTGAAAGGAAGCCAAAGGGATCAAGTCTCTCTCCAAGATGCTTGAGGGCTACTTATACCCACAATGATAAAGGTTCAGCTGGAGTTCATACAAAATCAGAAAAGGTAGTACTAAGGCCAAGAGGACATCAGCAAGGTGAACAAGAAACATGAAGGAAACAAAATTAAGGATGAGGGCAAGCTTATGTCAAAATTCCAAGTCTCACACAAAGGAATCCAGTGTAAAAGGAACACAGATTGGATCAAACATAGGGCATGCAGAGATAGTGAAAACAAGAACAGTTGGCTTCAAGAACAATTGCACATACAGTAATACCTCTGATAACGAATTTAATTGGTTCCCAGGGGCCATTCGTTACCAGAAAAAAATTGTTATCCAAAACACAGTTTCCCATTGAGACAGCCCTGTACCCAGGAATTCCCTTGCGTTATCTGAAAAATTCGTTATCAGGGGCATTCGTTATCTGAGGTATTACTGTACCTGGAAAGCAGCTGGAAAGGCATCTGGACTGCTGGATAACAATGGAATTAAAGTCATTTTGGAAATTGCAAAAATTAAAATTAAAGCTCTGAAGGAGGCTAAATCATTCCAGTACTGAAAATATAAGCCAGCTCCTGCTTCCATGGGTGTTTCTTGGAAGAGGAAATGAGCTGAGTGATGATAACCCAAGCACTTCCAAATTCTAGGTACAGATTATATTGACCTGATAGTTCTTTGCAAACTTGGAGCTTGGAACATTCAGTGACTTTCTTATGCCTTCTTGCAGCCTCACTGCTCTGTTGTTGATCAGTCGTTCAGTCGTGTTCGATTCTTCGTGACCCCATGGACCAGAGCTCGCCAGGCCCTCCTGTCTTCCACTGCCTCCCAGAGTTTGGTCAAATCCATGTTGGTTGCATCGATGACACTGTCCAACCATCTTATTATCTGACGTCCCCTTTTCCTTTTGCCTTCAATCTTTCCCAACATCAGGGACTTTTCCAAGGAGTCCTCTCTCCTCATGAGGTGGCCAAACCTGGAACCTCAGCTTCAAAATCTGTCCTTCCAGTGAACATTCGGGGTTGATTTCTTTCAGGATGGATAGGTTTGATCTCCTTGCAGTCTAGGGGACTCTCAAGAGTCTCCTCCAGCACCACAGCTCAAAAGCATTGATTCTGCAGCCATCAGCCTTCTTTATAGTCCAGCTCTCACTTCCATACATCACTACTGGAAAGACCATAGCTTTGACTATCCGGACCTTTGTTGGCAAAATGATGTCTCTGTTCTTTAAGATGCTGCCTAGATTTGTCATTGCTTTCCTCCCAAGAAGCAGGCGTCTTTTTATTTCATTGCTGCAGTCACCATCTGCAGTGATCAAGGAGCCCAAGAAAATAAACTCTGACATTGCCTCCATTTCTTCACCTTCTATTTGCCAGAAGGTAATGGGACAAGTAGCCATGATCTTAGTTTTTTGATGTGTTGAGCTTCAGCCCATTTTTTAGCCCTCTTTCACCCTCATTAAGAGGTTTTTAAATTCCTCCTCACTTTCTCCTATCAGAGTATCATCTGCGTATCTGAGGTTGTTGATATTTTTCCAGCAATCTTAATTCCGGCTTGTGATTCATCCAGACCTGCCTTTTGCATGATGTACTCTGCATATAAGTTAAATAGGCAAGGTGACAGTATACAGCCTTGTCGTACTCCTTTCCCAGTTTTAAACCAGTCAGTTGTTCCATATCCAGTTCTGACGGTTGCTGCTTGTCCAACATATAGATTTCTTAGGAGACAGATAAGGTGGTCAGGCACTCCCATTCCTTTAAGGACTTGCCATAGTTTGTTGTGGTCTACACAGTCAAAGGCTTTGGCATAGTCAATGAAGCAGAAGTAGATGTTTTTCTGGAACTGTGCAGCTTTCTCCATAATCCAGCGCATGTTGGCGACTTGATCTCTAGTTCCTCTGCCCCTTCGAAATCCAGCTTGTACTTCTGGAAGTTCTCTTTCCACATACTGCTGAAGCCTCCCTTGTAGAATTTTGAGCTTAACCTTGCTAGCATGTGAAATGAGTGCAATTGTGCGATATCTGGAGCATTCTTTGGTGTTGCCTTTCTTTGGGATTGGGATGTAGACCAATCTTTTTCAGTCCTCTGGCCACTGCTGAGTTTTCCAAATTTGCTGGCATATTGAATGTAGCACCTTAACAGCATAATCTTTTAAGATTTTAAATAGTAGTTCAAATGGAATGCCATGCCATCACCTCCACTGGCCTTGTTGTTTGCAGTGCTTTCTAAGGCCCACTTGACTTCACTTTCCAGGATGTCTGGCTGGCCCACTGCCTTATTGTGGCAAAGGGGCTTGAGTAACTCAGAGACAGAAAGGCCATTGTGGAGAATTCTGACTCAATGTGTCCACCTGGAACTGGCAAACCACTCCAGTATTCCTGCCAAGAAAACTCCATGGCAACAAAAGGCTAAAATATATGAAGATGAACCTCTCAGGTTGAAAGGCGTCCAACATGCTACTGAGGAAGAGTGGAGGACAAGTAGCTCCAGAGTTAATGAAGCGGCTGGAACAAAGCCAAAAGGACGTTCAGCTGCAGACGTGCCTGGAAGAGAAAGGAAAGCCCAATGCTGCAAGAAACATACTGCATAGGAATCTGGAATGTAAGATCTATGGAGCAGGGTAAGCTGGATGTGCTCAAATGTGAGATGGCAATAATGAACATCAACATATTGGGCATCAGTGAACCTAAATGGACTGGAATGGGCGTATTCAGTTCAGATAACTATCACATCTACTACTGTGGGCAAGAATTCCATAGAAGAAATGGAAGAGTGGGAAAAGCCATGCCTGGATGCAACTTCAAAAATGATAGAATGATTTTGGTACGATTCCAGGGCAGCCCTTTCAACATCATAGTAATCCAAGCTTATGCACCAGCTACCAATGCTGCAGAGGCGGAGACTGACCAATTCTATGAAGACTTACAACTCCTTCTAGAACTGATGCCAAAGAAAGATGTTCTTCTCATCATACGGGATTGGAATGCTAAAGGAGGGAGTTAAGTGATAAAAGGAGTAACATGCAAGTTTGGCCTTGGAGTTCCAAACAAAGCAGGAGAAAGGCTAATTTAGTTTTGTCAAGAGAACAAGCTGGTCATTGCAAACACTCTTTTCCAACAACACAAAAAGTGACTTGACACATGGACCTCATCAGATGGATAATACTGGAATCAGATTGATTATGTTATCTGCAGCCAAAGATGGAGGAGTTCTATACAGTCAGCAAAAACGAGACCTGACACTGCCTGCAGCTCAGATCATCAGCTTCTTATAGCAAAATTCAAACTTAAAGGAAATGCAAGAAAGCAACAAGGCTGTCCAACAAGGCCCTACAAATAGCAGAGGAGAGAAGGGACACAAAATGCAAGGGGGAAAGGGAAAGATACAGAAATTGAATGCAGACTTTCAAAGAATAGCGGGGAGAAACAGGAAGGCGTTCTTGAATGAATAGTGCAAAGAAATAGAAGAAAGCAATATTAAAGGAAAAACCAGGGATCTATTCAAGAAAATTGGAGATATTACCTGTGCAAATAATTCACTGCATTGTGAACAGATGCCACATAGCACTTTGGGAAAAAAATCAGTATAATGTGATCTGGCTCTCTCTACTGGTTAGTTTTAATAATGCCCATTGCAGCTAGACAAAATCCCAAGAAACCTTTCTTTCCACTGAGATTTGGTAAAAGAAAGTTGGGATTTTTTAAAGGCATTCTCTAATAAGGAGACTTTAAGATGCCCTGATAAATTAGTTTTGTAAGTAACTAAAAAGTATTGCTCATTAACCCTAAAAGTAAAATTAGAACTAACAATGACATTACTTTTATATAACTTGTAAATACCGATTTCAACCCAAAAAGTGATTTCTGCAGGTAAATAAGGACAAAAGAAAAAGTTATTTTGGATGGTAAAAAGTAAGGGGAATGATCAGTTCTCACAATAGTGCAATACAAGTAGTACGTTCCACCTAGGATCTGGAATGCAACCAATATTTTTTTAAATTTGTTCATACATGTCTCTAGCTAGATCAAGATCCACTTTGTGGCTCTAGGCCAGGGGTGGCGAACACGTGGCTCGCGAGCCACATGCGGCTCCCGGCCAAAATAAATGCGGCTCTTTGCGTTTCCCAACAAGCGGGGGGGAGGAGTAGATCGAGCCCTGGCTGAGACCACCCCCACCCCCTGCATCTGAGGGTCCTGCGGCGGCGGGGGGGGGCGCTGGCCTTGCTGCGCTCTGGCCCATCTCTTTTTGACAGGCCGCCTACCAGATGGCCTCTGTGATCGGAGCCCTGATAAGGGCTTGGGCAGGGGGAGCAGCTTCAGCGGGGGAGCAGCCTGGGAGGAGGAGGGCGGCGGCTTCTTTCTGGAGGCCCCGCCTTCTTCCCCAGCCGAGGATCGGGGCCTTGCCCAGCGAGGCCAGCAGCGGTGGCGGCGGCGGCGGCAGCAGCGGACCGCTCGTGACCGGCAGCAGCAGCGGCGAGGGTTGCGCCTCGCCGCGCTCTGGCCGGTCTCTTTTTGACAGGCCGCCTACCAGCTGGCCTCTGTGATCCGAGCAAAGGAGGAGGAGGAGGGCTGAGGAGGAGCATAGGCGAGGTGTGTATGTCTCTCTCTCTCTCTCTCGGGGTGGTGGTGGTGGTGGTGGTTGCAGCGGCGGCGGCGGGAAAGGTGGCTTCTTGGCGGGGGGCGGATGGTGCCGGCTGCGCGTGTGGCGCGCAGAGTGATCCCGCCGCGAGTTTGTGCAAAGGAGGAGGAGGAGGGCTGAGGAGGAGCATAGCCGAGGTATGTGTGTATCTCTCTCTCTCTCTCTCTGTGTGTCTCCCTCTCTCTCTCTCTGTCTCTCTGTCTCTCTGTCTCTGTCTCTGGGTCTCTGGTCTCTGGGTCTCTGTCTCTTTTAATTGGCATTAACGCTTCCCTTCCAAGACACTCCAACAAGGTAACAAAAAACACCTGACTGAGCATGTTATATTATGTGTTTAATATATTATTGTTAAAATTATATGCTTTTGTGTGAGTGTTTGTCTGTTTTGGCAGGTCACTGCGTGGTGTGGCTCTCTGACTCTAACAGTTTAAAATTTTGGCTCTTTTGGTCGAACTTGTTCGCCACCCCTGCTCTTGGCCGTGAAAAAGGTTACAGCCAATTAACCCAAGCCTTCCATGGGTTTACGAAAGACTGCAGATGTGTCTATTCACAAAGCTCTCTGTCCCTTCTGTCTCGGTTCTCATAGAAAGATTGGGCTACTATATCACAGGGGTCAGGACAAATGCTAAGAATGGAAAACATGAGGTGCTGTCTTGTGTTTTTTTATTCTTAGCCACCGAAAACATGAGGGGTGCTGTCTTGTGTTTTTTATTCTTAGCCACCATTGTGGCTCCATATCGCTGTTATCAAAATGTAAGGAAGATAGAGTAGACATGTAAAATGGAGTAGAGCTAAATTTCTCTTTATTCCTTCTCAGGCACAGTCTGACAGCCTCGGGCCTGGGAGCATGTGTCTCTCTCCCAACTACTCTGTCACCCTGGTAACCATGGAGACCATGAGAATCGATTAGATGCCATCTGATCTCAACCTCATGAAAAAAATAAAACCCCACATGCACGCACACATGCACAAACACTCAAAACAGGCAGCAGATGGCAGCCAGGCCACTAGGCTTGTCTCCAGAGACAGGGGTGGAAGATAGAAGGGGGAGGAGGGGGAGAAACAAGGAAGCAGTGGAAGACAAATAAACAAAGAGCAAGAAAGGATGAAAGAGAAAGCAGAAGGCCATGAAAGAATATTAGAACAGGAAGATGTCAGACAAATGAAAGAAGGAAGCTACAGTATAAATTCCCCTGGCAGTTCCAAAAATTTGATTGTGCTCAATGTCAAGGTAGAGAAACACAGTCCTTAGGGCGAATACTGAAATACTTTGTAAGGCATTTGTTTTCGCTGCAGAGATGTCCGTTTAAGTCACTTTGGGCACCACAACTGGAATGTCTGCATTCACCCTTGGTATGCTCTGTTTTAACCACGGGGCCAAAGTCGGTGAAGCAAATGCATGAATTTTTGAGAGTACTGTATTATTTCGAGAGAAAGCATTTTATAATTTCTCCATGCAAATAGCAGCCTTGTGAGCACTGATACAAAACATCAGGATCACTGGAGAATAGCTCATCACTTAAAGTCCATCACGCACCCTATCAACATATTGATCTTGATTTGGTCTGATTGACAGCTACCCTTTAAAAAATCATTTACAAAAACACTAATTTTGTGAATGGTGTCAAATACAGTTTGATTCTCAGCCTTCAGCTTGTGGGAGGAAACCATCCTCCAAGCTGAAGAAGGAACAAAATGAAGACCTCTCCCTTAATATAGTTGATCAGGTGCGTGTAGATGTATAGGCTTCATGAGAGAAGCTCCTTGTACTAGGTGATTCAATTGTTAGAAATACAGAGGGATGGATTTGTGATGTGCATGGTAACCGTATGGTGACTTGTCTGCAAGGTGCAAAGGTTGCAGACATCACGAGAAATCTAGATAGTTTGTTAGAGAGAACTGGCAAGGAGCCAGTTGTCATGATACATGTCAGTACCAATGATGTCGGGAAGCTAAATTCAGGTTGTTAGGAAGAAGATTGAAGTCCCAGACTTCCAAGGTAGCATTTGCAGAAGTGCTGTCTGTTCCTCATGCAAGACCCACCAGACAGGCAGAGCTCAGAAGTCTCAATGCGTGGATGAGGCAATGGTGTCGAGAGGAGGGCTTCAGATTTGTTAGGAACTGGAGAACATTTAGGAACAAGCCAAACCTGTTCAGAAGGGATGGGTTGCACTTGAACCATGATGGGACCAGATTGCTGGCACTCAACATCAAAAAGGCTGCAGAGCAGCTTTTAAACTGATAACTGGGGGAAAGCCGACAGGAGCTGAGTGACATCTGGTTCGGAACACCTCATCCCCGTGGAACCAGGTTGGAGAGGGTAGAGAACCACAAAGTGATGATGACATAGTAGGTATTAGCACTGGGAGAATAATGGACACAACACTAGAACTAGGGAGCACTCCATGATACTTTTGGGTGCTACATCTCAAACAAGTAAGAGAAAGTACTTTTTCACCCAGAGGATCACTGGTCTCTGGAGCTCCATGCTAGAAGAAGTGGTGACAGCTGTCAGCATTGACAGCTTCAAGAAAGGATTAGATAAGTTCATGGAGACCAAGGGTATAAATGGCTATCAATAGGGATGCCTAAGGACAACCTCCGGGTTGGAAAGAGGCTGGATATCTCTCAATGCCATTTGTTGGGAATCATAAGCAGGTGAAGACATCTGCTTGGGAATACCCTGAAGCAAATGGTGAGCCACTGTGTGAGACAGAATGTGAATTTTCTTTTTGGTGAAAGTACTATGAAAGATTTGGGGAACAGGTGTCAGACAGTTTCAAAGTAGCACCCTCCTCTATGAATGACAACATGCATTCATAGGGTCACCAGAAGATAAAGAGATTTAACAGCACATTAACAACATCTTACTCTTTCTCTTAAACACTCAGAGTATTTAAGATAAATGCTTTTCCATTGTACTGCCTTCTAGAGATTGGATGACTTTCATATAAAATAAAAGGAATATTGCATTTCTCTTCCAACCATTTATATTATTTAGAATACTATTCAGACTGTTATTAATATGTTATTTAAAACTTTGGACTTCATACCCCAAATTTTGTTTAAGCAGGTAACAAACTTCCACAGCCATATCTGATATTCAATTCTTTATAAAACCATACAAAAACAAAAACCAGCCAACCAACACTTTCTAGTTTATGAATGTGGAATTGTGCTTCTGTACCCATTATTCAAAATGCCAGAAAGTAGCCCATTATCGCTGCACATTAATCATTTCCATGTTGTTAGCAGGAAAAAGGATACCGAGCTTTACATAACAAAGAGCTGCCTGAATATTGACAACACCAATGGCAGCAGTCAAGATGGTCTTTAGGATACTCTCTTGTGCTTGATACCATTTACAAAGGTGGTTACTTCACATCCGTTTTCTCTCTGTAGTTGTTGTGTTTAGGAGCGGTACAAAAAAATGTTACTTCACTTCCGTCTCACAACAACTGAAATTTGTCTTGACCATGCCCCCGGAATGGGTGCTAAGCGAAACAAATATGTTCCTAGCACTGGGGTTGGGTTTTCTCTTGTCCCTCTTCTGTTCCGCTTCTTGTCCCGATTAAGAGGATGTGACATAACAACTGTACTGGTAACCTGGTGGGCATCATTAGCACAGCTTTTGTGTCCATCTAGTGGTTAGTGGGTGAAGCGACATATGTCATTAATTTCCCTACTGGAAAAACATGCAACTCAAATATATAAGAAAGAAAACATTATCAGTGCTGCCGCATTGGCATATGAAAAGCAGAATTTCAGTAAATCGAAATATCGAAAAAGAAATGTTTATATCCCCCCACCCCCACCCCAAAAAAAGGAAAAAGGAAGCTAGACAAATTCAGTGTTTGTCACGGTAGAAGACCGTGAGGTAATACTTGTCACAAGACAAGTTATCACGACCATGGGAACACTGAAACAGGGACAAAACCACGTGATCGCGACCAACACAATCACGGTACAAAACTAGGAGGAACAAAGAAGAACGTGAAGTAACCACCAAAGTGTCACCAAGCAAGGGAAAATCCCAGTAGGTGATCCTTTCCCCCCCCATCAATTAACCACTTTTCACCCAAACACAATACATTTGTCAGGGTTGTTTTACAACAAACATTGAATAGCACAAGAGCAGACTGTCTGCTACAGATATCTAAGAGATGGGCATGAAATGAATTTGTTGTTTCATTTTTATTTTGTTCCCTAATGAAACAAAAAACAAACTGCCCCTTCAAAGAAAAACAAAACAAAATGGAAAATTTTGTTTCGTTTAGTTTCATTTTTCATTTTCCCATAGGAATGCATTGAAACAATGCATTCCTATAGGAAACTGCTTTAAAAAGCCTCCCCAGTGCGCCCGATCAGGTGGAGGAAACCACAGACTTTTAAACCTTTTCTTTTCTTTTTCTTTTTTTTCTTTTTCTTTTTCTTTTTCTTTTCTTTTCTTTTCTTTTCTTTTTGGCTGCCTGAAGCAAGCGCCGATCAGCTGGCGCACAGGGCTTTGACCGCAAAAAAAAAGTTTAAAAACCCCACAGTTCCCCTGCCCAACGGGGCGCATTGCAGGGGTAACTGCGGGGTTTTTAAGTTTTAAAAGCCTGTACTTCCCCCTCACGCGCCCAATAGGGGGGAAGGCAAGGTTTTTTTTTAATTGTCTTGGAGCCACCAAGGCTGCCTCAGTGGATCCAAGGCATTCTAAAAACCCCACACCTTTTCCCCTGATCAGGCATGTGGTGGTGGGGGGGACAAAAATGAAAAAATGAAATAATTTTTTAAACAAAATCCTTTCGTATGAAACGACCCCTCCCAAAAAAAACAAAACCCTGAAACAAAACAGAATTCTTCCATTTTGTGCCCATCTCTATGTATGCCAAATCTGATACTGATCTGAAGTTTAGTTTCCAAGTTTAAAGTTTTTGCTTGGGCTGTCCCCATTTTTAGAATTGTCTTGTAGAATGTTCATTTGTTCTGCTGCACAATGATATACTTATAGACAGAAGTAGCATTTTATGTCTTACAGTAATATAATGATACATGATGGAAAGCAAGATAACATAAGCACAGATGGAAGGAAGGATTCTGTCCCAAGAGCTTACAGTACAAAATTGGACAGTTCAAAGAGGGCACGATCAGTCAAGCATGTGTAACTAAATGATGGTCGCAATGGAAGTAGTTTTTGGAGAAAAGTCCAGGCAAAAGCACAAGTCATGGAAAAAGAATTGTGAATTGTGTTCTTTGAGGTAACAGAAAAATGTATAAGCATTCAAAGACCAGGAGCAGTGAAAGCTATAGTGCTGAGCATTGTGATCTTTTTATTTATACTATTAACTATAAATTTAAAATATTTTTGTCATATACATATTTTAGTTTCATTAAAAGAGTAGTGCACATGTGGCTTATAAACTACCATTATAAACAGTATGAGAAAGAAAGAGGTGGCACTTGTTCATACCCTGGTTTTACAGGTATTTCCTAAATGTAAAGGCCTCATGTATCCCTTTCCATTAAGTAAATATTGTCAACCACCAATTTATGAAGCAAAAATGTGCAGTATTTGGAAACGTGATATTTAAAACAAAAAGTAAAAAAGAAAATGTCAGAAATCATGAAAGCAAGGCAACCATAAAGCTCTAGTCTTGTTCATGTGTTATAGCATGAAGGCAGATATACTTGCAGCCATGGTGAAGATGTGGGGATGCATGTAAATCCTACAGTCAACATCACCCTTGCCAGGGTGTTCAACCCACCTTTGTGTGTCAGCTTGAAATGCATGCACATAGAGCTGAATGCACTCTTGATACTTCTATGCCCCCCCGACAGGGCAGTGGAAGGAGAAATGCAGTAGATATGTTCAACTCAGTGTGCTTACAAGAATGACTTTCAGATTTTTTTTGCACTTACTGCTCAAAGGTCTGATTCACATCTGGACTGGATGAACATTGGGGTTGGAACTTACATGTGTGCCTCTATTCCTTTCATGGTTTCAGCTCTACCCACTTTCAGGTTATAATGCCTGAATAGATCTATGCTTTGCAAACTTCCTGGGCTTAAAAATCAATTTTCCATCTGAATTAAAAAAAAAAACATACTTCAAGCAATCATAGCTGCAGAGAGACCTAGCAATACATGTTAGCCTTGTTAAAAGTAATATTTTTTAATGACCGGAATTTTTTATATTCAGGTTTTAGGGTCAAGGTTGTTTAACCAAAATGCACTGAGAGTGGTATCATATTGGATTCACAAGTCAATCTGGTCTGAGGAGTTCGATTTAATGAGAAAATGTGGTGGGACTTGTTCACATGTTGTTGTTGTTGTTACATGCCAGCAAGTTGCTTTCATTGTATGGTGGTGACCCTTGATCCTATGAATGATTGGCTAGCTGGATAGTTCAGTGGCTTAGATATCTGACTGGGGAGCCAGGGTTTGGGAGCCTGATTCTCCACTGAGGCTGATACTTCACGTCCATCTCATCACTGTGCGCGGTCCCGCTTGGGACTGGTACGAAGTAATCTAACTGCACATCCATTGCAGGATGAGGGGAGTTTGTCCCGACCACCCCCCCTGAACTGCGATTTAAGTGGGATGAGAGATTCCCCTCCCTGGCCTCGGGAATCTGCTCGTCATGCTTCTCGTTCCAAGATGAGTGCCCGTGAGGTAAGGCTCCTCATGCAACATGCCATTCTCCATCTAGTGGCAGGAGTGTGAAGTGCTGTTCACCAGTACATTCCCTATGGGGTCAGCAATGCAGTGCAGAGAGATTAAAAGACAAATTCCTCAAATTTAGCTCCGTAATGCATTGAAGGCAACGCTTCGGAGAATCGAAACATTGAAAAACGGAAGGTCAGGCCAGAAAAAAAATGGAGAACAAAGGCATGGAACTTCACATCTCATCACGGAACAAGGACGTGCGGTAACAGTCATGCCGGTATCATCCATCACACCCATGCGTACACGGGAACAGGGACAGAACCGGAAGAGACCACATGACTGCGACCAACATCAACATGCAATGAACTTCCTCCCGGGATGAGAATGGACATGAAGTAACCGTCTTAGCCTCCTGTAAGAAGAGTCAGCTTATGTGGTCTTAAGTAATTTACACAGGACACCCTTGGGAGAAAGGAATGACAAACCACTTCTGAGCACCCTGAAAAGGGTCACCATAAGTCATCATGACTTCATGGCACATGATGACAATGAATGAATGGCCTCCATATCTCCTGTGACCTTCACAGTCCTGCTCAGCTGTTGCAAACTCAAGGTTGTGGCTTCCTTTATGAAGTCAACCCATCTTATAATCATTCTTACTCTTTCCCCATTGCCTTCAACTTTTCCTCGCATTATTATTGTTTATTAGTGAGTCCAGCCTTCCCACAATTTGACCAATATGTATGTTTCCATACACACTTTACTTCAGATCTGAAGGAGTCTCAGAAGGAGGGTCTTTCTTGAGGGCCATATAGGAAAAGTTGGTAAGAGTGGAAAAAACAGGTACAAAAGAAAACAAAATCATGAAATGGGGTAGTATCTCAGGACAAGGGGTCATTCTTTTGACAATAACTTGTCACCTTTGCTACCAAAATATGGTTTACAGTTAAAATAAAATATCAGTACAATATACCCAGTACAAACTAACAATAAAACCAACCAGAGAAGATGGTAGAAAAAGCTCACATTGCCCTCAATATTTTTGTTTGTTTGTTTTGTTTTGTTTAAGATTTAAAAGCCTGGAAGGAAGGGGGAAAGTATTTTCCTGGCACTGAAATAACAACAGATTAGCCTCCAGGCAAGCCTCCTTGGGAGTTCATTTCAACACCAAAAAAGGCCTTCTTCTTGAACAGAAGGCAAGGTGACACTGAGAGGAGTCTCCACTGACAATGTACTTGAGAGAATGAGCAGCCTAATATATAACTAGATGGTTCAAAAATACTATTAGTACAGCTATAATGAAAAGTCTGTGGGAAATACAGTACATATACATAGCCTCATCTGAGTCATGATTCTTAGTACCTGAAGAATATCTATGACACCAATGTGTTATATGATGCATAGTTCTGATGGAATCATCAGAATAATGACATTTACAAAGAGAACAAGATTAAGTTTCTCAGTAGAGATGGGCATGAACCAGAAAAACGAAGAAGTGGCTGGTTTGTAATTAACAACAGACTGCAAACCACCCTGAGCCCTTGGTAAAATGAACTGGTTCACTGTTTTCCTGGTTCATGCCTGGAAGGAGGGGAACCTACCACTCCTGCCTCCTCTGTTGCCTGCCCACCCGTTCCCACTTCCCCATTGCCTCCATACCAGATCCTGCCTCCTCCGCCTCCTCTTCTGTTGCAGCCCCTATCTTCAGAGACAGTGGCCCAGCGGCAGGCTGGCCAGCGCCCTCTCTCCATTTTGGCGCCCTAGGCAACTGCCTAGTTCGCCTTAATGGAAGCGCTGGGCTTGCATACATTGGTACCCCAACTTACGACGCGCCCAACATACGGAAATCCCGAATTACAAGCGGGATTCCATTGGTTTTTAAATCCCACTGCCTTACGAGCAAAAGATAGGGTTTCCCTGACTTACAATTTTTTTCAAACTATTTCTCCCATGGTGCCTTGCATTTGGGAGGTTTTAAAATACACACGCCATTTTCCTGCACTTCTCTACTGCGAGAAAGGTAGGTTGATTTTTCCTCTGTTATTTTTATATACTGTACTGTAATTTTGTGTGTGTTGGTGGGGAGGGGGTCTTTTTTGCAATTTTTAAACAACCTGCACTTTCCCCTCAATCAGGTGCGTTGTGGGGAAAAGTGCAGCTTGTTTAAAATGTCTTTGAGCCACCAAGCCAAGCGGTTGCCTCTGTGGCTTAAAGACATTTTAAACTACCCGCAGCTCCCCTCCCACCTGGCACGTTGGGGGGGGGGAGAAGTGGTGGGTGGTTGAAAATGTCTTTAGCCATGGAGACAAGTTGTTGCCTTGGTGGCTAAAGACATTTTAAACCACCCGTCACTTCTCCCCCCAACGGGCCTGGTGTGTGTGTGGGGGGGATCTGCGGGTGGTTTAAAGTGGTTTCCCATAGGAATGCATTGAAATCCGTTCATCCAGAATTGATTAACTGACTTTCAATGCATTCCTATGGGAAATCGCTCCCTGACTTACGAGCTAATCGACTTACGAGCGTATGCTCAGAACGGATTAATTTTGTAAGTCGGGGTACCACTGTAGTTTGGTTTGTGCCCATCTCTACTTCTCAGTACTGATTGAATCAATATTATTATGTAAGCTCTCACTGATGGGGTTATACATAGTAGCTTCAAAACATGTCCTTGCAATTTCTGTTGGAATTATTTTTGTTGTTTGTAGACAAGAATTTTCTTCAAAAATGTGGGCTGAAACTGTTGAGATAATAACAAGAAGAGATAGAAACACTACACAAGAATGAGACGTGGACTTGGACCAAATTACCACCAGGCAAGAAAGCCATTGGATAGAAGTGGGGTGAAGCAGGAGGCAGAAGCAGAAGGGAATTCTACAAGGTGAGATTGGTTGCAAAGGGATTCCTGCAGAAGTATGGGGAAGATTTTGATAAAACCTTTGCCCTTGTTGTCAAGCACAACACAACAACAGTGCTCCTGAGTGTGGCACCTTCCAGAAAAATGCAAGTCAAGCACCTACTGTAGATGTCAAGACTGCATTTCTCCATGGGGAGACTGCAAAGGAGCTGTACATGGAAAAGACACCTGAATTTATTAACTGAAAACATCCTGATTTTGTCTGAAAACTAAAGAAAAGCCTGTATGGGCTGAAGTAAGCAGTTCAGACCTTGAATGAGAATCTGAAGACAGTGCTTCTGCCACAAGATTTCAAGCAAGACGATTCAGATTAGTGCTTGCATACCAGAAGCTGAAATTAATACAGTGGACCCTTGTATTAAAAAACGGTTTGTATAACATAAAATGTATTTATTTATTTATTTATTTATTTATTTATTTATTTATTTATTTGTTTGTTTATTTATATACCGCCCATCTTCCAAAGGAACTCTGGGCAGTGAACAAACATCAAGTCAACAATTAAAATGATAATTATAATAACTATAGCAAAGAATATATATATATATACAGTATGTATATAGACAGCAAGGTGGTGGGAAAAATTAAATTAAATTAAATTAAATTAAATTAAATTAAATTAAGGGTTGTCAAAGGCCTCACGAAAGAGCCAGAACTTCAAGGCTTTTTTGAAGGATGGCAGGCACTGTGCAAGGCGCAACTCACTCGGGAGATGGTTCCAGAGCAGAGGACCAGCCACGGAGAAGGCTCGGTTACATGTTACCGCTTTCCTAGCCTCCCTGGATGTGGCGATCCGAAGTGAGAGTGCCTGCGACATTCTGGTAGGACGGGCCTCAGTTGACCTCTGGTAGATTCGCTCTGCCAGGTATTCAGGTCCCAAGCCGTGGAGGGTTTTGTAAATCAAAACCATCAACTGAGATCAACTGAGGCCCGGCCCACTAGAATGTCGCAGGCGCGCTCACTCTGAGTGGCCACGCCCAGGGAGGCGTGGAAATCGGCTACCCGTAACTGCGCCTTCTCTCTCTCTCTTTTTAAAATATATTTTATTAGAAATTTATAAAAAACAGATAAACAGCAAAATAACATAAGGAAGAGAAAATAACACACAACAATATAACAGAAGTATAACATATATAAGACAGAAAACGCAGTGCTACCCCCCCCCCTCGGGACTTAAATTACAACTTTCATATCATTGACTAACCCATTTCTCTCCAGAAATACATTGAGTCTTCTCCAGGTGTGTACCCTTTACCTTTTTGAAATACATATACCAGCAATTTATCCCATATTCTGTTAAAGTCATTAGACTTAGTCAGCCCTTTCCTAATTTTAATTTCACAAGTCAATTTATCATTAATAGCTAGATTCCATAACTCTTTATACCATTCTTCCATTACTAGTTGATTATTAGATTTCCAATATTTGGCAAAAATCAGTCTTGTGGCCGTAACCATTATAATTACCAATTCCCCCTCCTCTTTCTTCAGTTGTGTATCTGCAACTATATTTAACAATACCAGCTGGGGGAACATTGGAATCTTTTCCCCTAATATTTCTTGCATTTCATTAAAAACCAAATTCCATTCAAATTTCCTTTTCTCACATGTCCACCACATATGTAAATATGTCCTTTTATCTTTTTTACATTTCCAACATATTGGAGATATTTCTTTATTTATTATATTTAGCTTCACAGGTGTTATATACCATCTCCAATATACTTTATAACAGTTTTCTTTAACTAAATAAATGAAATATTCTTCACTATTCTTTTATTCCACATTTCCCCCATTCTTCCTTTTTTATCTCTTTATTAATATCTTCTTGCCAAATCTGTTAACTTATTACTTTTTTATTATCCTGCTGAATTAATATTTTATATATTTCACTTACAATTCCTTTCCTCTGTTCTTTATACTCAGTCTCATTTCTTCTATCTATAATTTCTTCAAATCTGGTCAGTTTTCTACATTCCCCTACTTTAGTTATCCATTCTTTAGTCCATTTTTCCAGTTGTATAATGTTCAACCAGGAAATATTTCCTCCCAATTTTTCCTTTATGCTTTGTCTAGTCGGCATTTGCTTTAACCAATCCCGCAAGTATATAAGATTTTTATTATTCAGTAGCATGTTTAACTTCGCTTTTAAATTTTCTGGGAAATTCTTAATCTCTATTATTCGTGTCAAAGGTGAAACTAATGGGCTTAAAATCTCCCTAAAGTTCCTCGAACATTCCATAGTATTTTTCAAAAATGGATTATTTATCATTTTCACCTGAACTTTAATGTCTTCCTTTAAAAAAAATTCTTTTTTTGTGTAATTTCTAAATCTCTCAAAATTAAATTATCATTTCCTATTATTAAGTCTGGAATATATCTTAATTGATTGGCTATGTAATATAGCTTAATATTAGGTAACCCTAAACCACCTTATTTTTTTGGTATATACCATAAACTCTTATTGATCCTGGCTTTTTTATTGCAATTGCAAAACATATTAATTTTACCCTGGATCCCTTTAAATTCACTTTCATCCCATTTTATAGGTAACATCCAAAATAAAAAGTTTAATTTGGGGATAATTTTCATTTTACATACTGAAATTCTTCCAATCCAAGAAATCCTTAATTTTTTATATTATTTTATTTGTTCAGTGATCTCCTTCTTAACTTTCTCAATGTTTATCTTAATCATATCTTGTAAGCTCCATGTTAATTTTATCCCCAAATAATTAATGCTACTTATTACTTTACCTTTAAATACTTCCCTAAATATTTTTTTCTCTTCTTCACTATAATTTAACAACATACATTCTGATTTGTTCAAATTAACCTTTAATCCTGTTGCTTCTTCAAATGCCTTTAAATGCTTCTGTAATTGGTAAATATTAATCAATGGGTTTTTAATTACTAATAATGTATCATGAGCAAATAAATTAATTTTATTTGACTTCCCCTCTTCAACTTCTTCTAGTTCTTTATCCCTCCTTATTGCATTAGCCAACATTTCCATTATAAGTATAAACAAAACTGGAGATAATGGGCAACCTTGTCTAGTTCCTCGGCCCAGGGTAATACTTCCTGTTATTCCATCATTCACTAAGACTCTAGCCTTATTATAAGAACACAACTGATCTATTATATTACTAAATTGAGCACTAAAACCTAATTGATTAATTAGAATCTTTAAGGTATTCCATTCAGCTGTATCAAAGGCTTTAAAAAAGTCTAATGAGATTATTCCTACCTTCCAATTTTTACTATTTGCTAAATACATGTTATTCATAACTCTTCTAACTAAATCTGCCATATGTCTACCTCTAACAAAGCCATTCTAATCTTTATTTATATATTTCCCTACAAAACTATTTAATCTGTTAGCCATAATTGCTGTAAATATTTTTGTATCCTGATTAATCAATGAAATTGGTCTATATGAATCCATAAATGTTGGATCTTTATTTGGCTTTAAAATCAGTACTATTATTGATTCTTTCCAAGATTGAGGAATTCCCCTTCCTTTAATAATCTTATTAAATAATTCTTTCATTTTAGGTATTAATAATTTCTTAAATACTTTATAAAATTCTGGTCCAATTCCATCTATTCCCGGTGTTTTACCTATCTTCAATTTATTTATAATTCTCTCAATCTCTTCATCTGTTATTAACTGATCCATCATTGCACTATCTTCATTTTGATTTTTTATTGTAGTATTTTCCTTTACAAACTCATAAATTCTACTTGTAGATGGGTTATTACTTGTGTAAAGATTTGTATAATACTCTTGGAATGCCTCTAGCTTATCCTTCATTTTATTGCGTCTTTTACCCCTTTGATCCTGTATTACCCCTATCATTTTTTTATTTTTCTTAATTTATGTCATTCTTGCTAGCAATTTGGAGTTTTTATTATTATGCTCATAATATTCTCTCTTTAGATATATTAAATTTTGTTGCACTCTTTCTAAATGGATACCTTCTAATTCCCTTCTTTTAGCTTGTAACTCCAATAATGCTCTATTATCTCCAGTTGAGATAAATATAGTTTCTAATTTTTTAATATCTTTTTCCAAGTCTTGAATTTTTTTAGATGCATTTTGCTTTAAAATGTAAGCCTCTTTCCATGCATACCCTCTTGCTACTGCCTTCATTGTGTCCCAAATTATACTTGTTTTACCTCCTCCTACCTCGTTTATCTTCCAAGTTTCTTCTAAATTTTTATACATTTTATCTATTATCGACTTATGTAAATAGATCCTTTCATCAATCCTCCATCTTTTTGCTTCTTTATAATCAGACCCCGGGATAAATTCCATGTTTACCATAGCATGATCTGAAATTTGTATTATATCTATTCCTACGTTATTTACTCTGGATTATAAATCTTTAGACACAAATATGTAATCTATTCTAGAAAAGGACTTATATACAGGGGAATAAAAAGAATATTTTCTTTCATCTCCTCTTAATTCCCTCCAAACATCTCTAAAGTCTGTTTTTTTAATAAGTTTATCCAATATTATTTGAACTCCAACTGTTTCTGCTTTCCAACTTTTGGACCTATCTTTACTACTTTTACTAGTATCCATAACCAAATTGAAGTCTCCTGCCATTATCACATATCCTTTCCTTATGTTGTCTAATTTCTCCAAGACATTCCTCAGAAAAAATTCTTGATTTTCATTTGGCACATACAAGTTCACAAGGGTGCAATTCTCTCCTTTTAATTTCCCTTGAATTATCAACATCCTACCTTGGTCATCCCTATCCACTTTAAGAATTTCAAATTCTGTTCTCTTGGAAATCAATATAGCTACCCCTCTTGACTTAGACGTGCCAAATGATTTTTCAAACACATCAACCCATTTACATTTGAGTTCATTCATCCCATCCTTGTTCTGATGAGTTTCTTGTAAAAAGACAATATCAGCCTGAGTTTTGTTCAATTTTGCTTGAACTTTAGCCCTCTTTATATTAGAGCCTAGGCCTTTCACATTCCAAGATGTTATCTTAAGTTGTTTAACCATTATACGCAATTAGTTTCAAATTTAACAGTCCCGAGTTTAGTGTATATAAACAAATAATAATAACAAATAAAAAACCAAAACATACCATTACCCCCTTCCCTTTATCCCTTCTTCCCCACATTCCCAACAAAATCCCAAGACATTTATAATTTGTTCTCCCCCTCTTCACTCTGATGTCTTCTTCGGGCAATGAATCCACCGACTCCCAGGGGGGGGGAGGCATATCCCAACATCTTGGCCATGATCTTGATAATATTGTCGGTCGGATACGCTATATTAAACATAACTCTAATACTGCATTATACAATATATATATATACATTCAAACTATATATAGTCTATAGTGGTCTTGCTTAATCTAATTATCTACTTGGGGATTACTCAGTTATTATTGGGAAATAATTATTCCCCAACAATAAACAACTCCCGTTAATTCTGGACCCCACCCCTTAGGAAATAAACAAATAAACAGCTAACACAATTTTGCCAGATAGTCTCCCTTTAATTCCCCCAACACATTAACCAATTAATTCTGGTTCTGTAATTATTCTCTATACAATTATTTGCCTATTTCTACCAGACGTCCCCCTTACTACTTATACATCTATTTATAATATATTTAAAAAAGAATACCCACTACCTCGCTCACTTATCTGATATCCTCCATGAGGAGGGATATTTTAACAAACATTAACAAAGTTGAATCTTACCCCTTAAATACACCCATTGTGTTCAAAAAAATTCAACTTGACTCCCTATATTCTCCTCCTCCTCCTATATTACCCATCAATGTCATCCCACATTTTTATTTATATATACTCACATGAATGTATAAAAACCAACTAACCCCCTCAAGGGTGAAAAAGACCCCACAGACCCTCGGACTCTTCTTATTTTGTCTTCTTTGATGCTTTACCAGCTCTCTGCTGCTTGGGTCTGGCCCCTGCCAGCTCAGTTCCTTCTTCCAGCTCTGTTAACTCCAGCACCTATAATCCTTCCCGCTCACCCTCTGATGACTCTTCTCCACTCATCTTCTCCACTCATCTTCTCCATAAATGACTCCCACTCTTCCTTTGTGACAATCCCCTGGTCTCTCATTATGCTCCAAGCCTCTTGAGGCACGGAGGTTGGTTACGCGCAACCGCACCTTCTCTGTGCCTGACCCCTCGCTCTGGAACCATCTTCTGAGTGAGCTGCACCTTGCACAGTCCCTGCCCACCTTCAAAAAAGCGTTAAAAAACTTGCTTTTTAGGGAGGCATTTGGCGACCTGGATTAGGGTGGGGTTTTTTTGCCGTCTTGCCGTTGACTTTCTGATTCCCTTGTTGAGGTGTTTTTATTATATATTATATATATTTATATTTCTCCCCCCTTTTTTCTATATACCTGCTTTTTATTTTCGTTTCGACTGTTGTATTGTGTCCTTTTGGGTCTGCTTTGCCCTTTTGTTCACCACCCAGAATTCCTTCGGGAAGACGGGTGGTATAAAAATGGATAAATGGATAAATGGATAAATAAATAAAATAAATAAATAAATAAATAAATAAATAAATAAATAAATAACCATGACCTTGAATCTTATCTAGGATGCAATGGGTAGCCAATGCAAGCGGACCAGAACTGGGGTGATGTGGTCATATCGATGCACATCAGCCACCAGTCTGGCCACAGCATTTTGTACCCACTGAAGTCTCTGAACAAGAGTCAAGGGCAACCCCACGTAGAGAGCATTGCAATAATCTATCCTCAAGATCACAAGTGCCTGTACAACTGTTCTCAGGGACTCCTCATCCAGATACAGGCGAATCTGAGCAATCTGGCGAAGATGAAAAAAGGCAGTCCTGGGAACGGCAGCCACCTGGGCCTCCATAGAAAGAGCCGAGTCCAGGACGACGCCCAGATCCTGGACTCTGTCCACCAGCTGGAGGGAAACACCCTCCAGACTGGGGAGAGGGCCTCCGTATCCAGAAGAGGAGGCCCCAAAGAACATAACCTCAGTCTTCTCCGGGTTTAGCTTAAGCCTGTTGGTCCTGGTCCATTCCATGATCGCGCCCAGGCACAAGTCAAGGGTCTGTACTGCCTCTACTGCAGAGGTGGAAAAGAAGAGAGAGAGCTGTGTGCCATCAGCGTACTGGTGGCAGCAGACTCTAAATCCCCTAATGTACAACATAACAAATTTTGGAGATAGGGGAAATTTGCTTAAGAGAATTGCCTATGAGGCGAATCCGTACAACATAAAATAGTAACGATTAGGGATTAATCCATTTTCAATGCATTCCTATAGGAAATTTGTACAAAGGAAAATTTGCTTAACAGATTTTATTTGGAACGAATTAATTCCTTTATACAAGGTACGACTGTATTTAACTTTTGTTCCTACATAATTTTGTTCCTACATAATTGTAGGGAACAGGAATAGAAAGAAATTGTTCACCACCTTAACAAAGAGGTGAAATTTAAAAAAATGAGTCAGGGAATGCAACATTTGGGCATTCAAATTACAAGGGAGGCAGATGGCTCATATTTGCTGGACCAGAAACAAAAGATCATTCGGCATGTGGAGATACGAGGCCTCCAAAATGTCCACACACCTATGAAAACAGACTTTCTGAAAGGCAGAGAGGAGAGTGAACCTTTGCTAAACATCAGCCACTACAGAACTGATATAAGCAAGATTCTGTACTTAACATCTACTACTAGAATAGAAGAATAGAATCCTTTTATTGGCCAAGTGTGATTGGACACACCAGGAGTTTGTCTTTGGTAAATATGCTCTCAATATGCATAAGGAGAAATATAAAAGAATCATACAGTCACCCCCACCATTTTGCGGTTCAGGTCCCGCGGTCCCGCTACATTGCGGGATCGCAGTACCTGCACCGTGGGGGGGATCTGGTCGCTCTGTGCGCCCCCCGCACCTCTGAGAAGCCTGGGGGTGGGGGCATCGCTCTCCATCGCCCCCCAGGCGCCGCCGTGTGGGAGGGCTGCGGGGAGAGCTGGCATCCCTCTCTGTGTCCCCTGGCACCTCCGGAGGGGCTCGGAGCCACGTGGGAGGGCTGCGTTGAGGGATGGTGTCCCTCTCTGTGGCGCCTCCCGGGAGGGCTGCAGGGAGGACTGGCGTCGCTCTCCATGCCCCCCCGGGTGCCTCCGGAGGGCCTCGGAGCCACGTGGAAGGGCTGTGGGGAGGGACAGCAAATTAATAGCACTTGGGGGAAAGCTGTCTTTATATCTAGATGTCCTAGTACGCAATGCCCTAAGATGTTGTTCTGAGGGTAAAAGGTGAAACAGTTAATGTCCAGAATGTGTGGGTTCTGGATATGTCTTCTTTTTAGCTCATGTGGGGTACAAGTCCACAATAGACAGCAAGATAGCACAATAGCAATGATTTTTTCTGCAGTTCCAATTATCTGTTGAAGTATGTGTCTGTCTTGTTTAGTTGCAGAACCAAACCAAACAGTTATAGAGGAGCAGATGATAGATTCAATAACTCCTCTATAAAAATGAAACAATAGTTTTTTAGGCAGTTTAAACTTCCTAAGCTGCCACAAAAACATTCTTTGTTGTGCTTTCTTAATGATACTCCTGATATTAGATGACCATTTTAAATCTTGAGATATAATAGTACCTAAAAGCTTAAAGGACTCCACTGTTGATCTTACATAGCTATTGTTGTAAGAATATTAAACAGAAAGGTTAATTCACCAACACAATGTGATTGATAGCTGTCAAAATATTAGCTAGATACTTGAAAGGATCTGCCAGCTTTAGGCTAAGACTGCTGCCAGCCAGCAAACAGCAAAGCTTGTAGGGTACACTGATGTAGCCCAGACAGAAGATACCACAAGGCTTCCATAATGCTACCAGTGGGTTCCAGTTTATGTATGATGATGGACCAATTTAATGGGCTAGTCAAAAACAAGATGTAGCTTTGTCTTTTACAGAGTTCATTAATGCAACAGAAGCATGCAGTAAATGCTAGAGAAGCTGCTAAAGGGCTTTGGGATAGATTAAGAGATTCTATTAGAGATGGGTACAAAATGGAACTATAGCATTTCATTTTGTTTCTTTAGTAGTTTTGTTTTGTTTTGTTTGTAATGAATTTTTAAAGTAGTTTTGTTACAAAACGAAATGAAATGAAACACTATGCTCCCCATGGTCCTAGAGGCACCAAAATGGCAGACGTGATTCCTCAAGCTCTTCCATGTAAGCCCAGAAATTTGGAAAGATTTGGGGGTCTGGGGGCTGAGTAACTAAGCTCCAAAGGTGGTGTCCCTATGAAAAAATCATTCTAATTGAATAGGGAAGCCATAATAGCCCCACCACCACTACCACCACCACAGGCAAGCCATTAGCACCACGGCAATTTGGCTTCCAAATCTTGATTCAATCAGTTAGAAAGATTTTTTTCCTAGCTCCCATTTGGAGCTTATAACTCAGCCCCCGGACCCCCCCCCAACCTCTCCAAATTTTGAAGTAATTTGTTACGTAGTGAAACGACAAAACAGTGTTTCATTTTTCGCCCATCTCTAATGGGTATCCAGAACGTGGATGACAACCAGAGCTGTGTAAAACTATAGACTGGGAAGATGAAGCCACATACCAAACACTTGGTATGAGGTACCACCTGGTGTGTAACCTAGCCAAGAAAGGAACCAGATGATCTACTGTCCCGCTTCAGGGATGATAGCAGATATTCTGACAAAGAGATTGGTTCAAGAACCTGTGGAGCAAGATGGAAATTGAGGTGTGTTGAATGCAAGCTTGATAAAGGATTTTCAGGTAATAACATACTTGCATGCTTTGCAGCACTGGGTAGTAGTGAGAAGGAGGCTTTTGAGATCTGAAGAGATTCTGTCCTTTCCCACTAAACTATTACTAAAGTCTCCCCCCACCCCAATCTGT
The DNA here is from genome assembly GCA_029282475.1 of Phrynocephalus forsythii. Lineage (NCBI taxonomy): Eukaryota > Metazoa > Chordata > Lepidosauria > Squamata > Agamidae > Phrynocephalus > Phrynocephalus forsythii. Next base: position 6,632,714 of record JAPFRF010000011.1, read on the forward strand.
GGCTTGTCGCTCTTCTCTTCCAGTTTTTTTGCTTTGCTTCTTTTGCGTTCTGTCTCTCTCTCTTCTCTCTGACCTCCAACCATTTGGCCAGCATGGGGGGGGCTGTCCCCCACATTTCCTTTCCTATTTTTTTCTTTATTCTTGTGACTGCAATTATAGATTTAAATCCTTCTTGAGTCAGTTTTAACATACAAAGTGCTAATAACTGAGAAAAGGGACGGTGGTGGTGAAGCTGTGTTGATACGCTACATTTCTGCTAACTTTAAAAAGAATTTAGAAAATTCTCCAATAAAAACTTCATTTTGGAGTTAACCTGTGTAAGTTACCTTGAGCAGTTACTGAGTGAGTTGGAGTGCCTTAAAATTAAATAATAAATAAAATTAGTGGCCATTCAGTTCTATGCCCATCTCATGCCATGAATTTCAATAAGATATCCAGTCAACTTTTGAGTGAGGTCATGAGAACACCTGGAATGCAGTTTTTCCCAAACATTTTCAGTCATCTTCTTCTGTCCTCCATGATTTTAAGAAAATAATAGACAGTGGTTCTGAGATCACTTCAGTCAGTTCCTTCAATATCCTTCGATGAAGTTCATCCAGTCCTGAAGATCTGAACTCACTCAAAGTACTGAGATACTCCCTGAGTAACTGTTTATCTCTCTGAACCTGCAATCCTGTCCCTTCCTCTTGAGCTTAATATTTGCCTGGATGGTCATTGACTGTATTTTGGGAGAAGACTAAGGTGAAGCAGGAGTTGAGCACTTTTGCCTTTTCTTTATTTTTCTGTTATCATTTTTCCATCCTCACTAAACACCTGATCCACTCTTTCTTTTCCTCTGGCTTTTACTACGAAGATATCTGAAGAAAGTTTTTTTATTCTTTGTTTGCTTTGCTAACCTCAGTGCATTCTCAGCTTTTGCCTTCCTAACACCATCCCTGCAATTCCTTGCAAATTATCTGTTCCTTTTGTTTCTCACCCCAATTACATTAATCCAGTGGGACAACTTAGCTCATTCTCTTGCATTTCTATGCAGGAATATGTGTTTTTATTTGCATATACCGCTACTCCACCACCCTTTATGTTCTTTTTTTTAACAATGTATACTTTTCATTTGATGTATTCCAGGCATGGGAGTCAACCTACCATGTTTCAGTTATCCCTATCAAGTCATACTTGCCCTTCTGAACTAATATTTCCAGTTCTTCTTGTTTGTTTCCCATATGGCTGGCATGTGCATATAAACACTGGAGACTATGTGATTTGTCACCTGATTTTCCTTGTACATTTTTACAAAGATTGTTCATGGGTCCCCATTAATCCTGCTTGCTCTGTTCCTTTTGTACATAAGCTTTCATCTACCTTCACCTCTGTGTTGGCATCTCCCTCCACTTTCCAGTTTAGTTTAAAGCTCTCCTATGAAGTACTTAATGCTGTGGCCACATTCTTCTCCCATTATAGCCAAAAAAATGCAGGAACCTATAGTTTGAATGTGGTCATCCTTAAGAAAAGAAGGGGGAAAGGCATTATGACTTTTTATGGTTATACACTAGGACCTGGATCAGAACAAACTTAGATCTTATCTGCACTGGACATTTGTTCAACTTTCTTTGCCCACATGAAATCCATACTTTCCCCAATATTCATATAATGTACATGCGAAACCACTCTTAAAAGTGTGGACAAAACAGGACAAACAACCTTAATTCCTGAGCTGGTATCCCACTGTGGTACAGTGGATAGAATGACAGAGTAAGATCCTGGAGACTAGACATGGGCACGACTTGGCGAAATTCTCGTTTCCATCTCCGTTCCTCGTTTCCGTTACGCAACGGAAACGGTAACGACAATTAAGCCGTCAGAACTTGAACTCGAACCGATAAAAGAAAAATTGGGTCTGATTTATCGTTGTCGTTCATGGCATCGCGGCGATCGCGCGATGCCAAGCGGCACAGAAATTTTTTTAAAAAAACCCGATTCCCAGCCAAAAAAGCAGGCGAAAATATGCTTGCCTGAGTGAGGACACCTACCAGAGGGGTGGTTTCTGGGGGGTCCCTGGCCTCCCCCCCTCTCCTGTCCTGGGCTGCTCTGGTGGGGGTCATCCTCGTCGTCTCTCTCGCTGCATGCCATGCAGTGGGGGGATCCAAGATGGCGACCACAATATTTTTTTTGAAATCGTGGTCCAAAAACCCACCAAAGCACCACACAGAAACATGCGAAAATTAGGTATTTTAACTGCCTGAATTTTTACAGTAGCAGCAGTGGGTTTTTCTTGCAATAAATGTCTGTCTCTAATCCCATTTATTTTATTTTATTTTATTTTTATTTTTATTTTTTTACACCTGCGCAATGATGGGCTGGCCATGGGATGGGACCATGCAAATTTTTGGAGCCATTCCACCAATCGCATGGCCACTTGGCCAGGTTTTGACTGAGATTTCTGGGATATGCCAGTCGGGCATAAAAAGCCCACTATAACCCTAGCCCTAGCCCTAACCCTAACCCTAACCCATACGCCAGTACACTGTCCTTCTTAGTGGGTCAGAGGCACCCAGAGGTGCAGCCCACTAACTCACCCTAACCTTACCCGTAATAACCCTAAGCCTAGCCCTTGCCCTAACCCCAACCCTAAGCCAGATCCGTACTCGCATTGCACTACACGCAAGTACACTGTCCTTCTTAGTGAGTCAGAGGGCGCCCAGCAGAGGCATTCTTCTCTCACCTCGCTCATAGTCCAAAGTTCCAAAAAACTCCAAACCTGTACGCCAGTATGCTGTCCTTCTTAGTGAGCTAGAGGCACCCAAAAGAGAGGTGCCTCTGCCAGTGCCATTTGGTACGCAATGGCTACACGGTCATGTACCCTTCCTTTTCCCTTTGTAGTGGGCCAGAGGAGGCATCCACCCCAGAGAGGTGCCTCCAGGAGCCCACTACCCTACCCCCCCTAAACCAGTACTAACGACAGACGACAAACGGAACGACAAATTTTTGAAAAATTTCGCGACAAATGGAAACGAGCCGAAACGGGCCGGCTCCGACACACGACAACTCGAAATGTCATTTTTCCTGGTCGTGCCCATCTCTACTGGAGACATGGCTTTGATTCACTACTTGGCCATGGAACCTCATGGAAGGAGTGGCACTGATTAAGCCATTTCTTGACAGCCCTGTTACAGTGGGTGGAAGTCAGTTCCAATCTGGTGGTGCAGAATGCACATGATTCTGGAGTGAAATAAAAAAATGTTAAGGGTCCCCCAAATTCCACAGACTCCCAGTTGCATGCCCAATATGCTTGGCCAGTGCATTCATCTTCTTACCTTGTGACAGCTTGACGCTGTTTGGTTCTCTTCCATCATCTGGAATGGTGTTTCTTTATCCATCTCAAAGTTCACCAGCAGTTTATCCAGCCATAGCATTTTTCTGCGTGCTTCTGCTGCTGCAATGAACTCAAATTCTGTGGAAGATAAAGCTACAATATCTCATTTATGATATTGTATGAAATAGGACCATCAACATAAACTAGGGGTGAGGAATCTTCAACCCTCCAGATGTTTTGGACCACAGCTGTCACAGTCCTTTATCATTGGAAACACAGACTCGGACTTCTGGGAGATGCAATGCAAAACATCTGGATGGCTGAAGGTTCCTTACCCCTGCCATAAAGAAACAGGAGACCAATGGTAGATCTGCACTCTTTGGTATTTTCTCCCCATTTGGCATCTGTATACCAGACATATATTTGGCTCCTGTTAGCTGACAGTCTTGGCTTGAAGTCCCCAAGGAATTTTACCCTTTCAAGTATCTATCTATCCTTTTCATAGCTGTCTAGTCATTCTGGATTAGTAAGCTAACTCTTCTGCTCAGTATTCCTACAGTTGTAGCTGCTATGTCAGCTTTGGTAGTTGTTGTCAAGCAAAAAAGCTTTCCTATAGCTTCTCTATACTGGCTATTGCTGGGTAAAGGTTTGCCTCTATCTTTATTTTTAAGAAAGTCTGTTTGCATAGATGTTGCAACACTCTTGGCAACTTGCATTGTAACGGACTCTGCAAATATGAACCACCTACTGCTTTCTCAATCTGAATGCACAAGAAGTATGTTGCATCTCCTAATCCTTTTATTTCTACCTCTATGCTAATTTTCTATACAACACTTTTGTCCTCTTCTTCATATGTGGCACAGCTGGATCATCACTATAATCCTGAATAAATGTAAAATGTTCATTTTTCTGTTCTTAGCATATAGGTACTGATCTCCCTTTGTTTACTCAAACCCTGGGTCAAGTAGCATCTCCTTCAGTTTCTCATTCCTGACTCTGGCTGTTTCCTTCAGCCCATGTAGGCCTTTCTTCAGCCTACAGACAAGGTTAAGGTGCTTCTTGCCAATAAAACTTGGTGGTTGTTCCGTGTTGCGTTCTTCTTCAATCTCTCCATGTAGGAATGCAGTCTTGACATCTAGGTTCTTGACTTGCATCTGTCTGGAGGCTGCAACAACTCAGGAACAGTTTTATGGCACCATCAAAGAGAAAGGGATGTTGATGGAGCAGCTGCCAAAGCTGTAGAACTAAAAGATTGTGCTAGCAGTCAGACGTGATCTCCTTCTTTTGGTGTACTGCTCTTATTCTGTGTATCCTCCTCCTCCTCCTCCTCCTCCTCCTCCTCCTCCTCCTCCTCCTGCTCTGTTTTCAGTTCAGTTTGTGAGAGCCCTGATATAATTATGTCTGGGAAATACTGGTTGTTTTTGCTCATTAGAAGTCTGGAATTTCAATCAACTGTAAGTAAATAAATGTTTTTATTCTTTCTCTTACAAATGTCTCAGAGGTAGTTATTGAGACTTTGTGCCAGTTAATGAGAGAGAGGTGGGCTCTGAGGCACTTGTATCTGTTCTTCTCTGCAAGTATCTCTACTTCTACTGTGTAGCAAAGAAGAATTTTACTGTAAATTCAAACCTCAGCAAACTCAAAACTGCAATAAACTATGATGTGTGGGGTCTGCGCGTGCATGCACACGTGCACATGGAGTGGTGACTAGTATGGGTGACACATCCACAGACAACACAGAACGGAATGGATCAATGTGCTATTGGATCCACACAAGGAGGTCATGGATTGGTGTAAATCAGAGCAATGTAGAAGAAAAATAATTGACGCTGGGTGTGAAAAAACAGCAAATAGTTCCATACCCTGATACCTAAACACAGAGTAGGAAGGGAATTGCATTAAGCAGCCCCTTTTGTTTCAACAGCCTCCCCCATGCATGATTGCTCTCATAATCAGTGTGAGAATGATGTACGATACATGTGTGTGCATGATCTGATCAAGGATGGTATCATCCGGTTGACCTACCATTCAACTCCTGAAAGGCCAGCTGACATCCTGACCAAGCTTCTGCTTCCAGACCCTGAGAAGTATGATGGGAATTGTTAAAATTCATGCATGCTAGATTGAGTGGGGGTGTTGGGTAATTAATAATCTTAATGCAAATCTGCATGCTTACTAATCAAAGGGACTTATTTTCCCCGAGGTTAGAGAAATGCTGCCGTTCTTCCTCCCTTCTTCTCCACATCTGATGATTGATTCCCTTTTAGCTTTGTAAGACAAAACACCCCCACGGAAATCCCTGCGGCCTTAATACCTTTGGCTAGGTTCTTGTTCTACAGTTCCAGGATTATGTTCCTATCTCTGTGTGCAAACCAATGATGCCACAACTTCAGACTGGTCACATCTGCTTGTTTCGTCTGTGCTATGCTGTTTCTACCTGTTTATCTAAGGCCCTTGTCCCATGTCCCTTTAAAAGCAGCTTAAATTGCTAAATAAATCGTGTCCAAAAATGCCGTCCCCACGGCCACCGGCCGTTTTGAAAAAAAAGAAAAGAAAAGAAAACCTGGTAATGCCCCTTTAAGCGAGGTTTCTTTGACTTACTGGAGAAGTAGGGAATTTTCTACCTCACTTAAAAATCCACCTTTTAAGGAGGCAGACGTCGTGGGACCACGGAGATGATCTGGGTTTCTTTCTTTCTTTCTTTTTTTCTCAGAGCACCGACCGACTGATTGGCGCTGCTTTTTAAAATTCCCCGGCAACTTCGGAGAAACAGGAAGTTCAATCGGGTCCTCTAAGCATTAATTTCCCCCAGAAAGTGGTCCGGTTTTTAAGTGCTATCGCCACCTGCTGGCCAAGGTGGCTGAACTGCACTTTAAAATAGAAATAACCAGCTTTGGACATGGGAACTCCTGAACCACATAATAAATCACGTGACGGGATGAAGAAGAAAAGCCAGACCTTCAGAATATCAGGATCAAAACCAGGGGAGACCGCAGCCCACTTTATAGATGCCATTATATTCATAACCTTTCAAATAGATTTCGTAGTCCTTTTCAACTATGCCTTTTTCACCATCAAAATGTATCTTAATGTTCTTTCCCCAAGAGCTGACACACTTAGGAAATTGCATTCCAGGTCTGGCACTTCCAAAAGAAAAGTCCCTCCTAGTCATGCAATCTACATGCAGCATGCAAGGTTGCAAACCATACTCCCAGATGGCTCAGCACCACCTCCACCTGCTTTGTTTCCAGACTTGAATCCTTCTCCTGTCTCCTTCTTCTAGTTCCTTACAAGAACAGAGCATCAGCTACAGCAAAGCTTCCCCATTCCATTCTGGTAATAGCCCTGGGACATTAGTTGTTGCTACTGACTGCTCCCCTCTTTTGGAATATATTTTGTTTAGCAAAAAGGCACATAGGTGACTTCTAAGGAGGGATATCACAATGTCCCATTTACATTTCTCATTTTTGCTGTGTGAATAAGTGATTTGTAATTGTACATTACAGCTAGAAGTGATAACTTCTTTGAAAATGCTTTCCCTTAACAGGTAGGGTGATCCTCCTCTCTCTCTCTCTCTCTCTCTCTCTCTCTCTCTCTCTCTCTCTCTCTCTCTCTCTCTCTCTCTCTCTCTCTTTTTTGAGGAGCTGGTGTCCAAAAAACAGTTGACTTTCCAATTGTCAGTGAAACGCAATGAAACTCTTCTCTCAAGAGAAGCAGAGAAGCTTCAGAGGAAGTGTGAAGATCGCAGCATTAGGAGATAGCAAAGGCAGATGGACAAGCCCAACCTATCATACCCCCATCTGCACAGGTTTAATACCACACTGTTATTTAGCAATGATGATGATATTGCTCACAAAGAAAGTCACATAGTGGTCAATCATGGTAGCACAAATACAAAACCATGAATTGCAAATTTAAATGAGGAATACAGTATTGTGATGGAGGGAAATAGGTAGATAGATAGAAGCTGGAAGGGCTTGGACAGGGTGATTTATGAAAATCTGATGAGGACAGATAACAGGAAGTTGGGGGGAGAGAAAAGACTGTGCGGAGTTAAATTCAGAGGACAGGCAAAAGGGACAACAACAAGGGTTGGGAACAATATGTCTGGAAACAATTCAACTCCATCTGTGGACAGGACATACCAGTACTTCCAGCAGTCACTTCCCCCTTACATCTGCATACAAATGCTAGAAATATCAATTGAAAACAGTTCAGATTAGTGGCAGGTGTGGTGGGAAGCCCAAGAATGACTGGACACAATGCCGTTGTATGAATGAGAGATGGAAGACTCACCTGAACAGTTACTCCCTACTGCACAGGATTGAAACTGACACATGCCAGGCAGATCCATGGACCTGCCAGGTATGCTATCTCCCTGAAGCACAGATCAGAGATGTGTCAGAAGGGTAGACATCACTCATAAAACCCACAGATATATTATATTCTTTCCTTCTTATCCATGTGGGAACAAATAACCAAGAACAACTTTCAAGAGATCACATCAGACTTTGAAGCTCTGGGAAGGATACTTAAGGACTTTGGGGCCCAGATAATTTTCATGGGATCATAGAATCATAGAGTTGGAAGAGACCTCAAGGGCCATCCAGTCCAACCACCTGCCATGCAAGAACCCCCATCAAAGTACTCCCAACAGATGGCCATCCAGCCTCTTCTTAAAACTCTCCAAAGAAGGAGACTCCACCACCCTCTGTAGCAGCATACTCCATTGTCAAACAACTCTTACAATCATGAAGTTCCCACTCTTCTGAATGCTGGTAGATCGATGAGAAGAACATGTTTCAATTCAGTTAAAAACCTTCCTGATGAGTTTCTTCACTCTGGGGCCAAACACTAAAAGCAACATCAACAACAATTTATCTCGAAAGGTGGCAAGTGCTCCAATGCTGGAGACATTCAAATTTTGACAAGCACCTGACAGGTATCCTTTGATCTGTATTACTGCGCGAAGCAGAGGACTGGACTCAACAGCCTGATAGGCCCTTTCCAGCATTATGATTCTGTGATTCTGTATTGCTTAATTTTGTATTGGTGGTTCCACCATGTTTAAAATAAAATCCAATCAGGCTGCAGTCAGGGAAGTGGGGTGGGGTGAGGAATCAGGACTGCTTGGGTTGCAAACATTGTGCGTCCTGAGCCCAATCCCCAGACATCACCCCCAGAATTCATGCTCAGCTGCAGCAGCTCTGCTCTGTTTTCCTCTGTCTAGCTGAAAAGAGCTCTAGGGGGTTACCTCCATTTCCAATCCCAAATTTACACAATCTTGACAAGCATGTGGATTAAGGCCTTGGTGGAAGATGAAGCAGCAGGCAAAGGAGTTTCATACTTGCAATGGAGTGAGGGGTGGTGTGAGCACTTTATGAATTACTAAAGATGTTTCTGAACACTAGTACTTGGCAAGAACATCTGGAATGCAAGATATCACTTTGGCACAAACACCTGAAGAACAGCTGTTTGTTTTTCTTCCAACCTGTTTTTAAGAATAGCAAACACATGTAATTGCTTTTCATCCATTTCAAGTGATCCCATTTCAAGTGCCACTGATAAGGAAGCATTTTAGGACTGGATCCAAGACATCCTGGCCAATATGATTCACATTGTGAGAAAGAGGTCATAATAACTGCAAAGTGCCATGAGTTGAGCAGAAACTGGGAACCCTGCTAGTCCTCAGGAGAAGATGGGTTCTCCTCTTTTGAGAATAGCAATAATACTGTATAAACAAATATTATCAAAGTTAGGACTAAGAAGCTCTTTACAAAGATGTTATCTACACACGACAGATTTATAAACTATTGTTTCTCATCCCATAGATTACCTATGCATTAAATATTTTTTCATTTAAAAACTAATTTAATCAGGGTTTTTCTCAAGCACTGGTCATAATATAGGGGATTTTCTTTTATATATGTATTAGAGGAAAAAAAGACCACAATGACTTAATGTATATTTCCATCTATAAGATGCCCCCATGTATAAGACCCCCACACACTTTCCCAACTCAAATTTACAGTTTTGCAACTGTGTATTGCCTACTTTCATGTATAAGACAGCCCTCAATTTTAGTCCAACAATTTTAGACCAAAATATAGTCTTATACATAGAAAAAATACAGTTATTTGCCTCATAGACTGTGGGTGAGGTATTTGGTTGTGTAGCCAGAGGTTAGGAGTTTTATTCCCCGCTGTGCCTCCTGGGGGTAGAGCTGGCCTGTGTGGCCTTGGGCAAGAGGCTCAGGCCCAGGATGATCTCAGAGGAAGGGAATGGCATACCACATCTGAGCACTGTCTACCTGGAAACCCTGTAAAGCTTCACAAGTCAGGACTGACTGGATGGTTCACGCTGAGTATAATGGGCTACTGTGATGAATCCAATAAGACTAATGACCATTAGGAGTCCAAGGGACTTAAGGAACTTGTGATCGGAAAAAGATTAGCTCAAACAAAGAGAATAAGAAGTTAGCTGTGGAGGGAAGGCAGAAAGTTAAGTGGAATTCCACTTTTTTTCACTCAACTGAACTGGCTATATAGTTGGGGAAGTGACATTCAGGACCGTTAATGCTTCCCAAAACAAACGGTATCTTGATCGTTGTTGTGGTTATTTTCAAACGTGTAGCTCTGCCTGAGAGAGAGAAATGCTTCGGGATTGGGTATTATTTCCTGCCAGTCTTCTGGAATGGCCAAGTTAAAGTTGTCTCGTTTGTTTGCTGACTATATGGCTTGGCCATCTGGCAGATATTTGCAAATTTTTGTACCTGCATTGAGACAACTCCCTTTATTATAAACAATGGAGAAAATGCATACAGTTAATTGTTCTGGTCCTGTAGGAAGCTGCAGAGTTTCTATTTCTGAAATAAGATGGATTCTAGAACAAAGGTGTCACACAGGGACTCCATCCAACCTTTGTGAGGTGGCGTTACGTGACTTTTCCTTGCCCCATGTGGTATTAGGTAATGCTAATTAATTGCATTCATGAAACAGACATAGGCATCCAAAAGGAAGAGGAGAAACATAGGTCTAGTACCATGACTGGTGACTTGAATATGAAGCAAAAGTGTGAGATCTAGAGAAGCTACAATGGATCGTCAGTGGATTAGAGGGAAAAGGAATACATTAGAACACAAGGCAAACTGGAGTGCTTCTTGGGGTGTGTGTGTGTAGAAATGAAGATGTTTATGTACCCAAGAACCCTGAGAACACCGAAGTTCTTCAGTGGCAGAACTTAGCTGTCTTCAATGAAGTTTGCAGCTCTTTCACAGTCATAAATTTTGTCTTGTCATGTCTTCAGCTGCAATCTTGCTTTTGCACTTCTTTCATTTTCCTCAGAGGTCATTTCAAGCCATTACTGCTTTCTGCCAGTAATATGGTGTCATCTGCATATTTTAGATTACAGATTAGCTTTCTACCAATGCTCATTTCTCCCTCATCTGGATCTTATCCAGTTTCTGTATTATGCATTCTGCATACAGACAGAAATATGAGATATGCTTTGTCTGATGCCTGTCCCCAGGGGAAACCATTCCATTTTTCCCTATTCTAACTGACAGTAGCTTCTTATCCAGAGTATAGGTTTCATATCAGGATAATCAAATATTGAGGCATATCAGTTTATTTTAGAATAATTCCTAGCCTTTCACAATCCAAACAGTCAAAGGTTGTGCTGTATCTATAAAGCACAGACTAATCTTCTGAAATTCTTTGATGTGCTCCCAGTAGCCAGATTATAGTACCAGTATGAAGTCAAGTGTCTATTTCTTTTCAGAATCTAGCTTGAACATCAGGCATTTTTCACACCATATAGAGTAAAAATCTTTGCTGCTTAACCCTGAGCATAATTTTGCTTTCATGGGAAATCAGTGCAATTTTTCTATAGTTACTGCACTTCCTTTTCTTGAGGACTGCAATGTATATTAAACATTTCCAGTTCAATTTTTAGGGGTGTTGTTTTTCTTTCCATATTTATGGATTGCTCTTGTTAGACTTGGTAGATGCAGACTCTAGAGAAACTGGAATAAACAGCTCCTGTATCATAAAACAAATTATAGGTTGAAATAAAAGTCTGAAGGTAAGTACAATGTTATTTTGTAAAGACATACAATTAGGTGATACAGGACAAATTATAGAATAGTACATCCAATTTTTTTGTCTATATGCTAATATGTTGAGTACAGCGAAGAAAATGTACTTGAACCTCTAATACAGGATGATATAACTGAGACTTTCTAAGATGCCACCCATGATTGCAATGTAGCAAATGAAAAAAGAAGAAGAAGAAGAAGAAGAAGAAGAAGAAGAAGAAGAAGAAGAAGAAGAAGAAGAAGAAGAAGAAGAAGAAGAAGAAGAAGAAGAAGAAGAAGAAGAAGAAGAAGAATCTTATATACAACAGAAAGGGAAAGAGAACAGTATTATATGAAAAATTACAGTATATGCTTGCCTAGAATTCTATAATAGTAAAGATGGTACCCCTGTGGAGAGCATGCATGTGTAAAAATAAACACAGAAAGAAATAGAAGTGTTGTGTCTGGAGGCGTCTATAGACTGCTGACCCAATGGAAGATCCAAACAATGTTCTCCTATAGAACATTTTTTGAATATTTTAACACCACCTTTCTTCTTGGAAAGGGACCCAAGGTGAGGGACAATATGCAGTCCAGAACATTTGGGATATATTCAAATTAAGAACAGGGAATTAGAAGAGGCATCTTAAAACATTAAAAGGTAACATTAGAGCTACAAAGAGCACACAAGAAGAAAAGAAAAATCCATTATGAGGGGTGAAAATCAACATGGAAAACACTAGTGTTCTTATGATATCAATCAATGCAATCATGTATGGTAGTCCATATAAAGTCACATAGTAGGTAGTCCCTCATTCAGGGAAAGCTTGCCTGTAGTAGGCCAGGAACAGTTTCTGCCTATTAAATGTTTAAGACTAGTAAAACATACTCTCTCTTCCCAATGATGCCTGCTGTAAATAACCCTGCTGAAATAAAGGAAGGTTGGGATAAACAGGAGTGAATTTTCCAATGGAAGGACTATATGCTTCTCTCAATTCTGCTTGTCAAAATAAATTATTGCAGGAATGTAAGCAGGATACTGAACGTTTGACCTTAACAATTAGACATGGGCATGACTTGGCGAAATTCTCGTTTCCGTTTCCGTTTCTCGTTTCCGTTACGGAACGGAAACGGTAACGACAATTACTCTGCCAGAACTCGAACTCGAACCGACTAAAGAAAAATTGGGTCTGATTTGTCATTGTCGTTCCTGGCATCGCAGCGATCGCGCGATGCCAAGCAGCACAGGAAAAAAGTTTTAAAAACTTTTAAAAAAAAAAGCCCTATTCCCGGCCAAAAAAGCAGGCGAAAATATGCCTGCCTGAGGGCACCTACCAGAGGGGTGGTTTCTGGGGGGGGTCCCCACTCCAGCCTCCCCCCCTGTCCTGGGCTGCTTGTACCAGGCTGGGAGGGGGCATCCTCGGCGGCGTCTCCATTTGCTATGCGCGGTGTGGGGGGATCCAAAATGGCGACCACAATATTTTTTTTAAACCGTGGTCCAAAAACCCACCAAAGCACCACAGAAACATGCAAAAATTATCTATTTTATATGCCTGTTTTTTTATAGTAGCAGCAGTGGGTTTTTCTTGCAACAAAACGTCTCCATTTATTTTATTTTATTTTATTTTATTTTTAATTTTTTTACACGTGCGCAATGATGGGCTGGCCATGGGATGGGACCATGCAAATTTTTGGACCCATTCCACCAATCGCATGGCCAGGTTTTGACTGACACTTCTGGATGTGCCAGAGGGTATAAAAAGGCGAGGCACTCGAGAACACTCGCAGTCCGGGTTTGGATTTGGGTGGAGAGAGGGCTGTAGCTGGCTGGCTGCTGTGCTAGACTAGTTTCGATTTCGCGGACGCGGAGCCTTTAGATTTCAGTTAGGCAGGCAGGGAGGAAATAATTGATTCAATTGAATTATTAGGAAATATTTCATTCCCTGTCTGCTGTGGGGAATAGCAACGCACAGTTTATTCCTTTTTATGTTCCTGCAGTTTGTCAGGACTCAGGAGGATTTTTTTTCTGATATAGTGATATTGGTTTAGGTTTGACTCGGGGGGGAGGTGTGGATTTATTTTAATATATATATATATATATATATATATATACCCGTACCATTCCAATCCATACTTATTTTCTATTTTACAAAGTTCATTTTCATTTCATTGCTAGCAGTTTTCTTTATTCTCTCCTCTCCTTTTTGTGAGAGAGAGAGGATTTATTTCATTTAGTGCCACTAGCACTGCTTCAAGTTCAAAGGGGAGCTTTTTGGAGGCGAGGTGTGGATTTATTTTAAAAATATATTGAATATACTTTACTTACTACCATTTATTTTCTATTTTCAAAAGTTCATTTGGTGGCTGGCAACAAGTTCCTTTACCCTGCCTCCAGCACAGTGCTGTGGCTTCTGGGAATAGCAAGCCTAGCAGTTTTCTTTAATCTCTCCTCCTCTCCTTTTTGTGAGAGAGAGGGGATTTATTTCATTTAATGCCACTGCTTCAAAGTTCAAAGGGGAGCTTTTTGGGAGGCGAGGTGTGGATTTATTTTAAAAATATACTAGCCTAGTATATTTTAGATTTTCCCCCAACCAGTGCACTCAAACACATTTGTTGCCTGGCATTGGCAAGCCAAGGGCACCTCTGAGGGAGAATAATATTTTACATTTTAGAAATACATTACAATATTATTTGTGTACTTTACTTTTACTTACATTGTTTGTTTGCTAAACTTTTTGTGAGGACACTGCACTGCAGTTAAACAACACAGGCCCATTCAGTTTACTTTGCTCACAGTGTACAACACAGTCCTACTCCTGTAGCAGTGTAGTGTGCTTGCTTATTTATTTATTTATTTATTTATTTAAATACTTATATCCCGCACCGTCTTCCCTAACAGGAACTCTAGGCGGCGAACAACGATAAAAGCTTGTTCATTTATTTACAACAAGTTACAAGGCACACCCTTGGTGGGTGCCTGCGCAAGTTTACTTTGCTCACAGTGACAACACAGTCCTACTCCTGTAGCAGTGTAGTGTGCTTGCTCGTTCATTTATTTACAACAAGTTACAACTCAAGGCACACCCTTGGTGGGTGCCTGCGCAAGTTTACTTTGCTCACAGTGTACAACACACAGTCCTACTCCTGTAGCAGTGTAGTGTGCTTGCTCGTTCATTTATTTACAACAAGTTACAACAAGGCACACCCTTGGTGGGTGCCTAGGCAAGTTTACTTTGCTCACACACAGTCCTACTCCTGTAGCAGTGTAGTGTGCTTGCTTGTTCATTTATTTACAACAAGTTACAAGGCACACCCTTGTTGCCTGCGCAAGGCTCACAGTGACAACACATTCCTACTCCTGTAGCAGTGTGCCTAGCTCGTTCATTTATTTACAACAAGTTACAACTCACTTTGGGTGCCTGCTCTTTGCTCACAGTGACAACACAGTCCTACTTCTGTAGCAGTGTGCTAGCTCGTTCATTTATTTACAACAAGTTACAACTCAAGGAAGGCACACCCTTGGTGGGTGCCTGTGCAAGTTTACTTTGCTCACAGTGACAACACAGTCCTACTCCTGTAGCAGTGTGCTAGCTCGTTCATTTATTTACAACAAGTTACAACTCAAGGAAGGCACATCCTTGGTGGGTGGCTGCGCAAGTTTACTTTGCTCACTTGTCCTACTGTGTAGAACACAGTGCCATTATAATACTTTGAGAAATGAAAAAAATAAGGAGGGGTGCCACAGCCAGAGGGAAGGGGAGGGGGACCCCCACCAAAATAAGTTGGGCTGCATTTCTGAAGGAAGGCACAGGAAGTAGTGCAGATAGTACTCCCTCGCCAAGCAGCTCCACAACCAGTACCGTACCATCCTCTGTCACTGAGGGAAGCATGGATGAGGCGATAAAAATCCCTTCAGCGATACTTGACTCCGACCTCCTTTATCAGGAAGAAAACGAGGACTCGGAGTCAGAAATGGCATCAGAATCAGAAACGGGCACTTTGAATCTAGAGGTTCCAGATTCTGAGGACCTGATGGCAGGAACTGACGAAAGGCAGGCTTCAGACAGTGATGGAAGGAGCAGCCCTCCTTTCTCCCAGAGTACCAGCAGTGACAGCAGTAGTACTCTACTTTCCAGGCAGGGCACAGGCCACACCACCACCACAGCAGCGGCAGCAGGCAATACCAGAGGGGCCGGTACTTTCACTAAGCCACGCGGGTGTCTCTGGGAGCATTTTGAGAACAGCCCGCAAGACGCAAGGATGGCGGTGTGCAAGAAATGCGGGGTGGTGGTGCACAGGGGGAATGACCCGAAACACCTCTCTTCAAGTGGGTTCCGCAGCCACCTGATGCGAAAGCACCCTGGGACTCTGCCTGGAACCCAGTCAGGCCCTGTTTCCTCAGGGAGGAAGAGAGTGGAAGAAGGGTTAGGGTCAGAAAAACACAGCTCTGCTAGTGCTGAGAGTGGGAAGAGGCAGGCCACTCTGCAGGAAGTGGGGCCGTTGTATGGGAGTTTTGTCAGCCAGCGAAATAGGGCTAAGGCACAGGAGACCACCACTCGTGTGGTGGGTGAAATGGTGGCCATGAACGGGTTGCCCCTCTCCTTTGTGGAGTCATCAGGCTTCAGGCACCTGATGAAGCACGTGGCTCCATGGTACGAGCCTCCATCCCGGCGTACCTTCAGCAGGCGGGTGATTCCCTCCCTTTATGAGTCCGTCAGGAACATGTTCCGGGCCCTGCTGCAGAGGAAGGAAGATCCACTTCACTTCTGACCTCTGGACCGGTGGGCACCACGGATACCTCTCTCTGACGGCTCATTGGTGGCAACCCAAGGAGGTCCTGGAGCCCAGGACATCCCAAGAACAGCTGGAGGGGGAGCCACAAGGCAGCACCCCAAGAGGCTATAGGGCGGTGCTTCTCCAGGCCCAAAGCATGGAGGACAACGCCACAGGGTTCAACATTTCAGAGGTCCTCAAGATAGCAATGCGAGAGTGGGGATTGGGGACTGAGGGGCAGGTCAATCTCGGATTCATGGTTACTGATGCGGGCCGTAACATAACCAACGCGGTTGAAAGGGCAGGGTTGCAGGGCATTGTGTGCGCAGCACACAAACTGCATCTGGTGGTGGTCGATGCCATTGGGGTGGGAGCACCGAAGGACTCCTGGGGCGAGGGGACCCTGGAGACCAAAGCCTTGCTGGACAAGTGCCAGAAAATCGTCGGGCACTTCTCTCGCAGCGTCAAGGCATCCAGGATGATGCGTGAGAGGCAGGCGGAGATGGGCCGACCAGAGCACCTCCTGATCCAGGACGTGACCACCCGGTGGAACTCCACCTACGAAATGGTCAAGCGCCTGGTGGAGCAGAGGGAAGTGGTGGAATACGTCATGTCAACCACCCCAGTCCTGCATGAGGGGAGGGAGATGGACATTGGTGCTACCGAGTGGCTCGCCCTCTCCCAGATGGTGGGTATCCTGCAGGTGTTTGAGGAGACCACCCACGTGCTCAGCAGCTACAACGCCAGCCTGGGCCACGTACTCCCCCTGGTCAATGCCCTTCGCCAACGCCTAGAGGCCACTATCCGGGAAGAAGCCAATCTTCTCCCAAGAGCAGGGCCTTGGCAGGCTGCTGACCGACGTGGATACCCGCCTTGGCCCACTAAGGAGGGAAAAGGTGTACCAGATGGCATGCCTGTGCGACCCTCGCGTCAAGGGTTCCCTGGCGGGCAGCGCTGCCGACCTGAACTCCTGGGAGACGGAGCTATGCCGTCAAGTCAGGGCTCTCTCCAATCAGGGCCAGGCGTTTCCGAGGGCGCACGGAAGCCAGAGCGATGCAGAAGAGGGATCCTCGCAAGGATCCTCATCCTTCTGTACTCCAGGAGTATACACCCAGAGGCCAGGTTCCATGCCAGCAGCCAACTACCTGGCCTCTGCCCTAGCCATGGCAGTCTCCTCCGCAGTGGAGGCAAGGGAGGAAGAAGAACCGGACCCCGCTCTGACCATGGTGAAGGAGTACATGGCCGAGCCCCTCCAACCCCTCACCTTGGACCCACTCCACTACTGGGCCAGAAAGGCAGACCTCTGGCCCGCTCTTTCGACTCTGGCGTTGGACCTCTTGTCCATCCCACCCACCAGTGTCCAGAGTGAGCGTGTCTTCTCCCACGTGGGAGATGTCCTGAGGCCGCGCTGCTCCCGACTGGACCCGGAGACCGTGGAAAGGTTGACTTTCATCTGCTTCAACCTTTCCACCTTGGGATTACCCCAACACTCCAAGACCTAAGTCCCAGGTCGTTCTGCCATGGGTTCCTTAAATGGCCCTCCCTTGCCCTAACATCAACTACCAGGGCAACATTTATGCCGGTCCGCCTGCCTGTCTGCCTACAAGCCTGCCTGCCTGCCTACAAGGCTACCTGCCTGGCTGGCCCTGTGACTACCTGCCTAGTGCCTAAATGCCTGCTTGCCTGTCTGCCTGCCTGACTGCCTGACTGTATTCACACACACACACAATTGGAAGGGTCTGTATTGGCCCAATTTTTGCAGCCCTTGCCTGGGTCCAAACCAGCAAGGACCATTCTCAAAGTGTCATTTGAAAGGGTCCGTATTGACCCAATTTTTGCAGCCCTTGCCTGGGTCCAAACCAGCAAGGACCATTCTCAAAGTGTCATTTGAAAGGGTCCGTATTGGCCCAATTTTTGCAGCCCTTGCCTGGGTCCAAACCAACAAGGACCATTCTCAAAGTGTCATTTGAAAGGGTCTGTAATCTGTATTGGCCCAATGTTTCCCCGTTGGCCGTGGCAGGTCTGAGTGAGACCCTAAAACCTGCCTTCTTTGCTGCTTCCTCCCTTCCCTGCTGGGGTTTAGGCGCCAATCTGCTTACAAAGTGGTCAGGAAGCACTTTACAACAACCTACCTCAAAGACTGAGTAGCAGGGGGCTAGCTCTCCTCCTTACAGCCTTAAAGAAATAGCCCAGTTCTCCTGCTTCTACTCTGTCTCCTCTTGGTTGATGAAACTCGGTCTCCTGGGGTGGAGAGAGAAACTCTGCCTCCCAAGGCAGAAACAATCCTCCCTTCTGGCACTTTGGCTTTGTGCCTTCCCAATCCCTAGCCTGGGTGGCTGGTATCCTGCAAGCCTGCCTAGCCTACATACATACCTGTAAACCGGACTGCCTGCTTCCCTGCCTGCCTGCCCGCCCCTCTGCCAACCTGCCTTCCTGTCAGACTCCCAGCTTTGAGCATGCCTTCCAGCTGCTTCTCATTCAACCTCCTCTAGTCTGGCCTTCTGGCCTCCCCTACTTTGTCATCTGGGCTGGTCTGTGACCCACTTAGAAGGACTCTGGGTTTGTGGTCTGGTCTCCTTTAGAGGTGGTGGTGGTGAATGATCACCCGAGAGGGGAACTCAATCAGGAACACTGGGAAGTTGGTTAGGGTTAGGCAAGGGGGATGGGCTGCAGAACACTGTGACTCACTAAGAAGGACTGGAGTGGAATGTACTTGCATGTACTGTGTGCTGTGTATACTGTACTGCACATAACCGTGTGTTGTCCGTTTCTTAGAAATAGAAGAGCCTGTCAGGAGGAACTTCCAGGGTTGGTTCATGGTGGATCTGTGAGTCTGTGTGACTCATTAAGAAGGGCATTGCCCTTGCCTATTGGCAGTTTGCTACTTGCCAGCGTAACAGCACATGGGAAGGAAGAGTCAGACAGAACTCTTCCTTGCTGTCCTTTTGGCAGCATCAAGACTCAGGCCTTTGGGTCTCCGCCACTCTTTCCTCTGGGCTGCATGGCACTGTGGCTCACTAAGAAGGACATCTTACTGGCGTGCTGGTGGCACTCTGTCACCATTTACAAATAGAAGATTTGCCCGAAAGTTCCAGGCTTGGCTCTTGGAGTTGTGGAAACTGTGATTCACTACGAAGGGCATGGTAGTAGATTGCCGGCAGTTAGCAACCCTACCAGCACACAGCTGGGAAGGAAGAGTCAGACTCAGATTCTGGCTTGCTGTCCTTTTGGCAGCCTGTGTGGTCTAAGACTCAGACTCACTCAAGCTCGGTGTCTTCTCCCTGCCTGCCTGTCAGGCTCCCGGCACTCCCGGCTTAGAGGAGGCCTTCCAGGTGCTTCTCCTTCAGCCTAACAGTACGGTTTAGTGCTTCAAGTTCAGCCTCCAAGCCGACATGCGCCCTATCGGCCACTCCCCTCAACTTGCCCATGCAGCAACCCCGGCGGCCCCCGCCTCTAGGCGGAAAATCACTTGACTAACTGTAAGGTGCAGTCATGACATCAACTATTTTGTTTAGAATTGGGGGAATCTGTCGTCCTGGTTCTTCACACAATCCAGGTTGGGAAATCCCTTGGCAGAAGGAGGGGAGATTCCTAGGTGCTTCTCCCTCCACCTCCTCTAGTCAGGCCTTCTGGCCTCCGTGTTAGGGTTAGGGGGTTTGTTTAGGCCTCCACTACTCTTTCCTCTGGGCTGCCAACTGTGGCTCACTAAGAAGGAAGGGAAGAAGCCTCCAGGCTTGGTACTTGGTGGATACTCTGTCACACACTGACTGTGAGACTGTGATTCACAGGCCTACGGTCTCCTCCGCCACTCTTTCCACTGGGCTGCCAACTGTGGGTCACTAAGAAGGAAGGGAGGAAGCCTCCAGGCTTGGTACTTGGTGGATACTCTGTCGCACACTGACTGTGAGACTGTGATTCACACAGGCCTACTGTCTCCTCCACCACTCTTTCCACTGGGCTGCCAACTGTGGCTCACTAAGAAGGAAGGGAGGAAGCCTCCAGGCTTGGTACTTGGTGGATACTCTGTCGCACCCTGACTGTGACTCTGTGATTCACAGGCCTACTGTCTCCTCCGCCACTCTTTCCACTGGGCTGCAATGCACTGTGGCTCACTAAGAAGGGAATTAGACAGCTCCGCTTCTGAGAGTGGGAAGAGGCAGGCCTTTCTGCAGGAAGTGTTGCCGCTGTGTGGGAGTTTTGTCAGCCTCCGCTGCTCTTCACTCTGAGCTGCCGTGCCAAACACTGTGACTCACTAAGGAGGACATTGTGCTCTTTCCACTGGGTTGCCAACTGTGGCTCACTAAGAAGGGAAGCATACTTGCGTAGGCGTACGTGTTACGTACGTAATTACATATACGTAATAAAAGAGTTTGTCAGGAAGTTCCATCCCTGGTCCTTGTTGGTGGATACTAGTAGTAGTCTGTTTCACTGACTGCGAGTCTGTGGAGGAAGGGCTACTTGTCGGTTCCATTGGCAGTGCAAAGCACTGACTCACTGAGAAGGGAACGTGCCTGGGATGGGATTTTATCAGAGAAGCAGCACACACACAGCTGTGTAGGAAGACCCTCTGGCTTGCAGTCCTTTTTTCAGGCTGGACTCAGGCCTCAGAGTCAGGCCCCACTGTGGCTCACTAAGAAGGAAAATGTACTTGTTGTGTGCGTAACTGCGTACTCCTGTCAGAAAGTCCCATGTGTGGTTCTTGGTGCTGTGCTGTGTGACTCAGTCAGTACTAGTTGTTGTTGTCACATTTTCTTTGACCCAATTTTTAATATTTTTCTGCTCACTTCTCATAATGTGCTCTTCATCACTGTCAGTACAATGTTTTCAAGTTGCATTGGAATTTGGGAGATTTTTGAGACATTCGCCTCAGAGTTAGGCCCCATGTGGCCCCTGCCACTCTTTCCTCTGGGCTGCAAGACACTGTGGCTCACTAAGGAGGGAATTGTACTTGCGTGCTGGTGGCACTCTGTCTGTCACCATATAGAAGATTTGCCTGAAAGTTCCAGGCTTGGTTCTTGGAGGTGTAGGAACTGTGACTGATTAATCAGACTCACTCAAGCTATGTGGCCTCCGCCACTCTTTCCTCTGGGCTGCAAGACACTGTGGCTCACTAAGGAGGGAATTGTACTTGCGTGCTGGTGGCACTCTGTCTGTCACAAGATTTGCCTGAAAGTTCCAGGCTTGGCTTTTGGAGGTGTAGGAACTGTGACTGACTACTCATACTCACTCAAGCTATGTGGCCTCCACCACTCTTTCCTCTGGGCTGCAAGACACTGTGGCTCACTAAGAAGGGAATTGTACTTGCGTACGACTACATACATACTGTCACTCACTACACCACCACCAAGAGTATGTCAGAAAGTGCCATGTGTGGTTCATGGTGGTACTAGTACTCACAGTCACAAAGAAGGGCTGAAAACCTGTGGCCTCCGGTTCGCAGCCCTGTGGCCTCAGACTCAGGCTATGTGTCCTCTGCTACTCTTCACTCGGGGCTGCAAAACACTGTGACTCACTAAGAACGACATTTTGCCTGCGTACTGGGAGTTTTCTGGGATAATAGCACACACCTTGGACTTTGTGGCCTTGTGGCCTCCCTTTCGCAGGGCCCTGTGGTCTCAGAATCAGCCCTTTTGGGCTCCCCTACTCTGTCCTCTGGGCTGCAAGACTCTGTGACTCACTAAGAAGGACACATTTTACTGTTAACACAGCCCCATGATGATAAGGCAAAAATCTGCCATGCTGGCCTTGCTGGCACCCTTACTCTGACCTTGTGGCCTCAGGTACTCTGGCGTTGTGGCCTCCCGTACTCAGGCTCTGAGTGGTCTCATACTCTGGCCTTGTGGACGCCCTTACTCTGGCCTTGGACTGTGGACGTGGACGCCCATAGTCCTCCTTGTATAGCCTAGTGGGATCTGGGCTGTAGTTAGAGTTCTTCTGCCTAATCCAAGCTGTGTGCCCGTACACCAGCACGCTGTCTTCCTTAAGAGCAACCCTGAGCCCAATCCCTACCTATTCCAAGTTCCTTCCTAACCCTAACCCTAACCCTAACCCTATCAGACTCTAACCGGCCGCTAGATGACCAGGGTTGCATTGGCTTGGCTTTACAGTGATGTGAAGCCAGGACCTTGGAGATGGGGGGGCATTAAGGAGTAGACCCTCATCCAGATTTGGGGAGGAACGGAATGTCTGTGTCTCCTGCTGCCTCTGAGAGGTGGAGGGGAGATGGGATGGATAAAAGCTTCAAACAAAACAACAACAAAAGTATAACAGGCAGCCTGACCAAGAGAAAAAAAAGAATATTGCATTTATGCATTAACATTTCTGGCCACTTTGTTTGCTTCATTGCATAGGATGCAGTCTTATGCTACGATATATATTACAACAGTCACCACCCAGTTTAAAGTGTTTTCCGCCTGCTCTGGGTCATTGCGGGACGCCCCCATGCTCTGGGTGGGAATGGGAAGTCAAATCGCGCTAAATCGCGATAGAAACGACAAACGACAAACGACATGACGAAATGACAAATTTTTGAAAAATTTCGCGAAAAACAGAAATGACCCGAAACAGACCCGTCCTGAAAAACGACAACTCGAAAAAAAAATTTTCTGGTCGTGCCCATCTCTATTAACAATATATATTAAATATGAGTGTGGACTTCAGAAAAGCTCATTTTTATAAGTTTAGTCAAATGCTAGCTAGGGAGTCTACAAGATAAACTAACATGGAAGTGGGTTTCATTTCTTTTCTTTTTTTATGTAAGTTGAACAACTGAAGCCAAAGTGGATCTCTGTCACACATTCTCAGACACACATTCAAACAGGATACACAAACAAACAGGATACGACAGGTTTTTGTAACAATTACAAAGGATTCAATCTTCTACACCCTATTAAATGTTATGTCATCTCCCCAGTGTGTTGTTATTATAATTTTCAACAACTTTAGTTTATTACTTTGTTTCTATTTAACCTAATTACTACTACTATGATTGTTATATCTTTAAAAATTATCATAATTACTAATATCAGAATATCTATATAAATAAGAGCAACTGGTTCCATTGCCATGTTCTTCTAACAATTCAAAATCAAGCTTCTGTTAATTTTAGCCTATTTTTGCATGTTCTGCACCCTGGAATGATTGAGGACACATCCTGACCCTTTCAAGTGTTTAAGACTGCTATCATATTTCCTCTCTGACTTCTTTTCTCAAGGTCAAACATGCCTAGTTCTTTCATTTTCTTCTTCTTCATAGAGCTTGGTTTCCAGTGTGATCATTTTTGCTGCCCTCCTCTGAAACTCATGCAGCTGGCTAGGTCCTTCTTAAAGTGCAGTGGCTAGAACTGGGTACTCTTTCACCTAACTGGTGCTCAATAGAGGGGAACTCGTATTTCAAGGGATGTGGAGACTTTGCTTCTGTTAATGCGGCCATCCACCAATAGAACAAGCTTTCATTGTACCTCTTCCTACAAGGCATTAATAAAAATGGTGAAATGCACCAAGCCCAGGAGACTCAGGCTTAGGGTACTCTGCTTGTGTTACCTTCTCCCAGTTTGAGAAGTTGGCACTGATATAGGCACTCTCCGCATAAGATTATGTAAGCCACTGTGTATCCACCTGTTAGATGTTCTATTTAGCCCATGCCTAGTTAGCTTCTTAATTGAAATATCAAGGGGCTCTTTGTCCATTCTTTTGCCAAAGTCTAGATTAGTGGTGGCCAAACTTCAGCATTCTGGATGTTTTGGACCACAACTCCCAGAACTCTGAGCCTGTATTGCCAGTTACAAAGGACTGTGAGAGGTGTGGTCCAAAACATTTGGAGGGCCAAAGTTTGGCCACCACTGGTCTAGATGCTGTGTATGCACAGGTTCACTTGCTGATAAGCAATGGAATGTGTCAATTATCACTTGCCAAATATGTTTCACATCCTCCTTGGAGGACAGAGGCACGCATTCTACCCTTCCAAATCACCAGTTAAACTTGTTGTATTGATTGTCCCATGGTTAAAAGCCAGGCTGTTGTAGTTGCTTTGAATTACTGAAGAGCATGGCCTACTGTCTTCAGTGAAAAAGACAAACCTCTTCATGCCATCCACACATAAGTGGAATCCCAGTCTTGTTATTCCATTTCTAGCTGGATTTTGCGGTCTTTCAGAATGAAACAAATGTTGTGGTCTTCAGAAAATGCCACTAAAGCACATAGTTGAACAAAACGATAGTCAACACGGCATTCACCAAAATAATGAGGAAATTGTGTAAACAAACACAAAATGAATTTTAAAAACCTATAGGGACCCAAGGACTTACTATGGCTATCATGATTACCCCTTTCTACATTAATAGTTTTTAACATGGTTGAATGGTGTAAAAGAAGGAAGTCACAAGCCAGGAGGAAAAAATATCCTTGTCAAAAGCCATTACAGTTATCCAGAAAGCCTGCTTCCATTCCTTCTCCAAATTGTCGCTAGTAGTGTTGCAGGCTGGTGTATGAATAGAGCCCAAAATGGACTGACACAATCATCTTATTGATTTATTGGCTGCTGGGGTTTGTGCATGGAACTCAAGTGATTGTCGGATGAAAACTGCTTGAATGCATGCCCGAATTCTTGTGATGAAATTGCCTTGGATCAGGCATGAGCCTGAAGGAAAGAGTTCTCCTTCAGAGACATTCGGAAACCACAACAGAATCTAGAGCAAGTCAAATCCAGAATGAAGTAACTTGGCACCAAGACTTTGGGTCCACCCTGGGCATTAACATATAGATAAGAGAGTAGAAACAGAATAGGAGGTGTGATATTGTGACTCACAGCTCTAGCTTCCAACCAAATGAAACCTTAGGTTATGTTCACAGATGCAATCCCCCCCCACTTTTTCTCATTTTACATTTCATGGTATGTTGTGCAGTTGTATCACATAACCAATCAAGCCGCTCCAGTATTCCTGCCAAGAAAACTCCATGGACATGGGGTCACGAAGAGTTGGTCATGACTGTAATGACACAACACACACACACATATATAAAAGAATTCAGACCTTTATTATCAGTCTTGCAGTATAGAATGGGAAATGATCCGCCATGCTCCGGTCACACACCTATTGCATGACAAACTGGTTTCACAAATGTCATTTCCGGTTACCCCTGCCCTCCCCTTTAAAAAAATTGAATAGGGAGATGTTGGTTTGTTGATGAAATTGTCAACACTGTCCAAACACAGATTTTAGGTACTGGTGCCTTCTGATACATTGCTGTCAATGGTGAGCTGCTGGCCAGCCTCTGCATTCCCCATCATGATACAAGGCCACTGGGGGCAGGCCGGGGGTTGGGGGAGTCTAGGTTTTTCTACTGCACCATACTCTTTTCTCTAATTTCTGTAGTGTAGTCTATGGACATCAATGAGGTTGGTAATATGTAGGTGGTTTTGCAAGAATCCCCCATAAAAATCCTAGGAAATCATGAGGATCCTTTCTTGATTGCATAGATCTGCCTTTTACTTTTTTCCCCACTCATTCCACTACACACTCAGTGGGAAATCAAACAGAAGTTGCCCAGTGGCATAAGGAAGAACAGGCACACAACTCAGTAAATGTCAAAAGAGGAGGAGGAGGAGGAGGAGGAGGAGGAGGAGGAGGAGGAGGAGGAGAATGGGGGTTTAAAATCAGCAGCAGCTGAAAAGTTGCGGTGGGGTTGGGATTATAATGACTTCTTCTACTACTTTATCTACTTTATTTTTCCCTTTTTATTGACAATCCACTTAGGATAATACATACCATCCAAGCTTGTTATACAAACAATACCAAATAACACAATAAATTAAACATTCTTAAACCATCCAATAGTCCAATCCATATTCTGATTTATCCAATTTAGTTTTTTGTATAACATCTGAGGTTAACAGAGGTTGCCATATATTCAGAAATTTATCATGTTTTCTCTCTCCCCTGCATAGCTTAAACCTACTAGTCAGTTTTTCCATAACTGCTACTTCCCATATTTTGTTTATAAATCTTGTAAGTGAGAGATCCTGGGCATATTTCCAATCACGAGTAATTTCCATTTTAGCCACGCCTATAAGAATTGGTATTAATTCTTTATTAGCTAGTTTTTCATTTCCCCCAGTAAATAATGAGAATAATAACATTTCATTTAGAACTATTTTCTGTGTAGTTAACTTCTCTACCCAGTTAATTACTTTATTCCAAAATGTCTCTATATTTGGTCATGCCAACCACATATGCTCTAAAGAACCTTTAAACCCACAATTACACCAACATGCATCAGAGATCCTTCTGTTAATTTTATGCAATTTTGTGTGGAAGAAGTATCATCTATGTACTATCTTTAAAACTGACAACATGCAAAGAAATATTCCAGGATTGTTGGTTCACACAAGACCCAAAACAAAAAGAAATGCAGAGCAGAATGTGGAATAAAAAGTAGGTCCCTGTCTGGCAGGATTTGACATGGATTCAGCACACTTTGGGGGGAGGGGATATGAGGTAGAATGAGCATCATCTGAACCAGACCAAAACAAAACAAAACAACCCCCTCCTCCAACCTGAAATCAATGAAGGAAACTGGAGAGACATTTTGGATGTGTGGATACAGCCTTAGATTCTCATTTTACTTGATCTTCATTGTCAAGTAAATAGTTTTGAACTACAGCAGTTGACCAAACAGCCCCATGTCACTGGAAGTGTGCAGGGAAGACAACTGCTCTTTCTACTGTGCCCTTCCTCCCATTTTTGCAGTTAAACTCAACTGCACAAAATCACAGATAAACTGAACTGCACAAAAAAATTAACAAGATGCATGCGTGTGTGTGTGTGTGTGTGTGTGTGCGCGCGCACCACACACACACACACACACACACACACACACACACACACACACACACACTTGTTGATGTCATCTACAATTGCTCTCGCTTGTTTTTCCACTGTAAAGGTAAAGATTCCCCCCGCACATGCATGCTAGTTGTGTCCGACTCTAGGGGCGGTGCTCCTCTCCATATTCAAGCTGAAGAGCCAGTGTTGAGCAAGTCCATGGCCACGTGGCCGGCATGGCTGCAAGGAAACACTGTTTTACCTTCCCGCTTTTTACAGCAGGACCTATTTGTCTACTTGCATTGACATGCTTTCGAACTGCTAGGTTGGCAGGAGCTGGGGTTATCAGCGGGAGCTCGCTCCACTGTGTGGCACCCGGGATTTGAACTGCCGAGCTGCCGACTTTGCAGCCAACAGTTTTTGGAGCCTTAGTCCGCTGAGCCACCACAGACTACTGTAGACCTATGTTTAACTTAGTCTATGAAGACCCATTTTCACACATATTACTGCCAAGCCAGGTGCTGTCCTACATGTCGCACCAACAGACTGAAGAACAGTTTTTATCCATGGGCTGTCAGACTGCTGAATGGGAAAGAATCCCAGGACAAGTATAGAAGAACTGACCTGTGGGCTGGCGCATTCTGTGTCAAGTACACAGGGTGCAATAAGACTGAGTGGTTGCCAGTGGGATGGGGGTGGGATGGGGGTGGGGTGGGAAAGGGAGACTCAGCCAATTTCATTGTGCACATGTTGTACATTGACAATAAAGGTATTATTATTATTATTATTATTATTATTATTATTATTATTATTATTATTATTATTATTATTATTATTATTATTATTATTATTATTATTATGTGTTCATCTACTTTTTCTGCTTAAAGGTAAAAGTTGACTTTTTCCCCTGTTGAAACATTTTGATTGTTCTGCCCATTTCTTCAGTCAGTTAGGGCCATTGTGATTCTCAATCCTGTCTTTTCATTTATTAGGTACTCCTCCCGATCCAGTGTTAACTGGAGATTTGATGAGTATTTTGTCTGTCCCTTCATCCAGTTTTTTAAAACTGTTGAACAAAACCACACCTAGTATAGAACTTTGTGATAACCCACTTGTTTTGTCCAAAATGATGAAGAACTCCTAGTACAGTGGACCCTTGTATAACAAACAGCTTGTAAAACATAAAATCTGTACAACATAAAAAATCCAGAGATAGGGGAAATTTGCTTAACATAATCACCTATGGGGAAAATCCGTACAACATAAAATGGGATTACTCCATTTTCAATGCATTCATATGTAAATTTGTATAAAGGAAAATTTGCTTAACATAATTTCATTTGGAACGAATTAATTCCTTTATACAAGGTACCACTGTAGATACTATTTGGCCTGTGACCTGTTGGCTATGTACAAATCCATCTAAAAGCAGCATAATCCAGACAATATTTTAGCAGCCTGTCCAGAAGAATATTATAGGAAACATTGCTGAAATCAAGATATACTACATCCTCAGCATTCCACTAATCTACCAAGCTCTTATCTATATTTTTAAAAAGGAGGTAAATGAAGTCTGGAAGGACTTATTTTAGAGAAATCCCTGTTGGCTCTTAGTAATCACCTTATTAACACTCACCAACACTATTAGTTGGTTCTAATATGTTATTGAGATCAAGATGACTAGTGAGTAGTTGTGTGGATTCTTTTTTCCAACCTGTCTGAAGATGGGAATAATATTTGTTTACCTACAGGGATCTCCCTTGCTCTCTAAGAACACTCAACAGTTATTGAAAGACATTACCTCTGTAAATGCCTTGGAGGCAGTTCATTTGGTTTTGGAGACTTTTACATTCATTTAAAACTGCTGTGTATCCCATAGCCACCTTGGGGCTTTTGCCAAGGAGAAAGGCAGGGTAAAAATACTCTAAATAAATAAATAAATAAATAAATAAATAAATAAATAAATAAATAAATAGCAGCCCTTCACTTGTCCCGGCAAAACCCCTCAGAATGTCCTTCCATTGCAGAAAATTCATTTTTGTGCATGTCAAATTCTTAGGACACAGGCACAAAATTCCCAAAGCCTTCAGGCTGCTTATTCTCCTTCTTCTGAGCTTTTCTGAACAAAGGGGATAATAAAAATCTCCCTGTTTCTCTGTACCAGGTCTAGGTATTTGTGTTTGTTTGTGGCTACCAAGTCCACATTGCAGTGGCCGGTGGGAGGTCAAAGGGTCATGAAATACATCACAAAGGATATTGAGCCCTGAAGTCCTTGCTCTCACTAAACCAAGTATTTCTCAGGTGGTGTCGGGTTACTTCGAACCTTTGTTTTGCACCTTTAAAATAACTCGAGAGATCCCAGAGGGTGCAGCAAAATTCGCCAAGGATCCTGTGGCAGATGGGAGATGAACACGCGTTTCATTTAGCCTCGGGTTCAGCGGAGGGGGCTGCAGTCTGTGGAGGCTGAGGTCAAACTGAGCTCGCCCGTGTTTTAAGGCAGCTGCGAGGGGAGTTGGAAGGTTGGCCGGCTTTGTGTTGCCCCAGACGTTGTTGTCACCGTTGTGCAGTGCAGCACTGGGATGACCTCACCTAGCGTTTTGAGGAGGTGATGTGGAAGAATGGCAGATGTGTTCTGCCCTCGGAGCCCGTTTCACGCCTGGGATTCCGCACGAGAGGCGGCCGTCAGGGCTGGATGGAGGAGCCTGTGTGAATTCGCCCTGGAGAGCAGGGTGTAGAAGAGGAAGAAGCGGCGGCGGCCGAGAGGGGCTCCTCGCTGCCTCTTTCAGGCTAGAATAATCGGTGGCACGGGCGGAGGGGGGAAATCTGAGCTGCTGGCTGACAATATTTGGGCTGTGAAACTCCCGCACGGTGACAGATGTCAAGTCCAATTAAGCTACTCGCATCTCGCTTGTAGTCCAATGGGATCGCCCATTGGGTAGCAACTTCGGGGGTGGGGAGAGAGAGAGAGAGAGAGAGAGAGAGATCTGCCGCCTGTCCCTCCCCAGCCCTCTCCTGCGCCTTTATATCTCGCGGCTTCTCCGGGATAAAACCCACTGGAACGGGCAGGGCATCCGGTCGTGTCTCCCCGCGCCTCTCTCTGCGCTCCGGTGGCGCGCCCCTGCTTTTTCTCCCCGGCGCCCGGCCCGGTGCCTTGGGTCCTCCGTGGCTTGCTGCCCCCCCCCGGCGGCGTTGGGGGCGGCGAGGCAGGAGAAGGTCCAAGCTGGATGGGCTGCAAGGCGACGTCGCGCCGGGGTGGCTTCCTCCTTCCCCGCGAGGGCCCGGACGGGAAGGGCAGGGTCGCCGCCGTTGTTGCCGGTTCCCCGACGCCGCCCGCAGGAAAGGTGAGCGAAGGAGGCGCCGTCTAAACCGGGGCGGCGGCGGCGGCGGCGGCGGCTTGGCGGGGAGGGACCCCGCTTGATCGCTGCCAAGCCCTCCTGGGCGAGATCGGCTCTGACCCCCGACCACCCTCCTCACACGCAGAAGACTTCCTCCGGCGCCTGGGCTCGACTGCCACGCCTGCCGGGGGGAAGGGACCCGAGCCGCCGCCGCCGCCGCCTCTTCCTCCTCCTCCTCCTCCTTGGCCATCCTTTATCGCTCCATCTCTTTTGTTATTTGTCGAGACCACCAGGCACGAGGCGGCGGTTCTCCAGCGTCCTTCTCGCACCTCTGCACATTTCCGGGGCGATACCCGACAGCATCTGTGATACACTTGCCGGTGTCGGAGAAAAAATGCGAAGATGTTTTTCCCCCCTTAATACATCTTCTTTTTCCTAGAACTACTGTACCTTGCTGGCCAACAATTATGCTCTTCTCCTGCATCTATCGACCTGCCAGGCTATGAAGACGACTCAGCTCCACTTCAAGCGATCGAGTGCCTCTACATTTTAAAAATTAATTTACTATATGCCGGATTGTTTTTCCCAACACACCCACACACCCTTCTCTCTTCTCTTATTTTATTTTTAAGAATATGATATCCCCCGT
This sequence comes from Phrynocephalus forsythii, assembly GCA_029282475.1. Taxonomy (NCBI): domain Eukaryota; kingdom Metazoa; phylum Chordata; class Lepidosauria; order Squamata; family Agamidae; genus Phrynocephalus; species Phrynocephalus forsythii. The sequence continues at coordinate 6,663,677 of JAPFRF010000011.1, forward strand.
CTGGAATTGTATTTGAGGCGCCAAAGAGGTCGGAGGCGATTAAAGAAAGATTGTTACAAAAGACTCTTGCAAGGTAAACCGCTTTAAAATATTAAAATGCACAGCTGAGATGAGCCACGCTCTCCTCTAACTTATTATTTAACGAAACAAAAACACTGTCTTGTTTAGGAGAGATGCGGGTTGATGTGGGTGAGGTAATATGTAAACAAACCGTCCCTATTCCAGGTTCTGGTTGCAAAGAGAAGCCGCCTTGGAAGTCGATTCCCCCCCCTGAAATCCGAGGGACTTGCTTCCAACTGTGGACGCCAGAAAACCGGACTTTGCTGCGAAGAACTCCCCACCCCCCACCCCACCCCCAAAGTTGAGCCCCACTACCCTTTCGGCCCCTATTCTCCCTTTCAGGGCCCAAGCGCGGAGAATTCCACCTGGGTTTCTCCTTGCCTTGATTCACAAAAACATAACCTGCAGTTTTCATTTAAACGGAGGTCTACTCCTCCGTTAAAGATCATCTTGATCTGGGTTCCCGATCTCTAGGTATTATAATTGTGTGACCAGACCTATATAGTTCTTTAACGAAAACCACCCACCAAACAGGCGTCACGTCACCAAACAGGCGACCATTTCGGAGGGAAGCGCGTCACGTCCCCCTCCCCGGTGTTCTCCCAAGCTTGGTATCTTCGAGCTTCTCCAGAAGAACAAAACCCACTGGACCTGAAATAATAATGTTTTAGTTGCTACTTCATTGTGAAAGAACGAGCTGCGCTTTCCCGATTTTCCGAACACACGCGCGCTGTCGGTCACGGCAGGGGTTTGTTTTGTTTTGTTTTGTTTTGTTTTGTTTTGTTTTAGAAATGCTCTCTTCTCTTTCTGGTTCCTTTATTTCCGTTTGGTGGCTTTGGAATGGGTTTCATTTCCTAAAAATTAAACAGTATAGACAAAATATCGTAAAAAAAATTATAGAATCCGAATTCTCCAATAGACTTTAATCGAAACAGAAAGCAGAGCACGAAAAGCGTTCTGTTTATACCGTCTGAACTACTACAATTGCAGGGATGAAGATGATGATGTTCCCGGCAGACGTCACCTTTCCCTTCTTCTTCCCCGGTTCCCTGCTCTCCCGAACTTGATCTCCTCAGACTGGGTGGAGATCCCAAGCTTGGTCCTCTCCGGGCCCGGCCTGCCCCTCTCCCCGCCCCCTCCCCCAACCCAGACCCCTTCTAGGGCCTGCTCCGAGGTGCCTCTGCGCCCCTGGTATTGTTGGCCGCCGAGGGCAGCCCTGCCAGGGAAGTTCGCGCGGGTTGGCGCGGCCCTCTTCCTTCTCCTGACAGATGGTGCCCCTGCCTGGCAGCCTGCAGGGAGGTCCCATTCAAGCCGCCTTGGAAGCGCAGTTCCCCAAACGCTAGGATTCTGGAGGGCAGGGGGCGGGCGGGCCACCCCCACCCCATGGGCCACCGAGGCATTGGATAACCTGGGTCGGAGAAACAGAATTGGGCAGGAGGCCGTGGTGGTGGTGGTGGTGGTGGTGGCCCTCCAGAGTGGGCCGGGTGGGGTGAGGCAGGGGGGGAGGACCGCCTTTCTACTTCAACACGGCTCTCGTGGTGTGTGTGTGTGTGTGTGCGTGTGTGTGCGTGCGTGTGCGCTTTCCACCTTGATCGGCCCAGGATCAAGGGATGCTAAGAATAACGGGAGCAGAGGAGAGCCTGGCAGAGAAACCTTAAAAACGAACGCCGTTGCATACTAGAGGTGTTATTAAAGAGACGAGGAGGTGGGGTGGGGGGAGAAGAAGTGACAAAGGAAAAATCTCTTTCCCCCCTCCCCCACTCACCTGCGGGAGCGCCTGTCGCGCGCCCCCCGCCCCCGCCCCGCCAGGCCTCTCCCCCAGGAAGAAAGGATAGGGAGACTTGCCTGGGACCGATTCATTTCTTGTTGTCATTTGACACGCTAGCGAGGCGGTGGTCGTGTGAAACCTGCGGGTTTTTAGACCCTTTTACTTTAGGACTCGGGGAATCCCTTTTGAGAAGCCTGCTCCAGTCTGGCTCTCTGGGCGAGAAGAGCCGGGCGCTTCCTCCTTGTCCCAGGTGGCGCCACTTGGGGCTGAAGGAATCCCCACCAGACGTGGGGATGGGATACCCGAAAGTGGGTGCGAGGGGGGCTGGGAAGTGCTGTGCCTCTTTATTTATTTATTTATTTATTTATTTATTTATTTATTTATTTATTTATTTATCTATCTATCTATCTATCCCGCCCCCTTGGCCTTAGTGCAAACTGCACTGTCCGGGGCGATCTTCCGTTCCCGGACCCTTCCGCCAAGGGCTCGCACAGGCCTCCCCGCATTTCTCCAAAGGATCCGAGAGGCTGGTTGCCCACTAAGCCGATCACAAGCCTTCAGGGAGTCAAGCCAGGGCTTCTGCGTTGCCCACCTAGACGGACGTGAGAACCTTCGGAAGCCAGGCTCCAAGGCAGCGCATTTGGCTCTAGTGTGGCTCCAGAATAGACTTGAGTCCCAAATGTGACCAAATGTTGCTTTTTCATTCTTACCTTTTAAGGGCATACAGTACCGGACTTGATTACTAACGACGGTATCGATAGTAAGAAGCTCCCAGACTCCAAGTATCTTAGGGGAGCCTCGTTTTGGAGGAGACAGGCCAAGGATCTCGGCAAGTTGAGTCTGGCAACGGGACGTCTTTTCCTGTGAGATCGAAACGTCTCCCTACTCATCCAAGCAGACTGACGAAGCTGCGTGGATGAGTAGCGAAAAGTTTGGATCTCACAGGAAAATAAGTCCCCTTGCCATGATTCAGCTGCCAGATCACCACCACCTGGATGACTGAGAATCTTCACAGGCATGCCCCAAGGGTTGTGGCCCTCTTAAAAAGTGACACGGATGCTCCCGGGAAGTGCATTTGTGAAGCAACACTCAGGTGTTTTACGCGCACCGGGCTTGAGATGTAAATCAACAGGTCCTCCTCAAGGCAGCGGGTTCCTGCATTAGGGAGCAGATGCTGGCAAACGTTACTTGGCGGTACACAACACTTCCGTTTCCTTTGGAGGTTATGGCTTTCTCCAGCCAATGTAGTTGGCTAGGCGGCGGTCATCCCCTGAGGCAGCCTTAAACGAACCAGCCTCGTTATGATTTCGTGTGAATTACGGACGTCTTAAGGTTGACATCGAATGGGCTGGCCCAGAAGGAGCGACCCAAGGGCGACACGACGAGGGCGTCTCTCCGTGGCCGGGGAGCGAGATGAGGGTCGTAGACCTGAAATCTCGGGGTGGGGGAGGCGGGTCGCTGCGGCCAGGAGCCGTCGGCTGGAAGCGGGTCTTGCTGGTGGTTGTGTGAGGGTGACTCTCCTCTCTCGCCTTTCTTTCCCGCAACACAGATGATGCTTAGCCCGGACCAGGCCGTGGACTCAGACCACCCGTCGTCGGCCCCGTCGGATCCGGAGTCCCTGGAGGCCAAAGGGCTGCGGAGCTGTTGCGCCTCGGACCTGGAGGCGCCCGACGGCGAGGGCGCGGGGGGCGGTGGCGGCGGCGGGGGGCGCCCGGGCCCGCACCCGCCGCAGCCGCTGAGCCGCGAGGAGAAGCGCCGACGGCGCCGGGCCACCGCCAAGTACCGCTCGGCGCACGCCACCCGCGAGCGCATCCGCGTCGAGGCTTTCAACCTGGCCTTCGCCGAGCTCCGCAAGCTGCTGCCCACGTTGCCCCCGGACAAGAAGCTCTCCAAGATCGAAATCCTCCGCTTGGCCATCTGCTACATCTCCTATCTCAACCACGTCCTCGACGTGTAGGGCGAGACCGGCGGCGGCGGCCACGGGTGGGCCAGGAGGGCAGGCGAACGGGCCCAAGTCTCGCCCTACACGTCGAGGGCGAGCTGGGCCGAGGCGCCCCCCCCGTTCCGCTCTGCAGGTTTTGTCGGAAGGGGCGCCCGCCTCGCCCCGCTCGGCCCCCTTCCTGCCGCGCCCGCGCTCCCCCCCCTCCACTGTGGACGGTCAGTTTTCCCGCGGCCGCGCCCCCCCCCTTCGGCGCACTCGGCAAGAGCCCGGCGGAAGGTTTCCGGGACATTCCTTGGCTTTAAGCTTGTGCCTTAAAGGGCTTTCCTGAGTTGGGCCCTAAAAGAGAAACTTGAAATGGAACGGATTCGGAAGGATGAGTTGCTTGCCAGGCCCCCTTCCAGCCGCCAGAGCCTTCCGGCCGCCTGAAGAGAAGGGGAGGCCCACCCACCCTCGTGGGGGCTCCTCTTTTTCATAACACAGCACCACACAACAAAGAACCGGACTGCCAAGTGCCCCTTTCTATATACCCAAATAGAATAAAATAATACAAAAAGATCTCATTTCCTTGTGACCTTAAACGTGTGATCCAGGAGTGCAGTTCAGAATAACTTATTTATTTTGTAATTTACTGTAAGTTAGAAGAAGTAGAGTATTTTCCCCCCAAGGCTATTTTTTAAAGTTTTGAAAGTGGTGAAGGTTTTGCTTTGAAGACTTTGTGCCAACTGGTTTTCTATAGTCAAGTGTTTACATTTTCTTCTGTGAAATAATTGTCTTGACTTTGGAAGTGTTTGTTGGGAACCAGATAGTTTCATTTTGATCAGGTTTTTATTGCACCACTTCCTTGTTTTTAATCGTATTTTATATATTCAGACTTTGTCCTTGAGAATCTTTATTTTGTGTGTGAAATCAAATTATTAGCACTTCAAGATTTTTTTTAATATATAAAACGTGTGTTGTTAACTTGACTTGTAATTCTGTCTAAAAAGTATTTTGCAGACTATTTATAAGGGAAGTAGTTTTTGTTTGTCTTTCTTGTGACTGTGTGTATGTGTATGTGTGGGGTTTTTTTACAGACTTTTTTCTTTTTAAAATAAAACAGGACTACTTTCCTTTATGAGAACCAAAAAAAGAAAAATATATACAACCAGATAATGTTTCATGCTCTTCTGCTGTGAATCTCTTAAAACAAAAAGTATGTTTTTGAGAAAGGAAGAACAAAAAGAGAACACATCTGTTATCCAAAGATTTTAGTCTTTTTCAGGGTTTTTGGTGTGTGTGTGTGTGTGTGTGTGTTGCTTTGTATAAGGCAATATTTTGTAGTGAAAATAGAGAAATCTGGTTTCTATCAGAAGCATTTTTCATATCTCTCATGAATGGTGCACTGTTTTGCATATAAATAAAAGTATCAAACAAGTATGTTTTTCCTCTTTTTTAAAAGTTTGCTCCCCTCTCCATAAATAGGAAAAGGATGGAAAATAAAAAGAAGAGTGAAAACTCTGACTGTCCAAGGTTACCGTCAAATGAGATCTTGCTTGCAAGCTCCACCAAAATGAATGGAGGTCACACAACAATGTCTGTAATAAAAATGTCTAGTGCCTTGTGCATTTACAGATGGTAGGGATGGTAGTTGGTTGTACACACATCATTTTAGAGCCTCATGAAAAGGCCTTGGGTAAACATTATGTATACTAAATATGTATGTGTTTTCCTTCTCCCTCTTAAGTTTTCCTGGTTGAGAACATACTTTGGTTCTCAACAACAAAAGAACATACATAGGTGGTTGAGCAATTGGATTGCCGTATATGTACTGAAAGCTATTAATCGGTTTTCATTCTGAAGTGAAAACAGAACAGGTTGAAAAAACTTCATTTTGAATAAAAATTGGGCTATACAGTTCAGACCTGGGCACAGAAGAGGAACCACAGAGCACAAAATTCAGCTTTCATTGTCAGAACCGGTGTTATATAATGGTGACCCAAGAGAGCAAAGGCCTGGGGCAGGTTGGCATTGGGTTCCCAGCTCTCATAGCCATAAGCAAATTAGATGGTTTTAGAAAAGAGTTCTTCTTATAATGCCTGATCTTTAGTGTGGAACTAATACTTGAAAGGTACTTGTAATGATTACCGAAATAATGTATGTAAAAATATTGAGGGTTATATTTCAAATCAAAGTTTTTCCAAAGCGCAGATAAATTGGGCAAAGTATGAATATGAAGTAAGGTCACTGTTTATCTCAGTTTCTAACATGTTTTACTTTTGTCCTTTTAGCAAATAGGAACATACCGTCCCAGAGTTTGAAAAATCAGGTATCATTTTAGGTTACAGAAAGTTGGAGAATGCAAAAAGCTGCTAAGCAGAAAGAGAGATTCTTAGTTCATGCTGGTAGTCTTTGAAGATAAGAAGCAGCATAATTAATATGAAATAGAAGAAGAAAAGAAACAAAAGAGCAGAGGGGAAGTCACATTAATATGCAAGGTTTAAAAAAGATCAGAAAATAAAATTCTGAAACAGATGAAGTGCTCTGAATTAAAATGTTAGATTTAGCAGCTGGGGAGAAAGGACAGATCTTTCAATTTTAGAGAAACGATGCAGCTGCTTGAAACTCAGTGAAGAGGCAGGAAAAAAATCAAAGCTAGACTTGTTATAAACCTGAAGGATAATAATATTGATGGGATAGGAAAGAACAGAGGATGAGAGTCAAATAAACTACAGTGGTACCTCGGATAACGACTGCCCCGGATAACGAATAATTCGGATAACAGCTGCAAATTTCCGGGTATACGGCTGCCTCTGATAATGAATTTTCCCTATGGGCTACCTCGGATAACGAATCGCAATTCCTAGGTATAGGTCTGCCTTGGAGAACGAATTTTCTCTATGGGCTGCCTTGGATAACGAATCTTCCTATGGGCTGCCTCGGATAACGAATTTTCCCTACGGACTGCCTCAGATAATGAATTTCCAGCATGCATCAGTAAAAAAGTTATCCCAGGTGACATTGCATCTGTACCTTTAAAGCGCACTTTTTAAAGAGTTTTGAGCAAAAAACTAGGTGTCTGTGCCTTTTTCCTAGGCTCCAGAACGGATTAAACGGTTTCCCATTCATTCCTATGGGAAACTGCATTTTGGATAAAGACGTGTTTCGGATAACAACTAACCCCGGAGAACAAATTACCGTCGTTATCCGAGGCACCACTGTATATATTAAGTAAGATGTCTGGAAGTCAGACATATAAATGGTTAACCTATCACCTGGAGATGGTAGAAGCAGCAGAAAGGTGAAAGCAGCATTTGCCATAACCTGTATTACATTGTTATTAATGATCTACCCTGTTTCCCTGAAAATAAGACCTCCCCAAAAAATAAGCCCTAGCAGGATTTCTATGCATTTGTTAAATATAAGCCCTACCCTGATAATAAGACCTAGTGATGGGCGTGGCTATGGTTGTGTGCAGGGCTGACATTCAAGCATATTATACTCAATAAAATAAGACATCCCCTGAAAATAAGCCCTAGTGTGTCTTCTTGAGAAAAAATAAATATAATACAGTGTCTTATTTTCAGGGAAACACGGTAGTGAAGAAATAAAATCATCAAGAGGGATGGTATTGAGAATAAAGTGAAGAACACTTAAGAGCAGAATCTGTGGAATACCAGTAAGTGGGAAGATAACACTGTCAAAGACCACAGAAGAGTCAAAATGAGAGGGACCAAACAGCATTTTACAAAGTGCTACTTCAGAAGGAATAAAAGCCTTGTATGGGTCTGGAAGAATGCTGAATGATAAGAGTTCAAGTAGAAGTTCCCTGAGAGGAGTAAGGTTGTGTAGCTTAGAAGGGAATACAAATAAATTGACGGACAAAAACCAACTAAGACATATGTAAATATACAGTGGACCCTTGTATAACAAACTGTTTGTATAACATAAAATCTGTGCAACATTAAACATTCCAGAGATAGGGGAAATTTGCTTAACAGAATTGTCTATGGGGTGAATCTGTACAACATAAAAATTGTCGTGATTAGGGATTACTGTGTTTTCAATGCATTCCTATGGGAAATTTGTATAAAGGAACATTTGCTTAAAATAATTTCATTTGGAATGAATTAATTCCTTTATATAAGGTACCACTGGAATTAAAACTAGACAGCACAGTATTGAGTGTGTGTGTGTGTCTGCAAATGGGATTTATTCTGCGGTTTTGATCTGATTCACACCTCTTCCTGGTGACCATGTGACATACAGGTAATTCTACAGCATGTCCCTCATAGCACTTTTTTATCCTGTCAGGGATTACTGCATGTATGTACTGTATGTGTTTGTTGGCAGGATTGCTCTCTTTTGGTTTGATTCCACCATATGTGATAGCTGGGATGAAACCACAGTGAATGGCTTTAAGCCTCTTCATATTATTAGGAAATTGAAAACTTCATCCCACTTCTTTCTTTCTTTCTTTCTTTCTTTCTTTCTTTCTTTCTTTCTTTCTTTCTTTCTTTCTTTCTTTCTTTCTTTCTTTCTTTCTTTCTTCCTTCCTTCCTTCCTTCCTTCCTTCCTTCCTTCCTTCCTTCCTTCCTTCCTTTGTCTAACAATAGGAAAAAATAAGAAGATCTCTCCCCCTCCGCAGTATGGTAAAGCAGAATGCATAGTTGACATCCAGTAGAAAATCACAATTAGGCCTGTTGAATCTGTGGAAATTTGGTCAGTCAAGTCCTCTGTAAGTTTCACTGATTCAGTGGGCTTATTCTAAGTGCAACTTTTTACTGGGTTTCACAGAGTCATTCCTTCTTGCAAAATCATTCCTATCAAAACTGTTTGCCGGTAATAACTTCCATTGTTGCTGCATGAGAGTACAATAGATACTGTGTAACAGTTCAATTAAGTGCCCCATAAGGCTTTAACACTTGTTGAAAAACAGCCCGGACAATTATTTTGTGTTTGCGTGGGAAGTAGTTAACCAATGAAAAAAAAAAGGAACTGGGGATTTTTCCTTGCATGGTGGCACTTAGAATCATAGAACCACAGAATCATCATAAGGTTGGAAGGGACTTTGGAGGTCTTCTAGTCCAAACCCTTGTCATCCCGGACAGAAGGCTTTCCAACCTTTTCTTGAAAACCTCCAGTGATGGGGCACCCACAACATCGGGAGGCAAGCTGTTCCTGTGTTTATTAGCTCTCACCGTAGCAGTACAGGAGAAAACACTCTCAGAATGCTGAGAAAAAAATGGTTTATTAAAAGAGCCCAATGCGTTTCAGCCAAAAGTGGACTTCCTCTGGGACTTTTCACACCAACGTGTGCTCAAGGAAACTCTGGGGGCAGCTTAATATCTTGCTTCTCAGTCAGTAGCTCTCACCATCAGGAAATGTCTCCTTATTTCCCGGTTGGCTCTCCCTCTGATGAGTTTCCACCCATTCGTTCTCTTGTCATCCTCTCAGGTGCAACTGAGAATAAATCAATGCCCTCTTCCCTGTGGCAACCCTTCAGGTGCTGGAGGACTGCTATCATGTCTCTCCTCTCTTGATGCAACCTAGGATTGTGTTTGCTCTTTTGGCAACTGCAGCCAGTTGCTGCCTCACTTTGTGAATGGTAATGGGCAGGAGAGGGTATCCTGTAGACTATCTTGACTGCTGCCATTGGTGTTGTCAACTTTCAGCCTGCCCTTTGCTATGTAAAGCTTGGCATTTGTTTTCTGTTGGCAACATGAGGACAATATTGTACATCAATATTGGGACATTTCCTGGCATTTTGAATCAGGGGCGCTGAAGCACAATATCCCACATTCATAATTTAGAGGTTTTTTGAAGAACTGCATTTCTCATATTATGTAGTCCACTGGGCAATTTCATTGTAACTAAACACCAATCAGGGCTTCCTGTCCTTCATGCAAATTACAATTTTTATAAGTATGGTATGTGCTCAACCAGCAGTTTATGCATAAGCAAATGCAGTCTTTGGACTAAAAACGCCTCCCCATCTTTGCTGTATGGGAAGCACTCCTAATCAGTGATGCTTTTAATGATTAACGACACAAAAATGTGATGGAACAGACACACCTTGGCTAGTAGTGACAAGTGACAAGTTTAACTTGAACATACAATGGTGCACCACAATTCAATGGTCATTCCACCAAACCTACAGTGGTAATAAAGGCATGGGTGGTGGTGGTATGAGTGAAAACAGAGATCTGCTGTTGGGAGAAATCACTGCTTGGGCATATCTAAATAATTGATTACATGAACTGAATGGATTATTACAATCAGGAAGATTATAAATGCTCACCAACTCTTGCCTAGAATACTGCTACAATAAAATGGAATCTGTCAGTGGGAACCTCATAGAAAGGCTGAAGGCTGAAGCTGATGTGGCCAGCAAGTCATTGCAGCAGGGCAGTACACCTGCTAAAACGGTGGTTCTCAACCTGTGGGTCCCCAGATGTTCCTGGACTGCAACTTCCAGAAGTCTTCATCACTAGCTGAGCTGGCCAGGATTTCTGAGAGTTGCAGTCCAGGAACATCTGGGGACCGCACAGGTTGAGGACCACTGTACTAAAATATCTTGCATTTTGGAAGTAACTCCATTCTACTAATGTGGCTTTGTGAACGTGCAAAACACCTTGGACACAATGCAATGGGAAATTCAGATGAAATTTCACCAAGATGAGCAGCAGCTGTGCAAGAATATAGTAGCACTGGATTGTCCCCCATTAAATATACTTCTAGAAATTCTGTATGATCAGTGTGGGTTAGGATTAATAGTATTTCTCTTTTGAAGATGAAGTGTATGTGCGGGGGTGGGGGTGGGTGGGAATCACCATATTCAGGGCTGTAGAGGATTTCAAACTAGACTAATGTTGTGTCATGGAAATGTATGCTGAGAAAGGTTTTGCCTGTTGCCCTGTCATATCATTATAAAGGACACAGGGTTCTATCAGGAGAAAAAGGGGGCACTGTACTTGGGCATGGGATAAGCATACCTAACCACAGTAATGTAGAGGGTTTTGTAACTGTTGCCAGAAATGAGGCTCCATGTGACTAAACCCTCAATCCACAGTTTACTTAGCCTAATGGGTAAAACAGCTCCATTAAAAATAATTTGTAGATGAAATCAGATTGCACACACAAAAAGGTGCAAAAGCTATTATATGGCAGTGGTGGCAAACCTTTGGCACTCCAGATCTTTTGGACCACAACTCCCACAGTCCTTTGCCAGTGGCAATCTAGGCTCGGAATGCTGGTAGTTGTGGTCCAAAACATCAGGAGTGCCAAAGGTTCACCACCACTGTTATATGGTAATACAAGCAATAGTAGGATGGATCAATATTGGCTATACACCATGTTTTATTGTAATATACACCATTCATTCCATTGAGTTTGTTGACTTCACTGTACTTATTTTCAGGAGAAGGTGGGAGCAAAAAGTGGAAGAATGAAACATGTAGGGAAATTGTGATGCAGCTGCAAATATGCAAGTGCATTAAAAGTCTGAAAACCTGATATAATGGATGAATGAATAGGATTAATGGATTCATTCATTCACTGCATCTTTAAAATGTAAGCTATATTTTGATTGCAGTTGACCCCATGCCTTCACAAAAAGACATCACAGCTGGTGGCACTGTAGAAAACAATTTATGTACATCAGGTGCTTTTAAGCAATGTTTTTAAATTAATTTCCAAACAATAAATATTTTGTTTATGTTCTTTAACAACATTTGGCCTTTATATAGAAATTTAGAATGTTCAACATTCCTCATCTACATTACTTGTATGATTCTTACAAGAAAACTGCACATTTGATGAGTATTATTAGCTCCAGGTTGCAATAGGAGTTTGGAGATCTTTCATTATTGGTTTCATTCTTTGCTGTACTTGTTCTTTTTCTTTTTTTTTACACATTGCATTTAAAGTGGCATTCAGAATGTTCCTTGATGCTGGGGCTCTCACCACGCTGGTCCATGCACTTGTCATTTTGAGATTAGACTACTGTGGTGGGGCTGCCTATGAGGCTAGTGCAGAAACTGCATCTGGCGCAGAATATAACGGCCAAGTTATTGACAGGTACAAGAACATTCCATCATATTACTCCTGTTCTGGGCGCCCTACACTGCCTACCGATTTCGTTCTACATTGACTTCAAGGTTTTAATTATGACATTCAAAGCCCTGAGCAGTGTGAGACCTCACTAGAAATCAGAATGGTTTCTCCCTAGAAGTAATGCCAGGGTCACTCCTTAATCCCCGACAGGATGTTTGAGGTTGCCCACTCCAAGAGAGGCTCAAAAGGTGATGATGAGAAGTTGGGCCTTCTCCGTATGGAAATCCGCCTGGTTCCCAGACTGCAAATATTTAAATGCCAACTTAAGACCTGGCTTTATCGATTGGCCTTCCCTGAATATGTAGTCAATGAAGACACTTACTTACGATCCGTCTTATCCACCTTTGATTTGTTTCTCTTGGTTTTTTTCTTTTTGATTTCTTATCTGGTTAACTTGGTTAATTATAATTTATGCTTGATTCTGGTTTTATTTGCATATTTTGTGAATTATAATGTTGTATATCCTTTTTGGTGCTTGATGTTTTTATAATTAGTACTTTTGTTTATTGTTCATTGCCCAGAGTGGCCTCTGGGTCAGATGGGCATATGTAGAATAAATGAATGGATGTTCAGTTCATTCTGAATTGAAATACCATAGGTAATTCAGAAAAGCAAGAAGGTGAGTGAAGAAAGGAGCCCAGCGGTATTACAGAGTTGTGCATTCATCATGCAGCTGAGTATTGGATTGCAAGTCTGTATATGTACAGTATGCACCTGAGACATGGTTGCTATTTATATATTCATATTGATTAAAGATAAAGGTTCCCCCTGTACATGTGTGCTAGTAGTGTCCGACTCTAGGGGTGGTGCTCATCTAAGTATTTAAGCCAAAAGAGCCAGTGTTGTGCAAGTCCATGGACACATGGCCGGCATGGCTGCAAGGAAACACTATTTTACCTTCCTGCTTTTTATGGCAGTGTGAGGAGGCAAACGAGGAGAGAAAAACGGAGAGAGTGCCGTCTGTCAAAGAAAATATAGAAGAATGAAAAGACAAAACACAGTATAAACTTTTAAAAGGAGAAATTGCAGAGATGAAAATAAAGGGGGAGAAAGTAGTAGAGGCAGAATATGTAGAAGAAGCTTATTGGGGATGAGGAGGAGGTGTGTGCATGGGGAAAGTGTCAGTTGGCGAGAGGGGGAAAACAGTTGAAGAAGGACATTGGGGTTCAGACGAAGGAAGGACGTTGGAGGGAACATGAAGGAAGGAGAGACTGGAGAATGATAGAACCAGTCTTGTGGTCAGTACAAGTAAAGCCATTGAGATGGCTGGGAAATACAGAGAGAGTGAGAGAGAGGTGGAGGAAAACATCGGGAGAGAATCCCATAGCACAGTGGGCAAAACATCCTTGTTATGGGAGCCAGTGCTATGGCAGGGGTTCCAACAGCTTTTGGAAGCCTTAGTCCATGTCATTGCTAAACTATAAATGTGGAGAAACAAGTTCTCTAACAACATCTTTTTGAAGTAGCAGCAGAATATTCTATCCATATTAAGTTGTCCCAGCCCTGAAGCAGGAAGAGAAGGAGATTGCTGGCACTTGCCAAGGATGGTATTCTTCAACAGGGGCACCACCTCTTATCTTGACTGGGTTAATGTTGTCTAGTGGAAGAGGCAAAATTTGAACTGATGTGTAGCACATCATCTTTCCCAAGCTATGCTGACAACTGCATGTGATCTGAGACTGCAGATTACAAAAAAATGATCTTTTAACCTTGGCAGTCTTACATTAGAAGATTTGTTCCAGCAATATGCATATTGCACAATAGTTCTGTTCATTAGGAATGACTGATTTATCATATGAGAATGAAAAAATGTGCATAGTGATCATTTTGTAAAGAGTTTATTGGTAACCAGTGCTCCTTTCCAAGCAGTGCAATATAGGGAGTTAATTAGCTCCTGGGTGATGAGACCATTCACAGTGACAAGTAATTCAATGTGTATGAAATAAGCAAAACTCAAGAAAAATTACAAGAAACATAAGGCTCAAGTATGAAAAAGTAGCTTCAGGACAAATGTTCAACACTGTTATGTGCTGTCAAGTTGATTCCAAGTTATTACCATCTCTAAAAGACCCTATCTTAAATAATCCTGTTTATATCTTAAGAATGAAGACTGAGTCAGTAGATTTCATTTTAGGTCTTCCCTTTTTCCTAGTGCCTTCATGTTTGCTTCTCATTAATGTCTTCCAGAGTAAATCTTGTCTTCTGATATGTGAATATTATAGCCACAGCTTAGTATCTAGTAAGAATTCAAGCTTCATTTATCTAGAATTGAGTGAGTTGTCATTCTGGTGATCCATAATGTCTGTAAATCTTCCAACCACATGTTTCAAAGTAACAAATTTAATCATATTTCTTTTCATTAGCCAGTTTTCATATTCCTTGGTTGCATGCCATCAAATTGCTTCCACCTTATGGACTTCTGGTTCTGGCTACACCACCGCAATACAACTTGATAAGTGCTCCAGCTTATCAAGTTGAATTTCTCTAGATAAAGGTGCCCCCAAAGGGGTAAGTTTCCCTGGAGGGGAAACAAAGCAAAGGCAGTGCCTGCAGACATGAAGGGATCGGTGGTGAACTTTGGTAGAAGCCGGAAAATGCCTTACCACCCACTGGGGGAAGACTGATACCTTTCTGGCAAAAGCACAGCTATTGATGCTGGATGCTCTAAATAAGCTGTATATATTTGGCATGTCATGAGTAGATCTGCTTTCCCCAACCCCTCTACTTATCTACTTGAAGCTCTTCCTTGGATTTTGATAGCTTTCTTCAAATAAGTATCAACCCTCTTCCTCTTCTGGAAGTGGCTTTTAGAGAAGAGGTGGCTATTTCGAAAATACAAGTACAGAAAAGTCAAGTACAGAATAAAAAATAAGTGTTTTTCCCCACACTCCATTATATCCTCTCTGCTTTATTGCTTTTCTTTTGAGGAAATTCATTTATGTTTTTCTGCACTTTGGTATGTGGTGACTCTAAGATGCAATCCTAAGGAAATAGCTTTATGCTTTTTGTACTTTCAGTATCTGCTGGACTTAATGACACAATTTTAAGAGTAGCGTTGGAGAAGCTGTTCGTTAAAGAACTCTTTTTTTACCTTGAGATAATTTCATGTTTTGAAAACAAAGGCTGAAAAAGAGCTGTTCCTTGCTTCTTGGGCTTTAATTCAGTCATCTCCTTCTATACCCCTCCCTTTTGGAAATTAAATGATAGAAACTATAATTACAAGCAATTTTAACTTTTTGTTGTGAGCCAGCACACACACACACACACACACACACACACACACACACACACACACACACACACACACACACACACACACACACACAGAGAGAGGAAAACACAATAGATTGGGAAAATGTCTCAGAAGAAGAATTCACAAATATACTATTATCCAAATTACAAAGAATAATAGATATCTTGGACCGAACCTGTAAAGATACAATGATTTCCAATCCTGATAAAGTAACAGAAATAGACCAGACACCGGACGCCAAGCTACTATTGACAACAGCAGCAACTATGCAAGCTAGACCACAATACGACTCTTGGATATCATGAAATCCCAGGGGAAAACTGAAATTAGCTCAAATCAAGAGATTATACTAGAACAGAGGGCAGATCTCAACATGAACACAAATATGACAAGAATGGTGCAAACTAACCCCTTAGATGTGCCAAGTCCACGGAATATGATGGGCGCATCTGTTTTCCTTAATATGGGTGCCAAAAAGAATGAAAATTAGGATTTTTTCAGTAGCAGATCAGCCATCAAGATTACTATCAAGATAATACAACAACCAATGAAGAAAATGGATTTGACAAGGGAAAGAACTTGTGATGATAAGGTGTTTGGCAGGAAAAGGGAAAATTGAAAAAAAGATTTTTTTTTGGCTTAGTGAATTTATTGCATAACAATGTTTTCTGTATTCGGACTATCTAAGGCAGGCCTGCCCAAAGTCCGTCCCAGGGGCCAAATCCGGCCCATCAGGCCATTCTATGTGGCCCGCGGCTGGCTGGCCTGCCTCTCCCTCCCCCTCCTTCACCCCATGTTTTTTTTATAAATATTCTGCCAACACTGACACCGCCGGGAAGCTTAAGGGGCTGGGTGGGCAGGCGAGGGGGCGGGTCACCACCACCAGCACCACCGGGAAGGTTGTGGGGCTGGGCGCACATGTGCAGGGTGGCGCGTGGGCAGGCCGCCGCCACCAGCATCACCGGGAACCTTGTGAAGCTAGGCGCACATGTGCAGGGTGGCGCGCGGGTGGGCCGCTGCCACTGGCATAGCCGGGAACATTGTGAGGTTGGGGGCATGCTTGGTGCAGAGATCAGGCAGGCCGCGCCACCGGCAGTGCTGGGAAGCTTGGGTGGACGGGCGGACAGGCAGTCTGCCGCCACCAGCACCACAGGGGAATGTGTGGGGGTGGGCAGGCCAGTGGGCCTCTGCCACTGCCAAGGAGCTTTGGGGTGGGCTGGAGGGCGAGCCGTCGCCACCGCTGGGGAGCTTGGGGGCGCAAGGTCACACAGATCGCCTCTTCCAAGGTGTGACCTGTGGCCACGGCTCCCTGTGCTTCCTTTGGTCCCCACATTCCTTCTTTCCTCCCTCCCTTGGTCCCCACCTTCCTTCCTTCCTCCCTCCCTCCCCACCTCCCTCCCTCCCTTCCTTGTTCCCCACCTTCCTTCCTGCGGGTGGGATTGCAAGGGGTCAGTGGGTGGGGCTTATGAGTCAGTGGGTGGGGCTTGCAGTGGGGTGGCAGGGTTGGGGAGCAACCGGCCCCTGACACATTCTCAGCCACCAAATCTGGCCCTCCTTACAAAAAGTTTGGGCACCCCTGATCTAAGGCTACTAGATAATTGGTATGGTATGAGATACGGAAAATGGAAATGTGAAGATAAACCTGATATATAAATAAATGTTAATATGTTAGATTTTTAATTGAAGAGTATTGAAGAGCTAAACAGTGAGATTGAATAGGTTGTTGAGATTAGACAGGCAATATTCCTTGTATTAAAATAGATGTAAGTAAATTTGGGATACGGATGAGACAGTAAGGAAACTAAGTATGAAAGTATGCTTATTCAAGCTGGGAAAGGAGATATGAATTATGCTGGGATCAAATGTTGGGGAAAACTGTGGCTGAATTGGTAACACAACAGGAGACAAGCAATATATTTGTTTTATGTAATTTAATGTAGAAAACAAATAAAATGTATCATAAAAATGGCTTACAAATTATGATGACCCTTCTCAGGATTTTATATATATAAATTATTCAGAAGTGATTTTTCAGTCCCTTCTTCTGAAAGTAATTGGGTTGTATGAGTCTACACAGGTTGCATTATCTCCCAGGGGACACGGTGGGGAATTGAACTCTCAGCCCCTGGCTCTCATGCTCCCACTAAGAAAGTTGCCCAGTCGGCCTAACATCTACACAGTAATAAAGAAGATATAATATATGTATTATTATTATAATATATATTATTACATGGTCAGGACCATTCTTCATTGTCACACATATGTTATATGTTTGGATCACAAGATATTGTGTTTGGACATAGACCAGGACTGTGAATAGGCTGGCTATGGCTTTGGGGGCAGTGCTGGGGTCTAGGTTACAGCCTGCCAGGGCTATGAGGCTTCTGGAAAAGAGAAAGATGGAAGGAGAGAGAAGATATAATAGAAAAAAAGGAAGGAGGAAATATAGAATTAAAAATAGTTTGTCTCTAGACCCCTGTGAAGAACAATTGCTCTTGGGTTAATCGCTGTGGCAAAAAGGGATGAATAACATTACTGGAATGGCTATTTCCTCTCCACCTGCTGTCCATGTTCCTGTTCTTATTTTACCCTCCTGATTTTGTCATGAACCTACTAAGAGCTTCTAGGTTGAAAAAGGAGGATAGGCTTAGAAGACCTCTAAGGCAACCTAGAAACACTTGCTTCCACTGGACCAAAGAAAGGGTCCTCATGGGTGTGTGAAGGAGAAATATTCACACAATCAGTGGGTTTAGAAAGTCAGTCTGAAAAAGACACACTACAATTCATAGGCAAAGGACTGCCAGAGGAGAGGCTAGAGGTCAGAACCTGCTCTCCCAACCCATTCTGAATGACTTCCTAGAGGTAGTGGTGGGAGGTGGGGAAATGTTCACTTCTGCTACAGAAAAGGAGTTTTTGCAGTGTTCCTCCCTTCTGCGATCTGGTTCTTTGTTCCGATGGAAGCAGAAGCTTGAGTGGTCAGAATTGAGTCTTCTGGGGAGAAAGGCTGACAAGCCCCCCCCCCAACCCTCCAGTAGAGCCATAGATTTATGTGAGGATATCAGCAGATTGGCTTCAGCAATAGACAAGTGGAACTGTGGTATGGAATGCACGTTGCTTTTTTTTTTAAGGGGGGGGGAGAGGAGAACGAAGGGGGAAATTCAGACAGTGACTTGCTCAGAAAGAATAGTTTTCATCAAGTATGGAAGTTCTCCAGACTTCATCATGCCAGAGGTTTCCTGTAATACTGGTTCCTTGATAGTAGAGCAAGAGGGAATATCTGCCATCCTATAATATTCAGCAGCAGTATTTCTGCAACAGCATGAGTTTTATTATTTGGCCAAGTGTATTGATGCTTCTCAAACTGAATATGGTATGTCTTAACTGTAATGGACTGTATATGGCCTCTCCTTATTGTAAGCTGCCTTGGGTTCTTTTTTCCAAGGAGAAAGGCAGGGTAAATAAATAAATAAATAAATAAATAAATAAATAAATAAATAAATAAAACTAGTTTTGCCTGTTATCGTGTTCTTGACTGCTGAACTTGGCTTGCTACTGAGGCATTCATGTGGTTAATTAGGTTGCTGAATCTTGCCTTGAGTACATGACCAAAACTGCAAATCATAAAGCAGATACTCGTTTGGTTTTTGCAGACATTACAGCTGTAGTGGAAGGCACTTGGTGCGTCTTTCTCCATGGGACAAGGTGGAGACTTTTAACACAGCTTCAGGACAATAGCACTGGGAGGGAATGGGGCTTCTCTCAGATCCTGTTATTAAGCAGCCTGCCAATACAGATATTGGCTAGTTCCCAACTCAGCCTGAGGGCAGACAACAGTTTGAGTGGAGACATGAGTTCTTGTAAAGTAGTACATGTATTCCTTTTGTCTTACAATCATCTCTGATCAAACACATTTTGCAGTTGTGAAAACCCACTAAAATGTGTTAGTGGGCCCTTGGCCCTACATGGCACCAGGGCACTTAAATCTCTCCGTGTTGCAGCACTCTAGAAGCTAAGTACAGTAGTGGGTCTCGGATCTTCAGCAACATTTACATTCCTTTCACAAACAGGGCAAATCTTCAGACTAGATGTGCAGTCTGTGGCTAGAGGGAAATACCACTACGATTTCTCTCCAAATACTAGACACGTGGGATTGCTTGGATGAATACTTCTAAAAGATTCGTAGCAGAGTTTTGGAATATACTGACCTCGGCATTAAGGAAGAATTCTGAATTGATAGGAGCCTCCCAAGAATCTACAAAGCTGGACACCTATATGAGTAAGCCTATCCCAGTTTTGATCAGACCTAGACCCACTGTCCCAAATCCTAGAAGGAAGAAGAATGTGTGGAGTAATCCAAAACACACAAAATGGAACAAAACTCAGAGAAGCTTGGACACCTTCAACAACCAAATTACTGAAACTCCTCCTTATTGGTGGCAGAGACATTATGCAAAGGATAATTGGGGCTGGTTCCAGCGAGACTGACTTGGGGATAATAATTTAGCCATGTGCAAAGCTGAACTCTTAAATTTTTCCAATTGTGAGCTTGGCTCAACCCCAGCACCTTTTACCTCTCCCTCAACTCATAAGCAGAGGGATCTAAATCATCAGATGAGCCAAGCTTCCTTTCAATATGACCACATTCTGTTCCCCCAAAGTGATTCAAACAATAATCTGTCACTGAGACAACATATGAGGGCAGATGATAATACAATTGAAATTCTCTCTTGGAATGTAGCTGGATGGCAACGTTGCCTCCACTCATATATGGATGTTCCTTTCGTAAAGAAAGTGTATGACATTATCCTTCTGCAGGAAACATGGACAGCTGAAACGCCTCTTCTGAATGGTTATTATTCCTTTAACTTAGAGGCATCTGCTGGGATAGGTCCGGGAAGATTAATGGGTGGGCTGGTTATATTTGTTTCAACTACCTTAAAGGTAAAATGTGTTTTAAAACCACCTTTAGCCCACCTGGCAATGGCCGTACTGATGAGCTGGGTGAACGGCAGCCTTCTTATAATAAATGCCTATCTTCCACCTAGAACAAAGAAATCCTCTATTGAAGAAAACTGGTCAGCCTTAGATAATTATATATCAGATCTGTTAGCTGGGTGTCCCGAAGCAGAAATCTTGTTGGCAGGTGATTTTAATGCCTGAGTTGGACCAAATGATATATTTCTAGCAAAGAAATATAATCTGGTCTTAGAGGATCTATATGGGGAATCATATGGACTCCTGTCTACACGCACATCTAAAGACCCAAAGGCGAACTATGCAGGTGCATGCCTTGTTAAGTTATCACGTAGGAGAGAGCTTCATATTCTTAATGGGGCATTCTATGGGGACTGCCCAGGTGAATATACTTTTATGGCAAGTAAGAGGGCTAGTTCTATTGATTATATGCTTGTCTGCAATGTTTTACTACCTAGGATTAAAACATTTAAAATTCTGCCATTCTTGGAAGGGGATCATCTACCACTAAGCCTAAAACTGTCTCTTCCTCTGAATCCAACACAACCAAAGGACCAGTATACTCCACAGCTAGAACTTATAGGAAAAAGGTTAAAATGGTCTAGCACCAGTAGTACCAAAGTGAAAGAAATACTAACTACAGAGAAATTGCAATATCATCTCTTGCTCTTTAGTAACGTAAGTCCAGAGCAAGACCCTCTTGTAAACTTCCAGGCTTTGACCCAGGAAGTAAACTCCGTTTTGACTGTCCCTTCAGAGAACAAAGTATACTCTGCTTATAGGAACACGAAACCTTGGTTTGACAATGAATGTGTACAAGTTAAAAAAGAGCTTAACACCCTGTACCATCTGTCCCTGAACAAAGGTCAGGAGGAAAGACCTGAAATACATCTTCAGCTGCTAGCTCAAAAGAAATTATATAAAACCACCATTCAGAGGAAGAAAAAAGAGCATGTAAGGAATTTATGGGAGGAGCTAATCCAGTCAGCCAAACAAAAGAACTCAGCTCAGTTTTGGAAACTTATTAATGCTGGAAGGGCGAAGAATTCATCGCCACTAGATATGCATGTTCCAGCAAATAAATGGGCCACTTTTTTTCAAAATCTCTATGATGATTCTGTGCAAGGCACTCCTATAGGAGACCTAAGGAATCTGCCTATATGGTCCCCAGTCAGCCCAAGAGAGATAAAAGACCATATTGGCTGTCTAAAAATAGGAAAGGCTCCAGGATCGGATGGAATTCCACCCGAAGTCCTCAAAGAAAATGTTGATTGGTGGGCACATTATCTAGCAGAATTATTCACATTTATAGACCAATCTGGCCGGATTCCCAAGCAATGGGGATGGCTATTGTGGTTCCAATTTATAAGAAAGGTGATAAGAAAGACCCAGCAAACTATAGACCCATCAGCCTGCTAAACATCATTAGTAAGCTATACACAAGACATCTCTTAGAAAAACTAGAATTATGGCTTGACCAAGAAGAATGCATTCCATTAGAACAAGCAGGCTTTAGAGGAGGAAGAGCGACAATGGAGCACTGTCTGATACTCCAACAATTAATTGAAAAATATGCCTCTAAAGGCCCAATCTCCCTATATGCTGCATTTATAGATCTGAAGGCCGCCTTTGACTCTATCTCAAGGCAGAGGTTATGGCAAAAACTAGGCTCTTCTAGCATTGACAAAAGACTTCTTTACCTTATCCAAGCCCTCCATCAGGAAACATACCTTAAAGTAAGATGTAACCCACAAGGCTTACTAACAAATTCTATCAAAACCTCCAAGGGAGTCAGGCAAGGCTGCCTGTTGGCCCCCACATTGTTCATCTATTATATAAGCAATATGGTGAAGCATATGAGTGACTTAAAATTTCACCCACCAAAGCTTGCTTCACGGCACCTCCCAATACTGATTTATGCTGATGATACTGTTATTCTATCAAGGTCTCCAGTAGGTCTCCAAAGGGCCTTGGATAGCTTCACAGCCTACTGTGATAAAGAACACTTGACTATTAATTGTGATAAAACAAAAGTGATGGCCTTGCAGACGGCCAAAAATAAGATCTTGGATAATAAAAGGGAAGAAAGTTGAGCAAGTGCATAAATTCACCTATCTGGGGGTGATCGTGCAAGAATCTGGGGCTAACAATGCACACTGTAATTGGAGAGCTGAGAAGGCTGAGCAGTCTGCTAATGCTATTGTGAGATTCTTCCGAACAAAGGGAGGTCTCTTTGTTCCAGCAGCATTAAGGCTGTACCAACACAAAGTCGTAGCTCAGCTCCTATATGGCACCTATACAGGAATATCTCTGGCTGATCTGGCTGTGTTAGAGAAGGTACAATCCAAGTTCTTCCGTTCTATCTTACAAGTCCCTCCAGGTGTTTCCAACGCTTTGATACGATTAGAACTGGGTCAAATGAAACTAGAAGCCAGAATACTTATTGCCTCTGTTTGTCAGTGGCTTAAGAGCTTCTCAGACCAAAAAGGCCTTCTCACTTTAATAAACCAAGACCCTTTTCAACCTAGGTGGATACAAACTTTAAAAAGAAAATTAGAATCTATGGGGCTCTCAATAGATGACCTATTGGTTCAGAGTACTACACAGGCCAAAGCACTTATTAAACAAAGGATCCAAGACATTGAGCGCCAACGAGATATAGCACAATCCCCTTTGTTTAGGGCTCCTATGGAGACCAGATATGTTATGAGAATGGCCAACTATCTCTTACAACTGGAAGAGCCTGCTTATCGGAGAGCCTTCACTTTAGCCCGCTGTTCAGTTATTCCTTCAATGGTTTTAGAAGGGAGATATAAGAAAATTCCCTATGAAGATAGACGCTGCATGTGCTCCCAAAGGGAGGTGGAATCTATGGTACATATGTTTTTTTGTTGTCCTCTTCACAATCTTTATAGAGAGAGATTCATTCACCCATGCTTAGATAGACTTACAGTACACCCAAACGAGATGGGCCTGGAAAGACTTTTAAGTGATGAAAACTCTTTTATTACCAAACAAATAGCCAAATTCTGCTTATACCTGATTAAATTCCATTCTAAGAAGGCGGGCTAGTTTTAACTAGAAAATTATCTATTTTCTTTTACTGGTTTAGTTTCTTTTTTCGTTTTAATATTTCTATGTATATTGTTATATCTACACTGTTTTTGTAACTCTACAATTTTGCAATCATGTTTTAATGACTTTTATGGTTTTATACCGCAATGGTTTTTTTCTATCTATCCTTCTGATATTGACTATTTTTATAACAGTCCTGTTTCTATTTAGTGGCTTTTATCAAAAGTTTTACAATGTTTTTAAAATGTTTTTAAGGTGTTTTATTCTGGCAAATTTAATGTTTTATTCCGGCAAATCGTTTTATTGTGGCAAATTGATATTTGGTATTTCTTGTCTTGGTTAACAACCGTAAATAAAGATTCATTCAATATACTGACCAGGATTTGAGGAGAGGGCTTTGAAGACTTGCTTATTTCTCTTGCTAATGAGGAAAAAAACCAACAATGTATAAGGATTTTCCAGAGTTCTATGAATTTGAGAATATAATCTTTATTTCACTCTAGTTTGCTGCTTTTCCTTCAATAGGTCTTACAATTTTCAGTTATTTCTACTGCCTCCCATCATCAGCAGTCTGTCTGTATAACCGTGATCTTCAAATGCATGTCCCGTTTATATGGATTGTAGTTTTTAGCATAATTTTTATTTTAAATTTAATAATATGCAATATATAAAACCATAAAATAGTAATCAACCATCATAGTCTACATAATATGTGTATCAAATGGTATTGCTAATAATTAGCTTTTGTGTTGATTAAATATTATGCCTGTTTTCCTTTACTGGCTGAAAACCTGCCTGCCTGCCTGCCCTCCTCCCTCCCTCCCTCCCTCCCTCCCTTCCTTCCCTCCCCTATTCAGAAGAAGAGAAAATGCACTCCCGTCCTTCCTTCTTTCTTTGTATGTGGGCTTTGGATTTGTCTTTGGCTCTTCACTGGTTTGGGATGAGCCCCTGTGTGTCCCTTTGGGATGGAGGCAGGTGTTGCTTCAGTCGAGCGCATGCAACCAAATTACAGGACCGTCTGTCGCCTCCTCTGGGAAATAAAGGAGGGAGGGAGGGAGGAGGCCACACATTGCTGGAAAGAAAAGCAGAGCATAGTATCAGTGCTGATGGGAGAACGAAAACATGAGTCATTTCAGCCTCAGGCCAGCTCCACCCCAGACAGGGATCATCCCCTCAAATAGAAACATCATTGGTACAGAGACAGAAGAAATACAGAAGCTGCACTGAATTCACAGAAAACGTGGCTCTTCCTGTCAGCCCGTTCGTCCCTTTCATTCCTTTCAGTTCTGAGTCTTTATATAGTCCAGAAGGCTCAATGCCAAGATTTTTCAACAATCAATTTTGAGCTACATCTTTCTATAAGAATGGCTCCTTTGTGCATCAGCACCAATGCTCTTAACCTCACATCTACTACCTGTGCTTTTCTATGATACTGTAGTCTTTGGCAGTGCTGTTTTTGAAACACCTCAAAATTCTTTGAGGGTAGATGAGTGTCCACCTAGCAAATGGATGCTGGTGACTCTTGACTTCATGGGGCCAGCAAACCCAGTCTGTCTTTCAGTCTGAACATACAGTACATGCTTCAGAACATTCTTTTTTAAAAGTATCTCAGATTGTTAATGATTTTCCTAATAGATGAAGGAGCCAAATCTAGTTCCCATCTTATACTGCTCTTTAAACCCAGGTTGGGTGTAAAACCTGGAGAATGCATGAAAGGAAGCACTGGGCAAGCTCCTTAAACCTAGATTCTCAATCATCCAGGTGAGGTTATCCGGGTGTTGAGTCATGGCAACTGGACATCTTGTCTTGTGGGATCAAAATGTTTCGCTGCTCATCCAACTAGCTTCTTTTGTTTGAAGAAGCTAGTTGGATGAGGAATGAAACGTTTTGATCTCACAAGAAAAGAAGTCCAGTTGCCATGACTCGACTCCCGGATACCCCAGCAGATGTTTCCAATCTACATCTGGAATGAAGGGAGGAAGACATGGGGAATTTATGGATTGAGTAGAGAAGGGCACTTTATGCGAAGCATGAAGTGCTTCTGCTCGGATGTGGCCAATCACCCTCGCGACTCCTTCCAGCCACCTGGACCCCTCACTGGGCATTGCAGGGGTCCTTTCCGTGGAACAGTGTTCCAATTGTTGCCAGCGCCTTGGCTGGCTTTTCCTGCCTCTGTGCACAGCTAACCACTCATCAGCTGTGTGGGGACTCTTCCTCCCACCTCCCCAACAGAGTGGTTGGCAGCATGTGGATGTGAGAAGAGTCAGCCAGGCATCAACAATGATTGGTGCACCATTTCAGGGAAAGGCCCTTGGTGATGTGTGGAGCCCAGGGAGTGTTTGGGTTGGCTGGGGAGGGTGATTGGCTACAGTTCAGCAGAAGTGCTTCCTGGTCTGTATGAAACATGAAGCATCCATCTTTAATGAGACTAGGATATCTTTCTATAGGAATGTGAACATTGTTTTAGCTCTCCTGTGAAGGGTTTTTCTCAATCATTCCTGCCTATAGATGGAACTCCTTGCTGGAGGATGTGGTGATGGCATCTGGTCTAGATGTCTTTAAAGGTGGATTGGACAGATTTCTGGAGGAAATGTCCATTGAAGATTACAGATTACATGAAGGAGAGTATCTTAAAATGCTAGAGGGAGGGGAGTGGTATCAGGAGGCAGGTGTCTAGTTGTCCCATGTTATCCAAGAGCAAAGCCAAGCCAAGTATGCTGCTTATATAGGGACCATGATATCACCTGCCATCCTTCAAGCTTCCCTGTTCCCTTGGAAGTTAGCTGTGATCCTCACAATACTTGGGAGACAAGTGGATGTTAACTGGAAGAGTCTATTCTTGGAAGCTACCTGTGATGGACAGCTTGGAAAGTGTTTGAAGACGTCTGTGTCTTGAGTGGACAAAAAAACACCATGAACTTTGCAAAATACTTCCTTCTCATGTGTTGATATTATAGACCAATCTAGCTGCCTGCATCTTAAAGCCATAATTGGAGGGTGGGTGGTATGGAAACTACTATTAAAGGCACCTATAATTCCAAACTTACTGCCGCACCATCATGGGTAACTCTCAGCAACTCTTGACTCTTTCCTCTGGACAATTTGGTGCCCATTCATCTGAACAGAAGTGATACAAGCCCTAGTTGTCCTTGTGATTTCCTTCATTCTCCTTTAATATACACCATCCTGCCAATATGGCCTGGTTATGATGACCAGCTACTCATGGTGCACAACAGCTGGTCCCTGTGCCCATCCACTTGAATTTTCCTCTTGACTTGGTTTTCCGGTGATGCGGACAGCCACACAAACTTCCTGCCAATATGAACATAATGCCCTAGATGTGCTACACTGGGAGATCGTGGGGAAAATAAAATGTAGTCTGTTGCCAGCTGTAGACTTGCAATGTGGGGGTATTTATGGTAATGTTGAGGCGGGTTGCAAATATCCAGGTACTTTGTTATTAGGATTGTGTGGTGTTTATTAATACACCTAGTGCAGAGCTTGTGATTAGTGAAGATGACAGATCATTGTGGAAACTATTGGAAGAAAACAAGAAAAAGAAAGAAAAGAAAAAAGTAACTGTTTTAGGCAGGAAGGAAATGATTGCTGAACCTATATATAGTTGGCTTAGTGGCAAACCTTCAGCACAACCCCAGAATTCCGATCCTAGACTACCAATGACAAAGGACTGTGAGAGCTGTGGTCCAAAACATGTGACTTATGTGATTCTAGATTTGTTCAGCAACAGGTAGGAAGAAGCTGTAGGATGAAGCTCTCTAAATTTTCTTCTCTCTAGCTCAACCCAGGAGGAAGATGTGAGGAGGAGGGTAGGGTGTCTACAAGCTGCAATCTAGTAGTTAGAACTAGAGATGGGCACGACCAGGAAAAATGACGTTTCGATTTGTCGTGTGTCGGAGCCGGCCCATTTCGGCTCGTTTCTGTTTGTCGCGAAATTTTTCAAAAATTTGTCGTTCCGTTTGTCATCTGTCGTTAGTACTGGTTTAGGGGGGGAGGGTAGCGGGCTCCTGGAGGCACCTCTCTGGGGTGGGTGCCTCCTCTGGCCCACTACGAAGAGAAGGCATTTAGCAGGCTCCTGGAGGCACCTCTCTGGGGTGGATGCCTCCTCTGGCCCGCTACAAAGGGAAAAGGAAGGGTACATGACCGTGTAGCCATTGCGTACCAAGTGGCACTGGCAGAGGCACCTCTCTTTTGGGTGCCTCTAGCTCACTAAGAAGGACAGCATACTGGCGTACAGGTTTGGAGTTTTTTGGAACTTTGGACTGTGAGCGAGGTGAGAGAAGAATGCCTCTGCTGGGCGCCCTCTGACTCACTAAGAAGGGCAGTGTACTTGCATGTAGTGCAATGCGAGTACAGATCTGGTTTAGGGTTGGGGTTAGGGCAAGGGATAGGCTTAGGGTTATTACGGGTAAGGTTAGGGTGAGTTAGTGGGCTGCACCTCTGGGTGCCTCTGACCCACTAAGAAGGACAGTGTACTGGCGTATGGGTTAGGGTTAGGGTAAAGGTTAGGGCTAGGGTTATAGTGGGCTTTTTATGCCCGACTGGCATATCCCAGAAGTCTCAGTCAAAACCTGGCCAAGTGGCCATGCGATAGGTCGAATGGCTCCAAAAATTTGCATGGTCCCATCCCATGGCTAGCCCATCATTGCGCAGGTGTAAAAAAATAAAAATAAAAATAAAAATAAAATAAAATAAAATCAATGGGATTGGAGACAGACGTTTATTGCAAGAAAAACCCACTGCTGCTACTGTAAAAATTCAGGCAGTTAAAATACCTAAATTTTGCATGTTTCTGTGTGGTGCTATGGTGGGTTTTTGGACCACAATTTCAAAAAAAATATTGCGGTCGCCATTTTGGATCCCCCCCCCCGCACCGCATGGCATGGCGAGACGACGAGGATGCCCCCCACCAGAGCAGCCCAGGACAGGAGAGGGGGGGAGGCCAGGGACCCCCTCCCCAGAAACCACCCCTCTGGTAGGTGCCCTTTTTTGGCTGGGAATCGGTTTTTTTAAACTTTTTTCTGTGCCGCTTGGCATCGCGCGATCGCCGCGATGCCATGAACGACAACGACAAATCAGACCAAATTTTTCTTTTATCGGTTCGAGTTCGAGTTCTGACGGCTTAATTGTCATTACCGTTTCTGTTGCGTAACAGAAACAAGGAACAGAAACGGAAACGAGAATTTCGCCAAGTCGTGCCCATGTCTAGTTAGAACTTCATAAAGAGCCCCCTCATGCTACTCTTGTGTCAGAGCTTTAGAAAAACATTTTAAATGCAATACTCTGAGACCTCCACAGCCAGGATTGTGGCCACAGTAACAGTCTCTTCTGCTGCTCTTGGGCATTCTGAATAGACTAGAGTTATATGCTAATTTATGAGCAATGAAAAAGCCAATTTAAATTGACTTCTGTTGCAAAAAAAAAAGTAGTACAAATGATTTATACGCCATTTTGAGGTACCACCAAGCTCAATGAACATGAGAAAAAGTATGCAGTTAATTCCCCCCCCCAAAAAAATGTTTCAACAGTTGCTCAGTTGTGGGTCAAAAATTAGCGCAAACATGTCACAATAATAAATATATATCAAGATTAAGTAATCCACTAATAATTCACTCTAAGGCCTAGTTATTGAAAAACAGTTAAAGAAAGAGAAAATGAGAGATAGAGCAACAAAACCAACCATTTTTCTTATGTAATGTGCATGTTATTTAAATAAAAAAATGTACAGGAAAATGTGCATGAAATATCAAATGAATTTGAAGAAAAACTTAAATTTTGTAATAAACCAGGTTTAAGATTGGACAAATTCTTAAGTTCAGGAACAACCAGAACTAAGATTAGAAAAATGAAAAATGAAAGGAAACTCAAGCAGATAAATCTGTCTGACTGCTTTACAAATAGATATCTGAATTTAATTAGGAAGTGTACTAAGAACTCTTTTTCCATAATTGTTCAGTATTACATTTATGGAAACATCTTTTCTCTCTTTTTCTTTTAATTGTTGGAATCCCCCTGAGTTCTGTGATGACATTTAAAAGACACATGACAATTTCAGGAAGCATTACACTGACGGCAGAGGGACACTTCCATCCCAGAAGCCATTATGCCCACTCTGGCTGCCAAGAGGCCTTCCCCCCACCCCAACCTGAAGACTCTCCCCCTGGATAGCGCTACTCTGATTTCTTGGTGTCATTTCCATCTCCTCACTTCTCATTAAGTGCTTTTGCTGAAAGCTGCATTGAGGCTTAAAGTGGCCTGACTGTGACTGTGGTTCTGTGGATATGGTTTGGTAACAGAGAAGTAATGAATAAGGCAAGTTGAAATATCTCTGAGGGAGTCAAATATGTCTTTTTTAACACCCCTTTGATGTCTTGTTAATTATATTAATGTAGAACTGTGAGGTTGTGGCAATGGAGTGGGGCATCTCAAAGGCATCCCTCTGTGTTTGTTGTGTGTTCTGCTCCAGTCTTCCCACACCTTGTGCACATTTTGTCATAGAAAGGAAGGTAGGATATAAGGTCCCAGCAGCAATTTGCTAGAGCTTGGGTTTCAAAAGCAGCTGCCAATGAAAAGTCAGATAGAACTTTAAAATAGTATCCCATGGGGTAAGGGAAGTACAGTGGTACCTCAGATAACGAATTTAATTCATTCTCTGAGGCAATTCGTTATCTGAAAAAAACCGTTACCCGAAACACGATTTCCCATAGGAATGAATGAGAAATCAATTAATCCATTCCAGAGCCTATGAAAATAACATAGACACCTGGTTTTTTCGCTCAAAACTCTTTATAAAGTGCATTTTAAAGGTACAGATGTGAGGTAGCCCGGGATAACTCATTTTTTACCGATGCATGCTGAGAATTCGTTATCTGAGGCAGCCCATAAGGAAAATTCGGTATCTGAGGCAGCCCATAGAGAAAATTCATTATCCAAGGCAGACCTATTCCTAGAAATTGTGATTCGTTATCCAAGGCAGCTCATAGGGAAAATTTGTTATCCGAGGCAGCCCTATACCTGGAAATTGTGATTCATTATCTGAAAAATTCATTATCAAGGACATTCGTTATCCGAGGTATTACTGTATAGGTATGAGCGGGAATGAATACCAATTCAGCTGGACCACATATAAGAGGCCATGTTCCAGGTGCTGATGGTTTTCAAAGCAGAACTGCATAATTGCATGTGGACCAAGACCTCACTTAGTCTATTGATGGTGGCAGTCCAAAGTGCCTGTGCTTAGTCCCACCAGTGGAGATAAGACACCTTTCTTCCAACAGACAATGCTGAGCACATGGCCCTTCCAGCATGAAAACTTATTTTGGAAAACATCAGATATCTGGTCAAGGTTAGAGATCAGTTTGCCCACATGAGTGCACGTGCATGCACTCTATGTGTGTCAACAATATTTGAACCAGGAGATTGGGTTGAGGTTGGAATTCCACATCGTTTTACTTGCAGTTCTGTGCTAATCTTTTTGGGTCCTTTTAAATTCTTGCACAGTGTAGCCAATGGAGAGATGTCATTTACACCAAGGGCAGGACACTGCCTTCCTCAAGGTCAAGTTATCTCCAGCTAGCCCACTCTTTTGATACATTGAATATTGGAGCCACAGTAAGAAAGCTACCTCAAAGGAAAATGTGATTGCATTTCACTGGGTTTAGATAAAATTGCTCTTCTGTGGTTACAGATAGTGTCCAGTTCCAAGTAGGATGCATGCTTGGAACATCATCTCATTCATTACATATGTTGAAAAACTTTCTGTTACCCATCACCTTCTGCCTCCAGAACAATAACAATGCAAGGCACCAGCTGTTCACACAATCATCTAAATACTGTAAATTTGTTTAGTATAAAGGTAATGAGGAACTGGCCACTTCCTGTCTGCAGGGAACAAACCGGTGGAATGAAAGGAGCAAGGAGCCCTTTGGTTTTCATTTATTTATTATTATTTATTATTTATTTATTTGTTTCATTTGTATACCACCCATCTTCCTACAGGGACTCTAGGCGGTTTACAACAAATTAAAAATTAAACAAGTAAAAACAACAATATATGCAAAAAGAGGGGGAGAGCCCTCAGCAAGATACATCAGGGGGCGAGAGGGGGGGGAAGCAAAGCCTTTTTGAAGGCGGGCAGGGACTGTGCAAGGCGCAACTCACTCGGAAGATGGTTTCACAACGAGGGGCCCACAACGGAGAAGGCGCAGTTGCGCGTAACCGACCTCCGCACCTCCCTAGGAGTGGCCACCCTGATTGAGCACGCCTGCGACATTCGAGTGGGCCTGGCCTCAGTTGACCTCTGGGAGATACGCTCCGACAGGTATTCAGGGCCCAAGCCATGGAGGGCTTTGGAAACCAAAACCAGGACCTTGAACCTTATCCGGAGAGCCAAGGGCAGCCAATGCAGGCGTGCCAGAACTGGGGTGATGTGATCGTATCTACGAGCATCCACCACCAGTCTGGCCACCGCATTCTGCACCCACTGGAGTCTCCGGGTAAGGGTCAAGGGCAACCCCACGTAAAGTTCATTGTAGTAATTGATCCTCGAGATCACGGGGGCCTGCACAACTGTCCTTAGGGAGGACTCATTGAGGTACAGACGGATCTGGGCAATCCTGCGGAGGTGGAAAAAAGTGGCCCTGGAGATGGCCATCACCTGGGCTTCCAGGGAGAGGGCTGAGTCCAGGACCACACCCATATCCTTGGCCCTGTCCGTAAGCTGGAGGGAAACTCCCCCCAGACTAGGGGGGCATTGTACCTGGATGAGGGTGACCCGAAGAACAGAACCTCGGTCTTCTCTGGGTTCAGTTTGAGCCTGTTGGTCCTGGTCCATTCCAAGACCACTGATGACAGCGAACTCTAAATCTCCTGATGACCTCAGCCAGCAGCCTCATATAAATGTTGAACAGCATGGGGGAGATTGCCGACCCCTGGGGCACCCCACAAGGGGGCATCCAAGGAGCCAACAACTCGTCCCCCAGCTGGACCCGCTGGGACCAGCCGTCGAGGAAGGATTGGAGCCAGCAAAGCGCTGAGCCCCCGATTCCCGCCTCGGCGAGCCAATCCAGCAGGATACCGTGGTCAACGGTATCAAAGGCCACTGGCAGATCAAGGAGGACCAACTGTTTGGATGCTACTGCTTTTGATAGCTGACTCTACCTGTCACACTTGTCTCTGACCAGAACTGGCTATGTCTTCATGTTTAAATTTATTATCCTTATTTCTTCCCTTCTTCTACTAGCTGTCTCTCCTGTTGGTGCCAGATAGAGAAGTTCTCAATGAGGTCATCATCGTCATTGTCTTCTTCTTCTTCTTCTTCTTCTTCTTCTTCTTCTTCTTCTTCTTCTTCTTCTTCTTCTTCTTCTTCTTCTTCTTTGCATTTTCCCACAGGTCCACAGCATTTGCCCAACGTGGCTGGCAGCCCAACGTGGCTGCCAGCCATCAATTTTCAGGTGGCACACAGTTTGGGTCCCTGGGTGGTTTTAAGCCCCTAATGCCCAGTGCTACCAGTTGACCCTGTCCCGTACTCCATCTTCCCCTCCCCCCCTCCGATATTTCCACTCTGCCCTGGTTTGTGCCCTATTTTTTCTTGCTTTTACCTCTTCCTCCATTTTTATAGTTTTTTGCGTTGTATTTTTACTCAGTTGTATTTTGCACTGTTTTTGTGCTTTGGTTATTGTTAATTGTATTAGTTTTGATCGTTTTCATTTGTTTCTTGTCCCCCCCTTTTTTGGGGGGGGGCTACCATGTTGGCAGGGACTCCCATCTCTGTGGTGTCTGGCCGTGGGAAGTACGCTCTGGACGATGGGATCGGTCGGGTAAGAAGAACTAGGGTCCGGCATCTAAGGCCTGTCCCCCGTTCTGATCCCCTCGTCCACTGCCATCTACCTGGGTGCCATTCCGCCAGCGCCTCCGATCTGACCTGCCTGCTGATTAACGCCAGGTCGGTGCATAATAAGACCCCGCTCATCCTCAATTCTATCCTGGATGAGCACGCCGACCTGGCGTGTATCACCGAGACTTGGGTGGGCGCTGAGGGCGGGGCCTCCCTCTCTCTCCTGTGCCCACCCGGGTTTCAGGTTCAGTGGGCAGGCAGATCGGAGGGTAGGGGGGGGTGGCCATCGTCTTCAGGGAATCCCTTTACGTTAGCAGGTCCGCGTCGATGGTGTGTTCTGGGGTGGAATGCCTCCATCTATCTGTGGGTCAGCGAGATAAGTTTGGCATTGTGCTGGTGTACCGTGCTCCCCGCAACCCAGCACAATCCCTACCAGAGATCGCTGAGTTCATCTCGGCTGCTCTGTTGAGGTTTTTGGTGGTTGGGGACCTCAACTTGCATGCCGAGGGGGAACTCTCTGGTGCGGCTCTGGAATTCATGGAATCCATGACTTCCATGAACTTATCTCAGCATGTTTTATGCCCCACCCATAGAGCTGGCCACACCCTAGACCTGGTCTTTTCCTCCACGTCGCCGGATTCGTGTCTGGGGGTTGGGGACATTTTGCCCCTGCCCGTGTCATGGTCGGACCACTACCTGCTAAAATTTTCCCTGTCGATCGCCCCCCCACCCCGCGGGGAGCGCCCTTCTTACACCTGGGCCCGCCCCCGTAGGCTCCTGGACCCTACAAGGTTTATGGAGGCCTTCGGGGAGCTCTCTGGCGGTCTGGCGGACGACCCGGTTGATGCCCTGGTGGAAAGGTGGCATGTTGGTGCCGCTGGCGATGACCGGATCGCCCCTGCGTCTCCTGCGTTGTCGAGGCCGCTCCTCCCGTGGTTCACGGAGGAGTTGCGGTCGATGAAGCAAGAACGTCTGGAGGTCATATGGAGGGCGAACCGGACGGAAGTGAATAGGGCTGCCCTTAAACAGCTGACTGGCCGCTATCTTCGCGCGATCAGGCACGCCAGAAGATCTTATGCCTCCCTGAGAATAGGGGAGGCCTCGAGCCGCCAGGCGGAGTTATTCCGGGTGGTTCGGGACCTCTCCAATCCCAGTCAGCTGCGGCCTCCTCCTAGTGATTTCACTAGTGAGCAATTTGCAGCTCATTTTAGATCTAAAATTGAGGCCATCCGCTCCGATTTGCCCCCCAGTTGCTCTAGTCCATCCTTTGGGTCTTCCAGTGCCTCACCCCTCCGTTCTCCCCTCCTGGACGAGTTTGGGCCGGTCTCTTTAGCGGAGACCTCCAGAGCTATGGCTCGTTGCAGCTTGGCTCTTAAAATCTGCCGAGGGGAACATGCCAGAGTGGTTTTCTTCCATCGCCACGGCCTCCTTTCGGGAGGGTCGTTTTCCTTCCCGTCTAAAGGAGACCGTGGTAAAACCCATCCTTAAGAAACCTGGCTTGGCGACGGACGATCTTTCCAACTTCCGTCCGATCGCCATCGTTCCCTTCCTGGGCAAGGTTGTCGAGGGGGTGGCTGCTGTCCGGCTCCAGTCATACCTGGAGACAAACCATATCCTGGACCCCTTCCAGTCTGGATTCAGGCCTCTTCGCGGGACCGAGACCGCCCTGGTCGCTCTGCAGGATGACCTCCTCAGGGAGGCCGACAGGGGGAGTTCCTCCCTGCTCGTCCTCCTTGATCTCTCAGCAGCCTTTGATACCGTCGACCACGGTATCCTTCTGGCCCGGCTCACTGAGGCGGGAATTGGTGGTCAGGCCTTGGCCTGGCTCCGTTCCTTCCTTGGCGGCCGGACTCAGAGGGTACAGCTGGGGGATGTCTTGTCGGCTCCTTGGACTCTCCCTTGTGGGGTGCCCCAGGGTCGGCAATCTCCCCGTGCTGTTCAATGTTTATATGAGGCCGCTGGGGAGGTCATCAGGAGATATGGAGTTCGCTGTCATCAGTACGCTGATGACACGCAGCTCTATATCTCCTTTTCTACGCCTGCAGAGGAGGCGGTTCGATCCCTCGATCTGTGCCTGGAGGCCGTTCTGGAATGGACCAGAGATAACCGGCTCAAGCTTAATCCGAGAAGACGGAGGTTCTGTTCTTCGGGCGCCCTCGTCTCGGTACAATGGCCCCCTCCCTAGTCTGGGGGGTACCTCCCTCCAGCCTACAGACAGGGCCAGGAACCTGGGTGTGGTCCTGGATTCGGCCCTCTCCCTGGAAGCCCAGGTGATGGCAGTCTCCAGAGCCGCTTTTATCCATCTCCGCAGGATCGCCCAGATCCGTCAGTACCTTGACGAGTCCTCCCTGAGGACAGTAGTGCAGGCCCTGGTGATCTCGAGGATCGACTATTGCAATGCCCTCTACGTGGGGTTGCCCTTGACCCTGGTCCGGAGGTTACAGCGGGTGCAAAATGCGGCGGCCAGGCTGGTGGTGGGTGCTCGTAGATTCGAGCACATCACCCCAGTCCTGGTCCGCCTGCATTGGCTACCCGTTGTCTTCCGGATCAGGTTCAAGGTCCTGGTCTTGGTTTTCAAGGCCCTCCACGGCTTGGGACCAGGTTACCTGGCGGAGCGCATCTCCCTGAGGGCATCCGGATCCAGACCCACGAGATCGTCGCAGGCACGCTCATTGCGAGTGGCCACACCCAGAGAGGCGCGGAAAACGCGCACGCGGAACCGCGCCTTCTCTGTGGTGGGGCCCTCGCTCTGGAACCATCTGCCTCTTGAGCTGCGCCTGCTGGAGTCCCTGCCCGCCTTTAAGAGGGCTCTGAAGACCTTCCTCTTCAAAGAAGCTTATGGTGCCCTTATTAGTTAGTTTTTCTTTTCTTTCCTATCCCTAAACGTCTGCCGCCATCTTGTCCTCCGCTGCCCTTGCTGGTGGCCTGCTATTCTTTTAGCTTTTATCTTTTTAGCTTTTGCGTTGTTAGCCGCCCAGAGTTCCCGTTGGGAAGATGGAGCGGGATATAAGTACTTAAATAAATAAATAAATAAATAAATAGGAAAGTGCCACTCCATGGACATGTCCATACCAGTGAAGCTAGCTTTCTCTCATCTTCTCTGTTATTGATACCGCTCCTGCTTGCTGTCAGGTAGTATCATTTGTGACATGGTCATGTAGGGAGATAAGCAGTATCCAATGGAGCATATACATTTCCTTGGCATAGGGGCAGCTCTCTATGCCCACTGTTGCTGCCCTGCACTCTGTGCCACACAGTGAACAGGGCAGACAATCATATTTTAAATCTTGGGTTTGAGACAGATTGACATTCCTCTGTTTCAAAGCACACCAGTGAGTTCTTACCATCACAGCCAGGCTGCATCCACTCTTGCTTGCGCGTTACCACTGATGCCTCCATTGCCTTGGAGATGGGAGCCAAGGTACCAGAAGATATTCACCTTCTTTTGGTTTTCTCCTTTTATCTGGAGTGTTCCATGGGTGGTAAGGGTCTGTAGGTACTCAGTTTTTCTTGATATTTAGGTGGAGTACAAAGTGGTTGAGGTGGTCATTCCATGTCTGAACTTGCCACTGCAGTTAGTTCCTAGTGATTGTAGCACACATGCCATTGTCAGTCCAGGGAGCATTTTGCTACAGGTCTTGTATAATGGTATCAATGACTAGTATAAACAAGTGCAGTGACAGTGCAGAGCCTTGGTGCACTCCAACTATCACCAGAAAACTGTTAAGAGAGGCCAGCTGAGCATCACACCTGGCTTCTGGTATTCTTGTACGGCATTTTGACCCATTTGATAAGTGATTCTGCCACCCCACCTGGTTGCAGAGAGCACATCAGATCAGTTGATGTAGGACATGGTCAGATGCCTTCAGGTGTAGGAACGCCATGTGAAATGATTGGTCTTCTCTTGGTATTTCTCTGTGAGCAGATGAGTTGCAAATATGGCATCTGTCATGGGGTTTCTGTCAAGATGGCATCTGTCAAGGGTTTTTTTCCCCCAAAGGGGGTTCATAATTTGATGAAGCCACATTGGTTGCTGGTGAGTAGAACAATGTTGTAAATGCACTGGTCCAGAAGTGGGACAGCAGGCAGGTTGGTCAATAGTTGGTGCAGCCAACTGTTCAATTGTTCTTAAATATGGAGACTGTGATGCTCATTGACCAATCACAACCACTATGGCATAATCTATTCTTGATGAGTTTTTATTACACCACACAAATTAATTCTCAGCTTTACAGGGGCTTTAGATATCATCATCCACTTTTATGGATTCTTCAACCCTCCCTTTGTTTTAACAAAATCTGTAAAAAAAGAGAAAGTGGA
The DNA here is from genome assembly GCA_029282475.1 of Phrynocephalus forsythii. Classification (NCBI taxonomy): domain Eukaryota; kingdom Metazoa; phylum Chordata; class Lepidosauria; order Squamata; family Agamidae; genus Phrynocephalus; species Phrynocephalus forsythii. The sequence goes on from JAPFRF010000011.1 coordinate 6,701,013, forward strand.
AATGGTGTCTCATTACCTTGGGATTACTAGCAAAAAGACACAACCATCTTTCTGGAAACAGCTATAGATCGTACGTTCTTAAGGGACAGAGATCTATCTTTTTTTGTCATGGATTTTGATACCGCAGACACTGACAGTATAACAGCAATAATGCAGTGATCCACAAACCAGATGAACAAAGCCATTTAAATCTATGTTGCTTCTGCTTTATAGACCCCATCAGGATTGGCACATGCCCTGCTTACAGACTGCATTCTCCATGTACTGTACACATATTATAGGCATGCCCAATATGATATCTTCCTGGACAGGCTGTCAGAGGAGGGCATCAGGGGACTGGCACTGAGCTGGACCTGATCTTTCCTTGAGACCCATGTCCAGAGAATTCATCTTTGGGGTGAATGGTCGGCCCCCTGGACCCTCTACAGTTGGGTGCCCCACTGCTGTTTAACATCTATGTAAAATCACTGGGGGAGGTCATTGGGAGATTTGGAGTAAGGCACCATCAGTATGCTATTGACATGCAGCTCCGTCTCTCCTCTACCACCTCAGCAGTGGATGCTGCCTGGACATTTCAGTGTTGCCCGGTTTTGGCCATAGAGGGGACCAAGGCCAAGAGGCTCAAACTGAACCCATACACAATGGAGATCTTGTCCCTGAGGAGATCCTCAGATAGGAAAGACGAGATTACTTCTAGATTGAATTGTGTCATATTTCAATTTAGGGATAAAGTGTGCCAACTGGGCATGCTTCTGGACCGTGCTCTATCTTGGGATTCCCAGACTGCAGCCATGTCTAGAGCAGCCTTTAATCATTTGAGCTGATAGACCAATGGTGCCTTTACCTAGGTGAAGGAGCACTCGGGACTCTGGTGGAGGCTTTGGTCATCTTGTGAATCAATGACTGAAATACTCTCTGCATGGGGGCCTCCCTTGAGGCTGACCTGGAGATTGCTGCAGATCCAGATTGCAGTGCCAGACTGCAAATTTGATGACATCTCCCCATTTCTGGCTTGCCTGCACTGCTGGTTACCTGTTGTGTCTTGAGTCAAGGTCAAGGTTTTGATGCTCCCATGGAAAGCCCTTCACAGTTTGGGGCTACAATACTTAGAGTGCCTTTCCCTGAGGTCATCTATCCAGTCCACAAGCAAAGTCCACTCACAAGGAGGCCAGGAAATCAACCACAAGGAGCCAAGCCTTCTTCGCTGAGCACCCACAGTCTGGAATCAGCTCCTGGTGGAGCTGCTCTTGGCTCCCACCCTGCTCATGTTCAGAAATCTTCTGGAGATGTTGCTTTACAGAGAAGCCTTCTGGTGCAGCCCCGCTTGCCCTGTATTTGGAATCATACCTGTTGTTGCACCTCATAATATTCCTTGATTGGCTTTATTTTAGCTTCATTTGTTGTTCTATTATTTTGCTATAAAAGGCCCAGAATAGCACTGCACACTAATGGGGTGGTGTGTGTGTGTGTGTGTTGAGTTATTACAGTCGTGACTGACTCTTCATGACCCCATGTCCATGGAGTTTTCTTGGCAGGAATACTGGAGTGGTTTGCCATTTCCTACTCCAGGCACCTACAGCACCTGGTATTCCCTGGTGGTCTCCCATCCAAGTACTAACCAAGGCCGACCTTGCTTAGCTTCTGAAATCAGGCGAGATCAGAAGTGCTTAGGCCATCTAGGCAGCTCAGTGGGGTGGTATATAAATCAAATCAAACCAAATCCATCCGTCCATCTGTCTGTCTGTCTGTCCGTCCGTCCGTCCGCCCATCCATCCATCCATCCATCCATCCATCCATCCATCCATCCATCCATCCATCCAGATGGATCTCTCTCACTTCTCCCCTCCCCACCCCTTCCCCACTGCATCCTGCCTTTAGCTCTCTGTCTGTTGCAGGCAAGGAATGGCATTTTGTGTTGCCCTGGCTTGATGCATCTTTATTACTTTGCATTTTTTTTGTAATATGGTTTATATAGAAGTTGTTCTTTCTCTTGCCTGAATAAAACCGGTAGCACAGCATGAAAGGGTTGCATGTGCTGAAATGTAGCCCAAGGATATGTGTTATTATCCTTCCCCTCTTGACCAGCAGGGTCTCAGCTCTCTCTCCCTTTCAGGCTTTTGTTTGAACAGATGGGATTGGGAAACAGAGGGAAAGAATAGCAGTCTCTTCTTATTAACTCTCCCAGTACACAAACAGAGACCTGAGCACTGGGGACCCAGGAAAGATGCCCGCTTTCTCTCGGCACCAATAGAGGCCATATGTACTGGCGTACAAAAGAAAGACACATGATGCACAAAAACGTAGACATTTACCTAAGAGGACTCCTCTGTTTTGATATCAAATAATAACCCTTAATTTCTTTCATTTTATTCAGCAATCAAACTCCAAACACAAAACAAGTGCTCCGTGTCAGACCACACCGCTGATTTTTGCCTTGCCTGGCTGGCAGCGGCTCATCAGGACACATCACGGCCTCCAAGGATTTCTTGATGGATGTATTAAATATGCAGAGCCTGCGTGCAAGTAATGTGTCAGGAATTATGGGATGGACCCTCCAAAATATATCTCTCTCTAGGGGTGGAACAGTTCTATCCCCTTCCCAGATGGACACAGAGCACAATGGATAATCCTTCAGGCCCCCAGGTTGCTGGTACGAGCACCACAACTGCATTCAGTTTCATATTCGAGGCATGCTGCAGGAATAGGCAACTGCTGGAGATACAAGTGTCCTACCTCCACAACCTACCCACCTGAAATATTCTTTTTCAAGGGGGTTTATTTTAAAGGGAGAAGTCCCCTTTTGCCTTCTAGTGGCCATTTTTTAAAAAAGCATTTTTTTCTATCTCTATTTCTAGATTGCCCTAGGAGTGTTGCCACTTTCTAGGTGTTTCCCAATTTGCAATAAATCATAGACAGAGACACACTATAATAAATAGAAAAATACAATAAAATGCAGTGAACCCATTCACTAGCTAAAACTGCTTTTAAACTAAAAATCCACACATTAAAACCCATATGGAGCATCTCAGGACAATATACTAGCAGAAGGAAGCTTTATACTGTGTTGACCCATTCCATGGTCAGCTCCTTAACTGATTTTAAGAACCACATTGAGCAAGGATATAGGAGAGGAGATGGTAGGTTTGAAGCATTCAAGTGCCTTGTCCCCATCTTTGAGCCATACCAAATGAAACTAAGCCAATTCAACTTGACCAGATGGTCTGCTGGACATTTCTTTCATATCTACTGGTATCAACTAGGAATCAGGGTCCTGAAGGATGTTTTCCTACTCAGATCTAAAGTGGGATGCTACCCTCGCCACATCCACCAGGACCATGGAGGAGGAGGAGGAGGAGGAGGAAGGTGGCGGGAATGCCTTCATCTTGGCCATCCCCTGCTTACCTGTCCCAAATGCTCCTCAGCCATCTATGTGAAAAAAATGTGTTAATCCACTGTTTGGGTATGGTATTATGTAAAGAGCTTTCTACGGAGCTGCCAGGGCCTAGGGCAGCAGTGGCCAATGCTGGTGGCAACAGCTGGCTCAGGCAGCAAAGAGCAGATGTGGTGGCAACTCTGCCACCAGTGGAAAGTGGGTCCATCCCCTGGAACCAGACGAATGGCCAGCTGACCCGGGGGATTGGTAATCAGAGAGTAAATATTGACTTAATTTTAAATTCTAGTTGCTGAAACCCATGCTTCGGAGGAAACCTTATTGTAGATGGGAAACTAAAGTAATGGCAGGAAACAAACAGTATTCCTAACACCTCTTTGGTTCTCTATTCTAGTTGTTCTCCTTGCTTTCACTAATTGTTGCTTTCAGTACTTTCTCTTGTCTGGCTGCCTTATCCTTTTGGGCGCTTAAAGTGATCGTGTGGGTGCAGGGCCGGCACTAGGTTTTTTTGCACCCTAGGCGAGGGGTGGGGGTGGGGTGGCGGACGGGCGGGCAGTGGTGGGGGCGGGCGGGCGGTGCGGGAGCAGGGCGGGCAACGGGGGCGGCGGGGGGCGGCAGCAGGTGGCGGTGGATTATGGGGGACCGCGATGGGCGGGGGGCGGATGGCAATGGGCACGGGGGTGGGTGGCGATGGGCGCGGGGGTGGCGGGCGGATGGCGATGGGCAGCGGGGGGGACGGACGGCAGTGGCCAGTGGCAGGGGGCAGGGGGCAGCAGGCTGGCCAGCGCCCCCTCTCCATTTTGGTGCCCTAGGCAACTGCCTAGTTTGCCTTAATGGACGCGCCGGCCCTGTGTGGGTGTCTTCTTCTGGAAGGAGGTTGGATGGGAGTTCTGCTCCCCCCACCTACTTCACTCGGCTAGAATTCCCCCTTCCTCCTCTATTCATTCTCTTGAACAACGAAAAGGTGCCTTGTACAGCAGTCCTTTGAGGATGAAGATACTGGCGATACAGCCTCCCTTCTTTGGGTGGAAAATATGGAGAGTGGAGTTAGGACCGTATCAAGGTGAGAACCTGGTAGATGCAGGGTGTGCCAGTCCCCCTCTGCATCTGCACTTCTGACCTGACTGGGGAGCTTTGAGAATCATTGAATCAGCTCCTCATTGCACTTCAAACCTGATTTTTGCTCCCTATTACATGCCTTTCATTTGCATCTAAAACTTTCTTTCTACGGATGTTGTTTGTCTTTTCATAATGTCTCTGCCCTCCATCCAGTACCTGGAAAGGAGGAAAAAGCAGCCAGATGCCTCTCCATTTTGCCCCTTCCTTCAACAGCAAAGCAGAGAAAGGGTCCCCCCTCCCACCACCACCACTGCCCGCCCTCCACCTACATCCCTTGTTCCCTCTGGGCCATGTTTTCCATTTTCAATGGCAGGGGCTGTTTTGTCACTTGTGTTGTAAGCCACTCTGGAGGCCTTTTCTGAGTTGAACCGTGGTGTGCAAATGTGATAAATAGGATGTGCAGGTTACGTATGTATACATCTACAGAAGTACCCGCCCATAAATGCAGAAACATTTCAGACTGTGTAAATGTTGACAAATACCCATTGTGGTGTAGTGAACAGAGTGACAACTTGGACATAAGAAGTAATGGTAAAGGTAAAGGTCCCCCCCCCCGCACATTCATGCTAGTTGTGTCCGACTCTAGGTGGCGGTGCTCATCTCTATTTTCAAGTCGAAGAGCCAGTGTTGTGCAAGTCTGTGGCCATGTGGCTGGGGTGGATGCACGGAACACTGTTTACCTTCCCGCTTTTTATGGCAGTACCTATTTATCTACTTGCATTTGCATGCTTTCAAACTGCTAGGTCAGCAGGAGCTGGGGTTAACAGCAGGAGCTCACTCCGCTGCGTGGCACCCAGTATCCGAACTGCCAAGCTGCTGACTTTGCAGCTGACCGCTTCAGCACTATAGTCCGCTGAGCCAGCACACCCCACATAAGAGACATGGTTTCAAATCCCTGCTTAGCTGTGGAAGCTGAGTGGGAGAGTGAGAACTATTAAAGCCACTCTTTGAATTAGTTACCTTAGGAGCCCTGTGGCGCAGTGGTTAAATGCCTGTAATGCAGGTAAAACTGTCTTCATGACTTGGGGTTCAATCCCAGGTAGCAGGTTCATGGTTGACTCAGCCTTCCATCCTTCCGAGGTCAGTAAAATGAGTACCCAGCTTGCTGGGGGAATCTGTAGCCTGCATACTGTAATAAACAACTGTAAACTACCCAAAGACTACTTGAAGTGGTATTGGTCAGTATATAAGCAGAACACTTTGCTTTGAAAGTCCCGTTAGGTTCATTAGAAGCCCATTCTGATTTGCTGGTACATAACAGCATAAACAAATGCTGACCACAGCCTTGTAACAGCTTCAGCAGACTGAGAAGAGGTTTTTGAGGTCAAACAGCAACCCTTGCACATAAACTGTGCCGATGCACACTCTAGATACAGACCACTAGCCATAGAAGAGTTGTTTTGGGTTTTGTTTTTGGTCCATTTCAAATTCTTTTCTCTTGTTTTGGAAGTTTGGGAGGCTGTGATGTTTGCATTTTTCAGTATGCAATATGCAGCGTGCGTGACTGTGACTGCGTAGGGCCTTTGCCTTTATGGCCGTTGCGTCCCCAGAAGCACAATAGGCATATAAAGGGATATTAAATACTTGCTTGCTAAGCAACCCTCCCAAGAGGCTGAGGAAGACTCTGCAAAGAGGTGCCTTGCAAAGTGAAGCACTTTCAATTTGCCACGGCGGCGGCGGCGCAGCAGCAGCAGCAGCAGGGTAACAGTAAAGTTCAGTGTCCCTGAAGGACTAGCAAGCTATGAATCGGGCTCAGCTGGCAATCAGGCGAAAGCGCTAAGATGAAATGGTGCCTCAGCAAAAGCAGAAGCTCCCGAGAGGAGTCTGTGCTAGAAGATTCTGCTAGGCTGAGCCTATTTGCAGTGAGTCAAGGCCAAGTTACCCAGGGCACACATGAGCCTGGAACCAGATGCCTTCCCTGGGCTTCCCCCCTTTCTTTTCCCCATTAAAAATCGTGGCACCTCTGTCTGATTTGGATGAGGACCGGTTCTGCCAGAAGGTTTCAAAGCAGAAACAAGCACACACTTGCCACTGGAGGAGGGGGAGAGGCACCAAAAAGATATTTCAGCCACACACACACACACACACACACACACACACACACACACACACACACACACACACACACACACACACACACACACACACACACACACACACCTTTGAAATGGTCAGTGTTTGTTCTTCTTCACTCAGACTCCCATCAACATGTCCCTGCTCACCCCCTCCTGAGCCATTGCTTTTAGATAAAAGAAAATAATATTGGGTGACCCGATTATCAGTGTGATATATAACGTAAAGTTTACCCCTTGCTGACCATGGAAAATTTCCACTGCAGTTTAGTGTCTCTACTGGCACAAATACAGTGGTGGGGGGAATAGCTAAGGAAGTGGAAATATGACAAAATTTTATAAACTTATATAGATGATGGAAGTTAAAATACCTATACCTGAGCTGATGTGAATGCTTTTGCTGATATCAGCAAATATTTAGATGATAGATAGATAGATAGATAGATAGATAGATAGATAGATAGATAGATAGATAGATAGATAGATAGATAGATAGATAGATAGATAGAAGACAAGAGTCAGAACTGATTTGCATTGACATACATGATGTCTACTCAGTGGAAAAGAATGTACACTTGTATGATGTCTAAGTGGAAATGAATGCAGAACTGAACATCCCAATCCTGGAGCATTTATTTCCCATATCATTTGCCACGTGATCAACCTCTAAATGAAGGGCATATGCTGAGGTGGCAAACTGCAGCTAATTAATGAAAGGCAAGTCTTGTGACTGAGTGCACAAGCTTGCACACACAAACAGTGCTTTGCCAGTTAGGTGTAACTCACCTCTGCAACTTCTTGATTTCACTTCCTCTGGGATAAAAGTAGAATTCTTTCTTGTGTCATTTTGTTAAATTGTTCGGCATGGGATTCTGGCCAAAGGATGGTTCATTGTACAATCCATAGATAATGTACAGAAACAAGTGCCACATGGAGGAATGGCAACCACTATCTTATGGTTTTAAAAGCAGTAAAGCCATTTGTGGCATTCACAGAATTGGGATGGTCATATTTCCAGGAAGAAGTCCATGGCAAATGCTACTTGCTAGCAAGTACCACTCTTCATGGATCCATATCACTTGTAAACTTCCTTGAGGTAGCATGTTGTCCTGTGAGGAACAGGGTGCTAGATTATAGAAGCTTATATTCAAATAGAATAACAATTAGTAATTATGTGCTGTCAAGTCCATTCCTTTCTTTTGGGGGTTCCCTGGGACTCTACAGGGCTACAGAAGCTGAATTTTCCCCTGGGAGACACAGTGGAGAATTGAACTTCTGACTCCCCAAGCTATGGAGCCAGCTCAGACCCAACAACTATGTTCTTCTAATGTCTTTCAGTGTCTTGAGTCACATCTCTGCTTAATTCTACATGTGACATGAAACTCAGCCCTTCTAGTTTTCTTAGATGCTTCCTATATTCTATTGGATATACATAATGTCTTGATGGCCCAGCTGAAAGTCTTGACAAGTATTGATGGATTTGATTTCCCCCTCAGTTTTCCTGGTTCTTAGGAGAGAGTCCCAATTCTGATGAGGGCTGATTTCTGCTTATCCCTCCAGATTTTTGTTTTATAATTGCAGAGGTGCTGGAGCACATTTCAGGTGTGCAGTTGGATGTATGACCAGGCACACAATTGAGGGATAGCCCAGCACTTGGTGAATTAGCCATGGTGAGTTGTGCAAACCTACTTTTAGCAATCCTAATTTCTGAAGGCAAAATTCTATGGTTTTGTCTTCTGTGTCCCCAGATGTTATTGGACTACAGCTCCCAGAAATCCTGGCCACCTCAGCTAGTAGTGAAGGCTTCTGGGAATTTTACTCCAAGAACATCTGAAAACCCATGGGAGCCATTATTCTAGTACAGTACTTGCAAACCAAAATACTGTAGCAGAATTTGGTCACGAGAGAACCTTACAGAGTTTCTCTGTAACTGATTTCCCAGTTTTGTTCATCTTCTGGTAACTGATTCATTGCATTTCACTTATATCCGGGGCGTGGTGGCTCAATGGACTAAGGCTTCGAAAACTGTTGACTCAAAGTCAGCAGCTCGGCGGTTCGAATCCTGGGTGCCACGCAGTGGAGCGAGCTCCCACTGTTCACCCCAGCTCCTGCCAACCTAGCAGTTCGAAAGCATGTAAATGCAAGTAGATAAATAGGTACCGCCGTAAAAAGCGGGAAGGTAAAAACAGTGTTTCCTTGCAGCCATGCCGGCCACATGGCAGTGGCTCTTCCGGCTTGAATACAGAGATGAGCACCGCCCCTAGAGTCGGACACGACTAGCACGCATGTGCGGGGGAACCTTTACCATTCTCCCCCCCCCCAGTAAATTATATGATTAATAGTAACATTGATAACATGTCAGTTACTGGAAAATAATTAAAAACTCAAATCCCTCCTTAAAAAGTTTTCAAACTGTGGCTGAGGCTTTCCTGAGACCACTTATTTGCCACTGCCATGTTGCTGGTCCCAACTAGAATAGACCTGGAAGTTGAGTCATGGCTACCATGATTCAACTTCCAGATAAACTCACCTGGATGACTGAGAATCTTCACAAACTAGAATAGACCTATTCAATCAGTTGCTGAATGGAAAATCCCATTGAATCAATGGGTCTACTCTAGGTGGAGCAGCTAGTAATACAGTATGATATTTTTAGGGTATTTATGAGATTTGAACCAGTTCATGATTCAGTCACTTCACCACCACACAAGCTCTCAAAATACTATACTACATTTGATCTTAGCCAAAAAGCTGAAAACCTTTATAAATTTATTATGTATATTCAAAAAGTTCCTACAATGTTCTGATTATTAGCAACCTTGATAATATCTCTAGTCTTAATCCTCTGTGGAACATCTGTTCAGATCACTTCTCTGAATGGCACTGAAACAAACAAAAGAAAAAGAAACACCATACAGCTGGATCTCTAATGCTTCCTTCAGGAGTGTGTGTTTGTTCCTGGACAAATGATACTTTTTTTGCTGAGGAGAGTCCATTGTGTTCAGTTTCCATAAGTACAGATATCAACTCAGAAGACAACAAATATTTGTTCAGTTGAGGGAAGGGAGGGTCTTCTTTCCCTGGAGAAATGGCTGAAATCACAGGTGTATTTGTCTTCTGAGGACATTCTTATGGCCACCATTTTGTTTTTGTTTTTCCACACATTCTAGATGTTGGCTTGTTTGCAGAAATCACTATTTTCAGTTCATAAAAGTGGCTACCAATTTTCCTCTACAGTGTCATGGAATGAATTCTGCAATGTCCACAGTATCACGAGTACAATCAAATTATGACTACTGCAAAGGACTTGCACTGTATATTCACTACCTCCACTACTACTGGTAGCAGCATCCATCTCCAAATAGGAAAAAAAACACCACAATAACAATGAAGGAAGGAAGCAAATTTCATTATCAAAATTCATTGTGGATCATAGCTGTTCCATTATAAAGCTAAAAAGCATCTGATGGAACAATCCAAAGACCACTTCACTACATGGGCAGATGAAACATGAAATTATTTTTGCCCAACTAATAAGCTTTTGGTCATGCAACAATTCCTCATCAGTTGGAGAAACTTTTCTGATTAAAAACATTGAGCTCCATCTTGACTGGTTGATTCAAGATTATTGTGCAACATCTCTATCTAGTGACAGACTGAAGCAATTGCATCTTTTTCTATGTTCTCTCTCTCTCTCTCTCTCTCTCTCTCTCTCTCTCTCTCTCTCTCTCTCTCTCTCTTTCTCAACCTCACACCACCCTGGCACTATAGAAAGAAGCAACTTTACAGCCACCTTTAGCATGTATCACAGGCAAAGAGAAGAAAAAATTATGTCATGAAAGAACCCTTGTGAATGGGGAAGATAAAACATCAGCAGATGCTTATAAACCTTAATAACAGATCAACATGAGAGAACCAAAATGTCCCCTTTTATATTATTTGATGAATATTTGGAGGAAAGGTGTGATATGATAATATTAATTATACTATCAAAACAACATTTTAAATTAATTAATTAATCCATTAGTGATTTTGTGTGTGTGTGTGTGTGTGTGTGTGTGTGTGTGTGTGTGTGTGTGTGTGTGTGTGTGTTCTCTGCCATCAAACTAGAATGGACTTACAGCAACCCCCAAAGTGCTTTCAAGATAAGTGGCATAAATAAGGAGTGGCCTCACCGATTACACTCCCTGAGTGAATTTCCATGGCCAAATCGGAAGTTGAACCCTGTTCTCCAAAGTCCTAGTCACTCTATCCATTACACTACCCTGGAATAAATCTACAGGCATGCAAAAGTACTTCCTTCATTGATGGTGCCAATGCCATGCTAACCTTAGGAACACAACACAAAGAGACTTACTTCACGTCCCTCTCATCGCGATTTGCGGTCCCGCTTGGGACCAGTACGAGAAAATGTTACTCCACGTCCATTGCATGACGGTGGAGTCTAATTCCAACCACGCCCCCTGAACTGGGATTTAAGCATGGTGAGCCATACCCCTTCCTGGCCTCAGGCATCTTCTTGTCTCGGTTCTTGTTTTGAGATGAGAACCCGTGAAGTAAGGCTTGTCACGCAACGTACGCATTCTCCATCTAGTGGCAGGAGTGCGAAGTTGCATTCTCCAGTACAATCCCAATGGCGTAAACAATGCATCTGCTTAACGCATGAAAGGCAAAGTTACAGAGAATCGAAATATTGAAAAACGGAAGATAGAACCAAAAAAAAAAAAGGGGAAACGAAGGCGGGTAAGTACAGATATTGTCATGAAACAAGGATGTGAAGTAACAGTCATCATGATACCATCAATCACACCCATGAATAAACAGAAACAGGGACAGAACCGGGACAAGACCACGTGACCACAAACGACGTTATCACGAAAAGAACGTAATCTCGGAATGAGGAAGGACGTGAAGTAACCGCCAAAGAAGGCAAATGTAACCTTTCTCTTACCATTCATGACTCTTATTTTACTTTAGACACCATCCAGGGCATGCTGTCTCTGCTATCTTCGAACACTCTGAATATCACTTATTGGAAAATGACTATCGAGCTATTGCTCTCATATCATACTTATGTGCTCTGATCACACAGACCTACTCTCTACCATTCTTCCTCTTCATTGCCCTGCACGTTTTCACAGAAATAAAATCTAAAACATACTCTGTGTATGTGTAAAATATGTGTAAAATTGGCAAACCTAGTGGACTTACAATTTTTTTACCTCAATCCCAGAATGAAGCACATGGGTCCCCTGCATCAACCCTTTTCTCCCCCTCCTCTAGGCCAAAAGGGATTTGTATGTCTCGTAGTGCCAAATGGAGCTGGGTAAGGGAGTGGGGGTGGTATATGACCCATGTTCCTTTGTCTGAAGAACGGGGGTGTGACTTAGGAAGCAGCTTTTTACAACTGCCCTTCCTGCCTGTTACAAGACTTCTGCCCTGGCTGCAACACCATCTATTGTAACCATGGATTTTAAGAACATCTAAAAGTTACATCCTGGTAAAGCACATCTTTTACCATGTCTGAACCTCTGGGATCTGCTTTGAACAAAAGTTATGTAAACGCGAAAGTTTGCAATATTCCTTGGTTTTTTATTTTGAATAGTGACCTATAAAGGTATTGCCTGTAACCTATTCTTGCAATTGGGTTTTGTGATGTTCACATGGCTCAACCCCCTTTTTTGCTTTGATGGCGCTCTCTCTCTCTCTCTCTCTCTCTCTCTCTCTCTCTCTCTCTCTCTCTCTCTCTCTCTCTGTGTGTGTGTGTGTGTGTGTGTGTGTGTGTGTGTGTGTGTGTGTGTTTTGTGTGTGTTGGTCCGTTTGTTTTGTCTGCCTTTCCAAATTCTGGAAAAATATGTGGAATTGTGCTTGAGTTCTTGTAGCTTCACAGGGAAGCCTGCTTTGCCTTAAAAAGCACCTGTACTGAATGCATCCAATTCAGGTCAGACTTTGGACTTGGTTCAAATCCCATGCATGTCCCTAACGGCAGCACATTTGTAATGCTATGTAAAAATGCCCTGAAGAGACTGCTGTCAAATTGCAAAACAGGCTTCTGCCTACAGTGTGATCCCATTTGTGATGACTGCATAAATAGGTAGCACTAGTCAAAGTCATTCAGTGTGTGTGTGTGTGTGTGTGTGTGTGTGTGTGTGTGTGTGTGTGTGTGTGTGTGTGTGTGTGTGTACAGTCGTTACCGAGTCTTCATGACCCCATGTTTGCTTGGCAGGTTTACTGGAGTGGTTTGCCAGTTCCTACTCCAGGCGTCTGCAGCACCTGGTGTTCCTTGGAGGTCTCCCATCCAAGTACTAACCAGGACTGACTCTGCTTAGCTTCCGAAATCAGGTGAGATTGGATGTGCTTAGGGTATCTAGCAGGCCAATTAAATGCATAGGCAACTTAAATATCAAGCACAAACTAATTTTGTAGACAGCAGGGACACTTCCATTGATCCATTGATTCATTTAATACCAGGAACCTCCATGTAGCAGATGTTCTTCTTTGCTACTATAAAACAAGTCCTTTCCCAAACCTCTGGATGGAGATGCTTGGTCTGGAATCTTCTGCTGGGGGCAAACTTTACTCCTTGCTCCCCCACCAAGTAACAATTGTAAAAGGGACACTTGGCTGCCTCCAGACAGAAAGGTATCTCATAGCCACTTGAGGAAAGGGTATGTTTTATTGGGTAGGAGGAGCTTCACGGAAGGTGTCCGGCTGGGGCAGATGTTCACCTCTCCACATTGCATCCACAGATTCCCTTCCCTTGCTGCATAGCCTTTGAGGGTAAGGAAATGAGGGTAACTCACTTGAGTGAGTTATGCCACATTTCTTCATTTCAGAAGGAGAAAATGGGAGTAGTGAATTTAAAAGGCAATGGGCGAATTTTCCATTGCAATTATTCATAACCATCCTATCCATTAAATGGACCATGGTGGCCACCTTGGGACTTTGAATTGTGCCATTTTCTTTTCTGAAGCCTATGCCTTTGGTCTCCTGCTGCTGCCCCAAAGGCTCCTGGTTTCTGAAGTAAGATGTTCTCCCAAAACCTCTGCTAGGGGGCCTGGGGGAATGATCCTTTTGAAAGCGCAACGGACGTGGAAGAACAATTTTTGTAGCGATACTGAGTGGAATTTCTACAGCAACTAAGGCTGATACTTCACGTCCATCTCATTGCTGTTCATGGTCCCGCTGGGGACTGGTACGAAGAAATCTAACCATACGTCCATTGTGGGATGAAGAGAGTTCGTCCCAACCACGCCCCCTGAACTGTGATCTAAGCGGGATGAGAGATTCCCCTCCATGGCCTTGGGAATCTCCTCATCTTGCTTCTCATTCTGATACGAGTGCCCATGAGGTAAGGCTTGTCACGCAACATGCCATTCTCCATCTAGTGGCAGGGGTGCGAAGTGCCATTCACCAGTACATTCCCTATGGAATCAGCAATGCAGTGCAGAGAGATTAAAAGACAAATGCCTCAAATTTAGCTCTGTAACACATTGAAGGCAAGGCTTCGGAGAATCGAAACATTGAAAAACAGAAGGTCAGGTCAAAAAAAAAAAAACTCAGAGAACAAAGGCATGGAATTTCACATCTCATCACAGAACGAGGACGTGTGGAAACAGTCATGCCGGTATCATCAATCACGCCCGTGCATACATGGGAACAGGGAAAGAACCACAAGAAGACCACATGACCGAGATGGACATCAACATGCAACGAACTTCCTCCCGGGACAAGAGTGGACGTGAAGTAACCATCAAAGTGGATGTGGGATAAAGCCCAATGTACAAAGCCAGGACTGCCATTTGATCGCTACATAAAGCGTCACAGTTCCCATAACAGAAGGCAAAATTTGGGTACATGAGAAAGGATAGGATTGGTGCTGCTCAAAGGGGAGCCAGCTAAAAATAGTCATCTCCCCTCCCTCTAAATTGAAAATAGCTGAGTTCTTCTTCAATCCCTGAGGTACTTTAAATCCCATCTCTATTTATAGAGGAACAAGAGGCACAGACTGGGCCTCCCTCATTCTTGTCATGTCACGCCCTTATCTCAATAAACAAAATGGAACAAACCTACTCAGACCAATCCTCTACAGAAGACCAATGCAGATAATTGGCGTACACAGTCACAGTCCCCCCTACCCCACCCAACAACAAATGTGGCTTAGACAGGCATGTATGTATGTCATATACAGTATATATATATATATGCCATATGGCTGCTCTCAGATAAAAGGGTCCCTTCTGCTTCAGTCCCACAGGAAAACAGCAAGTGACCTTGCCTTGCCTGGCAGCTTCTACTCTGAAGATTTCATTCTCCTTCGCAGAGGTGAATGAGAAATAGGACAACTGGAACGTCGCCTTTAAGTCACACTCCAAGGCTGGCAAATCCCTAATTGTTGTGAGTCAATCAGGAAGTCATATTTCAGGTCCAAAGGAGTAGTACACAACCTTCTGAAACCCAAAAGATGCCTGTGGGTTTTCTGTTTCACTGAGGCACGGCGTGCCCCGTCTTTCTCCACCCTTTGCTTCTTCTCTCTCTCTCTCTCTCTCTCTCTCTCTCTCTCTCTCTCTCTCTCTCTGAGAAAGCAGGGTGCCAGCAAAGTCCCTCAACTGTGTCCTATCTCTCCTTTTATTCATCACAGGGACTAACTATTAATAGCCTGAAACAACTGCTTCCTAAAAATGGAGTTCTTCATGACACAGAAGCCTGGATGAGCTATGTAAGGTATCTAGGGTTTGGTCTCCCAGCTTGTCCTGTCTGTCTTTTCGCCTTTGTCTCTAAATAAGCCTTGTTAGTCTGCAGGCTTAGTCCGCTCACCTCCATCTGTCTAGATGGATTCATAGGCAAGGCGGCATGGATCAAGCGGGCGCCCGGAGAGCACCTTGTCAGCATTTCCACGGGGATTCCTCTTCCTTCCTCCAGATAAAGGCACAAAGATCCAAGATGAACACAGTTTACTGGATCCTGGCTGGTTTCTACGCGCTCGCCTGCTGCCAGGCAGAAGAAGGCCTGAACTTCCCTACCTATGATGGGAAGGATCGTGTCATTGACCTGAGTGAGAAGAACTACAAGCAGGCCTTGAAGAAATACGACATGCTCGGGGTGCTGCTCCATGAGCCGGTGGCTTCTGACAAAACCTCCCAGAGGCGTTTCCAAATGACGGAGATGGTGCTTGAGGTAAGAGCAGCTGTCAGCTCTTGATGGGTTGCGTGCAGCTAAGGGGAACTAATGGGCCCCAGCTGAGACTGGGGTGGTGGAGGGTTTTTTTAAGGGGGGGGGTTATCTGAAAAAAAAGATGCAGGTTTAGATGTTCACTTATACTTCTGTGCTCTGAGACCTGGTTCCATGTTGGTGGACTTCTTAAACCCTATGAATGCTTTTCCTCTGGACACTACTAGGGCATTTACTCTATAACTGAAGGCTTAAGTGGGGAGCTGTGGGAAGAGGAATCAGGCAGAACACGGAGGTTTGCTCATCTTCCATGCTTCTCCAGAAAGAGCGAGGGAGGGAGGGAGGAGAGTTCCAAGGGGAACTGTGAACTAATTCCCCAACCTCTTCTTTTAGCCGGAGCGTTCATTTTAATCCACAGTCTGCCTTCACCGTCACTTGTCTGCTCCATCACAAACCCAGGAGCAAAATATTTGCTAAACTAAGAAACATTCCATTATTTATGAGGTAAAAGGCCCCCCTTTAAGCCAGAGCCACCACCCTTGATCTCGGTTGCCTGCCAAAATATCTCGTTGTCATTTGTCATTCATGTTGTTTGAAACGGTGAACATCTGCTTCTATAAGAGTGTTTAATATTCCTGTGGTGGGGTGGGAAACTAATAGTAATGAGGCCATTTTGCTGGTGAAATGAAATATTATAGCTAGGAATGGGCATGAAATGGAAAAATTGTGTTTTGTTTCATTTCGTTTCATTCCCCCATGATTCATTTCGTTTCATTAGAAATGAATTTTAAAAAAACTCATATGAAATGAACCAGTAACGAACCAATTCATTGCTCTATAAAACGACTCCTCTGGGTCCTAGAGGCACGGTGCCTCTAGGACCCAGGGGAACTGTTTTACAGCAAAATGAATCGGTTCGTTTTAAACGGGAAAAAAACACCACCGGCTCAATTTGTTACTAACAAAACGTCACTTCCCCAGTTTATTTCATTTCATTTTATTTCGTTACATAATGAACTAACAAAATAGCATTTTGTTTGCATTTTGTTTTTCATTTGGTGCCCATCCCTAATTGTAACTGCTGCAGAAATCCTGTAAGTGAGCCATGTAAAAGATCAGACCCAGTGGAAGGAGAAGAGTTTTGGACATCTTCGCGCCTGATGGGAAGGGGAAACAGCTTAGAAAATAATAATCTGGGGAAAGAGAGGCAACTGGTGCTGGCATATCATCACCATCATCATCATCATCAACAACAACAACAACAACAACAACAACAACAACAACAACAACAACAACAACACAGGCAAAAACACCAGGGGAGAATTCTGTGGCTACTCAAGGAAGGACTCAGGACCATCCCAAAGTTTCATTCTTCCCAAGTTCTCTGTCTCCGACATATTCAAAAGTAACATACTGAGCAGGAGTGAGTCTCCTTGAGTTGAATTTAAAAACAATCATGATACTGATAGGCTAGGCCACAACATTAGGAACACTGACAGGTGACATGAATAGCATTTATTATATCATTACAGTAGCACCTGTCAAGGGGTAGGATATTAAAGGACATTTTATAGTATGTTCAGATGCATTTTGGGAGGGCTTTGCAAATCTTATGCCATATTTTCATCAAACCTAACCTGTTCTTTTATTTAAGTAAAGTTAAGTTGTAGGAAACTACTAAGCATTGCAAGAAGTAACAACAACAATAACAAATAAATTTATTGATTAGTCCTATGACCATATCAACCAATAAAAACACAGAATATAAAATACATTGAAGTACATGCAACACCATCCAATAGGGTACCCTACAATACAGATTCAGAATATACAGAAGTCATATATGTAGATCTCCTTTGCAGGATACTCCAATTTGTTCGACGTATTGCATTCTTAAAGCTGCAGCTTTAATTACAAACTTGGCAACTTGGCGAAAAATGTACACATTAGAGCCCGAAAGAAGATAAGACAATCTGTGAATTGGGTCCCTATGGACTGTTCTTTCTAAAAAGGGGGATAGATATTCAAGCCTGATGGATGCATATAATTGGCAATCAAAGAGAATATGAGAAATGTTTTCAACAGAAGGGGATCCACAAATACAGGTTCTCTCCTGATAAGGGAGGTGGTGAAAACGCCCATATTTGACCATGGAATCCAGCAATTCAAATCTGGCTCTAGTAAAGCCCCTTCTTAATACTTGAGGTAAGGGCATTGAAGACGTAACAGAACAAGCCCCTTTTCCAACATTTTAACCAGTGGCAATAGGTTCCCTTTCTCAAACTACATTGGGTGACAGGAAGCCATTATGTTTTGAAAGCATTTTTCCAAGCTCTGCCCAGCAATGTCACACAATGTGGCCTCTTCCCACCAGCATAACTCGAATAGTGACTACACTGATCTAAATTCAGCATGGCCTAAGCCTTAACTCTTATTATCCTCTCCTCTTGCTGCAGCCCATGAACCTGCCTGAAAAAAATCTTGGCAAGCTTCTGGAGCAGGTCTTTGAGATACCTGTGGTGCTCTAATATGGAAGAGGAGTTGCGCTTTATATGGGAACATTAGATGTCCATCTTGCAGAAGTAGATTTTCAACACTAGATGCACAGCCTACTGTGCCATGTTGCACCTCCTCCCAAAATATCTCCAGAAATGGAAAGTTACAGAAATGTGCTTTTAATGTATTTCCCCCCAGAAACTGGAAGTTGAGATCTTCATTCCCAGCAGTTGCTGTCACCAGGTTGTAATGGGGCATGGAAACATTAATTATTTTTGAGACGTTGCTCAGAATATCATTAAGAAGTCTTTATAGAAGACAATAGTAGTTTTTACCTAAATGAGACAGAAATTGGATAAACCAAACTAAAAATTGGAGCGCTTTGGGTGAACATGTAGATTTCCAGCATTTTGAACCCTGTTGTACTTCCAGCAATGCCAGTTTGTCAGCTGTCATCCACCAAAAATGGATGCCAAATTTCAGCTGCTTGACATGTACTGTCTGTGTACTTATAAGAACAAAATGTTGAGGCTTATAAGAGCAGAAACTTTATGTGTGTGACTCACCTTAACTACCTTCCCAATCCCACAGTAGGATGATGGATTTATTAGGCCAATAAATATGCACAGCACAGTTTGCAAGAGTTTGAAATCACTGGTTTATTCATCAGAGAAGATTTAACAAAAGTAAGTTGGTGGGGAAAACAGGGCACCTTGATTTCAAGACCATAGAATATGTGGGGTGTCTGGAGGTATAATAGAGAAGGAAGGGTGTCACACTCCCACAACTTGTGTAGACAATCAAATGGAGGTCACCAGTCCTGGCTCTGCTGCTTAGTCAATGTGAAACAGAGATCAACTAAGCAGTCATTTGTCTTATGAGGACTGGAATTAATTTTAGATACTGGATAAGGTAAAGGAAGTCTATAGTAGCCAAAATGAGAAGCTACATCCATTTCGTCCAAGGCAATGTATCCTTTGGAAAGTGTCATTACCTAGTTAATACAGGCTCAAATGTAAGTTATGCTCAGGCAGCTATGGCCTTAGGGTCAACATAAGAACATAAGAACATAAGAAGAGCCATGCTGGATCAGGCCAAAGGCCCATCTAATCCATCTTCCTATATCTCACAGTGGCCCCACCAGATGCGTCTGGGAGCACACAATACTAGATATCTTTCTCCTGATACCACTCCATTACATCTGGTCCTTGAAGTACCATGGTTTTAAGCCTGGAGATTACACATCTCCATCATGGTTTGTAACCTGTGATGGACTTTTCCTCCAGGAATCTGTCCAATCCCCTTTTGAAGGCATCCAGGCCAGATGCCATCAGCACATCGTGTGGCAGGGAGTTCCACAGACTAACAACACTTTCTTATACATCAGCATGTCCAAAGTCAGGCATGGGGGGCATATGCGGCCCATTTCCAAATTTTGAGTGGCCCACAGCCTCTTCTCCCCACTGGCTTAGCCTGTCACGCATCCCCACGAGCTGGCCCTTCCCCATACTGGATGGAGATGTCAGCTTGCAGTTTTATAGTTTGCCTGCCCTCCTTTGCCTCCATCTCCCCCCCCCAGCCACCTGCCCACCCTACCTGGCTCTGTTACTGCAGCATCCTCCCTGCCTCCTTGCATGTCCTAGAGCAGGGATGGCGAACCTTTTTGCCACCGAGTGCCCAAACTCGGCAGGAGACAAATTCAGATTCTCAAAAGAGAAGGAGGTGTGCAGCATTTGTTACCACCTCCAATCTCTTGGTGCCTTTTTGACATTCTCAGTTTTAGGCTATTTATAGCAGAGATTTAGAATATGCTACATTGCTGCATTGGGAGCTATGATCTTGGATGACATTTCAGTAATCCTAAATTTCTGTTGGAGGGGGAGAAAGTAGGTCTGTATATAGCTCTAGTCATCATTATCACAGAGAAGAGTTTATGAGACAATGCCATTCTTCTTTTCCTAATGGAACTGTGTATAGGGGTGAGTGATAATGATGATGGAGCAGGGAGAGGATGCTGTGGGCGGGAGGCACCTCCCATCCCAGTATCTGAGCCAACCTTGGTGTAGGCCACACACCAAAAGGCAGGGAAGGGAGCTTTGGATCTCCGGGGCCTACCTTTTCTCCATTGTGCAACTCATATAGGAAAACGGCTTTACGTGTTTTGTGCTCAATCCAACTGCGGTATCAGTTTGCTCTGGGAAGCCTGGAAGACTAGGGAATCTTATCATCCTCCTTCATCCTCAACACATTTTTGAATTCAAGAGGGAGCTGTAGCCCTATGAGTTTCTGCAAGCACTTCCACAAGAAACCCCAAGGAAAACAAAAGCTATACGGTATATAGATGTTGAGGCACCTTAAAGACTAACTGCTATATTTAATAGCAGCTTTTCTGGAACAGTCTGCACTGCAGAGAAACAACATGTGGAAATGTAGAGAATGGCAGACTTTACTATTGAGCCTTGTTCTGAAAAGATGGGTTTGGTAGTTGTGAAGGAGAACAAGAGTGGAAAACATCATCAATTCTTGCATTTGGTAATGTGACTTAAGAACCTTGACTGATTATATCTGATATGTATATGTTCCTCTGCCGTTTCCTCTGACCATGTTGTTGCTTACAGCACCAAGCTTTAAGAGACTACCAAACGGGGGCCCTTAAATTATTTTGTTGCTGTTGTTCAGTCGTTCAGTCGTGTCCAACTCTTTGTGACGCCATGGACCAGAGTTCGCCAGACCTTCCTATCTTCCACTGCCTCCCGGAGTTTGGTCAAATCCATATTGGTTGCATTGATGACACCGTCCAACCATCTCATTCTCTGCCGTCCTCTTTTCCTTTTGCCTTCAATCGTTCCCAACATCAGGGACTTTTCCAAGGAGTCCTCTCTCCTCATGAGGTGGCCAAAGTACTGGAGCCTCAGCTTCAAAATCTGTCCTTCCAGTGAACATTCGGGGTTGATTTCTTTCAGGATGGATAGGTTTGATCTCCTTTTAGTCCAGGGGACTCTCAAGACTCTCCTCCAGCACCACAGCTCAAAAGCATCGATTCTGCGGCGATCAACCTTAAATGATTAGTGGGTGTGAAATGTTTGAGTTTCTGGTTGAATTCAGGGGGCATCCTCTCTGTTTGAAAGCCAAGTGCTGCCAAGCAAAGGAGCGGAGGGGTGGTAGAGGAACCGACAAGAGCACTCAAAGGAGTAGAAGGCCAAGGCATCGCTCAGAGAGTCTTATCTTGCACAATCAATTTGAAGCTCTTTCCCTCAGCACACCTCATGAGGCACACATAGAGGAAGAAGTGGTTCCACCGGGAGGATCTCTCCCTCATCACTATTGATGAGATACAAGATCAGGTACATGTTGATGAGCAGGCTGCAGGAGAGAAGCTCATTGTGCTAGGGGATTCTATCATTAGAAATACGGAGGGATGGATTTGTGAGGAGCATGATAACCGGATGGTCACTTGCCTGCCGGGTGCAAAGGTTGCAGACATCACCAGAAATATAGATAGCTTGTTAGAGAGAACTGGGAAGGAGCCAGTGGTCATGGTACACGTCGGTACCAATGATGTCGGGAAGGCCAAGCGGTCAGTCTTGGAAGCCAAATTCAGGTTGTTAGGTAGAAGATTGAAGTCCCGGGCTTCCAAGGTAGCATTTTCAGAAGTGCTACCTGTTCCTCGTGCAGGACCCGCAAGGCAGGCAGAACTCAGAAGCCTCAATGCGTGGATGAGGCGATGGTGTCGAGAGGAGGGCTTTAGATTTGTCAGGAACTGGAGAACATTTTGGGACAAGCCAAACCTGTTCAGGAGGGATGGGTTGCACTTGAATCATGATGGGACCAGATTGCTGGCACTCAACCTCAAAAAGGCAGCAGAGCAGCTTTTAAACTGATAACTGGGGAAAGCCGACAGGAGCTGTGTGGCATCCGGTTGAACACCTCATCCTCGGGAATGAGGTTGGAGAGGGTAGAGAATCACATAGAGATGACATAGCAAGTATTAACACTGGCAGAATAGCGGAATGTGACAGTTCGTCTACTGAAAATAAAAGCTGTGGGGGAGAAGAACAAGGCAGCAGCTGTTGCGGGACCCACTGTACAGGTGCTTCTCGCCAATGCTCCCTCCGAGCAAAGATGGGAGAACTTGAACATCTGGCAGCTAGGGATAACATTGATATAATAGCCATAACAGAAACCTGGTGGAATGTGGAGAACCAGTGGGACACAGCAATCCCAGGCTATAAACTCTATAGAAGGGATAGAGAGGGGCGGGTTGGAGGAGGAGTGGCCATCTATGTCAAAGAAGGCGTAAAATCCAGCAGAATGGAGATTGACAGAGGGTCTGACTCCACCATAGAATCACTGTGGGTTAAACTACCAGGTCCAAAGAGTGATGTGATAGTTGGAGTATTCTATCGTCCACTAGATCAAAAACTTGAGGGGGACCTTGAAATGAGGAGAGAAATCATGGAGGTGGCTAAGAGGGATAGGATAGTAATCATGGGGGACTTTAATTATCCCCACATTGACTGGGCCAATGCGAGCTCTGGGCAAGAAAGAGAAACTGGGTTTCTCGACTTGCTGAATGACTGTGCCTTAGAGCAACTTGTCATGGAGCCCACCCGAGAACAGGCAACTCTAGATCTAATATTGTGTGATACTCAGGACCTCGTCAGGGATGTGAATGTCACTGAGCCTCTGGGGAACACTGACCATGCTGCAATTACCTTTGCCATGCATGTCGGAGGAAGAGTGTCAACCAAATCAGACATAAAAACCCTTGATTTTCGAAGGGCAAACTTCCCTCAGATGAGGAAACTAGTTAGAGAGAAACTGAAGGGGAGGGTTAGAAGAATCCAATCTCTTCAGAGTGCATGGAGTCTGTTTAAAACAACAATAATAGAGGCCCAGCACAAGTGCATACCACAAAGAAAGAAGAGCTCATTTAAGTCCAAGAGGACACCGGCATGGTTAACGAGTGGAATTAGAGAGGCTCTAAAGCACAAGGAGAGGTCCTTCTGTAAATGGAAATCCTCCCCAAACGAGGAAAATAAAAAGGAACACAAACTCTGGCAAAAGAAATGTAAAAGATGATAAGGGAGGCAAAGAAAGACTTTGAGGAACGAATGGCTAGCAATATAAAGGGTAATAATAAAAGCTTCTTTAAATATGTTAGAAGTAGAAAACCTGCCAGAGAACCAATTGGGCCTCTGGATGGTGAGGAGGAAAAGGGGAGGTTAAGGAGGACTTGGACATTGCAGAGAAATTGAACGAGTTCTTTGCGTCTGTCTTCACGACAGAGGACCTTGAGCGGATTCCGCTGCCTGAGCCACCCCTCTTGACTAAAGAATTAAATCAAATACAGGTTAAAAGAGAGGAGGTTTTAGGACTAATTGATAAATTGAGGATTAACAAGTCACCGGGCCCAGATGGCATCCACCCAAGGGTTATTAGGGAACTGAGAAATGAAATTGCAGATCTCTTAACGGTTATATGCAACTTGTCTCTTAAAACGGCCACAGTGCCGGAGGACTGGAGGATAGCAGATGTCACACCAATTTTTAAAAAAAGGAAGGAGGGGGGACCCAGGAAACTACAGGCCGGTTAGCCTTACATCTGTCCCAGGGAAGATGGTGGAAGGCCTCATCCAAGAGAAAATCTTAAAACACATAAAAGAACAAACCTTGCTGAGAGAAAATCAGCATGGCTTCTGTAAGGGTAAATCTTGTCTGACAAACCTTTTAGAATTTTTTGAAAAGGTCAACAGGCACGTGGATTTGGGTGAACCGGTGGATATAGTCTATCTGGATTTTCAAAAGGCTTTTGACACAGTCCCTCACCAAAGGCTGATGAGAAAATTGCATAGTCAGGGGATAAGAGGG
Organism: Phrynocephalus forsythii; assembly: GCA_029282475.1. Taxonomy (NCBI): domain Eukaryota; kingdom Metazoa; phylum Chordata; class Lepidosauria; order Squamata; family Agamidae; genus Phrynocephalus; species Phrynocephalus forsythii. Next base: position 6,725,132 of record JAPFRF010000011.1, read on the forward strand.
CAGGTCCTCTTATGGATTGAGAACTGGTTGAGATCCCGGAAACAAAGAGTAGGTGTCAATGGGAAATTTTCACAATGGAGAGAAGTGAAAAGCGGTGTGCCCCAGGGCTCGGTCCTGGGACCGGTGCTTTTCAATCTGTTCATAAATGACCTGGAGACAGGGATAAACAGTGAGGTGGCCAAGTTTGCAGATGACACAAAACTTTTCCGTGTGGTAAAAACCAGAGAAGATTGTGAAGAGCTCCAGAAGGATCTCTCCAAACTGGGGAGTGGGCTGAGAAATGGCAAATGCGTTTTAATGTAACCAAATGTAAAGTAATGCATATTGGGGCAAAAAATCCAAACTTCATCTATCAACTCATGGGCTCTGAGTTATCCGTGAGGATCAGGAAAGAGATCTTGGTGTGTTGGTGGACAGCTCCATGAAGGTGTCTCCCCAATGTGTGGCAGCAGTGAAGAAGGTCAATTCCATGCTAGGGATTATCAAAAGGGGATTGAAAATAAAACAGCCAACATTATAATGCCGTTATACAAAACAATAGTAAGGCCCCACCTGGAGTATTGTGTACAATTCTGGTCACTCTCAAGAAAGACATAGTGGAACTGGAAAAGGTGCAGAAGAGAGCGACTAAAATGATTACTGGGCCGGGCACCTCCCTTATGAAGAAAGGCTAAAACAATTGGGCCTCTTTAGTCTGGAAAAAGGCGCTTGAGGGGGATATGATTGAGACATACAAAATAATGCAGGGTATGAGTAAAGTGGATAGATGGAAGCTCTTCTCCCTCTCTCAAAATACCAGAACTAGGGGACATACACTCAAATTGAGTGCTGGGAGAGTAAGAACTGACAAAAGAAAATATTTTTTCACCCAGCGCGTTGTAAGTCTATGGAACTCCCTGCCACAGGATGTGGTGATGGCATCTGGCCTGGATGCCTTCAAAAGGGGATTGGACAGATTCCTAGAGGAAAAGTCCATCACGGGTTACAAACCATGATGGAGATATGTAATCTCTAGGCTTTAAACCAGGGTAGTTCAAGGGCCAGATGCAGGGGAGTGGTATCAGGAGACAGATATCTAGTCTCATGCGCTCCCAAACGCATCTGGTGGGGCCGCTGTGAGATACAGGAAGCTGGACTAGATGGGCCTTTGGCCTGATCCAGCATGGCTCTTCTTATGTTCTTATGTTCTTATGCACTCTCTGGGTGAGGGAGAAGGTATTGGCCTTCCCTTTGTTCTCTGCTTGACCCCAATCTTAACGCTTTCATTCTGAACTAGGAAAAAGGAATAAGTGAAGCTACTTGCAGGCTGGGAGCTCTCACTCAGGGAATATGCCCCAACCTGTGCAAAGACAACAGTGTGCCAACATTCGCCCAGATTTCATGTTTCCAGTTTCTGAACATGGTGTCCTCAGCCGGCAGAAGCATCAAGGACAGCTTCCATTTTTGGCAGCAAGGGTGCCATGCCCGGCTTGCAAAGATTTGTCAGATATTTTGAGAGTCCTCTGGGCATCTCTGCACTTCTGCATTCATGCCCTGAGAGTATCCCTTCACCTTTGGGGTTAGCACAGAAGGGAGCATGCTGCCAGGGGAGTCTTCTCTATATTTTCTCAAAAAGGTGCTTGAAATAGATGCAGCCACCAGCGTTTTTCTTTCTGTGTCTAACTTGTCTTTTTATCTTGGCTTAAAAAAACAGCAGTTTCTCCCACTGATTGGAGAGCCGTCTGATCGGGATGGTATGAGATCTTCTGCTTTGGGCAGGGGGATTGGACTCAAAGACTTCCAAGATACCTTCCCACCATATGATGATTCTATGATTCTGTGATCAGCTGCCTTTGTTTCAAAATGTGTCAATGAAAATAGAAGCACCTATGCTAATATTCCTTGCAAGAAAAGGACAACTATTGATAACAATAAAGGAGAATATTGTTTCTTTCTCCACCAAATTCTTACCACATGAAAACTAGCAGGATTATTAACAAAACTGTAGGTATGCACCTTGCATTTATTCTTTTAAAGTGGATTAATTAGTTATACAGGCAGAGTTAGAGTGAACATCAGGAAAAACCTCTTGGGTGTTAGAGCAGTAGGGCAATGGTGCCAATTACCTTAGCAGGTGGTGAGCACTCCCAGTGCTGAAGGCATTCAAGAGAAAACTGGAAAACCATTCTCTCAGATACACTTTGATTTGGGTTCCTCTCTTTAGCAGGGGGTTGGACTTGGACTCCTTATAGGCCCTGTCTAATGCCATTATTCTATAATTGTTGCTTTTTGTTCCTTGTTGGTGGGATGGGTGATGGGGAACATGGGAATTAGACATGGGCACGACCAGAAAAAATGACATTTCGAGTTTTCGTTTGTCGGAACGGGTCCGTTTCGGGTCGTTTCCGTTTGTTGCAAAATTTTTCAAAAATTTGTCATTTCGATGTTTCGTTTGTCGTTTGTCGTTTCCACCACAATTTAGCGCGATTTGACTTTCCCCAGAGCATAGGGGCGTCCCACAATCAGGGCCGGCGCTAGGTGTTTTTGCGCCCTAGGCGGCGGGCAGGGTGGGGGGCGGGCGGCGGGGGGAGGTGTGGGCGGGGGCCATGGGCAGGCGGCGACAGCGGCACTGGGGAGGCGTGGGCGGGCAAGCGGGCGGCCGGTGGCCGCGGGCGGGCGAGTGAGCAGGCGGCGGCGCGGGCCGCAGGTGGGTGGCGGCGCGGGCGGACGGGCGAGTGGGCATTTAGGATATCATTTAGGATAGAGGTTCTGTTCTTGGCTTGCACCCCAAATGTGTGTGTGTGCAAGCAAATTGAAGTTGGAAAAATAGAAAATAAATGGTAGTATATAATATATTTTTAAAATAAATCCACACCTCCCACTCCCAGTCGAACCTCACCCTTTATCCAATATCAGAAAAAAAATCCTCATAAACTGCCAGAGAAGAAATAAAGAATCAACTGCTATTCCCTTCAGCAGACAAAGCTGCAGGGAATCAAAGAAATTATTTTCTAAATTCAATTCCCTCCCTGCCTGCCTAACTTAAATCTTAAAGCCTCCAGCCTCCCTCCTCAATCTCGATCAGATCACACCAGCACCAGCAGCCAGCGCTCCTCCCTCAACCACATCCATACACCCAACTGCGATTTCTGGAAGGTACCTCGGCTTTTTATGCCCTCTGAGACATCCAGAAGTGTCAGTCAAAAACCTGGTGATGCCATTGGTGGAATGGTTCAAAAACATTTGCATGGTCCCATCCCATGCCCAGCCCAAATGGGCAGGTCTAAAAAAATAAAAAATAAAATAAAATAAAATCAATAAGACATTTTATTGCTATAAAAAAACCCACTGCTGCTACTATTAAAATTCAGGCATTTAAAATAAATAAATTTCACATGTTTCTGTGGTGATTTGGTGTGTTTTTTGACCACGATTTCAAAAGAAAAATTGTGGTCGCCATTTTGGATCCCCCCCCCCACCGCATGGCATGCAGCGAGACAGACGACGAGGATGACCCCCCCCCACAGCCTGGTGCAAGCAGCCCAGGACAGGAGAAGGGAGGGAAAGGCCGGGGACCCCCCTCCCAGAAACCACCCCTCTGGTAGGTGTCCTCAGGCAGGCATATTTTCGCCTGCTTTTTTGGCCGGGAGTCGGGTTTTTTTTTTTTTTTTTTTTTTTTTACTTTTTAAAACTTTTTTTCTGTGCTGCTTGGCATCGCGCGATCGCCGAGATGCCATTAACGACAACGAAAAACCCGACCCAATTTTTCTTTTTTCAGGTCGGGTTTGAGCTGGAGCAGCGTAATTATCGTTACCGTTTCCGTTACATAACGGAAACGATAACCGAAAACAGAAATGACAATTTTGCTGCTCCGTGCCCATGTCTAATGGGAATATTTAGCAATTGTGTAAAGGTTATTTAGCAGTTGTGTGGTGGCTCAGTGGGCTAGAGCACTGAAAACTGTCAGCTACAAAGTTGGCAGCTCAACGGTTCGAATCCCAGGTGCCACGCAGTGGAGTGAGCTCCCACTGATAACCCCAGCTCCTGCCAACTTAGCAGTACGAAAGCATGTAAATGCAAGTAGATAAATAGGTACTGCTGCAAAAAGTGGAAGGTAAAAAAGTATTTCCTTAGAGCCATGCCGGCCACATGGCCATGGACTTACACAGCACTGGCTTTTTGGCTTGAATAAGGAGATGAGCACTGCCCTTAGAGTTGGACACGACTAGCATGTATGTGTAGGGGAAACCTTTACCTTTTTAAAAGGTTACTTAGTAAGTACTGTAGTTGTGTTTATATGTTGTGTTTCCTCCAGTTTGCTCATGGCTTCCCTCCTCTGCGCACTGTCTTCTACTGCAGTCCAGCAAAGGTGCTCAGGTAGAGAGAAAGAGAGAATAATTGGTCAAAAATCAATGGCATTGTTTCACTGACCACGGGGGATTGGGATCTGGTTCTCCTGTGTCCAAACTCATATAACTGCTATACTGTGCTGTTTGTCCCAAGCCATGCTGCTGGGCAGGAGGATTTCCAAGGACGTTACCTCTCCTGCAAAATAGCAGGCCACAGAAAAGCAACACACATCATTGCTTGGTGTGTGTTATGGTCTGTCTAAGCCATCTTCTATTGCAGGGCTGCCTGCTATCATCCAGCGTCGTCCACCAGCTGTTATAACTACGGTCTACCCCGTGGAACCATATTAGATAACTTTTGGCTCAAAATTCTACAAAGAAGCAACCTGAAGATTGCTTTGAAAATAGAAGATAAAATAGTAAGCGGGTGTTCTCCAATGCTGAATTTAGAGTCAAGACAAGGTGCCTCTTGGTCACCCTGCGCCTGTTAGCTTAGAGCAGGCCTGCACAACAGGTAGACTGCAGGCTACCAGTAGCCCGCAAAGGGTTCAAAAGTAGCCCATCAGCCATCAATAAAAAAGTGAGGGGATAAGTTCTCCACCCCTCCCTCCCCCATCGCAAGGACCACCACTGCCCCAGCAAAGTTCTGGGTCTGCCAGCCCACTGCCTCAGCAGAGCAGGGCAGTTCAAGGGCCATGGTGCATTGATATTGGTTGCCTCCAGAATGGGTTAATTGGTTTTCAAGGCATTTCTATGGGAAACTGCTGCTCTACTTATAATTTTTTTTTACTTATGAGCATGTGCTCGGAATGGATAAAATTCGTAAGTAAAGGTTTTAGTGTAGTAGCCCTCAGGCACTTTGGGCCGGGAAAAGTAGACCTCGGCCTGTTCAAAGTTGAACAGCCCTGGCCTAGAGAGAAATTTATATTGGAATCATAAGCAAAGTATTATGCTCGGTGAAAAGAAGTTTTTCCCCCCAAGTGAAATGCATAACTAGCACAAATACTAGTGGTTAAATGCCATTAGAGGAGAGGTGTGTGGGAAGAAGTGAAGGCAAACACCTGGGAGTACGGTATTTAATTTAGACAATAAAGTAAATACATTCCTGGCCATTGCTCTGCCTTCCTTCCAGTGACAGGATTTCTTACAAGTGCACTCCTCAGCAGACTATATTTGCCTTCCAGTGATCAGTATCTTAAATGCAAAATAAATATAACTAGGCTAAGGAAGACATCTGCTGTGACAAACAGATGTTTTTCACTGCTTGAAAAAAGTACCTCTTCTAAACATGTGATGGGCACGCTGTCTTGCTACCCACTCCTAGTTTACTGATAAAGATGCAACAGGGCAGACAGTACAGATAGGGATATAACCAGAGAATGCTGACTCACTCTCTCTACAGAGAGTCAGCATTCTGTACAGGGGGGGAGGGGACATGACTGAGACGTACAAAATTATGCAGGGGGTGGATAAAGTGGATAGAGAAAACTGTTTCCCCTTTTACATAATTCCAGAACCAGGGGTCATCCACACAAATTGAGGCTTGGGAGAGTGAGAACAAAATAAAATATTTCTTTACTCAGCATGTTGTTAGTCTGTGGAACTCCATGCTGCAGGACGGGGTGATGGCGCCTAGCTTAGATGCCTTTAAAAGGGAGCTCTCCTTTCTGAGTCTGAAAATGGGTGGCTATATGGACAATAGAGAGAGAGAATTTTTTTTTTAAAGGGTGGGGTAACAAGCAGCCTACTCCAGTTTGCTGAGAGCTAGTTCTCCCTAATTTTCACCCAAAATGGCCCAGGTTTTCATAAATTCAGTAACAAAGAACCCCTTCTTTGCTGTCAGGTTCACCAATGAAATATGCAAAAGCAAAGGAAAAGGGGCTGAGGAAGGAAGAGGAGAAGCAGCAAATTCTGTCAGACCCTTTTAGAGGAGAAGGAGCTGGCTGGTGGAATGGGGGCAATGGCTTCTCATCTGTGTTGATGCTGCAGCTGAGGTGATTAAGTGGATAAGCCTGACCCTTGAGGGGAGGGAAGAACCTGATGGGGCTGGTCTCCAAGCAGAACTGACAACAAGGGCAGCCATGCTCTCTCTAGTTCCCTTGGCCAGGCATGATGACAAATTGGCTAAGTTATGGCATCCTCTGTATCACAGGCCATGGCTGGCTGAGACTCTTGCATGGCAATTCTGCTGCAGGCAGTGCCTTCGGTATATCACTGTAAGTGCTGCATTATTCCATGTATTTTTAGGCCTAGACTAACATCCCATTCTAAATTTGCCTTCAGCTTGCTGCACAAGTTCTAGAAGATAAAGGCGTTGGTTTTGGACTGGTAGATTCCAAGAAAGATGCAAAGCTTGCCAAAAAATTAGGTAAGTGTAATTAGTTTATATATCATCCCTAAGGTACTGACTGCATCCATTCCAGGGGGAGATTCTGCCATCATATTTCTGGAAGTCAAACAAAAATATTCACAGAGCAAAAGCCAGTGTCATCCGGCATTTTTCTGCATCAACACCCATGGATCGGTAGCTATTTCTCTGCTCAAAGAGCAATGTCCATCTGACCTCAAAGAGTGTCTTCTGCACAATTATGAGGCAAACTCAGAACTTTTAAGCGCAGAAAGTTGAATCATATCAGTGCCAACAGAAGTAGCACCAGCAGTAACACTGACAGGGAACTGAACTTTAATGAACAAAAACCTGCTGTGTTTCTATGCTACTTTAAAATGACCACTATTTGGTGGATAATAGAGCAGCCATGCTGCGGTTATCAGCAGTCAAGTGTCAACAGACACAGAAACATTGATTTATCTAAAGTGTTTGCTTATCATTTTTTGCCTACCGAGTTCCCCAAACTATGTCCAATGAAAAGTTTGTCTCCAGGGAGCTGTAAAATTCTATTTTGGTTGCAATTTGGAAAGCAAAATCATGCACACATTTCCTCAGTGGCTGAAAGCAGAAGCAGGAAAGATGGTCACCTTTGCATTTTAAAAGTGGAGTCGCCTTAAATAGTAAAGGATGAGTCATTATCCTTAATGCTGGGTTGCCAGTGGAAAATCATCTCATTTTTGTTTGGTCACATCACAGGAAACAGTCAGTTCCACTTATAAGGTTAAAAACACACCCATGCAGTCCTTGTACAAAATGTAAAACAGTCATGTTGGAGTAAAACCTTTACGGAACTAGTAAGCCAGGGGTGCCCAAACTTTTTGTAAGGAGGGCCAGATTTGGTCCCTGAGAATGTGTCAGGGGCTGGTTGCTCCCCAACCCTGCCACCCCACTGCAGGCCCCACCCACTGACCCATAAGCCCCACCCACTGACCCCTTGCAACCCCACCTGCAGGAAGGAAGGTGGGGACCAAGGGAGGGAGGGAGGAAAGTGGAAAGCAAGAGAGGAAGGAAGGAAGATGGGGAACAAGGAAGGGCGGGAGGTGGGGACCAAGGGAGGGAGGAAAGAAGGAAGGAAGGTGGGGACCAAAGGAAGCACAAGGAGCCGTGGCCACCGCAGGGGAATGGGTGGGTGAAGGAGGGGGAGGAAGGGTTGGGCCAGCCAGTCGTGGGCCACTCAGAATGGCCTGACGGGCCGGATTTGGCCCCGGGCGGACTTTGGGCAGGTCTGTAGTAAGCTGTTCAGCCTAAATTGTCCGAGGCAACAGCTCAAAGTATACTGCCAGTGTAGTATGTATGCAAAGCTGGTTTGAAAACCATTTTGTATTATATGCTTCTAAAAAAATTGGAGACTTAAAATATAGGATCATGCCTTGGGTAGCGAGATGGGCCTGCATCAAAAGAATGTTCACATATTGTGTGCCCCTCTGCTCTCCACCCAGGTTTGGATGAAGAAGGCAGCCTCTACATCTTTAAAGAGGATCATATCATTGAATTTGATGGGCAAATGGCCGCAGATGTCTTGGTTGAATTTCTTCTGGATGTAAGTGTGCTTCAAGACTTGACTGCAGTGGAAATAATCATAAGTCATATCCTTTGTAGGTCACGATTGCCACAAAATAAAAAAATGTGGCATCATTTAGTCCTATAACCCATATGTAGGGAATGGCCCTTTGCTGCCTTTTTTAAAAAAAATGTTGCTAAGTGATCTTTGAAGGACTAATTCTGATCCATCAAGAGCAAGGGAGCTGGAATCCTCTCTCTCCATCTCTCTGCTTTTGCCTGGTTTTGTGTTGTTTACTGACGTGTTTACAGAACCGAACTTCAAAAGAACTGGATACCAGCAGTCATGAATCATTGCACATGTGAAATGCCGCCATGAACCACTGTCTCTTAGACCCTAACATGAATGTTGTGTGTGTGTGTGTGTGTAATTGCTGTATTCTGCCTCATAGTATGTCTAAAGATATGAACAAAGGTTCACAAAAGCTTAAAATGAACCGTTTTTATGGTGTTGCAATGTTTTTGTCTTCTGTCTTTTTTATTTTGGTTTTGGTTTTGCCTGCTAGGCTTGCACGGACTAACACAGCTACCTCTTCTAACACTGCAGCCATTAATCATAGCAGGCTTTCCTTTTGAATACGACTGCGTAGGATTGAACTGTTGTCACTGCAGATGTATCTTCAACCTAATGAATGTAGGGATTTACTTCTAACGAAATGCATATAGCCTGCTCTTCCTGTTGTTTTCATCCACTGTTGACCCAAAATGTTTAAATATGGGCATAGCTTCGCTATGGTAGCATTGCATCACTAGCAGCTTGCATGTACTTTATAGACTTTGTCAACTCTAAGAAAGTCATTCTGCTTGAGTTTTGATTTAATAAAATGTTATTTCATGTTACCTTGCCTTGAAGGACAAAATTTTTCATGTGAAGGTATGTGAAACTGTTGAACTGTTTACACTGGTCAGCAAGACCTTCTATAAACTAAAACTGGCCGGTTTGATTGGATGATAACTCCCATGGCCACTAGCCATCCCTGCTGTTGTTCTGAGATCTGGCTCAAAGCATAACTGTTTCAGACTTTGGCGTTCCTCACTCTCTTGGCGTTGTTCATCAGTTGTTATTCTCCTTGGTTAAATTTCTTGTTCCTGGCAGCTGTTGGAGGACCCCGTGGAGATCATCAACAGCAAGCTGGAACTGCAAGCCTTTGACCATCTGGAAGAAGAGATCAAGCTCATTGGCTACTTCAAAGGAGAAGATTCAGAACGTGGGTTTGGTGGTACCTCGATTCTTGATTGAGTCTTGATCAGCTGGAGGGGACTGAGAGGCGTCCATTTCTCACCCATACTTTGCAGTTGGCCAGCATATTCTCGTTTGGGATAGTCACACAATTACTAATCGTGTGACAAAATACTGTAAAGCAGTGTTTTTCAACCTTTTTTGGGCAAAGGCACACTTGTTTCATGAAAAAAATCATGAGGCACATCACCATTAGAAAATGTTAAAAAAATTAACTCTGTGCCTATATTGACTATATATAAAGTAATTCTCTTGAATAGGAATCAAATAAACACAAAGAAGGTATTTTATAATTACTTTATTATGAAATAAGTAAACAGAAATATGAAAAATTATAAAATACTTTTTGCAGAGAAACACAAAGCTGATATTCTTCATTTTCCAAGAAAAAACATGTCAGGCATGATCACTGCTGTAAAGAGTACATTTTTTGGCTTTGAACAAATATGCATAGGATTGTGCTAGCAGGGAAGTTCTTTTGCCAGAGAACCAGACGAGATATTTAAGAAAAAATGTCAGGCATGATCTCCAAAACATTTCTGCCCCATACCCTCTAGAGCAGTGGTTCTCAACCTGTGGGTCTCCTGATGTTCATGGACTGTCACTCCCAGAAGCCTCCACCACTCGCTGTGCTGGAAGGGATTTCTGGGAATTGCAGTCCAATAACATCTGGGGACCCACAGGTTGAGAACCACTGTCTAGAGTATTACTACCATCCAGAGGTGTCTCCAGAATGTAAATGTGTGGAAGATTGGTTGGAATTATTTATGTGTTTATTAAATGTTCACTTTACCCAGGCTGGATGTTCAGCAGGCAATGTAAGGATACATTTCTCTACTCTAAATATATCAGAAGTTTGTATGGCTAAATAATACATCATTTATAATCTGTTATTAAAAGAGGGAATTTCATAATTTGAGGGAGTCTGATTGCTTAGACACAAAGATCTGAAGGAATTGCAACCCGGGAAGGAAAATCAGCTTCTGTCTGCACAACTGGCTTCTCCTTTGAGAGTTTCAAGACCTTTGCTTAACATAGCATCATCATGTTGCAAATTTGTTTGCTTTTGTTTTGTGATCATTCATTGGGAGGTGAACATGGGTTGGATGTGCAACAAGTCTGGTTGCTCAAACACAGAGCTCAGAAGGAAAAATCAGGAAAAGTTCACATGGTCATGGAAACAATAGAAATCCAGGAACAGGTGATACCTTTAATTGACAATTAAGAATATAAAACAACACACACACACACACACACACACACACACACACACACACACACACACACACACACACACACACACACACAAACTACAAGCTTTCAATGCCAATTCATCTTTCTCAAGGCTATGCATCAAGTTCTTGTGGGTAGTTCCAAACTTATGTGCTGTTATTAAAGTCCAAAATTCACATGGGTGATGGTATAGAGGCCAGGTCAGTTTCTTAGATGGAAATAGCAGCATATGCATGTTATCACTTTGGAATTTATGGCCTATCTTTTAAAACAGAGGGCTGTCACAGGTTATCTGGGGGAGCCCTCTTTCTCCCTTCCTGTCTTTTTGAAACTCAATGCTTTTCTTTTTAGCTGGGGGAGTACAGCCTCCTTTAGTAGCACGGCCTGCCTCTAGCAAAGTTGGGATTAGGAATTTAGTTAAACCCCAGGAACAGTCAATTTAAGCCAAATTAAAACCAAATAAATAGTTTTACCTGGTGGATGCCTTCTTTAGCATGCAGTACTGCCTGTTTGATATCAAGAGTCCATGATGTTCAAGAATTCATATTGGTATTCGGTTGATTGTCCATTCTATGGTATCTTGAGTTCAGAAATGGTGAAGGAACTGTGTTGCTGGAAGAAAAAAAATAGCTTATAACTACAAAGCTGGCCTCTCACTTAGTTGGGCTGATGGAAATGAAAATGTAGGTCACTCTTGACTGGAGACACCTTGCCTTTCTTAAATACATAAAAATGTCCATTAAAATTATTTTAAGGTCTTGCACATCCACAGTACATATTCCTTAATTCTGGAGATGATTCAGTATGATTTTTAGTTCAAAAGGTCCTTTGTCCTTTTAAAAGAATGATACCTCAGTTTAATTTCCCACTTAGAGAGGAGCTTGGCTCTAATTTTTCTCCTACATTTCATATCACATAATGATTCTTAATGCTTCTGAGAATCACTCACAGCTCCCACAGAGGTTCATGTTGTGTTGACTTGACTGGTTAGTGAGAAACGTACCTTAAGAGGACAGAACTGAGTAAAGCTGCATGAACCCAGCAGGTAAAAGTACTGCAATATGGTGCTTTTTCCAGATTGGCTACTGGGTTTGCTATTGTTTACAAGGGTGAAGGAAGGAGAAATAGATAGGGATTTATTTTCATCATCACCAGCTATTGTAATGGATGCAAAATGTACCAAAGAACTGGTGACACAATATTGCCAAACCAACCAACCAACCAAAGATGGCAACATCAGAATGGACCTTTATCTTAACAACCACTAATATTTTTGCATTCATTGTTCTTGCCAAATTATAATGGCAAAAAAGAACAGGTACATAGAAGCCCCAAAACAGGGGAGATGATAATATTGGATTAATCCCTATATAAAATAAAACAGAAGAGCAATAGGTGAGTCAGTGTTCTGATACTCCCATTTCCAATTTTGAAATGGACTGCTTTGAAACCGTTCTTGGGCAACATTCCCTATAAACTGCACACAAACACACACAGAGAGAGAGAGAGAGAGAGAGAGAGAGATGTGCAGAGCTCCTTCAGGGCTGAGCACAGACAGCTGGAGTTGACAGACACCCACTTAGTTCAGGTTTTGGCTAGAACCCCACCCCACCCCCTGCACACATGAGGCATGGCTCCCACACAGCAGGGCTGAAAATTAGAGGGAATGTTGATCTTGAATAATGCCAACGATAATGCTTTCTCATGCGTGCATTTGGTTTGTAGTTTGCCTTATTAGTGAATACCCACTCTGGGCAGTTTACAGATTAAAAAACAAAACCCTCGAACCCCACCCTACCCCAAGCTCTTCAAATTGACATAATCAGTTTGGGGAGATACCAAATCAAACTCAGTTAGATACAGTATTGTGGTCCAGAAGAAGCTTTCTTTTTCTATTTTAAGGACTATTAAGTCTTGCAAGCAAGAGGCTGGAACATTGGAAGGACTTGAGAAAAGCAGTCTGACTAGAGAGGCACAGGAGACAAAGTATTCTGTTGTGTTAGCTTTTTTTTTAAAAAAAAAACTCTTTAATCCCTTGCTTTATGAAAACTTAGATTTATTATCTATTGTGGGGAGAAGCCAAAAAGCAGGACACTTGGCTTGCATCCATCTGCTTTCATGTGAGTCAATCAGGAAAGAAGACAAACCAGAAGGAGTTAAACTCACTCTAAACCACTAATTAAATATTATAAGCCCAAGCCTTTGTAACAAGGGGGAGGGGCAACTTCCAATACCTCAGAGGCATTTTGTAAATAGGCTAAACCACGAGAAAGAACAGTGGCCCACAAGGGCTTCCATTGAATGTAAACTGGTGCCAGTCCATGATTGAATGGCATAAATTTGTTTAACCAAACATTTTAGCTTTGAAAATTTTTATGTAATAGAATTATGCACCTGCCTCCAGACCTTCCATGAGGAGGCATGCAATGAAAGCACCCATGCCTCCTGACATAAGGGAGGACTTGAAACTTCATTTATAAATCAGCTATCCTGGCCTCATCCAGGTGAGGTTATGAGGAAGTTGAGTCATGGTAACTGGACTTCTTTTCCTGAGAGATAGAAATGTTTTGTTACTCATCCAAGCAGCTTCAGACTGACGAAGCTGCTTGGATGAGTAGCGAAACCTTTCGATTCCTCAAGAAAAGAAGTCCAGTTGCCATGACTCATCTTCCAGATTCATGAACATGCTCCATACGACTCGAAACCTGTGCCCAGATATCTGAAAATTCTGATGTATCCAAATGCTATTTCATGAAATGTATGCTATTCAGGGAATACTATTTATCTATGACAAAATTCAATGTTTTAGTTTACAACTTCCAAAATCTTAATGGCTGGTACCCCCTGGGAGTTGTAGACCAAAAAAGAGACACTTCCTCAGCTCTGGTTTTGCCAGGAGTAGAATCTGCCCTCCCCCAGTGTTTGATAGTAATAAGGGCGTAAAGGGGGGTGGAGAGCTGGTTTGATTCAACTTTCAGAAGGTGACACCAATGTTGTATTGATCTTGGTTAAAGCAGACCCAAGACTTTTCTCTCCTTTCTCCTCCTCAGATTACAAAGCATTTGAGGAGGCAGCTGAACACTTCCAGCCCTATATCAAGTTCTTTGCCACCTTTGACAAAGGGGTAAGCAGTTAAAGACACACACCGAGAACCCCATGAGAAGAGGTGAAGGATGGATTTTAATAAGTTAGCAAAAACCTAAAGAGGCCCATTGAGTTTGTGTGGCTTAAAAGACATTAATATTAGTTCTACTCAGACCCAGAGTACAGGAATAATGGATTACATGTAACATAATTACCTGCAACAACTTATTATTATTATTATTATTATTATTATTATTATTATTATTATTATTATTATTATTATTATTATTATTATTATTATTATTATTATTGGAGGGGAGAACATAGGTTCAGCTCAGAGTTTGGCACTGTACTAGTCTTCAACATTTTTATTAATAACTTGGATGTGGGGGGACAGAGCAAATTCACCATACTTGTGGATGACACAAAATTGGTGGGATAGCTAATACCCCGAAAGACAGAAACAACATTCAAAAAATTCTTGACAGGCTTGAGAATTGGACTGAAATCCATAGAACAAAATTTAAGAGGGAGAAGTGCAAAGTTCTGCGCCTTGAGAGGGGGCAAGATGGGGGATACTAGGATTAGGAACAAAAAAAAATGAGAAGGATCTTGAAACTGCTGTAGATCACAAGCTGTTATTTGAGCAATGTGGTTTCAAAAAAGGCAAATGTTATTTTAGGGTGTATTTACAGAAATTTCTTTGATTCCCAAAGTGCTAGTTATTCTTCCAGAACTGGTTAGACCTCATCTTCTTTACCACACTTTAAGTTTCAGCCCTTTGAGGAAAGATAAAAATAGCTATGTTGAGCTCGAGAAAAGAGGACTGAGAGGAGATATGAGGTGATATGATAGTACTTTTCAAACAGTTATTCTTTGATTCTTTGTTTCAGGAGAAAGCATGTATGCACAATCTGAGTTACTTTACAGATGTAAAGAGGATCATTTTCTAGTTATTTTCATAAGGCATTCTAATATGAATATTTCCAGGGTTATACACATTCTTCATATAGTACATTTATTTATTTATTTATTTATTTATTTATTTATTTATTTATTTATTTATTTATGCACATTTTACCCCCCATTTCTCCTCAGAAAAAGGACCCAAGGAGGCTTACGGTAAAGAGGGACAATATACAGTCCAGTACAGTTAAGACATATTCAAGTTTAAGCACAGGGAATTGAGGGGTATCTTACTGCATTAGAAAACAACATTAAAGCTAAAAGAGAATGCAAGCAGTTAAGAAAAGAGTATACAGTGGTACCTTCTATAAAGGAATTAATTCGTTCCAAATGAAATTATGTTAAGCAAATTTTCCTTTATACAAATTTCCCATAGGAATGCATTGAAAATGGAGTAATCCCATTTTTATGTTGTATTGATTTGGCCCATAGGCAATTCTGTTAAGCAAATGTCCCCTATCTCCACAATATTTTATGTTGTACAAATTTTATGTTATACATGCTGTTTGTTATACAAGGTTCCACTGTACATTTGAAATAATCATGTATGGTAGACCATCTAAAAGTTATGAAGGATGGGAACTAACAATTAATAACATAGTGTCAATGTAATCCTAGAAGGAAAGATACAAAAAGTTATAAGTCGTGATATACACAACTCTGTGGAGCCATGTATGCAACATTGCAGCAACTAATGACAGATTTCAAAGACCACAATAAGCAACATTACTTTTTAAAAGTAAATTTCGAAACTGTAACTTAGGCATTAAAGGCATTTTAGTTTGCCTTGGCTGAGCTGTGCCATGCTTATAGGACAAAATAATTTCTTACTGAGAAGATACTCGCTATGTGCAGGGCAGCAGGGATGGGCAAACATTTTGTGTTGTTTTGTAGTGTAACTGGGTGAAATCTCAGAAGGGTACAGTATCAGGGTAGGATTTATTTATTTTGTATTATTCTTAGATCATCTAATTCATTTTTTCAGTTTCATTCATGAAGACACAAGCATTTCCTTCTTTGTGTGAAATATACAGTACTGTATATTATTTCATATAAACCTAATGTCCTATTGTGCTCTCTCTCTCTCTCTCTCTCTCTCTCTCTCTCTCTCTCTCTCTCTCTCTCTCTCTCTCTCTCTCTCTCTCTCTCTCTCTCTCTGGTGTTCACCTTCTGAAGAGACTTGGGAGTGAGGGCCTTTCCTGTTTTTAAGGCTTGATAGCATTGAAATGTTTCCAGTCACCAAAATGAGACCAGCCGCTCTACTGTGGCTGGTGTGGACTATTCCAATGCATGTGCAAAGAGGCTGAATGCAACTGGGGTATAATTTTTGTTTCCAGGCAAAGACTTTTTAAAATTTATCCTGCCTCTTCAATGCTAGTTATTTTTCATGTGTGGCGAAATACCTTGGGATTTGCTCCAGTTATAAAATGGATACATTTGAAAATGTTTTGTTTTACTGACCACATGATGCAAAGGCTGTTTCATATTGGTCCAGCCCTTTTTGTTCCTCAGATCACTCTTTTCCTCTACTGCTTTGAGGTCGTCCGCTTTTTTCAAGTTGGCAGGATTCAAGCAGACTTTCCCCCTTGCAATTAATTGTGATGCATTATTATTAAGACACGGGATGTGTCCATAGGTGGTGTGTTGGTGATGTGGAATGTTTGGGGGAGATGTTCAGGCTAGGCTGGGGGAACATGCAAAACCAAAAAAATTCTCCTGTTTATTTAATTTGCATTGTTGTTTGTTTCTTATTTGCATTTATGTAAACCGTCCAGAGTCCCTTCTGGGAAATCAGTGTGGTATAAAAATGCAAAAGATAAATAAATAAGCAAAGGACTGTGACTTTGATCTGGTGCTAGTGTTGAATCCTGCCAAACACATTAAGCTTCATGGCAGTTGGGAAGGCCTTTTTATTGTGAAGCAAAAGCGTAGTGTTGTTAATTACTTAATCGATAGGCCTGAAAATGGAAGTTAAAATTTTTAGAAGTTTAAAACCATATGTGACCAGAGATGATGTAATTTCTGATTGTGTTACTTGAAAGTAAAGAAAAAGAGTAACAGACAAGAATGGGAAGGTGGTTACCCCTGTTATGGAATTATTCTGATTTGTGCATTATGATGCCTTTTGCAAAATGACTCTCCAAACATTTGACAGTCTGAACTCTTAGACTGATAAGTACCTTTCCCTGTTTATTTTTCTATTTAAAAGGTTTTAAAAGAAATGTAAGTAGTCGGCAGCTGTAAATGAGAAAGCTGCTTTACGGTGAACCATAAAAGGATTTGCAGAGGCAGGACCAGAGGGAGGGAGGGAGGGAGGGAAGAAAGAAGGGAAGGTTAGGGGCTGTACTCTGACTTCAATATGAAGGGTAAACTCCCAAATCAATCCACAGATCATGTGTGAACACTGATTGCAATTTCAATCATAGTACAGGCTGCAAATCAAATTTCCAGTGTAGTTGCATTCTTAGTCACTGTAAGGTACTGATCATTTCAGGGGAACAAGCAGAAGAGGCAGCAAATACACCGTTCCATCAGCTCTAGCTGCTTATCAGCTGTCCAGAGTCTTCTGTTTGTGTGACCCACAAAGTGGGGCCATGGCAGGAAGGATGATCTGGGGGGGGAATTCTCCTGTGCCACAATAAATGCAATGTTCCTGGGCAACTATGTCTTTTCTCCAGGATCAACCAGAGCAAAGTATCTTCTCAACTAGGGAGCCATGTATTCAGCCAGCTCCACATCTACTTCCTCTAGCATTTGCTGTCAAGACTGTCAGGGCCTGGTTCTCTTCTGATCTGTGTACTGCTTGTGGAGGGAGCAGAGGTGCCGTTAGAGCTGCCGACCCCCTCTGTAGCCTGGTAGCAGTGGAGGGGCAGTGGCTGGGTGGTGGTGGTGGCACTCCTCACCTTCAGCCAGCTCTTAACTTTTGGTGTCAGTGCCAATTCTGCTATTTTAAGATGTCTTATTTTGTATATACTTAAAGTATTATTTTCCACTGGCTTATAGAGTTGAAAAAATGTGTAAAAAATTGTACACAAAAATTATACACAAAATTTGTACACAAGTCTTCCTTTTAAAAAAACCTTTGCCCTGTTGTCTTTCCAGGCAGCTTTGTTTGTGAGAGAAACCTGCTGCCAAAGCATCAGATGGCTGGGGTGGAGGTTGGGGGTATGTGAACAAGAGGTGTGTAGTCACATTTGGGATGTTCTTTTGCAAGCCAGGTTTTACCGTTAAACAGTGTCTGCCCTTCGTTGGTTCCCTGTAGGTGGCAAAGAAATTGGGTCTGAAGCTGAATGATGTGGACTTCTATGAACCATTTATGGATGAACCTGTCCGTATCCCTGACAAGCCATATACTGAAGAAGAACTGGTGGAGTTTGTGAATGAGCACAGAAGGTGCAAAGTGTGGTATTTGGGATTGTTGTTTGCAGAGCCTGGGGAGTTCCCTTGGCAATGTGGGTGCCCCTCATCCCCGGAGGCTGTGTTCCTTTTTGTTCTTCCTGAGAGTCAACCTCGTGTTGTGAAGACTGGAGATATTTCTTGTGGTTAGCACAGTGGTTTCCAACCTTGGGGTTGGGACCCCTTTGGGGGGGGTCGAACAACCATTTCACAGGGGTCTACATGAGCCAGTGAAGAAAAAGGCACAAACAGCTTGGGTTTAGAGGAGGGGGGATAATGAGTTACAGCTTGATAGGTTGGAGGGGATGTCAGTCAATGGCACTAGATGCTGTGATTGGCTGAGGCTGCCTGTAGAGGGAAGTTCTCTCTGGCACCTGCGGCAGTGGCCTGCCAAAGGGGGCTTGTGGCCTCTTCCAAGCAGGGCAAGTGGGGTCACCACAACATAAGGAACTGTAATTAAAGGGTCACGGCATTAGGAAGGTTGAGAACCATTGGGTTAGCAGATCCCTCCTCCAACATCTCAGTTCCCACAGAGAGCGAGAAGTGCTTGGCCAATCAGAGTTGCAGTCAAAGGCTGTGTTTACCTTCTCCTAACCAATGATGAAACAAGGTCATCTGGAGGAGAGAGCACACACTTCATCAATGGGATGATTTCCACCACCTAAAGACAGTTCCGATGTTATGCTGACAATGGCCCATACTGGATGATACAGTTAGCACTTCATTAGAAACAGCACTACCATGAAAAGGAAAAAGAGGTTTATTTGTCCTATAATGAGCTTGCCTCACTTTGCATGTTGCAAATTAGCTTCCTTTTCTGTGCACGATTGGTCTTTGGGTGATAAACATTTCATTTACAAGTCTGATTGCTCAGATACAGAACTTTGAAGGAATCGTGTGTCTGGAAGGGAAACAGTATAATAATAGCAGGAAAGACAACTTACTGATGTGTTCTTTGGGCCTTAAGGTATCCCTGGACCCTAAATAAAGGAAAGACATGTTTCATCTGATTGAGCCTATCAAAGGAATTAGCTTTGTAGGAATTAGCTTCAGAATCCTCATCCCTATAGCTATAATCACTTCATGAATGTGAGAGAAAATTGGATAGAAAAGGTAGCTGCATTGGACATGTAACAATTCCAGAATGTGTGGCATTACATAAAGTTATTCTTTCTCAGAGCAACTACAACACAGGCTGTAAATCCTCAGATCTCTTCAGCAGGAGTTACACAAAAACAGTGGCGAGGAGGAGGAGGAGGAGGAAGAGGAGGAGGAGGAGAGTGAGGAGAAAATACAGACCTGGTGATCAACTTACAGCATCTGCTCTAATCATGTGGTCAGGACAATTCACACCTCCAGCCTGCTTTTTTATAACATTTGGCCTACTGAGTGATCTGGAGATGTCAAATTGTTGCACATTTTGGTGACTTTTTATGAAAAGAGAGATTAATGTTCCTTAGAAGAGATTTGGTAACCCAGAACAAGGGACCTGTCGGTAGACTAGCATTTTGGAAACCCAGCAGGACGTCAGTCAGAGGAAAATGAAATGTTGCAGACAGGTGCACAAATCAATCCATTCAGAACATTATCAATTTCCATGACTTTGTCTACAACCCTAGCCTCATGCATTGCCATAATTATTTGAAATATAGTTTCCTAAAGCTTTCATGATGTAGGCTGGTTTGTCTCCACAGAGGTCAATCTATGCATGTAGGAGGTAAAGCAAAGCAAAGCAAAGTAGTCTCTGGGCAGTTTACAGTATGCAGGCTACACATTGACAGAAAATGGTGCTTAGTAAGTTAAGATGGATACGGAAAGGACCCAGTGTCCCCCTCCTACTCTTGTTATTGTTGAGATTAAAAGGAATGGCTCCTCAGAGTTTGGACCCAGACCCCTTTCTTGTCTGAGAAATGTCCACCGTGGTGCATGAGGCGGTTCATTATATGATCCTGGATCCTGGCCTGCCAGTTGAGTGATGTTTCTCCAGAATCTGATCTTACTAAATATGTTAAGAATATCACAACCCTCTAAAATGAAGATTTGCTGACGAAACGGCGGTCTTTTTGCTTTTCTTACAGAGCCACACTGCGCAAGTTGCGCCCAGAAGACATGTTTGAAACTTGGGTGAGTGTAACTGGATGAGAGGGATATTATATGGACCTTTCCCCCCTCTTTTTCTCCACAAAACTCAGTCCATGCCTATCCAGAAGCGCCAAGCTCTTTTCCCTGCAGGCAAATGGAGCTTGAGAATGGATTTGGTAAAAGATGAGGTACAGATGTACAGGCTGAGGAGATATCGTCAAGAAGCAGTGAAAGCTACCAGAACTGCTTCCTGGATAAGAATCAATGTCAATCCCAACATATTAAATTACAAATATAGCCATTATGTGGCATTTATGTCATGTAGACATAACTGGAGAGAGCCACTATGGTGTAGGAGATAGATTGACAGAGTACCTCTGGGGACCAGGGGTTGAATCTCATTTTATAATTGAGGTGTTTCAGTGAGAAAGTAGTCCCACATCCTTAAAATTCATGGACATCTTGGCCTTCAGAACAATTGTATGCAGAATTTTAACAAAGAATTTTACACTGAAAAGGGGTGTCTATTTAATTAGACAGCAAAAGAGAACAAAAGAATATCAGTGTTTTGAAAATGTTCTGTTTGATATTTTGTAATACTTCAGGGTATCTGGAAGTTAAGTCATGGCAACTGGACTTCTTTTCTTTTGCAATCAAAATATTTTTTTTTAAATTTTTTTTATTGAACATAAAAAAGACAAAACAACAATGATAAACAATTATATAAAAAAAACAGTAATAGGCAATCATAAACAGTACAAAGTGCCCCCCACCCCCAAGAAACCGTCCAGTATTCTTGCATCTTCTCTTTCTTCTTCATCTTTTTTTTTTCTTCCAAAAGGCTTCTTAAGGTCCTTTACGCCAGAACTGTGTTGGGTTATAAGTTGGTTGTATCCCTTTCCCTTTTAATAGTACATGATCTATAAATTTCCCCCAAACATCATAAAAAGTATCTTTTTTTATTTCACCTCTCAAAACTTTTATATTACAAGATAGTTTATCATTTAGTGCTATGTCCCACACTTCCTTATACCATTCAGCAATTTTAAGGTCTGATTTCAGTTTCCAGTTCCTAGCAATAATCAGTCTAGCTCCTGTCATAAGATTTGCTATTAATTCTTTAGTTTTCACATCATATTCATTGATAGATGGTAATGATAACAAAGCAATTTCCGGTACACATTTAATATCAGTTTGTAGTATTTCTCTTATCTCCTCAATAATCTCTTGCCAAAACTTTTGAACTATTTCACATTCCCACCATAAATGAAAATAGGTACCTATCTTTTTTTCGCATTTCCAGCAGAGCTTAGAATATTTTGGATTCATTCTATTCATTCTGACTGGAGTCATATACCATCTTAAAACTAGTTTGAAGTAGTTTTCTTTTATTCTGACTGATAATGACCGTAAAATCCTCAAATTCCAAATTCTTTTCCATTCATCATTATTTATTTATTTCTCTATGTCTTGTTTCCATAGCTCTCTTATTGTGTCCTGTTCCCTATTCTCAAATGAATCTTGAATTATTTTATATAATTTGCCAACTGTTCCTTTCCCTGTATTTCCTTTCTCTGATTCATATGTTGTCAGAAATTGCTCAAATTTTGTATATCCTCTAAGTTGTGTATTTCTCCTAATCCATTCTTTCGTCCAGCTTTCTAACTGGGCGTAATTCAACCACGACAATTCCTGAGTTTGCAGAATACGTTTAATTTCTTGTTTTGATGTCATCTTTTTAATCCAATGTTTTAGTCTTGCCACTTTCCTTAATTTAAATAAGTCTCCCAATTTCTTCATGTTCGTGGGGAAATTTATCTGATCGATCACCGCACCAAGCGGGGAACCTTCCTGTATCAATTTCTTTCCATACTTTTTCCAAGTAAGCAATAGGGAACTTAGAAGAGGATTTTTAATTGGGTAACTTTTCCTTTTTGGGGGGAAACTAAACACGTATTTATTTATGTCTTCATTTAGTTCCTCTGATTGAAGTTCCCACCATATTAGTTTTTGAGGTTTAAATAATATTTCCCCAGGGAGCTAAGCTGATTAGCTATGTAATACATTCTAAGATTAGGTATGCCTATACCTCCCTCTTTTTTTTGAGATCTGTACCATAAGCTTTTATTTATTCTTGCTTTTTTCCACCATTGCAGAATTTATTTAAAAGATCTTGATAAACTTTAATTTCAATTTCTGTGTATTGAATAGGTAACATTCTAAAAAGAAAATTTATTTTAGGAAGTATTTTCATTTTTACCATTGCTATTCTACCAAACCATGATAAGTTTAATTTGGAGTAATTTTGTAATTTATTTCTAATCTCTTCCTTTATTTTTGTGTAATTTCGTTCTTTCGTTTTAGTAATGTCTTTATCTAAAAGTATCCCTAGGTATTTTATACATTTACAAACTTTCAGTTCATGATTGGAGATCTCTTCCATGTCTCGATTATCCTGATTGAAAAGCATGATTTCTGATTTCTGCCAGTTGACACATAATCCGGTTGTTTCACCAAATTCCTTTAGGTGTGCTTTTATTCTTAATATATTTTCTACCGGATTTTTATTGTTAACAAAGCGTCGTCCGCAAATAAACTAATTTTTATCTTGCCTTCCTTACCCATACCTTTAATAAGTTGGTCCTCCCTTATTGCATTAGCTAGTAGCTCTATCACTATGCAAAACAGAACTGGCGATAAAGGACATCCCTGTCTTGTTCCTCGGCCTAGGGTAATTTTTTTCTGTCATCCCATCATTAACAATGATTGATGAGGTGCTATGAGAATAGAGTTGGTTTATTACACTTAGAAATTTTTCGCCAAATCCCCATTTCACTAATAAAAGTTTTAACGCAGGCCATTGGACACAATCAAAGGCTTTAAATAAATCTAGAGACAAAATGCATGCTTTGTCCTGTGATCTTCCCATCTCATAAAGAACATTCAAAACTCTTCTTACAGTGTCTGACATTTGTCTACCTTTGATAAAGCCCGTTTGGTCTTCTTTAATATATTTGTCTATAAATGTATACATTCTTTTGGCTAGAATTGCTGTAAAAATCTTGGCATCTTGATTTATAAGTGATATTGGTCTGTAAGATCCAACATCTATTGGATCTTTATTAGGCTTGAGAATTAAAATAGTTAAAGTATGTTTCCAGGAGGAAGGAACTTGCTCACCCTCCAATATCTCATTATAAAGCTTCTTTAACTTAGGAATTAACATTGATTTGAATACCTTGTAAAATTCTGGTCCCAATCCGTCATCTCCTGGAGTTTTGGCATTCTTTAGCTTATTTATAACATCCTCTATCTCCTCCTCTTTAATAGCTTTTTCCATTTCAAGCCTGTCTTCTTCCGCTAGTCTTACTTTTAGGTTTTTGTCAATATATTGTTCCATAACTTCCTTACTACTTCTATTGGCTGTATATAAGTTTTGATAAAATTCTTGAATAGCTTTTAATTTTTCTTTCATTTGAGTAGATATATTGCCGCTTAAATCCTTTATCCTTCCTATCATGCTTTTTTCTTTCTTTTTCTGTGCTAATTTTGCTAGCATCTTGGAGTTTTTATTACTGTATTCGAAAAAGTTTCTTTTCAAATATAGTAGATTTCTTTGGGTTTGTTGTAGATCTATATCTTCTAATTCCCTTTTCCTGGCCTCAACCTGAATTAAAATTTTTTTGTCTTTGGTTAAAAAAAATTGAGATTCAAGGTCTGCTATAGTAGCCTCCAATTTTTTTTATTTTGCTGATCTCGACTTTTTATAATAGCACTTTCTTTTATTATGTAACCTCTAGCCGCTGCCTTCAGAGTGTCCCAGATAACTCCTATTTGACCACCACCTTCTTCATTGATATTCCAGGTTTCTAGCCATTCTCTTTGTATTTTTTGTACTGTATCTGGGGTTTGAAAAATTCTAGGGTTTATTGTCCACCTTCTAGCTTCCTTATAATTCTTCTTATTTTCTATTTCAACAGACATTAGAGCATGATCAGAAGTTTTTATCAATTCTATATTTGTATTTACAATTTTAGATAACAAACTTTGTGAGACAAATATAAAATCTATTCTCGAGTAAGCTTTGTGGGCTGATGAATAAAAAGTAAATTTTCTTTCATCGCCCTTTAATTCTCTCCAAACATCCTTTAATCCTGTATTTGCGATGAATTTTGTTAAGATTGTATGTCTAGCCCTCCAGTCTACCTTCCTAGTCATTGTTTTATCTTTTATTTTGTCCATAACCATGTTGAAATCTCCTGCCAAAATCACATGTCCTTTCTGTACCTTTTCTATCTGCTCCCATATCTCTTTATAAAACAGGTTGTGATTAGCATTTGGTGCATAAACATTTATCAATGTATATTGTTCTAGACCAATTGTGGCCTGAAGAATAATATATCTACCTTCCAAATCTTTCACAGTTTTTTCAACAATACAATCACAGTGCTTTGATATTAAGATTGCTACCCCCTTGCTTTAGATGTACCAAAACTTTTCTCATAGATGTTGATGTTGGGTAGTTTCAGTTCGTTTTGGCCATCTTTCGCTTGGTGTGTTTCTTGAAGAAAGACGATGTCCGGTTTATTCTTCTTAATTAATGACTCTATTCTGTTTCTCTTCGTGACAGTTCCTAGACCCCTGGCATTCAATGTAGCTAATTTCAACAGTCTACCCATATTTTCATTCTATTATCGATCTGGAACGGTCTCTTTGTGCATATATACAAACAAACATTACATATAATAAAGAAAAAAACAATGATTACCCAAACCCTACCACCTACATTTATTTTCTGTTCTCCCATCCTCTTGGCTCTCATACACAACCTGTATGCGCCCTTATAGGAGGGAGGGGGAAGGCACCCGTACACTTCCTGATGGCTAATAATGATTCAGAAGCTCTAAATTAGCGTTGGCACTGTCTAGTCTTACTTACAGTTATATACGTGAAAAGTTGAAAAGAAAGAATGTAATAAAAAGATAACATGATAATGTGAATCTTAAGATCCTTCTATCCTCCTCTTTTCCTCCCTCAGTCCCCCCCCCAAAAAAACAAAAAAAATAATATAAAAAAATAATAAAAAATAAAAAATAAAGAATAATAAAAAAAATAAAAAAATAAAAAAATAAAAAATAGAAAAATATAAAAAAATATAGAGGGGAAAAGGAAAGATATGCTAAGAAAGAATAAGGGATAAGGGATAAGGAACAGAAAGGGAGTGGAGAATTATGGGACGGGCAAGTCAAAATATAAACAAAATAAAACAGAATGGGCTAAGGAAAAAAAAGGGGGGAAAAAAGGAGGGAAGGGAAGGGAGAGACAGGGGGAGAGAGAAAGGAGGGCTGTCTTCTGTAGTGCAATGCTCTTCAAATCGGTCTCCATTTGCTTGCTCATTGAAAGATTTAAAGAGTTAAAGGGTGGCACTGTCTTCACTGCAGACGCTGAATTTGGAGTTCTCTATTCTTCTTCAATTTGAATGTTCCATGCCTTGAGAAGTTGTTCACCTTCTTCCAAAGAATAAATTTTGTGTAGAGTTGGACCTTTCCACACCTTAAGAAAGATCGGGAATCCCCAGTTATATCTGTAGTTGTTGTTCCTCAAAGCAATTGTCACAGGTCTCATAGTCTTTCTCCATTCAAAAGTCTCCCTGGAGATATCCTGGTAAACTTGTAGAACTCTTCCCTCACGCTTCAGCAGGTCAGGCTTTGCCCTAAGAGTTGACATCAGTTGTTCTTTCATGGCATAGGAAGTAAATCTAATGAGGATTGGTCTTGAAGTAGCTGTCTTAGCACTACCTATATAGTGTATCCTTTCAATGTCGGTCTCAGCAAGGTGTTGGGGGAGGATAGAATTAAGCCAAACGAGGATTTCTTTCTTCATTTCTTTTTTATCCTGGAGTTCAAAATTAATTAATTTCAGATTAGACCTACGAGAATAATCTTCCATATAGATAAGCTTCCGCTGTAAGGCATCAATCTCTTCTTCATGCGCAGCGATAACACTTTCATTCTTAGAGGCTAGAGTTTGAACTTGATTGATTTCTCCTGCTAATTTTTTCAGTTCAATGCCATTATTAGATACCTGTGTCTGCAGGGTCTGTATTTCTCGTAACAGGTCCTTCCTTAGGTCTTTATTCTGTGATGATAAGGACTGGAAGCGGTCTTCGATAGTAGAGGTTACATCTTTTAGGGCTGATTTAATAAGGGAGCTGACTTCTGCTTTCAAGTTTTTGAACTCCCTTGAAAAATCCGGCTGGTGTGCTGGCAACTTGCCAGATTCAGACGCCATTGTGTCACTTTCGACAACAGTTTCTGCTCTTTCAAGACGAGCACGTTGATACGTGGCGTCTGAGGGTTTGCGTACCCACTTTTTTATCACAGTAGGACCCTTTTTCTTGGGTGGCATGCAGAGAAACCAAGTAAGTACGCTTTTTTCTTTTCTTTCTAGCCTCAAAGCAAAGAAAACAGTCTCTCACAGTCCGTCTGCCTGGGATGTGACTTCGGCAGAAAGCGAAAGTAAATCACTGCTTCAGTAATTCATTGTTATCTCTCCCCTTGAAAATACACAGTTTTCAACCTGTCCTCCCCAAAGATTTATGATCGTTTACTCACGATTTTGGTATCATTTAAAGACAGTATTTCAAGTTTTATTCTTCTCATTAAGCAGAGCTGCCGGATCACCCAACCATCATCGTCATGGGCGGAAGTGCCCCCCTGCAATCAAAATATTTCGCTACTGTTTTTGATATTAATTTCCATCACTCATAACTTTTACATGGAATTTTACTCTCTTTTAAAACTGTGCATGTTTTCTTGTAGCTTTAATGTAATGTTGTCTATTAATGCTGTAAGATGTCCCTCAATTCCCTGTTCTCAATACCTGAACATGTCTTAATTGTACTGGACTGTATATTGTTCCTCATTACCGTAAGCCACCTTGGGTCCTTTTCCAAGGAGAAAGGCAAGGTAAAAAATACTCTAAAATAAAATAAATAAATAAAAATAAAAAAATGAATAGCAAAACATTTCACTCTCACAAGAAAAGAAGCCCAGTTGCCATGACTCAATTTCTGGATAACTTCAACTGATTGACTGAGAATGTTCACAGAAATACTTTGAGAGCTGCTGTTGGCTAGGGTTGGGTAGCTGCTGTTGGCCAATGGGGGTCTGTCTCTGTGTAGGAAGTCTCCTCATGTGGTACCCATACCATTGTGAGTATGCACTGAGTTTAATGATAAGTTTTATTCCTCAGATGGCCTGGAATATCTTGGGAAACGAACCCAGGTCTCAGTTTATTGCATCAGAGGGAAGAAGATGAGTTATCGACTGTGGCATTAGACTTGAGCTGGCAATTGTCTTGAGAGGAGAAGGGGAGAAGGAAAAGAAAGAAGCAATCCCCACACTAATTTCCACCAAATTCAGTTGTAAATCTGCTGCAGACATCCTCCTCGAAAGCTGATTTTCCTGTGGAAGCCAAGGGAAGCTTTGTTCTCATCATCCCCCAGCCCCCCAGCCCAGCCCAATGTTTTCCACTTATTCTTTTAGCTCTTCATTTTATAGGGGTTCTGTCACTTGTGGACTCAGAGGGGAAAGAAATTAGCATTTAGATGGATTTTTCCCTCCTGCATTAATACCAATTGAAATTGAAAGCTAGGATTGGTGGAAGACAAGGAACATGAGGGTTTTTCATGGTGTAATTCCAAGATGACATTCATAGCAGGTGCGCAATAAACAGCCTGACGGCTGCCAACAAAGATGACCTCTGCTAGTACCGTTTTCACTGTGCCCAGTTCCTGAAGGCCTGGCTGACAGTCCTGTGGCTTTTAGGAAGAGCACCCAGCTCTGATTACTTTTTAAAACACCCACCAAACCCCTTGAAGACTCTTGTTCTTCTGTTAGTTGATATAGACCACCCTCCTTCAATCCCTCTGCAGTACCTGTGTAGTGCACCTATCTGTGACTCCAGTTTCCCCTTTGTTCTCATTTTTAGGAACCAAAAACTGGAGGTTACATGAGAACATAAGAACATGAGGATATAAGCAGAGCCATGCTGGATCAGGCCAAAGGCCCATCTAGTCCAGCTTCCTGTATCTCACAATGGGCCCACCAAATGCCTATGGGAGCGTATGAGACTAGATATCTGTCTCCTGCAACCACTCCCCTGCATCTGACCCTTGAAGTACCCTGGTTTGAAACCTGGAGATTACACATCTCCATCATGGTTTGTAACCTGTGATGGACTTCTCCTCCAGGAATCTGTCCAGTCCTCTTTTGAAGGCATCCAGGCTAGACGCCATCACCACCTCTTGTGGCAACATTACTTATAATATAGTATAGCACAGCCCAGACTACAGTAATCCCCCATCTATTGCGGGGATTAGGGATGAATGCAAGATCTCTTTCCTGATCCATCACGGATAGCTCAGAGCCCATGAGTTGACAGATAAAGTTTTGATTTTTTTGCCCCAGTATGCATCCCTTTACATTTTGCTACATTGAAATGCATTTGCCATTTTGCAGCCCACTCCCCCAGTTTGGAGAGATCCTTCTGGAGCTCTTCGCAATCTTCTCTGGTTTTTACCACATAGAAAAGTTTCGTGTCATCTGCAAACTTGGGCACCACACTGCTTATCCCTGTCTCCAGGTCATTAATGAACAGATTGAAAAGCACCAGACCCAGGGCAGATCCCTGGGGCACACCGCTTTTCACCTCTCTCCATTGTGAAAATTTCCCATTGACACCTACTCTTTGTTTCCTGGATCTCAATCAGTTCTCAATCCATAAGAGGACCTGCCCTCTTATCCCCTGACTGTGCAATTTTCTCAGCAGCCTTTGGTGAGGGACTGTGTCAAAAGCCTTCTGAAAATCAAGATAGATAATATGCAGTGGTTCACCCAAATCTACATGCCTGTTGACCTTTTCAAAGAATTCTAAAAGGTTTGTCAGGCAAGACTTACCTTTACAGAAGCCATGCTGATTTTCTCTCAGCAAGGTTTGTTCTTCTATGTGTTTTCTTGGATGAGGCTTTCCACCATCTTCCCTGGGACAGACGTAAGGCTAACCGGTCTGTAGTTTCCCGGGTCCCCCCTCCTTCCTTTTTTTTTGTTTCTTTGTCACGTGAAAAAAAACCCTCCTAAGAGGAATTTGGTAACCATGCTTTTCGTAAATGGTCCTTTTTCGCCAGCCTTTTGCTGATGAGGGACCAAGATCTTCTGAAAATTTGAGTGGTTTAACATCGTTACAGAGATTGATGACCAAACAAGCATCATTAGAAGAGTGGATTTTCTTCAGGGTAGAAAATGTTTGATAGCTGTGATAGCAGCTTTTCACATCTCATAGTTTGCAAGTAAGCTTTCATTTTGTGTGTGTGTGTGTGTGTGTGTGTGTGTGTGTGTGTGAGAGAGAGAGAGAGAGAGAGAGAGAGAGAGAGAGAGAGAGAGAGAGAGAGAGAGAGAGAGAGAGATTTATTTTCTTGGCATAAACATGGACTTCAGTTGAATGTTTTGGGCCTAAACCAGATCCTGATATCAATAATAGGCTGGATGAGGTCTAATGAACTGAAACTTAAGTCAGAAAAGACAGAGGGGCTTCTCATCAATCAGAAGACAGATGAGGTTATAGGGAGGCAGGCAACCTGTTCTGGATGGGGTTACACCCTCCCCCACAAAAACTCAGGTTTGCAGCTTGGGTGTGTTCTTGGATTCATCCCCAGCTTGGCACCCAGGTTTTAGTGGTGCCCAGGAGTGCATTCACACAGCTTAAATTGGTGCAAATTCCTTCCATTCCTTGATATGTCTTTTTTGAGCTACAGTGATGCACATCTTAGACTTACTGTAGTTTCATTTTTCCTGAATCATCACTGTCACATTCTCTGCATGGGGCTTCCTCTGAAGACAATGACAGCTGAAGGCCCACTTTTTCAGGCTGGCTTACAGTATAACAACCATGACTGAGTCCCAGAATGTTGTTTTCAAACGAAGATTGTTCTTAATGTTTTACACATTTTAAGTACTCATTGTATTTTTCAGTTTTATGGTTTGCTTTTTAATATATTACTGTGATTTTTAATTCTTTTCTTTTTAACACTCTGAGTTGTTTTAAGTCCCCTTATTATTTATTTATTTATTTATTTATTTATTTTAGAGAATTAGGAGAAAGGTAGCCTGTAAGTAAAGTAAGTAAGTAAGTAAGTAAGTAAGTAAGTAAGTAAGTAAGTAAACAATAGCTAGATTGCAAAGGTCTGTGCCGTCATGTCTCTAGAAGACAAATAGATTTCATTATTTGCTCATGGGCTTTTCCACTCAGTAGTTTGCCCCACACATATAGGCAAAGAGCCCAAAGTTGACTGAAAATATGCCACCCCTTGAATACCACTCCCTAATTAGATGTATCAGAGAGGGTAGCCATATTAGTCTTTCCAAGAATTGCAGGCAAAAATCAAAGAAAAACAAAACAAAAGACACAAAACATGTGGCACCTTAAAGACTAACTTTCATATTTTAACGTAATGTTTCATGGACATGTCCACTTCTTCACAAATATAATAATATTATACACCTCATTTTGCTTCTATATGTCTGAAGAAGTGGACATGTCCATGAAACATTATGTTAAAATATGAAAGTTAGTCTTTAAGGTGCCACATATTTCGTGTCTTTTGTTTTGTTTCGTTTTTATTTGATTTTTGCCTGTAATAATTAGCTGTAGTGCTACTCGCCCATAGAGTCTGTGTGTTCCCAAAGTGTTTTGACTATATATTTAAAAATTAAGATTCAGTGACACAGTAAGGCTCCAGTACTCTGTCATAAATTCTGTAGCACTGGCCTTGGACAGTTTATCACCCAGGCAAGTGGGGAGTGCTGCATAGTACTATTTCTCTGTGGCAAATCCATGTCACCGTGATGGATTCCACAGCAACATGCACTGCAAAGGAATACGCTCTATGTGGGGCTATCAATGGAAAGTCTCAGGAAACTTCAACGGGTCCAAAATGCAGCGGCCAGATTGCTGACTGGACCGGGTGACAGAGATCACATTACAGCCCTACTAAAGCAGCTCCACTGGCTGTCAATCAGTTATTGGGCACAATTCAAGGTGCTGACCTTAACCTACAAAGCACTATATGGCCTGGGTCCAAGCTACCTCAAATATCAAATCTCACATTATGAACTGGCTCAGGTGCTAAGGTCATCAGGAGGGGCCTTTCTCTCCATCCCGCCACCCTCACAGGTACGTCTCATGGGAACCCATGAAGGGGCCTTCTCTGTTGCTGCTCCCAAACTCTGGAACTCCCTTCCACTAGAAGCCAGGACTGCCCCATCCCTGCTTCCTTTTCAGGCAAGCTTTCCCTGAATGATGGACTACCTACTATGTGACTTTAATATGGATTACCATGCATGGTTACATTGACTGATTTCATAAGAACACCAATGCTTTCCATGTTAGCTTCCACCCCTCATAATGGATTTCCTGTTCTTTTTGTGTGCTCTTTGTAGCTTTAATGTTACCTTTTAATGTTCTAAGATGCCTCTTCTAATTCCCTGTTCTTAACTTGAATATGTCTTAAATATTCTGGGCTGTATATTGTCCTTTATTATTGTAAGCCACCTTGGGTCCTTTTCCAAGGAGGAAGGGGGGATATTCTAAATAAATAAATAAATAAATAAGTAAGTAAGTAAGTAAGTAAGTAAGTAAGTAAGTAAGTAAGTAAGTAAGTAAGGCTATGAGTCCGCACTTACCTGGGTCTCACTAATTCTCCTCCAGCTCCTGCAGGACTAGTCTCTGAGGAAGTGAGTTGGAGCAAGGCTTGCTCTTTGGCAGTCCAGTAGGAGACAGAGGAAGCAGCAGGGGTGGGTCTTGTTTGTGTGCAACATGGACTGCATGTTATTGTTGCACAGTTCAAGATGTGCAATGTTCCCCCACCCCTTCTTCACACACGAGAAATGAGGAAGAAAGAGACACATTCTCTCACCTGTGGCTTACTTTTTTCTTTGCACGCCAGATTTTAAGCCACCTCAGGCTGAGGAGCTAGGAAAGCAAGGAAGCAGGATGAGGGTGAGGTTGTGGGAGAAGAGGGGAGCATCTTGTACCAAAGGCAGCACTGGGATGGAATCAAAGCACAATTCCCCTGGTGGACGCTGGCTGGCATTTCAGTGTTCCCTTGGCCCAGGCCAAAGCTGGCCAGCAGCCCATCTTCCACCAAATGAAAAAGCAGGAGAGGGGAGGAGAGCCCGTGAGACTCATTAATTCTCTGCTTTCCTGCCCACAGGAGGATGACCTGGATGGGATTCACATTGTGGCGTTTGCTGAAAAAGATGACCCAGGTAGGAGGCAGGTAGACCTGTCCTAGAATCATAGAATCATAGAGTTGGAAGACACCTCAAGGGCCATCTAGTCCAACCCCCTGCCATGCAGGAACCCCCATCACAATATTTCCGACAGATGCCCATCCAACCTCTGCTTAAAAACCTCCAAAGAAGGAGACTTAACCACCCTCCGCGGCAGCATATTCCACTGCCGAATAGCTCTAACTGTCATGAAGTTCTTCCTAATGTTCAAATGGAATCTCTTTTCCTGTAGTTTGAAACCATTGCCCCGAGTCCTAGTCTCTGAAGCCATGGAAAACAAACCTGTTCCCTCTTCAATATGACATCCTTTCAAATATTTAAACATAGCTATCATATCCCCTCTCAGTCTTCTTTTAGAGAGTCCTGAGCCTTGCAGCTAAAAGGATCCAACTCTGTGTTCTTGGCCCTATGCAAGTACATATGTGGGTGAGAGGAACTGAATGAGGGTGTCATTTCAGATGGCTTTGAATTTCTGGAGGTCGTCAAGCAAGTTGCCAAAGACAACACGGACAATCCGGATTTGAGCATCGTGTGGATTGACCCGGATGATTTTCCTCTGGTAAGTGGACAGAAGATTGGTTAAATCATAATTTCCTTAGCGTGCTTATATATACTGTACAGAGAGAATTGCATCAAATTAAAAAAAAATCTGTGTGGTTAACCCCTCCTTCCATGATGAACAACCATTTGGTTAAAATGAGCCATCAAAATAACACATATTGAAATCATTAATGGAAAAATGTAGCATCCATGATGCTTGGGTCGAGTTCTGTAGGGGCTGCAGAATCTTGTCCTGCCCAAGTCAATGGGAACAATTGCTGGCCCAGATTACCTTGTGTTTCCTCAGCTGGATAAACATATGAAGGGGGAGAAGTACTGGCACATGCACACGCTACATCTTCTCTCCACTCCACCCTGATTGATGGGCACAAGTACACACACAGAGAGAGACACACAGAGAGACACACACATGCCAGGAAAAAGGTGAAGAATGTAGTACTCACTAGGATAGAAAGAGAACATAAATCAATAAATAGATACAAAATAACATACATACATAAACAAACAAACAAACACTTATGCTTGAGCGTGTGGGGAAGAATGTGAATATGGCAACAGGCATCACTGTTTTTTTTTTGCTAAAGCTCATCAGGAGATATCCCTCTAGGTGTTGGTGCTTTCCAAAGTTTGGTGCCCTCAGGCAAACCTCAGATGTTGCTTGGCTGCACCAGCCGAATAAACATGGCTGGTGCTGGCTAAATAGGGTGGCTTTAGGTCAGATGCCTAGATGCCCTAAGTACATCCGATCTCTCCTGATTTCAGAAGCTAAGCAGGGTCAGCCCAGGATAGTACTTGGATGGGCGACCACCAGGGAAGACCAGGTGCTGTAGGCGCCTGGAGTAGGAACTGGCAGACCACTCCAGTATTCTTGCCAAGAAAACTCCATGGACATGGGGTCAGTTATGACTGTAACAACACAACACACAAACAAGGTCAGATAGAGGTTTGGTATGTCCTGGAAAGAGGCTGTTTTAGCATCCTGATCACACACTCAACTCAAATGACTCTGTTCTGTATCCTGTAAGAAAGCAAAGTGGGGGCAGAGGGGGTGGAATCTCCCTCCTGAGCCCTCCTGTCTCCCCTGCCTTCTAGGGGGAAGGTTTTAATTTAAACCTCTCTATGAGGTACAGCACATAACATAAAGGTAAAAGTCCCCCCCCAGCACATGCGTGCTAGTCTAGGGGTGGTGCTCATCTCCGTTATCAACCCAAAGAGCCAGTGTTGTGCAAGTCCATGGCCACGTGTCCAGCATGGCTGCAAGGAAACACTGTTTTACCTTCCCACTTTTTATGGCAGTACCTATTTATCTACTTGCATTTACATGCTTTCAAACTGCTAGGTTGGCAGGAGCTGGGGTTAACAGCGGAGCTCTCTCTGCTGCGTGGCACCCGGGATTCCAACCACCATGCTGCCAATTTTGCAACCAACCCTTTCAGTGCTCTAGTCCGCTGAGCCACCACACACTGCCCTAATTAGCGTGAGGGCAAGTTGGTTTGCTCCAGCAAAGATGCCACCTGATACCAGCAAAATAAATAAATAAAAATGCAAAGGCCCTTCCCTGCAGGGGACCATGCAGCCGGCAAGATGCTCGGGCAATCACAATATATGTTACAGCCCTGTCTAGAAGCCTTCAAGAATGGTGAGGATCCGTTTGGGTGGGCAACACCTCCAGCCCCTGCAGATTTCAAGAACAGAAGAAGACTTAGAGGAAGTTCTCTGATTGATTTGTGGATGTGGAGTGTGGGGTGAGGTGGTTTCCCTCCTTGGTGGTCTGTACAGCCTCCAAATCATCCCCTGGGCAGAATATTGATCTGAGGACCTGATATATATGCCTTCTCTCTCTCTTAGAGTGGCAGCACGGGTCTGTTTCCCTTCTGCCTGCTCCATCCCCCATTTGTCAGACTTGATTTCTTTTTTAAGTTCAGCTTGGTTTTGCACCATTTCATACAATATTTCATACATTATTGTTCACAGTATTAATCTGATGTATCCACTGGATAGCCACACTTCACTTTTCTCTTGTTCCCCCAGCTCATCCCATACTGGGAGAAGACCTTCAATGTTGATTTATTCAAGCCTCAGATCGGAGTAGTGAATGTCACAGATGTGAGTATTGGCAAGCCTGAGGACTGAGAGATGAAGTAATCTGTGGTCCACTCTGAGCCCAGAACCAGAGTTTATTTGCTGTCACCTTTATAAAACCTACTCCTTTGCCAAGTGTCCCACTGTATCATTGGGGCGGGGGGTAGAGAAGCTCCCACCAGGGCCCAGCTCTGTGATACAGAGACTACATGTTATTAGAAGAATTCCTTTGAGGAACCTAACACAAACTTGTGTTGGAATGCATTTTTTAAAAAATTAGCTTCCTTCTGTCTGTGAAGATTCTCAGTCATCCAGTTGAGTTTATCTGAAAGCTGAGTCATGGCAACTACATATGCTCCTCAATATGTGATCTCATCCTCCATCATGCTTAAATATAACAACAGTGGTGGTGATCATTGCTGTGTTGGGACTATGCATTTAAGCTGCAACCACACTGCATTTTATTCCATGTTTTGTGCCAGAGCTGCCACCATTAAGTTCATCATTATGTTTTCTTTTTCTTTTTAATTATGTCTTTGAATTTTATTTACATTTAAAAAGAAAAAAGAAAAAAATCACAATATAATGGTATAACAAAAACACAAGACAAATGTATCTTAAACAATTTTATTTCTTTATCTTCCATAATCTTCTTTTCTTCACACCCCTTGTTGTTGTTGTTCAGTTGTGTCCGACTCTTCGTGACCCCATGGACCAGAGCTTGCCAGGCCTTCCTATCTTCCACTGCCTCCCAAAGTTTGGTCAAATCCATGTTGGTTGCATCGATGACACTGTCCAACCATCTCATTCTCTGCCGTCCTCTTTTCCTTTTGCCTTCGATCTTTCCCAACATCAGGGACTTTTCCAATGACTCCTCTCTCCTCATGAGGTGGCCAAAGTACTGGAGCCTCAGCTTCAAAATCTGTCCTTCCAGTGAACTCACACCCCTAGTAGTACCTTTATTTTTATTTTGTATTTGTATCAACAATCTGCTTTACTTTTATTATCTATCTCTACCAATATCAGGAGCAATTCTTCCTCTAATTTATACCTTTTAAATTACAGATTTTTATTCTTTTTTCTTTGAGAAACTCAACTCTCCCCCATTGAGATTCATGTTTCATTCCACTTTATCCTTAATTATTCTGTTAAGTTTATCCATTAATATTAATTCTTGTACTTTTATTAAGCAGTCCTCTATTGATGTTTCTCTGCTTTCCATTGTTTTGCTGCTTGAATTCTGGCATATATAAACAAATTTTCATTTCCTGTCTCGGTTTTAACTTTACAGTATTTAACAAATATTTGTTAAATATTTGTTAAATTTGTTTTATTTGTTAAATAATGTTTCAGGTTTGAGGTTTCATTTCAATTTTTATTTTTATTTTTAAAACTTTGGTGATTATTTTTTCTATTTCTTTCCAAAATTTTCTAATATATTTACATCCTCACTATATATGATATAAAAATCCTTTTGTTGTTTCACATCTCCAACACTTATATTCCTTTTGTTTCCTCGCCATTGCTAATTTTTCTGGTGTTACATATCATCTACCCGTATATACTCGAGTATAAGTTGACCCAAGTATAAGTCGGGGCCCCTAATTTAAACCCAAAAACTGGGAAAATTTATTGACTCAATTATAAGCCTAGGGTGGGAAATGCAGCAGGGCCTGGCAACTCCTCCTTTGTGAGCTGAGGGTGTGTGTGATGTTTAAAATGACTTTTAGCCACCGAGGCAAGTGCTTGAGTTGGTGGCTAAAAGTCATTTTAAACATTGTTTTAAAATGACTTTTTAAAAAGTCATTTTAAACATGGGGGGTCAGGAGAAGTGGCGCACAATGTTTAAAATGACTTTTAGCCACCGACCCAAACTTGCCTCAGTGGCTAAAAGTATTGACCCGAATATAAGCCGAGGACCCTTTTTTCAGTCCAAAATTAGGGCTGAAAAACTAGGCTTATATTCAAGTATATACAGTATATAATATTTTCATGTAGTTTTCTTTCAGATCTGTGCTTATTAATAATTTTTGATTTTCATTCCACGTCTAAACCAGTCCTCT
The DNA here is from genome assembly GCA_029282475.1 of Phrynocephalus forsythii. Lineage (NCBI taxonomy): Eukaryota > Metazoa > Chordata > Lepidosauria > Squamata > Agamidae > Phrynocephalus > Phrynocephalus forsythii. The sequence continues at coordinate 6,762,466 of JAPFRF010000011.1, forward strand.
ATCTGAATTGATCTGCCTATTTCCTGCATCCATTTTACCATGTTTTCTTTAACTATTTCCTGTTCCATATTTCTTTCCAATAATAATTTGTATAATTTTGAGATTTGTTGATTTTCTTTTCCCCATGTTATCTCATCTACCTCCATAGGTTCTTTAACCAGTCCTAATAATTTATTATCCATTTTCATTCTTTCTCATAACTGTCTATGTGGAAACCATTGGCATGTTATACTCTCGTTTCATTTCTTCTCTTGTTCTTAATCTTAACCTTAATCATCCACCACCTTCTTCTATAAGTAGTTCTTTATATATTAACCATTTATTACTCTTTATGTCCACTTCCTTTTGAAGGGCTTCATGAGGGGACATCCACATTGTTATCCCCTGATAAAATTTCCCTTTATATTTTTCCCATACTCTAATTAATGACTTCCTTATAATATTATCAAAAGCTTTATTCACTTTCTTTTTTCCATACCATAGGTATGCATGAAGTCAATGTATTAAATTTTTACTTTCTAGTATTAATAAGTTTTCATCGTCCAATCTTATCCATTCTCCTAGCCATTGTAACACTGCCACTCCATAATAAAAATGGAGGTTTGGGAGACCCGATCCTCCTCTCTTTTTGTCGTCTTTATTTCAGTTTGAATCTAGGTTTTCTCCCCTAGCAAATAAATCTTAGAGAGTTGTTTCCTCCATGAGTCAAAGGGTTTATTATTTATTATTATGGGGATATTTTGAAAGAGAAATATGAATATAGGTAATATCATTTTTAATAGTTCATTATGTTTTCCTTCAACTACATGATGTGCAACCAATTGTGAGTAAGCCTTGTCTTTTTTCATGGGCATTGGTTTTTGTTAACCCACTGGGGTTTTGTTTGTTCTTGTTCCCAGCCATTTTACTTGCATCTTTTTAGCCATTTCTAGCATGTGTGATTCCTTCTATTGGTCTAAATAGCAATGAGATGTCTTTTTTAAAAAGTTGATCAAGTGACACAGCACTCAACTGATATAAGAATTTGTGAAACTGCAGCACTAATGCATTACTTTTCTAGTGTTGGGCTATAAGCACTGCAGTTACACAAAGTTGTTACAGTGTGTCGATTCACATAGGGTTTCCTTGACAGAAAATCACTGGAGGCTTATAGTGTTTGTAATATCTGATGATTTATTAAATGCACAGGCTGAGCATAGCTGGAAGCACAGCATAAAATTCATACAAACTGTTGAATCCATTGTCCAAGATCATATTTCCAGAGAGGGAATCAGCCCATGGTCAAAATGATTCTAGCACACACTCTTCCTCCACTTTCCCCCTCCCAAACCCTTAAGCAGGGGAGCCTGTTGTGGTGGTGGTCGGTAGAACGTACAGCACAGCTGGACAGAGAAAGGTAACACATGAAGACAGCAAGAAAGCACAAATTCTCTCTCTCTCTCTCTCTCTCTCTCTCTCTCTCTCACTCACACACACACACACACACACACACACACACACACACACACACACACACACACACACACACACACACTACAGGAGGGGGGGGAGAAAGACGGGCCCTGACCATGAACCTTTAAGGAGGAAGACAGCAACATGTTGGTTAGTTGGTTAGCAGCAACATGAGATGGAGACAGGGCACCATCCTATTATATTGCCCTAAAAGAGCAGTCTCTCCACTCTCCTTGGGTGAGGTCCACTCCCTCCCAATGCACTAGATCTCATTATCCTTTGCCATAGGACGATAGAGAAAATAATACCTTCTACTTTCTTCCGTAGTTCAAACTTTTCAAATTATTCCAGATGGGATCCTATCCAGACGCAGGCTTGAAATTCCTTACACAAAGTGGCAGATTAGAAATGAGGAGATTTGGGTGTGAGTCCCTCCTCAGACATGGAAGCTCACTGGGTGAGCGGGGGGGCGACACTGGTAAAACCTCAAATATCTCAACACCCTTGAAAGCCCTATTTGGGTCACCATAAATTGGATGCAACTGGATGGCACATAAAAAACCCCAATCCATGGATAATCTTGTTTACATAATTCTGATAAGGCACTGCTAGCAGTATTTGCCCTTCATATAAACTCCTTCTAAGGAGTTACTTGCATTAGGAAAAAGGGAGGGGAGAAACCTCTAGTTCCCTGGGGCAGGACATGCCACAACACTTGCACTGGTTGTTCAACCACTGAATAATATCTCCCTTGTTTCCTTATCAGATATGACTGGGAAGGTACTGCGACTGAGATAAGGCCTGCTTTTGAAGACACCTCGAAAGCCAGATACACTCACATTGGGGAGATATCTTCCTACAGTAGCCTGGGCCCAATTTGTACAGGTCATTGACATTGACCTGAGATAAAATGTATCCCAACTGAGGCGTAACGAATAGTCTTTTGGCCCATTGGTCCTAGAAAATAAGGTTTAAGTTAGTGAGGCTGAGAAAAGATGTAGAAACCCAATCCATGTGCCCTTGTCATTAGAAGAACCAGGACCCTCCCACATCATGTAGATCAGTGGTTCTCAGATGTTCCTGGACTGCAAATCCCAGAAATCCCTTCCAGCACAGCGAGTGGTGGAGGCTTCTGCGAGTTGCCATCCAGGGAACATCTGGGCAGTCGGGACCCACAGGTTGAGAACCACTGATCTAGATAGAACTAGTCCACACTTGATGTTGTACTTGCTTTATTTGCCCCGACTTCCACAGGTTTCTAGAAAGAAAAGACTGTTTCCTTCTTTTTCCTTGTCTTTCAGGCTGACAGTGTCTGGATGGACATTAAGGATGATGATGACCTCCCCACAGCAGAAGAATTGGAAGATTGGATAGAAGATGTACTGTCTGGGAAAATAAACACCGAAGACGATGATGTAGATGAAGATGACAATGACAATGATGACGATGACGACGAAGATGATGATGACTAGGTTATGGCTCTCTGAAACCAGGACTTTAAAATCTGTATGCCTCAATATGGTACACTTCATGTTATTCCTTTGAAAAAATACATTTATCTACATGATGTGCAAAAGCTTCTCTAAGAGTCCCCGAAGACTTCCTGTCTTATTTCTTGCCCTTTATACCCTTTTCCAAAACATTTCCTGTTTGGCTTCTAAAATGGGTTTACCAGGCATAAGGCATACTGAAGTCAATAAAAAAATTATGTGCAAATCTCTATGTTTACATCTGCCCACTGAAAATAATAGGGGAGGGGGACCAATGACACAAATGTCTTATGCAAGTGACATTGTGGTTCAAGGAGGTGGGAGTTCCCTAGCTCAGTGTTTTTCAACCTTTTTTGGGCAAAGGCACACTTGTTTCATGAAAAAAATCATGAGGCACACCACCATTAGAAAATGGTTGAAAACGGTTTTCTGGAAGTCACATCCGGTTCAACGAGAAGCACTTTTGGGGCCCTTGAGCCACATGGATGGCAGGCACCGGCCCTCTTTCTCGTGGCTCCCCGCATCTCCGAGGATAAGGCCACAACGAACTCCAAGGAAAGGGGTTGCCGCCGCCCCCCACCCCCACCCCGAACGGCGAAGCCCAGCAAGCAGACCTACAGGGAGACCTTGGCAGAGGCACACAGGCACGCACACATATACACCCCCTAAGAGGGGGACGCGTAGCAAGGCGACATTCATTCCCCGGCTTGCCCCACCGAAGGCTCCTGGAATGTGTCTGCAGCCGGTGATATGGGGGGGGGGGCGGAGAATGGAGGCAGGCAGGCAGGCAGGCGCCTCGGGACGACTGGCGACCACTCAGTGGACTTCACCGCCCTTGGAGTGCCCCCGGCCCCGCCACTGACTGGGGACACACATCCCTGACTGTCCCGCGTGCCTCCGGGCACCTCGCGCCTCCACTCCCGGCCGGGAGATGCCTGGATCCGGGCCACGAGGGCACGCGATCGGCCCCGCGCCCAGGCGACCCCACCCCCTGTCTCCTCGTTTTCCTCCACCTCGTCCCTTTTACCTAAGCCGAGCGGGCTCGTCCAGCTTTGGCTTTTTGGCTTGAGGCTCCTCCACTGCCATCCTTCATGCTCCGCCCGTCCCGCCGCTGCCGGTGCCCTTTTGCTTTTTGCCCAAGAGTGGCCCACCCGTTCCTTTCAGGGGAGCTGGCAGAGGGCGGGCAGAAAGCAGTAGCGGCGGCGGCGGGGAGGAGGAGGAGGAGGGAGCGGTGGGGACAGGCCACCCGGCCGAGGAGGCTGGGAAGAGTGCCTGAGCCAGGGAGGGCTTTGCTCCGTCGTGAGAACAAGGGAAGCTGGGATGGGAAAAGGCTCGGGTTGGCTTTAGAACGCGTGCCCTGAGAAGAGGCAAACAGGTCGAGGTTTCAGACATCCGGCGCCCGCCTAGTGGGCGAAAATTTGACATTTTTTTTAAATCTTTCAAATTTTTCAATTTTTCCCACGGCACACCAGGCAACATCTCGTGGCACACTAGTGTGCCATGGAACAGTGGTTGAAAAACACTGCCCTAGCTCATCATCACTCACATGCTCTTTTTTATGTGGCATGTGGGTTGATTTGTCTGTTGATAAGAACTTTTCAAGATAAGTAATCTGGAGAATTTATTTATTTATTTATTTATTTTTATATTTATATACCGCACCTTCTTCCCGGACCGGGAACTCAGGGCGGTTAACATAAGTAATTAAAAGGTTAAAAAAAGTTAAAAATTTAAAAGGCGGACAAAGACAGCAGCAATCCAAACTTGCATTGGGGGGAAATAAAATAAAATAAAATAAAAAAATCTAGTTGATGTTAAAAGCTTCCCTGAAGAGCACCGTCTTCAACCCTTGCTTAAATGACCAAATCCTCAAAGAGGTCAGAGGTTGTGACCAGGGAAGGATATGGCACATTGGGGCAGTCAGTGCTTGCAGAATGGAAATTGAGATTGTACCTGCTAGTGCTGAATGGAAAAACATGTGATGGATCTGATCACACGTCATTGGGGGGCTGCTTACCTTGGCCATTTATAGGCTGTTTCACGTCATGCCAAAAGCACATTGGAGGATGAAGGAGTAGGCCAATGGGGAATGTTCTCACTCTCCCCTCTTGGCATATTAACTGTCTACGCCAGGCATGTCCAAACTTCGGCCCTCCTAATGTTTTGGACCACAACTCCCAGAGTTCCAAGCCTGTATTTCCAATGGCAAAGGACTGTGGGAGTTGTGGTCCAAAACATCTGGAGGGCCAAGGTTTGGACATGTCTGGTCTACCAGTTGCATTATCCTACTGTCACAGTTCCTGGTGAAAGTTAAAAAGTCTTTTGATCCCAGATTTTTACATACAAGCAGCAGCATTCTATTGGGCCTAGGTTTCTGATGCATTCAGTGCTACCCACATGTCATCTCTGAGCATAGCTCATTTCTTGGTCACAGGATACTCTGTGTTAATGAGGGTCCAAAGTTAGGACTCAGCACAATATGCTATCCAGAGGCTGTTCTCTTCTTTCTGAAATGTTCCTGAGAAGCAGGGGTGCCCTGAAGCTGCTTGGAACAGTCCCTTGTCCTCTTGGTGGTGAAGTGGTGACCAAGCAATTATTGCAGGGAGGGGGATCTGTCTGTCTGTCTGTCTGTCTGTCTGTCTGTCTGTCTGTCTGTCTGTCTGTTGTTGTTGTTGTTGTTGTTGTTGTTGTTGTTGTTGTTGTGTGCTGTGAAGTCACATCTAATTCTGGTGATCCTGGAATTGGTAACCTCTCAAAGATCCTGACATCAACAGTCCTACTGGAGCAAACTAAAGGCAATAGCTTCCTTTGCTGAGTTAATCCCTCCTCTCTGGTAACTAGTGGCTGCCTCCGGGGCAGGGGATGGGGAGGGAGTTCTGGAGGTGCTGCTGTGGGAGAGGCTCCCGAGGAGCACATCATGGGCATCAGGCAGTAACTGAGGGTGGCACGCGTGAAGGACCTGTTAGAGTGCAGCCCTGACACCAACCTGGTATGGCACAGAGCAAGGCAATGGAAAAAAAAACACTTTGGATATTTCTTCCTTGAAAACTGTATGAGGAAACAATCCAGAGTGACACAAATACCTGTCACCAAAAAAGCCTGAAAGGTGTTCTGAGAAAGGCAGCCAATCCCACCAGCCATGCTAATAATGCCTAGGGGACATCGGCATGTATACCATCAAACTGATTCTATGCCTGGGAAAGGTGTTTTAAAAGAAGGAAGGAAGACTTCCCTTGCAGATGCAATTCCTGCTTTCCCTGTGAAGAAAGAAGAGTCACAGATCTTCCCATTGTGATACATACGGGATGTAATTTTGAGAGTCCATATTTTAACACAGTCTTTCAATTTTTTTCTCTTACTGCCCCACCCTTTTTTTTAAAAAAATAAGGTGCATAACACAACCAAGAGCTTTGCTGTTGCTCAACTATTGGCTTCAGCTATAATGACAGCGTCAACTGGTAGAATTGTCATGAGAAATTGTTTCTCACTGGAGTAACATGATTATTAATATGCAGCACAAAAAAGGTACTGCCCATAGTGAAAATGTAAGGACTGTCTCCAGTGGGATGTAATCCCATCCTTTGCCTTGCAGGAAGGAAAGATGTTGGCCAAGGGCAGGCCTGTTAGGGCTCCGGAAGATTGGCTGGAGCTTATCTTGTCCTGCAGTGTTCATGGGCTCTGGTGGCAACCCTTGTTTGGCAGGTGGTGGGCATCCCTTGCAGTCACAGATTTTCAAATCAATCTCTGTCTAGAGTGGAGTCTGAACAGACCAGAAGATGTCCACTGGATGTCATTTTGATTCTGGACACCCTTCAAAGCACTGTTTTTGATTTTTAAAGCCATAAACTGGCTAGCATTACCTAAAGAAGCTCCTGCTCTCCATATAAACTTATTTGACGTTATGAAAAACCTGGCTCTGGCTGCTGCAGTGAAAGGAGTGCCCTTCCCTAAAACAAACCTTCTTGGTAGCACTTGTCTTACCACTTTTCTAATCACCTGGTGTGGAGTCTTATGTCTTTCAGAAATCAGGTGAAAACCTTTCTTAATTTCCAAGGATGTTTCATAATTTTCATTGTTTTGTTGCTGCATGTAATTGTGACTGATCAGCTGCTGCTGCTGCTGTGTGTGTGTGCGTGTGTGTGCGTGCATGCTTGACTACCTTAATGCTGCCTGTCACCTTCGGAGCTGGCTATTAAACAAAAAGATAAATATCTCAATAGATACCCAGGGTGCTGGATAAGGTGATAGAATTCAGTGAGCATATAAATACTGAATGTTTAAGTATTATCTTTAGGATAGAACTCGGAAATGGCTGAGGGCAGGGAGGCAGTGAATGCCTCTTTGCAAGAAGGCAGAGTACATAAAAGGAGGCAGTAGCAAAGCATTTGTTTTAAAAAGCCCTTCTCGAATTCCACTGTACTGGATAATTAGCTGCCATTTTTCAATATTTCCCCTTTTGGGCAAGGTCTTGGAATTTATTGTGGCATTTCAGCTATAGAGGTTCCTGGATGAAAAAGATTATCTAGTTTAAGTCTTCCCAATATTTTGTCTCCAGATGTTCTTGGATTACAACTCCCAGGAATCTTGGCCAGCACAGCTTCTGGGATTGTTACTCCAATAAAATCTGGGCACCCCAAGGTTGGCAACTATTGATCTAGATCCATTTGAGTCTGGCTTCAGGCCTAGTTATGGAACAGACACAGTGCTGATGGCCTTGATGGAAGGCCTACATCAGGAACTGGACAGGGGGAGTGGGTCCCTGTTGGTTATGCTAGACTTGTAGGTGACTTTTATGACTATTCACCATGGTATCCTTCTAGGGTGGGACTTCGGAGGCTATAATCTATCTTGGATGGCTAATCTCTGAATGTGGTACTGGGGGACTCTAGTTCAATACCCAGGCCACTGGCCTGCGGAGTCCTGCAGGAACTGGGTTTGTCCCTCATGCCATTTAGCATCTAAATGGAATCATTGGAGAGATTGCATGTTTGATGCCATCAAAAGACATCTTTTCTAATAGTCCAGCACAAGCAAATCAGAGTAAAATGTTTGCTGGTTCCTCCTGTTTCTACCAGAATTGTGAAGCACTTCTTTGTCCTGCAGCACCTATAAAAACCGATTCTAAAGGGCTGGAAAATTGCTGGTGTGTGTGTGTCTTTTTGCTGTTGTGGAGCAGTGGGGGTACGGGAATCATGATTCTATTGGCACTGGACCCAATGGAATTACATCACTAGATCTTGGCCACAGATCTTGAGTCAGTTATATACTGGAGGGACACGGCAGAGTTGTTTACATACAACTTAAATCATAGGTATAAAGGCTCATCACCTTATAAACAGTCAGAAACAACTCTTCTGCATTTATGGACAAGCAAGTAGATAACTCAGAAGGGAAAAACCAGGGGAAAGAACCTGAGGAAGAACCAGAAACCAGGGCTTATGGAAGCATTTTCTGTTTCCAGAAGTTCTTTCTTATATCTCACCCATGAGGTGAGCAAATCAGAAGCCAGGAGCTGGTGCCTCCTCTAAGAACTGCAAGAACATAAAGAAAAACTGCAGGTTACTTACCTGTAGGTGGAGTTCTTTGAGTGGACATCTGTGAATACACACATAGGGTCTTTGTGCGCCTGCGCGCGATTCTCCGGTCCTTCCAAGCTGAAAAGGCAAGGCCCCTCCCCTCCATTGCGCATGCTCCCCGCTCTTCCCGCCTTACCACTCAGTTCCCCTCAGTCCGCCGCTGCCGTTCGATAAGCGAGCAGGCCATGACGGAGAGAGGGGAGGAGGGCGGGAAGTGTGTATTCACAGATGTCCACTCGAAGAACTCCACCTACAGGTAAGTAACCTGCAGTTCTTCTTCGTGGACTCTGTGAATCCACACATAGGGTGATTATCAAGCCGACTTACCGGTGGAGGGCAGTCATGGCATGACAGCAGTAAGAACCGCTTTCCCAAAGGCAGCCGATCGGGCCGAGCGTATGTCCAGCCTGTAGTGTTTGAGGAACGTGGACGGACGAGACCAGGTAGCTGCACGGCAGATTTCATCCAACGGCACCCCTTTGAGGAACGCTGTGGATGTGGAGATGGCTCTCGCAGAGTGTGCCTTGGGAGTCGCTGGGAGTGGAACATGCGCCAGATCATATGCCATCTTGATTGTGGTGACAATCCATCTGGAGATGGATTGGGGTGACACCTGTGAACCCTTGGAGGGAGCACAGGTCCTCACAAAAAGTCTTTGTGTTGGAAGATACCCGCAGCAGCGGATGTTGGGGGTTGGTGAGCCACCACAGCTGCGGCGTAGACTCGGATGGTGGCTACAGACAAGCCCCTTTGGAAGAGAAGGAGCATGAAGTCCAGGACTACTGAGATGTCAGTCGGCTGGTACGGGTAGGAGTGACGATGGGCAAAGGAGATGAACGAGGCCCATTTTCTAGCATAGAGAGTCGATGTGGAAGGTTTCCGGGCATGGGCCAGGACCTCATCTACTGAGAGCTGATGTACCAGGCGGTGAGCTGGAGAGTGGCGACGGCCGGGTGTCTGATCAGGCTCTTGCTCTGGGTGAGCAGGTCAGGGTGTAAGGGCAGCCTGAGGCAGTCCTGGGCTGTGGCCTGGAGCACTGTAAACCAGGGCTGCCTGGGCCACCACGGCGCAATAAGTCTGACCTGGGCCCGCAGGTGTCTGATTCAGAGGAGAGTCCGCTGGATTAGTGGTATCGGCAGAAAGGCATAGAGAAGGGCTCGTGGCCATTGGGTTGAGAGGGCGTCTCCCCTGGAGCGAGCGCCTAGTCCGGCCTTGGAGCAGTAGTGCTGGCATTTGGAGTTTTCCTGGGTGGCAAATAGGTCCAACTTCGGGGTTCCCCACTTGGCGCAGAGGCGGCGAAAGATTGTGGGGGAGAGGGCCCACTCGTGGTTGTCGTGATGCAGTCGACTGAGGTGGTCCGCCCGAGTATTGTCGTGTGAGGAGATGTGAATCGCCACGGGGTGAATCTGTCTGCAGATACACCAGTGCCAGATCCGGATGGTGAGTCGGAGCAAGGACTTTGAGTGGGTGCCTCCTTGCTTGTTGAGGTAGTACATCGATGTAGTATTGTCGGTGGTAACTTGGACCATACGACGTGCCAGTAGAGCCTCGAAGGCCTTGAGAGCTTTGAATATGGCCAACAATTTGAGGTAGTTGATGTGGTGGTGTTGCTCCACAGAGGTCCACTGTTGGTGAATCGAAAGGTGTTTGCACGTGGCGCCCCATCCTGTCAGGCTGGCATCCGTCGTAACCTGAATAGACGGATAGCGAAGTTTGAAAGGTCTGCCCATTCTCAGGTTGGAGCGGGAGTACCACCATTTGAGGCTGCGAAGCAGTGAAGCGGAGACCCGCAGGCGTTTGTGAGGTGGGTTGCTGTGGGGTCGGAAGCGCTCCAGGAGCCAAGCTTGTAGTGGGCGGAGGCGCAGTTGGGCGTGGGGCAAGATGGCTGTGGTTGAGGCCATAAGACCTAGGAGGTGCTGTGCTTGTCATGCGGAGACAGCAGAGAGGTGCCAGAAGGGATGGAGCGCCACCCTGATCTTTGTAAGACGGTCTGGCGCAAGGAAGGCCTTGGCCGCTGTGGCATTGAGTAGGGCTCCTATGTATGGTACGGAACGGCGAGGTGTCAAAACCGACTTTGCCTCGTTGAGTCGAAGGCCCAGAGAGGTAAGTATCCGGACGGTAAGGTCTCTGTGCTGTTCTGCTTGTTGTCTCGTAGGCGCCACCAGTAGCCAGTCGTCGAGATAGGGGTAAAGGTGGACCCCTCGAAGTCTGAGGAAAGCTGCCACCGGGGCCATGCACTTTGTAAACACCCGGGGGGCAGCGGAGAGCCCGAAGGGCAGGGCTTTGAACTGGTAAGTGGAGCCCCCAATCCTGAACCGTAAGTACTTCCGATCTTGAGGCGTGATGGAAATGTGGAAGTAGGCATCCTGAAGGTCGGGGACGACAAACCAGTCGTTCCTTCGTAGCATGGGAATGATGGTGTCCAGGGTTGCCATGCGGAACTTTTTCGGTTTGATGTAAGTGTTTAGATTCCTTAGATCCAGGATGGGTCGCAGACCTCCATCTCTTTTGGGTATAGCAAAGTACCGAGAGTAGAACCCTGAACGCTCTCCTGATGGTACTGGCTCGATTGCATCCTTTTGGAGTAGCGCAGCGACCTCGGCCGTGAGGATTGGCGAGGCCGGAGTGGTGATGACTCTCCCTAGCGGGGGGTGCTGTTGAAACTGAATACGGTAACCACTCTCTATGGTGGACAATACCCAAGCGTCGGTCGTGAGACGTTGCCATGCATGTCGGAAAGGCCAGAGTCAGATGTCCGTGGGTACATAAGGGGGATCAGGACAACTGCTTTGGCTTTCAGTTGTAGCGCCTGGCAGAGTGTTGTGATCATTGCCTGGGCAGTTGTGACGGGCGCTGGTAAGGTGCGGAGGGATATGGCGATCTATACCTCCCTTGGGGTCTCTGACGGTTGGGAGTGTATTGGCGTCTCCACAGCTGGTAAGGAGGCCTGGATGATGAGCGAGATGAGGCGCCCTGGTAGGTGTATGAACGGGCGGCTCTTCTCATCTTTTGAATATTGTCGAGAGAGGCGTCGGTGGTGGTCGCGAACAGGCCCTCTCCGTCAAAGGGGGAATCTTCTATACGATTCCTAGCGTCATCCGTAATATTTGCTGTCCTTAGCCAGGCATGGCGGCGAAGGTGGACTGCTGTGGTCAGCTGTTTGGAGGAGGCCTCGGTCAGGTGGAGGGATGTGATCATCTGGTAGTCGACCAAGGAAAGCACTTCTGAGAGGGAGGCATGGGCCTGAGCTCTGTGGTCCTCAGGAAGCATGTTGATGAACGACGGAAAGGCTAACAACAGGTGCCGGGTGTATGCCTCCATGGCACATAAGTAATTCAGAGCTCGAAGGGAGAATGAGGCCAGAGAGTAGTGGTGCCTCCCGATGAGATCCAACTTTCGTGCTTCCTTATCGCTAGGGGTAGTAGCAGTATGCGATTTCCCCCTATTTTGTGTAGCATCCACTATGACAGAGTTCGGTAGTGGGTGCTTTGCTAGAAATTCTGTCCCTTGACCATGGGTCTTGTAGAAATTATCGACCCGTCTAGGCATCAGGGGGTTAGAGGAAGGCTTGGACCAGGCTTCCTTAGCTTTGTCCAGCATTGATGGGATGAAGCCCATTCTGAGTGGCGGCTGCCAAGACTTATGCAGATGACCAAAGAACTTGCATGACTCGCTCGTTGATGGCAGCTGCACTTGTAGGCCCATAACATGGGCAATTTTGTGGACCATTTGAGCATAATGCTTAAAATCCTCAGTTGGAGTGGTAGGCGGTTGGTCCGTGGTATCCACCTCTGAATGCTTAGACTTTGAGGCTGTGGAGTGATGTGAGACTTGAGAGTCGACATCCATTTCAGACTCTTCCGTAAACGGACGATCCATAGTAGCGGGAGAGTCTGGTGAGTGGAGTTGATGCCCTTGCTTCTGTATGGTGTGGGGTGTGAGGTCTGGAGCACCAGCTACAGCATGGAGGGCGACTGCATCATTGCAATTTTCAGCCAGCAGAGGGCGCCCTTGAAACGATTTCGGACGAGGCCGACGTTTCTTTGGCCTGGGCGATGGCATCGAGGGGGAGGAGGAGGAGCCCGGTGACGTGGAGGATGAAGCTGTTCTCGCCCGCTTATGGTGCTTCTTCGCCCTATGCTTGCCCCTATGGCATCGTGGGGCGAAGACGAGGTGGAGGAAGAATGATGTTGTCGGTGTTTTTGACGGCGGTGACGTGGTTTGCCTCGTCTGGCAGGCGAGGTCGAGGGGGAGGAATCGGATGGTTCCGTGCATCCCCTCTTCCTACCACGGTGCGGTGGCGCGTCGTCCTGCTGAGCTCACCCACCGTGTGTAGCCTGGGTACGCTCATCGAGGGAGGATAGCGATGGAAGCGTAGCCTGCCGCTCTCCGAGATGGCATGGGAGCCTTCTATCATCCGTGTTGGAACGGAGGTGGTTCGAGCTGGAAGCGACCGCCTGCAGAGATTGAATGCACGCCAGCGGGTTGTAGCTAGTGTGGGCGAGGTCTGAGTTCAAGACCATTTGCCCCGCCGGCAAGCCCGATGACAATCCTGGGCTAGAGGGGTGATTGTGGAAGGTGCTGGACTGTGCCAAGCGCGCAAGCCACTCCTCCTCATGCCGGGCGGGAGAGATGGGATTTCCATCTGAGCCGAGGACAAGGCATTGTCGACCTTTCCTTTTCTGCAGCCGGAGCTGAGATTGCTGAGTGGAGGGCGCCGTCGGAGCAGAGGAGCATAAGGTGGGAAGCTCCTAAGCCTGTGTCTTGGAGCCTTTCCGAGGCATAGCGGCTTGGAAGGACTGCTTTTTCTTTTTGCGCTTTTCAAGAGGCCCTAGCCGTGGATTTGGAGGAGGTTGAAGGCTTGCCAGCTCTTGCCCAAACAGTTTGATTGTCCATGGGCTGTGGGGACTTTTCCCTTGGGTTGCCCAGTTTTGTTACAGCGCCATTTGTGAATTTTCTGCAGTGCTGGCAAGTCTGTCTGGTGAGATTGCAACCACCACAATATAGGCAGAGGCTGTGTCCGTTTACAATTGGGATTTTGTTTGGACATGCAAATATGCAAAGTGTAAAATGGTTTCTGCTTTAGTTTAAAAACCCAGGCTTAATCTTGAAGAACTGGTGTTCCCACCCATTTGATGATGAGGCCAAAAGAACTACACTAACAATAAGAGAGGGAGGGGAGGGGGGGAATTAACTCAAAGAAATAAAAGGGGAAAGAAAAAGTCTAACGACACTTTCCTTTTCTCGTTGCAGGAGCTGGAATGGACACGTCTGATCGCAGCGGCGGCAAAAAGGAACTGAGCGGTAAGGCGGGAAGAGCGGGGAGCATGCGCAATGGAGGGGAGGGGCCTTGCCTTTTCAGCTTGGAAGGACCGGAGAATCGCGCGCAGGCGCACAAAGACCCTATATGTGGATTCACAGAGTCCACGAAGAAGAACTCTGCCAGCTCTTGCCCAAACAGTTCTGGAGTCACACTAGCAGTGGTTTTCTCTTGGGTTGCTTTGTTTTATTACAGCGCCATTTGTCTTCTCAAAGCAAGGGTTGATTGTTGAAGCAGAAGCAGTGCAACCACCACACATGTAACAATAATCTCATTTCCGTTTATTTCAATTTAACTGTACAAATATGCAAAGTGTAAAATGGTTTCAATATTTTAGTTTAAAAAACACCAGAAATTAATCTTGAGAACCCAACTTCACTCCAGACATTTGATGATGATGGCCAACACAATGCACTCCAATAGAAATTCCATTTAATTTCCTTCAGTCCACATTTAGAACAAAAACAAAAATCACATCATGTATATCACTGACATTAAAGTTACATGTGCAGAGAAGCTTGAGAGAGAGAGAGAGAGAGAGAGAGAGAGAGAGAGAGAGAGAGAGTTGATATCATACTTAACACAATTTACACAGAAATATTGACAGGCTGAACAGAGCACAGTGATCAAAATATAGGTGTGTTCAGCAGAAATACCTAACCCCCAAACACCATAATGTTGGATTAATCAATTAACAACAGGCACTGAGGAGAGTAACAATATTTCACAGTTAGGTCTGTGTGAGTGGTGTAGTGGACTAAGTAATGGACTAGGACCTTGGAGAGCTGGATTCCAATCCTTGTTGGGCCATGGATAATCATAGGTATGGGGATTGGGGCAAAAAATATTCCTAAATATTTCACTCTTGAAATCCCTGTTGGGGTTGCTATAAACTGATTCGGACTTGACAGGATAAAACACATACACAAGTGACAGAATAGAGCAGAATAGAGCACACAATGTGAGTTAAGTGTGGTCTTTAAATAAGGTTAGGTAAGAAAAAAATGGGTGGCATCAGACCAAAACAGCTAGAGGAGATGAAGTAGTGTCTGCCTAGGTGGCACCTCCAGTTTGTGGTCAAATAGTCGCAGCACAAGTGCTTGGGCATATATTTTAACACCCCTTGTATTCACCCATCTTTGGTCTCCATGCTATTACATGAACATTACGGATTTGTTGTTTGAATTCTTAATCCTCTGTTGTGAAAGTGCTAGCACCATCTACCACAGGGAGAGGATAAGGGTGGTAATTTGTTTACACCAAGACAGTAAATGTAGAGAACGTGTAATCACTGTGATTATGTCTGCTGACTTGTCTACATGATCATAGAAATGGATGCCCAGATAAAAACAGAAGAAAGCTGCCGAGTCAAACGATCGTGGGGTTTATCTAGCTCATTATTGTCCATTCTGACTTGGTGGCAGCTTTCAAACATTAAAGGAAATATCTAGAGATGGAGGAGTTCATCTGAGCAAAATTCATAGAACCATAGAGTTGGAAGAGACCTCAAGGGCCATCTAGTCCAACCCCCGGCCATGCAGGAACCCCCAGATCCCTTTCACAGGTACTAATTTCCAGCCAGGTGTCTCTCACCCTATATCTGTGCAATTCATTCTTTTTACCTAGATGTAGCACCCTACATTTCCCTCTGTTGAAACCCATTCCGTTAGCTTTGGCCCAGCACTCTCTAATCTGTCAAGTCCCTTGTGGATTTTCATCCTATCCTCTAGGGAATTAGCAACCCCTCCCAATTTGGTATCATCTGCGCCTTTAACTCCAGGCAACACGGCTATACAGTTCATTACTTCCTCAACTCCAGAGCAACTCCTGTAGCTCCTATTTGGTTCTTTTATTCATTTTTGGCATACCACAGGTATTTAATACAATTTAATATGGTCATTTTGTCATGACACAGGTATTTAATACAATTTAATACGGTCAGTATTTCCTGAGCAAATCATTCCCAGAGTTTGGGAAAACAGAGGACAAAAAGAAGGAAAAGACCTCTGGCACTTACATTATACCTGTCTTCACAGTGAAGAGGCCAGAGATGTCTTCAGCTCTGAATTCACACCATGGTCTTGGTTCACCCAGTTTCTATGGTTTCAGGCCAAAGGTTTAAAAGAAATGCTACTTTAGGAAGTGGAGTGTCTCCAGGAGTGTCCCAATAGGTTAAAAACGAAGAAATAATTTCTTTCACTTAAAGAAATTTGTGAAAGAAAGAACACTGCTGCTTTTAAACTAAAAACCCAAGCTAAATAAAAATAGTGGGGTGCTTGGCTGATGATTGAGTGGGTTTATAGAGAAGTAAAATCAGTCTTGTGAAAGAAAAAACTCATTGGCTGATAATCCTAGAGCGGTGTCATTCTTTAAAGTGGGGTGTTACATTTGGAACAGAAAACGCATAGATACAGGAAGATGAAATCACTGTTCCTCATTGTCATGACAGAATGGAAGGGGATATTGATCAGCAGAGTCATAAAAAGTTTCTTAACCCTGGAAAAAGGAATACAGTAATGTACAGAGGTTGTTCATGGCTTAAAACTCAAATGCTGAATCCCCGGTCAGGTTACTGGTGAGCACATGCTCTAAATCTGAGTAAAAAGCAGTCCTTTGCTTAAACATTTGAGTCAAGGGTGTGGGCCTACTTGGGGATGAGTCAATTCTTTCTGCTTGCATTCTACCACTGTGCCTAGGCTGGAAGGGAATGGCTGGCATCCAACCAGTAGGAAAGACTGCAGCTTCCACTGCAGTGCCCAATGGTACCATAAGACCTTCCATTGAAATTGCCACCTAATGTGTTCTACGACAGCTGGCTGGACAACTCAGTGGTTTTGATACTTGGCTGCAGAGCCAGAGGGTCACCTCCCCAGTGAAAAGCCAGCCTGGGTGTCCTTGGGCCAGCTGTACAGTCCCAGGGCGAATCCAGAGGAAGGGAAGGGTAGGACACTTCTGAGTAGTCTCCACTTAGAAAATGCTGGAAAAGCATTGCCATATGCAAGAACTGACTTGACAGTGCATGATGATGGTGGGGATGGTGGTGACGATGGTTGTTGCTGTTGCATTCTAACATGTTTAAACCTGATTTTCATGGTCTGATAAAAGCAAGCCTCTTAGAAAGGTCTTACAAGATAGTAAGCAGATTTAGCTGCAAATGGTCCTGAACACCTTATAAAAATCTCAGTTAAAGATACTAGTATTATAAATGTAAGTCAGTTAGAGATCAAACGTCTATAAAACAGTGTAAATTGGTAATAAAAACTGCCAGATTTAAAAAATAAAGGTAGGATAAAAATCTTACATATGCCAACCTCAGATATAAAGGAGAAATTTTATAGGTAAACCAACACCTTTTGGAAAGGTTTCAAAAATTAAGGAAAGACACTTTTATATTTTGAAGTTGCTAGTCAACAGGAACGCCTGGGGAGAACTACTGTGGTTTAGTTGATAATTTGCTATTGCTAGATATCAGATTGCTGGGATATCAGATTATTGGGCAAACAGCCTGTTTAGCGTATGAATGAAAAACCAAGAGACTTGGTTTTTCACATGGCCACACTTGAACAGGTTAACTTTATATACAGTGGTACCTTGTATAA
The DNA here is from genome assembly GCA_029282475.1 of Phrynocephalus forsythii. NCBI lineage: Eukaryota > Metazoa > Chordata > Lepidosauria > Squamata > Agamidae > Phrynocephalus > Phrynocephalus forsythii. The sequence continues at coordinate 6,779,903 of JAPFRF010000011.1, forward strand.
AGGAATTAATTCGTTCCAAATGACATTATGTTAAGCAAATTTTCCTTTATACAAATTCCCATAGGAATGCATTGAAAACAGAGTAATCCCATTTTTATGTTGTATGGATTCTCCCCATAGGCAATTATGTTAAGCAAATTTCCCCTATCTCCGGAATTTTTTATGTTGTACAAATTTTATGTTATACAAGCTGTTTGTTATACAAGGGTCCACTGTATATTTGTTTTCCTTCAGCTTTCTGCAGCTCTTGAAAAATTAATAAAACTGATTTTTGTTCTTACTTTTTGAAATTGCTCTTAACAGATTGGAGCACCACCCGGCAGAATCTGATAACCAGTCCACAGAACACTACCAGAGAACCACATCAGCCAAGAAAGAAACAACCAGGGCTCCACATATACCGTCATTCAGTGATGAACATCAGCCATATTCTAACAATCTGCTGCCTCCGACGGCTGAGGAGGACAAAGAGCAGCTGCACCCGCCTCCCCAAGTTCTCCACAGATTGGTGAGATAGGACTTGTTCTCTTCTATGTCTCTTGCACATATACAGAGGTCTTCACCCAAGGAAGGCAGAACAGTCCTGGACTGCTCCAGACTTTGCAGAAACATTTTTTTTAAAAAAATGGATACCTCTGAATGGCTCCAAAGCCTAGTGTGGAAGAAGAGACTACCACAGCCCATAGATGTCTACAGAAAGCTGGGTATGTGGACCTGTGGACCTAGCAAAAGTCCAAGGAGTGGTGGTATCCAATGTTGTTTTATGTCCAAATCTTCTTCTTCTGTAGGCCTTCTGCTAGGGTTCAGGGGAATACTACATATCTCTAATCTCTTCTTCTCCATACAAACCAAAGTACTTTTAAGAAGGAAGAAATCCCGCCTCCTTCTGCCCTCTTCCTCATCTCCACAATCAAGAAGGCCTTTTCTACCATCAGCCCACACTCTCCTTAGCTCATTCTCCAATGGCATAAATATCTTTAGGGGACCAAGCAGCAAAAGACAAGACCTGATAATTTCAAAATGCATAGTTTAAAACAGAAGAAAGAAGAGAGGTGCTAAATGCGGTGCGGCAAGTGTTTAGATACAGGAAGGGGAAATCACAATTGGCCATCATTCGAAAAGATCTACTACTGAGTGAGGGAAGAACAAAGACATTACTCCTCAGAAGGGGATTCTCCTTAAATTTATACTCTTTAAGAAGCAAAATACTTGCCTCACCTTCAGATTAAGTATGAGTCCCTGAAGCATATTAAAGGTTGTTTACATTGCAAAAGAAAATTACTGTAATGAATTTAATGTGGCATTAGAATAGACCTCTCTCAGTTACAGATCCTGCTCTGCCTCCAGAAGCTGCTGATGCCCCCTGGAGAGCAGGTATCAGCGTACAGGACCAAATGCTGGAGTGGGGGCGGACACTGCGTATTTGACAAGTCACAGTCTGGGTTCTCAACTACAGATTGGACAGCCACCGGTTTTCAGTGATGATGCAACGCAGGTGACTGCTAAAAAAACCTAAGCCAAGTGATGAAGGACTGTAGAAAAATATGCACGTGAAGGAGTCCGGAGACAGGTTGGGATGCTGTAGCAGCTGCACATAGACACCAGCTGACCTAGGGAATAGGGGAGGGTAAAAGCAGAACACCACACTAACTCACAGGTCTCTTTCATAGTTACAAGCTAAGAGCAGCCATTCTGTTCCAACGTGTGCCTATGTCAATCCATTCTATGCCCTCTTCAGATCTTGATCAAGAAAATCTCCCCCATCTTCCTCACTCATCAAGTGCAAAAGGTCAAAATATTTGTGGTCCCTCACCTGTGCTTTTTGAACTAAATTAAGAGGAAGAAAGGGGGAGGCAACCAAACCCCAAAACCTGTCTGCATGGAGTCAGAAGATACTGTTTTTCCACTCTCACATACATCAACCTAGACTGACGTTTCAGACTGTAAGCGAAAGGCAAACTTGTGCAATTTTGGATCCAAGAACTCCTCTGAGAGTTTGATGAAAGGGATTTTCTTCACATTAATGACCAGGCTGAAGTCCAAACACTTAAGAACAAAAACAACACCATCCCTTAATCCTTTTGTAACAGCTTCCTCACTAATGAGTGTCCAATGTTTGGAGAACCAGCGATCCTTGTCATATTGCAGAGTAGGTCCAGGAGTGAGGTAACGCTCCAGGAAAGCCTAGGGGGAAAAAGGCAGACAGAGAAAGAAGAGTGAGGTGTTGTGCTGGTCTGGAAACTTCTCAGCTACAGAGTAAGGCTTGATTTGGCCAGTTCTAATTTGATGATTACAATATTCCTTGTAATTGGCAGTTTCATCCAGCTCCCTCTCCAGGCCTTACCATAAACATACAGGGGGGAAAGCAGCTTCTGAGAACTACAAAAGCCTGCCTCTGTTAACTGAAGGAGTGCAGAACGGAGGACATGTCCTGCACCCCAGGTCCAACACAGTTCACCCCCACACTCATCACTTCTAGTATATTCTTTGCCAAAAGACCCCATTCTTAATAGGTGGATCTCTGCTAAGCGATGGCACCCGAAAGACTGGATGTGAGGCAAAGACCTTTATTTTGAACACCTGGAAGAACAAGTTTCACTTTCAGATGTTTACTTGATACCACTTATATTTTATTCATTGGGAACTCTAGGGTGGGGCAGAGAAACTTTGCCAGAACGCTTATGCTGGGCTCACTTAGCATGCTCACATCGCTAGGAAGAGTAGGAGAGCTCATGATCTGCTCAGAGGTGTGTTCAGACCCCTCGAGAGAACCATGGGAGACTCTTAGCATTCAGACTGCTGGACTCCAACAAGCAGCTGATGACAAAGAGAGGAAGGGCACCTGTTCCATTGTGTAAGCAAAGGGGAGCAATGTGTGGACACACATGCACACAAAGTAATTGCTTGCCCCTACCACAGAACTCTGAGAGTGAGGTGTTTCCTCACACCCATTTGTAGTGGTACATGGTGTGTGTGTGTGTCTCTGTGTGTGTGGGTGTTAGAACATGTGATCCAGAGGGTGCAAACAAGAGAAATAGAATGCACAGTTAAACTGCACAGTATCTCGCAGCTGCACTTCCAATTTCTGTGTCGCTATGCTATTTATTCTGTGTCGGGCCCCTGACTGTAGCAAGTACAAAATGTTTCCAGACAATCCACTCTATGCCTTTATACAAGGTGAGACAGGAAAAGCCTTTGGGGATGTAATTCATATTCTGACTTTTGGACAGTGATCCAAATTCTGCCTGTGCACCACCATTCCCTGTGGCTCTCCAATTGGACACCCTCTCATCCCTCAATTCTAGCATGTTCTTTGCCATAAGACCTTGCAAGAGCAATTTCCACTGAAAACATGCTGGCCGCTTATAGGGATCAGTAACCTTCCATTAGCAAAATTCAATTGTTTATTGTTGAAGGAATGTAAATAACTGAGAGAAACAGAAGGGCAGGGAAGCCAAGACAGGCCGACCATACTGACACGGAGCACCAGAACAGCAACGTATAACAGGACAGCTCGCAAAAGCACCTCAGAACAGACAAGGACAAGATGGATTTTCCTTCATGGGTACAAACTGGCTTGGATGGGTGAGCACTTAGAATATTTTTCATGTGTGTCAATAGTATACTTAAAGTCTAAAATTGCTCAAAGCTATAATGCTTTTTTAAAACTTTTTAATCGTGTGTTTAGGGTATTCTCTGCTTTTTCAATATGCCTTTTTAGGTGATCTTGCTTTCTAAAAAAATGTCTGTTCCTGCATTTTTGAAACATTATGATAACATGATTTTACTTCTGCCTATAACACGTGTTTTTGACTGCACTTTTGTTTCCAACTTCTCAGAGTTGTAAGATGGCAGTCACACCTGCAGCTTTTCACAAGTTGCCAGGATGAATTTCTGTTTAAACATACTGTATATGGCTACAGTTTTTCCACACTGTAATACTCTGAGATGTTTTCAATGACTTTGAAGTATTTGAACATAGAAGCAATGCAGATAAAGAAAACTGGTAGAAACAGACAAACTGATGTTCCCTGGAATTATTGTAACAATGAAAAAGCATATATCTTGATATTCAAATGAATTTTGATATGATGGGAAAGGGTTATCTGGTTTTTATTCTGGAATTAACCTCTTTTCAGAGGTGACAAACATAGGCTTTTGATTTTCTCCTAGATGTTTACAGATTTCTGAAGGGCTGTTGGGGAGACATTCTGGGATCAGACTATCTAACCTGACAGTGGTGTGCATCCCAACTGAAGTCCATCCCTACTTTTCACAGGTCAATGCTGTGACTCCTCTACCTTGGGTGGTGGGGGCAAGGACAGAGAATACGATGTGATACTACCCCACTTGTTCTGTACCTTTGGTGTCATGTTGTTGGCAATACAGAAGGCCAGGTGTTGCAAGATACTCTCCATGGTATGGTAGTGTTGTTGCCGTGTTGTTCGTAGGTACTTCTGTAGCACCCTTGCCATGGAAGGGAAGATGGCTTGAGCTGCCTCCCGGGAATCCATGACTTCTCCCGGGGCTTTCTGCTGCTCTTCCATGTGCAGGCGCTTAATGTGGGTGAAAGCTTCTTCAACAGCTACTACAAGCCTAGACAACAAGAAACCAAGAGGCATCATGCTGAGACAGTTAACACACAAAGTTTACCATAATCACGTGAGCTTCTTCACTCCCACAATGTTACTTTGGTTTTCTTTCCCCCCAAGGACAAATAGCCAACCCCATTCAAAATATCTGGGTTGTCTGATTAAATGTCCCATTAACACCCGGTGTTCCTTATGGGTAGGCTGTTACAGCAAGAAACTGATTCACAGAGATATTGAATTATCCAGCCAGTTAGCCAAGCTTTCAATGCAGATTTCCCAAATCCTGACCAAACACTCTGGGGCACGGGGCTGCACTGTTGGAACATGGTGACATTTGCTCACTTTCCAGAACTACCCACATTCCCAGGATCCCATGAATTGGAATCCATCAGGAGACCAACCTGGCCTTGACTCCTAGTTTGGCTAGCAAATACAAATTGCTCTCAGGGGTCTGAGGTGAAGCGGTCAATTATGGCACTGTTTAAGAGAGGATGAAAGCACAAACAGATTGGGGTGGAGCTGGCATGCACTCCTCTACCTGTGGCAAGCATAGTCATGACTGAAGAGGGCTAGGATGAAAATATGAAAGCATCTGGCTGGTGGCAGCTGCAGCAGATCATCCTGTGACCCCCCCTGGTGTTCTCCTCCAATGAAAAGCGCTATAAGTAAGAAGGGCCCCTTTTGCTGTGTACTCGAGACAGGTCTTCTCAAGTAGCTACTACATTCAGCTCTCCTAATCCTTCGCCTTCACTAACCAACCTTGATTTTGTGCAGCTGAGCAAACAAACGCAGGACATTCCTAGCGAATGCAAGCAAAAGACTCGGAGCTACCATAGCTGGGTGCAGCCAAGTAAACTGTGGGGAAGGAAGACCGGAGCAGATCTGAAAGCAAGATGGTTGAGTCCCTTGCTGCAGTGAGACCTGCTTTCCCGTTCTTTACAAGGGGCCAGCATTCATCAATGATAATAAATAAGAAACTTCAAATGCAGTCCAAGTGGAAACACAGGAATTGATTTCCCAGCTCTTTTAATTTCTTTTCAAAGCAGCCGTGACACAGATGAAAATAGGATGGGGGGCAAGGAGGACCTGATGGCCCAAATTATTTACCATTAAACCACCCCTATTGCTTCCACCCTGGTCCTCACTTAGCCTGTGCTTCTCCCAGGTCACCACGTATCAAACTACATGTTATATTAGGCTTAGCACCAATTCTTATTTTGAATACAATGCAGCAGTTCAGGTGCCCAGTCTGCACCTGGCCCCAGCTTCCTCTCAAAAGTTTGGCCTAGCAGCTTTTTCTGACCCTAAAAGTGTTCTTTCTAGCAACGAGAACCTTAGGGACAAAACAGCAACCTGGGACCAGGAATCTGGATGGGAAGTGATTTGAAAGAGAAGTAAAACTCATTTGCTTTTATGCTTTAGTTACATACTTCTGTGGGCTATCTTGTATTTCACAGTTGTTGAACACTGGAAATGATAAAAACTGAATAAGTGAATCCCATGACTGAATTCCTCTCAAAGGAATTAGGTGAGAAATAACTATTTTGCCAGCCTGGCAGCATGTATGTACAGGAATAATCAAAGACAACAGGCAGTTCCAGGCAGAGAGAGACTTTATCTCTAGTTCAGCCCTGGGTTTCCCCTTCTTTGGCCGCTGCTCAAAAGTGCTCCACCTAGACACATCATCAGGCGTTGTTTACTGCTTGAATGCAAGCTCTCTCGCAATAAAGAATATTTATTTGAAGTCAGGACAACACAGACACAGAAACAGAGCATGTTGCTAGGCAGAAGGAATCTGTGGTTTTGTAAAGAGGGAGCTACCTCACAGGTCTGAAATGCACGCTGGATATCTACGGGAGAAGACTGCAGTGGAGACGAGTGCTATGAGCTTACAGCTGGTAAACAGGAGTAACTGTTTTTACCCTTTTATGATGTCCATTCAGGGAGAGGGAAGGAGAAAACAAAGAAAAGTCCTTCTGGTTACTGAAGCCCCTAAACCGGGTTCCTCTGTGTGGAAGGAGATATGCTCATACCTATCATGGTTACAAGATGCCATGTCTGATATCCCCTCTTAAATAAAGGAAGAGCAGCTTCCTTAATTCAAGAAGGCACAGACCAATCAGGGTCAATCTACATATCTTGACCCATGATTCAGGTCAAGATGCTGAAAGTCCATCTGGCTGGTCTCTATGCCATTGCTGGACCAAATGTCTTTTACTTGCCACAGCACTGCTGTCTTAATTTTCAACCCCTGTCAGCAGCCAGTCAAGAGTCACCATGGTGTGTCACTGAAGTAGCACGGCAAAGGAATGGTGTGACCTCCTGCATCAAGCAGACAGTCTTGACCAGAGACTCCCTACAAATACAGGCTCATTCAGAGGTTCACAAGAGCACTGACTCTTATATCTCACTCTCTCTCTGCCTGCATGGAAATTCCTACCATCTACAATACTTTTTGTATTTCCTGTCAGTTTCGTAAGGGTGTTGGTTCCCATTATGTTCCTCTACTGCAGGCATGTCCAAAATTTGGCCCTCCTGATGTTTTGGACCACAACTCCCAGAATTCTAAGCTTAGATTGCCAATGGCAAAGGACTGTGGGAGTTGCGGTCCAGAACATCCGGAGGGCCGAAGTTTGGACATGCCTGCTCTACTGGGAATTTCAGGACCACCTTGGTGATAAACCAGATGTGTCAAAACTTTACCTGAAAATGAGGGAACCCTGACAGTTGCAATGAAACTCCCTTTCTGAAAGACATGCCACTTAGATCTTGGGGCTTCATGCAATAGGCAGCTTTACTAGCCAATGGGTTATAAAAGTAAGGTCTACCCAACAGTGCTGCTTCTGGATTTTAATGCCCAAGTTTGGGCGTTTATACACGACCCCTAAGCTGCGCTTCAAATGGCTCCCAGCTCCGGAGCTTAGAAATGTTTTCCCACCAGCTCCGGAGTTTGGAGACAATTAAGTGCGCACTTTTCTTGTACCTGCTTTTTGATGGTGAAAATTTTTTGATGCGGATAAGAGTGCCGGGCTCTCCTAGCTTGTCTGTTGTTTTTTTGCGTCCTGCCCCTTTAAGAGCTCCTTGAGACGGAACCAGGAAGTAACGGGGGGGGGGCTCGTGGCAAGTTCGACCGGCACTGGCAGGTTAGTAAAGGCTTCTTTTGTCCTTTTTCCCCCTCCCCCCCTTACGCCGACAGGAGCAGGAAGTGCTGAGGGGTGGGGACGAAGGAACAGAAACGAACCCCCAAGATCTCTGGTCCAAATTTAAGGGACCAGCGGATTTTAGGGGTCGTGTGAAAAGGCCCTTTAGCAGCTTGGCACCAAAATGAAACACAGATGGATGGATGGATGGATGGATGGATGGATGGATGGATGGATGGATGGATGGATGGATAGATAGATAGATAGATAGATAGATAGATAGATAGATAGATAGATAGATATTTTGTTACAGTCCTTAGACCAATTTAAAACAAAATACAGTTGCATTTTCAGCACAGACATGTACAAAATTACAACTTAATTAATTTAATCTAAAAATCTTAAAACAATCAGCCTCTTCAATTGATGGCCTCCTACAGCTGAATCCCTGATCTTTTTTTTTTTCCAGTTTGTTTCTTAAAAGTTTTCAAATGCATCTTCCTACATCAAATGCAAATGCAAAAGGCAATTTTGCCATCATATCTCTGGGTGGCATTGCTCTCTAGACTAAACTAGTCTCAACAAACAATCTGGGCCAGGGTAGTATTTGATGAGAAACCTCTGCAGGTAAGACCCTTATATTAGGGTACTCCAAGAGAGAAGAGACTTTTTTGGCTGTGACTTTCTGTTCTCTGAGGTGCCTGAAAGGTTTTCTCCATTTGGCACCTCCTCCCAGAGTGTGCAGGCAGGGCCCATGTGGTCAACGGCTCCTACAAGAGGAGGGGCTGTGCTGTTTCCAGACTGGAATGGAAAAGGGCCAATGCCCCTCAAGCCCATCATTCCTAACAGAAGGACCGGGGTGGGTGGGAATACTTTGTCCCAATTAGTACCGAAATAACAATAACCTGGAAAATGACCAGAAAACACTTAAAGAAATTATCAAGGACATACATAACCCAAGAAATCCCAGCTATTCACCCCAAGGCAACCATGTAGACTCAACTTTCAAGTGAGGTGTTGTCCTGGAAACAGAGGGGTACTGAATGTTTTGAGGTGGACCCAACTCTGCTGTGTGGTGCAAGATTTGTGCTATGACAAAATATGTGTGCTGTATTTTCCAAAGTCTCATATACTTCAGGATGTATCGGAGTAGTGTAGACTATGGAAGGGTCTGTCAGGGCTGGCATGCTATGGGGCTATCTGAACCAACAAAGGCCTGAATATTTTGTAATGTTCAGAAAAGGTGTGTCATGAGGTGGAAATGTCTGTCCTACAAATTTTGTCTAATGAAGAATATCTCCAAAGTGCCGATCATGTGGTTGCCTCTCAGTGAGAATTAGCTGTAATTCCTCCCATGGCTACTTCTCGTTGGTCTCCTGGACCTCAGCAATTCACTAACTTAACTGAGGGCAAAGCATGTTTTTGATACTTGAATTTCTCACCATTTGCTATGGAAAGATGGAAGGAACACTTCCAGTTTCATGAATTCTTGACTTCTACCCAGAGAAAAACAAGCACTCTTGAGCATATTGGCTTTACGCCAAACCTGTTTCTGGGCTGGGCTTGGAAAGAGGGGAGGTCATGACATTTCTGGCACCCCGATAAAAGCAGAATTAATCTTTGGACTACTTGACAGATGAGATTTAAAGTCCATCTTCTTTTTGTAGAAAAAACAACGACAGCAACACAACAGTGTGGATGGGAAAACAGGTCTCCAAGATATGTTTCCTACTTCCAAGACACATTAAAAAGATGTGATAATCACAACATCTCTAATATGAATCAGAGGACATCTGAGGAAACACACTGCCATAGGTTCAAAAACTCCCCCAAGACTACTGTCAATATCCAGTTCAAATTCTATGCAGTAACTGAGGGTTGGGGGAGCGGCAATACAGAGGCACTAGGCTCACTTTGGATCTTATGGGCCTCTTCTTTCTGAGCATGTGTCAGATGGTTGGCATGGAAGCTATGCGTAAGGTAGTACTCCTTGCCACTTTGTTATTAAGACATTTGTATGAATGAAGTCTCTTGTGTTGGGCAGTGATGCTGCTGCAATGGGAAATGCAGACCTGAGGGTCCAAATAAGTGAGCTACCTACTGGAAGGCTCATGGCTGTACTATCACCTCTCTAGAAAAGCCAACTTCTGTGGACACTTCCACCAAAAACAAAATGAAACGAAATGAAAACTTCCAATATGTAAGCATCTGCAGCCTCTGGAATTAGAGCTTCTTTTCTTGTTCTATCAGACCAGAGGTGATAGCAAAGAGAGTTGTACAGTTCCCAGGAAGTGGGTGGGGGTTGCACTTGGCAGGTCAAAGCATTTGCTATATAACCGACATGCATGCGAGCCATCAAGAGCTGCATATCAACCATGGGGCCATCTTCAACTACCTGTCAAATGCATGGCAATCCACAAAAATCCTTCTTCAGCTGTGGTTAGTCAAGGGGGTTTCCAAGAGAGAAATCCCAATACTTTGCAAAGGCAGATGCTGAGGAGTATGACTATTTTTCTTCACTGAGAAACTGCCTCCTTGACCATTCCTAGTCCTACCTCTTCCTGTTCCTCCACTCTTGTCCTTCACTTCCCTCAGTGCCTCAATGGACATATACTAGGAATGTGTTGGAGCAGCTGGAAAGTCCATCTGGAAGGTGAACCTTGCCTTTTTTGGCCAAGACCAGAGGATTTCCTAGACTGGCCAGCTGAGCCACTCACGGTTAAGCCGTCCCCTCTGGTCCCGGCTACCTCTCTGAACAAGGCAGCAGCTTTTGCTATGTCAGAGGCCAAACATGGGCCTCTTTTAATTCCCCTCTCTAAGTAAAAGGTGCATCCCAAACATCGACTGAGGTGGGCACTTTGAAGAGCTGTGTGTGACCGCCTGAGCTGTTGTGGGTGGGAGAACCCTAGTCTCTGCCCTGCAGATCTGGAAGGGACCCTGTGAATCATGGAGCCGTCCCACTCAAAGAGGCACGGAGGTTTGGGGGGGGATTATTGGACTCCCAGCCTCTGGCTCCACAGCCAGAGACCTAAGCCCCAGATCCACCAGTCCTAATCCACATTCCTCTTTTCAGGAAAAAAATTGTGAGGCTGAACTATAGAGAGAGAGTTACGGGAAGTCCTCACCTTGCCCGGCGTTTTCTAACCCTTCGCTCGTAGTCAGCTTCTTCATAATAGAGCTCATTGTGGCTGGAATCCCGGCGGTGGGCTGCGGCCGCAATCATGGCCCTGGATTGCCCTGCCGCGTTGTTATCTGGTCCTTCAAGGAGAAATACAGCAGGGAGAGTAACGATTAGGGAAGGGGAGAACGAAGGAGAACAACCCATCAGTGCCGGCCAACTAGCAGACAAGCTCTGCTGGCACTTCATGCCAAGAAGGGGTTCCCAGCTCCAAAATACAACGCAGCCTGTTGCCAAGGCAAGTATTCCCTGAGATGTAGCTATCAAGCAGCCAGTCAGTTTTCCTGACCTGTTCAGATCAGCAGAGGAAACTGCCATTAAGGGAGGAAGGCTAGATGGAGATCTCACACAGTCCCCGAAGGAGCACCCATAACGAGCTACAGAATTATAAGGCACGACACCAAACGACTCAACATAGACAGTGGACACACACATTGAGGAGAGTGCTACTTACCATCAGCTAAATACATTTTCAGTTTGGCCACAAGGGCAGCTGGAAGACATGGTAATTCAGCAACAAGAAAGAGGGAGTGTGAAAGGAGATAGGAAAGGGCAGGGTGGGAAGTTTCAAAGGAAACAAAAAAACAAAGACAGAAAATAAGAACGTCAAGTGGACATGAGACAACAAACAAAAAACACCAAGCGCCGCCAGACACCATAACGTAAAGCTCTAAAGGCGGAACGAGAGAATTTCCACACAAAGCAAGATGGCTCCCAGCAGAAAAGCAGAATGCATGAAGTGCCTTTATCCCGGATCTGGCCCATGGGGTGGTTGAAAGAGCAATGCATGGGGTGCAATGAAAACACATGTCTTTCATGCCTTATTGTATCACACTACCCCAGTTCCTCGCTGGGTACATAACGGAGAAGCAATCGCGTGCACCTCAGCAAAGCAGCTAGGAGGCTGCTGAAAATGTGGAAAAACACGCCCTTTGGCCACCCTCCCCCAACACATACTTGTAAAAGTTGAAGAGTGCCATAAGGTTCTTTTTAAAGGTCTCAGACAAGAGATCTCCCCGTGAGGAGCTGGGGAGAGCCTGAAATATTACAAACATTTAGTAGCTATGGGATCAGAATTAGTGGAGAGAATGGACACCCATGACCTGTAGTACAACAAAATCACAACCTCGGAAGCCCATAATATTAGGCCCATTGTGTCAGTTCAGGTGCTGACAGTGTTGCCTTGTTAAGGTGTGAAGAGCACCAGTATGAAAGGGTCTGCTTCTTTGCATGTAGGGTTGCCAGTCAAGGATCCTGCCTCTGCCAAGGAAACGCGACTCGCATAGGCAGACACAGCGCTGGTCATATGCACCATCCTAGGGAAGGTGACGAGTGTACCAAAAAGTGTTGGGACAAGAACTGGGCGGGGGGGGGGGGGATGCCTACGTTCTCAGGCCAGGACAAATTTAAAGAAAATGTTTCAAAACTGCTGTCTCTAATTTCGCTAGACATTAATAAGGAATAATAATCAGTATTATATGATGAAATGGATGTAGGGTAGGGAGAGGCTGGTATGTGAACTTTTGTGCAGCTGTGGCCATATACATTTCCAGCTCTCCCGAGGAGTTCTTTTCTGATACAAGTAGTCCCCGGCCCTAATCAAGGCTTGGAATATCCCAGCTTTTCTGGCAAAACTTCAGTGGCCGAGACGTTCAACAGGTGACATTTACTCACCATAGAGCAAAGCAACACCTGTTGAATCTCCTAGTGCCCAAGTTGTGAATAAACCCAAGGTGGAATCGGGGGGAGGGAATAAGGGAGGAAAGCATTTTACAAACATTCCCATCTATTTTTCTCTCCCTTGACCTACCATCAACATTATACACCTTCAGGCCTGCCATGTGCTTCGCTGCTCGTGCTTTAGAAGCTGTTAACAACATTGGGTTGTAGACAGCAAAGTCTCTGTAGTAATTTTCCAAAACAACTACAGCAGCACGCTGGATGCTGGAAAGAGAAATGGGAAGAAATTCATTTTTTTTAAAGGAAGAGAGCTAGAATTTGGGAGTACAATCCCCCAGTGTCCCTCCGGGGAGAAAAGCCAGCCTGGGTGGCCTTGGGCAAGCTGAATAGTCTGATAATTGCTCCCAGGAAATGGGAATGATAAACCACCCTGAGAACTTTGTGCTGAGAAAAACCTGGAAAGGGTCACCCTAAGTTGGAATTGACTTGATGGTTTCCCATCATCACCATTACCATTATGCCAGTGCCACCGGGCACAAAAAACAAACATTTCACAGGAAAAGGACAAGCTGGTGATGCTAAAAGACAATTAATTTGTTACAGCTGCTCAACCCAAGATACAGCTTGATGTCTGAGCATAAGAATACAAAGCCCCTCCTTTGCATGCATGCTTCCTTTTCTTATACAGCAATGGTTCACACACTTTTTGGACTGATGGCTCCCTTTACTTGCTGGTCACTGGCTGCAGCTCCCCAGAACAATAGGGCTGTCATATCCACGAGATCAGTAACCATGGTTCCAAAGTTGGAAAAAAAAAGTATAAAACAATACAATTAAAAACATGTGAATAACCTTCCCAGGGTGTATTACCAGGATTGGCCACTAGATGAAATCAGAAACTATAATAAACAAGTGGCTTAATGAAACCAATTGGGTGGGGGGACTTTTTTTCTTCTCCAGAGGTGGGCTGGGAAGGCTCCCTTCTGAACAGGAGGCCAGGAAACCTAGACTTTTGGGAAAACTGAGCCCAAGTTCCTTCTCTGTGCCATGATCAGACACAAGAGAAACTGCAAGTAAGTGCTGTGTGGTACCCCCCGTGGAGGAGCACATGGAGCCACAGAACACAGTCAGCTCTCTTGCTCATACACAACATCCATTCCTCCTCCTCGTCCCATTCTCTTTAAAGATCCCCACAACAAGCCTGTGTTTTTTCTGCCCAACTCATGCCCAAAATATACCAAGACAAACCCTGCCTCCTCATTCCTTCATGATGACTAGCTATGAGGCATCCTTCACCTGCCCTATTCCACTCCACAGTGCTCCCCAGCCAGTCCCCATCCCTCGACTCCCACCACAGTTTTATCAGTCAAACAGAATGGGGCACAACTATGGCACAATGAGAAGGCCAGCCGTTGCAGCCTCAGATGGTAAGGAAGGTGTTCCAGTCCCCTAATCTTTCTGGTTGCCCTCCTCTGGACGTTTTCCATTTCCATAATATCCTTCTGGAGGTATGGTGACCAGAACAGTACACAGTACTCCAGATGGGGCCTCACCATAGATTTATAAAGAGGCAAAATGACACTTTCTGACTTATTTTCTATACCCTTCCTAATGATCCCTAGTGTTGAGTTTGCTTTTTTCACTGCTGTGCCACACTTGGTTGACACCTTCATTCAGCTGTCCACCAGGACACCAAGGTCCCTTTCTTGGTTTGTTGCAGAGACTTCTGACCTCATCAGTTTATAAATGTAATTGGTTTTTTTTGCCCCAACGTGCATCACTCTGCACTTACTAATGTTGAAACTCATTTGCCACTGGTTTGCCCACTCCCCCAGTGTCAAGAGATCCCTCTAGAGCTCCTCACAATCTCAGTTTCTTTTTGTTACTACCCTGTATAATTTAGTGTCGTCAGCAAATTTGGCTACCTTGCTATTTACTCCTACTTCTAGATCATTTACAAAGAGATTGAAAAACAGGGGTCCCAGTACTGAACCATCGGGGACCCCACTCTTTACCTCCCTCCACTTGGAGAAGTGTCCATTTAGTGTTACTCTCTGTTTCCTGATCACCCAGTTGCTGATCCAGGACAAGACCTGTCTCTTGATTCCATGACTGGCAAGTTTATTCAAGAGCCTTTGGTACTGGACCTTGTCAAAAGCCTTCTGAAAGTCCAGATAAACAATGTCAACTGGATCTCCCTTATCCACATGCTTGCTGACACCCCCAAATAATTCCAACATATTAGTGAGGGATGATTTGCCCTCGCAAAAGCCATGCTGGCTCTTCTTCAGCAGTGCCTTCTCTTCTATGTGCCTTTTAAATTTATCTTTTAGGGTGGTTTCCATCACTTTACCTGGGACCCATGTCAAACTGACCAGTTGATAATTTCCTAAATCACCTCTGGATCCTTTTTAGAAGATTTACATTCACTACCTTCCAGTCATCAGGCACAACACCTGATTTGAGGGAAAGATTATATATTTTGGCTAGGATGTCAGCAATTTCATCTTTAAGTTCCTTGAGAATTTGTGGATGGATGCCATCTGGTCCTGGTGATTTGTTAGCATTTAGTTTAACAAGACATGCAAGGCCCTCCTCCCTGGTTATTTCTATCTGGCTTAATTCTTCAGTTTCCCTCCCTATTAAGTTAGGCTCTGTTTTGGGCATGTGGTTTTTGTCTTCTTCAGTGAATAATGAACCAAACAATTCATTGATTCTCTCTGCGATCTGTTTCCTCTTTAAGTATCCCTTGCCTTTCATTGTCATCTAATGGTCCAATGGCCTTCCTAGTTGGGTTTTTACTTCTAATTTGGTGCTGAGGAAAAGGGCCAGTCCTTCCTTCTCCCAGCCTCTCTACACAGCCTGACTGTCATGAGTAGTTATCCGAGGGGTTCCTTGACCACTGCTTTACACACAAAAAATTGTGAGAGCCAAAGTTCTGAAATTTCATCTAGTATTTATGGCCCCTTATCCGTTCATTTCCTTACCCACTAAAAGAGAAAAGGGCTGAAATGAAGGAGGAGCAGCAAGCCATGATTACTTGGATGGAGCCAAGAAAAAAAAAGATCACTATAATTTGCAGAGTGAGCACATGCTCAAAATAGACCCCTTGGGCTGTGCTGCTAAATGTTTCTGCCCAGATCAAAGAGAAGCACCACCCTTTACAACTCAGCTTCACTGGCTCCATGTTATGAGCCATAAAGCTATGAGAACCACTCCCAACTCAAGACTAGCATGCAGTAAACACAACCTTCAAGGAGAAAAATATTACCAGTTAGTAGTGAAGAACAGATATTCGTGTCAGCAGGGAGAGAGCCTTCAAGGGAATTAAGTGTGTGAAGAAAAGGCACAGCAGTGTTCTCCCGCAAAGATATTCCTGGTGATGTTTTACTGCTGTGCCATTTGTACCTAAGTCATACCAAGCAAACTCCTCTTTCTACATCTAGGGTTGGCAGCTTCAAATAGCACCATGTTGCATTTCATGTACTGAATATATTGCTTTTGAAAAACACCTGAGGGTCATATAATAGCAAACAAGTATAGTGGACCCTTGTATAACAAACAGCTTGTATAACATAAAATCTGTACAACATAAAAAATTCCAGAGATGGGGGAATTTGCTTAACATAATCACCTATAGGGAGAAACCGTACAACATAAAATGGGATTAATCCATTTTCAATGCATTCCTATGGGAATTTGTATACAGAAAAAATTGCTTAACATAATTTCATTTGGAACGAATTAATTCCTTTATACAAGGTACCACTGTAGCTTTTATCTAGCCTACTTGAACATGTCAGGGTGATGCAGGCAGCCACTACAGATTTTCAGTGCCAGTGGAAAGAAATGTTAATTCTAAAATTACTGGTACTTTTTTTTCTGGGAGGAAAAGAGCAGATCTTCAGTCCGACCTTAGGTTTCAAAATATCCTGAGGCAGCATTATTGTCATCAATAATTTGCTCACACCACTGATGGGTGTTCAAATCAGGAACACATTTTGATGTAGGTAAGGAAACTTCAACCAATGGAATGGCTTCAGGTTTCTGGAGGAGACCCCCAGCTAGATCTGACCCCCCCCCCCAGGGCAAGGGGTGCTAGCTGCTCCCATTGCAAGGAAGGAATTTTCCACTCTTTGCTCTTGCCTTCGTTGATTGCACACAGAAACTGTTTATGATGACTTGCGTGGCAGCTCAGCAGCAGCAGCAAAGGATACAGGCGCAGTGGTGGTGAACCTTTAGCACTCCAGATGTTTTGGACCACAACTCCCAGAATTCCGAGCCAAGAATGCCAATGACAAAGGACTGTGGGAGTTGTGGTCCAAAACATATGGAGTGTCAAAGATTTGCCACCAATGATATACAGCGCCTGCACAACAGTCAGACAAGCAAGAGCGGAACAGCCACTGGCAAGAGGCCCTGAAATTGCTGCAGGCTGATTACTATTTAAGGCCAAGTGAAATCAATGGGACTCAATATCCCACTGATTTCACACCAGCCACACTGCTGCTGAACTTTTGGCAAGCTCTCCAATTTCCTAGGGAGGTTCAATGTTGAAGGACCAGTACTGGGTTCAGCTACTGTGAATAACAGAATACTGGAGACTTGTGGCATCATTGGAGAATTGATGAACCCTCAACAAGAAGTCCCACTGCATTGTCAACACAGCTCTGACGATTAGAAATCAGAAGCAGAGATTCCTGAAACAGTCGACCCTAATGGGGCTCCCAGGAAGACACAGTTCTAATCTGTAGGGCTTCATCCCAGGGGAAGAAAAAACACTCCACTGGTTTCTAAGTCAAAATCATAACTCCTGAATCAGATCTAAAGCATTTCTCTACTTTTCTTCTATCTGGAAAAAGTTCCAGGACACCTGGGAAACATTTCTAATTCATGCTTATCAATGGGACGGCTATGATTTTAGATCCACTCAACTATGACCAAGACCCAGTGAACTCATTGGGAAGTATTTTTGAGTAGATATATGCAGGATTTCTCTGCAAATTTCTTATTAAAATGTTGCTGGCTACTAATCTGCTACTCTTTTAAAAATCATACTGAACAGCTATACAAAATACTAGATTTCCTGGTATAAAATATTGTGATCAATAATTCTGAAAGGAGTTTCAGATGTAGGCCTGCAATTTCACTTTTATATCTCAGTGGCATGCTCTGACCTCACTGAGATTCCTGTTGTGCTAGCAGAGTTGTCCAGCAACATTCATTCCCCTTCTGTGGATGAACGCTCAGAGGTGATATCACCAGAAAAGGCATGTCAGAGCACGATATGTCAAGTAAGGTGGCAGCTACAGTAGCGTGTTGCTTATGTTGCGCCATTGCACACAGACTATTCTCTTTTCTACTGCAATTACTTTGCTTTTTCTTTCCCTAAGAAACTTAACAGATGAGTATTCTTGGAAGCCAACTCCCAAGAGCAATTCCACTAATTTTTCCAAATCATGTGGGAGTAATTCAAAGCACTGGGATACTCAAAATATATAGGCACACAAAGTATTATTTGAACATAATATTTCTATTTGTACAGAGGGCTATGGGGCTACACATCGGCTGAGATCCTGTTGCTTACTACACAAATGGAATCCACGCAGGGCCAGATTTTAGCTAGTGCTTCTTTCTCTTATATAAAATACTTATTTATGATTTTTCTGTCCATTAGTACATGCACAATAAAATGCAGCAAAAATTATGACTGACTCTGGCTATGAGATATTTTCAGGCTCCCACCGCCGTAAGCCACCCTGGTTGTTCTGCAAAAGAAATATTTCCAATAAAATATTTTAATGGGAGGAGAATTTGCTAAATTCCTCTGACATAAATTCTTCTGACAGCAGCTATTAAGTGTTCAAAGGATGTATTCTCAAAGGCTTTCGCGGCCGGGATCTGATAGTTGTTGTGAGTTTTTTGGACTGTTTGATCATGTTCTAGAAGTTTTTCTTCCTAACATTTCACCAGACTCTGTGGCTGGCATCTTCAGAGGGCAAGGAGCTCAGGGAACTAGGAGTTCTCTCTGCGGCTCTGGGGTACAGAGTGAATGAGACTGGGGTTTTTAAAGTTGCGGGAAAGAGGAAATTTGTCCTATGCATGAGAATAGGTCTAAGAGTCCTTGTATTGTGATGAAGGGATTAAGAAGTTTCAATGGAATCAGGGGTAGCAACGATCTGTGATGAGCTGTTCTATTGTGTGAACTGCTCACTGTTGCTTGTGTCTGGGTGGGAATCATTGAGCTTTGACCTTTTGCACTCTGAAGCTTTTAATACTAGAAGCCAGACTTTGTTGATTTTTAGACTTTCTTCTTTTTTGTTGAAACTGTGCTTATGTTTGTGGATTTCAATGGCTCCCCTGTGTAGTCTGTCATAGTGATTGGTAGTGCTGTCCAGTACTCTGTGTCTTGGAATACAACGGATGCTACGGTCAGCAAACTACAAAAGGAACCCACATGCTAGATACCTTCTTCTGGCCAGGTATATATTGGGACTACAAAGCGCGGCATCCAGATCAGAATCAAAGAAGGTGAAAGACACTGTAGACTAAAACAACCTGAAAAAAATCAGCAGTAGCTGAACATACCATGAAAGAAACTGGATATGAAATCCTCTTTCAGGACACAGAGGTACTGGACAACACTGCCAATCACTATGTTAGACTATACAGGGAAGCCATTCCCTGTGTCGTCTGAAAAAAAGCTGCAGAGTGCAAAACTTCAAAGCTCAATGATTCCCATCCAGGAGAGAGATTTACGACCCGGAGGAAGCTGCTGTGTTTACAGAAAGTAGTCCTATAACTTCCATTTACCGGACGGAGAATCCATGGAAGCTGAAGCCAGAGCTTGAAGGAGAGGAACAATAACATCTGGAATACACATGAACTAACTAAAGAATGGGGAACAAGCGCCATAGATCAAGTCCCAGTCACCAATACTCCAAAGCTGTAAAGCAACTGAAAATAGATGAACTTCTAGGGGCTAATTGCTCGGTGAGTAACCCCCTTGAGGGGGCCTCTTTACTTTTGTTTTACCTGTAAATAATCAGTTTGCAGCATTGGAGAATGTGTCTCCAACTACATCAGATGGGAGTGTCGAAAAATTTTCACTGACTGTAGAGAAAGCTGCTTTAGATTCCCGTCCAGACACAAGCAACAGTGATCAGTACACACAATAGAACAGCTAACAACACCCATCAAGGATCCTTGCCACCCCTGACTGCACTGAAACTTCTTAATTCCATCATCACAATAGAATGACTAATACCTATTCTCCTGCATAGGACAAATTTCCTCTTTCCCACAACTTTAAAAACTCCAGTCTCACTCACCTTGTTTACTAGATCAGGAAAGGGTATGGCTGAATGAATGAGTGGCCAGAGAGTTCTAACCACATCCCTGTTTCCTGCCACTGTATTTATATATAGAGAAGGACACTTGACAGTGCCTCTGCTACACACAAAAAACATACACGTGTTTGGGAATTGTGATTTTTCAGGAATCCCCCAATTCTGAAAATACTGCATGTAGATAGGTTCCATATGTGGCAGACTGCCTCATCTCAAAATGAGGAACCCCTGCACACAGACAAAGAAAGGCAGGGACAGAACTGCTTCCTCGCTCATCTGTTCAGGTCAGCTGTTTTTTGAAAGCCTAGAAAGGTCTAAAGAAAACCAGTATTCAGTGAAATACAGTCAACCAACAACTTTCTTTTTGTGGCAAGGAAGAGGTAAAATCATACAAAAAGAGTCAGAGACTTGGAACACTTCTTCCAAGAAAAGTTTAGCTTATAGTTGCATCCCAGAAGAAAAGTCTACTTGATCCATGGGTGAAGTACATCACAGTCTTATCCATCCTTCCTCAGTGGTGAGCAAGTGAACAAGCATATGGAACATGACACCAGTAGGAGTTTTTAATTTTAGGACCAGGCAATACATTGTACAAGTAAATTTGGCCCACGCTGGAATTTTACAATTGCATATGGCATGACACTGAATACTGGTAAAAGAAAAAGTACAATATCCTGCTACACACGCACCACTCCCCCATGAAAAGAACCTGGAAATAAGCCTTTGGAAGTTGGGGAGAGTTCATTAGTCACTGAGATTCTCCTTTTCCCTTTTACTTGATAAGTCAAATCTTTAAGCCATTGACATAAATACACACTGTAGTTTTTGGATACAGCATTGTGTGGTGCAGTAGGTAGTTTGAACTTTGAATCGACATCTACTCCATAGTCTAGTACTTGGTTACCCATTAGTTGCTAGGTGACCTTTCACAAATCTCTCTCTCTCTCTCTCTCTCTCTCTCTCTCTCAACTCACTCTCTCTCTCACTCACTCACTCTCACTCTCTCTCTCTCTCTCTCAGCCTAATGTTAAAACAGAAAAATCCCTTCTATGCTGCTATGAAATCCCTGGCTGCAGAAAACACCACAGTTAAAATTAATTTTAAAACAAAAAAGGAATGTTGAATTCCATGCTAGTAATTAATCCTGAGATGCTAAGATACTAAAATAATGGTATTCACACTTCCACAGGATCACTTTTTGGATGGCTCCTAATATTCCGGTCATGAATCACACTAAATACAGAGGAGGATGAATGAAATTCTGGCCACTAAGGATTTAAAAGTCATAACCTTGGAAGCTGATGGTTTTGAATGGTTTCTTCAGACAGTGGCAGAATTGTTTATGATAGGATTGAAGGCAAATTGACTTGGACAGATGGCTCAAGTGTCTCCCAAGACTCTGGAAAAAGTATGGATGAAGGTTCTACTTGACATCCTGGAAGATGAGAATAGTGACAAACATTCAGAGATGCAACGTGCCCACCACAACAAGGATAGCCTTGGGAACCTCCCCACCCAAATGGAACTGCTGTACTTGCAACTCTCATGACAGTTCTTGTAGTGCTTTTTCAATCTCTACTGCATGCATATGCCTAGGTACAAGATATAAAAGTTCCTGAAACAAAGACAGAAACTACTCAGAAGAGTTCACAGAGTTCTCTAGTCAGGGGTATCTTGTAAATTCCAGTGTGGGCCATTCCTCTTTGCAAGATCTCTAAGGAACTGAACAGATAGATACTGAGGCTGTGCTTATTTATTTATTTATTTATTTAAATGCTTATATCCCGCTCCATCTTCCCAACGGGTTGCTAAAAAGGCTAAAAAGCTAAAAATTGTAGATATAACTAATGAACACCAAATGTGAAGAGGAAGGTCTTCACAGTTGGGACTGTGCCATCTCCCTTTGCATACTATATACCACTTACCCTTTGGGTTGCTATACTATTGTAGATATATATGAAGTGTGTACAGTTGTGTGCATGCACATGTGTAGAGATGCAGTGCCTATCCTCTCCCTGGTCTATTACCATTTTATTGTTATTTGTTTTGCTTAGCTTATTTATTCTTATATTTTTGGTATTCTCCCATTTAATATGAGATACTTTGGGCTTCAGAAAGATGACTTTAATAAATGTGTTTTAATAGAATGGTTTGGGATAGCTTGTTGCTTTTATTGTGGTTTATTGGTCCCCCCACACCCCCGTGATCACAGGGAATTAGGGACTTTTACCTTGGATTTCATATTGCACTGACATTCAAACCCATTCAAATTCAGGATAACAATCTAGCTGCCCTATTTGTTTCTTCTCTCTAAGGATGAGATTGCAGAATCCCAGAAATGATGATGAACCATTCATACGCCATGTATTTTGGACACTTTCCAGAATCCTCAGCCTGTGTTGCTAATGATAATGACTGTGGGAATTGTAGTCTACAACATCTGGAGTGTCAAGGGTTTATCATCCCTGCACTTAGTGTCTGTGCGTTCACACACGTATGGAGTAGCTAGTATTCCTCTTTACTGGGTGTTATTAGAAAACATGGACAGGTTACACATGGAAGATGATAATGGAAGATCCTACAATATCAGTAATGAGGTGGGACTAGTGCCCAATAAACTCTCATGTAGAAGCCAATTAGCCACAACTTCGGATCCTTGTGGTTTGCATCTTCGCTCTTCCTTTCGTCAGCTGAAGGTATTTCAGATTCAAAAGCACACACCTTCAGCAGAAGACAGAACCTGTCCATCTTAAAGGAAAAATGAGGTAAAACTGTGCTCAGGGGTTCAATCCCGGGCAGGCTCAAGGTTCACTCAGCCTTCCATCCTTCCGAGGTCGGTAAAATGAGTACCCAGCTTGCTGGGGGCAATGTGTAGCCTGCACACTGTAATTAAAAATTGTAAACTTTCACACTTGTAGTGGTATGGGGCTTTAAGCAGTCACTTTAAAAGAGAAGCAGGCAGGGAGCACACCAAGGAATTTTCTAACATTCTAACATCTAGCTCTGACTTTATGCTTTTATTCACTGTCTTGGTGTGAATATGATGTTTCAGTTTCTTAAAAACATCGTAAGTGTCAACATATAGCATTTATAGAGAGAGTGTGTGTTGTGTCAATTCACGACACAGTCGTGACTGACTCTTCGTGACTCCATGTCTATGGAGTTTTCTTGGCAGGAATACTGGAGTGGCTTGCCAGTTCCTACTCCAGGCACCCACAGCACCTGGTATTCCCTGGTGGTCACCCATCCAAGTACTAACCAGGCCCAAACCTGCTTAGCTTCCCAAATCACGTGAGATTGGATGTACTTAGGGCATCTAGAGTAATATATTGAAAAGGGAACTCCTCATTTTAGGGCTATATTCGTATCATTTCCTCATTATTCTCTGAAACATTTGCATTGATATATACACCAATGTAACCCTTTGTATACAGTACTTTAGTATGATTATGAACCAAGATTCTTTATAGTTGTTAAGTACTAAAGACCTGTTCTTTTTTCAAAATACTATTGCCTTTGCTCTATATGTTAGCTGGCATTCTTTTTAGAAGCAAAAGCAGTTGCATAAATATTTATTATGATCACCACCACCACTTATTTAGTGGTTTCAAGTCTTTACTACCTACACAGCAATCCTTATAGCAGGCCTAGAAGGCAACTTCCTGTTCCATAGCTAATGCTTTTTCCTAGCTTTCAGTTCAAAATATAAAACAGATGAATACAATTATCTATATGTGAACAGACTTAACGTAAAAAAAATCAGTAAAAAGCTTCAGTTTCACTCGTGACCAAGCACAAGCAAAAATTCTATGGAAACGAAATGCAATCAATGACTAATCTCTGAGTTTTGTATCTTGTAACCTTTTTAGGAGAATGAAAGAGGACATTTTTGACATTTCAATTTTTGTTCATGATTGAATAAATTCATACAGCAGTAAAATATATTTCTTCTCCCAAAGCTTTAACACTTCTGTGCACTGCCCAGGCTAGTTAAATACATTTCTGCAAGCTCTACAGGCAAACTTAATTTCCCATATTAATAGCTTTTATAGTAAAGGAAATTATATATGAACAAAATCCTATGTTGATTTAGCCTGAGCTCTAGGGAAGGCAAGTCTAATGAACCAGTGCTTTATTACAGTAACGCTACAAAGCAGCCAAACTGGATGCTGAAAACAACTGCAAAACCTGTTTTTTGGGGGGTAGGGGTGGGGTTGTTTTGTTTTTGTTTCATTTTCTGCTGTCTGGTGCAGAGACTGTACAGAGTGAAAGTGAAGACAGGTTAAGTACACCCCCAAGTATCCCTGGCTAACTCACCAGGGATTTTTTTTATGCTAAGAATGAATGGTCTCAGGGATGGCAGCCCATGACAATGACAAGGTTGCTCCCTCATAGTTACATGTTGACACTAACAGCAGAAGGGCACAAGCTGAAGCTCGCCATTCCAAAGAGGCAATGTACACCCATTTAAGCCAGGTCAGATAATTTACTTTTTGGTATCCCTGTCTGCTTACATTTCATACTCTTCAGATCTATCATAGAAAAGGTAGTAACTGAAAATGTGATGGAGGCAATATCCTTTGCTGTCTGCAGTAACAAATCCTGCCTCCCAGTGGCGTAGCTAGAGTTTGGTGCACCCGGGGACAAAGTCAGTTTTTACGCCCTCCTTCCCTCCAACCGTGTCTCACCCACCCAGCAAGGGGGGCAGATCCTGGGGGGAACACCGGGGTGGGGAAGAAGGGTGTCTCCTTCTCATGCCCTCTTTGTGGGTCTCCTTTTCCAGTTAAGGCTCTCCTGTGCAAACCACACAGTGTGTAGATAGCGCCAAGCAGGTGATGATTTTTTTCCCAAGCATCACCTCCATAGCACGCTTCCCCCTCCTCCTTTTCCCTGGCTAAGGCTTGGCTATCGTTAGCCCGGAGAAAGGAGGAGAGGGAAGCAGGCGATGGGTTTTTTTTTCCAAGCAGCACCTCAGTTGTATGCTTCCCTCTCCTCCTTTTCCCGTGCTAATCAAACCTTAGCGGGGGTGGGGGGAAGGAAGAGAGGGGAGCAATCGACAGAAAAAAAAGACAGCCTGCTTTCCTCTAAAAATCCGACTAAGGATTGCCAAGCCTTAGCAAGGCAAAAGGGGGACTACTGACGGGATGGCGTATGGCTTCCTCCTCCTGCTCCCCCTCCAGGCGCCCCCAGACTGCAGTGTGCCCCGGGGCAAATGCACTCTTCCGCCCCTCCCTAGTTATGCCAGTGCTACCTCTGTTTATTTTTATTAGCTGAAGTATCTGCTTAGCTTGGGCTAGAATGCTGACCAAAAAAAGAGAGGTGCATATTGTAGCACATTAAAGACTGATTTTATTTATTTTTTATTATACTGGTTAAAATCAGTTTACTAGAAAACACCATTATTTAGTCAGCTGGCCTGGAGTGCCAAGCACACAGCAGGCATTCCCTCTTTGGACAGCAATTGAGAGCTGTTGCCTCAGGAACATAGGTGCTCGGTCATCTTGAGAAGTAATGGCTATCTTGCGACCTATTTCCTGGACTAGGCTCAAGGCTGATTCTCCCCAGATGTTTCGATGGCTGATTCTCTCCAGAGGTTTCGATGGCTACAGGGACAAAGTCAATTCCTGTTGCAATATCTTTATTTATTTATTTATTTATTTGTTTGTTTGTTTATGCTATTTATGCTATTTATATACCACTCATCTCATGGGAAGCCACCCTAATAATCTTATTCAAATGTGAGCTTCCGTGGATTCATAAATATATCCATGAAGGCTCACATCAAAATAAAACTGCTAGTCCAAAACAGTATTTTGCTCCACCTTCTCTTTTGGCAGCATGCTGAGTCAGACTAACCCACCCACTTCTATGGAACTGAGTTAGAATGTTATCAGTCAACCCTCAATTCCTGCCCAGACCCTTTTTGTCTCTCTCCTGCTCAATCACTCAGTTGGCCTTTGACTGTCCTGCAGAGTTTCACGTGGTATGGAAATTCCCTTATTCCCCATTTAGTCTGGTTAGTTCCCTGAGCTCCTTGCCCTCTGAAGATGCCAGCCACAGAGACTGGCGAAACATCAGGAAGAAAAACTCCCAGAACACAGCCAAACAACCCGAAAAACTCACAACAGCTAAATGACACTTCATTCAGATGTCTTGCACAGCAGGCCAGTATTTGCTTATAAACAGTTCCCAGTCAAAAAAATTACTAGCCAGCAAAAAGAAATCTCAGAGTGAGGAAACACTTGGATCTTCCTAAGACATGTAAGATGGACACTCTTGAAGAAGGGGATTTCAAAGACAAAATGCAATATGACACTGCTAGATCATCAGACTCAAGAATGTCATGCCTGTGGCTTTAATGGGAATACAGTAATGGGTTTTATATACATTAATCAGTTCACCAATGCCAGAGTGTCTATGGGCGCTTTTACATGACCCCAAAATCCGAGGCAAAGGGCTCCCAGATCTGGAGCTTAAAAATGTTTTCCCACCAGCTCTGGACTTAAAAAAAATTCAGTACAACCACACCCACCTAAGCATGCCCCAGCGCACTTTTCAAGTACCTGGCCTCCAGGAGGTAAAAAAATCTTCCGATGTGCGTTGTAAAGCTGCGAATGCCGAGCTCCCTCGCCTTCTGTTTGTTTTTTTGTCCCCGCCGCCCCTTTAAGAGACAGGAATCACAACAACGGGGATGCTCTGGGCTGCTTCGACCAGAGGTGAGCCTGCATTTTTTTCTCCCTTTCTTTTCTCCCTCCCCTCACACAGACAGGAACAATGGAGTGCGGAGGGGTGGGAACATAGGAAGAGCGACAAACCCCCAAGATCTCTGGTCCAAATTTAAGTTGACACCGGATTTTAGAGGTCGTGTAAAAGCGCCCTATGTTACTACTTTACCCAGTAACTCTTTTGTAAATAGCCACTTCTGCATTTGAATTAACTTTAACCTCCACGTTTAGAATATTCTACAAGACTGTTCATTGTAAATCCAAATCTAGTAGGATCATACAGAGGTCTCAGTCTCTTAAGGCTTTCATGTTATACCAGTAAGTCAGTACTCTAAATTGTGCCTGAAACTACAGGGCAAATTTAGTTTGCTGTGTTCTGCACTAATCTTACCATCATTTTTTTTACAAAGACAGCCCAATGTAACACATCATTGGAATATGCCCTGCACTTATAACACAGGACATTGATTGAAATAGAGTTGGATAAAAAAATTGTTTTGTAAAAATCAAATTGATTTAAAATGTTTTTAAATTAAATAGCAATTTGATTTAAATGATTTAAATTTAAAAATCATTTTGATGAGTTAAATATAACCCACCCTGGCTAAAATCCTGTTGCTTTATGCCACATGAGGCTAATGAAGTCATCAGCTGCTGTCAGCATGCCCTCTGCTTTTTGTCCCTGATGGAGGGGCTCTTTTCCATGCATGTGCACCTGAAAATCCCCTTCCCTTCCACACACACCTGTCCTGTTGTGACCATAACAAACACAGTAGGGACAGATGCACAGGGCTTTCCAACCCCTGTGTGGAGGGAGGGTGGAGGCAAGCATGTGCCTGAGAGGGAACCTTGGTTGGCTGCAGTAATTACTGTACTCAGAAATTAAAAAATACTGACACCCCCACCCTGCCCTGAAGGTTCTGAGGCTTCCATAGGAAAGTTGTTGCGATCAAGGGATTGGGGAGGAGAGTCTTAATTTTGAATACCAATCTTCAGAAATGAAAGATTGTGCCAACCCACCATGAGGTGCCCAATGGTCTCCACAATAAGAGCCTCATGAGCTTTCTGGAGATTTTTTTTTATTTGTGAAAAACTGCCACAGCCTTACATAGTGTATGTTAAAGCAATAATCCAACTGAGGAGGTGTGGTTATCTTCTCTTTGTGAAAGAGAACAATGCCTGTTTTTCCACAAAAGCTCCAGAAGTATCTACACCTACTTTGTAGGCCAAGATCCTATTAATGCCAATGTGAATTGTGAAATGCTCGATACCTGCTTCTTTTCTAAACTGCCAGCAGGGATCAGAAGAGAATATAAGAATATAAAACTCCTTTTATATAAAAAACGGAAAATGGGAATGGAAAAAAATATGAGTACTAAAAAGAAAGATTATCCAAAGCAGCACTTAATACACATCAACACCTCTTTCTATATGGAAATCTCTCAGCAGTTGCCATTGTGCTGCTACTAAACCATGGAGTAATACAAGTGTACTACCCAGTTGCCTAGCAACCTCCTGCTCTGTTGTTCCTCAGGCCAAAGGAAGAGAGGAAGAGGACAGTATATAAATATGTGCTTATGGAAACAGTGATGTGGTGTCTTGTGTGGGTAGCAGAAAACCTGCCATCTTGCCTCCCCCATAACATAACAGGAAACCTTCAGGATCTCTCATAGCTCCTCCTGGTCCAAGAAGAAGGCTAGCTAAGGAGGGAACAAAACATTTTCTAAGAATACATGACCCTACAGCCAGCAGTTTCAAATACCCAAATAACAGTCAAGGACCCTAGATCTAGGCAATTTGTTTTGACCAACAATTAGACCTTCCCCACCTCTGGCAAAGTCTTGTGCCTCTTATAACTAGAGATAACCAGATAAGGAATGGCATGACCATTCAGGATCAAGTAGACGCCTGACACGGTCATTCAATTTACATGACCAACAATTACAAGGCATTTGTCTAACTCATCATTTTCTTGAGAAATCATTACTTCAGGGCAATGTGGTAGGCCAGAGGAGACAAGGCTTTGATTAGACATGGGCACTTCATGTTTCGTACAAAGCACGAAGGGCTGCTGGCCAGCTTTGCCTGATCTATCCCCACCCACCACCCCCGGCCATATGCATCTCTTACTGGGCTTTGCACACCACTGGGGGTTTTCAGCAGCAGCAGCACACCAATCCATGCTGGAGCTCTGCTGGCCTTTCCCACCTCCACACACGGCCGACCACTCTAGTGAGGAAGTGGAAGTAGCAGTCTCCCCACGCAGCTAATTAATGGTTAGCTGCATGTAAAGGTGGGAAGGGCCAGCCAGGAAGGATATAGCATGGATTGGTGCACCACTGCAGCTGAAGGAACCTTGTGCTGTGCAGAGCCCACTAACTGGTCTGGGTGGTGGTGGTGGTGGTGGGAGGTGTGGGCAGTTAGATGCAGCTGGCCAAGGGCACTTTGTATGAAGTACGAAGCGCCCATGTCTTGCTGCGATAGTTTCTTTTCATGCGTGCAAGAACCACACCCTTCCAAAAATTGGTAAAAAGCCAATGGCAGAGAGAGAAGCCATATTCAAGCATCATTAAGGAAGGCAAGCATGAGACAAGGGGGAACTACTCCCTGCCCTCTACATTTGGCAGACAACTTTCTAGAGCAGGGGTTCTTTCAAAATTAGGGCTCCAAATCGTCAGGGTGGTTTCCATAGACAGAAGAGACTCTACCCATCAGAATGACCAAGTGTCTTCCTTTTGCATACAGTATGTTCATTCAGTTTAACAGCATCTGATTTGAGTTGGACAGAGGTGTTACTCCTCCTGAATCCATGTAAGACTAAAAGGGTTGTGACAATGGGGACCTACATGATCTCATGTTCCCGTCTTAGCTGGAAATCTTCCAGGCTTTTAAATTTATGTGTTTTCAGATCTGTCCAATCATGTCCACCAATAACAGAAGTTGAGCATAGTTATATGTTCTGATGCAGAAATAAATGTCTGCCTTACTTCCCAGTGTGGTAAGAACATGCGGGCAAAGCTTATGAGCAACACCACTGTCGTTTCAGATGTACCGGCTTAAGGCACGCATGGGCTTAATTACCAAACGTAAATGCATCAATAAAATGCAGCCAATCCTGGCTCACTCAGG
Source organism: Phrynocephalus forsythii (assembly GCA_029282475.1). Lineage (NCBI taxonomy): Eukaryota > Metazoa > Chordata > Lepidosauria > Squamata > Agamidae > Phrynocephalus > Phrynocephalus forsythii. The sequence continues at coordinate 6,809,696 of JAPFRF010000011.1, forward strand.
TCATTCACCTAGATCATGCATACATTTCTTTGGGTGAGACAATATGGGAGATGTTGTTGTCATTTACGTTTTAGCTTGTATTATGTCTGAAATAGCAGTCAGTGCTCACACAGGAACCACAGATTGCCTTGGGAGTGCACAGCCCATTCTGGTTAGTTACAAGCCAAATTCCAGCCCACGTCCCTGCTTCTTTCCTTCCTTCCTCTGGTCCTGTGTTTGCCGATCCTTTAATGGCTTGCTGTGAAGCAACTTTATTTAAAGTTTCAGACTACATACATTTCCCAAAAAATAATCTCTACAGAAAAATAACGTGGAAAGGTGCTTCACAGTCTCAGAATATTACACCAAAAGTTTCAACAGTAATTGTGCAGAATGTATCATGATTCACAACTCAGAATAATTCCATGTGGGCTCATCACTTCCCATTACCCATACATTACTCCTTTCCCTTAGTTTTCAAGTGATGCATTTTTCTTCGATCTTTTAATCTTTTATATTCTGAGTCCGTGAAGTACTTTTCCATATGTTTCTATGGATAATGTTTTTCAGAAATGTAGTACTTTGATGCTTTACATGAAAAAGTGGCTTCACAGCAATCACACTGCTGTTTTTGCATGTCCCCTGCACCTGGTCTTAAACATTGTGCCCCAACTGCCTATGGGCCTTTTCACACGACCCCTAAGATCCGCTGGCCACTTAAATTCGGACCAGAGATCTTGGGGTTTTGTCGCTGTTCCTGCGTTCCCACCCCCTCCGCACTCCTGGCTGCTGGCTGCGTGAGGGGAGGGAGAAAAAAAGGAAGAAAAGAATGCCGCTCACCTCCGTTCTGCCATCTCGCTTTGCTCCCGGCACAGCATTCAGATCTCTTAAAGGGGCGGGGGGCAAAAAAAGAACAAACAGAAGCAAGGAGAGCCCAGCAGTCACTACTGTTATATCTGCATCAGGAATTTTCACCCTCTGAGAGCAGGTACATGAAAAGTGCGCTGGGACGCGCTTAGGTGGGCGTGGTCACACTTAATTATCTGTAAACTCCAGAGCTGGTGGGGAAATAATTTTAAGCTCCGGAGCTGGGAGCCATTTGCCAGAGTTTAGGGGTTGTGTGAAAAGGCCCTATGTCACCAAAGCACCACCTACATATACAGTTCCCATATTAAAGAACATATCACAATTACTGTATGGCAAAAAGGCAGTTCAGTTTGTTCCAATATGAAAAAGTAGAAACCCCCAAGTGGTGGAGAGAAAAAAGGTGCTCTGGGTGCAAAAGGGATGGACTAATTCAATTCAGCCTTTGCATCATGTGGTCAGCAAAAATTAGTTTGAATTCACATTCTATATGTGGAGCAAACTGTGCAGTTGTATAATTGAAAAATGTAGCGTGCAAAACTCACGGTGATTCAAGGAATAATTCCTTACTACAATATCCAGCTTTTACACAAAAATAAAAATTTTGTTTCGCTCCTCCTCTTATTCCTTCAGCTCCTGAGTGACAACAGCCTGTATTATAAGTCTCACAAAAACACCTTAAATTTACTGTGGTTCCCTGATATTACACATTCTGAAATGCCAGTTTATAATAATGCAAATAGCTTGTTCCGGAGGGCAGCTTCCCTCTGCAATCTACAATGATACAGTCAGTAAATCTGCTTCACTTTGTGTCAACTGTACAAAGTCTCTTAGACAAGGAGAAACATGAAAAGAAGGCCTGAAATAATTTACTCTGTTTAAGCAAGCAAGCTCATTCAGATGGCAGTCAAGGGGACTGAACGTGAATGCTTCTTCATCTGGAACTCCCTTCCTCCTCAAAACAGCACAAGACAGTACAAGACCCAAAAATCCAACAAAAACCCCAAGCCTATACACCATTTCCCTCTGTTACTCTAGCCCTAACCCTAATGGCTAACCCTAATAGTTTCTCTCTTCCTGGTGCTTCCTATGCTGTTGAAATGTAGCTAAGAAACTCTCCACAGTAAGAGCTGGGCTTTTTTGGCTGTTACCCTTGATGGTTCCAGACAAGTAGTATTACAAATCAAAAGACGATGTACAGCCATTCTATATTTTATTTCTTGAAATCTCTCTCTCTCTTTTTTCCAGTAGTGGTAGTAGTTTTTTTTTAAAGGAGGGGAGAAGAAATGGAAAAAAACACAACATAGAAAGGCTCCATTCAAGACAATAGATCTGTGGACCCTGTAAAATTCCAACATTTGCAGTGCAGCAACTGTCCAAAGCCTCCTCTGGAAGCATGCCCTATTGTTGAGAAATAGTAATGATGGAGGGAGGGAGGAGAGTACTTTTGGGATGAATAGTAAATCTTTCCTGAATGAAGGAATTTCTGCTGCCACTGTTGGAAGCTGATAGACAAAGCAAGCCACATCTACACCTGAAATTGCAGTTAATAGCTTAACTACAGTATGAAGTCCTGAGCCTGAAATCACGCTCAAGGACATCTCCAAAGCACATTGGCTTTACTGCTTTTCTACAAAAGCCTGGGGTTTTCAGCCATTATATAAGGGGGGGGGGACCCTCAGTGCTCTTGACTCAAGACACAAGAGGTAAAATGAAGTGCATTGTGCGCACTCTCCAAGATGCATAATGCATCAGAGGATAGTGAATAGTGTGCTCCCAGTGTCTCGCACAACACATTCATTGATCTGAATGAACCCTCTTCTTTTATAAACCAACTTGTTTACCAATGCCTGCAAGAGTTTGTGGAATAGAAGCATCTGTAGAGATGAGGGCAGGGAGCACTCTGCACACCAGAAAATGTGCTGAGACCCACTACCAAAGGCTACAGGATCACAGAAGCTAGTCTTCTGAAACAGCATTTTCGGAAAACTGAACAGTGCAAAAGGCAAAAAAGATCTATACAATCTGAAGAGAAAACTGGGTAAAAAAACCATGCCTCTTTTTAAAAACAGATATTGTATTTCTCCATCAATAAGATGCCCCCATGTATAAGACAAACCCAACTTTGCCAACCCAAAATTACAGTTTTACAACCATGCAGTTCTTTCTTCAGATTGCTTCTGTGTATAAGACAACCCTCAATTTTTAGCCTAACAATTTTAGACAAAATTGAGTCTTATACATGGAAAAATACTGTCATCACCATCTTTATGGCTGGCTATACAATGTCGGTTCATAACAAACGTGGATTTTTATGAAGGATGCAAGCACCTTTTTAAAGGGTGCACTTACAGGCTCAGGATACAGCTACATTAGCAACAGGGAACAATCTAGTCTGGGTCACTTTGGAATGATTTGGAATGGTGAGGCTTCATTAGATCGTTCCACCGATTCCCATGAAAATCAGTCCTACATCCCCTGCAGCTGCAATCTCATCAAGTACGTGTTGGTGTTAGATCCCTCCCTTTTAATGTTTGGGTTGCACATATTTAATGTTTGGGACAATCCTTCCCTGCCTCATGCCTTCTCTTCTGCAATAGTTGTCAGTCAGCTGGAAAACTGCCTGATCCCATTTGCTTGCAGGTGGCCATTAATGCTGGAGTTTTATGCACACAAAAACACACTATAGAGTGTTTTTGATAACTGATATAGTGCTGCATTGTTTCATCGCTGAAAACTCCCAAATGATTCTTTGGCTCTTCTCATTTCTAAAATACATTTCCATTGTAAAAACAAAAAAATTGCCCACTGTAATGTTGTGCTGTGCAGTCTTCATTGACAAATGCGGAGAAACTTCACAAAACTGGCAGGCAATAAATATGTGTAAAGGTGAAGCAGCACAGAATGGAAACTATCTTCATTCCTATAACTTGTAGCTTTTAAATGATGCAGCAGAATAGTGGGAAAGGTTTTTTTAAAAAATAATAAAAATAAAAATGCCTTTCTTCTCTTCAAAATAGGATGGGCGGTGCCATCTGCAGTTATGACAAGACCACACCCATCTCCACACATCACTTTTGACATGTAGGAAGAACGGTCCCCCAACTCTATCCTGGAGCAATCTAGGAGATTCCACAGTACGAAAACTGTGTTTATTTGGACAAGGAATGGGAACAAAGCACTTCATCTCAATGTGTGGCAGTTCCTAAAGGTGGCAAACAGGTGCTGCGGTTCCCAACCCCACCTTCTTAGCTGATCAGACCCTCATCAGGCCCAGCTTTCTCGATTTCCCCCCATTCCTCTGGTGTTTTAATCTGTTCCAGAATATCCCATGGGAATGATGTCAGGCTGACTGGTCTGCAGGGCCCCAATTCCTCCTTTCTGGCGATACAGGCAACCTACCTCAATTGTCCCAAGCTGTAATAGTGTGATTCTCCATCTGTCGACCGAACTACCTTGAGCGTGAACATGGGTTGCAGCTGTCTCAGTTCCAGCACCACGATAGCAAGATAATGAACAAAAAGCAGCGCATCCACCAGGGACACAGAAAACTGAACAATCCCTTGGTAATTGAGGTCCTTGGATTCCAGAATGCGAACACCGTAGAAGAGCCAGTAAGAAAACATCAACAAAAATATGAGCACCAAAATGAAGGCACGGAACACAAACACTCTTGGGAGGTCAGCTTTGGGCTGACGAAAGAAGAGCGCCCAGGTGCCAATCAAGAGGATCAGGAGTTTGAAAGCCACCGAAATGAAGAGACCTTCGCATGCTGTGCCACACGGCTCCAGCTCACTTCTCCGCAGGATCTGTGGGAGCAGAATAAAGGCAATGGGAGTCAGGAAGACCAGGAGTCCCAGGACAGCAGCCACGGTTAAAACAAGGTAGCGCTTGCAGTCTAAGCCAACACCATCCTCCAAGTCCTTGGTAAGCCTGGGAAGGTCCTCCTGGGAAACACTGTGTTCTGATGTACCAGTGATGGCTGTTGTGGTTTCACCCCAGTTGTCATCCTAGAAGAAAAAGAAGATGACTCAGTCATGTCTGCCCTTTGGTGTTCAGTCTTCCTTCAGATGCCCCTCATTTTTATATCTGAAAATGCTAACCTAATGCGGGCATCTGAGTCTACATGCAAGTGTAAGTTGTAAGCCATGAGCTTTAGGACTCTACCTCATGCAGGAAATCTACGCAAGAAGGAAAGGATTCTCACTACAGAAGTCCTCCTTTTAATTTGTAGGGCACAACAGGAAGGGCAATGGTGAGGCAAAATTGGTAGTAGGCTTGTTCTTGTTCTTCCCTCTTGCATGAATATGTAAAAAAAACATTTGAAATCAAGCGTGATGGCCTAAATCCAAATCTCCCTGATTTAGTGGGTCTACTCTAACTGGGATTAGCAACTGAATTCTGAACAAAATGAATTGATTTTAGCAAATAAATTCGGCAACTGTAGTACCCACCAATTAAGATGAAAAATGCAGATACACTGCAGTGAGCCATCGTAGATGGCAAACCGAAGGTGTAAAATAGCTATTTGCTTAAAACTATGCAATAGCCAATAAGTCCAACTGCTTAGCACAGTAAATTGAACAAGAGCAGCTGGTCCACTGAAGCCACACACTTGGGTGAGTCAACTCCCCCATAAGTTTCATTGATTCAAGTGGGCCTGCTCTAACTGCAACTTACTATGATCAAGTCATAGAATAACTGAATTGACGAAATTACAGAGGAGTTGACTTACTAGATCCCCATTGATTCAATGGGACTATTCTAGTGTGATTTACTACAGTAATCAGAATAATTTTGTCAATGGGTCCAAAGAAGAAGGGGGGGGGGCGAATGTAGAGCGTCTTCCCCAAACAAGACTAATCCTCTGTCATTTAAATTAAAATTGATCACATGCATCTTCCACTATTTGCTGTAGGAGGCTGGCCTGGCAATGGAACTAAGCATCTATTTGGCCGCAACAATTCTTGAACTGAACTGGGAGAGGGGCATCCCCCACTACTGCTCCCCTCCTCCAGGTAGATGTTGCCCATTTTATTTGGTCCAGTCATAAGATAAACATGCAGAGGGACCTCACCAGGAATTACAAGAAGGTTGGTATGGAGGAAGTGAGTTATTCTTGGTTGAACTGACAGAAGACCTCAGCTTTTATGGAAGCAGCAAAGAGTTAGACCCCCTCGGATGACAGCCTCAAGGTACCTTTCACATAGTGCCATTTATTGTGCTATGTCCTGCGTCAAGAACGACTCAGGTTACAACCAGAGGTTGGCACGCTGGAGGGAACCATATGAGCTCATACAAACATTCCATGGCCTTTCAGGGACAAAATAATTGTCGGCATGTTCTAAAAGGTTCCTGGGGAATTGTGCGTGCTTGATTTGAAGAATTTTCCAAAGCCATGTTCTACTGCCATATCCCAAACAGTATCAGCACAGAGCGGGGAGAGGGAAGGGAGACATAGGGAGCAACAGGAACTGGAGCTCTGAACCAAAATATGCATCCCCAGAAAACTCCGCCCCTGTAGCCTGCACTCTGACCGCCTTTACTCCTCACCTGAGCGTCCTCTGTCCGAGAAGAATCATTCCCCAACAATGGTTCTGCAGGTGGTGCCTGAATGGTGACCGATTTCTCTGAGCGGCAGCCATCTTTACTCCGTGGCGATCGGTGCCTGTCCCGGCTCCTTTTCCATGAGAAAAGAGAACAAGAGTGGTTTCACAAGCTGATCTCCAAACAAGGATACCCCCCCACACACACACACACTTTAGCAAGTGGATGAAAAAGGGAGACAGCGTTGCATATCTTTTGGGGGCAAAGCTAACCCAGTCCAGCCTTTTGGCATGCAAAACCATTCCAAGCTTTCCCAAACAGAGAGAAGGCAAGCGAGGCCACGTAGCAACCCAAGTCCTCTGGCGGATGCTTAAGAGGATTACTGAGGAAGTGCAGTAGGGCATGGCTTCGAAGCTGTGTTGAGCCCCTTCAGTGAGGAGTAACAGATGGCATCCTGGTTCATTAACCTCCTCTGAACCTGCTGGCAGTGGTCCATAATCTCCTGCCCCCAACAACCACATCATCTGGCTGGTTCTGCAAAAACTGTGAAACCCAGTTGACAGATTCCACACCTTTTGTCACTCCAATAAGCACAGTGATAAAAACACAGCAATGCAAAAGCAGCAGTAGCAGCAGCTTGCAATGAAACTGGCTTACATTCCTGTCTCAAATTTAGAATTTCACACCAAGTCATACTTGCAGTGTGCTAACCTTCCCTGGACTATGCAACCTACTGCCAACTTTATCTTGGGACTGGGGGGGGGACACAATCAGGTCCTCTTGTGCCAAATCCTGAAAATTATAGGAATTTTCAGTTGCTGCAGGGAAGGAAGGAATCAGTACCATAGTGAGGCAGTCACACTGAAAGAGCTCAGTATTTCAGTGGTAAATATTCCTGGAGCTGGCAGTAGTAATTATGACAAAGCAACAGACTGAATCTAAGCAGACTGTTCCTGCCCCTGCCTCATGTTACAAAATAGCCTGAAGTCTTGGACTATAGAAGAGCCACTATAGCTTTGCACTGTGCTCAATGTTTCTGGCCAGATGCTGGAAACGGCTGTTATATTACTTAACATTCCTCCTTTGAGGCATCCACAAAAGGATCCCGTGCACAGGAGATAGCCCCGGCGAGTGAGCTCAGTGTGCAGGCTTAGACTCTTTTTGAACAGCCCACAGATAAAAGGGTCTCAAGACTTTAATTCTTTGAGAAAGCAAAGAATTTCCGGTCTCTCAGAAAAAGATGCCAGAAATCTGACCACGCCTATTTCAAGCATGTACATCATGTCCAAGAGAAACAGTAAAAGCTTTCTAAAAATGGTGCCTTGCCCCTGTAAGTTTAGATCATAATAAAATTATGTGCCACAAGGCAGTTCATTATTTAGGCTGCAACTCACTGCCACTTCCTCCACCCCTTCCCCTGAGCATTCTAGTCAAAAACAGTGCTTTCTAAAGGCCAGACACTCAGGATTCAGAAGCTGAATGGGTAATGGCAAAAGTGCTGTTACGCTCTATAGAAGATACATGTCATCCTTCACTGGCTCTCCTAAAGGTGGGAGAATAATGAACCTGGTGCATACTTCTTCCAGAGCTGAATGCTTCCAAACTCGTGGATTAATTTGCCAAGACAGCCACTCTGGAAGAACACTGTCATTCCCAGGGACTCCTGGGAATCTGTACATTTTTCCTCAGTGGGATAGGACCCATTTCAAAGCAAGCCACACTAAAATAAGAAGCAATTAAAACATCAACCTGACATGTACAAACGCGCAACGTTCCAGCCTCTTTGCATTTCTTTAGTTTGCTATTTGATAAGAAAGAGACACAGTATGGAGTCTATGTGTTTCAAACTAGCATATAATTTTCAGATCACAAGCCTCTTAAGCAGGGTGCTGACTTGGCCTGCACTACAGGGCTGGATGAGGGTGGTGCTGTTAATCTCACTCAGTTTTGTCCACCATGGTTTTCTGGGCAGCAGCAGGCAAAACCTGAGGTGTGTGTGTGTGTAGCTGTAGTGGTCTATTGTGATTCCATTCCTGCACCCCCTATGTCACATCCTCCAATTAGCTGGGTCTGAATATATGTACAGTAGGATCCCTGTATCCACTGATTCAGTTATCCACGGTTGGCAGAGGAAAAATAAATTAATTCAGCAGCCGCAAAGCAACCTACTGTCACAAAGAGCAGCTGTAAAGCAAGCTACTGTCATAAAACAGCAGCCGTAAAGCAAGCTACCATCACAAACAGCAGCTGTAAAGCAAGCTACTGTTGCAACACAGCAGCTGTAAAGCAAGATACTATCACAAATCAGCAGTTTTAGGGAACATTTGGGCGTTCTCTCTTATCCACGGTTTTCATTATCCACGGGAAGGCTTGGAACCAATCCCCAGTGGATACTGGGGTCCTACTGTATCTGAAAGTGAGAGCCCGGAAGAGAATAGGAATTCTGTTGCTGTACTGCCAGCCCTGTGGCTGAACACTGTCTTCTTCCTGAGATAATTCAGCTGGTGTCAGGGTGGTGTTGGGAGTCCCCTTCGCTTGTTCTTCTGCTGGGGAATGTGAACGTCCATGCGAAGGCAGCTTTGTCAGGAGTGGCTCAGGACTTCCTGTTCTCCATGACAACCATGGCTCTGTCCCAAGTGGTATCTGGCCCCACCCATTCTGTAGGACACTCTTGATATGGGTGTGGAGGAATTCTCTGCAGTTTTATTGTCATGGACAGATCATACTCTGGTCGGGTTTAGGCTCACTGGAACTCAGAGCCTCTGCAGTGGTGTGTGTGTGTGGGGGGGGGCTGATTAAGAAGCTTCATGGATCCAAATGGTTTCCTGGTGGCTTTTGGAGAGTTTACTGTCGCCTTGGCAGGCGATTTTGTTGAAGCTCTAGCTAAGCTCTGGAGTAGGGAAATGGATTTCCTACGCAAAAGAGTTAGTGGCAATGAAACAAGTGGGACAGAGACTAGAGCAATGATGGTGGAACACTTGGGAGGGAATCCAAGCAAAACCGGCTAGGGCCCACTAGAAGGTCTACTCTGTGGCAGTGTTGGCACTGAAGAAGTCATTCTTCTTTGCCACCATGACATTTAGTGGAGCTCTTTTTTGACTTATAGTGACCCTAATACGGGGTTTAAAAGTAACTGAAACATTTAAGGAGTGGTTTTATCAGTTCTACTCCCCTAGTAAGTTTCCATGCCAATTGGGGCTTGAACCTTGTTCTCCAGAGTCCTAATCTGCCACTCTGTCTGCAACACCACAATGGGTATCCAGTACAGAGTATTACTGCATAATAAAGCAATAACTTCTTAGTTACACCAAATCTGACTAGCTAGTCATATAGTATTAGTTGGGTGTTAAGTATGAACTGACTTATAGTGAGCCTAACAGGGCTTTTAGGTTAAGTTTAATATTTAAGGAATAATTTTACCAGTTCTACTTCCCTAGTGAGTGGGGATTTGAACCTTGTTCTCCCGAGTCCTAGTCTGTCTTTCTATCAACTACACCATGATGGCTATCCTGTATAGAGTATTACTGAGCAGTAAAACAACAACAACCTTATTTACAGGGAACATAGCATCTCAGTGGCTTTCTCCTGTAGAAAGTCCACCCTCTGAGCATTTAGTGAGGCAAACCTTGTGCATTATTTTGACAATACAATTGAAAGAATCAGAAAGCCACTTTAAAAGGGGCAGCTTCCAGATTAAATATGCAAACAAAAATGTCCATACCCTTGTCGCTGGTCTTTTTTGGAGTGTCCTGAATAGTGGGAATATTCAGAGTAGGTTGACTCAGTATCCATGGCAGAAGAGAAGCCAAGTAACAACAGGGAGCGGCTCCCTCAGCCTTGCCCTGAAGAGAGCCACCAAGTCCAACGAAAGAGCTTTGTCGGGGGGTCCTTAGATTCTTGATCATCCACAAGTCCAAGGGGAGATTAATGTCAGCCTTCACTTCAAGGGAAGCAGGACGACTTGGTTTAATCTCAGCATAGATCTAGAAAGAAAAAAGGAAAAGAAATATGAAAATCTCCAGAACCCCAACAACTGTCATAATCCCTCTGGTAACTCGGGTCATATCTTGGCTTCTGTGCCTTCAGACATCAGTTGGAAGAGGGAATATCAACAGGTTCATAGAATCATAGAGTTGGAAAAGACCTCAAGGGCCATCCAGTCCAATCCCCTGCCATGCAGGAACACTCCCCATCAAAATACTCCCAACAGATGGCCATCCAGCCTCTGCTTAAAAACCTCCAAAGGAGACTCCACCACCCTCCGTGGCAGCACAGTCCACTGCCGAACAGCTCTAACCGTCAGGAAGTTCTTCCTAAAGATCAAATGAAATCTCTTTTCCTGTAGTTTGAAACCACTGCTCTGAGTCCTAGTTTCTGAAGCCATGGAAAACAAACCTTTTCCCTCTTCAATATGACATCCTTTCAAATATTTAAACATGGCTATCATATTCCCCTCTCAGACTTCTTTTTGTAAGGCTGAACATTCCTAGCTCCCTAAGGCGCTCCTTGTAAGATGTTTCTTCCAGACCTTTAACCATCCTGGTTGCCCTCCTCTGGACCTGCTATCAACATCCTTTTTAAATTGAGCTGCACAGAAGCGGACACAGTATTCCAGGTAGGGTCTGACGACAACAGAATAGAGTGTACTATAACTTCCCTCGATCTAGACACATTGCCTTTCTTGGCCGCTGCATCACACTGCTGACTCATGTTCAATTTGTGTCCCACCCAGACTCCCAGACCCCTTTCACATGTACTATTCTCTAGCCAGGTTTCTCCCATCATATATCTGTGTAATTCATTTTTTTGTGCCTAGGTGTAGGACTCTCCATTTCTCCCTTTTGAAATGGTGTCATCCCCGCATCAAAAAGGCAACATCTGATCTTTTTTTAACACATGAATCTGAATAGAATTCATATCTTGAGCTGCTACAACAAGGAGATAAAAGACTTTGTGGCCTTCCTTGTCTTGCCAAGCCTCAATTTTAATCCCCTTTCACTACTGCACTGGGTTCATTAGAGTTGCTCTCTAATAACACTCAAAGGGCCACTTGTTGCCTGTCCCATACAAGGACTTGAGCAATGTGGGACTGTGTTGGACAATACCCCAAGTTCAAAGTTTTACATTTCCATTTCACATCTCAGTTGATACAAGACCTTTAATTCTGGACTGAGGATTGTATCTTTTTTTTAACCAACAGCATACAAATGTTGCAAATATTTTCACATTTTAGATCATTCTTTTCAGACTTGATTGAAATAGCTTTAAAAGTTTGGGTGCGAATGTGGTCAACCCACAAAGTTATAAAGCCACGTCATGGGCAAAGAAGCTGCAAACAAGGCTCATAAAACAGTATGAGGACATGATGTTTTTTTGGACTTGGGTCAGCCCCAAGAGAAGAGCGTGTAATCAGCATCCTATAGTTAGGACTCAGGAGCTGCCCTCTGCAACACATCCCTGCAAAATCAGTCAGAAGCAAGCCTGGCAACATGGTATCCCCCAATTTCTCTTCCTGACTGCCAGCTACAATTTTGGAACAGTCATCAGTGGCAAAAAGGCACTGCATCAACACCACCCATGCCAAAGATACCTGTTCTGCAAATAGTTCACATGGATAGTGCACATATCCAACACTTAAAAGTGAATACTACATACTCATTACCATTTTATTAACATAAATGGCAGTTTAGCCAAATAAATAAATACATGTTATTTAAATTAATACATGTACCAAAGCTGTTGAGCATCAGTCTTTGTTGCTATCAAAAAAGCCAATGCTTTGACACAGCTGGTCTTCATTTGACTGAACCTTTTCGACTTGTCAAATGCCCAACCTAACTGAGCAAAAAAAGAGATGAATACTAAGGAATGTTAAGAAGGATACTTGCAGAGAGGAAAAGATAAGGGCCATATAAGGAGAAAAAAGGACTTCCAGCAAAACTCCAAAACAGAGGGCTTGGGAAGGGGGAGGCGGGGATGGGTGGGTGGTGGAAACAAAAAGAAAAGGAAGCATGTTCCATCTGAAAAAGCCTATCAATACAGGGCATCCTATTTAAGACATCAGAGCAATGTGTTCTACTGCCTGTAGTAGAAGAGAGGTGTCCAGATTAGAGAAAGGAAAGTCTAAAAAAAACCCAAACTCTAATTCCCAGAATATTCTAACCAGCATGGTCAGACATGCTGAAGACCAAAACATAAGCTTTTCACATCTCTTCTATGTTTTGGCTGATTCTGAGACTGCCAGCCGAAGCTTCCTGGTTCAAACTTAATAGGAACACTTTGGTCCATTCTGGGCTTTCTGGTTTGATTACTTGCACTGTGGAGGGGAAAACAGAAGACCATGGGTTTGGGAGTGAAAGCAGATTCAAAGAGTGTTTTAAAAAAGGAATATGCAACCATCCACACTTAGACAATCCCAGAGAAACCTAAACTGTCTCTCCCCGCCCCAAACTTTAATAAATTATAGGGACGAGTGAAAATTCAATTAAAAGGTCCTGGATTCAAATCAGAAGTACTCTGTGTGTTATTAAAACAACATACATTTGTATAGCACTAGAAAGCTGCAACACTATACAGCCCTTTCTAAAATCAAAGTACCATTAAAAACAAGGGAAATTATTTCACCACAAGCACCTGTAGAATTATTCTACTATTCTGCAATTAATTTTTAAATATTAGAGCTAATTCCATCAAGTGCAGTAACATCAAGTATGTAAACAATTTTCCAACAGCTGATGAACAACTATCACTGCCTCTTCATGTACTGAAGCAGTCTAACTGAACTGGTATTGCATGACTGCTAATTAATCTTCACTCACTCCTTGTGAATGTGTAAAGAAAGAGCAACAAAGCAACTGCTGCTCTCTACTGAAGTTATAGAACTGCTCAAACTGGTCGTCTTGCCAGAAATGAGCCTCTCAACCATAATTTAAAAAAATAAATAAATCTGTTGTCATGGTGGAGAGTACTGTAACAGATTGACGCATCTACCGCTCTGGAGATTATTTTAACAGAAGCTTTTGGAAAAGGAGTAAATGGCCGTTACTTCACGAAGTACTTCGCTTTGCAGCGGGATTGCCTTCGCTTTGAATGCGAAGGCGGTCACGTGGTCTCCCTTCGCCCCCACCCCTCTTTCTCTGTCCTCACCATGCGAAATTTTAGGATCGAATCCATTGCTACCTCACGTGCTCCCTTCGCATTCGGGTGCTTGCTTGCAACGTCCGGTTTTTGCTTTCTTTTATTTTTAAAAAAAAATTACCGCGGCGTATCGATGCATCGATACCCGGCTGTCATTTGCGGCAAAGCTGAATTACTGTATTATCCTTCGTTTTCTACTCCCGACTTGTATTGCTTCGTCCATTGGCGACCTGAAAAAATTGCTGTTCTCCGTCAGGGCCACAAGATGGACCAGCACACAACATTTGTTGTGTATGATCCATCGGACCTCCAAGGACATTCGAGTAATCCCTTCCTAAATCCCTAGAGCATTGACCAAGGAACTTCCGCCTCCATCAACCATTGCAAAGGTATCATGGTTCCCTCGCGTTCTGCATGCCGGCTTCAGAAACTCCATAGGTATCGCCCATATTTTGTTGCACTGCTGCATAGTGTTCGTAGGGTGATGGTCGGTATAGCTACGTTATGCTTCCGGAACAGAAAACGACAACTCCGACGCAGAGTTATGTTTAGGGATGCTATGGTGGGTTGCAACACTTTGATATGGGTCGTTTGGCAGTGGGTGCAAACGTCACCTAGACAGAAAATATTCTGGTGTTACCCGGGACGTTCTCAGTGGTTTCACGACACGGTTCTTCAGCTTTGGGACGATAGACAATGGTTGGAAAACTTCAGAATGACTAGAAGAACACTTTTTGGGGTCGCCGACAAGCTGCGTCCATATCTGATGCGGAGGGACACAGTTATGCGATCTGCCGTTCCAGTCGAAGAACGAGTAGCAATCGGGGTGTACTTCTTGGCCAGCCGTTCTTTTTACAGAACCATCGCTCTCGTTTTCCAGAAAGGAAGTTCTACTGTTGCAAGTATTGTCATCGAGGTGTGCCTAGCAATGGAACACGTCCTTCTCAAGGAAGAGGTTCGTCTTTCAGAATTCAATAAGGTTCGTGTCTTATTACGGAATTGCCCATTTATTCTTACATAACATTTCTACCTTCAGTACAAATTTCATTCTGTTAACGTGAAGCATTTACTGTTACTTCTTTTTTCTGGTTAAACAGATGACGTCATCTATGAAAATCTTCGGATTTCCGCATACTATTGATGTATTGATGGAACCCACGTCCCGATCAGTCCGCCTAAATTGCAGGGGCCGGCTTATTTTAACCGGAAATCTTTCCATTCAGTACTACTGCAGGCTGCTTGCGACGGTGACGGTATTTTTTTTTCAATGTTGACAGGACATTCAGGTGTGAACCATGATGCTCATGTTTTTAGGTCGTCCACTCTCTTCTTTTTTTTTTTCAAAGCATTTTTATTAGAAAATTTTAATATACAAAAGAAAAACAAATTCAAAACATTAACCATACAGAATCAATCTATCACTAAGGTTCGGCTTCCCTCTGTTCTTCGCGCGGTTTTAACGTTATTCATCTCCCAGCCTTCCTTTCAAACGAACCCCTTTTATATACTTATAAAAAAGGTTCTAAAAGTAAATAGTAGTCCCTCATCGTTCTACCCTAATCTGGTAAGAGTCTTTAAATCCTTACAATAAGTCTCCAAGCTATATAAATAAATAAATAAAAATAAATGTAGTTCTTAAATTTTTGCCAGTCTTTTTGGAACCTCTGGTTGTCTTGATCCCTCAATCTGCATGTCAGTCTGGCCATCTCTGCAAAGTCCAGTAATTTCGCCCTCCATTCATCCAAAGATGGTATATACGTTGTCTTCCAGTTCTGTGCCAGGAGCCTTCGTGCCGCTGCTGTTGCATATAAAAATAAAGTCCTGTCTGCTCCTTTAATTTCACTATCCACCAACCCTAACAGAAAAAGTTCAGATCGTTTTGGGAATGTACACTTTAACATCTTTTTGAGTTCATCATATATCAGTGCCCAATATTCTTTCACTTTCTCACAGGTCCACCACATATGATAAAAATCACCTTGTTTCTCTTTACATTTCCAACAATAATCATCTTTCATCCTATACATCTTTGCTAATTTCGTTGGAGTAATATACCATCTATACATCATTTTCAACCAATTTTCTTTTATCAAAGTACATGCGGTAAACTTCATGTTCTTTTTCCACAGTCTTTCCCACACATCTAACTCAATATTATGACCCAAATCCATAGCCCATTTTATCATACATTCTTTGACTTGTTCATCTTTTAAGTTCAACTCCAACAAGAAATTATATAATCTAGTCAACAATTTCTTTTTTGGGCCCATGATTATGGTTTGAAACTTAGATTCCTTCTCTCCAAACCCAAACATCCTTCTGTCTTTCTGAAAAATGTTATGTAACTGATGGTACTGAAACCAACCTATTAACTTCTCTTTTAACAATTCATAAGACTTCAGTCTAGGACCTTTTTCTGAGAAGAATAACACATCCCCATATGTGATCCCCATTCCTTCTGTATCTTTCCTCTTGATCGCCGATGTTTCAATCAGGGATAACCACCTCGGGGTGTGTCTCTCTAATAAAGGTTTCAACCGTTCCCAGACCTGAAGTAGTGACTTTCTAATTACATGATTCATAAAACTTTTATGTACTTTCACTTTATCATACCAAAGATAAGCGTGCCAACCAAATCTATTATCATGACCTTCTAAGTCCAAAAGATCCCCATCAACTAAAGTAATCCATTCTTTTATCCAACCGAGACAGGCCACTTCATAATACAATCTCAGGTCTGGCATGGCAAATCCTCCCCTTTCCTTAGCATCTGTTAATAATTTAAACCTTATTCTCGGTCTTTTACCTTGCCAGACAAATTTAGACAATGTCTTCTGCCATTCCTTAAAATGGCCTGTCCCTTTGATTATTGGGATCATTTGAAATAAGAATAACAACCTTGGTAACACGTTCATCTTTATCACCAAAATTCTTCCCATCAATGACAAATTCAATCTATTCCATGTTTCCAAATCTCTCTTAATCGAATTCCAAACCATAGTATAGTTATCCTCAAAGAGGTTCAAATTCGTGAGAGATAAATTAATTCCCAAATATTTAACTTTTTTCACAACTGAGAGAGCGGACAGTTTTTCAAATTCTTCACAATCTTTCTTTGTTGCATTTTTCAATAAGACCTTCGTCTTATTCTTATTCAGTTTAAAGTCAGCTAAATTACCAAATTCTTCAATTACCTTCATCACCTCAATAATACTTTCTTTAGGATTCTCTAATGTCAAAACCAAGTCATCAGCAAATGCTTTTAGTTTATATTCCTTATCCCCCACATTTATACCTTTAAATGTCCCCATATCTCTCAGTTTAACTAACAATACTTCCAGTACAGTAATAAATAACAATGGAGACAGTGGGCACCCTTGTCTTGTACCTTTCCCAATCGGGAAACTTTCTGTTATCACATTATTAACCAATAAATTTGCTTTCTGTTCATTGTATATTGCATTAACACCATTCCAAAACTTTGTTCCCACTTCCATATGTTCCAAATTCTTCTTCATGAATTGCCAAGAGACATTATCAAAAGCTTTTTCAGCATCAATAAATATCAGAGCAGCTTGTTTCTCCTTCCTGACTTCTAGATATTCTATTATATCAATTATATTTCTCATATTGTCTTTCATCTGTCTGCCAGGAAGAAACCCCGCTTGATCTTTATGTAGTATTTCATTTAGAACCCTTTTCAATCTATTGGCCAAAACATCGGCAAATAATTTATAATCTCCATTCAGAAGGGAAATGGGCCTATAGTTTTTGACATCTGTCACATCCGAGTTCTCCTTTGGGATCAGTGTTATATACGCCTCCTTCCAGGTGTTAGGTATAACTCCTTTTCCTAGCACTTCGTTCATCACCTCCACCATAATTGGTAACATTTCTTCTGACAATTTTTATAATATTTTGCAGTCAGGCCATCTGGACCGGTGATTTTCAGATTTCGCCCTCTCTATTGCACTTTGTACTTCATGTGGGGTAATTTTCTCACTCAATATCGACAATTGGCTTGTTGAAATTTTTTCCAATCCATTCTCTCTTAAATATCTATCAATCTGTTCCGGATCCTCTTTTTTCTTCATGTATAAATCTCTGTAAAAATTCCGAAACACCTTTACAATTTCTCTTGGGTCTTCCACTAATTTCTTATCTACTACTAATTTGTTCACCACCTTTTGTTTTTGCTTCCATTTAAGTTGCCAAGCCAACAGTTTCCCTACTTTGTTTGCTGATTCAAAGTTTCTTTGTCTCATCATCTTAACCTTCCACTCAATTTCTTGATTGATAACCATTGACAACTGGGTTTGGAGCATCTTTAATTTTTGAATCCATTTCTGTTCCTTTGGCTTTTCCACCAATTTTTCCTCTGTCCTCGCGTTCTGCATGCCGGCTTCAGAAGCTCCATAGGTATCGCCCATATTTTGTTGCACTGCTGCATAGTGTTTGTAGGTTGATGGACGGTATAGCTACGTTATGCTTCCGGAACAGAAAACGACAACTCCGACGCAGAGTTTTGTTTAGGGATGCTATGGTGGGTTGCAACACTTTGATATGGGTCGTTTGGCAGTGGGTACAAACGTCGCCTAGACAGAAAATATTCTGGTGTTACCCGGGACGTTCTCAGTGGTTTCACGACACGGTTCTTCAGCTTTGGGACGATAGACAATGGTTGGAAAACTTCAGAATGACTAGAAGAACACTTTTTTGGGGTCGCCGACAAGCTGCGTCCATATCTGATGCGGAGGGACACAGTTATGCGATCTGCCGTTCCAGTCGAAGAACGAGTAGCAATCGGGGTGTACTTCTTGGCCAGCCGTTCTTGTTACAGAACCATCGCTCTGGTCTTCCAGAAAGGAAGTTCCACTGTTGCAAGTATTGTCATCGAGGTGTGCCTAGCAATGGAACACGTCCTTCTCAAGGAAGAAGTTCGTCTTTCAGAATTCAATAAGGTTCGTGTTTTATTACGGAATTGCCCATTTATTCTTACATAACATTTCTACCTTCAGTAGAAATTTCATTCTGTTAACTTGAAGCATTTACTGTTACTTCTTTTTCCTGGTTAAACAGATGACGTCATCTATGAAAATCTTCGGATTTCCGCATACTATTGGATGTATTGATGGAACCCACGTCCCGATCAGTCCGCCTAAATTGCAGGGGCCGGCTTATTTTAACAGGAAATCTTTCCATTCAGTTCTACTGCAGGCTGCTTGCGACAGTGACGGTATTTTTTTTTCAATGTTGACAGGACATTCAGGTGTGAACCATGATGCTCATGTTTTTAGGTCGTCCACTCTCTTCAGTAAGATGGAGGAAGGGACGCTAATTCCTGGCAGCCCTATGTTCACCTATGCAGGGGTGTCTATTCCACCAATAATATTAGGGGATTGTGCGTATCCATTGTGTAAGTGGCTGATGAAGCCTTTTGCTGTACCTAGAAATGACAGGGAGCGTCATTACAATAAGATTTTTAATCGCTCACGATGCGTCGTTGAGAGAGCATTTGGGCGCTTGAAGGGTAGATTCAGGCGTTTGTCCGTTAGGATTGAGGCGCACATCGAAAACATTAATTCCATTATTGCTGCTGCCGTGATTCTACATAACATCTGTGAACGGGAAAAGCATGACATTCCTATTGAGGAACAGCAGCAACGTTCACAAGTTGATTCTCAGGATGGCAGTGACACATATGACTGCTACAGATCTGGCACTGCACGTGCAGAGGCTGAAGCTGTGCGCAATGCCATTTCTGAGTATTTACTAACCCATGTTAAGTGACATGTATAATTACTTATTTTTATGATTGTTAAAACTCAGAATTAATAAAAACGTTTATTAAACTATGAAATGAATGATTCCACATCACGATTACTTAATAATTATAATACCGTCTCAATAAAAGCTGCAGTCGTTGTCTGCATATCTATCCTTTTCTGGGTCCAAACACCAGGACCAGATTGCTGACCTGTCTTCCAAATGCATGTCGCCCTTTACTGCATTTCCTTATTTATTTTCAATATAAATTACTTGGACAGCCAATGCCTAAAAAGACAGAGAAATGTGCTGTTTGGGCACTGTGCTATGGGTTTTGTGAGGAAATGACATTTTACTGCCCTCATGGAACCTAAACTAGTTACAACATTTTGAAGAATGTATCATTTATACTATGTGGCACATGAACTTTACATCTTACTCTTATTTTGGGAGACACTCCAATAAAGCAAGGTTAATGTATCAAAACAGTTGCTGGGCAACTTTTCAACGTCAGCCAAGTACTAATACTTTTTTATGCAACTATTTCCTGCAGGTGGCCTTGCCACTACTTATTTATTTGCAATATAAATTCCATTGGATAACCAAGGCCTAAGGAGACCAAGAACGGTGCAGTTTGGGGACTGTGCTTTGGGTTTCCTGAGGGTATAACAGAGGTCTGGAGCAATGTTTGCAGACAGATTTTGCAAAATGGGATTTTCATTTCAATAAACAACACAAACCCGGCAATAATGTTTTGTTCAAAGTTGTGCTTCCATGAAACCAACCACTTTGGTTACCAGGAGGGGCCCCTCTGTGAAAACACCAGCACCCCCAAGGCTCACATCAACTTCCCCTTCAAATGCAGATTTGGGCTGGCTGAGGTGCCAGAAAAGGTAGTAAGCACTCTGGCTAGTTTAAAAATATCTCTTGTGATATAGAACAGCGGTTGCCTGCTTTTACTAAACCCAGGTCAGCAAGGGTTGTGCTTCTGGATGACTTGCCTTCCTTTGCAGACAGATTTTGCAAAATTGGATTTTCATTTCAATAAACAACACAAACCCTGTAGTAATGTTTTGTTCAAGGATGTGCTTCCATGAAACCAACCACTACGGTTACCAGGAGGGGCCCCTCTGTAAAAACACCAGCAACCTCAAGGCTCACAACAACTTTCCCTTCATATGCAGATTTGGGCTGGCTGAGGTGCCAGAAAAGGTAGTAAGCACTCTGGCTAGTTTAAAAAAATCTGTAGAGATACAAAACAGCGGCTGCCTACTTTTACTTAACCCTGGTCAGCAAGTGTCCCTTGTGCATGACTTGCCTTCCTTTGCAGACAGATTTTGCAAAATGGGATTTTCATTTTAATAAACAACACAAACCCGGTAATAATGTTTTGTTCAAAGATGTGCTTCCATGAAACCAACCACTTGGGTTGCCAGAAAGGGCCCCTCTGAAAAACCAGAGCACCCCCTTGGCTCACATCAACTCTCCCTTTATATGCAGATTTTGGCTGGCCGAGGTGCCAGAACAGGAAGCAAGTAATCTGACTAGTACAAACAAAACTCTGGTGATAGAAAACAGGGGCTGCCTGCTTTTACAAAAACCAGGTCAGCAAGTGTCCTTTCAGCATGACTTGCTTTCCTTTGCAAGCAGATTTTGCTAAATGGGATTTTCAGTTCAATAAACAACAAAAACCCAGTAATTATATTTTGCTCAACGATAAATTGTCAAGGAAAATCCCTATCCATTACAAATCTTAAAATGGTTGCTATACCATCAACGAAAAAGGAAGCACTGTGATTCATAAATGGCACGCAGATTTAAACCCCAGGATTGAGAAGGGGCCCCTTATCAGTAACCAGCCCACAATCATTCCCTTGGGTAGTCTACACCTTTCTCTTGATATGCAGATAAAGGCAGACTGGTTAGGAAGAAAAATGAAGTCATTTTAATGGCTTGCCGAGGTCTTTCTGAATTATCTTTATCCGCTCACTTTTCTTAAAACAACATTCATTACAAACCATGAGAGATTGATAATGAAGACAACCCAGGAATTAGCCTAGGGACCACGGCATAATTGTAGCTGTATTGTGATGAGAAAGAAAAAGAGTTGCTATTGGTCCGTAGCTTTATAGCGCAGGGTTAAGATGGGGCCCCTAGTAAACAGCATGCATTCCTTCACTTGGGTACCCAACACCTTTCTGTTGATATGCAGATTAGGGCAGTATGGGAAGGAAAGACAGGAAGTCAATTTCCCCGCTTGAAAGTCTTTTGGGATCATCTTCAACAGATCACTATTCTATGGAATACCTCCACAGCAGAGCTTGAAAAATGGATAATGAAGACACCTCTGAAAGTAGCCAGGGAACTACTGTTCAATCCAAAATTAAGAGAGGCGTTATCTGGGGAAATGAGGAGACCTCTGCTTTAATTAAGGTTTGGGGAGAGGCAGAAATTAAATATGCTTTGTCTTCCCTAAAAAGAAATATTGAGATTTTCGAAGTAATCTCCTCTGAACTAGCTAAACTTGGATTTATTCGTTCGGCATCTGAATGTAGGACCAAAACTAAATCTCTCCGGAAACTTTACAAGCAGGCAGTTTTGCAAAACAGCACATCTGGCTCCAGTCGCTCAAAATTTATATGGTACGACGAGATGGCTAACATTTTTCGCACAGACACATCGATCCACCCCTTGCGTACTACGGAAAGTGAGTCTCGTGATGGCAATGGTAAGTTCGAGAACTTATTGTTAGTATGTATTGACTTCTTTAGATACCCCGCTTGTCGGATAAAGAAATAAAGCACACGAAGATCTTAACATTTAGTCTTCACGTGCTGATCATTGATGATTACCGGATCTTATATCGATGTACCGCTTTGCCGGTTCTTCACACCGAAAATAAAATTAATTAAATACCGGAAACAATAATTTCCCAGGTAAATGACTGCATGAAGCTTGAGCAAATTCCTTTAATCAAAAACTCTTGATCCATCGATATGTCGGCGGTAGGCAATGATTTAATAAGCAAGATTTGGGTTATTTTGTATCTCTGAAATCGTTAATAGGTACACAAAAATTTATTGCGGAAAGGCTGATTGTTTAAATAAACTACTTGTACACTTCGATTAATCGATGAGTACGCTCCGAAGCAATTGTATTAGAGGTTAATTCATAAAAAAAAATCTGCCTTTCAGTTTTAAAATGGAGACCACCGTGCAGCAGAGATAATTAGGAGGGGAAATAGATGTTATATCGATGTTCCGTTTTGTCGGTTCCTCACACCACAACGAAAATACAATTTATTTAAATACCGGAATTAATTAATTATTTCCCCTATAAATGACTGCTTTAAGCTTGGGCAAATTCCTTTGATCAATTTCTCTAGATCCATCGATATGTCGGCGGTAGGCAATTGTTTAATAACCAAGAATTGGGTTTTTTTAATCTGGAAATCGTTACTCAGTACACAGATATTCATTGCGGAAAGGCTAATTGTTTCAATAAACTACTAGTACTCATCGATTAATCGATGAGTACGCTCCTAAGCAATTGGACAGCAGGCAATTTTTTTTTAAAAAAATTTGCCTTTCCAATTTGAAATGGAGAGCACCATGTAGCACATAAAATGAGGGGGGGAGGAAATACTTCCGCGATTTGTTACTGTGCTGTGCTGTGTCACTCTCATCAATTTTGACCTACTATGAGAGATTAATTGCAGGTGGGTGCCTCTCTATATAGGGGTCCCACACTAAAAAAATCGATACACAGGTGAAAATAGACCGCCAGTGAATACTGTACCACGTTGTGCTGGCGGTCCATTGCCCATAGGCTGTTTCCTTGTTTTAAAAAAAAAGGAGGGGGGAAGGGGGGCGTGACCACCGGCGAAGAACACCAATGATGTCCCTGCGGATGTACTAAAACGGATACTCGTTATCACTTCCTGAAGAGCGCCATGCCTGTAGAGATTAGTTTTTGAACCTTACATTTCGCGAAGAACATAACCAGAGGTTCTTACTTTTAAAACTTTCTCACATTATAGCAATGGAGCCGATACCGGGAGGAAACGAAAATGTCGCTACCTTGATTCTTTTCGAGGACACTGACTGCGAGAACCAGAGCTATGGGACATCTGAAACATCAATGTTGGGTATGTGTTTTTTTCTAACAAAGGAACGGTACTTCTCTTTACTGGCTTTTGGATAGGTTATTGTCTGCAAGCCACCTACAGGTCTGGTTAACATAATAGGAGGGCAGACCTAAAAACAAAAACTAATTTGTTCCCTAAAACTATCTTTTATCCCAGAGACTCAATCGACTGATGGCTGTGAACCTTCCACTTCTGGGTGTTCGTCTTCTCATAACGCACCAGCAATTGCTGCCGAAAGGTGCAGCAACCCAAGTAAGTGGCCTCCCATCAGGGTTTGTGGTGCTTTAACAGGAGAAATTTGGGACCTAGTGGCTACCGTCCATGAGTGCTTTGTTTGCGTGTACAGCTGCAGTACTTAAAGAATGGGGAAACTCGTTCAAACGCTTTGAGTGCCTGCCAGTATTCATTAATGTTCATTTACTAAGGGTTAAATGCACTTACTTTATCATTACAAAGATGTGTACTGTGGTAGCTACTCTGGATATTGTAGGCACAAAGTTGATAACCAATGCAAAGTATTTTCACCTCTTGATACATGCACTGTAGTTATATTGCAAACAACCAAATCATTTTGTCTTTGATATCGCCACTATAGGATCAATTGAAACAACCAACTACGAGGCAACGCTTGATCCTGCTACAAGACTGGCCTTAATCAGAAAAAGGAAACAGAGAACTACTGCAGCGGCCAGGCTAGATAACACTCTATCTGGGTTTGTGGAGTGGGTCAGGGAATCTGATCAACGTAAGGAGGCAAAAATGAATGAAAGGGACAAGGAGGACATATTTTTTCAGAAGGAGATTATTAACAACCTTAGGGCTGCATCTACATGCCTTGAGAGGCTTACAAACTACCTTATTGAATCTCCCTCAGAGGTACACGAGGGAAAGGCGAGAAAAAAAACCAAACATGTGGAAAAACATTCACCCTTCTCGGGTTCGTCTAGGCGCAGGGACAAGTCACCAGCAGTACTGGCTGACATAAGTGACTCTGAACCAGAACTCAGTAACACAGCTGATTCTGGGAACAGTTGTGAGGAAGACAGTGATGATGAGGGTTCAGTATCCCTGCTTAGTGGCAGCAGTAGAGTTAGTGGAGCACTGACCCATGGTACTGGGAGTGAGCGTACTCGAACTGTAAAAAGGACTGGAAAGGAACCAGTTAAGCTATCTGCAAAAAAACAATGTAAAACCAGGCTAACAGAGGGGTTGGGCCAAAACCAGTATGAAAGATCTCCATACCTAATTGTTAAGAGGGAGGACACACTAGACGATTCTCAGTCATTCATTAGAATACCCCCCAAAAGGAAACGAATGAAAAAGAAAATATTTTCACCATAGTTTGTATTGATTATTACCTTCTTTTAAAAAGATCTAATGGAACAGGGCAAACCATAAATTACTTTCGTACTACTGTTTCCGTACTTGATGATGTTAACTAGAAAATATTTTGATACATTACACCACCCCACAGTAATGAGAGACTAAAGAAGAGCACGGGGTCCAGAATGTATTACTGTAGGTATTTTATTACTTTTTTAAGAAAGTAAAAAAAAATTTTTTGTTCAAAATGGCGAGGATTTAGTGCTAACAGGTAGTTACACAACACAGAACACAACAGTACCAGCAGTAGAATGATTCGACACTATGGCTGTCTTGGAATAAATTACAACAATCAGTAATTGAATCACGGTAAAGAACTACTGATCTCATAATTAGCTGCATAACAGAATTAACCCAGATTGTATATTGTGAGGTCAGTAATCAACCTAGGTTTTGCTTTTAAAAATATTGTACAAGAATTTTAAGGTAATCCTTTGAAATATCCATAATACAGTTATAACTAAAAAAAGAACTTATTTGCTCCTTGAGCAGTACCACTAACAATTGGATTTCTCCAAAGCACCTATTCAGACTGTGCCAGAAATCCTATATTAGTTTCAAAACTGCAGTTCCTTAATATCTTTGGTTTTAAACAAATACTACAAGTTTTTATAGCACCCCTTTGTAAAATCAAGTATATATTTTTAAGTACAAAAAGAACTTTTAATGTCATTGAGCAGTACATCTAACATATACCTCTCTTCAAGGAATCAACAAATCCAATCCAAGAAATCACACCTATAGTTAGAAAGCAGCAGTCCCTTAAAAATATTTCTTTTAGAAAACTAGTTCAACTGATTACAGGTAACCTTAGTAATATCAGGAATATATTGATAAGTACAAAAAGAAATTATTTGCTCTTTGAGCAGTAAATTTAACATTTTGATTTCTGCAAAGGAGCAATACAGCCTATTCCAGAAATCCTATTTATATTCAAAAAAAAAAACAGTAATCTAACAGCCATTGGTTTCAGAGAACTAGTGCAACGTTTTTTAGTAACACTTTTTAATAACAATAATATTTTTTAAGTAGAGAAATAACTTATTAGCTCATTGAGCAGAACATTGAGCAGTTTTATTGCAGCGAAGAAGCTATACTGCCTCTTCCAGAACTCCTATCTATAATAACAAAACAACATGTCTTTTGAGAGAAAAATGTTGGCAATGTGAAAGTGCTTTGTAATTGTTATATATTTTTAAATGCCTATCGCCTCCTTCGTCTTCTCCTGGGTGGTGGACGGACCCCTGCTCCTGGAAGTATATGCTGCTCAAGGACTCCAACTGCAAATAAATGATTTTTAAATTAATTATTACATACTTGGAAAATACACTAGCATCTGGATTTATAGGCAACCAACTTAAACTACAGCTGTCCAGGAGTACATATTCAATATGTTTGGTTTTTAACTTAACCATTTATTTATATGACCTTTAATAATGCGATTTTAAGTAGTGCAGTACAATATTTTATGACACCATTGTTAGAACGATCGCTCTGTACTAGTACTTTAATATTCTATGTAAATGTACCTCTGGCAACTACTTCCTGCAAAATAGCCACCCAGTTCTCCATCTCTCCTCTAGGCACAGCTTCTCTCATAATATCCAAGGGTTGTTCAGGTAAATTTTCTATTACAATGGAAAGGGGACAGATTTTTAGTGGTAGTTCTTTGCATTAACCCTACTTTAACAGTTTGCCAGTAACACTTTAACAACGAATGCGCATTTCCCCTCACCATGTTCCCCTGGGACCTGAGGCTCATCAGCGCCTTCTGGGCCTTCATTAGCATGTTGTTGCACGTCCCCAGCAATGGCCCCTAGGTCTTCATTAGCGGAATCTGAGTCTCCCTCCTGGACTCTGCGTCGTTCATGCACTTGTGGTTGATGTTGTGCCCCCCTCCTTCTGCCAAGATGCCTAGCAGGGCCAGCCCCTGTGGTGCAAAACAAGAAATGAGGGGGAGGGGATGACATTAGTTCATAGGAGGGCTTCGTGGCAGGGCCTCATTTCTGTGTGAATCAATCTTTCAGCCCACATCCAAGAACCAGAGCACAGTGCCTCTGTGCCTGGGTCCTTGGATGCGGCAGTTGTACACTTAGCATGTCAGTTAAGCTTATCATCTAATAATGTAATAACAAAATTTGATAGATCTTACCTGCGGGGAAAAGATTAGCAGGGTGGGGGCGGTCCGCTTGAATCCATAATTGAAGCAGCTGGTCTCAATATGCTGCTTGCTGTCTCTCCTCAGCTTGCTCACCGAAGTAAAAAAGACATCTATTAAAGTTTTGCCTCAGTGTTTTAAATTTAGATCTTATTTGGGTGGGGGTCCTTGCATAGTTAAGTCTAGCAAGTTCCCTTAAAGCAAGCCTAAATGCACCCTCATTCCTTCTTGGCTGCATATGGAACAGTACAGGCCCAAGCCTGTTCTCAATCAAGATGTCCAATAGGGCAGTCACCTCTGCCTCGGACCAATATCTGCCCCTCCCCCCTTCCATCATCTTTAAAGCTACGTTAATCGAATCCACAGAACTCCACAGAACAACCCTCCTCTGAACTAACTCTCCACATTTATCCAAAGGTGCCACCGGGTATTTATAATTTTTTGAGGCTTGACACTGAGCAGTTCTGGTGAAAAAGAAACTAATTTCAACCAATAGGAGAAGGGGTCAAAGTGTCGTTGCAGGGCCAGGTGCATAGGAGTCTGTTTACCATGGTATCTTTATAATTGATATAGTGTTTTGCAAACCATCCAGTGCTACAAACCTATGTATCAACCGTGCATATGATGCTTTGCAACAAATAAATACACTCTTTTCAATGTAGCTCTTTGTGTCCTTTATTTTAAGCACAATAATTTTAATCAGTATCCTACGATATCTTCATTCTGAGCCGTCCTAGTTCCCTCCAACTAATGTGGTGGAGTGCTTGAAGATAACCAATAGAAACATTTTCTTAGCCCTTGTGTACTAATGGCCCATTGTTTAAGAAGGTGACGTGGTGGAGATGGTAATGGGCAGGCTCCACGAAGTCCAGCACCTGCCGTCTGAGGCAGAGGTGATGGTTATCTAGGGGTCAGAAGTTCAGGCAGTGCAACTGACCCTTGCAAACAGGAGAGGAACGTACCACTTGTAAGATAGGGGACAAGCAAGATGCTTGTCTTTTGCATCTTTCCCAAGGCTTATATACGACAGTTTTAAACAAAGCATAACAACATATTTCACCTGTCGCTGCGTCCAAGTACTTATGTTATAAAAGGTTTGTAAAGGAACCCATTAAATTCATTTGGATAGATGCCCCCGGGAGACCAGTGGTGCATTCTGAAGGAACCCTTTAATGTGTTCGATGCACCGGCGCACAACCACCCCAACCCTAACGAGAGGCGCCATCCCGTCTGTCTTTACGTCTGTTCGATGTAATGGCGCACAACTGTCACCTTTTTGTTACAACGGAGGCAATGCTTCATTTGGTGGGGGGGTTAAGGGGGGGGGCGACCACGATGCTTTCAAAGCAACAAGCGATGCTTCTCAAACAGCACTCACAAAAAATGGAGGCGGGAAGAGTTTCGTGCGTTTTAAACTCTGCCTATGCTCAGAGGCACAGGCATTGTCTTCAGAGGAAGATTTTCAGGGTGGCCCCAACCCTAACGAGAGGCGCCATCCCGTCTGTCTTTACGTCTGTTCGATGCAACGGCGCACAACTGTCACCTTTTCTTTTTTTTAAGGGAGGCTTTTTTGGGGGGGGTTGTGGGGGGGGGGAAGACCACAGAGGATTTCCAAGCAACCGGCGATGCTTCTCAAACATCACTCACAAATAATGGAGGCGGGAAGAGTTTCGTGCGTTTTAAACTCTGCCTATGCCCAGAGGCACAGGCATTGTCTTTTGAGCACGATTCTAAGGGTGACCCCAACCATAACGAGCGGCACCCTCCGGTCTATCTTAACGCCCGTTCGATGCAACGGCGCACAACTGTCACCTTTTTTTTTTAAGGGAGGCTTTGTTTTATTTGGGGGGGGTTGCGGGGGAGGAAGACCACAGAGGATTTCCAAGCAACCGGCGATGCATCTCAAACATCACTCACAAATAATGGAGGCGGGAAGAGTTTCGTGTGTTTAAAACTCTGCCTATGCCCAGAGGCACAGGCATTGTCTTTAGAGGAAGATTTTCAGGGTGGCCCCAACCCTAACGAGAGGCGCCCTCCGGTCTATCTTTACGACGGTTCGATGCATCGGCGCACAACTGTCACCCTTTTGGAGTCTCTTATCTATTTGGTGGGGGGTTGGGGGGAGCGTCCATGAAGCTTTCCAAGCAACCGGCGATGCTTCTCAAACTTCACTCACTGAAAATGGAGGCGGGATGAGTTTCGTGCGTTTTAAACTCTGCCTATGCCCAGAGGCACAGGCATTGTCTTTTGAGGAAGATTTTCATGGTGGCCCCAACCCTAACAAGAGGCGCCCTCCGGTCTATCTTTACGACGGTTCGATGCATCGGCGCACAACTGTCACCCTTTTTTTTTGAAGTCTCTTTTCTATTTGGTGGGGGGGTTGGGGGAGCGACCACGAAGCTTTCCAAGCAACATCCGGTAATAAATGTAAGAAAAACCAAAGAGTTGATACAAGAAAGTAAAGTAGCATCTCCGACAAACGCCACCACTTGGTGGTTTCATTAATTAAGAAAACGAAGGGGGCGGGTAGGGGAAAACAGCGACACCTGGCGTTTGTCGATTTCGGAAAAAAGGAAAGACATGTGACACCGAGATACAGATATAACTGCATAAACAAGCACAAATATCTGATTATTGCAAGTACAGAAAGCAAGATCAAAAGAACGGGTTAACCGAAATATCGATGCATCGGCATTTCGGAGAAAAAACAAGTAAAAAAAATAAATATATATATTAACTGGCCACACGTGACTTTGGATGCGAAGCGGGATGCGAAGCGAAGAAGATTCCTGGCCTCCGGCAGGGGAATCTCTCGCCCCGCTTGGAGCACGGTTTAGGGGGCGTGGCCGGGGTGGCGCCGAATCCAAAGAGGAGGAGCGTGCGGACTGAAGCGATCGATTCGCACGGAAATTACGGCTCGCCGCGCAGCGAGAGGTTCGTGAAGTAACGGCCAATGAATCTATAGGTTCACATAGACTTTTGTGTTTATAACTACTTATAACCTTGTAACTTTAATGTAATGTTGTCTATTAATGCTGTAAGAGATCCCTCAATTCCTTGCTCTCAATACTTGAACAGGTCTTAATTGTACTGGACTGTATATGATCCCTCATTACTGTAAGCCGCCTTGGGTCCTTTTCCAAGGAGAAAGGCAGGGTTAAAAATACTCTAAAATAAATAAATAATAAATATATAGATCCCTCTTTTCTACTGGCCTGTTCATTTCAAATAGCTTGGGCTGCCACCCACTTTCAACAGCCACTCCCTTAGAGGCAGCATTGCCACCATGCAATGGTGGGTAGAACAGGGGCCAGGCAGGGCACAACAAGGCAAGGTAGGGCATGGCCTTCTATCTCCCCACTCTTTCTCCCTTACCACCCTTCCCCCTGTGCCTTCTATCTCAGCACGTAAGGGATGGGGCTCATCACAGCTCTCCTTCTGGCACACGGAACTCCCACTGTGCCTCTTCCCCCTTACGGCTGCCCGGCCAAACGGCACTGGAAACGGCTGACGTGCACCTAGCCAACTGCTCCTTAGTTCCATGGGCCAATCAGC
The DNA here is from genome assembly GCA_029282475.1 of Phrynocephalus forsythii. Taxonomy (NCBI): domain Eukaryota; kingdom Metazoa; phylum Chordata; class Lepidosauria; order Squamata; family Agamidae; genus Phrynocephalus; species Phrynocephalus forsythii. The sequence goes on from JAPFRF010000011.1 coordinate 6,840,232, forward strand.
TGGCCAGCAGTGACAGGTGGGGAGCATTGATGCCAAACACCTCTGTTCCTCAACTATTTCAAACATCCATCACCCGAAGAGAGTAGGGGAGGGGAAAGGAAATCAGCTGAGAATCAGCAGGTCTAAAACCTTGCCTACATCTGTTTCAAGGCATATCAAGCACCAAGTTTCCGTCCAAATATTCAAACCACCTCAAGGTCAGGGTTGTTGCTCATTGCTTTTGTTCGGAACTGGTCCCCCGTGGCACAGTGGTTAAATGCCTGAACTGCAGGTAAAACTGTGTTCACAACCTGGGGTTCAATCCCAGGTAGCAGGCTCATGGTTGACTCAGCCTTCCATCCTTCCGAGGTCAGTAAAATGAGTACCCACCTTGCCGGGGGCAATGTGTAGCCTGCATACTGTAATTAAAAACTGTAAACCACCCAGAGACTACTTGAAGTGGTATAGGGCGGTATATAAGCAGAACACTTTGCTTTTATATAACTCCTCAAGCACTTGCTTGTATTGGTAGTAACTGCATGCCTGTACCGTCAAGGGCAAAAAGTGGGAAGAATCGTCAACACTTTACACCAGTGCTCCCCAACCTTTTTGTATCCACGGACCGGTATTTGTTTGATTATTTTCCCGTGGCCCGGGAGTGGGGTGGGGAGGGGGAGATGGGGGTGTGGGGGGGCAGGGGAGGGTGTGGGGGCGGGGGAGGGGAGGGGGGGGGGGGGGAGGAGCGGGGCTTGGCGTGTGTACCTTGGGGGCACGGGAGTGGCGGCAGCGGCGGCGCTTGCCGGCTGGGGGCGTCGGGCGTGCGCTCCCCGCGCGCATGGGCGGGGGAGCCCGGGGCTCCTGGGCGGGTGGGCCCCCGCCTCCTCCTCCGGTGGCGCCCTCGGGCCGGAGACACCACCCCCACTGCCTCCTCCCCCTCCCCCTCCCGCTCGCCCGCCCGAAGGCCGCAGCCGGAGGCAAGCGCGGCGCGCAGAGGTGCCCCAACCGAGGCGGGCCGCCCACGGCAGCCCAGGTTTGGCTGTGGCTCCGCGGCCAGACCTACTTGGGAGGGGGAGGAGGAGGAGGCCGTGGGGGTGGCGTCTCGGCCCGAGGGCGCCACTGGGACCGCCGAGCCGGCCGCGCGGCGGCGGCGCCCCCGCCGCCCGGCCGCGGTACGCCTCCCCGCCCTCGGAGCTTTTTCGACGCCACTGGTGAGCTTCAGATGGCAAGAAGTAACCCAGGCGGCTGTTGATGGTGGCCCGTTGCCTGGCGGCGTGGGTCCTTGGGCACGAGCCTTTTATTTCACCGCCGGCTTGCCCGACCTGCGTGCTGGACACGGACGCCTCGGTGCAAAACGGCGCCACTCCCCCTCTCCGCTGGCGGAGCGGGCGCGGGATTTCCGGGCTTGCTGCATGAATGCGCTCTGCAACCTGGCCCTGGTGGAGCAGGTCCCGGCATGCCTGTACCTGCAAGTTCGCCCGGAAGGACGGCTTCCTCAACTATGTCAAGGGGAGGTCTATGAAGAGGAGGAGGCGGGGCCCGCCTGCCCAGGAGCCCGGGCTCCCCACCCGCCCGTGCGCCGTGCCCGGCGTCGGCGAAAAGAGGAGAGGAGGAGGAGGGCGGCGGAGGAAAAGGGGAGGAGCCTCCCCGGCCTCCCCAGGCGGCCCGGTGCCAACCGGTCCACGGACCGGCACCGGTCCGCGGCCCGGGGATTGGGGTCCACTGCTTTACACTAAACGTCAAGGCCTCCACGTGCCACATGGCAACTGCAGTGATGCCAGCTGGCAAAGAGAACCAACCAGACTTTCCCCACATGTTAAAGCGAGAAAAGCTATTACTTCCACTCCCAGGTTGTGGGAGGTAGGCTAGGATATTTGCTGACTGTTGTATGGCCAAGGCAGGCGCTGAGCCTTGGCCAGATATGGCTCTACCAGCAAAATGTCTCTGCTGGACCATTCTGTGGTGGAGGAAATATGTTAGCAGGCCGGAATTGGCTAAGCTTGGAGGCACACAAGGCAGCTTTCTACAGAGGCATCCCACCCACCCAGCTGCTCACTGTGAACCTGCTTCCCTGGGCACCTGAGATTGTTGCACCTTCAAGTAGTAGAGCCTGTTCATCATCAGACCTTTTCCTTTGGAAAAGCCTAACCAAGTAGGGGGGCATTGATGGGGGGGGGGGCTTTCAAGGAACTCCACACCAGTCTTCCCCTTTGAAAACCCTGGGGCTACTCATACTGTGCCTTCTTTGCTCCTTTGCAGTGTGCCTCCATTCAGTTTTAAAGGGACCCTGCATGCTGTGTTCAGGCCCATGGCCAGCCCCCAACTCCTGCTATGTTTTTAGTATGAGAAAAGCCTGAGGCACAGAGTGAGAGCAAGCTCTCCCCAAGCTCCCCCCAGCAGTGATAAAGAAGAGATCCTCAGTCTTGCAGAGAGTGGAGCCCCAAGAACTAATTCAGATGAGGACAACTTGTTCAGTTTTCAATTTGTACAGGCAGTGCCTGTCCAGCAACAAATGACACTTGGCGGGTTTAGCAAAGGGCAGCTTTGTCAACCAGAAGCCCACAGCAGGGGTCATCCTTGGAGAACAAACACAGCAGATTGCATTGCATTCGGCCATTGTTGAAGGCACAGCCACACCGGCCCGCCTCTGTGCATCCCAAGAAGAACAGAGATTTGTGGCACCTTTCGAGCAAGACTTAACAGATGTCTTTTACCCCTTACCATCCACAAATGCTCTCCCCAGGCACAAAGCCACAGGTCTACAGGCGTAAACCGGGGTGGGTGGAGGGCTCTGCCCCTTGCCAGTTCACCACCAGTGACAGCAACACAGCGGTCGTGCCCCGGTATCCCATGTCACCCTCCTCACCACAGGATCCTGTGTGTGCGTGTGTGTGCGTGTGCGTGCGTAAAGGCTCAAATTATGTCATCGGTTCCTTCTGAAGAAACGGAATTACATCCCAAAACGTCTACTAAAACAACCCTCTTCCTTTAAAAACTCTTCTTTCCCCTTTGCATTCAGAAAGTGTGGTCCCTGCTTTCTTGGGCCATTGCGCTCCCCGTGCAATGTGTTGTGGATAGAATGTGGCTCCCTGCGCGGGTCAATGGAAACCAGACCCCCCCAAAAAACACACACACACACACACACACACTCCGGCCCGCCCGCCCCCCCGCCCCCCCCCAGCTAGCCCCAGGAAGGAGCCCAGTTAGCCTGGACGTCGCTTCTCCCCCGAGAGCGCGCAGCCTTCCTGGGGCGGGCAGGCGAGCGGAGGAGGGAAGCGAGCGAGGCGCCCCTGCCTTCCCCCACCCCACCCCACCCCACCCCACCCCCGGCTCCTGCCCTGGCACGCAAGGCAAGCCCCGCCGCACCGGGCGGCTCCGAGAGGGTTTCCGGCGAGGTTTAAGGCGCAGCAGGAGAAGCCGCGCCCTGTGCTGGGGGTGGGGGGTGGGGGGGGGACGCCGGGCGAGGACGGGGCTTCGGAGGGAGCCCCCCGCCCCCCCCCCGCCCAGCTCCCCCCCCCGGGAAGGACGCTCACCTCTGCCTGGCCGCCGCCGCTCCTCCTCCATGGGGCCGCCGCGAGGAAGGCACGGGAGCGCACCGCCCGCCTCGGTCTCCTCCGCCGCCGCCACCCTCCTCCTCCCCACGGCAACTCCAGGAGCCCCCTCGGCGGCGAGGGCGGCGCTTTCCGCTTCCTGTACCCAGGGGGGCGACGACGGCAGGACGGCGAGGCACGGCACGGCACGGCACGGCACCGCCCCGCTCGCCCGCCCTCTCCCCCGGCCGGCCGGCCTAGCCCTGCCCGACCTCGCCCCAGCCGAGGGGGTGCCAGAGGCGGCGCCCGGTTACGGGGAGGGAGGCGCTCGCCCCTCCTCCACCCCCACCCCGAGATTGAGACACGTGCGGACGCGCGCTGTACACGCGTTGCTGGCCAAGGAGGGTGGCGGCGTAAAAGGCGGCGGCGGCGGCGGCTTTTTCGCTCTCTCCCCAAGGTCGGAGAGAGGCGGCCAGACCGTGTCCCTGCCGTAACGTGTGTACCTGTTCCTAAGTCCCGGGGGGGGGGGGAGCCTTCTTCTCAAACGGTCTGTTTCACCATTTCGCCTGCTTGCCCCCCCCCAACCACCACCTACCCGCGCTTAGCCAGAAGGCTGCCTCCCCTGCTTCCTCTTGGCACCGGCTGGAGCCAAAAACGTGGGGTTTTTTTTTGGAATTCCAAGCCCGACCTCCTACGCACGGGCTGGGTTCATCTCCCCACAGGCTCCAGTGCCCTGTGGCAGTTGAAGGAGGCATCCCTTCCGGGCGCCACCGGGAAAATAAAAAGGGGACTCAGACACAAACGGCTGATCCAGGCTGAGCTAATGTCCCCACACCCTTCTAAATCATTTCCTCTACTGCCTTAAGTCACAGAAAGCATCTGGCACAATCTGTTGCACTCACAGCACAAACACATGAACTGGAAGCATATATCATCAAGAGGTTTTATATATACAGCCTAATACTGTACCACCAAAGCTTATGTAATCAAGATGTTTTATACAGCATACTGTACCAGGGAAGCTTAAGTCACATCTCTGCCCAAGAACTAAATCACAAGGAATAATGGAGATCTTCCACCTAATGGCACAAAAGTATCATCCCGACCTACAAAACTCCAAAATACCATAATCACCCCACGACATGCTTGGATCCATTGCTTCTTGGTGCCATCAGGGTTCAAGAAAGTATTGGTTGCATTTTTGGAGAGTGGGTCAGGACAGTAATGACACAACACACACTGTTTTACAATCGAATCGGTCACAACTGTAACGACACAACACACACAATTTTATAAGCAAATCAAATAGTCTAATGGCTTTTGTCTACTAGTGTATCATAAACATGTCAGATGTAACATTTTCTATTGCTACCCTTCGTTTAAAACAAAAAACACCTAAAATGAAGACAGGGTGCCAAGAAGCATTGAGTAAAAATCCAGAGGTTTTTATTGAGCAGTCCATGGACATGATCTATGACTTGTTGGGAGACTTGACATCTTTGTGCTTAGAAGTAACAATCATATTTTACCAGTGCACTCCTAGCCATAAGTTGATGTGGTATGGTTTGGGGGGTGGATCCAAGCACTTTTGCCTTCCATGTTCTGACCTATATAAGTCAACCTGCTCTTAGTGATATAGGCAGTATGGCCAACAGGAAGTCATGCATTGTTTTTGCAGTATCCTGACAATCACCTGAAGAAATGGGAACACGCAATAGTGTCTCCTGAGCTGTAAAGATGAGAAAATATTGTTTCCATCATCAGACATCTGGAGGAAAACTGTCACAAGACTGTTCGTTAGGGGCAAAATGAAACGCACCGATGCCCTCTGTTTTGAACTGGTCTGCTTTAGCATTTTTTTTGTTTCAGACTTTGTCCCCAGTCTATGTTTGAGCCTAGCTTGGTGAAAATGTTAAGAATGTCCTGAATGGTCTAGAGATGAAGACTAAACTTGGGCCTTTGATTGTACCAAGGAGCTACTGTGTTGTGCAGTGCTTCTGACTAGGTGTCTCCCTTTTTATGTAAGCTGTGGGTAGCACTGTGTCTCTCCTAAGACAAGCAACACTTGGCCTAAGAAAGGAACTAATGCAAACTATGCTGGTCTTCAGTTAAGCTAAGCCTGAGAGTCTGTGGCGAAGAGGCTTTCTACCATCAGTTCCTGGGAGTGCACCCCTTACAGGTGGACCTCTGGTTGCCTGGAAAGGCCACTGTGTGAAGTCGCCTGGCTGCTAATATTCTTGTTCATCACTGCAGGCTCTGATTGCTCACCAGTGGTACTAACACATGGGGTAGTGTGATCTGTCCTGAGGTACAACTGCTGAAAGAGGAATGACCCCCAAAAAAAACACCCACCCACCCATTACGTACCCATATGTGTAAAATTGATTCTCTCTCTCTCTCTCTCACACACACACACACACCCATGTACCCATGTGTAATATGGATTCTCTCTCTCTCTCTCTCTCTCACACACACACACCCATGTACCCATGTGTAATATGGATTCTCTCTCTCTCTCTCTCACACACACACACACCCATGTACCCATGTGTAATATGGATTCTCTCTCTCTCTCTCTCTCTCACACACACACACACACCCATGTACCCATGTGTAATATGGATTCTCTCTCTCTCTCTCTCTCTCTCACACACACACACACACATACACCCATGTACCCATGTGTAATATGGATTCTCTCTCTCTCTCTCACACACACACACCCATGTACCCATGTGTAATATGGATTCTCTCTCTCTCTCTCTCTCTCTCTCTCTCTCTCACACACACACACACACACCCATGTACCCATGTGTAATATGGATTCTCTCTCTCTCTCTCTCTCTCTCTCTCTCACACACACACACACACACACACACACACACCCCATGTACCCATGTGTAATATGGATTCTCTCTCTCTCTCTCTCTCTCTCTCACACACACACACACACACACACACACACACACACACACATGTACCCATGTGTAATATGGATTCTCTCTCTCTCTCTCTCTCTCTCTCTCTCACACACACACACACACACACACACCCATGTACCCATGTGTAATATGGATTCTCTCTCTCTCTCTCTCTCTCTCACACACACACACACACACACACACACACACACACACACACCATGTACCCATATGTGTAAAATGGACATGGGATCTGTTGCACTAGTCCCCAGAACCAGCAAGGTCTGTGAGACCTTCTCTCTCCCCCAGAAGAATCTGCTTGTAAATGCTCTGAACATTAGGCAGCACCTGATCCATGGGGAGATGCTTAGAAGGTAGAGACTGAGTCCACAGCATTCTTTGGGGATGCAGGAAAAACTGGGGGACACTGCTGTGGAGGGGTTAGTGCCTATACCCCTTCCTCCCTGATGATTTAAAAACTTCTGGAAAGGGTGTGTGTTTTCTGACTTTATCTACTTAGGAAAAGCCCCAACCATCAGGGTTGGGACTAACACTGCACACATCTACAAGCTCTAGCACCCTGCACACCACTTATTGTTTCAAATGCCTTACTGGACTGCAGATCATAAGAAATAGCCAATACTTCTTCACTGCCACAATTAACAGCAAAATGAAGGAGAGTGTGTGCCCCATGAGAAGTGCACTACTGAATTGGTGACTTTAGGTTCTCAAGACTTCTGCCTAATTCCCTTGGGAAAATAATGGTGGTAGAGGTCAAAAAAGAGTAGCAGATGCTTCCATGCTATGGATAGCTATAGATCTGGCCTGTGAAGGTCCGGGGTAGCGGGGGGGGGCATTGGATGAAAACACTCCAAAAACAACCAATATATTTCAAAGTAAAGGGATGTGACTTGCTTGATCAACCCACTTATACACAACTTAAAGCTCAGTGGTTCAGGTATCTAGTTGCAAGGCCAAACGTTGGGAGTTCTATTCCCCAGTATGCTGTCAGGGAGAAGAGGCAGCCTGTGTGGCTTTGGACAAGCTGTGTAGTAATATTGTATGGGGGATTGTGTATGGCTGTTGTTGTTTTTTAAATTGTAGTTTTTATGGATTGGGTATGAATGCTGTCAGGTGAAAGAGTGTAGGACTGTGTGTGTATGTTTGGTTTTTATGTCAGTTTTAAATGAGTGTAAGTGATGTTCGGTGTGTGAATGTTGGAGTATGTGTATGGATGGTTTGTTCTTAAATGGCAGATGTTACATCTTGGATTTTTATGCAGGTGGTGTGTGAATGACTGACTGGATGGCACTTTTAATCTCGTATTTATACAATGACAATAAATTCCATTTCCAATTCCAATTCCATAAGAAGGGAATGGTAAACCACTTGTAAGTTCTCTCTCCCTAGAAAACCCTGAAAAGAGTTGCTTGACATAAGTCAGAAGTGATGGCACACTATTATTATTATTATTTATTATATTTAAAATGATACCTGTACGTACCTACAATTGAGGATCAAGTAGCCAATGGGAATATAAAAGAGTACAAAACTCTGAGCTCTACTATCAGCTACACTATCAGGTCTTCAATTGTTACAAGCTACCATGATAGACCTAGATTTCTGTAACTGCATTTAGTAACCTCCACATCCTGCTGGCTCTTTGAATGGAAATTCTTCACACAACTGTAGCCATTTAATTGGCAAGTAGCCTGGAAATACTGCAATGTCTGTAGATTCTATAACATTTTAGTTAATTATCAGAAGAACGCACAACCTGCTGAAGACTCTTCTTTTTCAAAAAGGTGGAATCCCATTCTGCATAACATTAGGTAACTTGGCATTTTTGCAACTAGCAGTCATGTGTTACAGAAAAAGTAGTTTCCATCTAAAAGAGAATCAGTAAAATCAGGTGGATAAACAAAGATGAACCAAGGAACAGAAAGTCAAACGCTCTGCAGACTGAAGGGATGCAACTGAAAAATGGAGGTTTGAATGACAGATCTATTGTGCAACTCTTGGTATGCTTCTTTTTTGATAGCATGGTCAATTTTGTGCTAGAAACTCAACTGTTCAAGGCCTGCATTTAGATAAAAACCATGGTACATGTGTGGGCTGTGGGAAACTGCCACATTCCGTCCTAAAATCTGAATGTTTGGTCCTACTTTGGACAGATTATTGATCTATGCAGTATAGTTCAGGGACGAGTCTTTATCAATGTTCACCATCTCCACCTTTAAGAAAGCCGAACAGATGCCAAGTCACTATAGATGCAGTAGGAAGCAGCTTTGCCCACTGACTGGTTGCAACTTCACAATTGATGTTTTTAAGTCTGGAGAGCCGATCCTGATGTTGTGGATGCCTGCAAAGATGCTTTAGTCCTAGGAAAGTAGTATCTGAAGAGGTAAGTTAGGGAGTTCTTCCATTCTTGGTTGCTAGAAAATATCTACAGCTACCATCAGCTTAAGTTAGCAGTTGAAATGGTCTGGTACTCATTATGGAGCTGTTTGTGTGTGAAAGGAGCACTTTAACCTAGGGCTACTCCTGTCTATGTCCCCATCTTTGATAGAGCTCTGATACTTAGTAACAATGGGAGAAAGGGATTTTGTTAGGAGGGGGATATTTGGGTAATTTGGGGGGGGGGTTAGGATGACCTAAAGGGCAAACAAGGGGTATTTCTTCTTGTCCAAGGAATGCCCCCAGGAATGATAATAAGTCAACACATGCCATTCTGTTCCTGGGGTACTAGTGACTGTTCCGAAATAGCATGGCAGTGAAATCTAGCTAGCAAATAGTCCAGCCATGGATTCCCTTAAAAAAAGGGGTGGGTGGGGTGGGGAGGGAGAACAGAAAAGCAGAATCTTGTAATTTAGTTTGTAATTCTCTAATATGCCCATGTGTACTTTTGTAATTCTATTACCCCTCCCAACTCCTCACTCATTATGCAGAAAAAATAACTGCTAAAATGTATTATTTCAGCTCTAGTATTACAGTATATGCGTAGGATTGTGCTTGAAGAATTTATCATTTAAAGCACCAGGAAACATGCTTCTTGATCTGAACTGTAAGACAAACTGTGATTAACAACCCCCCCAAAAAAAACCTGGCAGCCAAGGCAATGTGATGAATCATTTAGAATTTCTGTCACGTATTTTAAAAAAACTGCTGCCGTGACATTCTACTGTGGAAATATGTAACCTCTGCGTCACCTCCCAAACTGTTGAGAAATTAAACCCCAAAAGTAAATCCAATTACTCATCCAGCCAGGAAGGATCCAGTATTTTCAAGATGAAAGATGCTAATTCGCCTGCCAGAATGCGTGACCATTTTCCAGTGTCTCCTTTCGAGCCACCCTATTCTGAATGCTGTAAAATGGCAGCTTTGACAAGGATACACAAATGTGGGGATTCCTCGTGTTGCCAAGTGTTTGCGGATAAGACGCTCTGTTCCATACCAGTTAAAGCCTTTGGTGGAATAACCAATGCGAGGAAGATGGACACTTGCTGGAAGGAAAAAAAAAACAAGAGGAAAGGAAGAGTAACATTTAACACAGAGAAAAAAACAAACAAACAACAACACCAATAGTAGCAGAAGAAATAATAATATATCTGGTAAAAATATTATAAAATAAGTAAACAACAAATAAACAAAAATACACCCTTTGCTAGACCAGAGGGGGAAGGATGGAGTAGGTCAGCATGACCCCCCCCACACACATAAGCCACCACTCTTGAGGACTGCTTCCCACTATGGGTACTTGTTCCACAATGCCATCTGAAACATAGACAGATGTTTCCTGAACAGGCCCTGGATTGGCCTCAGTAGCAGAGTCTATAATGTCCCGCTGCAGACGTCTCAATTGACTCCACTTGCACGTGAACCAAGACAGTAGAAAACGGAGGCACCAATTAAACGGACATAGAAAAGGAAAGGTCCTCCGAGAACTTGTCCTGTATGTTGTGGGAGTGATTAAGTGGCACCAAACCCTAACATTTTTAAAGACGAAGGAGTTAGGACAATGGTGGTGAACCTTCGGCACTTCAGATGTTTTGGACCACAGCTCCCACAGTCCTTTATCATTGGCCATCTAGGCTCGGAATTCTGGGAGCTGTGGTGGAAAACATCTTGAGTGCCGAAAGTTCGGCATCACTGACATATCATTGTTACAAAGGCTTATCTGCCCCCCAAAAAAAAAACCCACCTCAGTGGTGCAAAACATATCGTATTTTACCAGCACCATCTGGTTCTCCACTGATGCCCTAGTAATCTCCTCGTTGGATTATGAGAATCTCTTAGAAGTGAGGCTTTTCTTGTAAATTGTCTAGGAGATTTAGTTGGTTCACAGTTCAGCTCCAGCACTCTGGCTGATTTGTCTCACGGTTGCTGTACTACATTGGTTCGAAAGGAGCAACACGGGATGCCGGAAAATTCAAGGTGCCTAACTTTGAATCTCTAAAAGGCTTGGGTTCCAAATATTTGAAGAAGTGCGTCTTCCCGTCTCAAGTTGTGCATCCACTGAGTTTATCAGGGAAGGCTACTACTGTCTGTGTGTGCCTCCCAGGGAAAGGAGCATCATCTACAAAAGAGAGGGCCTTCCTATATGTTCATGAGGTCCGACTGTGGAATGCCTTCCCTTGAGACATATGCTTGGGACTAACGATGTATTCTAGAGATGGGCATCAATTCAGCAGTCGATCCTTCAGATGATTGGTGCTTCCCAACGCCATCTTGTCTGGTGGGTCCCCACTCGGAAACAGCACGCTGCCCCACCTCCTTCAAGCGCTGCTTCTGAGTGGGCGCTTGCCAGAGCAGTCAGGGCTGGGAAGTGACGAACATCTGTTTGTCCAAAGGATGAACTGGCACGAACCGCTGAAGTGGAGCTTCATGCTCATCCCTAATGTATTCTTTTGACTGCAGGCAAAAAGCCTCTTGGCATTTATAAGAAAGGCTCAAATCCATATATTTTTAGATTCAAGTTGGTAGATTAGAAAGAGTTGTACGCTTCCCTTTTATTCTGACAGTTTGTTTTTCAGTTATTTCTGAAGTATTGTGTCATTCTGTATTGTTTGTAGGTCGTTTTCTGAAGACTGTCCTGAAATCCTTTTTGAGATAAAAGCACAGTCTATAAAACTGTGACCCTTAAAAACACGCAATTTATCCAAATGTACTTAATGTGGGGCGAAGAATTTGTCCGATATGAGGATTTTGAGGAGGCCAAGAGAGCTCAAGAGGTCCATGCAGGTGCAACTGAGGAAGGCAGAGGAGAACCTCAATGAAGGAAGAGAACCCTCCCCTAACAAACAAAACACAAACTATTCTATATATTAAAGCCACAGCTGTTGGAACTCTTGAGTATATTAGACTGGAATATCTGAGATGTGCTTTCCTACTTTGTCTGTGAAGATTCTCAGTCATCAAGGTGAGTTTATCTGGAAGTTGAGTCATGGCTACTGGACTTCTTTTTTGAGAGATAGAAACGTTTCACTGTTCATCCAAAGAAGAACAGCGAAACGTTTCTATCTCTCAAAAAAGAAGTCCAGTATCCATGACTCAACTTCCAGATGCTTTCCTACTTGTTTGAACAGGACTTGCAGGAATCTACCTGCCTAGTAAGAATCATAATGTTCCTTCCGTTTAAACACCCATCAGACAGCCACACTTACCGTTTCTTTTCTTGGCTGCTAGATAAATTTTCTTTAACCCCCTTTCCAAATCAGGGAGCTTGATTCCAGACAAGTTGTTGAAGCGGTCACGATGCTGGGCTATGACAAGGGCCAACTGTGGAGAAAGTATAAGAAATATATAAGAAATTATATATGCTATAATTCACACAGAAAACTAACTGCTTAGTTTATTGTCAAGAATCAGACTCTTCTGAATTAAGTCCGAGGGAATTCTGGTACAGTAATACCTTGGTTTTAGATTGCCTTGGTTTACGAGTGATTTGCAAGACAAGCAACCATTTCTTCTAAATTTTACCTTGCTCAATGAGCAATGTCTTGCAATATGAGCACTGGAGCAGGTCACATGATCACAAGTGAGCCAACTATAGCTTTCTCCCTCCCTCCCTGCTGGATGGTGGGGGGTTTTCTGAAGCATTCCATCCCAGGCAAGCCTCAAAAGTAAGTGGAGGAGAGAGGAACGAAGGTTTCCCTTGCACTAGCCAGAAATGTTTTCAAGGGAGAGTACAGGTTAGGGTATTGTTTTATTTTTCTTTATATTTGTATTTAATCTGTTTTCAACATTCTTTCTTATTCTTCAAACCATTTCTAGTCCTGGGGCAGTTAGTCATGTGCGTATATGGCTGCAAATTGCATTTTATTATTGTCACATTAAAAACACAGAATAGAATCCAGTTGTTAGTCCCACGTAGAACAGGTTATGCAGTCAGTCACCTAAACCATGGTGTGGACGTGGAATTCTAGCCAACTTCTTTTGTGAGTTTTGCCATTTTGTATGTATACCATGTGGACTATGGGATGCCAGAACAAATCGTCTGTGTCTCCATTATTTCTTATGAGGAAATTTGCTTTGATATACAAGTGTTCTGGTTTACAAGCATGTTTCTGGAATGAATTATGCTCCTAAACCAAGGTGTAACTGTATCTGGTTTTTTAAAATTGTTGTTACAGTTGTTTGGAATTGCAAATACAGTGGACCCTTGTATAAGAAAGGGTTGGTATAATAAAAAACATTCTGGAGATAGGGGAAATTTGCTTAACAGAATCACCTATGGGGCGAATCTGTACAACATAAAAATGGGATTACTCCGTTTTCAATGCATTCCGATGGGAAATTTGTATAAAGGAAAATTTGCTTAACATAATTTCATTTGGAACGAATTAATTCCTTTATACAAGGTACCACTGTACTGTATCTCAAGGACTCTAAAATCAGAGGCGATTTTGGCAGGATTCCTAGACTTTAAATACAAAGTCACTTCCATGAGTGTTCAGTATAATTCAAATGATATTACTCGTTTTATGTCTAGTATCACATTTTATTTTGGTCCTCTTTTTGAGAAGATACAAGAATTTGAATGGATCAAATGAAAGAAAAAGAAAAACATCTGTCTGTTCAGTTACCAAATCCTGTCCTTTGTTTCGCGATTCCTTATCATCAATAGGGAATAAAAGAGTTCCTCCCAACGCCAGGTTTATAAAAATAATTAATAGGGGAGGGGAAATTAATACCATGTGGAAGGAAAGTGAAGAAATTAATTTTAAAGAGTCTCCCTTTTGCATTGTATTTATCTTCTTTAGATAAGGGACAGAGCTGACACTCTTATCTAGCATGAAGATTAATCTATATTTAAAAGTATGCAATGGGGAAGAAAGGGAGGTTCTAGATAAGGCTGCAGGAGCAACTATGGGTTCATTCTGCTGATACTTCTGAAGCTTCCATTTACTTCTCAATGGACTGAGTTGTTGTCTCGAGATGCTTCCATGATGTCAACAGCAGAACAGGAGAAGCTAAGTTTAATATCTAATACTGATACCGCACTTCACTCAAATCAAGGCAAACACCAGAAACAGCCACCTCTCAGCACACTTTTCTTGCACATTTTTCCTCTTCTTTGGGAAGAATAAAAACTCCTTCCTCATGGACATAAATATATCAGTTCATAGGCTCTAGTTCACCCTTGATCCAAGGTGAACCAAGTAAGTATTAAGACCTGGAATACATTGACTACTGCTAATCCCCCAAAATGAGAGAGTTTGATAAAACACAGAATGTTACAAATGGAAATGGAAGCTAAGAGGAGGGCAGGGTTGCTTTGGCTCACCTTTCATCTTTCCTGCCAATTCATATATTTTCTTTGGTTGGTCGGATCGATTCCTGAGGGCTGTGAACAAGCCTCCTCTTCCCCAACGGCCAGAATCATCTTTTTAAAAATGAAATTACATGAAAAGTTTCTCTTGAGAAGGGGAGAAAAAAAGCCAGTGAGGGAGGGGTTCATGGCAGTAGTGCACTTCCAAGGACTGACAGAAGATCCAATCTCAGAATTCAGGGTATTTCTTTCTCCTAGAGAAACTCTGCAGGATGCAAAGACCACAACCCCGAAGAAATTTATTGCCTTACAAACTCTGAACTCTCGATGCTTTAGTGTTAAAAAAGACTGGAGAGTGAGACAAACCCCAGAGGAAGCAAACAGCCAGGCTTCTGGACACGTTCTGACCAACATCCCTTCTTAAGGCTTCTGTGATGCACAAGCCACTTGTGCAAATAACATTTTGATACTGTGGGACTTTTGATGCCTTTGGACTGTAGTTATTTTGATATCGTCAGACTGTAGTTTTCAGAAAGATGTCTCGTTCTACCTAACTAAATGGTACCAATCAAACTATTTCTAGTATCGATCTGTGTGCCAGGTAGTAAAGAAGGAGCCTGAAGAAAGGGGGGATAGCCTGAGTGTAATATACTCCACGCTTCCAGAACACATGGTTTTAAGAGAACGTACTTCAAAGTGGCAGAATGACATGCCCGAATTCTAGGGCGGTCATCGTATTCTTCTCATACAATTTAAGTCATTGCCTATAGTGTCATTTGGCAGCTGATTCAATTTGTTAGCCAATGCTAAGACAATGTTACTAACAGTCCAAAGTGTCCTTACAAACAGATTAATGGGGAAGAAATGTCTTTGAGGCCTACCTACAAATAGGCTATTAGTGGCTAGTAGAGCTGAAGGTACTTTTTTTGTTTATTTGTTTGTTTGTTTATTTATTTAGAGTATTTTTACCCCGCCTTTCTCTGTAAAAGGACCCAAGGTGGCTTACAGTAATGAGGGACAATATAGAGTCCAGTTCAATTAAGACATATACGAGTTTGATAACAGGAAATTGAGAGACATATTAGAGCATTAAAAGACAACATTTAAGCTATAAGACAACATGAGCAGTTAAAGAGAGAGAGAGAGTAAAAATTCCATGTAAGCATGCATTGGCAGTCTAAGCTTAGAATTCTGGGAGTTGTGTTCCAAAACTTCAGGAGGGCCGAAGTTTGGACATGCCTGTGGTAGACCATCCAAAAGTTTTGGGGGATGGAGAGTAACATTGAACACATAGTGTCAAAGCAACCACAGACATATATAATCCTGGTCCTGTTTAAGTATTTACTTGGTCAAAAAAGGTGACAGGGAGTTTGGCTAAGCAAGGGAGAATACTTGAAAAGGACGGTGTCTGGTCTGGCGGCTCAGCTTAGAAACCAAGCAAGCTGCCAAGGGAGAAAACAGAGAGGACCCACAGCGGCCAGAGACAAGGGATGGTGGAGGCAATGGCTTCCCAGAAGTCCAGCTAATCCAAGGCCTTAAAGCGAGCCTGCCCAACAAGGTGCATTCCACCTACCTACACAGTGCACAATGATGGCATCCTCTTCTCCTGCTGCAGGATGGGTAACATCCCCCATGATATACCGGATAGAGGTCAGGTCTAGGTCTGTATATTTCAGAGCCACATCCAGCCTGTCTTCCTCTTCCTCTTCCTCTTCCTCTTCCTCCTCCACCTCCTCCTCTTCATTGCTCTCTTCTGATTCAAGGCAGTAAGACCTGTAATGATTAGCTTCCCACCAAGCCATTCTGAATTAGAAAAAGGTAAAGCAAAAAGACAGATCATTAAGCAATGTTTCGATTATCTTAAATAGACAATGCACAATTTACTGAAACAGTAACAATGGGAATGCTGGGTGAGGTGATGTCCTCCAGTTCAACGTTGAAAGGCGTCACCAGATCAGTTATTTTTTGAGCAACATTATCTGGGGTCATCCTGGAAGATGTAGTCTGAGCATCTCTTTACATCTGAGTACCACACATTGGCTGATTTTTTTAATGCAGAGGGAAGGTAGATAGTGTAACATCCACTCACTTCCAGCCAGCAACTAAACCATCCTAAATTTAGTAACAAAGAAACAAAGAATATTGAGCATGCATGGAGATTTTTGGAAATTGAAAACTTCTTCCCCATCACAGTGCCCCCCAATAGCTTAAGAATGGTAAGAAGAAATTTCAAGGGAGTCTTAGAACCTTCCACAAGGATCTCAGAAATGTTTTTGCTTCCAAACATGCTGCAGCTGATGATGCCATCATCCTTTTTTGGCATACCATGGTACCTTGTATACAGGAATTAATTTGTTCCAAATTAAATTATGTTAAGCAAATTTTCCTTTATACAAATTTCCCATAGGAATGCATTGAAAACAGAGTGATCCCATTTTTATGTTGTACAGATTTGCCCCATAGGCGATTATGTTAAGCAAATTTCCCCTATCTCCGGATTTTTTTAAATGTTGTATTGTACAAATTTTATGTTACACAAACCCTTTGTTATACAAGGGTCCTCTGTAGAGTTAAGCTGCTAGATCATAGAATAACTAAATTGGAAGGGGTCTGTAAAGCTACTGAGTCCAGGCCCCTGCTCGATGCAGGAATCAAAATCAAAGCAGATCTGGTTGTACAATTTTATCTTTAATGCCTGCAGCGCTGGAGTGCTCACCATGTCCTGAGATACCTGGTTCCATTGTCGTACTTCTCTAACAGTTAGAAAGTTTTTCCTGACATTCAACCAAATTCTAGAGGGTTTTAATCCACTACCAGGTTGAACTGAGAAGGGTCCCAAGCACTTAGTCTTCTTTCAAAAGAATAATGCGGGCAAAGCCCATACTTTTTCTGGTGCTCAGCTTCTGCTTTCTTCTGCTTCCTTTCTTCCCTTAGCTTGGCTCTCTTTGCTGCTGCTTCTTGTAGTTTTCTTCACCGAATCTCCAACTCTTCCGGGCTTAATTTACGTCTTTTCTTTTCAGGGCCTGTCTGAATACCAGCGACCAGAACCTAGAGAAGGAAAGGCATTTCTTGGGTTATTCTGTTGATTTCTGGAAAATGAACGATTTGTTTTAATGGAAGTCAGCCGTACAAAAATGTCATGCCTCTTTTGTTCTCTGTTTCATTTAACATTTTTTTAACCACTGTATGTAAAATCACCAGGGGAGTTTGCAACCAAGAAAATCTGAAGCTGTAGAAAGGCCTGAATTGGCTGGAACCCAATGAGAGTTTTCTTCTGAGTGTGTGAAGCTCCTAGCACCTTCCATCATGTGCTGCAAAATAGTGCCTCTATGCATCTTTTCCCCTTTTAAACATTTTTGGAAGGATATTTTTACCATTTGTTTGAGGATTAGATTGTTGCCTGCCTGTAGCTATGATGGGATCAAAAAAAGAGAAGAGAAGGAAGACATCAAGTGGCAGAGAGAACAGATCTCCCCATATGCCAGTTGTCATTTTTTTTGCAGAGGGCTTTGATTACATTTTTGACTTTACACCCTTTCTTGTTTTTCTAATTTTTTGGGGGGGCAGGGGGGGAGGCTATGTGTCTCTTTTATTTTGAAATAAAAAGTAGCCAAACAAAATGCTAAAACAGGCAATACTTTTATAGCTTGTTTATTATATGACTTTTAGAGGCCTGTAAAAGTATCACCTATTTTGCATCTGCCTTTTTTTTTTATCCTCTGTGTGTGTAAGTCCCATTTGACTTATTTTCTTACATTTTTATTTGGTTTATTTACTTCTATTAAAAATTCTGGCGTTTTCTGGGTATGGGTTTGTTTGGTTATTATTGCACTGTTGTCTGCTTTTCAAGTAGATTGCTTCTCTTTTGCTTTGCCTCCCTGGTTTGTTGTTTTTTTCTTTGAGTTTTTTTTACAGGATTCTTTTAGGACTTGATCACAAGAAAAGTGAAGGGGGCGGTGGGGACAAACCAAAATGACCTGAAAGAGGCACCCCTTTTTTCATGTCAAACACAAGGATTTGACATGAAATAATTGAAAGTGAAGAGTCAGTCACCACTGTAACAATACAACACACACAATTGAAAGTGAGAGAGACACCCCATGGGATGGGGCACTCCTGCTCTTCCTGATGGGCATTCTGCCTTGGAGCTGCATTCCCTGGTGAACTGTGCATAGACGCTGGTGGCAGGGCAGGATAAGGATGCAAAATGCAAGAGTGAGGCCTTAGGTGAGTGTCAGGAGGCAGATAAGGATCCTCAGTATCCTTTACCATTCCAAAGGTAAAGGGTCTGGAGGAAGAGCACCAGTGATCATCCAAACTGGGACCCAGTAACTATGGCATAGATTCCTTGCTGAGCTCCAGTCCATCGGTCCTACCCCAAACCAGAAGCAGTGTCACTAGAGAAAACACCATAACAAATCCCTGCAGGCAGGTTCTCTGGAGGGAGGACAGATTGCTGGGGCTCCGGACCAGTATCAGCACAGTAACATCAGCCCTCTATCAAAGGCATTAGCTAGCTGGGGTTTGTGATGCAAAATAGATCTCAGCCCTGGACCAGAATCACTGGGGGACCAATGAAGAGGACTCAGGCCTGGGCAAGGACTGAGAATAACAGAGGTCTAGTGGGCTAGTTAGCTGAGCTGTCTAGCTATAGATTGATTGAACAGGAAGAGCTGGATCCTTGCACCAATCCTTGTACCCCATTCCCTCACTCAATTATAGACCTGTTCTAGAAGCAACAAACCCATCTTTGAGGAGGTACTCCCAGCCACCACCACTCTGGGTGGGGCTGGAAGTAATGACCCCCGCTCCCATGAAATACACTGATTTGTAACAAAAATAAATGTATTGATCCTTCATGCTCATCCCTGTTGCTACAGCTACAGAATTGGCTACAGAATTCTACTCAGAAAGTGATGATTAATGGCTCCTTCTCTAAATGGGAGGAGGCAACAAGTGGGGTACCCCAAGGCTCAGCCCTGGGTCTTGTTCGCTTTAACATTTTTACTACTGACTTGGACCAGGGAGTGCAGGGGATGCTTCTCATGCAGGTGATGCAAAACTGGGTGCAATAGCCAATAACATGGACAACAAAATTCAAAATGACCTTGATAGGCTGGAGCACTAGGCTGAAACCATCAGAATGTAATTTAACAGGGAGAAGTGCAACGTGCTGCAGCTAGGAAGAAGAAACCTAATGCACAATTCCAAGATGGGGGACAACTAGCTCAGCAATTCTACATGTGAGAAGGATCTTGAAATTCTGGTAGATCATGAGCTGACTATGAGTAAACTGTGTGATCTGGCTGCAAAAAAGGGCAAATGCTCTTTTAGGCTGCATCATTAGAAGCAGAATTTCCAAATCCCGTGAGGTGCCTATCCCCCTTTATTCAGCACTGGTTAGGCCTCCCTTTGAGTATTATGTCCAGTTTTGAATACTGTGTCCAGCTCTGGGTACCACACTTCAAGAAAGATGCTGACAAATTGGAACAAGCTCAGAGAAGGGTGACAAGAATGATCAGGGGGCTGGAATCCAAGCCCTGTGAGGAGAGAGTGAAAGAACTGGGCATGTTTAGCCTTGAGAAAAGAAAACTGAGGGGAGATATGAAAGCACTTTTCAAATATCTGAAGGACTGTCATAGAGAGGAGGGGAAGGATGTTTTTTCCGATCATCCCAGAATGCAGAATGCACAACAAGGGGCTCAAGTTAAGAGAACCCAGCTTTCGGCTGAATATCGGGAAAAACTTCCTAAGTTTTAGAGCAGCATGGCAATTGAACAAATTACCTCAAGGGGTGAGTACTTTAACGCTGGAGGTGTTCCAAGAGAAATCTGGATAACCAGCTGACAGATACTGTATCTTTGATTTATATTCCTGCATGGGGGGGGGGGGTTGGACATAATGTCCTTATAGGCCCCTTCCAACTTCAGTATTCTATGATTCTAAAGCAGTTCTACATATGCACCAAAATTCCTAGATATCTTTACCATGATAAATTGCCATTAATCAAAACAGGTGTTGAAACTGAGCTCTAGAAAGCTATGCCTCAAGTTAAGCCATCTTCAGCATTTGGTAAGTGTGTGTGTTCCATGCGTAAAGAGAGGAGCGACCTCACCTCTGCCCTACATTCTCACTTATCTTGCAAAATCAGTGCCACTGAAGAGCACAGTGTACATGGGCCAGGGACTCCCATTTTTCCACATTCTGCCTTCTGCTGAGAGCTTCTACATGGGCTTTCCTCTTCGGAAACACAAAGTCACTTGAGAAAAGAACACTGGAGGGGATGGGCCTAGCAGACACTCACCACCATTGTGCACGCACTGTACACACAGCTACTTATGATTAACTGATTGGGTCTTTCGTGTATGCAGATTCCTTCTTACTCCAATAACTGAGAGAATGGTGACAGTTTTCACTTGCCTGTGAAGCCCTGGGAAATGTTGGGATTCAGGTGCCATTAGCTGATAAAACATGCATCTGTGCGCGCGCACACACACAGAAACAATCTTTTTGCGGCTCCACATTTCTTTCCCTCATTAGAATGGCAAAATGGCTTCCAATTTCACACACATTTCTATTTTTCCCTACACAAGATATTCTAGCTTGAAAATGAGCCAAGAAATATGAACATTTTTCAAAACTACTGAGTTTAAATGAAATGGTTATTAAACAGCCCATGAAGCCAAATTACTCATGTGTGAAAATGTCCCATTTTTTATGTATGCTTACATTTGATTTATTTCGGCGGGTTCTTCCTTCTTGACTGATTTCTTCAAGGAGTGCTTTCTGAAGATCTATCAGCTGATCAAAAGCTTTCTGGTCCTCTCTGCTAGGTTCCTTGGAGTAGTCTTTCCCTTCGTATACGTACATGTGGCCTTTAAAACAAAACCACAACTTAAAATGAACCACTGACACCACAAGGGATTTTATTTAGCATTGAGTCCATCCTCGTAATCTTTCTTGGCAACGATCTCTTTACTTGTAGAAATTGCTCCCTTACAGGAAGTATTCCTTTTATTTAGCTGTGAGACACATATAAGCAGCTCTAACTGAGCCTTCTGTCAGAAGACCCAAGCATTTTGTTTCTTGCATATGGTATGGATCACTACAAAGATGAAGAAGCTGTTTTTAAAAGCTCCCATGAAAAGAAAATGTTTGTGTCTTCACTTTTAAGTTTTTTATCCTTTTTATCCTTTTGTTTTATGAGTCTGGTCACTGGAATGTTTGATTTGTTTTGTTTGCTTCTGTTGTTTGTAAATAAAAATTAATTAAAAAAGGAAAATACAGCAAAGATTTTTGGGTGCTATATGTCAAATTAATTTCACCCTTCCCCATGACCTTAAGTAATTACCTTTTTGCCCAACTTTTATATTCACTAAGCAAACTTCTGGAAGCCACTATGAGAATTATAACATACTGTGGATTGTCAGTTCCTAATTGCAGAAGTCTAAGAATTTCCATTTACTGGGATTGTCTTCTACTATATCACTTTTTGCATAACACAGCCAAAAGGGTGTTTTGCCTTCAAGAATCCCAAAGCATTTTATCAATAGTGATAAATTCACTTCTGTAAACAAGGCAGATATTTATCAGGGCTGTGGAGTCGGTAGATAAATGTTCCGACTCCGACTCCAACTCCGACTCCTAAGTTTTTTTGTACTTCCGACTCTGACTCCGACTCCCCAACTCCGACTCCTCTGTATTAATATTCCTTGAAGGGGCATTTATTATAAAACATGATTTCCCTAGTAGAGTCCCATAGTCATGTTTAAAGTTTAAGCTAACAATCAGAGTTTACAAGTTTTTATAGCCTTAGCTGAATGATAGCAGTTTTTCCAATGGTTTACAGCTTCAGTCTTGAACTATTGACCGTCCATTCCCTTCATTTATACAAGTGTCTCTAGTCCTGCAAAAAACATATTTACTTAATCCCTTATCAGTGAGAGGCTAGGTTACCCATGGGCACTGTGTAACAGCAGAATAAGACACTATGGAAAGTATAGGTATTGCTGCTCCTAATTGTGCGTTGCGTGCCATATAGTGAAGCACACGAAAAGCATGCTTCTTCACGGTCACTTAACGTGTTCGTTTTGCGTTTACGTGAGGCACTGCATGCATTTGTCTTTATTCTTACAGTAAAGAAGTCATTAATTATAACTTTTTGTGAATTAGGACATTTAAACTTGCTTTTTTAAAAAATTCTAATCTAAATTTAGTAGGAGTCGGTGCATTGTTTGCTGACTCCGACTCCGACTCCAGGTACCCAAAATTTCCTCCGACTCTGACTCCTCGACTCTGACTTCACAGCACTGATATTTATTAGGGTTATCTTCTACCTGAATGGATCAAACAATATCAGAGAAATTGTTCAATAAATTCATATTAAGAGTGAGAATCCAATACCCAATATATCAAAAATCCAGATCTCCCTCAGTGTTCTCCTCAGTATGTATTAACTACAGTAGGACCCCTGTATCCACTGATTAATTGACCACTAATTCAGTTATCCACGGTTGGCAGAGGAAAACAATTAAATAAGTAATTCAGCAGTCGCAAAGCAAGCTACTGTCACAAACAGCAACTGTAAAGCAAGCTACTGTTACAAAGCAGCAGTTTTTTGGTGGTTGGCATTCTCTCTTATCCACAGTTTTTGTTATCCATGGGAAGACCTGGAACTGAACTCCAGCGGATACTGGGGACGGGTCCTACTGGGGACGGGTCTTGAGATGCAAACAGGGAATGACATCTTTAGAGACAGCAGCTTCAGAATTAATACTTAGTTATACTGAACACCAACAGCAGATGAAATAGGTCCAATTCCCCTTTCATCAAGCACCTTTCTCCCACCCTAACACTTCCACAGGCCTTTAAGCTGGAGTGGAGGAACGTCAAGTTACAAACAGAGCAAAGTAGGTGAGGTGGGGACAAAGGAGGAGGAATCCAGCTTGATTCAATGCTCCACGCTTTTTGCTCTTTGGTGCAGACTCCCCTCCTTCGTTAGGCATGCTTATAGCAGACATATTAGCAAGTGGAACATCTCCCGCCAAATGTATTTTTTGCTCAAAAAACTCCAAGAAGAACTCCAGATTCAACCTCCGAAAACCAGAACGCAGAAATTAAAATGATTGGGAAAGCAGGGGAAGGGAGAAGGGGCTGGGCCAGGATTTTAAAAGAAGTCTTAATTCCCAAAATTATCTTGGGACTTCTAATCCCTGTGGCTTTTAAAAATACAGGTTAGAGCTGTCCACGTACTTTCCGGCATTTGCTCTTCATCTCCCTCTGGAGCAGACGACACAGGGTCCATTAGCCACATCCCTCCTTCAGAATCACCAAGAATACTTCCCAGATCCCCATCCGAGACAGTGCTTCCATCCGATGACAACAGTTTGTCCAAACCAAACTTTAGGATCTCATCCAGCTTTCAAGAAATTGAAAACAACAAAGGTTAAAAAGTCTTCCTTGAGAGCAATTTCAGTGCTTCTGAAATCCTATTCCAATAAGCAACGTCTCGATTATGCTACTGATTTCCCTTAGCACTGGGTCTTACGGTTCTCTGCATTTTTAACACGTCCTGGTTTTAGCTTGTATTTTAACATTTTGTATTACAAATCGGTTTTATTTATTTGTTTTTACCCAATTTCCTTCTGTGCTTTTAAATAGGGTCTATGACCGCATAATAAAGAATGAATGAAATCCTATTTCTATTCATTTGGGAAGAAACATCACCTTGGACCTGGAAAAAAAAGAGACCCAAGGAATCAAGTCATGGCCACGTACTTGTCCTCTGTGTTGCCTTCTTGTGAGACAATGCAGTCACTTAACAGAACCCAGCTTGACAATGATAAAAACATGGCAGTATTAATAATCAAAGAGGACGCAGATTCAGGCCAGTTCCAAGCACTGAGACACATTTGTTGTGTTTGCCTGGCTATTTTTGTTCTGAGTTGAAGATTAAACCAACAAATCTTCGCAGAAAAACAAAATTTTCCACTACAGCTTGAAAATCCTGTGCTATTTTCACAAATAAGAGATTGACCACGTTAGGTTGTAGTAACATTGCAAGGGGCTTTATTTTGTTTATAAATCCTTCTAGAAAGCTTCCTCTATGCTGTTATGGCCTCTTGCTTTCCTGTATGATATGCATGAACAAAAAGGGCAAAAGGGGTGGGGGCGGGCAGAGAACAACAGACCAGTCAGACTGACAGAGAATATTCTGGAGCAGATTATAAAGCATCCATCTGCAAGCACCATGAAAACAATGTAGTAATAACTCGAAGCTGGCATGACAATTCCTGCCAGAATAATCATATCTCAATCTTTGATCGGATATCCTCCCTGGGTGAGGATGGGAATGCCTTTGCCAAAGGTGCCCCATGATATTCTGATCAGCAAGCTAACTGGGCGTGAGTTGAAGAGAACAAATGCCTGGTGGATACACAGTGGGTTACAGAATTAGTATACTCAGAGAGTGCATATCTAGCTCCCTCTCAAAGTGGGAGAAGGCAATGAGTGAGGACTACAAGGCTCTGTCCTGGGCCTAGGGCTCTTCAACATTTTCTTTCATGCCTTGGAGAAGGGAGCGCAGGGAACACTTATCAAATTTGCAGATGGCATGAAATAAGGTGGATACCCTGATACCGTGGAAGACAGGAACAAAATTCAAAAAGAACTTGATTGACTTGAGCACTGGGCTGAAAAGAACAGATTGAAAGGTAACAGGGATAGGCAGAAAGTTCAACACCTAGAGTGGGGGAACCCCCAGATGCGTGTTAAAAGATTGAGGACATTTGGCTCAATAATACCATGAGTGCAAAGGACCTTGGTACTGTTGTAAGTTCACAATTTGAATATGAGACAACAGTGCGATGTGGCTGCAAAAATAAGGCAAATGCTTTTGGCCTGCGTTAACAGAAGTCTAGTCCTCAAACCTTGTTCAGCACTGGTTAGGCCTCATCTAGGGCGCTGCGTCCAGTTCTGGACATTACTATTTAAGAAGGATGCCGCGAAACAGGGGAGTGTTCAGAGGATGGCACCAGGATGATCAGAGGTTTGGAAACCAAGCCTTATGAAAAAATTCTAAAGGAAATGGGCATGTTTAGGACTTGAGAAGATAGGACGGAGGGGAGAGATGATAGCACTTTTCACATACTTGAAAGGTAGTCATAAAGAGAAGTAGGATCTCTTATCAATCATCTAAGAATGCAATAAGGAAGCCAGATATCAGGAAAAACCTCATAACCGTTAGAGCAGTATGACAATGGAACCAATTACTTCGGGAGGTAGTGAGGACTCGAATGCGGGAGGCATTCAAGAGAAAACTAGCCAACCACATCAGACCTGCTTTGATGTGGACGCCTGCACTGAGCAGGGAGTTGGGGGTCTTACGGGCCCATTCCAACTCAATTATTCTATGATTCCATGCAACGTGTTTGCTCCCTACATAGATTTTTAATGAAAGCGGCCTGGGCTTTGCACCGGAGTTTGGATGGCTGGGTAGAGGCAATTCTGGTCACTGTTTTACCTCATGTTCTGGGTCCCCCTGGAGCTTCTGGGCTCCAAGAGCAAACTGGCCACCTTCAATGACGGCATTAGTTAGCTGGAGCTTTGATGCTGCTCGGTGGTGGATGATCTCTTCTACTGTGTCTCTCCCAATCAAACGAATCACTTTCACCGGTCTGAAAGGAAAATGTAAAACGAAAATGGCATATTGTAGTAAGGACAACAGATTGCCACTCATTAACAAAGTGCTTACTGTCTTCTGGGTGTGGGCTGAGGGGCAATTTGCCACCAAGCATATACAGTGGTACTTCGCAACACGAATTCTTCACAAGACAAATGAAATTTCTGGCAATAGGCCTTTTTCGCAAGATGACAGTTTGCCTACAAGAGGTCTTGCGAAAAAAACTGTCTTAATTGGCAGGCTTTTGAATTTTGTGTGCCCACATCCCAAGGGGGTTATGGATGTAAGAAATTCAAAAGCCTGGTCTTCCATCCCAGCTTTCCTGACTGTGTAGCACCCGATCCACTGCCTTTCCTACATGGTCAGGAAAGGTAGAATAGAAGCCACTGCAACCCCCACCCCTTTGCTCAGGTCTTTGCGCCAAGACATTTCAGTGCAGAGACTCAGGCAAAGGAGGGGTGGCTGCCCCAACACAGGAAGGGGACAAGTGGGCAAGTCACTACTCAAGCCTAACCCTAACCCTAACCCCGCCCCCGGGTTCCGACAGCCAGCAAAAGGAGGGAAGCTTTCCTCCCTGCCCCAAGCCAGCAAAGAAGGGGAAAAGCTTTGCCATTCTTTACTGGGTTGGGGGTAAACCTCTTCAATTAATCAGCAGTGGAAAGCTGCTCCACGCAGCCCTCCATACACAGCTGATTTTGACTGAATTTTGTCAAAATCAGCTGACTGTTGGGCTGCCTGGAGACTGCCGGTTGATGGGAGGTGGGGAGGGACAGCCTTCACACAGAAATGCATTTAAAACCAATTTAATCAACTCCTCCAGAACAGATTAATTGGTTTTCAATGCATTCCTATGGGAAACTGTGCCTCTTAAGATTAATTTTTCATAAAACGAATGGACCTGTGGAACGAATTAAATTCATATTAGGAGGCTGTATTAGAAACAGAATTCTGGCTCCAAAACAGTAAGAACAGTTTGTGAATCTCATAGAAAGAAAACTAGTTCATTACTTCTTCTAAGTCCCATAAATTCCCCAAGGCATTCCCCATTTAAAAATGCTTTTTGCCACCTACAAGTATGTCTGCTCTCTCTTTTGATTAAATTTCTTTGGGGATTTAAGGTTGTGTAAGCCTTAATCAGCACAGTCACTGCTTTGGAATGAAGAGAGCAGTTGCCGTGCTACAGGCCCTCCACCCTTGTTGCCATCACAGATTGCAAGTGTCATCCCGACCGTATTAGACCCTCTGTCCTGCATTTGTGTGCTACTTTTCCCACCTTACCACATACCAGGTCAGTTTCTGTCTAGAGTAGTATTCCTCAACCGGAGACCCTGCAGATGTTTTGGACTACAATTCCCATCACTGTAAACCATTAGGCACATTGATATGAGCTGATGGGAACAATAGTACAAGCTCCGGGTTGAGAAGAGGAACTCGAGAAATTGCATGCTGAACTAATACAGCTGGAAAAAGGCACCTGAAGCCCAGATTCCACAAAGAAGAAGATTACATAAGAACATAAGAAGAGCCCTGCTGGATCAGGCCAAAGGACCATCTAGTCCAGCTTCCTGGATCTCACAGCGGCCCCACCAAATGCCTATGGGAGCGCAGGAGACTAGATATCTGTCTCCTGATACCACTCCCCTGCATCTGGCCCTTGAAGTACTCTGGTTTTAAGCCTGGAGATGACACATCTCCTTCATGGTTTGTAGCTTGTGATGGACTTCTCCTCCAGGAATCTGTCCAATCCTTTTTTGAAGGCATCCAGGCTAGATGCCATCACCACCTCTTGTGGCAACATTACTTATAATATAGTATAGCACAGCCCAGACTACAGTAATCCCCATCTACTGCGGGGATTAGGGACCTGACCCGAACCGCGATAATAAAAAATCTGCAATATGCGGATGCTGGGCCGGGTTGGGACTGGAGGGCCTATCTAGGTACCGACCTCCAACACTTACCTGAGGCCTGGCGCTGCCCTGAATGGGCCTCTGACGGGCTTCCCGGGACTGTTGGAGGCCCCAGAAGTGGCTTGGGGCGATTTGGAAGGCACTTCCGGTTCACCGGAAACCACTTCTGGGACCTCCAGCAAGCCTGGGGAGCCTGTCAGAGGCCCGTTCGGGGCAGCACCAGGCCAGGGGAAAACACAGGAGGCCTCAAACAGGCCCGTGCAGCTTGCCCCAGGAGCCATTTGTTTCATATACCATGGTCCCGCGATATATCGGGATCGCAGTACATGAAACGCGAAATGGAGGGTAATGACTGTAATACCAATACAATACAATCTTGGAACTGCAGAGCTGGAAGGGTCCTCATGGATCAAGTTTAGCCCCTGCCAAAGAGGCCCAGCGGGGAACCAAACTCCCCATCTCTGGATCTGCACTTACTCCGGTGCATGAAGCAATGCTCAAGAAACATTTGCAATATCTCACTTTCTGGCCAGCGGCAGGTGAGTCTATGAATAATTAAATAAATATACAATTAAATACAGTTAAAATAAAATACAAACATAATGGCGGGAGGAGCATTCTGGAAGTGTGCTGCTGTGACCCTGCACTCCTAGAACTGTTCCACCAACACTATCCAAAGGTTTAGCTCACAACGTCTCCTTGTGCTCTCAAGGGAGGATGGGTGCCCTTTCCTCATGTGTCCCAGATTTCCTCCTCACTTAAAAAAAAGAGAAATTGGGCACGACAGGGCGCATGGTGACATCTTCTGTAAAACGTCCACATTCTTCCAAGAAAAAAATGTTTGATGTGAGGTCACAGGAGGGCCACGGCTGTGCATCATGCTTTGTGGGCCATGCTTGCATGCGCATACACACACACACACAGAGATACATTGACATAGATTTTTCCTCACTTATTCTGGCCAATCCTATGGGCTCTTGCTGTTGCTTGCAGGTCGTTTTGTGGATTAAAGTCGCTGTCGACAAAAACAACAGTATCTGCGGCTGTCAGATTCATGCCGACTCCACCTGGGGAAAAAATAAAAGAGGATGCCATTGAAAACAATTAAAAGAGCAGCGGAACTAGAGACCTTTTTAGTCCCATTACAACCCAAAAAGAAATGGAAAGAAGAAACATTTAGGCAAATTAATTAATCAAGGTGCATGGGACTGAACTTTGCCCTTCATTAAGTGTGATCCCAAACACTGATGGCAGGTAAAAATTCAAAAACCTAAAAAAGAATCATTCCATAAAGTAATGTTAACACATAATTTCAAAACGCTTCCTGCTTTTTTAAAGTGCTCCATCCCACAGTTTTACGTAGGCAGGCCCACGTATGAAAGTGTGAGCGTTCTTCAAGCCTGTGTCACTGAGGTCCATGCCTGGCATTCTCTCCCAAAGGTAACGTAGAAATTGCCAGCTCTTCATTGGCTTTGTGACTGCTAGGCCATGTGAATAAATGAGGATGAACTCAATGCATCGGCTTTGATTTGCAATTCATGCAGATTAGAAAAAGGACGTGGATGGGCTAGCCATCAGCCCATTTCCCTTCAGCCTTCCGGCGCCTTACCTGCCCTGGTGCTCAGGAGGAAGACAAAATGGGCTGTTGACCAAAGTTCTTAATGGCGAGGTGCCTTTCTTCACCTCGTACCGAGCCATCCAAGCACTCATAGCTGTAGCCTTTTCAAGGGGGGAAACAGGGTGATAAATGCCATATCACAGAGATGCAAAAGGCTTTTGTTATTGGAAAATTATACTACCTTTGAGGATTTTTCTCTCTCTATTCCCTCAAAAATGGCTCCTCGGCTGTAGAAATTAATTTCAGCTGTGGCTCCCTACTCCATACACTTTACTCAGGCCTTTCCACAGAAGGGTCCTTACCACCTCATCCCACAGGGACAATCATGGTTCTTCATGTTCACCTACCAGTTCTCTGGAGTAAACAATATTACATGGAGAAAGGTTTGAAAAATTCCTTTCTCGGCACTCAGTATACTGGCTTTGTGCACTTCTCTTAAGTTTCAGAGCTCTTTCATTACACTTTGTTCTCTGCTTCTCATTTCCTAAGTCACCAATTCTTCTTTATATGCTCCTGGGGTTACTGTGCATATGCTAAAGCTTCTCTTTAATAAAAGCCTAAAATGTTGGCTAAATTAAGATGGATTCATAATCTACCCATGTCTTTTCTCCCTAATGTACTCTTCTTCCACAGGATCTTTCAAGTCTATGAGGAAAGTCTTTCCTTTCTTCAAGTCCTTCCTCTCTTGCTAATTCTTGTTGCCTTCCTCTGAATTGGTTCCAGTTCATTTGCATCCTTCTGAAAGAACTGGAGAAAGCAATCCAGATCGGGCCTAACCAGTGCAGAGGGACTAAGTGCTTCATAGGATTTGGAGACTATGGGCGCTTTTACACGATCCCTAAAATCCGAGGCAAAGGGCTCCCAGATGCGGAGCTTAAAATTGTTTTCCCACCAGCTCCAGACTTTAAAAAAAATTAAGTACGACCACACCCACCTAAGCGCGTCCCAGCATTTTCCAAGTACCTGGCCTCCGAAGTTGAAAAATTTCTGATGCAGATTGCAGAGCAGTGAGTGCTGGGCTCTCCTCCCTTCTGTTTGTTTGTTTGTTTTGTTTTTTTGCCCCCACACCCCTTTAAGAGACTGGAATGCTTCCTGGGGCAGCTCCGGATGGCAGAGCGGAGGTGAGCCTGCATTCTTTTCTCCCTTTTTTTCTCCCTCCCCTCATGCAGACAGGAGCAAGGGAGTGCGGAGGGGTGGGAACACAGCAAGAGGAGCAAACCCCCAAGATCTCTGGTCCAAATTTAAGTTGCCAGTGGATCTTAGGGGTTGTGTAAAAGCACCCTTAAATTCTTTTAATGCAAGCTAAAATAGCATTTGCTTCTCTTGCAGATGCATCACATTGCTGGCTCATAGTCAGGTTGCAGTCTGCAACAACTGCAGATCCTTGGTAAATGTCATATTGCTGAGCCAAGCATCCCACATCTTGCTCCTTGAATTTGGTCTTTCCCCCCCTAAGTATATAACTTTACACTTATAACTCATTCATTTCATTCTGTTGTTTCTAGACTTAGCCAGATCTCTTTGAATTTTCTTTCTACCTCCCAGGGTATGTGGAAGGTAGTGCCTATTAGATTCAGTCTAATAGCAATCCATTATATTTTTAGCTCAGTTACACGGGTGCAGTTTAGTCTCAATGTTTACTCCAGGAGTTGCACTCTGGAGTTCTGCAGATGAAACAGAAGCAGAGACAACAAACATTCAAACTTCTAGCAAAACCTAAGGAGAAAGGGCTGCTACTGACTCTTTCTAGAGCATCCTGTACCAAGCAGTTAATGCAATGGTTTGGTTTACACCAATGTGACTGCAAATGGACTAAAAGGATCCTTTGTCTAAATTGGTGGATTTGGCTTTAAATTAGTTCTATTAGTTCCACAGGAAACGATTAAAGCAAGACTTCATATTGAAGCCACACAGAGCAGAAAAATTAACAATCTGTCTCATATCAGAAAGTGCCAAATGCATGCTTTATCCATTCCTGGTACTTGCGGTTATCATACCAAAGTGGAAGCCCTTATGATGTTAGACTTTGGAACATTTGTGGAATGCAGCACCTTGACTGATATTTACACAATTTTGCAATCTGAGTCAGGGACAAAGCTGGACCTTGGACCGGGAAGCATAGCTCTTTCAAGGCAGCATACCATGGCAAGAGGCTAATCCACGGCATGCTGAAACAGAGGGATTCCCTGGGAGGTATGAATGCATGATGCTTTGAAGCCACATTGGTGGCCAAATGTGAGGTGGGCTGCGGGGGCTGTGGTGCTTCAGAATGTAGTTAAGAGATCAGCAATGGCCAAATATTCCTTCATGAAAAAAAGTCATTGTGCAGAATATCCATGTGTCAAGGGGAAAGGCTCTTAGCCATCTCTCTGAAATGCTCTCCTCTTTTGCTGAGAGATTTAGAAGGCAAAAGCAAAAACTTAAGACACAGCTAGTACTCCTCCTGTGCCTTTTAGTCTTATTGACTAGAGATGGTTTTTTATCTAACGATAAGCAAGGTTACACTCAAATTGAGGGCTGGGAGAGTAAGAACAGACAAAAGAAAATATTTTTCCACCCAGCGCGTTGTTAGTCTGTGGAACTCCCTGCCACAGGATGTGGTGATGACATCTGGCCTGGATGCCTTCAAAAGGGGATTGGACAGATACCTGGAGGAAAAGTCCATCCCAGGTTACAAACCATGATGGAGATGTGTAATCTCCAGGCTTAAAACCGGGGTACTTCAAGGGCCAGATGCATGGGAGTGGTATCAGGAGACAGATACCTAGTCTCGTGCGCTCCCAGAGGCATCTGGTGGGGCCACTGTGAGATACAGGAAGGTGGACTAGATGGGGCTTTGGCCTGATCCAGCATGGCTCTTTTTATGTTCTTATGTCTGACTGTGTATGACCTCTGTAGCCTGCCTTTCCCCCAAGGAGCACAAAACAGTTGATTTCCACACATATTTTAAACCTTTAAAACAACCCTTTGAGGTAGAGGACAGTGAGAGTCAGGGACTGTGGTCCAAGGGCCAGGGGACTGTGAGTACATTCGAAGCTCAGTCCACCATGAGTCCTTATCTGACACCTTAATCAAGACTCCACATTCTCTCGGAATAAACTGCTACTTTTAAAGCTGTATCTTCTGCTTCCAAAAAGAAAGAAAAAGGTAACCACATAAAGTAAAGCACTTAAATTTTCCAAGTGTTCACCCGCTTAATGTACTCAGATATAGATTTCTGGACAGTAGAGAAGTTGGCAAGGCATGGAGTAGAAAACAATAAAGCATAGCATGGAAATTGCACGTTTACAGATACCATGGGCCTACTGGGGAGATACCATGGAAAATGAAGGTGAAGCTGTATAGAGAGCATGGCTTTTCCCAGACAATTACAGCATATTTACCAGTGAAGTTTACAATGAAAATCCTTTAAAATGTTTTCAGTCTTTTACTTGGAGCTAGAAACTTGGTTCAGACGGCAGCACTGAATGCAATGGCAGTCATATTCTGTCTACTCAGAGAAGATGCTTTAAACCAGGGGTCCTCAAAGTTTTCAAACAGTGGGCCGGTCCACCACGCCCCAGACACCACTGGGGGCCAGACCACAGTAAAAAAAAAAAGGCTGACATGGAAAAAAGGGGGGAGGGAGGGGCAAGTGGACGGAGCCCCCCATGATTGACCCATGATAATTGTGTCTGCAGGGCCCCAGCAATGCCTCCTGCTCTAGATCACCACCCTGAGGTGACAGCGCTGGGATCCCTCTGCTGCACCTCTTCCTCCTCCTCCTACAGTGGCAGCGGCTGGAGCGGCTCCCCTTCCTTCCTTCCTTCATTGTGCTGGGAAGGAGGAGGCAGCCCAGGCAAACTCAGACCCCTCAGGCCATAGCCCCTTCCACTTTGAATGCCCCACTAGCCAGCATGCTGATCATCTGGGCGGTAGCTGGGGGGAGTGGGAGAAGTGACATAGCCCACTGCTTTGAACTGCCTCAGCAATAGAAGCAGCTGTGGAGGCTGGCTTGTGGGTAGGTGGGGGGGTTGCAATTGGTCCCGGGGGCCGGATTCAGGACCTTCAGGGGCCGCATCCGGGCCCGGGGCCTTAGGTTGAGGACCCCTGCTTTAAACAGTCAAAAGGTTAGGCACTACCACCCACAAGGCTTACTTGGAGTGGGGCATGTAGATCTTGAAAGTTGTAGGGCAGTGGTTCTGAACCTGTGGGTCCCCAGATGTTCCTGGACAGCAACTCCCAGAAACCCCATTCAGCACAGCGAGTGGTGGAGGCTTCTGGGAGTTGCAGTCCAGGAACATCTTGGACCTACAGGTTCAGAAACACTGTTGAAGGGCATGATGGTCCTCCATCCTGTATGCCACAACTTGGCCAGATCTATCCAGTGTTCTCTTGTTTGGAGCTGCCAATCCCCTCTGAAAGTTTTTTTTTTGGGGGGAGGGATATCTCTGATGCAGCACCCAAGTCAAACAGATGCAAGGTATTTCCCCTCCCCTCCCAGCCCTGCCGCATGAAGCTGGGGGTGGTGGTAGACTTGATGGCATTATAGTCTCTTTCCGACTTTATTATTCTATGCTTTATGATTTACTTTTTTTTCAAGACCTCCTGACAGTCTATGATGCTCCTGGAGAAGCTATCAAGAACACAAAAACTAGAATGCAGTCTTCGTGATGGCAGTCTGATGCCAGCAGTCTGAGAACGCTAACTGACACAGCTTTGTCACAGATAGCGCTGTCCGCTATTTGTGAACCGGAGGCCTACCGAGTGCTTTTTGCTTTACAGCTCCCAGCAACCACCATAACCAGTGGGTGGAGATGACAAGAGATGCAGGCAAGAAAGGAACACAGCTACCCCCCTCCCCCGCTACACAAAAGGACCAGCTGACAAATATATATATATAGGCACCCATGACAGGGTTCAGCTACATCAAGAACTTGGGACAGTTACCTCTGTAATCCATGTAATCCTGTAGAATATCTAGCATTTGGGTCATTTGGGAAAACAGCAACACACGATGTCCACTAGAATAAGAAAGAAAGAGGCATCTCTGTCCTCAGCTCAGTTTTCTATGTACCACAAAAGCAAAGTGATGTTAAATTTAGGTGACTCCCTCCCATGCATTTTTGAGAAAGTTTTACTGAACTCTGCAGGTGTGAGCGTGGGTTGCTGAGAGACCCATCTATCAAGAGTCCAATCTCGCTTGTGAAGAAAACTTGATTAGCATCTGCAGAAATACAGTATATACAAGCCTGCCACCAGCTGTTCTTTAGATATGGTATTCTGAATAAATAAACACATTTTCATATGCAGTTCTACGTTTTGCTACATATTTAAAAAGAGAATTGCAAAAAGCCTCCAGAAGAAGTGCATTGTCATTTCAGGAGATACCAACAAACTCTCTTGTCCTGCATGAGATAAAGGAAGGACATACACCTGAGATACACTGTGCAGATGGGAGTGGCCCTAGTAATTAGATAAATAGAAATTGTACAGTACATCTAAAGATTAAATGTACAGCATTCTACTTCTGCATTGTGGCCTTTTGAATGGACCATCACAAAGTCCACCATTCTAGAATATCTGCTTCTAAAACACCAATTTTATTATTTGCCAGAACTACTACTACTACTACTACTACTACTACTACTACTACTACTACTACTACTACTACTACTACTACTACTACTACCTGTCTTTTTACAATTAGGTGGTGCTCAAAGCAGCTGACAATCAGAATGAAATATAATTTTTAAAAAATAAGCTGAACATTAATGTCCTTTAAACCTAATAAAATCTGGGGGGGGGACACATTTAAAGTTACACACAATTAAAATATCCACAGTAGATTATAAAAACTCCCACAGTCCTTTGTCATTGGCAATCTAGGCTTGGAATTCTGGGAGTTGTGGTCCAAAACATCTGGAGTGCCAAAGGTTCACCACCACTGGCCGAGATCCAAGCTGCACAGGACTCTGTAAGAACCAGTTACTTACCTGTAAAGGTGGTTCTTCGAGTGGACCTTCGTGAAGCCACACACAGATGGGTTTCCCAGGCGCCCTTGCGCCGGAGGCCGGCCTTCCCTAGCATAGGAAAGTTCGTTAGTCTCCGCCCCTGCCCTGCGCGGCTGCGCGAGGCCCTTCCCGCCCAAACCTCAGTTCCTCTTGACCGCCACTGAACTGGTGAGCCCAGTGTAGGCGTGACGGCCTGAGGGGAGGCGGGCGGGTGCTGTGTGGCTTCACGAAGGTCCACTCGAAGAACCACCTTTACAGGTAAGTAACTGGTTCTTCTCCTTCGTGGCCTTCGTGAAGCCACACAGATGGGTGATTGCAAGCAGTACTCACAGGCTGGTGGGAAGTCACGCCGTCACATAGGAAAGTACGGCTCTCCCGAAGGCTGAAGATGACCTCATTCTGGCGTCGAGCCTGTAGTGGTTCACGAAGGTCTGAGGCGTGGCCCATGTTGCCGCCTGACAGATGTGTTCGAGGGCGATGCCCTTAAGGAACGCTGCCGAGGAGGCCATGGCCCTGGTAGAGTGGGCTGTAATGGGCCCAGGAAGGGGCTTGTTGGCGAGCTGGTAGGCCAAGGTGATGGTCTGGACAATCCAGCGTGCGAAGC
The DNA here is from genome assembly GCA_029282475.1 of Phrynocephalus forsythii. Lineage (NCBI taxonomy): Eukaryota > Metazoa > Chordata > Lepidosauria > Squamata > Agamidae > Phrynocephalus > Phrynocephalus forsythii. The sequence continues at coordinate 6,876,235 of JAPFRF010000011.1, forward strand.
GCTGTGTGGAAACTGGGCGCGCTGCCGCAGGATCGTGACAAATGAAGAGCCTTGGGGAGGTTCTCAAAGGTTTCGTTCTGGAGACATAGAAAGCAAGGGCTCTTCGAACGTCGAGGAGTGCATATCTCTCTCTTCCTGGTCGACGGGTTGGGGAAGAAAGCCGGGAGGATGAGGGGTTGAGAGATATGGAAGAAAGACACCACCTTCGGGAGGAAGGAGATGTCCGGGTAAGCCACCACTCTATCAGGGAAGAACTGGAGATAGGGTGGATCGCAGCGGAGGGCGCAGAGTTCACTGGCCCTACGGGCGGAGGCAATGGCTACCAGAAAGGCCGTCTTCAAGGAGAGGAGCCAAGATCGATGGTAGCTAAGGGTTCGAAGGGGGGCCTCTGTAGCGCCCGGAGGACGAGGGTGAGTGACCACTGTGGCGGGATGGGTCGCCTGTCTGGGAACGTATTGTTGAGTCCCCTTAGGAAAAGCTTGAGTCTTGGGTGCTTGAAAAGATCAGCTGCAGAAGATAAAGGAGGCTGGTGGGCCACGATGGCCGACAGGTGTACTCGTAGGGATGACATGGTGAGTCCCGACTTCTTGAGCTGGAGCAGGTATCGGAGGACCCAAGTAAGATGAGGGTTTACAGGAGTGAATCCCTTTTGATTCGCGAAGGACGTGAACCTGCGCCACTTGTAAGCGTACTGTGAAACCGTGGATGGCTTACGGCAAGCCCTGAGTATGGTTTCTAGGAATTGTGAATCCTCCATGCTGTCAGCTGAAGGTGAGGGAGGTCGGGGTGAAGTACCTGTCCGTCCTGTTGGGACAAGAGGTCGGGCGTCTGGGACAGGCGAAAGTGGGACGAGGCCATCCGGAGAAGATGGGCAAACCATGGTTGCCTGGGCCACCAAGGGGCTACCAGGATGAGGTCGGGGGCTTCCTGGGAAGCCTTGATGATGACCTTGTGGAGTAACGGGATTGGTGGGAACGCGTAGAGCAGGACTCGCGCCCACGGGAGGAGAAGAGCGTCTCCCAGGGATCCCCGGCCTAGGCCCGCTCTGGAGCAGAAGCGGTGGCATTTCTTGTTCGCGGGTGAGGCGAAGAGGTCGATCTGAGGGGTGCCCCATCTCTGGCAGAGGCGATCGAAGGCCGCTGGGTGGAGTTCCCACTCGTGGTTGACTGTTGCATCCTGCTGAGGCCGTCGGCATCTATGTTGTCTCGTCCCGGCAGGTGCATCGCGACCGGGTGGATCTTGTGGAGGATGCACCAGTCCCAGAAGCGGGTGGAGAGATCGAGAAGGGTTTGAGAGTGTGTTCCGCCCTGTTTGTTGATGTAGTACATGGCAGTCGTGTTGTCTGTGACTGCCAGTACCACATTGCCGGAGAGGTGACGGAGAAACGCCCGGCAAGCCTTGAAAATCGCGAGGAGCTCGAGGACGTTGATGTGAAGAAGACGTTCCTGGGGAGTCCAGGAGTCGTAAATCTGGTAAGAGAGGCACACTGCACCCCATCCGGTGTTGCTGGCGTCCGTGGTGAGCTGGATCGTGGGGAGAGGGTCCCTGAAAGGTCTGCCCACGAGGATGTTTTGATGACTGGTCCACCAGGCTAGTTGCTCTGGAAGGTGTGGAGGCACTGTGAGCGTTGCGGTGGGCGGGTCCTGGGTGGGGTTGAAGCGGGAGAGAAACCAGGACTGCAGGGGTCTGAGTCGCAGCCTCGCGTGTGGGAGGACCGATGTCATGGAAGCCATGTACCCCAGGAGCTTCTGAACCTGGATGGCTTGGATTGGTGTTCCCGGGAGAAATTCCCGGACCAAGGCCATGGTTTCGCGGACCCTGTCTCGAGGAGGAAAGGCCATGGCTCGTGTGGAGTCTAGGATCGCGCCAATGAATTGCGCGACCTGGCAAGGTTCGAGGCGACTCTTGTCGAAGTTGACCTCCAGGCCCAGGGAGCTCAGTGTTGAGAGGACCGTGGCGATGTCGGCCTTGGCCTGACTCCGGGTGTCGGCGACGACCAGCCAGTCGTCTAAATACGGGAAGATGACTATGCCCTGTGTCCTGAGGTAGGCCGCGACCGGAGCCATGCACTTTGTGAAGACTCTGGGTGCTGTGGCGAGCCCGAAGGGCAAGGCCGAGAATTCGTAGATTTGGTCGCCAATGGCGAAGCGGAGGAGGTGACGGTGGGCAGGATGGATTGAGATGTGGAAGTAAGCATCTTTTAGGTCCACAACTCCAAACCAGTCTCCCTTGCGGAGTAAGGGGATGATCTTTTCCAGCGTCACCATGCGGAATTTCTTGTAGACGAGAAATTTGTTGAGCACCCGAAGATCGAGAATGGGGCGAAGTCCTCCATCCTTTTTTGGGACTGTAAAGTAGCGGGCGAAGTGACCCGCTGTGGGATTGTGTAAGACTGGGTAGATAGCACGCTTTTGAAGAAGCGCGGCCACCTCGTCGAGCAGACATGGTGAAGGTGGAGTGCGCAGAACGTTGCCTAGTGGGGGTACGGCGGAGAGTTCTAGGGAGTAGCCATTCCTCACCACCGACAGGACCCAGCGGTCCGTGGTGATGTTTTCCCAGGCGGTGAGGAAGGGTAGCAGGCGGACGGAGTCCGAGTCAGTAGTCGTTCCGGTGCCTCCTGTCCCTGGGTTTGGGGGGAGGGGCCGAGGACTTAGGCTTCCTGGACTTCTGGCCGAGGGAAGCAAATGGCGCTGGTTTTGAAGGCTTGTCCCTGTGCCCTCTGGAGGTGGAGGGGGCTGAGGGTGGCCAAAATCGGCGCCTGTGTTGGTCTCGAAAGGAATGAGATGTTCTCGAGGGGATGACATTGAGCTTTTTTGCTGTGTCGTGCCTCTTGTGTCTCTCTTCCATGAGGTCATCAGTGGTGGTGTGGAAGAGGGCTGAGCCATCAAATGGAAGGGCTTCGATCTGGGCCTTGTGGTTGTCAGTGAGGCCAGTGGTGCGAAGCCAGGCATGCCTCCGAAGGGTGATGGCTGCGTTGATCACCTTGGACGCACAGTCGAAGGTGTGTTTGGCTGCTCTCATCTGTTGCCCGGCGAGGGTCATAGATTCCTCGTAGAGGGCGAGAGCCTCTGCCCTGTGGTCCTCGGGGATCTTCTCGAGGAATGGGTGCAGGTGAGTGAGGAGGTCACGCTGGTAGGCCCCCATCGCACCTTGGTAGTTGCATGCCTTGTGGATGAGAGTGGAGCATGAGTAGAGGTGTCTTCCGATGGTGTCTAACTTGCGCCCTTCCTTCGAGGGTGGGATGGGCGTTTGGGTGGTCCTAGACTGGACCTGAGAGTCGGCCACCACGAGGAACCCGGTGGGGGTGCTTGTCGAGGCATGGGGCGCTCTCGTCATGCACCCTGTAAAGGGCTTCCAATCTTCTAGAGATTCGGGTGGTCGCTGGGTTTTGGAAGGCGTCCTCAGCCATTGTTAGGAAGGATGGGATCATGGTGAGGTGCACTGGTGATGTCTCGTCGGAAGATAGACGCTCAAAGATGTGGCATGGCCTCTTGGGCTTTGGCTGATGCACCGGCAGGTGAATGGTGTTTGCCATCCTCACAACGAATGCGGTGTAATTACGCATGGTGTCGGAGGAGGATGGGGGAGCTTCTCTTCCAGGTCAGATGAAGGCGAGGTCACGGGTGGATCGAATCCGAAGCCTCGGATTCGACGCGGGAGCCGCCGGACTCATCAGAGGAAGGTGGGGAGCGTTGTCTTGGCTCTTCTTGGTCTTCCGGTTCCGACGCCAGGACCGACCATTGGCGGCCGTCGAACCGGAGGGAGAACGCCGGGATGGGAGGGACGGACATTGTTGGTGCCGAAGTTGTGTCGGATTCGGTGCGACGTTTCTTGGGCCTCTGGTCTGGAAGAGACAAGGCTTCCGATACGGAGGTCGCGACTAGGGCGGTCGAACCCGGGGACGGCGCTGGTGTCGGAGAGGCAACCTCCGGGATCGAGGGCAGCTTAGCCTTCGAGGTGGTGTGGCGCGAACCCGATGGAGATCGGTTGCGCTTCCTGGCCTTTTCAGTCTTCTTCCCCGGCTTTGGCTGTTTCTCCTCGGCCTTCCGTACCGACGGGTCCGGAGGTGTAGAGGGTGGTACAAGAGGCCGTCTGCTTCGACCTCTGGTCAGGTTCGGCGGTCAGGGAAGGTAGACTCGGAGGCAGGGAGGCTGAGGGCGAAATTCCCTTTCGGTCTGGGGGTCGAGGGCTCCCGGGTTCGGACGCGGGGCGGCGGGCTCTCGAGTCCTTGTGTTCCCTGGTCTCCCTTCCGAATAGGGCGGACCTGGCTCCCGAGTTGTAGTCATCGTCCGATGACTGGTCCGAGGCGTCGGAACGGAGCAGGGGGTCATATTCGGGTCGGGTAGAGAGTAGGAACCCCGAACCCGAAAACTCCGTCTCCACGGTGAGAGACCCAGGAGTGGCGGAACCCTGTGAGGCCGACGGTTTCGAAGGTTTCTCGGGTTTAGCTGGCCTGGGTGAGGCGGGCTTTGAAGCCTTTTGTTTCGAAACCGCCTGGAGTAGTGGGATTTTCTTGGGCCTCTCCTCCCGCCCGGGGACCTCAGACTTACGGGGCTGGTCGACGGTCGGTTTCTCCATGGGTTGAGGTCGAAGAGACTTCTCCAGGAGAAAAGAGGCAAGTCGGTTGCGGCGGTTCTTTAGCGCTTGTGAGCTGAAGCCGCGGCAAATGGCGCAGGCCTCGGGGCGGTGTTCTTCGCCGAGGCACAGCAAACACTTTTCGTGTCCGTCGGAGTGCGGAACTTTGGCTCCGCAGTCGATACAGTTTTTAAAGGGCTGGGCAAAAGGCATTAGTCAGCAGTCCGTGGTCAGAAGAGTTGGGGAAAATCGGAGGTAATCGAAGAAAAAATCGCAAGTAGCAGGAGACTAACGAGGGCGAACCTCTAGCCGCAGGCGGTAAAGAGGAACTGAGGTTTGGGCGGGAAGGGCCTCGCGCAGCCGCGCAGGGCAGGGGCGGAGACTAACGAACTTTCCTATGCTAGGGAAGGCCGGCCTCCGGCGCAAGGGCGCCTGGGAAACCCATCTGTGTGTGGCTTCACGAAGGCCACGAAGGAGAACCAGCAGTTTCATTTTTTTAAGGAAACAGACAAATAAGGGACTTACACAATCCCTATAACTGACCCCAAGTCATCAATCTGGCCAACAGCTGAACTTTCTAGACCATTTTCAAAGGCAGCCCTGCACAACATACATTAAACTACAGTGGACCCTGGTATAACAAACAGTTTGTATAACATAATATTTGTACAACATAAAAAAATCCAGAGATAGGGGAAATTTACTTAACATAATCGCCTGTGGGGCAAATCTGTACAACATAAAATGGGATCACTCTGTTTTCAATGCATTCCTATGGGAAGTTTGTATAAAGGAAAATTTACTTAAAATAATTTCATTTGGAACAAATTAATTCCTTTATACAAGGTACCACTGTACTGTATTTTTCACCCTATAAGATGCAATGGGCCATAAGACGGACCTAGTTTTTAGAGGAGAAAAACAAGAAAAGATGTTTAGCCTAAAGTGTTACAGCGGAGGAACGGGAGGCTTGCAAACAAGGTAATTGGAGCTGTGGGATCCAAGCTGCAAAAGGGGAGGCTTGCAAACGAGGTAATTGGAGCTGTTGAATCCAGGCTTCAGAAGGGGAGGACAGAGGCTCAGTGGAGACCTCTATGCAAACAAGGTGATTTTTGAATGGGGAATTTTGGCTGTAGAAGGGGAAGGGTTGGGAGAGGCTCCCTAGAGGAAGCCTCGTTGCAAACCAGGTGATTGCAACTGCGGAATCCCAGCTGCAGCAGGAGATGGGAGAGGCTCCCTGCAGGTATCTTATCTCTAAATGAAAATATGTGATATATATATGTAGCGGGGGCAGCTGTATATGCTCTGTAAGATGCACAGACACTTCCCCTTACTTTTGAGGGTGGGAAAAGTGTGTCTTATAGGGCAAAAATACAGTAATTCGAGCAGGATACAGCTAAGGCACATATCACTGTAGCCCCTTAAGACATTTCCACAAGTAAGCACAGCTGGAAATACCAGCTTGAAATATGCAAACACATTCCTGTCCAGTACCAAGACATGAGCATCCACTCTCTGGCATGAACTGAATGAGTTCATGCCAGAGGGTGGCATGAATGCCCAAGGCATGAGCCTGAGGCTTTTTTTGGGGGGGGGCAGCCCAACACAACACAACCCTCCACGGCTTGGATTCTGAATACCTGTCGGAGCGTATCTCCCAGAGGTCAACTGAGGCTCGTCCCACTCGAATGTCGCAGGCGCGCTCACTCAGGGTGGCCACTCCCAGGGAGGCGTGGAGGTCGGCTACGCGCAACCGAGCCTTCTCTGTGGCGGGCCCCTTGCTTTGGAACCATCTTCCGAGTGAGCTGCGCCTTGCACAGTCCCTGCCTGCCTTCAAAAAGGCTTTGAAAACCTTGCTTTTTACGGAGGCATATGGCGACCTTAATTTAACTTAATTTATTCATCTATCTTTTTTTTCCGCCTCTTGATGCCTCTTGCCAAGGGTTCTTCCCCCCTTCCTTTTTTGTTTGGTTGTTTATATTGTTGTTTTTAATTGTTTTAAACTGTTGTAAACCGCCCAGAGTTCCTGCTGGAAGATGGGCGGTATAGAAATAAAACAAATAAAATGAAATGAAATGAAATAAAGTAAAATAAAATAAAATAAATAAATAAATAATTAAGTAAATAAATAAGTAAGTAAGTAACTAAGTAAGATGACTCCACGCTGTCTTCTAACTGTTGAGAAATACCTGTCTTGCCTGAACTGAGAGTTGGCTCACTCACAACTAGTCCACTACTGATACCTGGCACTGGTTTGAAACTGAGACAGCTTCCTTGGAATTAAATAGAGAAACCAATTTGAGCATCATCAGCATATTGCTGGCATTGAACTGGCAGTACATACATACATACATATGCCAGTATCACACACACACACACACACACACACAGAGAGAGAGAGAGAGAGAGAGAGAACGAACGGGGGGGGCAGAGAGAAGAGATTGGAACCCCGAGGGACTCCCAAGTCCAAAGTGCTGAACAGGATTCCCCCGAGTTTACCCATTAAGGAAGGACTGACCAAGTTCTACTCCCAGAAAGGCAATCCAGAAAATACCATGGTCAATAGTACCAGAAACCACTGAGAGGTTCAGCAGAACTAAAGTGTATCTAGATAATCCATCTCATTGGGGAAATCCTTAGAGCTGAGAAGCCACCCTACACTCCAGGACGTGACCCACTAGAGAAGGGGTGGAAGTGTGGAATCCTGGCTGCAGCAGTAGGCCTCTAATATAGTGAGGCTCAGGGCTGGCTTTTCAAATAAGCACCTTACAACCACCTGCCTTGATCTAGACCAGCCATTCGTCACTCCCTTTATCTACCAAATTACCCCTCTCTCAGCCGTTTCCTGAATTAGGAATGACAAGGATCTGGCATGTGCACAGTGCCTCTCCAAAAATCCTGTTCACATCCATAGTCTGTGCGAACCTTACCTATTATCACAGGTCTATTATCATTTTGGTACATCTACAGGAATAGTGCCAATTGCAGCATCCAAGTTAGAATTGATCCAAGGAGTTATTTATGTAAACTATGTCTTTTAACCAGCAGGCAGTCCCAATTTTCCACTTCTGGCTAACCCCAGGGACAATTTTGCTGGGGGACTCAGCAAATACAGTAACCCCCCGCCGATTGCGGGGGTTAGGGACCCACCCCACCCGTGATGCAAGAAAATCCGCGATATGCAGAAGCGGGGGGGGGGGCATCTTACCTCCCGCGTGACCTGAGGCTTCCTGGGGGAGCCTGGTTGAGTGGCGCGGAGGAACCAGATCGCTCCATGCTGCCCCTCCCAGCCGCCCTGCGCCTTCGCGGGGGAGCCTGGTTGAGCGGCGTGGAGTGACCCGATCGCCCCCCGTCACCCCCCAAGCCGCCCCGAGGCTTCTCGGGGGTGTGTGGGAAGGCGGCGCAAAGCGACCCGATTGCCCCCCTGCCGCCCTCCCATGCACCCCCGAGCTTTCTCAGGGAGCGGGGGGGCGGCGTGGAGTGACCCGTCCACCCCCGCCCCCCATGGTGCAGGTACTGCAATCCCACAATGTAGCGGGGCTGCGGTACCTGAACTGTGAAATGGCGGGGGTCACTGTACCATGGTGGCAAAAGACGTATCGGCTACTATCAATACCATGGAGTGGGTTTTCTGACAGGCTGTAGCTCACACTCGGTCAGATTTGCTTCGTGTTTTCCATATCATCACTGCAGTCTCAATGCCACTGATTTCACGACTCCCAGCTCCTTAGTAAACCAGGAGGGGTGCTAGTTTGGCTATACACCATTGAAGGGGACAGTTAAGGGCAACTGTTGCCTCCTGACCTGACACTTCCCTCCCCAGCCCTGAGGTCAACCAAGGCTTCAATGGGCTTGTTGTTCTTTCAACAGAGAAAGGGTACAAGGCTCTCCTGGCACCAGAGTTCAGTACCAGTTCTCTGGCAGGCAGCAGCTTCTTTTATGTACTTTTAAAAAGAGCAGCTCCAGTCCTCCTGCTGCCTTATCATTGTTTAATATTTAAATTCTATCAGGCTGAAATCCATCAAAATAGCTGGAAGGGAAGTAGGAATCTGTTGACTTTGTTTCTAATTGGCATGCCTACCAAGAATACAAAGCTCAGTAAGACAAAATGTAAAAACATACCCAGCGTACAAGAAAGACAGAAGCTTATCCAATAACCTCAACTTTCCACTGGCTTCGATGAGATGATCCCCGATGTCAAAAGGCTCTGGCTCAACACCTGGAAGAGAGAAAGTTTTTGGCTAGCAGCAGATCTGCTGGTCCTAAATACAAAGGCATCCACTGGAAGATGTATTCTAAGACAAAACAGAAGCTGCTCCCAAGTGCTCCTCCCAAGTGCTCTCAAAAAAAAAATCCTAGAAAGGGCCTGAAAAATCCTTGGAATAGCTTTAAGAGCAGGCCAGAGTAGTACAGGAGAGGACAAGGCAGGGAAGCACATGGATGCTTAGCAGAATCCTCCAGCAGAAAGGATGGCCACCTGCCTGAGACCTGACCCACACGCAAGCCTTTGCAGTGGATCATAGGGAGCAGCCTAGCTAATCTGTATCACACAGTAGGTAAGAGGCCTTCTTGGTACTGAGACTCATTTTGTTTAAAAAGCTATTAAAAACCAAGACTGGAAAGCAACAAACGTGGTCTTTTCTCACACTCACAAACAAACAAACAAACAAACACACACACACACACACACACACACACACACACACACAAAATCAAAACAGAATTGGAAAGAAGGGTGTGCTGTACAGCTTTATGGCTCTCGGCCCTCTTCAAATGTTCTATTTACAGTTCTGAGCGGCTTCCTAGAAGTCTGAGAAGAGTGAGCTGGGAATGGCTTCCCGGAGGAACGGCAGGAATGGCCACCACAGGAAAGATCCAAGACCTTCTTACCTGTAACCGTGCCTTCTGGGGGTGGGGGTGGGGGAAGGGAATGCCAATGGCCTCCTCTCACAATCACACAGCACCCAGGGAAACATAAAAGGCGTGTGCCCTTTCAGAATAATCTGGGCCCAAGACAGTACTTTGCTTAGGAGCCAGCCAAAGCTGCCCAACGGGAGTTTAACACAAGCAGGCCCAACTCCTAAATGAATCGAGACTACCTTTTAATTGGATTATGTCTCAGTTTGTTATCCATCAACCCTCTCATCCCCACTAATAACCAGCTCTTTATGTATTCTGCTGACTTAGCGGAGGTGGAACAGAAGAAGACAAATAACAGAGAGCAGCTACAGATATGATGAGCAAGTAGAAATTAGGGAACCCTTTAATTCACAAGGATGCCAACCTCCTCTTATATGTTACGAGGCAGTTCATTTATAGGAAGTTATAAAAAGAAGTGGCAACTATGCACAAATTACAAGTTGCATCTATACAGGCCCGGGATGACTTGTGGACAGAATTCATTTCACGTTGCCTCTCCACGGAAATGGCAACGGCCTCTAGTCGGGCTTGGCCCAACCCCTGGTGCCTCTTTGGTACTTCTAGGCCAGTGGTGGCGAACCTTCGGCACTCCAGATGTTCTGGACCACAGCTCCCACAATCCTTTGTCATTGGCAATTTAGGCTTGGAATTCTGGGGGTTGTGGTCCAAAACATCTGAGGTGTCAAAGGTTCGTCACCACTGTTCTAGACAAAGCAAGGCTGCTGAAGAAGTACAGAACCTCTACAGCGGTGGTCCCCAACCCCCGGGCTGTGGACCGGTGCCGGTCCGTGGACCGGTCAGCACCGGGTCCGCCTGGGGAGGCCGGAGAGGCTCCTCCCCTTTTCCTCCGCCGCCCTCCTCCTCCTCCTCTTCTCTCCCGCGGGCAGCCGGTGGAGGAGGAAAGCTGGAGGAGCGCAGGAGGAGCCGCTGCCTTTGCCTTTGCCTTTGCCTCCCTCCTCTGCCCGCCGCCGGCGGAAGCGGTGGCGCATCCTCCTCCTCCTCCACCCTCCTCCTCCTCGCCCTCCACCAGCAGCAGCAGCAGCAGCAGCCACGGCGGCGGTGGCGCGTCCTCCTCCTCCTCCTCCGCCCTCCTCCTCCTCCTCTTCTCTCCCACGGGCAGCCAATGGAAGAAGAAGGCTGGAGGAGCGCAGGAGGAGCCGCCTGCCGCCCGAGGGACAGAGAGCGCGGTCATGCGGCTGCTGCCCCGGGCGCCGCCGCCGCCTTCGCCCCCGCCGCGCTTCGCCCTGGCCCTGATGGTGCTGCTCAGCGCTGCCGCCGCCTCCTCCTCCTCGTCCCCGTCGTCCCCGTCGAGGTCGGTGCTGCTGCTGCCGCCGCAAGCGCTGGAGGCGTCGCTGCTGCCTGGGCCGGGCTCGCCCGCCAAGGGAGGCCGGCAGCCACGCCCGGCCACGCCGGGAGCCGAGAGCAAGCCGGAGGAGGAGTCGCCGCCGGCGGGCATGACACCCTCAAAGGGTAGGAAGAAGTGGCGGGGAACCCCGTTTGGCCCGCTTGCCCCTCCTCACCTTGTCCCGGCCCCTCCCCCTGCCCTGGGGGCCGGGCGCTTCCTGGCGGGGAGGAGGGGGCGCGGGAGGCGGGAGGAACGGGGAGGGACGAGGGAAGCCTGCCAGGCCCCGGAGAGGAGAGGAGAGGAGAGGCCGGGTGGGGGCCGGGAGCCGGAACACCGCCGCCACCACCATCGCTCCGCTGGGAGAGGGAGAAGGAAGGAAGGGCGGCCGCTCCTGCTCCGTCCCCCCCCCCACAGAGAGAGAGAGAGAGAGAGAGCCGGGCCCCCGAGCGCCAACCGGGCTGGCGCCCGCTGGCCGTCCGTCCGGCCAGCGGAGGAGGGAGCGCCTCCCTCCCCCCCCCTCCCACTCGCCTGCCTGAAGGCGGCAGCCGGAGGCAAGGTGACACGGTGGTGGCTCCAGCCCGAGGGCGTACCGAGATCACCGAGCTGCCGCTGGCACCGCCGCTGGCGGAGGAGGCGCCCCACCAGCGGGCGGCCGCGCCTGCCCAGGAGCCCCCAGGCGGCTGCCGTGGCCACCCACCGCCACCAGGAGGAGGAGGCGGGGGCCTGCCCGCCCAGGAGCCCCGGGCTCCCCGTGCGCACAGGGGGAGCGGCACACCCGACGCCCCCAGCCGGCGAGCGCCGCCGCCACCGCCCCGTGGCCCCCGCAAGGCACACCGCCAAGCCCCCGCTCCCCCTCCTCCCTCCCCCATCCCCGCCCCCACACCCTCCCCTGCCCCCCCCCAACCCCCCCCGCATTCCCCCCCTCCCCCCCCACCCCCAGCCCCGGGCCACAGAAAAATCATCAAACATTTACCGGTCCGTGGGGACAAAAAGGTTGGGGAGCACTGCTCTACAGGACTTGGCTTGCTCCTTGCCTTTCGCAGCAGATCTGCTCAGCAGACCAATTGGATGACCTTGTGACCTGACAGCAATGGAAGTGATTCCAGGCTCAAGAACATTCTTACCATTGAACAGATAGGGGTGTGCTACGCATTTCCGGAGTTGAATTAACACGTTTTGGAGCTTAGTTTTCTTCCCTGTCTCATTTTCAAATGCATCTGAAAGGTGAAAGTTCAAAGGGGACACAGCTATAGGTTAAGTTTTATCAGAAAGGAACTAATCAGGCAAAAATGGCTATTGTTGTTGTTTAAAACCAACAGTGTCTGTTTTAGCTTCAAAATATATTTAGTACTGTATTTAAATTAAGGCAAGATGAGCCAACTAGGTCAGGATGCTAAAGAAGAACACATAGATGGCACAGACTGGAAACCTAACAGAAGGAAAACAGCAGTAAAATGATATTTTCTCTGGGTACAAATCCTATAGAAGGAACAGAAAAAAGAACATGGGGGTGCTTTGTGTTTCAGTGCTGATGTAGTACAGAGCTAAACAGATGGAAATAATAAGCTTGAAAAGTAATTTAGTACTGGTGAAATTACTACCTCCTTTCTGACCAAAACGCTCCAGGTTATCTTGATGATTGGTGAAGAAACAGGAAAGGCTGGAAAATCATGTCCAAGATCAGAACCACCTGCCTTCATACAGACTCTTAAGTATATTTCAACTATACAAAGATAATATCTACATATATAATGTGCCTTGAAATAGTAGATCAGAGAATGGCTGGAAAGGAGATTATCTTGGCTTTGAATTATAATTAGATCTAGGAGGTGTATGGCAAATCTCTCCTGGATGCCGTGTGACATCTGCAAATCCTATACACTTTTTTCAACCCACGTTGAACTCCAGACTTCAACTATATCAAAATGTCTATCATTTCTGTCTAGTACGCTTCTCATCTCATATATATGTATGTATATATGTATACACATACGCACACACACAAACACTTACAAGCGGCTCGATTTAAGAGCAATTCGACTTAAGAGTGAAAAAGCAATGGTGTTTTAATTGCTGCCTTACAAATTTTAGATGTGGTCTGCTCAACTTACAATTTTTTATATATTTTATCAATTTTTTATTTTATTTTTTAGATAGGGCTGCTCTACTTAAGAATTGTTCGACTTAACGTAAGTAGAGGTACCACTATATAGCAAGACTTAACTTCCTGATTTTAAAGCTCCGAGATTCAAAATGCACACGTGTGCCCCCCCCCGGTCTGTCCTCGCAAGGTAATGTTAAAGGAAACAACCAATTCCTAAAACCTGCAGCTTCTCCATTTACCTAGGTCTTTCATCAAAATAGCCTTATAGAATTTCCTCTGCAGTGCTGACATTCCATGGTAGAGAATGACTTCCGTTTTCTTTGGGAGTTCTGTGGCCACCTCTGCCTTGACTCTCCTGAGCAGGAAGGGCTTCAACAGACTGTGCAGTTCTTCGGCTGCATAAAGGAGACAGAAATGTGGTAACAGCCCTGTATTTTACTGGCTAGTAGACAAAGGTTCCACATTCAGCCTGGTGGGTCTTCTAGAAGCGCCCAAGCCTCACTGAGGCATATATTTTTTTAAAAAGTGAAGGAAAAGCCAAGGATCTAAGAGACTGCACCAGTGAGAGCTATAATGCATTTTCTTCAACGTGTACACTCAAGGACAGATTTTGAAGCTGAGGCTCCAGTACTTTGACCACCTCATGAGGAGAGAGGACTCCTTGGAAAAGTCTCTGATGTTGGGAAAGATTGAAGGCAAAAGGAAAAGAGGATGGCAGAGAATGAGATGGTTGCATGGTGTCATCGATGCAACCAACATGGATTTGACCAAACTCCAGGAGGCAGTGGAAGACAGAAGGGCCTGGCGTGCTCTGGTCTATGGGGTCACGAAGAGTTGGACATGACTTAATGACTGAACAACAACACACTCAAGAAACAATTGGCATGACATGAGCAAGAAAGAGCGGTGTGTTTGTGGAGATTCTCAGTCATCCAGGTGAGGTTATATAGGAGCTGAGTCAATTCCTTTAAGAAGTCCAGTTGCCATGACTCAACTTCTAGATTAAAAAAAGAGCTGTGTTTCTGTCCTTAAAACTTTCCAGGCATTTTTGTAAGCCTCCTCTTTTTCTTTTTTTTCTTTCTTTCTTTCTTTTTGGTACTGAACAAAAAGGTCATGGCAGTAAGAAAACGGAATACTCTTCTGCTCTTCTTTGCAGAGGATTCTAACGTGGAGATAGATAGATAGATAGATAGATAGATAGATAGATAGATAGATAGATAGATAGATAGATAGAGAGAGAGAGAGAGAGAGAGAGAGAGAGAGAGAGAGAGAGATGCTTCTCCTTTTGTATAACAGCAGAATCCCTATGTCTTCCTTCAGGGACAGCATTTGAACCTTAAACTCAGGAGCACTCACATGAACAGTTGCAAGTTATCTGAACTCGCAATCCCTGAGAGTCACAATGACTTGGGGGGGGATCTGTCTTAATTCCACTGTTTCACATGGACTGGAGCGCTGTCCCAATCTGAAGTGGAACACCAGAACATATAACAGAAGAACATTTACCAATTATTCACTTATTTATCTACATAACGCTGGCATCTACGTGCAACTGAGACAAGAGAAACACAGGAAAGCACATACAGTGGACCCTTGTATAACAAATGGTTTGTATAACATAAATTCTGTACAACATAAAAAATTCCGGAGATAGGGGAACTCTGCTTAACAGAATTGTCTATGGGGCAAATCCGTACAACATAAAGATGGTCGTGATTAGGGATTACTGTTTTCACTGCTTTCCTGTGGAAAATTTGTATAAGGAAGGTAATTTCATTTGGAATGAATTAATTCCTTTATATAAGGTAACACTGTTCCTCTGAAGCTGCAACAAACAATTACCCCCATTGACAGCATTCTACGTGCACGGATAGCCAGTCACAACATTTTTACTTGCCTTTTTGGCTTTCCTTCTCAATTCCATGGTAATAGTGAACAAATTCTTCACTAAGCTCCTTAGGGAATATATCTGGCTCGATAAAAGCAAGCATGGCATATAGTTCCTGGAGACTGTTCTGAATCGGAGTACCTGTCAGCAGGAGGCTGAAATCTGTTGAAAACTGTAAGAGGTGCAGAATGCATCAAATTTAAGTATTTTCACACATTATCATCTGGCCACAGGTGATCTGAGAATAGAGGGAAGTATGGGGGGGCATGACTTGACTCTAAGGCCTAAATTTATTTTTATTTAAAATACTTTTAATCCTGCCTTTCTACTAAAAAGGACCCAAAGCCTTTATACAAGTTAAGCAGAGTTTTCAAATTTAGTTTTGACAGACCTCAACTAAACCCTTTCTTTCCTTTCAGAGTATAGTGGTATCCAGACTGAATGCTAAAGAAGAGAAAAAATATCCAAAAATAATTAAAGCCAAGCCAACACAAAGAATCCACACACATTCCAGAGTGGTAAATGTGCCTCTACCTAACTGAGCTCCGCTCAAACAACGCACTATGTATGCTTGGGAAGAAGAAGACTGTACCATTATTTTACCTCAGAAAGTGTTTTATGAAGCAGTGAATCCTGATTCTTCAGTCTGTGAGCTTCATCCACAACAAGACATGCCCAATTAAAGCTAAACACAAAGCAGAGAAATTAGATCCCTTGTGTGTATCCATCAGGGATAGACAGTAATGAGATGCTTGCTCAGTTCTGTCACTCAAGACATCTAGGGCTCCCTTCACTTTGCTCCCAGCTGATTAAACATCACCTCTCACCTGGGATGCCTCCATCTTTCCTTGTTATTGGGTTGCTGTTTTCTCCAAGGCTTTACTTCATGTCCCAGACAAATCAATGCCATCACCTGTCCTACTTAACCTCCCCTACTTCTAATGAACAGGTAAAGCCCTAACAGGAGTGTCCTTTGCATGTGCTTGTCTGTGGCTTTTAATTTTTAAAATACGAATGGGAGACGGAGTCTCAGGATGTATAAAAGTAGAAAAGACTGAATCAAGTCTGGAGCTGTAGAGACCAAAGAAGAAAAAAGTTTGCTCCTGAAGAAGGCCCCGCTGAAACGAGTCAAGCTAGAGCTTTTTAAGGATGATTTAAGAGAGAATAAAGGTTTTTTTCTACTTTTATACATCCTGAGACTCCGTCTCCCATTTGTATGTTGACCTCTGTGGATGTACCAGTTCCTTTGCTTTGCTTCTAATTTTTAAAGCAAGAAATTAAACTAAGTGTGCCACTTCTATAATATGGAACCACACGTCTTTCAATATATTGTACTGTTCTGAGACTAGGGGTTTGAAGAGAGCCAGAATGACTGCAGATGCCGGCTACCTCCCACAAGTACATACCACATCCTAAACACAACTCTACATCTAAGAAAGGTATATGTGGCCTTGCGGGAAGTTCCAGTTTTGCAAATCCCAAAGCTTGTTAGGGCAAAATTTATGGAGGGTGGTCCAGAAATATCCCAGGAAGGACTGAGTATGTGCAGTAGAAATTCTGCCCTCGTGGCACCCTGTTCATCTCCAACTCCTCCCTAGCAAATAAAAGCAAAGTAGGAGGCAAGGTTTTGCACAGGCTCCAGATACCAAAGAAAGGACGGAGGGAGGAGAAGAGGAGATGTGCTTCATCTATCAAGGCGGCCCCACCCATCAGCAAGGAGGACAGCCTGGCTGAAAAGGGAAGAGAGGTTGTGCCTAATATGCTCTTGGGAGGTGGGCATGAACTGCCAAGCAAATGGCAGCTCAGAGGCAGGAAGGGATTCATGTTCCCCATCAGTGACAGATTGAGAAGGCAATGGGGCAGATCATTAATAGAGTTTTGATTCCCAGCAGTCCAAGAACACCTCCATGGAAAGGATGAGCAGCCAGAGTTCAGCAGCCTGATTCTGGGAGAGTTTGCCCGATGGAGCACAAATTAAACAGGTCAAGCAGAGCTGAAATGAAGATGGAGCAAACCAGGTGTGGTTGTCTGAAGCAGACTTGATGTCATTCAGCTTTGACTCTACAGTACTTGTCTCTCTGCTGGAGGTGCTCCAAAAAAACTACACCGTCTTGGAAAATCAAGCTGCAAGAGCTCTCTCCTCTAGGCACCTTTTATGGTGCACTGACTTGAGTGCGCCTTGGCTCGGCCTGATGAGAGGTGTGGTTGGTCAACTCCACTAGGCTAAAAGGTCACACCTTCCAAAACTTTAAAAGGTGGGATTACGTACACCCTTTCATTAATCATGTGCACATGGAATCTATCAGCCACAGCACATTAAGATCGTCATTCAGTTCCATCAATTAACCCATCACATGAAACATTAAAAAGCTCTTACGAAGGTTTGTCTATTCTGCTCTACAAGGGATTCCAAGAAACATACACACATTATACTTGCAGTTCATTTAATCCACCAGAGACTAAATCAATATGACTTAAACCCTAGCTATTCAAGGCTGACTTTGAAGAACATACTTCCCCTGAAGAAGACTGTGATAATCAAACCTTAAAAACCTGTGCTTAATAACTAGTGTCATTTTCCCCTGTATATCCAGTGTCCTCACCTTTTTAGAAATGCTGCATCTTTGAGACACATCTGCAATTAAAATGGGGGGGATTGTTACTTGTATGCTTCTATGACATTGTGAGAGCACTCAAGCCGGCTATAGCTTAAAAGGAAGGCTACTTTTGCATGTCAAGACACAATGTGGTTCCCCTCTCCTGTGTCATCAGGAGAAAGAGTTCTCAAACATTTAGTTTCTAGTGTGGTGTAATATATGGAGTAGAAACAGTGGTGTAAAACACACTTTGCTTAAATGCAGGAGTAGATTATGGCTTTTATTGGACCGTTAGCGAGCTTTCATGGATGAAATCCACTTCCCCAGGCTCTAAGCACCACTTCAGGAATGGCACAGAAAAACTGTCCAAAAATGGATGTTACATATTGGATGTCACATACACACCTTGCTTCATCAAACAAGTTATGTAAACCTTTGCCCGCATGTGGCTTATTTTGAAACTGACTAGAAGTTGTTTTTGACCAACGGCCTCTGCTTTCTGCTTAACTTTTCACAGTAAAACTGAACACTGTACAGGCCCTTTTCAGAGCCCTTCAGAAATAATTCAGAAAGGAGGGACCACATAAACTTGACACTTTGTTCTGACTCAATCAGAGCCCCCTGTCAATTCCATTATTCTGTGATTCTATAAATGCACTTGAAGTGATTAAGCAGAGAGTAATTTACCCTGTTTCAGATCTGAGATGAGCCGAATACCAATGTTTCCCTCTTCGCATGGAGAGCATGGGGTCGGAACCCCCGAAACCATCTCTCTGTGGCGCCTTTCTTACCTCTTCCAGCTTGGTTACCTCCCTCCCCAGTGGCAGTAGTGGTGCAGTGTAAACATTCACAGCAGTCAGCCTCCTTTGCCTAAGCTAGATCCCCCCCCCATGACATTGACACTTCAGAGATTTACTGTTCCAAGTCATGCAGAGGGGGACATTCATATAGAAAAGGGTTTCCTTATAGCACTCCAACTTTGACCATGTCCACGGGCCCCCCTAGATGCCCTAAGCACATCTGATCTCGCCTGATTTTGAAAGCTAAGCAGGGTCGGCCCTGGTTAGTACTTGGATGGGAGACCACCAGGGAACACCAGATACTGTAGGTGCCTGGAGTAGGAACCGGAAAGCCACTCCAGTATTCCTGCCAAGAAAACTCCATGGATATGGGGTCCTGAAGAGTCGGTCACGACTGTAAGGATGCAACACACACACGCGCATGCACACACGCACACACACACACACACACACACACGGCAGCAAAGACAAATAAGGATGTCACAGTGAAAAGTGGGGCCAGGGGCAGCAATTTCAGACAAATGACAGGAGAATGTCACAGTGAAAAGTCCTCAACCTAAGGCCCCGGGGCCAGATGGGGCCTGAATCCAGCCCCTGGGACCTTCCTGCCCACCTCCATTTTCATACAGTTAATGACTGCTTTTGGAGGAGAATGTCTGAGTCTGTTGTAAACTTTGAGGACCCTGGACACGTTTCTATTCAAAGCTATTAATAGGCTTTACTCTCAAAATCCAAACTTATTCACAGACTTTGGGCTGAACAGAGTAATGCACCCCGTGGTGAACTGTCAATTAGTACATTGTTGCTAAAAGCTGGGAGTCCTAGGAGTTGCTGTTGTTATGACAACAGTGATAAGTACAAGGTCAGCCTTTTTGTCCTTTCAAAGAAGGCAACTGAAGGCATAAGATGCATAACATACACTTGCCTAAAAAGGCTTTCCACCAAAAACAAAAAGAAAAAAACTGTAAATCTGTAAACTGTAAAAAGCTGTGCAAAGGGGCTTAGATAAAAGAGAAACAGAGGAGCAGCAAAAAGAAAAAGCTAATATGCCATTCTGAATTGGAGTTTAGAGAGATGTAAAGCAAGGTACAGATACTAAGCAGAGAACACACCTCAATTGACAGGGCAACAACAGTATAATTTCACTAGTGCAAATAATGTCAAGTACCTCATAGGTAGTCAGCAGAATGTGGAACTCATTGTTTGACTTAACGTCTTGTTGTAGCTCTGCCCTTTTTCCTTGTCACCAGAGTATGTCACGGAGGAAAGTCTTGGAGAAAACCTGTGTTTAATTTTGTTTAAAAATTGCATTGAGCAAGACAGAATACATGCTGCAGTCCAAAATGTAGCACTGTCTTGTACTGAGTCAGAACACCCATTCATCTAACCAAGTACTATCCATTCTGATTGCAGACCCTTTCCTTTGAAAATGACAGGGACAAAGCTTGGGACTAGGGATGAGCACCAAACAAAAAACGAAATGCTGGTTCATCGGTTCATTACGTAACAAAACGAACCGAAATGAAACAAGCCGAAGAAGCATTTCGTTACAAACAAAACAAAAGGCGTTTTTTTCCCGTTTAAAACAACCATTTGGTTCTGCTGTAAAATGACCCCCTTACCTGCTGGGCTTACAGTTGCAAGCAAGCCTGGCTGGAGAGGGAGACGCACGAACCCACCCACCCACCCCCACACACACAACCACACACACACAAACCACTAGTACTCAGCATGCTGACTTAGTGGCTAAATGTTAAGGCAGTACCATTCTTTTTCTTTTGGCAATGTGGAATACAGTAATGCCTTTCCACTGTTTGCCTCCATGTATTTTATTATTTTAGCTTTTCTTATTTGTTGCATGGTGGTCATTTATTTTGATTACAGCAAGTTATCTTGGGCACTGTCAAATTCTATGCAACCTCATTGGTACCTGACTGGTATGCTTTGCAACTACACAGTTTGAGACAGATGGTCATGTTTCATCATAGCAATAATGCAAAACAGAAAAAATATAAACATGAAATAATAGCACTATCTGATTCATTGAAATGCTCCTACCATCTATAGCTAAAAAGATCTAGAATTTTTAATGTCAGACATCAATCAGTCATCAAAAAATGGCCACATGTTTTAAAATTTACTGATTTATTTGATTTTTATACTACCTATCTGACCAACGGTCACTCTGGGCAGGTCAAATCTGTACATTTCATTCAAGAAGCACTCATAAACACTTACAAAGCTTACATTTCAAGCTCTTCCTTCCAGTTGTTTAACACAGAGAGAGGGCAAAGGATCAAAAAGGGCCTTTTTTTAAGCTTCCCGTTTAAGAAAACAAGCAGAGCAATAGTCTGAAATACATGAGAAAACACACACGTGTCAGGTGTCATTGACTGAAGTTTAATTCTGTATTAATCTGCACTGATGAAATAAGAAATCTTCTACAGAAACAGAAACGCACCTGGCAAGTCTTTCCAAGACCCATTTCATCACCCAGGATACATCCATGCCAAGTTGAGTAGCAGTGTGCCAACCAGTTTACACCATCTATCTGATAGGGACGCAGATGAATGCCTAGATCAAGAACAAAAACAGTATGTATCCTTATGGTTGAACAGGGATTACAGGTTCCAGGTTGCTCAACTTAGTTTTCTTAAATTTTCTGTGTAAGAGGACAAGCTGAACTCTACATCTGAAATGAATCAACAGAAGTAAATAAAACACCATCAGATTCCAAGCTACAGAGGCTGGAGTTCTAAAAATCTTAACAAGAATATGCCAGCACATAAATTTTTTTTTGGGGGGGGAGAGACAACCAATGCCCCCAGACAAGAAATATTCCATATACATTACAATCTCCAAGGAGATGTCATGAGTGCATCATCTACTGGACCACTGTAACAGTCTCCCATGTAAACAAAATGATACTTGAGGCTTTGCAAGGTCCCTAACCCCCGCAATAGGCGGGGGGGGTCACTGTATCAAAAAGGCATTCCCAATGTGATGCAGTGCAGGGTTACCGAACTGTCGGGCTGCGGCCTGTTGGTAAACGGGCAGCACCAGCACCTCAGCAGTCAGCAGGGTTTCTTAAATACCTCACTTACTCTGAAAAACCTATTAGGGTTGTTATAAGTTGGTTCTAACTTGGCAGGCACTAACTATACACACACTGGAGTGTACCAAAGAATTTCAGAAGAAAACCATCTGTGTTTTTGATTGGGCTCTACTTTTGTATTACGGACCTCTCTCAACTCCAGACCCACAGCAAGGGTGGCAGGCCCAGTATCCTTCCATCACCCTCTCCCTTGGCTCCAGACCTTTGGCTTCCTTGTCGTCTTCTGCTGGCAAGAAAGGCTGCAATGCTATGCATGCCAATCTCAGTGGGATGTACTTTGGACTAAGCATAAATAGGGCTGCACTAGAAGATATTTATTCATTCCAGCCCTTCTCAGGATAGCATCACAAGGGAACAAATATCTAACAATGCTCCCCTTAGGGAGTTAGTTCAAACTGCATATTCCACAGAATCCAATAAATAAAAATAAAAATTAAATTTAAATTTTATTTAAATCAGTAATAGGAATGCTGAAAGATTAACAAGGAAGCATGCTATCTGATCAGATAAGAGTGATGGAAACAATACTCCAAAAATTATACAAAAGATGTGTATGGGTGACAGAAGCCTGTGATGAAGAACCTGCAGATGTAGAAATTAAAGGAGAAATCATTCTGAAAACAATTAGAATTACATATGATACCAACAGATCTATTTCAGGCTAGGAAGGCAGGATTTATCAAAAGCCTAAGAAGAATATGCCAAAAAATTTGGAAAACAATATAACAGCCACAGACTTGAAAATATTCAGTATATACAACTGAAAAGGACATGTTCTTAAGAGAGCTTCAAGACAGGACATAACTAGAGATGGGCATGACCCAGGTGTTCATTGGTTAGTACCAGTTTGGCTGACAGCTTAACAGGTGTTCTGTGGTTTGTCAGGCACCCACTCAAGAGGTAGTACCTAAAGAATGCAGGGCAGGACAGCTTAAAGGGTTGGAACTAAGAAAGCGCAGGGCTGAGAGCAAGGCTTTTGAATCAGAAATAGCAGAACTGAAAAGGCCAGAGCTTGCTATTGCCTCTTGGACTGCTGAAGCCCTTGGCTACTTGGTTTAGGTATAATGCCCGTATGTTTATGTTTGAGGGGTAAACCTACATAGTGAATTCATGAATTGCAGACTGCTATTTTAAATTAAGGTTTGAAGATTCTCCTGTGTTGTGGATACTCAACTCAGCTGCGGAAGACATCTTGGATTTTTGTCTGTCTGGATTTCTGACTGAGGTTTGCACATTTTACAATACATTGGTGCTGTTGCCAAGGTCTTAGGTGAACAAATTTGTAGCATTTTCGCATCATCCAGAAGACATCTCCATCCACGAAAATCAGTATTCACCGATTCAGTTATCCGATGCATGATAATACTGTATTAAATACTGTAACCTCCCCAGCGCACCTCTCTTTCAAGGGTGAATTTACTAGAACTGCCCATTAGAGGGAGCCAGAAACCATGCAATGTATAGCATTGATTATTTCCGCCTTTTTCGGTACCCGCAGGGGATTGAAACCGATCCCGGGGATTCTGCGATAGTGCTGTAATTGGCCACGTTGTTATATGCACGCTATTTAGGAGAGATTCCTGTTTTGAAACTGTGCCCAGAAGATTCATCAATAGTAAAAGCAAGCAGGCCTATAGAACTTAAACGCGTTACGTAAGGGGTACGTTAGAAAAGACCAAGATCTTCTGTCTCTGGACAGTGAAGAAAGCTCAAAGGGGAGAAAAAACGGATTCGTTCCTAACATGCAAAAGTGCAGAAATTGATCGGTTCGCCGTAGCCCGGAGGCGACCTGATGGCGCGTAACAACATAACCGATGCAAGCGTAAATATGCCTAGAACATTGGATTTTTCCAACACTCCACTTCTACTGCCCAAGCCCCGAGGAAGGGACAAAACAGCTGAGTTGCGACCCAATTTTCCATCCTGGTAGTCGGGGGGGGGGAAGACACCCCGGCCCCACGTGTCCTTGCTCAGCCGCAAAAAAAAAAAAAAAAAGGCCTCGGATCTTCTGGAACGTACCGGTGAGCCCCCATTGTCCGAAATGCTCCTCTTCCACCCGGACTCCTTCCGGCGGAGACACGCGTTGCCGAGAGACCGTCTGGAAGAAGCGGGACATCGCGGGCGGCGGGAGACACCGCCGGGGGACCCTTCTGTTCCTCCCCAAGAGACCCCGGAAGGAACGTCGGCGGCCCCGGGAAAGGACGGCGCTTGGCTATTGGCTAAGCTCGCGATCGGGGCGTGGCTTGGGAGAGGCCCCTCCCCGCCGCTGTGTCGCCGCGCGCCGAAAAGCGGGATCCGGCGCGTATCCTCCCCGAGTGGCTGGAAGGGAGGCCAGGATCTTATTCCAATCTGCGGTTCTTGAGGGATTCTCCCTTGGGTTACGCTTGCAATTAAACGGCCCCTAGGTAGCGATGTACTCCCGACGTTCCCCTAATGTAGTTAAAAGTAACTTTTGAACCCCCGTTTGTCAACAAACCTCATTGAATGCTGCAAGCCGTTGCCAAACAAGCCGATGCAAAACACCCTTTCCCTCCGCCTGCTTGGCTCTCGCGTCTGCATCCTAACGGAGCACGAGTGGCGTTATAATAATAATAATAATAATAATAATAATAATAATAATAACCACCTTTATTTATTGTCATTGTACAACCAGTATACAGTGAAATTGGCTGAGCCTCCCTCCTCCCCCCGCAACACCATCCCACTAAAAAGGCATTCAATCTGATTTCACACTTGTGTGCTTGCTGCCCAACTCGCCCAGCTGGAAGCCGTGTTGAAGTTAATATTTAAGTTCACACCAGGGAATCTCCAAAAAAGAAAGCAAAAAAGAAAGAAAAGGCGAATTTGGAAAGGGGAAAAAACGCAGCGCATTGAGATTATTCTGGTTTAATGTAAGCTTTTGTGGATTTTAGAAAAGCGGGCTAAGAAAATCCACGAAAACTTAATAGTCTTTTATGGCGAGGTGGGGAACCTTCGGCCCTCCAGATGTTTTGGACCAGAACTCCCATCTTTGGCAGCATAGGGTTGGCATTGTGGGAGCTGCGATCCATAACAGCTGGAGGGTGTCGGAAGTGCCCCAACCCTGCTCTTAAAGGGCTTTTGCTGGTTGGTGGTGCCTGACCCACGTCGGTGTTCTGCGTGCCCAGCCCTGAAAGGCGCTCAGAGGTTTTTGCAACGCCTCCGCACGACAGGCGTCTTCGCCGCGCGTTCGCCCGGAGGAGGTGGCGACTCCTTGAAATGCGTGAAACCAACTGCCGCTTCTCAGATCGTTCAGACACGCCTCCTGGGTTGGAAGCGGCGGGAGGGCCTGTGGCCGCCCTCGACCCCGCGTCTCTCCAAGGCGCGCGTCAAAACGAAACCAAAACCGGAGCCTGCGGCGGGAGGGTTGCTCCCCGGGGCCGTCCGTCCACCGTCTCCTGCGAGCCCTGAGCGTGTGTGTGTGTGTGTGTGTGTGTGTGTGTGTGTGTGTGTGAAGGAGCGGCCATGGATCGAGATTGCCGCAGCTCCGTTCGCTGGCTGCGACCATGGATCGGCCGAGCTGGCTGCTGCTGGCGGTGTCCGGAGCGGTGCCCGCCCTCGTCTTCTACTTGGGCTTCGTGCGCCGCGTCACGGGGGCTTCGCGCACCGCTTTCCAGCGCCGAGAGCCCGGGCGGGCCGAAGGAACGGAGCAGCCGCCGGAGGACGCGGTGAGTCCGCCGACGGAGGCAGGCAGGCAGGCAGGCAGGCGAGGTGGGGAGAGCCCTTGCCCACCCACCCACCCCACCACCACTACCCACCCCCCTGGGGCCGCCTGGGGACCGGCCGCGGCTGGGAAGGGCGGGGGAACCGCTACCCTGGCCTCCCTGCTGCGCTGATGGGTTTGCGGTGGGTTCCCTTTGGGGTGGGGGTGGATCGGCAGGCGCCGCTAGACCACCCGCGACTACTGCTAAGCTCAGCAGAAACAGGGAAGGGGACGACGGCAAGTCTCTCTGCAAGAGGGGAGGCCAGATGGTCGTCTTCGGACTTGTCCTGTCACCCTTCTCTCCCCCCCCATAAAATCTGCAGTTGTATTTTTAATTTGGATTGGAGCACAGCCACCCGGAAACTGAAAATCAGCACTTCTTAGGGTGTATTTACAACCCCAAGCTGGTGAATGAGGATGAGCCTCTCCCTGCTCTTTCAACTGCTCTGTTGCAAATTTTGCATCTTTAGACTTGATGGGGTGGGGTGCACAAGAGAAGGACTAATTGTTATAATACTATATATATCACGACCCATGGCCTGGTCAGCTGCTGTAGTCCCTGCTGCCAGCCAGGGACTGACTCAAAGAGTTGCTTTTTTTTTTAAAGGCACACACATGTGCAGTTAGAATAATGAGGCTCAAGGGTGTGACCTGTGGGTGTAGTGCTGTCTTCTGAGGAAGGTTTTTGTTGATGAGCTTTGAAACCCACATGTTGTTTGGGTAACAGGTGCCTGGAAGTAATAATAATCCCTCTGGCTTTCTTAATGTCACTTTGGCAATTCGATCAAGGCAAAAAGGAGTTGAGCAGTGTGGTCATCACAAACACAATTGCAAAAATAGGTTACAGGCGGTACCTTCATAGGCCACTATTAAAAATAAAAAAGGAACATTGCAAGCTTTCGAGTGCAGTCATTCACCCTTCTTCAAAGCAGGTCCCAGAAGTTCAGACATGGTGAAAGATGTTCTTCACCAGGAGTTTACTTTTAAAATCCTTATTTAGATGATGTTCTTAAAATCCATGGCTAGATGTTGTTGTAGCCAGCAGGACAGGATTCTTGTTGGAGGCAAGCAGGGCAGTTGTAAAAGGCTGTTTCTTAAAGTCACACCCCAGTTCTTCAAACAAAGAAACATGGGTCATATATCAACCCCCTCTCTCTTACCCAGCTCATAGTGGCCTATGAAGGTATCGCCTGTAACCTATTAATGTCACTTTGCCAATTGTGGTGGAAGAGGAATCTCTGGTGTCAAGAGGCAAGGGTTTCTGGCAAAACGTCAGCTCCGCAGTTTTATGACCCAGTGAATCTCCTTTGCTGTGGAATCAGAATGGTCGCCTCTTGCCCCACCTCGGTGGCAGCTGAAATGGTCTCCCGTGGATGGTTGCTGTTTTGATATATCAAGTTTTAACACCATGGGAATTCATTCGTGGCCCAGTCTTTTTACACTCCCAGTCCCAGCCATAAACTTCCATTTTCCTTCTTTGCTTTCAGTGGAGCCCCAGACTGTCTCACTTCCTACTGCAGCTTGTTGTACATTTGACCAACACGGTGAGTATTATTTAGTTGACCTGCTCTGTTGTACTGCATTCTTAGAAGCACATTACAGTACTGCATGTCTGTGACGTATAGCTTTATTTTGTGTGTGACAGAGAAAGAGAGCAAGTATGCAAATCTTGTATTTCCATCCATGCATAATCAAGCCACCACTCCTTCTGCGAGTGATGAACGGAGCAATAATGGCAAAGGGTCTGAGGATGCGTTCTGTCTTTAGGCAATTCCTATGCAAGATTTTCTCTTTGAAATTATGTTCAAGTCAGTTGAGAACTTTTCTTATTCTGGATTTGAAAATGAAAGGAAACCAAGACTTGGCTAGCTGAAGAAGAAGGTCTTTCAGTTACGATTCTAGTTTTAGAACATGGAACAAGCAGGCTCCCTATGCCTCCCAACCCCTCGTATTGCGCCAGCTGTTGTTTTCAGGTCACATGAAAATGTCTCTGAGGTAGACCAGTGGATAATCCAGCTCAGGCGCGGAGGGACAGAAGACCTTTTCCACCAGCATGGACAGTCCAGCAAAAAAATCCTTGAAAGCAACAGAATGGATAGTTAATCATCTACCTCTGTTTTGGCTAGTTTGAATTCTTTACATTCATATTGGAAAAATGATGAATAAGTAAGCGAAGGGGTTAGTACAAGCGGGTTTTGGTAATACGATCTAAGCTTAGCATGTGACTAGCACTAACATTTGGATTTGAAATTACAGCCCTTCAGATTCAGCATCTTTTAAAAAAATGCTGAAGAGATACCTTTGGTCTTAAAGAGATGTTGTGCCAGATGGGAACAAGGGTGGCATCAGGACTCAAGACAATCATGGGGGGGGGGCAGTAGCAGGGCTGTTGCTTTTCTGATGGAAAAGAGAGTTATAAGAACAGCGGCCTGTGTTCCTCTTAAATCACGTGCCTCTTCCTCAGCCCATAGAAAAGTCAATAAGAGCTCTACCAGAACCACACATTCTCTTTGTCTTTTTTCCCCCCTTATAGGCTTTTGGACAACTTTTTTTAGTGCCTCTTCTAATGAAGTAAGTATTTGCTTTAGGTTTTGAATTATGCAGTCTGTTTGGGGAATTTACTACAGTGTTGTTTGAAGAGGTGCCTCCATGTGTCAAGGAGGAAGTTCATGTTTTCCTCTTCCTCTCCCGCCCTCTGCCACCCTTTCCCCATTTTGAAGTGTATGACACAAGATGCAATATATTGATCATTCAACCCTCAGAACTAATTAATGTTGGGAAAAGGAATCACCTCAAGTACAGTCAAGTATTTGTTTTTCATATAATATATCATTCAAAAATCAGTGTTGAACAGCATAACAAGGGAAATCCTTCATGTTGTATACAGCTTGTTTGCTGGATCTTAATTTTTATTTTTTTGTCCATTTGAAAGAATGTTTCTGTTTTTGCTCTGTTGTGTCTTGGTTGCTGTATTGTGCGTCAGTTTGAAGGCCCCAGTGCTTGGAAAAGTAACTTTTTTTTAAAGTGCTGTTTATTTTGTGGGTGGTGAAGAACTGTAGAACAAGGCTTTGTACAAAGTTCAGGAAGGCTTATAAGAGGCAGAAGTAGTGGAGCCAGATCAACATCGGCTCATTCTTCACCTCTCCTGCATCCTTTGCAATATAGTCTGACACTCTTGAAAGTAACTTCCTTCCCTAGGTTGTCTTCTGTAGCTTTAATTTGAAGTCCCAAATAGGTATACTAAGGTGGAGTCCTCTAATAAAGCTTAATTTCTTCAGAGTTTTTCTTTCACTGCAGCTCACACAGACCAATCCCTCATTGTCTAATAAATTAACAGACTCTGGTGGTGACTGCCAGAAACTTCTCATCTTGTCCCCAGACATATGGAAGAGAATACAAAGGGAGAATGGAATACAGTGGTACCTCTACTTACAAGTTTAATCCGTTCCAAATGCATGCTCATACCCCTAAGTTGAGCAACTGTATCTAAAAAAAATGGGAAAAAATAGAAAAAAATTAAAACACCAATGGTTTTCCACTCTTAAGTCGAATTGCTCTTAAGTTGAGCTGCTCGTAAGTAGAGGCACCAGTGTATATGGTTGCAAGCTTCATGGCTGCTCATTTGTAGTCTGTTTTGTCGATTTTTCTGAAGTTGGTCTGGATGCTGGTGATTTAGGAGGGTGGTTGGTTAACTTTGCTAATCACAATCCATATGGTCAGAGGAACCTTTCCAGCTTTAGTACTCACTTGAATTTCTCTTGCTGAAATTTTGACCACGTTCATCGTTCTACAAAAGTGTTTATTATTATTGATGAAATCTGTAAAACCAACCAGCAAGAGGATCAAGAACAAGGCAAGCATGCAGTTTTGATCTGTGCTCGATGTGGAAGTGCTTCTTCCCTTCCTTGAACATCATGGGACCAACCTGCTGCTTTGCAGAATCAACAACTTTACCCTTCTGCGCTACCTTGATATTGCTGAAGACCCCACTTTTATGCCAGCAGTTGCCAGTGAAGGGAAAAGTGACCCCTCAGAGTCCAGCAATGTATCAGACATTCTGCATAAGCTGATGGAGACAAGGTAAGGAGATGGTAAGGGGAGCTAAGAAGAGGGTGGCAGGGACATCTGGATGGGAGGATGGGAATGGTACGGAAAGCAGCAACCCACTTTGCACAGCACATTATTGGAGGTTGTTATTTTCAAAGAGAGGAAATTGCAGCTGATATTGGCCTGGTATTTTGTCAGCTGGGCTGGCTTCCAGTCTTTCCCCCCAGGATCAGATCAATTTAAAGGTCTGGTTCAAACAAATTCTCACATGTTTTACCATCACCTGTGGATGCTTAGTATTTTAAGCGCCCTTTCTGAAGCTATTCCCCATGTGGCCCACCAAGGAAGGGAGGCATGTGACTATTAGGAAGAAAGCCTCTTGACAAGGGGTGCCCCTGCTATGGAACAGTTTTCTATCAAGGGTTCCCTGGTTCCATTTCGGTAAAATCTCCTGTCCTTTCAGGCCTTGTCAAATATTTTTTTATTTTTTTATTTCTATACCGCAGCCGATTTTCCCCATAGCAACTCTGGGTGGTTTACATAGAAAACATCGTGTAAACTGTTAAAACCAACACAAGAAATAAAAATCAACCCAATAATTGCTCTGCCCTGTTGGTTCTTCTTGATATGTCTGTGGCCTTTGATATCATCGACCCCAGTATCCTGCTGGGCAGGCTTGCCAAGGTGGGGGTCGGAGGTCCAGCTTTTAGCTGGCTCCGGTCGTTCCTTGGAGGCCATGCCCAGTATGTTAAGCATGGGGGGAAATTGTCGGCCCTTTGGACGCCCTCTTTTCGGGTGCCCCAGGGGTCGGCAGTTTCTCCAACAGAACTAGCTTTGTCAGCCTGTCACTTTAAGATTACAATGCACAGTTTTCTTGCTTCTTACTGCTCTTTGTTTTCAACTTCTCTGAGACAGCTCTCATTCTGCTCGCCCAACCTTCAGCTTCAAAGGGATCCAGGATTATTTGAACTGCTATCAGTAAGTGAATGGGCATGCTCTCTCCCACCAAATTGTCTGTACGTGGGGTCATGCGCCTTTTATGTGTGCTGAAAGTGAGACTTCACTTTCCGTAAGATAAGCCTGATGATCCTTTCTTGTTCTTCAGTCAGAGAAAAACAAACTACTAGAAATATTTTTGTGTCATTTATAACATTGGTTAAAATGTGTTTGCTTAGCATAGTAAATCACACTAAAGTAGGCCCATTGAATTTGCTGAGCCTGGGCACAATGACAGTGGCAATTATGCCCTGCCCAGGCGTAGCAGCAGTAGCCACATGCACATGGTGATTGGGAGAGTGCTTTAAGCTCTATGGGGCGGTAGATAAGCAGAAGCAGATATTTAGACAGCATTTATTACACCTTTTAATTTTTTTTAAATTTGAAATGTGGAGCTTAGTTTATTGAAAGCTCCTCTGTGCCAACTTGACCTCAGAGTCCCTGGGATGGAGGTCACTGCCATGTATTCTGTTCCCTGTTTGATTACTGCCTATTTGCTAGATCTGGAGAGCTAACCCCCTCTCAAGTAGCCAAGAACATTCTTGCTGTACTGGAAGATGCCGAGGCGAGTCCCCCTCTCCGTGCGATTACTCAATGGAACCGGGGGGAGATAATCAAGGTGCGTTAACTATACAAGTGAGGGTGTTGCTTCCATATTTGTCAGTGGGGGGTACTTAAAGGAAGACTTAGTCCAAGGTTTAAATATAAATAAATCTCAGAACTGCAGTGCTGAAAGGGGCCCTCTGGACCATCCCGTCCAGCCCTTGTCAAGGAGGTGCTGCGGAGAATTGAACTCCCAACATTGTGTTCCACAGCCGGAGACCAGAGCTATCCAGCAGTTTGTAGGGGTGGAGAAGATCCATGATCTCTGTTGGTGTGCATAGCTCTCATATAGATGGCAGGTTGAGAATACTTCAGCTTAACTGTTTAAATGTTCCCCGTGTATGCATTGTTTCAGCAGTTATTGCATTGAATATTATGGGGCTGATGCTGTCCATCTGTCTGTTTAGATGGCGGAGGAATCGACCATTCGCTATAGAAACAAGGAACCTCTCTCTCTCTTGGATGGCATCCCAGTGTGCTTGAAGGAGGAGATCAAAGTGGTAGGCCCACTGAGCTGGTTTGCCTTTGTTAACTAAGATTGCCCTCCAATAAAAAAGCAAAAGTGTTCTGCTTATATACCGCCCCATAGCACTTCAAGCACTCTCTGGGCGGCTTACAGTTTAATTATGCGGGCTACACATTGTCCCCCCTCCAAGCTGGGTACTCAATTTACCGACCTCGGAAGGATGGAAGGCTGAGTCAACCATGAGCCGACTACCTGGGATTGAACCCCAAGTATCGAGCCTGGGTGGTTACTGTTGCATTTTCCTCAACTTGGGGCGGACTAACATGGCTGAAGGAAAGAGATTGCCGGAGAGGGTTGTGTAACCCCACGAAGACTGCTACCGCACTTCTGATTTAAAACGTCTTCCTTAAAAACAAGGTGCCTTAAAAATCACTGTCCAGTTTTCAAAATGATTTATCTGAAGAACCCCCTCAGCCACACCCATTTTTGTCCGCTGTGGCACTTTTTCTTGCAATGGCCATTGGGGGTGGTGTTTTTTTACATCTCTTCCTGCATCTCCCTCTTAAGTGATTTGGTTGAATTCCCCCCACCCCCTTTTCGTAGTCCATTTGCTCTCAGAAAACACAGAAAACAGAATCTTACCGCCATGCCAGGATGTTTACCAACTTCGTTATGCAAAAGTTTCAGCTCTCTGTCACTTAATTTCATTTTCTTGGTTCTTTAATACCAAGTTTTAAAGTGGTTCAATAAAGTGAGAACTGGAAAGCTGATTGCTAGCTACCCGCTGAAGTGCGAACAGCAGAACCGCTATAACAACCACGTGACCACGGGAGGAAAAAGGCGATCCAGAAGAAGAAGAAGCTGCTCGCGGAAGTGCGGTAGCAGTCAAAGAGTCCTCACAGGAAGTCTTGTGCATATTTGTATGTTTCAAAAGGTACCCTACCACCACCGAAGTGGTACACAGTACTTGGGCTTGGAACCAGAGACTCGGGATGCCACGGTGACCAAGAAACTACGGGAGGCTGGTGCCGTTATTATTGGTGTCTCAAACATGCATGAATTGGGTATTGGGACCACTGGCTGTAATCCCAACAGGTAAGGCAGTGTGTGCATGTATTGGTTCAAGTTGAACATGTGCTAGGGAACCCTGGATTCATTAATTAGGGCTGGTGACGGTGAATGGAAAAGCAACAAAGTCTACCAGTATTCTAGGGATTAGAAAATGAAATGAAAACCTAACTGCAGAGCAGCCATTACTTCAACATTTCCCCCCTGTTTCCTTCCATCCCCTTTGGAATATTTCACCTTGTGAAATGGAGGTTGCACAAGATTTTAGAACACATGTTTATGTTCTTTTTGTTAATCAATATACCTAAAAGCAGGTTGATGTCAACGTAGAGTGACTTGGAATGAACGAATGAAATACTTAAACTAATAAGGAGTTTAAAATGTATGACTGCTAGTTTATTCCAGCAAAACGTAAGCAATTGGCTGCCCCTTTGTTTTTGGTCACTATGGGAAATTAGCCATTTCTTTTCCCACTGCAATGAGGAGTAAGATTCTGTGTCCACTTAGGGCCTTTTCACACGACCCCTAAGATCCGCTGGCCATTTAAATTCGGACCAGGGATCTTGGGGGTTCGTTGCTCTTTCTGCGTCCCCACCCCTCCACACTTCCTTGCTCCTGTCTGCGTGAGGGGAGAGAGGAAAAAAGAGAGGAAAAAATGCAGGCTCACCTCTGAAGCTGCCCGGAGCCCCGTCTTGTCCTGATTCCTTCTCTGCTGGCTGTTTGTTTTTTGCCTCCCGCCCCTTCTCTTAAATGGGCGGGAGGCAAAAAAAAAAAAAAAAGTGAGGAGAGCCCCGCACTCACCAGATTAAATCCAGACCTGGGGATTTTCACCCTCCTAGAGCAGGTACAAGAAAAGTGCGCTGGGATGCGCTTAGGTGGGTGTGGTCGCACTTAATTTCCTGCAAACTCCGGAGCTGGTGGGGAAACAATTGTAAGCTCCGGAGCTGGCAGCCATTTGCTGCAGAGTTTAGGGGTCGTGTACGAATACCCTGTGATCTCCGTTGGCATAGCGAAAGGAGGGTTGAATGAAATGTTTCACAGCTCATGGTTTGGGTAGATTTTATAGCAGTAGATCTGGGTCTTATGTGTGTGTCCTACAGAATAAATATAGTGGTGCTGTGCAGACATATAGTGAACATAAGCAATGAATACGAAAGCAGGAGTTGAAAGATGCACCCACCCACCCCGTTTTACCACAGAGGCAAAAGGCTGTTCCATCTAGTTTGGCTGCTGTGGGTGAGGGGTCCCCTATTTGTATGTGTAGTGGTCTTGCTGGAGTTCTGAGGTGATTCCTTCCCCGTCAGGCTTGGTGATGTTTCTCAAAACATTTTTTTCCTTGTGTGCCTCCA
This sequence comes from Phrynocephalus forsythii, assembly GCA_029282475.1. NCBI lineage: Eukaryota > Metazoa > Chordata > Lepidosauria > Squamata > Agamidae > Phrynocephalus > Phrynocephalus forsythii. The sequence goes on from JAPFRF010000011.1 coordinate 6,909,829, forward strand.
GATATCACGGTACACCTAGAAACCCCTACAACCTCCAGCATTTCACTGGCGGCAGCTCTAGCGGGTCCGCTGCAGCTGTGGCTTCAGGTGAGGTGACACAAGGGGGCGGGGGAGAATATTCTATAGGCCCGGAGAGGAGGAGTTGTGGAAGTGGGGAGAAGGAGAACAGCCTACCAACGTTTGTGGCTAGATCAGGCAGCGGACAGGGGTAGGGGCAGCAGGGGCCCACCCAGACTGGTAGGGCAGAGCGGCCGATGGGAAGCCAAGCCCACCACTTCCTGTTTTTGCTCCCTCCTTTGCCCCTTGCAGCCACAGTGTTGTTAAACCCCTGAATATTTCATATTTACGGGAACCGAAGAGCAGTGGTAGGTTAAGTAGGCTTATCAGTCTGTTGTGGCCTATACCATTTTTGCCCCACACCCTCTTGTTATGCCATAGTTGTATAGGGGTGGGAAATGGCGGACTGGTAAGGAGGCAGGCAGGAATTGGCTGGCTAGGAATAGCATGAGCCTGTAGCGGGGTGGCAGGAGTCAATGCCACGCTTGTTTTAATAGGCCACCCTTCACAAAGCAGGGGAGGGGAACGCAGGAGTAGGCTGTTTCCTTCAAGCGTCTTATGGCTCCCCTTCTCTCCAGGCCTTTGCCCGCTGGCTCTTGGCACAGATGGGGGCGGTTCTGTAAGGATCCCTGCTTCTTTCTGTGGCATTGTTGGACTGAAAGGTAAATATCCATTAACTTTGCGGTAGACACAGGATTCCCTTGCATTGTGGTTGGGGAATAGCACGGAAATGAGACTTGTATCGGGAATCGCTGGGACATAACCTGAGTAGCACTGTCTTGCTATTGGCTTAATTAAATAGATGAACAATTTTGTCTTTCCTTTGATGTCATCATTGCAAAAGTACCTCACAGCAGCCCAGGACACATAGTCTTGAGGGTCAGCAGGGACGTGGGAAGAACTGAACCAACCGAACCCAGGAAGCAGTCCAGCATTTGAGATGGTCCCCTTGGACTGATGGGTGCATGGAGGGTGGGTGCGTGGGGAGGCAGGGGGGCTGTAGGCTGCTGCCTGGAGCCTGGCTCAACTCTTAAGAGGCAGATATCCTGAACATGCCTCCAGCATTTGTGTTTTGTCATTTGGTACCTTCTGGGTCAGGGGTGGCTAATCTCAGTGGAGCTGAAGTCCAATTATTTGCCCCCAGACTGCACTGCAGGGTGCAGGGGGACCGAAAACATGCATTCTTTTTAAAAAGAAGAAATATTATTTATTTATTTATTTATTTATTTATTTATTTATTTATTTATTTATTTATTTATTTATTTAGCTTGTATGCCGCCCACTACCCAAAGGTCTCTGTGTGGCTCACAATCAAAATAAACAATTCAGACAATTAAAACATCAAATTGCAATAAAATTAAAACGAAATATGTGAATGGGCATGTCTAGTTTCTCTCTCTCTCTCTCTCTCTCTCTCTCTCTCTCTGTCTCTCTTTCTGTCTGTCTTGTGGTGATGGGGAAGAGCTTGAGTTAAGTGTTCTTGCCAAAGTAAAACATGATTTCTGAGAAGGTTTGGGACCACATGGCCCACCTTGTTTTATGGTGCTCATCAACCTCCTTTATCTCCTCGAAAGGTACCTTTGGACGTATCAGTGCATTTGGCTGTCATCCTCTTTCATATTCTACTGTCAGTCTCGGTAAGAAGGAAGAGAAGGGTAGGATAAAACGTTTGCCACTGTGTTCATTTTATACATTTTCCAATATATGTTTTTGACATGAGACCCATACAAAAGAAAAAAATATAAGATTTCCCCCCTCCCCCAAAATAAAGTGTGATATGGTGGACCTCATTCTGCTTCCTCAGCATTCTTGCCTCCTCCTTTATTCTGCTTAACTTCATAGTCTAAGACAGTGATGGCGAACCTTTTAGAGACTGAGTGCCCAAACTGCAATTCAAAACCCACTATTTTTTTTTTTGGAAAGTGCCAGTACAGTAATTTAACCTGTATACAGGTGGCTATGAAGGGGTGATGTCGGGTGCCCACAGAAAGGGCTCCGAGTGCCACCTTTGGCACCCGTGCCATAGGTTCGTCATCACTGGTCTAAGAGATGAGAAAATTGCAGTTGTCCCCCGCTATATTGCAGTTCATATACTGTGGTCTCGGTATATTGAGGGACCACAGTATATGAAGGCAAGGGCCCCTAGGGCAAGCTGCTTGGGCCTGTTTGGGGCCTTCTGCACTTACCCCAGGCCTGGCGCTGCCCGTAACGGGCCTCCGACGGGCTTCCTGGGCCTGTCAGAGTTCCCAGAAGTGGTTTCCGGTGAACTTGAAGTGGCTTCTGAAAAACCACAAGTGATTTACAGTTAACCGGAAACCACTTATGAAGCCTCTGACGGGCCTGGGAAGACGGTTAGAGGCCTGCTCGGGGTAGCGCCAGGCCTGGGGTAATTGCAGGAAACCCCAACAGGCCCCCACTCCCATCCCGACCCACCATCCACATATCGCATATTTCCCTTTATCGCAGGTCAGGTCGGGTCCCTAACCCTTGTGATAGGTGGGGGATTACTGTACCTTGTTAAACACAAAAGCAGACTGTGTTGCACACACAGGGCCTTTAGGTTACTATGCACACCATAATGAGTTTCTTTCTCTCCCCTCCCCTGCCTTTGCTTCTTGGCCAGGCCCCCTCTGTGCCTCAGTGGCAGATGCAGCTGTGGCATATGCTGTCCTGGCTGGGCCGGATCCCTTGTATCCCTACGGTGAGTTTCATTGCCTGCTCACTTGCAACCCTGAATAGCATTTCACCTTGCCTGTTCTGTGAAATTTTAGGCCTGTTCCCTATTTTTATCCCCACTGCAGGATTATGCCAGCCTAAGCCATCCCTCCCTGAAGTCCTCACCCCTGATCTGAAGGGCTTGAAGCTCGGGATTGACTGCACTTTCTTTAAGGTGCCTTTTTGTCCACCACCACTCCATTACTGTTGCATTATTCATTTGGTGCAGTCCATCTGTTGTACAGAGCTGTCTACATGCCCTAAACACATCCGATCTCGCCTGATTTCGGAAGCTAAGCAGGGTCGGCCCTGGCTAGTACTTGGATGGGAGACCACCAGGGAATACCAGGTGCTGTCGGTGCCTGGAGGAGGAACTGGTAAAACCATTCCAGTATTCCTGCCAAGAAAACTCCATTGTCATGGGGTCAAGTTGAGTCGGCCATGACTGTAACGATGCAACACACACACACATATCTGTTGTGCAGTAGTGCCATGGCTTACAATGGTTTGCTTGTAAACCAAAATACTTGTAAATCAAAACAAATTTCCTCATAAAACCATAATTGATACTTGTCCAATCCGTTCTGGGACCTCTTGCCATCGCTCGCTCGCTGCTGCAGCCGCGGCCCTCACTGTCACCCCATTGCTGCCACGGCAAGGGCCAGAGGCCTCCGCTGGTGGGGCCTCCGCTTGGACCGTGGCGAGAGCCAAAGGAGCTGTCACCGCTGGTGGCAGTGAGGAACTGGCAGCAAGGGTCTAATGGCTGCAGTGGCAAGAAGCCAATGACTGCTGTGGCGGCGGCAAGGAGCCGGTGGCCGCAGTGGTGGCCAGGGGCCAACGTGCTCCGGTTCTCGTTTTGCAAGACAAAGCTTGTTAACCAAAACAAAAATGTTCCAAACGTTTTGCTCATCTCGCACGGTGCTTATAGACTGGGACACTCATAAACCGAGGTACTACCGTATTGTGCTGGTGCTAGGTATGCAGCCCTGCTCTCCCAACAAAGGTAATAGGGGCCTGTACCTTGGTTCCACAGAGGAAGGAGGGAAGAAAGGCCTCATGATGGGTCTGGAAAGGTGAGCCCTGGAAAGTAGTAACTCCCATTTGTCCCTTTGCTTCTTTGCTAGGCATGTGATGGTGAAATTCTGGCTGTCTGCCAAAAAGGTACTGTGAAAGGACACTCTTATCCGAGGGTGACGGTGGTGAGGAGGTGGCAGCGACATGGGTGCTGGGAGTGTGGAGGTGACAGCGGTGGTGCTGCATGGTCACCAATGGTGCTTGTGCTGCCATGGCCATGGGCGGGGTGCTCCCACCGGCTCCCACCATTTTGGCCACTGGCAGGCCAGTGGTCCTGCCATCGTGATTGCAGGCAAGGTGCTTCAAAGCGGTGCAAGCCAATTAGAGTGCCCTGCCCCTCATTATCCATGGGTAAATGAATCTTCGGGTGGTGACTCAGCAGATATGGGGGTCCTATTGTATTTCATGTGCAGCTTTTGAGCATACCCACATATTTGACATACTTGAAAGTCTTGATATAGGGAAAGTTACTGTACTAGAGCTGGGCGGGTGGAAGCAGGGAGTGGAACTGCACCGAAGGCCGCCTACGTTTGGTCAGAGCAGTTTTATCGGAGATCTGTGACCAGTTCTCCTTGACTCCGAAATGCAACAGTGCGGGAATTGAAAGGTGGCGGCTGCAGACTGAATAAGAGGAAACGTTAGGTCAATTTCAGCTTCTCCACACTATTTGCCAGATGAGAATGAGCCCTTCTCAAATCAGTTTCTCTTGCCGAGGAAAATATGACGAAGGGCACTTTTGATCATGCAAGTGATGCTGGAGAGGATTTAAACATCTTCTTACAAGACTGTTGATCCCAGATTAGCCTTTTTGCTAAAATGAAAAATTCACCTCAGCTCTACAAAGCTGGTTTTGATCTAAGCATAAGATTTGAACAGGGGAGTTGCTGATTCTTAGTCATTACACCAAAACAATGGACTATACCAAATATGCAGCTTGTTCTTTGCCGGTTGAATTTAATCTGCCTGTTCCAATGAAATCTTAAGTATGCATTAATATACAAAAGTCTTGTGCTGAAAGATGCAGGAACTCAGATCACGAGTTTGCTTCTGTTACCTAATGCTTGGATTTGATTCTCAGGACTCTTTGAGCAAGCATTAGAGAACTGGCCAAGACAATGAGCAGAGGACCCTGTAGTTCCCAGCGATCATTTAACTAGAAGGTCAGCTGGGCAAATATTTCCCAGAAATCAGCTTCCATGACTTCACCCTAGCACGGTAGCAGATAAATTCCTCTGCTGAAACCACATAGCAGACTGTTGGGGCTCTTCTCTCTGACTGCTTTTACATGACCCCTAAAAACCGATGTAAAGGGCTCCCAGATGCAGACCTTAAAATTGTTTTCCCACCAGCTGCAGACTTTTAAAAAAATTAAGTATGACCACACCCACTTAAGCGTGCCCCTGCGCATTTTACAAGTACCTGGTCTCCTGAGGTTTTTAAAAAAAAATCAGATGTGGATTGTAAAGCTGTGGATGCTCTCCTGAGGTTTGTTTTTGTCCCCGCCGCCCCCTTAAAACAGGAATCCCTATCAGATGCAGATGGAGTGTAAGGGTGGGAACAGCTGTGGATGCCGGGTCTCTGCTCCCCAACCTTTTTATCACCGCCTAATTTTTCCCTGTTTTTTGATTTAATAAGATTTTTTTGTCCCCTAGTCGCCCCACTCTTGCTCATCTCCGTACTCAAGAGACAGTCCTTGGCATCGCTCCACTGTTTTTACTTCCTCGGGGGCTTCTTTTCTTTCTTTCTTCCTTCCTCCTCCTCCTTTCGTTCTTCCTCTCTCTCCCTCACTCCTTCTCTCCCTTTCTTTTTCTTTCCCTCCCTCCTTCCTTTGTTCTTTCTTTCTTTCTTTCTTTCTTTCTTTCTTTCTTTCTTTCTTTCCCTTTTCTTCCCCCTGCCTCCCTCCCTCCTTTCTTTCTTTCTTTCTTTCTTTCTTTCTTTCTTTCTTTCTTTCTTTCTTTCTCTTCCCCCTCCCTCCCTCCCTCCCTCCTTTCTTTCTTTCTTTCTTTCTTTCTTTTTCTTCCGTCCTTTCTCTTCCCCCTCCCCCTCCTTTCCTTCTTTTCTTTCTTTCTTTCTTTCATTTCTTTCTTTCTTTCTTTCTTTCTTTCTTTCTTTCCCTTTTTTCTGCCTCCTTTCTCCCCCGGGGGTCGAGAGCGGCGGCGATGGTGGGACAGGGGCGATGCAGGGGCGATTGCAGGGGTCGCGGCGGCGGCGGCGGGCGGGGCGATTATGGCGGTTGCGACGCGCGGCGGGGGGGTCGTGAGCGGGTGGGATGGGGGCGATGCGGGGGTCATGGCGGTGGCGGTGGGGACGGGTCGATTGTGGCGGCGGCGGGGACGGGGTTGATTGCGGGGGTCGCGGCGGGGCGGGGCGCAGACAGGAGCAATGGAGTGCGGAAGGGTGGGAACACAGAAGCAGAACAAACCCCCAGGATCTCTGGTCCGAATTTAAGTTGCCTGCGGCGGCGGCGGGGGCGGCGTCGCTTGGGCGTCGCGTCGCGGCGGCGGGCAATTTTTAGAGGTCGGGGAACACTGGTGTAAAAGCACCCTCTCTTTCTTGCTTTTTGTCTCCTACCTGCCACCCCTAATTGCTCAGCGGTGGAATTCCTAAAGCACCTGGGTGCCTCTGTGGTGGATGTCTCAGTGCCAGAGGTGGAGGAGATACGCGTGGCTCATGTCATCTGCATCCTTAGCGAGATGAGAGACTTCCTGCAGCCTGACTTCAACAATCACTTTGGTCAAATGGTAAATGGCGGATTGGACTGAATAGATAAATCATGAGCTGCCTCCTTTGGCATTGTTAGATTTCTACATGTAGGGGCTGATGGGGAAGATAATGGTATGTTAAACCACAGTCCTTAATTAAAATGTGAGCGAGGTTCCTTCTGAGGCATACACATTGGGTGTACACTCTCTGGGCAGAGCTCTCCCAACCGCATCCAACCCATCGTGACCATTTTTGTTCCGCTTGTGATGGAACCTGGGGGGGGAGCAGGGGGGGAGGCATGTGCACAAAGGACAGAGCCCCCTTCAGCAGGGACAAAAATTAAGTGGGTACATTGCATGTGAAAAATCAGTTTCACAGTTTGAAATGGAGATTTTGCTTAAATCTTTTGTGCTTGTCACTATCTTTTAAGGGTAACCTATGTTTGCAGATTGCCCATAATTAGAAGCTGAAATCCTATTAGTGTTCCAGAGATGTGTCTGACCTATCAAACATGATTACTGGCCAATTTCCAAACTCTCATCCTATAACATGTTTTTCAGCACTTAAGGAATTCCTTCTTTTATTGATAGGCTGTCCATAATGGATAAATTGACTTTAAATTTGGCTATTTGGAGAAGCGGCTTTAACAAGCTACAACCACCACTGGGTGGTGGACAGTAAAGTTCAGTCTTAATCCAATAAACAATGGGTTATCAGATTGAGTTATATCTGAATTCCACCTAGTACATTCAACCTTCCTTTCTCTTATATAGATCTGGATGGAATCTTAGTTTCTTGCTTTTCTGTGGATGTGCTCCACAGAAGAAGACGTCGCTAGCAAGATTCAAGATCCATAGGATGACAAGCTAGCAATCAATATCTTTCTTCTGCAAACATCTCATACATGATGCATCTTTGTCCTCTTGCTATGCTTGCATTGTGACTCATCGTGCGATTGCAATAGATTTTCCTTTTCTAAATATGGATTCTAATTATTTGTATATTATTAAAAATGCAACCATGAGAGAAAACTAAAAATGTGAGAGCAACATAGACTGAAAGCTCAGATACGAAGTAGGGTTTGGTGTACTTTGAAATGAGGAAGGGTTGGAAAGAGCAGGAAGTGTGTGTGTGTGTGTGTGTGTGTGTGTGTGTGTGTGTGTGTGTGTGTGTGTTTGTGTGTGTGTGTGCTATTCCCTGCATTGCAAAACTGATCACATCTGTAGCTTTTTGCTTGTTGCCTAATGTTTTTATTTTTCTGTTTTGCTTTTGATTCCATAGCTGGACGTGACCCCAGTATCTTTGTTTTTCAGAATCTGGAAACTCGTCTGAATCTTGCTATTGCTTCTCAGTTCACATCTCTGGATTATATTAAGGTGAAAAGCAGGCTGTTGCAGGGTCAATGACCACTGGGGCAAAAAGTAGTGTGGACCATAAATTCTTTCTCCTCCATGGGACAGAGAAATGTGAAAACTTCTGAATGAAGTCAAAGAGATACAGTACTTGATTCTCATACAGGAAACGTTTAGAGCTGGGATGAAGACCCTTAGAACACGTGGCTGAATCCAGCCTTACTGGGACCCTCTAGATCAGGGGTCCTCAACCTAAGGCCCGGGGGCCGGACGCGGCCCCTCAGGGTCCTGAATCCAGCCCCAGGGACCAATTGCAGACCCCCTCCCCCCCCGCTTCGCAAGCAAGCCAGCCTCCACAGCTGCTTCTATTGCTGAGGCAGTTCCCAGCCCTTGCTCGTTCCCTCCCTCACTTGTGCATCAAGTCAGGGCCGGCTGGGCTGGGCCAAGAGAGAAGGCAGCTTTCAGCTTTCCATGATCCCGGGCGCAGCTGGGTGCAGTGGTGCCAGCCTTGCTGGGGCACAGCTGGATCTGTGTGGCCGCCTAGAAGGTGATGAGGGGCCTGCCTTGCTGCTGCTGTTGCTCCTCATCCTGCAATGGCCGCCTAGAAGGTGATGAGGGGGCTGAGCAGGCAGGCAGGCCAGGCCTTCCCGATGCAATGAAGGAAGGAAGGAAGGAAGGAAGGAAGGAAGGAAGGAAGGAAGGAAGGAAGGAGAGCTGCTCCAGCTGCTGCCACTGTATGAGGAGGAGGAGGAGGCGCAGCAGAGGGATCCCAGCAGTGGCACAACCCGGAGCAGGAGGCATTTGCGGGGCCCGGAGATGCACTGATCTTGGGCTGATCGTGGGGTGGTGGTGGCCCCATTTGCCCCTCCCTCCCCTGTGGTCCGGCCCCCAGTGGTGTCTGAGGGGGTGGTGGACCGGCCCGCTGTTTAAAAACGTTGAGGACCCCTGCTCTAGATAGCTATCGCTACTTTCCCATAGCACCATGATTTAATGGTTTTCCAGTTTTTATATGCTTTTAAAGAGTTTAAAGTTAGAATATGCTGGCATTTGTCCATCCTTTGCTTTGTTCCTGCTTAGAACTGGAATGCAGTCCCTGGAGAACTTTTTGGAAATTAAATTTGACCTTGTGTTAGAAGGGTTTCCTCACTCAACCAAGGAATGAGGAAAGAGTCTGAAATGCTGCTGCTATGCTGTTGCCTCCATTTTCATGCAAGGGCAATTTAAATTGGATTAAAATAGTGATTTTCAAGTATATCTGCTTTGCATTAGTAGGTATGGTATTTCCTCTCTATGATTAATAGACTTCTCCAGTAGGGAAGGAAAACACCTCAAATAAGTCTTAGGCTTTTCTGTTTTCCCCCAATGATTATTTATTTATTTATTTATTTATTTATTTATTTATTTATTTATTTATTTATTTATTATCCAGCCCATCTTTATATCCCACCCATCTTCCAGATGGGAACTCTGGGCGGCTAACAGAGAAAGGCAAAACAGGGTGAGCAACACAAAAATTTCAACAAGATGGAGGGAAGGCAAGACCCAAAGGGGTAGCACAGGCAGGGGAAAAAAATTAAATAGAAAGGTCGCCAAATGCTTCAACATTGTCCTTTCCTTCTGCTTGATTAAAGGACTTGGTGGTATCCAGGTTTGCAGTCAGTGTCAAAGGAGACATTTTATGTAATCTGAGCCTTCACATTGGTCTGATGGAGTTGTAACACTAAACCTCAGATTGGTCTGTCCTCCCCTCTCTAGTGCTGCTATCAGACAGAGGTTGGAAACATTTAGTGGTTGTTTTTGTTTTGTAAAAAGTAACAAAAGTGCCTGAAAAGGAGAAGCTGGTTAATTTAAGCTATGGCTTTGGAAACAGAATGAAATCAATATGTGAGTTATGATTTTGGCTTGTTTCAAAAAGCTGTATTTTAAACTAATTAGCATTCAAGTTCAGATACAGTAAAAATGGCTGACAGTTAATGCAGGAGGGCAATATTTGGAGCCTACTTGTTTCAGTAACTGCCGCCAGAGGAAGCTGCGCCAAGCTGTAGCTGGGTTAACTCACGGTTCAGCTCCTGAAAACCAGAATGGGGAGGAGAGCACACGCCCCCCTCCCCTCCTTGAAAACAACCCAGATTCACTTTCTCTACAAGGGTCACACTGCTCCATATTTTTTTTTACGTATTGTCCTCTTCTTCTGATCAGGTGGGTATTGATTTGTTTATGTTTGGCTCAGCTGCATCCCTTCATTTTAAGCTCACTTCCATCAGATTCCTCTTCTCTAGCGTTAGCTTTCCACCTTGTTTACAGGCGGATCCTTCTCGTTTATTTGCAGGCAAATCGGCAACGGAGCCGCACCATGGCCTTTCTGCGGGAGGCTTTTGCAAATGTGGATTGTCTGGTGACTCCAGGTAACCACCAGACCTTATCTGAGTGTTAACACTGGTGATACCTTGTGGGATTCTGTCGGTCTGGTGCTTAGGGAAGTATTAGGGGTATATAGTCTGTCCCCAACACTCCACTGCTTCTTAATGTACCAAGCCAGATAACTCCTCAGGGGTTAGAAGTCACATTTGGCCACTATGAGGCAAATTCTTCAACGTTTGAAAGTTCCTTCACAAAGAGGGAAGACACTACTTTTGTGCAGAGACATGTTCTGAAACCTTAACCAAATACAAGTTTTTATTGTCTGTCATGCTGGAGGAGAGATCTTGGATCTTAAAACTGTGGAGCTGGAAGGGACCCAGTGGATTCTTGAGTCCAGCCTGTCGAGGAGACACAGAGTAGGGAGTTGAATTTCCAGCCCTAAACTACTGAGCCATAAGCTCTTGACATACAGCCTGTCTTGTCGAGAGTCTGTGGTTTAGTAAGAGTTTTTTCACACTTCTAATCTGTGTGTATCTCTACCACAGGCCTGCCCAACAGGTAGACTGCGGGCTACTGGTAGCCCATGAAGGGTTCAAAAGCTGCCCGCCGGCCATCAATAAAAAAAGTGAGGGGATAAGTTCTCCACCCCTCCTTCACCCACTCCAAGGACCACCACTGCCCCAGCAAAGTTCTGGGTCTGTCAGCCCACTCTCTCAGCTGAACGGGGCAGTTCAAGGGCCATGACACATTGAAATCTGTTCCCTCCAGAACAGATTAATTGGTTTTCAATGCATTCCTATAGGAAACCACTGCTCTACTCACAAAATTTTGTACTTATGAGCATGTGTTCGGAACGGATAAAATTCGTAAGTAGAGGTTTTAGTGTAGTAGCCCTCAGGCACTTTGGGCCAGAAAAAGTAGACCTTGGCCTGTTCAAAGTTGAACTGCCCTGCTCTACCAGAAGACCTGGAAGTGGTAAAACATGTGAAGAAGACAGAGAAGACATGTCAACATGTGATAGGTGGAGAAACATTGTAGCCTAGCTCTGATTCCTTTCTGAAATACATTTGGGAATCAAACATGAAGACTAGATTAATTGGCCTGCTTTCTTTGGATGCTTTGAAGAACTGGGAAAAAAAATAAAGATGTTCCTTGATATTCCTAAAAGTCAACTTTAATTTATCTTTGCCCCTTTGTGCAGTTTCATCACCTAACTGTAGAGTTTGAAACAACTGGAATGAGGCATCTTACGGTGCAAAAGTGAGGTTTTGTTCATTTGCTCAGCCCTTTAGGCTAAGGTGGTGCCAGAGCAGAAGTAGTGAATCCTGAAAGTTGGTGCACCGTCTATGCCCATTCTTTGAGTTGCCTGGTCTAGCCATCCTTGCACACGGGTTAGTGCATCCCAATTGGATTACTGCAACATGGTGTACCTGGAGCTACTCAGAAACCTCAGCTGGTTTGAAATGCTGCGGCCAGATTGCTGAATAGTGCTGGCTAGAGGTGGGCACAAATAAAAAAAATGACATTTCGGTTTTTCGTTTTTCATTGCAGGTCTGTTTCGGTTCATTTTCATTTTTTGTGAATTTTCTGAAAAAAAATGTTTCGTTTTTCACTTTTACTCGCTTTTTGTGCAATTTAAAGCATTTCCGTGCCTGGGCGTCCCCCAACACCCCAGAAAACACTAAAAAATGATGCTGGCAGAGACACAGTATAGACTAGGTACGCAGGGAGGCTGCAAAGGCAGTGGCGGGTGTTGCCCAGGGCGTAAGGCAGCCGCAGAGTGACTGCACTGCAGGGCAGGCGAGGGTACTCACCGAGAGGTACGCACGCACACAGGGAGGCTGCAAGAGAAATCTCTTTTTCTCTCCCCTAAGAGCCAGGCTGCAGCCAGCAGGAACACAAGAGACACACACCTGCCTGGCTGGCCTAAAGTAATGAGTCGCAGAGACAGCAATCCCACCGTTAACTCCCACCGCAGACTGCAAGGAGGACGGGAGCTGCCAGAGCTTTTTATGCCCTCTGTGGCTGCCACACCTACCCAGTCTGCAACCTGGGCATGCTATTGGTTGAAATTGTCCAAGAATTTACATGATCCCATCACATGGCTTGCATCCATCTTGTGGCTGGGATCCATTTTGTGTCATTAAAGGAAAAAAAAAAAATACATCATGATGGGAGAAAGACAAAAACAAATGTTTTAGGAACCCCAACCCCCTGGTAGGTAATAATTTCAAATAATTATTGCTGCGTTTTTACGGATGTCCAGGGCGTTTTAATAACCAAAAAATCAATATTAAGCATCTGGGAGCCAATTTGGGTCGATGTCCCCTAACTCCCCTTAAAGGAAAAAAATACAGTGATCTGAAAAAAGACATAAATGCATGTTTTAAGGACCCCCCCCCGGTAGGTATTATCAGTCAGAATAAATAATTATCGCTGGGTTTTTACATATACTCAGGACATTTTTTAACATTTAAAAACAGCTCATTTCATTGCGCGTTGCCATTAATGAAAACGAAACATAACGAACCTAATTTTCGTGGTTCTGTTCTGTTCGTTCCAATTTCATCAGTTTTTGTTATTCGTTTCATTATGTAACGAAACGAACAGAACGAATTTTTTCCCGTTTCGTGCCCATCTCTAGTGCTGGCTACAGGGCGCGCCTACAACTCCTTCATTATAACAGCTGCCTTGGCTGCCTATGTTTCTGGGCCCAATTCCAAGTGCTGGCTACTTCCTATGATATTGTACACAGCTTGGGTCCGGGTTGTTGGAAGAGTTGTATTCCCTCAAAAGAGCCTTCTTGGCTTTTTAAGACCCGGGGAGTCTCTTCTCTTGGTTTCACTAGCTTCCACAGCTTGTTTGGTGAGGACCAAGGCATGCCTCCTCAGGGGTTAGAACATAAGAACAGCTTTGCTGGAACAGGCCACTGCCCATCCAGTCCAGCATTCTGGCTCACACTGGCTCACCATTTGCTTCAGGGTGTTCCCAAGCAGAGGTCTTCACCTGCTTACGATTCCCTACAAATGGCATTAAGAGATACCCTGCCTATCTCTCCAACCCGGAGGTTGTCCTTAGGCGTCCATAATGATAACCATTGATACCCTTGTTCTCCATGAAGTCGTCCCATCCTTTCTTAAAGCTGTTCTGGGATGTGCTGCCTTGAGAAGCCAGGTTGGCCCCATCCCTCGTAGCCTTCTATCATCGTCCCAAGACCTTCTTTTTCTGGCAAGCTTTTAAGCAGTACAGTATGTGGGGGGAGTTAGGCACGCTATATTTATTAAACTTGAGAGAATTCAAAACATTTAAAAATTGTTTGTGATCCTGGTTGTAATTCTGACAACTATTTGTTCTTCATAGTCATTTAGTATTTTAAAATCTGCAATCATTGTGTAGTTTTAATTATTGTGAGATGCCTTGGGTGCCCTGTATGGGGAGAAATTCAGCATATAAAAATACGAACAATCCCATATTGTTCGTATTATTGCCATCCGGAGTTGGAAGGGGACTTGGTTCCTAAACAAACACTGTTCCAACGGGAAACTCAACATTGACAATCCTCCTTGAACCATATACCAACACTGAAGTAAGGTGTGCTGTACTTTATAAACTAAAGGCAGATTTGTAGTAAGGTTTGTGAATAATACAGATTTAACAAGTGTACTTGCCTAAAGAATGATTTCATTATACAGTAGACTTTGTATTTCTTTTTTTTTTTCTTTTAACCTCGTCTTTTTGGTATTCAGCTTAACTCAGCTAAAATTATGTTCTTCTGTGGGGAAGAGTTTACTGTTTTTATTTAGAAACCATTTTCCAGGCTTGACTAAATTACTAGAAAGTTCTGTATTGGGCATGAGAGACAGAGACATTCAAGGGAAAAGTTAACACCATGGTGTTTTGTTTTGTTTGTTTTTGTGTGTGTGTGTGTGTGTGTGTGTGTGTGTGTGTGTGTGTGTGTGTGCAAGGTACTGCATGTTGTGCCCCAAGAATCCAGAGCTGCGATCTCCGGGCCGGTTGTAGTGATGTCCGCACAACTCTCCGGACCATGAGGTAACAAGACATGTACAGTGGTACCTTGTATAAAGGAATTAATTCGTTCTAAATGAAATTATGTTAAGCAATTTTTCCTTTATACAAATTTCCCATAGGAATGCATTGAAAACAGAGTGATCCCATTTTATGTTGTACAGATGTTAAGCAAATTTCCCCTATCTCCGGAATTTTTTATGTTGTACAAATTTTATATTATACAAACCATTTGTTATACAAGGGTCCGCTGTATCTTTCAAAGTGACAGCTGTGAGACAGAGAGGATGAGGATAAGTCTCTGGGGGAGCTACTCACTGCCAGAGCTGAACTTACTAAAATTTGCCCAAGACTGCTTGATATGTGGAAATTGTGGCTTGCTTTAATTTAGAGTAGTTGCTATTGGTAACAGTTGGCTAAGAATCCCTGGGTGTGTCATCTAAAGTGTGTGTGTCATCTAAGGAACGTGATCCAGCCTCAAAATCTACAGCTACAAGCCATGTTTCTTCAGAGACTCCTTAGCATTTAGGAATACCAATAAATTGCTTTCTTGGTCCTTGCAGATACATGCAGCTGGCCAACTTGACAGGCATTCCAGCACTTGTGGTACCAGTTGGATATACTGCCTCAGGGCTCCCCATTAGCCTTCAGGTAAATACTACATTCTCTTTTGCTTATGTAGCCACAAGTTATTTCCTCTAGGTTTGCCCCATAAGGACTTTCCTTGCTGAACAGACAAAAATAGACGTGGCTCCTTTTCATATGAATTCATGCACCTAAACAGGCATCCTTCCTGTGTTCACTTGCCTTGCTCAAATGTCATGGCCAATATTGGAGGGTGGTGGTGGTCAGAAAATGGTCTCCAAAACAAGGAAGGAACCCCTTCCCCCAAAAAAACCTTTTACAGACAGCATCTGTACTTATCCCAAGAAGCTATCGTTGTCCCAACAACAGCTAGGAAACTTTGCCATTCTAATAATTTAAGGAAGATGAATTATCATCAAAAGCTAGCTGTCTGTTGTTTGCTTTTTTAAAATATCTAATAAATGCATCACCTGCTCCTGCATTTGTATAATATGGGAAATTCATGCCCATTTCATTGGCTACCTGTTTTTTTGTTTTTGTGTGAGAAAGGTCGCTCTGTGGTTCTAGTTTATTTTGCTGGAAGCTCCTTATGCAGGCATCTTTCCTCATCCTTGTTAAGGATGCTGGTTGCAGCTCAGAGATGGAAGTGGGTATAAATCAGTAAGCCAGATATCAAATATTGATGCTACTAACACACAAGGAATAGCACTGCTGCTTGCAGGCCCATAACTCTTGCATTTCTTTACCAGGCATTTTTGTATGGTACAGAATAAACTTTGCTGATAGTTGAGTGCCTCACAGCAAGTAATACTGAATCACATTTGTCATCGCCTATTTGGCAGGTTTTCCTATGTTATCTCCTACTACAGGCATGTCCAAACTTCAGCCCTCCAGATGTTTTGGACCACAATTCCCACAGTCCTTTGCCATTGGCAATCTAAGCTTAGAATTCTGGGAGTTGTGGTCCAAAACATCAGGAGGGCCGAAGTTTGGACATGCCTGTCCTACTGCATTAGGAGGGCCATCCTTGAAAGAGTATACATTTTAATAGGAGGAAAGAGCTTACACACTGACCAAACCTTTGTAGCATAAGTATTCTTGAAGGCTTTCACGGCCGGGATCTGATACCTGTTGTAAGTTTTTCGGGCTGTTCGGCCGTGTTCTGGTAGTTTTTCTTCCTGATGTTTCATCAGACTCTGTGGCCGGCATATTCAGAGGGCAAGGAGCTCAGCGAACAAGGTGTTCTCTCTGTACTCTAGAGCAGTGATGGAGAATTTTTTAGAGAATGAGTGCCCAGACCGTGATTCAAAACCCACTAATTTTTCACAAAGTGCCAATACACAATTTAATCTGAATACAGGTGGATGTGAAGGGCTGATGTCAGGTGCCCACAGAAAGGGCTCCGAGTGCCACCCTTGACACCAGTGCCATAAGTTCACCAACATTGCTCTAGGCTAGGGTATAGAGTGAGACTGTGGGGTTTTGACGTTGTGGGAAAGGGGAAACTTGTGCTATGCAGGAGAATATATGTTAGTCATTGTATTGTGATGGAGGGATTACAAAGTTTCACTGTAATCTGGGGTGGCAGCGATCCTTCTCTGTTTGATGGATGTTGTTAGCTGTTCTATTGTGTGAACTGATCACTGGTGCTTGTGGATGGGTGGGAATCATTGAACTTTGATCTTTTGCAGGCTGTAGTTTTTAGTAGGTTTTAGCAGTTTTTAGCCAGGTGATTTGTAGACTTCTTTTTTGTTGAAACTGTGCTTGTGCTTGTGGGTTTCAGTGGCTTCCCTGTATAGACTGGCATAATGATTGTTAGTGTTGTCCAGCACCCCTGTTTCCTGGAAGAGGATTTTATGTCCAGTTTGTTTCAGGTTGTGTTCAGCTACCCCTGATTTTTCCGGATGTTTCAGCCTGCAGTATCTTTCATGTTCTTTTGATTCTGGTCTGGATGCTGTGCTTTGTGGTCCCAATATATACTTTGTAGCCACAAATGCAAGGTATCCGGTATACACCTGCAGTAGCAAGTGGGTTCCTTTTGTCCTTTTCTGACCATAGCATCTGTTGTATTTTTGTTTTGGGTCCAAATACTGTTTGTAGGTTGTGTTTTTTCAAGATGTTCTTGAACTACAACTCCCAGAAATCCTGGCCAGCACAGCTAGTGGTGAAGGCTTCTGGGAGTTTTAGTCCAAAAATATTTGTGGACCCAAGTTTCAAATGGCAAGTTTCAAAAATAGTCCTGCTGTGGCAAGTTTCAAAAATAGTCCTGCTGTGTAACCCCTACAGAACTTTCAGCTCCCCCACACACCCCAAAATGACAACAAGTGGACTTTATTACACACTTGGCTTGTTCTCCAATATTACTTTTTCCTTTAATTTAGATGCCCTTTCCAGTGGTTGGTCTAGTCAGAACAACAGTGCCTGTTCAATCCCCCTGGGGTAGATTTGCCTCTGTTTCTCTGAGTATTTCTCCTTTCATTATCTCATACTTTTCTTACAGATTATGGCAAAGTGGTGGGATGAAGCTTTGCTGTTCCGTATTGGACTTCACTTGGAGAAATTTCGTCAGACAACAGTAAAGCCTGCCGTTTATTATGACATCATTGGCTAACAGGACCAGTTCCGAAATCCTAGCTTCAGTCAAGATGAAAACATATAGGTCTTGCAATATGAACATGTATGTGGCTTAAGGGCATAGCACACCTTCCCAAATTTACATTTTAATCTAAATTGCCTGCTTCATCATACATCTAAAAAGTATATAAATGTATGAAGTGTTGTGGGTGTTGCTGTGACGTTCACTCAGCCTCTGCGTTCTCATAGAAAGTGGTGTTCCCTTATGTTTTAAGTCAGGAGTGCTTTATTTAGAAGGGAGTACAGACTAGAGGGACAGACTTTAGTTGAAGATGTGGCCTTCCAAGCTTCACAGATGGAATCAGGTGCTCAATAAACACATCTACACAGGGCTACAGAAATGTTTGATTTCAGGTCCTGGGAACTCAGTTCAGAAATATTTAATTTTGTGTTAAGAGGAGTGTCGTTTTCACTTACGCTACAGAATGCAGTGTCACGAGCTTGTGTTGATCAAATCCAGTTTCTGTCAATGTCAAGAAATTGTTGGCTCGATGAGATGTATAAGGTTGCCTGATGCTGTAGCAGGCTGAACATTGCAACCTAGATTTCAATTACAGCCTGGATTAGACACCTCAATTCAGTGTGGTTTACTGGCATGCTGCATCTATTTGTCTAGATCTGCAAATGACATAAGACTGGTCCTAACATACCTATAAATCAGGCAGTGTATGTACATGCAACACAAACCAGTGGAAGGAGGAAATGGGGAAAACATCAGCTGAAACAGGAAAACACTGGTTCAGAAATACATTTCCCTAATATATTTTCAAGACATAATCTTACAGTGCCACCAGTTCCTTATTAGGCTCTTATTTTAAGTATTCTATTTGATTATGTTTTGGTATTTTTACTTGGGTATGTCCAGGAAGTGAACTACTTTAACATTCTGCCTCACTCAAGTACGCATAACAAATATAATCCAGCATTTATTATGTATAGGCTCTGTCTAAAGCAACCATTCGGGGGTTGGGGGGGTGGCACATTTGAGGGGAATCATAGGCTGGCAACAGTTCTTCACACACCACCATATGTGATTTACATAATCTTGATTTCGCCTATATTTCATACTGTGTTTTTGGATGTAGTAAAAAAATAAAAATGAAATGAGAGTGTCTGTACATTTCCAATAATGTCCCCCCCCCCGCAGCCTATTTTGTCCTCGGGGGACAGTGTATCACATATGCAGCCTGGCCCTGGGAGAAGTGGGTAGGACTAAACTTAATCCCTGTCCACATGTTGAGCATATGTGCATTCCTTTTTTGTTTCTCATGTATGGTTGTCATTCATTCCCATGGGCTGAGGAACACGCTCAACTCATGGGTTCTTGTAGTCAGGGCAGAAGCTCTTGCTATACCACGATCTTCTTCTTCAAGTGCCTTGTCCTCATAGAATGTTGGCAATCAGTAGCCTGAACTGGCTTCTTTGTAAGGCTATTCTCAACAGAGCAGCTGTGCTCGCTGTGGACCATTGGCTTAAAATCTTAAGCCAGAATGTTCTTCAATGCCCCAGGCCACGCTTCCCGTCTATTTTTCCTTGAAGGATACCTTGCAGCAGAGGGCATTTCTCATTGCACGTTATGTGTCCGAAATATTGCAATTTTCTTCTCTTTACAGCAGTGCTCCCCAACCTTTTTATCACCGTGGACCGGTAAATGCTTGATAATTTTTCCCTGGCCCGCTTGTTTTGATTTAATAAGATAAAAAATGTAAATGCCCCCCCCCGGCCGCTGACGCACATGCGTGCTAGTCATTTCCCACTCTAGGGGGCGGTGCTCATCTCCGTACTCAAGCCGAAGAGCCAGTGTTGTGCGATGAGTCCTTGGCATCGCTGCAAGGAAACACTGTTTTTACTTCCTCGCATTTTTCCCCCGGGGGCTACCCAGCCGCCGTGAGGTCTTGGGACCCTTTGCCCTTCCTTGACATGAGGCCTCCCTCCCTCCTTTCTTTCTTTCTTTCTTTCTTTCTTTCTTTCTTTCTCTTTCTTTCTTTTCTTTCTCTCTCTCCCTTCCTCCCTCTTTCTTTCCTTCCTCCCACTCTCCTTCCTTCCTTCCTCTTTCTCTCCCTTCTTTCTTTCTTTCTCTCCCTCCCTCTCCCTTCTTTCTTTTTTCTTTATTTCTCTCCCTCTCCCTCCCTCTCTTTCCTTCCTTCCTTCCCTCCTACTCTACCTCCTTCCTTCTTTCTTTCCTTCCTTCCTCATTTTTTCTTTCTTTCTTTCTTTCTTTCTCCCTCCCTCCTTCTCTCCTTCCTTCCCTCCCACTCTCCTTTCTTCTTTTTTTCCCCTTTTCTTTTTTTTTTCTTCTTCTCTCCTCTCTCCTCTCCCTTCTTTCTTTATTTCCTCCCTTCCCCCCTCCCTCCCTTTCTTTTTCTTCCTTTCTTCCTCATTTTCTTTCTTTCTTCCTTCCTCCTCCTCCTTTCATTCTTCCTCTCTCCCTCACTCCTTCTCTCCCTTTCTTTTTCTTTTCCTCCCTCCCTCCTTCCTTTACTTACTTACTTTCTTCCTCCCTTCCTCCTTCTCCCTCCTTCTTTCTTTCTTTCTTTGTTCCTTCCTCTTCCTCTCCTTCCTCCCTTCCTTTCTCCCTTCTTTCTTTTTCTTTCTCTCTCTCTCTCCCTTCCTCCTTCTCCCCCTTCCTTCCTTCCTTCCTTCCTTCCTTCCTTCCTTCCTTCCTTCCTTTCTCCCTCCCTCCCTCCTTTCTTTCCCTTTTCTTCCCCCCTCCCTCCCTCCTTTCTTTCTCTTTCTTTCTTTCTTTCTTTCTTTCTTTCTTTCTTTCTTTCTTTCTTTCTTTCTTTCTTTCTTTCCCTCCCTCCCTCCCTCCCTTCTTTCTTTCTTTCTTTCTCTTTTCTTCCCCCCCTCCCCCTCCCTCCCTCCTTTCTTTTTCTTTCTTTCTTTCTTTCTTTCTTTCTTTCTTTCTTTCTTTCTTTCTTTCTTTCTTTCTTTCTTTCTTTCTTTTCCCTTTTCTTCTCCCCTCCCTCCCTTCTTTCTTTCTTTCTTTCTTTCTTTCTTTCTTTCTTTCTTTCTTTCCCCCTCCCTCCCTCCTTACTTACTTTCTTTCTTTCTGGCGGGCGGGGGCAATTGCGAGTGAGTCGCAGCGGCGGCGGCGATGGTGGGACGGGGCGGTTGCGGGGGAGTCGCGGCGGCGCGAAGCGGGACGGGGCGGTGCGGGGGATTACGGGGGTGATTACGGGGGGCAATTGCGGCGGCGGCGGGGGTCGCGGCGGTGGCGGGGCGGGCGGGCGGTGCGGGGGTTGTGGCGCGGCGGGGACGGGGCGGTGCGGCGGCGGACGACGGTGCGGGGAGTGCGGCGGCGGCGCGGCGGGGCGGGGGTTGCAGCGGCGGCGGACGGCAGCGGCGGCGGGGGTCGAGCAGCGGGCGGGGGGATTGCGCGGGGAATATTGTGCGGGATATCCTTGCAGCAGAGGGCATTGGGTTGCGGCGCGGGGGGATTGGTGCGGGGATTGCGCGGCGGGGGTTGCGGCGGGGGTTGGGGCGGGGGGATTGCGGGGGTCGTGGCGGGACGGGGCGGTGCAGGACGGGGCGTTATGGACGGGGCGGGGGCGGGGCGGGGGACGAAATATTGCAATTTTCTTTGCTTTACAGTATAGAGAATTTCTAACTTTTTATTCATGTGCTGTAATACAGCCACACTATCGGTGTTTAAAACTGAAAATGAAAATCATTGAGTTTGTAAAATAAATACTGTATGATCATTGTGCTGCTTAGATTCGGAGAACCCCATCATGGGATTTATAAGGTTGGTTTGTGACACATTTGTTAGTGGATCCTTCAAAAGTGTTGAGCTTGTTGCATTAAAATTAAGCTCCCCTTGATCTCTTTTTACATAGGCCACAAATCACATACTGCATTTGGTAGCTTGATTGGATGAGATACAGCATGTCTGAAAACTATTTCTCTACTTAAACATGGGATCTCATTTCCTTTCCTTTCTGTGCCCCACCAATGCTAGCAAAATAAGGGTGCTTATTTTGTATTCCACATTCAACAGGGTAACACTATGAAAGGTTTCGACTGAAAGCGCAGTCTTGACTAGATCCTTGTCTTTTACCTGGTCTCTTCCTCTTCTGTATCAGAGTTATTTGGGTCATAGCGACCATTTCCTATTATACTGGTCAGTTCCTGCCACTTCAGACGAAAAGTCACAAACTGGCTTTGGTCTCTCTTGGATAATTTTTGGGGGGAAAGTGTGAGGAAAAGCAGCAGCCTCTACTGAAATTATCTGGAGCAAAACAAACATCATTCTTATGATAAGCAGAGGAATAAAAACAAACTAAAACATGATTTAAAAGCATAACTGAAAAAAAATCTTCCAATAAAATTTAAAAAAAAAAACACTTTTTATCATGACACATTATAAACAAGAACCCACTTCATAAAATCAAGGAAGTAAAACACAGTTTACAACATAATAAGATTGTTGCTAGTTTTTTTAAAGCTGCTAAAGGCATGTTGCTTCAGCAAAGCATATCCAAAAGGTCACTCTGTGAAACTGTTTACGGAGACATTTATGGAAAAAGTGTGCAATTCACCCGAGAAGTCCAGAGGCTGTTGGCTTTACTGCAGATAACATTGTTCAAACATTACCCATGGGATGGAGAAGCCAGTGTTTTGGTTTTGGTTTTGGCAAAGTGCAATAAGAACTGGCCCCTGAGAGCCAAGAGCTAGCTGCCTGAAGTGGGAATGGAAGTGAGGGTTCCCCTTAAGACTCAAGGTTTACTTTAAACTTTTTGAGTGGTGTGCTAAATGGTCAGACAGTAATGGACTCTCTCTAGAGCAGGGGTCCTCAACCTAAGGCCCCGGGGCCAGATGTGCCCCCCCCAAGGTCCTGAATCCGGCCTCCGGGACCAATTGCAACCCCCCTGCTTTGCGAGCAAGCCAGCCTCCGCAGCTGCTTCTGTTGCTGAGGCAGATCAAAGCAGTGGGCTATGTCGCTTCTCCCACTCCCCCCAACTACTGCCCAGATGATCAGCATGCTGCCTAGTGGGGCATTCAAAGTGGGAGGGCTACAGCAAGGTCACCCGCTCCCTCCCCCTTTTTTCCATGTTGGCCTTTTTTTTTTTTTTTTTTTTGACTGTGGTCCGGCCCCCAGTGGTGTCTGGAGCATGGTGGACCGGCTCGCTGTTTGAAAACTTTGAGGACCCCTGCTCTAGAGCAGGGCTGTCCAACTTTGAACAGGCCAAGGTCTACTTTTTCTGGCCCAAAGTGCCTGAGGGCTACTACACTACTTATGAAGTGCCTGAGGGCTACCTCTACTTACGAATTTTGTCCATCCCAAGCACATGCTTGTCTAGAATGGATTAATTGATTTTCAATGCATTCCTATGGGAAGGCTGAACATGCACACACTTCCCTTGCACCTGCTCTATCATCTGGCCAGTGAGGGAGCAGGGGACTCTGGCATGGCCCTTGAACTGCCCTGCTCGGCTAAGACAGTGGGCTGGCAGACCCAGAACTTTGCTGGGGTAGTGGTGGTCTTTGGGATGGGGAAGGGTAGGGTGGAGAACTTATCCCCTCACTTTTTTATTGGTGGCCGGAGGGCTACTTTTGAACCCTTCATGGGCTACCGGTAGCCCATGGTCTACCTGTTGGGCAGGCCTGCTCTAGAGCAACAGTTCCCACCACTGGAGCTCCTGTTTTAAGCTACAAATCTCCGAAGCCCTGGACAATAGCAAAGACTCTTGACTGCCAAGGCTGCTGGGTGTTATAGTCGAAATACATACAGGGAGCCAAGACTAGTATTCAAAGGGAGTGATAAGTGCCTTTGGGCGGGAGCAGGGGGAGTACTCCATGAAGACAGAATATCAAAATACAATGGCTAATGACACCACCCACCCACACTATTGTTAATTTAAAAAAATGTTATCTTTATGAACATAAGAGCCCTGCTGGATCAGGCCAAAGGCCCATCTAGTCCAGCTTCCTGTATCTCACAGCGGCCCCACCAGATGCCTCTGGGAGCGCACGAGACTAGATATCTGTTTCCTGCTACCACTCTCCTGCATCTGGCCCTTGAAGTACCCTGGTTTTAAGCGTGGAATTGGGATTAGATATATTTGTTGTGACTTCTTTCCCAACTAACTCCCAAAATAATAAGTACTGGTGAACTCTTTCCAAACTTTACTGTTGGCCCTTTTCTTATCTGGCCAGTTCATGCCATGTCCCTTTTACTGCTTTCCAGACCACTGGAAAGCCATAGCAATGCAAGGTATATTTGAATACAGTGGTACCCCGGTTTATGAAATTTACAAAATTTTTGGTTTACAAAAGTAATCCAGAGGAAATACATTGCTTTGGTTTACAAAAATTTTGTATGGGAAACCCTGGTTTACGCCCCCCCCCCCAAAAGCACTACGAAAAAGTACCTAGGATGCATTATACCCTCATTGTTTGGGGGTAGCACGTGGCGTTGAGTGTGGAGGTGTTGGAGTGGTTTTTCATTGAGTTTTGGAGCCATCCTGGAATTTTTGCAGCATTTTTAACAGAGTTGTTTTACAGATAAAATACTTTTTCTGACTTTTTTTTTAACCTCTGAAACGGATTAATTGGTTTTCAGTGCATTCTTATGGGAAACTCTGCTTCGATTTACAAATTTTTCCAAATACAAAATGTCCCAGGGAACGGATTCATTTTGTTAAGCGGGGTACAACTGTACATTTCATTTTCTTCCTTTGAGGGATGGTCTTACCTGAGGACCTTAGCATGCCAAATGGTTATTGAACTTAACAAACAACTGGAACTTACAGAGATACTGAGCTGGTTAATTCAGACAGATGGAGAGACCACACATACAGCTCTCGTGCTTCACATAGGTATATATTGATATACAGTATATACACAATGATTTCTTTATATAAAATAACACCTTGTTTATAAAGTGACATGTAATTGTCACTGGGCCCTTCCCTACCCCACAAAAAAACAAAACCCAGTATACAAAATATAAAATATTTTTTAAATATTTATAAACAGTTGTAAGGAAAAAAATAGAACTGTATGAAAATATCCTTCCCTTCCTCGAGTGATTGATTAATGGGCTTTTAGCCCATAGCTGTTGAGAGGATATGAGTATGCCCTGCCCAATACTATCCGGTCCCGCAGGAGTTTGAATAAGACATAGTAATTGCAAAAGAGTATCAGGGCCATGGAGAGGGTGTGGTTCCATTTCTCAGAGCGAAGGAGTGAGTAGAGTTGATAGCAAACCACACTGCCTTCAATGAGAATCAGCAAGTTGAGGAGCCGTAATGGACGGTGAAAGAGGAACTACAGGGAGAAGAAACAAGAGTTTAGTATTTAAACAAGATGATGGCCGATCCATAAGGGGAAGAAGGAATCAACTACAGCTGAAGCTACAGAACAAATGGACAAAAAAAAAAGATACCATCTTCAATATTTATTTAAAATACTTATATCTGACCCTTTCTCTCAAAACAACCCAAAGTGGCTTACAATATTAAATCCAAAAACTTCTAAAAATGTAAAGCAGCATTAGCTTCATTTTTCACCTTCTTTTAGCCAGTTACTGAGATAAATCCTCCCTAAAGAGAATGGTTATTGCTTGCTTATCGAATGAGCGCAAACGGGGGCCCAGCCTGACCTCCCACGGGAATGGTACCAAAAGAAAGGCTTCCCTGATCATTTAAAAATCCAGGCAGCGTCAAAAAGGAAGATTCAGTCATTTAATTAGTTAGGACTCAAATTATATGTACAGTGGTACCTTTTATAAAAGAATTAATTCATTCCAAATGAAATTATGTTAAACAAATTTTCCTTTATACAAATTCCCATAGGAATGCATTGAAAATGGAGTGTTCCCATTTTTATGTTGTATGGATTCTCCCCATAGGCAATTATGTTAAGCAAATTTCCCCTATCTCCGGAATTTTTATGTTGTACAAATTTTATGTTATACAAGCTGTTTGTTATACAAGGGTCCACTGTACATATATTATGTTAACGTCCACAGATGTAGCAGCATAGATTAAAATTTTAAGTCTTGCCATTTATTTCCAATTGGTTTTCAGACTTCTAATGGAAATTAACAGTCAAATTAAAATTAGTCTCAGCTTGCATATTGTTTCAAAGAGTAAAACATATAAGATCTAGTGACAATCCTATATATTTATATGGAAGTTAGTTTTTTAAAATATTTTGTCCTGGGGTCAAAACATTATTTGATTTTAACAGTTCTGTGCTTTTGCTATTTAATGAAAATTGAGAATGTCCCCATATTGGATTTCATGCATGGGACAAAACACACTGTCTATTCAAAGACAACATTTTCCGGTAGACATGGGCACGACTTGGCGAAATTCTCGTTTCCGTTTCCATTTCTCGTTTCCGTTATGGAACGGAAACGGTAACGACAATTACTCTGCCAGAACTCGAACTCGAACCGACTAAAGAAAATTTGGGTCTGATTTGTCGTTGTCGTTCCTGGCATCGCAGCGATCGCGCGATGCCAAGTGGCACAGGAAAAAAGTTTTAAAACTAAAAAAAAAAAAAAAAAAAAACAATTCCCGGCCAAAAAAGCAGGCGAAAATATGCCTGCCTGAGGGCACCTACCAGAGGGGTGGTTTCTGGGGGGGGGTCCCCACTCCAGCCTTCCCCTTCCTCCCCGTCCTGGGCTGCTTGTACCAGGCTGGGAGGGGGCATCCTCGGCGGCGTCTCCATTTGCTATGCGCGGTGCGGGGGGATCCAAAATGGCGACCACAATATTTTTTTTAAATCGTGGTCCAAAAACCCACCAAAGCACCACAGAAACATGCAAAATTAGCTATTTTATATGCCTGATTTTTTATAGTAGCAGCAGTGGGTTTTTCTTGCAACAAAACGTCTCCATTTATTTTATTTTATTTTAATTTAATTTTTATTTTTTTACACGTGCGCAATGATGGGCTGGACATGGGATGGGACCATGCAAATTTTTGGACCCATTCCACCAATCGCATGGCCAGGTTTTAACTGACACTTCTGGATGTGCCAGAGGGTATAAAAAGGCGAGGCACTCGAGAACGCTCGCAGTCCGGGTTTGGCTTTGGGTGGAGAGAGGGCTGTAGCTGGCTGGCTGCTGTGCTAGACTAGTTTCGATTTCGCGGACGCGGAGCCTTTAGATTTCAGTTAGGCAGGCAGGGAGGGAATAATTGATTCAATTGAATTATTAGGAAATATTTCATTCCCTGTCTGCTGTGGGGAATAGCAATGCACAGTTTATTCCTTTTTATGCTCCTGCAGTTTGTCAGGACTCAGGAGGATTTTTTTCTGATTATAGTGATATTGGTTTAGGTTTGACTGGGGGGGGGGGAGGTGTGGATTTATTTTAAAATATATATATACCCGTACCATTCCAATCCATACTTATTTTCTATTTTACAAAGTTCATTTTCATTTCATTGCTAGCAGTTTTCTTAATTCTCTCCTCTGCTTTTTGTGAGAGAGAGAGGATTTATTTCATTTAGTGCCACTGGCACTGCTTCAAGTTCAAAGGGAAGCTTTTTGGAGGCGAGGTGTGGATTTATTTTAAAAATATATTGAATATACTTTACTTACTACCATTTATTTTCTATTTTCAAAAGTTCATTTGGTGGCTGGCAACAAGTTCCTTTACCCTGCCTCCAGCACAGTGCTGTGGCTTCTGGGAATAGCAAGCCTAGCAGTTTTCTTTAATCTCTCCTCCTCTCCTTTTTGTAAGAGAGAGAGGATTTATTTCATTTAATGCCACTGCTTCAAAGTTCAAAGGGGAGCTTTTTGGGAGGCGAGGTGTGGATTTATTTTAAAAATATACTAGCCTAGTATATTTTAGATTTCCCCCCAACCAGTGCACTCAAACACATTTGTTGCCTGGCATTGGCAAGCCAAGGGCACCTCTGAGGGAGAATAATATTTTACATTTTAGAAATACATTACAATATTATTTGTGTACTTTACTTTTACTTACATTCTTTGTTTGCTAAACTTTTTGTTTGTTGCACTGCAGTTAAACTTTTTTACTTTGCTCAGGACACTCCTACTCCTGTAGAAGTGTAGTGTCCTTGTTAATTTATTTACAACAGGTTACAAGGCCCATTCAGTTTGCACAAGTTTACTTTGCTCACAGTGACAACACAGTCCTACTCCTGTAGCAGTGTGCTAGCTCGTTCATTTATTTACAACAAGTTACAACTCAAGGCACACCCTTGGTGGGTGCCAGCGCAAGTTTACTTTGCTCACAGTGACAACACAGTCCTACTCCTGTAGCAGTGTGCTAGCTCGTTCATTTATTTACAACAAGTTACAAGGCACACCCTTGGTGGGTGCCAGCGCAAGTTTACTTTGCTCACAGTGACAACACAGTCCTACTCCTGTAGCAGTGTGCTAGCTTGTTCATTTATTTACAACAAATTACAACTCAAGGCACACCCTTGGTGGGTGCCTGCGCAAGTTTACTTTGCTCACAGTGTACAACACACAGTCCTACTCCTGTAGCAGTGTAGTGTGCTTGCTCGTTCATTTATTTACAACAAGTTACAACAAGGCACACCCCTGGTGGGTGCCTAGGCAAGTTTACTTTGCTCACACACAGTCCTACTCCTGTAGCAGTGTGCTAGCTCGTTCATTTATTTACAACAAGTTACAACTCAAGGAAGGCACACCCTTGGTGTCTGCTTTACTTTGCTCACAGTGACATTCCTACTCCTGTAGCAGTGTGCTAGTTACATTTATTTACAACAAGTTACAAGGCACACCCTTGGTGGGTGCCAGCGCAAGTTTACTTTGCTCACAGTGACAACACAGTCCTACTCCTGTAGCAGTGTGCTAGCTCGTTCATTTATTTACAACAAGTTACAACTCAAGGAAGGCACACCCTTGGTGGGTCGTAGTATGGGAGAGAACACTCTCAGGATGCTGATAGGAAGTTTATTAAAAGTTTATTAAAAGAGCCCAACGCGTTTCGGCCCAAATGGCCTTCTTCAGGGACTTTTTCACTATAAAAAAGGGTGACATTTAAAAGACATAGAGTCAGAGAATTTTATATATGAACAACAAATAGAAGCACTAATAATCAAATGCATGATTAACACTTAGAATGATGAAACAGTATGCATAATGGACAACACTAAGTATTGTGGGGATACTTTGTAAGCCGACTGACTTGCTGTCCCAGACCACTAACTATCTGTACCCATATCATTCTAGGCTTTTTTTCAAATATACTGTTCTAAGGAAACAATCATGTAGAAATGAAAAAAATAAGGAGGGGTGCCACAGCCAGAGGGAAGGGGAGGGGGACCCCCACCAAAATAAGTTGGGCTGCATTTCTGAAGGAAGACACAGGAAGTAGTGCAGATAGTACTCCCTCGCCAAGCAGCTCCACAACCAGTACCGTACCATCCTCTGTCACTGAGGGAAGCATGGATGAGGCGATAAAAATCCCTTCAGCGATACTTGACTCCGACCTCCTTTATCAGGAAGAAAACGAGGACTCGGAGTCAGAAATGGCATCAGAATCAGAAACGGGCACTTTGAATCTAGAGGTCCCAGATTCTGAGGACCTGATGGCAGGAACTGACGAAAGGCAGGCTTCAGACAGTGATGGAAGGAGCAGCCCTCCTTTCTCCCAGAGTACCGCCAGTGAATGCAGTAGTACTCTACTTTCCAGGCAGGGCACAGGCCACACCACCACCACAGCAGCGGCAGCAGGCAATACCAGAGGGGCCAGTACTTTCACTAAGCCACGCGGGTGTCTCTGGGAGCATTTTGAGAACAGCCCGCAAGACGCAAGGGTGGCAGTGTGCAAGAAATGCGGGGTGGTGGTGCGCAGCGGGAATGACCCGAAACACCTCTCCTCAAGTGGGTTGCGCAGCCACCTGATGCGAAAGCACCCTGGGACTCTGCCTGGAACCCAGTCAGGCCCTGTTTCCTCAGGGAGGAAGAGAGTGGAAGAAGGGTTAGGGTCAGAAAAACACAGCTCCGCTAGTGCTGAGAGTGGGAAGAGGCAGGCCACTCTGCAGGAAGTGGGGCCGTTGTATGGGAGTTTTGTCAGCCAGCGAAATAGGGCTAAGGCACAGGAGACCACCACTCACGTGGTGGGTGAAATGGTGGCCATGAACGGGTTGCCCCTCTCCTTTGTGGAGTCATCAGGCTTCAGGCACCTGATGAAGCACGTGGCTCCATGGTACGAGCCTCCATCCCGGCGTACCTTCAGCAGGCGGGTGATTCCCTCCCTTTATGAGTCCGTCAGGAACATGATCCGGGCCCTGCTGCAGGCGGCCAGAGGAAGGAAGATCCACTTCACTTCCGACCTTTGGACAGGTGGGCACCACGGATACCTCTCTCTGACGGCTCATTGGTGGCAACCCAAGGAGGTCCTGGAGCCCAGGATATCCCAAGAACAGCTGGAGGGGGAGCCACAAGGCAGCACCCCAAGAGGGTACAGGGCGGTGCTTCTCCAGGCCCAAAGCATGGAGGACAACGCCACAGGGTTCAACATTTCAGAGGTCCTCAAGACAGCAATGCGAGAGTGGGGATTGGGGACTGAGGGGCAGGTCAATCTCAGATTCATGGTTACTGACGCGGGCCATAACATGACCAACACGGTTGAAAGGTCAGGGTTGCAGGGCATCGTGTGCGCAGCACACAAACTGCATCTGGTGGTGGTCGATGCCATTGGGGTGGGAGCACCGAAGGACTCCTGGGGCGAGGGGACCCTGGAGACCAAGGCCTTGCTGGACAAGTGCCAGAAAATCGCCGGGCACTTCTCTCGCAGCGTCAAGGCATCCAGGATGATGCGTGAGAGGCAGGCGGAGACGGGCCGACCAGAGCACCTCCTGATCCAGGACGTGACCACCTGGTGGAACTCCACCTACGAAATGGTCAAGCGCCTGGTGGAGCAGAGGGAAGTGGTGGAATACGTCATGTCAACCACCCCAGTCCTGCATGAGGGGAGGGAGATGGACATTGGTGCTACCGAGTGGCTCGCCCTCTCCCAGATGGTGGGTATCCTGCAGGTGTTTGAGGAGACCACCCACGTGCTCAGCAGCTACTACGCCAGCCTGGGCCACGTACTCCCCCTGGTCAATGCCCTTCGCCAACGCCTAGAGGCCACTATCCAGGAAGAAGCCAATCTTCTCCCAAAGAGCAGGGCCTTGGCAGACAGGCTGCTGACCGGCGTGGATACCCACCTTCGACCACTAAGGAGGGAAAAGGTGTACCAGATGGCATGCCTGTGCGACCCTCGCGTCAAGGGTTCCCTGGCGGGCAGCGCTGCCGACCTGAACTCCTGGAAGACGGAGCTATGCCGTCAAGTCAGGGCTCTCTCCAATCAGAGCCAGGCATTTCCGAGGGCGCACGGAAGCCAGAGTGATGCAGAAGAGGGATCCTCGCAAGGATCCTCATCCTTCTGTACTCCAGGAGTATACACCCAGAGGCCAGGTTCCATGCCAGCAGCCAACTACCTGGCCTCTGCCCTAGCCATGGTAGTCTCCTCCGCAGTGGAGGCAAGGGAGGAAGAAGAACCGGACCCCGCTCTGACCATGGTGAAGGAGTACATGGCCGAGCCCCTCCAACCCCTCATCTTGGACCCACTCCACTACTGGGCCAGAAAGGCAGACCTCTGGCCCGCTCTTTCGACTCTGGCATTGGACCTCTTGTCCATCCCACCCACCAGTGTCCAGGGTGAGCATGTCTTCTCCCACGTGGGAGATGTCCTGAGGCCGCGCTGTTCCCGACTGGACCCGGAGACCGTGGAAAGGTTGACTTTCATCTGCTTCAACCTTTCCACCTTGGGATTACCCCAACACTCCAAGACCTAAGTCCCAGGTCGTTCTGCCATGGGTTCCTTAAATGGCCCTCCCTTGTCCTAACATCAACTACCAGGGCAACATTTATGCTGGTCCACCTGCCTGCCTGCCTACAAGGCTACCTGCCTGGCTGGCCCTGTGACTACCTGCCTAGTGCCTAAATGCCTGCCTGCCTGCCTGCCTGTATTCACACACACACACAATTGGAAGGGTCTGTATTGGCCCATTTTTTGCAGCCCTTGCCTGGGTCCAAACCAGCAAGGACCATTCTCAAAGTGTCATTTGAAAGGGTCTGGGTTGGCCAAAACCAGCAAGGACCATTCTCAAAGTGTCATTTGAAAGGGTCTGTAATCTGTATTGGCCCAATGTTTCCCCGTTGGCCGTGGCTGGTCTGAGTGAGACCCTAAAACCTGCCTTCTTTGGTGCTTCCTCCCTTCCCTGCCGGGGTTTAGGCGCCAATCTGCTTACAAAGTGGTCAGGAAGCACTTTACAACAACCTACCTCAAAGACTGAGTAGCAGGGGGCTAGCTCTCCTCCTTACAGCCTTAAAGAAATAGCCCAGTTCTCCTGCTTCTACTCTGTCTCCTCTTGGTTGATGAAACTCGGTCTCCTGGGGTGGAGAGAGAAACTCTGCCTCCCAGGGCAGAAACAATCCTCCCTTCTGGCACTTTGGCTTTGTGCCTTCCCAATCCCTAGCCTGGGTGGCTGGTATCCTGCAAGCCTGCCTAGCCTACATACATACCTGTAAACTGGACTGCCTGCTTCCCTGCCTGCCTGCCCGCCCCTCTGCCAACCTGCCTTCCTGTCAGACTCCCAGCTTTGAGCATGCCTTCCAGCTGCTTCTCATTCAACCTCCTCTAGTCTGGCCTTCTGGCCTCCCCTACTTTGTCCTCTGGGCTGGTCTGTGACCCACTTAGAAGGACTCTGGGTTTGTGGTCTGGTCTCCTTTAGAGGTGGTGGTGGTGAATGATCACCTGAGAGGGGAACTCAATCAGGAACACTGGGAAGTTGGTTAGGGTTAGGCAAGGGGGATGGGCTGCAGAACACTGTGACTCACTAAGAAGGACTGGAGTGGAATGTACTTGCACGTACTGTGTGCTGTGTATACTGTACTGCACATAACCGTGTGTTGTCCGTTTCTTAGAAATAGAAGAGCCTGTCAGGAGGAACTTCCAGGGTTGGTTCATGGTGGATCTGAGAGTCTGTGTGACTCATTAAGAAGGGCATTGCCCTTGCCTATTGGCAGTTTGCTACTTGCCAGCGTAACAGCACATGGGAAGGAAGAGTCAGACAGAACTCTTCCTTGCTGTCCTTTTGGCAGCATCAAGACTCAGGCCTTTGGGTCTCCGCCACTCTTTCCTCTGGGCTGCACGGCACTGTGGCTCACTAAGAAGGACATCTTACTGGCGTGCTGGTGGCACTCTGTCACCATTTACAAATAGAAGATTTGCCCGAAAGTTCCAGGCTTGGCTCTTGGAGTTGTGGAAACTGTGATTCACTATGAAGGGTATGGTAGTAGATTGCCGGCAGTTAGCAACCCTACCAGCACACAGCTGGGAAGGAAGAGTCAGACTCAGATTCTGGCTTGCTGTCCTTTTGGCAGCCTGTGTGGTCTAAGACTCAGCCTCACTCAAGCTCTGTGTCTTCTCCCTGCCTGCCTGTCAGGCTCCCAGCACTCCCGGCTTAGAGGAGGCCTTCCAGGTGCTTCTCCTTCAGCCTAACAGTACGGTTTAGTGCTTCAAGTTCAGCCTCCGAGCCGACATGCGCCCTGTCGGCCACTCCCCTCAACTTGCCCATGCAGCAACCCCGGCGGCCCCCGCCTCTAGGCGGAAAATCACTTGACCAACTGTAAGGTGCAGTCATGACATCAACTATTTTGTTTAGAATTGGGGGAATCTGTCATCCTGGTTCTTCACACAATCCAGGTTGGGAAATCCCTTGGCAGAAGGAGGGGAGATTCCTAGGTGCTTCTCCCTCAACCTCCTCTAGTCAGGCCTTCTGGCCTCCGCGTTAGGGTTAGGGGGTTTGTTTAGGCCTCCGCTACTCTTTCCTCTGGGCTGCCAACTGTGGCTCACTAAGAAGGAAGGGAGGAAGCCTCCAGGCTTGGTACTTGGTGGATACTCTGTCACACACTGACTGTGAGACTGTGATTCACAGGCCTACGGTCTCCTCCGCCACTCTTTCCACTGGGCTGCCAACTGTGGCTCACTAAGAAGGAAGGGAGGAAGCCTCCAGGCTTGGTACTTGGTACTGAAGATGGGCACGACCAAATAAGTACCAAATAAGTGGAACAGAAATGTGCCCCTTCTTATTGGGTGGGGCATGGCTCCTTAGCAAGGGATGGGCTGCCTCTCCTGATCAGCCTCTCCTTCCCACCTTTTCATTTGCTCTTGGTTTTCTCATTTCCACTGGCACTTGTAGTGCATACCAGACAACGTCATGGCACATGATGAATTTTTTTTTCAAGATCCATGAAGGCAACATACAGTGTACGTTCCAGTAGTGTGAGTTCCAGACCTCTGTGACTGTTGCACCATTCTTAGTGTTTGTCCCACTTGGTAGTGGGGTCTGCTTCATCCCAGTCAGTCCACAGGTTATTTTGAGGTATTTTGCAAGACTATTCAACAAGGAGAATACAAGCCCAGCATATTAAATGGACAGTCTTAAGAGTCTTTCTTTAAAATATTCAGCAAATAAATGTGTGTGTGTGCACATCTATGTACATATTTGGAGATCCAGCCACATTGAAGTGTGTTTGCATGGGGACGAGGAGTAGAGAGGATGATTCTTGAATAGTCTTTCTTTCTTTCTTTCTTTCTTTCTTTCTTTCTTTCTTTCTTTCTTTCTTTCTTTCTTTCTTTCTTTCTTTCTTTCTTTCTTTCTATATACCTACCCTGCATTTTTCTTAAAAAGGCTTAAATCGTTAAAAGTGTTTAAAGATACAGATAAATATGCAAATACTTAAAAGGATCAAATCCCACTGTGAGAAATGGAAAACATAAGCTGTACTAAAAAGAAAATTCAAAGCAGTTAAGCATGAAGATCAATTTAATAAAAATCCCTTTCAGTCAGCCAGTCACTGAGGGGAAGCTTGACTAGAGAGAACAGTCTTGGCCTGTTTGCAGAAGGACAGGGAAGATGGGGCCAATCTGGCCTCCAGTAGGAGGGAGTTCCAAAGTCTGGGACCAGCAACAGAATAGGGCTGTGAAGGTGGTGGGAATGAGAAAAAGGGCTCTCCTGCTGATCTTCACACCCAAACAACTCCGAACATGGGGGAATGTCTTTGAGATAGTTGGTTCTAAAGTGGTATAGGTTAGATCCAGCACTTTGAATTGTGCCTGGAAATGGATTGACAGCCTGTGGAACTGCTGTAACAGGAGGGTGATATGTTCCATGTAACCAGCCTCAGCAATCTGCCTGTGACATGTTGCATCCTTCATTCAAAGCATGTGCAGAGTAGACACATTTCTCTACATTTACATTATTATTAGTTAAAGCATCTCTTAAGTATCTGCAATTCTGTATGGAAACTAGCAGAGGCAATTGTCCAACTATGAAATAAACATAGGGATGGGAAGCTAATTTTACCATTAGAGGAAAAAATACTTTGGATTAAGGAAATGGGGAAGTTCTTCTTTTACCCAAAGGACGTAATTGTACTTACATAAAAGCGGGCATGGGAGACATCTGAAGGCACCGCAACATTGTAAGGCCCAACTGCTTTGTACAGGCATCGACTATGCCGCACTAACACTCCCTGTGGCCATATTGTGTTCTCAGACCAGCTGTGGACAAGAAAAAACTTTTAATAAACATCAGAAAGCCAGCCAGGTAGTGCATTTCATTTTTAAAGAATAGCTACTAATATGTAAGTCCCAAATATTCAGTTCTGATTTCCTTAGAAATGAGATATGCTCTCAAATAAGCATGCTCAGACCCATGCAGGTGGAACTGTGATTTAAGCAGTCCCATTTATTGTCTTGGATACCAAGGTCTGCCAAAATTTGTAAACCATTTTATAAGAATAAATAATATATATGACTCGCTGCAATTGACTGGATGCTCATTAATAATAAAACAAGACTGACATTTATTTATTTATTTATTTATTTTCAAACTTGTATACCGCAACCTATTTCCCATCTAACAGCAATAGAATCAAAATAATAATAAGGGGGATCATCTGATTTATATTGCTTACACTATAAGTCTATGGCCGGTCACCGGAGTCTTTTGTTTCTGCTGGAAGAGATTAACACCATCGCTGCTCTAGAAGGGGGTCTGACGTGCCGGTCCAATAACAAGAACAGAAGCATGTCTTGATTAGACTAGGAGTGGGGCACAATGGACACTCCTGATGCTGGTTAGAATGCAATGCTGGCAGCTGCCCTTTGTGGCTATATTGGTTAAGTGTGCTTAAAATTGCAGCCCAACAACTTTATCCAGTCGAAAACCACAATACTGGTGGGTCTTCCTATACAAATATATACAGTGGTACCTCGGATAACAACTGCCCCGGATAATGAATAATTCGGATAACAACTGCAAATTTCCGGGTATAGGACTGCCTCTAATAACGAATTTTCCCTATGGGTTGCCTCGGATAACAAATAGCGATTTCTAAGTATAGATCTGCCTCGGATAACAAATTTTCCCTATGGACTGCCTTGGATAATGAATTTCCAGCATGCATCAGTAAAAAAGAATTATCCTGGGTGGCATTGCATCTGTACATTTAAAGTGCACTTTATAAAGAGTTTTGAGCAAAAAAATCCAGGTGTCTGTGCCTTTTTCCTAGGCTCCAGAACGGATTAAACGGTTTCCCATTCATTCCTATGGGAAACCGCGTTTCGGATAACAATGTGTTTCAGATAAAGACTAACCTCGGAGAATGAATTACCGTTGTTATCCAAGGTACCACTGTAGTAAAAGGAGACTTCCCGGAAGTCCTTATTTTTTAAAAAATATGAAAATGTTCCAGACTTACCGTATTTATCGGCGTATAACGCGCACTTTCCCCCCCTGAAAATAGGGGCCAAATCATGTATGCGCGTTATACGCCGATATAATGTTAAGAAGCCATGTTTTTACATTATATAACAAGTACCGTCGACGGCTGGGCTGGGCTGGGCTGGGGGAGGGAGGGAGGGAGGAGGAGGAGGAGGAGGAGGAGGAGGAGAACGGTTTCTTGAAAAGCTCCCCCATGCTCCCCAGTGTGCTGCCGATCCTCCGTTGCCTGAGCAGAGGCTCCGGGTGTGCGCGCGCCAGTGGGAAGAAGGCGGGGCGGGCGGGCGCGCCTTTGTCTTCCCAGGAGTGCTCGCCTTGTCCACACACCATGCCTCCTCGGCCGAGGGAGAAGGTAGGGAAAGCGATCAAAAGGGGCGCGGGTGTGGGCGGGAACTGCAGCAGAGCTGAAGAAGGAAGGGAGACCGCGGGGGTGCGTGCGTGGTTCCTGCTGATTCCTGCTGCTGTTTCTGCTGCTAATAGAAGGCTGCCGCCGCCGCCGCTGCCACTTTCCGTAATCAGCGCTGCCCGCTCACCCGCTCCTTGTTTGGAACTCAGTTCCCTGGTGGTGTTGGGGGTCGCACCGCTGGAGGCTCGGCCAGGCGAGAAAAGCCACGGGAGGTGGTGTGTGGTGGTGTGTGGTGGTGTGTGTGGGGGTGCTCGGTTGGGCTCGGGCTGTTCTGGGTCGGGAGGCCGAGGGAGGGAGGGAAGAAAGGAAGGAGGGAGGTTGCTTTTAAGCACAGCCAGCCAGCCAGTCCCATGATGGGGAAGAAGGGGAACAAAGTTTCATGGCGGATTCTCCCCCACGCACTTCCCTTGCCTTGCCACAAGCCAGGGATGGATGGAGCTGAGACACCCGTATATTCCCTCGTGCTCTCCGCGGCCTCGCTCATCTTGTCTCTTCTGTGTCCGTGTCCTGCCCCACGGCTGTTCCTGTCTCCCCCTCGCATGCCCGGAGTTGGCGAACTTTGCCCGGAGAGCACGCCCTGGGTGAAATTTA
Organism: Phrynocephalus forsythii; assembly: GCA_029282475.1. Taxonomy (NCBI): domain Eukaryota; kingdom Metazoa; phylum Chordata; class Lepidosauria; order Squamata; family Agamidae; genus Phrynocephalus; species Phrynocephalus forsythii. Next base: position 6,947,127 of record JAPFRF010000011.1, read on the forward strand.
ATTTTTTCCCTAAAATTTCCCTCTTAAAATGAGGGTGCGTGTTATACGCCAATAAATACGTAATTTCTCCAATAGAAGGATAAAAGTTGTTCCCTGATAGAAAAGGTAGTGAAGAAGAACGTGATGTGCAACGCCATCAAGAATATTTTTTTAAATATTTGTAGACAGTTATAAGGACAAGGTTCTAGAAATTCCACAGATTGAACAATTACTTAAGGACAGTGGAAAACAGTATACAGTATATGAGGGACAGTTTTCAGATGGTTGAAATCTAGGTCTATAAACATCAGAGTAACAAAACAAGGCCATCATGAAATTATAATCAGCCAAACAGAGAAATCTGGTATACAAAGCTTCCTCAAAATACACTTCTGACTATCAAAGGAGGAACAGAGGACGATGTTAAAAATACAAAGGTCACAAACTGATATGAAGAACTTTGGCACTATCAGTAAATTATTTTTAAATAGGAGGATCTATAATGATGCAACACTCAACAGTGCCTGGCTAAAATGGCATACAACATCAAGCGTAATGCGTGACAAAAATATCAGCGACCATTTAGAATCAAAGATCTATCGCACCACTGTATGACCTGTTGTGCTCTATGGTGCAGAATGCTGGCTGGCAACTAAAGAAACCGAATGTTGCCTTGGTGTCAGGGAGACAACGATGCTGCGACCTCGCATGAAAGGATCATGTGAACAATGATGACATCCAAACAAAACACAGCATTGCACTAGTCGCTGACAAGATGTACAAAGCCTGACTGCATAGGTTTGGACACATTGTGCATGCTGATGAGGAAACTCTGACCAAAAAGGGTCTCACCCTGGTGAGCGCTGGATGAACACCATTGATTATTACTTATTATTTATATTTATATACCGCCCAATTTTCCCAAATGACATGAAGCTGTTGGTCCACCCAGACCTAGCCCATGACTGTGCCACGTGGAAGGCCAAAACAAGAATAGCAGACCCCACTACCAAGTGGGACAAACACTAAGAATGGTGCAACAGTCACAGAGGTCTGGAACTCACACTACTGGAACGTACACTGTATGTTGCCTTCATGGATCTTGAAAAAAAAATTCATCATGTGCCATGACATGGTCTGGTATGCACTACAAGTGCCAGTGGAAATGAGAAAACCAAGAGCAAATGAAAAGGTGGGAAGGAGAGGCTGATCAGGAGAGGCAGCCCATCCCTTGCTAAGGAGCCATGCCCCACCCAATAAGAAGGGGCACATTTCCGTTCCACTTATTTGAATCCCTTCTGAATCTACTATTGTGCTTAAATGAGATGAAACATCTCCCTGGCTATTATCTGCTCAATTAACTTACCACATGTTCAACAGGGTGTATCATTTTTAGGCCATTAAAGGCTAATTCTGCTATTGTCCATTAATGGCTTGAATCCACAAAACTTTGCCACATGTTTGGTAAGGCAGCTAAGGGCCCAGTACTCACAGCAAGTCCCACTGGCTTGAAAGCAACCTGCTTGCTGGCAGGAATGCTTCAGATGGGACCTTTCATTTGTTTGATGTTAATTAAGGTGTTTTGACTTGTTATGAGCCTAATTTTTAACCAGATGGCCAGTGCTCTACGTAAGAGGGTTCTTGAAACTGCGGAATGTTATGCAGAAACTGTTGGCTGCTCCTTGGGAAACATCCTTCTTTCTGTCACAGGCCTTCCAAATCCATTTATCTGGCCAACATTACAAATGGCTTACATTCTCTAGCACAGTAAAGGAGGCAAGCACAGACCCACATGATGGGAAAGTCCCAGCTGGAATGCCTCCCATGAGCTGCCCTGTGGAAGAACCCTGACAATCTGTTTCAGCCTACGCTGTTCCAGTCCATGTGTGCCTGTTGCCTCGGGAAGATATATCTAGCTATAATAATCACTCTGTGTCAGACTGTCAATAGAGTCAGGAAACTTCAGTGGGTTCAAAAGGCGGCAGCCAGATTGCTGACTGCGCCTGGTTCGAGGGATCACACAACGCCCCTGTTGCAGCACCTCCATTGGCTGCTAATCAGTTTCTGGGCACAATTTAAAGTGCTGGCTTTAACCTAGAAATCCCTAAACAGCTTGGGTAGAAACTATCTCAGAGATTGTATTTCCCACTATGCGCTGACTCGGGTGCTAAAATCATCAGGAAAGTCCTTTCTCCCAGTCCTGCCACCTTCACAGATGCGTCTGATGAGAACACAGGAATGGCCCCTCTTGACTAAAAATTAAATAAAATACAAGCTAAAAGAGAGGAATGTTTTAGGACTAATTGATAAATTAAAGATCAACAAGTCACCGGGCCCAGATGGCATCCACCCAAGGGTTATTACGGAACTAAGAAATGAAATTGCGGATCTCTTAACGGTAATATGCAACTTGTCTCTTAAAATGGCCACAGTGCTGGAGGACTGGAGGATAGCGGATGTCACACCAATTTTTAAAAAAGGAAGGAGAGGGGACCCGGGAAATTACAGGCCGGTTAGCCTTACATCTGTCCCAGGGAAAATGGTGGAAAGCCTCATCCAAGAGAAAATCTTAAAACACATACAAGAGAAAATCAGCATGGCTTCTGTAAGGGTAAGTCTTGCCTGACAAACCTTTTAGAATTCTTTGAAAAGGTTAACAGGCACGTGGATTTGGGTGAACCGGTAGATATTGTCTATCTGGATTTTCAAAAGGCTTTTGACACAGTCCCTCACCAAAGGCTGCTGAGAAAATTGCACAGTCAGGGGATAGGAGGACAGGTCCTCTTATGGATTGAGAACTGGTTGAGATCCAGGAAACAAAGAGTAGGTGCCAATGGGCAATTTTCACAATGGAGAGAAGTGAAAAGCGGTGTGCCTCAGGGACCGGTGCTTTTTAATCTGTTCATAAATGACCTGGAGACAGCGATAAACAGTGAGGTGGCCAAGTTTGCGAATGACACGAAACTTTTCCATGTGATAAAAACCAGAGAAGATTGGGAAGAGTTCCAGAAGGATCTCTCCAAACTGGGGGAATGGGCTGCGAAATGGCAAATGTGTTTTAATATAGCAAAATGTAAAGTAATGCATGTTGAGGCAAAAAAATCCAAATGTTATCTATCAACTCATGGGCTCTGAGCTATCCGTGACGGATCAGGAAAGAGATCTTGGTGTGTTGGTGGACAGCTCCATGAAGGTGTTTCCCCAATGTGTGGCAGTGGTGAAGAAGGCCAATTCCATGCTAGGGATTATCAAAAAGGGGATTGAAAATAAAACAGCCAACATTATAATGCCATGATATAAAACGATAGTAAGGCCGCACCTGGAGTATTGTGTACAATTCTGGTCACTGCATCTCAAAAAAGACAGTAGAACTGGAAAAGGTGCAGAAGAGAGTGACTAAAATAATCACTGGGCTGGGGGACCTCCCTTAGGAGGAAAGGCTAGAACATTTGGGGCTCTTTAGTCTGGAAAAAAGGCACCTGAGGGGGGATATGATTGAGACGTATAAAATAATGCAGGGCATGAGTAAAGTGGATAGAGGGACGCTCTTCTCCCTCTCAAAAATACCAGAACTAGGGGACATACACTCAAATTGAGGGCTGGGAGAGTAAGAACAGACAAAAGAATTTTTTTTTCACCCAGCGTGTTGTTAGTCTGTGGAACTCCCTGCCACAGGATTTGGTGATGGCATCTGGCCTGGATGCCTTCAAAAGGGGACTGGACAGATTCCTGGAGGAAAAATCCATCACAGGTTACAAACCATGATGGAGATGCAACATCTCCAAGCTTAAAACCGGGGTACCTCAAGGGCCAGATGCAGGGGAGTGGTATCAGGAGACAGAGATCTAGTCTCCTGCGCTCCCAGACGCATCTGGTGGGCCACTGTGAGATACAGGAAGCTGGACTAGATGGGCCTTTGGCCTGATCCAGCAGGGCTCTTCTTATAAAGAAGAGCTCAGGGAGAGGGGATGGGCTTATTTGCAAATGGATGCAGAGGCGTCGCGTGAAGTCAGAGACAAACAGTCCAATCCTTCCCATGTCTACTCAGAAGCATGTGTAGCTGAGTTCTGTTGTGATTTATTCCGATATTTGCACATGGGTGATTGCCTTCCCTTGGGACTGAGCTCAACAGAATAGAGTGGGGTTTACATGCCAGGAGACCCACCAAGGATTGCACTTAAGGAGAGAGGTGGGGGCTCTTCAAATCCAGCAATTCTGCTTGTTACTAAAGCTTACCAAAGCGCACAGAGACACCTATTTCTCTGCATACCTGCTTAGTCCCTATAATACAGGAACCACACACTTTTCTGGGCTGACCCTACTTTTCTGCCAATATATAAGCACTAGACCACCTGAATGGGAATGGAAGGAAGGATGATGTGGAAACATGAACCAAGGATCAGTTTGCTAACAAGTTGAAAACTAGAATACAGTAGGAAAATCATGTTCTCAGTTACTGGTCTTTTCCCTCCTCCCTCCTCTGTAGATAAATGCCTCTCAGATAGGATAATTAGAAAATGATACATGTCAGTAAGATAATAAATTATGTGGCCAGTGTCGGATAAGCCTGTAAACATTAGATCTCATTGTAGTGTAGTCTGTCAAGGGAAAGATACAACAAAGGCACTGACTAACGCTCACATGGACGAAATAATGTCGCATCCAAAAAAACCATGGAAAGAAAGTGTGTAAAAGTTTCAGTTCTTCTATTTTTATCCCATGGCCCCTGGCAACCATGCTTTGAGATCACACTCACATGTGCTGGGGAGCATTGCTATAGGAACCATGTTCCAGCTTCTGCCATTTGCCCAAGTGGGCAGCCGATCTGTGTAGCAAGTCGCAATACTTGGGAGGAAGGAGCTGTGTGGTGAGCATGACAAAAGCATTGATCCACACCATGATGAGGTGTTCACAGGACCAGCGCATGTCATAATACTGGGTGCTCTGCAAAAAAAGACACAGACAGCAAGTTAGGATCGGCTCACCAAATATCACAAAAGCAGAGGAAGGAAGGGTGCTGTACAGGCACCACATATTTAAAGAGCTACCTATACATTGGAATGCTAGAGCCTTTGGGTTTCTCTCCTTGGCATGCCATGAATGTTTGTGCATCCCCTCAGGCAGCAAGTACCATGTGGTCACTGTGTTCTCTGGACCAGGTGCACTACAGAGGCACGAGACCATACTGGCACTACAGAACAAGCCCAGGGAAGCCTTCTCAAGTCAAAAGAGAAACAGAATCGATTATGGAAAGGCACCAGCCTGACACCACTTCAGTCCTCTGCATTGCATAAGAGATCTATTGTAGCTTTCCCTCTTCTCTAAACAGATTAGGTATATACTTGAGTATAAGTCGACCTGAGTATAAGTCAAGGCCCCTAATTTAACCCAAAAACCCTGGGGAAACTTATTGACTTGACTATAAAACTAGGGTGGAAAATGCAGCAGGGCCTGGCAGCTCCTCCTTTGTGAGCTGGGGGAGCAGTGTGTGATGTTTAAAATGACTTTTAGCCACCGAGGCAAACACTTGCCTCGGTGGCTAAAAGTAATTTTAAACATCGCACACTGTTCCTCAGCAATGTGTGTGTGTGTGTGGGGGGGGGTCATGAGAAGCTGCGCACAATGTTTAAAATGACTTTTAGCCACTAATCCAAGCATTTGCCTCAGTGGCTAAAAGTACTGACTTGAATGTAAGTTGAGGGCCCCTTTTTTCAGCCCAAAATTAGGGCTGAAAAACTAGAGTTATATTTGAGTATATACAGTAATTCAAAGGCTTACGACTGACATCCCAGACACTGTCAAATCAGGATTTAAACTTGGTATTCAATGCCTTCTTAAAGCACAAAAATGTAATGGTGTTATAGCTGGCTGGGAAAGAGGGCAGGGTTAGTAGAAGGAATGGAGAGAAAGGAGTAGGGGAACCACAGGGGGCACTACATGTATGGCAATACCTATCCGCCAACCAGGAGCGATAATAGTGCACTCCAGATGCAGTTACGCTCCGCCATCCAGGCTGCCAAAGGGGAGACAGAGAAAAGGGGGGATTAACCAGAAATCCATCGTGCCAACAACCCACAGGCAAGATTCAGGAGGAGAGGGCGGCCGCAGCACGAATGGAGGAGTCGGACAACAGCTACCTTCACAAAGCACAGCGGCAGGAATGCCACGTAGTAGGCACTGAAGAGGGAATTGAACAGAACCTCCTTGATCCGGCGGTTGAAGTCTGCTTTCAGGCATTCCACCTCGTTGCGAATCAGTTCTGGGGACAAGGGGCAGCTGTGCCTGGGAATGGGCATCGGGTTGTTGAACTGTTCTTTCAGAGACTCTCTCAAGACAGAGAGGAAGTCTTTGGGCTTGACAAGGCTCCCAGCTCCTGAGGAACCGGCATCCATCAGCGGATCCTGCAACAAGTAACTGCAGTCTGTAGGAAGGGGTTGTGTTCTGCTGTCTTGATGGAAGCAGCACAGTGGGACATAGACACCAAACCTGTAGAGACGGGAGAGGAATTAGGTCAGACCACAGCCTGCGGGAAATTCCAAATATGAATGCCCAGCTAAGGTGTACTGCATTTTCTATTCCTGAAGGCACCTACCTCTCCTTCCTGCAGATTTTTCTCATTGTGTGTGTGGGGGACCCTTAATGATAAGAAGTGAGTGGCAAGACCACAGACAAGAGAACAGGGTAGTTTTTGGAGACTTCAAAGATAGCTGTGGAGCTTCCCTGCTGCTCAGAAACCTTGTGATTTCCTCTCATCACCTACACAGGCCTGTCCAAGCTTCAGCCTTCCAGATGTTTTGGACCACAACTCCCACATTCCTTTGCCATTGGCAATCTAAGCTTAGAATTCTGGGAGCTGTGATCCAAAACATCAGGAGGGCCAAAGTTTGGACATGCCTGCTGGGCACCTTGATACCTACTCATTCATCCATATCTTATGGCAAATTGACAAAGCAGGTGTCCCTTAAGCCATATCATGAAAACAAAGTTTAGTGTATCAAACACAAATACGATGGGAAAAAGATCCTGAAACGGGCATCTTTCTCCTCCAAGCACATTCCCCCACAACACCGACTGAATGGTGCCTCTGAAGCCAGTAGGCCCTTTGCCTAGCCTATGTTAAACAACCGAGTTTCCCTTTGGTCATGATTTGTACTCCAGGCCTGGTGTTCTGCCCTTCCTTCCCTGTTCTATTCAGGACTTAAGTGAAGGATACTCACGGGTAACCAAGAAAGAGGAGATTGAGGACAGAATGGCTGCGAAATAGGTTAACCAAAGTCCAGCAGAGCCATCCACACAGGGTCAGCAGCACCAGCCACGCTAGGATCAGTGCCATGGAGTGGATCACTGAGGTTGTGCCCACCTGAGAAGCCTGCAAATTCAAACCACAGAATTATCAGGTCTGAATTGTTTCCTTATGTAACACACAAAAATGTTCCCGATATGTTCTAGTAACTGCAGTACAGTACAACACATCTGGGGGATGCCAGGTTGGGAAAGGGGGAAAAACTTATCTCCTGAGATTCAGTTAATTTAGCACTAATCTATTAAGGCTAGTGCCAAATGAACAGAGCAATATCATTAATTAACACAACATGCACATATACTATGAAATAGGAACAAACCCATAATTTAAAGTATCACTTGTGCTGGAGAGCTGTCTTTTGGCATAGTGGTTCTCCACCTTTACTTGGTGGTCGTAATGAAGAACATGAGTCCCACCACGACAGAAGGAAAATGGCCCATGTACACAAGAATGGCATTGTGCACAACAGATTAAAAGTGGCAGGGCTGGTCAGAGATGCCCAGTGTTGCCAAGTCATGCGGCATGAAGATGAAATCACAGAAATACAACAGCAGGAAGAGGAGGAGGAGGAGGAGGAGGAGGAGGAGGAGGAGGAGGAGGAGGAGGAGGAGGAGGGAGAATTCTTTGTGGCATATCAGTGACACCTACTGGTGGACAAGAATAACTCAACACCAGGAGATATACCCATTTCCAGGTATTAATATTAGCCAGGCCTGCCCAAACTTCGGCCCTCCAGATGTTCTGGACTGCAACTCCCACAGTCCTTTGCCATTGACAATCTAAGCTTAGAATTTTGGGAGCTGTAGTCCAAAACATCAGGAGGGCCGAAGTTTGGGCAGGCCTGGTGTTAGCACACCAATAGGTCACATGATACATGGTGGCTGAGTTTGGGAGGAGATGCCATACTTGTAGGAGACTATGAGGATTCAGGGAGAGCAGATCCTTAATGACTGTTATGAAAATACTGCACTTACGGCTACTTTTGTGTGTCTTTGGGGATATTTGTTATACTAGTTGAGAACTGCTGCTGTGACAAGTTACTGAGTGCAGGACCAGGAAATCTGAAATTGACTTACATTGTGAGTTCAGGGCACCAAACCCTCTTTTCCCAAATATTGGTTAAATCACAAAAATAATACAAGTCTTAACTATAGAGAAAGCAGATCACAAAAATCCAAATGGTGTGATCTACCTTATTTTTCTTAGATCCCAATGGACCCTAAGGCGCACAAGCTCATGCTGGCGTCCAGGCTTAACAGAAATCCCTTCTGCCAAAGAAACTTAGCAAAAGGAAGCAGCAACAGCTAAGCTGCTAAGATGACAATCCAAATTCAGTGCCCAACCATAAATTCAGACAAGACCACAGATAGAAATACATGTTCTCATGCCCATCAGCCTGTGTGCAAACACACACACACACACTAGCATAGAGGTTTGCTTGTTTAGTTAAAAAAATGAAGATGAGCCATTGGAGATAGAAGTATGGCAGACACTGGAAAGTAGAATAAGGATTTTTTGTAAAAAAAAAAAATACCATACTAAAAAATCAATGTGTTTCACTGATGAATGTTTCAGCTTCATAACTCATATCAACACAAAGCTGAACGGTGCAACTGTGAAGGAATGGCTTCAATTAGGTGTAATGGGCACATTCTGAAAAAGATCCTGTGCATGAAAGTCTTCTGAACACTTTTTAAAATAGTACTGAATAAATTTTATGCCACCTTTCACCTGGCAAAGGTGCTGAAAGCTGCTCACAATTATGAAAAAAACAAGGCAAATAAAACAATGGCTTAGCACAGTTAAGTGGCACAGGAGTAGGCCTACTGAATCAGCAAAGAATCTGTAAATCAAATTCTTTATACGCTCCTCCGTTGATTCAAATGGGCTGATTTTAGTTGCAACTTACACCACTAAGGTGAAATGCAAGTAAAAGAGGTCCACTTGAATCCAAGTAAATTATGGAGGTAAAGGTAAAAGGTAAAGGTTCCCCCCGCACATGCGTGTTAGTCGTGTCTAACTCTAGGGGTGGTGCTCATCTCCGTTTTCAAGCCCAAGAGCCAGTGCTGTGCAAGTCTGCGGCCACGTGGTCAGCATGGCTGAACGCATTTCTGTACACAGAACACTGTTTACCTTCCCACTTTTTATGGAGATACCTATTTATCTACTTGCATTTACATGTTTTTGACCTGCGAGGTTGGCAGGAGCTGGGGTTAACAGCAGGAGCTCGCTACACTGCGCGGCATCCGGGATTCAAACTGCCAATCTGCTGACTTCTCAGCCGACCGTTTCAGCACTCTAGCCCATGGTGCCACCACACCCCCTATAATTTACAGAGATACTGGTTTCCAAATTCAGTGAGGCTACTTTAGTAAAACTTATTGGGCTTCAGCAACTGGGCTTCAGCCAGGACATCATTATATTAAAAAGCAATCATGCAATATTAAATCAATGTAAACAATTTAAAAGTGTGCTGTGTTCCAAAATCAAAACCTCTTCATTGTCCAAAAGAAGGTCCTCACCCATCTCCTGAAGGAAAGGAGGGGGCTAACCTGGCTTTCTCATGGAGGATATTCCACAATCTGGGAATTCACAGCCACTAAGAAGGCCTCATCTCTGTATAACAGGCTTTTGAGTATAGTCACCCCCCGCTATATTGCGGTTCATATACCGCGGTCCCAGTATATTGCAGGACCGCAGTCTATGAAGGCAAGGGCCCCTAGGGCAAGCTCTGTGGGCCTGTTTGAGGCCTCCTGCACTTACCCCAGGCCTGGTGCTGCCCTGAGTAGGGCTCTAAGGGGCTTCCCAGGCCTGTCAGGAGGCCCCAGAAGTGGTTCCCAGTGAACCAGAAGTGACTTCCAAAAACTGGAAGTGCCTTCTGGATCACCCAAAATCACTTCTGGAGCCTTCGATAGGCCTGGGAAGTCCACTGCCCATATGGGGCAGCACCAGGCCTAAGGTAAAAGTATAGGAGGCCCCAAACCGCCCCCCCCAGTCCCAACCCGACTCAGCATCTGCATAATGCAGATTTCCCTTTATTGCCAGTCAGATCGGGTCCCTAACCCTCATGATAAACGGGGGATTACTGTACCTGAAAAGTGCTTTCATATCTCCCCTCAGGCTCCTTTTCTCAGGGCTAAGAATGCAAAACTCTTTCAGTCTTTCCTCACAGGGTTTGTCATCCAGCCCCCTGGATCACCCTTGCTGCCCTCCTTTGAACTTGTTCCAATTTGTCAGCATCCTTCTTGAAGTGCAGCACCCAAGATGAGTAGGGTAAAGCATTAACATTTATACGTCCACATTTTGGAATGACACACACTCACAAACCCTGTCCAAATCATTATTTTAAATTAGTTCACGATGAATCATTATTTCAAATTAGTTCACGATGAAAATATTACCTCAGAGATAAGAGCCCATACTAGCCTCCGTGCCAACATCACTGTGATAAATGCTGCCAGATGGTAATCAATGAGGTGAAAGTTCTAAAGGGGAGAAAAAAAGAGGGAATTCATTAGAGTGAGCAGAATTCAAAAAAAAAAAGAGAGTATTCAAAAGAATTCAAAAGAAACAAGATATGTATAACATAAGCATAGAAGTTTCTATAAGGGAGAACCAGGGCACAAAAGTGTCTACCATATACTTAAGGAAAGGAAGGAAGCGTGTCAAGTGCATTACGTTGACAGGGTGCAATCCATGTGTAATTCATCCACCAATGCCATTTAGAAAGGAGAACCTAAAACCAGGCATGCCACGTTTTCCTATTAATTTCTCTCTGTGAAGGGCAGGAAAGCAGCTAGCATGTGAGGAAGTTCCACCTTTGAGGCCCAAGAGTTATGTGTCTGTCACTGGAGTCAAAGAATTTTCCCCCTTGGTCTCTGACAATTTTGTTGAGTTATTTGTTGGAAACGAAAGAACCAAAAAAACACCCCCAAAAAAACCCACACAACGAACAAAACTGCAGGAATCAAAATAAACCTCAGAACAAAAATACCAGTCTTATTTCCCACCAAAAGAAGCATTGGGAGTGGGGTGGGGTGGGATAATGACAAGAGATCAACCTAAGCCAGGAAACAAGGATGCAAAGAAACGTTTTGGACTTCAGTCCGATTCCTCTTACAATTACGCTGTCATTACTTATGGCCAATTACATCAGCATCAAGCATGTAGGAGGGCAGTGTGAGCCCTCTTCCTTCCCTTGAGAAAAAAATAAAAATCTATACCAAGTCCATTTCTCCCTCAAAGAGAGATCAATAGCTAGTGCAATGAATGGTTCAGAGCGCCATCTCCCAGGGGAGGAGCCCAAAGGCCATCCATTTCCAGAAACCTCACTCATATACACTATCATACAGGATCATTTGAGGAAAACATTCCAAGGCCACTTTAGAGCAAGAATCATTCTCTTTTAGAATGTTTAGGGGAAAGAAATCTGCACAAGTAAGACACTCTTCTCTCAGCATACAAAGACATAAGACTCTCTGATTCAAAACCAAACACTTAAAATAGACAAAGCTCAACCTGCATTGGAGGCAATGTTGAGATGTACAATACAGCATACTGAGAATTCAATGGTCCAGGTATACGGGAGGGTCAGAGATTAAACTCTTGTTCATTGTGGAAAAGGTAGCAAATGTTACAACAGAGATGGAACACCTCTCCTCCGGTGGGAAAAAATGTAGTTCCTTTTCCAAAAAGAGCACTCAACAGTGGATGGTCAGTAAGTAGGAACTGTTTTCCATGAACCTGAAGTTTAAAAGAGTAGTTGCAGTCAAGTTTTTGGAGTTCCGTGTAGTAGGAAAATGAGCAGTGAAATGCTTCAATCTCTCAAGAAAGGAAGTCCAGTTGCCATGACTCAACTTCCAGATAAACTCACCTGGATGACTGAGGATCTTCACACAGGCGTACTTCCATGTAGTATTCCAACATATCATTAGCAGGTTGAAAAGATTTTAAAAAGCCATCCATACTTTACATTTTGCTATGGGCTTTTCATATGGAAAGGCAATTAGCATATTTTTTCAGAGAATCCCTTTATGTCATCCAACAAGTGTACAGTGCATCCATGCTGTGGATGCACTGTATACATAAAGTATTTGACACAACATAATCTATTTCATTAACACAATCAAGACCATAATTATCATCAACAACAAAGAGCATGTGACTGCATCTAGTGTAATAAAAAGCACGAGGGTGTAACTGTTTTAGAAGACTTCCAGTCATACCTCAATGGTGAAAATTCACATCTTCAATAATCCTACAGGCTCTATCCTCCACAAGTGCAGCAGGTAGCACAAAATTTGAGAGGATTATAAAACCCAAGTTTAGAAACTATTCCAACACAAGTACAGTGGAACCTTGACTTACGTCCCTCTTGACTTACGTCATATTTGACTTACGTCCACTAGGGGTCTGTTTGACTTGCGTCGCAGGCTCTGAGTTACGTCTCGGAGCCCCAGCGCAAGGCCCCAGAATAGGGCGGCAGCTAGGACCCAGCATCCCGGCTGCTGCCTCCAAACTGCTGCTGCCTCTCTGCTGTTCCACGGCCTCACCGAAGCGGAGGAGAGGAAGAAGGGCCGGGAGCTTGGGGCTGGCCTTGCCGGGAGCCGCCGCCGCCGGAGCTGGCTCTTCTTCCTTCATCCGGCGGTGGCGGCTTTGGCGAGGCCGTGGAACAGCTCCGGGTGCTTGGGGCTGGCCTCGCCGGGAGCTGCCACCGTTGCTGCCAGAGGAAGGAAGAAGGGCCAGGCCGTTGTTCCTTCCTCCGGCGGTGGCGGCTTTGACGAGGCCAGCTCCGAGCACCTGGAGCTCTTCCTCGGCCAGCGGCAGGCAGAGAAACAGGTGAGCAATGGGGGGGGGGGCAGGGCAGAAGGGCCAGGATCCAGCCGCCTTCCCCCCTGCCGGTTGGCCTCAGGTGTGTGTGTGTGTGTGTGTGTGTGTGTGTGTGTGTGTGTGTGTGTGTGCGTGCGTGGGAGGGCAGTGGGTGACCACTTGGATGCCCTTGGATGAAGTGGATGAAGGGGAGGGATTTAAAACCCCCAAATGCGGGAGGGTGTGGGGTGAGGGCAGGGGGGCCTACCTGGCCAGAGACGGTGCCGAAGGTAGGGGAAAGAGCCCTGCCTTCTCTCGGGACCCGTGCGCCTGGGGGTTGGGGGAGGGGAGGCTGCCCTTCCTGGCTGGGGCCGCTGGCTTGGCCGACCACTCTGGCGAAGGGGGCGAGGGAAGCCTCTTACGTCATGAGGCCGTGCCCACCAGCTCAGGGGCCACGACCAAATCACCCACACTCTCGAGGTCCGACGGGAGAAAAGTCCCTGGCAGGAGGCGGCAGCGGCAGCATTAATGCCTGGTGATCCCTGCGGCTCTCGAGATGGAGACCTCCTCCTCTGCCCTCGTCCTGTTCCTTCCTGGCTGCGCTCCACGAGCAGGGCTTTCTTCCCCCACCCGCCTCGGGTGGCCTTCCAGGGGTCACCAGTGGCGAGGCCAGGAGCCTGCTCGGTTCCTCTTCCCAAAAAGGGCCATGTCCGGGCAGGGAAGGCTCCTCTTTCCCCTCAGAAGGGAAACTGGGCTGCGGAGAGGAGCCCCCCTCACCACCCCCGGCCCACTTGGCGAAGGAAGTGTGTGTGTGTGTGTTTTTTGGGGGGGGAGACAGTCAAATTTGGGTTAAATTGCTGTTTTCGGGGGTCTTTTTCATCATCTGGAACGGATTAATCCACTTTCCCATTACTTTCTATGGGGAAAGTTTGTTTGACTTAAGTCATGTTTGACTTAAGTCTAGACCTCCGGAACGGATTAATGACGTAAGTCAAGGTTCCACTGTACACGGAACCAGAAGGATAAGGAGAAGAGACTTTGTAGAACTGGAAGCTGTTTTGGAGTAGCTTGAATGCAGAGTATAGAGTCTAGCTTTGCAGAAATCATACATACTCTGCTCAATCTTAAAGTCTATACAGGGAGCAATGTGGATAGAGATTCCAGGAGATATTTTTATAGTGTCATTATGAGAGTGGATTTTGCAATTCACTCTCAAGTTGTTTTTTTTTTTATATAACTATTGTTGTTGCTTGCTGCTGTTGTGTCATTACAGTTGTGACTGACTCTTCATGACCCCATGTCCATGGAGTTTTCTTGGCAGGAATACTGGAATGGTTTTACCAGTTCCTACTCCAGGTGCCTACAGCACCTGGTATTCCCTGGTGGTCTCCCATCCAAGTACTGACCAGGGCCGACCCTGCTTAGCTTTTGAAATCAGGCGAGATCAGATGTGCTTAGGGCATGGAGTCTATTTATTGATGCCTGAACATATCCATATCAGTGAACTGAGTCATAACGCAAACTGCAAGGATAGGTCAAATGGGTTAGTTATCTGACTGCAAAACAAGAAGTTGGGAGTTCACTTTCCCACTATGCTTCCCAGGAAAACAGCCTGACTATACATCCCTGGGCAAGCTGTACAGTCCCAAGGAAGGGATTAGTAATTCATTTTTGAGTACTAGAAAACTTGGAAAGGGTTGTCGTGCGTCAAAATTGGCTTGCTGGAGTATAGTTATTAAGTCATGAGTCTGATGTTTGATTATGCCTGGACTAGACGAACTATGTCAAGGGTGATTAGCCAAACTCACCAACGATGTGCAGGAGGCCGGATGGTTGTATGGGTACCACCACACAGTCTTATAGATATTAATATACTGAATAAAAAGAGCCACCAGCAAGTAAATAAAAAAGAGGAATTCAAAGAGAAGGTTCCTGTCCACAGGCAGCTCTGGGATTCGGCAGTGTCGCACAGGCTCTGGAGTAATCAAAGCTGTAATAGGTGGAGCAGAGAGGCTCAGAGCGCTACCATTCCTGAAACAAAACAAGAAAACAAAACAAAATAAAATAAAATAACACATCAGTAATTCCTGCTAATATCTTTGCCGGTGTTGTTATAGGTTGAGTAAAATAATACTTCATGTTGGGATCAAGCTTTAAAATGTTCCATGTGTTATCTCAACAGAGCCTTACTCAATGCAACCATCCCTTCCATAAATCTGGGTTGAGAGAGAAAATGATACACAGAGAAGTATCTGAATATTTACAAATATCACTCACACAAAAAGTAACAAGTGATGGAAATGAAAACACCCTCTACCAAAATTTGGCAGGTCTTCCAGGGCGACTACGGATTGAGTGATAACTACTTAGATAGTACTACGTAAATAGAAATAGAAATAGCTTAATTTTTTTCTGAAACAACTAACATGAGTAAAACACACAATGATTGCCTCCCCTCAACAGCACAACCAATATCAACAGCCAAGGTCCTGTGAAGAGCTACCAAGCAGGGAACGAAACCCAACTTTCCACTTCCCAAATCATGAGCCCACTGTGATCCATTTTAACTTCACCTGTTTCTCAGACCAGTGCCGTTGCCACAGCTGCCACCAACCAAGGTCTGGAGAGAGGGCAAAGCTGAACGGCTTAGCTGCTGCCGGCTGGGTCCCCTTCTTCCACCGGGCATGACCAGGAACAAATCCACCTCTTCCACCTCTGGCAGCCTATGCCTTGAGACCTAGACAACAATCTAAACTTCCCAGTCCTGCAAACAAACAAAAAAGGAACAACTGAAATCAGTTGACCAAATTATGTGTTGGTTATGTGTTGGTAACAAAGCAAAACTTCTTGATTTGAGTTTGGTCAAAGATACCTCCTTTCAAATGAGTCTTTATCCCCTTAAGAAGCTAAAAATATATTAACAACGCAAGCAAATACAGTGGACCCTTGTATAACAGCTTGTATAACATAAAATTTGTACAACATAAAATTTCTGAAGATAGGGGAAATTTGCTTAACATAATCGCCTATGGCAGGCCTGCCCAAAGTCCGGCCCGGGGGGCCAAATCCGGTCCGTCAGGCCATTCTGAGTGGCCCGCAGCTGGCTGGCCAGCCCCTCCCTCCCCCTCCTTCACCCCATTTTTTTTAATTATTCTGCCAACACTGACGCTGCTGGGAAGCTTGGGCAGCTGGGGGATGGGCAGTCTGCTGCCACCGGCACCACAGGGGAATGTGTGGGGGTGGGCAGGCCCACGGGCCTCTGCCACCGCCAAGGAGCTTTGGGGTGGGCTGGGGGGGAGCAAGGTCGCAAAGATTGCTTCTTCCAAGGGGCGACCTGTGGCCACGGCTCCCTGTGCTTCCTTTGGTCCCCACCTTCCTTCTTTCCTTCCACCCTCCCTTGGTCCCCACCTCCCTCCCTCCCTCCCTCCCTCGGTCCCCACCTTCCTTCCTTCCTCCCTCCCTCCCTTGGTCCCCACCTTCCTTCCTTCCTTCCTCCCTCCCTTGGTCCCCACCCCCTCCCTCCCTTGGTCCCCACCTTCCTTCCTTCCTTCCTTCCTCCCTCCCTCCCTTGGTCCCCACCTTCCTTCCTTCCTTCCTTCCTCCCTCCCTTCCTCCCCACCTCCCTCCCTCCCTCCCTCCCTTGGTCTCCAACTTCTTTCCTTCCTTCCTTCCTCCCTCCCTCCCTTCCTTCCTCCCTCCCCACCTCCCTCCCTTGGTCCCCACCTTCCTTCCTCCCCTTCCTCCCCACCTTCCTTCCTTCCTCCCTCCCTTGGTCCCCAACTTCTTTCCTCCCTCCCTCCCTTGGTCCCCACCTTCCTTCCTGCGGGTGGGGTTGTAACGGGTCAGTTGGGTGGGGCTTATGGGTCAGTGGGTGGGGTTTGCAGTGGGGTGGCAGGGTCGGGGAGCAACTGGCCCCTGACACATTCTCAGGGACCAAATCTGGCCCTCCTTACAAAAAGTTTGGGCACCCCTGGCCTATGGGGAGAATCCATACAATATAAAATGGGATTACTTCATTTTCAATGCATTCCTATGGGAATTTGTATAAAGGAAAATTTGCTTAACATAATTTCATTTGGAACGAATTAATTCCTTTATACAAGGTACCACTGTACTGTCGACATGACCAGAAGAATGAGGAGATTTTTCATATTTTTAAAGTATATTAGGACTGGTCACTAGGGGATGCCAGACACCACTCTACATATTCTTCACAAACAAGTCTTCATAGCATGGTCTCTGGTGTAGTGGCCCATTCTGGGAATACATGTGAAAATAGTTTTTCTGATGTTTCCCCTTTAAATATTTTTAATATTTTCAGGCTGTGGAAAAATGAAACCATGTATATTGATCCCACAGATATGGGGTCCTACTGTATACTGCATTGAGGCCTATATCCACCATGGCCTCTATACATGAAATCAGAGGCTGACAAGTAACTACAGATGAAACTAAGATAGAGTTTTCCCTGGAGCCCTTTTACTTTCTGATGCCCTTCCTGTTGGTATTCTCTCTGCTCTGCAGTTGCTGCTCTGCAACAATATAGTAATGAAGGCAGCACTAAGGACAGTTGTGCATGCATTTGGTGATTTCTTGGGGGCATGGCGGCTCAGTCGGCAGCTCGGTGGTTCGAATCCTGGATGTCACGCAGTGGAGCGAGCCCCTGCTGATAACCCCAGCTCCTGCCAGCCTAGCAGTTTGAAAGCATGTAAATGCAAGTAGATAAATAGGTACCGCCATAAAAAGCAGGAAGGTAAAAACAGTGTTTCCTTGCAGCCATGCTGGCCACATGGCCATGGAATTGCACAACACTTGCTCTTCGTCTTGAATACGGAGATGAGATGAGCACCGCCCCTAGAGTTAGACACAACTAGCGCGCATGTGCGGGGGGAACCTTTACCTTTTTACCTTTCGGATTCAATACTGCAACACACTCTACATGGGGCTTTCCTTTGGCCTGGTTGAGATTGCAGCGGGTGCAGAACGCAGCTGCCAGGTTGGTATTTGGTGCACGTAGATATACCCGCATCACCCCTATCTTGACTCGTCTGCACTGGTCACCAGTTGCCTCCTGAATCAGGTTCAAGGTAATGGTTTGGTTTACAAAACCCTCCATGGCTTGGTTCCTGACTATCTGTCGGAGCATATCTCCCCTCAATCAGGAAATATCCGTCCCACAAGAGCTTCCCAGGTGCTTGCACTTCAGGTGGCCACTCCCAAAACTGGGCTTTCTCAGTGGCCGACCCTTCATTGTGAATTTCCATCCCCAGCGAAGTCTGCCTGATACAATCTCTGCCCGCCTTCAGGAAAGCTTTAAAGATCTGGCTTTTCCAACAGGCCTTTGGGTGATCGATCATTCCTACTCTTGTGATTCTTGACTGTTCGCCTGGACACCAGTATCTCTGTTTTATTGCTCATTGCCTTTGGTGCAATGTTGCTGTTTGTTGTGTATTTTTATTATTCATTTTGTTTTTTCATGTTTCATGTTTTGACTGTGTGCAGCATCTAGAGTTGTTTTTACACACTGGTGGTATATAAATCGTAAATAAAGGAAAGTAAAAAGTAAAAGCACCGTACTAATTATACAGTGTTAAAATTGTCTGGAAAGTAGGGAGTGTTTGAATAATTGCATGCTTTCTTATTTCTATTTATAACAAGACAACAACCCACAGTAAAGCACTGCAACTTTGGGAATAGTGTGAGCTCACACTGCTGTTTTGGGTACATTCTGATTTTTTTAAAAAGGTAAACAAATAGACGCACATTAAGCAGAATTTTAAACAAAAGAAGCTGTATCACTGCATAATGACACTTTTAGAAAATGCCTGACCAAGATGCAATATAACTGTGGATCTCTCGACCATATATCCCTTTCACTCTTCTCAGGCAAATAATGAAACCAGTTACAGGTGGGTGGGTGCATAGATAACGCAGAACAGATTCTACAGAAGGGCTTCAATTTAAATTATACATTCATATTACAACTTATTGTGTTTTTAGTGGGAAATCATGTTGTGAGCAATTAAGGGTCCTAGTACTGGAAAATGGAATGTGATTAATCATTTTACTATAAACTAATAATTTATTAATCAAACTATCATTTTTCTGAAGAGCCAAGCTCCCACGACAAGATCTCAGACACAGAAAGCCTTTCCCATATTTGCCATCTGAGATAATTTTCAGCAGAGAGCAAACTTGGAAACGTCTGACTACAAAACATGTTGCCTAGTGTAAATCTGCTGTCCTTCTCTTGATACTCTAGTCCAGTGATGGCGAACCTTTTAGAGACCGAGTGCCCAAACTGCGATTCAAAACCCACTAATTTTGCACAAAGTGCCAATATAGCAATTTAACCTGAATACAGGTGGCTATGAAGGGGTGATATCGGGTGCCCACAGAAAGGGCTCTGAGTGCCACCTTTGGCACCCATGCCATAGGTTCGCCAACACTGCTCTAGTCTATTCCATCTACTAACCAAACATGAAATTTGCCTTCAATGTCATGGAAAACTACTTATCTCTATCCAGTGTCCCTTCCTGTGTACAAGCAACAGGAATGCAGGGGGGCGGGAAGAGAAGTACTTTCTGAAAGTCTGATGTCAAGTTCCATCCTTATATGCCCATGTGCTGAGACAAAGATACCCAGTTTATGGGTGGAGTTTAGTCTGGTGGTTTGCTTTACAGCACACCCAAGTGCCTAAGGTTTAACAAAGGAGAGGAGGAGGAAGAGCCCTTGGTAAGCACCAAGGGGCAGGTAAATGGCACCCACCGATACCAGACATGAGAGTTCTAGATTTATTGCATAAAATCAAGTCAACACAAACCACTTTCTACTAGAAATAAAGAGTGGATATAATGTTTGTATTTTCTTTATTAATGCTGTTGGAAAATATCAACAATTAATTTACTTTGCTATTAATTTAATTTAATTTGCTTTGCTACTCTTTCTGGCTGTTTATCAGAAACAGATAATGATTTCTAACTAGATTTTAGTCTTCTAAGCCCTTGAAGGGAGCTTTTTGAGAAGAGACTGACGCCTGGACTTCTTGTAAAGTAGTATTTCTAGTCGTTATGTATGAGAACATCAACTATGCTTCAAAGGTACTGTCATAATCCATTTGGGGAAAGCAGAAAAAAATTAAGATTGAAATTATGTGGCCCAGGGCATTGTCTTTCCTCAATCCCACTTCTGCAAATACTGCACATATGTTCAATTGTGCTGGACTCTACTAAACCAAGAATTACATTTATTATACATGAAAAACTATTCGAATGATATTAATACATGAAAGGCTGCTTGATAATAATAGTGATATTTCTGAATCTTGCCCTTTATTTTTGTCTATTTTCAACCCGACTGTGGCCAGGATACATCTTATGTCATTTTTAGATGGGACTCGTCAATAAAATGCAAGACTACAAATAAAATATGACAACAATCTGACAAACATCAACTATCCAGTCTCACTTACAAACTTACAATTTTACATGAAAAGCACAGACTCTAAAGAATTATTCAAGATCCCTCTCACTGGAACAGCCATGGAAGGAAAAGGGATCCTTCCCAGAGCAAATTTGAATAAGAAAAATTTTAAAACCAATGTACAATGTTTCTTTTGTATTCATCAACAAGAGATTTAGTTAACAGTAAGACAGCTTTGGGATGGTGAAAACATGACAGAAATCACTGCACAAAAACTGAGTGTCAAAAAAACCAGTAAATGCTATTGACTGAAAAACGATACCCATGAAGGAGAATTATAACCACATTCATTGTTGTGGTCTCGGGAGGCTACAATTACTAGAAAAGATGGTGGGGTATAATGGAATAATGGTGGACTGCTGTAGGAGTTCAATGTGTGTCAACAAAGATGGAAGCTAATTTCATCTAATGAGTTATTAGAAAAGAAAATGAAAGCAAGAATGCCAGTATCACAATGATTCTATGATATGTTTATGGTATGTCTGTTTGAAATATGAGGTACAGTGTTGGTTGCACAAACATAGTCCTTGAGATACTTCTGGGCTCATGATTCAACTCCACAGACTATTCTGGTTAGGCGATGGACTATGCAGTGCAATAAACCCTGAAGGGTCAGATCAAAATCCCAGATTATCCCATCATAACTGTGGATCTAAAAAAAAATATCAGGAAAAAATAACTAAAACAATTACAGATTGAACATCTTGTTTGTTTTTAACTACATTTATATTCCACAGTTTAATGATTTAGGGAGATGAACAAATAGCTCAAGATACACTGCCCTCGGCCACTCAGCCTGGCAAGGTTTTAGTTTATAAAACCCTCCATGGCTTGGGACTGGACTACCTGGCAGAGCGGATCGCCCAGCGATCAACCTCGGCCCGACCAGTTCGGCAGTCGCGGGCGCATTCGCTTCGGGTTGCTACACCCAGAGAGGCCCGGAAAACCTCCACCCGAAACCGGGCCTTTTCGGTGGCTGGTCCCTCTCTGTGGAACAGCCTACCTAGCGAAGTGTGCTCTGCAGAGTCCCTGCTGGCCTTTAGCAGAGCGTTGAAAACCTTGCTTTTCTGTGAGGCTTTTGGTGACCTTGTTTTTTTTTTTTTGTCCCGCCATCCGCTCTACTAGCCCAATTAGTGAGGTGCTCTGCTGTTGAGCCTCATATGTTTTTATGCCAAGGGTGCCTTTTATTATATCTGTTATATTTGTCTATTTTGTCCTTGTTTGTCTGTATTGTATATCAGCTGAATTTATCAGCCATTGTAAGCCGCCCAGAGTTCCCATGGGAAGATGGGCAGGGTAGAAATACAATAATCAATCAATCAATCAATCAATCAATCAATCAATCAATCAATCAATAATTTTTGGGGGTTAGAGCACTGATTCCCAATCTTGGGCAGTCCAATTGTTCTCGGACTGCAATTCCTGGAAGCCTTAACCCACTCGGTGTGCTGTCCAGGATCTAAGGGAGTTGCAGTCTGAGATCACCTGGGATGCCTAAAGTTGGGAACCACTGGATTAGATCACAGCTAATAAGATCTAGACTGGCAGAACTCACATTAGTTTTCTTGGTAGTAAAACCCCAGTTCTGCAATCTCCCCCCCCCGACACCCCATGTCTGCTGAGCTATTTACGCCAGCTGGAAACAATTCACTGCCCACACACCTCTGATTAGATAGTTAGATCTATATATTAAATAAGAGTAAATTGAAAAGTGGTGTCAAAGCCTTTGAATCTGAATGTTTTGTGTAATTTTTTTTTTTTAATTCTTTTCTTTTTTATTTATACTTTTATTGCTTCATTGTGCTTTTAGTGGTTTTTAGCCATTTTATTGTAAACCACCCTGAGTTCCTGTTTGGAAAAAGGTATTGGCGGTATATAAATGCTTCAAATAAATAAATAAATAAATAATAAATAATACTGCTGTAATATAGTGGGTTTGATGGGGGGGGGAGACACACCAGCCTCCAGGTAAGATAAAACAACCTTTTATTTCCACCTTAACAAAGACTTATTCTCCAAGGCGGGGGAACAAACACTTCCTCACAGGACCAACCTAAATACACCTGGAAGACAAATGTCCATACCTAACCCAACTCACCGCATTTTTCCTGTTAAAAGGAACTCCCCAATTAAGAGGACTAAATAACTCATGATCTCTATTTTACCTGGCCAATTCCCCTTGGTCAAGACACAACTGCAAATATCTCAACTAGCTGTGTGGTTATGCTAAGTTTTAATGATTAAGAGGCAATACTGCAGGCAGTGAGAACTCAGTCTCCTGATCATTTGCCACTTCACTGTTCAGTATCTTCTGCATTCTTATTCACAGTAAGAAAGTTGTTCCCAAAGCTAACACAGCGGAAGTAGAAGAGAAGTTGGCAGGTGTGGCCTTCTAAAATATTCTGGACTGCTCCTCCCATTACATATGATATCTACTGTGAATAATGTCTGTAAGTTTTTGGAGGGGTAGTTGCATGCTAGTATGCATCATTTGTCACTACAACACATCTGCATGATGTACGACATATACAGAAGGTATCAGAAAATGACAAAAAATTAGAAGGTCATGACATAAAGGTTGGGATGGAATGCTTTTCTATGGTTTAAGAAAGTGACAAAATACAAATACTTAAAAAAAAGATGCTGCTTATGCACATAAAGCACCCTCTGGGTGATTTACAAGTAATTACGCAGACTACATGTTCCACCCCACCCCCACACCTGTAACCTGGGTACTCATTTTACCAGCCTTGGAAGGATGGAAAGGTTAGTCAACCTGGAGTCTGTTACCTGGAATTAAACTCCAGGTCGCGAGTGAACACAGTTATGGCTGCAGTTATGAATCATTTGATAATGAAAAGCCTAAATCAGGTGTGAGATAAGATTCAATACCAAGTGTATCAAAAGATTTTAAGTAGGGTGTCACCTGTAGAAGCCTTTACCCAACCCAGTTTACTATAAAAGGAAAAAAGGTGGTGATATCCAGATTTATTAAGAGAAGGAGAATTAAAAACAAAATATGAGTTTGAGAGACAAAATATTAATATAGATTGGTGGACTCATTGGAACGGATGCTGAGTCCATACCAAGGTAGTCAAGCTTCATGTATCATGTCAATGACTGGTAGAATGTTGTATTTTGAGTGTAATGATACACACAGCTAGAATTTTGAATGCTATGCACTGGAAGAAGACAGAGATACCAAAACAAGAAGAATTCATAGAAAAATGTCTGGGAATTGCGGAAATTGACATATTGTCCAAAAAGTTAAAGGACCAACCAACAGAGAAACCATGTGAGGGATGGGACCCATTCTACAGAGGAATCTGCAAGAAGTTATGAAAGATAAGTAGAAAAACGGTGGCTAATAAAAACAGATGATGGTGAGAATTAGAAAGAGCAACAAATAATTGATCATAGAACTAATACAGTATAAAATTGTGTGTGTGTGTGTGTGTGTGTGTGTGTGTGTGTGTGTGTGTAATTACAGTTGTGACCGACTCTTCGTGACTCCATGTCCATGGAGTTTTCTTGGCAAGAATACTGGAGTGGTTTGCCAGGTAATACTCTTAAAAAGAGATGAACAAATAAATTGATTGTACTCCTCCCCTCCCCCTTTTTCTTTTTTTCTCCTGCTTCTTCTCCTTATACAGTGGTACTCCAGTTTACACCTCAGTTAAAGTAATTTTTGCTTCAGAAAAAGAAGTCTGTTTAAAATAATGCCTCCATTCACGAGTTTTTTTCCAGAAAACCCTGGTTTACACATTTTTCGAAACTCGTTTCCCAGGATGCACTGAGCCCCTGTGCGGTCCCAGATTATGTAATTTTTGGTTTGCAAAGTGTCCGGCCAAACAGATTAACTTTGGAAACCAGGGTACCATGGTACTTTCCCTTTCTCCTGATCTGATTATTCTTGTTCTTTCCTTTTATTATTTGACAACAAGAATTTTAAAAAAATAAAAAATAAAATGACAAATAAAATGACAAAATCAAGATCTTTTTTTTTAAATACGTTTTTATTAGAAAATTTTAGTATACAAAAAAAAAAGTCAAGTTCAAAACATTAGCAATACAAAATCATTCTACCACTAAAATTTGGCTTCCCTCTGTTCTTCCCGTGGTTTTAGCGTTATTCATCTCCTAGCCTTCCTTTCAGACAAACCCCTTTATATACTTATAAAAAAGATTTGAAAAATAAGTAGTAATCCTTCGAGCTCTATCCTAATCCGGTAAGAGTCTTTAATTCCTTGCAATGAATCTCCATGTAGTTCTTAAATTTTTGCCAATCTTTTTGGAACTTCTGGTTGTCTTGATCCCTCAGTCTGCACGTCAGTCTGGCCATCTCTGCAAAGTCCAATATTTTCGCCCTCCATTCATCCAAAGATGGTATATACGTTGTCTTCCAATTCTGTGCCAGGAGCATTCGTGCCGCTGCTGTTGCATATAGAAATAGAGTCCTGTCTGCTCCTTTAATTTCATTATCCACCAACCCTAACAGAAAAAAATTCAGGTCGTTTTGGGAATGTACACTTTAACATCTTTTTGAGTTCATCATATATCAATGCCCAATACTCTTTCACTTTCTCACAAGTCCACCACATATGATAAAAATCACCTTGTTTCTCTTTACATTTCCAACAGTGGTCATCTTTCATCCTATACATCTTTGCTAACTTCGTTGGGGTAATATACCACCTATACATCATTTTCAACAGATTTTCTTTTATCAAAGTACATGCGGTAAACTTCATATTCTTTTTCCACAGTCTTTCCCACACATCTAACTCAATATTATGACCCAGATCCATAGCCCATTTTACCATACATTCTTTAACTTGTTCATCTTTTAGATTCAACTCCAACAAAAATTATATAATCTAGTCAACAATTTCTTTTTGGGCCCGTGATTATGGTTTGGAACTTAGATTCCTTCTCTCCAAACCCAGACACCTTTCTATCTTTCTGAAAAATGTCATTTAGTTGATGGTACTGAAACCAACCTGTTAACTTCTCTTTCAACATATCATAAGACTTCAGTCTAGGACCTTTTTCTGAAAAGAATAACACATCACCATAGGTGATCCCCACTCCTTCTTTATCTTTCCTCTTGATCACCAATGCCTCAATCGGGATAACCATCTCGGTGTATGTCTCTCTAAGAGGGGTTTCAACCGTTCCCAGACCTGAAGTAGTGACTTTCTAATTACATGATTCATAAAACTTTTATGTACTTTCACTTTGTCATACCAAAGATAAGTGTGCCAACCAAATCTGTTATCATGACCTTCTAAATCCAATAGATCCTCATCAACTAAAGTAATCCAATCTTTTATCCAACCGAGGCAGGCCACTTCGTAGTACAATCTCAGGTCTGGCATGGCAAATCCTCCCCTTTCCTTGGCATCTGTTAGTAATTTAAATCTTATTCTGGGTCTTTTACCTTGCCAGACAAATTTGGACAATATCTTCTGCCATTCCTTAAAGTGGCCTATTCCTCTAAGTATTGGGATCATTTGAAATAGAAATAACAACCTTGGTAGCACGTTCATCTTTATCACCGAAATTCTTCCCATCAACGACAAGTTCAATCTATTCCATGTTTCCAGATCTCTCTTAATCAAGTTCCATACCATATTATAATTATCCTCAAAGAGATTTAAGTTCGTAAGAGATAAGTTAATTCCCAAATATTTAACTTTTTCACCACTGAGAGGGCGGACAATTTTTCAAATTCTTCACAATCTTTCTTTGTTACATTTTTCAATAAGACCTTCGTCTTATTCTTATTTAGTTTGAAACCGGCTAGATTACCAAATTCCTCAATTATTTTCATCACCTCAGTAATACTTTCTTTTGGATTCTCTAACGTCAAAACTAAATCATCAGCAAACGCTTTTAATTTATATTCCTTATCCCCCACACATATACCTTTAATTGTCCCCATGTCCCTCAGTTTGACTAACAATACTTCCAATACAGTAATAAATAACAATAGGGACAATGGGCACCCTTGTCTCGTACCTTTCCCAATCGGGAAACTTTCTGTTATCACATTATTAATCAATAAACTAGCTTTCTGTTCCTTATATATTGCATTAACACCGTTCCAAAACTTTGTTCCCACTCCCATGTTTTCCAAATTCTTCTTCATAAATTGCCAAGAGACATTATCAAAGGCTTTTTCAGCATCAATAAATATCAGAGCAGCTTGTTTCTCTTTCCTGACTTCTAGATACTCTATTATATCAATTATATTTCTCATGTTATCTTTCATCTGTCTGCCAGGAAGAAACCCCGCTTGATCTTTGTGTAATGACTAATTTAAAACCCTTTTTAGTCTATTAGCCAAAACATCGGCAAATAATTTATAGTCTCCATTCAAAAGGGAAATGGGCCTATAATTTTTAACATCTGTTGTGTCTGAGTTCTCCTTTGGAATCAGTGTTATATACGCCTCCTTCCAGGTGTTAGGTATGACTCCTTTTTCTAGAACTTCATTCATAACCTCCACCATTATTGGTAACATTTCTTCTGACAATTTTTTATAATATTTTGCAGTCAGACCATCTGGGCCCGGTGATTTTCCAATTTTCGCCCTCTCTATTGCACTTTGTACTTCATGTGGGGTAATTTTCTCACTCAATATCGACACTTGGTTTGTTGAGATTTTTTTCAATCCATTCTTTTTAAAATATCTGTCAATCTGTTCCGGATTCTCTTTTTTCTTCGTATATAAATTTCTGTAGAAATTCCGAAACACCTTTACAATTTCTCTTGGATCTTCCACTAATTTTTGGTCTACTACTAATTTGTTCACAACCTTTTGTTTTTGCTTCCATTTCAGCTGCCAAACCAGCAATTTCCCTACTTTATTTGCCGATTCAAAATTTCTTTGTCTCATCATCTTTATCTTCCACTCGATTTCTTGATTGATAATCATCGACAACTGAGTTTGAAGCATCTTTAATTTTTGAATCCATTTCTGTTCCTGTGGCTTCTCCACCAGTTTCTTCTCTGTCTCTACCAGTTCTTTTAAAATCTCATTTTGCCTCTTTTCTTTCTGTTTCTTCTGATACGCATTTCTTTGAATAAAGAGGCCTCGCATAACAGCCTTACTAGCATCCCATACCACATTTGTTGGTGTTTCTCTTCTCCAGTTATTTTTCAAATAGTCTCTGAAGGTTTTTTTCGCTATCTGCAAAGTCTCAGTCTCATCCAGTAAACTTTCATTCAACCTCCAACGGTATAATCCTTGCATTTTTGTTTTAATTTCCATCACCATTGCATTATGATCTGAGATCGTTTTAGGTAAAATTTCCACTTTTGTCACTCTATGTGAGATATCATTAGGGACAAATATATAATCAATTCTCCCCCAACTCTGGTTCGGTTCAGAGAAAAAAGTAAACTGTTTTTCCATTGGATGTCTCAATCTCCAAATATCGGTCCATCCAAAATTTTCAACTAAGTCATAAAAAGATTTTGGTAATTTCCCTTCTGAACCTTTCTTTTTCTGAGATCTATCCAAATCTGGCATCATTACACCATTACAGTCTCCCATCAGAAAGAGTTTTTCATCCATATAATCTAACAGTTTTTGTTCTACCTCTCTGTAAAATTCTGATTTCCTTTCATTTGGCGCGTAAATGCCTACAATAAAAATTTTTTCAGATTGCCAAGTGATTTGTACCATCAAAAATCTTCCTCTTCATCTTTCATAATCAACTTAGGTTCCAATTTATGTTTTGCATATATCACCACTCCTCTTTTCTTCAATTTATCAGACGATACAAATTCTTGTCCCAAAATTTTGTTTTTAGAATCTTCGTATGTTTCATTGCAACATGTGTTTCTTGCAGGCAAATCAAGTCCAGATTTTCTTTCTTCAATAAATGCGTAATTCTGTTTCTCTTGGTCTTTTCATTCAGACCATTAACATTCCAAGTCAGTACTCTCAGCGCCATTGTAAATTTCAAATTAAATATATTTTTATCAATCTCTATTCAAATATTGGCCATAGCTAAATCCGCTTTACCTTCTTCCTCCTCAGAGAGTTCTAACTCCTCCTCTTCTTCCTCTTCTTCTTCTTCAGGTGATTTATCACCCTCTTTCGATGGTTTCCTGTACCCAAGCTCTTCTCCATATTTTCTCAGAAATTTACCTATTTCCGACTCAGATATTATTTTAAATCTTTTCATCTTGTAAATGAAGGATAGACCTTCTGGGAACTCCCAGCGAAATCTCAAACCATTTCTTCTCAGCGTTTCTGCCAGAGATTTATAACTTCCTCTTCTTCTCAAGAAATGGAGAGGAATCTCCTTGTATATCAGAATCTGTTGTCCATCAATCACAAACCGATTGTCATAACTATGTTTCAGAATTCTATCTCGCACGGCCATAGATGTCAATGACACAATAACGTCGCCTGGTGTCTTCTTCGCTCTCAGTTTCTTTGATCTGACTGCAATTCTGAACACTTGGGAGATTGCATCAGTTACTTCCTGTTCTTGCCATCCAAGCCACTTCGCCAGTTCCGTTATTACTTTGGCCTTAATATCTTCTCCTTCCTCCCATGGAATCAAACGGAAACGAAGATTCTGTTGCCTTTGTCTCATTTCAAGAAAAGCAAGCTCCTCAGCCATCTTCCTTTGCGTAATCTCTACTTCTGACACTCCTGTTCTATTCCTCTCTGTTTCTTCTCTGCATTGTTTAACCTCTGTCTGCACTTTCTTCACTTTAGCTTCTATATTCTTTGTTTTCACCGTTAAATCCTTCACTTGAGCTGAGAGCTCCCCAACTGCCTCTTTAATTTGTTTCTGCATGTCTTCCTTTAGTTCTGACAACCTCTGATCCATACTTTGTTCACTTTTTTCAAATTCTCTCCTTATATGTATCATTAATCCTTCCCATTCTTTGCCCTCCTCTTGTCTGGAATCTCTTCTCTGTGTTAAAGGTGTCGTCGTCTTCTTCTCTGCCATCACAATTTTTATTAACTTCTATTCCAATAGGACACAATTTAACCACGTATTAAAGTTAATTCATTCAATAAACCACAATAACCTTCAACCAATCGAGTTAATCTATTAATACTCCATTAATTGATGTTGATTAATATTCACCCAATTACCATCAATGATGTTAAATTTACTTATTCTAACTTCATTTTAACCTCTCTAACTTTAAATTATCCAAATATCAAATTCATAACAATTTATCAAATTTTATCAATTTTATCAATTTTTCTATATAGTCAAACACTTTCCCATTCAATATAACATTCAAATTGAATTTTATATGCAATAATTTTCCAAATCCACCAGATGGCGCTCTAACATAAGAAATGAATTTTCTAACCAGTGTCCCTTTTTAATTTTTAAAATCCACCAGATGGCGCTCCAACCTAAGGAATGAGATTCTCAGTCCAACTCACAGCACAGACCTTATCTTGTTGTGTCTTTCTTATGTCCTTGAAACCAGAGGAAGCCTCAAAGGAAGACACGCAGCAACTTAAGTTCGTTTCTACTGCAATCGAATAAACAAAATGAGACCCACAAAGAAACCTTTAAAAATTAAGAGTTGAGAGAAAAATTGGAGCAATTCTTCGGCTTCTTCACAGCCTAAACCACATGTTTTGCTTCTCTGTAACAAAGAGTTGTTTAACAAAGTTTTTGCCCATCCAAAAGATATATAAATCTTCAACCGCTTCAAAAGGTCTAATCCAGTTAGGAAAAAGTAGATAACAATAGCTCCAGTTTGTAGTAACTCCTAAGCTGTTCCCAAAAAAACAACTCCAAAACGTTCCCCTTGAAAGAGGGGGGATGGCTTTCCAGCCGGCTCTGGTGGAATCCTTTGAAATGTAAAATCACACCACCTTGTCCGCCACTCAAATTCCTCTAAATATCCGGTCCTCCGCAAGAAAAAAAAAAAAGGGAGGGGAATTCAATTGTTAATCAAAAGTCTTTGGAAGTGTAAAATCAGGTAAGGGGGGGAGTAACTTCAAACACCAAAGTTTTTTAAAATATCCCCCTTCCACCCCCCACGCTCTCCTCTATTCACTATTTACTCCGTCTCTTCACAAAAAAGAGCGGGGGGTGACTTCAAAACGCCAGTCTTGAACTACAGACTTCACGATCAAGCTTCTCCAGGTCCCATTATTCTTCCACTTCAATTTAAGTATTAAATTAAACTCACTTTGCAAATGAAGGGATGTCTCCTCCGCCCCCACCGCTTGGTTTCGATTTGCATTCACGAAGGGGAGTTACGGCTGCTTTCCACCACGCTCCGAACAGATTCCGATATAAACAAGCAGACTCACGTTTCTTTCGGGTGTGATCTTTATCTTCTAATTAGCCGTTTAACAGCCTGTTGATTCTCCCTCCGATAGAAACGATTTGTAAAGTCCTTGGAGGCTAATGGCTCTTCTGCCAAGACCTTGAGACTTCGCAAACACAGGAGTAGCGGTAGTAAAGTGCCGCAACTCGATCCTTTCCCCCCAACCCCTCCAGATCGGGGTGAAAGAAGAGTCGCAAGAGGCAACAGCTGATACCCAATCCCTCAGGGGCCCCCCTTGAGGTTAATGGAGGCCGCGTAGTCTTCGCGAACCTCTTTAAACCTCCTGTGCGCTCTGGGGATTCCGCGGAGGAGCTCCCCTAGCGTCTTGTTCAGTCGGCCATTAAACCGGAAGCCACACAAAATCAAGATCTTGTGGGATTTCCAGATCCAAACTGATGAAAGACTTTGAACATAATGTGTAGCAATGTGTAGCCTGCACACTGTAATTAAAAATTGTAAACCGCCCAGAGACTACTTGTAGTGGTATGGGGTGGTATATAAGCAGAACACTTTGCTTTGCTTTATAACACACCAGACACAGTGGTACTGTATGAAAATGAAGAAATGTTTCAGGGCTTTGGGAAGAACAACATACTGTATTATATGCAGTTGCAAATTCCAGAAATAACATCAATAGAACTACAAAAACCACATTAGGAACAGCATATATAGTATACTATCTTAACAGACACTTAGATTTTTTGTTAAAACATGCATCTATTATGCAATACCAGTAAACTATTTAATAATTTTGATTGTCTATGACTGGTATTATTGAATAATAGTAGGTTCTTGTGGGGAGAAAACCCACCCATGGCTACCTCTGACTACATATGCCAGAAAATGTAGCAGGGAGAGCTCTGGTGAAAGTATATTTATCATAATGACGTTGCATTTCCACTTTCTAATTAAAGCAAAGCTTTGGCTATAGTAGTAATGTTTGAGAGTGAGGGCTGAATTATCTGTTGGAAAACGAATGTGTCACCTGGTGAACAGATTAGTTAGTGAAATTCGAAAGCTACCACTTGGCATGCAGGAAGTGTAATGTATCCAGAACTCTCGCATCACATAACTGGTCCTTCAGGAAAGCTTAAGCCATTTCACATAGGGAATCCCCGTTTTTCACTAATAGTACAGTACTTTGTTGTCTTTGCATTCTGTTTCAGTTTGTCATACATGCAATGCTGAACTCGTTGAAGACATCAATATATCGTTTGCAACTGGACAGTGAAAACAAAAGGCAGAGCTTTGTCTCATCTGCATACTGGTGATACCTGCATGCAATCTCCCAAATAACTCCATCCAGCAATTTCACTGTAAACATAGAACAGCATGCATGCAAGACAAAAAAGAACCTTGCTAGCTCTGCCTTTCCAGAGAGTACTAGAACTACTGAAGACTGGTCTCTTATAAGCCCATCCCAATTAATTCAACCCAGAGAGTGCTGATGATGATATGGAAAGATGCCTGGAGTTTCTTCACTCACCACTGACATAGGAAATCCAACAAGTTCCAGTAATTTCTATTCCAAAACCAGTCTTAAAGCTAGAATGGAATTGATATACAGTAGGACCCCGGTATCCTCTGGGGATTGGTTCCAGGCCTTCCCATGGATAATGAAAACCTGGATAAGAGCACCAAAATCCCCTGAAGCTGCTGTTTTGTGACAGTAGCTTGCTTTAGGGCTTCTGTTTGTGACAGTAGCTTGTTTTCCTGAACAACTGAAAAGTAATGCTATTTTGAAAACTAACAATCAATACAAAATGGCAAATTAACATTGTGAACAATTGACTCTCTGAAAATGTTATGTACAAAGAAGTGACTGGCCAAACTAGAGCTGAAATTCTGTTATGCAGTAATACAAATAGTGTGGCTTCTAGCCATGAATTGCTAGAAGTTAAGAAATCCCAGCTGAAATTTTCTGTTACGTACTGAGTTGAATTATAATGCCTACCAAAATTACCTAACATACAACAATTTGAATCTAAACATTACATTATTTGCATAACTGAGCAACAGGATTTCAGACAGCACTTCCAATTCTGACAAAAGAAGCTCTTTTAATCAAAACAGCAGCATTTCACATGAAACACGGATGTCATCTGTTATGTACTTCCCCATGGATGCAGTTTTAAAGCACAACTAGTCAACACAGCCTGTTTGTCTACAAAGTATTTGCTTTTTCTATTTAACACATAACAGCGTTATCCATCTAACACATAGCTGATGTGTTGCATAGAAAGTCTGTGGATCTATGAAATGTGAGGTAATAGATATATCACTACAGATACAAGGAATGTGATTATAATGTGATTATTTACACTTCCCATCACAGATGTCCTGGGTAAATCATAAAATTCCCTATTCACCGTGACCCATGAACCAATTATGCACAAAATTCTGAGGGAGCTTTTTAGATGTTTAGATATTTCATGAAGCAAGAAAAGAGAGCTGTAAAGACAAGTGAAAGAGTCAGGTCGAGAATAAAGATGGGCTATTAGGTTACAAATACCGGAATACTGGTACCGCACTATTCTGGGAGGTTCACAAATAGTTAAAACAAATTACAAAAAAACAATAAATGCTAAATACAAAACACCCACCCACACTTCTTTCCCCCTTCCCCCATTTTGGAAGTCCTTGGCCTTCTCTTCTCCCTACCTTTAACCTCCCCAGTCTGTTTCCTCCCCAGTTTTGAAGTGGTGGCCGTGGAGTTGGTGAGAGGAGCATTCCGAGGGTGGGTAGCTGTGGCATTGACAGATAATTATGATGGCCTATTTATGCAAATGTGGTGGTGGGGTCACAGGCTTCTTGGCAACTGCAAGAGGTGTGTGTGTGTGTGTGTGTGTGTGTGTGTGTGTGTGTGTGTGTGTGTGTGTGTGTGTGTGTGTGTGTGTGTGTGTGTGTGTGTGTGTGTGTGTGTGTGAAGAAATCATTAATATCAAGCACATTTAATTTTGTTAAAAACACAAATAGACTGAAATATCTGCAACCACTAGGATTTAGCCTCTTCTGCTCTGCACACACTTGTGGTGGCAATTCAGGCTTTGCCCACCAAACCAAACTGACAATTTACTCTTCGTAACAGCAAATAGAAGCCTGTCACTCTGCAGTAGGTGACAAATAATTTATACTAGCCAGAACTACTCATTATATCATTTATATGTACAAATATCTAGCCGGTTCCTCAACAGCCTGTTTAAACCAGGAATAGACCCTAGCCTTTTCTTCATTCACTGTTTTGCTCACCTTAGTTACTTTTCATGTAGTAGATGCAGTACTGAATTAAGAAAGGAGGAAAAAAGAGAACCTCCTTTTCCTCTTCCACCCAGCAGTTTACTTCCATCTAAAATAGGCTATCATGATTTACATATGTATTTAGCATGATGTTTGAGCCCAATGAATGGTAAATTCAAAAAACACAATTTTATCAGAAAGCTATTTTCTTTATGAAGCACTGAGGAAAGTGAAGGCATATTCGCAACCCCATTCATTTATTTTTCCCCAAGTGTAAAAGGGGGTCCAAAAGCCCTTCTGTGCTGTATCAAAACAATAAGCTTGACACCATTATTCCACTATTCGCATTGTCCCTGAGATTTATATAGCTATTGATGTGATCTATGAGGTCTTTTAAAACATGCTGCTTAGCCACAAGGTATAGTTACAAGTTGTTTAAAATCAACAACTTCTAACTGGACAATACATACACAACAGCCTGAGAACAAGATTCTGTACATGCTAGTCTTCTTCCTCTTCTTCTTTTTCTTAGCGTTTGTCCCACTTGGTGATGGGGTTCGCTAAGATTCTGTATATGCTAGTACAGTAGTAAGATTGCAAAATATATATAAAGTACTTGAATCATTCCTTCCACTTAAGAACAGACTCAGGAGAACACATGCAAAATTGCATTAAAAGGCATTTAAAGATGCATGCAGAAAGCAAATATTGCGTATCTGTCAAGAGAAAGGAAAGAAAACTCTCAGGTTTTTGAAAAAAATATAAAAATGAAACTAAATGTAAGAAAGCTTTTGACAGAAATTTCTATCTTAGAAAACCATGGGCTTTGGGAACAGCAGGCACAAGTAGACCATTTCTACAGATTATGATTCCCTGACAAAATCATACATAAGATCCTAACAGTAGGTATCAGGCAAAACTGCATCATCAACTAATTGATCTGCACTTTGTATAGAGGGACAAACAAATACTGTCTGAAATAATGGACTGCATCCCTTCATGATTCAGAAGCAAAAGCAAAAAGTGTTCTGCTTATATACCACCCCATACCACTACAAGTAGTCTCTGGGCGGTTTACAATTTTAATTACAGTGTGCAGGCTACACATTGCCCCCCAGCGAGCTGGGTACTCATTTTACCGACCTCGGAAGGATGGAAGGCTGAGTGAACCTTGAGCCTGCTACCAGGGATTGAACCCAGGTCGTGAGCACAGTTTTATCTGCAGTACAGGCATTTAACCACTGCGCCACGAGGCACATGATTCAGAATCCAGCAGAAGCTTTCCAATGGAGAAATGGGAACGAGTAGTGGTTTTTGTTTCAATTCTTTATCCTATTTATAGGCACCAGCACCTGTTCTCATATTCTTCTGGATGGCCCTGACCTTTTTAAGTAGGGGGAAGGCACCATTTGATGCTAAAAAGCAAAGAAAGAACTGGAGAAAATCACATTTCTTGCAATGGCAGCAAAACTCAACTCTTGCACACTAGACTCATCCTAAGGAAACTGAGGATCTCAACTAGCCTCAAGCACATCAATAATCTTGCATTCTGCCAATGACATTGTTAGCTATAATCAAAACTTTATACTAATTAATGAAAGAACAGGACCCAAAGAGACGCTAAGGACAATATGATAGAACATATTAAATGTTGGTGGAATAAAACTCGTAATTAGAATATAGCAATCAAAGACTATGACTTGTTCAAAAGGAAAAGGATTAAACAAAAAAGGGAGGGACAGTAGCATTACATGTAAAAATGCATGAGCCTTCATGGAAATCAAAAACCTGAGAATGGAAGTTCCTTTGAAAGAAACACATATGACTGTATACTGTAGGCCAGCCATTTAACTAAAGCAGTGTTTTTCAACCTTTTTGGGCAAAGGCACACTTGTTTCATGAAAAAAATCACGAGGCACACCACCATTAGAAAATGTTAAAATGCCAAATCCCCCCCCCATACAAACACACGTGCCACGTTTTTTCCAGCTCGTTAAAAAGGCCTCACAACCTGACAGCTGCTGGCTGGTGGGGGGGGGGGGGAGAGAAGCAAGAGCTGGTGGGTCTCTCTCTCCCCCCCCCGCCCCCCACTCACACCCAAGTCTCCCTTGCCTTGCAACCCGACTTATTCTCTTCCTGCTTTCGATCAAACCCGCTCCTCCTCTGGTTGCTCACTCCGGCCACCCATCCCCGAGCATGATGTCCCAGGCAGCCGCCCGTTGCCAACCCCCAACACCCCGGTGTCTTGGAAGGGAAGCGTTAATGCCAATTAAAAAGGACCCTGCCCCTCCCACTCCAGAGAGAGAGAGAGAGATACACACACACAAACTCCTCCTCAGCCTCCTCCTTTGCACGGCACTGCGGAGAACTCCACTCCACCGGTGCCGGTCGCGATCAGGCAAGCCCCAAACTCGCGGCGGGCTCACTCTGGGCGCCACACACACGGCCGGCACCATCCGCCCCCCGCCCGGCCAAGAAGCCACCTTTCCCGCCGCCGCCGCTGCTGCTGCAACCACCACCACCACCACCACCCCGACCCCCGCTGTGCACGCCAAACTTCGGCTCCTTCCGTCCTTAGGAGGGAGAGAAGCAGCCAAAGGGGCTTTTAAAAATAAAAAGGGGAGAGATTTTAAAAAGTGGAGGGTGTCCCCTGAGGACTGCTGGCCGAGGGTGGGGTCAAACATTTTTCCCACGGCACACCAGGCAACATCCCGCGGCACACAAGTGTGCTGCGGAACAGTGGTTGAAAAACACTGAACTAAAGTACGGTTCCTGAACAGAATCAAACAGCCTGGCATACTTTACATTAATGGGAAATTTCAACTTTCCTCATATCTACCACGTCATACTGCATAAAACCAGCAAATTCTTGATTTACCTTACTGACAACTTCCGGCCTTAGAAGCTGGCATATTTAAAGAGGAAAAAGAGACTGAGGATAAGGATAAAGCACTTTCTCATTTCCCTGCTATACTTCCATAAAAGAGCATTGGGTACCATCTTCTCATGCTGCTTTGTTTGTCACATATGTTCCTGCTAGTAAGTGCTGGATCAATATTCGGTCCCTACACTTTTAGCACACAGCTTTACAACAACGTTTAAAGCCTTCTTGAACAAGCGTACAAAGCTCTTGCCAAAAGGTTCCTCCCAATATTTTTAAGATACACCTATCTTCTGTCAAGAACGCTCAGGCTGTAAGACATGATCTACAAAAGCAAACTTTCGTTATGATACTATTTGCCCATCCAGCTGTTTGCTTCCAGTGTCATACTTTCTTCTGAAAGGACGAGTGGCTTGTATGAGGAATGGGGAAAATAGCATTTTTATTCCCAGGTCTTTCACTTTCCTATTCAAAGCATCATAATCTTTATCAAGTCACAGATATCATTTGACTCTACCATCCATTCTACGTAACAACCACCTATCAGCAAGAATGGACAGTATTCTTTGTAGGTCTGATGAATTTGAATCACAACATTTTCCTCATTTCATTATAACATGACTCTCAAGTCTGTATGCTGCCCAAAGGAACAGAAACACATGCATACATTTTCAGGTGTTCCTCTCAACAGGATGTCTTCAACTATCACCATGCATTTCTTCTTCCTGAGCCTGTTGGTCAGATTCCTCTCATCCAGAGGTCTCCATATCCTCCTAAAGCTGAGGTTTTTCTCCAGATGGGTGAGCTGCATTCTCCAAGGAAGAAGATAGTATCATCTGCACTGTTCAAAGAGCACAGAATGTCTCCTTCTGGTCACAAGTATCGCATTCTTCCCACTGCCTGCCTCGTTTCTATACCTTTTTTCTTACTCAGAATTTTTTTATTCATTGCAGGGTATACAGTACTGTATTTCAGGAGGTTTGGAAGGTGTGATGTACCAAAACTCCTTGCACGCCAATATGCCCATGTATTAACTGCATGGCAAAATGCAAGCATATATGGGAGTGGTTAATCTATTTGCCCAGATTCTGTACAAAGATGGTGCTACTGCCACTACTTGCAATAACCATAAAAGTTCCTAACTGGGAAACATGACCACTATATTACCAATCATTACCAATACTGTTGCAAATTCTCTTGCAAAACACAAGGCCACTATTTGTTGCTCAGCAACTAGGCCATGTCTTTGATTGTGCACCAGAGTAGTAACCCACAATGAAGTTCTTTTGAAAGCTAGGGTTTTAAATGCAGTGTTTTACCTATTAGTCTGCCACAATGGTTATCATTCGGTGTACCATATGTAAATGTACACACAGTATCAGTATCTTTAAGGAACGTGAAACACACATTCCTTTTTATATGATCTATGAAAGAACTCAAAACTATCACATAAAAAATAGAAAACATTTGAGAGACAGCTGTCCATCAAATTCAGAGTACTTTTAATTAAGCTGCACACCATACATTCAAAAACAAGTGACTTAAGAGCTAAAGAAAAAAGACAGAAACTTTGGGGTACTGTATTTCTTTTCCAGGGGTTTGTGAATCAAAATCAAATCAAATTGATTACAGCTATAAAAAGAAACCAACATATCACCCCAACTCTGGCTGCACTACACTGGCTGCCGATCCAATTCCGTATTGACTTCAAGATTCTCATGGTGACATACAAAGTCCTAAATAGTTTGGGGCCTCGGTATCTGTCAGAAGGACTCCTGCCACAGAGTACTACTACCCATAACACTCTCTCCTCTCAGGCGGGCCACCTGAAGGTGCTGACCCCAAAGGAAGCTCAGAAAAAAGCTACTAGGAACCAAGCTTTCTTGGTGGTCACACCTTGGCTGTGGAACCAGCTGCCCCAAGACTGGTCTGGCCCCCACGCTACAGGTTTTTTTTAAAACGGCTTAAAACCTGGCTATATACATGTGCTTTCCCTGACCACTATTTGTCATCTCACCCATCTCCCTGATCTGGTTTATATTTTAATCCGCCTCTGTTTGGTTTTGTGTGTATTTGATTCATTATTTTTGCTTTGTTGTCAGATTTAATTGTTTGATTGGTTAGTTTTTATTTCAGCTTATAAATTGTATATTGTCAATTTTATTATTTATTGTACTGTCCAGGACCTAACTTTTGTAAACCACCAAGAGTGACCATTGGCCAGATGGTGTAGTATAAAAATCAATCAATCAATCAATCAATCAATCAATCAATCAATCAATCAATCAATCAATCAATCAATCAATAAGCATGTCTCCTCGTTATACATAAACCTCTTTATGCACCTTCTGCATAAGCTGGGACAAGATATTCCCTCTTACAATAACAGTTTCTCCATCTAAAAACATATTTGAAGCTTTAAATATAACTATTGGTGTGTTGCTTAAGAAAAAGTTGGCATTTTAAATAATGGAAAACTCTTCAAGAATAAAAAATATTAATTATTCATAAAACATGATTGTCTGTCTGTCTGTCTGTCTGTCTGTCTGTCTGTCTGTCTGTCTGTCTGTCTGTCTCTCTCTCTCTCTCTCTCTGTGTTCCTTGCCTAGCAGTCATGAAAAATTTCCTGCATTATACTAACCACAAAATAGCTAAAATATAGTTTCCTGAAACAGCAAACAGAACTGCAATTATAATAAATTCTGCATTTCTGCTGATAATTTAGAACTCCTAAATTAGACCGCTTTGAACTACAGTCCTATTAAATAAACACATAGACCACAGGAAGATTTGCAATCAAAATTACTAAAACATTTATACAGTATGTTCAAATTTCATAGCATTTTGATTGGCCTTCCTTATAGGAAATTTGTGTTCTTCCAAATAAGCATTTAAGGCTCCAGTCAGCAGTTGTTTATTTAGAATTAATGAACAGCTATCTTGTGAGGGGACAATTTAAAACTTAATGATGTTACAAGTAATTTGTCAATTTTATTCAAGGCTTGAGAGAAAAGCAAAAAATAAAAACTGCTATTCTGAGGACTAACAGACCCTAACAGAACCCTTCTACCAGCACAAATAGTCACACTCAGATCTCAAAATTGTTTTAATTATAGTTTTATGTTGCCTTGGTGCAACATAAGGATGAAGAATGTTTTAAAATGTTTTGGGAAACAAATATAGAACAGTCACGGTGACGTGGTTCAACCACGTCAATTTCAGAGTCTGTACCGACTGAGCTGGTTACAGATTTGATCAAAAATGAGTAGCAATCCCTTTATGCCTCTTTGCTGAATGTGTCCACCAGTGGAACCTTCTATGTATTTAAGTGCCAATTACAAGTGGAAAGTGACGTGTCCTTCTGCTTAGTCTATGTGCAGCCTAGCCTTGTGCAGGATGCTTACTCAAGCAAACCTCATGAATTTTACTGGCGTTCACTCCCATATAACCGTGCAGAGAAATGGAGCATAAATGAACACCACACAACTTTTAAGAGCCAGTCAGCTGGAGGGCGGTTACCACCCGCTTGGCTCTGAAGGTTGCATGTTTCTCACGGATTAGAAACCCCTGTAAAAAAAGTGACATCTGGAGCCCAATGTGCCAAACGTGTTTCTGAAGGGGGGGATGAAGTCTATAGGTAAAGGTAAAGGCTTCCCCCGCACATGCGTGCTAGTCGTGTCCGACTCTAGGGGCGGTGCTCATCTCATCTCTGGATTCAACCAAAGAGCCAGTGTTGTGCAAGTCCATGGCCATGTGGCTGGCATGGCTGCAAGAAAACACTGTTTTTACCTTCCCGCCTTTTACGGGGGTACCTATTTATCTACTTGCATTTTACATGCTTTCGAACTGCTAGCTTGGCGGGAGCTGGGGTGAACAGCTCCACTGCTTGGCACCCATTCGAACCGCCAAGCTGCTGACTTTGAAGTCAACAGTTTTGGGAGCCTTAGTCCAATGAGCTACCAGGCCCCTATAGAGAGCCTCATAAACAAGCAAGGACAGGACATCCGATCGATCACTGGCCTCTCTACGAGGTGACTGTCTTAGTGAGAGGAAATGGGAAGGAAGGGGGAGGGGGAAGGGGAGGGCATCCTAATTCTTAAGTCCCTTCCTCTCAGGAGAGGGGAAACAGTTGAGGCAACTTTAAACAGCAAAGGCAGCGAGTGGGGGGGGGGTTGGAAGGGCATGAAGGGAGACGCGGCCCCGGTGGGACCAGGAGGGGGAAAGGCGGCACTCGGTGGGAGACACACCGGGAGGGCGAGGCACCTGGCGAGGAAGAGGACGAGGAGGAGGAAGAGGAAGAAGAGAAGAAGGAGGGGATGTGGCGGGGTGGGGGCAATAACGGAGCACAGCAACCCCTGCACAGCCCAGCCCGGTGGAGGGAAAGGATGAAGCCCACCGGGAAGGGAAGGGAAAGGGCTGCCCCCACTTCCCTCCCCACCCCACCCCCCAGCCTCGGATGGGCCACAAAGACCGAGGAGAGGGGCAAGGCGAGGGCGGCCTCCCTTCCCTGGGCCAAAGCGCCCGGGGCTGCCTCCGGAGAGGGGGTGGGGGTGGGGGGTGGGGGGGGAGAGGGTTCAAATCGGCGCCCCCACCCCCCCCCGCCGCCGCCGCCGCCGCCGAGGGAGGAAAGAAGGCGTAAGAGAAGCAGGTGGAGCGCTGGCGGGCGGGCGGGGGGGGGGCTCCCACTCACCGCGTCCTCAGCCGCACCATGAGCGGGGGGCTGGCAGGGAGGGGGGGCTGGCTGCCCTCAGGGGTGGGGGTGCCTCCCCCTCCTCCTCCTCCGCTGCTGCTGCTGCTCTTGCTGCTTGCTGCTCGCCCACCACTCCCAGGGCCCCGCCAGGCTGGGGAAGGTGGTGGTGGGGAGGGGGGGCGCGGTCCCGGCCCTCCCTCCCTCCCTCCCTCCTTCCTTCCTTCCTTCCCCCAAAGACGCGCCTCTCCTCTCGCTTCCCTTCGGCTCCTCGCTGTTGTCGCCGCGGCGGCGGCGGCTTCGGCTGCCCTGAAGAGACGTGGCAGGGAGGGCTGGTGCGCTCATCACCGCGCGACGGCAGCGACGACGAGGAAGAGGAGGAGGGGAGGGAGGGAGGGAGGCGGTGGCCGCTCCTGCCGTGGCCGAGGGGCGGGGAGGGGAGACCCAACCCGCGCCGGAAAACACGTGGAGCGGAGCGTCTCGGCGGCCATCTTGGGGGTGGCAGGAACGGGGCGGGGAACCCTCGTGGCTCTTGGCGGGCAAAGGCACCGCCGGCTCCTCCTCCTTAACAGGGGGCCGCCGCGCTACACGCGCCCGTTGAACTGACTCCTCACTGCGCGCTGTGGCGTGTATACTTATTATTTATTTACTTACTGCAATTCCATA
Organism: Phrynocephalus forsythii; assembly: GCA_029282475.1. Classification (NCBI taxonomy): domain Eukaryota; kingdom Metazoa; phylum Chordata; class Lepidosauria; order Squamata; family Agamidae; genus Phrynocephalus; species Phrynocephalus forsythii. Next base: position 6,989,502 of record JAPFRF010000011.1, read on the forward strand.
CCGCCCGATTTCTCAAACAGGAACTCTGGGCGGTTAAGAGTACAGTGGACCCTTGTATAACAAACAGCTTGTATAATATAAAATCTGTACAACATAAAAATTCTGGAGATAGGGGAAATTTGCTTAACATAATCGCCTATGGGGAGAATCCGTCCAACATAAAAATGGGATGACTCCGTTTTCAATGCATTCCTATGGGAAATTTGTATAAAGGAAAATTTGCTTAACATAATTTCATTTGGAACGAATTAATTCCTTTATACAAGGTACCACTGTACTTAAGAGTCGTGTGGCATGTCCCTCCAAACACCCAGGTGTACGAAGGGGTTGGGACTGTTTTGGAAGAGGGAGGCCAAAGCAACAGGTTTCCCATCCTGGCCAAGAGGACTGAAATCTCGCGTTAGAGCCCCTTGGTTGTGCACCTAAAAATCCAGACACGTAATGCATGGAAGAGGCTCGACGAGTTTATCTGCATCCTAGTCTAGGTGGAGGCAAAACAGTCTAGTGCCAAGTTAGTGAGACGTCAATACAAAGAACCCACATAGCTAAAAATTTATTTGGAAGGCCTTCCCACATCATCATTTCTTAACATTGGTAAGGCAAGTTTGAAGTTAACCAAAATTAACTGCAGAAGCTTAAAAGAAAATGGCAAGTGCTGTTGACACTGTCTATCCCAAGCCCGTCTTGCTATTTATGCCTTCAAATTGGTGGTTTTCCTGTTTTTATGCTCTCTCCCCCTCCTTCGAATCTGACACTCTCTAGATGCCTTTTAGTATAAATCTCAAAACCAAGTTGCTGATTAGCCCCGTTGCAATAGAAATACTGGAGAATAGATTCAAACCGATGTGCTCTTGCACAAACTCCAGTGCTGTTTGATCATTCAAGCAAATGCAGGTCCTGAAAAGATCTGCACAAGCAGCTAAGTGTGTCATTAATAATTATTTTACTGAGCTTGAAATTGAACCTGTTTATGGTAAGATTGGATGGGAAGTGTCCAGCACCTTAAGCAGCTAACTTCAGGGACTGACACAGAAAATAATATGTTGAATTATTGCCCATTGTGAGAAGGGGTAGAGACAGTGCCCCTTTTCTCTGGAGAATGAAGGGGACCCAGGAAAAGGAGGAAAGACAAAATACACTTCAGAAGGCGAAAACTCCCTCTGGGAAGGACAGAAAGGGGGATGGAGGAAAAGGCAGGAAGAGAGAAGGAATGGGAAACGAAGAACAGGATGTAAAGGAAGAGAGGGGTGTCAGGAGACAGTGGAAGAGGCAATGGAATGTGGAAGTGGGCACAGTGGAAGCAAAAAAAAAGGAGGGGAAAGTGTTGCCCCAGACTCATAAGCGGGATAAATTGATGATGTCTGAGGAGCCGTCAGCCTTTGCAGAAGCCTTCTCATTGGGGTGAAAAAGAGCTGGGAATGATCAGGGAAGAGGCAGGGAGAAATCAGAGAAGCCTTGGCCCCCCCTTGAAGGCTATTACCCGCTATGTGGTGAGGAATTGTGGCAACCCTTCCCTCCACGATTGGGGCACTGATGAATCCCTGCTCCTGCTGGAAGCAGCGGAGTTTGGGGAAGGACTGAATGGGACGCTAAAGAGACTCTGGTTCAACCTGAGGCAGCCCATAAACTGTAGCTGGAACCCATTTACCCCTCTGTTGAGGGTAGAAAAGAAGATGGAGAGCTTGTGATCTGTAAATAAGTTTCCTGTTGAGTTCCAAGTAAACGTTACTGAGCTGCAACAAGAGTGACTGTGATTTATTTGAAGGGGACAAAAATGCAGGGAGGGAGCTGAAAGAACCCTTAACTTCTCTAAGAAGTTTTAAATTGCCTTTCCTAGTTTGGCACTTTTTAGATGAGTACAAATCCCACAATCCAGCTACTGGTTGCAGATAGCGGAATAGGTCTTTCAGCACATCTAGAAAGCGTTAGGTACATCTCTTTCCACCCCTCACTTAAGTTCTTTAGTCATCTAGGTGAGGTTATCTGGAAGGTGAGTCATGGCAACTGGACTTCCCTTCTTGCGAGATTGAAATGTTTCACTGCTCATTCAAATAGTTTTGTCAGTCTGAAGAACATTGGTGGGAGGCTTCCAATTTATAGTTCACCATGGGTCTGAATAGGCTCACTGGGTAGACAGTGGCCTGAATAGGCTCATTAGATGTACAGTGGGCTGGGGAGTGTGAAAATCTCACCTATTCAACCCTTCCCCGCACCCATTAAGTATGGGTCATTCGCAGTGGCCTTCCTGGTGGAGGTATGAAGTGCTTCTGATTTGTTTGGGGATGGATGAAAGGGCAGCATGATAAGTGGTAGAGATTGAGGCTAAGATCTTATCATTGTTTTTTTTTAATACTGCTGGCCAAAATTGAATGAAAGGGAGCAAATCTCAAGATCTAACAACAGTAGATCTCCACGGGTCAGTGTGGTATAATGGTTACAGTGGTGGAATATAACTCAGAGGTATTAGGCCACCCATTTGGCCCACATTTTTTCTCATATAATACTACCAACAGGCTTTTTGTAATAATAAAATGGATAGAGGAGAGAGATGTAAATGACCTTGAGTTCACCAAAATAAGTGTGGAATATAAATGCAAGTAATAAATAAAAATAAAGAAGGATCATTCCCGATAACTGCTGTTCAATAAGAAAAGATAATTGCAGGACTTTTTAAAACTTGCAATTCGGTGGTTTCAAGTAACTTTTTCTAAAATTCCATTCAGCTTCACTATTTTGCAATTTGGTGAAACCTCTGAACAAAGTTGTACTGCATACTAAACACAGACATAGCACTAAGGCTGCCATACACACACACACTTCCTTGGGAGTAAAATAGTAAAGGTAAAGCCCCCCCTGCATATCTATGCTAGTTGTGTCCGACTCTAGGGACGGTGCTTATCTCCGTTTTCAAGCCAAAAAGCCAGTATTGTGCAAGTCTGTGGCCATGTTGCTGGCGTGGCTCTATGGAACACTGTTTACCTTTCAGTTTTTTATGGCAGTACCTATTTATCTACTTGCATTTGCATGCTTTTGAACTGCTAGATTACACTGAATTCAGTAGGACTTAAGTTACACAGAATTATACAGTGGACGGCTACCTATTGTTACCTTGAAGCAGCCAATTTTGAAAAACAGACGTTCTCAAAACGTATATGGCAAATTTTCTCAGAAATGTATGGGAACTCTAATGTAAATACCTCTATGGAAACAACATTCCATAAGAAAGGGAAGAATGGATTTTTTAAAAAAATCATATAGGCATAGAATATTCTGATTCTTTGATCACTTTTAAGTAATGCATGACTATGGTAGTAGTCTAATAAAATTGGTTTAAAAGGCTTAACTTACTTTCTGATTGACAGCACTGTTTAATCTATATTTGTCCACTATATATGTTGTTGTTGTTCAGTCGTTCAGTCGTGTCCGATTCTTCATGACCCCATGGACCAGAGCTCCCCAGGCCTTCCTATCTTCCACTGCCTCCCGGAGTTTTATCAAATCCATACTGGTTGGATCGATGACACTGTCCAACCATCTTATTATTTGACGTCCCCTTTTCCTTTTGCCTTCCCTCTTTCCCAACATCAGGGACTTTTCCAAGGAGTCCTCTCTCCTCATGAGGTGGCCAAAGTACTGGAGCCTCAGCTTCAAAATCTGTCCTTCCAGTGAACATTTGGGGTTGACACAGACACAGATACAGACAGACAGACAGACAGACACACACACACACACACACACACACACACGCACGCACGCACGCACGCACGCACACACACACAGTGGACCCTCATATAACAAACAGTTTGTATAACATAAAATTTGTACAACATAAAAAATTCCGGAGATAGGGGAAATTTGCTTAACATAATTGCCTATGGGGCAAGTCTGTAGAACATAAAAATGGGTTCACTCTGTTTTCAATGCATTCCTGTGGGAAATTTGTATAAAGGAAAAATTGCTTAACATAATTTCATTTGGAATGAATTAATTCCTTTATACAAGGTACCACTTGTATCTCTCTCTCTCTCTCTCTCTCTCTCTCTCTCTCTCTCTCTCTATATATATATATATATATATATATATATATATATATATATATTTTTCGTAGATTTTCACGGGTATAGGTATGCATGTTAGGGTGGATTCGGGTTTCTTCCCGTGTAGAAATCTGGTTGTTTTGGCGACGTTTCGACGAGGTCTCACTCGTCATCTTCAGGCTGGTGTTCTGGCTTCTTTCTTCTTGAAGCAAAGCGTGATCTCAGTTGAAGTCCTTCTATAAATACTGCTGGGGGTGTGTGGTTTGCTTGCTCTGTTGCTGATTGTAGGTTCCTTTGTTCTTTTGTGATCTGCTGTGTGGCTGAGGCGATCGTTAAGGGATTAACTGCTGGTGCGTTAGATGGCTGTTTAGATGGCTGTTTAGATGCTGGTGGGTTAGATGGCTGGTGGGTTCTGGCAGTATCCTGGGCTTTGGTGGAGTGGGGTCCTGTGTCTTGTGAATTCATTTTGGTCTGGCTACGTGTCTGTGGTCTCCCAATGTTTTTTGGGCGTGTGTGAGTGTGCTCCATGTGGTGACTGGAGTGGGGTACCGCAGTAGATGGTGCAGTCGTGGTTTTGTTATTGGATGGTGGTTTCGTTTCATCTGTGGGAAGGGTCTGGGTTTGTGTTTGGTGTGGATGGAAGGTGGTGGCATCTTGTGTCCTTTTGGACCTGGTGTCAGTCTTTGTGACAGAGGCTCGTCTGTTGACCAGGGCTAGTTTCCAGATGTCAGGCAAGCGGGAGGTGTCATCACGTTTATTCATGTTGTTTGGGTGTTTCTCTATTTCAATGGCTTCCATGATTATTCGACTGTTGAAGTGTTCAGTTTTGGAGATGAGTTTGGTTCTTTCAAAGTCAATTTCATGACCTGTTGTTTTTATGTGCTGGAAGAGAGAGGAAGATTTTTCTTCTTTTTGACTGCGTTCTTGTGTTCTGCGATGCGTGCGCTTATTCTCCTGTTTGTTTGTCCGATGTATGTGGCTGGACAGACTTTGCATGGTATTTCGTAGACTCCTTGGTTTTCTAGCTCAATCTTGTCTTTGGGGTTTCTTAAAATGTTGGCTATTTTTTGGTCGGTGCAAAAGGCTGTCTTGATATTGTGTTTGTGGAGAATTTTGCTGATTTTGTCTGTGGTGCCTTTGATGTAAGGGAGGAGGGCGGTGCCGTTGTTCTCTTCTGTTTCTTGGTTCTTGGGGGTGTTTCCTTTTGGATTAGTTTGGTGATGGTGTTTTTTGGAATCCGTTCGCAATTAAAACATTCGAGAGAGTGTGTAATTCAGTTTTTAGGTGGTCTTTGTCAGCGAGGCGTTTGGTTCTGGAGATGAGGGTTTTTGCTACGGAGTTGATCTGTGCAGGGTGGTGGTGTGATTGTGCATTTAAGTAGCGGTTTGTATGTGTTTTTTTCTGGTAGATGGTATGTCCTAAGGAGCCGTCGGGTTTTTTGTAGATTAGGACGTCCAGGAAGGGAAGTTGGTTGTTGGCTTCTATTTCCATAGTGAATTGTATTTTGGGGTGTAGGCTGTTGAGATGTGTGAGGAAGTTGTTCAGTTTATCTTTCCCGTGTGGCCAGATAACAAAGGTGTCGTCAACATATCTGAGCCCTGGTCAACAGACGAGCCTCTGTCACAAAGACTGACACCAGGTCCAAAAGGACACAAGATGCCACCACCTTCCATCCACACCAAACACAAACCCAGACCCTTCCCACAGATGAAACGAAACCACCATCCAATAACAAAACCACGACTGCACCATCTACTGCGGCACCCCACTCCAGTCACCACATGGAGCACACTCACACACCCCAAAAAAACATTGGGAGACCACAGACACGTAGCCAGACCAAAATGAATTCACAAGACACAGGACCCCACTCCACCAAAGCCCAGGATACTGCCAGAACCCACCAGCCATCTAACCCACCAGCATCTAAACAGCCATCTAAACAGCCATCTAACCCACCAGCAGTTAATCCCTTAACGATCGCCTCAGCCACACAGCAGATCACAAAAGAACAAAGGAACCTACAATCAGCAACAGAGCAAGCAAACCACACCCCCCCAGCAGTATTTATAGAAGGACTTCAACTGAGATCACGCTTTGCTTCAAGAAGAAAGAAGCCAGAACACCAGCCTGAAGATGACGAGTGAGGCCTCGTCGAAACGTCGCCAAAACAACCAGATTTCTACACGGGAAGAAACCCGAATCCACCCTAACATGCATATATATATATACACACACACACACACACACACACACACACACACACACACACACACACACTTTGCTGGAAATTCATCTGTGGTCCATTACATTCTGAGCTTAATCTACAACCATAATTAATGTAAACAAAGGTAGTCCTTTGTCTTCTGAATAATAATTTCTGAGTGGAAAATATTTCTTTCCTCAAACACGTTCCTTCATTATGGAATATACCATGGGCTCTGTCCAGCTAATGTTAATTCCCCTTTCTTTTAGTGGGAGAACTGATGGTGTGCACAACTTTTCACCACTGAAAACATACCAATGTGTACACCTTCATCTACAGAATCTATACTTCTAGAAAACAGGAATTTAAATATTTTAGGAGTTAATGAGCTCTTCACACACAATGTTCAAATCCAGTGATTTCTTGTAGGTGTTGTAACTCAAGACACAGAACATGCCTCTTTCTCTTCAATTATTATATTCAAAGAACTGTTGTTCCCTACAGCAAAGCTTAAGTTAAGTGCAGTGTCTGTTCCTTACAGAAAACAAAAGTCCACGTTTTTTTTTTTAAAAAATCTGTATTTGTTGCTGATGCTGTGCGTTTTCTTGGTTCCCAAGAGCATTTTGTGCAAATAAAAGTGATTTTCAAATGTTTACAAAAATAAAAAGACAGAAATCCAGTTGGAAAATGAAGATTTGTTTTTAAAGGCTTATATAAGACATCTGTTGGTTTGGCTGTTTTGAAAACAGGTTCACAAATGCAATACAGAACTGTAATGAAAAGTAACCTTGGCTTTCTTCTTACTGTTGAAAAATTGCAATAATGTTTATATTATATCAATCCCTTTGATAAAACAAATAACCTAGCTATTTTTTCTTGATCCAAGTTGCCAAGCTCCAGTCAAGTATCGTAGTCTTATAAAGAGAAGGTCCCTGCCCATCTGCAACCAACTCCAGAAAGGAACCAATTTAGAACCTGTGATTATTTAAAGAGAACAAGAAAAGAAAATTCATTATATGTACATCTAGTAGTACAAGTTAGTCCGTGCACATTTGAGGGCAAGATTTGTCATTGTTGGATCTCTCACAGATGGGACATGTTTTATGCATCTCAACTGATTTTATTATTTGTGTGTAAATGCATATCCCCATGTTTCTATACACAATGCAGAAGAGAGCAGGAATTTGCAATACTGATGCTTGCTAAATGTATTGAGATAATTCAGGTTTTGCAATCACCTTTCAGCTATCATAGAAAGGACAGCTTCTGCCATACTATATATATATATTACCCCCACACACACACACAGCATACTCTCTTCTTCCTGTTAAGAAGGATGGAGGCTCAGAGAACTCTTGGCTCCTTGCTGCATACCTTCTCCAGCAAGGATTCCTTGCATCTTTCATAGCAGCCAAATCCCTACTTAGATCTAGGAAACAGATTTGTGACAAAAATTAAGCCTAGTGCTTACGGATGGGACAACACTGTCACCGATGAATTCGCTTGCATTCATTCACTGTGACCTCGCACTGGAGAATTCAGGTTTGAAGGTCCCTCTGCATTGATTGACCACCCAGGGAGAAAGAGGAAAACTTGTTTCTACCCTCTTTCCAATAGCCCAGCATGTGGCACTGTTAAACCAGGTGTTATCAAGGTTTCTTATCTTAAGCTGCTTCTAAAAAGATTGGGGGGGGGGAGGTGGGGGGCACAAGGTTCCTCCTCCCTCACAAGGGAAGGGGTACATGCGCAAGAAGCTCATCTTGCTACCGGAGGCAAAAGATGACGGGGAAAATAGGTGCTTGACTTGTCTTCCCTCACAAGGCAAGAGTTAAGGAAGGAATGTGTCTGTGCGCGCACACACACACACACACACACACACACACACACACACGTGCACATATGTCCTCCCTTTTTTGCATCAGTTCAAGCAGCCATATGCCCAATCTAATGCAAATGGAGCTCTCTCTAAGGGAAGCCCCAGTGGTGGAGGGGAGGGGGAACTGCAGATTAGGGGAGGAACTCTGGGAAGCTTTGCATTTCCCATTATGTCATGTGATCAATGGAAAAAAGCAAATCAGCCCACCCTTTTTTTCCAGTGTGGTCACCCCTCAAATTACTTGATGTATCATCATCATTATAATTATGACCATCAGTCTCTCATGCTAGATGTGCAACACTAAAATACAAGAACAAATCACTCAGACACCTGTCCCACCCCAGATCAAGGAAATCTGCACATGGAGTATATTCGCCTGGAGAAATAACTCATACTTGAAGGAGACACCATACAAAAGGAACACTGGGTTGTTTTTATTATACTAAATGGCTTTGTGGAGAAAATATTTAACATGACATTAGGGGGAAACTTAAGAAGAATTTGAGATACCTAGCCAATAGTTCTCTAAAATGATCTCTGCTGAGGAAATTGTGTTAAGATTAAATAACTGACCTTCAATTTCTGTCCAATTGACAGCAACCTCTGCTATTGGTATTTTAAAGCATTGAGCTATATAAAGGAGTTCCACATCGAATGCCCTAAAATAGAACATGACTAATCAGTACTTCATTGAAATTATATCACATTTTCTGCTTATACTTTTAATATGAAAGTTCTTCTGAGTACACAAGTTTGGCATAATCATGGCAAAAGTATAATATATATTCAAAGCATTTGAAAATGTTATACCTGCAAACTTAGCTCAGCCTACCTAACCTACTTGATTAAGTTTGTCATCTTAAACATTTCAAATGTTCTGCTTCTTTTATGTTAACCTGTTTTAGCTTGGTATTTATTTGCATTTTATTATTTTTATTCATTCTCCTGTTCATTGTATTTTAGTTATGATAATTTTATGTGTTCTAAGACTCCAGGGTGGCCTTTGGCCAAAGGGGCCATATAAAAATTAAAGAAATGCTGCATTTTCCATGTGTAAGTATATTTTTTTACTAAAACTGTTGGACTAAAAATGTGGGGTCATCTTATACATGGAAGTAAGCCAATGAGAGAACTACACAGTAGACAAACTGTTATTTCAGGCTGGAAAATTGGGGGGCATCCTATAGATGGAAAATAAATTTATTTCTTTATCAAATGATATATTATTCAAACTAACCTATACATTAAATTGTCAAAGTGTTTAAGGGCAACAAATTAGGTTTCCTTAGCAAATAAAAGATAAAATCCTAGTACTAATGCTAATATTTCCACAATCCAAATATTATACTTACCAGCGTTCTATATGAAGAGATGAAAAGGTTCGAGAAGCAGCCTCTCTGGTTAATAGTTTGAAGCCACACTGGGTGTCTCTAATCTCTTTCACACAAAGGAACCACACTAGAAAGTGGAAGCCATGCATGAGAAGGGTTCGGAAGTAGGACCGCTGCAGATAAAAAAGCCTAATATTAATTGCCTCTACTAAAGGGGCGGGTTAAACATGTCCAACAATTTTCCTGTTTCCACAGTGATGATCGTTACTAACATAATGTGGATCTAATTGCATTTTCATTTACTTATGTCTTAAAAGAAATAAAAATAAGAAATTCATAACATTACTACATTTTCTCCAAACATTACTACAGTTTCTCCAAACAAGACGAAAACAGTTGGTTTTCCATGGCAAACATAATCCGTGTATAAATTTCCAAAACACTACTGGACTGCAATATGGCCACAATGATATGTGATACAACATTATTTATTTTATTGATAAATAAAACCACATGTTTAAAAGGATTGTGATGGAGGAAATAATAAAATATAATTCTCCAAATTAGTGAAATTCAAAGGATGGATAATATGATCAAGGAGGCCAATAATGTTGCATAATCATCTATTTGTCCTTGATTAAACACAACTGCTACTGTAGCAGAAGACTTGAGCAAAACAGGATAATTTCCACATTTTCTTCATCACCTGCTAACAATGCACCACCATCCCTATGAACCACACCTACACCTTCATTAATCTTCTTTCTAACAAGACTAAAGAGGCCATTTCTATTGTGTTAAAATTCCATCACAACTTCACAAGGCTTAACATGTTCTGAGCCTTTACTTTCTTGATGCCATCTTTACTCTATTATACTCTTCCTAAATGGTATGCTCCATCTCCTAAACACAATTTTGGGCCATCAAGTCCAACTCTCTGCTGAATGCTTCTTCTATTATAGAGATGAAGTTGTTACCCAGATCAGTATTTGATATTTCATTTGCAGCAGAGCTGGCATTTCAGCACAGCTGAAATCTCCATAACCATTATTTACTTTTGTGGTAATCTTGTCATCTCTTCCTCAAAAATGCTACCTGTATCCCACAGGTGGCTGGCCAATGTGTTGGGTATTGCTGTAAAAAAATCACTTTTATTTCTCCCAGTTGCCAAATGTTTCCCACTTTATTCTCACAATCATTCTCAGCCTTATTTTTTCCATTTCAACAAGGAGTATCCTTTGACTGCTACACTTTAAAGATGCCAGAGGACCTACCTGGGTATCATACTCTCCCAGATTCCAGCTGTATTTACCTACAAATTATTGGACTCCATGTCCACTGTCCTGCCACTTCTCTTATTGTTTGAGATCTTATTCCACTTATTTCTTCCTCTTTCCTTAGCTTTGTGACAATTCATTTCATAATGATAAGTATAGAGGTTTATCTTGAGGCCCTGTTACCTCTTCTGGCAGATCTCTTCTGGACGAGTTGCAAAGTGTAGTTATTTTTTCCTCAACCGGAAGACCAACAGAGCTCACATATTGCAACATTACCCTCACTGTTCATATTCTCCATCCTCCAAAAAGTCAGAAAGAAAACCTTACCTGTGCTATTGACTCTTTCTCCAGGTGAGCTCGAGAGCCACAGGCAATGGCCATCTGCTCCTAAAAGGTGAAAGTATCTTTATACCACTCCATCTTGGGTACACTTCTCTGGCCTCAAAACTATACGCTCAAATCAGACTTATTTCAGTGAAAATAAGTGTGTTTGGTGTTCTCTAAATTATGCCCCACATTTTAAAAGATAGAGTAACTGTTGCTTATCATTTAAAATGATCTTATTAAACAGGCATGAAAATATACTGTTATTCAAGACTAGAAACTACTTTATGATAGTTGCCAATAACTTAAAAGGAAAACTCACAGGCCAAGGCTGAAGACTTTCAAGACCTTTTTCTACTTTTTCAATATCTTCAAATTTTGTGGCTCCATCTGCATCTGCCATGAGTATTTTTTTGCCTCGTGAACTGAAAACACCCTGTCAGCAGGAAGAATTCAAAGCCTCTCATGAGCATACATTCCGCAAACTTTGCTTCAAGACTGCCAATGTCATCTTACTATTTAACTGAGCTAGCCTGTAAAATATGTGCCTAATTCACTAAACTGTCTTTGAACTGTGAGGCTGTTGTATTCCTGGCCACCTCCAATTCTGTAAAATAATAAGTGCCCCCGTACCTTTGAGACACTACGTTGGGAAAAGTACCCAACCAGTTCAAAGGTGTCAAAAGGAGGATCACAATGAAGAGGTACACAAAAGCCTGAGAGGTGTATTTTGTATTGTAATGTTTATTGCACTATTTTCATAAGTTAAAAAAACACACCCTACATCACTATTTCTTTTAAGCAGAAATTGAGCTGGGGGGGGGGGGGAGGAAAATAAGTTCCAAATACTGGGGGATTGTGGACAGCATATACAGAAACTAACTCTTAGAAGCTCCACTCCTAAGACAATATTATGAAGAACACATGAATTTTTGTCATAACTGTACAACTCATCATGGAAATGAAATGCAGAATTATTCAAATGGAGCCAAAGAAATGCCTGCGTCCAGCATTAAGGAGAGGTACCCCATCCTGCGACACACCTTGGACTTCATCAAGGACCAGTCTCTTTCTTATGAAAGTGTGCTGAAAGTCCTTGCTTTGAGGAAGACGCAAGCCAAAAGTATCTTGGAAGTGCTGAAGATGATTCTCCAGTGCCTGGAGTCTCTCGGCCAGCCTCACTGTTTCGTTCCACCCTGCATCATTTTCCTGCTGGAGCTCCTGGCCTGCCAGAAGGACTTTGCAAACTATTTCGGCCACTTAGAAGGCTGCGGGGCCGCGCTTCACCGGGAAATACGAGAATCCTACTACCAGCTTCTCCGTTTTTTGGTCAAGGCTCTGAAAGGGTTTAACAGCCTCAATAACAAGTATGAGGATCACTCTTTCGTCTGTGTGTGTGCATGTGTGTCTTGATTGTTCTATTGATTTTATATTGTTTTGCCTCATTCTTCTTTGTAAACCACCCGGAGTTCCCCTGGGAAGATGGGTGGTATAAAAATAAATAAATAAATAAATAAATAAATAAATAAATAAATAAATAAATAAATAAAACTGCTACTGTGTGCCTGTATTTCAGTTTTGGTTACTACCCTGCTTCATCTTGCTCTTTATGATAGTTGGCAATAACTTAAAACCACAAATGCAAATAGAATACCACATTAAATTTACAAAATTCAGAACCTTGTCATCCTGTATCTGCTTAAAACTTCCAGTTAAATCCAGTATGTTATAACTTATAAAAATGAACACTATGGTGTCTTTTTACATTTGAAAGTACATGTCTATCCATTAATAGGCACAGTACTTGGACTTTTCACTTGCTGATTTAAAATTAATTTTAATGCCCAAAGTATAACTCAGATAGGAAAACCATTTCCAGGAAAACGGAATAAAAATGTATTACCATCCTGACTGCTCCCCCCTTGCCACGATTCTTCACCAGAGTAAGGACTCTCACTTTGTCACTACCGTATTTTTTAGTATATTTCAGTGCAACCTACAGAGCATAAGTAAACCAAAATGAAACAGTAATCACAAAAAGGAAATGAATACTACTCTCTTCATTTTTATGTTCACAATGTGAGATAAAATTATTAAACATGAATATACTGAAATATACTGCAGTATATATTACAATAGACGCAATCTGCTTAGAAAACAAAGGTCATATAGGTATCAGAGTTTTTATTTCCTCTCCCGTCATTAACTCTTTCCTTTCTGTCCAATATTCATTCATATATTTTTAAACCTTAGGAATACCAGATAATTTGAAATTGAGATGGAAACTAAACCATCAACAACACACCACTGCAGTACAACAAAACAGAAGCAAATACAATAAAACACATTGATGTTGACAATTAAAGCGCCAGGGTAAAATAAAGGTTTAGATATGGAGCCAAAACAGTTGTACCAGAGAATCTCATAGCTGGGCTCTCAGCTGAGAAATGTTATTTCCTTTCTCTACACGTAATGTTTCTGAGGTACTTTTGCAAAAGTTCCCTTAATATTGTAGACCACAGGAAAGCTTGTGTGGGGAAAGTGGTTGCAGCAGATATGTATGTTTCGAGTCATTCAGGGTTTGAAAGGTAGCCACAAGTATCTTGAAGTGAATTTGGAAGGAAAGAGGAAGGTACTGCAGCTTCCTCAGAATTATCATAATGATTCTGTCTGCCAGAAGGAGTTCCTTCGGGAAGACATACAGTATAAAAATGAATGAATAAATAAATAAATAATTTTTAGTTGCAGAATTAAATTCTGCAACAGTTAAAAGCTCCAGGTCATCTTCAAGGACAGACCTATGTATAATGTATTATAATAACCCAGTTGGGAAGCTATCATTGTTATTAACTGCTGTGGCCAAGCTGAGAAACATCTATGAAAATTCACAGCTGACAAATCAGCCTAACCCGGTAGAAGGCACTCATAACTGCCAAGAGTCAAATGACACTAGCAGAGCAAGAAGTATCTTTCAAGCTGTGTCTAATACTCTGGTAGTGGCAGAACAACCTCATATAGAATAAGCTGTATACCTACTTCCTAAAGATGAGAGCCGCTTGTCCATAGGACCTCCAGCTTTAGTTCACTGGCTCTCATCCAGTACAGTACAGGCACACAGTTCAGAGTGAACAGTCTGTGGCCCCCTCCTTGCACTGTTGGATTGTAACTCTCAGCAGCTATTGACAACAAAGCCAATGGAAAGCAATGATGGCAGTTGCATCCTGGCCACATTAAAATGGCTACATGTTACCCATACAGTACTTGGAAGACAGTAGAACATGGATCCCACTGGGATCCCACAGCTCAGATGCCCTGGGGTCAAGCAAAATCGTTCAATTCTGAAAACACTTCTGTAGGCAAGACCTTTATTTATTCTTAGCATACTTGTTTTTAGACGTCAATGCATTCTTAACTTCTTTTCAAAACTATGCACTCACAACCCACCAGCAAACAAACACAAATAATAGATCAATGGTGCAATTGCCATATTAATGCGCATACAGAATGCATATAAAAGCTCTCACACATGTAAGCTAGTCATGGCTGTAATTACGGGTCATAATAGAGGTCTTCAACTGACATGTGGAGCCCTATTGGGATTGAAAGATTTCCACAGTTTGGACATAGTTACAGAGAAACCCCTTTTTCTGAAACATGTCAGCTGATAACAGCAGTAGGCATGTCCAAGAAAGTCTTGAGTCAGGCTCTTAACAACAGCAACTGAAGAAGAAATCACGAGCTTCTCCTCTGCCTCCACATTTTATGCCTTCATTATCCTTGTGGCATCGGGCTTCAATATGATGCTTTAGGACAAACACAAGGAGCTTCCCCTTGACAGACACAGGCATTGCCTGTGAAACAGTTACGCCTCCTACCTTTGTGGTTTGATCTGTGCTCCCATCATCAACTACTATCACTTCATAGGTGAATGTAGGATCTTGCTTCTATTTAAAACAAACAAACAAACACCAGGACACGTTTGAAAACCAGTGTGGTAAAGTGATTAGAGCAACCATTCTCATCAGGATTGTGTAAGTCATGTTACAAACCTTATGTGGCGGCGTATGAGAAATCATCTGTGGAATTATCCCCTTTAAATGTGCCAGCCCCACTCCAGTGTGTGTGTGTGTGTGTGGAGCATATGACCTCCCCCCCTTGAGAATGGCTGTGTTAAGATTTGGGGTGGAACTTGGGAAGGCCATGATCACGTGCTTTCTGAGCCATAAAACTCACTGGGCAACTATAGGTCAGTTGCTCTTTCACAAGATATTTTTGAGGATCAAGAGGGGGAGGGAGAAGGACCATGTAACTCAAGGAGAAGCATCTCAAGTACTTTAGTAGAAAGGTGGAATATACAATAAATAATTATTATTTGACACGATAACACATTATTTTTTCAAAAGAGCAAAACAGTGTTCAGTGTATTTTCACCAATTCTTCTGCAACACTAACATATGACATTTTTACCTGTCTCTTCTCTAGATAGTCTAAAGCTTCGTTCATCATTGATGGTACTGTAAAAAAATGAGGGAGTGGAGTAAAACCACAAATTGAGTAATTAGTAATATAATATACAAAAACAAAGGACAATGTTAAAGTACAAAAACTCAGCAAAGAAGGACCCATTCTTACACCGTTCTTCCTCGTTATATGAAGGCACAACAACAGAAAGTTCACATGTTGGGTGATCATGAAGACTGGGCAGGGATTCTCTCTTATCCTCAGCATTCATAAAGAACTTTTCATCCTCATGTCTGTGAAGGCCATGCAACTTTGATGCAGTTACATGTGCAATAAAAACAGTCTACAAGAGAGAGAGAGAGAGAGAGATTGAGATTGAGAGAAAATTGCTGATGATGTATCCTAAGATTCCTTCTATGTAGGGGCACTCTGCAAGGAGGAGAACATTCAGTTTAAAATCAGAAGAGAGAGACAGAAATAGCCAATTGCAATTCAGTTGGCCATGAAATTCATCTGGTTGCTACGGCCCTGCATTTGTGGATGAATAAGAAAATCTCTCTTTTTAAAATTAATTTTATTAAAGAAAATTGTATATGACCAACATTGTTTTGTGGTCTGCCTATAACAATAAACTAAAGAGGTAGAACTTGAGCCACATACATACCAAGGGGTTGCAAACTAGACAGGAGGAAAAAAGAGAACCTCCTACCTGCTTGCTGAGTGTTCTGGGGAAGTTTCTGTTATATTCAGTTCCCTGCCTGGGTAGAGATGCAAGATGTCTAGAACCTTGGTGTGGGAACTGTTTCCCCTTGCATGTTTTCCATTTATTTTTACAAAGTTTTCCCATGGCTTCAACAGTTCCAGGAACTTCACACCCCTACCCCTAGGCTACATCCACAGAGAGATTTTTCTCCAGGTAAGAAGGTCTGCAGTTAAAGTGGGAAATCCACAATGTAATCGCTGATAAGTTGTCATGGATGTCAGTAGGGAAGTGTTTTGCCTACCCATGTCCTCTGGAATGGCAGAAGGCACTGGGTAGACAAAGTCATTTTGAACCAGAGACACTGGCTCTGCAGCAGGGCTTTGGGTTGGAAACCTTGTTTCCTTGCACAAGCTTGCGCACGGCAAAGATTATTGCTGGGTCTCTCTCTCCAACCCCCTCACACACACACCAACATCAGCCAACCCATGGAAGGCATACTGGGAGATGTCTTATTCCCTTGCCACAGGCCTGTGTAGATTTAGGTAAGCTCACAAAGAAGGGCCCTATTTTTGGATTTCCAATGCTGTGTTAGTCTATTACAAACAAATAAACAAACAGCACCCCACCCCCACGAATCTTGGGAAACCTGATTAGATTAACACCCTGAGGGTGTTACTATACAGACAACATGAGGTCGCTAACTGACAATAACACATTATACACCTAGTGTATGCCCCCATTTGCACGCTGCTGGCTTGTTCTGTATCAACAAATGAGGAGCCATTCTTTGGCGAAGAAGCTTCAGACCCAGACTAGCCCCCAAATGCTTTGTCTGAACACGGTTCTTGGAAAGTCCGCTTCCCGAGCCCCAGCATTCTTTCTAAGCTCAGAGGCCCTCCTGGGGAGGATGGCAGACCATGATGTCCCATGGCCAGGCGGGGCCCCAGGTCTCGACCCTGGACGGAACCTGGATGCTGCTCTCTCAAATTGTGGGCTGGGAGAGTAAGAACAGACAAAAGAAAATTATTTTTTCACCCAGCGCGTTGTTAGTCTGTGGAACTCCCTGCCACAGGATGTGGTGATGGCATCTGGCCTGGATGCCTTCAAAAGGGGGATTGGACAGATTCCTGGAGAAAAAGACCATCACAGGTTGCAAACCATGATGGAGATGTGTCATCTCCAGGCTTAAAACCAGGGTGCTTCAAGGACCAGATGCAGGGGAACAGTATCAGGAGACAGATATCTAGTCTCATGCGCTTCCAAAAGCATCTGGTGGGGCCACTGTGAGATACAGGAAGCTGGACTAGATGGGCCTTTGGCCTGATCCAGCAGGGCTCTTCTTAATGTTCTTATGTTCGCTCCCCCTCCCCGGGACCCACTGCTGCTGCGTCGTACCCCCTTCCCCCCCCCGGGGCAGGAGGGCGCCCAGGGCCCCCTGCTCTCACCAGGACCAGCCCCGCCACCGCCAGGGACGCCAGTCCTTCCAGCAGCCCCACCAGGTCCATGGCCCTCCAGACGGGCACGCCACGGCCGCCGATCGGTCCCCGGCAGAGAAGCCCCACGAGAGAGAGAGAGAGAGAGAGAGAGAGAGAGAGAGAGAGAGAGAGAGAGAGAGAGAGAGACACACACACACACACACACACACACACACACACACACACACACACACACACACACACACACACACACACACACACACACACACACACACACACACACAGAGAGAGAGAGAGAGAGAGAGAGAGAGAGAGAGAATGGGACACGGAGGCGGAAGAGTCGACAGGCGGGGCGGGAAATCTTCCGGGTAGAGTGAGCGCCGCTATTGGCTGGCAAGGGCGGGGCGGGGCCTGGCTCATCAGAGTGCGACCAGCGCGTGAAGCCGAGGGAACTTGAGGGCGGAAGTGGGAAGGACGGAGGCGTATTTGGACCTCCAGCAGCAGCTGCAGTTGCCGCAGAATCCCCACCACGTCTCCCGCTTTTCCTCGCTTCTGGAGCGGGAACTTCAACGGAGGGCCCTTCGGCCTGCCTGCCACTGAGCGCTCGGATGGCGCCCTTGGACGCCGTTTCTTCTTTGCTGCCCTCTGATGGGATGGTGGCGGCGGCGGTGGTGGTGGTGGGGAGAAGGTCGGCGGGAGACCCAGGAGAGCGTCGTCGCCTTCCCTCGGGCAGCACCGACAGCGGGCAACTTTTGTGGGGCTGCCCTAAGCCTGCCGCCTTCGACGACGACACTCGGCCTCCTGCCAGCAAAGGACAAAAAGCCCTCCTTAGGTTTTGAGCGGGCGGGGCAGGGAAAAGCGTTGAAAAACTAGAATCAATTAACGTTTGGGCAAAAGAAAAGAAGAAAGATTAAAGGCAGAGTATAAATAATAACTGCTCCGTTCGCTGCATTTTTATTACGGGAGGCGGCTCCCCTGGTCCCCATGGCAGCCGTGCTTGAATCCGGCATTCAACAAAGGGTGATCCTTGCTACCTTCAGTACTCAAGGGGGGTGTGTGCCGTAGCAGAGTGGAGAGGCAGCCGGGGGGGAGGACTCGGGAGGCCTGGGTTCAGATTTCCACTCACTTGGGGCGGGGGCTCGTAAAACCACTCCCTATAAGTCTGACGTACTCTATTGACGATAACTCTAAGGCCAGTGATGGCGAACCTTTTAGAGACTGACTGCCCAAATTGTGATTCAAAACCCAGTAATTTTTCACAAAGTGCCAATACAGCAGGGGTATCCTACTGATATTTTGGACCACAACTCCCAGAATTCCAAGCCTAGATTGCCAATGGCAAAGGACTGTGGGAGTTGTGGCCCAAAACATCTGGAGGCCTGAAATTTGGACACCCCTGCAATACAGCAATTTAACCTGAATACAGGTGGCTGTGAAGGGGAGATGTCTGGTGCCCACAGAAAGGGCTCCAAGTGCTGCCTTTGGTACCCGTGCCATAGGTTCGCCAACACTGTCTAAGGCTGTTCCGACCTGACAGCCAGCAACGCAGTCTTGCCTTCCAAGACCCTGCCTTTCCCAACATGGAGGCGTTAAGTTTGGTCTCGCCCCCGACGTTTAGCTACCCTGGCGAGGGTTTTCGGGGGAGGAGAGACGCGCCAAAGTGTCTGGCCGCTGCAACCCCCCCCCCCAATCCCGGTTCGCTTCCATGGCGGCGATTTGGTCCCAGGTTTCTCGACCTCAATCCATGGCACGACCCCCGAGACGGGGCGTTTCAGAAACCCCAACTGTTGAATATTTTATTCTTTTCTTCTTTTTAAATAATAGGTTATATTGTGTTGTTGTACAGTACTGTGTTTTTATTGTTGAATATAGGATTCTTATATTTCCTTCTTGCATAGGGAGAGCATTTTTTTAAACCAAAACAAATCCCGGGTATGACCAACCACACTTGGCCAATAAAAGGGATTCTAATTCAAGCCTCTTCTCTCGAGGCCGGGCTGTTCCCTTGAGAAGAGACGCAAAAGGCTTCTCGCCTTTTGTTCCCCCGGGGCCGTGCTTTTATTTTCCTAGCTCTACCGTCGCGCCCCGCCCCTCGCGCGGTCGGCTCAGCGGCGCCCCCCTTCGGCCGGGAGGGCCGTCGACCTCGGGCGAGTCCCTTGCGATGGCGGCGACGGGCGCGGCCGGTGGCTTCAGGTGAGTGAGTGAGTGAGTCCCCTTCCGGGGTGGCTTCGGCGCCCGCCTAGTCGTGATTTGAGAGGGGGCGATTCCTGGGAGAAACCCTGCAGAGGACCGGGAAGCCCCCCCCTCTCTCTCTTTCGCCCCCGTTCCCTGCCTTCTGCTCGTGAATCCCCCTCCCCCGGACCGGCCATGTGTCCCAAAACTCCCGCCGCCTCTCCCGGGCCCTCGTGGGCGCTGCGCCTGCTCCGATCTGGGGCGCTTGGTGGGTTCCCACGGGCAGGGTATGGGTGGGAGGCCGGGGCGTTTGGAGCCCGTGCACGTTGGGGTTTGTTTGTTTGTTTGTTTGTTTGTTTGTTTGTTTAGAGTATTTTTTTACCCCGCCTTTCTCCTTGGAAAAGGACCCAAGGCGGCTTACAGTAAGGAGAGATAATACACAGTCCAGTACAATTAAGACATGTTCAAGTATTACAGCATTAATAGACAACATTACATTAAAGCAACACGGTTATAAATACTGTAGTCATAAACACAAAGTCTTATGTGAACCCATAGATTCCTATAAAATACACATGGTAGTCCATCACTCAGGGAAAGCTTGCCTGAAGAGAAGGGTCTTTGACCGTTTCCGGATCTTGTGCTTCTGCCGGCGCGTTCCTCCCCGGAACGTCCCCTTTTAAAACCCGACCTGGTTTCCTGGGAAGGGCTATGAACCGAAGTCTGGAAGTCCATTCGTGGCAACTGGACTTCTCTTTCTTGAGAGAGTGAGACGTTTCGCTGCTCATCCGAACAGCTTCGTCTGGTCTGAGGAAAGCTAGTGACGAGTCCTCCATTTTTTAAAAATAGCTCACTTTGACCTCTTGTCACCCTGGTCTGAAATATGCACATAAGATGAGCATTGTTCCGAATAATGGCTTCATCTTATGGGCCTATTTTAGACCGGGGTGACAAGAGGTCATAGTGAACTCTAAAAAATGGGGGACTTGCAACTCGCTTTCCTCAGACTGAAGAAACTGTTTGGATGAGCTGCGAAACATTTCACTCTCTCAAGAAAAAGCAGTCCAGTTGCCGTGATTCAACTTCCAGATAAACTCACCTGTATGACTGAGAATCTTCACCGATTTTGAGCAGAAGGAGTAAACACCCCAAGCATTGCTCCTGGTAGTTGAGAAGATGCTCTTGAGTTTTTACTTGGGAAGAACAGCTTGGGAAGAACAAGATGGCGGCCGGCAGCAGCTCCCGTTTTCATCGCACCCTGGTACCTTTGTACTTTTTCGGTGTAGCGCTGCCGTGTACGATGTTTTTTATTTAATTCTGCTGGGCTCAGCCTGGGCTTACCACAGGGGGCTCATGAGGGATTTAAAGGGACTTAATCGGGCTATAAGAGGCATCTGAACGGCTGAAGCAGGAGACCGAACACCAACCTGAAGCCTTTAATTTTGAGACGCTGACATCTGTCTCGCCGAATCCTCTGAACATCGTACCCCTGAGCGCCCTTTTTCCTTCTGCGCTACCCACTTAGAGACTGAGACATCCACCGCTCCGGCTCCGGCTCCGTAGATCGATCTTCGGTTCACCCTCTGGAGAGGTCCGGGTGTGCTGTGGTTCGCCCCCCGGCTGTCTTGGAGGACCCGAGGACTTGCGATCCGCGGCCGCCATTTGGCTCCCCCCGGGTCTGCTGCGCTTCGGAGCCATGGCCGTTTGCCATCCGCTGATGTCCTGTCCCATTTCATCTGGCCATGGACAGCCCTCCTCTGCTCCACATGGGCATGCTGCTGCGGCGGTGGGTGCTGCTGCGGGCTCTGAGCGGCACGCTGAACTTTCATCATTCGCTCGGCCGGCAGTTCCTTCTTTCCGCCATGCCTCGCGGCTACCAAGCGGATCGTCCGGACCTGCCTTTGTTTCGGACCAGCTGGAGAACCCGGGCGGCAGGTCGGCCGCCGGTGGTCTGTTGGCCGGGTCGGCTGCCGGCATCGGCTGGCTACCAGTCCCGGATCTCGGGCGGTGGCTCGGCCGCCGGCGGTCTCGGCGATCTTGGCGGGTAGCCGGCTTCGCTGCTCGGGCGGTGACTCGGCCGCCGGCGTGCTGCTGGCTTTCCTGGGAGCGATCGTCAGCTGCTCCTTGTCGCCAGCGTTCGCCCTGTCGGCACCGGTTTCGGGTGGCAGGTCGGTCACCGGTGATCGGAGCAGCCGCTGAGTGGCTTTGGCTTGGCTTCTCCTTCCCATCCCCGGACTTGAGTCCTACATGGCGGTTCTCTATCTCTGGCCATGCTTTACGGACTCGTCTTTGTGGCTAGTCCTGAGAGACTCTTGTGGGCCGGGGTTAGGGTCGGGGGCGATGGGATTCCCTATGGGAACTTGACGTTTCTGTTCATCATCAGTCCACCCCCCCTTATAACATCTTTTTTGCCTAGCCCCCCAATCTTCAGCCCTTCATGGCCCTCTTAGCTCCCCTATTTTCCATCAGTGCCCGTTCTACCCCCCCATTTCCTCCCCCCCTTTCCACCTAAGCCCGGGCTATGGTGCCCTTATTTTGTTTGTTTTATTCATTTTTTACTTTATTGTTTTTTTATGTATTTGCTTTATTTGTTAACTGTGATTTACTGTGTGGGTTTAATTTTGTTTTTTCTTTTTTGTTTGTTCATTGGCTCAGGAAGCTGTTAGTTGCTGCCTGGCTCTCAGCACTGGAAGTGTCCTTGACAATAATCAGCCTAGTTTAGCCTCACCTGGGTTATCTCTCTCCCACTCTCTAGTGAATGACACCCCTTCTGGCAGCTGACTTACTTGTTATGTTAACTCATTGTACTCCTATATTGTAATTTGCCTGTTTCTGAGTTCATTGCTGAGTTACTTGTAAGCCCCCCCCTTCCCCCCCCCTTCCCGGCTAGGTCACCATGTCCGCAGGGACTCATATTCCAACCGTGTTGGGCCGTGGACGATATGCTAGGAATCACGGGATTAGTCGGATAAGAAGAACTAGGGTCCGGCATCTCGTGCCTGTCCCGCGTTCTGATCCCGTGATTCACCACCACGTGTCCGGAAGCCACTCCGCCCAGAGCCTCCAACCTGTCCTGCCTCCTCCTCAACGCCAGGTCGGTCCACAATAAGACCGCTGTCATCTACGATACCATCACTGACAGCAGGGCCGACCTGGTCTGTATAACGGAGACCTGGGTGGGCTCAGAGGGTGGGGCCTCCCTCGCCCAGCTGTGCCCTCCTGGGTTCCTGGTTCAGGGAGTGGGCAGGTTGGAGGGTCAGAAGGGGGGAGGAGTCGCCATTGTACATAGGGAATCGCTTCATGTGACCAGGGCCTCGACATTGGTGATCCCAGGGCTTGAATGCCTCCACCTGTTCGTAGGACAGCGGGATAGATTTGGCATTGTGCTGGGCTACCGTGCTCCCGCAACCCAGCACAATCCCTCCCAGAGCTCGCGGAGTTCATCGCCGCAGCGCTGTTGAAGTCCCCCGGCTTCTGGTCGTCGGGGACTTTAACGTGCATGCTGGTGGTGAGCTCGTCGGCGTAGCTCGGGAATTCATGGAGACCATGACATCCATGAGTCTATCCCAGCATGTTTTTTGCCCTACACACAGGAGTGGGCATTCCCTGGATCTGGTATTTACCTCCATGTCGGGGGTTTCTAATCTGGAGGTGCGGGACATTGTTCCCACACCCGTGTCATGGTCAGATCACTACCTGTTGTCCTTTTCCCTAGCAATGGCGGCCCCTCCCATACCAACGGCCCCTTGTTTGGGCCCGCCCCGAAGGCTTCTCGATCCGGCTCGGTTCCGGGAAGCCTTCGGGGAGCTTTCTGGTGGTTTGGCTGACGATTCGGCCGAAGCCCTGGCTAACCAATGGTTTGAGTCAGCTGCCGGGGCTGTCGACCGAATCGCCCCCAAGCGTCTCCTCCGGGGCAGAGCCCGCGCTTCCCCGTGGTTTACGGGGGAGTTAAAGGCGATGAAGCAGGAACGGAGGAGACTGGAGAGCATCTGGAGACAGAGCCGCACGGCGATAAATAAGACTGCCGTTGTGATCCAGACTAGGCGCGCTCTCGAGCGATCAGGGAAGCCAAAAGATCTTTCTTTTCCCTGAGAATTGGTGAGGCCTCGAACCGCCAGGCAGAACTCTTCCGGGTGGTCCGGGACCTCACCAATCCTAGTCTGGCCAGGCCTCCTCCTACTGATTTCAGTAGCGAGCACTTTGCAGTCTTTTTTTTAGAACCAAAATAGAGGCCATCCGTGCTGGCTTTGTATCCAATGACACTAGCCCTCCTCGCCATCCCCAGCCCCCTCACCCCCTCGTTCTCCTCAAATGGATGAGTTTGGGCCTGTTTCCCCTTTGGAAGCCTCCAGGGCTATTGCCCATTGCCGCCCGCGACCACCCCCTTCGACCCTTGCCATCTTGGCTAATCAAATCTGCCGGAGGGAGCATGCCCGAGTGGGCTGCAGCCATCGCCACCGCCTCCTTTGGCGAGAGGGTATTTCCTCTCGTTTTTAAGGAGACGGTGGTCAAGCCCATTTTGAAAAAAACCGGGATTGGCTGCAGACCAATTGGCTAATTATCGCCCGATAGCCAACGTTCCCTTCATGGGCAAGGTGATCGAGAGGGTGGCCGCGTGCGGATTCAATCTTTTTGGAGGAACAGCGGTGCCTGGATCCTTGTCAGTCCGGCTTCAGGCCTGGCCGGGTACGAAAACAGCTTTGGTCGCGCTGCAGGATGACCTAATCCGGGCGGCCGACAAGGCTTGCTCTACCCTGTTGGTTCTCCTGGATCTGTCAGCGGCCTTTGATACCGTCGACCACGGTATCCTACTGGACCGGCTCCTGGAGGTGGGGATCGGGGCACTGTTCGCAGTTGGCTCCGGTCCTTCCTTCAGGGCCGGTCTCAAATGTGCAGCATGGCGGAGAGTTGTCGGCCCCGTGGACACTCCCGTGCGGGGTTCCGCAGGGCTCGTCTCTCTCCCCATGCTGTTTAACATCTATGTAAGGCCGCTGGCGGGGTCATCAGGAGATTTGGGCTGCGTTGTCATCAGTATGCTGATGACACGCAGCTCTATCTCTGTTTTTCCACCTCTGCAGTGGAAGCTGTCCGGTCCCTTGACCAGTGTCTGGAGGCGGTCATGGCCTGGACCAAGGCCAACAGGCTCAAACTCAACCCTGGGAAGACCGAGGTGATGTTCTTCGGGAGCTCCCCGTCTGGGTACGGGGCCCCCTCCCCAGCCTGGAGGGTGTTTCCTCCAACTGGCGGAGAGGGTTCGAACCTGGGCGTGATCCTGGACCCGGCCTTGTCCCTGGATGCTCAGGTGGCGGCCGTGGCCAGGACCGCATTTTTTCATCTTCGCCAGATCGCCCAGATTCGCCCTTACCTAGATGGGGACTCCCTGAGAACAGTGGTGCAGGCGCTGGTGATCTCGAGGCTGGACTATTGCAACGCTCTCTACATGGGGTTGCCCTTGACTCTCCTCCGGCGACTGCAGCGGGTGCAAAATGCAGCGGCCAGACTGGTGGCGGGTGCGCGTCGCTTTGACCGCATCACCCCGGTGCTGGCCCGGCCGCATTGGCTACCCGTTGCCTCCCGGATCAGATTCAAGGTCCTGGTTTTAGTTTATAAAACCCTCCATGGCCTGGGTCCGGACTACCTGGCGGAGCGGATCGCCCAGCGGTCAACATCGGCCCGACCGGTTCGGCAGTTGCGAGCGCACTCGCTGCAGGTTCCATCCCCCCAAGAAGCCAGGCGGTCCCTAACCCGGAACCGGGCTTTCTCGGTGGCCGCCCCATCCTTATGGAACTCCCTGCCCAGCGAAGTGCGCTCTGCAGAGTCCCTGCTGGCCTTTCGTAAAGCGGTGAAGACTATCCTATTCCGCGAGGCCTTTGGCAACCTAGCTTAGCCCTCCCCCCCCCTTTTTTTAATCCGCCATTGATAACTTGCTGAATTCTATAGCAGCGGCGAGTTCAGAATTTAAGGGTGCGCCTTCGCCTCTGCTTTTTTATGTTTTTTTTTAACTCCTGTTGACCTGTTGGTCTTGTCTCCTATTGCTCTGTTATGTATTTTCTGCCTGTATTTGCTGAATTGTTCAGCCATGTTCGCCGCCCAGAGTTCCCGTTGGGAAGATGGGCGGGATATAAATTCAACAATAAATAAATAAATAAATAAATAAATTCAAAGCGTGATCAGCATGTCATCCCCTCCTACCCCAGTGTTGGCGAACCTACAGCACAGGTGCCAAAGGTGGCACTCGGAATCCTTTCTGTGGGCACCTGACATTGCCCCTTCACAGCCACCTGGATTCAGGTTAAATTGCTGTATTAGCACTTTGCAAAAAATTAATGGGTTTTGAATCATGTTTTTGGCACTCAGTCTCTAAAAGTTTCGCCATCACTGCCCTACCCTACGATGGGGGTTCAAGGATCAGAAGTGGGTCTGAGTAGCCCAGAGGAGCTGCTACATGAAGGACTAGTAACACGGCTTCCCTGCGTAATGTAGTTGTGAATCGAGTGGAGTATTTATTTATTTATTTATTTTAGAATATTGTTACCCCACCTTTCTCCTTGGAAAAGGACCCAAGGTGGTTTACAATAATGAGGGACAATATACAGCCCAGAACATTTAAGACATAATTTAAGTTATGAACAGGGAATTAGAAGAGGCATCTTAGAACATTAAAAGCTAACAGGGTTCGAATCCGCCCTGGAAATGGGATTAGGGGAGTGGAACTGGTAGAATCCTTCTGTATCTCAGCTCATCTTGAAAACCCTGTTAAGGTAACTGTAAATCAGTTCCAAACTGACAGCAGGGATAACAACAGAAGGCTCAGATGACTTTAAAAGGGGATTAGCAGAGTTATCCATGGCAAAAATAGAGCCTCAGGGTGTAAGGGCACTGTACCTCTGATCTTGAATTCCAAAGGAGAGCCTTGGTTGGATGAAGTGCAGGGTCCTATTTTACCACTCTTTCAAACCTCGGCAGACTGCATGCCTCTTGGGAAGTTTAAATTTAAAAATTTTAAAAGGATGTTGACAACCTCAAGCGGGTGCAGAGGAGGGCTACCGGGATGGTTGAGGGTCTGGAGGAAATGTCTTATGAGGAACGGCTTAGGGAACTGGGAATGTTTAGCCTCTCTAAAAGAAGATTGAGAGGGGATATGATAGCTATGTTTAAATATTTGAAAGGATGTCATATTGAAGAGGGAAAAGGTTTGTTTTCCATGGCTTCAGAGACTAGGACTCAGGGCAATGGTTTCAAACTACAGGAAAAGAGATTCTATTTGAACATTAGCAAGAACTTCATGACAGTTAGAGCTATTCGGCAGTGGAATATGCTGCCGCGGAGGGTGGTTGAGTCTCCTTCTTTGGAGATTTTTAAGCAGAGGCTGGATGGCCATCTGTTGGCAGTCCTGTGATGGGGGTTCCTGCATGGCAGGGGGTTGGACTAGATGGCCCTTGAGGTCTCTTCCAACTCTATGATTCTATGATTCTATGAAGTGAAGAGAGCAATGAAAATATAAAGAAGCTTTTCTCAGTTGGTTGCCATTCTCTCCAAGGGTTGGAAGGGATTTATCCTGGATCCGTGGCTTTTTTGGAGGAGGAAATTAATGTTGGCCTTTCCTTAATTAAATTTTGAACTAAATGGGGTATGAGTATGGAAGAGTTCAAAAAAGCTGTAGAGTACATGGTTACATGTATGGGGCAGCAATGGAGGAGATTGTTTTCAGGTTTTCTCCCACTACCATAAGTCAGGACATAAGGATATTGTATCAGGAGCTATACCAGTATATAGCATCAATTGCATATGCAGTTGCAAATTGCAATGGCATAAATTCTGTCCCAGTTTAAGAAATCACCATAGACATTATCCGTTGCATGCTAAATCACCCAGTTCAGTATAAAACATAATTGTACATAATTTCTGGCAATTTCTTAACTTAAGGCAATTTGCTTCCAAGTCCTTGCTTGTTTGTCTTATGCCAGCATAACAATGCAAGAGAATTTGGGCCTGGATTGTTTGCCAATAGATCACCATTTAATACTGAGAGAAACTGAGAGGCATTCTACTGTATATGTTACTGCAAGGACATGATCCTTTCTAACTGGTTCAGCGCTGAGTTATCTATGTGTCATTGCGTGTATTCATAAGAATAATATAAATGATTTCAAGAAAGTACAGGGAAGTAATTTTTGTTGCTTTTGGGGAAATGCTCATGTTTGTTTGCACAAGATTTGAAACAATTGCTGCTTTTTGCATCAACTTCTAAAATGGAGAAACAATTAATGGGTCAGTTGTCTCTTTGTGGGCAATTGCCCTGCCCTTCTATTCTTGCTACATGTTTCTCTATTTACTTCAGAAAACAGCCTTTTAAGAAAGAAAAGGACATTTTGCACTAATTGTCCAAACTGTGATTGGACGAGTTCTTGGTGTCTCTCAAGCTGAAGGCAAATATTTGCATAGTGGTTTGAGAATCCACATAATAACCCCTAACAATCTAATCTTGACCTCTGGAGAAGAAGGGAAAGCAAACTTTGGTCTTTGTGACAGAGTTTCAGATATTTCTAGGGCTGCCCCATCTTCTGTTTGCTTAAGGGTCTGCTGTTTGTTAGCTTTTGAATTGATTTCCACACCCTGCCATCTTTGCTGCTGTCCCATGAACCTGTTTCCACAAATGTGTATGTAAGGCAGGCATGTCCAAGCTTCAGCCCTCCTGATGTTTTGGACCACAACTCCCAGAATTCTAAGCTTAGATTGCAAATGGCAAAGGACTGTGGGAGTTGCAGTCCAGAACATCTGGAGGGTAGAAGTTTGGACTTGCCTGATATAAGGAAACCACAATATACCCCTTCCATACATGATTTCCTATAAACCGTAGCTGGCACAGTCTATGGTTAGAGATAAGTAGTCCCTCAACATCTTAGAGAGCCTCATGTTCCTTAGCCTTTGCACTTAGTTAGGATGGTCAAATGTTAAATTTCTACATTGAGACTTTACATCCAAGTGTTCTCTGGGTTTTAACTGAGGTAGTTTCATGTTCTCATGTATTTGTTGTCATTCTTGCAGACTTGTGGCGGGGCGGGGGAGTGCTCTCCTGCAGCATTTTAGAAAATTACCCCCAACCTCCTAGTTGGTTTTGCACCACTTGTGGAGTGGGGGTGACCTTGTGGTGGTTGCCTCTGCCACCGTAATATTGAAAACGCAGAGAACCTGAAATTGAGCACAGATTTTCACAAGCTAGGTTCTGTAAAAGTTTTCTGAACAGCTTTCTGTCAACTGTTAAATTTGGATGGTCTGTTTGTCAAACACTTTGTCTTTAGTAAATAGTGTTACTTCTTTCAGGACTGTAGAGCCACTGGAGTATTACAGAAGATTTTTAGTGAGTATGAGCTTCATATATATTTATATGCTTGATAATTCATATCTTCACAATTAGTTCCATTCATTTCTCATTTTCCATGCAAAGATATGTAGGGTAAAAGTGCCCTGAAGAATACAATCACCCTGCTCCCCTGTGCTAAAGAAGAAAGTCTGGCAGAATGCTGTCTGTTGCCTCTTGTGGTGGGAATTTGTTTCAGAAATCCCTTGGGAATGGTAAAGGATTGGCCCCAAACCTGCTTCCATGTCTGGTTAATCAATGCTACACTTCATTTGCAGTGTGATTTGGGCCTTGTGTTAATATAGGAAGAGGGTATTGTTGAACAAGTTGTGAGCAACAACTTGCATGTTTTTGACAAAAGGCCTTATATAATATAAGAGAACATTTTTCATTTAAAAACAGGTAATTATAATAGTTTATTAAGGTGTGTACCAAAGTTTAATTTTAATATCCTTTAAATCAAACTGACAGACTCACTCATCGTACTGATAGCAATTATATAACATTGTGATCCCAGCACTCATTGAATGCCTTTATCCAAAATATTAATAAAATTGTTGAAGAGCACTGGGCCCAGGATTAAACCCTGTAGTACCTATTTGCTTCCTCTTCCCCACTTGATAAGGAGCCATTGATGAGCACTGTCTTAAGTATGATTCTGAAACTAACTGTGTACCTACTTACCTGATAGTTGTTCTACCCAGTCCCCATCTACTAAGGATAGGGCACTTTGTCAAATACTTTGCTGAAACCAAGATAAATTACATCTATAGGATTCCTGTTATCTACAAGAGAGGTTACCTGATCATAATATGAGACCAGATTAGTCTTGCAGAATTTGTTCTTGAGAAACCCATAATGGCTTCCAGTTATTGCTGCATTATTTTCAAGATGCTTTAAGAGTGACCACTTTATTCTAAAATTTTCTTTGGGGTTGATGTCAGGCTGACTCATCCCCTGTTCCCAGTTTCTACTTTTTACCCCTTCTGAGGATAGGTGCAACATTATCCTTCTTTCAGTCATATGGCAATTCACTTGTCCACCAAGATTAAAAAATATTAATAATAATAATAGGCAGTGGTTCTGAGAGCTCTTCAGCCAGTTTCTTCAATATTCATGGATGCAGTTCATCATAGAATCATAGAGTTGGAAGAGACCTCAAGGGTCATCTAGTCCAACCCCCTGCCATGCAGGAACCCCCATCACAGGACTGCTAACAGATGGCCATCCAGCCTCTGCTTAAAAACCTCCAAAGAAGGAGACTCCACCACCCTCCGTGGCAACATATTCCTTTGCCGAACAGCTCTAACTGTCAAGAAATTCCTCCTAATGTTTAAATTGAATCTCTTTTCCTGTAGTTTGAAACCATTTCCTCGTGTCCTAATCTCTGAAGCCATGAAAAACAAACCAGTCCCTCCTTCAATGTGATATTCTTTCAAATATTTAAACATAGCTATCATATCCCCTCTCAGTCTTCTTTTTGTAAGGCTAAACATTCCCAGCTCCCTAAGCCGCTCCTCATAAGACATTTCCTCCAGACCTTCAACCATCCTGGTAGCCCTCCTCTGCACCCGCTTGAGGTTGTCAACATCCTTTTTAAATTGAGGTGCACAGAACTGGACACAGTGCTTCAGATGGGGTCTGACCAGAGCAGAATAGAGTGGTACTATCACTTCCCTTGATCTAGACATGATTCTTCTGTTGATTCAACCAAGAATCGCATTGGCTTTTTTGGCTGCCGCATCACACTGCTGACTCATGTTCAATTTGTGGTCCACCAAGACTCCCAGATCCCTTTCACAGGTACTATTTTCCAGCCAGGTGTCTCCCATCCTATATCTGTGCAATTCATTCTTTTTACCTAGATGCACCACCCTACATTTCTCTCTGTTGAACCCCATTCCATTAGATTTGGCCCAGCACTCTAATCTGTCAAGGTCCTTTTGGATTTTCATCCTATCCTCTCAGGATCTGAACTTGTTCAGAATAATAAGGTATTATTTGACTCTTTTTATCAATGCCAAGTTGCAGTCCTGTCTCCTCCACGTCCACTTGCATGTGCCTTGAGCTTCCCAGTCTGGTCCTCTTGGCTGATTCTTTCACTCCAGAAGCAACACTGGATTGCTTTTGACAGAAATGAAGATTTGGTCTGTTTTAGACTTCTTAGCCTGTTCCCCCAGATATGGGGTCTGCTAGTTCTGTTTCAGATGAAGATGAATTTTTCATGTCTTAACCGGGGTTTTTTAATGTATGGTATTTCTAGAAAGAAAATTGTCGACCTGATGGAAGAGGCCTTGGTGAATTCAGAACTACAACTGTTAACATAGGTGAGTGCTTTAGTTTTAGAATACCTATGCTTGCTCACAGTTCTTCACTTGACCTGTGGGAGATCTTCTAGTGTTCATTGTGTTGCAGTAGGATCTGCTTACTCTTAAAATCATTGAGATGTTCTCATCATACTTATGATTAAGTGTGGATCCAGTCTACTCCCAAACGTTACTTGATAAGAAATATAAAATGTATGCCAGATTCTGGATTCATCAAAGGAAAGAAATAGCTATCATTGCCATCATTTCATTTGAGTATAAACTGTATCAAACTTGTTCACATTGTATTGTAGTATTGTATCATCAAAGGGTTTTTTTAACCTGGCTGTCCTAAACTATACTTATGAGATTCAAGTGTGACTAGAGACAAGAGCAAACAGGATTTTGACCACTATTTTTATTATAGATTAATCTTTATTAGGAGGTTGAACTTCAGTTTTAATCTCCGTAATTGATGCTGTTTTTCTTGTTTATTCTTTTAGCATTACCTCTCTTTGTCTTAGTTATTGATTTTTTTCTTTTTCTTTTTAAAGTGGAATATTTCAAATTTTCCCTTGTTGTGACACTTGGCTTCTAGGCATCTGGGTAAAAATTCCATTTTGTGCCCAACTCAAGATAAGAAGGAAGTATGTGACTGGCAGTGTTCTGAGATATAGCAATGAAGACTATGTTTATGTTTTTGTTATCAAACAAGTTAATCATGAGCATTTTCTGGTTTTGGCAGAATTTTACAAAACTGTAATGATAAGAACATAAATCTAACTTTCAGCATTTGTTTCAGTTTTTTTTAAAGGCAGCACTGTGAATTGCACAGTCATCCAGCTACCAAAATGTTCTCCTCAATAGAAAGCTTAGATTTTCTAAAGCAAGCATTTTCTCTTCAGGTTCAATTACAACTGCAGATGGCTCTGCTCTTGTGAAGCTAGGAAACACTACAGTAGTATGTGGCATAAAAGCGGTAAGTTCGTTAATAGGGGTTATTGTAACAAGTTTAACACAATAAATTTTAAAAGTAGTGTCTCAGGTTGTTGTGAAGCCAATTGGACCTCAACAGTTTGTTGTGTTTTTCATCTGACATGTTCTCTTGATGGTTTCTTTTAGCTTGTAAACTAATAGATGTGAACTAATGCTATTCTCCGCTTGAAGCGGAAGCCAGAGTTTCTCATTATGAGAATGCACATAACTGTCCTTGACCACGTGCTCTAGTAGTCCATGCCTGCCCCGCAACACATGCAGGGGGAAGTGTCAAGTTTCTTGGTGGTTCAGAGGACATCAGGTTTCAGTTATGTCTGAATCTGGGAAGCTGCTTTTAACAGTTGGCTGATAAAGGCTTAACACACACAAATAAATCAGTTTCCCCTTAGTCAGAGTTAATTGGAAACAGGCTTATTCTAAACCTTATAAAGTGTCTTGGGGGAAGCAAGAGGGAAGGGAAATCCCCTGGGGATGATGTGGACATTCTCATTTAATTCCATTTGGATTCTACATGTTACCTTGTCCTGTTTCCTTGAATATCTAAATCAGTGGTTCCCAATCTTTTTCGAGTTGCAACCTCCCCTTTATAATTCCCAGGTAACTTGCGAACCCCCCTGTCACATTTGCATAAAAGGGGATTTTTAATGGGGTGAAATCACTCCTTCTCAGAAAATACAGGCTTCATTCTCTCCAAGATGGCTTGTTTCTCATACATGCACAGACACATTAACTTTAATATCCCACTCTGAAAAGTCAAGGAAGAAATTACTGAAGAAGGGCTACAACACATATAAGAAGATTGTGACACCAGGAGAAAACATTACGTGGTTCCCTTGGGGGCTGGGACCCCAGGTTGAGAAACACTGATCTAAAATGAGGGCAGGTAGATGGATTGATGTCCCTGCTTTTGCTTACCCAGATGTGGAATACCATGTGTGTTGAACTCCATGTTATCATCATTTTAAGCGTTTGTATTTTGCTATTGTAAACTTCCACAAGTCTCTTAGGGGCAAGTGGGTCTAAACTTGAAGAAAAGCCTGCGGCACCAAGATAATTTTCAGTGGTTAGCCTTGAAAGTTAAGCCCCATGAAATCAAATATTTCATGACATAGAAAATAATTTAAAATGGTAATGGTTTTCCAAGGAAAAATCAGCCTTTTGTGCTTTGTTTCCTAGCTGGGTTGCTGTTACGCCATTCATAAAAATGAATATATTACAGCACATAAAAACAAGCTTCATGCAGTCGTCTGTCAGCTTTGGCACTATCAGGCTGTTAAGATTCCATGGATATGGTCCACTTCCTCTGACCAGTATGTTCTTACTGACAGCTGCGGAAGAGTACAGTGTACTGTGAATATGAAAAGTTTACACACCTCTGTTAAAATGTCAAGTGTCTGTGATGTAAATAAATGAGACAAAGAGAATTCATTTCAGAACTTTTCCCACCTTTAATGAGACCTATGAACTGTACAACTCAATTAAACCACAAACTGAAAGCTGTTATGTGGAGAAAAGAAAAATAAAATATTGAAATAATATGGTGTCATATATAATATGGTGGTATATTTTATATCCACTGTACTCTGTTGCCACTCCCAGTGCTAAGCACCAGAGCAAGAACAGGAAGAAGTGACAGTCGGGGGAGAGGTTTTATATTTGCCCCTCTGACAATATGAGGTAGATTTCTCTGCATATATGAATGTCAGAGAGAGCTTTGTGCAAGCAGGGTTGGAACACGGAGTGGGGGCGGGGAGCCCATGCCCTCTCCCCCATCTGCATATGAGCACTGACTCTCCAGAGCAAAAGATTGACCCACTAATGTAATTCAGAAAGTAATAAATGTATGTGTGTGGACCCCAAGACTTCTGACAAGCTGTTTCTAAATGTCTTCAAATTCTTATGTCTTCCATCTCTCCAACATGAACATTCTGCATACAGGAATTTGCAGCACCCCCTG
Source organism: Phrynocephalus forsythii (assembly GCA_029282475.1). NCBI lineage: Eukaryota > Metazoa > Chordata > Lepidosauria > Squamata > Agamidae > Phrynocephalus > Phrynocephalus forsythii. Next base: position 7,023,945 of record JAPFRF010000011.1, read on the forward strand.
GAGATGCCAATAACAAGGGATACATCGGTAAGGCTTATTTGCTTGCTTTTTATTTATTTTTATTTTTCAATTATTGTATTGATTTTTATTTAATTGTGTTTTCATTTTGGCATGTAATCCCAGTTAGTGGTATTTCAGAAATTGGACAATTATTTTCTACAATTCAGCATGCTCTTGACATTTTGCAACATGACCCTTTGTCCGAAAACATGTTTTATTATTATATTGATTGCTACTCTTGCATTTTACAAGATCTTGCAGGAACAGAAAAATCCTAAGGATGTCTGTTCAGATATAAACCCCTTTCTGTATCAATATGAGTATGTACACTTCAGGGATGCAATCTTTTAAGTCTTCTAGTATAGAAGTGTTATATACTAAAAGGTGCTGTAAATGAATTGGATAAGCAAATATCTGCTTGGGTCTTCCAGCTCCCAGTGCTTGCCACCTGTGTTTATCAACATTTACCCCTACTTAAACTGCAGTTAACAGCCTATAACAGTGGTGGTTAACTTTCAGCACTCAAGATGTTTTGGACAGTAACTCCCAGAATTCCAAACCTGTATTGCCAGTGACAAAGGAGTTATGGTCCAAAGCATCTGGAGCACCAAAGGTTCACCACCTACAGTGACACTTTATAACAGCCACTTTAAATATATTAGCTATTTTAGAATGTATATTAAATTGCTTGATTACTCTTACTGTGTCCCCCCCCCCGCCCACACACACACAGTGGAGTTACTGTTATGAATTTGTGTTTTGTTGGTTTATTGTTTTATGCTGAGAAATGCCCAGAGCCGCCCTTGCCAGATGGGCCATATATAAATTAAAGATAAATAAATAATATAATTCTGTACACGCAAACACACATTTTCATTTTTCCACATTTGCTCAGACCACATTATAGAACCACAGAATCATGAAGTTGAAAGAGGCCTACAAGGCCATCAACTCAAGGAAGGAATACAAACCAAAGAATACCTGCCAGGTGGTTCTCCAAATGTCTCTTGAGTGCCTCCAGTCTTGGAACACTCACTATCCCTTGATGCAGTTGGTTCCATTGCTGTAGTGCTCTAACAGTTAGGATGTTTTTCCTGATATTCAACTGAAATTTGGCTTCCTGTTATTTGAGCCCATTGTTACACATGTCCTGCACATGAGCATGATGGAGAACAGATCCTGCCCTTCCTCAGTATGACAGCCCTTCGGAGCTATCATATCGCCCCTCAATCTCCTTTGCTCAAAGATACACATGGCCAGTTCTTTCAATGTTAGATTTTTAAAAAAGTGTTTGCAAGAAATACAGCATGTGCAATTCAAAAAGAAACCATGCTAATGTAAATTAGGTGTGTAATCAATCACCTGCTTTCCTTCCTAACAGCAAGTTTAGAATGTAAACTGTTGAGGAATGCATGCTGTATGTCACCACATGCCTTCTATGATATCCTTTGCTTCATCATGATTTTTCCCTCCATAGTTCCTAATGTGGATCTTCCTCCACTCTGTTCAACAAGGTTTCGACCTGGACCGCCAGGGGAAGAGGCTCAGGCAGCTAGTCAGTTTATCGCAGATGTAATTGAAAAGTAAGATATACTATCCTTTTCCATGATTCAGTACGAATTGTTAAGAACGGGTTTCTGTCTTCAACATTTAACTATTTCAGTTCACAGATAGTGCAGAAAGAAGATCTATGCATTGCTGATGGCAAGGTAAGTATATGTAAAATCTTTACAATCACTACTAAGTGTATAATGTTTGGAAACTTGGGAATGCACATATTCCCTTCCAGATCACATAGAAAAGTTGAAATGCCATTTTACATTATGGTACAGGACGTGCTTTGTATAAGTAGACAAAATAACCTGGGCCATTTTACTCATGTTTACTCATTTTACTCATTTTACTTTTTTACTGTTATCTTGAAGCAGCTCTTCATCATCATCATCATCATCATCATAATCATCATCATCATAATCATAATCATCATAATCATCAATAATAATAATAATAATAATAATAATAATAATAATAATGATAATAATAATAATAATAATAATATTTATTGTCATTGTGTGTATATACACAGTATACACATGCAACAAAATTCAGACACCCAGAGACCAGATTCAACACACACACACACACACACACACACACACACACACACACACACACACAATCCCCAAACACTCTCACACACATTAAAAAACCCTTCAACACGCACACATAAAAATCCTCGCACACTCCCCCACCCACCAACCCCCCCCCCTAACAACACAAGCATCTACACAACAGGCTAGGTAATCCTGTCCAAGTGCTCACTGCTGGTGGTCCTTGAGTTCATTATTAAGTGCAATTATAGCTCTGGGATAAAAACTGTTCAGAAGACGTGTGGTCCCAGTTTTAATTGTTCTGTATCTAGATCTCAAATAGATCTCAAACATTAGACATTTTACAAATTTAAAAGACCTGATGCTGACCCGATGTCTGCTGATTCCTTAACAGTAGGCAGTCTGGCCACTTCACGTAACAGCCATTGATGCTGAACCATATGGCAATGATGTCTGTGTGTACTAGAAATGAGCATCAACTACTGGGTTTGTCTTTTTGCCCAAGCAGGGATTTGGTGCTTCCCAGCCCCACTTCTTCCAGCGGGTGCCAACTCAAGAGGCAGTGCCCTGGTTTCCCTGCCCTACTTCCTCCAGGTACTCCCTCTGAGTAAAACGCCTGCTGGGGAAGGCTGGGCTGGAAAGCACCAAACTTTGGTTCAGCCGAAAAAAATGAACCAGTACAAACTGCCAATATTGCAATTCATGCCCATCTCTGGTGCATCCCGCCTGGGCAGTTTTATTTGGCAGTAGCAGAATCATAGGGAGAACTGCCACCACCTCGATGCAAGTGCCTTGGGAGATTTGCCAACTTTCTGGTAGTGTCACAAGAAAGATGTTGGCATGCCCATTCTTTTGTAACCCATTTGTCTAATGAAGCTGAGGCATGCAATGCAAGAGTCAGTGCATGCTCTTCTAAGGATGTGTGCATGGGAGGAATATCTTTCCCCCTTCACTCAGCGCACCGTTACCAGAACCTCACTAGAAGACCACCGTTCCTGCTGACCCAAGAGTCCAGTGCCACCTGCCGCTCCCTCCGCCCCTGGGTGAGAGACAGGGGACCTTTCTGTGGCTTCTCTGGGGGAGTTTGGCCTCTTGGACTCCTGAGGCAAGTCAGGACTGGAGGAAGAGCCATCTGCCAGCAAACGCCGGACTCTGCTTCAGGGAGCAGCCCCCTTGTTCTCACCTGCCTGCAATGTCTGTCTTCAATTGGTGAGAGAAGTTGGAGACAGCCAGCCAGCAGGCCTTGAAGGGGAGTGGCTACAGGGGAGGGACTTGGTCTCACAGCTATTTTAGCTGCCTCCCAGCCTTGCTGAGGCCTTACCATCGGCCAACAAACACCAGACTCAGCTCCAGGGAGCAGCCCCCTCATTTTCACCTGCCTGCAGAAGCTGTCTCTGAACGTGTGGCAGACGTCAGAGGCAGCCAGCTAATGTACCATCAAAGGGGTGGGGATGGGGGAGGGACACCTGATCAATCTTAAGCTTTGATACTGTGCTGCTACCCCCCTCCAGGTAGAGGTGGTGAAGTGCTTATGGAGCAGAATGGGCGGATGGTTGTTCTAATCTGTCCTGTTTTTTGCTTTTTGCTTTGTTTTTTCTTTTTCTTGTCATCAGGTATTGACAGTAGGAACCCAAAATAGAACTAAGGGAACAGGAAGGGGGGAGGGCAGTGGAGGGGGCAGCTATTGAAACTGTGCTGGGTAGGGGAAGGTATGGCGGTAGGAGTGGAACGTGCCCGCATAGGAGAAGAGGGGTTAGATATCTTACACCTATCCCCTCTTCTGGTTCCACCCCTAGCCAAAAGGAATCAGGTGACCATATCAGCAAGCCCACGGGCCACACGGTGCTGCTGTTGAATGCCAGGTCAGTACAGAATAAAACTGCCCTCATTCATGATGTTATTCTGGATGAGGGTGCTGACCTGGCATGTATTACCGAGACCTGGGTGGGAGAGGAGGGTGGAGTCCCCTTTCCCAGCTATGCCCACCTGGGTACTCGGTTCAGCACCAGTGTCGCCCGGAGGGCCGGGGAGGGGGAGTTGCCATAGTCTATAGGAGTTCTATCCCCTTGACCAGGCTTCCTGTCTCTTTGGGAAAAGGTCTGGAGGGCTTATATTGTGTGTTGGGCTCACGAGACAGATTGGGGATTCTTTTGGTGTACCGCCCACCCTGCTGCGTACCAACAGTCTCCCTGCCTGAGCTGACGGAGATGGTCTCGGACCTGGTGTTGAGGACCCCCAGACTGTTGGTACTGGGGATCTCAACATCCATGCTGAGGCTACCTTAACTGGAGCAGCTCAGGACTTCATGGCCGCCATGACAACCATGGGGCTGTCTCAACATGTCATCGGTCCAACACATGAGAAGGGCCATACCCTGGACCTAGTATTCTCAACGGGACTGGGAGATGGTGGTTTGGATGTGGAGGGGTTGGTTCTGACTCCATTGTCATGGTCAGACCACTTTCTGGTCAAGTTTAGGCTATTGGCTACTCCGACCCTCTGCAAGGGTGGGGGATCTATTAAGATGATCCGCCTCGGAGACTGATGGATCCAGATGGTTTCCTGAAAGCTCTGGGGATTATCCGTCTGATATGGTCGGGCGCTCCTGTCGAAGCTCAGGTCACCCTGTGGAATAGGGAAATGTCCCGGGCGGTTGACACGATCGCACCTAAGCGCCCTCTCCCTGACGCAGAGCCCAGACAGCTCCTTGGTATACATCTGAGCTGCGGGCAATGAAGCAGGAGGGGAGACGGCTGGAGCGCAAGTGGAGAAAATATCACTGTGAGTCCGATCGAACACGGCTTAGAGCCCATTATCGGGCCTATTCCGTGGCGATACGGTTGGCGAAAAGGCATTATTTCGCAAACCGTATTGCTTCCTCAGAGTGCCGTCCAGCAGAGCTGTTTCGGGTGGTCCAGGACCTTCTTCAACCAAGAAATATGGTGGAGGTTCTGGACAACTCATCAGCCTGTTGTGACCAGTTTGCCGCTCACTTTGAGGGGAAAATCGCTCAGATTCGCAGGGAATTGGACTCCACTATTGATGCAGATTCAAGGGATGTATCCAGTGTGCCGTGCTTAGGTCCAGTTTTATTGGATGAGTTTCAATTATTGAGACCTGAGGATGTGGACAGGGTGCTTGGATCTGTCCGTGCTACCACTACACCACTCGACCCTTGCCCTTCTTGGCTAATTGAAAGATCTGCCAGGGGGGTTCGCACCTGGGTCCAGGAGGTTGTTAACGCCTCCTTAAGAGAGGGAGTGGTCCCCACCACCTTGAAAGAGGTGGTGATTAGACCACTCCTAAAAAAACCAAACCTGGACCCAGGGCTGGTGGTTAACTACCGACCAGTAGCGAACCTCCCTTATTTGGGCAAGGTGTTGGAGCGGGTGGTGGCCGGACAACTCCAGGCACTGCTGGATGAAACTGATTTTCTGGATCCATTTCAATCTGGCTTCAGGCCGGGTTTTGGTACAGAGACCGCCTTGGTCGCCCTGTATGATGACCTTTGCCGGGAGAGAGACAGGGGGAGTGCGACCCTGTTGATACTCCTGGACCTCTCAGCGGCTTTTGACACCATCGACCATGGTGTCCTTCTGGATAGGCTGGCCAGGTTGGGGTTGGAGGCACTGCTCTGCAGTGGTTCTAATCCTTCCTGGCTGACCATGTCCAGAAGGTGGTGCTGGGGACAGTTGCTCTGCCCCGTGGCGTTTACGTCACGGGGTTCCCAGGGCTCCATACTGTCTCCCATGCTATTCAACATCTACATGGAACCGCTGGGAGAGGTCATCAGGAGGTTTGGGCTGAGGAGTCAGCAATATGCTGACGATACTCAGCTCTACCTCTCGTTTTCCACCAATCCAGGTGAGGCGATTTCTGTACTGAACTTGTGTCTGGGCCAGATAATGGACTGGATGAGGGTTAATAAATTGAAACTCAATCCAGACAAGACGGAAGTACTGTTAATGGGTGCTTTGCCGGACAGGTTAGAGGGCCATCTTCCTGTCTTGGATGGGGTTGCACTCCCCTAAGGGACAGGGTCCGCAGCTTGGGGGTGCTTCTGGACCCCGGTCTAACTCTGGAAGCCCAGGTGGATTCGGTGGCCAGGGGTGCCTTCCTTCAGCTGCGGAAAATATACCAGCTTCGCCCCTACCTAGACGAGCACAGCCTCATGACAGTTACGCATGCACTGGTAACATCCCGTATTGATTACTGCAATGCGCTTTACGTGGGGCTCCCTTTGAAGACGGTCCAGCGATTGCAACTGGTTCAGAATCGTGCGGCACGGCTGGTAAGTGGTGGGGCCGCCAGGGATCACATCACGCCGATTCTGCGTAACCTTCATTGGTTACCAGTTGCTGCCCGAGCTGAATTCAAAGTGCTTGTTCTGACATACAAACCCCTAAACGACTTAGGACCTAGATACCTGAAGGATCGCCTCCTTCCATACGAACCTACCCGGCAATTAAGATCTAGCCAGGGGGCCCTTTTGAAAGAGCCATCCCTCAAGGAGGTGAGAGGGATGGCCTGTAGACACAGGGCCTTCTCGGCAGCTGCTCCCAAGCTATGGAATGCCCTCCCGATCGAGATCCGCCTGGCACCAACACTGATTACATTCCGGCGCCAGGTAAAAACCTTCCTGTTCCAGAAGGTTTTTAATTGATATAATATAGATTGTGGGTCCGCTGATGACAATTTTAGAATAATGATTTTAGTGTAAGGTTTTTATTGATGATTTATTGATATTTTACTCTTAACTATTCTAAATTGTTTTATTCTTTGGATTGTAAGCCGCCCAGAGACCTTTGGGTAGTGGGCGGCATATAAGTTAAATAAATAAATAAATAAATAAATAAATAAAGGAAGGGGAAAGCTCGCTGGAAAACAACAGACACGGAGCAAGAAGAGATGGCAAACAAGGAGAGAGGTGCGGCTCAAAGCAGGAATGCAAACCACAGGCTACCTGCCAGGTGGCTGTCTAAATTTCTCTTGCAGGCTCCCAGCGTTGGTGCTCAGACGTCAGATTTAACTCTCTTGGAAATTGATACGAAAGAATGTTTTTGAGTTACAAGTTAGTTGCAAAACGTTACTGTGGTTCCATGTAAGTGTTTTCAGTATTTACATGTTTTTTCCCCTTTAGATTGTTTGGGTTCTGTATTGTGACATTATATGCTTAGACTATGATGGAAACCTTCTGGATGCCTGCGTTTGTGCTCTCTTGGCAGCTTTACGAAATGGTACGGAGCCTTTCTATATTTTCATATTCAAATTAAGAGTTGCAGTTTTAAATTGACGAAGAAACAGACACCAAGTCTCTTCAAAAATTCTGAAAAGAATAAGCTAAGAGTTTGGGAGAGCAGTTTGGGAAGACATGAAGAGAGCCTGTTGCAAGCAGTGGCATTCTTGGATTGCTGCTTTGCCCCATAGTATGACACCTTGCTCCATTTGAGTCCTGGGTGCAGGAGTCCTCAGTGTGTCAGAGCAATATTATACTAATTACAGAATACCATTGGCCACAAACTCACTTCCCTGGGAAAACCTACCTGCTCATCCAGCAGGAATTTGTAGAGGGTACCTGTCAGTGTAATGGAGCCCCATACCAGTTTTTGTAATTCTTAGAGACCTGCTTCAGTTTCAGGGATGCTCACACACACCGCACAGAACACTTGGGGGCTAAACACTCAATAGAACATGAAGGGTAGAAGAAACAGAGTTGTGTAGTTTTAGAGTATACAATTTCATAAAGCTTTTAATTAATGCAGCATAACTTTTTTAAATTTGGGATTATATTTGAATGTTTGTTGGGGAAATTAAGGAAAAGTTTGCCAGGGGAAATTGAAAGTCAAGTTTTAGGGACAACCCTAACCCTGCAGTGTCAAAAACACACAGTAGTCCAGGATTTCCTTATTTCACTTACATTTATGAACAGGCCATAGTCTTAGATCCTTCTTTTCACCTTCTCGTTTTCCTTCCGAAACACCCCCTTCCTTCTTTCCTCACCAAATTCTCTCTCACTCTCTCTTTTTTAGTACAGTTGCCCGTCGTTACAATAAATGAAGAAACTGGTTTGGCAGAAGTCAACTTGAAAGAGAAGCTTCCTTTCACCGTTCGAAAGCAACCAGTAGCTACGTCGTTTGTGCTCTTTGAGTAAGTGGGTTCCCGCCAAGCTACTAATTACAGGCAGGTGGTGAGATTTTGCAACTCATACTTGAATAGCACTCTGAGAAGAGCATGTGGGAGCAATTCCCCAATGGTTTGCATCCTCCCCTACTCCCAGAGAGTTCCAGCTTGACCATCCTCACCCAGGCTGAAGGAATCTTTCCTGTGGAAATACTCTAGTAGCTGCTTGCTGCTTTGATTTATTCTGTCATCCTCCCATAAGAATGTCAACATTAATCTATGTGCTAGTGACTAACTCCAATATGATTCTTGTGTAGAGAAGTGCTTCCCAACTTTTTAAAAGTCACAACAACTCCTTTTATAATAGCTAAGTAAGCTGTGAGTTCCCTGCCATATTTGCAGAAAAAACATTTTAGTGGAGTAAAGAAAACACATTAAAATATTTTTTTCAGAATATAATTCTATCCTAATATATCAGTATTACTATATCAATATTTATATAGTAATACATAATGGGTATGCATGTATAAATCTGCCTCTTCTACCAGATAAAATTTGAGAATGAAAAAAATATATTGATACACGTTGTGTTTAATGTACATCTTACCATGTCGAAATGACCCCGTCATGTCTCCTTGCCCCTTAAAAGCCCCCCTCAGTGAAGAGCCCCTCCCCCTCAAGACCAAAGAAACGCCTCCCCCATGCCACCTCATGCCCCCACCCCGTGGTTTCCTTCCTTCATCTTTTTGCCCCTCCTGGCTTCCTCCTCCATGACCCAAAGGGATCGCCCTCCCAAGTCCCCCCTCGCTTCACGGCGCTGCGATCGCTACACGTAGAAGAGCAGGAGACTTAGGTGGAGTGAGAGGCACCACGGCTATGGCAGCAATAACCTTGTCACTCCTGGTGTCCTCTGGAGTGAAACAGAGGGGACTGAGGGAGAGGGGCTGGGGGGGGGGGCTAGAAGTGATGTGGATGCATAAAAGGAAAATCCACCCAGAGGGTTACAGGGAAACACCAAAACTCTTAGGTTGCCAGCTATCCTGGTTCAGATCTCTGTGGGCTAAGATTAAAAGTCCAATGTTGTATATACCATATAAATAAAAATAAATACATATAAGAACAAGAGCTGCTAAAAATAACTGCAGCGAACCTCCCAGAAAACACTGTGCAACTGTCTTTGGAGTCACAACCCCCCTGCCAGGTTGGGAGCCCATGGTGTGTAGAGCATATGCGTGTGCAAAAGAACTTCAGGATTGTCATTATTGCATTCCTGTGCTGTATATTTTAACGTGGAATTGGTTGCATCTTAGGGGTTGCAGATAGCATTGTTACGGGGTCGCGTAAAACCAGGATACTGCCTATGCAATTAATATAGGTTAAAATTAGTATGCCAGTGTCACCGTATAAAACCATGTCACTCCCCGATTTCTGTGTGTCGTCTTGCTGTACAGCTCCTTAGTGATTGTCGACCCAACGGCAGAAGAGGAAGACTTGTCAACTGGGATGCTAACTATTGTAACTGATGAAGAAGGCAAGCTGTGTTCTGTTTATAAACCAGGTAGTGTGCCCCATTATTATGAGTGAATGAAAGGACTGCACACCCTTGAGCATCCCACCGGGGTTCCTGCGAGGTTTCCATAATTTGTTGCAGCTTAATGTTGAGCCACCGGGGTTTGTCTCCATCCCACACTGATTGTGTAAGTGAGTTTTGCCCAAGAGTTTATCAGTGAGCTGTGGCAGGTTAAGCAAACTGCATGTGAACACCAAGAAGAAACTGGCCAAGAAGTATTTTTTGACAAGCTGCACATTTGAAAACGTAAGTTTGGTTTAACTAGGCTCTATGGCAGTGATGGCGAACCTTTTACAGACCGCGTGCCCAAACCGATTCAAAACCCGCTAATTTTTTCGCAAAGTGCCAATTCAGCAATTTAACCTGAATATTGGCTGTGAAGGGCGATGTCGGGTGCCCACAGAAAGGGCTCCGAGTGCCACCTTTGGCACCCATGCCATAGGTTCGCCAACACTGCTCTATGGCATAGTTAATTTCCATTTATTTCCACATTAAGGATTACTTAATGAAAACATGCTACTTTAAAAAAATGATTGTGAGTAACCAAGAGGTGACAAATGAGAACATATATAGCTCTTAATTTCATTTTTATATGCAAAAGGCCAGTCTTCAAGTTCATCAGACAGGGCATCATACAAAATTTAGAGCTTGTTTTTGTTCCTCAAGACTTTAGTGGTCCAATAAAAGTTTCCAACCTTTTAAATTTAAAAATCCAAAGCTCCTCTCTTTATTTAACAAACTCATTGCAAGGTGATGGAATTTGATAGCAACTTGAAAAGAAAGGGGACTGCTAAATCCAATGTTTCTGTTATGCTTTCTTTGTAAGGAGGAAGTGCCCTCACAGAAGCAAAACTTCAAGACTGTATCAGCCGAGCAACAACCCGACAAAAAGAAGTGAACAAACTAATGGACAAAGTGGTCAAAAGCATTAAACCAATATAATAGGGACTTTTAAAAAAAGATTTGTTAAATTTCACCTGTCTCTGTTCTCGAACATCATTTTACAGTTGTGAAATTCTGTTATTTCAAAATATCATTCCATTTGGAGATAGACATAGTGCTGCCAGATTGGTAAGTTGCCCTGTCATGCAGGACTTACGAATGTTAATCACCTTTTCATCAGAAGGAGGGGGGGAAAGGGTGTTCTGCACCCTCTGCTTGCCAGTTCGCAAATCTCAAACGGAATATCTGTATGTTTTATTAATGTTTTTATAAAACTTTATAAATATATATAGATATATGCATAAACATCATTTGTAAATTTTTGGATTTTGGGAGTAGTAAATTAATTTCTCTCACACACATGCACACGTGTATAGCTAGCTAGCTGATAGGTGCCTGAATATCACAACTGACTGGCTTTCCTGCTGACATAATCATTTGATGGTCCAAGAACTGCCGTCAGAAAAGAAAATTAATGGCTGGAATTGTGATGCTTTGTCATGTAGGTACAAAGCAAACAATGTAACATACATTTCTTTCCAGCTTGCAATCATGAGTTTACACTAGGATTCTCAAGCACCCACTAACGCAGCAGGAAAAGTGTCCCAGTTAGAAGTAAAAGAAGACACTCCTTGCTGGTGGAACTACAAATCTGCTTTCAGATACTTGAACAGAAGTCTAGCAGACAAAATGCAGAAGAAAACACAGGAATCCACACAGGACCTGAGGCTGAAGCTCAGCAAAGCTATCCCTGAACTCACATCCTACCAAAAGAAAGGGGATTGTAATAGGAGATTCCCTTCTGCATGGGATTGAAGCAGAAGTATTCCAGGAAGAGCATTGGGCCTGCCACGTTAGGCTGTGATTAGGGGTGTGATGGATTGCTATCCCTCAAAACCCAGATGCATATCCCCCTTTTCCCATCCACCTGGGAACAAATGGCATGGCCAAGGGGGCCTAGGAGGAGATCACATCAGATTTTGAAGCTCTGGGAAGGACACTCAAGGACTTTCGGCCCCAAATCTTCTCATCCATCCAACCAGTGCTCAGAAGAGGAACAGAAAAGGAAAGGGAGATGTTCAGGTTGAACGACTGGCTGTAAAAGTGGCACCAACATTGAGACCATGGGCTAAGCTTCCTGGAAGATGAGCTGCTGGCAAGTGATGGGTTGCACCTCACAAGAACGGGGAAGAATATTTTTCAGCACAGCCTGAACATTCGGGGGACTTAAAACTGAATTGGAAGAAGGAAGGAGATGCCAGCTCACTTGTAAAGATAATAAAGGTGTACAGTGGTACCTTGTATAAAGGAATTAATTCATTCCAAATGAAATTATGTAAAGCAAATTTTCCTTTATACAAATTTCCCATAGGAATGCATTGAAAATGGAGTAATCCCATTTTTATGTGGTACGGATTTTCCCCATAGGCGATTATGTTAAGCAAATCTACCCTATCTCTGGAATTTTTCATATTGTACAGATTTTATGTTATACAAACCATTTGTTATATGAAGGTCCACTGTATATACAATGAAGCCCAATAATTTCATTAAAAAGTAGGAAGGAAAGCAGGCCCCAATCTCCAGTACACAAATGCCAGGATTATGAGCTACTATCAGGAAGAACTGAAAATCTTGATTCATTAAAGTAAATATGGCATGATTGAGATAAATGAATCTTGGTAGGATGATTCCCATGAATCAGCAATTGAAGGATGTAAAGTGTTCAAAAAGAACAGTAAGGTAGGAAGTAGAGTAGCAATATATTTAGAGATGTATTCCTGCAAGTAGTAGGATAGATTTGGAAGGCATCTAGAAGGCCATTGAGTCCAGCCCACTGCTGAATGCAGGAATTCAAAGCAGAGCTGACAGGTGTGTTGTTTTTTTCAATTGTAAGGAGCCTCATAGCGGTTAAATGCCTGTACTACATCTAGAACTACTCATGACCTGGGGTTCAGTTCCAGGTAGCTGGCTCAGTTGACTCAGCCTTCTATCCTTCCAAGGTCAGTAAAATGAGTACCCAGCTTGCTTGGGGGGGCAGTGTTCAACCTGCATAATTAAACTGTACACCAGAGAGTACTTGAAGTGCTATGGGGTTGTATATAAGCAGAAGACACTTTCTCGAATGCCCCCAGAATTGGATCACTTCACCACCACCTAATTGTTTCCATCGTACCGTTTCAATGATGAGCTTGGTTTTCTCATTTGGATTATTGAAGCAAAAAATAAATAAATGGAACTCAATAAAGAAGATGATGCAGATAACACCTTAGAAAAAGAAATTCCAAGAATTTTAGAGATACTATGTTGGAGTAATGGGAGAGCTCAATTATCCTGATACCTGTTGAGAGACAAATCATGCCAAATATTTACTGTATTTTTCTGTGTATAAAATGCTCCAAAGTATAAGCCAACCCCCACTTTTCCAACCCAAAATGATAGAAGAGAAAGAGGAGCCCATCTGGGATGGATTGTCCCCTCTTTTCCGCACCCACAAACCAAACATTATTGCAGCGTCCAGGGGCACAGAAGCACTTTCACAATCCCATTTTACACACACACACACACACACACACTTTACAGTGCTTGTACTTGCCCAGAAGCCTGGTTGATTTCAATGGGATTTTCTGTTCCCATAGCTGCCTCTCAAGCACCAGTCCCTTGCTCAGCACCCCTTTCGTTCCATAGGGTATTGTAACAGGAGTGCATGTATTGCTCTCTTTTTCTCCTCTATATGATTCTCTTTCCCATTTGATGGTGAAAATGGGACTGAACGAAGGTGTCTGATTCTCCACGGTACAGTTAAGGCACAAGAACTCCAGTACCAAATGAAGATCTAATGCTGTAGCAGTCATAAGATTTGAGAGCAATTGGCTTCTGCAGTTATCCTTTTTTTTCTTGTAGCATTTATGACTACTAACAAATATTGGAATCCAGGGGAATTGATATACAATATTCTTTAAGTCTTCAAGTAGTTAAAAGACCAATAGAAATGTTCAGTCTCAGTTGACTGAATTATTATGTAATAAATTGATTGAAACTTTAGTATTTCAATCAATACTCAATTTCTCACATTAAAAAAAGTGATATCCAGGGATCCTTTTTATTTGTTTCAGAGAGAAGGAAAATTTAGAAACCAAGTTTCTATATTAATTGACCACCTGAGGTCTGTCTGCTGATGTATTACAGTAGTTATTATAATTATTCAAACTTAATCTTCACCGACATTTACATATACAATGTCTGTTCAGCTTTTTAGGGAACTGCTGTGAAGAGTTCTCTCTGAACATGCTTTGCCTTTTTTAAAACAGAGTAAGATACACTTGCAGCTTCTTTCGCTTAGAAGGTTTAATCAGGACAGGAATTATATATATTTTCAGTGGCAAACCCATCGCTTGCTTCTCCAGAATAGCCTTTATCTGGTTAATTACATAAGCAGACCTCCTTTTCAATTTTTGTTCTTTCCATGGGAAGGCGAGATTAATTTTATTCATGAGTTGATCAGTTTCAGAAAAATCTTTTCAATCCAGAAACTAAGCACAACAGCCTTCTAGATCTTTCATCGTATCTGAACACCTGAATGCCTTGTGGTGCAGCTATTCAACTACTTGTACTGCAGCTGAGTAACCAGCTTGCTGGGGTGGGTGGGTGGGTGTAATGTGCATCCTACATAATTACTTGTAAACCACCCAGAGGGTGCTTTAAGAACTATGGAATGGTATAAGCAGCACGCTTTATCAGATCATCTTGGCTGCCTTCCCACATGTAAGACATTCTAAAAAAAATATGCTTAAGTAGCTCCACCGTGCTCCTGCTATGAATCCACTCCCAATAAGAGATTTATAGACCTGTGTTATACACGCAACTGGCAAGGGCAATCTTCAACAATCAAATGCAAGGTCAACAATCAAATGTTGCTACTGCACACACAGTGAACCATGTATGTTTTTGCATACCATGTTGCAATTTTTTTCTCTGTTCATCTTGGAATCACAGAATACTGCCGTTGGAAGGGGCCTGTAAAGCCATTATGTCCAGCACCCTGCTTTAAGCCAGGAATACAAATGAAAGCATGATAAACAATTCTCTCTCTTGAAAAGCTACAGCTCGGCAGTGTTGCTTCATAATGAAATTATGGAAATATTTTTATTTTATATTTTAAGAGCATATCAGCTCAAAGCTTGCCTTTCCCCACTTGGAGTATAACCCTAATACCCTACCAGTTTGTACTTTCAGAAGACTTACTCTGATTAATTTGAAAAAAGCTGGAAAGATCAAATATGAAATCATTTTTGTTAGATTCTAGGGTTTTGTACTAGCATTTTTACTGGAATATGCCATCAGTTTATCCTGTCACCAGTTCCCTTTTTGCTAAGAATACTTCTGGGCACTAGATGAAAAGACAGCATAGAGCAGCAAACACATCTCCATTCCAGTTTGTTCGGGCCATCAATCAAGTCTTCTCCCTAGTCCTTGCTGTTGCCCAACAGATTTAGAGGTTCCAGGTGGGGTACAGGAGAGACCTGAGGTAGGTGCAGAACGAAATATTGACCATGCCAACTGATGAACAGGGCTACGTACAGCAAGAGTGCTGGCAACAAGGAAGGGTGATGAGTGACTAGCAGGATACAGAGGAAGGAAGTTCAGAATGGAGGGATAGAGGACTGTGTGGCTGTGTATCTGTGAATTAACAGTACTATATTAACCACTTAGAAAATTAAAAAAGAACCCACATAAAGTACCTACAAAGTGTAATACTGTATGACTAGGGCAATATCTCTACTAATTTGCAAGAATTCTACTGTAATGTTGGTTAAGGAGTAAGCTCGTACACTGGAACCCAGATTCTAACTTTTGTAATCAACAAGGATCTCTGGGCAAATTACTTATCTTTTGCACTTTGTAGTTTGTCTTTTGAGAAATGGCTTTTGGAGCAAAAATGTGAAGAGTGAATTAGAATACTTGTCAGGAAATTCAGAGCCTCACCACTCACTTGGGAAAATTACTCATAGCCTCAGCCATGTGTCTTCAGTGCAACAGACACTGAGATCAAACATACCCATGACAGCAGCTATTATGTCGCCATGACCTCACTGCGACATCCGTCATGTTGTGACTACACATATTATAAATTCTATATGTTTCAACATGCCCAGAAGGCTACAAATACTTACCAGATCACCTTTGCCATCTACAATAACGGGGTGCAATTGACACAAAGGAAGTAGTCCACAATCTAGTGCAGGAGTCTCAAGGCAGGACTGCAGACCTAACTGCGTGCCATCGCTAGGGATCTGTGAAGGCCCAGGGAAAAAAATCCTGCCATCATTTTTCCAACATTGGGGAACAAACCGAGAACCATCATTATATTTTATTTTCTCTTCTAAAATTAGTGAAAACCTGTTGAGCCAGTATGCCTAAAGCCACTTTAGCAGCTGCAAATTCTTGGCACTAACATTCAAAAATACCTATATTTATGATCTTTTATTACAATGATTGCCAAGCCAGCAACAGTTAAGAGCAAACAGTGGAAAATGTTTTCAAAAGTACATTTGGGGGACTATAGCCTAAAGAAGTTATTTGTTTATATAAAAGAGCTTCTGCAGAAAACAGTCACTCTTTCACTTCTCTGTATCACGTGAAATCAAATACTGAAAATGTGCAAATCCAAAGAAACAAATTGATCTCTAAATAAGTTCAGAAATTCCTTTAATATCCATGGAAGCTTTAAATGTTCTAAGCAACCATGAAGTTACCATGATCTGATGGTCTGCAGAAGTTTGATTTGATTTGATTTGATTTATTTAGCTTGTATGCCGCCCACTACCCAAAGGTCTCTGGGCGGCTCACAATAAGAATAAACAGTTAAAACATCAAATACAATAAAATTAAAACAATAAAACATGTAGATGCAATAAATACAATACATTAAAAACACACCACTAAAATTGCCATCAGGGCCCACAATCATTAGTTAAAAAACTTTTGGAATAGGAGGGTTTTTACCTGGCGCCGAAATGTTAGCAACGTTGGTGCCAGGCGAGTCTCATATGGGAGGGTATTCCATAGTCTGGGGGCAGTTGCTGAAAAAGCCCTATTCCTGCAAGCCATCCCCTTCACCTCCTTAAGGGATGGCTCTTTCAGGAGGGCTCCTGACTAGATCTTAATTGCCGGGTAGGTTCATATGGAAGGAGGCGGTCCTTCAGGTATCTAGGTCCTAAGCCGTTTAGGGCTTTATATGTCAAAACAAGCACTTTGAATTGGGCTCGGGCAGCAACTGGTAACCAGTGAAGGTTATACAGAATCGGCGTGATGTGTTCCTTGGTGGCCCTACCACTCACCAGCCGTGCGCATTCTGAACCAGTTGCAATCGCCGAACCGTCTTCAGAGGCAGCCCCACGTGATCAGTAATCTATACGGGATGTTACCAGTGCTGTGTAACTGTCATGAGGCTCCGTTCATCTAGGTATGGATATATTCCAAAAAAGGCACCCCTGGCCACCGAGTCCACCTGGGCTTCCAAAATCCAGGATCAAGTCTTTTGATGGATCCAAAAAAGTTCACACTAAAATATCAAGTCTTTAAGGTGTCACGTTTCTGTGGTTTTTTGTTTACTTGTTTTATTTTGTCTCAATAAATTTGAAAGCTCTGGCTTGCAAAACAAATGTTCAGATGATCACTATGAATTTTTCAGATACGTTAATGAAATAAAACTGAGTAAATCCCAATGAATAAGGCTGAGTATCGGAAAATGTATCATTTAGTGCAGGGCTGTTCAACTTTGAACAGGCCAAGGTCTACTTTTTCCGGCCCAAAGTGCCTGAGGGCTACTACACTAAAACCTCTACTTACGAATGTTATCTGTTCCGAGCACATGCTCATAAGTAAAAGCTTTTGTAAGAAGAGCAGCAGTTTCCCATAGGAATGCACTGAAAACCAATCAATCTGTTCTGGAGGGAACATATTTGAATGTGCCATGGCCCTTGAACTGCCCCGCTCGGCTGAGACAGTTGGCTGGTAGACCCAGAACTTTGCTGGGGCAGTGGTGGTCCTTGGAGTGGGGGGAGGGTGGGGTGGAGAACGTATCCCCCTCACTTTTTTTAATGATGGCTGGTGAGCTACTTTTGAACCCTTTGCAGGCTACCAGTAGCCCACGGTCTATCTGTTGGGCAGGCCTGATTTAGTGAAATGGTACAGAATATCCAACAAAATGGATAGCTTTCATAGCTGTATTTTCTTTGTTTGCACACTGCTCTATCTAAGCGTATTTGTTTATAGGTCAGGAGGGCTCACTTCCACAATTTACTGCATCTTTGACCACACTGTTAAACAAACTATATGCCAAGAATATTCTTTAATTACATTATAGGTTTCTTTGTGCAATGTTCTTTTTCTTCCCATTGTTTCTATATGATAATGCTCAAGTATGTGTGCAAGTCCAGGTCATACCCTCCATGGCTAGGTACAATTTTGGGTTTAATTTTTAAATGCTTTTGTTCCAGCAAAGCACCTCTAACACCAAATTGCAATTATTTTTCAGTTAAAATGAAATCACAGAATATCAGGACCATATTACAATATCTCACATTCCAAGAATAGCAAGTTAGCTTTGGGAAGAAAATAGATGCTATATATCTGGAAGTTGAGTCTTGGCAACTGGACTTCTTTTCTTTGGAGATCAATCTCAAGTCCAGTTGCCATGACTCAGCTTCCAGATAACCTCAACTGGATGAGTGAGAATCTTCACAGACATAGATGTTATACAGGTACATATATTTCTAATGTTTCAAAATTTCCATTTCGTCCTATTTGCCTTCCCATTGCTTCAAAGTTTCTGGAAATTTTATAGCTCTACAGAAGGCATTCTACTCCTACATATTCCCAAGCATCCACGGGACAGATTCATACAAGTAGGAGTGCAGGATTTTAGCCTATCCATCTATCCCTACCCAGGCCTTATATGCCATTAAAGACATTTCCAGTGGAACTCCATATGAAGTTCCTTTATGAAGACCCATTCCTACTCCATGAAGCTGCATAAAAGACCCTCCTCCATTCAGATCAACAGCAGCAGCTTGATGAGACAAGGCAGTCTTGATTCTTAAGACGCTTGATCAGAACCTTGACAGTCATAGAACTGAAACATACTCCGAAATGCTCTCAAATTTGCCTTTCACCATAATCAGCCAGCACACAGATTTGACGTCAATGTGTGTCAGCACATAACTCATCAGAAAAGCTCTGTGGCTGGTGCAGCTTGGGGGAAATGGAGGATGGCGTAACAACAGGACCCTTCTGTCTCCAGAGGGATTTCTAGCCAGGACTGAGGACTAGTATTAGGCACTTTACATGTGCAGTAATGGAAGCCACAACTTGAAATCTCAGGTTCAGTTTTTAAACTTTGCGATTCTGGTTTGTCTGAAGCTTAGTTTGGAGGAGTCTGTGAAGATTTTCAGTCATCCAGGTGAGTTTATCTGGAATTTGAGTCATGGCTATTGGACTTGTTAGGTAGACAATAGTATCTACTACCAAACGAGCCTATTCAGGCCATTGTTTATTTTATGAGCCTAATTCAGACCAGGGTGACAAGAGGTCAAAGCTGACTATAAGATGGAGGACTCGCACTAGCTGTATTCAGACTGATGAAGCTGTTTGGAAGAGCAGCAAAACGTTTCTATCTCTCAAAAAAAAGTCCAGTAGCCATGACTCAACTTCCAGATAGTTTGGAGGAGGTTTGTGTGTAATATGAAATCACAGTTAATGCTGGAGATGATAAAACAATTTGGCCAGACTTCAAACCACAGGTTACTTGGAACCTGTGTTCCATCTTCACTAACCCAAGAGTTCAAATCCCAGCCACGAAAACTCTGGGGGAGTGCCCATCACAGACAGAAGGGTACACACAAAATCTTCCTGTTTGTCGGAAGCCTCTAAAACAGTGCTGTACAATCCCTTTTCATTTGGGAACTGAACCGAGCATTGACTATAACAGTGGAAACTGTCTCAAAATGGTGGGAGTGTACTTGATTTAAAATATATAAACATGCCATCCTGAATGAATGAATTAAATTCAAATTTTAATTTCTTCATTCATTAAACCAACCTTTTTGTCCCTGCTCCTCAGCGTGTTGCATCTATTATTTCTTCTTCTTTAAAAACATAGAAGACTAATTTAATAAACTTTGTTCCAGTGTTGCAATTTATTAATTTTATTAATAATTAAATCACTTCCTATAATGCTTCATTAATTCCTTCCAACTCTTTTTTTGCTACTGCCTCTCTCTGACAGCAAGGGCAGGGTTGAGAAAGAGAGCAGACTAGCTTTGTAAACACGCAACAAAACCTTGAACCTGTCCCAAGGGACTAAAGGCAGCCAGAGCAACTATCTCCCTCCGTGCAGGTACAACAGGCTGATGCCACTTTGTATGCCAATTGCACCTACTGGATCGGTCTTCAGCTCCATGTATACTGCATTCTGGTGATATAATCCTGAGGTTACCAATGCACAAGCGAGAATGGTCAAGCTACCCCTAACCAGAAACAATTGTAGCTGGCTTACTGCCACAGCCTGCAAAGTGTGTTCCTAACCACCAAAGACTCCTGCATCTGCCTTGCAAGTGCTGGGACAAGCAGCACCCTCTCCTTCCAAGACTCCACCTCTGCTCCTTCAGGGAAGTGCAGCTGGACGTGTCCTACTCACCAGGCTCAAGAAGTAACTCCCCCACAGAGCCTTCTTGCCAAACAGTTTCCCAGCCCTCATAATGCTTTTCTAAAGAGCACCATGCATTTGACAGAAACTGTTCCATGGGCCATGGATATAATCAAAGCGGAGCTCTCTTGGGAGCGGAGACTGTCCTACTTGGGGCACATCAAGAGAAGGTAGGAGTCTCTGGAGAAGACAATAACACTGGGAAAGGTGGAGGGCAGCAGGGAAAGAGGAAGACGAAAAACAAGACTGATTGACTCCCTAAAGGAAACCACAGCCCACTGAAGCTGAGCAGGGCTACTGAGTACAGGACCATTTGGAGGCAATGCATTCATAGGGTCACCATAAATCGGAGGCGACTTGATGGCACCTAAAACAGCAACAACATGCTATCTTGTAGGTCGCTCATTTACAGTCACAGATAACATGATGCCATGTAACAATGTGTTTTAGCACCTCAGCTCTGCTTCACTTTCTTTTTCATTTTATGTATTAAAATTCATTATTAAGATGTATAACTTACTGTATTTTTTTGCTAAGATGCAGTTTCCCCCCTCAAACGTAAGGGGAAATGTCGGTGTGTCTTATAGAATGAATACAGTAGTCCCCGCACACACACACACACACACAACACACACACACTGTATATACTCGTATATAAGCTTAGTTTTTCAGCCCTAATTTTGGGCTGAAAAAAGGGGCCCTCGACTTATATTCGGGTCAATACTTTTAGCCACTGAGGCAAGTGCTTGGGTCGGTGGCTAAAAGTCATTTTAAACATTGTGCACCTCTTCTCCTGACCCCACCCCCATGTTGCAGGGGAGTGGCATACAATGTTTAAAATGACTTTAGCCACCAACCCAAGCACTTGCCTCGGTGGCTAAAAGTCATTTTAAACATCACACACTGCCCCGCCCCAGCTCACAGAGGAGGAGCTGCCAGGCCCTGTTGCATTTCCCACCCTAGACTTACTGTATACTTGATTCCCCAGTCCCATACACCCTGTTTGCAAGCCTTCCTTTTTGCAGTTTGGATTCCACAGTCCCAATCATCTCATTTGCAAAGAGCCTTCCTCCAGGGAGCCTCTCCCTACCCTTCCCTTTTTGCAGCCAGGATTCCCCGGCCATGAAACCTTAGGCTAAACTTTTTTTCTTGTTTTCCTCCTCTAAAAATTAGATGCATCTTGTGGTCAGGCACGTCTTACAGAGTGAAAAATACGGTAATCAGAGGATTGTCTATTGTAAAAAAATATGAAGAGCTGTGTAATTAAGTTATAATCAAAATTTTAAAACACTCTTCTTTTCCAGAATAAAGCATTAGACTATCACAACCAGCTGTCTCCACAAGCAGAAAGAAAACCGCTACATATAAACCCTTTCTTTTTGAAGGCAAATGAAGAATTTTCTTCACTGCATGGTACAGATTAAAATCATTGACTATGCTGATTCGAGATCAAGTGTTGAACTTAATTGTATGAGCATACTTTAAATGCTGGAAATTACCTTTCTAAGTTCACTTTTTTAATTAAACAAGGCACATTAGACAGGCACTGAAAACTATATATTGTAGTAAACAATTCCATCCAACTGCTATTGAATGTCCATATTCCTGAACATTGGAGAATGACAAGCTTTCTAACAGCTCTTCTTGTCAGACCACGGCACACCCACATGCACAAGCATTCCCTTGGGCAGGGCTCAAGAAGGCACAAATGTCCACCTACGTGAGATATATCCAACCCCACCCTCTGACATACAAAGGAATATAATATTGTGAGGGATTTAGAGAAGCAAGTCTGGTAGCACTCGCCTAGAAGCAATTTCAGCTCCAAACATGACAGCATTTTCGTACTCCCCGTACAACCCTCTGGACTACCAAAAACCTGGCACCAGGTGATTGTCCAGGTTACAGGAGTGTATGATGGGCTACCATGAGGAAAAACAAATTGTCTTTGTCTCGGGATCCACTGTTTTAGACCCTGGTCGTTGTTTTTAGAAAGATTATTATGTC
Organism: Phrynocephalus forsythii; assembly: GCA_029282475.1. Classification (NCBI taxonomy): domain Eukaryota; kingdom Metazoa; phylum Chordata; class Lepidosauria; order Squamata; family Agamidae; genus Phrynocephalus; species Phrynocephalus forsythii. The sequence goes on from JAPFRF010000011.1 coordinate 7,046,404, forward strand.
AATAAAACTGGGACATGTTCCATAAGCACGTCTGGAATCTGCACCTAATCAATTTTAGGCTACATTCTTACAATTTTGCAAAACACTTGAGTTTGTGGGGAGAGGAACTCAAGAAAACAATCAAATGTGTGTCCATGATGACTTATGACACATGTAGCTTGTTTTTAATGCTATCCAAATGAATGAGTTCTTTCTTTAGAAACTTACATAAAGTGGGAATAGCTCTGGCAAACTGAGTTATTCTTGAAGGACAAACACACCCACAAAGTTTGTTTGCAGGACAAGCGGGAAAACAAGTAAAACCAAGCCAAGGCAAGCGTGTTCAATTGAAAAGCCCAACGGCAGAGCTTTGCATGAAGAAGCTCCCACGGTCATCTATGCTCTCAATGAAGGTCTAAGAAGCGGGAAAACTCTTCCTGAGAGCGGCTGCCAGTAAGAATAGTCCAACATTGAATAAATAGTCTTATGAAGGTAAAAAGCAGCGATGTGTGCTCTTCAACATGGCTCCTTATTAGTGTCAATTAATGTTGACCTGAGTGCGGATTATTCCAAGTCCTGTCGATGTGCAGCACCACAAAGAAATAAACAAGCAACTCTGTGCTGCAGGGATGCCTCAAGGGGGACCACAGAAGAATATACATGTTCCCCCAGTTCTCAGGTTCTTGCTGTATTGTTTTCAACAGGCAGGCCTACTTGATCTCCCTGTGCCTGAGGACTAGTTGTTGGAGGCTGCTGAGATGAGAACTGCAAGAGATGCTGCTGCTGCTGCTGCTGCTGCAGAGTGTTGAAAATCAGTGAGCCGTCTGGAAGCTATTTAAGTGTAAGGACAAGAGACACAGATCAGATTTATAGGACTCTCGTATACCATGCACAACTGAAAACACATGGCATATAAAGTACAGTAATCCCCCGTTTATCGCAGGTGTTAGGGACCCAACCTGACACACAATAAAGGAAAATCTGTGATATGTGGATGCTGGGTCAAGTCAGGTCAGGACCCGGGGGGCCTATCTGGGGCCACTTACACTTACCTTAGGCCTTGCGCTGCCCCGAACGGGCCTCCGATGGGCTTCTTGGGTCTGTCGGAAGCCCCAGAAGTGGTTTCAGGCAATCCGGGAGGCACTTCCGGTTCGCCAGAAACCATTTCTGAGGCCTCCAACAGACCCAGGAAGCCCATTCAGGGCAGTGCTAGGCCTGGGGTAAGTGCAGGAGGCCTCAAACAGGCCCATGCAGCTTGCCCCAGGGGCCCTTGCTTTCATATACTGTGGTCCCGCAATATACCAGGACTGCAGTATATGAATCGCAAAACAGCGGGGCGCAACTGTACATTTTTCCCTTATTTCATTTACTTAAAAAAATGAGTCCTTTAAAAATTATTCCAGTATCAAAGGCATTTCTTATAACCACTGGACCTCACTCCCTATAAGACCCTTCACTTCCTTCCAAGAAAACAGTGTTGTTCTGATGCTGGGCCTCAAGACTAGGTTCTATACAACAAACAAATCCCAAATAACTGGTTGCAACAAATTACACTTCACATAGTCACAAACAACAGCCCAACCTACCTAATTAGTAATAGGCTGAAATCCAGTTGTTTACTGTAGTGCATACTTGATTGGGCCCAGTAAATTACTGGGGATTTGGCAAGGCAACTCCTCTGTAAGTTCCATTGACTCAAACTGGCTTATTATTTATTTATTTTAGAGTCGTTCTACCCCGCCTTTCTCCTTGGAAAAGGACCCAAGGCGGCTACTATAGTGGTGACTTACCTTAGCAAGCTACCTCCAGAATTACGGTAATTGCAATGGGTATACTCTAATGTAACTTCATTAACCAACAGGATTTCAGCCACTGTCTGCCAAACACCAACTCATTTCATCCCTCAACAGGTCAGAATAGTATCTTCTGCTAGACTAGGCTTTGGGGCAACAGCTGCAATAGGCAAGGGGTGGGGATTGATAAGAATTTCCTTATCAATAACAACACGTGCAGAATTCCACCTGATAGGAAAGCTGTTTGTTGCAAAAAAAAAAAAAAAAAAGACTGCAAGGAAGTTGTGAAAGTCATGGAAACATTAAAGAATCCTATAACAGGGTTTTCTTGCAAATCCCCAACTATACTGTGTTCTGATTTTCAGCAGAGAATGGGTATTCAGATTCTGATCTCCACTGTAATACACCGTTTCAGTCTCAGCCTCCACCTCTAAAAACAGTGGTACCTCTACTTACAAGTTTAATCCCTTCCAAATGCATGCTCATAAATTGAACAACTCGTAAGCAGAGCAGCTGTATCGAAAAAAATCAAAACAAATAAATAAATAAATTTAAAATAAAAAATTTAAAAAATGGTAAGTAGAGCAGACCACATCTAAAATTTGTAAGGCAGCAGTTAAAATGCCAATGGTTCTCCGCTCTTATGTCAAATTGCTTCTAAGTAGAGGTACCACTGTAGTTGTTGTTAACACTTTCCTATTCATTATTTTATGCCACCTTTCTTTTCTTTGTCCAATATATTTCATATATGTGAAATATAAATTAAACAAAACATTTTCCGTTGGATGCTTTTTTTGAGTTATTGGTCAATGTAGATGATCCCATTTACATTTTCATCATCTTTATCCTTCCTCGCACATCTACAGAAAACAATATAAAAATAGGTTGGAGAACAAAACTGTACCACTTACCTGGAGCAGATTCAAAGAGTGAAGGCTTGGAGCATTTTTTAACCCAAAAGAGCCGCCTGCTGAGATTAATTTAGATAAAACAATGTTATGATTTCCCCCTCTGAAATGCATTTGAACTAGAGGAAGAACAGTACTACTGAGCAGTGGAGAAAAAAATATAATGCAAAAATCCCATTTCACTCATTTCAAGAAAAAAGTATGTTTCTTTGAAATTATGTTACTGTGCTGGCTTAAACAGAGCAACACAGCCTGGTTCCAGGCTACCTGAAGAAACCTATCTCCCCATATGAGCCTTCTTGGATCTTAAGATCATCAGGAGGCCCTCCTCGTGACCCCATTGTCAGTGCAGGCACAGCGGATGGGGGACACGAGAAAGGGCCTTCTCTGTAGCTATTTCCAAGTGATGGAATGCTCTACCTTGGGAAGACAGGTTGCTGAGTCTCTGAATAAGGTTATTACTTATTTGTTTTTAAAGTTTTAGATGTTGTTAATCAGTCAATTTATATAACTTAGTATTACTTTTAAAATTATTTAACAGTGAGGCACCTTAAGATCCCTATTGGGAAAATGGAAGGAAGGAAGGAAGGAAGGAAGGAAGGAAGGAAGGAAGGAAGGAAGGAAGGAAGGAAGGAAGGAAGACACACTGATTTCTAAACATTAAGACATGAAATACTAAAATATGAAATATTCAGATTGCTATTCAAAAGCTGTTCCCCATTATGTACCACCATTGTTTAAGAATGGCTGATTTCCATACTGACCTGGCTGAGCAGAGGACTGCATTGGAGTAGGAAAAGCACTTGGCACCAGACCTCCAGATGGTAAAATCGTGCTTAGATTTAAGCCTGCCTGGGATATTGCACCAGTACTACACCCCAGCAAAGGGTCTGAGCCACTCATCAATGTCTGTGCTCCACTGTACAAAAGGCATGAGTCAACATTAGAATGACATCATATGAAACAGCCTCAAGAAGCAGTTTTGTTACACAATCCACAGCAAAGACATCAATGTCTTTAATCTTAAGGTTATGCAGTTCATGGTGTCTACTTTATTTCATAAACTTGTCATTCACCCCCAAATGCAATACCAAAAATCAAATTTACCTGTGTAAAAATAAGCAAGCAGGAAACAGTTTCATTCTTTCATGAACCCTTACTTAGCATCTCAGATGCTTTATAGACATTTCTACAATTGCATACAACTGTTCAAACAGAAATGGAACACAAAAATGGGATAATGCCTGAAGGGCCTCTTAGAAGGCATGTGACTGCCTAAGGCCCCACGGTGACTTGAGGGTGAGATAACATACATCAGTGACAGTAAGGAAACACCTTGAGCTCCCAGACCTCAAATCTTCATACATCCTATTGCAAATTCCTACTTTTTTGCATAAGATGGAGACCAAGTGGAACTTTTGACCCAAAATGCTCACTCCCGCTTACAGGATGCAATGATGGTGATGGGTCTTCCCCACCAGGCAGAAGGCATAGGGTTTATCTGAATAACGAGACCTTTCTCAAATTCATCATACCCCACTGGCTTTGAAGAATTAAAAAGGTATGATGTTGCTATGTAAAGCAAAAGAGTACGAAGGAAGTGCCATAGACAAAGCCACTTACCACACTGAGCCCACTACATTGATGAAGTTAAGTCCGGAGGTATTTGTTGTGACCTGGCTGGAAGAGGTTCCTGTAGTAATGGACGTGACCATGGTGGAAAGAGGAACGGTCATTACGGGCAGTGCCTGGCTCAGAGGCACTTGCTGCTGAGCAAACGGGGCTAGCAAAGTGGGCGGAGGGGTGAAGCCTGAATCTTGGGGAGGAGGGGTAGCAGAATGGGCAGTCAGAGTGGAGCTCTGAGCATCAGGAGGGTGTGGGGTCGATGAAAGGGTGTTGGTTGGAGTAGGAGTAGATGGTTTAGGAGTTCCAGACCCTGCTCATTGAGAAAAATAAAAAGCACTAGTTTGTTATAAGAGGCCAGTCCTTTCACTATTATTAGGTTAACGGAAGGTTTAACTTTTAACAGCAGGCTCCAGCTTGGAATAAAGGAACCGCAAAGTGCAAGTGGCTGCTGCCCCGGGCGGAGGCTGCACATGGCAGGCTGTCCTCACTAGGCTTAAACTGCAAAGAAAACTCCAATTCTATCTATTCCATTGGGTCAGTCTAACACTAATGACACACTTGCACCACATTCCTTGGACAAACATCTTTGTCAAAATGAAGGATATCGTGCAACCAAGCAATGCAGAATGAATGCAACCAACATGTACAAACTAACATACTATACTATTAGTACAGAAAGGAAAACAAATTTAACAAAACACAAGACTATTGCCAAATTGGGAAAAACAGTACCAATTGTCCTGTAACTTTGCTTGCTCAACTTAAGAGTGATCACAAAGGAAAATATTAACAACGCTTGTGGCAGAAAAGAAACACAATGTGTTTAAAGCATATATTTGGCAGGAAGATAGCATATCTAATGAATGAAAACAAAACAAAACAAAACTCAAAAGCTCTTGAGGTGTTTTCGTTTTATGTTTGTATTTTTTTTTAGCTTTCATGTCCTGCAGAAAGAAAGGAAAGAAATGTGAATGTCTAGAAGCTATGAGAAAGGCCTTACTTACATCAACAACAACGGTGTGCAATATATTTATTCAACAGGCACCATAAACATAAAAAGATGCGGTGGGCGTGAAGGGCCGTGTTACTGAAACTGCTGGAAAATTCACTGGACCTTCCTTGCAATTTTTTTAAAGCAAAACAAGAAGGCATAAAGTGACTCCTTTTGAACCAGCCAGGTACTTGTTAGACTGTGCCAAAGAAGAGGAAAGAACTGAACAAGTAGTTGCCTGTCAGCCATTCTTACAGATGCCCCATCGTCCCCAACCCTGGCGTCAGCATCCATCAGATTAATAAGCCTCTTGGAGGCTGGCAAAGAGGCAGAGCTTAGTCTATTTAAGAGTCTATGTATGATACCAATACTGCCCTGAAATATAGATCCAACTCAGGAAACACTTAATAAAATAAAGCCTGAAATGACAGTCATTTCCATTATCAGCAATGAGTTGTAAAACAATATAGGAGTGTTTTATAAAATCAGTTTATAGTTTATTGTATTGCCACCTTGAGACTGGTCATGCCATATACACATACACAGAGTTACAACTGCATCATATTGATAACATTTAAAAATGTAGCTGCTTCAACTATGCAAATGAAAGTTGGCTCTTAATGAGCTGCTGTTGATACACTGGTGGAAAAAAACCTGCACACTGGAAAATACCTAGGGCCACGTTAATGATCAGGCAGTGTCAAAGAGACCAAAGCTGATGGCATAAAATGGGATTAAACGTACACACAAAGGGTGCATACATATATCTCTATATATATTTATACAGAAAAACAAATACATTTACAGCAAACAAGTACATACAGTCAACAAGAGGCCTGCCTTAATTGTCGCACAATCCAAACACAATATGGGATATGACGACCATTTGGGTTCTCCAGTCAAGCAGTTAGGAAGTTTACCACGAGGGGCCTACGAAGACTTAAGGGAGAATTTAGGGCGTGACTCACTTTGTGAAGAGCTGGCAGGAGACAGGGCAGCTGGAGAGAGCATGCTCAGCTGATGCAGATCCAAGGACTGCTTCCGAGACCCCGTGGGAGGCTTGAGGGGAGGGGGAGGCGGCGGTGGCGGAGGAGACGGCGGCGTTGGGGATTTTAGGTGGCCACTCGGTGGCTGGGGACTAAAAACATTACCTGAAAAGAGCACAATGAACCTCTATTACATTCTGCGAAACAACCATCAGGGAGAAAATGTTTACTTCCTGAAGTTTTCCGCACCAGTCGCACTGCACATGGGGTCTGTGAGTAAGCCGTGGGGCTTGCTCCCTACAGGGAAGGACAACTTGGATACATCTGCATATGGAATCAGTGCAGTTTGTTGACTGCTTCCCACCCCACAGTGACGCATGAGAGGGACCTTTGTGACAACGTCTCTTTTACCACTGGGAGGAGAAAGTACCAGTCTTTGGGGGGTGGGGCTGCCTCAGTTTTAGTCAAATTGCTGAAGGATGACAGCTTTGGCCCCTCTGGTGGACTGGGGCATGAAAGACGCATCATGGAAGCTGATCAGAGCAGACAGAGAGTGAGTCCACCCTACTAGAAATGTACATGGGCATTCCAAATTAATAAGCAACCTCACCAACACAGGTAGGTGGTACAGGGGTATTCCTCCCAGAGTTAATCAAAGCAAAAAAGTGGCTGAAAGCATTTACCTGAAGAGCTACTTCCTGAACCTGAAGGCAATTTGATGGGAGGCGGACGGTGTTTCACACCTTTCCCCAGTACTGAAGACTGAATATAACCCGCTACACTTTCTGGCTGCTAAAAGAGAAATATACACAAAAAGGGCAACAACATAAATTCTGGTAACATTCATAAAATGGGTCAAGCAGAAGTTCTATTTTTATTCTTGGGATGTACATGTACATAGTACACTGGCATGTCTAGATCAACACACTCCAAACCCCCTGGCACCTGTTCCCTTCCTCCAGTGCTAGGACTCAGGTACCTTGACATTGTTCAGATCTTCACTTTACTTCTATAGAGGACTGATGAATTTTTACCTGAACCACTGGTTCAGATTACAGCAATAAATTGGTTTATGAGTATCTTGGGCTACGAGTGTTTTGCAAGATGAGCAAACATTTCTGATCAACTTAGCCTTGATCAATGAGCAATGTCTTGCAATACGAGCACTGGAGCAGGTCACATCATCCCAAGTGAGCTTGTAATGGTGGCTCTCTTTCTTCCTCCCTGCTGGACGGTGGGGGTTGTTTGAAACAATCCATCGCAGACAAGCCTCAAAAGTGGGGGAAGGAGAGAGGAAGGGAGTTGTCCCTTGCACCATCCAGGAACATTTTCAATGGGGACTGCAGGTTAGGGTTTTGTTTTTCTTTCTATTTATATTTTTATTTAGTTTGTTTTCTTTCTTATTTTTCAAACCATATCTAGCCATGGGGCAGCTAGTCAAGTATGTATATGGCCACAATTTGCACTTTACAGTGGAACCTTGACTTACGTCATTAATCTGTTCCGGAGGTCTAGACATAAGTCAAACATGCCTTAAGTCAAATGAACATTTCCCATAGAAAGTAATGGGATAGTGGATTAATCCGTTCCAGATGATGAAAAAGACCCCCGAAAACAGCAATTTAACACAAATTTGACTGGGATAGGAAATTCCTTCCGGGGATGTAAATGAAATGTCTCTTCAAAGAGAGGAGGAGGCAGTGGAATTATAGTCCACAAGTTATACGCCTCCACTTTTTAATGTTCATAGCAACAATGTCTAACATTTAAGTTTTACTGATTTTAACCTGACGTTCCAAGTTCTGAACAACTCTATGCTTACCATTAGAGTCCCACAACTGTACAGCTCCCCAACTAAAATGCTTCCATTGTGGACCAGAATTCTGCAGCCAGATTTTTTACAAGACTGAGCCGACTGTCTAACCAGCGAGGCCAGCCCCGAGCTCCCGGCCCCTCTTCTCCTCTGGCGGCAGCGGCGGCTTCGGCGAGGCTGAGGACCAGCTCCAGGTGCTCTGAGCTGGTCTCGCCGAATCCGCCGCTGCCGGAGGAGGGGAAGAAGGCAGGAGCAGTTTGGAGGAGGCAGCCGCGATGCTGGGTCATGGCTGCCGCTCGATTCTGGGGCCTTGCGCCGGGGCTCCGAGATGTAAGTCAAAGCCTGCGACTCAAGTCAAACAGGCCCCTTCTTGCTGCAAGTCAAATATGCTGCAAGTCAAGCAGCATGTAAGTCAAGGTTCCACTGTATTATGTTCACATTAAAACACAGAGTAAAATCCAGTTGTTAGTCCCAAACAGAGCAGATTCCGCAGCCAGGTACCTAAGCCATGGTGTGGATGAGGACTTCTAGCCAACTTCTTTTGTGAGTGTGGGCATTTTGGGTGTACACTGTGTGGTTTATGGGGCCTCAGAACGATTCATGTGAGTATCCATAATTTCTTATGGGGAAATTTGCTTTGATATATGAGTGCTTTGGTTTACAAACATGTTTCTGAAATGGATTATGTTTGTAAACCAAGATATTACTGAAAAGGAATCCTGAGTAATGTGGAGTCCTAATTCTCCACACAATGTACACATTACCAGCCCAACAAGTTGATTTACCAGAATATTCTTAGAAAATTCAGCTTTAAATAAACTAATTCAAATTTGGCGTAATACATGCTGATGACATTGATGTCTCAGTAGAGGATTACTGTATTAGCCTTATGCTTGCATCATCATCATCATCATCATCATCACCTTCAGTGTTGCAAGGTACCTTGGGTGCTTCCCAAGGAGAAAGGTGGGGTAAATTTTTTTAAAATTTTATCTCTATCTATCTATCTCTGTATATCTTCTTCATCACTGTCACTGCAGCCATCTTGGGGTAGCATCCAGATGTTGCCCAGGAGGCTCCCAAGATGGCAGTGGGGGTGACAGGCCATGAGGGAGGGAGGGAGGGAGGAATGAGAGGAACCTTCAGTTTGCTTTGATACACAAGTATTTTGGTTTACAAGCATGTTTCCAGAATGGCTTATGCTCATAAACCAAGGTACTATTGCATTTTCAAGCTCTTGATTTCCAAGTATAAATGAAATAGTAGGGTGGCAAAATCTTTAAGTGAAATAAATAAATAGCTAAAAAAATACCTCCTACAAAGGAAACTTCTTTGTCTTCCATCAAATATCAACTTTTTTTTCTTGTATGCTCTCTCATCCTTCAAGTGATTTGTTTTCATTCTCAATTTGGAGGGAAACTGCCTCTGAGGTTCTTTTTAATTTATTTCCTATATATCACTCCCTAATAATAACGGTTATCTCTGAAATGACACCCTGTGTTGCCAATATTCTGACATATTTCTCTGTGATTAGAAACAGGAGTAGAGACAGGGCCATGCTGGTAGGAGCTACATTGACCAGTGTGGAGAATTACACAGACAGGGATTCCAGAATATAGTTAGAAGACGGACCCTGGCAGCTTCAGTCCAGGTACCAGTGAAAAAGATCTTTACTTTCTTCTAAGGAAGTCATATAGTTTCCATTACTCGCATGGTAAAAAGTAAGTTCTGCACTTGGGAAGAAAATTCCATTCATGAGTCTGTGTTTCCAAAATTAATTTAAATACAGTACTTTGTAACTGCTGTAGGACTGTAGAACATCACTGCTGAAACATAGCTAGCAATTTTGAAGAGCCTGAACAAAATACTTGATTTTACATATGTGAACTCTCTATAGATTCTGCTAAACAACTTAGATGCTTAATCCAGTATTGCTGTAGTATAGTGCAATTCATCGGGTTGTCTTATCAGGGTAGAGTGGTCCCCCACCATTTCGCAGTTCATATACCGCAGTCCCGGTATATCACGGGACCGCAGTATACGACAGTCAAGGCCCCCTGGGGTAAGCTGCTTGGGCCCATTTGAGGCCTCCTGCACTTACCCCAGGCCTGGCGCTGCCCCAAACGGGCCTCCGATGGGCTTCCCGGGCCTGTAGGAGGCCCCAGAAGTGCTTTCTGGCGAACTGGAAGTAACTTTCGGATTACCGGAAACCACTTCTGGGTCCTCCGACGGGCCCAGGAAGCCCATTGGAGGCCCATTTGGGGCAGTGTTAGGCCTTGGCTAAGTGTAGGAACATCCAGAGAGGGCCCCGAATCCCGACCCGACCCAGTATCTGCATATCGCAGATTTTCCATTATCGCAGGTCGGGCTAGGTCCCTGACACACATGATAGGTAAAGTACCCCTTGATAATTGACAAAGCTGTTTGGATGAGCAGCAAAACGTTTGAATTTCTCAAGAAACGAAGTCCAGTTGCCATGACTCAGCTTCCAGATAAACTCACCAGGATGACTGAGACTCTTCAGACTCTTATCAAGGTAGATTTTCATAAATAAATATAAATATAAATATAATATAACAGATATGAATATAAAAATAAATAAAAATAAATAAATAAATAAGAAATTTAATGTAGACATTGCCTTTTTAATGGGTAGATCCTCTGATATCAATAACAACTTACTTCAATTTCTTTCCCAGGAGAAAGCTGACTCAAATGGATTGATCCATCTGAGTTATGAAGCATCTTCACTGGACATTTAGCTTCATTTTGGATTAGTTCCTGGTATTGGTTGACCACTCTGCAACATGACATTAAACAGAAGAAATCCATGAGTTCACAATAGTATTAAGTACTACCCAAGTCCAGAATGAAAGGGCCTTTTATGTATTTGCCAATGAGGTATACAGAACAGATTTTGCTCCTCTATTAAAAATATTCATGTTTTACAGATGTGTGTTTTTATTTATTGTGCTCTCCTAGCATAGTACTTAAGCAATTTCCATAAACAGAATCTGTTTTTGTTACTGTTGATGCAAGGTCATAGCATCAGGATAGCCTTTTTCCATTTTTTTTTGGAGGGGGGAGAATGTGGGAAACGAAGAAAAAAAAAGAACCCAAGGACAGACTGGAACACAACAATGCCAGGTACATATACACGCAGGACTTTTTATGCCCATTGTTTTGCCAAACTGGCCAGAACATTCCCTACAGTTCCATGAGGAAAATGTTCCACCTTAACTACAGCAATGCTGATCCAAGGAGTCAGAAAAACTCTTCCTTCATGTTTGTTTGTTTTTTTTTGCATTTATATACTGCTCCCATTTCCCAAAGGATCTCTGGGCGGTTCACACAAAAAGCTTAAAAACAAACATCAATAAGACAATATAAAATGGTACTGGGCAAGAGGCAAAAACTAGACAACCGTCAAAAGGAGAGAGAGAAAAAACTGGTACCACATTAGCAGTTGCCAAAGGCATCCCTAAACAGCCAGGTTTTAAGGGCTTTCCTGAAGGATGCCAATGAGGGAGCCTGGCGTATCTCACTGGGTAGCTTGTTCCAAAGCAATGGACCGGCCACCGAGAAGGCCCGTTTCCGAGTTACTACTCTGCGGGCCTCCCTGGGGGTGGCTACCCAGAGAGAGAGAGCCACTGAGGAGCGGGTGTTGTCTTAATAAAAGACAACAGCAAGACACACCTTCTAAAGAGATTACGCATCCACTATACTGAGGAAGGACCATGTGTTTTAGGGAAGAAGTGCCAAAGGAAACTGGGGAACAAATCGAGACAGGTACTGTGACAAGAGAAACAGCCCAGTTACTGTATTATCTAGAGCCATGGGGAAAAAATGATGGATACCTACCGTTCTGCTTCTGATTTTGATCCAATAAGAAAACTGCAAACAAAATATAGCAATTACAGGCAGGATTAGAGAAGAAAAAGCAAACAAACAATGTATGCCTGACAATCTGAGCAATCCTTGGCTGGAAAGCTAGTGTTGTGTGTTTTAGCATTGAACTAGGACTGGGGGGCTTAAGGTTCAAATTCATTCATCTCACTGGGGGACTTGGACAATCACCATTTATTAGTCTCACAGAAGATGGAGTGGGAACTGTGCAGCCTTGGAGGAAGAACATGATATTTATGCAAAATATAAATAGCTATTGGCACTCATAGATAAATGGACCATCGGTATTTAGAAGCAATTTACTTATACAGACCACAATAAAAATGTAAAATTTTAAATAACAATTGACCTACTATTAGAACCTCATATTTTAAACTAGTAATTGTCTCTTTTGCTATATGTACCTTCACAGTTATTGTGACAAGAGAACTGCTGGATAGCTCAGTGGCCTTGGTCTCTAGCTGTGAAGCCAGGGGTTAAGGACCCGACCCGACTCAAAATAATCGAAAATCTGTGATATGCGGATGCTGGGTCGGGTCGGGACTGGGTGGGGTGGGGGGCTGTCTGGGCCCCCTATACTTACCTGAAGCCTGGCCCTGGCCCGAATGGGCCTCTAATGGCCTTCCCGGGCCTGTTGGAGGCCCCATACATGGTTCCTGGTGAGCCAGAAGTCACTTCCGGTTCTCCAGAAAGCACTTCCAGGGCTTCTGACAGGCCTGGGAAGGCCACCAGAGGCCTCAGAAGTGGTTTTCAGCAATCCAGAAGTCACTTCCAGTTCACTGGAAAGCACTTTTGGGGCCTCCGACAGGCCCAGAAAGGCTGTCGGAGGCCTGCTCGGGGCAGTACCAGGACTGGGCTACTTACCCAAGGGGGCCTTGCCTTTCATATACTGCGGTCCCGCAATATACCCGGAGCACAGTATATGAACCACAAAAGGGGAACACTGTATCCTGTTATATCTCAATAAGAGTTAAGCCTTGTGGTCAAAAACCCCATCCCCACTATCTCCTTCATTGGATCTGTGTGGATACTGAATTTTTGACTTCCGTTTTTTAAAGCGCAGTTCAGTTTCATTCAAAACCACATAAATTGCTGTTTGCTTTAACCATGATTTATTAAAACTTTTCAGTTTCAATTCATTGTTTAGAGAACTAGCTTGTCTCAATAAACCATAACTGGAATTAATCAAGTTTATAGTACACATGTAATATTAAGCTGTGGGTAACCAAAAAATGGCTTAGCGTTATGGCTAAATATAGTCACTGAGAATCATGATCAAATACTAATCTGCATTTTAGAACCTTGTGTGGCTAAAAAGGCCAATTCGAGAGTGATAATCCCTTCCACACTGAGGATAAATAAAGCTGGCCCCTTGCCCTGCCCCCAGATTTCGCTGTTTCTGGGACTCTCTTTTCATCAGCCTGTTGAACAAGTGCCTCTTCGAATTGCAGAAGGCCGGGCTATATCTTTTTCATTCAGGCTGAATGATCGGAAGTCAAGGTTTCCCATCTGTTAAGGTCCATTCCCAAAGTCTTTATTGCAGCTGTGGCCTCCCTTTGGAGCACCATTGTTCACCTTAAGGCTATGGATACTATTGTCTCCCTAACGAGCCTATTCAGGCCATTGTTCATCTTATGAGCCTAGTTCAGACCAGGGTGACAAGAGGTCAAAGCTGACTATAAGATGGAGGACTCGCACTAGCTGTAGTCAGACTGATGAAGCTGTTTGGATGAGCAGCGAAACATTTCTATCTCTCAAAAAGAAGTCCAGTAGCCATGACTCAACTTCCAGATAAACTCACCTGGATGACTGGGAATCTTCACAGTTCACCTTCTATAAATATACAGGAATTTGTAGCCAAAGCTAATTTTATTATAAGAGATGCATTTTTATCCAAGATGGAAGAACCACTGTTACTTACTGGGATGAAGTGTCTGGGCTCTCATTATCTTCATCACTTTTTATCATTTGTATTTTACCATAGTATAATGGATTTCCCATGGACTGAAAAATGGTCAGTTTTGTTTTCTGAGGATGACTGCCGTTTTCACACTCAAAGATATAATCATCTTTTATTTCCTATGGAAGAAACAGATATTTATGCAAACAGCTAATCATCCAAAAGTTTCTATAAAGACATATAGTAAAATGAAGTTAACTGCTAGAGAGCACTCCAGAGAATACAGTATGATCCATTTATCCGCTGATTCGTTATTCACTGATCCACTCATCTGTGGATTGACCGAGAAAATATCTAGAAAATAATTGTGTACTGTTGCTACAAACCGGGTGGCCGTGAGGCATCTGTTGCCTTGCGGTCATCTTGGCGGCCGGAACAGTGCCTCCGTGGCTCGCAGGCACCCACCCAGAATGGCGGTGGTGGTGGAAGAGTGTCTGTGCAGCCCGCAGGTGCCCGCCCAGGATGGTAGCAGAACAGGCACCCAGGCACCCACCCGGAACACCAGGGATGGCGGCGGAATAGGAGCCCATGCAGCCCACAGGCGCCAACCCGGAATGGCAGCGGCAGAAGAAGAACCACCCATGCATCCTGAAGGCGCCTGCCCAGAACAGCTGCTGAAAAGATTCCCTCCTCCCTGTTAAGGAGACCCTTATTAATAAGGGTAGGGGCGTACAGGCAGGCCGGGAGGGGGGACGGCCCTTTGTTGCTCATTCACCCCCTCCCTGGTCACCACTGCCACCTACTTTCACCTCCCCTCCTCGCCACAACTGCCACCCCGGATAAGAGCATTAGATCTAATCCATAGATTTCTGTATATGCGGGGTGTGTGTCCCAGAACCAATCCCCGTGGAAACGGGAATCCTACTGTATAACCAATTGACTTTGAAGGTTATAATTAACAGGTTATGACATCTGCAATTGTCTGCAATATCAGACACTCTGCAATCGCAGAGTTCCCTTGGAAGATGGGCGGCAAATAAATAAATAAATAAATAAATAAATAAATAAATAAATAAATAAATAAATAAATAAATGCACAATTATTACAAAGAACTCTGTCTTCCTGATCATCTCTTTAAGCACTGCCTTAAAACTCCAAAACTCCTCATTTCCTTTTGCAAAGCCAGACTCAGCTTTGAGTACAATCGTCAGAAATAAAAAAAACACATTATACAATTAGTAATCATCTGAGTACATACAGGTGTTTCACTATAATCTGTAAAGGATATAACATCTCCTCACTTTGTTCGTGCCTAAAGTTCTACAATGCTTTTGAAGTAGCCAAACATATCTTATTCACTTATGCAGAAGCCTAAACAAAGGCACCTCTGCACCTGAAACACTGTCTCCATGAACAAACACTTTCACATGCATTTGCATCCATTAAAATCAGGGATCACATCCATCCAAATTATTTTGCCAAATATATGACCACGCAATAGATTAAACAATTTTGTCTGTTCAAATACTTCAGTAAAATTCCCAGAGATACTCTACTTCTCAAAAGCAGAAGTGTAAATGGGTTTTATTCACTAAACCAACAGGAACATTTAATTATTCCCAAAGAAGATAAAACCAGTCTGGAGAGTTTTTTTCAGCAGGTTAGCTGGAGATATTCTGCAAAACATGAAGGCGATATTTCTGATTCTCCAGACCAACTTTAACTTCTTCCAGAATGATGGGAAATGAAAAGCTCAGCTGAATCACCACAACCCACTCAAATTCTGATTTGTTCTTTATGTACTCATTTTTAGAACACAATGTCTCTCAACTGGAGAGAAAGTTACTCACATGAGCTGGCCAGACACTTGATTGTGAATCATCAGGTTTGATGGATTTTTCAATTTTAGCATATTTTTCTACCTTAAGATGTATAACAGAACAGCGTGTTAAAATGAGAACATATAATGGCAACATCAACAATGACTCCAGTGTTCTTAAGCAGCAAAACTATAGAACTGGGTTTCAAGATTACAAAACTATTTTCTAATACTAATGCTTCAAAGACTAGATCCTCAGGAAGGTTTTCTCAGGTTATTATACATTACAGTAGCACCCAGGTATCCACTGATTCACCACCCACGGATTCAGTTATCTGCGGATGGCAATCAGCAGGGTAGGAGTGGGGTACCTGCAGCCGTTCAAGCTTCTCAGGCAGCGGACTTGCTGCAACTGGCACACTGCTGAACCGCCCAGTAAGCTTGAATGGCCAAGGATGTCCCCAGCCATTCAATCTTACTGGGCAGCAGACCAGGTGATGCAGTAACATGCCTTGGTGGAGAGGCCCAGAGATTTTCCTTGGTGGCCATAGGAGAAACAACAGCTGGCACTGCAGGCGGCGAAACCAATCCACTCTTCCTCAATTCCCCCTACCTTCTTGCTTGCCTGCCAGCCTGCCTTGCTAGCTAACAGATTTACCTCTTTCCCCTCCCTTCCCCTCCCACTGGCACCTACTGTGATAACTGGGAGCCCTGATGCCCTGCCTGTCTCAGGCTGCCGACTCCACTCAGTCTTGCCCCTTCGGCCCCCAGCGCCTGCCTGGCTCTCGCTTGCTCGCTCCTGGTTACCGGCTCTCTTCTCCCGCCCAGGCATAAACCCCACCCACGCTCTCTCGCCTTTCAGTTGCTGCAGGCGGGAGAGAGCCAGTAGCCAAGAGTGAGCAAGTGAGAGCCAGGCAGGGGCTGGGGGCTGAAGGGGCAAGACCGAGAGGAGTTGGCAGCCTGAGACGGGTAGGCGCCAGGGCTCCCAGTTATGACGAGAGGCGCCACTGGGAGGGGGAGGGAGAGGAAAGAGAGGCGAGAGGTGGGGCTGCTAGCTAGGAAGGCAGACAAGCAAGTAAGTGAGAAAGCAGGAGGATTGAGATGGAGCGGGTGAGTGTGGCTGCCTGCCACCGTGGCTGCTGTTTCTGCTGCTACTGCGGCTGCCAAGGGGGAGCTCCACACCTCTCCGCCAAGGCACACTACCGCATTGTCCGGTCCACCACCCAGGAAGCTTGAACGGCCGGGGACATCCCTGGCTATTCAAGCTTACCGTGCAGTACAGCAGAGCACCTTTGAGCTACCCAGCCCACCATGCTCCCCAGCAGGAGTGATGGGGTGTCCGGGGTGAAAGCTTTCGCCCACGGAACCCTACCACCGCTGTTGCCACTGTCACCCTCAGATAAGAGTGTTTGCTCTCATCCACATATTTTAGTATCCGCAGGGTGGCCCGGAACCAATCCCCCCGGTGGGGTGTGTGTGTGTCCAAATGTATTTGGAATTAGTGATGAATTGTTATTACAAAGAGGGTTAGTGAACAAAATATTTCCAGAAGAAGCATGAATATAAGCTGAAATACAAAAAGATTCTACTCCAGTAGGCAGTACAGGCATCTCAATGGTTTTCTACCTTTGTAGACAGGCAAAATATTTTCCACAACCATGAGAACTATCCCAAAACCTTGATGTTCTGCAGCCAGGATGGTAGAAAATGCATGGTGTAAGGCGTATTATATGGTCTAAGCTTCCCCCCTAACTATATGTTGTTTTGGTTCACTTTAAGGAAAGTATTATCCAACTACAGTCTTCGAAACATTTTCTTAGGAGCCAACATAGCCATCAACAGACTATCCTATCACAAGTTCCAACTAGACCAGAGCCACTAAAATCAATTGGGTGTAGCTTAGTGCTTAGAAGTCCCATTCATTTAAATTAGTCTACCATAACAATCAAGCATGTGCTGTTAAGTCAATTTTGACTGCTGGCGACTCCCAACCTCTGAGCTCTGAAGTCAGTGGTTTAGGTATTTCGCTGTGGGGTCCCAGGTTGAGAATCTGATTCTCCACTGGACCTTCCTGGGAGAAGAAACAGCCTTTGTGGACTTCACAAGCTGCACATGTCAGGGCTGCCTCAGAAGAAGGGAATGGGAAACCACCTCTGAGTATTCTCTGCTTCTGAAAAGGGTCACCATGAATGAGTCAAAAACAACTTGACAGCTTGCAATTAGTCTACTTTACCTGGGACTAAAAATACAGTGGTACCTCACAAGACGAATGACCCATAAGACGAAAAACTTGTAAGACAAATGAAATTTCCCCTATGTGTTCAATTTGTCTTACAAGGCACCATTGCAACATCCAGTCCCTGGCATCAGGGGGGCTCTCTGAGGGAAGTGGCAGTGGCGGCGGCAGGGCTGGGCGAGGATCACTGTGTCCCTGCTCCGCCCACCAACTTAGTCGGCGGAGCAGGGACTGTGATCCTTGCTCAGCCCTGCTGTCGCCATTTCTCTCAACTCGCCTCCATTGCCTGAGCTGTTTGTGAGGGAAGTGGCCATGGATCACTGCCTTCGCTGCTTACCTCATAAACAGCCTGGGCTGGGGGAGGATCAATGGGTCCCTGCTTTGGCCACCAAATGACCCAGTAATCCTCACCCAGCCTGGGCTGTTTGCAAGGGAAGCTTTCCCCTGCCCCAACGCAGCAAAGAAGAAAAGCTTCTCCCTTTTTGCTGTGTTCATTGGTAGCGGAAGGCCGCTCCCGTACAGCCAACAGAAAGCTTGGAGCTGTCAAAATCACTTGTCTGGTGATTAAGGGGGTTTGGGACAGCCTTCCCATAGGAATGCATTGAAAACTTATTAACGGTTAATAAGTTTTCAATGCATTCCTATGGGAAACTATGTTTTGCAAGACAATTTTTTGTAAGAAAAATTGCCCCATAGAATGAATTAAATTCGTCTTATGAGGTACCGCTGTAGATTTAAGGTCCTTTGCTTTTTAAATAGTGGCTATTGCTGGAACGTATTTAATTACTTTAAAAAGATCTCACCAACCTAGTAATTCACTCGACTTCTACTTCAAAGGCTAATATCTTGCCCAATATTTATGCATGTAGAGCTCCAAACGTGGAAACTGCCCTAGCTGTCTAAGCGAACTAGGCCATGCAACCAGGCACAAAGCTGGCATCTCATTAGACAGTTACAGTAACTTCTGTATCTGGACTCCATGCATGCTAATATTGAACAGGACACAGCATTTCATTTTTAAAATGACCTTCTTAAGCTAGCTGATGTACTCACATTCTCACAGTATATAATTTCCCTTTCTTTCAGAACTGCAAGACCAACAGGAAATGTGTTCCGTATGTTTGTTGTATACTCACATCTACATCAGAAGGTGCAGTCAAATAGCAAGGATTCTGCTTCCACATATCTACACACTAGGGAAAGACAAAAGAATATAGCCACATGAAAAATAATAATTAGAGTGAAGTTTACTTATTTAATTTATTCTCTCCCCCCCCCTTTTATAAAAATATGCATACATTTCCAGCTTTGGTAATTTTGAGGTCATACTGCTGGGATCCTTTCCGTTCCCTTCTTTTTTGCAAATAATCAAACAACCTGAGCTGTGGTGGAGTTGGGCAATGAGACATTTCCTGCTGTCGACTGAAACACGGCCTAGAAGATCTCTTGAAGCACCTACAAGACATTGAGAATATTGAAAGAAAACCGGCCTCGTGGATCAAACATGCTTGCATTCGCCCAAGCAGCTAGCCAACAAACAATACAGTTCTAGAACTTGCAATAAAATTCCTTGCTTTAAATGAATGCCTGTTTGTTATATGTTGCTTGACTAGAAACAAACATTTAGTGCTCATTTCCCAAGACTTCTGTTTGGGGATAAATCTGTAGCTAACAACTAGGTCACTGTGTAGATTTTTTTTTAATTGGAAGAAGTTTTGATGACTTAAGTGAGATTTCCACATTGATGTAGCCTAGTTGGCATTCCAAACAGATTTTTACAAAATCCAGTACATATCTGCTTTACGTTACCGTTTCATTGGGCAAGTATTCATTTTCTGCTTGTTATAAAGAAGTCTGTTTGCTGTGCAGGTGACAGCAATTGATGGATCCAGACACAGAGGTTCAGCTGTGGCCAGTATAAGCTGGCTTTCTAGTAGGAGTTTGTCTTCCTAAAATATCAACAGAGAAGACTTTAAATCATAATAAAATACCATTTTAATACAGTATTTGGCTGCAATCCCGTTGACATTGTCTTGAGAGTATGTTCCACTTATTCAGGAGGAATACTTAAAAAAATAATATTGTCACTATTAAACATGATAGTATGCATTCAGTATATATTACAAATAGCAGGAAACAAAACTGTTCTTAGTCTATGCTACCGCTTCTGAGTGGAAAGAGATATATGAAGATTTTGAGTACTTTTAGTCAATAAGTACAGTGGTACCTTGACTTAGGACATTAATTTGTTCTGAATGCATCTTCGGAAGTTGAATTATTCGTTAAGTCGAACCGGTTTCCCATAGGAATGCATTGAAAATCAATTAATCTGTTCCGGATGGAATGGATTAATAGGTTTTCAGTGTATTCTTATGGGAAGGTTGTCTCAAACCCCTTCAAACAAGGGCAGCCAAAGGCTGCTCTCCGCAGCTCCGCCAAACAGCAGATTTTGACAGGCTGGACCTGTCGAAGTCAGCTCTCTGGTGGTGTTACGGAGAGCAGCCTTTGGCTGCCCTTGATTGAGGGAGATTGCCCGTTGATCTTCAGCCAGCCCAGGCACCTTGCAAGCGAAGTGCTTACCTCCGGTTAAGCGCTTACCTTCAGCCTGGCCCAATCGATCTTTGGCCAGGTCGGAGGTAAGTGAAGGTAAGTGCTTGTCTTGCAAGGCATCCGGGCTGGGTGAAGATTACAGGGACCGATAGATCTTTGGCCAGCCCGGGCGGTTTGGAAGGGAGACGCAATGGCCACCTCCTCCTCCTTCTTGGTTGCTTCCATCTCTTTTGCAGAGATGGAAGCAACCACAGAGGAGATGGCAATGGGCAGCAAACGCTGTTCTCTGCTCTGTACGACAGCTGACTTTGACAGGTCTGACCTGTCAAAGTCAGCTGTCGTGCGGAAAGGAGAGCAGTGTTCGTAAGTCGAATGATTCGGTTGTTGAAGTAACCATAAGTTGAGGTACCACTGTAGTTCATTGTTCCAACTGAGAAAATGAAATCAGGGGCCCAGGAAAAAAACTGACTAATACTAACCTCTGGATTTTACAAGATTTTTAAAAGATAGAGGGCGACCCCCCCCCCCAATATAGAGACTATTAGATATTAGGAAGAACAGTTTCAATCTAACCTTTTCTCTGAAATGCCATTTTTCATCCAGAGGGTTAAATGAAGGCACATCCAGTCACCTGGATCTGGCTTGCAGTTGGAATGAGGGCAGCCCAGACTGGACAGGCACTTCCATAAGGCCCATGCATCCCATAAAAGGAAGATCACAGTGGGCCAGAAATTGTTAGGGCGCCTACTTGGAATATGACAACCCTCCTGAAATCATGGTTATGACTGCTACATTTGTTACCTGAGTCCACTTGTGGTTGTCACTTGTGATGGAATGCACATCACAAACCAAAGTCTAGAAAAACAAAGAAAGTCTTCTGTTACTTATGCAACAAGAAATGTTTAAATAAATTCATTTTAAAATTAGAGTAATGTTGCTTCTAGAAGGATGAGAAACTCACCTGCATCGTTGGGCGTAAAAGAATATGTTTGGTTTGGTATGCAGAGGATTTTTGATTACCAGACTGTCTATAATCACGAATTTCTGTTATCACACATCCACAGTGAAAAATGTTGATCTGTATACGAGCAAAAATATATTTATCATGCATACATACATTGTTATAAATTTATAATAAGAAACTAAGGCTGAATTCAGACTTTTAAGGCAACTTTTTTCATTTTTCATGGTTTAGAATACAAAGAATACTTTGACTTTGCAACATAAAACAGACAAGCCATGATTTCCTGTGCAATCATTTATCTTATTGACATGTGAGTCTTCAGCCAAGTTCACATTCAATAGTGCACTCTAGAGATGGGCACAAACTGAAAAAATGTTGATTTGTTTTGGTTCGTTTTCCAATCTGGTTCAGTTTGTTAATTACAAAATGATTTTTTTAGAAAAAAATCATTTTGTAATTCATTTTAGTTTGGATTCTTTTTAACCCCACCAGTCGGGTTTTTAAAATTATTATTATTTTTAAAATCCTGCCGGCCATGTGGCCCGCCTACCATCTGTAGCACGGGCCAGTCGGCTTTTAAAAAAATTTTTGCTGGCCCATGGGCTGGTTCGGCGACCCGCGGGTTGGGTCCAGTGCTCACAGGCCGGTACCGGGGCTCACACGCCAGATCAGTTTTAAAATTTATTTTTTAATTTAATTTTATTTTATTTTGTGCCAACCACGTGGCCCGCCTACCAGCTGTAGCATGGGGCAGTTGCCTTTTTTTTTTCTTTCTGGAGCCCAGGAGGACCGGACCAGTCCACCACCACCAATCCAGGTCGGGGACATGAGCGGTACAAAAACCAAAACGAACCGAAATGGAAATTTCCATTTCGTTTCATTTTTCTTAGAGGAGGCAGTTCGTTATGTTTCATTAGGTAACAAAACAAATGAAACAAAACAAAAGTTCATTTCGTGCCCATCTCTAGTGCACTTTTAGAGGTGTTCATCTGGTTTTTAGTGAGTTAAATCCTATCTCCATGATATAGTAGACACCGGGATTTGAAGGACAGCCATAATCCTGATTTCTCCATTTATTTGCCGTATAAAAAACATAAACTAGTTTCTGCAGTTCAAATAGCATATTATTCTGGTTTATGAGTCAATCACAAAGTATAGCCTGAGCGTCTGACATTAGATATTATGCCAAACCAGGGTTTAGCACCATACAGTCACTTATTTGGTGAGATGTCTATGAAAACTGTCACTGTAGGTCATTTGAGACACAGCAATTAAAATATGCAGATATTTTAAAGGTTGCCCTAAAATGATTCAGTACTGTCATAACTGAATTGCAATAATTCCATGAACTGTGGAGTGACACAACATATAAGGGCAACAATGCAATTTGACTTCAGAGTATGTGGTGAAGTCAGTTGTGGTGGCAAACTGTAGTTAATTAGCAACAGTCTGGTCACATGAACAGGCTCTTGTTAATTAAAAACAATTTGCAGTCAGTACTTCATTTATTTTAGAGGAGTAAAATCCCAGAAGGATTTTGGCTGCTAATTAGAATGACTACCCTCACGACACAAAATAAATATTGTAATGTCTTGAATTACAAAATTAATCCATCCCAATGGGATTTTCTTAACTCAATTTTTTTGTATCTCAAAACCCAATTTCCCATAGGAATGCAGTGGAAATAGAATAATTTGTTCCAAGTGGGAAATCACCCTCCCCAGAATGAAAAAAACATAGTAACAGGCATGCAAATGACAGAATCTCAGCTCCCTACCTTTCAACCGCTTGAGAAATCCACCTAAAAGCTACAAAAAGTCCCCAAAATGGTGCTAAATATTTTCAGAATGCCTCCATGAGGCACTTCCTGTTCTCTGGGTCCAACTATAAAATGCTTCCTACTTTGCACTTGCAATACTGTACTGAGGTTGCCACTAGGTGGCAGTGTTGCAATTGGAAACTTATAATTCCTATACCTGCAGATTTCCTTGTATAATTCAGGTTTTTCTTTGTTCAAGGCATTCACAATTCAAGGCATTACTGTACTGAGAACATATCTGGGAAGTTTTTCAAACCTGAGATTTTTCCAGCAGGTCAACTAAAATAGGGGGGAGCTCTTCAGCATCCAAAAATTCAAGCAGTTCTCCTTCTTCATAGGGTAGCCGCAGAGTTTCTGAATCTACATAAAAATCAAAGCATTTAAAAGAAGAAAAATATATTTGCAGTTTAGAATATGATTTTATTATGATAGAATGCATGAAAAGCTACAGAGAGGTATTTTTAAAGTGCATTATCCAGAGAGGCTGGCATGACTATTCAAAACTTGCTGGAAGAATTCTCCGTATAGCCATGTCAAGTATACAGAAGGCCAAAGATCTTGTGCTTTCTATATTCAAGCTTTTTCTTATTCTGTCCTCACATAAAGACAGCAATAGTGCAAATGGTACATTTAAGCAACATCAGCATTAATGTTACCTGAGCCGTTTTTCCCCCTGAGCATCAGTGAATATCCTTCGTTGCCTGGATACAGGTTCACTACAAGGCATGATAATGTCTCTTGCATGACCAACTTCTCCAACAAGTTCACATTTCGTCTCAGCTTCTGCTTTAAAATGGACAGCACAAATGAAAATAATGCAGACTCTTAGGATCAGATAATGACTTTCAGGCATTCACTTACCAAAAGCTAACTTTTCTTCATAAATTCTATTTTAACTGAACAGTGTGACAGAAACATGATTGATTTATTTGTAGATTTCTTCCCAAATAGGGCAGTAGCAATGCACTTTTTTTAAATGTAGAATTTCTATTTAAGATACGTTATAGTCCAAATGTTATTCACCATGAAATAAGGATTAATTTTAATGATGTAGCATGATGCTTTATATTAATGAAATGCTTAAAATTTTGGCAAATGTATTACAGTATATTCAGAAATTTACAATATCATGATCTTTGAGGTGTTTATTAAACATTGGGCCATCTTTCTATCTAGAAGTTATTACAGTGGAACCTTGAGTTACGTCATTAATCCGTTCCAGTGGTCTAGACTTAAGTCAAACATGACTTAAGTCAAACGAACGTTTCCCATAGAAAGTAATGGGATAGTGGATTAATCCGTTCCAGATGATGAAAAAGACCCCCGAAAACAGCAATTTAACACAAATTTGAGTGGGACAGGAGATTCCTTCTGGGGATATAAATGAAATGTCTCTTCAAAGAGAGGAGGAGGCAGTGGAATGATAGTCCACAAGTTATATGCCTCCACTTTTTAATGTTCATAGCAACAATGTCTAACATTTAAGTTTTACTGATTTTTAACCTGACGTTCCAAGTTCTGAACAACTCTATGCTTACCATTAGAGTCCCACAACTTTACAGCTCCCCAACTAAAATGCTTCCATTGTGGACCAGACTTCTTCAGCCAGAATTTTTACAAGACTGAGCCGACTGTCTAACCAGCGAGGCCAGCCCCGAGCTCCCGGCCCTTCTTCTCCTCCGGCAGCAGCGGTGGCTTCGGTGAGGCCGAGGACCAGCTCCAGGTGCTCTGAGCTGGCCTTGCTGAAGCCGCCGCTGCCAGAGGAGGGGAAGAAGGCAGGAGCATTTTGGAGGCAGCAGCCGCAATGCTGGGTTGTGGCTGCCGCCCAATTCCGGTGCCTTGTGCTGGGGCTCCGAGATGTAAGTCAAAGCCTGCGACTCAAGTCAAACAGGCCCCTTCTTGCTGCAAGTCAAATATGATGCAAGTCAAGCAGTATGTAAGTCAAGGTTCCACTGTATCACAGTTGCTTGTTTTCACAGTTCTCAAAACGGTGAATTTCTGTTTGCAGAGATCACAATGACTAGAAAAAGTTTTCTGGAAGTGGAATCAATCTGCACAAGAAGCAGAGTGTGAGGAGAATGTGGCAAGCATTGAAAATGACAGTGAAAGCTTTTGAGCAGAATACACCACAAGTCTTTGGGTCTATTTAGCATCTACCTGAGACCTCCAGGGAAGATAATCTGGATATTTGGAGTACAATGGTCCCCCGCCATTTTGGGACTGCAGTATATGAAAGGCAAGGCCCCTGTTTGAGGCCTCCTGCACTTAACCCAAGCCTGACAGGCTGCCCCAAATGGGCCTCCGAAGGGGTTCCCGGGCCTGTCAGAGGCCCCAGAAGTGGTTTCTGACAAACCACAAGTGCAAACTTCCAAAAACCCGGAAGTGACTTCCAGATCGGCAGAAACCACTTCTGGGGCCTCTGACAGGCCCCGGAAGCCTGTCGGAGGCCCGTTCAGGGCAGCGCTGTGACGTCACCCCTTTCACAGACTGAGTTTTCAAGGCACCACTGGGTTTATTTCAACATCCCACTGCTGTGCCACCAAATTGTGACGACACCTCCCTTTTACACATGTAATTGTGTTGGAAATGGTAATGCTGCCACCTTTTATTCACTTGGTAATGCTGCCACCTTTTAAAATCGTCGCCTCATGAATTGGGACAGACTCAGATGTATAATATAAAACTAATGACGAAGTTTATTGAGAAAATAATAAATATAACAATGTCTGAGGATGGTATGCATTGCCTTAACATAGAATAGATTTCATCAACTCTTCCAGACCCCCTGTCTTTAATAACTAGTAAACAGTATAGCCCTCACTGCCTGACAGAACTCTCAGAGAGCAGTGCTCTTCTCCCAGCCCTCACTCTCAAAACCTTCAACTTCACTTAACTCCACTGAACTGCCTCAACTGACTAGGCTTCACCCTTTTTATATCATCCCATTCCCCGCCCTCCTGCTGGGATTGGCTGATGATTTGTATATTCATTCCTCCTGTTTCCAGGGTGTTGTCGCAAGCGCCAGGCCTCAGGTAAGTGTTGGAGGCCCCAGAGAGCCCCCCCAGTCCCGATCCGATTTAAGCATCCCCGTGTCGCAGATTCTCAATCATCGGCGGGTCAGGTCAGGTCCCTCACCCCTGCGATAGGTGGGGGATTACTGTATTGTGCTATCAACATGCAGATGACACCCAGATTTATCTTGCCTTCCATTCTTCTGCTGTGGATTCCATTCTGTCTGCAGTACTGGAGCAGATAGGATCAAACAGGGTGAGATTGAATCTGGACAAGATAAAGATCCTCTGGGGGGGGGCTCTCCTATGATCCATGGATTATGTGACTCTGTGACCCGGGGGGGGGGGCTCTCTTTCTCTCTCTGCTAAGGATGGGGTTTGCTGTCTGGGTATCCTTCCAAACCCAGTGCTGTTCAAAGAATTCTAGATAGCATCGGTGGTCTGGTCAGCCTACGTCCACCTTAAACGGACTGCATAACTAGATCCTTACCTTGGCCAACAGATCTCTCATCACAATGGCCCATGCTTTAGTAATCCCAAGGGCAGATGACTGAAACGTGCTCTACATGTGCAGCTGCCCTTGAGACTGATCCAAAATCTTCAGTAGATTCAGAACATGGTGGCTAGATCAGTTACGAGATCACTTTGCACTGGCTGCCTGTTTGTTTCCGCATCAGATTCAAGGTGCTGGTTTTGACCAAATGCTTCACAGTTTGAGACCTCAGTATTTGGCTGAACACTTCTTTCCAAGTGGAACTGTCCACCTACTTGCACATCCCAGACAGGATGACTGAGATTGCTAATGTTCAGAGAAGCCCAGAAGAAAATAACAAAATTTGGGCCCTTCTCTGTGGTTGCTACCATCCAAGACTTGCCTGGCCACTTCCCTGGTAACTTCTAAAAAATATTTGAAAAACTTCCTATTCAGGTAGGCTTTTCTAGTTATGCCATCTTAGTAGCTGTCAAGTGTACCCATTTAACACCTATCACCACCACCACCTGTTTTTAATGACTGTATACTGGTATTTGAATTTACTGATTTAATTTAATTTATTGCAGTTTTTAATCTCTTTTTTGGTTCATTTTAATAAAATTTCATTTTCTTATGTTGTGTATTTGATTACTAGCTATTGTTCCCTTCTGTACACATCACACTAATTGGCATTCCAGCAATCATGAGGCTTGTTTGATTCTAACAAACAAAGGCAATTTTGTCCATGTCATTTTCCATTCCAGAGGCCAAAGGCCTCAACAGAATCACTGCTCAATTGACAAGAAAAGCCCACAAACCATCAGGGAACCATCCAGAGACATCAGCCTTCTGAGAACCAAAATATTAGCATTAACCAAAATATTTTACTCAAACGGTCCCCATAAAAGTCTACTTTAAAATAATGTGTTTAATTTCTGACGCCAATAATCACAAAAATATTTAAGATTGTGAAAAACATTCAAAGTCCTGCATCTAAGCACCTATAAACAGAAGCTGACAGTTCAGTTTTACTCTAACTGCACACCTATCACAACTTACTTCCGCTGAACCCAAGGCAACACACACAGATTCTTCAGCGGTCTGTCTTTTGACCAAATCCACCTAGCTGCAGAGAGCCCGCTATAATTAATGCATGTGTGTGGGCTCTCAGAGCCTATTTCTTCTTCAGAACGTTTCTGAATCCAGAAAAAGAACCTAACTTTGCTATTTTCCCGACACAATAAAAAACACTGTATGTGAATGAACAGAACTGTATGCCAGGAAAAGTCCTAAGCCTGGAAAGCCTCAGTTACAGGCCCCTGGGTTGAAAGCACTTCTGCTAAATGCCAGATAGATGAAAGGGAAAGCACCAGGCATCCAGAACCTAATCCCGGAGAAGCACACTGATCTGCACTGCATTATACAGGCCTGGTTGAATGGAGCTGCAAGATGTGTTATTGCTCAGCTTTGTACGCATGGGTTGCTGCGGGCAATGTTTAACCCTGCATACTGTAATTAAACTGTAAACCGCCCAGAGACTACTTGAAGTGGTATGGGGTGGTATATAAGCAGAACACTTTGCTTTCTCTTTGCAGCAGCAAGCTAGACCTGGAAGGAGCGGATTCAGTTCTCTTGCCCAGGAACCTTGTCCCAGAGCCTTCTAGGATCAAGTGTGCATGCCTGAAAGCAAGTTCCCGGGACAAAATAGGGATGTTGGTGGTGCACCACATACACCATTGCTTAACAGTTGCCCTCCCTGAGTTTAACAAGTTGGTCTCACAGATTATACTTCAGCTTCTTGTCTACGTCAAAGCAAAAGAGGGTGTGAGCCGCATGGCCATCACAAAACACAAATGCAAAACTAGGCTACAGGCAATACCTTTATAGGCCACTAACAAAAATAAAAAACATTGCAATCTTTCAAGTGCAACACACTCTTCTTCAAAGCAAGTCCCAAAAGTTCAAACATGGCAAAAGATGTGCTTTGCCAGGAGGTAATTCTTAAAGTTCTTGGCTAGATGATGTACGCTAGGCAAGGAGTCTTCTTAGAGGCAGGAAATCTGAGGGCAGTTGTAAAGGCTGCTTAGGCATTGGGTTTCACACCCCCATTCTTCAAAGGAGCATGGGTCATACACATCCCCTCATTCACCCCTCATCTCCATTTGGCTCTACTGAGACATACAAGTCCATGTTGGCTGGGGGGTGGGGGAAGGGTTGATGTAGAACAGTGGTTCTCAACCTGTGGGTCCCCAGATGTTCCTGGACTGCAACTCCCAGAAGTTTTCATCACTAGCTGAGCTGGCCAGGATTTCTGGGAGTTGCACTTCAAGAACATCTGGGGACCCACAGGTTGAGAACCACTGATGTAGAAGAATAGGGGTGTCTGAAGAACACCTTTGTTTGAAGAACAGATGTGTGAAACCCGATGCTTAAGCAGCTTTTACAACTGCCCTCCAACTTCCTGCCTCTAAGAAGACTCCTTGCCTGGTGTACATCATCTAGCCAAGAACTTTAAGAATCACCACCTGGCAAAGTCTGAACTTTTGGGACTTGCTTTGAAGAAGAGTGTGTTGCACTTGAAAGCTTGCAATGTTTTTTTTTATTTTTATTAGTGGCCTATAAAGGTATCACCTGTAGTTTAGTCTTGTATTTGTGTCTATGTCAAGGCCACCTTATCAGGAAAGGTTCAGGATTCCATCTACCCCATGACAACGACGGGTTTTGCCCAAGTGTTATTATGTAAATCATAATTATGTAGCAGGGGGCACCTTCTGCAGGGGTGTGTGTGTGTGTGGGGGGGGGTAGGGACGACAACAATTACAATAATCCATCACAGGAGGCTGATGGTTTCCAGGGGGTTCTTGGCAACTTTCCAATCCTTGGCAGGATATCCTGTAGAAGCCCCATTTACATTCTTCCATAAAACGTTACTGAAATATTTTGAACAGTTTTTTATGCAAATAAAATTACATAATTTTGTTAAGGCAACTCATCAATATTATATAGTCAAGTCACTACTTAATCTCACTTTGCCACCAAACTAAATATTTACTACTGAATTTCATTTCTGTATTGCAAAATGCAGGCCACTAGTTGAACAGCACAAACTGAGTGTCTGGCAAACAAGTTCCACTTACCTTTATTTCAGGCTCCTTATCGCATTCTTCTAGATACAGTTCATATAATTTTTGAAAGAGAGACTTTCTAAAATGGAAAAACAACATCATCAACCCTTCCTGAGTATCAACGTTACGGATGCAGGCCGTAGCCCACAAGAGCTTATGCCATATTATATTTGTTGAGCCTTGACATTCCATGGTCGTTTTATAATTTCTAAACATTTCTCACCTTCCACCAGATAAATATTTTCTTTTAGGAGGCCTCTGACGTGCACTTTCAATAATATACTGAAAGAAAAGAAAAAAACACGGACAGAAAAAAAACCTTAGATGCATAGATGTGAAAGCAGTTTTACGAGATGTACCTTACTAAGTCTGAGTGGTTTATAAAGCTAGCAAAAATGACTGATTTAAGGATTTTTAAAACAATCAATCTGGCTTAGGATCAGAGATAAAATTACAAATGTTTTCTCATTTCTCTAAAGCCATGAATATGACAGCTAGAGATGGTGCCCTCAAAGATGCCACATAAAACAAGATCATGATGTGCAACTTTGCCTTATAAATCTTAAGGAGCAAAACCAGGTGGGAAGGAGAGAATGCGGTCTCCCTCCACACACAGCACAGCCACCACCTATTGCACTACAGTACCGGGGTCATTTTTCCAGTAGTGATGTATGGAAGTGAGAGCTGGACTATAAAGAAGGCTGATCGCCGCAGAATTGATGCTTTTGAGCTGTGGTGCTGGAGGAGAGTCTGGAGAGTCCCCTGGACTGCAAGGAGATCAAACCTATCCATCCTGAAAGAAATCAACCCTGAATGTTCACTGGAAGGACAGATTTTGAAGCTGAGGCTCCAATACTTTGGCCACCTCATGAGGAGAGAGGAGTCCTTGGAAAAGTCCCTGATGTTGGGAAAGAGGGAAGGCAAAAGGAAAAGAAGATGACAGAGAATGAGATGGTTGGACGGTATCATCGCTGCAACCAAAATGAATTTGACAAAACTCCGGGAGGCAGTAGAGGATAGGAAGGCCTGGCGAGCTCTGGCCCATGGGGTCACGAAGAGTCGGACACGACTGAACGACTGAACAACAACCGGGGTCATAAGGCATGCAGTTCTATGCAAAGCCTGAATGGGAATAATATTCCTACCACTATTCCTCAAGAGGGAATCAGCTCACCCCAGATCACCTTGCTGAAGATCTCTCTCTTTAATCAGAGTCCTATCAAAACTTAAACGGATTCTTCTCAATGAGTATAGCTGAGTAAGGTTTATGTCAAAACAGCCTTAAACAGCCAGCAGCTGTTGGACATGCCTTATGACCGTCTTCCTAAACGCTGTTATCACAGAGCAGCAGAAGAGGGGTGGCTGGGCCAATTCAGAACAGTGGTACCTTGTATAAAGGAATTAATTCATTCCAAATTATGTTAAGAAAATTTTCCTTTATACAAATTTCCCATAGGAGTGCATTGAAAACGGAGGGATCCCATTTTTATGTTTTATGGATTTGGCCCATAGGTGATTCTGTTAAGCAAATTTCCCCTATGTCCAGAATATTTTATGTTATACAAATTTTATGTTATACAAGCTGTTTGTTATACAAGGCTCCACTGTACAAACCTTACTAAAATCCAAATCCCAGTCTCCACAGATATCTTTGTTTTTTTCTGGAGTTAAAAGTATGCTGAGGGACTGCATCTACAAGCTGGATAATGATCAGGATTTAGCATTAATAAACTCTTACAAACGTCTCTCATTGGTATCACCCGATGAAAACAAACAATTCAAGAGTGCAATATTTACATACACTTACCTTTGCCCCCTTGAGAACCACATTCACAGAACTCCATTTCCAAACTATGACAAACGCTTGTCTTAGATGGTAGATATAGGAACGTTCCTAGGCATCTACGACTTTGCATTTGCAGAGGAGGTGAGAGACGGGATGCTGTTTACTTAACTGTCAGCTCTACCAAAACCCTAGGGAAAAAATCCTGGGAAACATCTTGGATACCCCACAGGCACACGTTACTTATAAAACTGCACTGTTTGCTAAAGCTGCTAGAAACATCCGCGCTAACTTCTCGAGAGCCACTGCAGTCAACTGTGCAGGGGACTCCCTGACATGAAGGGATATCTATGTGTATTTTTCCTTTTTTTCACCCCTTCTTTATCTGACAAAGGTAGCCATATTGGATCTCCCTGTGAATAGGACCCTTATTTTATGAATATGATTTTATTTGATCACATTTATAACTTTATTTATTGTGATGGCTTTGAGCCAATGCAATAAACTGACTTTGACATGGACAGTCATCATAACAGGTGTCAAGCTTGGGGATAACACGGCAAGGGGGCAGAAGGCATGGCTATGCTGTACCTTCTTGCCCTTGAGTCCTGCAACAATAGCCTGGACAGCAAGAACACTTCCAAAAGTTTAAGTGGAGATGGCACATGCAATCATACCCATTCTTAACTTGTCAAAGAAAGCCTGATCCTTGGATATAATATAAACACCAGAAGATGCTCAGCTATATCCAACATCAAAGGGTTGACTCAGCCAGACAGCAACTTATACATATGGGTTCAGACTGGCTTCACCTCCTAATCTCATTACTGGCTAATGAAGTTGCCATCTAGGGTATATGCAGGCAAGGTACCATTCAAGCTTGTTATGGAGCTTCCACTAAGAAAATATTTGGAGACCTCTGGTTTTTTTTTACAAACAGTGCTAAAGACAGATGAACAATGCACTTCAGCCCTAAGATGCACTGGAATAGGTCTGTGATTGAATATGGTGAAACAAGAGGTAATCCAGGTGACATTATCTTCGAGTTGAGTCATAGCAACTGGACTTCTTTTTTGGGGGGGATCAAAATGTATCACTACTCATCCAAGAAGCTTCTTCAGTCTGAGAAAAGTTGGTGGGAGGTTTCCAATTTATAGTTCACCTTGGTTTCACTCTACCCTTGTCTGAACAGTCTCGTTAGATGTATAGTGGCCTGGGATGTGTGAAAGTCACATCTACGCAACCCTTCCCAACACCCAATAAGTATGGCTTGTTTAGCAGTGGTCTTCCTGGTGGGGGTGTGAAGTGCTTCTGATTTGTCTGGGGATCAATGAAAGGGCAGCATGATAAACAGGAGACAGGTTTTGCCTAAGTCCCCCACTCCTGTTGAGAGAGGGAAATAAGAGATACGCCAGCTTTCTTATTTGGTTTCCCAAAAGCTCTGGATGCTATATGCAGAGCCATATCTTATTCTTTCTGCAAGGGACAGCTTTTTGAAACAATCTCAAGTTCACAGTGATCAATTAAGTACAACCAAAAGATGTTCCTAAGGGTCTTGACCAGTCTCATCTTGAGATGCTGCAGAAGGTCTTCCTTTGTCAAGGTCCTGACAATGCACTTTCTAGTGGTCATTGTTTGAGCCTGCTGGGTATAGGAACTGCAAGATTAGTTCCCACAAAACTATATACAGTACAGTATATCACAGCAGTGAGTATAGCTCCTCACATTTCATAAATATTTTAGTATATATTTTCATGTGACAACACTGAAGAAACGACACTTATTCAATGTAAAGCAGTGAATATACAGGTTGTATAACAGTGTAAATCTGCTGTCCCCTGAAATTAACACGACACACAGTCATTAATGTCCAAACCGCTGGCAACAAAAGCGAATATACGCCCAAGATACAATGTCCAAATTGGACAGTGTCAGTATTTTGTGTGGCCACCATTATTTTCCAGCACTGCCTTAACCCTCATGGGTATAGAGCTCATCAGAGCTTCACAGGTTGCCACTGGAGCCCGCCATGATGACATCACAGAGCTGGTGAATGTTACAGACCCTGTGCACCTCCACCTTCCATTTCAGGATGCCCCACAGATGCTCAATAGGGTTTAGGTCTGGAGACATGCTTGGCCAACCCATTGCCTTTACCCTCAGCTTCTTTAGCAAGGCAGTGGTCATTTTGGAAGTGTGTTGGGAGTTATTATCATGTTGCAATACTGTCCTGCAGCCCTGTCTCTGAAGAGGCGGGATCATGCTCTGCTTCAGTAGGTCCCAGTACATGTTGGCATTCATGGATCCCTCAATGAACTGCTGCCCCCCAGTGCCGGCAGCACTCATGCAACCCCAGACTGCAACACTTCCACCACCATGCTTGAATATGGGAATGCACACTTGTCTTTGTACTCCTCACCTGGTGGCCACCACACATGCTTGACACCATCTGAACTGAATAAGTTTATCTTGGTCTCATCGAACCACAGGACATGGTTCCAAAATCTATGTCCTTAGTCTGCTTGTCTGCAGCAAACCATATGTGGGCTTTCTTGTGCATCATCTTTAGAAGAGGCTTCCTTCTGGGACGACAGCCCTGCAGACCAATTGGATGCAGTGTGCGATGTATGGTCTGAGCCCTGACGGACTGACCCTCCACCCCTTCAACCCCTGCAGCAATGCTGGCAGCACTCATATGTCTATTTCCCAAAGCCAAGCTCTGGATACGACACTGAGCACGGGCACTCTACTTCTTTGGTTGACCATGCTGAGGCCTGTTCTGAGTGGAACCTGTCCTGTTAAACCAATGTATAGTGTTGGCCACCATGCTGCAGCTCAGTTTCAGGGTTTTGGCAATCTGTTTATAAGGCTATCTGTTTGTAGAGCAACCATCCAGGGTTTTTTTTCCAGATCCTCAGATAGTTCATTACCATGAGGTGCCATGAGGAACTTCAAGTGACTAGTATGAGAGAGTGAGAGCAATAACACCAAATGTGAGAGTGATATATGCACTGCTTTACATTGTAGCAAAGTATCATTTCTTCAGTGTTGTCACATGAAAAGATTTAAACATTTACGAAATATGAGGGGCTGTACTCACTTCTGTGATATACTGTACCTTCCATGCATATATATCAAATAAACAAGTACTGTACTGAGGCATATTAAATAGTAGGATTAGTTTCAATGTGAGTTTTGTGGATTGTAATCAGACACAGAGTGTAATATTTATTAACAGTGCACCACAAATATTTCTTTTGAAAATTCTGACTGACAAAACAGATTTCTTACTAGTAGGCAAGAAGCAATTTATATAGTTATAAAGTAACTTATTTCATTGGCTGCAATGATCTTAATAACAGCACTGTAAAGAGCAATATTGCTGATTCTGATAACTTGTATGCAACTGCAATGTTTTATTGAAAAAGCTCTCACTGAAGCCATTTCTTTTGCTTTGCAAATGATGCGATTCCAACTGCCAAGTGTTCCTATTTTATGAATTTCTTGGGATATTTTAACATACTTTTTTGGTCAACAGAATGTTAAGAGTTTTAGGTAAGAGTAAGATTCAGCTATTGAAAAGAGAAATAGAAGTTCTCAAATTTTTCTTCTTAGTCTTGATGGAAGAGAAGAAAAATAAAGCAAACGAGTCTAATGTTGTTCACATAAGGAACAGCTTGTACCACTTGATGATATGCCTCAGTGCAATCTATGCATATGGTAATAAACTTTTTATTCATGCACCACCAGACAAATTAGAATATGACAACATCCTCAACATTTCAATCTCAGAACGTACATGCAAATTAGATAACTTGCTACTCACCTCAGCACGATCTAGTGCCAATTCTAAAGCTTGCTGCTGCAAAAATGAGAAAAGGCAAAGCAACTGATTAAATAATTAAAATGATTCCTCTACTCAAGAGGTTTCCAAACTTGGGTCTCCAGATGTCCTTGGGACTACAACTCCCAGCAATCCTGACCAACAGAACTAACGGTGAAGGCTTCTGGGTGTTTTAGGCCAAAAACATATAAAGGCTCAAGTTTGGGAACCATAGTTCTACTCTGATATTGTGCCCATCTCTAATACTGAGCCTTTGCAGGGCATTCTAGGTATATTCAGAAGTGGCCTACCATTCTGTTGTTTTGGACTATGCCGCTTGCCCAAGGCTACACAGACTGTCTCTTCTCCCAGGTTTGAATCAAACTCTCAATCTCTGATTCTGCAGTCAGAGATATCATTCACCAAACTATTCAGCTAGCAGCTCACCCTAATAGCTCATATTTTATTAGACAAAAACCATGTCTGAATGAACCTGAAATTCCAAATTTAACTCTGAAAAACAACAGACAGGCTAATACTTCTCATTCCTTTACCCTCTCCTATTCAAACCAAAGACTTTTATAGCAAAAAAACAAACAAACAAAAATCAACCTTACCATCATCACTGAAGCTCAGCCACAAGTAAAACCAAAACAGATTTTAGATGGTGGCACTGACAGCACAGATCATCTTCATGGAACTTTAAAACTAGCAAGAGAGGGGAAAATGTTTATAACGAGAAACAATCTCTGAACTGCAGAGCTGGAAGGGACCCTATGGATCATCCAGTCCATCCCCTCTCAAGGAGGCACAGTAAGGAATCAAACTCCCAACTTCAGGTTCACAGTAAGGCCCTGAGCTATCCAGCAATTTACAGAAGGGAAAAAAATCTAAAACTTTTCAATAATTAAAAAACCACACATTTAATACATTCTATTCTAGGATGAGGCACAGCAAGCTGTTATTTCACAAGGGTATCAATGACTATCATGATGTATGCCTAAGGACAAACTCCAGGTTGGAGAGACAGGCTGGATATCTCTCAATGTCCTTTGCAGGGAATCATAAGCAAGTCAAGACATCTGCTTGGGAATACCCTGAAGCAAATGGTGAGCCGCTGTGTGAGACAGAATGCTCACACAGGACTGGATGGGCTGTGGCCTGTTCCAGCAAGACTGCTCCTATGCTCTTATGTAAATATCTGCATACAAATGGAACCACCTTGAGATAAAATTACTCCAGCGTTAATATAAATACTGCTCTAACACCTGGTTCATTAACAGAAAATAAGATTCAACTCTAGGGTTGGAAACAACAACAACCATTACGTTTTCTAACAGCAAAGATCAAGTGCAATAATAAACACATACAAATGTGGCTTGTGATGAACAATGTACTGAATCTGCAAGATGTGATTAACAGAATCTATATTTGCCATAATACCCGTGTCTTGGGTGTGTAGTTTGGCAAATTTAAGGGAATAAATTTCAACACTGCTCTCCATTCCTGTGATTAATACTTTTATTTGCTTGTGGCATCTTCTTCAGGTTTATATATCTGAACATTAAGGTTGATGGGAAGTGGTATATAAGTGTTACGTTAAATGCCTATGATTCTGGGCCAGGACAATTTAGAACACCAACCCTTTGAAACTATTTAACCTATCTGAACAAAATGGGTCAGCTCAACTGGCTAGTCAAATAACGCTAAGGCATTGCCTTTAGAAGAACAGAGAAGACAAATCATGTTAATTAGGTACAGGCTAGGCCTTATGCAACAGTATCCAAGGGGGGCACAAGGACCGGAAGTCGGAACTTTTAGACAACTCATTTAAATAACAACCAACATGGCCAGTGATCAATGATGGAGATTGAGTATTATGTCCATTGCACATAAAAGGGGGATCATTTTGTTCATTTCACTTTGTGAAAATTCAAAGGCAAAGCAGCGAGGTCGAAGCACAGCGTGCACAAATGTTTCTTTTTCAAGAAAACGATGCTAATATTATTTCTATACAGTGGTACCTTGTATAAAGAAATTAATTCGTTCCAAATGAAATTATGTTAAGCAAATTTCCCTTTATACAAATTCCCATAGGAATGCATTGAAAACAGAGTAATCCCATTTTTATGTTGTACGGATTTTCCCCATAGGCGATTATGTTAAGCAAATTTCCCCTATCTCCAGAATTTTTTATGTTGTACAGATTTTATTTATGTTATACAAGCTGTTTGTTATACAAGGGTCCACTGTATATACCTTTCGATTATTCCCACCCTTCCTTCATGAAATCTTACATCCAGGAATCATAGAAGGGGGGGGATTATTTTTGCTTATCAATTTTTTTTATTTGAAAAACCTTTCCCCACCCCCCCCCCCACCCCGACCGGCCTTATACACTTGCCAGGTCGGGGTGGGAGCGGGTTCGAATCCCTTCCGTGCCCGGAGGCGTTAGATTAAGGAAAGAGGCGGCAAGAATCCCCCCGCGAAGCGTTTGTGAGGCTGAGAAGGCGAGCACACAAGGAGACCCTCCATTCAGGAGGAGAAGGAGTAGGGAGGGAGCGAACATGGGACGGGATTTCAGAAACAGAACAAAACCAAGAGCCACTTACTCTCGCCCACAACCCTCCGAGTCTCAGCGACCTTTCTCCGCCCAGAACTGCAAAGCCCGGAAGGAAAAAGGACGCCGAAGCCACGCGAGGAGGACCAAAACCTCGCGACACACAAAACCCGCCATTAAGCTCAGCAGCACCCGCTGCCTCCTCCTCCTCCTCCTCCTCCTCCTCCTTCCCTTGCCGAAAGACCTCCCCAAGGCCGAGACCGAAAGCGCCCCCGTGGCCCGCGCCGAGGCCACTTCCGGGACAAACACTTCCGGGTCCTGCCGGTGGGTGGGGGCGGCGGCGGGGGCGGCGGCCCCTGGGGTTGCTGCAGCAACGCGACGGAGGCGGGCAAGGAGTCCGTTGCTAGGCTACCCCGTTGGCGGAGAAGGGGCGGTTATCGTTTTAATTTTGCTATTTAACGTTGTGAACTGTATTCTTGTGCGCTATTAGTTTTGTAAGCCGCCCAGAGTTCCCGTAGGGAAGATGGGCAGGGTATAAATTTAATAAATAAATAAATAAATAAATAAATAAATAAATAAATAAATACCAAACTTCGGCCCTCCAGATGTTTTGGACCACAACTCCCACAGTCCTTTGCCATTGGAAATACAGGCTTGGAATTCTGGGAGTTGTGGTCCAAAACATCTGGAGGGCCGAAGTTTGGGTATGCCTGGTCTATGGTGAAGGAGCGGTCTCTCCGAAATGCCCTCCAGCTGCCCTGCTCGGCTCTCCCTGACCTGAAGCCTGGGGCTTCATCAGAGAGTCACTCTACCCTGGCTGCAAGCAGATCAGGAGAAAATCGGAAGGAGAAGGCGAACAGAAAGACAAAAATCATTATAAAGATATAATAGTTTTTAAGGTGCCGCCTAGATGCCCTAAGCATATCCGATCTCACGTGATTTCGGAAGCTAAGCAGGGTCATCCCTGGTTAGTACTTGGATGGGAGACCTCCAAGGAATACCAGGTGCTGTAGGCGCCTGGAGTAGGAGGAACTGGCACAAACCACTCCAGGTTTCCTGCCAAGAAAAATTCCATGGGCATGGGTTCACGAAGTCTGTAACGACACAACACACACACAAGGTTCCATTTGTTTATTTGTTTCTCTCCCCCCCCCTTTAACTTTGCCTGATGTTCGGGTTTTTTGTTTTCCTGCTCCCTGCAACCCTTCCCATTATTGTCCCCCCACCACAGGCCACCCCAGAGACTTATAAGAACATTATGAACTGGCTTGCGTGCTAAGGCCATCCTGCCACCTTCACAGGTGTGCCTCAAAAGAACACATGAAAGAGCCTTCTCTGTTGCTGCTCCCAGACTTTGGAACTCCCTCCCACTGGAGGCCAGCACTGCTCCATCTCTGCTGTCTTTCCGGAAGCAGGCAAAGACCTTCCTCTTCAGGGAAGCTTTTCCTGAATGAGGGTCTATTTACTATGTGACTTTTATATGGATTACCATACATGATTGCATTGACTGATTTCATAAGAACAGCAGTGATTTCCATGTTAGTTTCCACCCTTCATAATGGATTTTTTTCTTTTTGTGTGCTCTTTGTTGCTTTCATGTGACATTTGAATGTTCTAAGATGCCTCTCTTAATTCCCTATTCTTAATTTGAATATGTCTTAAATATTCTGGGCTGTATATTGTCCCTCTCTATTGTAAGTCACCTTGGGTCCTTTTCCAAGGAGAAAGGTGGGGTTAAAATATTCCAAATAAATACTGTAAATAAATAAGAAGAACCATGCTGGATCAGGGCCAGGGCCCATCTACTCCAATTTCCTGTATCTCCCAGTGGCTCCACCAAATGCCTCAGAGAGTGCACGAGACTAATGTCTCCTAATACCACTTCTCTGCATCTGTCCTTTGAAGTACCCTGTTTTAAAGCCTGCAGATTACACATCTCTATCGTGGCTTGTAACCTGTGATGGACTTTTCCTCTAGGAATCTGTCCAATCCCCTTTTGAAGGCATTCAGGACAGATGCCATCAACACATCCTGTGGCAGGGCATTCCACAGAACTCCTGTGGCAGGGCGTTCCACAGAACTCATGATGTGCTCAAAGTAGGATAGCCTCTGGTTTGTTAATTTTGTGTCGAGATACAGTTCAGGTTTGATTTGATCAGGGAACCACTTGTTTGTCTTTCTGACATACCTTCTGCTCATTGTCATTCAAACGTTAAAAATACACCTGACAATTGCTTTGCATTTGGGTGAAAAATGGTTAATTTATGAGAAACAGGATTTCCCCCTGTGACCTGTCACCTAATTATTACCAGTTTATTATTATTATTATTATTATTATTATTATTATTATTATTATTATTATTATTATTATTATTATTATTATTATTTGCTAACAATTTAGGTACTATAGTCTGTAAAGGTTATGAAGTAAAGCTATTAAGGTAAGAAAGGAATAATACAATCACAGAATAGATCGAAGGAGCCTATCTGAATCCAACATCTGTGTGATCTTCATCATCTCTAGAAGAAGATGCAGATGAAACCTTAGAAAAACAAATTGCAAGAATTTCAGAGACATAATTTAATAGTAATGGGAGATTTCAATTATCCTGATATCTATTGAGAGACAAACTCTACCAAATACTACATTTACAGTATTTTGTTTGTTAGAAAAGTGAAGTTGGAAGGAGCTTATAAGGCCAAACTACCACCACCCCATTCGATGCAGGAATACAAGTTAAAATACATCTGACAGATGATCAATTTTTTCTTGAATGTATGCAGTGTCTGAGCCCTCACCACTTCCTGATTTATGGGTTTCATTGTCCTGGTTTTCAACTGAAATCAGGTTTCCTGTAGTGTAGCTTGAGCCCATTATTATGTGTCTGGTATGCTCAAATGACCAAGAACAGATCTTTCTCTTCCTCTACAGGAAAATATTCATGTATTTGAAAAGTGCTTCTTTCCTCAAAGCTAAACATGCCTGGTTGAAGCTGAGGCCCCAGTACTTTGGCCACCTCCTGAGGAGAGAGGACTCCTTGGAAAAGTCCCTAATATTGGGAAAGATTGAAGGCAAAAGGAAAAGAGGACGGCAGAGAATGAAATGGTTGGATTATTTATTTATTTATTTATTTGTTAATCTTATACCCCGCCCATCTTCCCAAAGGGAACTCTGGGTGGCTTACAGTAAAAAAATAAAAGAAATAGATAACAAGCAAGAACGAGCAAAGAAAAAGGAGCAAGATGGCGGGCAAAAAGAAAAAGAAAAAAGAAAAAAAAGAAACCTAGCTAGAAAGGTCGCCAAACGCCTCCCTGAAGAGGTGAGTCTTCAGGGCTTTTTAAAAGGCTGGCAGGGACTCAATCAGGCGCAGCTCACTGGGTAGATGGTTCCAAAGCATGGGGCCCACCACAGAGAAGGCGCGGTCACGCGTACGCGATTTCCGCACCTCTCTGGGTGTGGCCACCCTTAGTGAGTGCGCCTGCGCCGATCTCGTGGGTCTGGTCCCAGTTGACCTTTGAGAGACACGCTCCGCCAGATAGTCTGGTCCCAGGCCATGGAGGGCTTTGAAAGTCAAAACCAGGACCTTGAACCTAATCCGGAGGACAACGGGGAGCCAGTGCAAGCGAGCCAGGACTGGGGTGATGTGCTCGAATCTCCGAGCACCCTCCACCAGCCTGGCCGCTGCATTCTGCACCCGTTGTAACCTCCAGACCAGGGTCAAGGGCAACCCCACGTAGAGGGCATTGCAGTAGTCGATCCTCGAGATCACTAGGGCCTGCACAACTGTCCTAAGGGAGGACTCATTGAGGTACTGGCGGATCTGGGCGATCCTGTGGAGATGGATAAAAGCGGCCCTGGAAGTAGCCATCACCTGGGCTTCCAGGGAGAGGGCTGAGTCCAGGACCACACCCAGATTCCTGGCCCTGTCCATAGGAAACACCCCCCAGCTTAGGGAGGGGGCCATTGTACCCAGACGAGGATGTTCCGAAGAACAGAACCTCCGTCTTACCTGGATTCAGCTTGAGCCGGTTATCTCTGGTCCATTCCAGAACTGCCTCCAGGCACAGATCAAGGGAGCGAACTGCCTCCACTGCAGACGACGAAAAGGAGAGATAGAGCTGTGTGTCATCAGCATACTGATGACAGCGAACTCCAAATCTCCTGATGACCTCCGCCAGCGGCCTCATGTAAATGTTGAACAGCATGGGTGAGATTGCCGACCCCTGGGGCACCCCAGAAGGGAGAGTCCAAGGAGCCGACAAGTCATCACCCAGCTGAACCCGCTGGGTCCGGCCACCAAGGAAGGAACGGGGCCAGGCCAAGGCCTGACCTCCAATTTCCGCCTCGGCCAGCCAGACCAGCAGGTTACCGGGGTTGACGGTATCAAAGGCAACTGACAAATCAAGGAGAACCAACATGGAGGAACACCCCCTGTCGGCCTCCCTGCAGAGCGACCAGGGCAGTCTCGGTCCCGCGAAGAGGTCTGAAACCAGACTGGAAGGGATCCAGGATACGATTTCCCTCCAGATATGACTGAAGCCTGAGAGCAGCCACCCTCTCGACAACCTTGCCCAGGAAGGGAACAATGGCAATCGGACGATAGCTGGAAAGATCGTCCAATGCCATGCCAGGTTTTTTCAGAGTGGGTTTCACTACAGTCTCCTTTAAACGGGCAGGGAAACGTCCCTCCCCGAAAGAGGCCGTGGCAATAGCAGAAACCCACTCGGGCATGTTCCCTTCGGCAGATTTAATAAGCCAGGCCAGGCAAGGGTCAAAGGGAGTGGCCACCGGCCGGCAACAAGCCATGGCTCTGGAGGCCTCTGCCAGAGACACTGGCCCAAACTTATCCAGGAGGGGGGAACAGAGGGGTGAGGCCCCCGGTATCTCAGAGGGTGGACTTGAGCAACGGGGGCAAATCGGAACGGATGGCCTCTATTTTGGATCTAAAATGGGCTGCAAATTGCTCGCTAGTGAAATCACTAGGAGGAGGCCTCAGCTGACTGGGATTGGAGAGGTCTCGAACCACCCGGAACAACTCTGCCTGGCGGTTCGAGGCCTCACCAATTCTCAGGGAGACATAAGATGTTCTAGCGTCCCTGATTGTGCGAAGATAGCGGCCAGTCAGCTGCTTAAGAGCAGCCCTATTCTCTTCCGTCCGGTTTGCTCTCCAAATGACCTCTAGTCTCCTGCATTCTTATTTCATTGACCGCAGCTCAACCGTATACCACGGAGAGGAGCGGTCTCCACAGCACAGGAGGTGCTTGGGGTGATCCGGTCCACAGCCCTGGTGGTCCCCTCGTACCACCTATCCACCAGGGCGTCAACCCGATCATCTGCCAGGCCACCAGAGAGCTCCCCGAAGGCTTCCATAAACCTAGCCAGGTCCAGAAGCCTACGGGGGCAGGGCCAAATGTGGGGCCGATGCTACCCGCGGGGCAGGGGGGCGATCGACAGGGAAATTTTTAGCTGGTGATGGTCTGACCATGACATGGGCAGGGGCGAAATACCCCTGACCTGGAGACACGAATCTGACGACATGGAGGAAAACACCAGGTCTAGGGTATGGCCAGCTCTATGAGTGGGGCACAGAACATGCTGAGATAAATTCATGGAAGCCATGGATTCCATGAATTCCAGAGCCGCACCAGAGAGTTCCTCCTCGGCATGCAAGTTGAAGTCCCCAGCCACCAAAAGGCGGGGGGACCTCATCAGAGCAGCCAAGATGAACTCTGTGATCTCTGGAAGGGATTGTGCTGGGTTGCGGGGAGCACGGTACACCAGCACAATGCCAAACTTATCTCGCTGACCCACTGATAGATGGAGGCATTCTACCCCAGGACGCACCATTGTCGCAGAACTGTTAACATGAAGGGATTCCCTGTAAATGATGGCCACCCCGCCACCCCTACCCTCCGACCTGCCCACCCACTGAACCTGAAACCCGGGGGGGGCACAAAAGGGAGAGGGAAGCCCCACCCTCAGGGCCCACCCAGGTCTCGGTAATACATGCCAGGTTGGCTCGCTCATCCATGATAGCATCATGGATGAGAGGTGTTTTATTATGAACCGATCTGGCATTAACCAGGAGGCAGGACAGGTCAGAGGCGCTGGCAGGATGGCACCCAGGTACGTGGCGGTGAGCGAAGGGATCAGAACGGGGGGGGGCAGGCAGTAAGTGCCTGGCCCGAGTTTTTCTTACC
Source organism: Phrynocephalus forsythii (assembly GCA_029282475.1). NCBI lineage: Eukaryota > Metazoa > Chordata > Lepidosauria > Squamata > Agamidae > Phrynocephalus > Phrynocephalus forsythii. The sequence goes on from JAPFRF010000011.1 coordinate 7,090,670, forward strand.
CGACCGATCCCTCCGCCCGGAGCGTACCTCCCACGGGCAGACACCACAGAGATACAGGTCCCTGCCAACATGGTGACCTATCAAAAAAGAAAGAAAGAAAGAAAGAAAATTAGATAAATAAATAAAGATAACAGTCAATCAACAACAAAATACAAAATACAACAACAAGGTAAAAGAAAATAACAATAATGGTAATAAAAGAACAAAATACAGCAAAAATTGGGCGCAAATCCAGGGCAAGATGGAAAAGCAAGGAGGGAGAAGGAGAAAGGGGAGAAGGCAGAATAAAAGAGTGTGCATGGTGTGCAGCCGAAGATTAAAACAGCTGGTAGCAGGAACGGAAGCTAGCCGATACAGTCTAGATCTCGAAGGTCAGGCCAATTAAGCTGGGCTACAGCACCCAGGTGGATCCAGAAGTGGCTTGATGAAACAGCAGTGAACCACTGAGTGACCCATACAATGTCCAGTCAAAACCAACTACCAGTCCAGGAATGAGTAGGGAGGCAGTAGGTAGAGGGCAGCGAACACTTCCACAGGCATCAGTGGATTCGAATCCGGGTCCAATGCAACCGGAGAAGCATCCATCGCCCTGAAGTCCTCGATCCGTACAACCTCACGGCCCGGTTGACTGGGGTGGCTGGCGCCTCCAGATAGTCCAGACAGTCACCACAAGCAAGTCATCCACAAAGCAAACGACCAACTGGGAACAGTCTCCGATGACACACAGACCCCGCTCCGGCAGAGATGTCGCGCCGAGATATCGCATCGAGAGCCCCTGATGGAAATCAGGCTGCAAGATGGCGAAGAGTCCGGCGGTAGCAGGCCAGGCGAAACAGCCAGAGTGGAAACAGGCCAGGCAGATGAGGGTGGCGACAACGGCCTCCATAACGGGCCAAGCCGCTGTGCCCGAAGAGCCATCAGGATCGCCCAGCAGCCAAAGAGGCGGCGATGAAAGCCAGCCACGTCCCTCCATCCGGCATCAACCCCACAGCGGCCGCCCCCAGGATCATTGGGCTGCACAAGGCGGCGGAAAGTCCAGCGGCAAAAGGGCGGGCGAGACAGCCGAGCACAGGCGGGGACGGAGGCAATGGTCTCTGAAATGGTCCAAACCGCCACGCCCGGAAAGCCGGCGCGCCAGTGAGCCATCCGGGGAACCGGAGGACAAGCAGAGATGAAACCGGGCCAAGAGGTACAAACAGGTCCGGAGGGCGGCAGGAGAACGGGCGACAGGCCAGGGAAGAGACCGGCGGACCACAAGCCAAGGTGGAGCAGGCGAGAGCGAGCGGGAGCAGGCGGCGGACGGCGGACGACATCATCCCCTGCGCGGGATGGGCCGCCGCCCCGAAGGAGGAGAAGCCTCCGCGCCCCTCCTGAGCCATTGAAGGACGCCGCAACAGCAAGCCGGCAGATGGAACCTCCTGCAGAAGGAGCAAGCCACAAGCAAGGTAAAAAGTCCTCCGCTGCAAAACAGGGGGGTGGGGGCAGGGGGCGTTCAGACCAGCCTCAGGGTTTAGACGTCTTCGGATGTATTGGCGTCTTCAGATGTTCCAAACGTCGAACCCCCCTTAAAAGTCCCCCCCTCCATGCCCCTGGCGGGCCCAAATCAGTTAAAAATAATTAAAACAAACAGAAACCAAACTAAAAGACAATAAAAATACACAAGGGAGCAGCCCCCGCAAGCGGCTGCTACCAGCACCTGCCATCTTGCAAGGCATGTGTCTTGCAAGGATAGTGTCATTGATACAACCAACATGGATTTGACCAAACTCCGGGAGGCAGTGGCAGTCAGGAGGGCTTGGTGTGCTCTGGTCCATGGAGTCATGAAGAGTCGGACACAACTTAACGACTGAACAACAACAAAACATGCCCAACCCTTTTACTCTGTTCTCACAGGACTTGGTTTCCAGTCTCCTGGTCATCCTTGTTACCCCTCTTCTGAACTTGTTCCATTTTATTAGCATCCTTCTTAAAGTAATGAGTTTAGAACTGGACATAGTACTCAGGATAACAGTTAACTAGGCTTGAATAGAGAGGAACTAGTACAGTACTTCATGTGATGTGGATACTGTACTTTTGTTAATGCATCCTAAAATAGCGTTTGTTTCTTTTGCATCCGTATCACACTACTGCCTCATATTTAGCTTGTGTTCCACAAAAATTCCAAGATCCTTCTTGTAACTGTGCATTTGTGTTTTTTCTCTCTTAGGTAGAGAACATGGCATTTATCCCTGTTAAGTTTCATTTTCTCTCTTTTTAATTTTTTTAAAATCTGTCTTCCAGGGTACTAGCTATTCCACCTAATTTTGTGTTATCAGAAAATCTCATAAAGAGTCACTGCTCTCCCTTATCCAAATCATTAATAAAAATGTAGAAGAGTGCTGTGTGAGAGACGTACCCCTGAAGACTAGCAGCAAAGAAGTGTGCCGTCCCTTCCTTCCATTGCTCAAGAGAACTGTGGGATGGAAGTAGTGGTGCAGGGGGTTAGTAGATTGGGGCCTAGGGAAAGAAGGGGAGCAATTGTCATGGGTGGCGAAAGGGGGGGACATTTGTAGAAGGTTTCTTGCTGACGGAGGAGCCAGAGGAGGGGGAGGAGTCTGATGACAGATGCAGGAGAAAAGTGGGAAAGATAAAGGGAGAGGAGGAGGGAAAAAGCCAGTGGGGCGTGGAGGCTGAGGAATGGAAGGTGTATATGTTTTGGGACCCCCAAGTCTCCTTGGAGGAAGGACCCCACTGAAGGTCATGGACAAATGAATTCCCAGGAGGTGATGGTGGAATGGGTGCATCACCCTTGTTGTGGGACTCTCTGTTCCAGCTGTGGACCGAGCCTGCGGCCTTCCCAGGATTGGGAGAGGTTTCGGAGGCTCCCATACCCCCAGGAGCCCTGAATATTGATGGGCCACCATGGGTCCACCCTTTTGGTTTGGAGGACTCTTATGAGCATTTTACGCCCACCAAGGTTGTAGTTCATTCTGTTAATGCTGTTGCCAATAAAGCTGACTGCTCTGATTTTGCATCTGTGCTCCATGATGAGTCTCAGGGAAGGGAACCACCTGCACTAGAACCAGAACCCACTCACAATGACACCCAGCGTGGGGTGGTGACACAGAACAAAATGCTGATGGCCCAGCACCCCCATGATGGTGAACAATCAGGACAAGAGAAAGAACACGGACCCCTACTTCAACTAAAGAATCCATGGTGGGCAGCCAGCACCTATTTAGTTACAGAAGATGACAGCAGAAGGTAATGCGGAGGCTTACATTAATACAATTGAGTGGGTTGCTTTCTCACTGGGATGGCCCAAAGAGCACTGGGCTCTGGTGTTGACACCTTGCCTCTCTGGACCCTTACAAGAATTAGGTCCCGTGGAAGGTGGCAAGTATGAAGCTGTCAAGTCAGCAATTTTGATGATGCTAAACCTATCTGGAGAAGCCTATCGAAAATTATTCAGGGAGCAGAAGCTAAAGCCAGGGACCCCACTCGCTGGCTTAAGCCCGAAAACAAATCCAAAGACCACATGATAGATGAGGTGGTGATTGAACAGCTAATAGATACTGCAGGTACTCCTGCTAAAAAGTGGGTGAGGAAAAACTGACTGGGGACATTGGAGGAGGTGGTGCGCCTCCTAGAGAACTTCCACAATGTGGAGGACGGTCATGCGTTCTTGAACGTCTCGTGACAAGACAGACTATGAGGCAAAGACAAGATGGCAATGGGACCTCCGAACAACAGTGTTCCATGTGGTGTCTCGGTATCCTTAGTGAAATTAGAAAAAGGAGACCGAGTGGCAGGTCCAGGGATGGTAGCAGTTAAGCTGGCAAGGGCAGCCATAATCGACACCTGTGCAGCTGATGCAGCAGTGCGGAGACCCTGAAAAGAAGGAAAGAGGCCCTGCTTCACTTGCTGAATGGAGGGGCATAATTGCTGCAAATGCCCTGGGACGGGACTGGGTGGGTATCCAAAACCTCCCCAGCATACCCAAAGGACTACAAGTTGAGGAGGTCTCTGCTGTAAGTGAAGAGGGATGGTTCAGGAATATGTCACGAGAGCAAATCTGTGTTTGGCAGCAAAATGACGCTAGCCTCTGACCTGCGTGGGGAAAAGCAAAGCCAGAGGGGGAGGTCCCCCTAGGAGTGACTGCAATGGAGCTTCGGGGTGGTTTGTTATATTACATTGAGAAGGATGAGAGGAGCAGGCTAGCTGTGCCCAATAGGTGGATGGTTGAGTTAATGGGCCTGGCACATAATATCCTGATGGTGGGCCACCTAGCGGCCGTGAAAATGATAGCTTGTGCTGGGCAGAAATTTTGATGGCCTGGCTTGGGGAAGGATGTCGAAAATTTTACCCAGCCTCACACACGCCCAGGGGCTCCCCTGATGCCAGCGCTTTTGGCCGAAAGGCCTTTTGACTGGATAGGCTTATACATGGTCCGGCCATCGAGGAGCACACCTACATCCTGATGATTGTTGACCACGCCACCCATTATCCAGTGGCTATTCCCTTCTAGTCTATGACAGCCTCTGTGGTGGCTCAGAAGCTAATGGTGTTATTTTGATGCATGGGATGCTAATTTTATGTGCAGTGTATTGTGCCAATGTGGCAGTTACTTGGGGTGAAACCTTTAAAAACGATGGTGTATCACCCCCAAATGCCTCATGGAGCATTTTAATAATATGCTGAAGGGGTTGCTCAGGAAACTTGTGGACAAATCTAAGCAATGGCACTTGATGGTGGAGCCCCTTATGTTTGAGGTGTGGGAGGTGCCTCAGGCCTCTACAGGGTTCTCCCAATTTGAGATGTATGGGAAAAACCCTCAGGAAGTCCTGGACTTAATTAGAGAAAAGTGGGAGAGTGGGGAGGATCATGCAGAGATATATATACGCCAGGTGTTGGAGATGAGAGAGCATCTGCAAAAAGTCATGAAAATGGTTCACCACAATTTGCAGCTGGCACAAGACTGACAAAAATATCATTATGACCATACGGTTAGACCACGGGAATTCCAGGTTGGGCAGAAGGTACTATTGTTATTACCTGCTGATGACTGTTGTTTGCCTGATGGCAGGGGCCTTATCAGGTAACAAGGTGAATCAACCAGGTCAACTATGAGGTGGAAATGCCAGACTGAAAGGGGTATTTCATGTAAATCTATTGGTGTGGAAAGAGAGGGAATGTTTTGGGGGGCAAGTTGAAAATGTTGATTTTGGTCCAGAGGCCCCTGGCTTGGCAGTGGAAGCTTGGCAGTGGGGCCCCATCTATCCGAAGATCGGTACTGCAGGTCAGGGCCATTCAGAGGCAGTTCCATGACATCTTCTCTATATACACCAGGATAACTGAGCTAGCTGAGCATTCCATTGGTACCACCTACAGGAGTTGTGGTATGCAATAATGTGAGGAGTTAGCCTCGCCATCTCATACTCATTATCAAGGAGGAGGTAAATAAAATGTTGGCAATTGGAGTGACCCAACCATCCTTCAGCCCCGGGCGGAGTTATCCGGTGGTGGTCCCCAAACCCGATGGGATGGTCCAGTTTTGCGTAGACTTTAGGAAGTTGAAGAAGGATGACCTCCGAAGACCAGCAGCAGAGAAGTGCACTGTTCCTTCCTTCTGATGATCAAGAGGACCATGGGGCAGAAGGAGTGGTGCAGGGGGTAATTAGCGTGGGAGTAGGAGTCTCAGCGAAGTGTCTAGGGAAAGAAGGGGAGCAATTGTCATGGGTGGCAAAAGAGGGAACATTTGTAGAAGGTTTCTTGCTGGTGGAGGAGCTGGAGGAGGGGGAGGAGTCTGATGACAGAGGTGGGAGAAAGGTGGGAAAGATAAAGCCAGTGGGACATGGAGGCCAAGGAGTAGAAAGTCTATGTGTTTTTAAACCCCAAGTTCCCTTGGAGGAAGGACCCCACTGAAGGTTATGAACGAACAAATTCCTGGGAGGTGATGGCGGGATGGGCATGTCACCCTTGTTGCAGGACTCTATGTTCTGGCTGTGGACCGAGCCTGCGACCTTCCCAGGATTGGGAGAGGTTTCGGAAGCTCCCATACCCCCAGGAGCCCTGAATGTTGATGGGCCACCATGGGTCCACCCTTTCGGCTTGGAGGACTCTTATGGGCATTTTACACCCACCAGGGTTGTAGTTCATTCTGTTGATGCTGTTGCCAAAAACGTTGACTGTTCTGCTTTTGCATCTGTGCTCCTTGATGAGTCTCGGGGAAGGGAACCACCTGCTCTAGAACCAGAATCCACTCACAGGCTGAACCTTGTTAAAGCCTCATAGTATCCCATTGTTACCTCTCCCCAGGTTGAGAAGGATAAACACTGAAATATATATATTTCATTTTGGTACACCATTCACCAAGATTTATCAGTAGCCTCAGTCCTTTAGTACTGGGTGTGCATATATATATGGGAATTTGTGGACAAACCCTGTACACCCAGTACTAAAGGACTGAGGCTACTGATAAATCTTGGTGAATGGTGTTCCAAAATGAAGTTGTTTTTTGGGGATATCTGACCATAGTCCTCACCTTGAGGTTATGGCTGCTCCCAGGGAGCACAACTAAATTCTGAGGGACATAACAGAATAAAGGTCAAGGTAATGAATATGAATTTTAGCCTGCTTACATACTAAGCATAGGTGTAATCATTTGTACTTTTTTGCAATGAAAAAGTAATACTCAAGGTGCTGCTTTCTCCCAAGCATGTTTCTCTTTTGATACCTTCATACATTAGGGCACTAGCTTTTCAACTCTACACTCTGTTTTCCAGATTTTCAGAAATTAACCAGCTTCTTTTTTTATCTAATGGCCATGCCTGGTTTCCTGCTTCTGATGAATTTAAAGAAATGTACTAATATTTTTACAGTTTCAGTACCAGTTTTTTCTTTTCTTTTTGTTATTATTCATTTATATTTATAGGCATCATTTATTCATTTTTATTTCTGTTTATTATGCAGCAAAGGAAAAGTAGCTTGTGGCAGGGAAGAGAGAGTACTGTGCATGCATTGCCATTCAGGGAATTTCAAATTAATTATGTTTGACAGACAAGTGGTGATTGTTGTGATGTTCATTCCCCCACTAGAGGGCAGGATTGTACTGTTAAGGTTCACTTTTAAAAACATTTTAAAGACTTTTTTGTAGCAACAAAGTAATTATGGTTATGACAGGAGTACCAGACTTTTCATTAGTCTAGCCCTCTACAGCATGGGTTGACTATCTGTAGTTCTTCAGGCATCTTGTGCAGTTGTCTGCCCTATCTGTCTTTTTTCATGATGCATTCCCTCATGATATTTATTTATTTATTTAGAGTATTTTTACCTCACTTTTCTCCTTGGAAAAGGACCCAAGGCGTCTTGAAGTAATAAGGGACCGTTGAGACCATGAATTAATAAAGACTAACAGATTCTAGTGAACCAAAGTGATGCCATGTTAATTCCTCTGTATGCCTTATATCTGCACCTTCTTGTGCTAGTTTGTAAGCTGTCTGAAACTGTTTCAACTTTACTGGAATGTGTGCCTCAGTGAAATAAGAGACTGTGTTAAATATTCAAGGACATCAGTGGGGGTGTGTACAAGTAGGTTGGAATAGGAATGGCTCCAACAAAGAGTTACAGCTTGCCCAAATAATTTTGTTGATTTGTGAGGGGCATCTTATGCTTTCTGTACTTAAATGTGTACTCTGTCTTTGTTAGATGCAGTTTTTCCTTCTGCTTCAGGGGAAAAGGTTGCCCCCCTCCCTTTATCCAGCTGAATAAACAAATGGTAATTTGGATCTCTGCTTGTCTCATAAGTTTTTGGCTAATTTATTCTGATACAAGGGAAGTTTGGGATTAGCCCATACTCAACAGGACAATATACAGTCCAGTACAATTAAGACAGTGTTGGTGAATCTATGGCACGAGTGCCAAAGGTGGCACTCGGAGCCCTTTCTGTGGGCACTCAACATCGCCCCTTCACAGCCACCTGTATTCAATTTAAATTGCTGTGTTGGCCTCCACCCCCGCAGCCACCATCACCCCAGGCCCCACTCCCCACTGCCACCCCCACCCCTGCCACCCCCCACCCCTGACCCTCTGCTGCTGTCGACTGCGGGGGGCCTACAGAAGTGGCAGGTAGGCGTCGGACTATTCAAAGTTGGACAGCCCTGGAGTACAAATAACAAGTTTTTAAAAAGAATACACATGACTAAATCTACATTAAAATACTAAACACATATTCAAAAAACAAAGATCGGCAGACGGCATAGGAATGAAAGAGCAAGTAATGAAAAGAATAGTTATTGATCTGGGAAAGCAGAGCTATAAAGCCATGTCTTCAGATGTTTTTAAAAGACAGATAGTGTGGGAGCTAGTCGAATCTCAGGTGGGATTTGGTTCCACAACCGATGCCCTACTACCAAAAAGGCCCGGTTCCTTGTTAATGATTTACGGGCTGAGACGAGCAGGTGATGGTGGGCGGAATTCTGTGGAAGGAGTTAGTCTGACAGATAACAAGAGATCTCTTCAAATGTATTAGAACACATTCTGTCTCTCTCAAAGTTTGTTTCTTGGGGCTATTACATAAGTAAGAGTATAGAATGTGGTCTGCACTTATTATGGTCAAACAGCATTTTTGTATAGAAGACTGTAATTTTGTGACTGAAGACATCCTTCCTTAATTTTTTTTAATATCTCAACAGAAATTGTCCTTTTTTGCCCAAAGGCATCTTGCAGAAAGTATCCAACCTTGCAGGCTACATATATTTAGTTATTTTATTGACTGACTGACTGACTGACTGATTTGATTGATTTGTATACCACAAACCATCTAGCCTAAGGGCTACTATAGATGATGATGCGAAAGACTGGACAGAACATAAAATCTTTGGATGCAGTGGAGTTGCTTAAAGCCTGTTGATGCTACAGAGCCAGAATTAAGAGTATTTAACGCATGACTATTTTTGTCTCCTAAACACCAGCAATGTACCAGTAATTTGAATTGGATGCATCCATTAGTATAAGACTACTGCAGAACTGAATGGGGACAATTACAATGTCTCTACCCAAGTAATGAACGTGTAGACCCCCAAATAGGCTTGAGATCACTGTGGACCATCCACAATTGGCAAGTTTCGTTCCAAATCACTTGTCAGCAGTACACTTCTAGGTTTGTTTTATATTTCAATGATGACAAAGTCATGCATTACCCACCCACCCTTGATCTTAACTGAAGAATACCACAGCTGTTCCTAATTACAGTCTATGTTCAATTTTCCTGTGTTTTTAAATTTATAATATTTGTTATGTTTTACACCTCGGAAAGAGCTTAAACTGCACTGAGATCTTGCATATGTGTGTACAGTACGTACGTATGTGTGTGTGAAATCATTCACATATGGAAATATTCACCCTGTGACATTCATCTTTATGAGAATGAATATTGAAGATAGATTTCCTACAAGTATCATGATTAGCAAGCAATTGCCCTTTTGCTGCACATAGCAAACAATAAGCTGCTCCACGGACCCATTGATCTTTGGCCAGCCTGGGAGGCTTGCGAGGAAGCAGCAGTGGCGATCTGCCTCTGCCGCTTGCCTTGCAATGTGCCTAAGCTGACCGAAGATCCATTGTCCCTGTGATCTTTACCCAGCCTGGGCACTTTGCAAGGGACGCGCTTATCCAGAGGGAAGCGCTTCCCTTGCAAGGCGCCTGGGCTGCCCAAAGTTGCATCATTTCCTGGGAATGATGGAATGTTGGCCAGCCCGGGGGGGGGGGGCTTGGAAGCGAGGCACGATGGCCACCTTCTCCTCCTTCTTGGTAGCTTTGATCTCTTTTGCAGAGATCGAAGGAGGAAGGAGGAGGTGGTGGCAATGGGCAGTGAATGCTGCTCTCTGCTCTGCACAACAGCTGACTTTGACAGGTCGGACCTGCTGGATCTCCTGGGGTGGATGCATCTTCGCCCAGCCCGGGCGTCTTGCAAGGGAAGCGCTTACCTCTGGGCAACCCGGAACTAAGTGCTTCCCTTAAAAGGTGCCTGGGTTTTCCCCTCAATCAAGGGCAGCTGAAGCCTGCTCTCTGCGCACACACACGCACACGCACACACACACACACACACACACACACACACACACACACACACACACACACACACACACACACACACACGAATTGATTGTGACAGATCAGATCTGTCAAAGTCAGCTGAAGCCTGCTCTCTGCACACGCGCATGCACGCACACACACACACACACACACACACACACACACACACACACACACACACACACACACACACACACACACACACACACACACACACACACCGAATTGATTGTGACAGATCAGACCTGTCAAAGTCAGCTGTCTGGTGAGAAAGAAAGAAAGAAAGAAAGAAAGAAAGAAAGAAAGAAAGAAAGAAAGAAAGAAAGAAAGAAAGAAAGAAAGAAAGAAAGAGCATTTTAATTCAGAAAGGCCAGAGGGTTTCACAAGTTCTCAGGAAACCACATGATTCCAAACTGATCTAAAGCCAATATTCAGTCATCACCAATAACAGCAAGCAACATTTGATGAATATCATGCTATAACAGACACACAGACTTGATCACAGAAGAAAGCTTGCCATCCAACCCATGTGCATTTGTAGAATGCAGGGTCACAAAACAAGGCCTCTTGCACCATTCCAATTCATATGAGGGTGGTTGTTGACGGAAGAGACATTTCTTCCATCTTAACCAAAATCAAAAGCTAAGCAAAATATAAACTGCTCACCCTAATGCAGGATATGTTTTTTTTCTGTTTTTGTTTTCTCTGTGTCCATCCTCTCAGGTTTTCATACTTTACAGGATGCAAAGAATCCCAAATAGGTTGTACTGTCATTGATGTATAGTTTTGTTAGGTTTCCTGTATTGGCCGAGTTGGGCCAACAATGGGTTCGCATTAGCATAAGGCTTTGCTAACATAAGCCTGGCAATGCCGTACACTGCTGTAGAGACCCTTACAATAGTGTACTTTCAGGTTTCATGGTAAAGTAGACATATGGTGCAATCCTATTGATCCTCCCACAGAGGTTAGGTCCCACTGTGTTAAAAATTGTATAAGACTGCAGCTGCAAGAGCTCAGAAGTATCATGATATGGGCATAATGAGGCAACGGTTTGTTCACTATTTCACTTCCTTAAACACATATGTGTTTTATATATTAGAATGTTATGGTCATAAGAAATCACTGAAGGGCCTAGGAACAATAATTATGGGTCTGACTAAGGAAAAGGACTAGGGAATATTATTTACAAGCCCATATCATTTTAAAAGTTTGACTTTCAATGAAAGTTGAATCAGTGTTGATTGAAAAATGGAACAAATACCTCAACTGCATATGTCTGTATAAACACCGCCAATCATGTCAATATGTTGTGAATAACATAAGTGTGTATGGGGGGGTTGTCATCGCAGTTTCTGCAAATCAAAAATGTCTGTGTATTTTATTTCTTCTTTTCTGGAAAAAGGATAACTGGCAGATGTGTATTATGATTTCATTTCCATTACCTCCTAGGACTGCAGACTTTCAAAAATTATGTACATGGAAACCCACATTGAATACTCTTATAAGTTGCTTAGCCTCAGTTAAACCACATTTGCAATGACCTACATATGAAGAAACAGATCTCAGAGGTTAAAAGCAGAAGATGTTTTAAACACATGTCACCCAGACATCTCCAAGAGTTTTCTTATATTTTATTAGGTGAAAAGAATAATTGAGACACAATTTATTTGGAGTTTTATGTACCATTTTCCCTGTAGGCCAGATGAGATGCCAGCTTTGCAATTAGAAGTGATTCCTTTAAGAAAAAACAAACTACAGTATATATATTTTGGGATGAGGCTTCTGCCAGTCATTAATTTGCAAAATAGCTTGCTTTTCTTGGCTTATTGGTCATCACTTGCGAGCTGATTCCTTAGGTGCAGCAATTTTGAAGTCGGGGTGGGGTGCCCACAATATTATATTATGTTCTTATTGCAAAACTGATGTATTGGATAGCTCAATAGGATTCTTACAAGGACTCTCTAGTTGATGGATAGCATTTGGGATAAAAATAAAAAGAGAAAGAGAAATAATAGTGATATCACCTGGGAGCAGGGATGGTGGTGGTCTATAATAGGCAGACTGAAGATTTAGATCACGCCTGTCTTGATCAGATCGCCAAAAATTCAAAGAGGAGAGACCTCAGCTATCCCAATATCTCTTGAAATTCTAACCTAAGAATGTTAGGACCTATGCATTCCTCACTTGCCTTGCTGACTACTTCATCTTCTAGGAGGCAGGGGCTGCAACAAGGAGATTTACTGTCCTAGATATTGCATCTAACAAAGAAGAATTTGTTAACTTGCCTGAGGTTGGTTTGAATGGTTACTAAGCTGATTATGATCAAACCATGGTGTGTTTAAGGTTAGTTTTGTTTTAGTTGATATCTTGCCTTCCCTGATGACACTGGTGCTGGATATTGCCATCGAAAGCTCAGACTATTTTAACAATAAATATGAATGGAAACTGCAAACGTGTGAGTAGTTTATGCAAAGAAGAATTAGCCAATGAAGTAGAAACTCAAAGGATTTGAGGTTGAAAGTGATGATGCACTCTTGAAACTTGGTATACTGAGAAAAGGGAAAATTGAGACTAGCATAACACACACTCCAGATTTTAGGACAGCTGAATTAAGTAAGCTCAAATAAATATTGGGAAAGGTCTCATAATCAGAAATTGGTACTCAGAGAGGAGTCCATGGTAGATGGGTGTTTCTTAAGCGAGATATACTGATAGGGCAAACACAAACAATTCCTATGACAAAAAATGTGGAAGACAACTAAAAAAATACTGTGGCTGCATAGAGAGGTACCAGATAAGCTACAATTTAAAAGGGACATGCATAGGAAATGGCGGGGGAGGAGAGGTCATCAGGGAAGAATACTAAGAGTTACAAAACCTTCCATGGCCTGGGACCTGTTTATCTGGCGGAGCGGATCTCCCAGAGGTCAGCTTTATCCTGACTGACCGGAGCCTCACTCTTCCTTTCACTCCAGGTGCCCACTCTGAGTAAGGCCCAAAGGGGTTCTACCTGGAACTGGGACTTCTCAGTGGCCACCTCGGCATTATGGAATAAATTGCCAATGGAGATCAGGCTGGTGGACTCTCTGCCGGCCTTAAAGACCTGGCTCTTCAGGGAAAGTTTTGGGTGATCGCTGAGTGCACAATGGTGTGTTCTTAGTTGTGGTTTATCTGTCCCAGCCATTTCTTGCTGGAGTCTGTTTTGTCGTATGGATGTTGTCGTTCAGTTTTTATTATTGATCTGATTTTATTTGTTTGAGTTTGTTTGTTTTGGGCATGTCGTTTTTTAACGATTTGTTATACACCGCCCAGAGTTCCCGAGGGAAAGTCGGGTGGTCAACAAGTATAAAATAAATAAAATAAATAAATAAGAGATAGCTAATATTTGTAGAGAGACTGTTAGGACAGCTAAAGCTCAGAATTAGCTCAGGCTTGCAAGAGAGCTGAAAAACAAAGCAAAAAGATTTTCTAGCTACATTCAAAGGAAGAACAATGAAAAACAGGGTCTGCTGCATACAAAAGATGGGGAAAATAGTAAGAGATAATATGAGAAGGACAAATGGGTAAACTTCTCATTGGGAAAAGGGTTTCTCTCTCTCCCTCTCTCAGAAAAGGGCAATGGTGCCCAAGCACTGGTGTAACTATGTGAGGGTTCAGTTTCTTTCATCCGCGATTCCGGGTCAATTATAAAATCAGAGGCTTCTTGGTAAGGAACATCAAAAGGATTTTTATTTAACACCAACTCAGGTACAGACAAAACATGACCTCTTGTTTGCGGGGTTAACTGTGGATATGAATTCGATACAGCATCTAGCGGCTCAGCTTCTTCATAAATAACATTAACTAAAGGAACTTGACTATTAGGAGACTTTAGAAATAATGGCGAGTAACCGACCCGCGCCCCATACATTGGGTCCCGCAACACGGGTGACGAGCCCATTGCGCTACCGGATTCGGAGACCTCTCGTTCCTCCATTCTTTTCTAAACTTCTCAGAGGTCTCCGGCCATCTCAGAGGTTTCACAGTTACAGACCACTGGTATTCTTCACCTCGGTCTACTCCCCGTTTTCCATCTAACTCCCTTCGCCTTCTCTCCCTCTCTCTCAACTGCTTATCCCAACTGTCTTCTCTCCTCTCTCGCGCATTAACGTCCCCTTTCCAACTGTCATTCTCCGATACCCATAATCCCTCTTTCTCTATTATGGTCTCACGCGCACATGCCCCCAACTCCTCGCGCTGTCCTTCCTCTGACTCCTGACCCTTTATCTCTCCTATCGGCCCGGTTTTCTCTTCTAAGCTCAAATCTTTTAGTTCTTTAATTTCCTCTTCCTTCTTTCCAGACGGCACACTCTGCTCCAATGGCTTTTCTTCGTCTCCCTTCTCACAGGACACCCCCCCTTCCAAGTGAGCCGTCTGGGCTTTTATATCATCCGACCAGGGACCCTGTCGGGAAAAATAATCTGCGTTAAGGTGGTCCTTTCCCTTTTTATAACGGACAACGAAAGAAAACGGTTGTAAAGACAAATACCATCTGGTCAAACGCGGGCTTACATCTTTCATCCTATTCAGCCACACTAACGGCGCATGATCGGTAATTAACACAAAAGGAGCTCCCAATAAATAATATTTCAAGGTTTGCATAGCCCATTTCACCGCAAGGGCTTCTTTCTCAATGGTAGCATATTTTTGCTCCCTCTTACTTAATTTTCGACTTAAGAACAGAATTGGATGTTCTTCCCCATCTTTCTCCTGAGCTAATACTGCTCCGATTCCTCTTTCTGAAGCATCGGTTTGTAAGAGGAATGGGATAGAGAAGTCAGGAGCTGACCGCACGGGACAAGTACACAATTTCTCTTTTAGCAAGTCAAAAGCCTCCTGTTCCTTTATCCCCCACCTAACTATCCTAGGAAGTTTTTTCTGAGTTAAATCAGTGAGAGGAGCTGCTATTTCCATGAAGTGAGGTATGAATTGACGGTAGTACCCTGTCAGCCCGAGAAAACTTTGTACCTCTTTTTTTAGTTTTAGGTCTAACCCATTCAGAAACTCTCTCAATTTTATCTTGCATCGGGTATATTTTGCCCTGGCCTACTTTAAACCCCAGAAATTTCACCTGCAGTTGAGCAATTTTACATTTAGCGGGGTTGGCTTTCAAATTGGCTTTGCGCAGTTCACTTAAAACTGCTCTAAGGTGCAACAGATGTTCCTCCACGATTTACTAAAGATTATGACATCATCTATATAAGCCACGGCGAACTCTTTCACAGATTCCAACACTCTGTCCATTAATCTTTGGAAGGTAGCAGATGCCCGTGGAGGCCAAACGGCATTTGACAAAATGATAGAGACCTATGGGGGTTCAGCGGTCTTCTCTTTGTCCCCTCCCCTTAAGGGGACCTGCCAATAACCTTTAGTTAGGTCTAAGGAGCTTAGGAAAGATGATTCTCCTAACCGGTCTAATAAATCGTCAATTCGGGGCATTGGATACGCGTCGAATTTGGATACTGAATTTAGTTTTCTAAAGTCTATACAAAATCTAACAGTGCCATCGGGTTTAGGAACTACAACAGGGTAGCTCCTCCAAGGACTATTCGAAGGTTCGATTACCCCTAGCTCTAACATCTTTTTAACCTCATCCTCAATCACGGGGATCAGGTGCCTGGGCCATTTACGACCCTGATCACGCATCACCTGATTCCCTTCCACATGAATTCTATGTTCACATAAGTTAGTATGCCCTGGTTTATTTGAGAACGTATCTGCAAATTCCTCTTCAATCTCCCTTACTTGACAACGTTGATCCTCTGACAGGTCTTGGCATATCTGCAGATGTTCCTTAGGTTTACTCACAACATTTAATTCAGGGCCCAAATCATCTTCTTCTACTTCAGCCATAAATCCTTCCCTTTCGTTCCATTCTTTTAGTAAGTTTACATGATAAATCCCCTTATCCTTAACTTTGTCTGGCATCTCTATCTCATAATTTACCTCATTAATCCTTCGCAAAACTGTATATGGTCCTTGCCATCTTGTTAATAATTTGCTGCCCTCGATTGGCAATAACAATAGTACTTTCTGACCCTCTTGAAAATACCTTTTCCTTATTTTCTTATCATATCTATTTCTCTGTGAAGCTTGAATAGATACTAAATTCTTCTTTACCAGATTCTGTACTTTCCTCAAATGATCCCTCATCTCAATAACATGTTTCACGGTTGTAACTGCTTCATCACCACCAGATTCCCATTTCTCTTTCATTAAATCTAATATTCCTCTAGGTACGCGTCCATAGAGTAACTCAAATGGAGAGAACCCTGTAGAAGACTGTGGTACCTCTCTAATAGCGAACATTAAGGGATCTAATAAGAGGTGCCATCTCCTAGGATTATCCAAAATAATCTTACGTAACATAGACTTTAGAGTCTTATTGAATCTCTCCACTAAACCATTTGTTTGTGGATGGTAAACGGTCGTCTTTAACGGTTTTACATCAAGAATTTTCCACATCTGTTTGAAAGTGATGCTGAGGAAATTGCTTCCTTGATCCGTAAGTACCTCCTTGGGAAAACCAAGTCTCAAAACACCTTTAATAGCTCTTGTGCCAAAATTTTAGCTGTGGTTGTCCTTAACGGAATAGCTTCAGGGTACCTGGTAGCATAGTCAATTATTACTAAAACATACAGGTGACCAGCGGAGGATTTAGGTAAAGGCCCAATCAAATCCAAAGCAATGCGTTCAAAAGGTTGGTCAATGATAGGCATAGATATTAAAGGTGCTCCTGGTGGGGTTTCTTCTGTGTTAATTGGCATTGTTTACAAGTCTGACAAAATTTCTCTATATCTGTTCTCATTCCCGGCCAATAAAACCGATGATTTATCCTGGCCCACATTTTCTCTATAGCCAAATGGCCAGCGATAGGGATATCATGGGCTAACCTCATAACTTCCCTCCTCCATACTTGGGGAACAATCAGTCTTTCAAACCCATTTTTATCGATATGATATAATAACCCATTTCTCATAAAATATCCTTCATACCCGTTGCTTAACTCAGAAACATCTATAGCCTTATCTTTCAGTTTTGTTAAACATATGTCATTTTGTTGTAAAAATCTCACCCGATCTCTAGACGCCAAGGACATTTCCTCCTGGACAGCCTTCACCTCCGCCTGGACATCTCCCTGCATCCCTTCCTGTGTTTGCATAAGATTATCAATATTAAGCCAATCACGTCCTATTAACATTTCTCTGGCCAGTGAGGGTACAATTCCCACATTAATTCTTCTCTTCACACCCTTAATCTCCACCTCCACCCAGGCTGTCTCATACGTTTTAGAATCCCCATGAATACATTTCACAGATACAGCTTCTTTACATTTACCCCCTTTTACCGAACGGACTAATGTTTTGGCACAACCTGTGTCGATAAATGCCTTCTTAACCTCCCCATTCACCCTAGCGACCACTTCACAATCTTTTTCTACATTTACAATTTGGTTAACATTTTCATCAGAGTTACCCCCACGCGCAATCAAGCTTCGGGCAGTCCCGTTTATAATGTTGTGATGATCCGCAATTATAACATACGGGTTTAGGCTGAGTATTTTTATTAGTAAAGTTCAGCCTCGTCAGTCCTCTTCCACTCCTGGTAAATTGTCGGCCTTCAAATGTTTCCACTCCTCGTGGCGCGTTCTCGGCTCCCGACGCCATCTTGTAAACGGATCTGTTGTTATTGCCGGCCTTGTCTGATGACGTATTCTCATGCGACAAATGCTGAGATCTCCCTAAAGGCGTATTCTCGCGAGATGTTGTCTTCTCTTCCGATGATTCAATGCTTTCCCAGATGTGTACCACATCCTCTAACGAAGTCGGGCGGTTTCTTTTTATCCACGCCGCGGTCTGTGTGGGTGCTCCCGATAACATCTGCTCGATGATTATGGCTTCTATGATTTGCTCCTTGAATTTTCCGCGTAGCCATTTAGTTGCATGGGCTTTTAACCTTTGTGCCAGTGATCTGGGATGTATCCCTTGCTTATATCCCAATGCTCTGAACTTTTTCCTATATGCCTCGGGTGTAAGGTTCAACGTCAGCAGTATAGCATTTTTCACCTTGTCATAATCGGTCGCGTCAGCCGGTTCCAAGGCATCTACTATTTCTTGCAACGTCCCGGTAAGGCATGGTGCTAAGATCAGAGACCATTGAGATACTGGCCATTTTGCACTCTCTCAAAAGTGTTCAGGTAAGCTTCGACATCGAGCCATTTTCTGAAGCCTTACTGGCGCGGGATTTGAAACCCACGGGTTTCGTTCTTCATTAGGTACTGGGTTCGACGGGTTGTTAGGCGAATTTTCGGCTTTCAACAGTTGTGCCATCAACAATCTGTTTTGCTCGGCCAGTAGTTCAATTATTCTCTCTTGTTTGTCTGTGTTCTGATCAGGTTCTAATTTTTGGTATCTTTTTGACTTCGGAATCGCCCCGGGTTGGGCGCCATTTTGTGAGGGTTCAGTTTCTTTCATCCGCGATTCCGGGTCAATTATAAAATCAGAGGCTTCTTGGTAAGGAACATCAAAAGGATTTTTATTTAACACCAACTCAGGTACAGACAAAACATGACCTCTTGTTTGCGGGGTTAACTGTGGATATGAATTCGATACAGCATCTAGCGGCTCAGCTTCTTCATAAATAACATTAACTAAAGGAACTTGACTATTAGGAGACTTTAGAAATAATGGCGAGTAACCGACCCGCGCCCCATACATTGGGTCCCGCAACACGGGTGACGAGCCCATTGCGCTACCGGATTCGGAGACCTCTCGTTCCTCCATTCTTTTCTAAACTTCTCAGAGGTCTCCGGCCATCTCAGAGGTTTCACAGTTACAGACCACTGGTATTCTTCACCTCGGTCTACTCCCCGTTTTCCATCTAACTCCCTTCGCCTTCTCTCCCTCTCTCTCAACTGCTTATCCCAACTGTCTTCTCTCCTCTCTCGCGCATTAACGTCCCCTTTCCAACTGTCATTCTCCGATACCCATAATCCCTCTTTCTCTATTATGGTCTCACGCGCACATGCCCCCAACTCCTCGCTGTCCTTCCTCTGACTCCTGACCCTTTATCTCTCCTATCGGCCCGGTTTTCTCTTCTAAGCTCAAATCTTTTAGTTCTTTAATTTCCTCTTCCTTCTTTCCAGACGGCACACTCTGCTCCAATGGCTTTTCTTCGTCTCCCTTCTCACAGGACACCCCCCCTTCCAAGTGAGCCGTCTGGGCTTTTATATCATCCGACCAGGGACCCTGTCGGGAAAAATAATCTGCGTTAAGGTGGTCCTTTCCCTTTTTATAACGGACAACGAAAGAAAACGGTTGTAAAGACAAATACCATCTGGTCAAACGCGGGCTTACATCTTTCATCCTATTCAGCCACACTAACGGCGCATGATCGGTAATTAACACAAAAGGAGCTCCCAATAAATAATATTTCAAGGTTTGCATAGCCCATTTCACCGCAAGGGCTTCTTTCTCAATGGTAGCATATTTTTGCTCCCTCTTACTTAATTTTCGACTTAAGAACAGAATTGGATGTTCTTCCCCATCTTTCTCCTGAGCTAATACTGCTCCGATTCCTCTTTCTGAAGCATCGGTTTGTAAGAGGAATGGGATAGAGAAGTCAGGAGCTGACCGCACGGGACAAGTACACAATTTCTCTTTTAGCAAGTCAAAAGCCTCCTGTTCCTTTATCCCCACCTAACTATCCTAGGAAGTTTTTTCTGAGTTAAATCAGTGAGAGGAGCTGCTATTTCCGAAGTGAGGTATGAATTGACGGTAGTACCCTGTCAGCCCGAGAAAACTTTGTACCTCTTTTTAGTTTTAGGTCTAACCCATTCAGAAACTCTCTCAATTTTATCTTGCATCGGGTATATTTTGCCCTGGCCTACTTTAAACCCCAGAAATTTCACCTGCAGTTGAGCAATTTTACATTTAGCGGGGTTGGCTTTCAAATTGGCTTTGCGCAGTTCACTTAAAACTGCTCTAAGGTGCAACAGATGTTCCTCCCACGATTTACTAAAGATTATGACATCATCTATATAAGCCACGGCGAACTCTTTCACAGATTCCAACACTCTGTCCATTAATCTTTGGAAGGTAGCAGATGCCCCGTGGAGGCCAAACGGCATTTTGACAAAATGATAGAGACCTATGGGGGTTCCGAAAGCGGTCTTCTCTTTGTCCCCTCCCCTTAAGGGGACCTGCCAATAACCTTTAGTTAGGTCTAAGGAGCTTAGGAAAGATGATTCTCCTAACCGGTCTAATAAATCGTCAATTCGGGGCATTGGATACGCGTCGAATTTGGATACTGAATTTAGTTTTCTAAAGTCTATACAAAATCTAACAGTGCCATCGGGTTTAGGAACTACAACAGGGTAGCTCCTCCAAGGACTATTCGAAGGTTCGATTACCCCTAGCTCTAACATCTTTTTAACCTCATCCTCAATCACGGGGATCAGGTGCCTGGGCCATTTACGACCCTGATCACGCATCACCTGATTCCCTTCCACATGAATTCTATGTTCACATAAGTTAGTATGCCCTGGTTTATTTGAGAACGTATCTGCAAATTCCTCTTCAATCTCCCTTACTTGACAACGTTGATCCTCTGACAGGTCTTGGCATATCTGCAGATGTTCCTTAGGTTTACTCACAACATTTAATTCAGGGCCCAAATCATCTTCTTCTACTTCAGCCATAAATCCTTCCCTTTCGTTCCATTCTTTTAGTAAGTTTACATGATAAATCCCCTTATCCTTAACTTTGTCTGGCATCTCTATCTCATAATTTACCTCATTAATCCTTCGCAAAACTGTATATGGTCCTTGCCATCTTGTTAATAATTTGCTGCCCTCGATTGGCAATAACAATAGTACTTTCTGACCCTCTTGAAAATACCTTTTCCTTATTTTCTTATCATATCTATTTCTCTGTGAAGCTTGAATAGATACTAAATTCTTCTTTACCAGATTCTGTACTTTCCTCAAATGATCCCTCATCTCAATAACATGTTTCACGGTTGTAACTGCTTCATCACCACCAGATTCCCATTTCTCTTTCATTAAATCTAATATTCCTCTAGGTACGCGTCCATAGAGTAACTCAAATGGAGAGAACCCTGTAGAAGACTGTGGTACCTCTCTAATAGCGAACATTAAGGGATCTAATAAGAGGTGCCATCTCCTAGGATTATCCAAAATAATCTTACGTAACATAGACTTTAGAGTCTTATTGAATCTCTCCACTAAACCATTTGTTTGTGGATGGTAAACGGTCGTCTTTAACGGTTTTACATCAAGAATTTTCCACATCTGTTTGAAAGTGATGCTGAGGAAATTGCTTCCTTGATCCGTAAGTACCTCCTTGGGAAAACCAAGTCTCGAAAACACCTTTAATAGCTCTTGTGCCAAAATTTTAGCTGTGGTTGTCCTTAACGGAATAGCTTCAGGGTACCTGGTAGCATAGTCAATTATTACTAAAACATACAGGTGACCAGCGGAGGATTTAGGTAAAGGCCCAATCAAATCCAAAGCAATGCGTTCAAAAGGTTGGTCAATGATAGGCATAGATATTAAAGGTGCTCCTGGTGGGGGTTTCTTCTGTGTTAATTGGCATTGTTTACAAGTCTGACAAAATTTCTCTATATCTGTTCTCATTCCCGGCCAATAAAACCGATGATTTATCCTGGCCCACATTTTCTCTATAGCCAAATGGCCAGCGATAGGGATATCATGGGCTAACCTCATAACTTCCCTCCTCCATACTTGGGGAACAATCAGTCTTTCAAACCCATTTTTATCGATATGATATAATAACCCATTTCTCATAAAATATCCTTCATACCCGTTGCTTAACTCAGAAACATCTATAGCCTTATCTTTCAGTTTTGTTAAACATATGTCATTTTGTTGTAAAAATCTCACCCGATCTCTAGACGCCAAGGACATTTCCTCCTGGACAGCCTTCACCTCCGCCTGGACATCTCCCTGCATCCCTTCCTGTGTTTGCATAAGATTATCAATATTAAGCCAATCACGTCCTATTAACATTTCTCTGGCCAGTGAGGGTACAATTCCCACATTAATTCTTCTCTTCACACCCTTAATCTCCACCTCCACCCAGGCTGTCTCATACGTTTTAGAATCCCCATGAATACATTTCACAGATACAGCTTCTTTACATTTACCCCCTTTTACCGAACGGACTAATGTTTTGGCACAACCTGTGTCGATAAATGCCTTCTTAACCTCCCCATTCACCCTAGCGACCACTTCACAATCTTTTTCTACATTTACAATTTGGTTAACATTTTCATCAGAGTTACCCCCCCACGCGCAATCAAGCTTCGGGCAGTCCCGTTTATAATGTTGTGATGATCCGCAATTATAACATACGGGTTTAGGCTGAGTATTTTTATTAGTAAAGTTCAGCCTCGTCAGTCCTCTTCCACTCCTGGTAAATTGTCGGCCTTCAAATGTTTCCACTCCTCGTGGCGCGTTCTCGGCTCCCGACGCCATCTTGTAAACGGATCTGTTGTTATTGCCGGCCTTGTCTGATGACGTATTCTCATGCGACAAATGCTGAGATCTCCCTAAAGGCGTATTCTCGCGAGATGTTGTCTTCTCTTCCGATGATTCAATGCTTTCCCAGATGTGTACCACATCCTCTAACGAAGTCGGGCGGTTTCTTTTTATCCACGACGCGGTCTGTGTGGGTGCTCCCGATAACATCTGCTCGATGATTATGGCTTCTATGATTTGCTCCTTCGAATTTTCCGCGGGTCGTAGCCATTTAGTTGCATGGGCTTTTAACCTTTGTGCCAGTGATCTGGGATGTATCCCTTGCTTATATCCCAATGCTCTGAACTTTTTCCTATATGCCTCGGGTGTAAGGTTCAACGTCAGCAGTATAGCATTTTTCACCTTGTCATAATCGGTCGCGTCAGCCGGTTCCAAGGCATCTACTATTTCTTGCAACGTCCCGGTAAGGCATGGTGCTAAGATCAGAGACCATTGAGATACTGGCCATTTTGCCGCTGTCGCCACTCTCTCAAAAGTGTTCAGGTAAGCTTCGACATCGTCGTCCTTAGCCATTTTCTGAAGCCTTACTGGCGCGGGATTTGAAACCCACGGGTTTCGTTCTTCATTAGGTACTGGGTTCGACGGGTTGTTAGGCGAATTTTCGGCTTTCAACAGTTGTGCCATCAACAATCTGTTTTGCTCGGCCAGTAGTTCAATTATTCTCTCTTGTTTGTCTGTGTTCTGATCAGGTTCTAATTTTTGGTATCTTTTTGACTTGAATCGCCCGGGTTGGGCGCCATTTTGTGAGGGTTCAGTTTCTTTCATCCGCGATTCCGGGTCAATTATAAAATCAGAGGCTTCTTGGTAAGGAACATCAAAAGGATTTTTATTTAACACCAACTCAGGTACAGACAAAACATGACCTCTTGTTTGCGGGGTTAACTGTGGATATGAATTCGATACAGCATCTAGCGGCTCAGCTTCTTCATAAATAACATTAACTAAAGGAACTTGACTATTAGGAGACTTTAGAAATAATGGCGAGTAACCGACCCGCGCCCCATACATTGGGTCCCGCAACACGGGTGACGAGCCCATTGCGCTACCGGATTCGGAGACCTCTCGTTCCTCCATTCTTTTCTAAACTTCTCAGAGGTCTCCGGCCATCTCAGAGGTTTCACAGTTACAGACCACTGGTATTCTTCACCTCGGTCTACTCCCCGTTTTCCATCTAACTCCCTTCGCCTTCTCTCCCTCTCTCTCAACTGCTTATCCCAACTGTCTTCTCTCCTCTCTCGCGCATTAACGTCCCCTTTCCAACTGTCATTCTCCGATACCCATAATCCCTCTTTCTCTATTATGGTCTCACGCGCACATGCCCCCAACTCCTCGCGCTGTCCTTCCTCTGACTCCTGACCCTTTATCTCTCCTATCGGCCCGGTTTTCTCTTCTAAGCTCAAATCTTTTAGTTCTTTAATTTCCTCTTCCTTCTTTCCAGACGGCACACTCTGCTCCAATGGCTTTTCTTCGTCTCCCTTCTCACAAACTAGTGAGGGGTGGAAGAGTGCATTTGCCTTGGGGCACACAGCAATCTTCCTTTCACTCCGCTAAGGCTTGGTGATCCTTAGTCAAGGAAAAGGTGGAGAGGGAAGCAGGTGACGTTTCTTCCCAAGTAGCACCTCCGTCAATTGCTCCCCACTCCTCCTTCCCCCCACCCCCGCTAAGGCTTGGTGATCATTAGCCTGGGGAAAGGAGGAGAGGGAAGTGTGTGATGGAGGTGCTGCTTGGGAAAAAAAATCAATCACTTGCTTCCCTCTCCTCCTTTCCCTGGGCCAAGGATCACCAAGCTTTAGCCAGGGGAAAGGAGGAGGGGGAAGTGTGCTACCAAGGTGATGCTTAAAAAAATTGCCTGCTTGGTTATATCCGTGCGCTGTGCAGATTGTACAGGAGACCCCCGAACAGTGCGTAAGAAAGAGGGATCTTTCTCCCCCTCCCTGCTGTTCCCCCAGGATCGGGCACCCCTTGCTCTGTGGGTGAGATGCAGTTGGGGGCAGGAGGGGGCGCAAAAACTGACTTTGCCCCCAGACTCTCCAAACCCTAGCTACGCCTCACCTGGTGCCAGCAGAATAAAGGAGGAAATGACAGGGGTGAGGCCAAAGATAAGGAAAGAGATGGTATGGGAGCAACTAGTTACCTTAAATGAATTTAAATCTCCAGGGTCAGATAACCTTTAGGAAATTAAAGGTACTTGCAGATGTAATCTCAGAGCTTTTGTCTATAATCTGTGAGAATCTAGGGAAAACTGGTGAGTTCCCTGGAGGAATGTAGTGAGGAAATGTCATCTGTACCTTGACAAGGGGGAAGGAAAGAAGATTCAGCAATTACTGACTGAACAATTTGTCATCAACACCAGGGAAAGCTCTAGAATAGTTTATTAACCTGTCAGACTTAGAAAATGACACTGATTTCTAAGATTCACAATGGTACATTTCAAAGCCAAATCATGCCAAACTAATCTTACCCTGCTTTTTTAAAAAAACCAACCCACAAGCTTTAGAAGAAAGAGAAACATTGTGGGTGTAGTGTATCTTGGTTTAGCAAGGGTTTTGACAAAGTCCCTCATGACAATCTTGTAGTCAAGTTTGTAAAAAGCAGGGTAGATTATGCTACAGGTAGCTGAACTGATAGTTGGTTGGCAAGCCAGATCTAAAGAATAAGTCACCAATTATTCTTTTTCATCCTGGAAAATATTGATAAGTTGAGTGACAAAGGGTTCTCTTTTAGGCCCAATGGTGTTCAATATTTTTATAAAGGATTTGGACAAATATTGTAGGTGGTGGAGATGCACAGTATTTGCTGGTGATGGCAGGATTGGAGAGATTGCCAAAACATCAGAAGATAAAGTTGGAATTCAAGATGGCTTGAACAGATTAGCCAACACAAAAAAAATGTTTGAATAGGAAATAAAGGACGTGCTGCACTTAGGCAGGAAAAACAAGGTACACTAATGTAGGTTGGGAGATAGCTGGCTTGGAAGGAATAACATGAAAAGGATCTAAGAGTCTTATTTTCATTTATTTATTTGTCAACGATGGAGGAGGCAAGGTGTTCCTTGTACAATTATGTGGTAAACTACCCAGAGAGTATTACAAGTTGTACGGGGGTGATATATAAGTTAAAATTATAACTAGCTAACTTAATAAATCTAAGGGTTTTAGATTACAAGATAAATGTGTCTTAACATTTTGATGCGTCAGCAGCAAAAAAAGAGAGTAAATGCAGTAATAGGGTCTATCAACAGAAACATGACGTCCAAATAGCACCAGTCTATTCTGCTTTGATCAAACCTCACCTAGAGTATTAAGTCAATTTCTGGACACCACTGTTAAAGGATGTTGAGAAACTGGAAGGTTACCAGATGAAGGTGACTAGCATGGTAAGAGATATGGAAAGCAACCTTTATGAGGAAAGGTTGAGGGATCTTGGCATGGTGAGGCTAGAGAAAAAACAGCTTATATGACGTCTTAAAGATTTTGAAGAACTGTCACATGGAAAATGGTTTGTGTGTGTGTGTGTGTGTGTGTGTGTGTGTGTATTCAAGTTACAAGAAAGGAGATTTTTGATTGGATATCAGTAAGAACTTCCAAACAGCCAGAAGCATTCAGCCAAGATTGGATAGTAACTGTTCAGGGTGTCTTTAGGTATGAGTTTCCTCTACTGGCAAGAGGCTGGATTCAATAACTCTTGGGGTCCCTTTCAGCTGTACAGTTGTATGGGTCTTAAAACATTGGCTTGGTGCAAAACTAACGCCAAATTATGTTTGTACAAACCATAGTTTAAAACCTAGATCTTGGTTTGAGATTTCAGAAATGAAGCAATCAATGCCAGAGAGCTGTTTGTAAACACCCCCCTCAGTCAATTTGGTCTTGGTACAGTAACTCCAGGTATGAAGCAATTACCATATACCACAACTCAAATCTTAAGGGGATCAGATTTCCTGGATCAAGGGTGAAGGAAGTTGATACCTGTGTTTCAGTAAACAAAAGCTGGCTGGATAGTTAATGAGTAGGGCACTTGTCTGTGAAGCCAAAGTGTGTGTGTGTTTGTTGTGTCGTTACAGTCGTGACACCATGTCCATGGAGTTTTCTTGGCAGGAGTACTGGAGTGGCTTGCCATTTCCTACTCCAGGTGCCTACAGCACCTGGTATTCCCTGGTGGTCTCCCATCCAAGTACTAACCAGGGCCGACCCTGCTTAGCTTCCAAAATTGGGTGAGATCGGATGTGCTTAGTAGGACATCTAGGCAGCTGTGAAGCCAAAGAGTGGGAGCTAAATTCCCCACTATGCCTCCTGGGAGAAGAGCTAGACTGTGTAAACTCAGGCGAGTTGAGAAAGAGTGCACCCCAAATTAAAGAATGGCAAGCCACTTCTGCGTACTCCATATCTAGAAAACCCTGGAAAACCTTAACATACTGTATATTAAATTTAATTTGACAGCATGCAGCTATTATTAAATAGCAGTTTAAGAGAGAAATTAAAGACATGCATCAATTACTACTGGCCTTTTTTCAAAATGTAGTGAAGCAAAAGGTTGAAGTAATTTTTTGCATGGCTGCTGAAATGGGTTCACTGAGGCAAGAGAAAAAGAGGGGCAAATACCCCCTCTTCCCCCCCTTATGCACGTAAAACAAAGAGGAGTTCTTGTTTAGAAACTAGTGATGTGTATTTAACTGAGCCAAAATTCAAAGTCCTTGGCAGCAGAAGGAATTTTAACACATAAGCATGCAGTTATGTAGACACAAATCTGTTTCATAACCCTAAAACCAGTAGTTTTACATTCAGAGGAGCTGAGATTTTTAAGCTTAGGTTAGGCAACTCACAGCTTACATGTGTCCTCCAGTTCTCTTCCATAGTTGCATTGCAAATGTTGCCATGACTAGAAGCACCCTGCATGAAAAGGAAAGCATTTCTGAGCCTTGCCCTTGCTGTCTGCTGTGTCAGTTTTCAAGTCTCTGTGGTGCAAGAAGGTAGTCTTCCCTTTAGAGAGCCATGACCAATTTCAGTGCTACCGGCAGTGATAGAATGGAACTTGGCAATAGCCGTGAACAGGTCAAATGCTTTAGCCACCAGTTCCTCACAATATAAAACCACTAACTGCTGTTTTAGTTAGTAGAAATGAAAACATGATAAACAAACATTTCCCACAGTATTCAAAGCCTCCCAGGAAGCACTTCAGCAGGAAGTAGGCCCCAGACAGCCTACTGTCCTACTCAGCTGGGCAGTGCAGCAGCAACAGAGGGGAGGAGGAAGAGTCCTGGAGCAAGTTAGGTAGATGCTGGGCCCCCTGTTTTACCAGCATTCCCACCACTGATGCCCTAACAACTGTAAAGAGAAGACTAAGAAAAGATGTCACCCTCACCTCCAGAAGCAGCCTCAACCCAGCCCAGATATGCCTGCTCCTGGACCTGTGTTTGAACACCACATATTTCATGTACAGAGGAGACTTCTACAGACAGAAGCATAATTGTGCCATGGGTTCCCCACTGTCACCCATTGTTACTAATCTATACATCGAAGAAGTGGAGACGAAGGCACAACACCTTCCCAGGGATACCACCATCCCGCTGGGTCAGGTATGTAGATGATACCTGGGTGAAAATCAAGAATCAGGAAGTACTGTACAGGCCTTTGCAAACGACATCAATACAGTGGACCCTTATAAGGTTCACTAGGGAAGATACCCAAGATAACAGGCCGGTTTTCCTGGATTGTGCAGTCATAATCAAACCCGACAGTGGCTTGGGAGTAGAAACTTACAGGAAACCCACCCACACAGATCAGTACTTACTGTTTGACTCCCACCATCCATTACAACACAAATTAGGAGTCATCAGGACCCTAAACCACAGAGCAGAGAGCATCCCCACCTCCACAGAAACGAAGAAGAACGAAGAGAGGCACCTGAAGACAGCACTTAAGGCTTGTGGATATCCAAAGTGGACCTTCAACAAAGCAGTGTGCTGACACAGAAGAACAATGGTTCAGCCTGAGACCCAGAGTCAACGGAAGAACCTGGTCATTCCCTACATGGCTAGAGTGCCTAAAAAGCTTAAAGGGATTTTTGGCAAACACCACATCTTGGATTACTTCAAACCCACAAACATACTAAGGCAGAGACTCGTTCACGCAAAGAACCCAACACCAAAACACCAAAGGAGCAATATAGTATATGCGGTCCAATGCAGTGAGGGGTGTGCAGACCTCTGCATTGGAGAAACTAAACAGCCATTAAACAGGAGGATGGCCCAACATAGGAGGGGCAACAGCTCAAGACCAGAATCAGTAGTACATCTCCACTTGAAGGACAAAGGGCACTCATTCAAAGATGAAGATGCATACATATTAGACAGAGAAGATAGGTGGTTTGAGAGAGGGTTCAGGGAAGCCATTCATGTGAGTATTGAAAACCCCTCTCTTAACAGAGGTGGGGGGCCCAGGCACATTCTATCTGCTACTGATCAGACAATGATAACCACCAAGGCCATAGCTAACAACCCATACTTTCTGGGTGTCAGCATCTTAGGCCATTGTTCATTTTATGAGCCTAATTCAGACCAGAGTGACATGAGGTCAAATTGAACTATAAAATGGAAGACTCGCAACTAGCTTTCCTCAGACTGATGAAGCTATTTGGATGAACAGCAAAATGTTTCAGTCTCTTAAGACAAGAAGTCCAGTTGCCATGACTCAACTTCCAGGTGGTGATGGAATGATACATCCTGTTTCTTTTTTTCAGCAAGAAGTTTCTGCCATGTGAAAGATCTTATTTTGTTCCTGAGAAGGAGAGTCTTGCAATTGCATGGGCATTTAACAAGTTGAGACCCTATTTATGGGGTCTCAGTTTTGTTTTACAGACAGACAATCAAGCACTCAAGTGGTTTTGCCACCTGAAAACAACCAACCAATGATTTTCTTTTAATTTTGTTCCGCCGGAGATGCCTGGTGAGGTTAGTCGGGGGTTAATGGGGGTTTAAGGGGGCTCAGTAATTTTTCATCTGGGCAGACAGACTTTTGTTGTCTGCCTTACCATGCTGGGCGTCCCCTCCCTCTTTCCCCTCTTTTTCTTTTCTCTTTTTCCTTTTCTTCTTTATCTTCCCCTCCCTTTTCCCCCTTACCTAAGTGGGGTTCTTTGTTTTTTTTTTTTTCCTTGAGGGGTTCGAGGGGTCTCCCCTGTGGCTCGGGGAGGACTCGCTGGTGGTGCGAGTCGCCCCCCCCCGACGGTCCTGAGGGCTCGGGAGTGGTCGGCTCGGCTGCCCCCCGTCCACCCCGGACCCGGAGTGGGGAGTTTTGGCGGCTTCCATCCTGCCTCCCCTTCGTCTACGGCGGGTCTTTCGAGCCGCCGCCTCGGTTTCGGGCAGCAGTTCGGCTGCCGGTGGCTGTCTGACGCTGCTTGCTGGGGGTTTGACATGGCGGCGCCCGGCGTTTCTCTCCGGCCGCCACCTGGGACCCGGAGGGGAAAGCTCCGGCGGCTTTCCTCCCGCCTCTGTTGCTGGTGGCGGGTCTTCATCGCCCGCCTTGCTCTCGGGCAGCATTTCGGCTGCCGGTGTTTGCCTGGGCGCCGCTGCTGGGAGCTGTCATGGCGGCGCCCGGCGTTTCTCTCCGGCCGCCACCTGGGATTCGGAGGGGAGAGACCCGGCGGCTTCATCCCGCACTTGCTGCTGGTGGCGGGCTTACATCGCCCGCCCTGCTTTCGGGCAGCATTTCGGCTGCCGGTGTTTGCCTGGGCGCCGCCGCTGGGAGCCGACATGGCGGCGCCCCGGCGTTTTCTCCGGCCTCCGCCTGGACTCCGGGAGGAGAGTTCTGGCGGCTTTCCATCCAGTTTTCTCTTTGCTGGTGGCGGGCTTTCCATCGCCCGACTTAGTCTCGGGCAGCAACTTGGCCACCGGTGTTTGTCTGGGCGCCGTTTCCGCCAGGGACTGACATGGCTGCGCCCGGCTCTCCTCTCAACCATCACCTGTTGCTCCGGACTTGGACCGGGGGAGCTCCGACGGCAGCCCATTCAGCCTCTCTGTTGTTTGGTGGCGGTTCTTCCATTCTCCGCCCTGGACTCGGGCAGCATTTCGGCTGCCGGCGACTGCCCGGGTGCCGCCCTTCTGAGAGTCGGTATGGCGGTGCTCGGTGCTCCCATCATTCGCCACCTGTCTGTCCCAGACCCGGAGCGGGGAGCTCTGGTGATTTTCTATCCTGCGGCAGGCTAGCCACGTACTTTCTCGGGCGGTGAGTCGGCCGCCGGCGTGCTGCCATTGATTATTCCTCGGGCGGTGGGGCGGCCGCCAGTGCATCGCCACCAGACCTGGGGGGGCGGCTGGCTAGCCGTGTTTTGGTCCGGCCGCCGGCTTGCCGCCGTTGACCATCTCCACGGGTGGTGGGCCGGTTTTGGCGAGCTGCCACTGGATTCATCGGGCGTGGCAGCCTGGCCCTGTGGACCTGCCACCGGTTACCAACTTGGGTGGCAGGGTGGCCGCCGGTGAGCAGCTGACATGCTGTCGTTGTCAACTAAGTGGTGACAGTTCACCCGTTGGCTCCCCTCTGGACGGCGGGCCGTGCCGCGGACTGCTGGGTGTTCCCCGTTTTCCCCCTTCTTTAGTTTCATTATTTGTGCCCTGTAATCCCTCCCCCATTCTCCCTACTTAGCCTCACACATGATTCCATCTTCATCTGGCGGATATATCCCTTTGTATTTTTTTTTGTACTTCCTTTTCTTAGCATTTTTTATGATTATTTATTTATTGTTTATCTGTTATTGTTTACTGTATCTGGAGTAATTTGGGTGTTATTATTGAGGGTGGGGTTAGAGGTAGATTTTATTTGTCTTTAGATTTGTTAATTTCCTTCCCCCCCCCCCTAGGGGACCGCCATGTTTGCAGGGACTCATATACCGACTGTGTCGGGTCGTGGGCGGTACGCTTGTAACCGTGGGGTTAGTCGGATAAGAAGAACACGGGTCAGGCAACTTGTGCCTGTCCCTCGTTCTGACCCCGGCTTCCTGCCATGTGTCCAGGAGTCACTCCCCAGCGCCCCCAACCTTTCCTGCCTACTGTTGAATGCCAGGTCTGTCCACAATAAGATCCCCGTCATATATGATACCATCTCTGACGGGCGGGCTGACCTGGCCTTCATTACCGAGACCTGGGTGGGCGATGATGGGGGGGCTTTGCTCTCCCAGCTTTGCCCGCCTGGGTATCTGGTTCAGGGGGTGGGAAGGTTGGGGGTTCGCCATCGTCTATCGGGACTCTTTGCATGTTAGCAGGACCTCGACATTGGTTAGCCAGGGTTTAGAATGCCTTCTCTTGTCAGTGGGGCAGCGGGACAGATTTGGCATTGTGCTGGGCTACCGTGCTCCCCGCAACCCAGCACAATCCCTACCAGAGCTCGCGGAGTTCATTGCGGCTGCGCTATTGGGGTCCCCGCGCCTTTTGGTGGTGGGTGACTTCAATGTGCATGCCGGTGGTGGACTTTCCGGTGCAGCTCTGGAATTCATGGAAACCATGGCATCCATGGGTCTGTCCCAGCATGTTTTATGTCCCACACACAAGTCTGGCCATACCCTGGATTTGGTGTTTTCCTCCATGTCGGGGATTTCGAGTCTGGAGGTGGGGGATCTCATCTCCCTACCTGTGTCATGGTCGGACCACCACCTGCTTTCTTTCTCATTGGCGATTGCGACTCCTCCTCGCGGGGACCAGTGGCCTTTTGTTTTGGCCCGCCCCCGAAGGCTTATGGACCCTCAACGGTTCCAGGAGGCCTTCGGGGAGTATCCTGGCGGACTGACTGGCGCTCCGGCCGAGGTTGTGGCTAACCATTGGTTTGAGACAGCTGCCCACACCATAGACCGGATCGCCCCTAAGCGCCTTCTCCGGTGCCGAGCCCGGACTTCCCCGTGGTTCACGGAGGAGCTAAATGAAGCAGGTGAGGAGAAGGTTAGAGCGCAGCTGGAGAAAAACCCGGACGGCTAGTAATAAGGCTGCTGTTGATTCCCAGACTAGTCGCTATTCCAACGCGATCACGGAGGCCAAGTCATCGTTTTTCTCCGTGAGAATTGGTGAGGCCTCGAACCGACAGGCGGAGCTTTTCCGGGTGGTTCGGGACCTCACCAATCCTAGTCTGGCTAGGCCTCCTCCTACTGATTTCAGTAGTGAGAATTTTGCAGCCTTCTTTAGATCAAAGATTGAGGCCATCCGTGCCGGCTTTGACTCCGGTTGTGGTAGCACTGCCTCGGCCTCCCCGGTTGCCGGACCGCCTTCGTCGCCTCGGTTGGAGGAGCTTGGGCCTGTTTCTGCTGTCGAGGCCTCTAAGGCTATGGCGCACTGCCGGCCGGCGTCCACTCCTTTCGACCCTTGCCCTTCCTGGCTTATTAAAGCTGCCAGTGGGACTATGGCCGAATGGGCTTCTGCCATCGCCACCGCCTCCTTCGGCGTGGGGGTTTTTCCCTCCCGCCTGAAGGAGACGGTGGTTAAGCCCATTCTTAAGAAGCCGGGCCTTGCGGCGGACGATTTGGGAAACTACCGTCCGATCGCTAATGTCCCGTTTATGGGCAAGGTCATCGAGAGGGTGGCGGCGGTCCGGCTGCAGTCGTACCTTGAGGATCGGCAGTGCCTCGACCCGTGCCAGTCGGGTTCAGGCCCCGTCGGGGACCGAAACAGCTTTGGTCGCCCTGCAAGATGACCTGCTCCGGGCGGCCGACAGGGGTTGCTCTACCCTGTTGGTCCTCCTGGATCTGTCAGCGGCCTTTGATACCGTCGACCACGGTATCCTACTGGATCGGCTCTCTGAGGTTGGAATCGGGGGCACTGCTCGCAGTTGGCTCCGATCCTTCCTGGAGGGCCGTCCCCAGTATGTTCAGCACGGAGGGGAGTTGTCGGCCCGTGGGTTCTCCCTTGTGGGGTCCCGCAGGGGGTGTCGCTCTCGCCGTTGCTGTTTAACATCTATGTAAGGCCGTTGGCTGGGGTCATTAGGAGTTTTGGAGTGTGCAGTCATCAGTACGCTGATGACACGCAGCTCTATCTCTCCTTTTCCACCTCTGCAGTGGAAGCTGTGAGGATCCTTGATGGGTGCCTGGACGCCGTGCTGGCCTGGACCGGGGCGAACAGGCTTAAGCTCAACCCCGGGAAGACGGAGGTCATGTTCTTTGGGGGTTCGCCGTCTGGGTACGGTGGCCCTTTTCCCTCTCTGGGGGGAGTTTCCCTCCGGCCTGTGGAGAGGGTGCGGAATCTGGGCGTGGTCCTGGACCCGGCGCTGACCATGGAGGCCCAGGTGGCGTCGGTTACCAGGGCCGCGTATTACCATCTACGCCAAATCGCCCAGATCCGCCCGTACCTGGATGGTGACTCTCTGAGGACAGTGGTCCAGGCGCTGGTGATCTCGAGGCTGGACTACTGCAACGCCCTCTACATGGGGTTGCCCTTGACTCTTCTCCGGCGCTTGCAGCGGGTCCAGAATGCGGCGGCCAGGCTGGTGGTTGGTGTGCGTCGTTATGATCACATCACCCCAGTCCTGGTCCGCTTGCACTGGTTGCCCGTTGCGGCCCGGATTAGATTCAAGGTCTTGGTTTTAGTTTATAAAACCCTCCATGGCTTGGGTCCGGACTACCTGGCAGAGCGTATCGCTCAGCGATCCATCTCGGCCCGACCAGTTCGGCAGGCGCGAGCACTCGCTGGGTTGCCACCCCACGAGAGGCCCGGAAGTCGGTTACCCGGAACCGGGCCTTCTCTGTGGCAGCCCCGTCCTTATGGAACTCCATCCCCAGCGAAGTGCGCTCTGCAGAGTCCCTGCAGGCCTTTCAAAAGCGGTAAAAACTTATTTATTTCGAGAGGCCTTTGGCGAACCCTGATCTTTCTTTCTCCCTCTTTTTTTTTTTTTTTTTTTTGTGAAGGTCCCGCCATCTTAATGTCCAAGCGGCTATACTTTGTGTATAATGTTTGTGCACGCTTGGTTTATAGTTATCATTGTTGGTTTTAGATGCAATGGTTTTTAGTGATTATTTACTTGTTGTGTTATATATTATTGTTCCGTGTTCATTGGCGCTTGCTCGTCATGTAAGCCGCTTAGAGTTTCTTGCAGGACTTTGTTTTTGAGGTACTGCACATTCCAGGCCGGCTGAATATGATTGCTGACAGCCTGTCCAGAATGTACTTTGGAGTGCAACCAATACCTGAATTGGAGATGGAAGAAGCCATGCTGGAGTGAAGTTTTGTAACTTGAAACATACATTCCAAACTGATTTTTATAGTATTTTTACTAACATCTTTCTTCTCTTCTTCATTTGTAGAAGATGCACTAATTTCCCCAAAACCAAATTAATTCATGTTATTACTGCTGTTTTAGTATTTTAACCTCAAAGCTTTTGCTTTATTGCACTTTCCCAACAATTTATGTATTGTATTTAATCATTTCAAATGCTAGTTATTGTAGTTTGCTTTTTTACTTAAAATGCTAGATTGTATATCTATAGGTTTTAGTCCTCTAGGGGAGGCATGTCAGGGAAATGGAAAAATGGAAGTAGGTATGTGAAGAAACTGAGAAAGGGTTTGTGTGCAAATGGTTTGTATAGTTATTTTCCTCTAGTTCTTTCCTAGGCCTCACAGGTTCAGCGTTATCGCCTGACAAAGAGAGAAGAGACTACAGAAGTCATAACATATAAATTCCTGAAGTCAAGCTTCATGGGAACTGAATGAGGGAGAAAGACTGTAAATGAACTAATGAAAATGCTGATCATTACCCTGTGATTGGTTGACCACC
Organism: Phrynocephalus forsythii; assembly: GCA_029282475.1. Classification (NCBI taxonomy): domain Eukaryota; kingdom Metazoa; phylum Chordata; class Lepidosauria; order Squamata; family Agamidae; genus Phrynocephalus; species Phrynocephalus forsythii. The sequence goes on from JAPFRF010000011.1 coordinate 7,126,100, forward strand.
AAAGTGACTGTGGAAAATGGGAAGAGATGCTACTAATAAAATGCTGCTTCATGTTAGTGAGAGTCTTAGAGTCTTAGATTTTGGCATATGGCTTCAATTTAGGAATTTTAGCTTTTAATACTCCAAGGTGGGTTTTGTAGTCTTCTGTGCTAGCATTACTTAGATTTCTTATTTTATTGGACTGCCCTTTCTGAACCATGCTACTGAATAATGCTATATTCATTCTTTGCATTTGCTTTTTAAAATGATTTTTACTTTTACTTTTTATTTTTCTACAGTATGACCACTGTATCAATTGGGGATTGGTCCAGGGAACCCCCTCAGATAGCGAAATCCATGGATAAGAGCAACCACTCTTATCCAAGGATAATTGCGGTGACAGGAGTGGTGGGGTGCCAGGGCGAAAGCTTTTGCCCCCAACACCCCTGAAATGCTTGGTAGTGCAGTGGCAGTGGCGAGGAGGGCTCGACATTGGTAAGATTTCTTTTGTTTTCTTCCCTCCTCATCGCCAAGAGCCCACTGCACTCTTCACCAATGGGCTTGGAGGCCAGCCTGCAGGGATGGTGGTGGCAGTGGTGGCAGCAAGGAGGGAAGAAAACAAAAGAAAACTTATTGATGCCAAGCCCTCCCCATCATTGCTGCCCAGCCACCCTCTTCACCACGGGGCTCAGCAGCTGGCCTATGAGGGTGATGGCAGTGGTGGCAAGGAGGTAAAAAAACAGAAGAAAGCTTACCGATGCCGAGACCCCCTTGCCGCCCAGCCACTCTCTTCACTACTGGCTTTGCGGCTACTGTTTGTGACAGTAGCCTGCTTTACACCTACTGCTTGTGACAGTAGCCTGATTTACGGCTACTGAATTATTTTTAAAATATTTTCCCCCTTAATCCACGGATAAGTGAATCAGCAGACAATGATCCAGCAGATAAAGGGGTCATACTGTATTTTTAAAATAAAAATGATACTTTATTACAGTATGATTTTTGCCTAAGAGTGAATGTGGCTAAAGCCCAGAGTCTAGGCTAGAGAAGTAATTTTGGAACTTAGGATATTTTGGCTACATGTCCAGCATTGCAGGGTTTATGTAACTTTTAAAGTACACAACCAGAATTAAGTTAGCGCAGTGGTTCCCAACCTTCCTAATGCCACAACCCTTTAATTCAGTTCCTCATGTTGTGGTGACCCCTTGCCCTGCTTGGAAGAGGCCACAAGCCCCTTTGGCAGGCCACTGCTGCAGGTGCAATAGAAAACTTCCCTCTACAGACACCCTCAGCCAATCACAGCTTCTGGTGCCATTGACTGACATCCCGTCCAACCTATCAAGCTGTAACTCACTCTTTCCCCTTCCTCCCCCTCCTCCTCCAGACCCAAGCCGTTTGTGCCCTTTTCTTCACAGGCTCATAGCGACCCCTGTGAAATGGTCATTCAACTCCCAAAGCGGCCCAGGCCCCATGTTGGGAACCACTGAATTAGTGGAAGGCTTCAGAGCACATTCACAGGCATTCTCCTGAGCAAGGACAGCTCAGGAAAGCAAGGACAGTTCCTTTGCACCCACTAAAGTTATTCTAAACCAAAGAAGATTTTAGAATTCTTTAACTAAAACTTCAACTAAAATCTTAACCTTTGTACTAACATACAATTGTAGAATCATATATTGGTGAAGTTGGAAAGGGCCTACAAGCCCATCAAAAGTCGAACTCCCCACTCAGAATACAAATTAAAGGATATCTGCCAGATGGCTGTCCAAATTTGTCTTGAATGCCTCCCGTGTTGGATTATTCACCACCACTTAAGGTAATTCATTCCATTGTCATACTGCTCTAACAGTTAGGAAGTTTTTCTTGATAGTCAGCCAAAAGCTGGGTTCTCATAACATGCCAAGCTCTATGGTAGATATCATAAGAGAAAAAACATTTTGTTGTAATAAACCCTTGGGAAGCCCAACATTATATACAAATGATTTGCCCTATTTTTTTTACAGGTGCAATTAAATTTTTATTCTGGGATTGCTGCCTGTGCTTTTAGATTTGCAGAAAGTGCAGAAGCAGCCTTTTGTTAATTGCTTTCATGTCACTCTCTAGCTTTCATCTTCCAGTACATGATCTCATGAACTTCACATCAAGCCAAGTTCATGTCAGTATCACGTGGCAGAACATTTTCCATTATAGCCACAGTGAAGAGAGGGAAAGAGGAAGTGATGGTTGTATCCTATCCCATATCTGATTTTGTTCAGCAACAAAATCACAAACCAATATCAGCAGCTTCTTCTTGCCATTATTCACATCAACACAATGACATCCTTTTCCTGGCTCAAAACTGGGAATGAAAAATTAGGCCAAGCAGCTATCAATTCAATCCAATGTTTATAGTTTTATTGCTTGAATATTAAAAGAAGACCCCTTTAGTCAGAAGTGCTTATTTGCTTCCAAGTGCTGGATGAATTAATGTTATGGGAATGTCATAGGCAGGCTTGAGAGGTATTGAGCAAAACATGTTTCCTTTTGAACATCAACTATTTAGCACATGTGTTTCCAGTTTATTGTTAAAAATCAACATATGATTTATGCACAGAATGGTACAAAATTAAATTCTTATTCTGTTTCTGAAAGCCAAAATTGGGTCCATTAAAAACACAAAAATTCAGTTAAAATAACTGCGGTGACACACTGTTAAAGGTAGTGAAATACTATTTCCCTTCTCCTGTGAACATATGCAGGTGTGAGACACTTTGCTTTGTAATTAGTAAGAGATTTTGGGGGTTTAGTAGGACTTTATATATGTCAGTAAAACTCTTATCCTTATTGACATTATACTATTCCACAAAGTTCCTCTAGCACAGTGTTTCCCATCCTTTGAGTCCCAACGAAGTGTTTTCTGGGTGATCATGGATTGTTGTATATGTTTTGTAGTCCTTGTTAAATAATTCCTTGACCTTTCAGAGCTGGATATTAGTGTGCATATGCATATCTGCATGAGAAACAGGCCCTTTGGGGGAGAAAGAAACTGCTAGAAAGAATTTTATTTCCTTAAAACCCTCTGTGGTAGAACTGTGTCAAAACATGATGATTTTGCTCATTTCAGTCTTGTTTCCTTAGGTACTCTGCCCTAGCAATGTAGCCAGTGGGTACAAAGTGCTTCATTGTGCCTTGTGCACAATGGTCAGAGGCCCACTCACCTGCTGCAGCACCATGCCAGGGACCTCCTTCGCCACAGAAAGTCAGTTGCATCAGGAGCTGGGGTTGTCCTTCTCTGCCTCCTCAAGCCAATGGCCAGTGGGATGGGAAGAACTCACTGATATATGTACAATGAGGCTGACTTTAAAAATGTATCTGTTCCAAAAAGACTTAGATGGATTTTCAGAAACATACCTATACCGTAGTTTTCTATGACTTCACCTACGTATTTTGGTTATTTAACTGAGTTATTTTGCTATATTGCGATTTTATGTTGTAAACCTCCCAGAGTAGCCCTAGGGCTAGATGGGCGGTATAAGAGTCAAATACATACATATGTATGTATGTATGTATGTATGTTTTTCTACCCCACCTTTTTGGAAAGGACCCAAGGCAGGTTACAACATTGAAGAATAATATATAGCCAAGAAAATTCCCTGGGAATTACATCACAGATTGTTCCCCCCCACCAATTTATCCGAATAAAATGGCCTGTCCTCCTGAATGGCCCTGAGAAAAAATGGCTCTGATACCAACTGCCCATAGGAGAGACCAAGATCTCTTTATCATTGGTCAGGAATGCACCAAAGGAGTATCTTCCCCAATGATACCAGCAGGGCCCCTCAATTTTTCCAGTATAAACAAAATAGAACCCAAACAAAAAAAGTGAAGAAGAAGATGATCTACTTTTCTGCTTTATGGTGGTGGTGGTTGTCATCATCATCATCATCATCATCATCATCATCATCATCATCATCATCATCATCATCATCATCATCATCATCATCATTTAAGAAAGCCATTGACAGTTTATATAATTAGATGGTGTGAACAAGCAAGTCCATGATCCTATGATACACTCTGGAGGAACCCCATGAGCAAACATTACTCATGGCATCCATAGAAAGATGGCTTAGGACCTAGATACCTGAAGGACCGCCTCCTTCCATACGAACCTACCCGGCGATTAAGATCGAGCCAGGGGGGGCTTTTGAAAGAGCCATCCCTCAAGGAGGTGAGAGGGGTGGCTTGTAGACAAAGGGCCTTCTCGGCAGCTGCTCCCAAGTTATGGAATGCCCTCCCTATTGAGATCCGCCTGGCGCCAACACTGATTACATTTCGGCGCCAGGTAAAAACCTTCCTGTTCCAGAAGGTTTTTAATTGATACAATATAGATTGTGGGTCCGCTGATGACAATTTTAGGATGATGATTTTAAAGAAGGTTTTTATTACTGTTTGATGATTTATTGATATTTTATTTATAACTATTTTAAATTGTTTTAATTCTTTGATTGTAAGCCGCCCAGAGACCTATGGGTAGTGGGCGGCATATAAGTTGAATAAATAAATAAATAAATAAATAGTAGTCTGGGTGGATTGTTTTTTGGCTAGTACACTGGAACATTGCCCTAACTTGAATCATTTGCTGAGACAATATCATCTGGTTTGTTGAGTACCAGCTGGTCTGTCTGAGCAGACAACTAGAGCATCTGGAAAACCCATACAAGTCATAGTGCCAGACCCTAGAATGCAGGCAGGGCTTTTGAACACTTTCTAGAGGAGTCTGAAGGAACAGATGTAGGTTCAGAAGTGTTCAGTCCATCAGTCAGCATTGTCTCCTGATGGTTTCTAGTAGACTGGGCTGGGTTAATCTAGATTTGCACATGGTTCCCAGTTACATCATGCAGAACCAGACATGTGCAAGTAGGACACCAGATGTTCAAGAAGCACTCAATACAAAATTATGGTTGACACAGTAGCTATAAAGATCAAACACTAGTCCCTCCCTGAGCAAAACATATTTCATATAGGAAATGGGAGTGAGATGGAGGATGGTGTAAAAGCACTTTTTAATATGCCCTACATTTTAGTACTACTCTTCCATCTTCTTTGCTATTGATTCAATTTGCAGCAACTTATTGTAACTATCCTTAAAATTAAAAACAAGAATCAAATTTGGATTTTCAAATATCTAGTGCCCCAAGTTAGGCACAAAGAGAATCACAAAACAAAACACCAACCCACCCACCCCAAAATGGGTCATTTAGTGGTTTGTTTTGGGGTGCTTTGGGGAAACATACCTGCCCATATGACTCAGATTAAAAAAACACTTTTGTAAAGAATAAAATTTTATGTTCTCCCTTTTGTGTGTTTTGTGCCAGCAACAGAGAGTAAGATAACCACTTGTGATTTTGGTTAAAACAGTAAATAGATTTTATTGTGTATAAAAACCCATAAAACACAATATAACTCATAGTGTTTAAATATATTTGGTATTTGTCATACATGTTCTGGACTTTTGACAGACATACCGTATTTTTTTTCCTGGTAAATAACTAACTTTCTCGTGGTTACACTATTACATTTGTGAGCCTTGGATGGCCCTATTAAATCATTTCAGTTAATATCTTTATTCTTCTCTGAGCTCTTTTGTATTACATGTTTGTACACATCCCCCTCCTCTGCTGCCACTGGCTTCTACGCCGCTGGCTGGCTCCTGGCTGCAACGGCTGCTGGGACTGATGGCTGGGACTGTGGCAGCTGTTGGCTGCTGGCTGCCGGCTCAGCTGCTTTGACCGCTGGCTCCTGGCCACCATAAATCAACTTGTAAATCAAAGTGACTCCCTGTTGAAAATCCCGTAATGGAAACTTACATAATTCGTTCCCTATGGAGAAATTTGCTTTGATTTACGAGTGTTTTGGTTTATGAGCATGTTTCCGGAACAGATTATGCTCATAAACCAAGGTATTGGGTCCCCTCGGGGAGGAAGGTGGCATAAAAATAAAGTTTATTATTATTTATTATTATTACTGTAAAACATTCTGGTCTTTTACAGCAAACACATTTAAACATACATATAACACATCACATATACATTCTGTGTTACATTAATATATATACCAACATTCCCAAATTCAGTCTTGGCCAACCCTATTATTTTATTTTATTTAGAATATTTTACCCCATCTTTCTCCTTGGACCCAGGTGGCTTACAATATTGAAGGGCAATATACAACCCAGAACATTTAAGTCATATTTAAGAGGCATCTTAGATAATCAAAATGTAGTATTAAAGCTAAAAACTACACAAATAATTAAAAGAACCAATTTCATTTCCAGAAATGAAAATCTAAAAATGGAAAACACAGGTTCACTTAATTCAGTTTATTTATTATTTATTATTTATTTATTTGTTACGCTTATATCCCGCCCATCTTCCAGAACGGAACTCTGGGCAGCTCACAATAAAACAATGAATCAAAAGACAAATTCCAATAAAAAGGGGGGGATGATACCCTCCGGAGAAGATGACACAGGCAGCGAGAAAAGAAAAAGAAAAAGAAGAAAAGAAAAGAAAAACTTAGGTAAGAAGGTTACCAAATGCCTCCTTAAAAAGGTGTGTTTTCAGAGCCTTTTTAAAGGTGGGCAGGGACTGTGCTAAGCGCAGCTCACTGGGGAGATGGTTCCACAACGTGCGGCCCACCACAGAGAAGGTGCAGTCACGCGTACGTGATTTCCGCGCCTCCATGGATGTGGCCACCCTAAGTGAGCGCGCCTGTGCCATTCTTGTGGGCCTGGTCCCGGTTGATCTCTGGGAGATACTCTCTGACAGGTACTCTGGTCCCAAGCCATGGAGGGTTTTGAAAATCAAAACCAAGACCTTGAACCTTATCTGGAGGACAAAGGGAAGCCAATGCAGGCGGGCCAGCACTGGGGTGATGTGCTCGAATCTACGAGCACCCACCACTAGTCTGGCCGCCGCATTCTGCACCCACTGGAGCCTCCAGACTAGGGTCAAGGGCAACCCCACATAGAGGGCATTGCAATAGTCGATCCTCAATATCACGAGGGCCTGCACGACTGTCCTCAGGGAGGACTCATTGAGGTACGGTCGAATCTGGGCAATCCTGCGGAGATGGAAAAAGCGGCCCTGGAGACAGCCATCACCTGGGTTTCCAGGGAGAGGGCTGAATCCAGGACCACACCCAGATTCCTAGCCCTGTCCGTAGGCTGGAGGGAACCCCCAGGTCTAGGGAGGGGTCCATTGTAACCAGACGAGGGCGCCCCGAAGAACAGAACCTCTGTCTTCTCCGGATTCAGCTTGAGCCAGTTAGTCCTGGTCCATTCCAGAACCGCCTCTAGGCACAGGTCGAGGGAGCGTACTGCCTCCTCTGCAGAAGAAGAAAAGGAGAGATAGAGTTGCATGTCATCAGCGTATTGATGACAGAGAACTCCAAATCTCCTGATGACCTCTGCCAATGGCCTCATATAAACATTGAACAGCATGGGTGAGATTGCCGACCCCTGGGGCACCCCAGAAGGGAAAGTCCACTGAGCCGATGTCATCACCTGCCAGGACCCTGCCTGTCATGGAACCCGGATGTGAAGGATTAAATGCTGAAGAGCAGCAGGAGGAGCCTTGTAGTTCAACCCAGCAGGCAGCTGAGTCTGAGGACGCAGCTGAGGGCACATCTCCTCCTCCTATAAGGGCTAGGAGCAGGATCCTGCAAAGGAGAACTAACAGGAGAGCTAGGGAAAGGATCTTTAATGATAGGCGTAGAATTAGATCTGAAAGCCCTGAGTTCTAGCAGGAGCCTTGCCAGAGATATGGGTGTGATCCCTGTTTTAGGATAAAGCTAGCAAGTTTACCCTGAACCCTCTGTGGGAGCAACGCATCACTTACCTTGCCACCACGTTCCTGTGTGTTATCTTGACTTTGTTTCCTGACTTTGGATCGGCTTTCTGACTATGGTGTTCTCTGTTTCCTGACCTTGGACCGGCTTCCTGATTACAACGTTTCTCTTTTTCCCTTGAACTTGGCATTTGGCTTTGTAAGTTACTCTGGCTTGACTCGGACTGTACTTTGTACTTTATCTGGATTACAACTAAAGTTCCTGGGAAAGAACTGAACTTGGCTTGCTGTGTGTTCTGTGTGCAGGGCTTGACATCACCCAGCTGAACCCGCTGAGACCGACCGCCAAGAAAGGAATGGAGCCAAGACAAAGCAAGGCCCCCAATTCCCGCTTCAGCAAGTCAGACCAGCAGGTTACAGTGGTCGACGGTATCAAAGGCAGCTGGCAGAACAAGGAGAACCAACAGGGAGGAACACCTCCTGTCAGCCTCCCTGAGGAGGTCATCCTGCAGAGCAACCAGGGCAGTCTCAGTCCCCCAAAGCGGCCTGAACCCAGACTGGAAGGGATCCAGGATACAATTTCCCTCCAGGTATGACTGAAGCCGGATGGTGGCCACCCTCTCAACAACCTTTCCCAGAAAGGGAACAATGCCAATCAGATGATAGCTGGATAAATCATCCAACGCCATGCCGGGCTTTTTCAGTGTGGGCTTCACCACAGTCTCCTTCAAATGGGAAGGGAAAATCCCTCCCTGAAGGAGGCCATGGCAATAGCCAAAACCCACTCCGGCATGTTCCCTTCGGCCGATTTAATGAGCCAGGCTGGGCAAGGGTCAAAAGGGTAGCCACCGGCCAGCAACAAGCCATAGCTCTGGAGGCCTCTGCTGGAAACACCGGCCCAAACTTAACCAGGCGAGGAGACCGAGGGGGTGAGGCCCCAGGGACATCGGAGGATGGACTAGAGCAACCGGAGGGCAAATCAGAACAGATGGCCTCTATTTTAGATCTAAAATGGGCTGCAAATTGCTCACTAGTGAACTCACTAGGAGGAGGAGCCCTCAGCTGACCGGGACTGGAGAGGTCCCGAACCACCCGGAACAACTCTGCCTGGCGGTTCGAGGCCTTGCCAATTCTCAGGGAGACATAGGCTGTTCTAGCGTCCCTGATCGCACAAATATAGCAGCCGGTCAGCTGCTTAAGTGCAGCCCAATTCGCTGCCGTCCGATTCATCCTCCAAATGACCTCAACCCTCCTGCGTTCTTGTTTCATCGACCTCAACTCCGCCGTATACCACAGTGAGGAGTGATCTCCACAGCGCAGAAGGCGCTTGGGGGTGATCTGGTCTACTGCCCCGGTGGCACTCTCATACCACCTATCCACCAGGGCATAAACTGGATCGTCTGCCAGACTGCCAGAGAGCTTCCTGAAGGCCTCCATGAACCTAGCAGGGTTCAGGAGCCTATGGCAGCGGGCCGTAATACCATGCATTATTAAGCAATAATGCATGGTAACCTATCTAAAAGTCACATAATAGTAGCCAGTCATTCAGGGAAAGCTTTCCTGAAGAGAAAAGACTTTGCTTGCACTTGGAAAGACAGCAAAGATGAGATGTCCTAGCCAGGGCCAGTGCTAGGTTTTTTTTGCATCCTAGGTTAGGGGTGGCGGGCGGGGCGGTTGGTGGGCGGGTGGGGCAGGGGGTGGGGTGGTGGGGCAGGGTGGTGGCGGGTGGTGGGGGACAGCGACAGGCATGGGGGGCAGAGGTGGGCAGCAGTGGGCGGACGGCGATGGGAGGCTGGTGGGCGGTGGGGGGACAGCCGGCGGTGGGGGTGCGGCAGGCTGGCCAGCGCCCTCTCTCCATTTTGGCGCCCTAGGCAACTGCCTAGCTCGCCTTAATGCCGACCCTGATCCTAGCTGCAATTGGGAGGGAGTTTCAAAGTATGGGAGCAGCAACAGAGAAGACCCTTGCTTGGGATGTAGAGAAACGTCTCGCCTGATGACCTTAGCACTTGGGCTGTCTTATACTGTAAGATTCAGTCTTTGAGATAGTTTAGACACATTAAGTGCTTTGTAGGTTAAAACCAGCACTTTGATTGTTCCCGATTACTGACTGTTGGTCAGTGGAGCTGCTGTAATAGTAATATGATCTCTGTAACCTGTCCCAGTTAGTAATCTGGCTGCTGCATTTTGGACCCATTGAAATTTCCTGAGACTTCCCATTGATAGCCCACATACAGTGTATTACAACATTCTAGCTGGGACATCACTAGGGCGTGTGTCACTGTGGTCAGAGCAAGTTTCTCAAGTAATGGGCATAACTGGTGCAATAGCTTTAATTGTGCAAATGCACTCCTGGCCACATCTGAGATCTTGGCATATAGGCTCATAGATGAGTCCAGGAGCACCCCCAAGCTGCACACCTCTTTTTTTTTAAATTAATTTGGAAAGGGTAGAGAAGAGAGTCAGCTATAGATTCATAGTGAGTTTTCATCTCTAACTCACACACAGACCAAGCTCCTGGAAGTCTCAAATTATACAAAGCATGGACACTAAGTACTGTTTGTGTTTTGTTCTGTTTTGTTTGGAAAGTTTGTGGTTTCTCAAAAGCGACAAACCATGAACCCTCTGAACCACCATTTTCCTGGTTTGTGCTCATCTCCAGTCCCGGCTCGTTCAATATAACATTATTCATTGCTAAAGAAGAAAAGAGTTGAAAATCAGAAATTAGCCCATACTGATGAATTTTGAAATACAAGCTACATTAATATTAAAACACCAGCTGCAGGTGTTTTTTTTTATCACCCACCACCACCTCAAGTTGTTGACTCTGATTCTCATCCTCAAGCTAGAGCCTTTAAAAATCTGCCTTCAATACACAGAATCAGAGACTGTGTAAATAAACCCCTTGAAGTGGGTTTAAGCCATGACAGCTCCATCAGTCTGTTACATAGGTTTGACAGCTGATCATACCTTCTATTATGATGGGCCGACTTTAGATCATTAAACATTTGAAACTCAATTAAAGAATCCTCTAATTTGGACTCTTGCTCCTTGGAATAAAATATTGAAGCTAGTATATTATTTGATTTTTAAAACCAGCTTTATTGGATTTTGTGATGTATTTCAGCTGGCATTTAAGAGGAACTTTACAAGCAGTGCCATGAACTACACTGACAATTATGGACCAAATCAGAGTTTCTGAGTTGGTATAATGTGGAAACTTTCTGGCCAGCCCAGAAAGAAGAATATTCACAAAGTTGTTCCACCATCATCATCACTCAGATGGATAGCTCCATGGCTGTGAACCCAGAGGTTGGGAGTTTGATTCCCTGTTGTGCCTCCTTGAGAGGGGCTGGACTTGATTATCCATAGGGACCCTTCCATCTCCGCAATTCAAAAGTTATTATTGTTATTATTTTATTTCAGCTAATTACTAGCAATGCATTAGCATGGTTGGTAAGTGTTCATAGACATTGCAGTACATGCCTGTACTGCAGGTAAAACTGTGCTCACAACCTGGGGTTCAATCCCAGGTACCAGACTCAAGGTTCACTCAGCCTTCCATCCTTCCGAGGTCAGTAAAATGAGTACCCAGCTTGCTGGGGTGGGGGTGGGGGTGCAACGTGTAGCCTGCATACTGTAATTAAACTGCAAACTGCCCAGAGACTACTTGAAGTGGTATGGGGTGGTATATAAGCAAAACACTTTTTGTTTAAAAATGTGTTAATGTTAGAAACAGCTTGGGTGGTTCATAATGGTTTATTCTTCAGTTACACAGGTGCTCAGTGGGTACCCCATCTTCCCTCTCCTACCTCCTTCCGGGCTTCTCTACCCTACCTCTGCCTCTGAGTGGACACCCATGGGAGGAGGTGAATCTGAAGAATACACTACAGTATTATGAGCCACCAAACAGCAGTTTTATGCCCATCTCTAGTTAATATGTTTTATTTAGGGTGGTAACTGCTGACCTCTCATTGGCTGCATGGGAAGACTCCCCATTCCAAATCCCCTCCTCCACGTGGTTGGCTGCCTGCCGAGGTGGGCCATTTATAAAATCCCAGGAAGCTTTAAAATAATAGATTGGCCAAATATTGCAGTCCTAATTTTTACAACAACATTTTCATAAACCTGTTTGACTGCTAGTCCTTGCTTTGTCCTCTTTGAGTTCAGTCAGTGTTCCAAGCCCATTTACATATTCCAGCAAAAATCCGATTAGACCTCAGTGAATCTCAGTTAGACCAGCTAAGCCCAACATGGAAATATAATACAGGTTTCTGACTTGAAAAAATACTTACTCCAAGGATACAAGGTCAGGGTAGATCCTGTTTCACTTAAATTGAGCCAGCTGTGCAACTTGGCCACTGTTTAAATGGTTGCTTCCCAATGGACACAAGTGTTGTGCTTCAGCTTGAGGTGGCCGCCTTAGGACTCCACCCTGGCTTCATATGCAAAACAAATCACTGAACCAAGTTTGTTCCTCAAGTTAGCAGCTGTGAATAATCAGGAAGAGAGAATCAGGAAGATTGGAGGAGAGCCATTTTGTCTTAGCACAGAACACCGGAAGGATATCCTCGGTGTTTTCTCCATCTTCTGCCTTGAAAATGAAGGTACTGGAGAAGTGTGAGTCATCTTTCTTGCATGTGGGCAGTGAAAGCAAAGCATAGTACTTGTCTGCACAGAAGGGGAGGAACAGCTTCCAACGTAGTTTTGGCCTAGTCTATTCATTTGTCATTTATTTATGAAGCTTCTGTATGGATTTTTCACTGACTTAGAGAAATAAAAACCATTTATATCAGCAATTAAAATACCATTTGATAGCTTCCTGTCAGAGGACTAAAACTGCTAGGGGTGAATGAGCTCAGAGAATTGCAGGTCAGATGTTGCCTTTTCCTAACTTTTCAAACAGATTAATTTTAATCCATCCACAGTTGGCAATGGCAAACTGTATTTTCCCCCCATTCATTGCTACCACATATCTATTTTATTTTCATTTATTGCTACAATGACATATCTATTTGTTGCCACACTTTCACCCAGACTTCCAAATAGTTAAATGCATACATATGTATGTGTACAGGACTCTCCTCTCTCATCGTGCCACAACATTATTGAGGTGTGATATTTTCTGGATCTTATAAGGTGGATTTGTCGCAGAGCCAGTGCGTGGCCCAAAACCCCCCCAAATATTTACTGGGCATTTGTAATTATCTTTGACTCCTCATCATGTTAGAATTACAGAGCTGGAATGGACTCTATAGATCACTGAGTCTAGCCCCACCCCCCATCAATGAGCCCCAGTGAGGAACTGAACTGCCAACCTCTGGCTCTGCAGCCAGAGACCTAAGCCACTTAGCTATCTAGCAGTTCGTCTTTGGATCCCGATATTCCACCACATTTTTGTCTAGTTGGAGGATGTCTTATAGACTTGTTATAGTATTTTAAAAAGCCAAAGCTATTAAGCTTTCTTAACATGGAATCAAAATTTTTGAAGTATCGATTATAACCCCACCCCTTCATTGATTCTCTACTCAGTAAGATATAATCTCACTATTAATATTTCAATGAGGAAGCCTAAATCAATACCTTTTTTAGAAATGATAGGTATACTGTAGGCAGGTCAACTCTTCAGTTTCAGGTAACACACATGTTTAATAAATGCTTGGACTCATGTAATTATTCATGTTACATACAGCACCATCTTCCTTTTCTCTTTATGGTTGCATCTGGGATCTCTGTTATGGAATGGATAATTCTTACAGTTCTTTGAGATTTCGTAATTGCCAAGCACTAAAGTTCACAGTGAGGTTAGAAGACAGTGATCTCTGGAGCTGACCCAGAAAGACCATAATGTAGAAAGCAGCACTTTTTTGTTTGTTTTTGTTACTTGTCATTATATTATTCATTAGCCTGATGAAATAACAAGTCATTCTTATTTTCTCCAGAACATTAAAATTCCCTGCTCATTACTTTTTGCCATTCTTAAGAAAAGAAGCTCAGAGAGGGTTTTCTTCTGTTTTTAGCTGGGATATTGGAAGACCCTCTCTATTTATATTATGACAACTTTTCTCCAAGATCTACAAGCACAAGAGGGTACCATTCTTATATCCTGCAGTACCTACAGCAGTGATGGCGAACCTATGGCACGGGTGCCAAAGGTGGCACTTGGAGCCCTTTCTGTGGGCACTCAACATCACCCCTTCATAGTTACCTGTATACAGGTTCAATTACTGTATTGGCACTTTGAAAGAAATTAGTGGGTTTTGAACTGCAGTTTGTGCACTCGGTCTCTAAAAGGTTCGCCATCACTGACCTACAGCATCTCATCAGTCATTAAAGGGATACTCCAGACATGACAGGAAGTGTGGGCAGTTTGTTGTTGTACCAACAAAGGGTCCTTTCCCCCCAGAAAAACTAAAACCAAAATCTATACTTACCACTCCCAGTTAGGTGAGTAGAAACACATAGCAATGACCAAATATTATGGTGTGTGGTTTTAGAGAAGTCCATTCTTTGTTATGTAAAAAAAGCAAATGTGAAAAGTAACTATGCACATTTTACGTTTCCATATGCTACCTCCAAGCTCTTGTTACAATAAATGTTTGGAAACATATTGGACATCTCCCACATCCTACTAATATCTTTGTAAATGGATGGGTAGCTTCCCTCTGGGCTAGGAAGAGACCTAAAACTGTCAAGTTTAGAAGAGTCAGGAGGATAAGTCTTTGTTGCAAAATATACAGCATCATTTAGTTGCAATTAGGGACGGGCACAAAAAGAAAAATGAAACACCGTTTCATTGTTTCGTAAGCTTACGAATCATTTCATAAGCTTAAGAAACAGGAAACGGCATTTCATAATGAAACAAAATAAAATGCTATTTTGTTTCGTTACTTACAAAACGGTTAGTAAGTATAAAAAATGGTTCCCCTGGCACCAAATCTGGTGCCTGTAGGACCCAGGGGAGCCGTATTTTAGACTTATGAACCATTTCATAAGTGGTTCATTTCATTATGATTTTTTTTTAAAAAATCACAATGAAACGAACTGGGTGTGGGCATGAAACAAAACAAAATGAAACACAATTTTTTCTTTTTATGCCCATCCCTAGTGCTGTGGCTAGTTTTGCAGCCTTTATACAAATACTAGTAGGGCCCTGGGCATTGTTTTCCACAAGTCAGTACCAAATCGGATAAAATGGCCCCACAATATCACCCTCTCTACCATTCTTAGAGGTGGACATGAAGCTTACTTTGATTTCCCTTTCAAATGATGCATATATCAGGGTAATACAAAGGTTAGTTAGTCTCTTTAATCCCTAAACTCATATTGAACCATCTCATTTGTATATAGAAGTTTTGTGCTCCACAGGCTTTCATATAGAAATGTTGCATTCTCTCCTTCCTTTTTCAAAAAAGCTAGGATTTCTCCATGATTCTCTATGAGTGATCCTCACTGCCTCTCTGAACTAGAATTTCTCTTTAAAAGTAAATGTTCAGTAAATGTGTGATTTTCTATGGGTCCGATACTGCATTAAGACCAATATATTATTTCCTCTGCTTCCTGTGCTGTGGATGCTTGTCTTAGAATGAAGAAGATAAGCAGACAGTCTTTGCTGTATGGTCCAGATTAGTTCTGTAACACTCCTAGAAGCCATATAGATATGAGTACCTCAGAATCACAGCATCTGTATAGAGATGGAACATCTACCTTCCACTGTACCATTTCCCCCCTTCCAAGAGTAGGAGTGAGAAGAGCTTACAAAAAGCGGCAAAGAAACCCCTTGATGAACCTGAGAGTGCTTTACACTGTTACTCTACAATGGTACTTTTTCAAGACAGAGATGGGATTGAAGCTGGTCTAAATTTTCATAAATAAAACACATATTAAGTTGACCATCTCCTTAAATTGTCCTATTCAATGTTTATTTAATTGAAGAAGTATCCCTCTTCATTGACTTGCATGCCAGATGCATTTGCATTTTAAATGTATAACTCTCCCCTACTCCAGATCATTGCTGAGCCACCCAGGAATCTCTACCTAGAAAATGCTGAGAATGGTTGCCATACGTCAGCACAAAATTATACATTTACTTTTGTCCTAGGCAGGTCTCCAAAGTACAGTTAGGCTTAGGCACTCTGTATGAATCCAGGACCCAACATGACACAGGATAATCAGTTTTAAAGGAAATAAAAGTCACACCTACTCACCAACATATTCAGATAGTGATATTTTAAAATTTCCAATAATCTGACAATTATTTGATTAAATTGACAACTTCTTATTAATGTGGTTTGGATGAGACTCCTGTAGTTATTTCTTCCAGTTTTGTGCAAGATTATTCAATAGCAAGTAAATTGATTGGGAGATTTACATTTATACCAGGACATGTTCCTATAAAATTCTACTGCAGGCCAGGGAGTATCCTAGAGCCTTCCAAAATGGGTTTCAAATCATGTTGTCAATTAAAGCTAAGAAAATCTGCTCATGTTAGCTTGATAGATGAGAAACTATGTTGGGACTATAAAAGTAAGAAATTCAATACATGAAATATAGCTTTCTTAAATATTTGCATTAATAATTTGTGATACCAGTGTTTTCAGTGAGACATAGACTAGATACAGGAGAACTGCAATGGTACTTTTTCAGGACAGAGATGGGATTGAAGCTGGTCTAAATTTTCACAAACATGGAAAGGGTGGAAAGAAACAGCCACATTCTGCTGAAAATAAAATCTCCAGTGGCTATTAAAGTGTGCATGAAAAATGGCGGGCACAACAAAAGCCGTAGGAGACAATCTGAAGTTGGTAGAAGTTATTCATCCACTGTCGAATTTGGCCAGGACTTTGGGAGAAACATGCTTCCAAACATGCCTTAGGTTAGAACTTTTGAAAGTGATCCATTTCTCCCCATAGCAGAAAGCTGCTGTATTGGATAAAGTGACATTTGCTTTTTTTTAAAAAAATCAAGTCAAATCAGAGCATGGCTCCCAGTTTGACACAATGCTCTACAATGAGAAGTTCTTTTGGAGGGGTCCAGCATGGGAGATAAAAGGATACTCATCGGTTTATCACTGGCTGGTCTGGTACATGCAGGGACAACATCTCCAGATGTCACTTGGGCTGTCCAGAGTGTTCACAGCCCAAAGAGAACAAACAGACCCAGCTAGAAGAAAATGGGAGGAAGTGGCTCTAGGAGCCAAGGTGTTCATTCCTGGCTCTCCATGCCAGTGATTCCATCTTCTTTCTCCAAGAAAATCCCACTGTAGGACAGAATGGCAGGCAGTTGGGGCTTGGATGAATGCAAGAGAGTTTGTGTTCATCCTGAAGGCCTTCAGGAAGGGGACCTTTCTCTTACTACCAAAGATCAGGTGGGTAGATCTTGAGCAACTTGACTGCCAGAAAATACTGCCAATGTCACTTACCTGAAGATGGAGAGGCTCCATTTTATCTACCAGAGCAGTCTGCCTCCTACCCAGATCATTGCTGAGTAGAGATGGGCATGAAATGCCAAAATGGCCTTTGTTTCCGTTATTCGGGCCCCTGGGCCCCACTTTGGTTCTTTACCCCTGGGGCCCGCTTCGTTATTGTTTATTGGATTTGTTCCGGTTCTGTTTGGTTCATTCCCAAATTGCTATGCGCTCCGTTATTTGTTCCGTTATGTAACGTAACGGATAACGGATAACAAAACAATTTTTTTCCATTTCATGCCCATCTCTATTGCTGAGCCACCCAGGAATTTGTTTCTTTTTCCCACTAAAGAAAGGGAAAGAGGTATAGGGCAGTAGGGGGTAGCATTAGAGCCCTTTCAAATGTTGAAGAAATCCATAAAGGACTTTAAGCTGTTGAGATGAGTGTTCAAAAGCTCAAGTTGACTTAGGGGATTGGGGGAGCGCTAGGCTGTTTGTCTGCTTGCCTGCCTGCTTGTTCATTCATTAGTTTGTTCATTCATTCATATACCAAATGTAAGGAATTCAAGGCAATTCACCAAAGGAAAATAAAACATTTTTATAAAAAAAAAATCTAAAACTCTTTAGATGCTTTCCAATGCTCTTGTATCTTTTCAATGTTGTAAGTGAAGTGGGCTTCAGGAGTTAACCTCGAGGCAAAATCTGGAGCTGGAGTCCCAGAGGCAGTTCATGGCTGTTTGTGTACTATCATGTTGTAGCAATTCCTGTGATGCAGCTGGAACAAATTGTATAAGTGCTGCCATTCCATTAGACTATTACAGTGACATGGATTTTGGGGGGGTCTTTGCTGCTTGGGTAACAGTCTTAACCTCCATATTAATCACCCAGGCCTTGTGCTCTGAAGAGGCCATATCAGCTTTGCATGCAGTGTGGAAACAACATGGGAAGAGGCATTACCTGGTCTTTTTAGCCACACTAAATGTTGCTTTAGGTCTTCTATGCAGAGCACAATACCATAGTCTCTTGAGACTGAAGGATGCCTATAATGAAGTGAAGTGAGGATGTCATTGATTCAGACATTAGGACCACTCCTCTCCTAATTTTTTTTAAAAACCATGCCAAAACTGGTAGCAGACAGGGAGGCAGGATAATGCTTGTCCCTGCACATCTCCTGATGGGCCAGCACCACGGAGAAGCAAAGATGATGTCAGAGCCTGCTTCCTTGTTGGAGCTCAACCCTGTGCAGGCATAGAACAAGGTAAGTGATTGGCTACTTGTGTATTGGAGGCTTCGGAACACCACCTGGGCTTGCACAGGTTGTTTCGGAACCGGTAGGTTCAGAAATGAATTGCCCATCCCTAAACTGTACTATCTGTAATGAAAGCTCTTTTCAAGCTAGCCAAGATGCTTGAGAGTCCTGCTGCAAAATATTTCTTTGTTTTAACCCTTTGCTAACATACCCATTTAATAACACTGCAATCTTGTCCCCAGACTGGACATTACTTGAGCAGTGCATCACTAGCAGTGTAGTGGTTAAACTGCAGTGAAGACTCTGCTCACAACCTGAGATCGATCCCAGGCTTAGGTAGCTGGTTCAGGGCTGACTCAGCGATCCATCCTTCCGAGATCTGTAAATTAGGTAGCCACCAGCATCCTGGGGGGTGGGGTGGGGTGCAGCGGAATATGTAGCCTGCATAACTGAAAATTGTAAACTGCCCAGAGAGAGCTTTAAGCACTATGGGGCAATATATAAGCAACACACTTTGAGAGTCTTAGATGGGTTTTTTGAGGATCCGACAACACCGTAAAATAAGAGAAAAGCAATGAGTGACAGGAAAAGAATGTACCCTTTCTGATGGTCCTTTTGGCTGCTGCAGACTTGGCATTCCAGAGGAAAGATAATGTGAGACCTTGTTATCTGGCCATCAAGCAACAGCTCTTGCTAATGCCTTTGAAGCCAAACCTGAGTTTTATATGACTCATTTGTAGTGTACGCAGTGTTAAAATGATACATGTTTTCCTGGCTTTTAAATGAGTGACCTACTTATTCCTGTAATAGTGCAGAGTTCAGCAGTCTTGATCTCTTTAAATAGATGTATTTACTGTTGACTGTTGGATTGTGGTTGCTGTTGTAATGTTCTCATCACAGCTCTAGGCCCTCCGGCAAGTCACATTCTACCTAGTGGTGGGTAGTCATAGTCTGAACACCTGCAACAGGAATTGGTATCTGGTGCTTGATGAAGGCAGACCATACACACTCTCCATTGGACAGCAGGTCTAGTGAGGTACAAATTAGTACACACTATTACAAAGGTATGGTCTGCAAGCAGCTGCATACTAAATGCTACTCTTGAGAATTTTCATTAATGGAACTGTGGTGAGCACCCTTCTTACAAGCCTTGATTATTTTACTAAAAGTCTATGGGGGGGGGTCTAAAAAGTTTGTTTCACTTCCACTGATTTGATTAAGCTTCCACAAGATAAAAACGGTGTTGAAAAGTTAAATAACTTCCACTGCCACCAACAAATAACTCTGCCTTGCAACAACCTCCAGGGTTATACAAAATTATTTTCAAACAAGTCAGTATAAATAACATGTTTATTGGTTTAATGGGGGGGATAACTTCTCACATGCAGTAATTTATGGCCTGATACAAGGTATAAGTGCAGTTTGGTTAATTTTGATACTTTCATTTAGAGTTACTCAGAATGCGTTTGAAATTGTTAGCATTTCCTTAACCCTTTCAAAGTACAAAACAATCTTTTAATCAGACTTAGTTTTATCTATTTCTCCTGTGGAATACAATCTTTCCCTCATTACTATGTAGAACCTCACAAATAGGTGTGTTTCAAATTCACTCTCTCTCTCTCCTCTCTAACCCCAAAGTCAGCAGCTCGGCAGTTCAGGCTTTTAGCATGGTTATCTCAAGCTAAAAGAACAAAAAAGCACGACGGATGTGATTAAAGATAAATCAGAGAAGAAGTGTAGCTTGATGAAAGAAAAATTGCAAGTACTACAAGCATTTTATAAAGAATTATATAAAGGAATATTATCTGGAAAGAAGACATAGAAGGTTATGTTAAGGTAACTGTAAAGGGAAAGCTATGAGAGATAGACAAAAGGGAATTAGAAAAACTAATTCAGGATGAAGAGATTGTAGCAATTATTGACAAGCTAAAAATGGTAAAACCCCAGGTTTAGATGGATTAGATTGATTTTTATAAATTGTTTAAACCAGTTTTAGTTCCAAGATTAAAAATACTTTTAAATGGAATTTTAGAAGAAGATAAAATACCACTATCTTGGAAACACTCATTAACAATTATCCCAAACTCAATAAGGATTTGATGGACCCTAGCTCATATAGACCTATCTTGTTAATAAATCAAGATGCTAAGACTTTTACTGCAATACAGTTGTACCTTGTATAAAGGAATTAATTCGTTCCAAATGAAATTCTGTTAAGCAAAATTTCCTTTATACAAATTTTCAATAGGAATGCATTGAAAACAGAGTAATCCCTAATCATGACCATTTTTATGTTGTACAGATTCACCCCATAAGTGATTCTGTTAAGCAAATTATCCCTATCTCCAGAATTTTTTATGTAGTAGAGATTTTATGTTATACAAAGCATTTGTTATACGATGGTCCACTGTACTAGCAAATAGAATGAATGGGTTTATTATGAAATATATTAAGGAAGATCAAAATGGGTTCTTAAAGGGAAGACAAGTATTTAACTAGGAGAGTGTGGAATCTTATATATGGTATAGAAATGAAGAAACAGAAGTC
This sequence comes from Phrynocephalus forsythii, assembly GCA_029282475.1. Taxonomy (NCBI): domain Eukaryota; kingdom Metazoa; phylum Chordata; class Lepidosauria; order Squamata; family Agamidae; genus Phrynocephalus; species Phrynocephalus forsythii. The sequence goes on from JAPFRF010000011.1 coordinate 7,147,104, forward strand.
TGGTATTTTGTCACTAGATATGTTTAAAGCTTTTGATTGTGTGGAATGGTCAACGCTAAAATTATGATTAAAAACTGGGGGTTTGGAATGAAATTTAGAAGGGTGATAGATCAGCTATATTCTGAAAATACATCCGATATAATAATTCATGATGGGATTTCAGATTGGATTTCTCTAGGCCAAGATACTAGACAAGGTTACCCCCTCTCCCTAGTTCTAGTTTGTTTAATGATTGAAATGTTTGCAGATAAAATAAGGAACGATGAGTTAATTAGTGCATTAGATATGGATAATAAAGTAAAGATTAATTTATTTGCAGATGATTCCTTATTACAATTAAAATCCGAACAGAGAACTTGGATAGAATTAAATATCATTTTGAGAAATTTGGATTAATAACTGGGTTGTGTGTAAATTGGCAAAAATCACATATGTTTAATCATAATAAGGAAGAACAAGAAATGATTGCTTACAATTCCAGGTGTAAGATAAATAAACCAATCAGGTATTTAGGTATAAATTTAGTGAAGGATACATAGAAAAGATACAAGGGGTGTGGTGGCTCAGCCGACTAAGGCTCCGAAAACTGTCGGCTGCAAAATCAGTATCTCAGCAGTTTGAATCCCAGGTGCCATGCAGCAGAGGGAGCTTGTGCTGATGAACCCAGCTCCTGCCAAAGTAGCAGTTCAAAAGCATATAAATGCAAGTAGATAAATAGGTACCACCATAAAAAAGCAGAAAGGTAAACAGTGTTCCATGCAGCCATGCCAGCCACATGGACATGGACTTGCATAACACTGGCTCTTTGGCTTGAAAACCGAGATGAGCACTGCCCCTACAGTCGGACATGACTAGCACACATGTGCAGGGGGGACCTTTACCTTTACCCTTTACCTTACCATGGAGGATTCCATTGGTCCTCTCCTTTACCAGTGAGGTCTTCCTTATTCTATTGCTAGGCAGAGTTCTCAACACAAATCACTGGATCGTTACAGGGATGATTTAACTAGGAAAAGCAGGAATGGAAGTTGTAGGAAAGATCTTTCAGTCAGTGTTCTGAATTATATTATTGCCATATCCTGAGCTATAGATTCCATGGAATTCCCTTCTTTAAAAAATCTCTAGCTTTTTGTGTCCAAGGATTAAACTAAATATTAAGAGGAATGCGGTTTTTTTAGGTTTAACCCATTTTTCTTCCTATAAAGGAATTTCCTCAGAAATATACATCAGCAACCAGACTTTCAAATTAAGCATGAATTCTCCTTTCAGTAAGAAATCACTAAAGAAAGCACTGTAGATGCAAAATACGTAGCTGGGGAAAATCACGTGCTTTAACAAATAGACATTTTCCATCTCATTAGAGAACATATCTTCTAAAATAAGTTAGGACTATCATCTAGTTTGACTATCAGATATTGCCTGTGATGTAACATAATATAGTATTAGCTTTGCCTGGGAACAACTTTTCAGGGCCTGGTCTCACAGCTCAAAAACCTGTGTTAAAAACTGTGCTGAGTTTCACACTTAAACAATGCATTCCAAAATGTTCATTTATTTTGCCCTGACTTGTTTTAGTCTCTTGGGAAGCAAGTTAAAATAAAAGACCACTCAAAGGCTGTTTGTTTTAGCACACTGTCTAACCAGCCTAAGCCTACTGTGAACCTTAGAGCCAGTTCTAAAAGGGAGCCTCTCCATGCATACCTGCTTTAAGAACACAAGCTGAAAATATGTAGCTTCCCAAACTAGTACATAAACAGAAGAAGCTACACATTTCAATTGCTCAGTAGGAATGCTGGAAATCACTCAAAAACTATGTTTCCTTAATTTTATTAACTTGGGAGTAGCTGGGAAACTTGACACATATATAGCAGCATACAAAAACCTGGAAAGTTTGTTAAAGGCTTCTCCCATGAAAATCCTTTAAGGAATCCCTGTTTGCTCACTCTGGCCACTGGCTCCCAGGGTTTGCCTCAGCTGTATTCCTTGGTTGTGCTCTTTTAGGTGTCAGCAAGCAAAAGCCACATGCTTTTGTCTCTTGTTTTTCTTTCTTTGATTTTTGCCTGGAATTCTTGCACAGATGAACACCACTACCTCTTCAAAGGTAATCAAAAGCAATCAGGAAGCTGTTGCCTCCTCCCTCCCCTCCCCTCCCCTCTTAGCTAACAGCTCTTCATCTGGGCTGTAGCCTCAAATGACAGATAAATCTTCTACCTTCCCCGAACCAACTTCTTTTGCCTCCTCTCCCCCGACTCCCAGTGTAATGGTCTTTTTAACCATCAATATTTCCTAGCAACCAGTTTTCCTAGCAGCGGTTGCCATGCTTCTCCTCATCCCAACCTTCTGTTTTACTGGCGGCCACTGTTATCAGTGTTCCTTATTTATCCTCTATGACAGATCCAAAAAGATGAAAAAAAACCCACCAATTGGATATATTTAGTATATCATAATTGCTTACAGATGTTACTAATATATATTGCATGTCTAGAAGAAGTAGCCCTATTCGTCTGTGCAAGCACATCAGGAAAAATCCAACGAAACAAAAATAAGACAAAAACACCTTAAAGAATATGATATTTTAATGTGTGCTTTCCTTGATAAGGAGACTTTGCTCTCCAAAGCCCTTGCTGGGAGATCCAAGCACAAATACACAACAGACCACAAAACCACAACACAATCAGGGGAAATAAAACCTGCCACAGACCCAGATGCCAACTCGACTCTCACATCTCTTCTGACAACACAATTAAAGGACCTAACAATGTCACATACAATATCAAAGGCACTTTCAAGTGTTCTTCAGCTAATGTGATCTATGCCATTGTTTGCCAACAATGCCCTTTTGCACCATAGGACAAACAGTGCAGTCTCTATGGAAACAAGTCAAGCTCAAAAGATCTGACACCAGAAACCACAATACTCAGAAATCTATTTCCAGTTGTTTCAATCTTCCAGGATGCTCTGTAGAAGAGTTGAAAGTCACTATTTTGGAACAGAATTGTTACAAATAAAGACTACAGAAAGAAACTGCTCAGGTAAAATTTATACATACGATGGACACGTATAAAATTGATTGAACATACACTTATATATTTAAGTCATTACTAAATGTAAAACTTATGATGTCATCTACTGCCACTGCTATTTTCTTCACAACTACCAGGTGCATTTCTCATCACAAGGCTTAAAGTTAAAAAATGTCAATTTTCCTCCAACTCTCCTTGAGTTTTTAACTATATCCTCAGTCTTGATAACTCCACACGGCTTCTCTTTCTCTCCCTTTATCTTTGCCAATACTGGATATCTGTTTTGTGTCTCCTGTAGGAATGTTTACAGCTGAACTCAACACCAAATATAGGCCATAAATTACTGGATGTGAGATATACCCCACACCCAAGACTCCTACAGCCAACAAATATTTAGAAGGTTCTTCCTGTGAAACTATATTTTATCCAATATTTCATTTTATTTCCATATGTCTGACAAAATGGACTTGTTCACAAAAACCCATTTTAAGATACAGTATAATAGTTAATCTTTAAGGTGCTTTTTTGTTTTGTTTTATTTTCTTTCTTTGTTTTTCCCCCTGATACGTATTGTATGACTTATGTAGCTACATAATTCCAGAAAGCCCCCAAAGGAAGGAAATGTCAAATCACATTTGAGTACTCTAGAAAACCTTGAAAATCATCATCATCATCATCATCATCATCATAATCATCAACAACAACAACAACAACAACAACAACAACAACAACAACAACAACAACAACAACAACAACAACAACAACAACAACAACAACAAGTAGACTCTGTAAAGAGGCAGATGAAACTATTGTCCATATACTGAGTTGTTGCAAGAAAATTGCTCAGACTGATTACAAACAGCATCATAATGTAGTTGCTCAAATGGTCCACTGGAATTTATGTCACAACTATCATCTGCCCATAGCAAAGAACTGGTGGAATCATAAACCCAAAAAAGTGATTGAAAATGAGCATGAAAAATTACTTTGGGACTTCTGAATACAGACAGACAGGGGTTTGGAGCATAATACCCTGGATATTGTGATTGTGGAGAAGAAAAAAGTGTGTATCTGATGTTGCTATATCAGGTGATAGTAGAGAAACAACTTGAAAAAATTACCCGATATCAGGATCTGAAAATTGAACTTCAGAGACTCTGGCCTAAACCGGTACAGGTGGCCCCAGTGGTATTTAGAAGAAAATGGAGTTGACAAGGTCACCATCAGTCAGCTGCAGAAAGCCACCTTACAGGTATCTGCTTGCATAATTTGCCATTACATAGTCCTAAATGCTTCGGAAGCGTTTGAATAGTGATTTGTAATACAAAACCCAGTGTAGTTATCTTGTCTGCTGTGTGGTGGTGGTGGTGGTGGTGGTGGTGGTGGTGGTGGTGGTGGTGATGATGATGATGATGATGATGATGATGATGATGATGATGATGATGATGATAATAATAATAATAATAATAATAATAATAATAATAATAATAATATGGATATTGTGATTGTTGAGAAGAAAAAAGTGTGGAACATTGATGTTGCTATACCAGATGATAGTAGAGTCACCGAAAAACAACTTGAAAAATTACCTGATATCATTATTTGAAAATTGAACTTCAGAGACTATGGCCTAAACCGATACAGGTGGTCCCAGTGGTAATCGGCACGCTGGATGTGGTGCCTAAAGATCTAAGCAAGTATTTTGAAGAAATTGGAGTTGACAGAGTCACCATCAGTCAGCTGCAGAAAGCCACCTTACTGGCATATGCTCGCAAAATTCGCCAATCCATCACGTAGTCCTAAATGCCTGGGAAGCATTTGACTATTGATTGGTAATATACAATTCAGTGTAATCTGCTGTGTGATAATTTAATAATAATACCAGGCACAGTCAGCCAGAACTATAAAAACATTGACTGGTATTATATACTGTAACAGATAAAAGTTTTAACCAAAAATCTAAGTATCTGTTAAATGTTGGCACAATACGTATGCTATTCCTAATACAGTAGCACTCTGGTATCCGCTCATTCACCATCCACAGATTCAGTTATCCGTGGTTGGCAAGCAGCGGGTGGTGGGGTGCCAGGGGCAAAAGGGCTGGGCCATGTGGTACAACTTTTGCTTCCGGTCACCCCACCCTCCCCAGCCATTCAAGCTCCCTAGGCAGCAGGCTGTGTGGTGCAGCAGCACTCTTTAGTACCACATTGACCACTGTGCTGCCCAGTTGCGGTGGTGAGGTGCCAGGGAGTGAAAGCTGCATTGTGCAGCCAAGCCTTTTTTACTCCTGTCACCATACCACCCCTGCTGTGCAGCACAGTGCACCAGGCAGTGCAGCAGTGAACCTTCATCACACCCAGTGTACCATGCTGCTGTGCCACCACATGGCTTAGCCCTTTGTACTGCCCAGTGGTGATGATGGGGTGTTGGGGGCGAAAGGGCTTGGCTGTGCAGCACAGCTTTCACTCCCTGGTACCTTACCACCCCCGCTGAGCAGTGCAGTGGACCAGGTGGCATGAAGGCATGCTGCTGTACCACCTAGCCTGCTGCCCAAAGAGCTTGAATGCCTAGGGGCAGTGGTGTGCTGGGGAGAAAAAGCTTTGGCACCGGCACCCTCGTATAAAAGTCATGTCTAAATTTTGTATTCTGTATGTCCAACCTTTGGACATACATAGATGGAGTGTGAAACAGTTTCATCTTTTTCTTGGCAGAATCGACTCTCTCTCTCTCTCTCTCTCTCTCTCTCTCTCTCTCTCTCTCTCTCTCTCTCTCTCTCTCTCTCTCTCTCTTTCTCTCTCTCCCCTCTTTCCTCCCACTCCTTCTTCCCTGGGTGTGCTTTAAACATGTTTCTACTCTACCTAATGGCTCCTATACCTGCAAACTGGGGCAAGGGGGGTTATGGCATGAGAAGAAGGACATCATGGCGATCCCACGAGGCAGAATCCATGTTCCACAAAGATCCTGGCACGTCTTCCACAGATGTTTTCCGGATTATGCCACAGCCTGGGGGCTCTTCATTATCACATCTCTGCATCCACAAAGGACTGTCTGGCTACCTCCGGATGATCTCATCAGCTTTCCGGCTCCACATTGACTCCTATATTGACTTTCCCCAACCTTCTATTGACTTTTCAATTTCCCAAGTTTACCTCGACTCAAGAACAATACCCTGTTCTCCCTTCTTCATTGTCATACCCTGATGGCCTAATTAAAGGACACATTTGACTCATCAACACCTGGGCAGGAATCTGGTTCCCGCCTGCCAGGGGGCTTCCCTTCACCGCCCAGGAACGCCTCAGGAATGCCTCTGGACAGCCCCTGGACCACACCGATTGGACCACCTGAAAGACTGTCCCCTTGCCCACCCCTGGGTGGTGCCACTCGGGGGAGGGAAGAGGGAGAACTAATAAAAATGTGGTTCTCTTTGTGTTGGGGGTCGGACATCTTAGCTTTGTCTTTGGCTTGTGTCCACCTGCTGTCCTTTATTAGGCCTAATAAACGCAGTATTTTCTCTGGGATCTCTCTTCTGTTGGATTCTTCATTGGGTCTCTGGGGTCCAGCAGAACTCAGCAGGATTAGCGTAGCTGAAATATTGTTGTTGTTGTTGTTGTTGTTCAGTCGTTCAGTCGTGTCCGACTCTTCGTGACCCCATGGACCAGAGCTCGCCAGGCCTTCCTATCCTCCACTGCCTCCCGGAGTTTTGTCAAATTCATTTTGGTTGCATTGATGACACCATCCAACTATCTCATTCTCTGTCGTCCTCTTTTCCTTTTGCCTTCGATTTTTCCCAGCATCAGGGACTTTTCCAGGGAGTCCTCTCTTCTCATGAGGTGGCCAAAGTACTGGAGCCTCAGCTTCAAAATCTGTCCTTCCAGTGAACATTCGGGGTTGATTTCTTTCAGAATGGATAGGTTTGATCTCCTTGCAGTCCAGGGGACTCTCAAGACTCTCCTCCAGCTGAAATATAATTTTAAGCTTATTTTAAATTCAACATTTTTGGCGAGCCAGCCAGGAGTTCAGAAAGGGTTAATCTCCCTAAACTCTCTGTGGGCCGCCCCTAATTTCCTTGGGCCCTGTTTTGGGAGCTGCCCTTCCGAGCAGCTGAGAGGCGAAACCAAGAGTTGTTCGGCCTCCCTCTTTTGGCGCCACCGGACACTTGCTGGATAAGAGGGACTGAACCTCACTTGGCAGACCCTTTTCCAGCTCTGAACGAAGGGTGAGAGACATCCTTTCTGTTAGGGTTTTTCTTGAGGAGAGAATTCATCGCAGCACCGAAGAAACTGAGAGGTCGGGCTTGGAGTCTGGACCTGAAGCACAGGATTGGGCAAGAATTGGATGCTTTGGAAGTGTGTAACGTCCCGGGACCCTTTGAGTGTGCCCCCAAGAGCTGGGTTGGACCTAGATTGGGTAAAGGATTTCTGAGGGAGCAGAATCCTCACACACTTGAAGGTGGGATAAGCAATCTGAGTGGGACGGGAGCTGACGAGTTCCCGACGGAGGTTCTAGACCAAAAAGGCTAGGCCACGGCAAGCAACTTTCCCCGGATTGATAAGGTTAATTTAGTCCTTAGGCTGGTACCCTCAGCTAGGTTAATCCAGGTTGATTGAATTTGGTTATTGTGGTTAGGAATTAAATAGCTGCGAGATGGGTAATGAACTCTCCTCCCTGGGAAACTCAAAGACACCCCTTAAAAGTGCCTTGGATCATTTTACTGTCCTCCTTGATCCAGGGACAAAGTGTGAAAAGGGGAAACTCGTTAAATTGTGTAGAGATATGTGGCCTTTGTACCACTTGGGTCAGGATCTCCCCCGATGGCCACAGGAGGGGACAATTGGAGGGACCCTCCACCACATGGAACAATATTTATATGATGAGCTTGTAGATATAAAATAAAGGAGCCCTTGTTTGGGCTTGAAAAGAGAATAAGGCAGTTTTTTTAGTGGGATGGTATCAGATGGATAATGCTATGCTCATGCCAGCATTCCCACTGGGAAAGCGAGACTTTCAAGTGGACTGTCTTTGTGGAGATCACAATCTGCGCAGGGACTGTTCTTTTGTTCTTGGCACAGTGTTGTGTCTTGTACCCCGTGGGGGGCACGTTACCTGTTTCCTCTTCGGGGAGGCATTGAATGAATGTGTTGTCTTTTCTTTTATGAATCTGGGGTGCATGGTCTTGCAATTCTTGTGTGTGCCAATGTGTGTCCGTGATTTCTGCCCCCTCCCTTACTTTGGCTGCTATACTTCCTCTTTTCGTTGTGTGTGTGTGTATGTGTGGAGAGCGCATGGGAGCATGCGGGGCCGTGTGGATGCACCCTCCTCCTCTTCCCAAAACTGGGGGTGGCAGCGACACCCCCTTTTTCCCAGTGCCCTTTTCCCCTCTTTTTTCCCCTCCCCGGGGCAGAGAATGAGAGTGCCTCTGAGCTTCTGCAGAGTGTGCTCCCTGTCTGGGCAGCAAGAGCGGTGTGTGTGTGTATGTGTGTGTGTGCGCCCATGCTAGATGCCCCCTCACTCCCTCTGTGTGCTGGATGGTCTTAAGCTGTGCATGGGTGATAGGGATGCCCCCCACCTCCTCCCGGCGTGCGTGTGTATTAAATGTTTTAATATTCCAATGTTTTTTCCCTAACATGCCCCTAAAAAGTGGCCCTAATGTTTTTGCCCTCTCCATTTTCAGAAAAAAAGGCATGTGTTTTCCCCCACCTACCCCCTTTTTGCTGATTAAGGCTTCCCCACAGGGGGTGGGGACATTCTGCCCTCGATTTGAAAAAGGAGGGAGGGCTACTTCCCTTTTTCAGACCCACTGAGCAGACTAACAGGAGCCTCTGCTGGGTCCCTCAGTTGCACATAACCCCCCCACCCTGTGTCCGCCTTTCCAGGGCAGAGCTCCCCGCATGAGTGGCTGGGCTGTGTTCTGGAAGAGTTGAGCAGCCTGGGGAATTCATGGCGACTGTTGGGCCTTGTCCTTTGTTTCTCTTTTGTGACCATTGCTGGGATGAATCCCAGGTCCAATGGTGTTGTGGGTCCTCCTTCCCAGGTGCCCACATGTTCCTTCTCCCAGCTTTTTTGGGGCCTCCCTAATGTCAAGGTCCTTGCCATGTGGTGGGGCATCCAGTTTAACCCCCTCCTTCTTAACCCCCTTGTACTCATAGCCCCATCATCATGTGACCCCTTCCTTCCCCAGTGCTCAGCCCAAGTGGCGGACTTGGAAGTCCTCATTGCCGCTGCCAAATTGGCCACGGGGCAGCGAGTCAATCTTTTCACCAACAGCCAGTATTGCTTCCTGGCAGCCCACACCCCCACTGCCCTATGGAAAGCCTGTGAGTTCGTGGGGGCAGACGGAAAGCCTCTTAAAATGGCCCCTCTGCTGGACCGCCTCATGTCTGCTCTCCTCCTCCCCAAGGACGTAGCCGTGGTCCACTGCCCGGGACATCAAATGGACAAGGGCTTCATTACACGAGGAAAGCGCCTGGCTGACACTTGTGCTAAACGCGCAGCCACATCTGATAAGGGGGGAGGAACGGAGATGTGTCTGGCAGAGCCCACCCCCTCTCAAGCCCCTCCAGATGAGGAAACCCCCCCATTCCCATGTCCCCAGAACAAGAAAAAAACCCTCTCTATAACTTCCGCATGGCCGTCCCTTTGTCGCCCTGCCCCAAAGCCTGATCCGGGAAACCAGCCCCCACCATCATATTTTAGGGAGTTGGAGGGGGGCCTTCTCTTCCCTCTCTAAGCAGGTCGCCGCAGATGTCCCTCCTCGAGAGACCTCCCAGTCCGTTGATGATGGAGTTACAGCCCAGATGCATGGAGGCGAAATGGTCACCCCCAAGTGAGCGTGCCAGCAGCTCGAGCCTCTCCGCCTTAAGGTCACCTGGCGGAGAGAGAGAAAGATGCCTCCTCACCCAGCCCCAACCCAGGTACCTGTCTGCACCACTTTGGGAATGAAGGACTCATTGCCGCTCTTCATACTCGACTGTCGAAACCAACCTCACCTCAGTAGACTGGGACTCATGTGGACTCACCCCACCCGACATCACCCTTCCCCTCATTTGGACTGCTGGATCACTGTCGAAACATCAACCGTTTGGACCTACCCACCTGGACTGTCTACCTGTTTGCCTCACATCGCCCAGAGCTCCTGAGCCAGCCCGCAGCGCCTGCCTAAACCCCTGAGCCCAGTGGTGAGTATTGGGCCCTTCTTTTTCCTTTTCTCTCTCTCCCGTGTCTATCTCCGAACCTTACTTGTAGCCATGTCTTCTTGGGTAGCCCTAGCATGTCTCAATATATGGGTCATTTCCCTCCTCCTTACTAGGGCATTGGCAGGGTGGGACAAAAACACGTTCCACATGATGGTGCATAACATGACAGAGACACTTAACGTCACTGATTGCTGGGTGTGTGCCTTTGGGCCACACCACATTCAAGCCGGCTGACCCATCATGCCAACTGCATGCCTGGAGCCGCAGGATTGGAACAAAACCCATTTATTCACAGTTCCCCAGGGAACCGACACCCAAATGACTGATCCAGACCAATTTACCTTGAGTTCCCAGCAGCACTGGCCATTGGCTCCTATCTGTGTGACATGGCATAACCAGCCCACACACAGAGCCCTGGCACATGAAGGACCCCAAATTCCTTTCCAACAACTTGGGGATTACCCCTATTGTAATTGTACCATGGATGTAGGGGACCATACTTCAGGGGAACCCCATCTGACTCCTAGCTGTCTCCCACAATATATTCAAAAAAATAAATGGGTCAACATGTTCCCTCAATCAAATTCAGTCTACCTATTCGGCCATCCTAAACGTTGTGATCCATGGCCTCCCACAAGGGGTATTTTGGGTCTGTGGCTCTTGGGTAGGGCGAGTCCTTCCAGCAGCCTGGAATGGATCATGTACCGTAGGTACCCTTATGCTTGCAGGTATCCAATTCTATCAAAAACATCAACCCGCATCTGCATGGGTGCCACCCCACCATCTCTATAGGCAGAAATGGGTTTACAGTGAGGAGAAGGGGTATGACCCAGACCGCACCTTCCTGACTGAAGGCCAACGTTTTGCTTCCATTCTTTTTCCCGCTTGGGGGGTCACCATAAACGTTCGCCAAATTCGCCACCTATCCTATCAATTAGAAGCCCTTGCCAATGACACAGCTGATGTGGCCTCTGCCCTGCAAACCGAAATTACATCCATCGCTGAGACCCTGGCACAATATAGATTAGCATTAGATTTCCTCCTGAGTAGGTTGGGTGGATTTTGCCAATGGTTGAATCAGACTCAGTGCTGCCATTTCATTGACCAATGGGGGCAGATCACTACTGATATTGCAAAAATTCGGCACGTAGCTTCCACAATCCAAGCCACCTACTCGGACAACAATGCCTCTCTATGGAGCTGGCTCACGAGCTGGCTGCCAAATTCGAATTGGATTAAGGAGCTTTTTGTGGGCTTAATTGGCTTACTTCTGGTGCTTGTGATAGTGGGCACATCAATTTGGTGCGCTATCCATTATGTAACTCAAAAATACTCTCTGGTCCGGTAAGGCGGGTCGCCGCATGCAAGAGGCAAGATGAGGCTGTTTGCCGGGAAGATGATCCTGTCGGATACCTTCATATCTGATAAGGGGGGAAAATGAAAAGTTATAATGGAAAAATAAATTTTAATAAATAAAAATTGGAGCAGTTCCGAGACCCATCGGAACCGCCCAAATACGCCCCACACCGTCACAAGCACAACACTCTTTACCTGGTCCCAAAATTCCAATCTGTTCCCGAGATATCGGGAAGAATATAAAATCTGCCGCTTTTGTCGGCTAAGAGGCCTTGCAAGCAGGGGCTCGGCAAGCGGAAAGCTTCAATTCACACCTAATTTGTCCGTTTACATTGTATCTAGTTAGCTGCAGCAGTTTATTTCCGCGGAGACTCCATAAACCAGCAGGGGTGCGAAGATAAGCCCATCTGCACGTCTTAACCAATCAGCGCCCCCGCCATCAATCAATGTCTCATTAATTATGGCCAGATGGGGGCGCACGACGGGGGGCGCTATTACATTGAATTGGCTGAGTAGACCGCCCCAAAAGAACCATAGCCCTTCCCAGGGAAATTCGAAATCTCTAACCATCCAGGGCTCCAGAGAGGTGGCCAGCCTTCCAACAGCGCCAGCGGTGCAAATCCAACCCTCCTACCCGACTCTTAGCTCCATAGACTCGGATAAGGCAGCCCAGGGTAGCGACTCCTCTCACTACTTCTTACCCAAGCTGCAGTTCCAGAGAATTCATGCCTCCTCCCGTTCATTCATTTCTATGCCGGTAGCCCGGTCCCCTTTCCACTTTTTCTCCACTTACTATATTTCTCTGTGGCGGTAGACTAACCCCCGCTCCAGAGTCAACCAGACAGGGTTTCCCTTCTTGCGGAAACCCATGGAAATCTGGTTTTCTCGGTTCCAGGGGTTCCCTCCAAGGAATAAGAAATGTCCCTTGCTGGTGTATCAGTTAACCCATTCCTGCCCCTCTTCCTTTATTCCCCCAACCCTGAAATCTCAGCCAGAGACACAGTTCAGGAAAAATTCTTCTTGGACTGATGAATTATTTCCTTCATGCTCTTGGCTTGCAAGGGAATGATTCTGAATGATCATTTCTAAGAACCAGGGACTTCCTTACCTTTAGAAACTTGGTTTCCCTGCCTCTGCCTAGATGAACCCAAAACCCTTGACCTAAGGTGGGCCCCCATCTCTCTCTCTCTCTCTCTCTCTCTCTCTCTCTCTTTCTTTCTCTCTTTCCTCCCACTCCTTCTTCCCTGGGTGTGCTTTAAACATGTTTCTACTCTACCTAATGGCTCCTATACCTGTAAACTGGGGCAAGGGGGGTTATGGCATGAGAAGAAGGACATCATGGCGATCCCACGAGGCAGGTCACATCTTCTAGAAGCAGAATCCATGTTCCACAAAGATCCTGGCACGTCTTCCACAGATGTTCTCCGGATTATGCCACAGCCTGGGGGCTCTTCATTATCACATCTCTGCATCCACAAAGGACTGTCTGGCTACCTCCGGATGATCTCATCAGCTTTCCGGCTCCCCATTGACTTCTATATTGACCTTCCCCAACCTTCTATTGACTTTTCAATTTCCCAAGTTTACCTAGACTCAAGAACAATAACCTTTTCCCCCCTTCTTCATTGTCATACCCTGATGGCCTAATTAAAGGACACATTTGACTCATCAACACCTGGGCAGGAATAGGAATAGGAATAGGTCTTTATTTCAGTCACTGACCAGATAAAATACAAAATACATTCCACATAAAACCAAGGTAAAAGCGTATAAAAACAATAAAAGCATGCACACAAGAACAAGCATAATACAATGGCATACCCTTTGTATAAAAGCCAGAACAGGTAAAATCTTCCCAGCCCAGTACGCCCAATAACAGAGTAATCAACTCAATAGGTCTGGAATTGTCTCCAGCCTGGGACCACGCCTGTGTTCTAGTCCACCTCCAACCCACATCATGAGAAGGGGTAAGGATAAATACACAATGGACATTACCAACCATCTGACCTCGCCACCTGAAGTGGGCAGGGATGAGCGATGCCTCATTGCTGCGGCACAGAATTTAGCCACCACCACAGTTACATCCAGCTTTTTATCTGCTAGCAGGTGTTGAACACAAAACTCCCTTGGCCTCCCCTGAGTTTGCTGCAAGATAGACTGAAGAAGAGCCCTCCAGATATCCCGATAAAGGGAACAAACACCTGGGCAGGAATCCGGTTCCAGCCTGCCAGGGGGCTTCCCTTCACTGCCCAGGAATGCCTCAGGAACGCCTCTGGACAGCCCCTGGACCACACCAATTGGACCACCTGAAAGACCGTCCCCTTGCCCACCCCTGGGTGGTGCCACTCGGGAGAGGGAAGAGGGGGAACTAATAAAAATGTGGTTCTCTTTGTGTTGGGGGTCAGACATCTTAGCTTTGTCTTTGGCTTGTGTCCACCTGCTGTCCTTTATTAGGCCTAATAAATGCAGTATTTTCTCTGGGATCTCTCTCCTGTTGGATTCTTCATTGGGTCTCTGGGGTCCAGCAGAACTCAGCAGGATTAGCCTAGCTGAAATATAATTTTAAGCTTATTTTAAATTCAACAAACATGCTAGGTAGCTTAGAAAATCATAGAATAAGGAAGTGGGAAATGGGCCTATAAAGTTATTAAGTGCACCCCACTGCTTAATGCAGGAATATATGACTCCCCTCCCCTGACCAATTAAGCTAATTTGGCAGACAAAGATGGCCGCTCCCCTATCTTTGATTGTTTTACTGTGTTTTGTTTAGAGAGTATATTTGAGGCACCAGAGAGGAAGAATGCTCCTTGAACTTTTCCTGTTGTCATGTCTGTCATCTTACCTCAGCCATGTGTCCTCAGGGGTTGCAATTTTGTTTTTACTATGTTAACCTTTTTCTTCTTTACTTCTACTAATCCCTCCAAAGCCTTTGTACTTTAGTGAAGTCTTCTGTAACCAAAGTACAGCATATTTGAAGCTGTGCCTGCGTAATTAATTATGCTTGTTAAATGCATTAAAGATATTAAAGATACAGTCATTACAAATGTCTTGAAAATGAAAAACTGGAATTGTGAAAGGAAATCAGCTGGTATAGGGAAATTCCCAATTACTAAAAAAGGCAGGGTTTTTTTAATAAAGAAAAAATTTAATTCATAGTTATTCAAAGCATTTGTACTGGAAGCCTATCCCAACCCAGCAAAGCAAGGGAAGAGCGTCCCTCTTTTTCTGGGTTGGTGGAAAAGCCCCTCAGTCAACTGGCAGCCAAGCTGTCAAAATCACCTGGCTGTCGGCTGTGATTCTGACAGCTCAGCAGCTGCAGGGCTTTCTCCTTCAACAGGTGGCTGTCCTCCAGTGGAGGATGGGGTGGGTGGTGAAGTCACCACCCACTTGATCCTTCCCTGGCTGAGAACGGGGCAGCCAAGATCAGGTCTGCACGATCTAAGCCAGGGGGCAGGTGGTGAAACCACCACCCGCCTGATCCTCCCCTGGCTGACATCCACCCACTGAAGGAGAAAGCCTTTGTATGGTGCGGGCAGGAGTTTTAACAGGACCCTTGCTGTTCCAACCCCAGCGCTCAGGGCATGATCATTTTAAAACACCTTTGCATGGTAGCACTCGACCTGCCTCTCAGAGAGGTGGATGGGATGCTACAATTTGGGCAAGCAAGGATCAAAGGGTAGGCATTTGTGGAGATTCTTGGATTGCGTTGCATGGGGTGGATGGGCGTTTTCCAGCAAATCGGGTGCTACACTTTGGGAAAGCAAGACTCCAACAGGGAGGCTTTTGACTTTCCTCAAAAGCCTGCCCTTCGATCCTGGCTGAGATCAGGCAGACCTGATCTTGGCTGCCCCATTCTCAGCCAGGCGAGGATCACGTGTGATCCACCCTGGCTGACATCTGCCTGCTGAAGGAAAAAGCCCTGTGGCTGCTGAGCTGTCAAAATCCCCTTTTAACTGCTTGCATTCTCTTGTAGCTTTTATGTAATGTTGTCTTTTAATGCTGTAAGATGTTCCTCAATTCCCTGTTCTCAATACTTGAACATGTCTTAATTGTATTGAACTGTATATTATCCCTCATTACTGTAAGCTGCCTTGGGTCCTTTTCCAAAGAGAAAGGCGGGGTAAAAATAAAATAAATAAAATCACGGCCGTCAGCCAAGTGATGTTGACAGCTCAGCTGCCATTTGATTGATGGGCTTTCCCACCAACCTAGCAGGGGGGGAAAGCTCTTTCCTTGCTTTGCTTTGGTGGGGCAAGCTTCCCATAGGAATGCACTGGAAGCCTATTGTAATCCATTCCCTTCAGAATGGATTAATCAGTTTTCAATGCATTCCTATGGGAAACCCTGTTTTTCATTAAGAAAACCTTGAATTACAAAAGATTTGTTGAAACAGTGTGAGGATCTCCCCCTTCCTTGGTCTTGTGTGATGCAGGCAGAAAAAAACTCAGAGGCTGAAATTTGCTTGAAACTTTTATTAACAATAAAAGTTGAGTCAGGGTCTTCACTGTCCTCTTTCTCAGGAATTAGGGGCTCTGCCTCAGACCAAAACTCTTCAACCTGCCCAGGAGTCCAATTGGGCACTACAGTCCAATGTAAAACAGGTAAGTTTGCACTAAGTGCTCAGCCCGGGTCTAGGAAAAGTCCATTTGTACCCCCAAACTTCTGTGGGTTGCTGCCTGGTGTTTCCACACAAACAGTCCTATGCTCCTCTAAGGCTTCCAAGTGGGCAACATCCTCCCCTTCTTGGTTCTAGGGGTAGATTTGACATTTTCCACTCTTCCCTCAAAGCCCTTTGTCTCTCTCTCCACCTGGCCTCCCACTCAAAGAAAGCAGGAGCCTGCTTCCTCCTCTCCCTCTCTGCAGCCTGGCCCCAATATGTTTGGTTTGTTGCTTTTTTCTCTCACCACTCCCGCTCTGCCGCCTCCTGCTGGAGTTTAAAAGTAATCCATTCCCCAGTCCAGGGGTCCTCTTTCACTATTTCTACTAACTCTTCCCGTTTTGTTTCTTCGATCCTTACTGCCCAGCCTCCCAATGCTGTTGCATTCTCCTTTTTTCTTTCTTTCCCCTCTTCTTTCGTCTTAATCTGAGATTTATTTTCCTTCTCCTGAGATCCTTCTAATGATTCCCTAACCTGTTTCCCTTGGGGTTCATCATTTTTCTTTTCAGGTGACTGCTTTGAAGAGGATGGCACACCTGTACTTTCACATAGCCCCCTACAAGCATACTGCCCTCTCTTCTTCCTCTCATGCCCACAGGCCCTGGTGGGAGAAATAATCAGCATTAGAATGTTTAGCCCCCTTTTTATGTTGCACCGAGAAAGAAAAATGGTTGTAGTACTAAATATCACCTGGTTAGTCTAGGATTGGTATGCTTTAAGGGGGGCATGATTGGTTATCAGGGTAAAATGAATGCCCAGGATATAATAACATAGCACATGGGTGGCCTACCTCACGGTCAACGTTTCCTTTCAATGGTTGCATACATTTGTTCCCTAGGGGTCAGCTTCCCACTTTAACAAGAAATGGGATGTTCTTCACGTTGTATCTCCTGGGCTAACACTGCTCCCAATCTCCTCTCTGATGCATCAGTTTGCACTATAAAGGCATGACTGAAATCAGGGGCATATCATACTGGGTAGGAACAGAGTTTATCTTTCAGGGTATTGAAGGCTTTTTCCTGATCAGGACCCCATTTCACTATCTTAGGGTGACCTTTTTTTACGGCCTGTCAGAGGGGCTATTTATGCAAAATGGGGTATAGACTGGTGGTAATAGCTAGTTAGGCCAATGAACTGTTGAACCTCCCTCTTGGTTTGGGGCCTAATCCAGGCGGAAACCTTAGTCATTTTCTTGGGCAGCGGTTCACTCAGCCCTTCCCCCACTTTAAAGCCCAGGTAGCTAACACGGTTAGAAGGCACCTTACAGTTGCTGGGGTTCAAAGTTAGCCCAGCCCTTCTCAATTCTCGTAACACTGGGGCAGTATGGTTCAAATGAGATTCCCAGCTATCACTAAAGATAATATCAATGTAGGCAGCAGTGAAGTCCTTTACAGGTTCTAGCATGACATCCATTGACCTCTGGAAGGTGGTTGCAGCTCCATGAAGCCCAAAGGGCATATACTTAAAATAAAATAAACCCTTTGGAGTGCAGAAAGCCATCTTCTCCCTTTCTTCTTTGCTTAAGGGAATTTGCCAATACCCCTTGGTCAAATCTAAAGAGGTTAATATCTTAGCTTCCCCTATTTTCCCCACTATCAATTCTGGGCATCGGGTATGCATCAAACCATGAAACCAATTAATTTGCAGACATCAGTGCAAAAACATGAGCTTCCATCTGGCTTGGGCACAACCACAGGGTAACTGTACCAAGGGCTATGAGAGTGCTCTACATCTCCTAACCCTAGCATTTTGTCTACCTCCTCAACAATAGCTTGTCTCAAATGCCTAGGCCAAAGTTACCCTGAGGCTCAGGTTATAGTTTCTGGTGGTGTAATAATTCTATGTTCTACTACCGTCTTTCCCCGAAAATAAGACACTCTCTTATATTTATTTTTTCCCAAGAAGATACACTTTGGCATAGTCTGTATTTTCGGGGAAACAGGAACTGCAAACAAACATGCTACAAAGTATGCTAACTTTGGTGGCAAAAACGAAGGGGGGAAGGACCATGGATGGAAATGGAGGGGCAACGTGCACTCTGTGTGTGTGTGTGTGTGTGTGTGTGTGTGTGTGTGTGTGTGTGTGTGTGTGTGTGTGTGTGTGTGTGTGTGTGTGTGTGTGTGTGCGCGCGCGCACACACACACACACAGACACAACCACACCCATCATTAGGTCTTATTATCAGGGTAGGGCTTATATTTAACATCAAAGGAGCCAGGAGGAGGTGCTACTGTCCCAGCTTGTCCTGTACTAACTTAAAAAACATCTCCTTCAGGGTCTTGTTAAAATGTTCCACAAGCCCATTTGTCTGAGGATGGTAAATAGAAGGACTCAATTGGTGGACCCCCAACATAGCCCACATCTGTTTAAAAGTATTGGTCATGAAATTCGTCCACTGATCTGTAAGCACCTCCTTGGGGAATACTACTCGGGGAAAAAACCACTAACAACTCACGTGCTAACACTTTAGCAGTGGTGGAGGGAAGGGGAATAGCCTCTGGGTATTGGGAAGTGTAGTCTCCTATGACTGGTACATGTGTATGTCCACTATATCCAACCGTACCAGTGGCATGGGGATCATAGGTGCACTGGGTCCTGGTTTTCTTTGGACCTTTTGACATGCAGGGCAGGCCTGGCAGAATGTTTCAAACTCCTGTATCATTCTAGGGCAGAAAAATCTAGTTTTGACCCGAGCCAGTGTTTTCTCTACAGACAAGTGTCCTGTTAATGGGTTGTTGTGTGCCAATTGTAATACTTCCCACCAAAGTCTTTGAGGTAACATCAGGGTTACCATGATCTCCCCTCCCTTTCTCATTGCTCTCATCAAAAGTCCCTTATGCAACTCAAAGCCTTCCTCCTTCTCTTCTCCCACATCCCCTTCAGGCTGGGCCACTTCTAGAATTGCCTGTAGACTGGGGTCATCCTGTTGCCAAGCCCAAACCTCTCCTCAGGATACCTCAGACAGTGTTTCTACATAATTGCTCATTTTGAGGTGAGGAGACACTACCATCGTGAGTCAATTGTTTGATCCCTGGCCAGTCTCTTCCTGAAACATCTCACACACCAACTCAGGAACCACTCCAATTTTCATGACTCTCGGTTTGTCCTCAATTTCCACCACCACTTCTATGGTCTCACAAGAGTCATCACTCTGTGTGTTGGGCCAGGAAGAGGCCGTGTATCAATGAATGACTACACCTATGTCTACAAATGCTTAAAGCATAATCCCATGTGCCTGAGCCAGCACCTCCCAACCAGGATGGTTTCCATCTCCACCACCTAGTAACATGCCATATATGCATTTGCCCATGTGTTTTCTTCCATAGGGCAGTTCTTTTGGAAGTGACCCTATTGGCTGCAGTCAAAGCATATATTTGTTCTTCCCTTACTGGGGGCTCCTCTTTGAGCTGAGGTGCTTCCATCGGGTCCCCAAGTGACTGTAGACCTCAAGGATTTTCCACCTGAGCTCTCTCCCTTTTCTGGGTTGGCCTTGGAATTCTCTATAGTTCATCCCAAGGCTGACCTGTTTGTTGGGATTCCTGAGGCTTTCCTCTATCCATTATAGTCCTACACTTTCCTCTGCAGTGTTATAGGCCTCTAACAGAATAACAGCACTCTCAAACAATTTAGGTGGCTATCACATCATCCAATTCCTCTGGCCAGCTCCCAAAGTGACTATGAGTTGCTCAACCACCACCATGTCCATTATCTGGTGGGTGTTTGTGGTGGCAGGTTTCAACCAGTGCATAGCATTTGCTTTCATCTTCTGCGCCACAGCCTGGGGATTAGCATTGGCCTTCACCCGAAGTTCTCTGAATTTCCTTCTATAGGCTTCCTCAGACAAATCCAATAAGTTTAATATAGTTGTCTTGACCTTATGATAGTCAAGGGCTTGACTAGGCTCTATAGCATTGACCACTTCTTGGACCGTCCCCAAAAGGCATGGGGTGAGAATAATAGCCCATTGCTCTTTGGGCTAGTCAGCATTGGTTGCTATGCACTCAAAAGTGCTTATAAATGCCTTCGGGTCATCATCTGGACCCATTTTCTGAAATCTAATGGGTGGCAGGGGTTGGATCCATCATTTACTCTAATTCACAGTTTGGTTCCCACTTTCTTTTTTCACCTCCACCCCTTACTGAGCTACTATACTCTCAATCAAGAACTTCTGCTGTTCTGACATTTGTTTAAGAAAAGCCTCCTGCCACTCCGCAGCCCACCTCACCCATTTCTCTGCTGTGTTGAAGTGATGGGGACAGGACCCACATTGGATGCCATTGTGAGGATCTCCCCCACCAACTCCCCCTTCCTTGGTCTTCATTTGTCTTTTCAGGTGACCCCTTTGAAGAGGATGGTGTCCCTGTACTCTCAAAAACGGATTAATTTGTAACTCAAGGCAAGATATGGGGTCACAAAGAGTCGATCACGACTGTAACGACACAGCACACACACACATAAATAACAACTCTCACTAATAGGGATTTTGAAGTAAATGAAATATTTAAGGGGTTTTACTAGTTCCACTACTCTAGTGAGTCAAGATTTGAACCCAGGTTTCCAGAGTCCTATCTCATCACCTTCTCCACTATGCCACACTAGGTAACATAGTAATTTTATAAACCTAAAACAGATATAAATACACCCTTAGTACCATTCCTCTGTTTCCTAGCTTGCATTCTAATTCTAGGTTTTCCAGGGTATTTGCTCCATCTTCCCCCTTGCCCAGATTCTCTTTGCAAAGATCATCATTGATCACAATGGCATATTTTCATATATTTATCCATGTAATTATAGACAATGGGCTGTCTGGATAACTTACTAAGTTAAGTATCTGGAGTTCAATTCCCATTGTACATCCTGGGAGAAAAGCCAGTCTGTGAAGTCTTGGGCAAACTGCATGGTCTCAGAATGCCCCCAGAAAACTACCTCTGAGCACGTGATACAAAACACTGGAAAGGGTCACCACAGGTTTGAACTGACTTGATGGTATATAATTATTAAATCAAATCTAGCAAGAGAAATTGGATAAATTTTATGATATAATAATGGGTACAAGATCCTGAAAAAACAAACCCAAATGCTGGATTTGTTGTTTAAGAACACAGGGAAATGGCTGCCTTTTATAAACTTCCAAGGATTCTGTATTGTTAAAACTTCTGTTCCTGCTCCTAAACTTCTCAGAATATTAAACTTTCCTTGGAAGAAACTCAGGCTGATGTCAGAGGATTTTTTCAGTAAACAAGGACTACACTTCAAGATGTCATCACTTTTTAACGTTAATATATGTTCTTGCTGTGCTCTCCACAAGCCTTTCAGGGACAAGAAGGGTGGAATTCCCAAATCAGTTTGTTTTGGCATGTTTCAACAGGACATCTTAGGACAATGTTGCTCCTATAGAGAGCATGAATTCATCTACTAAACAATTAGTGTCTGCCCCAGAAAAAAAGGTCACTGTAATTTAGTGGGGACAGACTGTGAAACAAGTGTGTTGTAGGTTCCCTACTTTTCTTTGCCATGATGTTTAAAGGTCCCATCATTTTAAAAAAATGCATTCAGAAATATTCCATGAGTGAGGCTGGTGTCTTGGAAAGCATGTCAATGTTTCTTGTGGATGCAGACCTTAATTCTAGGCACAGGAGCTTTCCATCCAGAACATGGAAGTTTCATTAAAAATAAAATCATTAACTAAAACTGATTAATGTTTTCAAAAGAGATTCCAGTCATTCTTATTTTAATCATTCATAAGCAGCAGTCATTCTTATTAACTAGCTTATGTACAGTGTTTATCGGTACTTTTCATGATACAAAAAAAAATCTTCCTCTTATCTTGTTCTGTACAGGATTATTTCCTAACACTTTTATTTTTATTTCTTCAACAATTGGGTCTCTCCTCTTTTTGGGGGGGGGGTCTGTTTTGAATGGATGATTTCCACTGCCTATGTTTGCTGGTCTGCATCTTTGTAGAATAACTTTTTGTGTTATTGTTAATTGTGCTTTCAGAAAAGTAGTTAGCCATGCGCTTCCCGTGGCGCCGCATCCCATTTCTGGGCCTGACAGGCTTCATCTCAACAGGTGCTGTTGAGGTCCCCCAGAGTTTTGATTCTGGGTGACTTCAACATCCATGCCAAGACTGGGGTCACTGGGCCAGCTATTGACTTCTTGGAAACCATGGCTTTCTTGGACATGCCCCAGTTTGTCAACAGATCAACCCATGTGGTGGGTCAAATGTTGGATCTGGTTTTTTTATCAATAGGGCAGGAAGAGGGTGAACTGAGAATGACCAACCTCGAGTCAATCCCTCTGTCATGGTCAGATCACCATCTTTTCAAATGCGGCCTGTCCCTTTGATTCATTCTCAAGGAAATTACTGTGGGCCAAATTGGAAAAGTCCTCAATTGACAGGAGATTGCTGTTTCTTATTCAAATGTTGTATCTTAATACAAGCTGCCAGGTTCGTTATGGACCTACTGGTAAATTGTCTGATACAATCCTGAACAATAAGGGGGTTAAACAGGGATGTATCTTGGCACCCTATCTATTTAACCTTTTCATTAATGATTTGAGTGATTCTCTAAAACAAGTCCAAGGCCATCCCCCCAAGCTTAGCCCTCAGCTAATCCCATTACTCCTGTATGCAGATGACGCTGCAGTTCTATCTCTAACCCAATTGGGTCTAAAGAGGCTTATAACTGCCTTTGCAACTTACTGTGACAATAACTGTCTGTCCATCAATGCCCCCAAATCAGAGATCCTAGTGTTCTCAAAGAGGTGGAAAAGAATGCGTTGGTCCCTACAAAATGACATTCTGGAGCAGGTTAAAGAATTCAATGGGCTGGGTAGCCCATTGAAATTATGCCCTTAACCTTGCAAAATGTAGCTCACTAGCAGTGGCCCAGTTTTTCTATAGGAGTGGAGGATGCTATGTCCCTTCAGCCATACAGGTCTTTCATGCAAAAACAAGGGCACAATTATTATATGGCATCCCCATCTGGATCAATGCATATAACCCTGACGTTGAAAGAATTCAATCCATGTTTTTGCGTCGAATCTTAGGGGTCCCTAACTGTGTAGTCTATGCAGTCCTGTGCCTTGAAGTAGGAGTAGGTCACCTGGAAACTTCTGCTTGGATTCAGACTTTAAAGTTTTGGCTCAGATTACATTTCTGTGCAGATCAACTGGGGTATGTGTATAACATGCAGCTTGATTCTTATCAAAGCCAGTGGCAATTCTCCATTAAACAAAAAATTAGGTCCATAGGTATCCCTCTTGAACATATCCTGATGCTAGGGCAGAAACAGGCACTAAGAATTCTCACCCAGAGGTTATGTGACATAGAAAGACAGGAACTCCTTTCGCAGGCACACAGAACCTGCTCCCCTTTGTCACAAGGTGTTTCCCCATCATATAGGACTCCTGCAGCTTACCTAACCTCACTCTGTTCATCACAGGCCTGCAGGGCCTTTATGCTGGCCAGGATGAATGTGCTGCCTTCAGCACTGCTCCAGGGTAGGTTCCAGGGAATACCACGCCAAGAGAGATTTTGCCCATGTGGAAACGAGGCCCCTGAGTTTCTTCAGCACGTGCTTTTATTTTGTCCACTTTATGAATAAATTAGGAATTCCCTAATTTGTCCATTGTTGAATCAATTCCAAGGCCACCCTTCCAAGTGGTTAGTTCAATACTGCCTAATAGACAAGAACTCACACATTACAGCACAGGTTGCAAAGTTCTTTCTAGCTGCCATTCGAAAGAGAGCAGAGATCATTCCGGCCACCCATTCCCCTGATGCTCCTATTTATTAGTATTTCTTTTTGTTTTTCTTCTTGCCTTTACTGTATATTTGCATATATGGGTCATATGACCGCAATAAACTTGACTACTAAATGCGGCCTGTCATCATTATCATCATCACCATCGTCATCATCATCCATTTCTATTAGTCTCCCCCACTCCCCCCCCAGTTCTCTTTTATAACATCTTGCAGATGCTTCTGTCGAACAGGCCCCAGCTTTTGCCTGCTTTCTCCATTGGTTGTTCCTTTAGCTTTTTCCACAATATGTCCACTTGTGCAACTTCCAAACCTTTTTCTTTTGATTCTTCTTGTTTTGGTATCTCTGTCTTCTTCCAGTACATCACATACAAAATTCTAACTGCAATTATTACATGTCACTACATGCCATGTTCTTATATCTACTATTTCTGGTATAGTATTCACTAGAAAAAACTCTGGCCTAAATGGTAAATTAAATGACAGATTCAGTATTATTGAGATTCTTTGGAAAAGGAAAATCGCCCTAGGCAAGGCATTTTATTTTCTTTCATTTTCTTTCTTTCTTTCTTTCTTTCTTTCTTTCTTTCTTTCTTTTCGTTTTAATTGATTCTATTCTTCTCAAAAGTGATAATTCTACTCTATTCCATTTTCCAGATCATTCTGAATGTCACCAAACAGCTTCATATACTTGTTTCATATTAGTTTTCTTTATAATGTAGATTCCCAAAGATTTCACTTTTTCACTTCCTGGAATTTTGTTCTTTCAGTTAGTCTTTGGAGCTTGCTCCATATTTGTAATCAAAATTTTCATATTTTCACTGTTCACTTTCATCCCTGCCATTTCTCCCTATTCTTGCATTGTGTCTAGCAGTTTATCTGCTGAATTGTTTGGTTTAATGATTGTTAAATTTCAGGTAGGTTCTTTAAAGTGGTGCTGAAAATGAAGGAAATGTTAGTACTTAAGGAGAGGGCTGTCCAAAGCAACCAAGGAAGACCTCTCTCAGGTCTCCATGTGCTGTGCTCATCAGGTCTCCATATGGCATACTGCTTCCACTGGTAGGACACAGGGAGCACTTCATGCCAATCTTAATGGGCGGGTAGTTATATATAGGGATAATGGTAGGCCTGCAGAGATTGGTTTGGACACTTAATACTTATACAGACACAGTCCTTCAGGACTTTCTCATGCTGATGCTGCCCTGGTTTGTTACCTGTTGTTTTTTAAATATGCACTCTTCAGGACATTTCTAACTGCATTAGTGGCATTCATGGAAAGTTAACCCAGTAGGGCCCTGAACCATTGGTTCATTATGGGCTTGTTGCAGTTCTTTATTTGTTTAGGTTAATAAATATTGTGATCTTCAGCCCACAACAGGGTCCCATATCTTCATTCTGATTAAGAGAGTAATAATAGTCTACCTACTATAACACCTTGAAGACAGAAACTGATTGAACTAGAGAGTAGAGATGGGCACGAACTGAAAAAAATGATGTTTCAGTTTTTCATTTTTCATTGCAGGTCCTGTTTTGGTTCGTTTTTGTTTTTCGCAAATTTTTTGAAAAAAATCTCATTTTGTTTTTTTGTTTTTCATTTTTACCTGCTTTTTGCACGATTTAAAGCATTTCTGCACGCGGGCGTCCCCCAACACCCCAGACCAGAGGGAAAACACTAAAAAATGATGCTGGCAGAGACACAGTATAGATTAGGTATGCAGGGAGGTTGCAAAGGCAGTGGCAGGCGTTGCCCAGGGCGTAAGGCAGGTGCAGAGTGACTGCACTGCAGGGCAGGGGAGGGTACTCACCAAGAGGTATGCACGCACACAGGGAGGCTGCAAGAGAAATCTCTTCTTTCTCTCCCCTAAAAGCCAGGCTGCAGCCAGCAGGAGCACAGAGACACACACCTGACTGGCTGGCCTAAAGTAACGAGTCACAGAGACAGCAATCCCACCCTAACTCCCACCACAGATTGCAAGGAGGATGGGGCTGCCAGAGCTTTTTATGCCCTCTGTGGCTGCCACACCTACCCAGTCTGCAACCTGGGCATGCTATTGGTTGAAATTGTCCAAGAATTTACATGATCCCATCACATGGCTTGCATCAATTTTGTGGCTGGAATCCATTTTGTGTCATCCTTAAAGGGAAAAGAAAAAAATACATTGCGATGGGAGAAAGACAAAAACAAACGTTTTAAGGGCCCCAACCCCCTGGTAGGTAATAATTTCAAATAATTATCGCTGTGTTTTTACGGATGTCCAGGGTGCTTTAATACCCAAGAAATCAATATTAGGCATCTGAGAGCCAGGGCATCGATGTCCCCTAACTCCCCTTAAAGGAAAAAATATAGCGATCTGAGAAAAGACATAAATGCACTTTTTAAGGACCCCAACCCCCCTGGTAGGTATTCTCAGGCAGAATAAATAATTATCGCTGGGTTTTTACAGATATTCAGGACATTTTTTAACATTTAAAAATGGCTCATTTCATTGCACGTCGCCATTAACGAAAACGAAATGTAACAAACCTAATTTTCGTAGTTCTGTTCAGTTTGTTCCAATTTCATCACAATTTTCGTTATTCGTTTTGTTACGTAATGAAATGAATAACGGAACAATTTTTTCCATTTTGTGCCCATCTCTACTAGAGAGATAACCTTATTTATTTTTCATTTCTGATTTTCTGGGTGAAGGGCAGCAGTAGCTGTTTGATTCCTATGAAACTAATATCTCAAAGAAACACTGCCCTCCCTTAAAATGCTCTCAGTTATGGCTGCCCTAGGCTCTTATAGAAGTTTGATGATTCAACCCATTAGTAACTCTGACGTCTTGTGGTCCTATGCTTCCATATCTAGGAATAATTCCCATATATAACAAAGTAAGACATACAGTAGTTCTGGGTGAGCATTTAATTAATCTAAACATTTTTAAAATAACTAATTTATACACATGCTTATGAACATACTATTAGACTGGATGATTTCCATGCCCATTCCTGGGCACAGGAGCGTGAGGCTAAGTGCACAGGTTCCATTGACTCAGCACCCTGCAATAGGTTTTATTGCAAGGATAAACAGATTACAGCCTTCATTAAAGAAAGATAATGCCGGTTGGGGCCTGCATTCACCATGGGGTTGCTATCTGTCATTCTTTCTTTCCCCTCCTGTTCTTGCTGGGTATGCAGTTCACTTCACACACAATTAGCAGCTACTATTTGACAGAAGCAAGAACTTACCAAAAAATAAAAAAGCAAGCAAGAAAGCAGCAAACTAAGAATAGATTCACTGTTTAGGAAGAGTTTCACATTCAGCTAATCTACCCTTATGAAGGACAACAGTCTTCTTCTGCAACCCTTCCCACTTGGAAGGAAGTTCAAACATATCTGTGGTGCCTTATCACCCACTGTGTCTGCAAAGCGTCTGGGGAAGTGGGTCCTTCTGTAATCTCAGGGAAATAGCTGGTGTGGAGACACTCTGCTGGTTACCTCATAGCCTCCTGAAACGAGTGAGACATAAAATGCTTTCTACAGTTGGAGCTGGTTCCCTGGCCAGGCCAAGTCAGGCGAAGCCAAGCCCCACATGTGGTCACTGTACGAAACACGTCCAGGCCACATGTTCCCTTTAGACCTATGTGGTGGAAAAGTAATCAAGCATCCTGCACTTTTAAACAAAACAGTTTTTGCATGTTAATTACACTTTCCCGACAGACATTTCCAGACATAACTGACCCTCCATAGGAAATGAGTAACATTTTTCTGTGAATTGCTACTGACAAAAGAAAATATTTTTTCACCCAGCGCGTTGTAAGTCTATGGAACTCCCTGCCACAGGATGTGGTGATGGCATCTGGGCTGGATGCCTTCAAAAGGGGATTGGACAGATTCCTAGACGAAAAGTCCATCACGGGTTACAAACCATGATGGAGATGTGTAATCTCTAGGCTTTAAACCAGGGTACTTCAAGGGCCAGATGCAGGGGAGTGGTATCAGGAGACAGATATCTAGTCTCATGCGCTCCCAAACGCATCTGGTGGGGCCGCTGTGAGATACAGGAAGCTGGACTAGATGGGCCTTTGGCCTGATCCAGCATGGCTCTTCTTATGTTCTTATGTTCTTAACATTGAAGAAACAGCTTCCCTCCCCTTTATAGTAAAAGGCAGCCCATTACGCAGACATTCCAGATGCTAGATGGCCTTCCCAACCTGATTTCTTTTTCTCTCCACAACCTTTGGGAGCATCCCTTCTAAATCCTTCTCCATTTCTTTCTTGGGACTGAATAATTGCTTCAGCATATGGAACAACTCCACATCATGGTAACAGGAAGCAGGAATGAAGAAGACTTGAGAGCAGATGGAGTAAGGACTGGTCGGAGATTAATTGGGCTGCAGTGTGTATTCTGACCAGGCGTTATGTTTGAGTGATCAGGGAGGCTAAAAGATCTTAATCCTCCTTGAGAATTGGTGAGGCCTCAAACCACCAAGCGGAATTGTTCCGGGTCGTTTGAGACCTCACCAATCCTGGTCAGATGGGGCCTCCCCCCCGGTGAGTCTTTTACAGCCTATTTTAGATAAAAAAATTTGAGGCCATCCAAGCCGGTCTGGATTCTGTTGTACCGATCTGCCCCCGAATAACTTGGGCGCTGCACACACACCCCTGGTCTCCTCGTATGTTGAGTGTGGGCCTGTGTCGTCAGCTGAAGCCTCTAGGGGGCTGGTATATTGCAGGCCAGTGGCTTCTCCTTTCACTCTTTGCCTGTCCTGGCTTATTAAGATTGCAGGATGGAGCATGCTCGAGTGGGCTTCCATTATTACTACCGTGTCCTTCAGATAAGGGATTTCCCCCTCTCATCTGAAGGAGATGGTAGTGAGGCCCACTTTAAAGAAACCTGGCTTGGCACTGGATGATTTATTTAACTATCATCCAATAGCCAATGTTCCCTTTATGGGCAAGGTGATCAAAAAGGTTGCCGCCAAGTGGCTCCAGTCTCTCTTGGAGGAGGATCGGGTCCTGGATCCATTCCAATCTGGAATGCGTTGTGATACTGGAACCACCCTGGTCGTGCTGCTAGATGACCTCCACAAGGAGGCTGACAGGGGATGTTCTCCTTGACATGTCTGTGGCCTTTGATACCGTTGACCACAGTATCCTGCTGGGTAGGCTTGCTGAGGTAGGGATTGGAGGTCCAGCTTTTAGCTGTCTCTGGTCCTTCCTTGGGGGCTGTGCCCAGTGTGTTAAGCTCAGGGAAGAGTTGTTGGCCCCTTGGATGCTCTCATGTGGGGTGCTACAGAGGTTGGCAATCTCTCCGATGCTATTTAACATATATATGAGGCCACTGGTTGAGGTCAGTTTTAAAATATTAAAGATCTCTAAATTTAATAAATATATTATTCCAGAGACCCTCACTTAATAGGTTTTTAGTGTAGTATTTTAAAAGCTGGCATTTAATTTTAATTCTTGTCAACAGCCCTGGATCTCCTATGGGGAGAAAGGTGGTATATAAGTAACATAAATAAATAAATAAACAAACAAACAAACAAACAAACAAACAAATAAATACATACATACATACATACATACATACAACCTAGTGGTTTAAAATCTTTCCTAGCAGCCTCTGGTCCTCCGTACAATGCAAATGCAACTATGCTGACTAATAAACAAAGACCAACATCCAAATTCCATATCAAGGTGATCTGTTTCTCTCGAAAATTTTCAGGGAATGGCACAACATGGTGTGCAAGCTATGACTTCCTCAGGAATAAGGAAGGCAAAACAGATGAGGCAAGCAGACTACTTAAGGCAGACTGCCTCTCTCTGGGTCCTGAACAAAACACATGCCAACAACAGCAGGCCAGGACACTAATGTGAAAGGCTGAGAAGCGCTTGGCATGGCAAGTCTCTGTGTGGAGATCAAAGTCACCCAGGATGCTCCAGTGTCATCTGAGGCTGCTATCTCACCTGGGTTTTGATCCTGATCTTCTGAAGGTCCGGCTTTTCCTCTTTGTCCCATCATGTGATTGAATAAGTGGGACAGGAGTTCACATGTCCAAAGCTGGTTTTTAATTTAAAAGTGCAGTTCAGCCCCCTTGGCCAGCAGGTGGCGCTAGCATTTTAAAAAAAGGACCATTGGCTGGAGGAAATTAAGGCTTAGGGCACCACATGGAGTTTCCTGTTTCTCCGAAGGTGAAAAGCAATTAAAAAAACAGTGCCGATCGGCCCCAGGAACAGCTGGTCAGTGCTATGAGTCACAAAGCCTGGTGGCCTGGGGATGGCATTTTTAACACAGGTTTTTCTAGTAATTTAAACTGCTTTTAAAGGGACGTGGGACCGAGCCCTGAGAGACCACTTGATCAGTTGAAGTAGAAACATGCCTGGTGTGCTAACAGAATCCCTCTCCTATCCTATATTCCCAACCTCAGGATTAATGGACAGGATACTTGGAAAAAGGTGTGGTACGACAGCAGACAGTGGCAACCCCCATGTTATCCATTGTATCTGTCCTTACAATTCCTTGGCTGAAGTCCTGTCATGCAATTTTACACCATGCAACAAGCCACTGTGGCGTAAGGGCAATAAAACGTTTCCAAGCATCCTTCCAGGTTTTGGGGATTCAAGAGGGACCCTCTTCATCCTGGAGCAGCTTTCAGGAGCTCCAGAGGAAGAAGAGGTGAATATTTTAGAGTCAAAGATCCAGGTCCTGGTCCACCACACTTGTTTCTCCTCCGGTTTCCTGGCTCCCATAGGTTGCTTCAAATGATTTATGCAAAGGAGATTTCTGATCCTCAAAACCTGGGGAGGTTTCAAGGGAGGTTTTTCTAGCCTCAAACAGCCATAGGGCAGCTGTGGCTGATGACATGATCTTCTGGGAGGCACATTGTGGCATTTACCCTCTTCCTAGTCAAATGTGTTTGCGCAGGAAGGCATAAAGGATTAATGCTGATGACCAATGAGGGGGCGTGGAGGCAGAGCTCACATGTTTAAAAGGCTCAGCCTGAGGGTTGTGAAGGTAGAAGAGGAAAAGAAGAGGAAAATGAAGGATAGGAGAGATAAGGTTAAGAAAAGTTAAGGGAGACAGATGAGAGAGGTTTGAGGATAGTAAAAGGACAGAATTTGAGTGTAAAACGCTTAGAGGAACTTTCAGTTAAGGGCATGCAAGAAAACCTGAAACTGAAACAGTTTGTATTCAATAAACATTATTTTACTTTATTTAACATTACAACTCAGTTGGGACTCAGTTATTTCAACTGGGTAACCCTGAATGGTGGCAGTGAGAATAAAAAGAAAGTGTGTACAGGCCAATGGTCCATAAAATGACTGGGGACTCTGTATGGGTAATGCCCTACACAGCTCCATCAGCAGTATTCCAGTATTGAGTAACCTGGTAGAAATACCATGTCTCCAGTGTGAGGTAGTGGATAGAGTCAGGAAACCTGGGCCTGAACCCTTAGCCTTAGATGCTCAAGGGGCAGGAGGGTGGAACAGTTTTAACCACCCCTTAATATCTCACAATTGAAAGTCCTATTAGGGTCACTGTCAATGGATTCTGACTTGACAGAAACATAACACACATACAGTCTCTCTATCTTTTGCTCTGATTCCAGTGATAATGTGTCAGGTCAGCACAATGTTTCCAGACTAAGTCATAAATTACAGTCTGGATTGTGGCAAAGCCATTATATTTATACTGATGTCCCTCAACTATCTTAGTAAAAATAGGCTTCTGTGCATTAACTCACATTTTCCAACTGCTTTTGTTCCACCAGGTTTTGCTTCAAATGATTTATGCAAACATTTTCCTAGCTGATAGAAGCTAGTCGGGTCCTTAGGTTAGACAGGTGTGTGATTTAAGTTGTTTCTGCAGCCAAAAGAAAAATAACGTGAAAACGAGTCACATAGAGGCACTTGGGAACCAACAATGATATTGCAAAATATTGCAAACTTGTAAATTTTAAATTTTGGCTCTGTTGTTGACAGAGTTCTCCCCACTTGCCCATTAATATCATCAGTTCCTATCAGCTGAACAGGTAGGTGGAAAGGTGCAACTTTCAAGTATATAAAACAAGTTGCATAAAAGCTACAGTAGCTAATATTGTTTCCTCTTGGCTGATTAGTAAGATGGGACCTGAGCCTGACTGATTGAACTATAACACCATTATTTTCTGAAAAAGTGCGTATTATGTATCGTGGACCCACTTGGACATAAAGAACGCTTTCCAAGCCCTTGCACTCAAAATAATTCCATTAAAAAGCTGCTTATTGCAAATATGAATACAAAATCGTTAATACACCCGCAAGCCAACATCCAAATACTATATACAAAAGCAAGTTACAACATACTACACTTCGAAAAAAATAGGTACAAAGTTAAAATAGCCTAACAGTAAAAGTAAACACCTCTCACTCACATCTTAATTTAAAGGGGAACAAGAAGGAAAGAGAGAAGAAAGAGGAAGAAAGATCCCACTGATAATTAAGGTTCTATCCTTATTTTGTTAAAACCTTCCACTCCCAGATTTTAATAGCAGCAGCTAAAATTTTTGCCACATTATGCAAAGTGTCTGAATTTTGTCCTGATAGAAGCAAGAGGGTATAAAATGCCTCAGAATGCCCAGGGAATAATTTTAATTGGGGTTCAATGAGACTTCTTCGGATAACAGAGTAAAACTGGCAAGACAGGAGAACATGGGCTACAGTTTCTATTGCACCTGAACTGCAGGGGCATTTGCATTGAGAGTACTGAGTTTTCTTAAACTTCCCTTCCAATACTGTGGATGGTAATGCATTTAAGTGGTTGTCCAATGAGGCCCTACAAATAGTGGAGGAGAGAAGGGATGCAAAATGCAAGGGAGAAAGGGAAAGATACAGAAAATTGAATGCAGACTTCCAAAGAATAGCAAGGAGAGACAGGGCGGCCTTCTTGAATGAACAGTGCAAAGAAATAGAGGAAAACAACAGAAAAGGAAAAACCAGAGATCTGTTCAAGAAAATTGGAGATATTAAAGGGGTATTTCGTGCAAAGATGGATATGATAAAGGACAAAAATGGTAGGGACCTAACTGAAGCAGAAGAGATCAAGAAGAGATGGCAGGAATATACAGAAGAATTATATCGGAAAGATCTGGATGTCCCTGATAACCAAGATAGCGTAATTGCTGACTTGGAGCCAGACATCCTGGAAAGTGAAGTCAAATGGGCCTTAGAAAGCATTGCAAACAACAAGGCCAGTGGAGGTGACGGCATTCCAATTGAACTCTTTAAAATCTTAAAAGAGGATGCTGTAAAGGTGCTGCATAAGATATGCCAGCAAATTTGGAAAACCCAGCAGTGGCCAGAGGACTGGAAAAGATCGGTCTACATCCCAATCCCAAAGAAAGGAAATGCCAAAGAATGCTCCAACTATCGCACAATTGCACTCATTTCACATGCTAGCAAGGTTATGCTCAAAATCCTACAAGGCAGGCTTCAGCAGTATGTGGAAAGAGAACTTCCAGAAGTACAAGCTGGATTTCGAAGGGGCAGAGGAACTAGAGATCAAATCGCCAACATGCGCTGGATTATGGAGAAAGCCAGAGAGTTCCAGAAAAACATCTACTTCTGCTTCATTGACTATGCCAAAGCCTTTGACTGTGTAGACCACAACAAACTATGGCAAGTCCTTAAAGGAATGGGAGTGCCTGACCACCTTATCTGTCTCCTAAGAAATCTATATGTGGGACAAGCAGCAACCGTCAGAACTGGATATGGAACAACTGACTGGTTTAGAATTGGGAAAGGAGTACGACAAGGCTGTATACTGTCACCTTGCCTATTTAACTTATATGCAGAGTACATCATGAGAAAGGCCGGTCTGGATGAATCACAAGCCGGAATTAAGATTGCTGGACGAAATATCAACAACCTCAGATACGCAGATGATACTACTCTAATAGCAGAGAGTGAGGAAGAATTAAAGAACCTCTTAATGAGGGTGAAAGAGGAGAGTGGAAAAAATGGGCTGAAGCTCAACATCAAAAAAACTAAGATCATGGCCACTGGTCCCATCACCTCCTGGCAAATAGAAGGGGAAGAAATGGAGGCAATGACAGAGTTTATTTTCTTGGGCTCCTTGATCACTTCAGATGGCGACTGCAGCAATGAAATAAAAAGACGCCTGCTTCTTGGGAGGAAAGCAATGGCAAACCTAGATAGCATACTAAAGAGCAGAGACATCAGTTTGCCAACTAAGGTCAGGATGGTTAAAGCTATGGTTTTTCCAGTAGTGATGTATGGAAGTGAGAGCTGGACTATAAAGAAGGCTGATCGCCGCAGAATTGATGCTTTTGAGCTGTGGTGCTGGAGGAGAGTCTTGAGAGTCCCCTGGACTGCAAAGAGATCAAACCTATCCATTCTGAAAGAAATCAACCCCGAATGTTCACTGGAAGGACAGATTTTGAAGCTGAGGCTCCAGTACTTTGGCCACCTCATGAGAAGAGAGGACTCCCTGGAAAAGTCCCTGATGTTGGGAAAAATCGAAGGCAAAAGGAAAAGAGGAGGACAGAGAATGAGATGGTTGGACAGTGTCATCGATGCAACCAAAATGAATTTGACAAAACTCCGGGAGGCAGTGGAGGATAGGAAGGCCTGGCGAGCTCTGGTCCATGGGGTCACGAAGAGTCGGACACGACTGAACGACTGAACAACAACAATGCATTTAAGCAGGAAAGGGTATAGGCTCTGCGATGTTTTTAAATTCATAGCATGAAGAGATAAGTGGCTGGTTTAAAGGGCAGTAGTGCTTTATCCAAAGAGATGTTATTTGAAGTTATTTGGGGGAAAGCCGACAGGAGCTGTGTGGCATCCGGTTCGGAACACCTCATCCACAGGGAATGAGGTTGGAAAGGGTAGAGAATCACATAGAGATGACATAGCAGGTATTAGTACTGGGAGAATAATGGAATGTGATAGTTCATCTACCGAAAATAATAGCTGTGGGGGGAAAAGAACAAAGCAGCAGCTGTTGTTGCAGAACCCACTGTACAGGTGCTTCTACGCCAATGCTCGAAGCCTCCGACCAAAAATGGGAGAACTTGAACATTTGGCAGCTAGGGATAACATTGATATAATAGCCATAACAGAAACCTGGTGGAATGCAGAGAACCAGTGGGATACAGCAATCCCAGGCTATAAACTCTATAGAAGGGATAGAGAGGGGCGGGTTGGAGGGGGAGTGGCCATCTACGTTAAAGAAGGGGTAAAATCCAGCAGAATGGAGATTGACAGAGGGTCTGAATCCACCATAGAATCACTTTGGGTTAAACTACCAGGTCCAAGGAGTGATGTGATAGTTGGGGTATGCTATCGCCCACCAGATCAAAAACTTGAGGGGGACCTTGAAATGAGGAGACAAATCATGGAGGTGTCTCAGAAGCACAGGATAGTAATCGTGGGGGACTTCAATTATCCCCACATCAACTGGGCCAATGTGAGCTCCGGGCAAGAAAGAGAAACTGGGTTTCTCGACTTGCTGAATGACTGTGCCTTAGAGCAACTTGTCATGGAGCCCACCCGAGAACAGGCAACTCTGGATCTAATACTGTCTGATACTCAGGATCTGGTCAGGGATGTGAATGTCATTGAGCCTCTGGGGAACAGTGACCATGCTGCAATCTCCTTTGCCATGCATGTTGGAGGAAGAGTGTCAAGCAAATCAGACATAAAAATCCTTGATTTTCGAAGGGCAAACTTCCCTCAGATGAGGAAACTAGTTAGAAAGAAATTGAAGGGGAAGGTTGGAAGAATCCAATCTCTTCAGAGTGCATGGAACCTGTTTAAAACAACGGTAACAGAGGCCCAGCACAAGTGCATACCACAAAGAAAGAAGAGCTCATTTAAGTCCAAGAGGGCACCAGCATGGTTAACGAGTGGAGTTAGAGAGGCTCTAAAGCACAAGGAGAGGTCTTTCTGTAAATGGAAATCCTCCCCAAATGAGGAAAATAAAAAGGAACACAAACTCTGGCAAAAGAAATATAAGAAGATGATAAGAGAGGCAAAGAAAGATTTTGAGGAACGCATGGCTAGCAATATGAAGGGTAATAATAAAAGCTTCTTTAAATATGTTAGAAGTAGAAAACCTGCCAGAGAACCAGTTGGCCCTCTGGATGGTGAGGGAGGAAAAGGGGAGATTAAGGAGGACTTGGAAATTGCAGAGAAATTAAATGAGTTCTTTGCATCTGTCTTCACGACAGAAGACCTTGAGCAGATTCTGCTGCCTGAACAGCCCCTCTTGACTAAAGAATTAAATCAAATACAGGTTAAAAGAGAAGATGTTTTAGGACTAATTGATAAATTGAAGATTAACAAGTCCCCGAGCCCAGATGGCATCCACCCAAGGGTTATTAGGGAACTGAGAAATGAAATTGCAGATCTCTTAACGGTAATATGCAACTTGTCTCTTAAAACGGCCACAGTGCCAGGGGACTGGAGGATAGCAGATGTCACACCAATTTTTAAAAAAGGAAAGAGGGGGGATCCAGGAAACTACAGGCCAGTTAGCCTTACATCTGTCCCAGGGAAGATGGTGGAAAGCCTTATCCAAGAGAAAATCTTAAAACACATAGAAGAACAAACTTTGTTGAGAGAAAATCAGCATGGCTTCTGCAAGGGTAAGTCTTGTCTGACAAATCTTGTAGAATTTTTTGAAAAGGTCAGCAGGCATGTAGATTTGGGTGAACCAGTGGATATAGTCTATCTGGATTTTCAAAAGGCCTTTGACACAGTCCCTCACCAGAGGCTGCTGAGAAAATTGCACAGTCAGGGTATAAGAGGGCAGGTCCTCTTATGGATTGAGAACTGGTTGAGTTCCAGGAAACAAAGAGTAGGTGTCAATGGGAAATTTTCACAATGGAGAGAGGTGAAAAGCGGTGTGCCCCAGGGCTCTGTCCTGGGACCGGTTTTTTTAAATCTGTCCATAAATGACCTGGAGACAGGGATAAGCAGTGAGGTGGCTAAGTTTGCAGATCACACAAAACTTTTCCGTGTGGTAAAAACCAGAGAAGATTGTGAAGAGCTCCAGAAGGATCTCTCCAAATTGGGGGAATGGGCTACGAAATGGCAAATGCGTTTTAATGTAGCCAAATGTAAAGTAATGCATATTGGGGAGAAAAATCAAAATTTTATCTATCAACTCATGGGCTCTGAGTTATCCGTGACAGATCAGGAAAGAGATCTTGGTGTGTTGGTGGGCAGCTCCAGGAAGGTGTCTACCCAATGTGTGGCAGCAGTGAATAAGGCCAATTCCATGCTAGGGATTATCAAAAAGGGGATTGAAAATAAAACAGCCAACATTATAATGCCATTATACAAAACAATAGTAAGGCTGCATCTGGAGTATTGTGTACAATTCTGGTCACTGCATCTCAAGAAAGACATAGTGGAACTGGAAAAGGTGCAGAAGAGAGCGACCAAAATGATTACTGGGCTGGGGCACCTCCCTTATGAGGAAAGGCTAAAACATTTGGGACTCTTTAGTCTGGAAAAAAGGCGCCTGAGGGGGGATATGATTGAGACGTACAAAATAATGCAGGACATGAGTAAAGTGGATAGAGGGAAGCTCTTTTCCCTCTCACAAAATACCAGAACTAGGGGACATGCACTCAAATTGAGGGCTGGGAGAGTAAGAACAGACCAAAGAAAATATTTTTTCACCCAGTGCGTTGTTAGTCTATGGAACTCCCTGCCACAGGATGTGGTGGTGGCATCTGGCTTGGATGCCTTCAAAAGGGGATTGGACAGATTCCTGGATGAAAAGTCCATCACAGGTTACAAACCATGATGGAGATGTGTAATCTCCAGACTTAAAACCAGGGTACTTCAAGGGCCAGATGCAGGGGAGTGGTATCGGGAGACAGATATCTAGTCTCATGCGCTCCCAAACGCATCTGGTGGGGCCACTGTGAGATACAGGAAGCTGGACTAGATGGGCCTTTGGCCTGATCCAGCATGGCTCTTCTTATGTTCTTATGTTCTTATGAAGTTGCCCCCAGGTCGTGCTGCCTCTCAACCTCCATAATATGTTGTTTAATCATTTGGTTCGCTGCCTCATAGCCCATTTGGATTACATAGTCCTCTGAGAATCCATAAGTTCTGAGTTTGGCAGACAGGCTGCTTATTGCAAATGCACCATGAAGAGGGAGGGAGTGATGAGGAGTCAACCCAGCCAAGCACTCCAAAGCTGCTGGAGTTCATAGGGATGAGCACGGAATGCCAAAATGGCATTTCATTTCATTCTTCATTTCTTCCCTCCTATTTCGTTTCATTTATTACGAAGTGATTTTTTTTAAAAAAATCATTTCCTATCAATTGTTTTGTTTTGCCTTATTTTTCTTGCACCGACCATAGGCCCGGTCAGCAGTTTTTAAAAAATTTTTATATCTTCTTTTGTCGACCAGTTGGCCCACAGGCCCGGTTGGCGCTTTTAAAATTATTTTTTCCTTATCTCATGCTGACCGGCTGGCCCACATGCCTGGTCAGCGCTTTTTTTAAAAAAAAATTTTTTTTATTTCACAGCCAGCTGGCCTGCGGGCCCGGTTGGCAAGTTTTTCCCCTTATCTCGAGCTGGTCCATGGGCCCAGTTGGCACGTTTTTTTTTTAAACCTGTGACAGGCCAGCAGCGTTTTAAAGAAGAAACGAAACAGTTTGTTTTAATGGAAAAGATGACTGTTTTGTTTCATCTGTAACAAAATGCTGCTTCATTTGTTTCATTTCATTTTGTTATGTCATGAAATGACAAAATAGCATTTTGTTTTTCATTTTGTGCCCATCCCTAAGTTCATTCTGTCAGTGTGTCACGGCCTGCTGCTTAGAGGGGATCCATAAGGAGAGATCAGCCTGCGAAGTTGGGCAGGCTGACTGCTCCAAGAGCCTTAACAGGCCTTGGAAATGTTGGCTGCCATCAGAGAACACCTTTCGTTTGTTGGAATAGCAACCATCACGTTTCGCCTTTAAGAGGTTTCGAAGGGAAGGACGTTGGGTGAGTTAGTAAATCTCTGCTAAAAACAAATTTAAAAAACAATACAGTGCAACAATTCATTATAAAATGTGTCCTTTTAAGGAAAAATGTGGAGCAAATCATTTCAAATAAAAAAATAACAAATTTAAAAAACCCTCTCAGACCATCAGTCGCTAAGGAAAAGCCGGCCTGAAGAGAAAGGTCTTTGCCTGGCAGCAGCAGAACAGTAAGGTTTGGGCCAGCCTAGCTTCCTGTGGGAGGGACTTCCAGCGTCAAGGAGCTTCAGCAAAAAAGGCTCTCTTCCATGTCCTCACCCCACCAAGCGCACTTGTGAAAGTGATGGGATGGAGAGAAAGGCCTCCCTTGATTATCTTAGTGCTTAGGCAGACTCACAAAGGGAAATGCAGTCTTTTAGATAGCTTGAACCCAAGCCGTTTAGGGCTTTATAGGTTAAAACCAGCACTCAGAATTTTGCCCAGAAACAGATCAGCAGCTGGTGCAACTATTGTAACAGGGGAGTTAAATACAAGTAATCCAAATTGTTCAACCCCATTACATACTGTATCAAGTTTATTGTTGAAATAAACAGACTTTCAGCTGTTTGCAATGAACAAATAGCTCAACGCAAAAATGTTTTAAGTGGTTTTCTCCCATTCAACTGAAAATGCAAATTTTAAGCAGCCCCATTAGCAATCTGGCTGTAGCATTGTGGATTGAACACTCTCCAAAGCAGCCTCCCATGGAGCTCATTACAGCAATCCAGCTCAGATGTACTAGTAACTAGGGCATGTGTCACAATGGCCAGATCAGTCCTCTCAAGAACTGGGTGTAGCTGGTGCACTTGTTTTAACTGTGCAAAGGGACTCCTGGGCACTGCCACAACCAGGGCATACAGGTTCAGAAACAGATCCAGGAACACACCCACACCCACCCACACCCACCCACAACACAAGTTGTGCATCTGTGTTTTCAGTGGGCATGTAACCCCAACCTAGCAAAGGTTGAAATCCTATTCCTGGATCTACTTTTTAACTGATCGGGAGCATCTCTGCCTTGTCTGGATTAAGTTTCTGTTTATTTGCCATCACTCAGTCAGTTACTGTCACCAGGAACTGATCTAGAACTGAAACAGTTTGCTTAGATTTAGATGGAAAGGAGTGATGAAGTTGGGTGTGATCCATGTACTGGTAACACTGAACCCAAAAACTCTGGACAACCCCTCCCAGAGGTTCTGTGTTCTGTATGCTCATTCCTAACATGTTAGCAGTCTAACAGGTGTATTTTGGCCCCGCTGTAGTTTCTGAATGGAATTTGAAGGCTGTGTTCTACAGAACATCAGGGGCCTGGCTAGTGAGCTAAAAAAGAAGTGCAATGACTTTGAAATTTCATTGCAAACATTATGTCACCTGGTATACTCTTCCAGTCTTCCAGTTTTTTAAAAAAATATATTCACCTCCTGAAGAGTGCATATGTCTGCTGTAGAGATGGGCACAAATCAAAAAATGGCATTTTGTTTCATTTCATTTTGTTTCATTTTGTTAAGGAGTTCAGTTTGTTTCATTTCAATTTTTGTGAAAAATAATTTGGTTTGTTTCATTTTTTGTGAAAAAAATTCATTTTGTTGTTTTGTTAATTTGTTATTCATTTTTACCCATTTTTTCCAGCACCCACTGCACGGCCCCTGGGGCCCAGTCGGAGCTGGGGGGGGGTGCCTACAAATGGCCGTGGAAAGAATAAAGAGGGGGAGCGGCGTCGGAGCCGCACTCCCCTGGCCACCTAAGCATGGCCTCCTTCTTATCACCCCTCCTGATCGGCCCCGTGATAATGGGCCATGGGAGGGAGGCGCAAGGGGTGGTGGCTTTGAAGCAGCGCTGCTCTGACCATCTAAGCATGGCCTCCTTATCTCCCATCCTGATCGGCCCCACGATAACAGGCCGCAGGAGGGAGGCACAGGGGGGCGGCTTTGAAGCCACACTGCTCCGGCCTCCTTATCTCCCCTCCTGATCGGCCCCATGATAACGGGCCACGGGAGGGAGGCGCAAGGGGTTGGCTTCGAAGCCACACTGCTCTGGCCACCTAAACACGGCCTGCTTCTTATCTCTCCTCCCGGGGCTGGGCTGAGGCTTGAGCCCGCCATGTCCCTCAATGGCACTGATGAGGTGCATGCTCCCTCCGTGCAGCTTGGCACGGAAGGACCTCTGGACCAGCACCAGGTAGGAGACATCTCCCCCATTAATGAAATGAACTTAACCAAACCAATTTTTCTCGGTTCGTTTCATTTTGTGTTAAATTTGCCCCTAGGGTCGTTATTCATTTTGTTACATAATGAAATGAATAACGAATAACAAAACGGGGAAAAAATCGTGCCCATCTCTAGTCTGCTGTATGTTTGGTGTATTTATTGGAGCTCATGTGGTTTCTTAGATCAACTGACTTTAAAGAACCTTGGGTGAAATCAGCTGGGCATTTGTCCCATGGTTTGGTCTGTTGTGAGAATGGGCTGGCTCACTCCTTTTGCTGGCCATCATATGATGTAAATTGCTACAGAAAACCACCCGATCATCCCTGAGCATTAATACTCATATCTTTTCTGAATCATAGTCAGGGTCTATGGAGAGGTGTGTGGTTGTTGGTAGGATCATTCTGTTTTGCTTTATTTTCAACATGTGCACTCATTGAGAATGAACCCAAGTGGAGATTGTGCTTTTAAATCTCTCTTCTGCTTAAGAAGATAGCTTAGCCACAAACACTTCCTCTGCTCATCCATGGAGGGGCAGAAGAGGGAAGAGAAAGTTTTGGATTAAGTCTATTAGGATAGTGCTGATGCATTATACTACTTAGATTTTTTTTAAACAAAAACTGCTTCCTTCCAGAAGAAATAAAATATTTTTGTTTTTGCCTTAAGAAAGATGGACCAAACAGGATTGCTTGAGATGCATATACATTTGAATTCAAGGATCACACCAAAAGGCACACTGAACCTCTAATAGATTTTATGTGACGCTCTTTAGCTCACTCCAGCCTGTTCCAATAGAGATATGTAGACAAGCCCCAAGTTTAATAGTCCAACCCATTATCCTCTGCAGTTAGCAATCCCATGCATCTACTTGATCCACAGACCACTTAGAATTATACATGCATAGAATTATGAGTAAAGTGGATAGAGGGACACTCTTCTCCCTCTCACAAAATACCAGAACTAGGGGACATATCCTCAAACTGAGGGCTGGGAGAGTAAGAACAGACAAAAGAAAATATTTTTTTTACCCAGTGCGTTGTTAGTCTGTGGAACTCCCTGACACAGGATGTGGTGATGGCATCTGGCCTGGATGCCTCCAAAAGGGGATTGGACAGATTCCTGGAGCAAAAGTCCATCACAGGTTGCAAACCATGATGGAGATGTGTAATCTTCAGGCTTAAAACCAGGGTACTTCAAGGACCAGATGCAGGGGAGTGGTATCAGGAGACAAATATCTAGTCTCATGTGCTCCCAGATGCATCTGGTGGGGCCACTGTGAGATACAGGAAGCTGGAATAGATGGGCCTTTGGCCTGATCCAGCATGGCTCTTCTTATGTTCTTATGTTCTTATCGTCTGCCTTGGCTTTATTCCTCAATTGTGCTCTGTTAGAATTCAACAGTCAACAGGCTCTTAGTCTGCAAGTGTGCCATAAATTTTGGTTAATAACTGACACAAGTATCAGGGCTGCTGTGCAATAGATTTTTCTTGTTGCTGATTGAAAAGTCACCATTGGGGGAGGGGAGGGGAGGAGAAAACTACAGTTCTCTCCATTCTGCTTTCATGCTGGCAATCTTGGGTGGGTCAGAGAACTCTGGTACTGGAGTACTTGATCTGCTGGGTTATCTCCCTATAGGATTACAGTTTGCATTTGCTTCTGCATGTTTAGTTTGGCAGCAGAAAACAGAAATAAGATGAGCCTTCATGAGCTTCATGGGAACTGCCCACAATGCTTACAAACTAATTTTTGCTTGCCATTCTGAATTTTTTCCATGTATCCCTCTTAATCTCTTTCATAGCATTGCTTATTTTTTACTGTCTTAGTTTTTCAGTGCAGAACCATTCCATATATTCTGTCATTATGTAGAAAAGAGGGAGAAGGGAACCACAGGAAGAAGTGGCAGATGTATAATATACAGCTCTAACTACTGGAGTGCATTCAGACTATGGCTGGAAAATCCTCCTTTTGGACAACTTTGAAGCGTCTAGCATT
The DNA here is from genome assembly GCA_029282475.1 of Phrynocephalus forsythii. Classification (NCBI taxonomy): domain Eukaryota; kingdom Metazoa; phylum Chordata; class Lepidosauria; order Squamata; family Agamidae; genus Phrynocephalus; species Phrynocephalus forsythii. The sequence continues at coordinate 7,190,312 of JAPFRF010000011.1, forward strand.
TTGTCTTGCCAGGTACGCTCTCAAGGAAAATCAGATGCAGTCTTTGTCCAGCAGAATAGCTAATGACTTAAACATTTGATTTCTTCACAATTTCCCTCCCCGTCTCTCAGGAGCACACAATCTTTAAATAAAAGTCATCCAGCGACTAGCTGCAAATTGAATGCCCAGAACACAGATATGTTCTGTATGTACATTGTGCTGTGCATTTCCAGTAAAACCTCCATTCCATTAAAGAGAAAATCAGTTTCAGTAGGGTGTTCCGTGAGAGATGCATGGTCATAAAATCACAAAATCATAGAATAATAGAGTTAGAAGGGGCCTGTAAGGCAATCAGGTCCAACTTCCTAAATGAAGGAATTTAAATCAAAGTAGAACTGACAGATAGTTTAACTTTCCCTTGACTGTCAGCAGTGTGGGAGTGCTCACAAATTTCTGAGGTAATTGGCTCCATTGCTTTACTGCTCTAAAAATTAGGAATTTTTTCCAGATATTCAATGAAAATCTGGATTCCTATACATTCAGGCCATTATTACGTGTTCTGCACTCTGGGGTGATGGAGAACAGATCCTTCCCTTCCTCTGTATGACCATCCTTCAAGACTTTGCATGCTATCACATCTCCTCTCAGACTTCTTTTCTCAAGGCAAACAATGCCTAGATCTTTCTTTCTTTCCTTGCCATGTTTGTTTCTAGTCCCCTGATCATCTGTGTTACCACCCTCTGAACCAGATTCAGTTTGTCTGCATCCTTCTCAAAGTGCAGCGCCCAGAGCATTACATATATCCCTCTTAAGTTTCATTCTGTTGTTTTCAGCCCAGTGCTTGTGCTTGTCAAGATCTTTTCAAGTTTTGTTCCTGTCTTCTATGGCTATTCTGCCCAATTCTGTGTCTGCAAATCTGATAAGCATTCCCTGCACCCCTTGATCCATGTTTAAGAATACTGGGTTTGGGATTAAGCCTTGTGGCACCCTGCTTGTTGCCTCCTCCCAGTATAAGATGGAGGCATTGATAAACAAAATAATATGTTTTTTTTACATAAACTGCTACACCACCTCCCTCTCTATCCTTTCTGTTCTTTTGGAATGTCTTAAGTCCTTCAGTTCCCATATTCCTGTCATGAGAGTCACTCCACCAAGTTTCAGTTGTCCTTATCAAGTCATAGGGAAAAAATAGCACCAACTGACCAGGTACAAGTTTGTTGCATTGAGTCATGCTTCGGGGTGTGTGGTCACACTTAATTACTCTTGAACCGCGACTGACGTGGGGTATGATTTTTTAAATACTGGTACTGAGCACAATATATACAGCGACAAAACGGATGTGAAGTAACCACTAAGATTTTTAGTTCTTCTTTGTTTCTCATACTCTGAATGTTCGCAAATAGAAAATGCAAATGTTGTGCTTTCTGGCCTGCTTTCCTTTGTATATTTTATGACGATGATTATTGGGTCCCATTAAAGCTGCTTGCTCTACTCCTCTTATTGTGGGTCAGCTTTAATCTATCTCCCTGTATCTCCCTGTAACTTCCTTTTCAGTTCAAAGCCTTCTTGATGAATATTTTCTTGCTGTGACTAGATGTATTATTCCCAGTTCTTGTAAAATTCAACCCATCACTTGACCGCACCCAGTCTTCTGGGAAGCACAGCCTGTGATTCCAATATCAAAATTCCTTATGTTGGCACCACCTTCATAGATGGGCTGTTTACCTGGAGTATTTCCCTTTTCTTTTCTGTTCCTCTTCTGAGTAGTGGTAAGATGGATGAGAAGACTATCTGAGCCCGAAAGTCTTTTGGTTTCCTTCCCAGAGTTTCAAAGTCTGATATGACCATTTTGTACTTCCTCTTGGGTGTATCATTTGTTCCCACATGGATGAGAAGGAAGGGATGTGTGTCCATGGGTGATGACAACCCTTTTGTTACATCCCTTCTCTATCCTCCAGGGAGACAGCCATACCTAGCACATCCATGGATCTCCTACTGCAAGTACTCTCCCTTTCTTTTTATAGGATTTGTGTTCTCTGTGTCTCCTTGACTGAGCTTCAGTCTTTGCAATGTCCTCCTGTGATGTCTCCAAGAATATGGCAGCTGATTTGCAGTTTCATTGGTAAAGACTGTCTTGCATAGAAAAAATGAAGACCGGGATATTTATTATAGAATCATCGAATCATTGTAGGGTTGGAAGGGACCTTGGAAGTCTGCTAGTCCCACTCCCTGCCCAAGAAAGGAGACCTCACACCATCCCGGACAGATGGCTGTCCAATCTTTTCTAGAAAACTTCAAGGGATGGGGCCCTCACCACATCAGGAGGCAATCTGTTCCACAGTTTAATGGCTCTGGCTGTCAGGAAATTTCTCATTATTTCCAGGTTGACTATCCCTCTGATGAGTTTCCACCCACTGGTTCTTGTAATACCCTCTGATGCAACTGAGAATAAATCAATGCCCTCTTCCATGTGGCAACCCTTCAAGCACTGGAAAACTGCTATCATGTCTCCCCTTAATCTCCTCTTCGGCAAGCTAAACATGCTAGTTCTTTGTATTTGTAAATGACAGACAGTATATAATTATGGGGCAAAAATGAAGGGCCAAAATATTTCATTTGGAAGGCAGCAGTATCTACAGAATTCCTTGAGGGTTCAGACACAATTAACTGTCCTTTAACTGGGGATAATTAAAATATGGTGGCAGTTAAAGAATTGATAGAAGATTAGACTTAAGTAATGGGGGAGGGAAAGTGAGATATATTGGCCCTCAGGACAGGAACACTTTTTTGTGCATGATTTTGTTGTATGTTATTGAATGAATAAAATGTCAATTTCATGTTATATTTTAAGGGGGAAATTGGAAAACATTTATTTATTTATTTTTATTTATTTATTTATATACTGCACTATCTGACTGATGGTCACTCTGGGTAGTTTTACAAAAATTTAAACATAGACAGTACAATAAATAATACAGAGAATCAGGCACAATGTCTAAGGGCTCTATCTCACGTCCTTTGAAATGCTGATTAAGTTTCAATATAAAGCGTTTCCAAAAATTTTGTCCCCATGGCCACCGGGCTTTTAAAAAAACACCTGATTATGCCCCCTTTAGTGAGTTTTCCAAGACCTACCAGAGAAGTTGGGAATTTTTTGCTTTGGTAAAAAATCTGAGCCAGAAGTCCGTGGAAGCTCGCATATGATCCGGTTTTCTGCTTCTTTTCCCCCTAGCCCTGACCAGCTTGTCCTGCGGCTCATCGGCGTTCTTAATTTTTTTAAAAAAAATTCCCCTCCCCCCCAGCGCTGATCAGCTGGCTTTTGGGTTGTCAGCGATGTTTATTTTATTTTATTTTTTTCTTGCGCCGACCAGCTCATCCTGGAGCTCGTCGGCACTTTTTAAAATATTTGTTTTAATTTCCCTCCCCCCCCCCCCAGCGCTGATCATCTGGCCTTCAGGCTGTCAGGACTGTTTTTTATTTATTTATTTATTTATTTTTATAGTGCCACCTGGTGGCCCCAGGGCTGGTCTGTGCTTTTTTTAAAAAAAAAAAAATCCTTGTAAATGGGAACTGAGATCCCATATCTTCAGTCACGTGACCAGGAAAGAAGAAAATTACTTTCACAATATCCTTCTGATGGCATTGGAACAGGTCATTGTGATGTCACAAGGGTGTGGCAGGGAGTCTCTAGCTCCCTCTAGTAGCCAGTCCTTGTAATACATGTGAAAATAATAATTTTCTGGATCTTTTCTTTTAACATTTTTAATATTTTCAAAACATGGATAAACAAGATTATGGGTACTGACCCTGTGGACAGGGGTGTCCTAATCTGATTGATGGTTACCTAGCTAGGTATTTTAATCAGCCTGTTTAGTCCAGCAGCAACGTACCATGCTGCTCTGTGCCTTCCATGAAGAAAACCTGGCATCCATCTTGCCAGATGAACTTTTAAGAACTCTCTCCTGGCAAATTACATCCCTTGCCATGTTTGGACTTTTATAACCGCTTGAAATCTCAGCAAGTTTTTTAATTTTCTACTAGCAGCCTATGAAGGTATCACCCATAGTCTAGTTTTAACAAACCTACAGTGACCTCTGTTGATTTTCTTTCTACAGATTATCACTTTGGGAAAGTTGCAGAAAAGGAACAGGCCATTTCAGAGAGTTATTAAGCACTATTTTTTGTTTTATATCCCATCTTTTGCTCCATGATGTTCCAAGATGGTTTACCTAACCACAGTCTTGTGGAATATGGTGAGCTGCAATGAATTTGCACTTAAATAGAGTAATAATTCCTGATTATGGTGAATGATATTTGCATATATTGTATTGCTAGCTCCTCATGTGGATGCAGGAAATTCCGGTCTCCCTTCCCTCATGGACGTGTTGGTTTTGCATTGCCTGAAAGTCAATGCCTCGTTTCTGTCCAGGAATGGGGTGCACCTTTTCCTTGCCAATGGAATCCCATAGAAGTGTTTGGCTTGGAAGACACCAGAGACTGAACAGAGAGCATCCAAGTGATCTGCAAAGGAAAGGAACCCCCTTAGTAATCTTGCTGGGAAACTCATTTGGAAAAATACCTTTGAAATAACAAGGCCCTCTTACTCTACTGGAAGACCAAAATATATTTCATTGAGGTCAGTTACCCTGCCAAGCACGACCAGGTTTCTGATACTCTGTAAGGTGCCAAAACAGAACTTTTAGTAAAGAAAATCCCTTTATACATGTTTTGTCCTTTTTTAATATGGCATGTGCACATATGAGCAAATGTCAGTAAGCAGCGTAGAACTTTGGCTTCTTTTTTGACAAGGTGGCACCATTAACTGATTTTCAGATCCAATTAGTGTGACTTGCATCCCCTCGAACCCCTTGTAGCCAGGGAGTCCACATTTATCATTTCTTCCTTCAAGCTCTGTGTGTAACAGCTGGAGAATGTTACCAAAGAGCTAAAACATCTGCTGAAATAGCCCCTTCAGTGAATTTTCTAAGTTGCTAACGCGAGCAGTCAATCACAGGCAGAACAAGACAGGAAAATATCTCAGGCTGAATGTTACAATATCTCAGTCTGAATAAACCTACATTCTCCCCCTCTCAACTTGTTTACTATCCGGTGACAAGAAGTCTTTTTCTTTCTACAATGAATTATTTAATTATTTATTTTAGAGTATTTTTACCCTGCCTTTCTCCTTGGAAAAGGACCCAAGGCAGCTTACGGTAATGAGGGATAATATACAGTCCAGTAGAATTAAGACATGCTCAAGTATGTTCAAGAAGAAGAAAATTACATTTTCTTCTTCTCATTATTTGCATATGTATGTACATGTTCCAGATGTAATGGATGCATTCCTCTAACGACCAAAACATACATTGCACATATTTTCTTCAGCTATATGGATTATTATCCTTTCTCATTCTAACACGTGCACATTGTTTTGTATCCACTTTATTCCTCCAAATGGCCATTGGAAATGTATACATTCTCGAGGAGGTTTGTGTACCTTTTTCACTGTGAGTCTTGGGATGTGTGAGAGGCTATAAATCTAACATAGAATGCAATCTTTAGAAGATACAGCAGTGTTTTTTTAAATGTCATGTAGTACTGTATTTAAATCGCTTTGTGTGCTCCTTGGAGAAATTTAAATCCCATATTTTAAAATAGAGAGAGCAAAAAGGGGGGTTGAGCTGCATGGTCATCACAAAACACAAATACAGTCACCCCCAACATTTCACGGTTCAGGTACTGCGGTCCCACTATATCGTGGGATCGCAGTACCTGCGCCTCGGAGCTGCGTGGGGGGGCGGCGGGGAGTGATCGCGTCACCCCGTGCCGCCCCCGGGGCCCCTCTGAGAAGCCTCGGAGCCACGCGGGGGGCAGCAGGGAGCGATTGCGTTGCCCCACGCCGCCCCCGGCCCCTCCGAGAAGCCTTGGAGCTGCGCGGGGGTGGCAGGGAGCGATCACATTGAACCGTGCCGTCCCCTGGGCCCCTCCAAGAAGCCTCGGAGCTGCGCAGGGGTGGCGCCCCACGCTGGCCCCCAGGCCCCACCTGACCTCACTTCCACATATTGCGGATTTTCAAGCATTGCAGGCCAGGTAGGTTCCTAAACCCCGCGATAGGTGGGGGTTACTGTACATGTGTTGCACTGGACAGCTTGTGTTGCAATGTTTTTGTTTTTTATTAGTGGCTTATAAAGGTATTGCCTGTGGCCTAGGTTTGCATTTGTAAATAGAGAGAGCAGCTGTTCCTTGCGGAGTACTTATCTGTCAGGGTGGCCATGGCAGAAGTGGTGGCAGAGGCAGCAGCAGCAGTTAGGAAAACTTACTCTGGCTGGGTCAGGCTCTGCCTCTTCCATAGCAGGAGGGAGGGAAAGGGAATGGGAAAAAGAAAGGGAAAGGGAAGGCCCAGTTGTGGATGAAGAAGAAGAGAGATAGCACTGGTTGCTGCAGAGAGTGGGCAAGCAGCTGCCTGCTTGTATGCCATGGAAGAGCTGACCAGCTCCTGAGATAAACTGAAGCAGGGCAACCCCAGCAGCCAGCTGGAGAGGCCTAGATCTGCCTTGCCAGCTGAGTGGCAGTGGTGGTACCTACAGACAGCTTCAGAGAAGGTGAATCAATTCAAATGAAATTGATTCCACCTAAGAGTTAAAATCTGGCAGAAGAGTAAACAAACTTGCTGCTGTTCCAAAAAAAAAAATACAATTTTAAAAAGCAAAATCCACAGTTTAATAATTCCGTGCTTCTGCACGTATCATGCACTTTCCCCTTTTTACATTGAATTAAAATAAGTTAAATCTGATTTCAATAGGTTTTCTTTGTTTACTAATGTAACTGGGCTCAGAATCCTTTTTCCATCATTTCCTGAAGCCCATCCGATCTGAACCAGGCTAAGGAAGGGATTTGGGCCTTAGTGCAACTCATTCCTCCCACAGTGAATATGATGAAAATGCTGGACCACCTTCCCATTACTCACACCTAATTAGTTCTGTCGGTTTGTTATTTATACAGTAATTATAATCAAAATGCAAAACAATTTCAAGGGTTTTCCTATATTTGCAAACAACATTTTGCTCAACCAGACCACTGCCCATGGTTTGTTGTTGTTGTCGTGTCGTTATAGTAGTGACCGACTCTTTGTGACCCCATGCCCATGGAGTTTTCTTGGCAGGAATACTGGAGTGGTTTGCCAGTTCCTACTCCAGGCGCTTACAGCACCTGGTATTCCCTGGTGGTCTCCCATCCAAGTACTAACCAGGGCCGACCATGCTTAGCTTCTGAAATCAGGCGAGATCAGATGTGCTTAGGGCATCTAGGCAGCTCCTGCCCATGGTTACTCAGACTTTTTTGGATCCCCACAGGGGGATACTGCTTTTTTTTTTTTTTTTTGCAAAGCTACAGTTGCTCCATTTTAGTTATTATGTTTCAGGTTTCAAATCCAACCGGATTTCCCCAGCCATGCTACTTATTCACAAGGAGGGGACGTGGAGTGGGATCTTTCTCTCTTTCCTGCTGAGATACAATTCAAAGCACTGTTTCTAAGATATAAAACCCTAATTGGCTTGGGTCCAAGATATCAGCAAGAACACACCTCCCATCATGAGACTGCTCTGGTTTTAATATCACAAGAAGATGCTTTTCCCTCAGTCCCACCATATATACAGGGGTGGAGACATGGGAGTGGACCAGACTTTGGAACTTCTTCCCAAAGGAGGTAACGATAGCTCGCTCAATCTTTGCTGGCAGTGGGGATGAGAAAAGGGTATGAGATGATAAACAAAAGGCAGAAGTGCCCAGTTTCCCCTTTTAACTTATCCCGCCCCCTCCAAAGACCCTCCAGAGAATTGCAAGCAGAGGAGACAGGATTGCAACTGGAGATTGGCAAACAAATCGTCAAGGAATACCTTATTACCTTGGACGAGTTCAAATCTCTAGGGCTGGAGATTGCAATAGGCTTGGCATCCAAGAGTATTGCAGGAATTGGCTGAAGAATTCTCAGAACCGCTGTCTGTTATTTTCTTGAAATCATGGGAAATGCATTAGGTACCAGATGGTTGTAGGAGGGCTAATGTTGTCCCTATCTTCAAAAAGGGAAAAAGGAGGAAAGTAGGAACTACAGATCAGTTAGCTTAGCATAAATCCCAGGGAAAATTCTGGAACAGATTATAAAGTGATCACTATGTAAGCACCTAGAAAGGCAGTAATTACTAGAAACCAATTTACTAGATTTTTCAAGTACAAATCCTGCCAGACTAATCTTATCTCATTTTTAATCAGGTAACATCCCTGATAGAAGGAAGAAATGCTGTAGAGATAGTATATGTTGATTTTGGTACAGCTTTAGACAAATGCCCCATGATAGTCTGATTAAAAACCTAACTTCGAGTGGGCTAGATCAAACAACTGTCAGGTGAATATACACTTGGTTGCATAATAATATTCTGGGTGTGATTATTAATGGCTCTTTCTCATACTTGGAGAGAATTACAAGTGGGGTACCCCAGGGGTCAGTCCTGGGTCCAGTGCTCTTCAACATGTTTATTAAGGATCTGGATCAGGGGTGCATGGGAGGCTAATCAAACTTGCAGATGACACAAAATTGGGTCCTTACATGTGGAATACAAGAATTCTTCTAATTTTCAGACCACACTTTTAGCCCAATCCAACACAGGATAACTTCACTCTCTACCCTCACTCCTAACTGGTATTATAATATTATAATACTGTAATACTATTTGTAATACTGTAGTACTATTTGGTATTATAGTAGTGATTTATGCCAGATAATAGGAAATGCAGATTTTGCACTTTACATCACCCAACCTTCCTATTACAATGTTTTCTCTTCATTCTCCCCAAATTATTAATATAGTTCTTCCTCAACACGACTACATGGCTCCTCCTTTCTCTGCTTTCTCCTCTGTATCCTTACCTGTTTCCCTTCTCCATGGCCTTCTTTTGGTCTTGTCTCATTTGGCCGTATTTTGGGGGGATTGGCTTGAATTTTTTGGCCATGTCTTGTGTTTATGTACCCACATTGGCTACCTTTAAATAAAAGGTTGCTAGCCTTGTGCTAAACTGCTTTGGTGGTACTTCTGTAAATGCTCAGATCTGCGACTCCACAAAGTTTGCAATCTAATTGGAACTGCCGATGCCCAGGAAATGTCTACACTAATAAGTGATGCCCATTTGATATGGTGTGTTTCTTGGCCATTGTTTCCCTAACACTCTGACTCCCATATATCTCACCACCCACATCATAGCAGATCTATCTGAAGACATGTCCAGAAATACCATGGAAGCTTCCCCTAGAGAGTTGCATATTAGCAAACAAATATTTATTTATTTATTTATTTATTTATTTATTTATTTATTTATTTATTTACCATCCATCTTCTGAAGGAACTCCGGGTGGTTAACAACATCAATGAGCAAACAAAAAATAACAACAATATAACAGGAAGAAAAAAAAAATACAGTGGTACCTCGGATAACGACGGTAATTCATTCTCCGAGGTTAGTCGTTATCCGAAACACGTCGTTATCCAAAATGCAGTTTCCCACAGGAATTAATGGGAAACCGTTTAATCCGTTCTGGAGCCTGGGAAAAAGGCACAGACACCTGTTTTTTTGCTCAGAACTCTTTATAAAGTGCACTTTAAAGGTACAGATGCAATGCCACCCGGGATAACTCTTTTTTACTGATGCACGCTGGAAATTCATTATCCGAGGCAGTCCATAGGGAAAATTCATTATCCGAGGCAGCCCATAGGAAAATTCGTTATCCAAGGCATCCCATAGAGAAAATTCGTTATCCGAGGCAGACCTATACCTAGAAATTGCAATTCATTATCCAAGGCAGCCCATAGGGAAAATTTGTTATCAGAGGCAGTCCTATACGCGGAAATTTGCAGTTGTTATCTGAATTATTTGTTATCTGGGGCATTTGTTATCCGAGGTACCACTGTACTAAGCAAAAGGTAGAATATGTAAAATAAAATAACTATACTAATACGGAAGAAAGAAAAAAATTAGAAGAGATATCTGGCAAGATGGCGGAATAGGTGGAGGGAAAAAAAACAAAGGCACCGAACAGTAACAAAAAGCACAACTGCACAAAACAAGTTAGCAGAGGCATTGTTTGGATGATAGGAAAAGTTCTGATAAGATCGGAACAAAATGCAGGAAGAATGCTTCTCCTTAACTCTTCTAGACCTGTTGTTATTTTGGATATTCATAACAATATCTTTCCTTGATGTAAGGAAACAGATGTGACTGATTAGGTCTACATTAGGTTAATCATAGCAGTCTTGGTTGCTGAAGAACAGTCATTTTCATCTGCCAAAAATATGGCTGTTTCTCTTTTGCAATAAAGACCTATGGACAGCCCATGCAAATATTTGAAAAGGTCAAAATGAAGTATTATCTGAACATACAAAAATAGAACAGAGCAGAGACATTTTCTATGTGAAGCAAACAATATCTGTTTAAAGGATAGCAGAAATAAGGAGAGCAGCCATCATCACCACCATCCAGGAATATCCTGGTTAGCTGTCCCTTGGGGCAGCTAAACATCTTTAGAACTCTTATGTGTGCAAAAAGGATGCTATAAACTTTACTAGGCTCATCGCAGGGAAGAGAAATACAGCTTGCATTAATCTAAGCACCCACAGCCTGGGATAACTTAAGTTCTCGTGACAGTTTGTACTGTTTTGTCTTCCTTTGAGCAAGACATCATAAGTAGGTTGGTGCCATTACTTCTCACAGGTTTTCCATCGTGGCAGACCCAGGGAGGATGATATGACCTAGGACGTTTTTGAGATTCTTATCACTTCTCCTCATAATGTGGTGTCTAATGTTTATAAAAGTTGACTGGCATAGGGAAGAGGAGAATGTGGTGACTGGAGCTTCCCAGTGGGCAGCTCTTGGTTGGCAAATTTTCTTTGTTATATTCAGGTGCTATGTCAAAGAAGTGATAAAATCATATGGATTGGAATAAGGTGATTTGGAGTCACCATTAGAAACTCTGTGGGTAAGAGTATCAGGCCACAAGGATGGCCTAACAGTAGGCATATGTTATTGGCCTCTGACCCAAGCCCCTGGCAGTTGGAGAATGTTGTAAAGGAGGCATCCAAGAAGGGAAACCTGGTTATAATGGGGGACTTCAATTACCCTCACATAGATTGGGTGAACAAGAATATCAATGGCTATCATTATGGATGCCTAAAGACAACCTCCGGGACGGAGAGATAGGCAGGATATCTCTCAGTCTTATTTGCAGGGAATCGTAAGCAGGTGAAGATGTCTGCTTGGGAATACCCTGAAGCAAATGGTGAGCCACTGTGTGAGACAGAATGCTGGACTGGATGGGCTGTGGCCTGTTCCAGCAAGGCTGTTCCTACGTTCTTATGTATGTTCTTATGTTGGTTTCACCCCACCTTGGTATGGGGTGTCTGAAAGTTGCACCTTGGATGAGTAATGAAATGTTTCCACCCCACAAGAAAAGACGTCCATTTGCCATGACTCAGTCCTCAAATAATCTCACCTGGATGACCGAGAATCTCCACAGACATTTTTAAATACAGTTAGCTGCGTATTACTCATGAGTAACAAAAATGTTACTGGGTAAGAACTTGTTACTAGTCTGTTTTTACAGATACGGACCACAGCCAACATGCCCCCAAGCCCCCATAATGGTTTGAAGTAATGAGCAAACATTTTACACCCAGACTCTAATAATGTTAGCTCTGACTAGTGATAACAGGTCTCCTATGGGATGTTAAACAAACATTAAATATTAGACGTGTCAATTTGTTTTTCTTACATTGCATTTTTAGTAAAGAATCAGAACAGTTTGCAGTAATCCAAAATGTTCGCTGTCGACTCAGTTAGTAGCTTGGGAATTTAACTAGATGCTTTAACTCCTGGCCAGACACCAACTAATATTTTATTTGTTTTATATTGAAGCCTGTGTAATCTGCATCAAATATGGAATACAGTGTTATAAAAGTAGTGAAATGGCAAGCATGAAATTTGATCCCTCATCCAGGTGGACAAAAAAAAATACATTGATGATTTTTTAAAAAGACTGACAGCCTTTCCATGGTCTCTTGCACTTTATTTTCTGAGAAGCAGCTGTGGAAATATATTACTCACAAACATCGTACCAGTGATTGTACATTATGTCCAGCTGTTTTCCACCTCCACCCTCATATCCTTTTCATGCCCATCACTGGTTATCACTAATTAGCAACTGTCATCAAGAGCACAATTGGTCTTGGTATTTCTGTTTCATTCAGAAGTTGGCCATAGGCTGTTACAAGACTTGGAGTTTCCATCACCCCTCTCTCCTATTCTCCCCTTTCTGGTAGAGCTTTTAATTAACAATATGACATGTCAAGGGCTTTTCATATTCACTCAGGCTCTGAAAGGCCAGGGCCATGTCTTTAAAAGGCAACATGAATACAGTCACCTGTGACATGGTAGCGAACCTAAGAGCTGGATTTGTCTCCTCACTGGCGTGGAGTTTTGGTAGCTGAAGCTGCTATGCAGTGCCGCCATTGCAGTATTTTGAAATGGAAAAAAGTAAAGTGTTCTGCTTATATACCACCCTATACCACTTCAAGCAGTCTCTGGGTGGTTTACAGTTTTTAATTACAGTATGCAGGCTACACATCCCCCACCCCACCCCCACACACCAGCAAGCTGGGTACTCATTTTACCAACCTCGGAAGAATGGAAGGCTGAGTCAACCATAAGCCTGCTACCTGGGATTCAACCCCAGGTCATGAGCACAGTGTTACCTGCAGCACAGGCATTTAACCACTGCGCCACGGGGCTCCTAAATAAATCTGTCATCTATTCTTTAACATTCCTTCCCATTTTGTTCCATGTAATGTTTACTCCTGGCATTAATGTTGCCAGGATCTCTCTCTCTCTCTCTTTCTTTGTGTAGTGTTACTTTTGTAATACACATGATGTGTATGTGTGTGTTGTTTAATGGCATGTTGCCAATCTCTCTCTCTCTCTCTCCCCTCTCTCTGCGTGCAGTGTTATTTTTGTAATACACATGATGTGTATGTGTGTGTTGTTTAATCACATGTAGTGTAATGTTTGCAAAATAATATGTGCACAAAAGTATGTGAATGAGAATGTGAGACAATGGAAATTCCAAAACAATTATTTGCATTGAGCTAGTGAGCCAAGATCATTCATGCTCCTGTATTTCCAATCACCATGCATAGGAGTGAAAGCTGACAGTAAAGAAAGTGGACTAGAAAAAAACGGAGTTGTTTAAGATGGGGCGCTGGAGGAAAGCTTTGCAGATACCTTGGATTGCCTAGAAAGAGGGGCAAGTGGGTTCTAGATCAAATAGAGCCTGAATTATCTCTGGAGTCAAAACTGTGGAGGCTGAAGCTGTTCTCCTTTGGACACAAAATGAGAAGGCAAGATTCTCTGGAAAAGATAATAATGCTGGGAAAGGTGGAAGGTAGCAAGGAAAGAGGAAGACAAAACTCAAGATGGATTAGCTCCCTAAAGGAAGCTAGAGTTTTGAATTCGGGAGCTGTGTAGAGCAGTGGAGGAAAGGGTGTTTCAGAGACTGATCATTCACAGGGTCACCCTAATTCGGAAGTGACTTGATGGCACAAAAGAACATCAATCATGAGCCTCAGGCATTGGTTAGGACTGAAAAGCAGATTGGCATCAAAGCCATTACATATGATACAATCAGACTTTCCACCTTCAGATTACCCTGCAATTTGTCTCTCTGCCTGGGAAAGCACAGTGAGGATTCAGCTGGTGTTTGGAGACCCAGCAGTCCTGCCTGCCACTGTGCAGGTGGAAAGACTTCACTGGTCTCTTCCCTGTTAGACATGGGCACGACTTGGCGAAATTCTCGTTTCCGTTTCCGTTTCTCGTTTCCGTTACGTAACGGAACAAAGAACGACAATTACTCTGCCAGAACTCGAACTCGAACCGACTAAAGAAAAATTGGGTCTGATTTGTCGTTGTCGTTCCTGGCATCGCAGTGATCGTGCGATGCCAAGCGGCACAGGAAAAAAGTTTTAAAAATAAAAAACCCCGATTCCTGGCCAAAAAAGCAGGCGAAAATATGCCTGCCTCAGTGAGGGCACCTACCAGAGGGGTGGTTTCTGGGGGGGGGTCCCCCCGGCCTTCCCCCTCCTCTCATGGGCTGCGCAAAGTGCGCATCCTCGTCGAGTCGCCACGCCAACTCGCCAAGCGGCGCGGCACAGAAAAAAAGTTTTAAAAATAAAAAAACCCGATTCCTGGCCAAAAAAGCAGGCAAAAATATGCCTGCCTCAGTGAGGGCACCTACCAGAGGGGTGGTTTCTGGGGGGGGGTATCCGGCCTCCCCCCTCTCCTCTCCTGGGCTGCTCTGGTGGGGGGCATCCTCGTCGTCTCGCCGAGTCGCCTCGCCATGCCATGCGGTGCGGGCAGGGGATCCAAAATGGGGCGACCGCAATATTTATTTTGAAATCGCGTGGTCCAAAAACACACCAAAGCACCACAGAAACATGCGAAAATAGCTATTTTAAAACTGCCTGATTTTTTCAGTAGCAGCAGTGGGTTTTTCTTGCAATAAATGTCTGTCTCCAATCCCATTGATTTTATTTTATTTTATTTTTATTTTTATTTTTTTACACCTGCGCAATGATGGGCTGGCCATGGGAGTGGACCATGCAATTTTTTGGAGCCATTCCACCAATTGCATGGCCACTTGGCCAGGTTTTGACCGAGACTTCTGGGATGTGCCAGTCGGGCATAAAAAGCCATTAACCCTAGCCCGAACCTGAACCCTAACCCTAACCCATACGCCAGTACACTGTCCCTCTTAGTGGGTCAGAGAGGCACCCAGAGGTGCACCCCAGTAACTCACCCTAACCTTACCCGTAACCCTAAGCCTAGCCCTTGCGCTAACCCCGAACCAGTAAGCCAGATGTGTACTCGCATTGCACTACAGCAAGTACACTTCCCTTCTTAGTGAGTCACAGGGCGCCCGTAGGGGTCCTCTCTCACTTCGTTCCCCAGCCCAAGTGCAACGCAGGCAGTGAGTCACAGAGGCACCCGAAAGAGAGGTGCTTCTGCCTGCTACTGCAACTGCAACTTAATTGTATGCATATCCAATTGGCTATGCATGCCATTTTGTAGCGGGCCAGAGGAGGCACCCACCCCAGAGAGGTGCCTCCAGGAGCCCGCTTTCCCTTCATGGCGGGCCAGAGGAGGCACCCACCCCAGACCGGTGCCTCCAGGAGCCCCCCCAAACCAGTACTAACGACAGATGAAAAACCGACAAACGAAATGACAACTTTTTGGAAAATTTCACGAAAAACGGAAACGAGCCGAAACGGGCCGGCTCCGACACACGACAACTCGAAACGTAATTTTTCCTGGTCGTGCCCATCTCTATTCCCTGTGTTTATGCCCTCGTTATGTGGTGAGTAGCTGTTTGAGGTTGGAAGAGTATGCAGTGGATAAGGCACAGGCTACCCAAGGCCTTTCTCCAAATGAAACAATCAAGCAATGGCCAGAATCCTTATACAGTGGATCCTTGTATAACAAACAACTTGTATAACATAAAATTTGTACAACATAAAAAATTCTGGAGATAAGGGAAATTTGCTTAATAGAATCGTCTATGGGGTGAATCTGTACAACATAAAAATGGTCGCGATTAGGGATTACTCTGTTTTCAATGCATTCCTATGGGAAACTTGTATAAAGGAAAATTTGCTTAACATAATTTCATTTGGAATGAATTAATTCCTTTATACAAGGTACCACTGTACTGGCATAAATGCATTGATATAAATAAATACCCATAGTGAATTGTCACTAGTAGAGTTGCCACAGGTATTCCTTATCACACCACTGGCCTTTTTCTGGAGTACTTCTTTAGTGCCTTCTGGCTCAGGAAGCTTTGAGTGAGCATCATGATTCAGAATATAAGTGCCCCCTTTCATTTCTTTCTCTATTAAGACATAGCCCTATTGTGGCTGATAGGAATTAATTATGTTCAAGGAAAATAAACTAGCAGAGACTAGCAGCGGTGTGGAAAAATAAATGCATGTAGTGATTATGGAGCTACAAGACAAGACAATAGAGCTTAGTACAAAACTGTATTTTACATATGTATATGTGGCAAGAGAAAATAAGCAATAACAATACACAAAACAGCATATACACAGAGAGAAAATAACAGAGTGTGGGGATCTGTCTCTCACTCAGACAGTCCCAATTAAACATTGTTTTGCCTGAGACTTTCATACATAAAGCAACATGGTATAG
The DNA here is from genome assembly GCA_029282475.1 of Phrynocephalus forsythii. Taxonomy (NCBI): domain Eukaryota; kingdom Metazoa; phylum Chordata; class Lepidosauria; order Squamata; family Agamidae; genus Phrynocephalus; species Phrynocephalus forsythii. The sequence continues at coordinate 7,206,590 of JAPFRF010000011.1, forward strand.
ACTGATCACATATTACATGAGGTGAGGTGATCATGCCATACCACCTGGTCTAATCATCCTGACCTTATTCCTTATTCTTGGCACCTGTGTCCTAGACTCAATACACATTCTTGTCTAGCACATGACATGGCATTTTTATACAGACTCCATTTTGTAATCTGTTAAATATATATTACAGACATTTTGTCAAAACTATGTTCCTTGACATCCCTCCTATTTAACAAATTGCAAAACCCAGCCTTTCCCTTAAACATACATATTTTTCTTTAGGCAAAGCTTTTGTAAATATGTCAGCACAATTACAATCACTAGCACAATATTCCAACACAATCAATTGTTGATCCACACCGTCCTTGGCATTCTGGTACTGGATCCCGATGTGCTCGCTTCTGGATCTGACCTTCTGACTTTGTGCTAACTGGATACACAAAAGAGAGTCATTATATACTTTGACCGGCATCTGGGTACCCACACCAACATCCCTTAATAATTGCACAAATCATGTTAAGTCACAGCACAAATCACTCAGTGCCCCATACTCTACCTCAGCAGTCAAACATGCACTGTTTCTGTAACAGCTTTTCTATCTTATCACTTTGACACAGATAGAAGTTACCTTTAGGATCTCTAAAGACATCAATGCCTAAGTAGTGCTGTATCTCACCAAGATGCTTGACTTTCACCTCTGCACCTAGTGAAGACATAAACCATTTAACATGTGAGTTATCAGGCACTATCAAACAAAAATCATCAACAAATACAAGTAGAATAATGGAATCTTTTGTATACAAACATGCTAGGAGGAAAAAAAAACAATTGGGTTAGTTTTTCATGCAGGCATTGGTTCCATTCCAGTTCTGATTGTTGAAGGACATCCAAAGCTTTGTTTAGCTTGAGAACAAGTTCCGGGTTTTCCAACTTGTATCCAGATATTTGCCTCATGCAGATGTTCTCCTTCAGGTTTGCATTTAGATAGGCTGTTTCCACATCAAAGTGATGCACTTGGCATTTTCTTGGTGCTGCAACTGCTGATGCCACTCTAAATGTCTGTGCCTTTGGGTGCAAACACTTCGTCAAAATCTACATATTTTTCTTGAGAAAACCCCTGTGCCACAAGCCTGGTTTTACAGGTCACTGTATTGTCACTGGACTTTTTCACTTTATATGTCCATCTGCACCCCACTGCCTTTTGTCCCTCTGGCAATTTTACTGGTGTGAAGACTTGATGCTTCTCCAGAGATTCATATTCTTTTTCCATGGCCATCTTCCAGTATTTCCTTTCACATTTAAGCACTTGAAGCATTTCCTTATAAGACATCACATAGCATTTGAAAAAAAATTAAGAAAGGGAGCAAGCAAGGTGATTATGCATTGCCCATGGCACTGAAAACACAAGTACAGTAGTACCTTGTATAAAGGAATTAATTCATTCCAAATGAAATTATGTTAAGCAAAATTTCCTTTATACAAATTCCCATAGGAATGCATTGAAACCGGAGTAATCCCATTTTTATGTTGTATGGATTCTCCCCATAGGTGATTCTGTTAAGTAAATTTCCCCTATCTCCGGAATTTTTTATGTTGTACAGATTTTATGTTATACAAGCTGTTTGTTATACAAGGGTCCACTGTAGTTGCAAAGTAAATTGACAGCAACGTTCACACAGGACAAAACTAACATGGATATAAGCTTATTCGGAGATCAGATCATTTTAAAAAGCTCCCTCTGGCAAGGTTGAAAAACAGTTAATTTGAGAGAATGCAGAGCCCATTTTTAAACAGTATTAAGGTATGGGATCACTCACCAGAGGGATCGAAGAGACGTCTTTGATGGTGAAAGTAGAGCGCGCTTGGGATCCTTTTTACCCCAATGAGAATGGTGAGTGATGAAAATTAGACTCCATAGTCTCCTGGCTGGCTCGCCAATTGTGGGAATTACTCCCGTGGGAAGCCCTGGCAACCAAGGCTTGAGAAGCAGAAGGCCCAATTTGCTAGGCTTGGAGAGTTTGGGAATCCTCCCATGGAAGCCTGGATCTAAAAGGCTTCAAGATTTGGGAACCCACAAAAGGCTTGGCCGGCAAGCCCAATGTGGGTTGGAAACAAAAGGAAAAGAATAAAGAATCCAACATGTGTTTTCTGGTGCAAAATGGAGCAAGTCTCTCCCCCTTGCTGCACCCAGCAAGAGCCTTTATTGAAGACCACAGAACTACAATACCCACATCACCTTGCGATGGTTCTTAGCCAATCAAAAGCTTACACGATTGCTCAATGCCCAAATAAGGATATTTCTTTGTCTAAAACTTAACACTACTGAGCATGCCCAGGACTACTAGTTACATAACAAGCTTCTGCGCATGTGTAGAATTCTTAGCCTGGGAACTTGATCAGACCATGTAACTTCAGCCAATCGCAAACGATTTTTCCATCTAAAGTGCAACATAGTATCTGAACATATCTAAGAGTGCCAGTGCGTATGTGTTAACCTTGCTCTGCTTGCTACGTGACTTGCTGTTAATGGCGATGCCACAGAGGCATGCCGGTAAAGATTCCCTACATTTTTCCTGTGCATCATGATGGAAGTGAATAAAAACAATGCAGAATCAATATAACCACGGCCCTTATGGTCCATATAACTATGGCCTGACTATCAGCAGATTGTGCAGAATGTGGTCGAGGTATCCTATGAGAATTGATTCTGAGACTCCTTTAGTCAGAGATCTTACAATGGAATTATTTTTCTTCTTAAGATTAAGAATCCTGGGTTCTGTATTGGGCCAGGGGATCCAGTGACAGGTACTCAGTTAGTGTGATCTTTCTTTCTTCTTTGTAAAGTTTATTTGTAGTTTCCTTGCAGTAAGCTATTCTCCTGGCCTGATCTATTGGATGTGTAGTTCTATCTTGGAGCTGAATTCAGACTAAGTGGCATACATAGCTTTTCCACTGTTGCTGTCTGGCACATAAGGGTGGAAATATTTTGCTTTCCAAAGACATCATTGACAGAAAAATAAGAGTGTTTTGAGAGTTGCTATCATAGGTTTGATTGAAACCTAAAAGAAATTAGGGTGGGAGTTTTTACATAATTTATGAGTGCAAATTTAGATCCAACAAAATCAGCAGGAAAATTTGGCCCTGAAGTGCTTTCTGCTTGATATCAAATGGGAGGTGCAGGCTCTCAAGAGTGTGAATGACAATATTTTATTTATTTATTTATTCATTCATTTTTATAGCGCTCGTCTTCCCGAAGGAACTCCGGGTGGCGAAGAAAAAGGGGAAAAACAGACCCAAAAAGAACAATACATCAATAAAAAGAGAAAAGGAAACAAAAAATAATAAAGTAAAATATGGTATGTAGTAACAATGAAGAGAATGTTGAAGCTGGAGAAAAGCAGCTGGATTCTTAAGGATCTTAGAAGTGAAGCTGCCTCCTTACCAGGTGGATTATCTCATAGGGCTTGGAATTTAATTTATACACAGGCAGACTGCAAGCAAGTGAAAGGCTGGCTTCAAACATGTGGGCATTTGTGTAGTTACAGTTCAGAGTAGTACTAGTTCAGTGACTATTCCCTTCTTCAGAAATGTTGGAGAATCCTTTTGGGCTGATCATTCCCTGGAGATTCATGGAATCTGAGAGATTTGTAATACCCTCTGGGAGGTGATGCCCCAGTTGTTTTGTGGGTGTGGATTAGATCACCTCTGAGCAAGTGTCCTCTCCTGCAGGGCAGAGTGCCCAGCCACTTCGTTTTAATAAGGAAGAAAAACAGTGAAGTTGCAGAGAGTGAGAGAGCTAGCATCCACTTAGCAATTGGCAAATATTTGTCTAATAAAGCTTCCCCTTTGGAGCTTGTTTTAAGCAAGGGAACTGGCCTGCATAGTTGGCCATAATTTTTGGAGGGTTTATGCTTTTTCTGTACCACCTGAGGTCAGTAATGGCCACCCTGATGAAAGGTCATGCAGAGCTGAAGATGAGCCTCTGCCTGTGTTATTTTAGTGGTCTAATGAAAGTACCACCCACCCTGCTTCAGCTAGACTGGAAGTGGCAGAAAATGTGACAGAAATCTCAAGAAACAAATCAGGACGAGGATTACTGCACTTATATGCTATTGCAGTTTCAGATCACTTCCAAATGGGTGGGAGGCCTGCCAGCTATAAAGTGGCAGTATGGGCCAGGCAGTCACAAAGTGGGGGAGCCAGAATTGGCAGTTATCGGCAACCACTGTCTATGCAGCCTTAATCAGTCTTTTGAAATTCCCATATTCTTGGCCACTGCCTTTTTCTTGCGACATGGATTGCAGTAGTTCAGCTGTCCTAACAAAGACAACATCTGAACAGGTACCGTGATTCAGGATCAAATCGCACGTTAAGACAAAAGTACATTTCCTCCTTTTTACAAATTTATTTATCTAAGTAACTCAGATCATTCTGTCCTCTTTGCCTAGAGCACCAGACATGGAAATCAAGTTATGCTATCTTCTCAACAGATTCAGTTCATAACACAAAGGTAAGCTATTTTAGCCACTAGGATTTGAGCACAAAGTTGTGTGAAAATATACAACTGTTCCCTCTTTATTCTGAAGTCATGGAGTGATGCAAGAAATTACTCAACAGGCGTGGGAGAATCAACTGGACAGTGTAGCGTTTATTAAGTAAATAATAATCGTCCCATTGCCATAACTGTATAATTTATTTTGGACCACTTGAGCAAATGCTGAGATTTCAAGTTTGTTCAGATTTTTGAAGGGCAGCCATTTTGTTCTGTTGCAGCCAAAACAAGAAGTTTTGTGGCACCTTAAAACACAAGCATGTTTCGTTAAGTTTAAGGTGCCAAAAACATTTCAGTTTGTTCAGGCGTCTTTGATGGTCTCTCTATAGATTGATATGTGTTTTTTAAAAATCTTTGAGGCTCATGACAAAGTGTGTGTGTGTGTGTGTGTGTGTGTGTGTGTGCGCATGGGCGTGAGGGCAGGAGCAGGGATATACAGTAGTACCTTGTATAACGTAATTAATTTGTTCCAAATTAAATTACGTTATACACATTTTCCATTGTACAAATTGAAATTTCCCATAGGAATGCATTGAAAACAGATTTAATCTGTTCCAATGCATTTCCAGCCCCTTCTCTCGCCTCCCGGTCAGGGGGTTTGCTGGAGGCGTTGGCGTGTTTGTGGCCCCGAGTTTGTGGCCTTGCTGTTTTTTTTCTTTCGCCCGGTGGGCTTGCCTTGGGGGCCGCCGCTGCCCCGCGACCTTCCTGCGGCCCGTCGGCGGGCTTGCTTTTGGGGGCCCGTCACTGCCGCTGTCGCTTGTCCGCGGTTAGCCGGCCCCCGTCGCCGCTGCGGGCCGGTTTGGGGGACCGCCACCGCCGCTATTCAGGTCTGCGGCCCACCGCCCGTGCCGCCGCCGCTGCTTCACCACCGGCTCGCCTCTCTCCACCGTTGGCTCGGGGGCCTGCCGCCGCCGCTGCTGTGCCTTGCGGCCCGCCGCAAATGACTGCCGTGGCCCCCGCAGCAGACCCACCGCGGGAAGCCCGAACAGCGGGCCGCCGAGGAGCAACGGCGGCGGCGGCCTCCAGGACAGGCAACGGTGGAGAGCAGCAGGCCGCGAGGAAGTGGCGGCGGCGGGAGCCACAGGCAGCGGGCCGCAGAGCACAGCAGCGGCAGCCGCAGGCTCCTGAGCCAATGGTGGAGAGCAGCAGGCCGGCGGAGAGGTGGCAGCAGCGGCGGCACGGCTGCAGAACAGAACGACGGCGGCGCCCCCCCGAGTCAACGATGGGGAGCGGCGGGCCGGCGGAGAAGCGGCGGCGGCGGCAGTGGCGGTGGCGCCGGGTTGGGGTGGTGTAGGAGAAGGATGAGGAGGGAGCGGAAGACGCGCCGCCGTCCCGCCTCTTGCTCGCTCACGCCCGCTCTCCCTCCTTGCCTCCCTCCCGCAGGAGGGGGGTTACGTGATGTTTTCGCCGTGGTGCCGCCGCTGCCGAGGAGGCTGCCTGGCTGTGTGAGGTGAGCGAGCGAGCGAGTGAGGCGGCTGTCCAGGGGGGGGAATGCTGTTGCCGCTGCTGCTCCTGGCGGTCTGCTGCCGAGGGCTGCTGCAGCGGACTCGCCGTGGGGGCCGCCAGCACCACCACCTTGTGGCCCCCTTCTCCTCTCCAGCCTGGTTCCCCTCCCCAGCCTGGTTGGGGTTGAAGGTAAGGGGACTGGTGGGGGGGAAACAAGCTGAAAGCCTAGTAGGGAACAGGAAGGGTGGGTATTTGGCAATTGCGGAGGAAGAGCAAGTGCCAGCAAGATTGGCGGATGAGGTGGCACTAATTCCCTACCTCCGGAATTTGTTTCGTTGTACGGATTTTCCGTTATACAAGCCCTCCGTTATACGAGGTATGACTGTATTAAAGAATGCGGTTTTCCAACATAATATTGTGCCGTGCCTCATTCCCAGGGAAACGTGATGAGCTATTGCAGATTTGCCAGATCTACCCGTAGTATAACTCCCATTGGACAGCTTCAGTGCTCTGCATTTATTCAGAATGCTGACTGCCCAGTTTTACATCTGTCCCAAATATACATCTAAAAATATACTGTAGCAAGCAACCTAACTTCTCAGTAATGTCTGAGTCTTCCATCCAGCAATATGCTGATGATACTCAGCTCTACCTCTCGTTCTCCACCAACCCAGGTGAGGCGGTTTCTGTTCTGAACTTGTGTCTGGACCAGATAGTGGACTGGATGAGGGTTAATAAATTGAAACTCAATCCAGACAAGACGGAAGTGCTGTTAGTGGGTGCTACGTCTGACAGGCTAGAGGGCCATTTCCCTGTCCTGGATGGGGTTGCACTCCCCCTAAGGGACAGGGTCCGTAGCTTGGGGGTGCTACTGGACCCCGGTCTAACTCTGGAAGCCCAGGTGGACTCGGTGGCCAGGGGTGCCTTTCTCCAGCTGCGGAATATATACCAGCTGCGCCCCTACCTAGATGAACGGAGCCTTATGACAGTTACGCATGCACTGGTAACATCCCGTATTGATTACTGTAATGCGCTTTACGTGGGGCTGCCTTTGAAGACGGTTCGGCGATTGCAGCTGGTTCAGAATCGTGCTGCACGGCTGGTGAGTGGTAGGGCCACCAAGGAACACATCACGCCGATTCTGTATAACCTTCACTGGTTACCAGTTGCTGCCCGAGCCCAATTCAAAGTGCTTGTTTTGACATATAAAGCCTTAAACGGCTTAGGACCTAGATACCTGAAGGACCGCCTCCTTCCATATGAACCTACCCGGCAACTAAGCCGGCTTTCACAGCAAACTTTGGTGTTAATTTGCTTTGCAGTGGTGTTATGCACAGAGCAACGGAGAGTCAGAAAATCTGCCCAGCTGAACATAAAGAAAGCACTTGGGGGAAGAGAACCAATTCAAAGGACCCAAACCATGTAATAGGACTTTGGGCTTTAACTGCTTTGGGCTTTTTAAAACAGCGCTCTCGGGAAAATAAATTCTTCGCAGTCAAGTTCTCTGAAAGTAACAAGTTCTCGGAATATCACACGAGTCTCAAGAGTGTTCAAGCAATTGACTTGGCAAAGATAATCTAAAGAGATAAAATAAGGAAGCCAACGCTCCTCACAGTGTGTCTCCTTCAGTGAATAGATTGAGGTCTGGGAAATTTCCAAACACCTGCCTCACCCTGCACATAAACCTAACATGTCATGCTTAGCAAGATATTATTTTCCCCTAGAAAATTCATGAAGCCATCTGCAAATCCTTTACATGACAGGCAATTCGGCAAGACAGACTTCATCTGAGACATTCCAAATCCACATAAATTATTATAACAAAAATTTCCATCTCTTATAACATTATAAAGCTTCTGTGCTTATTTTGGTCTAGTCAACTGACCTAACTTCTTCCCTCGTAGAAAATTGCTTCGAGCGCCTTGTGTTGCATCCTTGTTAGCCCTGTTCTCTGGATTTGACATCATTTCTTCCTCCAGTCATCATAATGCATAATCTAGGCTTTTCTGCTGCCAAAACCCTTGCATTCTGATATGTTCCATATAATGTCATTCTTATTCTTATTTTTACAGATCTGGCTAATAACACCTTTTGAAAATGTCCAACAGATTTCCAGATCTCTCCACCTTTCCCATATGGGCTGGCAGAGTGCCCCTGGTACCTCTAGCTGGAGGAGAGATCCGTCACAGGACTTACACCTTGGAGCGTTACGAACAAAGAGATGTTGGAAGTTGTTGGATCCTGAATTATGTTGCTGGCCCGTCTACTGCAGTAGTGTTAACTCTGACTAGCCATGGCTTCCTATGGTTTTAGGTCAGAAATGAGAGATTCACTGGAATGGCTACTTAGCAGCTATGATTACTGTGAATAAATGCACTTTCAAAAACTTGTTATATTCCTAATATCTAAATGACATAGAGAATACTGTCAAGAAAGGAAAACAAGGAGGACGGGGCCATCTCTGATATCTATGTGTTTCATGCCTATTTGCATTTTGACGTGGTTGCAGTGTGCGAGAATCACTTTAATAATGTTACATTTAAATTGCAGTGTAAAATAATAACAATAATAAAAGTGGATTTACTCACCATAATTATTATTCCTAGGATTTTAGGCAGGATTCCTAGCTTTCCCTCTAGCTCAGTGGTTCTTAACCTTTTTCTTGCTGGGGACCAGTATTGTGGTCGCACGTGCACACATAAAAGAGATATGCATGCATGCATGCAACCCCCCCTCCATGCAAGAGGCATGCACATGCATACAATGGTCTCCCCACATGCAACAAGCATGCACTCACATGCAGGAAACAGCCACCTGTGCTGGTTTCCGTTGTGACCATTTTTGTTTGGGTTGTGACAGGTGTGCAGGGCAGAAAACACCTGCATGAAGTGGGGAGCAGGGTGTGTGCCCACTGGGGCACCTGCCTCAAACCCTGCTGGCCACTAAGGTGCTGGCTACTAACTAGCTGTGGCCTGGGAACCGTCTGTGGCCTTGGAGTTGGGGACCCGTCCTCAGGATGCTAGGGACTGATGCACCCAAAATCTGTTTTGGTTTGGCACTTACTTGCTTATCCTCATAGTGCAGTGTGCCTTTTATAATCGAGAACTGAGAGCTTACAAACTATATCAGCGCAGCTACACACAGACACATAAGGCAGTAGCAGCAGCAGTTCATGGACCAGGATGGTGGGAGGGGAAGCCTTCCTGGAAATGTTGGGAAAGGTTACAAGCTGCCTATGCTCTGCAGCTATTCGTCTTGTCACGTGGAGGACTAGATTTAGGAAGGAATCTTCATTATCTTAAAATCTGCATCTGTAAATGTGTGGATGTTGAAACACTGACACGTATGTTGTGTTTTTGTACATTTTATCAAATGGCCAGTAGAATCTTTATGAAACCCTCCCCTTCCAGTTTATCTTAACAGTTCTTAACTTTCAATACGTAAAGGGGGGGACTAAACTTATTAAAGAATACAATTTTTTTAAATTGATGATTAATTTGATAATGATTAATGGTATATTAAGATTATATACAGTACTATGTGGGCTATGCACTATCAAGTTTAAGTTGACTTATAGCAACCTTAGTAGTGCTTTCAAGGTATGTGGCGGTATAATCAGATGGAGAACTAGCTTGCATTATAGGCGGTAACTTCACGTACCTCTCGCCGCTGTTCGTGGCTCCGCTGCGGCTCCGTTCGACGGAACGGAGCCTCACATACCTCCGGGGTGGCTGCGTGGTCGCTCCAACCACGCCCCCCGAAGTGTGCCCCAAGCGGGCTGAGAGATTCCCTTCCTCGACCTCGGGAATCTGGTCAATCCGCTTTTCGATCCGAATTGGCTGTATGTGTGGTTTCCTAGCATTCGCATTCTGAAACAGTTCCTGCTGTTTAAAAGTTCCTCCCTGCCTGAAGCCACCTAGTGACAGGAGGAGGTAATGGTGTTACAGGGAGCAGCGCCTATGGAGTTTGCCGTGGAATGCTTGCACAAAAAATTAGAAAGATAGGAAAATAATGTGGAACGCACAAATGACGGGAGACCGTCGATTAACCGAAAGACCGAAAAACGAAAACCAGGAACTGCTTACTGAACCAGCGGAAAGCAAAGGAACCCTTCATTTCGAAGCGCATCAAAGACGTGAGGCTGGAATGCCTTCGCCTTCACCCAGCATGCACGTGAGTACACAGGAAAGAGGGGCGGCCCCGGTTTCAGATCATGTGACCGCATCCAAATTCAGATCGGAGCCAAGCTCACCGCAGCACGAGGAGGTACGTGAAGTAACCGCCTTAGACTGATTATGGTGCAGTCTGATGGTAGCTATTTTCTGGTGACTATGATGCACAAAAGATCACAAACCAAGCCAACCGTACTCTGTTACCAAACTGGATCTTCTTGGGCTATTCTGTTTTAGGAGGTGGGTGGGAACAATGACTATAAGGATGAAATATCATTTATGAGGGATCACCCCCAGTGAAGTGACTGGTCCAGAACAATCAGATGCAATTCTTACTTGGCTGACTGATCACTCCCTGAAATAATTTTGCCAGTGCCATGCCCCTTGCCTCCATGGGTTTCTGCATCTAGGCTGGAGATCAAACCAGGGTCATCTTAGTCCTGGGCCATCACCATATATGCTGTAACCCGATAGTTACCTGGTTAAATATTCCCCTGTAGTTCTTTGCTACATCTCAGTATACTGTCTATGTGCTTCAAAAGAATTACAGTGGTACGTTGTATAAAGGAATTAATTTGTTCTAAATGAAATTATGTTAAGCAAATTTTCCTTTTTACAAATTTCCCATAGGAATGCATTGAAAACAGAGTAATCCCTAATCGCGACCATTTTTATGTTGTACAGATTTGCCCCATAGACGATTCTGTTAAGCAAATTTCCCCTATCTCCGATTTTTTATGCTGTACAGATTTTATGTTATACAAACTGTTTGTTATACGAGGGTCCACTGTACGTCCATTCTTGACTGCCTGTGTTGCTAAATTCAGCTAAATTCAGTTTGACTAAGGCTAACAAACTAAGGACCCAAGTTTTCTTCCGCCACAATAGGTCTGGTTTCCCTTAAAAGTGTATCATTTATCTGTTATCTGTTCACACTGAAGTGGGGGTTAAAAGATTGTTGGCTTGGGAGCTTTTCCCAAAGCACTCTTAAACCTTTGGGCATTGCACTATCAAGACTAAAAGTTACTCCTTTTGCTGCTGACTCTGGAAAGAATCTTCCATGATGATTTAAGACAAATTAAGAATCCTTGCTTTTCCTGCACATACTAATTTACAAACATAGCTGGTTGCATAGTAGTTAGTGGGAGGAAGGGGCAGAAGCCTGGGACTTGACTGATTAGCATTTTCCATTCTATGCCTATTTTGGCCAAAACATCCACTTTGATACACCAGTCCTGGGAGAGTTACATTCCTCACGTGTAACGTGTTTCTATGACTGTGGTTAAGATAACTTCAGATTTTAGCTCTGACTTGGCAAACAGGTGGGAAAATCATTTTCACTTTCTCCTGAATTCCCTTTTTAAAAAATCAAGTGCTTTCTTTCAAGAATATGGAAAAAAACCCTATGGATTTTGAGATAAAACAAAGTTATCTCCCCATCTGTCCTTGCCAAATTCAGTAGGAGAACATGGGGAAGGGGAGGGGGAGGGGAGGGGAGGTATTCTAATCCATACTTTTAAGAGTTTATCAGTCAAAATCCTTTGCCTGACTGGAAAAACTCTCCATCTGTTTCTTCCCAGCTGCCAATTTTTTTAAAAAAACAATTATGTTCATCCAGAACATGAAGAAACATATGAATGTTGTTAAACTATGCCTCCAGTGACACATCTAGGTTATCTTTTGACCTCAGATTGAATAGTTTTATCAGAGAGGAGGGCAGGGTGGTGTACACACATATTTCATTAAATAATTTTAGCCCATCTCTTCTCTCCGGGCTACCACTGCCTTCTGTTTTACAACTGCTTCCCTGTTAAGAGCAAATAGATGGATAGACCAATAAAAATAAAATAAAAAACAATAACAATAACAATAAAAATAACAATAACAATAACAATAAGTAAATAAAATTAATATTAAAATTAAAATAAATAAATAAATAAATAAAAATAAAAATAAAAAATAAAAAGAGCTGCTGCTAGATAGAAAGAAATACTCTGATTTTGAAGTCACTTAAAGCTCGTTTGAAATTCACTTCATGCCCTTGTTACAACAAGAGGATTTCAGCCAATATCAAAATAATAAACTAAAACAAAACGTATGCTTTCGTCTTTGTACATGTCCATCTGGCCATTCCTGACAATAACATTTGGGGAGGACGGGGTAATGGGACAAGTAAACAGGAGCTGCAGATGAGGGAGTTCAGGGAATATTTATCAGATTTGTGGACGGAAAAATTGGACACAAAGCACAAAGCTTGGAAGAAATGAACAAAATTCAAAGCTCTTGATAGGCTTGAGCTCGGTGTGGAAAACAACAGAATGAAATTTAATAGGACCAGTGCAAAGTTCTACACCTGGGGGTGGGTGGGGGGAACAAGTGCACAGTTACAACATGGGCAATGCTTTGCTCAGTAATACTACGAGTAAGAAGAATCTTGGAATTGCCAATGCTGTATCTCACAAGCGGAGCCTGAGCCAAGAGTGGGATGTGGCTAAAAAAAAAGCAAATGCTAGATTAGGACGCATTAACACTAGTCTCCAAATCCCGTGAGGTACTGTCTCTCTTCTATTCAGCATGGATAAGGATTCATCTAGAGCAGGGGTCCTCAACCTAAGGCCCCGGGGCCGGATGCGGCACCACAAGGTCCTGAATCCGGCCCCTGGGACCAATTGCAACCCCCCCATCTACCCCCTGTTTTGTTAGCAAGCCAGCCTCCACAGCTGCTTTTGGACTGTGATCCGGCCCCCAGTGGTGTCTGGGTGGTGGTGGACCGGCCCGCTGTTTGAAAACTTTGAGGACCCCTGATCTAGAGTACTACGTCCAGTTCTTGAAGAAGGATCTTGACACAGTTCTTGACACAGTCCCTCACCAAAGGCTGCTGAGAAAATTGCACAGTCAGGGGATAAGAGGACAGGTCCTCTTATGGATTGAGAACTGGTTGAGATCCCGGAAACAAAGAGTAGGTGTCAATGGGAAATTTTCACAATGGAGAGAGGTGAAAAGCGGTGTGCCCCAGGGCTCTGTCCTGGGACCGGTGCTTTTCAATCTGTTCATAAATGACCTGGAGACAGGGATAAACAGTGAGGTGGCCAAATTTGCCAATGATGCAAAACTTGTCCGTGTGGTAAAAACCAGAGAAGATTGTGAAGAGCTCCAGAAGGATCTCTCCAAACTGGGGGAATGGGCTGAGAAATGGCAAATGCGTTTTAATGTAACTAAATGTAAAGTAATGCATATTGGGGCAAAAAATCCAAACTTCATCTATCAACTCATGGGCTCTGAGTTATCCGCGACGGATCAGGAAAGAGATCTTGGTGTGTTGGTGGACAGCTCCATGACGGTGTCTCCCCAATGTGTGGCAGCAGTGAAGAAGGCCAATTCCATGCTAGGGATTATCAAAAAGGGGATTGAAAATAAAACAGCGAACATTATAATGCCTTTATACAAAACAATAGTAAGGCCCCACCTGGAGTATTGCGTACAATTCTGGTCACCGCATCTCAAGAAAGACATAGTGGAACTGGAAAAGGTGCAGAAGAGAGCGACTAAAATGATTACTGGCCTGGGGCACCTCCCTTATGAAGAAAGGCTCAAACATTTGGGCCTCTTTAGTCTGGAAAAAAAGGCACTTGAGGGGGGATATAATTGAGACATACAAAATAATGCAGGGTATGAGTAAAGTGGATAGAGGGAAGCTCTTCTCTCTCTCCCAAAATGCCAGAACTAGGGGACATACACTCAAATTGAGGGCTGGGAGAGTAAGAACTGACAAAAGAAAATATTTTTTCACCCAGCGCGTTGTAAGTCTATGGAACTCCCTGCCACAGGATGTGGTGATGGCATCTGGCCTGGATGACTTCAAAAGGGGATTGGACAGATTCCTGGAGGAAAAGTCCATCACAGGTTACAAACCATGATGGAGATGCGTAATCTCCAGGCTTTAAACCAGGGTAGTTCAAGGGCCAGATGCAGGGGAGTGGTATCAGGAGACAGATATCTAGTCTCATGCGCTCCCAAACGCATCTGGTGGAGCCGCTGTGAGATACAGGAAGCTGGACTAGATGGGCCTTTGGCCTGATCCAGCATGGCTCTTCTTATGTTCTTATGTTCTTATGTAAGGATGCCATCAAACTGGAGCAAGTTCAGAGGAGGCCAACAAGGATGATCAGAGGACTGGAAACTGAGCTCCATGTGGAAAGACAAAAAGAACCAGGCATGCTCAGCCTCCAGAAAAGAAGATTAGGAAGAGGAGTACTTTTCAAATACTTGAAAGATTTTCCTTTAAAATAGGGGCAAGATCTGTTCTCCATTAACTCAGGGTGCAGGACACGTAACTTATCAGGAAAAACACACTACCTGCTAGAACAGTATGGCAGTGGAACCAATTATCAAGGGAAATAGTGAATGCTTCAACACTGGAAGTATTCAAGCAAAGAATTGGACAGTCATTGGTCAAACCAGCTTTGATTTGGATTCCTGCATTGAGCAGGAGGTTAGACTTGGTGGCCTTATAGGCCCCTTCCAAATTAATTATTCTATGATTCTGTAAAAATTGTATAAACAACGGTGCCTCGACTTACGAACGACCTGACGTCTGAAAAATTCAACTTATGAAGGAAATAATTGGAAATGGAGTTCCAAAAAAACTCAAGTTACAAAAGGAAATCCATTTCCAATCATTACCTTTCAGTATGAAGCTCTGGCCCAGGCATGCTGTGCATAGCGTTTCCAGAACCAGGGTTTCCAGTGGTTTCCTTTCAAATTGGAAACCGATGCCCTGGTTCCGGAAATGCCACACACAGCATGGATGGGATGGTGCTTCGTATAGAAAAGCTGTGTTTGACAGGTCCAGCTGTGAGGAGTGAGGGTGTCTCCCACTCTTCACAGCAGGACCTGTAAAATACAGCTAAGAGGTGCAACAGCAAGGCAAAAGAGAGCAAGCAGCAGGAAAATTCAAACAGGGCTATTTGCTAAGTTCGGCCTTGCCCCGTGCCTCTCAGATGGTTTTTTTTTTCTTTAGAGGTCCTGCTGTAAAAAAAAAGCTGTGAGGTGGGTTGCAGCCCCCCATGCACACACACTTGCACTCTCCTCCTCCTGCTGCTGACTCTGCAATGTGTGTGTGTGTGTCAGGGGGCTGCCCACCACAACAGAAGGCTCTTTGGGTTACCCCACTTTCTGTTGTGGTGGGCGCACCAAAGGGGAAAGACAGTGGCTGCCTTTCCCCTTTCTTGTGCCCGCCACAACAGAAGGTGGGGTAACTCAAACACACATGCCCACAAGCCTGCTCCAACACAGCAAAGGAGGGAAAATGCTTCCTCCCTTTGCTATGTTAGGGAGAAAGCCGCACCATTAACCGGCAGCTGAAGGCTGCTCCTCCCAGCCCAACAGCCAGTTAATTTTGATAGCTGTGATAGCTGTCAAAATCAGCTGGGTGTCAGAGCAGCCTTCCACTGCTGGTTGGTTGCGGGGCTTTCTCCCCAACCCAGCAAGGGTTGGGGGGAACCTTTTCTCCTGGTTTCCTGGGTCTGGGCAGGTTTCCCATAGGAATGCATTGAAAACCAACTAATCTGTTCCCCTTTTTGCCCTTTTCCCAACTTCTGGAATGGATTAATTGATTTTCAATGCATTCCTATGGGAAACCACATTTCAACTTATGAAATTTTCGACTTCTGGAAGTGCATTTGGAACAGATTAATTTTGTAAGTTGAGGTACCACTGTGATTCTATACAGACTCCCACATGCTGATGCCTGACCAGTTTCTCACTCTTACCATTATTTATTTACTTATTTTACAACATAAAAAGGCAATATTTAAAAACTAAAAGCAGTAAGTATACAATAATCAAACAAATGGCATAGTAAAATGGTAAACAAAATGGTAAGCACCCAAAATGGATTCAAAGCAACAACCATCAGGCTGCCCACTCTTGAGAAGGATCTCTGACCTTCACTTCCAAAGTCCTAGGTGGTGATTGGTGGTGTAGATTTCTTAGAACTTGAACATTACTTATTGAAAATAATAGCTTCCATTCTATTCCATCTAGTCAGGATTAGAAGAGCTTTGCCAAGAGTCTCAGTTTCATCTTCCTGAAATGGAATGAAGTACTGAAGGAAATGAGTCAGAAATGTCCCCAAGAAAGAAGGA
The DNA here is from genome assembly GCA_029282475.1 of Phrynocephalus forsythii. NCBI lineage: Eukaryota > Metazoa > Chordata > Lepidosauria > Squamata > Agamidae > Phrynocephalus > Phrynocephalus forsythii. The sequence goes on from JAPFRF010000011.1 coordinate 7,222,894, forward strand.
AAGGAAGGACAAAGGGGCAGCACCCATTCATAGGAAGCCTTGTAACCCAAATGTGAATCATAGGCAGACATTCCTAAAACAACTGCTTTTTAAAATGTTGAAGGAAGCTCAAAGGTCAGAAAGAGAAAGGCTAGCAAGTGAACACTGGGGAGCAAGACGGCCCCACCCCAATCCCTCTGACATACAAAAAGAAGGCTTTACGTAGGAGCAGGCTGTACCCACCGGACCTTCTCCATGTAATCCGCCTGCATGATCAGACTGCTTAAGTCAGGTGTTTCTAGTTCTTTCCAAACCTCGTGTTTCACGTCTGTGCTTCCCTGCAAACACTGGAGAAGTCTCACAAGACAGAAGGACTTGAAAACATCTGAGATTACAAATCCAAGCACACTTCGCACAATGGAGTTTACTTCTAAATAGACTTACGTGGCAAGGATTGCTTCAGACTCATGTTGCATAATGCATTTGCTGCAGCTGGTTTCAAGCCGAGCCTCACAAGTCTGTAGTATAGTAATTTTTCAATTTTCTTTCAGGAGCTTGCTAGCAATTCTTCCGTTTGATGTTCTCCTATGGGAAGCAAGCCTCTACAAAGAAACACTTGTCCACCTTGACCAAATTTGGCCTACAATGCACAGCTACAGAAGACTGTTCTTTGTGCTGTCATAGGAGAGGCCTCCAAAGAGTGCTCAGTGAACTAATTTTACTAGTCAGGAACACTGCAGAATGCCCTCACCCATAGGAGTGGAAGTGGCTCAGTAGAGGTAGCACAGTCTGCACCCTGGAAACCCACAGTTGCTGACTGTAGTGGTAGATGGTGCCTACTGAGGTTGGCAGGGGAAAGGAGAGGGTCACCCAGAGCAGGAAAAACAAGAGGGAAGTCTTCTGAATTCCCAGCAGCTGTAAGAACTGTAAGATTGTGAGATGTAAAATATAGCCTGGTAAGCAGCATCTGTTTAGCCACATGAAAAACACCACACTGCCTATAAATACAGTAGTATTTTTATTCATGTAATCATCCCAGCTTCTGGAAATACAAAGGATGTCTTTGCTTCTCCTGGATCTGTCTTTCTCCAGGTGAGCCTCAATGGAACAAACCATCGCTGCACTCGACACAATTGTCCACACATTCTCCTCTTGTGGCAACAATTCCCATCATACTGTACAACCAATATCACAGAACCATAAAACTGGGAAGCTGGAGGGAGCCTCAGCTGTCATCATGCCCAGCTCCCTCCAGACACAGGAATTCCATTACTAAAGTAACCTTGACAGGTGGCCACCTAACCCTCACTTTAAAACTTCCAATGAATAAGAATCCATCATTTCTTGAGGCAGTCTGTCCCACTGTCCAATAGCTCTTACTGCCAGGAAATTCTTCCCAATGTTTAGTCAAAACAGCTTCTCTTGTGTATAGACAGAGATGGACAGAGTTTCTTCCAGACATTTATCTGGGTGGAGCTACCCCCTGGAGGACATCTGCACACATCCTGGGGAAAATCAGAGGAACATTAAAACAAAATTGAAAATACTGTAATTTAAATTGTGTTATAATTTTTAAAGCTGGAACTCTTTTTAAAGATTTTAAAGTGCGCACCATTTTCAGTTTAAAATCTGAGCTGGCAGCACCGTTGTGGAGGCACATGCTAGTCTAATTCCACACTTATTACTTTGTTTACTGTTTGTGTTAAGTTTCACCATGACAAACAGACTGTTTGTTGTTGTTGTCTTGACATACAAAGAGACTGTTCTGGTGAGTAAACTAAAAGGGTATGATTCTACAATTCTCACCCATGGCTATTGACACTGTTCATTTTTTTTCACTTGCAGATATTATTTCACGAAACTAGATTCATTTAAAAATATTGTTATGGCCCATGCTATGCAGTAGATAGTGATGGCACAAAAACACATTGGTAGGCTATAGATACCAGTCAAAGGGTAAAATAAAGAGTTAGAAACTCAATTAAAACACATGGATTCTTGAACATTTGCAATCTTCTGAGAGCTAACCACCCAGCTCTCATGTGCTATCTTCAAAGGGGACATTGACAAGTTGATATAAACAGTTTTAGAAGCAGGCTATGCCCTATTGTATACACACAAGAATTTTCTAAACTTAACATTTCATTAGGTATCTAAAGTGCAACCGCTGTTCCACAGGATGCAGTTGTGATCTGACTGCTAGCAGCAGAGCACCAGATTGTCACGTAACTTTGTTTCTGACTATAGGTCTGTACAATGTACAAAATAACATACTGTATATTAAAAAAAAACCATGCAATTTCAGTAAGACCAATAAAATCAAATCCCAAACAATGTCATATTATATGGTATAACAATCAACTGGATTCAGAGCATTTATGAGGCATTATGATCCTTGACAAAACGAGACCTTAGCTTCTTAGCTTCCAGTGCAAATTGTGCGACTGCACATGTAACTAATTGTGTGGTGGCAAGCAATGCTACTATTTTTCCCCTGATGGTACATTTGGGATACAGCTGAATGATAGGTGACTTGTGATAGAAATTACTGTAGTGTGGTATTAACTGTAATGAAGTAAAGCAGGAACCTAAGCGAGTGAATAAATGATTTTGAGTGCTTTGTGTGTTAGATATTGTTGATTTGATTAAAAGTTGTTGCTTTTTTCAGAGGCTCTTCACTATTAAGTGACAAAATCATGAGGAGGAGAACAATAGGCTCCTCTTTTAATGTTGCAGTGGCAGGACCTAATGAAAAATACCAAGAGAGGAACCAGGTCTGTCACCATCAATTCAACTGACTGAACTGAAGAACATTGAAAATAAAAGTGTGAGATCATCTAGCCTGCATCCTGCAAAATCATCTGGCAAAGAACTCCACTGCAATAAACAGTGGGGACAGAAATATACTTGACTGGCATGCAGTGAAGAACAAGGAGGCACATTTTGCAAACTATGGCAACATTTCATGAAAAATAATGCATTCTGCAAAACACAGGCAGGGTGTTCATAACAGTTCCATTCACATCTTTCAAAATGGCTTTAGGAAAAACGGGAAATTAGAAAAACATGAACAGTCTTCAGAAAAGGAAAAACTCACAAAGCAGGCTATGAAGAAACCCATTCATGCTCCAGTTGTTCAAAAGAGTGAAAGTGAAAGAGACTTCAACAGGCTTAAAATACTTTTGTAAGGCTTGTACTTTTAGGGAAAGGAAGAAACCTTTATTTGGCTACCACATACGACAGTTTGATCAAAAGTATTCTTGACAAATTAAATGATTCTAAAACATGGGGAAAACGCTCAGAGTGATGGATCTCATAACAGCTGCAATGGGTGAAGTTTTGAAAGATGAGTTGAAGAAAACATTGGGAAACAGAAGTTCTCCGTTTTGGCAGCTGAAATTTCTTCTTTGAGAAATGAAATGGAGCGGAGTATAATGTTCAGAGTTGTGGAGGATCAAGTCCCCTCAGAAAAGTTCTTGGCAATTGTCAAAATTTCTAATGGAAAGGCAGAAACTATTGCAGATGCTATTGACAAGGGGCCGACTGCTCTGTCTTGATTTATATTGTGATAATATTATTATTACCTTTGGATTTGATACTGCTCCCAACATGGCTGGGAATGTTGGAGCTGCAAGAAAGAAGCTTTTGGAAAAGGCAAACAAAGAAGTTCTCTTCATAATGCTGTACAGCACACATCTTGTCCCTGGCAGCAGCTTCCTGCTGGAATAAAAAACAAAAGGTCAAACTTTTTTTTCATGTTTTGAAAGACATTTACAAGCTGTTTAGCAAGTCGCCTAAAAAGGGAAACATTTTGCATTAAGTTCAAGCAGTAATCGATGATCCGTTTGTCAAGATTCCAGAATGCATTAGAGCAGGCATGTCCAAACTTTGGCCCTCCTGATGCTTTGGACCACATCTCCCAGAATTCCAAGCATGTATTTCCAATGGCAAAAAAACTGTGGGAGTTGAGGTCCAAAACATCTGGAGGGCCAAAGTTTGGACATGCCTGCATTAAAGTGAGGCAGTTGTCTCACTGTAGGAGAGAGAATGCTGTCTTTACAAGCTGGTAGCCAGTTTTGGTCAACCCATTCACAAGGAAGGGGCAGATTGTGCATCACTAGCCAAGGGCATCTTGCTGGAATTCAGAAATGAGTTTCCCCCTCACTAGTCATATGACGAATGAACTCCTCAGTGCACTCTCTTACCTCAGCAATGCTTTACAAAGGAACCACTTGGGTTTAGCCAAAGTCATCCTCCTAATTATTGCAGTGGCTCTTGAGAGATGCTCTAAATCTAAAGCACTGTAGATGTGTCAATAGTGACTTTTAAAAAAATATTGGTGCAAAATAATGGAGAAGTTCAGCTCTGAAGAGTACCTGATGATGAAGAAGATGCAAAGAAAGCATTCAATGGGATGAAAGGCAAGTGCAGTAGACGAAATCAAGGACAGGTTCCATAACAAATCAATAGATATCATGGTATTTGCAAGTCACTTTGACACCTTCCAGTCATTCATAGATTCAGAAGACACCGAAGTGAGAGAATTTTGCAGCAACTTTCCAGTGCTTAAAGCAGAAGCTGTACTGACAGATCAGAAATCCTTCATTTTTAAAAAAATGAAGTCCATGCTTGATTAGAAGAATGTACAAAGCCGATGAAAGTATGTTGGCAAAAATATTGGAAGCTGATGTAGGGTACTGAGAGTTTCAAAAGCTCTGTAAAATCCTTCTTGTCATTCCTGTAATGACAGCCTCGGTGGAAAGATCTATCAGTTTGATGGACAGAATACCGAGTAAGACAAGAAACAGAATGCTACCAGGAACCTTAATGGGGTGTATGATGATAAGCATTGAGGGACCTGAGATTCCAACTCAGGAATTTCTGGAGAAAACAATAGTCTTTTAAGCAATGAAGAAGACTTGTCGGCAATGACTTCTTCTTCTTCTTTGTTTATAAACCATTGTCATTTTTTACATTTGATAATAATCTTAATAACAATAAGAGTCGCTTTCATGATCTGGTTAAAAATATTATTTTCCTTTCATTTTATATAACATCCCACCTGATCCTGTGAAAATCCCTACTGGAGGAAATGGTTTGAAAGACACACTGTAGACAACAAAACAAACTTGCTCCATTTCTTACATGCCAGCCCTCCCAATATTTGAAGACAGCTGTTGTGTTGCTTCTGAGTCTTCACTTCACTTTGCAATCGAGAAATGAAAAATAGGGGTTGGAGTGAATGAACCCTCCAGCCGCATAAAATATGGTGGTAGTGATGAGAACAATGACGATAATTCTTTGTGGCTCACTCTTGAAGGGGCGCTGTGAGAGCATACAGTAGTACCTTGTATAAAGGAATTAATTCGTTCCAAATGAAATTATGTTAAGCAAAATTTCCTTTATACAAATTTCCCGTAGGAATGCATTGAAAACAGAGTAATCCCTAATTGTGACCATTTTTATGTTGTACGGATTCGCCCCATAGGCGATTCTGTTAAGCCAAGCATGTCCAAACGTTGGTCCTCCTGATATTTTGGACCACAACTCCCATAATTCCAAGCCTGTATTGCCAATGGCAAAGGACTATGGGAGTTGTGGTCCAAAACATCTGGAGGACCAAAGTTTGGACATGCATGTGTTAAGCAAATTTCCCCTATCTCCAGAATTTTTATGTTGTACAGATTTTATGTTATACAAAGTATTTGTTATACGAGGAAAGCTGGACATGTGGGATGGGACAATAACAATCATAACCCCAAAGCCACACCAAGAAGGACTCGCTGGATTCCAATTGATGGTACCCCATTTATTCTAGATTGATCATATTGCTGCCATCCCCAAAAGTGTTATTGCTTTCAGTCTTTAAGAATTCTGTCCCCAGGGGTGGGTTCTGTAAATAAGATTTTAGATATAAAAGCCTCTCTGCTATCATGCCAATGGAAGTCTATGGTTGACTCATCTATTCTCTGCATCACAGATGGAACAGACCACATCACGACACTGGAGGAGCTATGCTAGTGACCCATCTGTTCTACAAGTGTTCTTTGGATTGTATGCACGTGCCCCTTCTGTTTGGAAGGTAGCTCTTGTCCAGCCCACCTGCTAGGTTAGCTGCCCAGTTTCCACTCTTTTGTGCAGCACAGCTGCAGGTTACTGTGTCCTTCCCAGCTCCAGGAGAGCCTCTTCTGTCCCTGGGTAAGTTGGAAGGACAGAAGCATAAATTCACCAACATTTGGTGTTCCTTCTTCCCTCTATTTATCCATACCTGTCTGGTTGTGATAGTTGTTGATGCAGGAAATCTCTAAATCGGTCTGCAAAAGCTTACTCCAAATAAGAGAGGAAAACATGCCTGTCCACAGTCAGACAGGATGGCATGGAAAATTCTTTTCTGGCCCTCAGATTAACAGCTGCTCTCTAGCATAATTCTGTTATGAAGGGGTGAATGAACAGGGTGTACTGCTCACTGGAAATAGAATAAACAGTGTAGGGTATGACACACATACACGTTTCATTGTGCCAAGTCTTATCAAGAACCACATCTCATGATCATTAAGAGATCCCTCACCCTTAAAACTTCATGAGAGCTCAGATTTCCTGGCCTGTCAAGATGTGAGGTAGGATGAGACCACCTCCTCCACAGCTGCCAGAGTGGGGGAGGGTGACTTTTCTGCAGAAATACAGCGGTGCTTTGTAAGACAAATTTAATTCGTTCTATGGGTCAATACGTTTTATGAAAAATCCGTCCGACAAAATGCAGTGTAAAGCAGTTTCCCATAGGAATACATTGAATACTGATAAATTCATCTTGTGAGGCATCCCATAGGCAAAATTTGTCTTACGAGTTTTTCCTATTACCAGAAATTTCATTCCTCTTACAAGTTTTTCGTCTTAAGGGGCATTCGTCTTATGAGGTACTACTGTACTAGAACACCTCCCTGGTGGTAATAATAGCTTGCCTTTCCCTTCTCAGCTGTCATATGTTGAACAGAGGATAATTTGTTGCTTCTGTGGGGACTCTACATGCAACCCATTCATTCCCTTGGGCATGCCATTCATACATGTGGTTCTCCTCATGGGTGAAGCAAGAAAATTGGGAGGAGGGTTGGTTGTCTCTGAGATAACAGGGAGAACAACAGAACACAGCTTAGAACTCACTCTCTCCACTCTTCACAGAGTTTATCACTTCATTAATAATATTTCACTATTTTCCATGACTTGGTGACTCAATGACTAGAACAGTGCTTCTCACAATTTCCATTTTGGAAAAAAAGCTCCATTTTAATGCTATTTAAAAATGTAATAATATCGAGTTAGATGTCAAGAATATTCAAGATATTGCATCTCAATGCCCTATGCATTTTGTTCTTCTGGTGATTTTGTCTCTTATAAATAAAATCTGGTAAAATATTGGGTAAGACCATTGCCAATAAGCTGTTTTCAGAGTATCAGTTACTGAATTTGAGTTTTCTTTACTTTATGTCCAAGAAAAGCTCCTTCTGAAAGTCCAACATTCTCAGTTCTTTAGAGTTGATGTTTGTATTTCCATCAGTATACACTAAAATTCCTGCCTTATGAATGTGTATGTGGAAATATTATTTTCAAAGGTTAATAGGGTCATGCAATTACTTTGCCAAAGACTGTTTTTCATATGAGGGAAATATTTTTACAGGAGGTTGCACAAGCATTTACCTTATTTATTAAACATCAAATCTGTTGAATGAAAATGTTTTAAAAGGGCCCTGGCTGGGACCCAGGCCCAGGACTTGATGCAGCCATCACACATGTAAGGACTTGCAAACGTATCACATGGTTCCCATGGGGCACTCCAGACCTCACAGTGGAAACAACAAAAGCCCTGTTGGAGCAGCATTGTTATGTTTTAACGACCTTGTAGGTCTTCCATGGGTTCCCATCACCACCTCCACTCCACCGAGATTGAAGCTGGGACTAGTTCACATGGAGTGAAAGCTGCACACAATAGTAAAGTGTTATCACATTTACTGAATTGTAAGAAAGGGGCATGAATGATTATGTTTACTTCTAGTGATTTGTATTAGCCAAAATTATGAGTTACAGCCCCAAACCTGTGTACAGTAATACCTCGGTTTACGAGTGCCCTGGTCTACGAGTATTTTGCAAGACAAGCAAAAATTTTGGAACATTTTTGTTCCAGTTAATGAGCTTGCCTTGCAAAATGAGCACCAGAGCACCACCCTCTCTGCTGCCACCGTTGGCTCCTGGCTGTGGTGGCCCCTGGCTGGCCCTTCACCCACCCACTGGTTCCTGGCCACTGCCTGACTCCTGACCACAGCAGCTGCTGGTTCTCGGCCACTGGCTTTCATCCGCTGGCTCCACTGTTTCAGCTGTTAATTCTTGGTGAGCCAGCCGGCAGGCAAAGAAAGAATCAAAGCAAATTTCCCGATAGGAAATACTGTAATGGGGACTTACATGAAACTTACAACTAAGTTTCTGTTGTTTCCTATTGGGAAGTTTGCTTTGATTTATGTGTATTTTGGTTTATGAGCAGGTTTCTGGAACAGATTATATAAATTAAAAAAAAATAAGTTTCAGGGCTGTTCCTTTGAATCTGCCCTACCAAGAAACTCTATAGGAAATCTTGCTGGGAACTTAACCCAAGGGTATCCAGAAAGTGATTGTATACAACCCAACAATAAGCACCTTCCTACAAAGATTATATGGACTCCAGGATGTTGACACAAAATTTCTGTGGCAAACTCTCCCCACAACTAACTTATGAAACTAACTATTCAATGCAAAAGTGTGAATATTAATTTTTTAATTTTTAATAGGACCATAAATGTGGTCCTGTTAAATCAACAAAAGGCATGCTACTTCAACTACAATGTTCTATTGACTAGACAAGCCATCTTCAGATTATTGTGACCACAAATTTCAACCTAACAGATTGTTGAAAGCCCACCAGAAACATCTTAAGAGATCAGTAATAGTTAACATCAAGTGCAAATCAAATGCTTCTTGAACAATACAATACAATACAATACAATACAATACAATACTTTTTATAGGAAATTGATTGTGGTTTCATCTAGTCCCTTGCAGTTGAGAATTTTTTGCAATTCGGTACCTCACTGTGGTTCATCAGGGAAATAAAAGGGGGATATTAAATGTGATGCCCGATGCATTTTTTTCATCCAATGTGCATATTTTGTCAAATGTGAATCCTGCAATCAGCCCACATAAGACAGGACCCTCCCCTCCCCTCCCCAAATCCAATCATAACAGCCCCTCCTCCTATGGTGCAGCTTGCATTCGGAGGAAGGCTTCACAAGCAATTCCTCAAAGTTCATTTTTATTTATCCACATGCTTATATAAACATATTAAGCAACTGGGCAGCTTTTTCACAGTTCTCAGTTATTAATGCATACTTTGGTTATTCTCTCATTACCATTGTTTACTTCAGATTTCCCCCAGGGCTGCTGAGTGCCATGATGTTCCACATGGTTTCTGGGAGAAATGTGAGAAGCAACGGCAACCACACTATCCAATTTCTACACAATTCAGTTTGTAAAGAGGTCAAGATCCTCAATTCTCCCCCTCCATTCCAGCATTATATCCAGCTCTTGAAAAGTATGTTGTAAAAAGAAGTCATTGGCCATTAGCATTTTTCATTATCATGATAGATGTATTATTTAAAAGTGACTCTTCCGTTTTCAGTTCTCAAATGTAATTAAACTAGTTTCATTTCCTTTGGGTTTTTAAAAAATTCGGAATGAAGGAATATGAAGTGCAACAGAAGCTAACAGCTGAATCATATGCTATTCTCCCTTCACCTACCCCCTAGGTAGAAAAGTAATTAAAAATTAGTTGCATTGGAAAAGGAATATAAGTATCCATCAGTAATTTAGAATCCTAATGTAACCTAGCTTTGCCTTCAGAATTAGAAAATGGAATTAATGGCACATAATTCCTTATTTTTAGCTAGTTGCTTCCAAGAACTGGTTATGCCCTAAAATGCAAAGATTAATTTGTTAACTACCAAGGATGTTTCAGCTCTGATTACTCAGTAAATTTATCATCTGCACGATTATTCATACAGTCTTTTTTTAAAAAGGTCTTGTTTCCAAAAGATTATTTTTGTTTGTTTATTTGTTTTGGCAATAGTTTCTGGCCAGAAGAACAAAGATCACTGTTTAACTGAGATCTTTATTTCCTGAAACTAAAGTGATACATCTAATTGGGGGTGTTGTTGTTGTTCAGAGATCAGATTATAAGGGGGGGGGGATCTAGTTTCACTTTATCCAATCAGACTTTTCAGCACACATTAACAAATTAATGTACAGTAAGACCCCCATATCTGTGGAGGGTTCATTCTAGGTTCCCCTGCAGATACCGAAATCTGTGGATAGTAGCTGATGCCCTGTCAACACCTCCAAAAACATTTTAACATACAGAAAAGAACCCTCTTCCTATTGTATGAAGCTAATTACTGTTAGTAAGATAGTAAAATAGGAAGTATACCATTGTAAATATTGTCTTAGTGATATAATCCACCTTGGGTCCTTCTTAAGGAGAAAAGTGGCGTAAAATACTATAAATAAATTAAAAAAGCATGGCAAAGCTCTAAGGGAAGCAGGGTTGAATTCAAGAATGTTTGTGACAAATACAATTTGCTTGTTTATTGGTGGCATAAAGGCAGCTGACCTGAGCCGGGGGGCGCAACCACCATGGTCTGCGGATAGAGTGGGGTAAAATAGGTGGTTGGAAGAGCCGGCATCGGAGGGCTGAGAAGGTTGGAGCCGGCAAAATCCACCAAGGGGATCCCCAGCATGAGTTTCTTTGGCAGCGCTGGGGTAGTGAGGGCCAGCCCTCCCCGTCTGGGTGCCCCTTTGGGAATCTTCAGCATGGCCAGGCCCTGGGAGGAGCTTCACGTTCACGCAAGGGTTACTGTTGGACTTGAGGTTTCCAAAAAACTGCCCTTAGCCGTACAGCACAGATAGATACAATAAACTGAATCATAAAATTAGGTTGTTTAACGAATGAAAACTGACGCACCAGGGATTTGAAATATCGGGAAATTGAAGCAAATTAATAAAAATAAAAGTCTTATCGAAGGCAGGGAAATCGAGAAATTGTCACGGAACAAGGATGTGAAGGACATGAGGGAACAATTACCACGAGACAAGTAATCATGCCCATGGGTAAACGGAAACAGGGACTGAACAGGGACAAAACCATGTGACCACGAACAACGCTGTCACGGAACAAACATAATCACAGAACGAGGTAGGACATGAAGTAACCGCCATAGAGTGGTACCCCATAAGACGAATGACCCATAAGTTGAAAAACTTGTAAGACAAATGAAATTTCTGGAATAGGCATGTTTGTAAGACAGTTTTCCTCCTATGGATTAAATTTGTCTTATGAGGTACCAGGGCGGCTAGGCAGATTGGGTGCTGCAGACTGAGTAGTGTGCAACACCCGATCCCCGGCATCAGAGTGGGGGGTTCTCAGGGAAGCAGCAGCGACGATGGCAGGACTGGGCAAAGATCTCTGTGTCCCTACTTCACCCAACTTGGTGGGCAAAGCAGGGACACAGTGATCCTTGCCCAGCCCTGCTGCCACCATTTCCCTCAGATCGCTTCCATTGCCAGGGGTGTTTGTGAGGGAAGCAGTGGTGAATCACTGCCACCACTGCTTTCTTTGCAAACAGCCCAGGCTGGATGAAGATCACTGTGTCCCTGCTTCACCCACACCTGGTCAGTGGTCACTTTATAGTTCACTTTCATTAAACGTTTTTGGGCAGATACAACAAAGTGTCAAGAATTTGGTGATTTTGGGAGGCTTTTCCAATTTTGTTCTAACTTGCTTATGCCTTGAATTGGTTCAAGCCACTGTGACTTTTGCTTGCCTCTGCAATTTCATTTTGCTTAGCCTTTGCATAGAACTGCAGTTTTATTTCGCCTTGCATTGATTTTACACTACGTAGCGTTATTTGATTTTATCTGGTTTGCTAGACAGGTGTTTGGGTATTTTTGAAGATTGTTTGGTGGTATTTGAATATTGGTGCCAATATGATGAATTCTTATTTTTACTTTTAGAATTGACCAGATTCAGCAAGACTTTGTACTAACTTAACAGATTTAGCCTACTTATATCCAGCCACCCCAGCATAACAAATATGAGTGTTCCAAAGAACTGCAAAACCTACCAATTTTGTGATGAATGGAAAATGTACTACTTCTTCATCATAGTGAAAGACAAGTGTTGTGTAATATGTGATGCCCAGTATCCTTGCTCAACAAGGATAATATGGAATGTCCTGATAAAGTTTTGCATATCAATAAGTTTGATGCTGATTTTACACCCCAAAGTGAAATTCATAAACTGAGGCTCAAGGAAGTTAAATGAAAATTAGCTACTCAGCAGCAGTTGATGGTGAAAGCCAAGATCACATTCAGTCAATGCAACCATAAGCATCCTTCAAGGTAAACAACCTGATTGCAATGAAATGCAAACCTTTCACTGAAGGGGGGGGTTGTTGTTGTAAAAGATTGTTTTCTTGAATCTGCTGACAATCTTTTTGAAGGATTTAAAAATAAGAAAGAGATCATAGCTGCTATTCAAGATGTTCCATTCTCAAGAAATACTGCTGTGCAGCGAATAGAAAAGAAGTATGGAGACAACTGAACAATTGTTGGAGGATGTTTCAAATTCTTTTGCTTTCTCACTCCACCTGGATGAATCTACAGACATAAGAGACATATCCAAGTTACTAGTCTTTATCCAGATGGTTTTCAAAGACTTCAGTGCTAAAGAAGAACTAATTGGAATGATTTCTTTAAAAGGGAGAACGACCAGCAAGGAAATATTTTTGGATGTACTGGGTAACCCCATTCCCCATTCTCACTGGCTGCCATTTGAAACCTTTTCTGCCCATACCTTGTGTCATGGTCTGCTTCCCCTTCCCCTCCTCTCCTCTCTCTTCCCATCTTGCTCCCTCTCTCCTTTCCTTAATATATCTTCAATTGGCTCTTAAATATTGACAGGGAGGCGGCCAGGCGAAGCTACTCTGGGAGCTGGTTCCACAAGGATAGAGCTGCTGCAAAGAAGATTTATGGGCCTCCCTTGGGGTGGCTACCCAGAGGAGCTTTGTCTGCAGTGATCTGGTGGGTTGGGCAGCTGGAATTGGGAAAATTCACTCTGACATGTAGTGTGGGACCAAACTGCATATACAGAAGTTTTCATAGCAAGTGGCATATGCTAAGACATTTATTTTCAGATGATGACCATAATATAAGAACATAAGAAGAGCCATGCTGGATCAGGCCAAAGGCCCATCTAGTCCAGCTTCCTGTATCTCACAGCGGCCCCACCAGATGCGTTTGGGAGCGCATGAGACTAGATATCTGTCTCCTGATACCACTCCCCTGCATCTGGCCCTTGAAGTACCCTGGTTTAAAGCCTAGAGATTACACATCTCCATCATGGTTTGTAACCCGTGATGGACTTTTCCTCTAGGAATCTGTCCAATCCCCTTTTGAAGGCATCCAGGCCAGATGCCATCACCACATCCTGTGGCAGGGAGTTCCATAGACTTACAACGCGCTGGGTGAAAAAATATTTTCTTTTGTCAGTTCTTACTCTCCCAGCACTCAATTTGAGTGTATGTCCCCTAGTTCTGGTATTTTGAGAGAGGGAGAAGAGCTTCCCTCTATCCACTTTACTCATACCCTGCATTATTTTGTATGTCTCAATCATATCCCCCCTCAAGCGCCTTTTTTCCAGACTAAAGAGGCCCAATTGTCTTAGCCTTTCTTCATAAGGGAGGTGCCCCAGCCCAGTAATCATTTTAGTCGCTCTCTTCTGCACCTTTTCCAGTTCCACTATGTCTTTCTTGAGATGCGGTGACCAGAATTGTACACAATACTCCAGGTGGGGCCTTACTATTGTTTTGTATAACGGCATTATAATGTTGGCTGTTTTATTTTCAATCCCCTGAAAATGACCATGATGACAATGAACCAACTCTAACTGGTTATTTCCTTATATCCCATCATCCCGCAGTTCCCAGTCTCTAGGACTGCCTCTAAGTCCAACCATGTTGCGTCTTTTAATCGGCCCTAGCTGTACCAGCCAAGCTCTCTTAATTAGCTACTCTGAGCACTTCACTCCAGCATTTCTAAAGGCCAGGTTGTTCTCTTCCTCATTTCATTATCTTGAGACAGCTCTGCCGTCCTTACACTATTCTCAAAGTAGTTAGGCCTGGTCAGTTCAGTATAGGCATTTCACAGACCAGAGAGGCTCTGTGCTAACATCACAACCACTTTAAAGATCTTGAAGACTCAACTCCATAACCAACAATCCCCTCACTGTTCCCAACTGGCATTTCTGGTGGTGAAGTATGTCTGTGAAGATTCTCAGTCATCCAGGTGACAATATCTGGAAGTCGAGCCACGGCAACTGGACTTCTTTTCTTGAGAGAGCGAAACGTTTCGCTACTCATCCAAGCAGCTTCGTCAGACTGGTAGTGAAGGCTTCTAGATATTGCAGTTCAAGAATACCTGGGTTACTAAAAGTTGGGAACCACTGCCATAGATCATCACGACTGCTGCCACTGGTGTTGCCAACATCAAGGCTGCCCTTTGCTATGTGAAGCCTGGCATCCTTCCCCCCCGCTGTTCATGGAGAGGATCAATCTTGAGCCGTTTCCTGGCATTTTGAATCATATATACAGAAACACAATATCCCACAAGCCAGGGGATTGTTGTATTATTTAAATTGAATTCTCCCTTCATCCAGTCCCAAGGTGTGTGGTGTGCCAACATTACTTGCCATGGATCATCTATTTATGGTCTTGTGGCATGCTAACAGTAACTTTAGACATTAATGGACGCTCTTTATTTCAGCTGCATGTAGCTATATTGTTTCCCCGTTTTTCCTTCAGCAGCGCTTGACTTTCCAGATGCACTCTTTGTTCTTCATTTCCTTGTTTCCTGACTTCCTCTGAAAGGAATGAATTCAATTTATGGGGTTCATTGCCGGCGTGCTAATAGCTTTGTAGAATGCAACAAGCAATCTGAGTCTTTTTAGACAGAAAAGAAGATTTATTGATTGCAATCAGGGCACTTCCACACTTTTTGGTGGTGAGAAGTCCCACCCAGAAAACGAAAGGAGATATTTTTATAAGGTTTTTCCAGCACTCTTTCCCCCTCCGCCCATCCGAATTTACGTCATATACATTTGTTACATGCATCAAACACTAATTGACATCTTTGGTCATTTATTTTGTATTCCTGACACCAATTAAATGTCTTAATTGCTGTGGTGTTTGAACTGACTCACACAGACTAGTACCGTGATGTATGCCAGCTGCTGAACTCTCGGAACAGAGATAAAACTTTTCTTGGCTGACGTATATGCAATTAGCTGTGTAGAGCTTCAAAGCTACGAAAATAATTAGACTGCTGGCTCAGCCAAATTTTTGTAACAGAAGTCCCCCCCCCTCTTAGTGGCCGGAAAGGCTTGACCAGCGTTTGCAGGAATAAAGAATACATGTGTGAATAATAATATAAATGAAATATATATATATATGTATGCTTAGTAACATCATTACCTCTAAATATATAATTTGTGTGGCTTATACTTTGCAAGGCATAGCCTGAAATATCCCATATAATACAGGGTATAGCTTGGGATATAGATTGCCATGAGGTTTGTCTCTATAGGCTTTGATCCATACCCTTTACTTGCCCGTGACGCGTTATGGAAATTTACGCCAGTAAATTCTCCATAGGTTGCCCCTCATGGCTCCTGTGATAGACTGGTAAGGGACAAAGAGACATATCAAAGGTGTATGTACAGAAGCGTGAATATTGCTTGAGCTTCCCTGCTTACCATTCATTCCCTTGGAGAGGGGTGTCATCATGGCTCAGTGATTGTTCAGTGTTCCTGACGAGAGTGTAGGCAGTGCTGCCAGGAAAACTTTTCCCACCCTGTTTTCCCAAAGGGCTTATAGGCACAGTTCAAAAAAATGAAGTATCACAACATGATTTGTGGCGTCTCATGGTGAGGGACGCATTTGAACAGGTGAATGACAAAGAAATACCCCTTAATCCACTAGGGCACTTTCTAGAGTAAAATGTTAAGTTAACAGATGAAGTGTTGCCATGCTTGGGATGTGAGAAGACCCCCCCTGGTCAGACCCACAGACTGCAACGGATGGATATGTTCCATGGACCACAGCATTTAAGTTTCCCCTGTTGGAGAAATGCATCGTGGTCACAGCAGTATAAGGTAACCTCCCAGGCCATGTTGTACACTTCTCAAGGATCCCAAATTCTCAACTTTTGAAGGGGGCTGGCATAAGAATTTTTGATAATATTGTGATAGACTTGGATATCACGATCCCCGTCCCAAAGCGATAATTAAACATGCTTTAAACAGCAGATTTGTTCATTACCTTATTTTAGGACAATCATGAAACCCAAATAAATTTGCCTGCCACAGCAGTGCACATGTGAGATATCGTGTTTGTGTGTTTGGTAGTCAGGCTGAGAACCCTGAATTCTAACAAAGCACCACACTGTAGGTTCATTTTGCAAACCAAATACTTATAAGGAAAATATGCCCTTCTTAGCCCACCAAGGAAATATGTGGGCCAGGCTACTTTGCCAGGTTTTTTCCAACCTTATTTAGGTGTGTGTGGTGTGCATTCAAACTCAGATAACAGCAGGCTGTGCAGAATCACCCAGTTGTGTGTGCATTCTCACATGATAGACATTTGCAATGATACTAAATAAAGGTAATATACATATCATGAAGGCTGAAAAAGGCATAAGACACATCTAGATGGTGCTTAGAAAAACCCACCTTGCGCCATACATTCTCATGGTAAAGTCATGAATGAGCCGTTGAAATCCGGTCAGAAATGTCTCTGTGGCTGATAGTTTACACACAAAAATCTGCCCCGTAAACATGGGGCCAAGATTAGTTCATCAGTGTCTTTGGTGAAGAAAATAATGTAGATATAGCTACTTCATAAAGCCCTTTTTTCTTTGGTATAAAGGCTCGTGAACACCCATGGGCACCAAAATGTCTCTCATTCAATACAAATTGCATAGAAAGGCAAGTCATAATCTCTGGCACTCAATGCTTTGTGAGTAAAAAGCATTTTCAGTGGCCAAGCATGATCATTACATAAAAAGGCACATCCAGAGAAGTACTTCAGTAAGAGTTTTCACAGTGACTATCAATAATAGACAATAAACAATATCATAATAGAGCACAGGGTAATGTAAATATGTAAAGTTGCTCTGGAGCCTACCGTGCGCAGGAAAAAAAAAAAAAAAAATAAAATAAGCTCACTTGTCGGATGCTGGGAGGCTGGTATGTGCGTGTGTGGCAACACAAGTTCATGGTGATCCAGGGCACGCGCACAGGCATCAATGAAGGTCTGAAAGCAGTAGTTAAACCCCAAGTCTCTGTCCAGGTGAAAAAGGGGGTTAAATTGCAGACGTGAAGTCTGTTGGCCGCAATCCAAAACAGGAGTCAGTGGCTGTTTCAGACCCACTCTCTCCCCCCAGAAACAAACAGAAAAGAAAAGAAAAAAAGAAAATGAGAGACAGGAAGACAGGATTTTAATCTGTCAACCTGAGTTGAAAGTGAATCCGCAGGCTGCTTTGGGACCCTCCGAAGTATCAAACGCACGCTGTCATCTGGGGAAGGATGGGCAAGGATGCGGTGACCACAGGTCAGGTTCATGTTGTCGCCCACCGTCCAGGGTGAAGTCATCTAAGGCATAGGGGCAATCTACAGCAGAGGGCAGAAGGCGTCACCGGTCAAGCCTCACTCCCTCTCGGTCGCGGGGTACGGGTCACGCTGGGTGAAAAGGCTGACATCACTGGATCCTGGAGCCCACATCGATCGAACTCGCGGAGCGAAGTTATCACGAAGATGGCATCATCAAAGGCATCAAAGGCGGGGAGGGGAGGTCCAGGAGGGATGGCAGAATGGAGGGCAGGAGGGTCCCCATCTGAGCATCTACGACCGGCGGCGTCAGCTTTCCAAACCCGACCGACTCCGTGATCCAAAAATAAAGAACGGGTGGGCGTTTTTCCCAGAGCAAAAGCCCGTCCTCCAGGATGTACCTGGGTAAGAGAAGAACAGACACACGACCACAAACAGACAAACACAGAACACAAACACACAAAATGGCCCCTCAGCTGTCCTTGTGCTGCCAGGCAGGGTGGTATAGTCTATCTGACAGTCTCGGGAAAAAAAAATGTCGTAAAAGGCAGATTGAAGTTTTCCTCTTCGTAAAACCAGTACGTGAAGTAAGGGGGGGGGGAGTCTATGATGAGGACACCTCTGCACATCAGGAGATATGCACAAGTTCAGCTGGCCCCAATGAGCGCTTGCAAGGTGTAGGTGCTCAGGTGTCCCTAATCAACCACAGATCCCATCCCCAAGTCAAATTGCTCTTCTACACGGGGACAACAAAAAGGTGTAGCTGGCAGAATATCCATGAGATGCAAAACAGGGTGTTTCCTCCAGCGTCTTCCCGTGTGGAAAGAGACAGACAGACAGACAAACAAGCAACCACACACAAGAATGGCCAAGCAATCTGCAGATCTCCAGGTGTGATAGTGCTACATGCAGTACACTGTGTGCAGATTTCTATGGCACAGTGTAGTGCAGGCTATGCAAAAAAAAACATAGTACACAGCTGCACTTCAGTAGTTTTGCACAAGTTCAGCTGGAACAATATTCCATAGCCACGCTACTAGGCTCCCTGTGAAATTTGGAACAAAGTAATAATGTGCACTTCAGAGCCATCCTTTAAAATAGGGAATCTTGCCCTTTACATACAGGTTTCATGTGCACAAAAAAAGGAAAAAGAAAATCGTTAAGTCCATATTGTTTTCTAAAAAGAAAATAAGCCTCATTTTCCTCAGGGGAGCTCCTGAGACCAGGTGTGATTTAAAAGCTGCACCAATACACTATGCACATTTTAATGGCCAGGCGAGCCTTCTACCGCCTATGGCAAAAAGATAATTCTTATATTCTAAAGAGTCATTAAAATCGCAAGTAAAATCACTATCCCAGTAGCGTTTGAACATATATTCTAAAAATCAAATTAGAAATTTGTGCACTCTGTTGGGCAAGCAAGGCTCCTCTTAAGTTCTAGTGTTTAAGCCTGCCTTAACTGTAACGCTTTGGGATTGACTTGTAAGTTACTTCAAAGGCAAAAATAAAAAATATGCTTGCAGGACAGCTTACAAAGAGGGGAGGGGGCTTTAGTGTGCTGTCACATCCTAAAAAAAAAAATAATCAGGTTTCTCTTGTGTCCTTTTTCCGAAGAATTCTTTTATTCTAAAGTTTCTGATAACAAGATTTTCACCTCTTATTCTTTAGCAAAAATACCTGAAAGGTGTGTTTGATTCCAAGGGTTTAATTAAATTAAAACGTGACGTTTTGGGGCCGAATTCCTGGATTCTCTTCTAAACAATAGACTCCCTTTCCCTCTCCCCCTATCCAGGAGAAAAAAAAATGCTGCAAATCGGCTAGAAGCCACCTCTTTATGCTTTTAAGGCAGCACGGAAAATTGTGGTCGTTCCCGTAAGTGGAGAGGAGTGACCTTCTGGCCATTGCCTATAAAATTTACTGGCTTATGGCTTTTAGGGGTCAGTTTATTCCCTTCGCTATGCATGCATTAGGTTGATGTGTTCAATATAAGTTTTGCGTCCAAGCTCTATCAAGTGGCTTGGGAGAGAAAGGAGGGGTTGGGAGTTGTTATCCTGCCTTGCCCTGCAAGGGGGCCCCGAGAGCAGAAAGAGAAAGGAGGGCTGTCGACTTTTAAATTCCCCCGCGGCTGCCTTTTACAGCCTGAGGCAAGCAGATAATCTCCTGTAATTACTTCTGTAATGTATTAGGTGTGAAATGCCCTGGAACAAAGGGGCAATGCACCCTTTCTGTGGCTATTGATCTTGTTGTTGGCTTAAGCCTAATTTGAGAAGCGTGGCTTTTGTAATGAATACACAGAGCTACTTAAATCAGGAGGGAGAAAAAAAAAATCTTAGGTGAACATGTAGACTTTCTCTCTCTTCCTTCAACCTTATATCTATGGGGAGGCAAATAATGCCTAGATAGGATAGAGAGAGAGAGACTAAGATCTTCTTCCCACTTTTCCTTCGTCTAAAAAAAAAGGTAGACTTGCGCAGTAGGATAGTTGTTGGCAGTTTTGTCCTGAGAATCTCCCTGTGTTTGAAATTAAAATGCCTGGTCTTTTATCAAATGTTCTTAACTACTTTTAGAGAAGGGAAAAAAAAGGCATTGATTCTACTTTCTGTCGTGGCCAGCTGCCAGAAGGGGCTCAGCCCCTGATTTGATTTCCCTGCTTTTGATTATTAATAGTTCAGAAATAACGTCCCTACCTATCTCCTCATGTGGTGCATAGCAACCCTTAGTTCTGTTTAAAGCTTCCATATCCAAGGAGTTGGGCATTGGCGTAGCGGGATGGAAGTACCTCCTGAATGCTTGAATAAGGCAATTCAGGGGTACGCATCCCCCATCTAGCACTTCCTGTCCCCTCAATGCTCCGTGCTCTCCTCCCGTTCCCTCAACATCATACCTATCCATCCCACTTCTGTCTTGCTGCCTTCCTTCTACTCCACTTCCTCTGTTCATCTGTCTTTCTCTATACCTTTTCAGTTCACCATCCTGCCTTTCCTTCCATCATCTTTCAGGTTTCCTACCCAGTTTTACTAAAAATGCATTACTCAGATACCCTATGATTTTTTCCTTGTAAAATATCCCTTCAGCTGGTAAATTTTGTTGCGTGACCAGCCAGTCACAAAATATGCGGGATGTTGTTTATCCCTGAGTATTCAAAAGTATTTTCTCACTGCCCATATTCCCCCTGGTATTATCAAAATTGCTGGAGGGGTCTCCTAGTTGGCAGAGTTTTTAGTCTCTTATATTAATTAACTAAGCACGTCCTTGTACATTCACACACCTCTTGCTAGCAGGTCATAATTGGTCTGTCCTCCCTGAGGGCTAGAATCTTAATTTGAGATGGTAAAGTCCTGCCTCATCCTAGTTAGAGGGGTTCTTCTTAAAGCTTACTCATGTTCCATTTAATACTAAAATCATTACTTCTGGTGGCAGAATTCCAATGTTACCACATCGCACATCAAAAGGGGGTGCATAAACTGCACTAATTTATCCCCATAGGTTTACTTTAAAGGTCTAACTGTGTTCCTATGATTTCTCCCACACAAGCATCAAACGGACTCGCACCTCAACAATCAAATGCCCATCATACACGCCAACATGTGATTCAGCAACCATACACAACTCTCCCACATTTCTGTTTCCCCAGTTAACTGCGATCCCTTGCCTAAGAATAGATCTTTCTAACTTCTCTAAAATCAAACGAAGATGGTGGAACTCCGTTGGTATTGTGGGGCAAAGATTGCCAGTCTTTGCCCCTGCTTAAGACACAGGGAATGGCCACTTCCCTGTGGTTACCAAAAAGAATTCAACTTAACACCCACATATATATTCAAACATTAATAAATCCTCTGAGGAAGCCAGAGCAGTGCTCTGCTTCTAATTCTTCAAACACTTGGGGAGGGGGACACTAGGGTTATTAGAGAGGAGCTCTTTTCCACCCTCGGGGACCTCAGAGTCTCTCAACTCTTAGTCCTCCCTGGTCCGCGGGATGCTAGAGACACACAAGTGTCCCTTCTCGTCTTCCTCCCTCCCGGGGCCGACTCATAAGAATCCGCAATCTTCTCCACTCCACAGAGCTGTTAGATTCGAACTCACGCCACCCCACAACTAGTTTTCTCTTCTTACCAGATTTCTTTTGCGCAGTCCTCTCCAATCCCTCCTGCCGGCACTTGGTTTTCTCTCATGTCCGGTAGCCCATCCAGTACTGACAAAGTGAACCTCCTCACAAATTTGAGGGTCCGGACTAGGTTCAATTAATCAGCACAGACTTCTTACCGTGACCTGAGTCAGACTCTACAAGCCTCTTTAGCAGCGGCAAAATTCCCGGCATCTCCACCAAATGAAAGGAATGAATTCAATTTATGGGGTTCATTGCCGGCGTGCTAATAGCTTTGTAGAATGCAACAAGCAATCTGAGTCTTTTTAGACAGAAAAGAAGATTTATTGATTGCAATCAGGGCACTTCCACACTTTTTGGTGGTGAGAAGTCCCACCCAGAAAACGAAAGGAGATATTTTTATAAGGTTTTTCCAGCACTCTTTCCCCCTCCGCCCATCCGAATTTACGTCATATACATTTGTTACATGCATCAAACACTAATTGACATCTTTGGTCATTTATTTTGTATTCCTGACACCAATTAAATGTCTTAATTGCTGTGGTGTTTGAACTGACTCACACAGACTAGTACCGTGATGTATGCCAGCTGCTGAACTCTCGGAACAGAGATAAAACTTTTCTTGGCTGACGTATATGCAATTAGCTGTGTAGAGCTTCAAAGCTACGAAAATAATTAGACTGCTGGCTCAGCCAAATTTTTGTAACAGAAGTCCCCCTCTTAGTGGCCGGAAAGGCTTGACCAGCGTTTGCAGGAATAAAGAATACATGTGTGAATAATAATATAAATGAAATATATATATATATGTATGCTTAGTAACATCATTACCTCTAAATATATAATTTGTGTGGCTTATACTTTGCAAGGCATAGCCTGAAATATCCCATATAATACAGGGTATAGCTTGGGATATAGATTGCCATGAGGTTTGTCTCTATAGGCTTTGATCCATACCCTTTACTTCAAATGACATCTTCATCTTAGAACTGAAGAATCGGAAGGGACCTTATAGAAGAGGACATTTGCTTCCTTGAGCTTAATCTGCCTGCATCTAATTTGCAGTATCAAACGATCAATCAGAATGTGCATAAACATACAACTAGTAAGAAGTGGATTTTTTGTTTCTGTCCTGGTGGGACTCAAGTTCTTTGACAGAGAGATTGAAGAGGCTATCACGAAAGGCTGAGGGCCATTGCTGTTAATTTTGTGGACTCTGAAGTGATCCTAGCAGATTGCTGATATAGTGTATCCCACTGTAACCCTATTCTTTACTGTTGTTCTGTCTACTGTTGTGGCAGGATTTGTCAAATGGGGGTTTCCTAGCAGTGTCCATTCCTCTTCCTTTGTTTATTCCAAAGTTCATAATTGCTGTTGGAACACCATGTCCGTGCTGGGCAGAGAGCCAACTTCTATAGGTGAAACGGTGGCCACAGTTTGCCTTGTATGTAGTAAATAATACATGGCAAGGAGAAACCTGAAGCAAAAACCAGGGGACGACTGGGAGTAGGGAAAGTACCAGAGGAAGAGAACTTTGACTAATTCATGATGTGGTGAAATGAAGGTAAGGAGAAACAGAAACATTATAGCATCCGGAGACTTTGGAAGTAGAAGTGAGAATAGAGTCAGCAAATATACTTGCTTTGGAGGTAGAGCAACTCCCGCTCTGAGTCTGCCCAGCATGTATCACAGTGTTACAAACCACAACACGTACATATTATGTCACGCGGCATTCCAAGGCTGGAAATCCAGATGCAACAAAAATCAAATGGAAGATTCCAGTCCTCTTTCTCTTATTGCTTTGTGTGTGTTTAATTGCAGCATGGAGAAACCACGCTTCATATCTAGTTTCGTTTGGAAGCAACATCAGGATAAGATTAGTGTTGTTTGGTTGCTGAAACTGAAACTGAAGAGCATCAAGCCAGAAGGAAGGTAATAACACTGTCATCTAGAGTCTGTTTGAAGCCAACTGAATTTATGGTCACAGTGGGCCGTTATGAGGGTTGCTGTGTAAACAGTATCCCATTCCTTGAGCTTTCAGATTGAAGGCCAGAGAAGAGGGGACAAACTTATGTGTTGTCATAGGGTAGCTCTTGTGATATCACAGGGACAGGACAGACAATGTTTGGGAGGGGGAGTTGTTTTTCAGGCTTTGTGCTGCTGTGTGGCCATTGCTTATGCAATGAGAAGGTTCACATGAGTCACAACTCGTTTCTTCCCTTCCCTGCCTGGTTGCAAATGTCCTTATGGGTCCAGTGCTGTCCTGTCAGGGCAAAGGGAAGGATAGGGAGACAGCAGACAAATGCCTTAGAGTATTCGACCCTCTTATTGGAGAACACACACAAATGTTGTTGAGCTGGGAAGCCTTGCCACTTTGATGAACAGGTGAAGATGGATGTCCAAGCTTTAAAACCACAGGACACACAAAAATAAAATGACATTCCCTTCAGTTTCTTTTATGCTGAGATTTGTCTATCTGCCGGGAAGCTTGACGAATCAGAGCAATGACCTGGGAATTCAGCTGGTGCCAGGAGATGTGACAGGAGGCCAGATAAATAATACAGTAACCCCTGCCTATCGCAGGGGTTAGGTACCCACCTGAACCGCGATCATTGAAAATCTGCAATATCCGGATGCAGGTTGGGGGGCACAATTTTAAACATTGTACACCACTCACCTGCATCCCTGGGGGTGCGGGCAAGGGGTGGGTGATGTTTAAAAAGGGCTTTTGGCCACGGAGCCGAGCACTTGGCCCCGTGGCCGAGAGCCCTTTTTAAACATCACTTGCTCTTATCTTGAAAACACCATGATAAGGCAGTCCAAAATGAAAAAAGAGATAGTGGTGGAAGAAGAGTTTTTAAGGTTGAAAAGCAATCTATCAGCTCCTAGGAAAGAGAAAAGGGCAAGTACAGATAGTGCTGTTGCTAATGTTGCAACTAAGACAGTTAGTTCATGTCCCGCATCACAGAGAGGGAAGAAGACATGGGACCAAATATGAAAAAATGTTACTGGACGTCCATCCTTGTTTAAATTGCGTGACAACGGGAGTTCATCCCACGACCACGCCCTGAACTGTGATTTAAGTGCTATGAGTCGTGACTTATTTATTTATTTATTTATTTATTGCCATACCTCTCCCTGACCTCGGGAATCTCTTGTCTTGGTTCTTGTTTTTGAGCATGAGACAAGAGCCCGTGAACTGGAAACCATAAAGAAAAAAAAAGAAGGAATTTTAAATATTGCAGTTCTTGTCATGCAACGTGCACATTCTCCATCTAGTGGCAGGAGTGCAAAGTTGCATTATCCAGTACAATCCCAATTACATAAACAATGCATCACAGAGCTTATTAGAGATGGGCTTGAAATGATTTTTTTGGTTTTAATTTTTGTTTTTTTTGTTTTGTTCCCTAACGAAATGAAAAGCAAAGTGACCCATCAAAGAAAAACAAAATGAAACAAAATTTTCATTCCATTCTGTTTTGTTTTTCATTTTCCCATAGGAATGCATTGAAGCAATACATTCCTATGGGAAACCAATCGGACGTGGGAAATGCTGGGCTTTTTACACTTTTTCCCCCTGCCCAAAGCCCTGTGTGCCAGTTGATTGGTGCTTGGGCAGGAGCCCATGTTTTCCCCCACCAAGCCCCGTGTACCAGCTGATTGGTGCCGGGGTGGGAAAACAACTTTCCCCCTCCCCCAGCACCGATCAGCTGGCACATGGGGCTTGGGGGAGGGGAAAATGTTTAAAAAGTCTTGGGCTTTTTAAACTCCCCCAAGCCCCATGCACCAGCTGATCGGTGCTGGGTGGGGAAAAGGTTTTCCCCCCACCACAGCACCAATCAGCTGGCCCCTGGGGTTTTTAAAAGTTTTCCTACCCCTCCAAGCCCTGGGCGCCAGCTAATCTGCACTGGGCTGGACGAAAAAAATCTTCCCTTCAATTCCAGCATTGATCAGCAGGTGCGTGGGGCTTGGGGGAGTTTAAAAGCCCAGGACTTTTAAAACTTCCCCCCTCCCTCAAGCCCCATGTGCCAGTTGATCGGCATTGCAGTGGGAAAAAAGTTGCACCAGCACTACACACACACACACACACACACACACAAAGTTGCACAGCACCACACACACACAGTACACACACATACACATGTTAAAAATGAAAAATGAAACAAAAGAAAAAACAAAATGATTTTTTAAAAAAAATCATTTAAAACAAAATAAATGGAAGGGAACTGAACGAAACAAAAAATTAGACAAAATGCTATTTTAGTGTTTTGTGCCAATCTCTAATGCTTATAATCATTGGCGACTGGAACTCAAAAGTGGGAAATAAAAGAAAACTAAATATAGTTGGAAATGTTGGCCTAGGGCAGAAAGCAGGAGAAAGGGTCATAGACAGGTATTGCAAATACCTGCTTCAAGCAACCAAACTTTACATTACTTTACCCCTGGACATCACCAGATGTCTGATATATGGAATTAGATGGCATAACTGGAAGCAAATGATGGAGAAGATGTATCCCCTCGGTCAACACAAGACAAAGAGGAGTTTTCTAAAAAAATTATTTATTTATTAAATAAATTTATATACCGCTCCATCTAGCTGCTGTTTTTAATGAATGTACTGGTTTGAAAACTGGACATGGAAGAAAGGTGATAGGAAGAAAATTGATTGGTTTGAAATATGGCACTGGAGGAGACCTTTGCCAGAACCCTGGAACTTCAACAAGGAAAAAAAAGTGGGTCCAAAACCAAATCAAGCCAGAACTTTCTCTGGAGGCAAGAAACCCTGGGGGCTGTCCTGCTTTGGACATATCATGAGAAGTCAAGACATTTTGGAGCAGGCAATAATGCTGAGAAAAGTTGAAGGCAGCAGGAACACCAAATATGAGATGTATGGACTCCATAAAGGAAGCCACAGCCTTGAGTTTACAAGAACTGAGCAGGACGCTTGAAGCATAACAACACATTTTATTTATTTATTTATTTATTTATTTATTTATTTATTTATTTATTTATTTATTTATTTATTTATTCCTTCCCAAAGGGAACTCTGGGCGGCTTACAATAGGCTGAACCAATCAGCAAAATACAATACAACAGACAAACAATTGAAACACTACTAAAATAAAATGGTAGCACCCTGGCAAAGACATATGAGGCTCAAACAACAGAGCACCTCATTGGTTAGACTAACTAACAGATGGCAGGGGGGCAAACAAAACACTACACTAAACTTGGTCACCAAAGGCCTCGCAGAAGAGCAAGGTTTTCAACACTCTGCGAAAGGCCAGCAGGGACTCTGCAGAGCGCACTTCGCTGGGTAGGCTGTTCCACAGCATGGGGGCAGCCACCGAGAAGGCCCGGTTGTGGGTGGTAGTTTTCCGGGCCTCTCTGGGGGTGACAACCCGAAGCGAGTGCACTTGTGACTGCCGAACTGGTCGGGCCAAGGTTGATTGCTGGGCGATCCGCTCTGCCAGGTAGTCTGGGCCCAAGCCATGGAGGGTTTTACAAACTAAAACCAAGACCTTGAATCTGATCTGGGACGCAACGGGCAACCAATGCAGGCGGGCCAGAACTGGGGTGATGTGGTCGTGACGGCACCCACCCACCACCAGTCTGGCCCACCCTAAAAGAACAACATCAGGAAGTGCGGCTTTGTTATTTACTGCTGGCAGGTGTTGTTGTTGTTGTTGTTGTTGTTGTTGTTGTTGTTAATTGGATTTCTATACCTCACCTTCTGGTAGCATGGCCACTCTGGGTGGCTTACTCACCCGCCACCCCTGTAGCCTGAACCAGTTCAGTCGATTTGGCCAATTATAGGACTACAGGAACCAATTTTGCCTTTGTTCAACTATATGTACAAATAAGAGTCAATTCAGACCACCGTTAAATTGCTGAATGGGCAATTTGGTTTGCCAAACAGAGATGGGTTAGTTTTGCCAAATGGAAAAACCACATGAAGACAAGAGGTTCTATATTTAGCAAAGAAAAACTCAAGAAGTCAAAAATTTGGCTAGCAGCAAATTGCAGTGTCTGCTACAGCTGTATTTTATCCTTCGTTTTATTAATACTCTTAACAACAAACCTAGAATGGCTTCAAACATGATTTACAAACATTAATGCATTTTTTAAAAAGTCTCATTTCATTTAGAGTGCATGTCTTAAAACTAATTTCCTAAAATGTGTTTTGCTCCAAATGAAGAATCATAAAACTCAGAAGCAACTATTTTCAGAAGGTTTGGGGGGATGGGACTAACAATTGGCTAAATCAGGTGGAGGCATGGAGGAAGGAGGATCTGGATTTAATTTTCTCAACTCCTTTTCTTCTGCTGCTTGTACACTGGCCATCTGCATCTTCATGGACAACTTTTTGGCAAACAGCCGGCTCGCAGTTCTCCCAATCTTTTCACTTTTCTGGATCTTTAATAATAATAATAATAATAATAATAATAATAATAATAATAATAATAATAATAATAGTAGTAGTAGTAGTAGTAGTAGTAGTAGTAGTAGTAGTAGTAGTAGTAGTAGTAAATAAGATCATTAAATTTCCAGACAATACAACTGTGGTTGGTCTGATTACCGCTGGGGACAGGGAGGTGAAGATGTTGACGGAGTAGTGTAGAGAAATTTTAAAAAAATTAAAAAAAGAAAAAAAGATAATTGTGGATTTCAGGAAAGCAAATTGAACATTCTGCCAGTTATTGAAGGAAAGTGTGTGGAACAGGTTTTGGGGTTTCGCTTTTTGGGAATGGAGTTGAGAGATGATCTGACATGGGGTATAAACACCAAAGATTTGATGAAGAGAGCATAGCAGAGATTGTACTTCTTGAGAACTCTCAGGAGGAATAATCTTTGAAAAGATCTGCTGCTGGCTTTTTATCACTGCACCATAGAGAGTGTGTAGTTTGGGAGCTGTACAGCCAGGGAAAGGGTAATGCTGTCCAAAGTCATTAATTGTGTGTACTCCTTTCATTAGATCAATTGTATGCCTCCAGGTGTTATAAGAAAGCCGTAGAGATTGCACAGGACCCCACACACCCTGAAAATGATCTTTTTTTTCAGCTTCTGCCTTCTAGAAGGAGTTATAAGGTTATAAAGACCAGGACCAGCCACTTGAGAAATAGTTTTTATCTAAAAGTGGTCATGACTTTGAATGCAGGGGAATTCAGGTTTTGAGGGAGTATTTGTATTTGGTTAGGTGAGTTGAATGTGGGGTCATGTATGTTGTGGTATGTTTTCTGTATGGATGTTTTTGAGGTGATTCTTTCAATTTCATTTTTTATAGGACAATGACAATCAAGATCTAAATAATTGCAAAAACTAACAAACACAGTGACCTGGTAATAAAAACGTCCTGCATGTGGATGAAGTACACTTCAGTGGTCCCCATAGTCATTGGGGCTTTGTGAACAATATCAAGAAACTGCATGCAGTATTATAAGCAGTGGCAGATCTCAGAAATTACACCATCAAACTTACAAAAAAGCAACTGGCATTATTAGGAACAGCATACATACTGAGCCAATATAAAACAGATACTGTACTTAGGTTTTTGGTTAAAACTTGTATCTGCTATAAAATACCAGTTAACGTTTTTATAATTTTGATTGCTTGTGCCTGGTATTTTTAAACAACAACTTATATTGGTTATATAATTTTAAAAGTTATTTTAATGGACTGTGCCTGGTACTTTCAAATCATCCTCATCCTCAACCTCATCCTTATCCTCATCACCATCATCATTTTAAAACTGCAGAGTAGGAATGGATCTTTTGAATCACTTAGTCTAGTATTTGTCAAGGAAGCATAGTGAGGATTTGAACTCCCAAACTCTGGCTCTGCAGCTGGAGACCTAAGCCATGGAGCTATCCAGCAGTTCATTTAGTCTGACTACAGTAGAAATAGAATGATGGCCAATGGAAATAGCACGAGCATACTGAGTGCCTTTCTCTGGAGCCAAATGGTGGGTAATAGGCTGTTGCTAGTAGACACTTAGCATTAACGGGCTTGCTCCCAACCCTTCCACAGGCTACTGAGAAACACTGCTTCTAATTTTTCTCTTTCGCTGCCACCAACTACCTTCAATAGTAAATTAAAGCCTTCAGACTATTTTTAAGTTGAATAAAAATAAAAGCAGTTTATTGATTACAAAGTAGAATCAAAATCATTAATGGCAACATGTTGAAGTATAAACAAAAAGAAGTATATACCTCAAACCCACTTAAGTTTGATTACTAATAAAACTGAATATATGCACACCCAGTTCCTAAGATTACAAACTCTAAACACTTAGTTTTCTTCACAGACACTCTAAAATTCCTATCTCTTCTCTCATTATCTTATCTCCAGGAAGTGTGAATCCCTTATCTAGCCCTATCTGTCTTTCTCTTAGAGAGTGTCAGTCCCTATCTGATTCTCTCAGACTCTTTTAGATTCCCTATCTTGCTTAAACAGTGCTGAGCAGAGCCTTAAATCCTTTCAGACCACTCTCCAGACTCTCTCATTGGTCTACAAACCCACCAATCAGTACAGACACCTCTCATGCATTATTCATTACATCAGATAAGCACCACACTATCCATCAGTTCATTTAGTTTAACTACTGTAAAAATAGAACAATGGCCAATGGGAATGGAAAAAGAATACTGAGTGGATCCTGCTTGCCTTTCTCTGGAGCCAAATGGTGGGTAATAGGCTGTTGCTAGTAGACACTATTACTTCTTATCTCACTCTAATGACAGCACCCAATCTTGTGCAATGCAAGTATGTATCTAGGGAGATTATGAATATATAGAAAGCATTGTTCAGGTGGCTATGTTTCACTTTCATGCTAAGAGGAATTCAGCCACCCAAATTAGCAATTAGAAACAATGTTTCTAGTTTTGAAAAGGGAAAAGATGCATTTTATCCTCATTCATTCATTCATTCATTCATTCATTCATTCATTCATTCATTCAGTTTTGAAAGGGACTATCCTGGCCATCTGATTGAATTACTGTGATGAAGAGGGCACACCCGTTGCTTTCCTTGGTCATTTCTCCTTTGCCTGCAGACAGGAAAGTTGGTTCCACTGGGCCTTTTGGGAAGGGCACACAATTTCAGAGTACTTCTACCTAGGAAGCCCTGAAAAGGTTGCTGCACGGCAGAATTGCCTTGATGACACATCATCATTATTATTCTTCAGTGTAATTGACATTCTTTGGTTAACCAAAGCAGCTGATCCCTAGTTCCTTTTATTTGTGAAAGCAGACCACTCACATATGTTTTCCAAATAATCACAGCATTTAGGGGTAAGAGAAATAGGTCGTGTGTTCCAATCAGTTAGATCCTTGGTCTATTTAGCACAAATTGCTGGTTGCATTAAAACAATGTGGTATACACCAATATATGGTATCTTTGTTAATAAAATGAGGAGAATAAATAAACAGCTAAGGCATTTTAAGTGAAAATCAGAATCCAAAGTGTGGAGAGATGAATTTCTGCAACTTTTTGAATTTCAGTGGGCTTCAAAAAAAGTGGGTGTGTAGGAACTTCTACAAGGTCTTTTGGAAGGACTGTGTCTTCATAGTCAAGAAAGTGCAATGACAAGCAATATGCAGACAATACAGTTTTGGTAGCTAGGACCAAAATGTTTCAGGGTGCCAAGTGAAGCCTCAATCCCTCAGTGTGAAATGGGCATAAATGTCTAACCATGATTTTTGAAACCTTTGCATTTTTACTGCACCAATCACAAATAAGTAGTGTTTAACCTGAGGAATGCCTGTACGGCCCCAAAACTAGCATTTGTTTGTGATCCCCCCCCACAGGTAACTCTGAAGAAAATGAGAAAGGGGGGTATGGGCAGAAATGGACATGAACTGCCTGTTTGTTTCTTGGCCAAACAGATGTTAGGTGCTTCCCAGCCTGCCTCCTCTGGTGGCTGCTGACACAGAGTCAGTGTTCAGAGGACGCAGGGCCAGGAAGCCAGGGTGATGACTCTGAGTTAGCACCAGCCATAGAAGGAGGAGCTGGGAAGCACCGAACACCTATTCAGACAAGAATACCTGTTAGTCTGTCCCCTATGCAACACTGGACTTCTTGGAATACCCCACACTACCTGTAAAACTGTTGAAGTTTTTAACAAGGAAAAGTAAAAATATAAATTAAATATTGAATATAGTAAGCTTACCTGCAGTGTAGCAACATAGGCCAAACTGAGTGTGTTTGGGGAGTGGTTGCAGCAGGTGAAGCATTCAATAGAGTTTTCTCACTGCAGCGGGCAGGTGGGGGTAGTAAAGCAGCAAGAAGAGTATATAAGGAAAGGCACTAGCCTTACTCTTTGCTGATTCTTACTGACCTGTAAGCCAGGCCTGCCCAACAGGTAGCCCGTAAAGGGCTCAAAAGTAGCCCGCCAGCCATTAATTAAAAAAGTGAGGGGATAAGTTCTCCACCCCTCCCTGCCCCACCCCAAGGACCACCACTGCCCCAGCAAAGTTCTGGGTCTGCCAGCCCACTTTCTCAGCTGAGTGGGGCAGTTCAAGGCCATGGCACAGTCCCCTGTTCCCCCCACCGGCCAGATGATTGGCGTGCCACTGTCTTGTGACTAGCTGAGTTGCTGGTGCGGAGTGGAGGGAGGAGAGAGGAGGAGAGGGGTGAGAAGTGGGGCTGCAGGTGTGCCCATCTCCTTTGTACAGTGACATCTCTCTTCTTCTTCCCCCCTGGAGAATTCCCTCCATAACAGATTACAGTGGTACCTTGTATAAAGGAATTAATTCATTCCAAATGAAATTATGTTAAACAAATTTTCCATAGGAATGCATTGAAAACAGAGTAATCCCTAATCACAGACATTTTTATGTTGTATGGATTTGCCCTGTAGGCGATTCTGTTAAGCATTCCCCTATCTCCAAAATTTTGTATGTTGTACAGATTTTCTGTTATACAAACCATTTGTTATACGAGGGTCCACTGTAATTGATTTTCAATGCATTCCTATGGGAAACCACTGCTCTACTTACAAATTTTTTACTTATGACCATGTGCTTGGAAGGAATTGATAAAATTCATAAGTAGAGGTTTTAGTATAGTAGCCCTCAGGCACTTTGGGCCGGAAAAAGTAGACCTCAGCCTGTTCAAAGTTGGACAACCCTGCTGTAAGCAATCTTAGAACTTGGTTATGCTGAGTGTTGCTCTACTGAATTTATATGTTTGCTGTTTGAGTAAAGTTCCAGGCTGTGCTTTATAAGTGCTAAATGCTGTATGCTGACTATGATTTAACTTTAATCTTCTGTTTGTTTCACTAAGTTAACAGAAGGGTTTGTCTTGCTAGGAATATAAGGAAGTATGAATGAAACAAGGTAAAAGCTTACTTGAAGCTTCTAAGTGGTTTGTTATCAAAGAAATGTTAAAAGAACTAAGTTATATTGCTACTGTAAGTTTGTGAACTAATGTATGTCTGTGATATATAAATGTTGTTTACCAGGGATTATTTCATTTTATGGAAGTTTTGAGTTTACTGTTATGTAAAATACAGAGAATATATTTTTGTATAAAGTTGTTTGAATCTTATTATTTAACCCTCATTACTTAAGCATCAACTTCAGTACTAGTAACTCTTATAAACTTACACATATAGGCCATAGTTGATGTACACTTTGTCAATTAATGGTAGAAGCAATTTTTATTTATTTAATCCAATTCTAAATTCATCTCATCATCATTTTAATTTAATTTAATTTAATTCTACATTTATCTCATCATCATTTTTATCACATATAGCCTGACATAAATAGGATGTTTCTAGACTTGGATATAGGCAGAAAAGAAGTCGGTCTGCCCCTCTCCTTTGCTGATCAAAACCAGCTCACTCTGTTCTTTGCTGTAATCCATACAAAACCGCAGGGCTCAGACAGTGCTCGTTTCATAGCTGCAGCTTTTGATTTTTGCAGTAGTTGTTAGTCTTTGCAAGGGTATAACATAAATAAACAACTAAAGGGCTGAAGATCAATCAAGGGTTCTTGAGTCCTCAGCAAGTCTGAGATCCTACATTGATTCCCACATTTTGCTACTTGCGTCAACAATGCCGTCGTGGACTCATAATTAAAATTAGAGATGGGGACGAAACAAAAAATGGTGTTTCGGTTTTTCGTTTGTTGTTGAGAGGTCTGTTTCAGTTTGTTTCTGTTTCTCACAAATTTTTGGAAAAATTTCGTTACCGTTTTTTGTTTTTTCGTTTGTTGTTTCTACCCGCTTTTTGCGTGATTTTTAAAGCTTTTCCGTGTGCAGGCATCCCCCAATGCCCCAGACCAGAGGGAAAACACTAAAAAAATGGATGCTGGCAGAGACACAGTATAGACTAGGTATGCAGGGAGGCTGCAAAGGCAGCGGTGGGCGTTGCCCAGGGTGCAAGGCAGCCGCAGAGTGACTGCACTGCGAGGCAAGGGAGGGTACTCACCGAGAGGTACGCAGCACGCACGCACACAGGGAGGCTGCAGGACTGAAGCTAGAGTTGCAGAGACAGCAATCCCACCCTAACTCCCACCAGAGACTGCAAGGAGGATGGGGGCTGCCAGCGCTTTTTATGCCCTCTGTGGCTGCCAGACCTGCCCACCCAGTCTGCAACCTGGGCATGCTATTGGTTGAACATGATGCCACATCACATGGCTTGCCTCCATTTTGTGGCTAGTGGCGACATCCATTTTAAAGGGAAAAGGGTGGTGGTGGGCAGGGGGCGGGGGCAGGGCAGGGGGCGTGGTGGGCGAGTGGCATGGCAGAGGGCAGCGGATGGTGGGGGATGGCAACGGGCGCAGGGGGTGGGTGGCAATGGGTACGGGGGTGGAAGGTGGGTGGTGGCGGGCAGAGATGGGTGGGCGGCGACGGGTGGCTGGTGGGCGGTGGGGGGACGGACAGCGGTGGCCAGTGGTGGTGGGGCAGTGGGGGGCAGCAGGCTGTCCAGCGCCCTCTCTCCATTTTGGTGCCCTAGGCCGGAAGTGCCGGCCCTGCAGAGGAGACCAGGGCCGGCGCTAGGTCTTTTTGTGCCCTAGGCAGCGGGTGGGGTGGTGGTGGGGCTGCCGGGGGAGCAGGGGGCGGTGGGGGGGCCTGCGGCGGTGGCAGGGTTGAGGCGCGGGCGGGCGGCGGACAGGGGGCATGGGCAGGCGGCGGCAGCAGCAGCAGGGAGGAGGCGCGGGCGGGCGGGTGACGGGTGGGCGGGCAGCGGCGGCGGGGGGGCAGCAGGCTAGCCAGCGGGGGAGGTGGAGGGTGGCACCCCCTCTTCATTTTGGCACCCCCTGTCCATTTTGGTGCCCTAGGCAACTGCCTAGTTCGCCTTAATGGACGCGCCGGCCCTGGAGGAGACCAGCTGAGAGTCAGAAAGCAACTGAATGGGAGGCAGGTAAGCCTCTCTGACATTACAGCTGGCTTCCCATGAGCCTCAGGGTTCCAGGGAATTTTAGTGGATGGGTCACTTTAAAATAATCTGCGCTTAAGATATGGACCTTTTAAGCACAGTGTGGGCAAGTGTTTCATGCTGATGTCTGAGGCAGTGGACTTGACCCACAAAAGCTCAAATTAAAATATAGCAGTGAGTTTTGAAGGTGGCACAATGTTTTTGCCTCTTGGTTTTTGCTTTCTGTTTGAAACCACCTTGTAGACCTGCAAACGAGCCCTGCAGAGCCAGGAGCTGTCCTTATCCTTACACTGAATGAGACTGTGGCTCAGCCTCATCAGTTGATTTCGGCTCTTTCTCCTCTCCTGGAGGGCCACCATAAGCCCTTCCTAGTTGCTTGTCTGCTCACTTTGGGTGCTGTTGTGTAAAACCAGTGCTGCCCATCTTCATGCGAAAGAGGTGGCTGGCAGCAAAGAGGTGCTGAGCACTGTATCTGGTCACTGCCTCCCCTCTGGACATATACAAGGAAGCAAGCAGGCAGGCAGGCACACAACAGCACACAAACAGTGCTGGTTTACAAGGGTAGAGGGAGAAACATGCCTTCCTCTTTCCTTTTCACGCTTCCTGGGCAAAGAATATTGAACTGTTCAGCTTGACCCCAATTTCTCTTCTCCCCGATCAGGCAGGAGATGAATGCTCTGTCCAGCAGCCATCTTTGAACCTGGAAAGCACCTCCTACCTCAGATCCCATGGCAGAGGATGTCTTCATCACCCCATACTGAGCAGCTTTTTGTTGGAGGCAGGAGGACTCAGGATTTGCTCTGTCCCTATGTGAGGGTTCACCTTTTCTCATATCCGATTCCGAGTCAATAACCAACTTAGAGACTTCTTTATCATTGAAATTAAACAGATTTTTATTCAGTAACAACTCTGGAACAGTCACAGTATATTCTTTCAACGGCGAAGTTAACTGGGAATAAGTATTTTTATCGGCTTCTTGTGGTTCAACATCTTCGTATACAACATTAAACATAGGACCTTGATAACCGGGTGATTTTAGAAGTAGTGGCGAGTAGTTGTACCCCGTCCCATGCATTGGGTCCCGCAACATGGATGGCGAGCCCATTGTGCTACCGGGTTCGGGTATTTCTCGCTCCTCCATTCTCTTCTAAATTTCTCAGAAGTCTCTGGCCATCTCAAGGGTTTCACTGTTACAGACCATTGGTACTCCTCACTCCGGTTCACTCTCCTAATTTCCTCCTGATCTACTCGTCTAGCCTCCTTCTCCCTCAGCTGTCTCTTCCAACTGTCATCCTTCTCGCGGGCACCAACCCCCCTCCTTCCAACCGTCATCCTCCTCTACCCATAATGCCTCTTTCTCCTTTGGGATTCCGTCCGCGCTCGCGCCCCCATCCTTGCGTTCCTTTTCTTCCCCCTCGCGACTCTTTTCCCCCTCCTTCATTATCTGCCCTTCTTCCTCCTTACCCCGCGGTCCTGCACTAATATTTGAATCTGACACCGCCTCTTTCCCTAAGTTCAAACTCTTTAAATCTTTCACATATTCTTCATCCTTCTCAGACGGCACACTCTGATCAGCTGCTTTCTCTTCGTCTCCCTTCTCACAAGACACCCCCCCCCCCTCCAAGTGGGCCGTCTGGGTTCTTATCTCGTCAGACCATGGACCCTGTCGGGAGAAATAATCTGCGTTAAGATGATCTTTCCCCTTCTTATACTGGACAGTAAAAGAAAAAGGCTGTAGGGACAAATACCATCTTGTCAAACGAGGACTTACATCTTTCATCCTATTTAGCCACACTAACGGAGCATGATCAGTGACTAATATAAATGGAGCTCCTAATAAGTAATATTTTAAGGCATGCATACCCCATTTTACCGCCAATGCCTCTTTTTCAATAGTAGAATACCTCTGCTCTCTTTTATTTAATTTTCGACTTAAAAATAAAATTGGATGCTCTTCTCCATTCTTCTCTTGTGCCAACACCGCCCCAATTCCTCGCTCAGAAGCGTCAGTTTGTAAGATAAATGGAATAGAGAAGTCAGGGACCGATCGCACAGGGCAAGTACATAGTTTTTCCTTTAATAATTCAAAAGCATCTTGTTCCTCTTTCCCCATCTAACCACTCTCGTAATTTCTTTTGAGTTAAATCTGTTAATGGGGCCGCAATTTCCAAAACCGAGGAATAAATTGCCGATAATACCCAGCCAATCCCAGGAAACTTTGTACTTCCTTTTTAGTTGTAGGCCTAACCCAATCAGAGACTTTATCAACCTTATCTTTCATAGGATATATTTTACCTTGTCCTACTTTAAACCCAAGGAATTTCACCTCTAATTGCGCAATCTTACATTTGGAAGGGTTTACTTTCAAATTAGCTTTTCGTAATTCCTTTAAGACCGCCTTAAGATGAATTAAATGTTCCTTCCATGACTTACTAAAAATTATTACATCATCAATATAAGCTACCGCAAAATCTTTTACCGGCTCCAAAACTTTATCCATCAGCCTCTGAAAGGTAGCAGATGCCCCATGGAGGCCAAAAGGCATTTTGGTAAAATGATAAAGTCCTATGGGTGTTCCAAAAGCGGTT
The DNA here is from genome assembly GCA_029282475.1 of Phrynocephalus forsythii. Taxonomy (NCBI): domain Eukaryota; kingdom Metazoa; phylum Chordata; class Lepidosauria; order Squamata; family Agamidae; genus Phrynocephalus; species Phrynocephalus forsythii. Next base: position 7,260,681 of record JAPFRF010000011.1, read on the forward strand.
TTCTCTTTATCTTCCTCCCTTAACGGGACCTGCCAATAACCTTTAGTGAGATCCAATGAGCTCAAATAGGCTGACTCTCCTAATCTATCCAATAAATCATCCACGCGAGGCATTGGATAAGCATCAAATTTGGAGACCGAATTTAGTTTTCTAAAATCCACACAAAATCTAACAGAACCATCAGGTTTAGGGACTACGACTGGGTAACTCCTCCACGGGCTAGTCGAAGGTTCGATTACTCCTAACTCCAACATCTTCTTAACTTCTTCCTCAATTACTGGTATTAAATGTCTAGGCCATTTTCGTCCCTGATCTCGCATAACCTGATTACCTTCTACTATAATTCGATGTTCACATAAATTAGTATGACCTGGTTTCCCTGAGAACGTATCTATAAATTCCTTCTCCAATGCCTCTATTTGGGCACATTGATCCTTTGACAAGTCTTGACATATTTTGACATGTTCATCAACTTTACCCAATGAACTCAACTCTGGGCCCAAATCGTCTTCCTCTATCTCAGCTAACAGTACTTCTCTCTTTTTCCATTCCTTTAACAGATTCACGTGATAAACTCCCTTATCTTTAACCTTATCCGGCATATCTATCTCATAGTTTACTTCATTAATCCTCCGCCGGACCGTATAAGGACCTTGCCATCTTGTCAACAATTTGCTACCCTCAATTGGCAATAACAACAAGACCTTTTGACCTTCCTGAAAATACCTTTTCCTTACTTTCTTGTCATACCTACTTCTTTGAGAAGCCTGAATAGACATTAAATTTTTCTTTACCATGTTCTGTACCTTTTTTAGTGTTCTCGCATTTCAATAACATGTTTCACAGTGGTACACGCTTCATCAACACCCGCCTCCCATTTTTCCTTCATTAAGTCTAATATGCCTCTAGGTATACGACCATATAGTAACTCAAAGGGCGAGAATCCTGTGGATGACTGAGGAACCTCGCGGATAGCAAACATTAAAGGATCTAATAACATATGCCATTTTCTAGGATTATCTAGTATTATCTTCCGCAACATGGATTTTAACGTCTTGTTAAATCTCTCAACTAATCCATTTGTTTGTGGATGGTAAACAGTTGTTTTCAACGGCTTCACATCCAAAATTTTCCACATTTGTTTAAAAGTATTACTAAGAAAATTACTTCCTTGATCAGTTAGTACTTCCCTAGGGAAACCGAGTCTCGAGAATACTTTCAGTAACTCCTGAGCTAAGATTTTGGCTGTGGTTGATCTCAGGGGGATGGCCTCTGGATATCTAGTAGCATAATCAATTATCACTAGAACATACAAATGGCCTGCCGAAGATTTAGGTAAAGGGCCAATCAGGTCTAAGGCAATACGATCAAAAGGTTGATCGATAATTGGCATTGATATCAAAGGTGCACCTGGTGGTGGTTTTTTCTGAGTTAATTGGCATTGCTTACAAGATTGACAGAACCTCTCCATGTCAGTTCTCATCCCTGGCCAATAAAAACGGTGGTTTACTCGAGCAAACATTTTTTCTATAGCTAAATGACCAGCAATAGGGACATCATGGGCCAGTCTCATAACCTCACTTCTCCATATCTGAGGCACAATTAACTTCTCAATTCCATTCTTATCAATATAATACAATAAACCATTTTTCATGAAACATCCCTCATAACCCGTGCGCATTTCAGATATATCTATAGCATTATTCCTCAATCTTACCAAACTATTATCATTTTGTTGTAAAAATCTCACCCGTTCTCTAGATGCCTGGGACATTTCTTCTTGTATGGCCTTTACTTCAGTATGGACATCGCCCTGCATCCCCTCCTGTGTTAGCATAAGATTATCAATAATAAGCCAATCACGTCCTATCAGCATCTCTCGAGACAGTGAAGGTACAATTCCCACATTAATTCTTTTCACCCCGTTAATTTCCACCTCCACCCACGCCGTGTTATATGTCTTAGAGTCGCCATGTATACATTTAACAGACACCGTTTCTTTACTTTTATACCCCTTCACATCCCGGACCAAAGTCTTGGCACAGCCAGTATCAATAAAGGCTCTCTTGGTTTCACCATTCACTATAGCTGAAACCTCACAATCTTTCTCAATATTCACATTTTTACCCTTAGGTTCCTCCGGGTTCCCTCCCCACGCGCAATCTAACTTCGGACATTCGCGTTTATAATGTTGTGAGGACCCGCAATTATAACATACAGGTTTAATTGCATTATTTCGGTTCGGAAAGTTCATTCTCATAAGTCCTCTCCCGCTCCTGGTGAACTGACGACCTTCCCACGTTTCGACTCCCCGCAGTTCTCGGCTCCCGACGCCATCTTCCCTGTAGTTCTCGGATTGTTGCTGGCCTTATCTGATGACGCACCCTCATGCGACGACTGATGAGATCTTCCGGACGGATTATTCTCGCGAGAGGTTAACTTTTCTTCTGCCAGTTCGAGGCTTTCCAAGATGTACACCACGTCTTCCAGCGAAGTTGGACGGTTCCTTTTCACCCACGAGGCGGCTTGTGGCGGCATGCTGGATAACATTTGCTCGATAATTATAGCTTCTACAATTTGTTCCTTCGTTGCCTCCGAAGGTCGCAACCATTTGATTGCATGTGCTTTCAACCTTTGTGCCCATGACCTGGGGTGTATACCTGGCTTGTGCACCAACGCCCTGAATTTTTTCCTATAGGCGTCGGGAGTGAGGTTCAACGTGAGCAATATAGCATTTTTCACTTTATTATAATCAACAGCGTCCACTGGTCCTAGGGCATCCACTATTTCCTGTAGAGTCCCCGTCAGGCATGGTGCCAAAATCAAAGACCATTGGGATATAGGCCACTTCGCCGCCGTCGTTGACCCTCTCGAAGGTATTCAGGTAAGCCTCCACGTCATCGTCTTTGGCCATTTTTTGAAGTCTTACTGGAGCCGGGTTCGAAACCCACGGGTTTCTTTCCTCGACAATGAAAGGATTCGACGTCCCGTTGGATGGAGTCCCTGGCTTTAACAGTTGTGCGACTAACAATTTATTTTGTTCGGCTAGCATTTCAATTATTTTTTTTTGTTTGTCTGAGGTATGAGAATATTGTTGTTCTTGATATTTCCTTGACTTCGGAATCGCCCCACGTTGGGCGCCATTTTGTGAGGGTTCACCTTTTCTCATATCCGATTCCGAGTCAATAACCAACTTAGAGACTTCTTTATCATTGAAATTAAACAGATTTTTATTCAGTAACAACTCTGGAACAGTCACAGTATATTCTTTCAACGGCGAAGTTAACTGGGAATAAGTATTTTTATCGGCTTCTTGTGGTTCAACATCTTCGTATACAACATTAAACATAGGACCTTGATAACCGGGTGATTTTAGAAGTAGTGGCGAGTAGTTGTACCCCGTCCCATGCATTGGGTCCCGCAACATGGATGGCGAGCCCATTGTGCTACCGGGTTCGGGTATTTCTCGCTCCTCCATTCTCTTCTAAATTTCTCAGAAGTCTCTGGCCATCTCAAGGGTTTCACTGTTACAGACCATTGGTACTCCTCACTCCGGTTCACTCTCCTAATTTCCTCCTGATCTACTCGTCTAGCCTCCTTCTCCCTCAGCTGTCTCTTCCAACTGTCATCCTTCTCGCGGGCACCAACCCCCTCCTTCCAACCGTCATCCTCCTCTACCCATAATGCCTCTTTCTCCTTTGGGATTCCGTCCGCGCTCGCGCCCCCATCCTTGCGTTCCTTTTCTTCCCCCTCGCGACTCTTTTCCCCCTCCTTCATTATCTGCCCTTCTTCCTCCTTACCCCGCGGTCCTGCACTAATATTTGAATCTGACACCGCCTCTTTCCCTAAGTTCAAACTCTTTAAATCTTTCACATATTCTTCATCCTTCTCAGACGGCACACTCTGATCAGCTGCTTTCTCTTCGTCTCCCTTCTCACACCCTATCAGTCACAAGGTGTAGTCAATGCATGCTTGTGTTCTCACAGAAGAAAAGCATTGACGGGGCTTTCTGCCTTGGTGGCCAAAATAACGGAACAGATTGTGGCTCAGAAGACTCCATCTCAGGCAACAAAAGGTCTTGGACCAGCCTGAGAACTTGTTGGCCTTTTTGCTTCTCACACACCCCCAATCCATTCTGCTGCTGTGCTTATTCTGATAGCCAGAGTATTACCATACATGAACTAGCCATATACTGGAGGGAAGGGGTGGAATTTGGCAGTAAAATGTCTTCAGAAGACTATGTCTCCATGCATTTTAGTAAAGGAAGTGGCATGAAGCAGAAGCAACTGGTGAATTCGGTCCCTGGAAATCAAAATGATTAGCAAAGCACATTCCTACCTTTGGAAAGGAAATTAAGAAAGCTAGTATTAGGAGGAGTATGAGTCTCTCTGCTTTTCTATTTCTCCTTTTCAGGAAGATTTCTATATACAAGATTAGAGATGGTCATCAAGCAAACCATGTACCAAAACAGTCCACGAATCAGGCTGGCTTTGTGGTTTGGTTTGTAGTTTGGTCCGGGGGTCCTTTTTTGTCAAATTGAAATGAAGTGTTGAACTTTTTTCCTGTTGGAGCTTCTTCTTCTTCTTCTTCTTCTTCTTCTTCTTCTTCTTCTTCTTCTTCTTCTTCTTCTTCTTCTTCTTCTTCTTCTTCTTCTTCTTCTTCTTCTTCTTCTTCTTCTTCTTCTTCTTTGCAAAATGGATGCACCACCTCATTTTTAATAGCAGAATGGTAAAGCAAGGTAGAAACCGCAGATTCAGGGAAGTAGAAAGTTGTTTCCTCTGACTTCTAGTAGTGTTTTCTTTTTCTTTTTCATTGGTTAGCTGAATAATTTTTACACATCTTGTCCTGTAGTTTCATAGCTATTGTGATATTTATACTTTTATAACTTGTGCAGTTCCTTGTGGAGGAAGGGATGTTTCTGTCAACTGAAGATGAATTAATAAGTAGATCACGTGACCCCATTTGTTTAGGCACAGGCTTAAATCACATACAGCCCTTTCTTGAAAAGTTTATCTTTGTCTTAACTGGGATTCATTTTTTGTGTGCAGCTGGGTTAACCTCCTGATCCTGCTTTCCTCTTAATGCCTTGCAGAGATTTCATGTACAGTATTTATTAAATCCTCCCCTTCTGGGTCTGTTTGCATAATGCACGGCCTCCTTTCTAGACATACTGCTCGCAGATGACTAGCATGAACAAACCAGGCCACCCCTTCTGCCAACACAACTAAGAGAATGGCATAATTTGTCTCTGCCCTAAGAGGATCATACAGCACAATCTCTCCCCATCGGCCAGATCCTCTCCTGGCTACCCTCCAGTCCACAGCACCCTCATCAGAGTCTGGGGCCCCTTGATATACAGAGATGGAGATGTGGGTGGAGATGGAGCAGCATTTGTTATTTGTATATATTACCTTGGTGGTGTACAGTTTTACATACATGTCCATCACTAAACAGACTTTCTGCACATTTCCCAGCAGGGCACAGGAGTGGCACTATATAAGGCTTAGAGGATACTGGAGGAAATAGTTTCAGACATGATGATCATAAGGAGCATACGTTGAAGACATCTCCTCCAGTAACCTGGAACAAGACTTCCTGTCTATGTGGTGGTGGGATGTCTATTAATTATCTGTCTGTACTTCTGGAAAAATTGGGTGTTCTCCATACCCAATCCTTGATTTTTAAATGGAATCACAGATAGTGAATGAATAAGAACATTTCAGTTTTATTACCCCTTCTGAACTATTTGTTGGTGCAGACAGGAATAGATAACTATGATTTATACAATGACGGACATCTCTGAAGCCAAAGCCTGACTGTGTTTTAATGCAAAAGTCATGGAGTAATGTCGACGGTTGACTTGGCAAGGAGCTGTAGAATGAACTGGGCCCCTTCCAAAGCCCAGGGGAACTGACAGAGTCTTTCCATTGGGTTCAGCAGCCTCTTGGTAGAGAGACCCCTATAATTAGAACAGCAGTTGGCAGAACCACGCTTGACATAGCTGCAAAATGTTCTCTCTGGTTCCTGCATTATTTAATAGCATTAAAAGCTTTCTAAAACCACTTGCTTTCATGAACAAAAGGTTGGAAAGGTGCCCCTTTGCTGAATGCAGCAGAATTCTAAATTGCTTTCTCTTTCTCAGATCCTTGCCTCTAGTCTTAATATGTCATCAGAGTTGGCTGGTCATAGGGCGTTTACTATTGCCTTCAAGTGAAAAGGGCTACCCCTTCATATGGAGAGAACACTCTTCCTCAGTGTCTGGTCTTTTTTCTAGGTCTTGACTCTCTTCAGTGGCTTTTCACTTCCACAAGAGGAAGGGCAACTCATAAAATGGCTGTCATCTCTCTGTGGCAGTTACTGTTCTCTTTCTTGCAGACCTTGATGATTGAACCAATTACTTAACAGCAGGAAACACTAGGTGGGAAGGTTCATTTCTGAGGTAAAGTGCATAGCTTGGACATGCACAGTGAGAATGCTTGTTCTTTTGAGGAAAGTGTTTTCAGGTCTTTTGTGAAGTACTCTTTTTTTGTTGAGCCTGAAAGGAACCACCTATTTCAGTTTCTTTCATTTCGATTTTCCCATTCATTTTACTGGCAATAGTAATTAAAAATGCATGAAAACCCATAAAAACCGCCTAAATATATAGTCAAGGTAACAAGCTATCTTCCCCACAAACATCTTACAGGGTCAGGCTGATCCATCCAAACCTTACTACTGAGGGTACCCATCCCAAGAGAAATGTGGAGGCTCCCTCTCTTTGGAACCACCTCTTCTGCGAAGTGCGCCTTGCAGAGTCCCTGCAGGCCTTCTGGAGGGCGTTAAAGACCTGGCTCTTCCGGGAGGCCTTTGGCGACCAGTGTAGTTTTTTTTCTCCTCCCGCCATCCATCAGGACAATTGCCATATGCATTCGCCAGGGTTAGATTTTCTTTTAACTTTTATATTTTAACACTGTTTGTTATTGCTGTTTTAGTTTTGTGTTGTTGGCTGGCTGAACTTCTTCTGTAGCCTAAGGGATTCTCTAGCCGCTCTGGGAAGACGAAAGATCAAAAGATGCCAAGTTCTCAAGAAAAAGAAAGACTTTTATTGGTTATACAAGCTACATAGCTGGACACCAGTGGAATAAATTCTCAAAGACTTTCGCGCCGAACCCAGAGTGCATACATGTTTTGTAGTCTTCTCCTGACTCCACCCCTCCCATACCCATTCTGATCTCGAGCCAAATGCATGCTATTCATGAGGGTGGAGTATTCGCACGAGGTGCCTTTGCGTACAGGACAGCCTTTATGCTACCTTATCAATTGTGTCTAGTAGGGAAGGAAAATTGGCAGGCAGCGTACTATCTAGATACATTTAAGGCTTAAGCGTGTCTTCCCACGGGAATAGCTCTGTCCAAAATGCATTCTTTCTCACATACATAATTCCCTGCATAGCTGTTCTAAGGAACATAAACGTAGCCATCTTTGATATCATGTTATACTATTCCCTTCACTCCCTCCTCTTCTCTATGGACACTCTACAGAGTCGTCCACAGAGACCTGTTCATATTCCCGCATCAGGGCTATGATTTTGGGACCAGAAACTTGTCTGACTATCCTCTGAATAGTGGATTGTACAAAGCGCATTAAGCAAGGCATACAAATGCAGAAGAGCAAGATAAGACACACGGGGCCAATTAGCATACTAAATAAACCTTTCATCCAGTCCTGGGGAAGCCAACCATTAAGCCACTGGCATTGAGGACTCTTCCATTCTTGGACGGGATTGAAAGTGAGCTGCTTGATTTCTGTGGTTAGCTGGCCTACTACTTTGCCCACAGGGTCAATTTTCAAATAGCAGTTGGTTAAATTAAATTTATCACAGACACCATTTTCGGATGCGAGCAGATAGTCCACCGCTAATCGATTTTGATAAACCGCAGTGCGTAGCTGGTCAGTAGCCACAGCCAGGGTAGTAAGCGCTGCAGTGATCCGCTGGCCGGCCAGGTCCAACACAGCCTGCAGGCGAATGATTCTGTTTAGCATGTAAATGGGGGTCCTATAACCATAGGACCCATCTTGGGCCCATGTCGCTGGGCCATATACACATACGATTCTCTGGGAGTCCCAAACGTTCCCCACATATTCATCTGGGTTCTTACACGAGAAACCTGCAAATGGTGTGTCATCCCTCTTTCTCCGGGTTAAAGGGCCATAGACAGGAGCTGCGAGATGCTGCTGAGTCTCAATGGGAATTAGGAAAAAAGAAGGCTTGATGTACCCGAGCACACAGGATCCTGACCAATCGGGTGGCAATAGCTCATAGGCCATGCTGCCACAGATCCAATACATGTTTGCCGGGGGGCCCCAAGCCATAGAGGTATTAAAAGAAATGTAGGGCAAAAGAGTGGCGTTCAATTTCTTGGGCTGAGAAACGTTAGAGGGGGAGACCCAAACACCATTGTTCCAGGATCCTATACAAGTCAGGTATCCTACAGGGATGGACCCGTTTTTGGCATAACAAATTCGGCCAACTAATTTGGAGGTGACGGTCCAAGTCAGATTTTGGGACAGGGTTCTTGTAGTAATGTTCCCCGTCCTAGAAAGATTGTTATAAAGTCCCAGAGGAACTTCCATGGCTTCCCATGGCCACTGTCTGCCCATATTGGTTCCTCCACACACATAACAATCCGTTATTCCCAGCTCAGTGGCCACCTTCTGAGCCATGTCAATAAATAAATTTTTAGTCCTGTCTGTTATTTGGAGGGGATCCTCCTGCAATTTGTCTAGGGCTGTCTCAACAGACCACGTATGATTCTTCCTTTCACCGTCGCGGACTGCAGTGCGGGTGATTGTTAAGTAAGTCTTAGGATCCCTCCCAGTGACATCTATTCTGATCCCATACACTTGTATTGTGGGATGTGACCGGCTAATTTCCATGCTGACATAATTGCCTCCCTCCCTTCTGAAGTGTGAAATGTGTGCGCAACCCCTGTAACCTCCTCCCGTATAGTCACATACACACGCCCAACCTGTGCACTGGGCGGTCCTACCACACGGCGTCCATGCTTCTGGGTTCCCAACCTTCCAGCCTCCATAGGGAAAACACAGATACTTGTGATTACTTTTGTAAGCATCAATCCATTGCTGAGATCCACATCGTGTCCCCTTCCCCTTGCTAAGGGCACGGCATGCGTCAAACCAGAGAACAGCCGGTCTTGTTCCCTGCTTAAGGACAGTAGTGGAATTTAAATAATATAAGGCTCCACCACCCTTTGGATTGCTCCTCTGGGGGTCCGTTGTTTTTGCCAGCCCTGCCCATACAGTAAAGTTATATCGTATCGGAACTTCTGGCTTATAACACAAGGGTTTCCCTGTTGTATCGTTGCACATATGATACATCATCCCCTGATTCAGGCAGGTAATTCCAGCATGATTACACTCATGAGGCTGTTGAGTATAATACAATAGAGTCTGGATTACTTTGTGGCCCTGAGTGGCACTAACTATGCAGGGGGTGCACGGGTCAGTTAGGTCTGGGACTGCCGCCAGACATTTGGGCAGCAAAAATAGAAGGACAACTGCTCCAAGTGACCTTGGCAACCCACAGAACCTGCATTTCCATGCACAACATATTATAACCAGCCCCATAATAACTGCAAGAGTTATAGGAATCCAACCCCACCAAGGAATATTGTCCCACATTGTCCTCCCGATGAGAGCTATTTGGTTTTCCACAAGGGGGTGGTGGGGATGCGGGCAAGCGTGAGTGTGGGGCAGTATCAGATCAGGAGGATCTCTAATGGAACAGAGAATAATACACCCACAAGAATATACGCAGGCACACACAGGAGGAGCTGGAGACAGCACTGTAATGGCCTCTCCTCAACTATTCGCCACTACCTCCTGTCTGGGCCACAGAGGGTTAACTTGAAAGTCTGAGTGTCTGAGTGTCAGATAGCAAAAGAAAAGACAGGGCCTTTGTTAGGCGAATTCTCAGGGCTTTTGTGAGGCGCAGCCCCGCCCGCACGGCAGTTCTAAGAGAGCAGATTTCACTCAGGCTCTCCGTTCCCCTTAGGGACCTTTTTAAATGTCACTTTTAAGCAGTCATCTGGGTCGGCGTGTGCAGTCCATTCGCTCCCCTCATCTGGCGTAGCTGATTTCACACGGGTGTGGTGGATCCACGGCACAATTTCCGCAACCTTCACGGCAGTAGGGGTTGACAGCAGGACGATGAATGGCCCATGCCACTGGGGCTGAAGAGACACGGTCGCTGGGCTGGAATCGGTGAAGCGGTTCCTGGAGCGCAACTGGAAGTCTCTCGAGAGTCCACCTGTGGAGGGAAGACAAAGAACGGGCGAGCAACTGGAGGTATTGTGCATGAGTCACAGAAATAACTGTATCGGGGCGCAATCCATAGGATATCGGAACAGGCCTGCCAAACAATAGTTCGAAGGGAGACACCCCTAATTGCTTCGAAGGAGTCATTCTGGATCTAAACAGAGCTATCGGCAACATTTCGAACCATCCTTTGCCCATCTCCTGAGTCAATTTGGATAGGTGAGTCTTCAAAGTTCGATTCATTCTCTCTACTCTGGCAGAACTCTGGGGTCTGTAAACTGTGTGCAGATGCCACTTAATCTGCAATGCCTTTGCAAGTCCCTGGAGGACTTGGTGGACAAAGCCTGGGCCATTGTCAGATCCGATAGTCCGTACTATTCCGTGCCTAGGAATAAGATCTCTCAAGAGGCAACGGATCACCTCACTTGCTTTTTCAGTTTTCGTGGGGTAGGCCTCCACCCATCCAGTGAATGTACATACAGCCACAAGCAAGTAACGATACAGTCCACATTGAGGTAGTTCTGTAAAGTCCACCTGCAGGTCGTCAAACGGTTCCTGGCCATGGTGTTGAATGCCAGGGGGAGGCAAGTGTCCGGTTCGGGGATTATTTCGTTGGCAGAGCACACATCGGTGGGAAATATTGGAAGCTAACTGACGGAATTTGGCAATATACAGATAGGGGCTTAATTGATGATGTGCCACATCGGGACTTTGATGTGTGCTTTCATGATGACGCAGGAGAACCAGACGGGCTAGGCTTTCCGGAACCCATAATTGTCTGCTGGGGATTACATACCATCCCTCCGGGGTCTTTGTCAGCTCCTGTTCAGCCGCTAGTTGATCTTCGGCGGCGGAGTAAGACGGCGGTATTGGCGGGAGGATATGTACAGGGATAAGACTCAGTTGCAATTTGGCATTACTGTGGGCCGCCTCCTTGGCGACACAGTCCGCCAGCTGGTTCCCTCAGGCTTCCAAACTGGGGCCAGCCTTATGGCCATAACAGTGCACAACTGCCACTCCTTTAGGTTTCCAAACCGCCTCTAAAAGTTGCAATAAGGCTTCTGGATGCGCTACTGAGGTGCCTTCAGTAGTTAGCAGACCTCGTTCTTTCCACAATGCCCTGTGAGCATGCAGCGTAAGGAATGCATATTTAGAGTCAGCGTAAATGTTGATGCATTTCCCTTCTGAGAGTTCCAGGGCTCGGGTGAGAGCAATGATTTCAGCCTGTTGGGCTGAGGTTCCCGGAGGTAATTGCTTGGCTTCTATGATGGTGTCCTCTAACTCGACAATGGCGTATCCTGCTCTCCGTGTCCCTTCGCTCACAAAACTGCTCCCGTCCACAAACCAATTTCCCCACTGTGGGCACAGACTGTCTCGGAGGTCTGGATAATAAGTTTCATCAATGGTCTGGATGCAATCATGGGTTGCTGGTTGGTCACTAATGGGCAGCAAGGTGGCTGGATTAAGACCTTCAGTAGTTTGGAAAGTAAGGCCAGTCCTCAAGAACAATTTCTGACATTTCATCATCGCCGTTTGGGACAGGTGGTAACCTCCTTTGGCATCTAAGAGGGGTAAAACTGCATGCCTGGTGATGCAATGAGTTGGCTGGCCAAAAGTGAACTTGTTGGCCTTTTTCAGAAGGGCCGCTAGTGCAACAACCCCTCGCATGCAGTAGGGTAGGCCTTGTTCCGTTGGTGTCAATTTCTCGGACAAGTAAGCCACGGGCTGGTGCTAACTTCCCAATTTTTGGCACAAGACTCCTTTCGCGACGCCCTCCTCTTTGTCTACATACAGGTAGAAAGGCTTGTTGGGGTCAGGGAGACCCAAGGCAGGCGCTTCCAAAAGAGCCCTTTTGATGTTTTGGAAGCTTTGTTGTTGCTCAGGTCCCCATAGAAAATCGTCGGTCTCGGCCCCTCGGGTAGCTGTGTGCAAAGGCTTTGTCAGGAGACTAAAATTGGGAATCCAGATTCTGCAGAAACCTGCTGCCCCTAAGAAGCCTCGAAGTTCCCTCCGGTTCTTAGGCTCTGGAATTTGAACAATAGCTTGTTTTCTCTCATCCCGGAGTTGGCGTTTGTGTTGTGAGATATCAAACCCGAGATACCGCACTGTCTCTTCACAGATCTGGGCCTTTTTCCGGGAGACACGGTAGCCTGCTGTTGCTAAATGATTTAGGAGATCAATGGAGAGTTGCTTGCACTCCTCTTCGGTCCCCGCCCCCGTCAGAATGTCATCAACATATTGTAGGACTACTTGCCCCTTCTTCCGAGGAAAGATGGCAAGATCGGACGCCAGAGCTACTCCAAATAGGGTGCTAGTGTTTTTGAACCCTTGTGGAAGACGGGACCATTTGAATTGTTGTTTAGTCCCTGTTTGGGGGTCTTCCCACTGGAAGGCGAAGATGGGCTGACTCTGAGGTGCCAGCTGGCAGCAGAAGTAAGCATCTTTTAAGTCCAAAACCGTGAAATATTTTGCATCCGGGGGAATCAGACTAAGAATAGTGTAAGGATTCGGGACATTCGGGTGGAGGGTTTCAACTACCTCATTTACCAAGCGGAGATCTTGGACTGGCCTGAAAGTCCCATCAGGCTTCCGGACAGGCAACAAAGGGGTATTCCATTGTGATTGGCAAGGAACTAGGATACCATACTGTATCAGCCTTTGCAAGTGAATCCATATCCCTTCTGCTGCAGCCCTTCCGATGGGGTATTGTGGGAAAGACACCGGGCCAGCCATTGGCTTTAGTTGAACAATAATTGGGGGTATATTTCGTGCCATCCCAGGTGGGTTACTTTCAGCCCATATATCTGGGTTTACTTTATCGAGGAAATCCTGGGGAAGCTCACTTGGTTCCTCCCGAACTACCATCAAACGCCACCTTTCTCTCAGAGGGTATTCAAGACACACTTCGCCCATGGGTTCTTGTTTACTGGCAGTCAAATAGACTTCCCCCTTAGGTGTGAAGGTAATTTGAGCTCCCAATTTGAACAGCAGATTTCGTCCTAGGAGAGGTATAGGACAGTCTGGCATATGTAGAAACTTGTGTTCAACTATTTGGCCCCCCAGCTTGCATCGTATGGGTTGCATGAAGTGGGCTCGTTGTGCTTGTCCAGTGGCGCCCATCACATTAATTGATAGAGTTCTTTCAAGGGGTTTCACAAGTTTGGGGATTACTGAGTGACTTGCGCCCGTATCGACTAGGAACTGCAGTGATTGGTTCCCGGTTTGAAGAGTGACCGTGGGTTCACGGGAACTCGAACCCTGTCGCCCTCAATATTGATTGTCGTCTTCCAGTGACATCAGAGTTCTGGAATGGTGGGGTCCAGGCGGGGCCCTGTCCTCGCGGCGGTCCCTGGGACAGCTGGCTTCCTAGTTGAGTGGGCTGTCCCTGGTTAGGTGGAAAGCTTCCAGGCTGTTGAGAGCTGGAAGGACCGGGCATGGCTAGTCGTGCCGGCGCCGCCGGCTGCCAGGGTCGACACGGTCTTTGAATCGGGTTCCCCCACCCCTGATCCTGAATTCGGGGACACTCCCTGCGCCAATGGCCTCGTTTTTTGCACAGAGCACATTGATTTTTCTCCAAGGGTCCACGTCGGGGTCCGGGGGCATTGGGTCCATGGGGTCTAGAGACTTGGTGTAGGGCCATTAGCTTCTTCGCTTGACACTTATTTTTCAGGCTGGTCTGGTCCTCCTCCCTGTTATTGTATGTGGTTTGTGCCAATTGTAGCATCCACTGGAGAGTTTGTCCCATAAAATTGTCATGTTTTTGAATCTTCTTCCGTATGTCCGGCGCAGACTGGGATACGAAGGCTGTCTTCACAATATTTTCCATCCCGGGATCCTCTGGATTTTTGGGGGTGTATTTTCTGAAGGCTTGAAAAAGGCGTTCCAGAAACGTACCGGGAGGCTCATCTGGTTTCTGGATGACATCATTCACTTTGGACATATTAATTTTCTTCCTCCCCGCCGCCCTGATGCCTTGGAAAATTGCAACATGGTAAATTTGCAAGGCAGCGTGGCCTCCATCAGTGTTATAGTCCCAATTGGGTGGGGTGACAGTAGGGACTGCAGCTTCCGCTTGTACCTGAGTATCTCCCAGGTTCAAACGAAACTGCCTTGCTGCTTCAAACACTTTCTGAGCTTCTTCGGAGTTGAAAAGACCCCAGATGAGGTGTTGAACATCTTCATAGGTAGTCAAATAGACACTAAAAATGCTATCCATCATGCCATGAACCTTGTCTGGGTCATCATCTAGGCTAGGCATGTTGTTCTTCCAATTAATTACATCACTACTCGTGAACGGCACATGTTGCATGGTGAAAGTTCTAGGTCCATCCTGTCCCGGGACTATGGGATCGTAGACCCGTCTCAATGGCATTAATGCTGCTTTCTCCTCAGCCCTCTTTAGTTCCAGAAAGTCATCTTGTCTTTTCGCTGCATCATAAGCCTTCAATAGCCATTTCTGCTTCTTATTCCAATTCCTTTCTTTTGTGGCTTCTAACAGATTCGCGCTGACTTCAATCGTTGCCTCATGCCCCTCGATCACATTCATTACTTTCTTATGATCCTCCTTTGTCCATTCAACATTTCCTCTTAATCGTTGCCTGAAATCTTCATCATCATACCTGAAGGACCGCCTCCTTCCATATGAACCTACCCGGCAATTAAGATCTAGCCAGGGGGCCCTCTTGAAAGAGCCATCCCTCAAGGAGGTGAGAGGGATGGCTTGTAGACAAAGGGCCTTCTCGGCAGCTGCCCCCAAGTTATGGAATGCCCTCCCAAGTGAGATCCGCCTGGCGCCAACATTGATGACATTTCGGCGCCAGGTAAAAACCTTCCTGTTCCAGAAGTTTTTTAATTGATACAACATAGACTGGGGTCCTTTGATGGCAATTTTAGTGATGATTTTAGTATAAGGTTTTGCTGTTGTTTTAATTATTTATTGATATTTTATGTCTTAACTGTTTTAATTCCTTGTTGTAAGCCGCCCAGAGACTTTTGGGTAGTGGGCGGCATATAAGCTGTAAAAATAAATAAAATAAATAAATAAATAAATAAAAATAAATCTTCGACTTCACCCTCGTCACTTCCCCCAACCTTTTCATTGACATGCACATTCCTTCCTTTGACTGGAGACTCTTGCTTGGGTACCGGAACTAGCTGGGTAGTTTTTGGTTGTGGGGGGTCTTGGGGTTTTGGTTGAGTGTGGTCAATCATAGGCAGTGGTGGTGGATTGCCTGGTGATGCATCCGGGACATATGGGGGTGGTGGTGGTGGTGGTGGTTTTAGTGGGTCATAGTCTTCTGGGTGACTTTCTAAAACCACTCGCTGCTTCTTCAGGGCAAAGAGTTGTGCTTGTGGGGGCAGTGTTCTATAGTTCCGTATCCATGAAGGATTTTCTCGGACGTTTCCCCTCCACAGTTCTATGTATGGGACTTGATCTGGGTAATTTTTAAGGATTTTTTGCCACAACTGCCCAATGATGTTTTCATTAAAAGTCTCTTCAGCTGGCCAATTTCGCTGTATTGTGGGCCAGTCTAACTGACACAAGGTATGCAGCTGTTTCTTCTTCATCTTTAGGCCAAAATCATAATCCTTGATGGCAGTGTTCCAATTGGTCATGAAACAGGCCAGTGGAGTGGGTGGTTTGCTACTGCTAGCCCCCATATTGTCATCGTATCCGCTCCTTCACCTATTATTTTATTTCATACACACCAGATTTGCTTCCAGCTGCGACCTGGACGCTGTCTCCTGGCCAGGAACTGCGCAAGCCCACTTACGCTCAGCCAAGGGGACGCTAAGCCCCAACCTTTTCACTCACACACACATGCACTGGATCGGTGACCACACAAATTCCCCAGTCCCCCCTCCCAACCTATTCTAGTACCCCTACCTATCGAAAAATCTGTTCTACCCTATTACTACTTGAGGACAAGGATTTCCGTCTCCCGTCCTCTACCTTTGTGGGATCCTGCCCACGACCCTATAGGGAATTTCCGTCTTCCCTATTATTTGAAGAAGGGGATTTTCGTCTACTCCTCCTCCCTCCTGTGGGAGTTTCCCTCTTCCCACGACCGGTTGTTTTCTTACCAAATGCTCCGCGGAGTCTGTCCCCAGCCGGCTTCGTCTTTCTCTCCAGGCGATAGCGTCTCCGCCAACACGCAGCACGAAGTGGGTCCCCTCTCAAGCAGGGAGGTGTGCACTGGAGTTGTTTGTTCCATGCTGGCTGTTCTCCATTGCCTGGCCTGGCCTCTCGCCTTCCGCAGGAGGGCACATTCCGGACGAGCCCCCAAGAAATGTAGCCTAAGGGATTCTTTAGCCGCTCTGGGAAGACGAAAGATCAAACGATGCCAAGTTCTCAAGAAAAAGAAAGACTTTTATTGGTTATACAAGCTACGTAGCTAGACACCAGTGGAATAAATTCTCAAAGACTGGTGCCCCGAACCCAGAGTGCATACATGTTTTGTAGTCTTCTCCTCACTCCACCCCTCCCATACCCATTCTGATCTCAAGCCAAATGCATGCTATTCATGAGGGTGGAGTGTGCGTACAAGGTGCCTTTGCTTACAGGAATGCCTTTGTGCTACCTTATCAGTTGTGTCTAGCAGGGAAGGAAAACTGGCAGGCAGCGTACTATCTAGATACATTTAAGGCTTCTCAAGCGCGTCTTCCCACGGGAATAGCTCTCCTCAAAATGCATTCTTTCTCACGAACATAATTCCCTAAAGAAGCATCAGCTAACTTTTCTAAGAAGCATAAGCATAGCCATCTTAGATATCATATTAAACCGTTATTCCCTTCATTAATACATACCATATTTTACTTTATTATTTTTTGTTTCCTTTTCTCTTTTTATTGATGTATTGTTCTTTTTGGGTCTGTTTTTCCCCTTTTTCTTCGCCACCCGGAGTTCCTTCGGGAAGACGAGCGGTATAAAAATGAATGAATGAATGAATAAATAAAATATTGTCATTCACACTCTTGAGATCCTGCACCTCCCATTTGATATCAAGCAGAAAGCACTTCAGGGCCAAATTTTCCTGCTGATTTTGTTGGGTCTAAATTTGCACTCATAAATTATGTAAAAACTCCCACCCTAATTTCTATTTCATGCTATTCATGAGGGTGGAGTATTCGCATGAGGTGCCTTTCCGTACAGGACAGCCTTTGTGCTACCTTATCAATTGTGTCTAGCAGGGAAGGAAAACTGGCAGGCAGCGTACTATCTAGATACATTTAAGGCTTAAGCGCGTCTTCCCACGGGAATAGCTCTGTCCAAAATGCATTCTTTCTCACATACATAATTCCCTGCATAGCTGTTCTAAGGAACATAAGCGTAGCCATCTTTGATATCATGTTATACTATTCCCTTCACTTCAGCCTATGTAAACCACCCAGAGTTCCCTTGGGAAGATGGGCGGTATAGAAGCCAAATAAATAAATAAATAAATAAATAAATAAATAAATAAATAAATAAATAGGGTGTTTTGGTGGTGGTACCCTATTTATAGAATTAACTTTCTCTGGAGTGAGACAGGACTCTTCCCTCTAAACCTTTTGAAAACTTCTCAAAATGGAATTGTTTGGGGATAAAATATGGTGTTCTAAACTCAATCCTCATTCCCCTCTGTGAAGGAGCGGGGTTGGCCGGGGATCAAACTGGACAAAGCACTGAAAATGGGAAGGGTTTACTGAATATTCTGTCCCTTAACAACCCTTTTGAAGGCTGCTAAGTCCCTTGCTGCAAATTAGAATGGGACAGTGGTTTTGGGAAGGAGAGGTTAATTCTTCAGATTCCATTTTCTTGATACCAAGTTTCCCCCTTCTTCCTTCCAAAAGCTTTTATCTTTCTTGTGTAGGGAACCATACACACCTGTATGTTTTCGGCAGTGGACAAACAGCAGCTTTGGGAAAATGGGTACAACTTTAAGGGAAAAAAGTGTTAAAGCCTCTGCTACCCAGAATAATGCTCCTGGATAAATTTAGATACACGCAGGGACACAGCTATTTTTCTAACACAGCAGAAGGCTGCGGATCTGCTGTTCCCACAGCCACAAGTGATGACCCAAGTAATGACAACAAATGGGGACTGTTATTTCTTACTTCATATATGTGATTTGGAGGGAAGAAGGTCCTGCAGCTAAATGTGAAAATAACTTTTAAGATACAATGGCACTGTAGGACACAATCAAATACAGTCTCTGGTTTCTATCTCAGAGCCAGTCAACCGCATCCCAGTTATTCTCCAGTTAGATTGTTGCGTACATTTCTGGCCACATGATGCAGGCCAGAGTTATAGCTGGGGTTTACTGTACTTCCCCATCACCGGGAGGGTTGTGTTATTTTGTACTAATGATGTACTGATTACTGATTCATTCTGTACTGGTATAGCAGGTGCACATGCTTGTTATAAAAATAAAATAAGGAAAATAATTTTTTACAAATTTCTTCATCCCTCCCGCAAGACTAAGGAGGATTAAAACCAACAGAGACAATAATTGATGCTAATTATAAGGAGTGTTTAATGAGGAAAAGGGAAAGGGAGAAGAACAAGAAGAAAACAAAAAGAAAATAAGTTTTTCAAGACTGGAGGTGAACCTAACATAGTAAGGTCGCTTCAACTTGCATGGACATATATTTACCAGATTGCAAGATTTGTTTGGTGCATTGCAGAGGTGGATTGGTTTGCTGTTTTTTTTTCTGGTGACATCATAACACAATTGCTAGATTACACCAGTTTGCCCTAATTTGCCCCCAAGGCACCACAATCTGCAGCTCTTTGAGTCTGTCATAGGATTCCACTTTTGCTATTGCTTCCATTTTAAAGCCTAAAGTTGTGTGCTGTTTAAATCTTTTCCTTTCAGAAGCAAGGAGGAGCTAGGAGGAGGGGTTTCAGAGCCCTTTACAAATTTCTGGGAACACGTGAGCAGAGGCTTTTGCTATTGCTTCCATTTTAAAGCCTAAAGTTGTGTGCTGTTTAAATCTTTTCCTTTCAGAAGCAAGGAGGACCTAGGAGGAGGGGTTTCAGAGCCCTTTACCAATTTCTGGGAACACGTGAGCAGAGGCTTTTGCTATTGCTTCCATTTTAAAGCCTAGAGTTGTGTGCTGTTTAAATCTTTTCCTTTCAGAAGCAAGGAGGAGCTAGGAGGAGGGGTTTCGGAGCCCTTTACAACTTTCTGGGAACACGTGAGCAGCGCGCGCAACTAAAACTAACTAACTAACTAACTAACTAACTAACTAACTAACTAACTAACTAAATAAATAAATAAATAAAGGAAATTTTTTAAAAACATATTTATATAAAAAGAGAAGAGGAGAAAGGCATATACCTTAATAAATTAACAATATTGAGTTATAAGTAACTCACCTTATTTAGTCAAGATGGAGGGTCACGGGGCTGATGTAGTTACTTGTATCACCTGCGACATGTTTATTTTTTTGCCAAAACAACTGCCAGCTTACACATGCTCAAAGTGCAAGCTAGTAGCCCTCTTAGAGGACAAGGTCAGGCAGCTGGAGGCCTGTGTTTCTAATCTTCGCAAGGTTAGGGAACAGGAGGTTTTTTTGCAGGAAGCAGATAAAAACTTTGCCAACACAGGGGACAGGGGTAATCTCAATCAGGACGAGGGCATTTCACAAATACAGGAGACAGACACTTGGAAGAATGTCACAGTCAGAAAGGGAAGAACTAGGAAACAGACAGAAAGTTTACAGTTGCAAAATAGATTCCAACCTCTCTCCCTTATCGACCTGGAGAAGGAACTGCACCAAGAGTAGCCTCAAGACCTTGCACAAAGGAATCCGAACCCTACAGCGCACCAGGAGGCATCTAGCAAGCCTCGGAGGAGGCGGGTGGTGGTGGTTGGGGATTCCTTGCTTAGAGGAACAGAAGCGGTCATCTGCAGGCCAGACAAAATGAACAGGGAGGTCTGCTGTCTCCCTGGAGCCAAGATTCAGGATGTAACTGAGAGACTGACGAGACTCATCAAGCCCTCTGATTCTAACCCCTTTCTCTTGGTCCATGTAGGAACTAATGATACTTCCAAACACAGCTTTCATGGGTAGGAAGCTGAAGGACCTTGGTGGGCAGGTGGTAATCTCATCTCTCCTCCCTGTAGAAGGACGTAGCCCACAAAGGCAAAGAACAATAGTGGAAGTTAACAATTGGCTTCGGACATGGTGCTGGCAGGAACAATTCAGCTTCTTGGACCATGGTTTGCTTTTTCATTCAGATGGGATATTGGGCCAGGATGGGGTGCAGCTCACTAATGCTGGTAGGAATCTCTTTGCCAAGAGAATTGCAGATTTAATAAGGAGAGCTTTAAACTGAGTTTGCAGGGGAAGGGAGAAAATTCTCTTAACGGTAGAAATCCAGAAGGGGTTGTGGAGACTAGCCCCAAATGTTGCAATAGGAGCAGGACAAGAAGTAGTGCAGACCATCAGTGCGAGGAAAAACACATTAAGCAAAGGACATGTAAGAAGCACACGCAGCCTCAAATGTCTCTACACCAATGCACAGAGCATGGGGAACAAACAAGAGGAGCTGGAACTCCTAATACAGCAAAATAAATATGACATAATTGGCATCACTGAAACATGGTGGGATGAGACGTATGATTTGAATGTAGTCATTGGAGGGTATAACCTGTTTCAAAGGAATAGGACAAGTAAGAAAGGAGGAGTTGTTGCTTTATATATTAAGGACATTTATACTGCTGAAGAAATACAAGATAAACAGCAGAGGAACCATGTTGAGAGTATTTGGGTGAAAATCAGGGGTGAAAAAACCAGGAGGGATGTCACTGTGGGGGTATATTATATACCCCCAAGCCAGTCGGAGGAGTGGGATGATGCCTTCTTTGAGCAGATGGCCACACAGTCAAAAGGGAGAGATGTAGTACTAATGGGAGATTTTAACTATCCTGATATATGCTGGCAATCCAACTCAGCTAAGAATGCAAGGTCTAACAAATTCCTTACTGCCCTTGCAGACAATTTCATGGCCCAGAAGGTAGAGGAGGCAACAAGAGGCAAAACCATTTTAGATCTGGTCATAACCAATAAGGAGGATCTCGCAAATGGGGTCGAAGTGGTGGGATCATTAGGTAAAAGTGACCATGCCCTCTTGGAATTTGTTATACAGTTGGAAGGTGAAGTTAAGCATAGTCAGACAAGAATCCTGGACTTTAAGAAAGCCAATTTTTGTAAACTTAGGAAATTATTGGCTGTGATTCCATGGACCAACACACTGAAAGAGAAGGCAGTCCAAGATGTATGGGAGTTCCTTAAAAGCGAGATATTAAAGGCACAATTTAAAGCTGTTCCAACAAGAAGAAAATATAGGAGAGGTCTAAAGAAACTGCAATGGTTTACTAAAGAACTTTCAACTCAGCTAACTATAAAGAAAAACAAGTACAAGGAATGGAAAAGTGGGAAATGCACCAAAGAGGAATATAAGCAAACAGCTAATATATGTAGGGGGGTGGTAAAAAAAGCTAAAGCGCAAAATGAACTTAGACTGGCCAGAGACATTAAAGATAATAAAAAGGGTTTATTTAGTTATGTCCGCAGCAAAAGGAAAAATAAGGAAATGATAGGCTCTCTGTGTGGCGATAATAACCAGTTACTATCAGGAGACAAGGAAAAGGCAGAACTATTCAACACCTTCTTTGCCTCTGTTTTCTCCAAAAAGGAAGAAAGAGATCCACTGGGACAAAGACTAGGTGAAGTAGGGTGGGAATTACAACATAGAATAGGTAGAGAGCTGGTACAGGAGCACCTGGAAACATTAAACGAATTTAAGTCTCCGGGGCCAGATGAATTACATACAAGGATATTAAAAGAACTGGCGGAAGTAATTTCAGAACCATTGGCAATAATCTTTGAGAAGTCCCGGAGAACAGGGGAAGTCCATCACAGGTTACAAACCATGATGGAGAAACCAGGGTACTTCAAGGGCCAGATGCAGGGGAGTGGTATCAGGAGACAGATATCTAGTCTCATGCGCTCCCAAACACATCTGGTGGGGCCGCTGTGAGATACAGGAAGCTGGACTAGATGGGCCTTTGGCCTGATCCAGCATGGCTCTTCTTATGTTCTTATGTTCTTATGTTCTTATGTCCCCATTGACTGAAGGAGGGCTAATGTCCCCATCTTCAAAAAGGGAAAAAAAGAGGACCCAAATAATTACCGCCAAGTCAGCTTGACTTCATTTCCTGGAAAGATCCTAGAGAAGATTATTAAACAGGCAGTCTGCAAATATTTAACAAACAATGCTGTCATTACAAGAAGTCAACACGGGATTCTTAAAAACAAGTCATGCCAGACTAATTTGATCTCTTTCTTTGATAGAATTACAGGCCCAGTGGATGAGGGGAATGCTGTGGATATTGTTTATCTGGACTTTAGTAAGGCCTTTGATAAGGTTCCCCATGGTATTCTTGCTAAGAAGTTAGTAGAAAGTGGGATAGATAGTGCTACTGTTAGGTGGATTTGTAATTGGTTGACTAATCGCACCCAAAGGGTGACCATAAATGGCCTCTCTTCAGCTTGGAGAGACGTGACCAGTGGGGTGCCCCAGGGTTCTGTTCTGGGTCCAGTGCTGTTCAATATCTTTATTAATGACTTGGAAGAAGGAATAGAGAGTATGCTAATTAAATTTGCATATGATACCAAATTGGGAGGGGCTGCAAATTCCCTAGAGGATAGGATGAAAATCCAAAAAGACCTCGACAGACTAGAGTGCTGGGCCAAAGCTAATGAAATGGATTTCAACAGAGGGAAATGTAGGGTACTACATTTAGGTAAAAAAATGAATTGCACAAATATAAGATGGGGGATACATGGCTGGAGGATAGTACCTGTGAAAGGGATCTGGGAGTCTTGGTGGACCACAAATTGAACATGAGTCAGCAGTGTGATGCGGTGGCCAGGAAAGCCAATTCGATTCTTGGTTGTATCAACAGAACCATAGTGTCTAGATCAAGGGAAGTGATAGTACCACTCTATTCTGCTCTTGTCAGACCCCACCTGGAGTACTGTGTCCAGTTCTGTGTGCCTCAATTTAAAAAGGATGTTGACAACCTCGAGCGGGTGCAGAGGAGGGCTACCAGGATGGTTGAGGGTCTGGAGGAAATGTCTTATGAGGAACGGCTTAGGGAACTGGGAATGTTTAGCCTCTCTAAAAGAAGACTGAGAGGGGATATGATAGCTATGTTTAAATATTTGAAAGGATGTCATATTGAAGAGGGAACAGGTTTGTTTTCCATGGCTTCAGAGACTAGGACTCGGGACAATGGTTTCAAACTACAGGAAAAGAGATTCCATTTGAACATTAGGAAGAACTTCATGACAGTTAGAGCTGTTTGGCAGTGGAATATGCTGCCACGGAGGGTGGTGGAGTCTCCTTCTTTGGAGGTTTTTAAGCAGAGGCTGGATGGCCATCTGTCGGAAATATTGTGATGGGGGTTCCTGCATGGCAGGGGGTTGGACTAGATGGCCCTTGAGGTCTCTTCCAACTCTATGATTCTATGATTCTATGATACTGGTGTTTGCTGCCTTTGGGAACAGACTATAATGAGCCTTGCAGCTGTCAAAGCTACTAACACTTCTACCAATGTCAATTTCTGGTATCAGGAAGTAGTTTAATAAACAAGCCACTTCAGGAAATTGGAAAATTGAACATTTTCCCCACTCCTCTGAGGATGGGCAGGGGAAGTAACATTATTAATGTTTGACACTATTCAGCCAATGCTATTGAACTCAGAAACTTAAATTAAATTAAATTTTCTCTTTGCCTTTGTGTGAAATCCTGATAAAAAAAACTGCAGCCATGGGCAGTTTCTCAAGCAGCATTACACGGAAGGTAAAGGAAGAAAGTTGTTCAGAAGGTCGCTTGAGGTTGATATGCCTCTTGGATGTGAAAACTGCATCAAGTGGGATGTTTTGGTCCTCCCTCAAAGTCAAGTGAGTATTTAGACCATGCCAGCCAGCGCAGATACACACTCATTGATCACACAGCTTGCTTTCTACTATAAGAATCATTAGTAGGAATGACAGCATTTGGCAAAACTCAGGAAATCAGTTGTGGAAAAATGATACAACTTTTTTTGGAAGAAAGAAGACTTTGCAAGTCTACATTTTGTCTGCCAAGAAGTGTCACAATTTGAGACCGGCCAGAAAACAAACCTATTCTGCCTAAAGGGTCCAAAGGAAAGGTTCCAAGGTTGAGTTATGATAAATGGTCCATATTTAGCAACATTTGGCTAAATTTAGGACTCTTTTCAATGAGGCATCTGGTCTATAAGACATACCTGATTGGTCTCTGGAATTCTGAAAATTCTCCTGCTATTTTGAGGCACCTTCAGGCTTGTCTTGGTACAACCAGTACAGGTACTGCGGCAAAAGGTCCCTCCTACAAGGCAAGCTTATTTAGTTTTCTAAATCGTACCAGCGTGTGCAATTTAGCAACATAGTGGATTCATTTCTGTTGCTAGGGTCTTACTGGAAGCATTAATTCTTTTGTTTATATATTTTTATTTTGTATCTTTTGTTTTTGCCTGCCCAGGGGCAACACTGATTTTGGCAAAGTGAACTATGACGGTTACTTCATGTCCCTCTCATCGTGGTTCGTGGTCCCACTTGGGACCGGTACAAGAAAATGTTACTCCATGTCCATTGCGTGACAGCGGAATCTTGTCCTGACAACACCCCCTGAACTGGGATTTAAGTGTGATGAGCCATACCTCTCCCTGACCTCTGGATTTCTCTTTTCTTGGTTTCTAAGGCTCATCACATAACGTGTGCATTCTCCACCTAGTGGCAGGAGTGCAAAGTTGCATTCTCCAGTACAATCCCAGTTGCGTAAACAATGCATCACAGAGAGGGAAGAAGGCATAAAACCTCAAACTTTGCTGCTTAACACATGAAAGGCAAAGTTACAGAGAACTGAAATATCAAAAAACGGAAGGTAGAACCAAAAAAAGAGAAAATGAAGGCAGGGAAGTACAGATGTTGTCACGAAACAAGGACGTGAAGTAACAGTCATCACGATGCCATCAATCACACCCATGGGTAGACAGAACCGGGAAAAGACCATGTGACCGTGAACAATGTTATCACAAAACGAACATAATCTCGGAATGAGAAAGGACGTGAAGTAACCGGCTTTCTGAGAGAGTGGCACTAGTGCTTAGAACCCCAACCCAATTTCCTCTTCCTGATGTCTATAACACAAGGATTATAGCAGGGGTTCAAGACGGTGGCATTGCCCTGCCTACCTGCCAGCCTGCCAGGAAAGGGTGGTGGTGATTGGTTAGTGCTGTGGGAGGTAAGAGGATCCCAACCATGGCTGGATTTAGATGAGGAGAGGCCCTAGCCTACACATCTTGTGAGAGCCCTCCAAATCCCCCACCCTCACGACTAAAAAGAAAATGGAAGAGTGCTATAAACAAACTTGAGTGAAGCCTAGAATGATGGTGGGTGTTTAAAATGCTGCAATTCACAATTTCTCATATAAGGGACAAAATATGCTACTGTTAAATACCATAGTAATTGAAAAAAAGCATTTATGTTAAAATTAACACTGAAAACCTTCTTCAGTAACTGAACTTTGTAAACCTTTTGTGGAGTAAGCACTGATTTATAGGAAAATAAAGTTGGGACGTCCTGCTTGGGGGGGGCAGGGCTGTGGAGCCCTCCCCAATATTTAGAGGCCCTAGGCTTCAGCCTACTTAGCCTATACATAAATCTGGCCCTGATTCCATTTCATCTTCCCACCCCTCACCCCAATCCTTTTAGAGTATTTTATGTACTGTACTTAGATACTGGTAGACTGTCTGTCTGGAGTTTAAGCAAAACTTTGGGAGACAAAAAACAGAAGTGGTAACTGGCTGTGCAAGCCGATATAGTGCCTCTGCCTGGTGGAGAGAAATAATCTCACACTCCAGTCTAGCCCTGCCAGTTCCACAGATAGATTAATGCAAATCATCACAGTGTGCCACAAGGTCCAGTCTCTGTATCTAAGCGGGAGGGCTTTTAGATGGATTGTTGTCTCATATTGCTTTTTAATGTCTGTTTACTATTCATTTAAATTGCTATCTTGTTTAATTCTTTTTGATATTTGTGTACTTACTGGTTTTAACTTTTAAAGATGGCTCTTCTTAATGATGTAAGCTGCCTTTGTGAGATGACTTATTACCATGAGGAAAATTGAGGTGAACCATCAAAATAAAAAGGTTTTTCAGAACTTGTAATTAGAAGTGGGTACAAAACAGAAAACCCATGGTTCGGGTTCATCTCTTTCAGGTCCACCCTTAGTTCGGTTCGGTTGGGGTTCGTACGTATTAAAATTCGTACGAATCCGAACCGAGCTGAACTGGTTTGGGTCAACTTACTGGGTGGCGGCAGCGGGCGATCCTGTTTTTTTTTTTTTTTTTTTTTTTTTTTGGTGGGGTGCTGGCTTGGGACCAGCAGCTCGCTTTCTTCTTCTTCAAGCACTGACTGCACGGCCCCAGGGGCTGGGTGGGCACATCTTTTATTTTAATTTTTTTCTTGAATTTGGAGTGCTGACCCGGCCACCCCTGGGCCCCGGGTCATGGTTCCTTTTTTTAAAAAAAAAAATTTAAAGCTCCAACCGCGTGGCTGCTGGGTCTGGGTCAGAACTTTTTTTTAAAAAAAAATTGTTTTAGAGTGCTGACTGCATGGCTCCTGGGGCCAGGTCGGCACTACTTTATTTTATTTTATTTTATTTTGGTTTTAAAAGTCCCCAGCGGGGGCTTTTTGAGGTGTTGGCTTGGGGCCAGCGCCTCTTTCCCCCCTTCTTTTATTTTTTTTCTTTTTTCTTGAATTTGGAGCACCGACCCGGCCAGACAAGGTAGGAATGGAACTGGGGGGGGTTCCCTTTTTTATTCATTTTGTTAGCTAACGAAATGAATAATGAATAACAAAACAAATTAAAAGTTCATCTCGTGCCCATCTCTACTTGTAATACCAAACTGCAGTCGATCTCATTCTGAACAACTGGGACGGGGGGGGGGGGGGGAAAGAAGCTGGTAGAGTTTTCTTCCATCTATCGTGTGTCTTCCAGTGTCATGTAGTAGACAGAGCAATGGACTAGGACTCTGGAGATCGGAGTTTAAATCCCTAATCAGCCATAGAAACTCACTGCAGGAGTGGAACTGGTAAAACCACTCCTTAAATATCTCACCCTAAAAGCCCTATAAGGGTCACTTCATCTTGGTTACGAACTTGATGGCACAAAACACACTTGACATGTAAAGACAGCTTTATTTCTCCACTGACTTGTTTGTACTTTTAGAGCAACAAGATACCTTAATTTTTCCTTCTTTAATTTTTCCTGCCTTCTTGAAATTCTGTGCAAGATTGGCAGCAAATCCATATTATCCACTGGAAAATTGTCTCCTCTTTAAACAAAGATGTTGCGTAAATTCAAACAGATTAATTGTTATACTTGCTTAGCAAATAAACTCAAACACTTTGTTTTTTTCATTAACCAGCTCACAAACCACAAGCACGGAAACAGAAAGAAGTGGCAGTATTGTTTCTCAGGGTTGTGTGAATGTGTATGCGTTTGTTTGAAGGGCTGGGGTGTGAATCCCAATCCTTTACTTCAGATGCAGATTTAGAACAGCTCTACTGCTTCCTGCCTCATCTAAGGCTGCTATCCCACAGCCAGAAAAACTGACTAAAAATAAGTGGTATTTTCCCCGGTAACAGTCACGTGGGTAAAGATGCGGTTCCTGTGTCCCCACAATCCTTCCGACCACACAGACACAGACACAGACACACACACACACTTCTGCAGTGCTTTACCCAAGGGTGCGTGCTGCAGTTCTTCAGCAGCCTGGGGAGGCAAGGGGAGAGGGTTATCCCCAGCCCTGTTTTCTCAAGGCTTGTGCTTCCGAAAAGGAGGTGCGAGAAAGAGTGGCCTGCACAGGAGAAGCTGCCTTTCAAGGTGAATCCCCACGCCACCACCTCCGATGTCTCTGTGTGTGTGTGTGTTGTGGGGAGGGCCACAGGGCTGTGTTGCAACAGGGATGAAAAGATGAAGTTGTGTTTCAGAGTCCCCATTGATGTAAGTTCCGGTTAAAAATCCGCATGGGAACAGTGACAAATTTTTTACTACCTCCCAATCTGGTACTTGGAAAACTTGCTGGGTTGCGCTAAAGTGGGCATGGTCACACTTTAAAAAAAAATAGTCCTCTGGACATGGGGGACACGATTTTAGGAGTCACTTTTTCCAGCTGTTTGAAGTGGGTTTTAGTGGTCATGAGATAGCAGCCTAAGACAGATATGCATGGTGAAAATCATCTTGCCAAGAACTTTACTTCTAAGAATACTGGCAAACTACATCTTTTGCCATGTTTTTACTTTTGGTACATGCTTTGAAGAAGTGGGTATTGTTCATGAAACCTTGCAAAGATTTTTTGTTTTTTTTATTAGTGGCCTATAAAGGTATCACCTGTATTCTAATCTTGAATTTGAATTTTGTAATGGCCACAAGGCTGCCCCTTCTCTCTCTCTCTCTCTCTCTCTCTCTCTCTCTCTCTCTCTCTCTTTCTCTCTTTCTCTCTCTCTCTGTAGTCTTTGGCAGTTATATCCCCTCCCAATGCATTTTACTGGAATTTAGCCTAATTTCATCAGAAACAGCTATTATGCTTGCATATTTTTTTCCTCTTCATTCTTTTGCCTTAAAAAAAGCTCAGTCTCTGATAATGCCTGGCTCAAAATCTCTGCCATAAGAGATTTGAAAAGTAACAATACTTCACCCTGCTCCTTGCTTCTAGGAGTTCCTATGCCTGAAAATTTCATCCAGTCCTTCCCATCCCCAATTCTAGTTTTTAGCTGATTTTCCTCTTACACTTTATACAGTATCTGAGCTTTCATGCAGAAGAGAGAAATCCAATGAGATGTTAACCAGAAACAAGTTCCTCACATTTGAAGCACTTTCCCTCTCACTGGGATTTTCTCAGAGCTATCTGACTTGGCAATCAGACTTGCAGACTAAGTCTGTTTGCCTACCAATCACAGAACAAAGCATGCTAAATGCAAGATAAGGAGGGCCGATTGTGGGAGCACTCCAGTTGCCAAAATGTTATGGCAGTCTGAGAGTTTGCTTTGGATCTGGGGCCGAGGCTGAAAGCCATATAGCTCCAAAGCTGTGGTGGCTTGTTATTAGGACAAGTGGGAAACAATCAAATCCATCCCCCCTTAAGGCTGTGCATAAGCCTATGTGTGCAAAAAGCTTTCACAAAAGTACTTCGCAAATGTCTTTGCGGGGTGGGTGGGGGTGCGGTGTCCTTTGGCATGGCTAAGGCTTTCCCTGAAAGCCAAAATAAAAAGATAAACAATCATATGGAAAGGAGCAGAGGGAGGAGGATTATTCACCTTATCCATAGTTTATATGGGAATGAGATTTCCTGGTAAAAGGCCATCATTCTCAGGACATCAGCAGATGATGTCCGAAGACATTCTATCTGCTCTGCCAACCGTTCCATTGAGCTGTAGATGTATTTATAAAACAAAAGCTGTGACTGGGCGATTTGGAAAAAATAGACTGAATCCACAGTGACTCTTCTTTAATCTGTAATTGATATTCCATAGCTGGAGATGTGCATATACACATTTCTAAAAATTAAGAAGGGGGACATAAGCAGGGGAGGGCATGTGACATTAATGTCACACTCAACCCAGCCCTTCAACAGAAGCAGTGTGCACACCAGATTGTAACACACACACAAGCAGAATTTGTGTGTGTGTGTGTGTGTGTGTGTGTGTGTGTGTGTTACAAGTAGAGTTGCACCTATTTGCTGTTCTCCTACAACAAACATACTTTATGGGGTTTATTGCAAAGGCATATATCCAGCCTTCCCAAAAAGGAATTCTAGGTGGTAGCCATTAGACAGTATTTTAAAATTCTTAGTAAAAGAAACACTAGGCCAAAAAATATATATATACTGTTCTCCCTCTTCTCTTTAATGCCTCTTAAACTGCCCTCCTCTTTGTTTCTGAAGCTGGCTTGATAGTTCAGTGAGTGAGGCATCTGGCTAACATTTTGCTTTGAACTTGAATTTGTCTCTGAATGGAGAAAGAGAGAGAAAACACCCACAAGTCATAATATTGTTGTTTCCCATGAATCACTGATTCGTTTCCCTTGCATTGATAAGAATGACATGCACAAGAAATAACAGCAGCCTATAATGATGGAGCTCATGTTTAGTTCAGAAGAAGGAGTTCAGCATTGTGGTTTGTCCCCTGCCTCCCCAACCTTTCCTCCAACCAAAGCATACATCACTTCTAGAACTCTATGGGTTTTGATGAGTCAGTATATGACTATGTTCACAGGGACATGGGCTTCTCCTTTTATGTACTTAAAATACAGTAGTACCTTGTATAAAGGAATTAATTCATTCCAAATGAAATTATGTTAAGCAAATTTTTTCTTTATACAAATTTCCCATAGGAATGCATTGAAAACATAGTAATCCCCAATCACGACCATTTTTATGTTGTACACATTTGCCCCATAGATGATTCTGTTAAGCAAATTTCCCCTATCTCCAGAATTTTTTATGTTGTACAAATTTTATGTTATACAAGCTGTTTGTTATAGGAGGGTCCACTGTACTTGAATACTACTGAAGAAAGGTGTCATCTTAAACTGTCATACTTGCTCACTAGACACTTTCCCAGTTAGCTCGTGGATTTCATGATCTCTCCCTGGGTGCTGCCTCAGTTGTTGAGCCTGGCTATAGTTGTGGCATATCTCTACCTACGTGTTACTATGTGGATTAGTTGTTGTTCAGCCACTCTCTGATTTTACTCATTCAATAAACCTGCCTTTTCCATGTCTACTCTCAATCTTTCCTTCAATTAAGGTTTGCGGTATATTATATTTTTCATGATATGTCCAAGATAGAAAAATTTGCGTTTCTTAATAATCAACTCTATTTCTTTTTGTTTTCTTACCCAATGACATATAGTGCATCTACAGAGGGGGTGGGGTAGGCACAGCCAACCCTTCTATCGGTTTGCCTTTGTTGACAGTACTTAAATTTTGATCACTCATATTTGTGCACTAACATTGTTTGTATTCACAATTTGAGATGTTACAGTATACTGTGACAAATTAATCAATTACTAATAAAAAAGCTAGGGCATACAGTTGCTAAAAAGAAAATGCAAGATCTATTTTTGCAGTTTATAATTCTTATTTTCAAGTCAATTGTTGACAATATTTATTGGTAATATTTACAAATCCAATAACATGAAGCGTTTGTTAGTGTAAAATGCAAGTACAGTGGAACCTTGACTTACATCATCAATCCGTTCCAGAGGTCTAGACTTAAGTCAAACATGACTTAAGTCAAACAAACTTTTCCCATAGAAAGTAATGGGAAAGTGGATTAATCTGTTCCAGATTATGAAAAAGATCCCCAAAAACAGCAATTTAACACAAATTTGACTGGGATAGGAGATTCCTTCCGGGGATGTAAATGAAATGTCTCTTCAAAGAGAGGAGGAGGCAGTGGAATTATAGTCCACAAGTTATATGCCTCGACTTTTTAATGTTCATAGCAACAATGTCTAACATTTAAGTTTTACTGATTTTTAACCTGACGTTCCAAGTTCTGAACAACTCTATGCTTACCATTAGAATCCCACAACTGTACAGCTCCCCAACTAAAATGCTTCCATTGTGGACCAGACTTCTGGAGCCAGATTTTTTACAAGACTGAGCCGACTGTCTAACCAGCGAGGCCAGCCCCGAGCTCCTGGCCCTTCTTCTCCTCCGGCAGCAGCAGCGACTTCGGCGAGGCCGAGGACCAGCTCCAGGTGCTTGGAGCTGGCCTCGCCAAAGCCGCCTCTGCTGCTGCCGGAGGAGAGGAAGAAGGCAGGAGCAGTTTGGAGGCGGCAGCCGCGATGCTGGGTCGTGGCTGCTGCCCGATTCCAGTGCCTTATGCCGGGGCTCCGAGCTGTAAGTCAAAGCCTGCGACTCAAGTCCGGAGGTTACAGCGGGTGCAAAATGTGGCGGCCAGGCTGGTGGTGGGTGCCCGTAGATACGAGCACATCACCCCAGTCCTGGTCTGCCTGCATTGGCTTCCCGTTGTCTTCCGGATCAGGTTCAAGGTCCTGGTTTTGATTTTCAAAGCCCTCCACAGCTTGGGACCAGGGTACCTGGCGGAGCGTATCTCCCAGAGAGCATCCGGTTCCAGACCCACGAGATCATCACAGGTGTGCTCACTGAGAGTGGCCACACCCAGAGAGGCGCGGAAAACGCTCACGCGAAACTGCACCTTCTCTGTGGTGGGGCCTTCTCTCTGGAACCATCTCCCCTCTGAGCTGCGCCTGCTGGAGTCCCTGCCTGCCTTTAAGAGGGCCTTGAAGACCTTCCTCTTTAAAGAGGCTTATGGTGACCTTATCAGTTAGATTTTTTTCTTTTTCTTTTTTTTTCTTTCTTTCTTTTTTTCTTTCCCCGTCCCTATCTACTGCCGCCATCTTGCCCCCCGTTGCTTCTCGCTCGGAGGTTCCTTTAGTTATTTTTGTGTTTTTAACATTGTTAGCCGCCCAGAGTTCCCGCCAGGGAAGATGGGCGGGATATAAGCCTTTAAATAAATAAATAAATAAATAAGTCAAACAGGCCCCTTCTTGCTGCAAGTCAAATATGCTGCAAGTCAAGCAGCATGTAAGTCAAGGTTCCACTGTACTTAAAACATGTGTCGAGAATGGACATGGCATATAAAAGAGGCAAAAAATAATTGCAAACCCATTTGTCATTCTGCCTTTTATTCTTCCCAGGCCATTGCATATCAGTTCTACCCCACTACTGTAGGTTCCAACTGTATTTGTCAATGTTATGATGCAGCCAACCCTGAGTGCAGTCCAAAACAACAGGCACCATATACTTAGATCTTATAGAGTTTGTTTGTTTGTTTGTTTGTTTAGAGTATTTTTACCCCACCTTTCTCCTTGGAAAAGGATCCAAGGCAGGTTTCAGTAATGAGGGACAATATACAGTCCAGAACCATTAAGACATGCAGTATTCCATTTTTAGAACAGGAAATTACAGCATTAAAATACAATGTTAAAGCGACAAGAGAGTGCAAGCAGTTAAAGAGAGTAAAAAGTCCATGTAAAAGTTATAAGGGTGGAAACTAACATTGAAAATATAGTGTCAATGCAATCGCACCAGGTGGGAAACATTATTTTAAAAACGTTTTGCTCCAAACTCTCAAGTCTTTTGATGGGCATACCTACTACCATTTTAAAAGCAGTTTTAGAAAATATCTCAGATTTGGTTACTGTTTCTGTCTTCAGTCACACAGCACATCTCTAGCTTTAACCACATGTTTTTGTGTCTTCCTGCTTTGAAATGAGGAACTGTTTTCTGTTTTGGGATTTACCTGATTTTTGACATGTATGAATAGACCATTTGTGTGTACTATATTCCCTGGAAAGGATGCCCATGAGTCAGATTCTTTTATTTCATCTGGAAGTTGAGTCATGGCAACTGGACTTCTTTTTGTGTGTGTGAGATTGAAAATGTTTTGCTATTCATCCAAGCAGCAATGGCCGTTACTTCACGAACCGCTCGCTTCACGGCAAGCCCTCATTTCTGTGCGAATCGATCGTTTCAGTCCGCACGCTCCTCCTTTTTGGCTGCGATGCCACCCCGACCACGCCCCCTTTACCGTGCTCCAAGCGGGGTGAGTGGTTCCCCTGCCAGCGGCCGGGAATCTTTTTTTTTTTTAAATACGTTTTTATTAGAAAATTTTAGTATACAAAAAAAGTCAAGTTCAAAACATTAGCAATACAAAATCATTCTAACTAAAATTTGGCTTCCCTCTGTTCTTCCCGGGTTTTATTTCAAGTTTTTCAAACAAACCCCTATATACTTATAAAAAGATTTGAAAAATAAGTAGTAGTCCTCACTCTATCCTAATTTCTTTAATTCCTTGCAATAAATCTCCATGTAGTTTTCGCTTCGCATCTCGCTTCGCTCCCAACGTGATGTGTGGTCTCGGTTTTGGGCTTTTATTTCAAGTTTTTTAACTTGCAGGAGGAGCCGCTGCTGCCTCGCCCG
Source organism: Phrynocephalus forsythii (assembly GCA_029282475.1). Taxonomy (NCBI): domain Eukaryota; kingdom Metazoa; phylum Chordata; class Lepidosauria; order Squamata; family Agamidae; genus Phrynocephalus; species Phrynocephalus forsythii. The sequence goes on from JAPFRF010000011.1 coordinate 7,295,095, forward strand.
GCCAGAGCAGGGCACCCGGGGCAGGCAGCATGCAAGCGGCGGAGGGCGGGCGGCTGTGCCATGCGGGGCTCCCCCTGAGTAGCGGCGGCGGCGGTGGGGGGGGCTGCCAATGATGCCAGGAAACAGTTGAAATCAGTAGAGCCATTGCAACTGACAGTCCAGCATCAGTGCATCAATACGCCGTCGGTAGGAATTTTTTAAAAGGACGGATGGGAAATAACGAACGTTGAAAAGTGGCATGCGAATGCAAAGGGAGCACGTGAGGTTGTGCTTGAATCGGTCCTAAAACTGCAGCTCGTGAGTACTGAGAAACAGGGGCGGGAGCGAAGCGAGAACACGTGACCGCCACGTGACCGCCTCCGAATTCAAATCGAAGGCAATATCGCTGCGGAGTGCCGCACCTCGTGAAGTAAGGGCCTTTGTCAGTCTATTATTTCATGGTATGCATTTATTATCAAGGATATATGGACAGCCATGTTGTGAAAAGAAACCCTGTTACAGAATCACAGAAATGTAGAGCTAGAAGGAATCTGGTTATTAATCTGTCACAACAGAATAACAAATTAAGGGTTTTGTTTGAAAATAATATTTTTAATAAAAAAGCAAACAATCAACAGCAAAGTTAAACCCATACTCACTTTAGAAAGTGAGGAAAGTGAAGTCCCCAAACCAGTTTTGTTTATTTCTGTATGGAACCTACCCACACTGGCAAGGAGAACTGCTGTTTAAGCCCATCTCTGAAAGGCAGGCCCTGCATACTTCTGCTTGTGAGTTTCTTATAACATTTCTCTAGAAAACACATTCTAGGACTAACTGTCTCCTGCCAAATCTAGTTATCTGCAAGATGTGTGTTTAGAAAAAAACATTTCCTCCATAACTGTATTTTCATTCTGGAGGACAAATGTATACAATATGACTTCAAGCTTTCAGAAGTAGGTAGGTAACCATGAGAGGCAGTGCTGCAGCACCAGTGATAAATGGCCATAATAGAAGGGTTGCCCCAAAGGAGCACATGAATATTATGAACATATGCCATCAAGTCTGGAAGTTGAGTCATGGCTACTGGACTTCTTTTTTGAGAGATAGAAAAAGAAGTCCAGTAGCCATGACTCAGCTTCCAGATAAACTCACCTGGATGACTGAGAATCTTCACAAACATAATGCCATCAAGTCAGTACTGACATGAAACAAAAATATTAAATGCTGCTTCGTAGTTTCATTGTGTAACAAAATGAAACAAAACAAGGAAGCAGCATTTCGTTACAGATGAAATGAAACAGTCGTTTTTCTGTTGAAACAGTTTTGTTCCATCTGTGGAACATTATGGCAACCCTTTTTCAGGGTTTTCCAGGTAGAGAACACCCAAAATAAATTGTCAGACCTTTTCCTGGGCTCTTCAAGGAATGTGCAGCTTACCCAAGGCCACACAGGTTGGCTCTTCTCTCTGGAATCAGTGGGGAATCAAACTCTCAATCTCTGGTTGACACCTGAACCATTGAACTATCCACTGATACAGCAGGATGACGGGTGGAAGGAAACCCAACACCAACACTAGAGGGTGCTGAGTCTGCTTTTGTTTTTTCCCTTCCTTTGCTGCGCAGTAACATTGCCATACCTCAGGCCAAGGTCTACTTTATCCGGCCCAAAGTGCCTGAGGGCTACAATACTAAAACCTCTACTTACGAATTTTATCTGTTCCGAGCACATGCTCATAAGTAAAAACTTTTGTAAGTAGAGCAGCGGTTTCCCATAGGAACGGATTGAAAATCAATTAATCTGTTCTGGAGGGAACAGATTTCAATGCGCCATGGCCCTTGAACTGCCCTGCTCGGCTAAGACAGTGGGCTGGCAGACCCAGAACTTTGCTGGTGGTCCCTGGGATGGGGGAGGGAGGGGTGGAGAGCTTATCTCCTCACTTTTTTAAATTGATGGCCGGCGGACTACTTTTGAACCCTTCGTGGGCTACCAGTAGCCCACGGTCTACCTGTTGGGCAGGCCTGCCATACCTTAATAGTTTCACATTTTAGCAAACAGAAGAATAGTACTTTATGATGGCTCTGTCGGATTCCAATCTAGCAGATTTGATCCTCTCTTGTAGGGAATGAAAGACCAACTTTTCTAACCAACAGGGAGGGGTACACACTGCTTGACTCATCCTGATAGACGTGGGTTTGCCAGGTGTTCTTGGATTGCAACTTCCCAAAACCCTGGCCAGAACAAATGTTGGAAACCACTGTAATAGACCTTCCAGTACTATACTGAGTCATTCCATGGCAAAGAATGTTTTTTGCAGCTTACTGACCCTGAAGAAGAAGAAGAAGAAGAAGAAGAAGAAGAAGAAGAAGAAGAAGAAGAAGAAGAAGAAGAAGAAGAAAAGAAGAAGAAGAAGAAGAAGAAGAAGAAGAAGAAGAAGAAACCAGCTTCTCTGACATTCCTGAAATATTAAGTCAACTGCAAAGTGGGCCCCTAATAACCTGAACTGGTTTGAGGTAAAATTTCCAGCTCACTATGCTCAACAGCCTGGCATTTAATTGGCACATTGCAAAACTAGGTATGACTATATAGTTTCCCTTTAATTAGGCATTCTGTATATAGTTCAACAGATTTTTTAAAACGTTTGGCACATACAGCACAAAGCTGCTGGATATGACCAATTTTGTGGCAAAGTCTACCATCTGGAGCATGAAGATTTCCTGTCAGTGCCAATTTGTCAGCTAATTCTAACAAGATGTTACTATGGGAGTCTGTGTAGATAAATGTTAACAGCATTCATGGGGTCACAGAATTATAAATTTGTAGAGCTAGAAGGATCCTCAGGAATCATCAAGACTAAGCTCTTGCCATAGCAGTAAATCCACAACAAAAAATCCTTGACAAGTGGACACCTAACCTTTGTTTAAAAAACTCCAGTAGAGGAGGGTCCACCAATGTCTGAGGCAGTCCATTCCATGGTAAAAAACCCCTCACTCTCAGGAAGTTCTTTGTAATGTTTAGTTAACATAACTTCTGCAATTTGAATCTGCTGATTTTATCCTGTCTACTAAAACCATGTAAACCAAGCTTGTTCAGTCTTCCACTTGGCAAAAAATATTTCAAGTTGACTTATCATTATGGCCTCTCAACTTTCTCTTCCCTGGGTTCCCAACCAGTTATCAAAGGTCTTTACTCCTAGAAATATTATCTTCTTGATTACTTCTACAGTAATACCGTGGCTTATAAGTGCCTTGGTTTAAGAGCATTTTGCAAGAGGAGCAACCATTTCTTCTAAATTTTGCCTTGATCAACAATCAATGTCTTGCAATACAAGCACTGGAGCAGGTCACATGATCACAAGTGAGCCAATGGTATCTCTCTCCTTCCCTCCCTGCTGGATTGTGGGTGATTATCTAGAATGTTCCCTCTCATGCAAACTCCAAAAGCAGAAGGAGGAGAGAGGAACAGAAGCCTCCCTTGCCATGAAGGTTTTCAAAGGAGAGTGCAGGTTAGGGTTTTGTATCTCTTTATATTTATATTTTTATTTAATTTGTTTTCAGCATCCCTATTTTTCAAACCATTTCTAGTCATGAGGCAGCTAGCCAAGGGTGTATAGGGCTACAAATTGCATTTTATTATTGTCACATTAGAAACAGAGTAAAATCCATTAGATTCCTTAGGTGTGTAACTAACAATGGTGTCGACGTAGCCAACTTCTTTTGTGAGTGTTGGCATTTTGTGTGTTCAGTATGTAGTCTGTGGGCCCCCAGAACAAATAATCTGAGTTTCCATTATTTCTTATGGGGAAATTTGCTTTGATATGAGTGTTTTGGTTTACAAGCATGTTTCCGTAAGGAATTATGCTCATAAACCAAGGTATTGCTGCATAAGCGTGAAGAGGTTAGGTGATTTCAGAGTGGCACAGTTGTTTGTTCCTGCATCCTTTCACACACAGTCTCTTGGATATGGGTTCCCAATGGCTGCTGGGAATGACTATCTGTGATGGGCAAAAGGACAGAAGAGCGAGTGGCTTCCTCTTTCCCAGTATTTTCTTGGTTTGAGAAAGTAGAGAACTAGCTATCCTAGACTTGATACTATCCAATAGAGTGGCAGTAAGGAGAACTCTGGGCAAGAGTGACCACATTCTACTGGAATTCTTGATGTCAAAGGAAACCAAAGCAGAGTGTAGCCACACATATTTGCTGGATTATTAAAAAGTCAATTTTAATGAATGCAGAACAAGGATAAGTGAGTTCCATGGCAGGAGATTCTAACAAGAAAAGGAGTCCAATTAAAGTGGGAGTTTTTAAAAAAGAACAAAAAAGGGGGACAGATATAGGAAGTGGAAAGAAGTCACTGCCACAAAGAAAGAGTACAGACAAGTAGTAAGCTATTGCAGTGATGGCATTCGGAAGGCAAAGGGTGAAAATGTGCAAAACAATTGAAGCAAAACAAATTGGAAAGCCATGTAGCCATCACAAAAACCAAATACAAGACTAGACTAGGTGATACTGAACCTTTAGGCTACTAGTAAAAAACCAGAAAGGTTCCTAATAGGGATGGGCATGATATGGAAAAATAACGGTTTGTTTCATTTCGTTTTGTTTTGTTTCTTTTTTAAAAAAAGTGAATGAAATGAAATGAAATGAAGCTGCTCCCTTGGGTCCTAGAGGCACCAGATTTGGTGCCTGGGAGCCATTTTAAAGGGCTCCTGCTGAGCTGTTATCGGCTGGGCCCCCTTTAAAACTGGCCCAGTCGGCACCAGGGTGGGCAGTGCGATCGCCCAGAACTGCCCACCTGACCATTTTCAGAGGGCTCCTGCCAAGCTGTCATGGGCTGGACCCCTTTAAAACTGGCCCAGTGAGCACCAGGGGGATCCCCTGGTACTGACTGGGCTAGTTTTAAAGAGGTCCAGCGACTGATAGCTCTGCAGGAGCCCTCTGAAAATTGCCCCCCGGCACCAAATCCCGTGCCTCTAGGACCCAGGGGAGTCACCCCTTTCTGACTGCCAGCTGAGAGGAGGCTAGAAGCCAGGCTGAGAGGAGTTCGGGAGCACCGGAGCAGCAGCAGTGACCTACCTCCTCCTCTTCCTTCTCCCGGGCTTCAGCGGCGGCAGCCACCCTGTAGGTAAGGGACTCCTTTTACAGATGGAACAAAACTGTTTCAACAGAAAAACGACTGTTTCATTTCATTTGTAACGAAATGCTGCTTCCTTGTTTTGTTTCATTTTGTTACACAATGAAACTACGAAGCAGCATTTAATATTTTTGTTTCATGCCCATCCCTAGTTCCTAATATTTCGAGGGCAATACTCTCTTTTTCAAAGCTGTACCGGAAGTTCAAACAGTTCAAGTCTCCAGGGCCAGACAAAAGGCATCCAAAAATACTGTATTGAAGGAACTGGCTGAAGAACTCTCTGAACCACTGAATGAAATCCAACAGAGGTAAGTGTCAAGTACACCACTTAGGAATACAAAACCAAACACGCGGTTGCAAGATGGGAGCTATCTGGCTCAGCCAGCAATGCTGCAAGTGAGAAGGGTCTTGGAATTGATGTAGATCATAAGCCAAATATCAGCCAACCATGTGATGAGGCTGCAAAAAAGGCAAATGCTATTTTAGGCTGCATTAATAGAAACATAGTCTTTAAATCCTGCAAAGTACTGGTCCCCCTTTATTAATCAGTGGTTAGGTCTCAAGCACTGTGTCTAATTCTGGAAACTGCACTTTAAGAAGGATGCCAAAAAACTGGAGCAAGTTCAGAGGAAGGCAACAAGGAGAAACAGGATTTCAGTCAACTCAGAGTGCAGGACATGCAACAATGGGCTCAAGTTAAAGGCAGCCAGATTTCAGTTGAATAGCAGGGGGAAACTTCCTAATCATTAGAACAGTACGTCATTGGAACCAGTTTTACCTTGAGAAGTGCTGAGTAGAGATGGGAACGAATTTATAAATGAATTGCAATATTCATTCAAAAATAGTTAATTCATCGATTTATATTTGTATGAATTGATACCCCCAATGAATACAAATGATCATTTTTTTGTGATTTTTTATTAATTGATTCAGTGGACTGGATATAAAATGGCCTCCAAGGCACCATTTAGCGAGAAGCTTCCTTTGCCTCCTCTACAATCCCTCTAAGTTTGGTGAAAATTCAGTTTCCCCAAACTTACTAAAGGGCATTTTCCTGTGGGGAGCACTTTTTGAGTGTATAACTCAGATGTCTGAAAGCCTATCTTCACCGAACCTAAGGAAATTGTAGAAGAGCATATAGGAAGCCTACCCTGTAAATTTCCTGTCTCTTAGTGCTGTGGGGGCATTTTATAGGATTTTAAAGTAAATAATAATTTTAAAGTAAATAATAAATTTATGAATCAATTCGTCTATTTTTTGTGTTCAATTCATTTTTTGTGATTCATTAACCTTGATGAATCACAAAACAAAATGAATCACTATTTTTCTGATTCATCCCCATCTCTAGTAGTGAGTGCTCGAACACTGGAGGCATTCAAGAGAAATTTCAGCCACCACTGGTATATACCCAATGATGTGTATTCTTGCCTTGAGCCTCAGTGGCCTTATAAACCCCTTCAGACTTCATGACTCTATTATTCTTTCTGTTTTTTTCCTATTCTGGCAATAGATTTTTAGGGGATAATACCCCTCAGATACTATTTCTGTGTGAGCATAAATACTTTGGAATCCAGTGAATGAGATTCAAATCCCGACTCAGCCACTGGATGTCACTGGGGGTTCTCAATGTTAAACCACTCTTGAACATCTCACATATCTTGAAAATCTTCTTAGGATCATCATAAATCAGGTGTGACTTGATGACACATAAGAACAATACAAATGAATGCCCTTTAATATCTAGCACTGCAAATAACATCCCACAAGGCAGTTTTAAAGATGGGGCACCCCAAACAAATATTATAACTTTGAAACTGGGCTTTGGATCAGCACCTAACCTGGCACATTAGGGGTAGGCACTGTAGTGTTGCTCTGTGCTAAATATGATGGTATTTGGTCATCTAGTTTTAAAGGTATGATTTTTAAAAAATGTATAGGCATGACATATGCAAACCCCTGCAGACCCCTGCAACCTTTCTCTCCTGCAGATAAAAAATTGTGGAAGTGTATTACAAACAAGTAATGTTTTTAATTTTTAAAAGACTCTCATTGTCTTATCCCCATTTTTTCATTAGAAGCAAATCCATGCAATAGCTGTCAAAAGGTTGATAGCTTAAAATTCAGTCAGGAAAAGCAGCCATTTCATAAGAGCTGAGCATGCTTAGTAGATACTTGCCAAAAAAGGAGTCATCTTCTGGAATGTGTCCTTGTTTGATGTCTCTATGTGAATGTTAGTGAACACAAAGGGTATTCCTGTAGGAGTGAGTGACATAAAAAGCAAACCAAGAGAGAAACCTCTCTCTGGGGGAAGACCAGGCTGGAGTTCTAGGATTATTATTTACTGTATTGAACATGAAATATTGTTTTATGGTCCTTTGTGACCATGCTCTCCACACTTTCTCACAGTGTCTTTCTGTGACTCCACAGAACTTCAGAACATTCACAAAGTGGTGCTGTGCCGTTTGTTCTGAGTTGTTCTGACATGCTTTGCAGATTTACAAATTCTTGGTTTTGACGTCCAAACAAGGGGAGGGTGTTTCTTGCTCAATGTAATGAGATCACTTGGGTAGTCCTTCTACTGTTGTCCACAGTCAGAGTTTTTCCACATCTAGTGGAACTGCTCTCAAACTCAGTAAGACCCAGTTTTCTGGCACTTTTGAATACAGAGAGGGAACCAAATGCTTGACTGTAAACAAAGCAGCAGAGCTGTTTTCAAACCAAGCTAGGCTTGTCACATTTCTAATGTTAACTGCAGTTTATAACAACTCACATTTTGGATATGTAAACTAAGTTGCATTTCAAAGTGATGGGCTGCGGCAATGTGACAACCTTGGTGTCATCTCTTTCTTACAACACTGTTCTCATATTTTTCTTTAGCAATGTACCCACTTAGTCATGTTTGTTACACAGAACAGCATGTATTTGTGGTGCCATGAAGGAAAAAAAAAAAAAGCAAAAAATGAATGATAATTTCCATCCAGCTGGCCCAGATGTTCCCTATTTGGCATGCGGCATATAATTATGCTTCTTCCAAAGTTGGGTGAAAAAAAATACTGGATAGTTTCATATATGGGAAAACCTGAGCTTTCCAGCATTGTCCACAGCAATGGAGAAATAAAAGACATTTGCTTTTAGTTGGAGACTGTTAGGCCATCTCCAGAATGATTGCTAAAGCCACCAGAGAATCATTGTTTCCAGTGTGTCAGATGTCTCTGAAAGAAAATGCATCAAACACACACACATACAATCACAGAGGGTGAATGAGAGAGAGAGAGAGAGAGAGAGAGAGAGAGAGAGAGAGAGAGAGAGAGAGAGAGAGAGAGAGAGAGAGAGAGAGAGAGAGAGAATGAACAGGGATTACTTCCTTCTACAGTCATGTTCTTAATGCAATTCCAAGTGGGAAAGGGGGTCGATGTAAGAGGGGATTGTGTTTGATAACATCTACCAAACTACGGGCTTGTGTAGTTACTATTGATCCTATTTTCAACATTACTATTGCTGTAATATTTCAATTTAATATCTGTGTTTTATTGTTAATTGACATTTATTTTCCACCTCAACAATTACATGAGTATACTAAACAGGCTTGGGTTGCATTAGAAGATTATATTGTCAACCTGATTGTGCTTCATCCATCAGCTTTGATTATCCTGATGGGTGATTGCAATGCAAGAATAGGTTGTAATGATGAAATCTTATTTTCACATTTTAATAGGTTACCACCTGAAACCAACACTTGTAATCCTTTGCCCTATAGACTGTCCAAGGATAATGGTTGTAATTTTGCTGGGTTATGTCTCATGCAAATGATCAATAACCTTGATTTGGCTCTCTTAAACGGGAGTGTGAAGGGTGATAGGCCTGGAGAATTTACTTTCATATCATCCTTTACTTTCATATCATCCAATGGTGCTTCAACAATAGATTATGCTATAATCTCCAGGACCTGTTAGCAACAATAACAAACTTTCAGGTTGATGACCGTATAGATAGTTATCATTTACCACTGGTTCTGGAAGTTAATCTGGGAGAATCCATAATCTCTGATGGAGAAGATCTAACAATTTCTCCTTTCCCACTTGGAACTGAAATCAAAGCCTCTTGCATTAAACGGTCAGGCAGGCAGGGAGACACTATGAGTAAACTACTATATACCAAGCCTTATATCCAGATGAGTCATCTAATTAGCACAGTTTATTCAGTTACAACTGTGCTAGAGACCTACTGAGAACTATTAAACTCTTTACAATATCATTTAAAGCCTATGACTAATTGTAATAGGACAAAGACCCCCAACAGCATTTATTCAAAACCATGGTTCGATAGGGAATGTAGAGAGAAGAAGCATGATTTATTGAATAAATATAGATTGTACAAACAACAGGCCCTGGCAAGAATTCCACCTAAATGGTTCACACTGAAAAGGGAATACAAATCCCTGATTAAAGGGAAGAAGGCTGAAGCCCAGAAGGAATTATGGCAACAATTAATAGCTGTAACTAGATAGAAGGATTCCTCATCCTTTTGGAAAATTGTGACAAGGGGGTTGAACCGCCAAGATATGTATCCCCTCAAAGGTTTGGGAAGCACATTTTAGGGGAATCTACTCTCAGCATTCAGACTCTGCAAGCAGAGTTCAAAAATTGCCTTTAGGCTTAGCAGAGTGGCCCCCTGTTTCCATGCAGGAAATCCTCTCATTGATTCATCAGCTGAAACCAGGCAAAGCCCCAGGCACTGATTATATAACAGCTGATTTATTGCAGGATAATTTGGAGTGGTTGACCCCAGTTCTGGCCTGGTTATTTACTTGGATTGACCACACAATGGTTATACTGGAGGGCTGGGGGTTTGCTATTATAGTGCCAATTTTCAAGAAAGGCTGTAAACTGGACCTAAGAAATTACCATCCAATAAATCTGCCAAGCATTATTAGATAGCTGTATGCAAGGTTGTTGGGAATCACCAGGATTGGTTAAATGATGAAAATATTCTTGCTGAAGAACAAGCTGGGTTTAGATCTGGTAGGGCCACCACAGACCAGGCACTTGTTCTACACCATCTAGCAAATAAATACTCTACTCTAAAAGGAGGTTCCGTGTATGTGGCATTGATAGATTTTAAATCTGCTTTCGACCCAGAGAAAAATTGTAGGCCAAATCTGGGGCTACAAATGTTAGTAAATGACTTCTTCTGCTAATGAAGTGATTGCATGAAAATACTAGTCTCAAGGTAATTTGCAATAAGGCAGGGGCATTATCCAACATAATTCCATCATTCAATGGGGTCAAACAAGGCTGCATTTTAGCTCCAACATTGCTTAATTTTTCTATTAATGACATTGTGACCAATTTATCGAGTGCAGACTATCATCCCCCTACACTAGGCTTACTCCCCCTTTCAATCCTGCTTTATGCAGTCTTGATGTCAATCTCATGTGTAGGATTATGGAGAATCTTGAAAGCCTTAGCCTCATACTGTACTAAAGAACAACTGTCTATAAATTATGATAAGACTAAGATCATGGTCATTAGCAGGAAATGTAAAAAACATAGATGGAAAATAAATGGAAATAGTACAGGGCAAGCGTTCTGCTATAAATATTTAGGTATGATATTTCATTCATCAGGCTTATGGTCCTTTCACATGAACCACGTAGCATCTAATGCACAAACATGCAGCAATGCACTACTGAGTTCCTTTTACACCAAGGGTGGTCAATATGTGCCATCAGTGATTCAAGTTTTTAAAGCTAAAATTATAGCCCAATTATAATTGCTTTATGAAGTCCAATTGTTTGCACACTCAAACTTGAAGCCCTTGGAGACAGTGCAGACAAAGTTTCTGAGAAGAATTCTTGCAACACCTTTGTGTGTCCCTAATGCGACATTCCGATTGGAGGCCAGATTAATTTCCATCAAAGCACATGCACTGCTCCAAATGTTCAGCTATTGGCTGAAACTTATTTTTGCCCCATCAGGCTTGGCACCCCTAATAATAGTGGATACATTCCAATCAACTTGGAAGAAGAATCTAACAGTTAAGTTACTGCAGCTGGGTTTTTCTTTAGAGGCTATTTTGGCCCTATGTTTTGGCAACGCCAAGGCTGCGACTAAAAGGAAGATCTGGGATGTAGAACTCCAAGAACATCTAGCTGCTCATGACAAACTCAGCACAGTTAAAATTAGTTCCTTTAGAAAGGCCAAACCAGGGCTTTAAAAAAAAACTTCTGCCCTTCCCCAAGCCCTGCATGCCAGCTGATTGGTGCTAGGGTGGGGGGAAATGGTTTTTCCCTCCCCAGCACCAATCAGCTGGCGTGCAGGGGCTTGGGGGAGGGGAAAAGTTTTTTAAAAAGCCCCAGGCTTTAAAAAAAAACATTTCCCGTCCCCCAAGCCCTGCCTGCCAGCTGATTGGTGCTAGGGTGGGGATCAGCTAACAGGCAGGGCTTGGGGAGGAAAAAAAGTTTTCTAAAAAAGCCCAGGGCTTTTTAAACTACCCCCAAGCCCCACGCGCTGGGAGAGGCCAAGCATGCATGGCGAGAAGCCTTGCTGCCACCACTGAAGTATCTGAGCAGAAGAGGGCAAGCATCCATGGCTATTGGCCGTGCTGCCGCCACCGAAGAATCCAGGCTGGGTGTCAAAAACCCCGCACACAGAACACACAGCAAGCCAAGTTCAGTTCTTTGCCAGAAACTTTAGTTGTAATCCAGATAAAGTACAAAGTACAGTCCGAGTCAATCCAGAATAATTTACAGAGCCAAATGACAAGTTCAAGGGAAGCAGAGAAACGTCGTAGTCAGGAAGCCGGTCCAAGATCAGGAAACAGAGAACACCGTAGTCAGAAAGCCAGTCCAAGGTCAGGAAACAAAGTCAGGATAACACACAGGAACATGGTGGCAAGGTAAGTGACGCGTTGCTCCCACAGAGGGTTCAGGGTAAACTTGCTAGCTTTATCCTAAAACAGGGAGCACACCCATATCTCTGGCAAGGCTCCTGCTAGAACTCAGTGCTTTCAGATCTAATTTTACGCCTATCATTAAAGATCCTTTCCCTAGCTCTCCTGTTAGTTCTCCTTTGCAGGATCCTGCTCCTAGCCCTTATAGGAGGAGGAGATGCCTGCTGAGTTGAACTACAAGGCTCCTCCTGCTGCTCTCCAGCATTTAACCCTTCACATTCAGGTTCCATGACAGGCAGGGTCCTGGCACTGGGAGAAGGCAAGTGCGCAAGGCAAGAGGCCCTACTGCTGCCACCGCCACCCAAGAGCCCATGCTTCCCAGAAGGAGGAGTAGGAGTAGGTGAGTTTGAGCCCCCAGAGGAGGAGGAAGAGGAGAAGGAGGAGGAGGGCTGCCCAAGAAGGGGCATCAGCGGCTTCTGTCATCACTTTCCAGCCCCCCCACAAACCATTTCATTAGTGTTTCATTTTGTATGATTTTTTTTTGCAAAAATTCGCATAAAAGATAATAAAAAAAATGCAGGGGGATGAAACAAAATGAAATGAAACATAATTTTTCCATTTTGTGCCCATCCCTAGGAGGAGGAGGTGAGCATGAGCCCCCGGAGGAGGAGGAGGAGGAGGAGGAGGAGGAGGAGGAGGAGGGGGCTGCCCAGGAAGGGGCCTCAACGGCTTCTGTGGCCACTTTCCAGCCCAACCCCCATGAACCATTTTAGTGTTTCGTTTTGTATGTTGTTGTTTTTTGCAAAAATTCATATAAAACAAAATTAAAAATGCAGGGGGGTGAAACAAAATGAAACAAAACATAATTTTTTCATTTCGTGCCCATCCCTAATTATGCTCATAAACAAAAGTGCCATTGTACTTCAAGGTAGCTTGCATCATTTAAGACAAAATTTAAAACGAAAACCAGTCCACAAATAGTGAAAAGGGTCAAACAAAAGCCACCCCAAAATCGGTAAACAAAACTAACTAAAAAAACATTCCATGCAGTGAGGCACAAAAGTTCATTTAAAAAACCCCAGGCAGCCAGTCACTGAGGGAAAGGCTGCCGGAAGAGAATGGTCTTCACCTGCTTGCAGAAGGACAGTAAAAATGGGGCTGGCCTGGCCTCCTGTAGATTGGAATGCCCAGTCTGAGAGCATCAAGAGAGAAGCCCCTCTCCTGTGTTCCCACCAGGGGAGAATAGTCATGGAAAGGAAAAACCTGGATTTTTCTTTATGCCACAGGAATAATAATAATAAAATCCTTCTGAAATGCTGCTCTTTCCAAATGTTAATTCCATTTATGCATTTCAACACTGCATCTGTAATCAGTGAGTGTTAATGGGGCAAAACCATGCATTTGAGATAACATACTACTTCATTGGAAAATAAAGCATTTTTAACATGGATTCTGAACTACAATAGCATCCCCATATCTGCAGGGGATTGGTTCTGGACCGGCCTGTGGGTACCGAAATCTGCGGATAATAGACAACAACCTTTTAGTTCTTCTAAAATCAAATGTACCTCCAAAAAATCTGGAGCCATGTTTTTGTGTTGTGTGTGTGTGTGTGTGTGTGTGTGTGTGTGTGTGTGTGTGTGTGTGTGTGTGATTTGAGGCAGCTACTTTCAGTGGTCATTCTACTAGTGGTCTCATGCCTGAGGGGATATACCCAACATGGTTGGCCAACCCTTAGTGACCCCACAAAGGTAGCAAAATGGGCATTAGGTAACAGGTGGGTCCCTCAACACAGGCATCTGCTCCTTCATGCTGCCCAATACATGCACATTATTCTGTGAGCTGGACACAGCCTAGAAAGAAAACTTTGAAAAGTGAGGAGGGAAGCAGTGGATGAGGGGGCCAGGATCTCATTACTGGGAGACAAATATGCCAGTTTAAGAGTGTGAATTTTCTGAACTCCTTTCTCTGCCAATTTTTCTGCAGCAGAAATTAACGATGGAAAACAGTTTGGCTTTGTATAAGAGAGCCATGACTCTCTCTCTCTCTCCTGGCCTGAAACTATGTTAAGCAATTTGTCTTTGTTTTTCCATTACAAAAGGACTTGCCATATGCTATTCTCCCTTTCCTGCTGTAGTGCACATTTAATGAAACTGAACTTGAAACACACCCGGGAATGCTTACGCCTGTAAGAGCACATGTATGATGCTTTCCCCCATCTTCCACCCTGTCAATATTTGATCAGTGACAGACCTTATGTCTGTGTAGACACAGTTGTGATTTCCCATGCTTTGTCCTACTCTTTACCACATTTTAATTCTCTCACCTAGAAGCATAAATGGTCTAGGACAAATTTGTGCCCACTTTTGATTCATTGACTGGTTTATTCCCTTGGGGGGGGGGCTTGCCATCTGCAGTCTGCTGCTGCCAATCCACAAGCTCTAGGCCATCATGGGAGAGACCTAGAGACACCTAGATGGGCAGATCAGGCATCCAAAATGACAAGCCACAGGGGCAATTATGTTTTGTGATCACTGGAGAAAGGAGCAAACCAACTTGTCCCCACAGTGAACCAAAACAGTGGGCTAAATGCTCCTCTGGTTGCATTCAATACAAAATGAAGGAAAGGAAATGGGCAATGAACTGAACCCAATTTATTGCTGAACCCAGTAAAGTGATTGTTCATATGACTTTTGGATTTTATTTTAATTTTTTTCTACAGATATTGCCTCTTCTGTTGCTGAGGCATTGTGCATGTGTGTGCATCTCCTTTTTTTTTTTTTGAGACGTAGCCAGTTTGCTGGGGGGGGGCAATGTGTAGCCTGCATAATTATTTATAAACTGCCAAAACAGTGCTTTAAGTGCTACGGGGCAGAATATAAGCAGCACACATTTGCTTTTCTTTGGCTTGAGAATGTTAACTCAGCATTCATTTTGATAGATTTCATATTTCAGTCATAATATGAGGCTGTGGAAAAACTGAATTTTACTTATTTTTAGATAACATATGGTTTCAATACCCAGGCCATATATAAAATTCGATGGCATAAAAACCAGATTGACTTTATGAAGGGTATGGGGGGGAGGACATTCGTTCTATTTCCAGCAATCTCATTCTAATTGTTTACTTGACCAGAGAGTGAAACTAGAACTTTCCTATTAACAGCTATGCATCTTGATTTCCTCACCTAAAATTAGATGCAGGTAAGATTTCCTTACCTTAAAAAGAAGCAGGGAAAGCACATGGGCAAAGCATTTGATCTGGAAACATAGCCAAAGAATGCATGTCCCCTGGACTCAAATCCATCCTTCCTTAATTTTGAGCTGAGGTGCCAAGATTCTCTATCATCAGACTTGTTCTAAACTAGAGATGTGCACGAAATGAATTTTTTATTCCTTTCATTATTATTTGTTATATAACAAAATGAATAACAAACCGCCCGCTCAAAGAAAAACAAAATTAAACAAAATGGAAAGTTTTGTTCCGTTCCATTTTGTTTTTCGTTTTCCCATAGGAATGCATAGGAATCCGAACCATCATGTTCGGATAGTACCATAACCAACCAGCTAACACATCAACCCTTATGAGACGGGGTCCCTTTTGAAAAGAAGTTTGGGTCGAAGGGTTGTTGCTTGCTACCAAAGTCGTTACCCCCTGGTCCTGGATGCCACCCCTTTTGGCAGTGCATGGCTGCATGAAAAGCTTTGCAGTTTGAGCCTATATGCCTGGATCTGCAAGATTTCCTATTGCACACACCTTTGGAATTATAATCCCAGCAGACCAGGCAGGGTTGAACTGCCTGGCCTGCACCAGAGCGGGCAGCATTAGATTGATCAACTCTGCACCAAATGCCCACTATCAAACCGCTAGCCCATCAAGGGGTGCACTGGGAACATAAATGGAGCCACGGCCTGTCATGAGGTATGTCCCAGCGCAAATTAGGGTATCACACTGCTCTAGCATGGAATCCCTCAACGTGAAGAATTGATTTTTCAAAATCTATGAGCCCTATGAATGAGATCCAAGTAGTGAAACATTGCAAAAGCTCTCTCAGGGCGGGACCAAACTGCGATTCCTGCATAAATAAAAATGCAGACAAACAGTTAGTTAAAGATCTCACAGACCTATGTCGTCTTATCATCCACCTCCCTATTCAATAGAGAAAAAATGTCCATGTAATCCCCTCTGAGAATCTTTTCAACCATGGCTTCAGATAAGTGATCTCCTAAAGGCAATGCCTCATCTCCAATCATAAAAGCTGCTGGCTGCGAAACTGCTGAGGCTGATGACTTTGTTCTAAGTCCATTATCATCTGCAGATACCTGCGTACCCATTTCAGCTGTGCTAACTGGGTAGCCACTCTCTGAAAAAAAGCAAAAGTGTTCTGCTTATATACCGCCCCATACCACTACAAGTGGTCTCTGGGCAGTTTACAATTTTAATTACAGTGTGCAAGCTACACATTGCCCCCCCCAGCAGGCTGGGTACTCATTTTACCGACCTCAGAAGGATGGAAGGCTGAGTGAACCTTGAGCCTGCTACCTGGGATTGAACCCCAGGTCATGAGCACAGTTTTACCTGCAGTACAGGCATTTAACCACTGCGCCACGAGGCTCTGAAAACCTCTCTGCACCCCCAACTCCCCTCAGACAGGTGTGCTTAAGCTCAGTGGTGAGGCCGTACTAACTAGCACCTCAAGGCTCCCAGTAGACCATGGCCAAACCACTGCTTGTGTAACCAGTGTTGCGTGTATGCCTCTCACCTGCCAACCTCAGTGCCCACATTGCCAAGGATGTGGTGTCTTTTGTGGTGTGCCCCTCGAGTGATCCCCAATGCCCTTATGTTCAGCAGCCAAGCCCCAAACCACTGAAAATTATGCCCCCCCTCTCTCTTTAAATTTGCCACTTCGGGAGCTGAAGGAGCTGGAGAGCGCACAGCCAGCCCCCCTCCCCCGGGTGCCCAGGAACCCCACCATGGGAGCTGGGGCCCCAAGCACCAGCAGTGCCTGCCGTGTCGAGGTGGACTGGGGCTGTCATCGCCAGAGCTAGAGCAACCACCTGCAGGACTCGCGCCTGCCCACCCACCCCCTCCTCATCACCAGTCTTGCCATCATCTTACCTTGAGGGGCACCGCGTGGGAGGGTTAAGATACGAGGGTGGGCGGGCAGGTAGGTTGGCCAGCTTAGGCGCCCACGAGCCACCCCGGGCAGCCCAGGACGGAGAGAGGGGGTGACTGGCTGCCAGTCCACCCAAGCGACGACAGATCAGTCCAAAGAGGAGACCGTTTGTTGCAAGTGAGATATTTCCAGATGATTTGGAACAGTGATTTTTAGCACTCCTCCCCAATCACCCAGGCTTCTAAAACAGCTTGCAGCAGAAAGGGCACTGGGTCCTCTAAATTAAGATCCACACACTTTTTAAACAAAAATGAAACAGAATGGAACAAAAATTTCCATTTCATTTCGTTTCATTTTTTAAAAGGGCACTTCGTTTTTTGTTTCGTTCTGTAATGAAATGAAAAATGAAAAACAATTTTTTTGTTTCATGCCCATCTCTACTCATAAGTCATTTCTTCAAGACATTTAATCATTCTGGCTGCCCTCCTCTGGACCCGTTCAAGGTTGTCAACATCCTTTTTAAACTGAGGTGCACAGAACTAGACACAGTACTCCAGGTGGGGTCTGACCAGAGCAAAATAGAGTGGCACTGTCACTTCCCTTGATCTAGACACTAGGCTTCTGTTGATGCAACCAAGAATCACATTGGCTTTTTTGGCTGCCACATCACACTGCTGACTCATGTTCAACTTGTGGTCCATCTAGACACCAAGATCCCTTTCACAGGTACTATTTTCCAGCCAAGTGTCTCCCATTCTGTATCTTGCAATTCATTTTTTACCTCGATGCAGCACCCTATATTTCTCTCTTTTGAAACCCATTCTGTTAGCTTTGGCCCAGCACTCTAATCTGTCAAGGTTGTTTTGGATTTTCCTCCTATCCTCTAGGGAATTAGTAACCCGTCCTAATTTGGTATCACCTGCAAATTGAATTAGCATACTCTCTATTCCTTCCTCCAGGACATTAATAAAGATATTGAATGGTACCAGACCCAGAACAGAACCCTGGGGCACCCCACTGGTCACGTCTCTCCAAGCTGAAGAGAAGCCATTTATGATCACCCTTTGGGTGTGATCACTCAACCAATTACAAATTCACCTAATAGTAGCACTATCTATCCCACATTCTACTAACTTCTTTGCAAGTATGTTATGGGGAACCTTATCAAAGGCCTTACTGAAATCAAGATAAACAATATCCACAGCGTTTCCTTCAGCATTCCCCTATAAGTCTATCAGAGAAAGATATCAAAAGTAGTCTGGCATGACTTGTTTTTAAGCAACCTGTGCTGACTTCTCGTAATTAAAATAAATAAATAAAAATAATAAAAAGCACTGACCCAGCCCCTGGGGCCACGTGGTCAGCGCTGGAGAAATTAATAAATAAATTTTTAAAAAGCTCTGGGCCTCCAGAGGTGGCAGTGAGGCCTCCCGCTGCCCGGTGAGGCCTCCCGCCATACGGCATGGCCGCTGCCAGGGCCTTCTGGGCTGTCACTGCCAGGATCGCCGCTGCCTCTGCCACCAGGATCACCGCTGCTGCCACCATCCAAGTAAGCCTAACCAGTTCAGCTTGGTTCAGTTCATACAAATTTTTGTTTTAAAAATTCATAAGAACCGAACCAAACCAAACCAAACCGAGGGTGGGCACAAAACAGAATGAACTGAACCATCATTTTTCTGTTTCATTCCCAATTCTAATTGACACATTAAAAACACAGAGTAAAATCCAGTTATTAATCCCAAACAGAGCAGATTCCGCAGCCAGGTACCTAAACCATGGTGTGGACATGCATTTCTAGCCAATTTCTTTTGTGAGTTTTGGCATTTTGTGTGCATAGTATGTGGTCTATGGCACCCTAGAACGAAACCCATGAGTTTCCATTATTTGTTATGGGGAAATGTGCTTTGAAATATGAGTGTTTTGGTTGCAAGCAAGTTTCCGGCATGAATTATACTCATAAACCAAGGTATTACTCTACACGAAGACCTACAAATCTTCTTGCAATATGCTCTATCACCACACTTTTAAAAAGATCCTGCTAGCCTTAGTTAGTAAGTTTCTTCCTTTGAAATCAGAGGGGATTGCACCTTGAAAGTCTAAGAAATACAGAAAAATTACAAGGATTGTTTATTCAGAAGTCAATTCTCTTTTATTCCAGTAGAGAGAAGTCTTTAGTTTAGGATTGTCATCTATTCCAAGTAACAAAAATCAGATAAAACACAATGTATTCATTAAGCTGGTAAAAATGACGAAAATATTAAAATATTCGTTGCCAAACCAGATTAGAACTTTTTAGGGATAGATTAGTCCTGCTTGTCTGCTGAACCTAGATGACAAATAAAAAGCACTTGGGGGGGATTGTTCCCATATCCTTTCCTAGATGAGATGAACACCTAAGTCCAATCCTGGAGCATTTTTTGGCAGGACACACTGCTGCGTACATTGCCATGACAAATGTTAGCAAATGAAATGATGAGATAGTTGAGACAAGGCAAGGGGGGTGGGGAGGGTGATGGGCAAATAAAAAAAGAATACTTTGTACAAATGATGACAGAAAGCAAAGCTGCTGTACAGAACATATTGCATTTATTAAACCAGGCATCTATTTGCCTTTTCCTGTGTTTGTAATACCAGTGCCTATTTTCCTGCAAAAGAAAACATCCATACACAGTAACAGATGCTTTAAAACACATTTCCCTCTTCATCTGTCATTCAGATATTTCGAGGGAACAATCAGAATAAATGTTTGACAGCAAACTTTCTGAAGGGTTGTTCGTGCTGGGAAATGAATTGAACCTCGGTTACTGTTCTTTTAGCCTTCAGTCCATTGCATGAGACCCAGCTGGCTCAACAGAAGGGAATTACCCTCTTGATGCTAAGGCCCTGCATAGTTGGTGCCTTTAACCTCTCCTGGGGCAAGTGATGCATCTTCTAGAATTAAAAAGTTCAAACCCAATGCATTTTGAATTAAAGCATTCCAGAACCCAGGAATTTATTCCAAATATCTGAGTTGGATGGATTTCGTAGTCTTTCCACACACAAATATATTTCTTTTTATCCTAAGCTTTCTTCATTCCAGTCACATAAGAAAGGGAGCGCTTTTGTGTGTTTTGTGTGTTTGTTGTTTTCAAACAATTGTTAGAGATGCTGGAATTTTTTTGTTCCCAAATCCATATGGGGATGAATCCTTTATATTAATGCTGTTGGAGAATGGAGAACATCATGGCTATCCCGTTAAACAATGACTTTGTGCTGCATCCCAAACATGAGACTGAAATTATATGGTCAATCTACACATTCTTTTACAATTCAAAGGGATCCAACCATAGTTCCACCTGCAGCAAATATTTAAGAGCATGGACCACTTTCTTCCCCATTCTTTTTTGTTTGCTGGTTGCTAACAGAGCATAACAGAGGAATAAAGCTGGCATGGACCCAAGAGAGCAAGCAGCCAGGGGTTTGACAGGCCAGGAGTAATAAGGAAAAAATCTACTTGAGGAAGACACAAAAGAAAAGCAAGACAAAAGGGAGAGAGAGTTATATACTAGTAGGTTTTCTCAGCATCCTTCAAGGCAGACAAGACAAAGGAAAGGGCACTTTTAGACAAACAGAAGGGGCGAAGGTATCAGGTATCATGGAAAGAAGAAACACATCTCTGGGGGTGACCTGCAAAGTGTTGCAATGCTTTGCCTTTCTGCCTAAGAATAACACAGCAAACACATGCAGCAAATGCCAACTAATAGCACTTCTTCTTCTTCTTCTTCTTCTTCTTCTTCTTCTTCTTCTTCTTCTTCTTCTTCTTCTTCTTCTTCTTCTTCTTCTTCTTCTTCTTCTTCTTCTTCTTGTCAGATGGTCATACTCGGGCTTCAAGATTTGCCTTACTCTCTGATGCAATCATGATGGCATCAGCATAAAGGAGTGTCCAGGGCATTGGATTTTGCAGATCTCGAGTGTGTCCATAAAAAGTAAAGTGTTCTGCTTATTTACCTCCTCATACCACTTCAAGCACTCTCTGGCCAGTTTACATGCCCAGAAATAGTGTTGCATGTCCTTAGCATATTGATGGCAACACATTCCAAATTTTCAAATGATCTCCCTCAGCATAGATGTTAAAAAGCATTGGGGATACAGTTGACCCTTGGGGTACATGGAGTTGAACCTTCCTTCCCAAGCTGAACTTTCTGATCATGTCTATTGAGAAAGGATTGGAACCAACTGCCCACCTGCCGATCCCCACTCCTGATAGCCTCTTCAGGAGGACGCCATGGTTGATGGTATCAATTGCCATCAAGGAGAACCAACAGGGTTATTCCTCCCTCATCAGCTGCCCTTAGCAGGTCATCTTGCAATGTGACCAGTGCTGTGTTGATGCCATGGCATGGCCTGAATCTGAACCGGACTTGATCCAGACAGTCCTTGTCCTCCTGCTATGCCTGGAGCAGCTCTGCTAAAATAAGCTGTGAAAAATTCACCATTAAAATTGACAAAGTGTGGCACAGTTGCCTGTGGTCCCGCAAGCTTTTTTCCTGGCCTTGTAGATCTGACTGAGGCTGGTGGCGGGGCTCCATGAGCCCTTCTTGCTCAGTGTCATTTTTATCTTGATGAGGACGGGCCCTAGTCATGGCTGTCATGAAAGCCTGGCTCCCAGAAGAACTGATCATGGCTCTTGGGGGACCTGACATAGGGGTGACCCCTTGGAGCTTGAGCACTCAGTGGATAAAATGATGTTAAACCAAAGGTTTAAAAACAATTAACATGCTAGGCCAATGTCACAGAGCTTGCAGGAATCTCTCTCAATCTGCCAATTGCTCTTTTTCAGTTCCCAAGTTTGGATAAGAGCAATATTAAGCCAACCTACAAAAGAGCTTTGAGTCCTTGGCCTGCTTCCTACCCCTCTGAAGCAAATTTTGTGGCCCCACAAAATGGATACTGAGGTCTAGGCAAGTCAGGTACACAAGGATGGCAACCAAATTAGATATGGAGGCTTATTTGGGCTGGAACCAAGTTGGAATAAATGTGACTATTCTAAATTTCAACAGGTTTTTGCATTTACTGGGCTGTGCATGAGTTCCTGGTGCAGAGAGGGAAACATTGTA
The DNA here is from genome assembly GCA_029282475.1 of Phrynocephalus forsythii. Lineage (NCBI taxonomy): Eukaryota > Metazoa > Chordata > Lepidosauria > Squamata > Agamidae > Phrynocephalus > Phrynocephalus forsythii. The sequence goes on from JAPFRF010000011.1 coordinate 7,317,308, forward strand.
TTGCCTTGCACTGGAAAGATCTACAGATCCATCAACTCCACGTTGGGGTGGTCTGCTCTCCAGTCCTTTTAGTTCTCCTGAGCCAAAGAAGTGGAAATATGACTTAATTAAACAAGCATGAGGGGTACATTTTATCCCTGAAATTGCTTCACTTGTTGATTGGTTTTATTTCCTGTGTAGCATATACAATATTACTTAAGAGCATTAGGTCTGTAGATTTTTTATTTCTTCTTAAGAGAGCAATGGGATGGCTTTTCTGGCACAATAGTCTTGTTTTCTGAGGACCCGATGTGAATTTATTTATTTATTATTTGATTTATATACCACTGATCTGGTGATGAGGCTACTCTGGGTGGTTTACAACAATTCAACATGCTTCTGCCTGGGAAAGAAATCTGTTTCCTCTTCAAGTACTAATTCTGGTTGTTTTAATCTTTGCTGGCTCCTAGCTCTTGTCACGTTTACTCCTCAGTGCTAAAAAACTGAGTGAAGGGTTAAAAAATGTTGGGAATAAATTCTTAACATTTAAACTGACATTGACCCTGGACACCTTAAGACATCCATAGGACACTTTGCTCTGAAAAATAAATGTTCATTGTATCCCCTTTCTTCCTTTTTAGGATGACAAAGAAAGGTTGCTATCAATGCAGGCAAACTGCTTTCCTGATTTAGAAGAACCAGGTGCCAGAAAGATGTGTCAGTGGGGCTGTTTGTGAAAGAGACCGGAGTTTTATTAGGAAGAGGCGAGTCAGAGTTTGCTTGGAGGTCAGAGACAGAAGAATCACTTCAGTGAGGGAACAGATGATTTAGGCCCCCTTCAGCCAAAAATATACCCGTGTTGTGCCTCTTTTGGGGGACTATGGGATGCTGCTTTCAGCAGCTTTAAACAGATTCTTTTTTTCTAATGGTGGACGACATGTTCCCTCAGCAGTACAAGTCTTCAAGGGCAAGGTGATCTCATAGTTGCTGTATGGCTCCCCAATATTTGCATATGCAAATATACATTCCTTTGAATCTGTCCAGACCAAATTTTTGAGATCAATCCTGGGTGTGCCTCCTTGCACCCCTAACGCAGCCCTACACCTGGAGACTGGATTAGTTTCCATTAGAGCACGGGTAAAAACCCTCATGATTAATTACTGGCTCAAACTTATGCTTCTTCCTGTCGGTCTGGTTCCCCTGACCCACCTAGACACCTTCCAGTCAGATTGGAAATCTTTTGTAGTCAAAGAAACGCAACAGATAGGTCTCTCTGTTAACACCCTTATAGAGATGGGCTACATCAATGCCAAAGCGACCGACAAGCGTAGGATATGGGATATAGATTTCCAGGAACACTTGAGCCAAATGGGCACCAATAGCATAGTCACATACAATGCATTCAAGATGTCTTTTTACCTCTCTAGCTCTATGTCTACAAAAATAATCCGGGCCTTCTCCTTAGCCAGACTGAATGTTCTCCCTTCCAAACTTTTGGATGGGAAGTTTCAAAATATCCCTTACCCAGAGAGGCTATGTCCTTGCAATAATAGCCAAATAGAGTCTGTGACCCATGTTCTTTTATGCTGCTCCTTTTATCAAGAACTACGCAAGACGCTTATACATCCTATTATTTGCAAACATCCTGGGAGACCCACGAACTACTACACTAAGCTACTCCTTTCAGACAGGTCCCCTCAGATCACAAATTGTGTTGCCAGGTTTTGCTATGCTGCTATGATCAAACGTAGATGTCTAACTGATAGAGGTTTGAGCTCTCCTAATTATATATAGTGTTTTACCCATAAATTGTCGTTTTTACAAGCTCTGTATTTTCCAGTAATATATTTTATACTGTTTTATCATATTATTTTATACTGTTCTATATTATTTTATACTGTTTTATCATATTATATTTTTATTATATTACAATTTTTGTATTATGTGTGATTTGGTTAATAACCGTAAATAAACATTCATTCATTTATTCATTCATTCATTCAATACAACAAGATGGATCAAAGGGTGGTAGACAAAGAGAGTGAGAGAGAGTGAGAGAGAAAATAAACTAAAATTAAATAAGCTGTGCTTGCCCTTGCTTATGCCAGATCTCATAACCATATATGAATTAGCTGAGAAACTGGTCTTGATGGAATTCTTAAGTTCAGGACTGCACTAGGTTGGGTTCAGATTAATTGTATTTGTGTTGTGTCATTACAGTCATGACCGACTTTCCGTTACTCCATGTCCATGGGGTTTTCTTGGCAGGAATACTGGAGTGGTTTGCCAGTTCCTACTCCAGGCGCCTACAGCACCTGCTATTCCCTGGTGGTCTCCCATCCAAGTACTAACCAGGGCCGACCATGCTTAGCTTCCAAAGTAGAGCAGACCAATTAAGTCAATGGGATGCTAGGTCATTAAGTAACAACCAATTTGTATCCCATTGATTGATTCAAAGGGTCTTCTTTAGGTATAACTAAGTATGGCCACAAGCATATCTTTTAAATGTATGCTATAGATAAGACTCCGGTCCTTTCCCCCTTGAAATACACCAGGATAATAGTAACCCTATGGTGGGGTAGGTGATGTGTGTCTCACCAGATTTTGTTGGACTGCAGTTTGCAGTTTTAAGAAATTCTGGGAAGTACAGTCCAGTAACATCTAAAAAGCCATTTTTTGCCTAACTCTGCTTTACAGATGCAAGATACACAGTTAATATTCCACAAGCATCCTGTTTGCTGATCTACTTTTATGGTTAAGATTCCTCAACTGGAATCAGCATTGTGGCATTTCCCAGGACATTTGTCTCTGGCCACTGATTGTGTTTTATTTACATGTAGTGTGTTACAAGGGCCTCTTACCAATGTTGTAGCCGTTCATCATGTTGATGCATGGAAAAGCATGTATGTTTAAAACTATCTGGTATTTGTTAAGAAATGAGATGCAAATAAACAAATGAAATCATTCTCTCAGAAAATAAGCTTATTGTAAGCTGGCATCCAGTTTGATCCTATCTGATCAAATTTAAATAATAAAGAGAGGAGAATAGCCTTTAAATCATAAAACTATAACATTTAGATTAGCTTTACCAGTGGACTCCCCCTCAGGTGTTGTTTGCCATGCTTTGGTGTCTCTGTGAGGGAAGTAAGTGAACGGCCCCCGACTTACCGGGGCCGACGTTGTGGGCGGCAGCGGCGCGGGCTCTGCTGCTCTGGCGGGGCACAGGGAAGATGGCGCCTACCACGTGGCCCTGAGTGGCCGAATCCGGGTCCCCCCCACGCGGCGCGGGCGGGCTTCCAGGTACCGCCCGCCCGCGCATGCGCCCAGGACCCCTGGGCGGGGGGGAGACCCCCGGCAGCCGCCATTAGTAGGCTGGCGGCGAAAGCGACACCCACCCACCCACGCCATGGAGTTTGACGCGAGGGGTTCCCTGTAATGTTTGTTGTTGTTTGCTTTGTATAATGTTGTCTTTGTACCAGTCACAGTTTATCGTGCAGCGGTTTGGAGGCATTGGGTCCGGATCCAGGTGGACGGGGCCGCAGGATGGAGCCTGCGCAGCTGGTAACCAACAGGGGGTGACAGCGGACCCACAAGGGAGCACGGATGGCCCCAGCTCGGGTGGGGACGCCAGGAGGCTCCCCCGCTCAGCTTAGCAGAGGAGATCCCGAAGGAGTGTACGCCCACGGGGTTCTCGGAAGCCGGGCTGAAGGGTGCTGCCACCCTGTGGTGCTGTCGGGTGCATCGGGGGGCAGGCGGGCTCCCCGATGGAACAGGATCCGATCCCAATGCTTGGCCAGAGTACTGCAGTCTCGTCCTTTCAACTGATGTCAATAAAGCTGTGGCCTTTTCATTTCCCCAGGAGTTAACTAAGTGGTCTGTGTGGTTTTTTCTGCAGCAGAACACAAGCTCAGCGTTAGCCCACAACAATGGTTTCTGCCCAGTTTCAGGTCACCCCAGTGTTGAGTCAGGGAAAACCAGTTATCGGGTCACAGAGCTAGTCTCTGGACAAACACCAGATCTAAGTTCCCAATAAAGATCTGATTGGAGAGAGTCCAAATAAATGATTCCTTTATTGGTCAAAAAAGTAACTACAGACCCTGCCTTTGAGAGGTGAAAGACTGAGATCTGCCCTCTAAGAACAGGGTCAAAGGTGCTTTATAGATTCTGATGCACAAGGGGAAGGGGTGTGGGACAGAAGGAGGAGGCATACAGTTAAAAGGCTAAAACAAAGGATAGAAATTGACAAATGGGATGAACTCTAGGTAAAGCAGAATTAGCCAATGGTGTGTACTTTTAAGATGCCCTTAGGGCATGGCTGGTGCCAAGCTGGACAATTCCCTCCCCCTGCTGGTGAATGAGTCATTATTTTAAACATGGCTAAGACACTGCTTCTAATCGTGGATTCTGTGCAGGTGGACCCATCACCAGTGTCCTTGGAATCCTCTCAGCCACCAGGGCAGGCTCGACAACATGGGGGGGGTGGAGTAGGAATTGTAAGCCCATTTTAACATGAGGTGTGATCTGAATGTCACTGTTGGCTAAATCAAATCCTCATTTGGAGCCAAAGAACTTTTCAGCAAAGCCTAAAATGTAGAATAGCATGTTTTAAAAGTGAAATTATGGTGGGAAAGGCTGTGATTTGAAAGTCCCAAGTTAAATCATGAAACTGTCTGGGCAGCCTTGGGGCTAGTTAGAGGTCTAACCTAACACACAGGATAGCTCTACATGTAAAGTGGGATATTTTTCTATTGGCATGTCAAGACTTTTTCTTGCATCTCTAAGATTTAATGGCCTTCCATAAAATTGGGACTTCCCTCTTGTCTGCCCCCCTTTCTTCCATTTTTACTCATTGTTCTCCACAGGAAACTGCCAAATTCCACATACTATACCTTCTGTGCATTATAACAACCGTGCCGTGAACTATAACTTCCAGAATACCCCTAAGAACATGAGTGCTGGGAAATTCCAGTGCAACCTATTTCTGTTTTTGCTTTTCTTCCTTGCTTGCATGGCACACTTCAAAGAATGGCACATTGAAGGATACAATAAATAGTATACTATATTTTATTGATTTTAAACCTGATTTTAGTAATGCTTTTGCCTAACACTGCCTACATAATGTTATGGATTATTTTTTAAAAAATTGAATAATTTATTGTTTTTAGCTTTTAATTTTGTGCTTTTAGTGATGTAAACCATCTTGTGATTTTTAGGAGTACGAGAGGGTAAAATTCTAAATAAATAAATAAATAAATAAATAAATAAATAAATAAATAAATAAATGGAGGGGATTTTTGTCATACAGTTCTGCCATTGACATTTTTATTTCAATGCTACAGCAAAAAGGCGAACCAATGAGGAACAATTTCTTGTTTATAATAATCTATTTATAAAATCATGATGCTGAAGCAAAAAGTGCATCAGATACTTTGGTGTAACTGAAAAAATATAAGTGCAAATATGTATTTATTTAGACTTGCCATGAAAGGCCATTCATCCACATCAAAGGCCTTCCACTAGATCAGTGATGGTGAACCTATAGCACGGGTGCCAAAGGTGGCACTTGGAGCCCTTTCTGTGGGCACCTGACATTGCCCCTTCATAGCCACCTGTATTCAGGTTCAATTACTGTATTGGCACTTTGCAAAAAAATTAGTGGGTTTTGAATTGCAGTTTGGGTACTTGATCTCTAAAAGGTTCGCCATCACTGCACTAGATCAAGGGACGCAGCTGCATAAGACATGCCCAAAATGTTTGCTTGTTTAAGATGCCATATCTTCCTTTTTCTATCAACAAACACCTTTCATTGTAGGAAATGGGTCTTCTGTGAGACTGGTAATATAATTACTGAAAAACTATACTCGAATGTTCAGTATCCACTCCGGAGAAAGATGATGGTCACACTTCTTACTTGAGGATGTATACGTTCAATTATTGCAGCATAAAAATAAAATACCACTTTCAACAGGGTTTCTCTGAATGCTTCCAGAAGAATGGGATGCTAACTGGCCCTATGGGGTACATTATAAAAATCTGCTGTCTGGGTTGATTTGCTGAAACTGACTTCATAGTGTGACCTATGTTACCATGCCTTTGCCCAGAAATAACATTTGTTCTGAGCCCGGTATATTGGAAGACAGGGCAAAACCTTCATGCAAACAGACTGCATGATTTATGTAGGCTTTTGTCTTATGATGACAGTGTTTACTGTCATTCCCACCATGTTGTTGTTATTAAAGCAGGGATTGTATTGTTGACTAATTCTCTACTGAAACTTCTGGCAAGTAGTTGATACATGTTCTCTCCCTATTGATAGGAGCTTTGTTCTGCCCTGTTGAGCACAAAGTCCACTTGGCTGTACAAACTCTCATTGTGTTTTACTTCTGGAGTTGATTAAAGAGGTGAAGGTTTACTTTACATTCTTCGGGGTAGCTTTATGATTATTTTCCCTATCCAGAAATCAGGAAATATCAGTTCACCTTTCTTCTTTGGTGTGTGTGTATGTATATGTTGTTGAGGGGAGGTGGACAGTTAAAGAATAATTTATTCGACAACTCAACTCAAATAAAAGCGAAGCAATGTGTGGAAGCAGCAAAATGGCTGCTGCATTCCAATGTTACATAAGAACATAAGAACATAAGAACAGAACAGCTTACTGGAACAGGCCACAGCCCATCCAGTCCAGCATTCTGTCTCACACAGTGGCTCACCATTTGCTTCAATGTATTCCCAAGCAGATGTCCTCACCTGCTTATGATTCCCTGCAAATGGTATTGAGAGATATCCTGCCTATCTCTCCAACCCGGGGGTTGTCCTTAGGCATCCATAATGATAGCCATGGATACCCTTGTTCTCCATGAACTTGCCCAATCCTTTCTTAAAGCTGTCAAAGGTGACAGCTGTCACCACTTCTTCTGGCAGGGAGTTCCATAGACCAGTGATCCTCTGGGTGAAAAAGTACTTTCTCTTATTTGTTTGAGGTCTAGCACCCAAAAGTTTCATGGAGTGCCCCCTAGTTCTAGTGTTGAACGATAGGGAAAACAGTTTTCCTTATCTACTTTGTCCACACCATGTATGATTTTATAAACTTCAATCAGAGCACTTCTTTAGTGCTGTCGTTCAAGACTGAAGAGGCCCAGACGTTGTAGCTTCAGATGGTAAGGAAGGTGCTTCAATCCCCTAATCATTCTGGTTGCCCTCCTCCCCACTTTTCCCATTTCTATAATATCCTTCTGGAGTTATAGTGAACAGAACTGTACATAATACTCCAGATGAGGCCATTTGAACATTAGGAAGAACTTCATGACAGTTAGAGCTGTTCGGCAGTGGAATCTGCTGCCACAAAGGGTGGTGGAGTCTCCTTCTTTGGAGGTTTTTAAGCAGAGGCTGGATGGCCATCTGTCGGAAATATTGTGATGGGGTTCCTGCATGGCAGGGGGTTGGACTAGATGGCCCTTGAGGTCTCTTCCAACTCTATGATTCTATGATTGATGATTCTATGATTGATGATTCTATGATTCTATCTATCATACATCTATAAAGAGGCAAAAATGACACTTGCTGACTTATTTTCTATACCCTTCCTAATGATCCCTAGCATTGAGTTTGCTTTTTTAAAAACTGCTGCGGCACACTGGGTTGACATCTTCATTGAGCTGTCCACCAGGGCACCAAGGTCGCTTTCCTGGTTTGTTGCAGAGGGTTCAGAGCCCATCAGTTTATAAATGTAATTGGTTTTTTGCCCCAACATGCATCACTCTGCATTTACTAATGTTGAGGCTCATTTGCCACTGGTTTGCCCACTCCCACAGTGTCAAGAGATCCCTCTGGAGCTCCTCACAATCTCTCTTAGTTTTTACTACCCTGTATAATTTAGAGTCGTCAGCAAATTTGGCTACCTTGCTATTTATTTCTACTTCTAGATCATTTATGAAGAGGTTGAAAAGCATGGGTCCCAGTACTGAACCCTTGGGGACCCCACTCTTTACCTCCCTCCACTTGGAGAAGCGTCCATTTAATGCTACCCTTTGTTTCCTGTCCCTTATCTAGTTGCTGATCCAGGACAAGATCTGTCCCTTGATTCCATGATTGGCAAGTTTATTCAAGAGACTTTGGTGCAGGACCTTGCCAAAAGCCTTCTGAAAGTCCAGATAAGTTGATCCATGCTTGTTGACACTCTCAAAGAATTCCAACAGATTAGTGAGGCATGATTTGCCTTTGCAGAAGCCATGTTGGCTCTCCTTCAGCAGCACTTTCTCTTCTATGTGCTTATTAATTTTATCTTTTAGGATGGTTTCCATCACTTTACCTGGGACACATGTCAAACTGACTGGTTGGTAATTTCCTGGATCACCTCTGGATCCTTTTTTGAAGATTGGTGTTACATTCGCTACCTTCCAGTCATCAGACACAATGCCTGATTTGAGGAAAAGATTATATATTTTGGCTAGGACCTCAGCAATTTCATCTTTAAGTTCCTTGAGAACTTGTAGATGGATGCCATCTGGTCCTGGTGATTTGTTAGCATTTAGTTTAACAAGACATGCAAGAACCTCCTCCCTGGTTATTTCTATCTGGCTTAATTCTTCGGTTTCCCTCCCTTTGAAGATAGGCTCTGTTTGGGGCATGTGGTCTCTGTTTTTTTTTTTTTTTAGTGAATACTGAAGCAAATAATTCATTGAGTCTCTCTGCAATCTCTGTTTCCTCTTTAATAATCCCTTGCCTTCCATTGTCATTAAATGGTCCAACAGCCTTCCTAGTTGGGTTCTTACTTCTAATGTTCTTAAATAACTCCTTGTTATTTCTTTGAGTGTTTTTAGCTATGTTGGTGTTGTTCAGTCATTCAGTCATGTCCAACTCTTCGTGACCCCATAGACCAGAGCTCGCCAGGTCTTCCTATCTTCCACTGCCTCCCGGAATTTGGCAAAATCCATATTGGTTGCATCGATGACAACGTCCAACCACCTCATTTTCTGCCGTCCTCTTTTCCTTTTGCCTTCAATCTTTCCCAACATCAGGGACTTTTCCAAGGACTCCTCTCTCCTCATGAGGTGGCCAAAGTACTGGAGCCTCAGCTTCAAAATCTGTCCTTCCAGTGAACATTCAGGGTTGATTTCTTTCAAGATGGATAGGTTTGATCTCCTTGCAGTCCAGGGAACTCTCAAGACTCTCCTCCAGCACCACAGCTCAAAAGCATCAATTCTGCGGCAATCAGCCTTCTTTATAGCCCAGCTTTCACTTCCATACATCACTACTGGAAAAACCATAGCTTTGACTATCCTGACCTTAGTTGGCAAAGTGATGTTTCTGCTCTTTAGGATGCTATCTAGGGGCCTTTTCACACGACCCCTAAAATTTGCGGCAAATGGCTCCCAGATCCGGAGCTTAAAATTGTTTCCCCACCAGCTCCGGAGTTTACAAAAAATTAAGTGTGACCACGCCCAGTGCACTTTTCAAGTACCTTCTCTCCGGGGTTGAAAAATTCCTGATGCGGATGTAACGTACTGAGTGCCGGGCTCTCCTCGCTTCTGTTTGTTGTTGTTTTGCCCCCCGCCCCTTTAAGAGATACTAATGCTGCTGGGAGCAGAGCGAGACGGCAGAACGGAGGTGAGCCGGCATTCTTTTCTTTCTTTTTTTCTCCCTCCTCTCACGCAGACAGCAGCCAGGAGTGCGGAGGGGGTGGGAACACAGGAACAGCGACAAACCCCCAAGATCTCTGGTCCGAATTTAAGTGGCCAGCGGATCTTAGGGGTCGTGTGAAAAGGCTCTAGGTTTGCCATTGCTTTCCTCCCAAGAAGCAGGCGTCTTTTAATTTCATTGCTGCAGTCACCATCTGCAGTGATCAAGGAGCCCAAGAAAATAAACTCTGTCATTGCCTCCATTTCTTCCCCTTCTATTTGCCAGGAGGTGATGGGTCCAGTGGCCATAATCTTAGTTTTTTTGATGTTGAGCTTCATCCCATTCTTTTCACTCTCCTCTTTCGCCCTCATTAAGAGGTTCTTTAATTCCTCCTCACTTTCTTCTATCAGAGTAGTATCATCTGCGTATCTGAGGTTGTTGATATTTCTTCCGTCAATCTTAATTCCGGCTTGTGATTCATCTAGACCTGCCTTTCGCATGATGTACTCTGCATATAAGTTAAATAGGCAAGGTGACAGTATACAGCCTTGTCGTACTCCTTTCCCAATTTTAAACCAGTCAGTTGTTCCATATCCAGTTCTGATGGTTGCTGCTTGTCCCAAATATAGATTTCTTAGGAGACAGATAAGGTGGTCAGGCACTCCCATTCCTTTAAGGACTTGCCATAGTTTGTTGTGGTCTACACAGTCAAAGGCTTTGGCATAGTCAATGAAGCAGAAGTAGATGTTTTTCTGGAATTCTCTGGCTTTCTCCATAATCCAGTGCATGTTGGCAATTTGATCTCTAGTTCCTCTGCCCCTTCAAAATCCAGCTTGCACTTTTGGAAGTTCTCTTTCCACATACTGCTGAAGCCTGCCTTGTAGAAATTTGAGCATAACCTTGCTAGCGTGTGAAATGAGTGCAATTGTGCGATATTTGGAGCATTCTTTGGCATTTCCTTTCTTTGGGATTGGGATGTAGACCGATCTTTTCCAGTCCTCTGGCCACTGCTGGGTTTTCCAAATTTGCTGGCATATTGTGTGCAGCACCTTTACAGCATCCTCTTTTAAGATTTTAAAGAGTTCAATTGGAATGCTGTCACCTCCACTGGCCTTGTTGTTTGCAATGCTTTCTAAGGCCCACTTGACTTCACTTTCCAGGATGTCTGGCTCCAGGTCAGCAACTACGCTATCTTGGTTATCAGGGACATCCAGATCTTTCTGATATAATTCTGTATATTCTTGCCATCTCTTCTTGATTTCTTCTGCTTCCGTTAGGTCCCTACCATTTTTGTCCTTTATCATATCCATCTTTGCATGAAATGCCCCTTTAATATCTCCAATTTTCTTGAATAGATCTCTGGTTTTTCCTTTTCTGTTGTTTTCCTCTATTTCTTTGCACTGTTCATTCAAGAAGGCTGCCCTGTCTCTCCTTGCTATTCTTTGGAAGTCTGCATTCAATTTTCTGTATCTTTCCCTTTCTCCCTTGCATTTTGCGCCCCTTCTCTCCTCCGCTATTTGTAGGGCCTCATTGGACAACCACTTTGCTTTCTTGCATTTTCTTTTCTTTGGAGTAGTTTTCATTGCAGCCTCCTCTACAATGTTACAAGCCACCATCTATAGTTCTTCAGGTGTTCTGTCCACCAAATCTAGTTCCTTAAATCTATTCTTCACTTCCACTGTGTATCCATAAGGGATTTGACTTAGATTAGGCCTGCCCAACAGGTGGACCGGGGACTACCAGTAGCCCGTGAAGGGTTCAAAAGTAGCCCGCCAGCCATCAATAAAAAATGTGAGGTGATAAGTTCTCCACTTCTACCTCCACCATCCCAAGGACCACCACTGCCTCAGCAAAGCTCTGGGTCTGCCAGCCCACTGTCTCAGCCAAGTGGGGCAGTTCAAGGGCCATGGCACAGTCCACTGCTCTCCCTACCGGCCAGATGATTGGCGTGCCACTGTCTTGTGACCAATTGAGTTGTTGGTGCAGAGAGGAGGAAGGAATCCCTCCAGAAAGGATTAATTGATTTTCAATGCGTTCCTATGGGAAACTGCTGCTCTACTTACAATTTTTTTTTACTTATGAGCATATGCTCCGAACAGATAAAATTCGTAAGTAGAAGTTTTAGTGTAGTAGCCCTCAGACACTTTCGTCCAGAAAAAGTAGACCTCGGCCTGTTCAAAGTTGGACAGCCCTGACTTAGATTATATCTGACTGGCCCAGTGGTCTTCCCTACTTTCTTCAGTTTAAGTTTGAATTTTGAAATAAGAAGCTGATGATCTGAGCCACAGTCAGCACCAGGTCTTGTTTTTGCTGACTGTATAGAGCTCCTCCATCTTTGGCTGCAGAGAACATAATCAATCTGATTCCGGTATTGTCCATCTGGTGATGTCCATGTGTAGAGTCGCCTTTTGTGTTGTTGGAAAAGAGAGTTTGCCATGACCAGCTTATTCTCTTGACAAAACTCAATTAGCCTTTGCCCTGCTTCATTTGGAACTCCAAGGCCAAACTTGCCAGTTATTCCTTTTATCATTTGACTCCCTACTTTAGCATTCCAATCCCCTATGATGAGAAGAACATCTTTCTTTGGTGTCAGTTCTACAAGTTGTTGTAAGTCTTCATAAAATTGGTCAATCTCAGACCCTTCAGCACCGGTCATTGGTGCATAAACTTGGATTACTGTGATGTTGAAAGGACTGCCTTGGAATTGTACCAAAATAATTTTTTAGGTTGTATCCCAGCACTGCTTTTCTCACTCTATTGTTGACTATGAAGGCTACTCCATTTCTTCTATGGGATTCTTGCCCACAGTAGTAGATGTGATAGTCATCTGAACTGAATTCACCCATTCCTGTCCATTTAAGTTCGCTGATGCCCAATATGTCAATGTTTATTATTTCCATCTCACGTTTGACCACATCCAGCTTACCCTGGTTCATAGATCTCACATTCCAGGTTCCTCTGCAGTATATTTCTTTGCAGCATTGGACTTTCCTTTCTCTTCCAGGCACGTCTGCAGCTGAGTGTCCTTTCGGCTTTGGCCCAGCCACTTCATTAGCTCTGGAGCTACTTGTACTTGTCCTCTGTTCTTCCTCAGTAGCATGTTGGATGCCTTCCAATCTCAGGGGCTCATCTTCCAGCGTCATATCTTTTAGCCTTTTGTCTCTGTCCATGGAATGTTCTTGGCAGGGATACTGGGGTGGCTTGCCAGTTCCTACCCCAGGAAGTCTTATTACAGGCCTCATTGTCACCACTGTAATTATCCTTACAATGATGAAAGCACAGTTCAGCCTGTTTAGCTATACACTCCTCCAAGTCTTGCTTAGCTTTCCTGATTGTTGCCATGCATTTGTTTTGCCAGAATTTATGTTTCTGCCTGTTGTCCTCGTTTGGACAAGCCTTCCATTTTCTAAATGAGCTTTTCTTGTTTTTGATCACTTCCCAAACAGCTCCTGTAAGCCACATCGGAGTCCTCTTGGACCTGCCAGTGCCTTTTTTCCCTTTTGGGTATGCATTCCAATTGGGCCTCTGTTATTGTTCTTGTGAACAGCCTCCATGCTTCTTGGAGTGTTTGGACTCTTTCAGTTTTCCCTTTAAATTGTGTGTGTGTGTGTGTGTGTGTGTGTGTGTGTGTGTGTGTGTGTGTGTGTGTGTGTGTGTGTGTGTGTGAGAGAGAGAGAGAGAGAGAGAGAGAGAGAGAGAGAGAGTTTTAAAACCTGTTACTTGTTAATGTTAAAGGAATTTCTGGGGAAAATAGCTGGCAATAGTTCTCTACTTGTTCTGGACATATTTTTTAACGTAGAGCCAAGGTCATGAGAAGGGCAGGTTTAGCATTTGTAAACACAAAGCAGAAATGGTTGAAAATACTGCACCTTTTAAAAAGGCTGTATACTTGTGTTCAGAGGCCATGAACAGAGTTATTATTTTAACTGAATAAAGCCAATGGAAGCCCCGGAGTATGGCAACATTCTTTTTTTAAAAAAGTTATTATTTACAGCAACCAGATTCCAACAGGCAGGATGTACTCCCAATTTGTGGTCCAAAATTGTGATGTTCCTGTGCTCTAGGGATCCCAACAAACCTAATGGACTGATGTAAAACACACACACACACACACACACACACACACACACACACACACACACACACACACACACACACACACACACACAGAATTAAATCCTAAATATTTTGTTGGATGTACCCCAATACATCCTATGGTAATGGTACCTTCCAGGTCATGAGGAGAGACATTCTTGTTTGTTTGTTTGTTTGTTTGTTTTAATTCTGGCCTTTCAACTGTTTATACTAAATTCCTCCCCTTAATGGTAGGCCTGCAGTATATATCCTACAAAAGAAAAGAAAAGAAAAGAAAAGAAAAGAAAAGAAAAGAAAAGAAAAGAAAAGGATATGAACCCTTCAGTTGCTTTTAGTGATCTCTCCAGGGCACACCTGGATCAAAGATGCTTGTGGTTCACTCAGCCAGACATCACATGCCTTTCAAAAGGCAAGACAGGCTATCTCCATCAAGGAAAGGAACAAGCAAAGAACTGATTATCTTAGTGGATTTCCTACAAAGATCTTGTTTTTGCTACATTGTTGAGGTCATGACAGTATCACTGACACTACCATTAGTAAAGAAAACAAACAGTAACTGTTGCTACCTACTGGGGGTTAGGAGCAAGAGGTTTACCAGTCAGTGACATCCTCCTCTGAATTATACAATGGTTGAATTGGAAGAGCGTCCTTGCTCAAGGCAGTTGGTTCCTGCAGCTGCTGCCACTGCCTTTGCATACAACCCCCCTGCTTTCTTTCTGGGAGCTGCTCCTGCCATCTCTAGGTATGTGCAGAGGGAGCTGTCTGGGAGTCGGGGGGGGGGGGCTGCCTTTAACAGCAGCAGCAGCAGCAGCAGGTGACTCACTATTTCTTTTCTCTGTCTTTTACCCCATACATACCTGAAGAATTCACAGTTCCATCCCCGCAATCTTTCCCTACCTCTGTACTCTTCCATTGCAGCTGGGCCTTCCTTCTTTGTCCTGTATGTATCCTTTTTATAATTCTCAGGTCCTTTTTTATTTTCAGACTTTCCTTTTAGTGAAGTCACATTGGTGTTTTTCCCCGTGTCTTCCACATGTTTCCCTATTGGAATTATTTGTAACTTTCTCTTTAGAATTTCCTATTTAAGATATTCCAACCCTTGTTGGACTCCATTTCTTGTTAGGATGTCCTGCCATTGGGATCTCACTTACAATTCGCCTGTGTTTATTAAAATTAGCTTTCCTAAAATCAATCACACATGCGTGGCTACTCTCTGCTTGTTTGCTTCGATATTAAGCTGCAGTAGAACATGATGGTCACTCTCACCCTGTGTTCCCCTTACTGCTACAGCCTCCACCAAGACATCTCTATTGGTTAGAATCAAGTCAAGGATAGCTAGTCCTGGTTTATTCTTCTATTGTTTGCAGGAGAAAAGTAAGGAATTCAATGGAAGATCCATCCTTACTAAAAGTTCACTTGGATCATTTTGATTTAAACTCCCTTGGAGAAGGTGACAGTTGTTTCAGGAGCATGAAGGGCACCACATGGTAGCTTTATTTTCATTGGGTGGAAACTAGGGATGGGCACAAAACAGAAAAATTGTGTTTTGTTTCATTCCATTTCGTCCCCACATTTCATTTCGATCCGTTTCATATGATTTTTTTTAAAAAAATTGTACGAAATGAAACAATAACGAAATGTTTCATTTCTCTGGGGGCTGGTACGCACCCCTCCTCCTCCTTCTGGGCTCTGGGGGCTTCTGGGCTCTGGTGGGGCTCCAGCAGCATTGCTAGGCAGCCCCGCACCGGATTGTCAGTGGCACCAGGGGCAGAGGGTGCCAAGAAGCTTCCCCGCCGCCTCGCGAGGCAGCCCCATGCCAGATCGGTGGTGGTGGCAGCGGAAGCGGTGGGCACAGTCAAGCCTCCCTGCCACCTTGTGAGGCATCCCCTTGCCAGATTAGTGATGGCGGCAGGGAGAGCGGCAGCGGCAGAGGCGGGCTCTGAGAAGCCTCCCCACCACCCTGCACTGGCGCTTACACTTTAAAAAAAAAAAGCTGTTTCTCTGGCTATGCTCCCCATTGGGAGGAGGAGAAGCGGAGGGTCTTTTAAACTCTTTTTTCACTACAGAAGCAGGCGCTGATGGCCACCATCAGCGCTTACCTCTGCAGCGAAAAAAGTTTAAAAGACACACCACTTCTCCTGTTACACTCCCCATTGGGGGAAAAAGAAGTGATGGGTCTTTTAAACTCTTTTTTCACTACAGAAGCAAGCACTGATGGTGGCCATCACAGCTTGCTTCTGCAGTGAAAAAAAGTTTAAAGGACCCGCCACTTCACCGGCTATACTCCCCATTGGGGGAAGGAGAAGTGGCGAGTCTTTTAAACACTTTTTAAACTCTTTCCTGTGTGCATCCTCAGTGGCAGATGCACCAGCGGCGGGCACAGGGCCTCCTGGTGGCCCCGCTGGCTGTTTCCAGCATGGCGGCAGCAGCAGAGGAGGCAGCAGGGCCTCCCGTAGACTGCTTGCCCTCTCCAGCTGGGGTCTTCACTAGCGGTGGCGGCGGTGAGCCCAGCAGGTAAGGGCTGACTGAATGAAATTGTTCATTTTAAAAATGATCTTTTTGTTTTGTATGTAATGAAATGCCACTTCATTATTTCATTTTGTTTCATTTCGTTTTGTTACATAACAAAATGACAAAACAGCATTTCATTTTTTTGCTTTGTAGCCATCCCTAGTGGAAACCCATCAGAGGGAGAGCCAACCTGCAAATATTTTGCTAATAAGGAGAAATCTCCTGATGGCGAGAGCCATTAAACAGTGGAACAGCTTGCTTCCTGATGTTGTGGGTGACCCACCACTGGAGGTTTTCAAGAAAAGTTTGGACAGCCATCTGTCCGGGATGGTGTGAGGTCTCCTGCCTTAGGCAGGTGGTTGGACTAGTAGACTTCCAAGGTCCCTTCCAACCCTACTATGATTCTATGTGTCTATGATTGGTCAAAATAAGATGCAGGAAGGGCCAGCGTTAGGTTTTTTTGCACCCTAGGCAAGAGGCGGCGGGGGGCGGCGGGGGGCGGGGCAGTGGATGGGTGGTGGTAGCAGGGGCGGGGAATGGGGCGGCAGGGGCGGTGACGGATGACGGGGCGGTGTGACGGGTGTGGGGGTGGACGGCGATGGGCATGGGGTGGGCGGCGATGGGCACGGGGGGCGGCGGGCGGACGGTGACGGGCTGCGGGGGGACGGACAGTGGTAGCCAGTGGCAGGGAGGCAGGGGGGGGCAGCAGGCTGGCCAGCGCTCCTCTCCATTTTGGCGCCCTACGCAACTGCCTAGTTCACTTTAATGGACGTGCCAGCCCTGGATGCAGGGGACACCTACAGGACCATGAGAGGTACAGATGGCTGGGCCTCCCTGTTTCTGTTCTAACTGTAAGTAAATCAGCAATTTTAACATTCAAATATCCTGTTTGACTCTCTTCCAGTAGTCTGCTACATATTTAATTTACCTCTCAGAGGAAGCAGAACCAAACTACATCTTACTGGTAACCTGTCATTAGAGCTGCCATCATGTGAAGGACTGGTTATTCAACAAAAGTGAATGAGGCAGCCCTTCATATTTAAGAAAACATATCTGGGTCTTTCTTTCTTTCTTTCTTTCTTTCTTTCTTTCTTTCTTTCTTTCTTTCTTTCTTTCTTTCTTTCTATACCACCTATCTAGCCCAGGGTGGGCAGCGAACAACAATAAAATAAATAAAACATATCATCGGACAATATTAAAAAGCAAAAAGTGTTCTGCTTATATACCACCCCATACCACTACAAGTCGTCTCTGGGCAGTTTACAATTTTAATTACAGTGTGCAGGCTACACATTGCCCCCCCCAGCAAGCTGGGTACTCATTTTACCGACCTCGGAAGGATGGAAGGCTGAGTGAACCTTGAGCCTGCTACCAGGGATTGAACCCAGGTCCTGAGCACAGTTTTACCTGCAGTACAGGCATTTAACCACTTACCAAAATTTAAATAAGATCAATAATAGACCAAACAGAATCACAACATAAAATTCAAACAAAAAGACAATACACATTTAACACCAGAGGCAGATTTAAAACCATACTATTAAGCATCAGAGTGAACAACATGATCAGGGAAGGCCAATCTAAATAATCAGGTCTTTAATCGTCATTTGAATACTTGAACTGAGGGAGCTCAGCAGATTTTGGCAGGAAGTTCCATAATTGAGGGGCAACTACTGAGAAGGCCCGACTCAACATCAACATCTTCCAAAGCCTCTCTTGGTGTGAGCACCCTCAGCTGGCCTGCCTGAGATGAACGACTGAGCTGGGCTATATTTCTTGGAGGAGCCATTCCAAGAGATAGGTTGGTCCTCAACCATTTAGAGCTTTTTATGTTATCATTAAAACCTTGAAGTCAACACAGAATGAGGGTCGATGGTGTGAAAACAGATCACAATGAAGCAAGCTATTTGCAAATTATCAGAGGTGAGAAAGGCTCCTGAAGGCTCCCGAAGACTGCAGTTGCAAGCCAATTAAGTTGACGGGTAATATTAGTGTTGAATGTGTTACATATATATTGTATGAGGGATTGTGTATGGCTGCTGTTGTTTTTTAATTGTAGTTTTTATGGATTGGGTATGAATGTTGTCAGGTGAAAGAGTGTAGGGATGTGTATGTATGTTTGGTTTTTATGTCAGTTTTAAATGAGTGTAAGTGATGTTCGGTGTGTGAATGTTGGAGTATGTGTATGGATGGTTTGTTCTTAAATTGTAGATTTTATGTCTTGGATTTTTTATGCTGGGATGTGTGAATGACTGACTGGATGGCACTTTTAATCTCGTTGTATTTATACAATGACAATAAATTCCATTCCAATTCCATTCCAGAAGACACTTAAAGCACACCCTTTGTCTTCTGTGTCTTCTAAGAAAGCAACAGGATTTTATCTTTGGCCATCTGAAATGCAATCTTCCTGCAGATACCTTTGAAGATCTCCATGCCTTTCATTTCTTTCTCAACTACTTCTACACTCCATTACTTTCAAAACTGTTTTGAAATAATGACAGTCTTGTATACACTACCACCGAATATTAGTGGGAGGACACTTTACAGCCTAATGGGCTTGTCCTTTGCCAATAACTTGATTAACAAAGTTCTTTTCCTGCCACTGATATTTGAGGTAAGCCCCTGCCTACTCTTCTAGTTCGTTTTTGCACACATTGTTTTGTTAAGTGTTAGAGAACACTAAGAGAAGACATCACCCGCACTACCAGAAGCAGCCTCAACCTAGACCAGATATGTCTGCTCCTGAACCTGTGTTTGAACATCACTTATGTCACATACAGAGGGGACTTTTACAGACAGAAGCATGGGTGTGCTCTGGTTTCCCCGATGACATCCACTGTTGCCAACTTACACATGAAAGAAGTGGAGAAGAAGGCAGTCAACCCCTTCCAAGGGATGACACCAACCCACCGGTTCAGGTATCTACATGACACCTGGGTAAAAATCAAACTCAGGAATAGAGATGGGCACAACCAGGAAAAATTACGTTTCGAGTTGTCGTGTGTTGGAGCCGGCCCGTTTCGGCTCGCTTCCGTTTGTCGCGAAATTTTTCAAAAATTTCTCATTTCGTTTGTCGGTTTTTTGTCTGTCGTTAGTACTGGTTTTTTGGTGGGGGCTCCTGGAGGCACCTCTCTGGGGTGGGTGCCTCCTCTGGCCCGCCATGAAGGGAAAGCGGGCTCCTGGAGGCACCTCTCTGGGGTGGGTGCTGCCAGGACCCTGCCTGTCATAGAACCTGAATGTGAAGGGTTAAATGCTGAAGAGCAGCAGGAGGAGCCTTGTAGTTCAACTCAGCAGGCAGCTGAGTCTGAGGATGCACCTGAGGGCACATCTCCTCCTCCTATAAGGGCTAGGAACAGGATCCTGCAAAGGAGAACTAACAGGAGAGCCAGGGAAAGGATCTTTAATGATAGGTGTAGAATTAGATCTGAAAGCCCTGAGTTCTAGCAGGAGCCTGGCCAGAGATATGGGTGTGCTCCCTGTTTTAGGATAAAGCTAGCAAGTTTACCCTGAACCCTCTGTGGGAGCAACACGTCACTTACCTTGTCACCACGTTCCTGTGTATTCTCCTGACTCTGTTTCCTGAGCTTGGACCGGCTTGCTGACTACGGCGTTCTCTGTTTCCCTGGAATTTGGCATTTGGCTCTGTAAGGTATTTTGGCTGTGATTTGGACTGTATTTGTTCTTTATTTGGATTTCAACTAAAGTTCCTGGCAAAGAACTGAACTTGGCTTGCTGTGTGTTCTGTGTGCGGGGCTTGACAGTTTGCTCCCACCCACCAAACTTATTCAAGCAGAATGGAGACGGAGGGGGCTGTTGGAATGACTTCACTGGAAGCTTTGCAAAACCAAGTACTGTTTTTGTCTCAGGCAATTGTTCAATTGCAGCAAGCTCCAGCAACATTACAGCCTCGTTGCCCTTTGCTGCCTCCTGACCGGTTTGAAGGCAAATTAGAGGAATTCCCTGCATTCTTGGCTCAATGCAAGCTGTTCATTGAGGTGCGGGCTCAAGAATTTCCCACTGAGAGGTCTAAGGTCTGTTTTATCATCAGTTTATTGAAGGGACAGGCAGCTAAATGGGCGACTCCTTTACTCCTCAGTGCTTCACCTTTGCTGGATAATTACCAGGCTTTCCTGAACCATATTTCTTCAGCCTTTCAGAACCCCATGCAGGCTGCTACCGCCAACAGGAGACTCAGAGGTTTGAAACAGGGCAAAGACTCAGTGTTTGATTATACCACTGCATTCCGTTTGATAGCTCAGGATTTGCAGTGGAACGAGCCGGCACTGATTTCTCAGTATATGGAAGGTTTGGCAGAGGAAGTGCTGGATAAACTCTGCAGGGTGGAACAACCAAACACATTGCAGGAATTCATTACCCTGTGCCTGAGAATAGATGGACGCCTGGAAAGCCGTCGTCTCTCCCGAGGCCAGAACTGCAAACAGCAACCTCTGCCAGCTGTGTCTCATCTGCAATCTCAGGAGGCCCGTGAAGTGGATCCAGAGCCTATGCAACTGGGAGCTGCTCGACCATGCCTCACCCCAGAGGAAAAGGCAAGACTACACTTTCATCATCTCTGCCTGTACTGTGGGGGAGGAGGACATTTCGCTTCTAATTGCCCTTTGAAGCGTTCCTCAATAAGTGCTGCTATCTCTCCAGCAGTAAAAGGGCAGCTCCATCCTTGAAGGAACCCCAAGGAATGGAGTATACCAAAGGGTTCCCAGGAAATACTATCACACCTCAAGGACCTTTTCTGATACCTGTGACTCTAAGGCTCCCTGATGGTCGGGAGATACCGGTGTATGCTATGGTAGACTCTGGGGCATCTCACTGCTTTGTGGATACTGGGTTTGTGCGATACCATCGGATTCCATTACAAAATAAGGACACTCCTTTGTTAGTAGAATCCATTGAGGGTCGGTTACTTCGTTCTGGGCCGGTAGCTCAGGAAACCTGTCCCCTTACTCTTCAGGTAATGGATCATAATGAGCAGATTAGCTTTAATGTAACCCGAATGCCCCGGTTTCCTCTTATTTTGGGACTTTCCTGGTTGCGAGCTCACAATCCACTGGTGGATTGGGTGCAAGGGGAATTATATTTCAAGGTTCCTTGTTCAAAGCAACATTCCTCTACTATACTGGCATCTGCCCATGATACATCTGACCCTGTCTTGTCCCAGGCATACCAAGATTTTGCAGATGTATTTGAGGAAAAAGGGGGCTGACAAGCTACCTCCACATCGACCCTATGACTGTGCCATTGATTTGATTCCTGGGGCACCTCTTCCTGTGGCGTGAGTTTATCCCATGTCCGAACCAGAATTAGAAGCGTTGAGGCCTTTCCTGGACAAGAATCTTCGACGTGGGTTCATACGCCTTTCCAAATCACCATTGTCAGCACCAGTGATCTTTGTAAAGAAAAAGGGAGGGGTGCTTCGTCCTTGTAATGATTATAGAGCACTAAACAAGATCACTATTAGGGACTGGTACCCTTTACCCTTAATCTCTGAAATTTTGGACCGGTTGAAAGGGGCTAAGTGTTATACTAAGCTGGACCTTCGGGGGGCGTATAATTTGGTACGTATCCGTAAGGGAGACGAGTGGAAAACTGCATTCCGGACCCGGTACGGTCAATATGAACATTTAGTAATGCCTTTTGGTGTGACCAATGCACCCAGTGTGTTTCAGAGAATGATGAATAACATTTTCCAGGATCTCCTAGATCGTTGTGTGATTGTGTATTTAGATGACATTCTGATTTACTCCGCTGATCCAGCTCAACATGTTCAAGATGTTTGTCAGGTCTTACAGCGTCTTCAGGAGAACGGACTCTATGCTAAGCTGTTAAAATGTGAGTTTAACATTGAAGAAGGTGAATTCCTGGGGCATATCATTTCTCCCCAGGGAATCCGCATGGACCCCAAGAAAGTAGAGGCTGTGTTGTCATGGCAGCAACCACAGAATCGTAAGGACTTACAAGGGTTCCTTGGCTTTGCTAACTACTATCGTCAGTTTATTCCTGCTTACGCTGACATTGCTGCACCTTTAAACCGTCTCCTTCGTCCCAAAGAGCCTTTCTGGTGGACTCCAGAAGCAGAGAAGGCTTTCTCTACCTTGAAAGCCCGCTTCACCTCAGAGCCTTTACTTCGCTACCCTGATCCAGAACTGCCATTTATAGTGGAGGCTGACACACCTAGTGTTGCCCTGGGAGCAGTATTATCTCAACAAGATGATCCCTCCCAAACCCCGCGTTCCTGTGCCTTCTACTCTCGGCAATTAAAACCTGCAGAGAAGAATTATACGATCTGGGAGCGTGAACTGCTGGCCATCAAAACAGCTTTTGATGTATGGAGGCATTACCTTAAGGGAGCTCGACACCCTGTTCAAGTATTAACTGATCACAGAAACCTGGAACACCTACAAACAGCTCGGCGATTTCTCAGCGACAAATCCGGTGGTCTTTATTCTTTTCCCGGTTCGATTTTCATATCAAGTATATTCCGGAGGCTCAGAATAAAAAAGCTGATGCATTATCTAGAAAACCTGAATATGCGGCACCAGTGAAAGAGACATTAGTAGCACCCATCTTGCCTCCCTCTGTGTTCGCAGCCATGAATCCATGTCCCAGCTTGGCAGAAGAAATCCGGAAATCTCAAGCTCGCGATCCATGGACTCAGCAATGTCTTCAGGAACTTCAAAATGGGGAGCATGGAGAGTTTTCTGCACAACAGGGGTTATTACTACATCGAGGAAGGTTATATGTTCCTGCTGGTCCCCTTCGTAACCAGGTATTGCATCTCTCTCATGATTCTTTACCTGCTGGACACTTTGGACTTTACAAAACCCTGTGTCAGAACACACAGCAAGCCAAGTTCAGTTCTTTGCCAGGAACTTTAGTTGTAATCCAGATAAAGTACAAAGTACAGTCTGAGTTAAGCCAGAGTAACTTACAGAGCCAAATGCCAAGTGCAAGGGAAACAGAGAAACGTCGTAATCAGGAAGTCGGTCCAAGGTCAGGAAACAGAGAACGCCGTAGTCAGAAAGCCGATCCAAAGTCAGGAAACAAAGTCAAGATAACACACAGGAACGTGGTGGCAAAGTAAGTGATGCGTTGCTCCCACAGAGGTTTCAGGGTAAACTTGCTAGCTTTATCCTAAACCAGGGAACACACCTATATCTCTGGCAAGGCTCCTGCTAGAACTCAGGGCTTTCAGATCTAATTCTATGACTATCATTAAAGATCCTTTCCCTGGCTCTCCTGTTAGTTCTTCTTTGCAGGATCCTGTTCCTAGCCCTCATAGGAGGAGGAGATGTGCCCTCAGCTGCGTCCTCAGACTCAGCTGCCTGCTGAGTTGAACTGCAAGACTCCTCCTGCTGTTCTTCAGCATTTAACCCTTCACATTCAGGTTCTATGACAGGCAGGGTCCTGGCACTATCCCCCTCCCCATGGCCCCCCTCTTCCAATGTGCCAGATTTATCTGGATAATTGTCATGAAATTGCTGAATCAACTCCGGCGCATGCAAGTTAGATACCGGTTCCCAAGAACGATCTTCTGGTCCATACTCTTCCCAGTCCACTAAGTATTGTAAAACGCCCCGATGTATCTGGGAATCCAAAATTTGGCGGGCCTCATACTCCTCCTTCTACCAATATCGGTGGAGGAGGTTCAGGATTTGGTGGTCGGTTGGGGTCAGGGTCTTTAGCTGGGACCAAGAGAGAACGATGGAACACAGGATGAATATGGAGAGAAACAGGTAATTGCAGACGGAACGCCACTGGGTTGATTTTTTCTAGGGTGGGGTAAGGGCCGATGAAGCGAGGATCTAGTTTTCAGGATCGCCCAGGATGTCTCAAATATCGAGTAGAGAGCCAAACCTTCATGCCCGGATTCAACTGTGGACCTTCTTGCCTTTTCTTATCCGCTGCCTTCTTATATGCTTCCTTAGCATGATTAAGTTGTTCTTTTGATAGTTTTTGAATGCTATGAAGTTCTTGAAGGTAAACATCGGTAGCTGGTACAGAGGTGGAAGGAAGGGTGGTGGGAAAGTACCGAGGATGGTATCCATAGTTGGCCATAAATGGGGTTTGATGAATGGATGAATGTACCGCATTATTGTATGCAAATTCGGCTAAAGGCAACAAATCCGCCCAATTGTCCTGTTGATAACATGTATAGCAGCGTAAATATTGTTCCAAGGTGGCATTGGTGCGCTCAGTCTGACCATCTGACTGGGGGTGATAAGCGGATGACAGGTGGACTTGGGTTCCTAGTGCCTTATGCATTGCTTGCCAGAAACGAGAGGTGAATTGGGGGCCACGATCCGAAATAAGGTGTTCAGGTAAACCATGAAGCCTGAAGAGGTGTTGTAAATAATGATGAGCTGTTTCTGCTGCGGTAGGAGATTTAGGACAAGGAATGAAGTGGGCCATTTTGGTGAATAAATCTACGAAGACCAGGATGCAGGTAAACCCTTTTGAGCAGGGAAGATCCGTGATAAAATCTAGGGAGACAGCATTCCAGGGACCAGAGGGTGTTGGCAAAGGATGCAACAGACCTGAGGGTTTAGCCACCACATCCTTTGCTTGCCGACAAATTTCACAGGAACCCACATATCGGGCAACATCAGCACGGACCTGTGGCCACCAGAACTCTCTTGTGAGCAGATGCAGGGTTTTGTAAAGTCCAAAGTGTCCAGCAGGTAAAGAATCATGAGATAGATGCAATACCTGGTTACGAAGGGGACCAGCAGGAACATATAACCTCCCTTGATGTAGTAATAACCCTTGTTGTGCAGAAAACTCTCCATGCTCCCCATTCTGAAGTTCTTGAAGACGTTGCTGAGTCCATGGATCTCGAGCTTGAGATTCCCGGATTTCTTCTGCCAAGCTGGGACACGGATTCGTGGCTGCGAACACAGAAGGAGGCAAGATGGGTGCCACTAAGGTCTCTTTCACTGGTGCCGCATATTCAAGTTTTCTAGATAATGCATCAGCTTTCTTATTCTGAGCCTCCGGAATATACTTGATACGAAAATTGAACCAAGAAAAGAATAAAGACCACCGGATTTGTCGCTGAGACAATCGCCGAGCTGTTTGTAAATGTTCCAGGTTTCTGTGATCAGTTAACACTTGCACAGGGTGTCGAGCTCCCTCAAGGTAATGCCTCCATACATCAAAAGCTGTTTTGATGGCCAACAGTTCACGCTCCCAGATCGTATAATTCTTCTCTGCAGGTTTTAATTGCCGAGAGTAGAAGGCACAGGAACGCGGGGTTTGGGAGGGATCCTCTTGTTGAGATAATACTGCTCCCAGGGCAACACTAGATGCGTCAGCCTCTACTATGAACGGCAGTTGTGGATCAGGGTAGCGAAGTATAGGCTCTGAAGTGAAGCGGGTTTTCAAGGTAGAGAAAGCCTTCTCTGCTTCTGGAGTCCATCGGAAAGGCTCTTTGGGCCGAAGGAGACGGTTTAAAGGTGCAGCAATATCGGCGTAAGCAGGAATAAACTGACGATAGTAGTTAGCAAAGCCAAGGAACCCTTGTAAGTCCTTACGATTCTGTGGTTGCTGCCATGACAACACAGCCTCTACTTTCTTGGGGTCCATGCGGATTCCCTGGGGAGAAATGATATGCCCCAGGAATTCACCTTCTTCAATGTTAAACTCACATTTTAACAGCTTAGCATAGAGTCCGTTCTCCTGAAGACGCTGTAAGACCTGACAAACATCTTGAACATGTTGAGCTGGATCAGCGGAGTAAATCAGAATGTCATCTAAATACACAATCACACAACGATCTAGGAGATCCTGGAAAATGTTATTCATCATTCTCTGAAACACACTGGGTGCATTGGTCACACCAAAAGGCATTACTAAATGTTCATATTGACCGTACCGGGTCCGGAATGCAGTTTTCCACTCGTCTCCCTTACGGATACGTACCAAATTATACGCCCCCCGAAGGTCCAGCTTAGTATAACACTTAGCCCCTTTCAACCGGTCCAAAAGTTCAGAGATTAAGGGTAAAGGGTACCGGTCCCTAATAGTGATCTTGTTTAGTGCTCTATAATCATTACAAGGACGAAGCTCCCCTCCCTTTTTCTTTACAAATATCTCTAATGCAGACAATGGTGATTTGGAAGGCCGTATGAACCCACGTCGAAGATTTTTATCTGGAAAAGCCCTCAACGCTTCTAAATTTGGTTCGGACATGGGATAAACTCGCGCCACAGGAAGAGGTGCCCCAGGAATCAAATCAATGGCACAGTCATAGGGTCGGTGGAGGTAGCTTGTCAGCCCCCTTTTCCTCAAATACATCTGCAAAGTCTTGGTATGCCTGGGGCAAGACACGGTCAGATGTATCATGGGCAGATGCCAGTACAGTAGAGGAATGTTGCTTTGAACAAGGAACCTTGAAATATAATTCCCCTTGCACCCAATCCACCAGTGGATTGTGAGCTCGCAACCAGGAAAGTCCCAAAATAAGAGGAAACCGGGGCATTCGGGTTACATTAAAGCTAATCTGCTCATTATGATCCATTACCTGAAGAGTAAGGGGACAGGTTTCCTGAGCTACCGGCCCAGAACGAAGTAACCGACCCTCAATGGATTCTACTAACAAAGGAGTGTCCTTATTTTGTAATGGAATCCGATGGTATCGCACAAACCCAGGATCCACAAAACAGTGAGCCGCCCCAGAGTCTACCATAGCATACAACGGAATCTCCCGACCATCAGGGAGCCCTAGAGTCACAGGTATCAGAAAAGGTCCTTGAGGTGTGATAGCATTGCCTGGGAACCCTTCGGTATGCTCCATTCCTCGGGGTTCCTTCAAGGATGGAGCTGCCCTTTTACTGCTGGAGAGATAGCAGCACTTATTGAGGAACGCTTCAAAGGGCAATTAGAAGCGAAATGTCCTCCTCCCCCACAGTACAGGCAGAGATGATGAGAGCGTCGTCTTGCCTTTTCCTCTGGGGTGAGGCATGGTCGAGCAACTCCCAGTTGCATAGGCTCTGGATCCACTTCACTGGCCTCCCGAGATTGCAGATGAGACACAGCTGGCAGAGGTTGCTGTTTGCAGTTCTGGCCTCGAGAGAGACGACGGCTTTCCAGGCGTCCATCTATTCTCAGGCACAGGGTAATTAATTCCTGCAATGTGTTTGGTTGTTCCACCCTGCAGAGTTCATCCAGCACTTCATCTGCCAAACCTTCCATATACTGAGAAATCAGTGCCGGCTCGTTCCACTGCAAATCCTGAGGTATCAAACGAAATGCAGTGGTATAATCAAACACTGAGTCTTTGCCCTGTTTCAAAGCTCTAAGTCTCCTGTTGGCGGTAGCAGCCTGCACCGGATTCTGAAAGGCTGAAGAAATATGGTTCAGGAAAGCCTGGTAATTATCCAGCAAAGGTGAAGCACTGAGGAGTAAAGGAGTCGCCCATTTAGCTGCCTGTCCCTTCAATAAGCTGATGATAAAACAGACCTTAGACCTCTCAGTAGGAAATTCTTGAGCCCGTACCTCAATGAACAGCTTGCATTGAGCCAAGAATGCAGGGAATTCCTCCAATTTGCCTTCAAACCGGTCAGGAGGCAGCAAAGGGCAACGAGGCTGTAATGATGCTGGAGCTTGCTGCAACTGAACAATTGCTTGTGACAAAAACAGTACTTGGTTTTGCAAAGCTTCCAGTGGAGTCATTCCAACAGCCCCCTCCTTCTCCATTCTGCTTGAATAAGTCTCGTGGGTGGGAGCAAACTGTCAAGCCCCGCACACAGAACACACAGCAAGCCAAGTTCAGTTCTTTGCCAGGAACTTTAGTTGTAATCCAGATAAAGTACAAAGTACAGTCCGAGTTAAGCCAGAGTAACTTACAGAGCCAAATGCCAAGTTCAAGGGAAGCAGAGAAACGTCGTAATCAGGAAGCCGGTCCAAGGTCAGGAAACAGAGAACGCCGTATTCAGAAAGCCGATCCAAAGTCAGGAAAGAAAGTCAAGATAACACACAGGAACATGGTGGCAAAGTAAGTGACGCGTTACTCCCACAGAGGTTTCAGGGTAAACTTGCTAGCTTTATCCTAAACCAGGGAACACACCTATATCTCTGGCAAGGCTCCTGCTAGAACTCAGGGCTTTCAGATCTAATTCTACGACTATCATTAAAGATCCTTTCCCTGGCTCTCCTGTTAGTTCTTCTTTGCAGGATCCTGTTCCTAGCCCTCATAGGAGGAGGAGATGTGCCCTCAGCTGCGTCCTCAGACTCAGCTGCCTGCTGAGTTGAACTACAAGGCTCCTCCTGCTGTTCTTCAGCATTTAACCCTTCACATTCAGGTTCTATGACAGGCAGGGTCCTGGCACCCTGCATCTTCTCACAAGAAAGTTCTGGTGGCCACAGGTCCGTGCTGATGTTGCCCGATATGTGGGTTCCTGTGAAGTTTGTCGGCGAGCAAAGGATGTGGTGACTAAACCTTCGGGTCTGTTGCATCCTTTGCC
Source organism: Phrynocephalus forsythii (assembly GCA_029282475.1). Lineage (NCBI taxonomy): Eukaryota > Metazoa > Chordata > Lepidosauria > Squamata > Agamidae > Phrynocephalus > Phrynocephalus forsythii. The sequence continues at coordinate 7,345,993 of JAPFRF010000011.1, forward strand.
AACACCCTCTGGTCCCTGGAATGCTGTCTCCCTAGATTTCATCACGGATCTTCCTCGCTCAAAAGCGTTTACCTGCATCCTGGTCTTCGTAGATTTATTCACCAAAATGGCCCACTTTGTTCCTTGTCCTAAATCTCCTACTGCAGCAGAAACAGCTCATCATTATTTACAACACCTCTTCAGACTTCATGGTTTACCTGAACACCTTATTTCGGATTATGGACCCCAATTCACCTCTCATTTCTGGCAAGCAATGCACAAGGCACTAGATACCCAAGTTCACTTGTTATCCGCTTATCACCCCCAGTCAGATGGTCAGACTGAGTGTACTAATGCCACCTTAGAACAATATTTACGTTGTTATACATGTTATCAACAGGACAATTGGGCGGATTTGTTGCCTTTAGCTGAGTTTGCATACAATAATGCTGTACATTCATCCACTAGTCAAACCCCATTCATGGCCAACTATGGGTATCATCCTCGGTACTTTCCAACCACCCTTCCTTCCACCTCTGTACCAGCTACCGATGCCTGCATTCAGGAACTTCATGGCATTCAAGAATTATTGAAAGAGCAACTTAATCATGCTAAGGAAGCATATAAGAAGGCAGCGGTTAAGAAAAGGCAGGAAGGTCCACAGTTAAATCCAGGTATGAAGGTTTGGCTCTCTACCCGATATTTGAGACATCCTGGGCGATCCCGAAAACTAGATCCTCGCTTCATCGGCCCTTACCCCACCCTAGAAAAAATCAATTCAGTGGCTTTCCATCTACAATTACCTGCTTCCCTCCATATTCATCCCGTGTTCCACCGTTCCCTCTTGGTCCCAGCTACAGATCCTGACCCCAACCGAATACCAAATCCTGAACCTCCTCTACCAATCTTAGTAGAAGGAGAAGAGGAGTATGAGGTCTGCCAAATTTTGGACTCCCGGATACATCGGGGGGGGGGTTTGCAATACTTAGTGGACTGGGAAGGGTATGGACCAGAAGATCGATCTTGGGAACCGGCGTCTAACTTGCATGCACCAGAGTTGATTCAGCAATTTCATGATAATTATCCAGATAAACCTGGCCCATCAGAAGAGGGGGATAGTGCCAGGACCCTGCCTGTCATAGAACCTGAATGTGAAGGGTTAAATGCTGAAGAGCAGCAGGAGGAGCCTTGTAGTTCAAATCAGCTGGCAGCTGAGTCTGAGGATGCAGCTGAGGGCACATCTCCTCCTCCTATAACGGCTAGGAACAGGATCCTGCAAAGGAGAACTAACAGGAGAGCCAGGGAAAGGATCTGTAATGATAGGCGTAGAATTAGATCTGAAAGCCCTGAGTTCTAGCAGGAGCCTGGCCAGAGATACGGGTGTGCTCCCTGTTTTAGGATAAAGCTAGCAAGTTTACCCTGAACCCTCTGTGGGAGCAACGCATCACTTACCTTGTCACCACGTTCCTGTGTATTCTTCTGACTCTATTTCCTGACCTTGGACCGGCTTGCTGACTACAACGTTCTCTGTTTCCCTGGAATTTGGCATTTGGCTCTGTAAGGTATTTTGGCTGTGATTTGGACTGTATTTGTTCTTTATTTGGATTTCAACTAAAGTTCCTGGCAAAGAACTGAACTTGGCTTGCTGTGTGTTCTGTGTGCGGGGCTTGACAGGTGCCTCCTCTGGCCCGCTACAAAATGGCATGCATAGCCAATTGGATATGCATACCATTAAGTTTCAGTAGCAGGCAGAGGCACCTCTCTTTCGGGTACCTCTGTAACTCACTGCCTGCCGGCATACGGTGCACTTGGGCTGGGGAAGGAAGTGAGAGAGGACCCCTACGGGCGCCCTGTGACTCACTAAGAAGGGAAGTGTACTTGCTGTAGTGCAATGCGAGTACACATCTGGCTTACTGGTTAGGGGTTAGCACAAGGGCTAGGCTTAGGGTTACGGGTAAGGTTAGGGTGAGTTACTGGGGTGCACCTCAGGGTGCCTCTCTGACCCACTAAGAAGGACAGTGTACTGGCGTATGGGTTCGGGTTCGGGTTCGGGCTAGGGTTAGTGGCTTTTTATGCCCGACTTTCACATCCCAGAAGTCTCGGTCAAAACCTGGCCAAGTGGCCATGCAATTGGTGGAATGGCTCCAAAAATTTGCATGGTCCACTCCCATGGCCAGCCCATCATTGCGCAGGTGTAAAAAAATAAAAATAAAAATAAAACAAAATAAAATCAATGGAGACGTTTTGTTGCAAGAAAAACCCACTGCTGCTACTGAAAAAATACAGGTAGTTTTAAAATAGCTATTTTCACATGTTTCTGTGGTGCTTTGGTGTGTTTTTGGACCACGCGATTTCAAAATAAATCTTGCGGTCACCCCATTTTGGATCCCCCGCCCGCACCGCATGGCATGGCGACTCGGCAAGACGACGAGGATGCCCCCCACCAGAGCAGCCCAGGACAGGAGAGGGGGGAGGCCGGGACCCCCCCAGAAACCACCCCTCTGGTAGGTGCCCTCACTCAGGCAGGTATATTTTTGCCTGCTTTTTTGGCCGGGAATCGGTTTTTTTTTTAATTTTTAAAACTTTTTTCCTGTGCTGCTTGGCATCGCGCGATCACTGCGATGCCAGGAACGACAACGACAAATCAGACCCAATTTTTCTTTAGTCGGTTCGAGTTCGAGTTCTGGCAGAGTAATTGTCGTTCTTCATTCCGTTACGTAACGGAAACGAGAAACGGAAACGGAAACGAGAATTTCGCCAAGTCGTGCCCATGTCTACTCAGGAACTACAGGCCTTTACAAAGCATATAACCACAATGGACCCAAATACCAAGTTCACCATGGAAGACACCAAACAAAACTGGCTGGCCTACCTGGACTGTGCACAGTGTGCAGTTATCATAGGACCCAACCGTAGCCTAGGAATAGAAATTTACAGGAAACTTCTATACACTGATCAGTACTTAGACTCCCACCATCCATTGTAACACAAATTAGAAGTCATCAGGACTCTAAACCATAGAGCAGAGAGCATCCATACTTCCACAGAAGCCAATAAGAAGGAAAACAAGCATCTGAAAACATCTCTTAAGCTCTGTGGATATCCAAAGTGGGCCTTCAACAAGACAGTATCCCATCCCAGAAGATCCAAAGCATGATCATTCCTTACACGGCTGGTCTGTTTGAAAAACTTTAAATGATTTTTGGTAAATACCACATGCCCATTCACTTCGAACCCACAAACACTCTAAGGCAGAGACTCACCCACTCAAAAGACCAGAGACCAAGACACAAGAGGAGCAATATAGTATATGTGGTTCAATGAAATGAGGAGTGTGCATAGTAGAGATGGTCACAAAATGGAAAAAGAGTGTTTTGTCTCATTGCTCATTGAGTTTCATTTCATTTTGTAATTAATGAATTTTTAAATATAATTTTTGTAAGGAAACAAAATGAAATGATTTGGAGGCCAACCACCTATTTTTTTGACAGCTTGGACTGTGGGGAAGCCCACCTTCAAATTTAAGACACAGCTCCCCTCCCCACAGGCTGAGCTGTCAAAACCATTTGGGTGCCAGTGGTGGCTGCCACCTTCTTGGCCCCCTGCCCCGGCTTTTTCCATTTCGTTTTCACTGCGTCCTGGTCGCCATTAAAGGATGCCTGCGCCATCAAGGGACGTCAATGTCGAGACGTCCCGGACCTGAGGGAAACAGCTGTTCTCTCTGGACGCTGGCCACGGTTCGATCTAGTGGACTCCAGGTGGGCTCCCCAGAGGGACTTTCTTGGGGTGGTGGCTTTCCTTGCAATGGTGGACCCCACCGAAGACTGCTTTCTTCTTGTCGCCGCCGTGCCTTGGGTGCTGCACTGCCCTCCATCTGGTGTCAGATTCCATCTTCCCTGTCAGTGATGGGAGGCCTGTTTGTGCTGAGGGACCTTTCGGGGTGGCTTCATTTGCAGCTGATGTCCATCGTTGTGTTTTATTGCTCCATCGTGTCACCTTGCTGTGCTATCTCCTGCCTTTTCTAGACCCTTCCACTCCATCTGATACTTATAGACATTTTTCGAACGGAATTGAGGTCTTCCTGCGATCGAATTGGGGAGGTGTGCTTTGGGGGGTAGCTCCATGGATTTCTATTGACTAAGAAGATCATTTATTGGACCACCTTGGCCTGGAGGTCCGATCGAGACTGACTGATCTTGAATGGCCCCCTTCCATTGCCATCACTTGCTCCTCGGCTTGTCCTCCTTCCCCTCCTCCTTCCCCTCCTTCCCCTCCTTCCCCCCTTCTCCCCCCCACCTTCCATCTGTTGCCCTGGCTGATGTGCCCTTCATTATGTTTTTTTAATTTATTATTTATTTAGTTTGGATTACATGCTATTTTATTAGTTTATTTGGTTGATTGTTATATTTTTATTGTATTCGTATTTGCTTTGTTTTTGTACTTTTTTTTAAAGTCACCATGCTTACAGGGACTGCCATATCAGTCATGTTGGACCGTGGGCGATACGCTAGGAGTTGGGGGGTTAGTCGGATAAGAAGAACTCGGGCCAGGCAATTAATGCCTGTCCCCTGTTCTGACCCCCCAACTCACTGCCACGTGTCTTGGAGCCATCCCGCCAGTGCCTCCGACCTGTCCTGCCTCCTGATGAATGCCAGTTCGGTCCATAATAAGACCCCCATCATTTATGATGCCATCCGGGAGGGGAAGGCCGACCTGGCTTGCATCACCGAGACCTGGGTGGGAGCAGAAGGGGGAGCTTCGCTTACCCAAATGTGTACCCCTGGGTTTCTGGTCCAGGGCATAGGCAGGTCGGAGAGTCATAAGGGGGCGGGTCAGCCATTGTGTTTAGGGACATTATTCATGTCCACAGGGCCTCGATGTTGGTGAGTCCAGGGCTGGAATGTCTTCATCTATTGGTGGGACAGCGGGACAGATTTGGCATTGTGCTTGGTTACCGTGCTCCCTGCAACCCAGCACAATCCCTACCAGAGCTCACCAAGTTCATCGCAGCTGCACTATTGAGGTCCTCCCGCCTTTTGGTGGTAGGGGACTTCAATGTGCATGCTGGCGATGGACTTTCTGGTGTCGCTCTGGAATTCATGGAGTCCATGACCTCCATGAATCTGACCCAGCATGTTGTATGCCCCATTCATAGAACTGGACATACCCTGGACCTGGTATTTTACCTCCACATAGGAGGATTCTAATCTGAGGGTGTGGGACATTGCTTCCACACCTGTGTCATGGTCAGACCATCACCTGCTGTCCTTCTCTCTATCAATCCCTGCCCCACCCTGCGAGGATCCTCAGCCACCTGTTTGGGCCCGCCCCCGGAGGCTCCTGGTCCCTGATCAGTTCCGGGAGGCCTACGGGGAGCTTCCTGGCAGCTTGGCTGACGATCCGGACTAAGCCACGGTGGATCAATGGTTTGAAGAAGCCTCCCAGCTGTCGACCGGATCGCCCCTAGGCGCCTCCTCTGTTGCAGAGCTCGCTCTTCGCTGACGACACACAGCTCTATCTCTCCTTTTCCACCTCTGCAGATGAGGCTGTCTAGGTCCTCGACCAGTGCCTGGATGCAGTCATGGTATGGACCAGGGCCAACAGACTCAAACTCAATCCCGAGAAGACCGAGGTCATGTTCTTTGGGACTTTCCCATCCAGTTATGGAGGCTCTCTCCCCAGTCTGGAGGGCGTTTCCCTCCAGCTGTCGGTCAGTGTCCAGAATCTGGGCGTAGTCCTGGACCCAGCCCTCACCATGGAGGCCCAGGTGGCTGCTGTAACCAGGACTGCTTTTTTCCACCTCTGACAAAGAGCCCAGATTCGTCCCTACCTTGATAGGGACTCCCTCAGGACTGTTGTGCAAGCGTTGGTGATCTCGAGGATAGACTATTGCAACACTCTCTACATGGGGTTGCCCTTGACTCTCCTTTGGTGATTGCAGCAGGTACAGAATGCGGTGGCCAGACTGGTGGCGGGGGTGCACCAGTTCGACCACATTGCCCCAGTCCTGGCTCATTTGCATTGGTTGCCCGTTGCGTCCCGAATCAGATTCAAGGTCTTGGTTTTAATTTATAAAACCATCCATGGCCTGGGACCTGACTACTTGGCAGAGTGGATCCCCCAGCGGTCAACATCAGTCTGACCAGCCAGGTTGTCGCAGGTGCACACGCTGTGGGTGGCCATGCCCAGGGAGGCTCGCAAAATGTCCACCCAGACTCGAGCCTTCTCTGTGGCTGGCCCCACTCTGTGGAACCATCTTCCCAGTGAAGTGTGCCTTGCACAGTCCCTGCCAGCCTTAGGAAAGCATTGAAGACCATGCTCTTCCAAGAGCCATTCGGTGACTTAATTTAATTTAATTTTTTTCTCTCCCGCCATCTGCCTTTTGTTTGTGTTTTATTGTTTATTTAAGTGTTTTAAATTGTGATATATTTAGACCGTTTTGATTTTTTGTTGTTGTGAACCGCCCGGAGTTCCTTCGGGAAGATGGGCGGTATACAAGTCCCATAATAAATAAATAAATAAATAAATAAACCAAGAGCAGAACAGAATTTTGAATCTGGTGCCACCTGCTTTGCTCCCCCATTATCCGCACCGGCAAAACCATCTGGGTGCCGGTGGTGAGAACCAAGAGCAGAACAGGGTTTTGAATTTGGTGCCACCTGCTTTGCTCCCCCATTGTCCCCACCGGCAAAACCATCTGGGTGCCGGTGGTGAGAACCAAGAGCAGAACAGGGTTTTGAATTTGGTGCCACCTGCTCTGCTCTCCTGTTGTCCCCACCTGCATGCAGCTGGCTTTTTTTTGACAGATCAGGCTGTGGGGAGGGGGGCCACCCCTCCCCCACAGCCAGACCTGTCAAGAAAAACCAGCTGGGTGCTGGTGCTGAGGGCAAGAACTGGAGAGCGGGGCAGGGTTTTGAATTTGGCTCTGCCTGCTCTGCTCTCCTGTTGTCACTGGGGACACTAAACCTATCACGGCGACCCCTTATCAAGTAACAAGGATATGTGTTGAAAAGATCTGAAAAGAAGTACAGGAGATGCTGAAGGCAGGGATTATCATCCCATCAAAACGTCCCTGGACAGCTTCCATTGTACTTGTGGACAAACCAGATGGTAGCAGATGATTTTGTGTGGACTACTGTAAATTAAATCATATCACTAAGGTGTATGCCTACCTGATGCCCCGCCTGGATGACTTAATAGAGACCATAGGCAGATATCATTACCTGTTTGGACTTGACCAAGGGCTACTACCAAGTAAAAATCCATCCTGGGGACAGGAGAAGACAGCCTTCTGAAGTCCCTTAGGGCTGTATGAGTTCAAGGTTATGGCCTTTGGACTGAAGAATGCTACAGCTACATTTCAGAGGCTGGTAGAAAAAATTTTGTATGGTCTAGGCCAGGGGTGTCCAAACTTTTTGGTGGGGAGAAAATGTGGGGGGGCTGACCATTCAGCTGCATCTGCCCCCCCCAGGCAGACTTTGGACAGCCTCTAGAACAGGGGTCCTCAAAGTTTTCAAACAGTGGGCCGGTCCACCACCAACCCAGACACCACTGGGGGCCGGATCACAATCCAAAAGCAGCTGTGGAGGCTGGCTTGCTCACAAAATGGGGTAGATGGGGGGGTTGCAATTGGTCCCAGGGGCCGGATTCAGGACCTTGGGGGGCCGCATCTGGCCCCGGGGCCTTAGGTTGAGGACCCCTGCTCTAGAACATGCAAGGAGGCGGGGAGGATGCTGCAGTAATGAAGCCAGGGCCGGGGAGGCTGGGAAGGTGGCTGGGGGGGGAACGGATGGAGGGAAGGGAGGGCAGGCAAACAGTAAAACTGCAAGCTGACATCTCCATCCGGTATGTGGAGGGGCCAGCTAGCGGGGATGTGTGACAGGCTGAGCTGGCGGGGAGAAAAGGCTGCGGGCCATTCAAAATTTGAAAATGGGCCGCATTTGGCCCCTGGGCCTGACTTGAACATGCGTGGTGTAAGTGAATCCACCGTAGCCTATTTAGATGACATTGGGATATTTAGTCATACCTGGACTGAGCATTTAGGACACCTATAGTTGGTGCTCCATAGGCCACAGGAAGTCGGCCTGACAGTCAAATCTAAAAAGTGCCAAAGGGGGGATTCTGAAATCAAATAACTAAGGCACATGGTGGGGGGGGAGGAAGAATTAAACCTCTAGAGTCCAATTAAGAGGCAATTAAGAACTGACCTACCCACACTTCAAAAAAAGAAAGTAAGTTTCTTTATCAGATTGGCTGGGTACTATCAGAAGTTTATCTCCAACTTCAGCAAGATAGCCACATCGTTGACTGACCTGACCCACAAGAAGCAGCCTGAGAAGGTCAAGTGGATATTGGCATGCCAGCAGTCCTTTGATGCCCTAAAGGAAGCTCTGATTACTGGACCAGTCCTGATGGCACCAAACTACAATTGGGAGTTTACCATCTTCACGGATGCATCGAACACTGGGATCGGAGGCGTGCTGTGCCAGCCTGGAGAGAATGACAGCCTGCATCCGATAATGTATGTGAGCAAGAAACTGTTACCCAGAGAGAAGAACATTTCCACCATTGAGGAGTGCCTTGCAATCGTTTGGGCCTTAGAGAAACTTAAACCTTACATCTGGAGCTGGAAATTTGTACTGCGTACTCACCACTCACCCTTGCTGTGGTTAAGGACTATGCAAACTAACAGCAAGCTAATGAGATGGGCCCTGCTATTACAAGTAGAGATGGGCACGACTTAGCGGTATTCCCATTTCCGTTTCCGTTACTCGTATCCGTTACTCTACGGAAACGGTAACGGGAATTACTCCGCCAGAATTCGAGCTCGAACCGACGAACGAACAATTTGGTCTGATTTGTCGTGCTCGTTACTTGCATCGCGGCGATCGCGCAATGCCAAGCGGCACAGAAAAAAAGTTTTTAAAAGTTAAAAAAACCCCGATTCCTGGCCCTAAAAGTAGGCGAAAACTGTCTGAGGGCACCTACCAGGCCAGAAGGGTGTTTTATTTGGGGGGGGGTTTCCCCGCCCCCCTCTCCTTGGCTATTGCTACTGTTGCGCTGCTGGTACCAGGCTGGGAGGGCGCATCCATTTGCCATGCAGTGCGGGGGATCCAAAATGGTGACCGCAATATTTTTTTTTTAAATCGTTGCCCAAAACCCCACCAAAGCACCACAGAAACGTGCGAAAATTAGCTATTTTAAATGCTTGCATTTTTACAGTAGCAGCAGTGGGTTTTTCTTGCAAAAAAAAGTCTCCGTTTATTTTATTTTATTTTATTTTATTTTATTTTATTTTTTTACACCTGCGCATTCGCAATGATGGGCTCGCCCATGGGAGTGGACTATGCAAATTTTCCACCAATCGCATGGCCAGGTTTTGCTGACTGTACCAGGCTGGGAGGGCGCATCCATTTGCCATGCAGTGCGGGGGATCCAAAATGGCGACCGCAATATTTTTTTTGAAATCGTTGCCCAAAACCCCACCAAAGCACCACAGAAACATGCGAAAATTAGCTATTTTAAATGCTTGAATTTTTACAGTAGCAGCAGTGGGTTTTTCTTGCAAAAAAAAAAGTCTCTGTTGATTTTATTTTATTTTATTTTATTTTATTTTTTTACACCTGCGCATTCGCAATGATGGGCTCGCCCATGGGAGTGGACTATGCAAATTTTCCACCAATCGCATGGCCACTTGGCCAGGTTGACCACAGAGACTTCTGGGATGTGCCAATCGGGCATAAACAGCCCACTAATCGTAGCCCAAACCCGAACCCTAAGCCTAAGCCTAACCCATACGCCAGTACACTGTTCTTCTAAGTGGGTCAGAGAGGCACCCAGAGGTGCACCCCAATACTCACCCTAACCTCACCCGTAACTAGCCTAACCCTAGCCCTTGCGCTAACCCGTTTTAATCCTAAGCCAGATGTACTTGCATTGCACTACATGCAAGTACGTGAGACACAGCGGGTGCAAAGAGTCTGCCAGTCCGTCACTTGTGGCTCTGGCTGACTCCTGCAGCTCCCTCCAGGAGTCCGCTACCCCTCCCCAAACCAGTACTAACGACAACGAAAAAAAAAAAAAAACGAACCGACTATTTTTTGCGAAATTTCACGAAAAACGGAAATGAGCCGAAACGGACTGCCTCCGACACACGACAACTCGAAAACGTCATTTTCCCTAGTCGTGCCCATCTCTAATTACAAGACTTTAACTTCACTTTCCAGTCTGGGAAGGGGTCAATGAACTCTGTGGCAGATACTGTGTTGAAGAGACCCGATGGAGCAAGCTAACAATGGGCATTGGTAACTTGATTGGACAGACAAACTGGACTGGACTGGGTCATAAACCCATAAAAACAATGCCTGAACTGTAATTACAGTTAAAACAAAATTGTTTAAATGTACTTAAACAGTTATAACAATTGCAACCATATGAATGTTGTTGTAAATGTATCTGTAGATTTTAGATTAAATGTTGGTAAGCTATAGTAGAGTATGCTAAGTTAAAATGTGCTATTTAAGTATATGAAGTGTAAATGTAAGTATTATGATGTTGTGGGTTTGCATGTTAAATGCATTTTGATCAGGAGAGGAACTTTGTTTAGTTGCCTCCCTGAATCAAACTTCTGTAAGAGGGGGGGAGTTGTGGCGTTTACCCTTTTCATGGCTAAATTGACTATACAGGAGAGTGTAAAGGGTGAATGCTAATGACCAAATAAGGAGCTTAGAGATGGAGCTCGAGTGCTTAAAAAGGCTCAGCCTGAGGCTTGTGAGAAGACATCGGGAAAAGTTAAGAGAATGGTTAAGATATGAGACAGATGAGATTGGTTTTAGGAAGGTAAAGGACAGAATTTGAGTATAACTGCTTACAGCAGGCCTGCCCAAAGTCCGGCCCAGGGGCCAAATCTGGCCCGTCAGGCCATTCTGAGTGGCCCGCAGCTGGCTGGCTCACCCCTCCCTCCCCCTCCTTCGCCCCATGTTTTTTTTTAATCTTCTGCCAACACTGACACCACTGGGAAGCTTGGGCGGGGCGGACGGGCGGTCTGCTGCCACCAGCACCGCAGGGGAATGTGTGGGGGTGGGCAGGCCAGCGGGCCTCTGCCACCACCAAGGAGCTTTGGGGTGGGCTGGTGGGTGAGCCGTCGCCACCGCTGGGGAGCTTGGGGTGGTGGTGCAAGGTCGCACAGATCACCTCTTCCAAGGGGCGACCTGTGGCCACAGCTCCCTGTGCTTCCTTTGGTCCCCACCTTCCTTCTTTCCTCCCTCCCTTGGTCCCCACCTTCCTTCCTCCCTCCCTCCCTCCCCTGGTCCACACCTCCCTCCCTCCCTCCCTTCCTTGTTCCCCACCTTCCTTCCTTCCTCTCTTGGGGCGCTTTTACACGATCCCTAAGATCCGCTGGTCATTTAAATTCGGACCAGAGATCTTAGGGGTTTGTTGCTCTTCGTGCGTCCCCACCCCTCCGCACTTCCTGGCTGCTGGCTGCGTGAGGGGAGGGAGAAAAAAAGGGACAAAAGAATAAAGGCTTACCTCCCGGTGTCGGTGGAAGCTGCCGGGAGCCCCGTCACTTCCTGGTTCCTTCTGTTAAAGGGGCGGGAGGCAAAAAACAACAACAAAAAGAAGCGAGGAGAGCCCGGCACATCCGCATCAAGATTTTTCACCCTTGGAGAGCAGGTACAAGAAAAGTGCGCTGGGACCCGCTTAGGTGGGCGTGGTCGCACGTAATTTTCAGTAAACTCCGGAGCTGGTGGGTAAACAATTTTAAGCTCCGGAGCTGGGAGCCATTTGTGGCGGAGTTTAGGGGTCGTGTAAAAAGGCCCTTGGTTTCCACCTTCCTCCCTCCCTCCCTCCCTTCGTCCCCGCCTTCCTTCCTGCGAGTGGGGTTGCAAGGGGTCAGTGCGTGGGGCTTGCAGTGGGGTGGCAGGGTCGGGGAGCAACTGGCCCCTGACACATTCTCAGCCACCAAATCTGGCCCTCCTTACAAAAAGTTTGGGCACCCTTGGCTTAGAGTAACTTTCAATTAAGTGTATGCAAGAAAATCTTGTAAGTAACTGAAACAGCTTATTGTATTCAATAAATGTTATTTTGTTTTATTCACATTACAACTCAACTGAATCTTGGTTATTTAAACTGGGATACCCTGATTGGGTGGCAGCAAAAATAAAAGAAGGCGTGCACAGGTCAATGGTCCATGAAATGACTGGAGGCTCTGTATGGTAAACACCGCACCCTGTAACTGGGAATGTACCATAAAATATTTCTAAATAACTTTCAATGACTACAATTTGCACATATTGCTTACAAGAGAGCAATGTTTCATGAAACCTTGTCAGCCGTAACTGATCTCACTGTAGACAGACATCCCCAAATGTCTAAGGCTATCCTTTGAAAACCATGGGAACATAATGTTATTTCAAGCAATAATGCCTTTCTTTTGTTGCACCCATTTTCACTCATCAATTATTTATTAAGGTGAAGAAAAAAAAACACACAGAGAAACAATTCAGCCATTTTAATGAATATTTGTTTCAAAATAGAAAAATTAAGGCACATCTTTAAATTTTTTAAACAACATACTATGACATTTAAGTGGTGACATTTTGTTACTCCCTTCACAAGAAATTTTGCATAGGTGAAACAGAAATATGGCAGAAGCAAATAAACAAGTTATAAAATGGCAATTTACAAACTATACCCATATTAATAATGGAAAACAGCAAAGCATTTTTGATACAAAATGTTTGAGATCATATCAAAATTGTTTTCTTCCCAACAGGAATAACATTTTGCATTAATTTGATTGTTCATTCTGTGTTAGAAAACTCAATACTTCTAAAAGCTAACATGTTACAATTGTTACCACTCTCTTTTATATGTTACTGTTATACTTGAGAAATCTGATCAGTGTTTAGATTCATCACATTAATTAATATAATAACTCACTGGATTCAGTGGGGCTTATATACAGTATGTTTAAGCTTTTTTCTTGATTTCAATAAATGTCCTGTAAATTTCATATCCACGCAATATTATTGGATTTAAATGGATTTAATCCAATGAAAGTGAATTCAAGTCCTTCAGATCAGTTTGGTGTGACTTTAAAAAATTGAAAATTTATGAAGCAGTCAGAAAAAAAAATCCAGCAATTATTTCTGTGCTTGCAGAAGCAAAAGAGTCATTTATGACTATGTTATTATGAAACTGATGATATATGCCCATTATTTAGACTTGAGTTTCATTAGCCAACAAGGGAATTAAGTATATTTTTGTTGCAAGCATCTAATCAAAACCATCACCCGATTTGATGTGCATAGGTGATTTTTCTGGAGTGCTCCCTGATAAAGAACGGCAAAAACAATTTACATTCAGCATCTCCATATATACATAGTTGAACATGTTTGATTTCAATCAGCCTCCCCACTCTTCCACAAACAATTTGCTTCTCTTAACAATGAACCATGACACTGATCAAGTGCTCCTTATTTGTAGGTAGTGTGTATCTGGAATTTGAGTCATGGCTACTGGACTTCTTTTTGAGAGAGAGAAATGTTTTGCTGCTCATCCAAACAGCTTCATCACTCTGATGAAGCTGTTTGGATGAGCAGCGAAACGTTTCTATCTCTCAAAAAGAAGTCCAGTAGCCATGACTCAACTTCCAGATAAACTCACCTGGATGACTGTGAATCTTCACAGACATAGGTAGTGTGTACTATTTGCAACAGCTATAAGGGAATCAAAGCCTTAGTAATGTATGGTATTCTAGTTTAAATTCTTAAATAACCCGTAAAAAATCCACCAAGATTCTTGAAAACTGGCAATTTGAAGTGTTAATCTATTGAAAGGAGAGGAGACAGAATTCACTCGATTCATTGGTAAATGTTTCTATGCAGTAATGAAAACAAAATCCTGATTCCAATCTCTAAAGAGTGTTATGAATGTTTAAGATAATGTTGTCGGTGTCACAGCGATATTTAAATATGTCATAAAAAGGTAAGATTAAAATGTTAATGCTTTTGCGCATCTAAAAGTGCTTGGTTATATTGCTTAGATGACATTCTTTTTTTTGAGATGAGATATAATTTATTTCACAGAAAATTAATACATTTTGAATTAACCTCTGCTCATTAGGCATATTTCCATGAAGTAGGTCCTGTACTTAGTTCATATCGATGACATCAATTTTTCCCAGACGAGATGTAATTTATAATTATAATTTATAGAAAATTAATACATTTTGACTTATTCTCTGCTCATTGGGTATTTCCCCCATGAAGTACTTCCTGTTACACATAACCCCATTTTATTTTATAGAGAAGTGGGTGCTATGCCCAATTGTTAATTAGAGCATGTAATTTAATACTTGTTTTCCTGTGTCAAGCAATCTTTCCCTTATCATTTTTCCTTCCATCAATATTTTTCTGAAAGCTTCAGTTCTTCAGTTATTTTTCTGTGGATTCTGTTTTTTGGCACCAGGACGGACAAGTCTTGTTCTTCTTCGAGGTGATCCTGTTGAATACCCCCACCAAAAATACAGGTATTATAAATCAATTAGTATATCTATTCATTTAAACATTTTCATATATCATTCATCCAAATGGGTATCAAATGCGCCAAAACCAACAGAGCATCAACGATCTCATTTTTGTCTTTGTCATCACCAATGCCAATGAATGGATTCGCTTTAGGAAAAACCTCCCTCCCTCAGCCACAGAAAACTACCATGCACATCAGGGAAACACTGGCCATCCTTCCACCAACATCTATTTAAGATAAAGAATCTGTGGTATGTGAAGCATATCTTAGCCTGGTTTGAACTGGACTATCCTTATTAATTTCAGTTAAGTGTTCTTATATCAGATTCAGAGTCTTACCTTGTGTCCTTCTTGATGTTTGTACTTTTCTTACAGGTGTTTCTAAAATATATATAAAAACGTGTTGCCATTATGCGCCATTCATTAAAGCACTTGATAAAGACGAAAATTTGTCTTTAAAACTTAAATTTTAACAAATTATAAAATTAATTTGGTTTTAAACATGTTAATGTTGATACCAAGTAAAAATGGTACAGTCTATTCACCGAAAGCTAGCATGTCAATCAGTAGTGCTTCAGTATAGAATTATACCTGATCAGCTGCATTTCTATCTCTTTAAATATTTTTATTTATAAATCAAGAAACAGAAATACAAGCAACACACACATACTTCCAGTGCATGGTGAATGTTTAACAGTTTTTTGAATCCTAGGCCCACCTCTAGACTATGGTTAAGAATAATAGTTAAAATATTAGAAATGGAAGCACAGTGGAAACTATGCACATGTAACAGCTCAAAAATAAACCAACCCACAAACCATTAACTGTGTGAATGTACTATTTCACATATTCCTCAAAAAAATCACTCTGGATACCAGATTTAATGGTTCGTATTTACTGAAATTATGCAATATGTATATATTTGAATACAAGTGTTTCATAAATGCAATGAGATATATAATACTGAAGTTAAGAATATAATATAGTAAAAATGCAAGCTGTTAAAATATAATTTAGTATTTTCATTCAGCTGTACCATATGACTTGAAAAACGTGGTTTCATGTTATAGGCAAAAAGCACAGTTCAATTAAATCACACACCCCTTCCTCGCCTATTCAAAACTCTGTTCACTCCACCTCTGACAAACCAGTATTGACCAGAAAGGCTGGAAGGAAGGGTGTAGCTGCATGCGATTGATGACATTTGCAGCCTTCTGAGGAATGAGCAAGCCTGACTAGTCAGTAGTAGACATGGGCACGGAGCGGCGAAATTCTCGTTTCCGTTTTCGGTTCTCGTTATCGTTACGTAACGGGTAACGGTAACGAGAATTACTCCGCTCCAGCTCGAACCCGAACCGAAAAAGAATAATTGAGTCTGATTTTTCATTGTTGTTCATGGCATCACGGCGATCGTGCGATGCCAAGCAGCACAGAAAAAAAGTTAAAACAAAAAAAACAAAAAAACCCGATTAAAAAAAAAAAACAAAAACCTACCAGAGATTCCCCCTCTCCTGTCCTGGGCTGCTGGTACCAGGCTGGGGCAGGCAAAATAAAATGCCAATATTTATTTTTAAATCGCCTCCCAGCACCACAGAAACATATTTAGGTATTTTAAATGCCTGATTTTTTATAGTAGCAGCAGTGGGTTTTTCTTGCAATAAAATGTCTCCATTGAGTTTATTTTATTTTATTTTAATTTTTATTTTTTTACACCTGCGCAATGATGGGCTGGCCATGGGATGGGACCATGTAGATTTTTGGACCCATTCCACCAATCGCATGGCCAGGTTTTGACTGAGACTTCTGGATGTGCCAGAGGGCATAAAAAGCCCACTAACCCTAACCCTAACCCTAACCCTAACCCTAACCCATACGCCAGTACACTGTCCTTCTTAGTGGGTCAGAGGCACCCAGAGGTGCAGCCCACTAACCCACCCTAACCTTAACCGTAACCCTAAGCCTAGCCCTTACCCTAACCCCAACCCTAACCCAGATCCGTACGCAAGTACACTTTCCTTCTTAGTGGGTCACAGGCACCCAGAGAGGTGCCTCCCACAGCCCACTATCCCCTACCCCTATCCCATTCCCTAACCTGTATGTCAGTACGCTAGTACGCTCCCCTTCTTAGTGAGTCAGAGGCACCCAGAGAGAGATGTGTCTCTGCCACTTACCCCCCACCCTAACATAATGTAATGTAATGTATGGTACGTGGCGGCTTCGCGTTACGCTTCCCTTCCCTTCTTAGTGGGTCCCAGAGCCCACTTACCCCAACCCCAACCCCAACACCAACCCAAATGACAAACAACAAACGGAAATGACAAATTTTTGAAAATTATCACGACAAACGGAAACGACCCAAACGGACCCACCCCGACAAACGACAACTCAAAATGTCATTTTTTCTGGTCGTGCCCATCTCTAGTCAGTAGTCACAGTTCCCCATCATGTGTGTGTCTGAGGGGGCTGTCTGCTACTATGTTTGGCCAAATGCAATTAGAGGCTCCCTTGAAAGACTTCCATTCTGTTCTGGAAGGTTGGAGGTGCATGTCCTCTCTCATCCATTCTAACATTTCAGCAATATTTCAATAAAGCTGCATTCTAACAAAGAAAGAAATTTGTAGGGAATAGAGATGGTGGTGAATAAAAAAATGGTGATTCATCACGATTTGTGATTTGTCATGCTGATGAAAAATTTTCCAGTAATGAATCAATGAATCAATTTGTTTCCCCTTTGAAAACGCTCTAAAAAGAACCTCTAGCTCCTGATAATTTGCAGGGATGTTTTCTCCAATGCTCTTCTATAAGCTCTCTATGTTTGGTGAAGATTGGGTTTCAAACATTGAGTTATAACACTCACAAAGAGGCCCCCCCTGGGAAAGTGTACTTTCAAAATGGGGCTGAGGAAACTCAGTCTTCACCAAACTTTAAGGGATTATAGATGAGTGTCAGAGGACACTTCTCTGTATTTTTGGTGTCTCTAAGTGCCTGGGTAGAATTTTTTTTTTGGGGGGAGTGGGGGGTAAGGGATGCATAACTTAGACATCAACATTCCAATTGTAGAGGAGAGTCAGGGGATTGCTACCCTCCAAAGTTGATGTCTCTAGTTCTCTGGGGGTGGCAATTTTACAACCTGACAAATCAAAAATCACAAAAAAATCATCAATTTGTATTTTTTTGGGGGGGGGGAGATTTATATGATGAATATTAATGGATGAATTTTGACAAATTGGCCTTATTCATTAGAAAACATGATTTGTTGTTCAATTCACTCTTGTCTGTAGTAAGGAATCAACAATTTATGCTCTAGGAGGGATGAAATAACAAACATTTCCTCCTTCTTTGCATTATGCTTGCATCTGTAACTAAAACTGAGAATTATTCTGATTGTCACTTCAACTGCAAAATCTTCACTGCAGTAAACAACACCAGAAATAAGTAACTTCCTTCTGATGAATAGAACACAGGCAAGCTACTAAGCAACTGCATAGGAGCCACACATCCTGCTTTTCCTGGCTCCATCCATTTTTCATGTGTGTAATTGCACTACAGACAAAGCTTGTCTGATAGGAGGCTAGTTCCAAGTTATTGCATAACTAACCTTCCCGATGAATTTTCTTTATTTCTGTCTCGATAATCTGCGGTTCTCTTTCAATTACTTTTGTTACCTTGGTGTACTCGGATCCAGCTATGATAAGTATTAAAAACAATAATCAGTTAACAGGAAAGTAATTGAGAAGGATTAAAATATGGATGGATGCAGCAGCACTCTTAGGATCTTCCTCCATCTTATGGCTGTGCATTAAGCACTGCTACCACTGAGCAGCTATCATGCACAATTCAGTTTTGTGGATGCACTCTGCAGTCATATTACAGAACATCTCGCAGCTTTCAGCTTTCTGTACTGCTTTAGGAAAGTAAAAAGATGGTCTTCCATTGGTTCTGGATGTTTTGAATGGGAAAAGGGGAGGAATGCCAATGCTGTTCTAAAACATCAGTGTGCTAATACTTTCGTTACTGCAACATCTAAGCCACATTTTGGGGTATTTGCTACTGTCATGCATCAAAATGGAGGTCTCATACAGAGAATGCAGGAATGGACTGGAAGACAAAATAGGTGAGAAAACAAAGCAATAACAAAAACAAATGTAACTTCTCAAGGGATACAAGGTCTGAAAGGCAATGCTTCTAGCTGGTACTGCACAAAAGCAAGAATAGGAAAAAAAGAATTAACCAGGGCAGATAACAGGCACCTATTATAGTTGGGGACATTAGGCAGTGATTTTTACAGTAAAACATAAATCAAAAATAACACTTATTCCCAAACTTTTCCTGTCTTCTCTGGCATATACTGCAGGATGTCTCCCTATTAACTTTCAATTTCACCGTTTTATTAAATTAGGAGGGAGCCATGTTTCCTGTGGGTTCCACTCTTCTCCTGTAAGGAGGCTTCACCGCAGAATTCTGCCTGACAGGGATTCTAAGATCTAGTCCAATGAAATTTAGTTGTTTTCATTCTACTGTACTTCCCTGGCTTCCAAATTTGTTACATGGATAACTATAAGAGAAATCAAAGTAATTTGGATTCACTCAAGATATGTAGCTTGGGATAAAGGAGTCAGTCAGGGGGTCTCTGCAGATTTTGCCACAGTACTTTAATTCTTTTTTTCTTCACTCTTTGTGAATGCCAGACATGTTTAATCTATGCAAGAAGCAACATTCCAGACTGGTAAATAAAGATTCATTGCATGGGCATTCCATAGTTAAAACATTACATGTTTGGGTGGGTTTTTTGTTGAAGAGTATACTGTTAAGGTGAAAATTAAGAACAACATTCTTCACAATACAGTGCACCCATTTATCCAAAACATTGATTTATCATACACAGATGTTATTGACCAACAAAGCAGTCAACCTCAGGTGATGAAGTCTTTCTCTTGCAAGTATGAAAGTTGATATTGGGTACAAAGTAGTATACAGTGGTATAATTGCAATGGCAATCTAGAGGAGGCATTTTAACAGATAATATAGCAAATAAATTGTTCCTGCAGTTTCTTAAACATGTAGATTTGTCATACCTCCAAAATGGCTACTCATGCACCAGTAATTATGTTTTGCTTTGGTCCAGGACAACATTCTTGTCTTGTACCCATCATCTGTGTCACATAAACAGATTTTTGGGATGCTGGTTTGCCACGCCTTGTTAATAGCACCTGCTGCATCAAAATAAGTACTCAGCAATGCCTCAATGGCATGGAATTATTTAGCCCAAGGTGTCATGGACATGACAGTAGTTATTCAGTCTGAGAGAATTGGGGCCTGAGGCTTTTTCTGATCTATTAACTGAAATGAGTTTGTATAAATCTGAGTGCACTGTACTGTAGTCTTCAAGATAACTGGAATTTCAAAAGTTCACCAGTACATAAAACCTCCATAAAATGAAGGATGCTAAACATGCTTTTGTTAATTTCTGAGCAATGAACATTCATACTTAATAATCAGAAAATATTTGGATGTTCTTTATACTTAATATTTTATAATTTATTTTTTTAATTCCAATTTTTAGTAAAATATTCATATCAGAAATTAAATGTGCATTGCTCATTTCAAACTGTTTAAAGACTGAGTATATCCATTCAAACTTTCCCTCCACAATTTAATTGCATTGAGGTATGTGGCGTTCCTAAAAGTCAACATTTCACAAACAATGGTTTTGGTACACACATATAATATATATTTAATAGGACCAGTCTTTAAAAAGTTTAAAAAATTCCAGGCAATTCTCAGGACTTAATGCAATGAGGTTAGTTGTCTTGCACGCACTGACCTCCCTGGAGGAGTCTTTTGATTTCTTCATCTTCAAGTAAATGACCATCACCTTCAATGAGTTTGGTCACCTTGGTAACCTCTGATAGGACACATATTTATTGTATGACATTGTCTTATGTGCAACATTGAGAAATTGTAGTTGCCACTTCATTTAACAAGCAGATTTTCTAATTGCATAATCAAACTTTTCTGGTAATAAGCAGCATGCCAAACATCTGCTAGCTTTCATTAAAAGAAATAAAGGGTTGGAAGGAATGTGTTCCTGGTGTATAATATATATTGGTTGTTTTACTTGAACAAAACTCAGTGAGGTACACATTGAGTTGAAGCCAGATCACCCATTGGTTTGTTGCAGCAGACTTCGAATATGCCTTTGAGGAAGCCTGACAATAAAGCATGGCTATTAATAATAAATAGAGATGGGCACGACTAGGGAAAATGACGTTTTTGAGTTGTTGTGTGTCGGAGGCAGTCCGTTTCGGCTCGTTTCCGTTTTTCGCGAAATTTCGCAAAAATTAGTCGGTTCGTTTTTTCATTTTTTCGTTGTCGTTAGTACTGGTTTGGGGGGGTAGCGGGCTCCTGGAGGGAGCTGCAGGAGTCAGCCAGAGCCACAAGTGACGGACTGGCAGACTCTTTGCACCCGCTGTGTCTCACGTACTTGCATGTAGTGCAATGCAAGTAGATCTGGCTTAGGGTTAAGACGGGTTAGCGCAAGGGCTAGGGTTAGGCTAGTTACGGGTGAGGTTAGGGTGAGTATTGGGGTGCGCCTCTGGGTGCCTCTCTGACCCACTTAGAAGGACAGTGTACTGGCGTATGGGTTAGGCTTAGGCTTAGGGTTCGGGTTTGGGCTACGATTAGTGGGCTGTTTATGCCCGATTGGCACATCCCAGAAGTCTCTGTGGTCAACCTGGCCAAGTGGCCATGCGATTGGTGGAAAATTTGCATGGTCCACTCCCATGGGCGAGCCCATCATTGCAAATGTGCAAGTGTAATAAAATAAAATAAAATAAAATAAAATAAAATCAACAGAGACTTTTTTTTTTGCAAGAAAAACCCACTGCTGCTACTGTAAAAATTCAAGCATTTAAAATAGCTAATTTTTGCATGTTTCTGTGGTGCTTTGGTGGGGTTTTGGGCAACGATTTCAAAAAAAATATTGCGGTCGCCATTTTGGATCCCCTGCACTGCATGGCAAATGGATGCACCCTCCCAGCCTGGTACCAGCAGCGCAGCAGTAGCAATAGCCAAGGAGAGGGGGGCGGGGAACCCCCCCCCAAATAAAACACCTTTCTGGCCTGTTAGGTGCCCTCAGACAGTTTTCGCCTACTTTTAGGGCCGGGAATCATTTTTTTTTTTAACTTTTAAAAACTTTTTTTCTGTGCCGCTTGGCATTGCGCGATCGCCGCGATGCAAGTAACGAGCATGACAAATCAGACCAAATTGTTCGTTCGTCAGTTCGAGCTCGAATTCTGGCGGAGTAATTCCCGTTACCGTTTCCGTAGAGTAACGGATACGAGTAACGGAAACGGAAACGGGAATACCGCTAAGTCGTGCCCATCTCTAATAATAAATGTTGGCAATTCCTGATGAATGTTAATGTCAGAAAATGATAAAGTTTTCCTTACATTTCAGGCATATCTGACTGTGTAATAGCAATCATATTTAGGGGACTGTCCACATTCCTAAGTGTGTCTTTGGTCTTCAGAAATCTACCTGAGTGCCAATGGTCATGCAGCAATATTGCCGCTAACCACACTGCAGCCATTTGGTGGGATAGAAGCACATTAACTATACATCCTGAAAAACAGTGCTTGGATTTGAATTCTTTTCAGTTTTGTACATTGTGTTACCATGATCAAACAATCAGATCTAAACTTTTCCAGACTCTGCAGCACACAATCTAAAATTCTGTTGCATCTGCAGTACTTAATTAACATACGAACCAGCTTAATGCGACCATGAAAATAAATGCGCATGACTCCATGCTGGCCATTATTCCTCTTTGATGAACCGAACACTGTACTAACCTTCATCCAGCAATTTCTTAAGGGTTTCCTCAGCATCTGCTCCACCACCTGTGGTTATCCGCGTATATTTCAGTTCAGGACCTGAAGTTCAAAGGACTCAATGAGAGGCATTCAAAATAAATTCTTAACTAAAGAATTAAATAAATGCTGTAACTATCACGGCATCCCTGTTCTGATTACTGATACATGAGAATCCTGAAGTGAGATTGTGGCAGAAGCCCTGGGGTGCTCAGTAGCCCTGTAGGCAGTGATCTGCTTAGCATCTGGAATGAGAGACCAAGAGGTTCTGGCAATAAGGACAGTAAGGCTTGTGAAGACGTGAAAAGCTGTCAGATGACACAAGAAGAATGTACTGTATCATGTTCTGGTTGTCTAAGCAGAATTCAATGCCAGAACCTGATTTATAGAGCTTCATCAGACTGTGGTTACATGGTCTGACCATGGTACAAAATAAACAACTATTTAGAAAACAAACAGCAAACAAGAGGCACATGAGATGACAATGATGAAATGTGGATATAACTATAGGTTTAAAATAGAAGAAGGGTATGAGTTTACAGTATTTCAGATTAGCAAAAGCCCTTTCCTTCAGAAACAGAGGCCCTGGTCACATGAGGAAAATGTTCTCTCATTTTTCTGCTACTCTCCATACCTCTGTTGTACTGATTCACAGTACTCTGTTGTACTGGTCTTTATGCTGGGGTGAACGTCTCAAGAACAATTTAGCTCTAGGAGTTTCTGTTTGGGAAGATGTCCTTTGTTGCACCGGCTGCTGCTGCAGAATCACATTGCATAGTATCCACATGGCAGTAATGGCAAATATCCCTCCCCTGCAGGGGATATTGGTATAGCAATGTTTTGATATGTCCTCTGACGGAAATTTAATATATATATTATCCACCAGAGAGTAAGGGCGCCCCCATGACACACTTTTGCCAACATATAAATGTACTGCCTGTAAAAAAACCCTTAAAAATACATGCCCCAGTAATGGCAGCCATCTTTCTGGCTTCGATTCTAAAAAGAAGCAGGACAGGTCATGCACACAGGCCATTCTAGTAATCATTGATACAACAGAGTGAACTATGGCTCTGAAAACTGTCATCTGCAAAGTCGGCAGCTCGGCGGTTTGAATCCCAGGGGCCACGCAGTGGAGCGAGCTCCCGCTGGTAACCCCAGCTCCTGCCAACCTAGCAGTTCGAAAGCATGTAAATGCAAATAGATAAATAGGTACCGCTGTAAAAAGCAGGAAGGTAAAATAGTGTTTCCTTGCAGCCACACCGGCCACGTGGCCATGGACTTGCATACGGAGATGAGCACTGCCCCTAGAGTCTTCGGCTTGAATACGGCAATGAGCACCGCCCCTAGAGTCAGACACATCTAGCACACGTGTGTGGGGGAACCTTTACCTTTATGTGTTGTGTGAACTGGAAGAAAAGCAACAATTTAACTGGGGGATAACTGGAGAACATTTCCCTCACCTGAACCAGGGCCTAAGGATTTATGGTCAGATTGGAAAGAGCTTTCTTCTGATGCTGGCACTGAATTTCAGACTTCCCAGAGTCAGAAGAGGAATCCAGTATAGAGTCCTTTAAACCAGTGGTCCTCAACCCCCGGGCCGCGGACCGGTGCCGGTCCGTGGAGCAATCTACGCCGGGCCGCCGCCCAAGGAACTTCCAATCATTCCCCTTTGTAGCCGAGGCGCGCGCGCTGCTTTTATCCCAAGGCTGGTGCTTGCCTCCTCCTTGGTGAAGCTGCCCAGCGCGCCCAAAATCAGCCCCAGGAGAGCACGTCTCCGGGCGAAGAGAGAGAGAGAGAGAGAGAAAGGAGCCCTGCTCGGAAGGGCCGCTTTCTCCCGGCGACTCCCGAACCCCTTCTTGGCTGGCGGCGGCGAGGCAGGCAGGCCGCGCCTGTTTTGAGGTGAGGGGAGGGGAGGGGAGGGGAGGGGGAGGGGGCGCTCAGGCCGGGCCGGGCTTTGACCGGCCGGCGCCGCACGTGCCTCTTTTTGGGGGAGGGGGAGGGGGCGGCTCAGGCCGGGCCGGGCTTTGACCGGCCGGCGCCGCACGTGCCTCTTTTTAGGGGGAGGGGGCGTCTCAGGCCGGCCTGGGTCTTTTCCCCGCCGCCGCGCCTGTGTTGAGGTGGGCGGGGGCGGCGCAGGCCGGCCCGGTGTTTTCCCGCCGCCGCCGCGCCGCCGCGACAGCCAGCACCGCGCCGCCGCCGCCGCCGTGACCCCCTGCCATCGCGCCCACCCTGCCCCGCCATCGCCGCCACCATCGCCGCCGCCGCCCGCTGCCGCGACTCCCCGCCATCGCCCCGCCCGCGCCGCGCGACCACCCGCCATTTGACCCCCCATCGCCCCCGCCATCACCGCCGCCGCTTTCTTCTGATGCCATGCCGCCGCGACTTGAATTTCGCGCTTCGATGCCCGCCATCGCCCCCGCCATCACCGCCGCCGCCGCGACCCCATCACCGACCCCGCCGCGCCGCGCGCCCGCCCCGCGACATCCCGCCATTCACCGCCGCCGCCCGACCCCCGCAATTCGCCCCGCCATCACCGAGACCCCCGCAATCGCGCCGCCGCGACCTGCCGCCATCGCCCCGCCATCACCGCCGCGCCATCACCGCCGAAGAACCCCCGGAAAGTGGGCCAGGGAAAAATTATCAAACATTCACCGGTCCCCGGTGATAAAAAGGTTGGGGAGCACTGCTTTAAACTACAGCATACATATTTTCCTTCCACTTTTTGGTATAAAAATAGTTTAAAACTGTGCATATTCTTGGTGTAATTTACCTTGAATAATTCGTTCTTCAGTCACTTCTCTTTCAGTCACTTCCACAGGATGACCATCAATTATTTTCGTGTATTTTTTAATTATGGGTTCTATAAAAATGTTTTTTTAATGTTAAAAACAGAGCAATGAATAATTCAGTGGCTTGCTTTGGTATTACCTCCTGATGCAGCCAAAGGGTTTTAATGTTGAAACGGGGCCAAGAAGTAAATGTTAGAGATGGTTAGAAACAGTTTCCTCTCAATGTTTGCATGAAAAAGAGCATAAATAAGGCAATTTTCACTCCCAAACATGCTAATCTTGCCACAGCCAAATGCTGACAATCTCAAACTGTGAACATCATGAATAAACATTTGCTTATATTAAAATCAGGATAAAATATCCAAGGGTTTTTAAAAAGGATTGTGTTATACCTTGAGCATACAGGCATTTGGGTTTTAGTTCTTGTTCTCAACTAGGATGACAACGGTCTCAAATTTCTCAATGTTTCAGAGGTTGAGATTCTCATAAACATATCCAAAATATCGAATAAAGGAGATGGAACTTGGCACAGATATTTTCCCCATGTCATCTCATGGCATTCATTCAGAAAGCAAATTTCAGGAACCATAAGAAACACCAAGATTTCAGCATGCAAGAAGGAGCACATTGCAGCTGGCTTCTTCTACTAGCATTCATAAGGAAGCAAAGCAAAGCAAAGCATTTGAAGAATGATCTACGGTAGTGAAATATATAACTGACAACACATGCAAAACAAGCGAACCCAGCAGCTAAGGGGAGTTCTCTCTTCTGGCTTGTGGAGAAATTAGATCTAGAAGGTTAGACCACTTCCCCCAAATCATTCCAGTTAGCCATATCCATCCAATACAACATATTCACCTCCATGAATCACTTTAGTTATTGTTTCACCTTCCCTGACCAGTTTAAATTCTGGTTCCCCTTCAATCACTTTGGTGAGCTTTGTAATAGATGGCACTGCAAAGCATTATTTCAAAATAGGAGCGTGTGTTACAAATATGAGAGTCATACCACAAATATTGAAAAGAGTTGGGGGGTGAAACTTCTAAAATGGAATGCCTGACAGTCATCTTCAGGGATCATTCTATGGGACTCAACCGAAATGCTCCCAACTGGAGCAGATTTCCCTACATATCCGGCTATTAGTAAGTGACAGATTCTGACTGGGACCAGAAAATGGAGTAAGCCAAGAGTTCTATGACCAGTAAATAAATGTTCAATGTGCTTCAACACTAGCCTGACACTGAGGATGAACAATATATAGGCTTATTGATAGAAGCATACTGTAATACACTGCATATATTATGGAGCACTGCAGCAGAATGAAGAGCACCAGTTAGCAAGAGCCAGGTGGGCTCCCTGGGACCATGTCCACCTCTAGTTCCCACTGGCTGCTTAGGTGCTGCTGCCCCCTTGGTCCTCTTTGCCATCCCACTTCTGCTCTTCTTTTGACTTGGACTGAATACACTCATCACTTGAAGACATACTAAGGTCGACATAGCACCTGTAAGGAGTTCAGGAGGAAGCATTCCATTCCTCCATCTTAAACAAAGGTCAAAAGCCTTTGTCTTGAGAGGTTCTCTAAGATGCCTCTGTCAGACTTTGCTTCTCGGCCCTATGAAGTGAATATCAATTCCAATTTAACTTGAAGTCTGTGTTAAGAAAAAGAGTTTCTTTGAAAACTCTCTTTCCCCCTTCTCCCTTTTAAAAACAGGCTGATGCTTTGTCCTGGTTCATTCATCATTATTGGAAATCAAATGCTGATATTCATCCTCATTCAAACCACTTACCTTCAATTTCTTTTCGAACTGTGGTGCCGCCAACTACTCTTGTTATTGTTTTAATATCTGTGACAATAAATATAGTTTTGGAGAGTTAGATGGTTTCAGCATTTAAAAAGAAATTTTACATATAGTAGACTTCATAATCAAATTATTATCTATGAAACATTTTTATCTGAGTTCGTCCTGTTCTACAAGTGTCATCTGAACAAACTCAATCACATTAGAAACTAAATTTGGTGGAGTGAGTTGCAGTTCAGAAGGTCAGTTCCCTTGACTTCTGTGGGGCTTCCTCTGAGTTAAATGAGTACAGGACTGTATTCCTTAACTCAGTTTATCAGTTATATGAGATGGCCTCTAAAAAGTTCCATTTTAGGCAAAAACAAAATAAAAATAAATAAATAAAATAAAAGCATGATGGCACCTTAAAAACTGCTATATTTTAATACGAGCTTTTGTAGACAAATCTACATTCTCAGGCAGTCCATACTTGCTGGGATTGATGCCTATTTCACCTCTGTTTAAGATCTTCTAGCCCATTGGTTTCCAACCTGGGGGTTGGGACCCCTTTGGGGGTCGAACAACCATTTCACAGGGGTCGCCAGGAGCCAGTGAAGAAAGAGGCACAAATGGCTTGGGTCTGCAGGAGGAGGGGGAGGAAGGGGGGGAGAGTGAGTTACAGCTTGATAGGTTGGAAGGGATGTCAGTCAATGGCACCGGAAGCTGCGATTGGCTGAGGGTGCCTATAGAGGGATGTTCTCTATGGCACCTGCAGCAGTGGCCTGCCAAAGGGGGCTTGCGGCCTCCTCCAAGCAGGGCAAGGGGGTCACCACAGCATGAGGAACTGTATTAAAGGGTTGGGGCATTAGGAAGGTTGAGAACCACTGTTCTAGCCTATAAACCCGGCACTGCCAAATACTGTATGAGCAATTACTTTGCCATTAGCTGTGAGACAGGTCAGCTCAGGTCCCTTGTAATACAACTGCTGCAACCAATTATGGTTTTGTAATACTTCCTGCATTCATTTCTATCTCCCTGTGGATATGATGAAAAGACTTTCTTGGTGCTACATGAATACAAAAGCACACATATGATGTAGCAACTTCTGTCTTGCAGATCACAAACATAATTGGCCCATTAGAAATATTTTTAGATAAAAATTTACAGATGGAGCCAGAATCCATCTGGCAGATCCATACAGAGTAAACACACTGACTCAGAGGGAAATTGGTGAGTAACTAGTTTAATCAGTCAGTGAGCCTACTCAACTCTGAACTAACAACTGGATTTTGGCTGGATTATTTTGATGCAATGTCTCTGTTAGACACACTTTAAATATGCTGCAGAACTGCCAGCCTTGCTGATATTAATGGGGTAACAGGACTACATTAGAGACTGGTGGGAGAAAGATCTTGAGGCCTCAGTAAGGCACAACCTGGGTCTCTGTAGGGAATATGTGACTTCATCCATCACAAAATTACCCATTAGATGAAATTTCAGTAGCATTTCTAACTGTGGTGTTTATTGCTTGGTGGCAAGAGGATAAACCCATTGTTTCAATGCATTAAAGGTGGTTACTTCACATCCTTCCTCATTCTGTGATTACATTCATTTCGTGATATCGTCATTCGTGGTCACGTGGCCTTGTCCGGGTTCTGTCCCTGTTTCCGTTTACCCATGGGCATGATTGATGGTATCATGATGACTGTTACTTCATGTCCTTGTTTCGTGACAATATATGTACTTCCCTGCCTTCATTTCCCCCCCTTTTTTGGTCTGACCTTCCGTTTTTCATTATTTCAATTCTCGATAACTTTGCCTTTCATGCGTTAAGCAGCAAAGTTCGAGATTTTATGCCTTCTTATCTCTCTGCTATGCATTGTTTACGCCATTGGGATTGTAATGGAGAATGAAACTTCGCACTCCTGCCACTAGATGGAGAATGTGCACATTGCGTGATGAGCCTACTTCATGGGCACGTGTCTCAAAACGGGAACTGAGACAAGAGAATTGCCAAGGTCAGGGAGAGGTATGGCTCATCACGCTTAAATCCCAGTTCAGGGGGCATGGTTGGGACGAGACTCCGCTGTCATGCAATGGACGTGGAGTAACATTTTCTCATACCGGTCCCAAGTGGGACCGCGATCCGCGATGAGAGAGACGTGAAGTAACGATCATAGTTCTGTGTTGCAATAAACTTGAGATGTGCTTGAGCCCTGTGACACAGTGGTTAAATGCCTGTACTTCAAGCAAAACTGTGCTCACGACCTGGAATTTAATCTCAGGTAGCAGGCTCATGGCTGACTCAGCCTTCCATCCTTCTATGGTCAGTAAAATGAGTAGCCAGCTTGATGGGGGGCGGGGGTTCAATGTGTAGCCTGCATACTGCAATTAAACTGTAAACCACCCAGAGACTACTTGAAGTGGAATGGGGCTGTATATAAGCAGAACGCTTTGCTTTGCTTTGAGACATCCTTCTTGTTATTACTATTTATTCAAGCTTTTAATATTGTTCATTATAATAGTATAACTCTCCTTGGGCCCACTAAAGGAGAAAGCAGGGGTATGAATATTTTAAATAAAACAAATGAATATTTTTAAAAATCATATCTGCTATCTCTCATACTGCTTCTTCATTTGGGCCCCTCTTACCTTCTTTCCTGACGATTGGCTCAAAGCTGCCCTCAATGACTTTAATCTTGGGATCCACAACCTTAGTAATAATCCGGGTGGCTGAATGAGTATGGAAAATGTGAGTCAGCAAACACAGATACATTTTTAAAAAACTTTGCTTTCCTTTTCAGTGACTTTGGGCACTGGGGCTGATCTACTGGCTTTCAGTTGGTTATAAGAAAAGAAAACTACAACAAATGGAGTTAAAGTGATAACAATTGAAGCACCTTTACCCCCAAGGTTGAAAGAATAGGTGAGACAACTTCATGGGTTGAAACTTGGGCCATGCCTTATTGGATATTTACATATCATGACTTCTAGCCCAGAGAGGGCTACCTGGTGCATGAAATCATTGGAACCAGAAGGTCACATGGGGTCCTCTGCCAGCGGCATTGTCAAGATGGGTGTGTCCCTAGGCCCCTGGGGGGGGCATCCCTGTGTGGTGCCCCCTCAGCTGGCCGAAGCTATGCGGTCCCCCTCCCAGAGGCGAGGGTGCCATCAGTGGCCAGTCCTTGCCTCGAGTGGGTTTCCAAAGCCTCCTCACCCAAAGTCTGTGATCTCAGGATCCACAGTGCCCTAGAGTTAGAGGAGCATAATTTGATAATTGATTGGAACTTACTGAATGCTTCCCCGCACTACCTGCCAGAATGGCCAATCCCACCGTACCCTATGCCAATGTGGGATACGTGAAAAATTCCTGCCCTCCCTTGGTCAATCTGGGGAGCAGGGTAAGATTCCTATCCAGCCCCCAAAAGCAACCACGTTGAGCCACACTAGCATTGAAACAATGCAGCAGCAGGTGGGTAGGTCATCACGTGTTCCAAAAGAGGCTGAGGGAGGAGGGCAAAGCCCCCTTATATAAAGCTTCATTCCACCCCCTCCCCAGCCCTCACAATGCTTGGGAAGTGCATGTCTCATGCCACTTTGCCAGGGGGGAGCAACGGAGCCTGATGTTGGACCATGCCAGCGACAGAACTAGCCTTTCTAAACAGTGTGCTGAGTTGCATGGTAACTAATCCAAAACATCTCCTAAGTTTATAGCTGGGAATCCCTAAAGCCTCTGGGCCACGTGATACTCCTGCAGCTCTCCAGATGGTCTGCCAAGACACCTTCTCCATCATGAAGCCCTGTCCTTATGAGGAAGGGGTAAGGGGTAAGGCCCTAATAAAAACCATTCCCTTCCAAGAGTGTCTGGACTGCATTAAGACGATTACTGCTGGCATCACATCTTCTTCAGCAAATTATTAAAGGAGCCACTGCTCACAGAGTCAAAGAGCCAGGACTTTCTGAACATCAGGGATTACGATATCATCTGCATGTGTGTGTGTGTGTGTGTGTGTGTGTGTGTGTGTGTGTGTGTGTGTGTGTGTGTGTGTGTGTGTGTGTGTGTGTGTGTGTGTGTGTGTGTGCACTCGCTCGCTGTCACACACATGCAAGGTTTCCCTATTTTTGAACTGAGCAGGCTCTTATCAAGACCTTTAAAATAAAAGCAAGCAGGAAATATTTATTGCCTTAAAACAGGGCTGTCCAACAGGCTGAGGTCTACTTTTTACAGACGAAAGTGCCTGAGGGCTACTACACTAAAACCTCTACTGTCCACTCCCCTTCCTCCGCTCTGCACCATCAACTCAATTGGTCATGAGACAGTGGCACACCGATCATCTGGCCAGTAGGGAGTGCAGGGGACAGTGCCATGGCCCTTGAATTGCCCCGCTCAGCTGAGACAGTGGGCTGGCAGGCCCAGAGCTTTGCTGGGGCAGTGGTTGTCCTTGGGTTGGGGGAGGTAGAGGTGGAGAACTTATCCCCTCACATTTTTTATTGATGGCTGGCAGGCTACTTTTGAACCTTTCACAGGCTACTGGTAGCCCCCGGTTTACCTGTTGGGCAGGCCTGCCTTAATACATATTTTTTTAAAAAACTTCCTCCCATGGAATGGCCAAGAAAGTGATTCATTTGCTGATATCCTGAGGTAGCTGTCTTAGTAAGCCACTTCACAATACAGCATTGTCAAATTGGAGGAGTCTTAGAGGAAGCTCAATTTGGTCTGTTTCCAGTTATCCCGTGTGGCAGGCCATTTTGCTCAAGCCTGTCTGGTCATCATGTCTAGGAGCAAACCAACCCATCCCTGAATAGGACTCTATTTTACAGAAGTAAAGGGATCCCAGTCACCAAACAAAAGAAGCTAAGTTGTGTGATCCCAGAGGTGAGCTTGAGCTGCACGCACATTAGAAAATGCATGATGTCTGTTATCTTTACTATAAACTAGAATATTCAGAATATGGACCAGATGAAATAGTTGCAGTAGTTTGAAAGTTAATTAAGCCCTTATTATTTCTGTTGATCACTGAATTCCACATTACTGTATCCCCTTATAACTGCACACCAATTAAAAAAAGGATTTTCAATAGCACTTACTATAAATAGTGTCAATAAATGTCAATAGCACTATAAATGCCAATAGTACTTACTATAAAATGTCAATGGAATTTCTTTGAATGTGCTACCTCGGACAAACTGCATGGAAAAAGAAAGAAAGAAAAATTAAATCTAAGAAACTGGGTGTTGGTGTGGGGAAAGTAGTGATTTACAATCTTTCATAAGGCTCAATTTTATTTCTTACTGGACATGGGCTCCATGAGGAAATGAATATAAACTGTGGCACCACAGGTGAGTGGACAGACTCTCTGTCCCCCTCGGCCACACTGAAGGAGTTGGCCATGAAGGGAGAGGAGAGGACTGGCTGGGCTCCTTCTAGAACTGGCGCAGTGATGCATGGAGCCAGTTGGTTTTGGGGTTGGGCGTAGGCCACAATGGTACCTCTACAGGGAAATCAATATGTAGGAAATATCTACAGTGAGACCTTGCTTTATGGAAATAATCCGCTATCTGCGATGTTCCATCAAGCGGAAATTATGTAAAGCAGATCTGGATGGGGCGCAATGTGGATCAGTGCATCCTGGGAAATGAAGTCCTTTGGAAAAAATGCGTAAAGCAGGGTTTTTACGTTAAAAATTGTGTCAAGCAGCACATTATTTCTGAAGGACTTCCTTACGTCCTGTGGAAATTACATAGAATGGGACGTTTTTAAAACAAGGTCTTGTCGTATTTCCTGCACCTTGACTAAACATAAACTTTATCATCATCATCATCATCATCATCATCATCATCATCATCATCATCATCATCATCATCATCATCATCATCCTGTATGTTTATTTCAGAGTACCATTCAACTATTGTACCTTAATTTGAATGTACTTGATTAGCTTTTTGAGAATTGTGTAAAGCTGGTCATTTCCAACAGGTGTATCTAAAATAAAATAAAATAATAAGTATTTCAATAATAATAAGGGTTTTTAAATAAAACATCTTTGAAAAAAATCATTCAATGCCACCCCCCACCCCCATCTCACACACAAATAAATTCTGGTTATTTTTGTGTCCACCTTCTTAACAAAATTAGATCTTGGAAACAAATTCACCACTTTTGGGAACCAATGCCAGAAAAAGGCCCTCAAAATCTAACATGAACATTCCAAGTTGAACATGAAGATTAACAGGAGTTTTCTGTAGCAGGGGCCATATCAATCGACATTATCCCTCTTCAGTGAGAAAAGAGATAACTTGGATTAGACAATTTTGAAATCTTAGTTAACACAGCCAAAACATAGGGTATTTCTCTTGGTTTTTAGGAGCCAAAGTTCAAGAATATCAGGAGCCTCTTGTTTAAGAATCATTACAAATTGTCTGCTTCCTGCTTCCAGGATATTTATTTCACATGGCATTGTAAAAAGCTGTGCCTGAGAGTACAGTCCTTTTTACAATGTGATTCAGAGTGCTGCTGAGGGCATAATGACCCTGTTTCTGTGGCAACTAGATCAGGTCACTTGCACTGACCACGGAAGGAAATAAAATATGTGCTTCAGTCATCCATGTGTAAGATTTTTAAAATTATGTGTTGTTTTTTGATTTGCAGCCAAATGTAGAGCGGCAGAGAATTTTATGCAAAATGTAGTAACTTAGCTGTTGGCTTGCCAGTTCAATGTCACAGCCACAACAGTAAAGAAAACAATCTCTCCTTGCACCAATAGAGGTGTTATTTTCCCTTTTTCATATCCATTCATCAATAATTTTGTTTCGAGTCTTACTAGAACAGGCACATTGGCAGGCACCCATGGAATGGACTGTTCAACATGGGCTTCAGCAGTAGGTGAGTCCTCCTTTCTGGTGTACCTTTAGGAAGGGGCCGCGAAAATCATCCCACCTTCATGTTACCCAGCGGCTGCTGGGTTATGTTTTTATCCCCAGTGACATTGTTATTCAGATCTCATACAAAGGAAACAGAAACAAAAGTATTTCCTCCCCCCCCCCCCCAATTTGTGGGACTTTATAGTTTGGCCTGATTTGCAAAAGGAACAGGGTTGCTATGAACTCAACAGTTGCCTAGGACTGGGATAAAAAAATCCTAGAATAATTGAGTCAGAACAGGCCTATAGGGCTTTTGAGTGGAACCCCCTGCTTGCTGCACCATCGAAATCAGACAGATGGTGGTTTTATTCTCGTTTGAATGCCTCAAGTGTTGGAGCACTCACTACCTCTCAAGGTTACCTTTTTTTTTTTACATTGCTTTAACAGCTGGCTTCCTGTAACTTGATCCCATTATTAAGTGTCCTGCACTCTGGGATGATGGAGAACAGAGCCTGCCTTTCCTCTATATGACAGCCTCTCAAGTATTTGGAAAGTGATACCATATCTCTCCTGGGTCTTCTTTTCTCAGGGCTAAACATGCCCTGGAATTACATGACATCACAATTTAAATCCTTTGAATCTTTGAATTCGAAGAGGCCCTATGGACCGTTGAGTCCAGGCCATCTCAAGAGGTTACAATGGGGAACTTAACCCCCAACCTCTCCAGCAGTTTAATATTACATATAATTTTAACTATTTTTTAAACCTGGCATGCCAAGGTTTGCACCATACATTTCATCACAAAACTGAAGATTATCCAGGCATTTTTGTTATCCCCTAGATTTGCGTAACATTTTAGAAGACAGAGAAGATAGTTTATTCAAGTACAGTATATTTTATCAATGCAATTGCTATAATAAAGAGTTTGGTATTACAGGTGCCTGGTAAAGCTACAATGATTTCAGAACAGATGAGGAAACCAAATACAGTAGAACATTTTGGTGGCAGTATGTCAGGGTTAATTTATCAATATTAAGGAATAGTGTCGCACTCGGGAGATGCTGAATGAAACTGATGGGTATGTGATATAAAACTGTCCGACTGCTACAAACTGTCTATAATGCAATGCATAAGACTCCAAGTAAATCATGTTGAGATCCACTTGTTTGAGCCATGCTGCCATTGAACCATTTCCACCACATATTTGCTTCCTCAAATTTCTGATGAGCTCAACTGTGGATGTAGGAGTCACGTGTGAACATGTGGTAAGAGCGGAACACAGTACTCAGCCAATGAGTGGCATTTTAGGGGAACCATCCTAAGATCTTAGTCGCAGCTGTTGTTGGGTGCGCCTGACTTGTCACACGCCTCCATTGTTACACGCCTACAACAATGCAATCCAGATGTCTTCTTTCCTGCCACCTGGGACTACCCACCATGGCTACCCACCCTTCTCCTTAGACTTTTCACCCATCGGTGGCAGGCCAACTCTGTGTTCACCATCCCCTTGATATGGTCAGATGTTATAGCAAAAGTACAACTTTCAATCAAATCTCCTAAAGAGTCTAGGAAACACTCAGGAATATGTTCTAATAATGCACAACCTACCTGCGGGATACAGGAGCTTGTCTATTACATGGATTACACCATTGGTAGCCATGACATCAGGTTCTTTTGATTTCAGTTCATTCACCAGAAGAGTGTCATTTACCTACATAGATAATAATGAAAGAAGAAATACATCTTTAAACTGTTAGGTTTTTGCAATGGCTGGAACTGTATGTAGTTTAAAATTCCTTCTATCCGAAGGCTTATTTCAGAATCTCATGAAGAGATTTGAATGCAGCGAAATTTAATGGAGGGGTTTTCCGTATCCTGAGGTCTGGAATGTTCCCTGCAGTAGGTTGTTCTGCTGTTGACAGGTCCTTGAGATAAAGAAGAGGAAAAGGAGGAGGAGGAGCAAAGGGAGGAGGAGCAAGAGGAGAAGGAGCAGGAGGAGATGGGCTCAGCAATATTCCTCAGAAGGCTGCTAATGCTAACATTACTCACCATTTTCAAGTACAGCTTTCCACCTTGAATTGTTTTCAGAATATTGGTTACACCAGGTTCAAATCCATTGCCGATGAATACTCCTCGAGTTAAATGATATAACAGAATATTGCGGAGAGCATTTGGATCCTCTGGGAAAGATAAGCAGTGAAGATAAGTGCTTTGGTCTCCAGAAGCAAAAGTATTGGTTGATTCAGAAATCACAATATCCTATTTCCTTGGACAAATGCTATCTTTTACCGTTAATCACCCTAACTTTAGACTCTGTTCCCCCCCCCTCCAAATCCATGATGTCAACCAGACTCTAAAGTTAGGATCAAGAAGACAGAGAAAGATCAATGTCTCCTTCATCTTGCACATAGCTAGAGATTTCCTGATAAATAAATAAATAAATAAATAAATAAATAAATAAATAAATAAATAAATAATAAGCAAGCCCCCTAAAAACCAGGAAGCATTGGTAAATTTAAAGAAAGATGTACAGTGGTACCCTGACTTAAGAGCAGCCCGATTTAAGAGCAGCTCAACTTAAAAGCGGAAAACTGTTGGTGTTTTGACTGCTGCCTTACAAATTTTAGATATGGTCTGCTTGACTTACAAATATTTTTTTCATTTTTTTGATTTTTCAACTTATTTTTTCAATTGGTACCCCGATTTAAGAGTAGTTCAATTTAAGAGCATGCATTTGGAATGGATTAAATTCGTAAGTCGAGGTACTACTGTACTTCTAAAATTACATTTCTCCACATATAGCTTCAATGCAAGTAACTTTACTGAAATCTGAATTTTGAAGCATGAAATGGTTGAACTGGCCCTAAATGGGCTGCAATCAGGGAGATCATTACACTGAGAATAAAAGCAATTGTCATGCAGCATATACTGTTGTGCCTCTACTGGAACAATTTTCTTCATTGCAGCCCTAGTAGGTTTGAATGGGAGAAAGCAGTGCCTATGTACCACAAGGACTCATTGGCTCTGTGGTATCTGGGTTAAAGAGAGCAGGAAGATGGTTTTACAAGATGGCCAGCCTAAATTGGAGAAGGGACCATCAACCCCCTCTCTCTCTCTCTCTCTGTGTGTGTGTGTGTGTGTGTGTGTGTGTGTGTGTGTGTGTGTGTCTATGTATACATGTGTGGGCATACTGGAGCCAGCAGTGATGCCCCCAACCAATGATGGGCTGCAGCAGGTAGGGTGAAGGGATGGATATTTCTGTGAGATTTCTTTATTACTCTAAAATAACTCTTGTCTCAGAGGCACACCAGATGCATTGCCCACATCCTGCTGTTTCCTGGTTTGGAGGAGCTATTGTGCTTCTAACATGACAACATGCTCAGAATCTGACTCACATAGATGGCAGGATGGGAAGCAAAAGCTCTCTCCAAAGGCAAAGCTGAAGCTCTAGTCTCTGAATGTTATTTCTGCCCCAAACCTTAACTGTCCTCATCATTATTATAAGGATAGATTCAGTGACATCTCAAAATCTCAGTCTAATGAATTGTGACAGAGCCTTGCAAACCATGGTTCATATTTTCTTCTGTCTTCATGTAATTAACTATATGTGCATTTACAGTCTGCAGTCTGCCTAGTACTTGAAAAATTCATAGTGAACACTTGCTCTCTATCACCCTTTCTCATTTCTATGCATTCCCAGACATAGACGCTTTCAGGGATGGATTAATAAGTTGAGTATAGTTCACTGAAACATATCATGTCTGAAAAAAAGTATTCTGTTGGTGTGTCCCAAGAGGCCACAGTTTAAGTTGGTGGCCAGAATCCTATTAGTTACTCCTGATGATATAAATCTGTTGGCATAAATCTCAGTGGCAAACCAATTCTGGTTAAGGAATTAGCATAGGAATCTGCTGTCGCACAAGAGTTGTGTGACTTGGCATGTGGTAGCTCACTGTCTTCTCAACTTGTGGTAGCTCATCACTGAAATTTAAACCAATGGTTTTACATCTGTATAATTTTTCATCTACAGACCATCCAGCAGAACAAAACTAACAATCCAATCTCAACCCAAAGATGTGCCAACTCTTGGAAATTAGGAGTAGGGACAGGCCCCTTCTGACAACAAAACCCTATTTTGCCAGGAAGTTGGCAGAGACCCCTGAAAGAGGGATCTGTAAGCAACCAGTCTGAAAAGGAGGTAGAGGAAGGGTATTATGAGTGGAAAGCTAGGTTGCTCCAAGCCCAGATGTCATCCAGCCCATTATAACACCCACAATGCTGGCCTAGGATTAGGCCAGGGCAAGGGGGGCACTAAGTCATTCCTGATATGATTTCGCAGGAAGGTTTTGAATTCAACACAATGTCACCTGCTCCCTGGCCATTTTAGCCC
Source organism: Phrynocephalus forsythii (assembly GCA_029282475.1). NCBI lineage: Eukaryota > Metazoa > Chordata > Lepidosauria > Squamata > Agamidae > Phrynocephalus > Phrynocephalus forsythii. The sequence goes on from JAPFRF010000011.1 coordinate 7,384,195, forward strand.
GTTAGGATTGCACCATTCCATCAGAAAAGGTCATTTCTGAGAATGGAAACTCTCCAGATGTTCTGCCCAGCATGGTCAGCTGTAGTTAAGAGAAAACTGCCTAGCTCTGAATTGAATGTTATTAGTTTTACACTACTTGAATCAGGGCTATGTTGGGCTTTGATGCAATGGTCAACCTCTACTACCCACGTAGAACTTTTGATGATGAAAAGATTTCTTCCCTTTCCTACTTCTACGGCTATTGTTTTGAAATGGAAGTGGCCTGGCCAAGATAAATCACCTATGACTTTAAAGAACACCCAAGAGAAATTCTGCCATGAGGCCACAATTTTCAAATGTACTGTTGTTTGCATTAAAAACAATGATAGAATTCCCTGTCTTGAACGTGTTCTCCTGTATCAACATGGGCCCCTCTGGCAGGCCTGGGTGGTCTATTTTACATGCCTGGACCCTTCAGTACCTCACCATCCCCTCTCACCAAAACCAGAAATGGCCAAGAGCAGAGCAACAGATTTAAAGCCTTTTTTAAAAAAGAAATATATTTTTAAACAAAGCAAGAAGCATATGCCCATGTGCCTTCATTTACAGGAAAATTGCATTTGAGTATGCATTTTTAAAAGAAATCAGAAAGGTCCCAGGACATTAAAAAAAAAAAGTAAGAATTGCAAGTGTCCCAGACACTGCCTGCTGCCCACACAGCTGCCTTTTATGATCTACTTACTAATCAGGGTATTTACTTCTTGTTCAGTCAAGCCTTTAAACGCATCATTTGTTGGAACAAACAATGTCCAGTCACCAGGCTGGGACAGAACTTCTTCTAAATCTGCAGCTTCCACTAGGCGGAGGAATATGCTGAGAAGGGAGGCAGAGGATGAAATAATAAACCACCACTCGGACATGTGAAAGACACAAACATTTGAAAGCCTGTTAAAGATAAATTGCAGCTAGAGGAGTGTGCCCTTCAAGTAGCCTTCCCCATTAAATTAAGCCAGGAAGCTTGACCACTGGCCATGCTGGCTAGGTTTCCCTTAAGAGTTGTTGTTGGATGAGGGTGTGCCTGTTTATGTGTCCATCCTTAAATAGCCATGTTATAGGCTTGCACTGTTTATACAGTACAGTTTGATACTTCTTCGGAAGCAGTCAAAGCAGTGAAAATTCTATGCCAGTCAGCCCCTCCCCCCCAAATTCTCATTTCATATTCTTGCCCTCTGCAGCATCTCCCTCAATGTACAAGCTATGTACAGGCTTTGAAAAAAGGATTCCATTAACAATATGCTGATAGTGTGAAGGCAGATGTGCAGAGGTGTAGCTAGGGTTTTCTGCGCCCAGGCACAAAACCAGTTTTCGTGCCCCCTCCTGCCCTTCTCCCAACCGCTGGAGGAGGCCAGCTGGTCTCCTTCCACCTGGCCCGACCTCACAAGGCTGACAGCAGGACAGGGCAGGGGAGTGGGAAAAGGCACGGAGCCCCACCAAAAGGCTGGCAGGGAGCCATGGATGGAAAGGTGGGTGAGCTCTTTCCACAGCAAGAGGAGGGAGGGAGGGAGAGCAGGGGGCCAGTGGGTCTTGGGGAGGGGGGTGCCTGGGGCTGGTTGGGCCTTGTTGTCTCCCCTCCCCTCCCCTCTGTCCGCCCACCTGCTTGCCTACCAGGGGTCCCAGGGGAAGGAAGGACCATGGATGGGAGGGGGAGAGGCATCACTCGGCAGCCTAAGGGGAGGGAGGGAGGAGAGGCGGTCAGAGGGAAACTCACCTCGGCCTGCAAACTGGAGGCCAGGGTGCAACCATGTGCCCTGCTCCCCTGCCTGGGAACTGCAGCTGCTCCGTTGGGGCAGGAGCACCGCCACTTGAGGTGCTGCTAGGGAAGCCTCTGCTGGTGGGAGGGTGCACAGCTTCCTCCTCCTGCTCCCCCCAGGCACCCCCAGACTGCTGTGCGCCCTGGGGCAAATGCACCCTTCCACCCCCCTAGATATGTTAGTGCAGATGTGTAAGTATGTTCCTGTTAAGATGTTCCTCTGGGAAGTGCAAACTTGCTCTACACATACTGTGTATTTATGGGCTTCTTCCTGTGACAGAAGTCTCACAACAATATCTAATTCGGCCTCTATGCAAGTTAAGAGTTGCCAGCTCAAGTTTCATAATATATTAAGCCTGTCTATTTTTCTGTGACTGCCCAGCTTTTGAAGTTGACATACTGTCTACAGAGACATGACAAATATGCTTCACAAAAAAAAACTAATTTCCTGCACATTTGGATTGTCAATATGCAGCATGCAGCAAATTAATGAGGAATGATTTGTTGCTTGTCATTTCCCAGTTATATTACTACTTGACCATTGAAACAGTTTTTCAGATTTCCAGTATGTAATTATTTAATATGCTATTGCTTAAAATTGGTGAGAGTAGTCATCCACCCAAGATACTGTGTTTTTAATTTTACATTTTCACTTGAAAGGTTTAAAAGCCAAGTGTTTCAATTTCACATTTAAGAAAATTTGTTGTATTTCCCAGTCTTGCTGTGTAAAATCCAGACTTCATTGCTGTGCAAGTTACAGAAGAGTTTTAATACAGTTAAATTATTGGTGTACCTGAACCGTTTATCTGATCTCAGGAGTTCATGCAGAGTTTTCTCTGCTGGTTGGATTATTTCCCTAAACACATGGATAAATCCATTCCTTCCCTCTTTGCTTCCTCGGACCATACATGAATTCTCAACACACACAGCCTGTTAATGAAAAAAGAAAGCCCAAAGAGCATGTTGAGTTAAAAAAATTGAGACACATTTGTGATTAGCAGCCCTCTTCAGACTTTGTGTCACATTGAAGGCAATTCATCCAGATTCCTTGCAAAAGCAAAGCATCCTGCAATACCACATTTTTTGCTCCATAAGAGGCAATGGGCCATAAGACGCAACTAGTTTTAGAGGTATGTATGTGTGGAAAAATATTTGCACATATATACTGCGGTCCTAGTACATCCCCCAGTTTACTCTCCAGCCACGCTGCTCTTGGGAGGCCCGGAGCAGAGTGGCTGGAGAGTAAAATGCGAAGACAAGCTACCCCACCCCCACCTAGGTCTCCATACTGGGAAGCCTCTGGCCCTTGCAGAGGCCTCTGGACCCACTACAGGTCCCATCACCATCTAGAGAGTAACCACCCACCATAATGACCATAGAGCTGTTCTCTGAATAGGAGAGTTCCCACCCTGGATTCACATTTTGCCTGTCTTGAAGACTGACTCTGTGCTCATCATAGTGGATGATTACTCTCTAACCCATTTCTTATCTCTATGATCTCAGGTAGGGCTGTTTACTCTCCCTCTTCTATTCTATGGAAAAAATCAGCCATGCAAGGTGATTTTTTTAACAGCCGGGTCGGAAAGCCTCCCCTGGGGCTGCAGCTGGGGCTGGGACCGGAGCAGCCACTCTTGAGGCTCCAAGTGGGGGTGTATTCACCCTATAAGATGCACAGACATTTCTCCTTACTATTGAGGTGGAGTGCATCTTATAGAGCAAAAAATACGGCCTAAAGCTCTTTCTGGGCAGGCTGAGTGAACCTCAAGCCAGCTACCTGGGATTGAACGCAGGAAATGTTTTTGCTCCAATGCAGCTGTTTGGCCACTGTACCATGAGGCTCCTTGCAAGTTATTTGTTTCCAATTTTTACAGGATGAGTACAGCAGCCAAGATTTTACTCGTGACCCAGGGTGGGGGTAACCTGCATAAATTTTAAATCACCCAAAGAGTGCTTTTATATTAGGCTCTGAGGCAGACTATAAGCAGCACATTTCAAAACACGTGGACAGCTCCAGTTACGCAATAACAATTCTGGCAGTTGAACTTCTTTTATATATAATAATGGCCCAACATGGAAAGGGGATGCAGGTTTTATATTTTGCATTTTTAAAATCATAATACTCTGGCTTTTCAATTTTCTGGGGATCTAGATCTATCATGTTTCCACCCTTTGGGCCTTGCAACATTTTTAATAATAATTTTAATTTCACTTACCGTACGATACACAAATACTCGGAGCTTCTTCCCTCCCAGAGTTTCCAGGAATTGTCCATTGTAGAGATCATTCAGACCAACTTTCACTTTCAAAATGTGGTTCTGCAGAATCAGCTTGAGGATCCTTTGGTCCATTGTTAAGGTGTCATCTAACAGTGTGGATGAAACACACCAGCTACATTAATTTGGCTTTTTTGCTATTTTATGTACTCTCTTTCATGTATTCTTTGTCATAGATAATGTATTATGATAATCTTCATCATGATGGAAATACAATCCATCCCTTCACATAACCTGCCCAATAAGTGGATTGACAAAACTTGATAATTTTCCAGATTTTGGCACATAACTATTTTACAATAATTTCTCAACATCTGGGTCTCCAGTATTTTGAGATTCACAAGCAACTTTGGGCATACCATAATGGCTATCAAAGAATCATGGCATGGGAAGGGGCCAATAAGCAGGGCTGGAGCTACCACTAGGCGAACTAGGCGACCGGCTAGAGCGCAGAACTGAGAGGGCCGCAAAACTGACCTGAGAGAGACATACTTTCCTACAATTTGTCGGTTCTGGGGGCAGGGCACAAGTAATTAGTTTTGCCTAGGGCCCAACAAAGCCTGGCACCGGCCCTGCCTATAAGGCCATCAGGTCCAAATCCCTGCTAATTGCAAGAATCCAAGCCAAAGAAGATCTGCCAGGTGGCTGTCTACATTTCTCTTGAATTCGTCCAGTACTGCAGCACTTTCCACCTCTCAAGGTAATTGGCTCCATTGTCATACTGGTCTAATGAGGTTTTTCCTGAGATTCCTCTGAAATATGGATTCCTGTAACTTGAACCTATTGATCGACTTCCTGCACTCTGAGTTGATTGAGAACAGATCCTGCCCCTCCTCTCTATGACAGCCTTTCAGACCTGCCCTCCATCTCCTTTTCACAAAACCAAATATGCCCAGTTCTTCCAGTCTTGGTTTCCAGGCTCCTAACCATCCTTGTTGCCCTCTTCTGCACTTGTTGCAATTTGCCAACAACTGTCTTGAAGTGCCATGTCCAAAACTGGACAAACTGCTCAAGATGAGCCCTAAAGAGGGAACTAGCACCTTACAGGGTTTGGAGACTATATTTCTATTAAAGCTAAAGCTAAAGGTCCCCCCATTCCATGTATATGTGTGCTAGTTGTGTCCGACTCCAGGGGTGACCAGAGCCAGGGAGAAGGAAAGATGATGCCTTGGAGGCTTCTTCCTGATTGGAGATTTTGCCCATGCAACCCAAACAGAGGTAAGTCAGAGGTTGATTTAGTTCTGGAGGCTGAATCCCGGTTCCGAACCACAGTTGTGCTGCTGTGTTTCATTTTCAAAACCGGACCTCTTCCAAAACAAAGCACCCATTTCTAATCAACATTTGTAGCCTCAGCATCTTAATCCTACTGAAGAAATGTCAATGCCTGTATGCTACATAACATATACAGTGATTCTAACCTATTCCAAGATCCTCACCTAGAACATTTAACAAAGAAAAGAAGGAACAACCTCATTCTAATTATACAAATATTTTTGGCTCACTTACCAGAGAAAGCCCCATTTAGTGGAGCAAGCAGGGTGTATTCTTCCTCTGGCTTCAGAGCTGCAGCCAAACCGACCTGGGACACCAGGTCTGTAAAAGTAGTTTGTTGTGGACCAGCAAGCTCAATAACTTGTTTTGCTGAAATTGAGAAAGCATCAAGGCAGAGATGTTAGCTTTTGCAAATCCTGTTGCTTAATGTAGTAAATCACACCAGAATAGCCCCATTGAATCTGTGAGGGTTTGGTGGGTATCAGATAATTTTTGGTCAGTCAAATATTCTATGTCTAGGCAAGGTATTAAAGCATGTGCTGCTTTTCAGCTCCAGACGTTCCTGCCTGTGCCAGATTATAAACTTCCATTTCAATCTGGGTCCAGGATTGGTTATAGGACTGAGACTGCTTTGGTTGCCTTGGTGGATAACCTACAGTATACTGTGAATTAGAGAGAGCTGTGTGTCCCTCTTGGTTCAGCTAGACCTCTCAGTGTCTTCTGAGGCCATTGGCCATGATATCTCCAGGTAGCCAAGTCCTTCCATCTGGGATGGAAACTGGAAGCAGTGTTTTGCAGTCGCCTCAGTTCTTCCTGGTGGGGGGAGCTCAAAGGGGCAGGCTGGAGAACTCTATTATGACACCTTGAGCACTGACCTGTTGCATCACTCAGGGTTCTGTGTGTCCACTAATATGTGACTATCAACAGAAGCAACAAAGAAAAAAGGGGGGGGCTTCCCACTCCTAAGTCCCCTTTCAAACTCCTGTGTGCTCTCTCTTTTTCCTCTCAGGTTTCTCATTCCCAGGACTAGGTTTTATTCCTTTGCTGTGCTGTGTTAAGACCTCAACAAACAAAATGCTCCTCCCAGCACTCTCAGCTACTACTTTATATCTGCAGCAGCTATTGGGACTAGAGATGGGCACGGAACGAACATTTTTTCGTTTCCATTACCGTTTGTCGTTTCCGTTACGCAACGAAACGACAAACAAAAATTGTGATGAAAATGAAACAAAATGAACAGAACCACGAAAATTGTGGTCGTTACGTTTTGTTTCCATTAATGGCGACGTGCAATGAAATGAGCTGTTTTAAATGTTAAAAAATGCCCTGGACATCCATAAAAATGCAGCGATAATTATTTATATTGTCTGATAACCTACCGGGGGTTGGGGTCCTTAAAACATTTGTTTTAGTCTTCTCCCATTGTGATGTATTATTCTTTTCCCTTTAAAATGGATGTTGTCACCAGCCACAAAATGGAGGCAAGCCATGTGATGGGATCATGTTCAACCAAGACCATGCCCAGGTTGCAAACTGGGCGGGCAGGTCTGGCAGCCACAGAGGGCATAAAAAGCTCTGGCAGCCCCCGTCCTCCTTGCAGTCTCTGGTGGGAGTTAGGGTGGGATTGCTGTCTCTGCTGCACTTCTAGCTTCAGTCCTGCTGCCTCCCTGTGTGCGTGCGTGCTGCGTATCTCTCGGTGAGTACCCTCCCTTGCCCCACAGTGCAGTCACTCTGTGGCTGCCTTGCACCCTGGGCAACACCCGCCGCTGCCTTTGCAGCCTCCCTGCATACCTAGTCTATACTGTGTCTCTGCCAGCATCCATTTTTTTTAGTGTTTTCCCTCTGGTCTGGGGCGTTGGGGGATGCCTGCGCATGGAAATGCTTTAAAAATTGCGCAAAAAGCGGATAGAAACGACAAATGAAAAAACGAAAAACGGTAACGAAATTTTTCAAAAATTTCACGACAAACGGAAACGAACCGAAACAGACCTCTCAACGACAAACGAAAAACCGAAACACCATTTTTCTGTTTCGTGCCCATCTCTAATTGGGACACATCCCTTCCTCTCTGTCTAAACACACAGTGGTCAAGCAGGCCCCAAATGCCACAGCTGATGCGGGTTGCAAGGAGTGCATAACCTACCTGTTATGATAGCTTTGGTGGCTGTCTGTACATTTACAGGCACAAATCAAAGTGGTGGTTTTGATCTGCTAAACCCCTCAGAGTAATTGGTCCAAGCTTCCCCAAAGGCAAAATTCCCTTCATTGGCCATATTGAATTTTTAAATCATTGGGGTGGGGGTGTTTCTCTCAACCACCCCACCCTCACAGGTGTACTGGGTGAGGGCATGAGAGAAGGCCCTTCTCTAGCCCTGTTCCCAAGCTGTGGAACTTCTCCTATGGCAGTTCAGGCTGGCCTCTTCTTTGCTCTCCTTTCATTGGCAGGCAAAGATCTGTCTAGATAGGCTTTTTCTCAGTAACCTGCTGTCTAAGGCTGCTTTTACACGACCCCCAAAATCCGAGGCAAAGGGCACCCAGATGTGGAGCTTAAAATTGTTTTCCCACCAGCTGCGGACTTAAAAAAAATATTAAGTACGACCACGCCCACCTAAACACGCCCCAGCACATTTTACAAGTACCTGGTCTCCGGAGGTAAAAATATTTTCCGATGCGGATTATAAAGCTGTGGATGCCAGGCTCTCCCCACCTTCTGTTTGTTTTTTTTGTCCCTGCCGCCCCTTTAACAGCCTGGAATCCCTACAGGGCTGCTCCAACGGCAGACAGAGGAGAGCGGAGGTGAGCCTGCATTCTTTTCTCCCTTTTTTTTCTCCCTCCCCTCAACGCAGACAGGAGCAACAGAGTGCGGAAGGGTGGGAACACAGGAAGTGGAACAAAACCCCACAATCTCTGGTCTGAATTTAAGTTGCCAGCAGATTTTAGAGGTTGTGTAAAAGCGCCCTAAGAAGAAGTCTGCTGTTTTGATTTTCTTTTCCCCCTTCTTCCAGTTTTTATATTGTTTGTTTTAATATTGTTATCTGCCTTAGATGCTCTTCAGGACAAAAGGGAGAATAAAAATATTTGAAACGAACTTACCTGAGTCAGGTATAAGCACTTGGTCTATGAGGTGAATGACACCATTGCTTGTAACAATGTCTTTTCGCTTCACCATTTTCACTCCATTGATTGTCAAGCTTTCGCCATCACAGCCAATTTCAACAGTATTGCCTTCCAAGGTCTCAAAGGCAGCCCCGCCCATGATAGCTTCAGAGCACTGAAGGGTATTCAGAATGTGGAACTTCATCAGAGCTGAATGGGGAAGAGAACAAGAAAATCTATAGGGCTAGATGTAAACCCAAAATGCAACATCAGTCAACTAACTTGAGCAGAACATTAAGGAAAGAATAGGTTTTGGATTTCAGATTGTAGAATGCCTTGTAGCTCATGCTATAGGGTTTAGGAATTGCAGATTACAAACATTTACATCCTATTAATGGGAACTCAACAAAATTCTTCCTGTCCGTATAACCACTGCCATTCTCCTCCTGAAATGTCTGTTCTTTTGTTATAAAACAAGATTTTGATCAACAGGGGAGGCATGATAAGATTTTTTTTTAGTTTGTTTTTCATTACTAGTTGAAATCCTATAATCTGTGTAAGAAGTTTAAAACAAATTCTACTGGTAGATCCAATCAGAATAGTCACTTTGAATCACTGCTGAATGGTGAGAGCCAAAATTTATACTGTATATAATCCCACCCACTCATTGAATGTACTCTAGTTGGGAGTCGGGACTATCCGCTGGATTTATACCACAGCTATGTTGAAATAGATTCTGATTGTGTAAAAGATTATTCCACCAAATGCTGTCAGGTCATGAGTTCTTAGTTAATTAATCTAGCCCACATATTTCACATCTGAATCACCTTAAGAACAAACATCAAGCCTGGGCGTTTATTTATGCAAAAAAGGACAGAGGCAGATTAATTTATTTTGGTTTCTGAGGCAGAAAATTCAAATCTCACAACTTAAGATCTACACAATTTATGTTTATCCCTCAGTTCTAAATTAATTTAAAATGCTAAATACACAGCAACCTCTCAGTCTAATACCCAACAAAAACTTGCTGCCTGTGACCAAAAGCTTTGCCTTGCTCATGCCAGGGGCCCTGCGAAAAAAGTGACTACATTTCTGTTTTGGCTTCCTGACTCTTCTCCAAACAATATAAAAACCTGTGATCAGTCAGCCAGTCAGTAACTGTGAAATCAATTTAGTCCTCAGCTTTGAATGTGAAATTCCTTTTCTGTTTAAAATATTAGTATGATGACAAAACTCCCCTCTTTATGTTGCCTTTATCTGGTGCCAAATACAGCAATTGATCCAGCAGGCTACTGGGCTTTCCCTTCCTGCAAGGCTCTTCCCAGCTGGCATGATGCAAAGCCAGGTATCCCAGAAAGAATGGCATGGCTGGAGGCATCCCAAGTCTTTTCTTGCCATTCTTCAGCTCGCACACACTTCTGCTGAGACTGGAATGAGTTTTAACTACAACTGACAAACCTAGTACAGTGGAACCTTGACTTATGAGATTAATGCGTTCTGAGCACATGCTTGTAAATCACTAATCTCGTAAACTGCGCAGCGGTTTCCCATAGGAATGCGTTGAAAATCAATTAATCTGTTCTGGAGGGAACGGATTTCATTGCACTCCTATGGGAAACCACTTTAAACAACGTCCACCTTTCCCCCGCGCCACGGGGGGGGGGAGATCAGGAGAAGTAGCACACCATGTTTAAAATGATTTTTATCACTGAGGCAAGTTTGTATTTTAAACATAGTGCACTGCTTCTCCCAAGCACTATGTTTAAAATGACTTTTATCCACCAATTTCTGGCTTTGCTTACAGCTATGTACGCTCCATTGAAAGCAACACATTTATGTATGAACAAAGAAGTAATTTTGCACCACTCAGCAAAATTGTCAAGAAAGAAGGAAAGAGAGAGAGAGAGAGAGAGAGAGAGAGAGAGAGAGAGAGAGAGAGAGAGAGAGAGAGAGAGAGAGAGAGAGAGAGAGAAAGGGATCCTAATATGACCCAACATGCCATTCAACAGTTTGTTGTTTGTTCAGGTTAGTTATTTTGAATCAAGCATTGTCATGTTGTATGTGTTGACTCCAAGTTAGAGCTAGATGGTGTCAAGCCCAGGTGGAGAAAGATAATTCTTGGGAGACTTTTGATGTTTCTTTTGTAGTGATGACTTCCAGATATCCTCCTGTTGCTAAAGCTTAACATGACTCCTTTGATGCCCTTTCTTTTTCAATATGAAGTTAAGGAATCTCATACTCCTTCACAGTCAAATATATGAACTGCCCATTCTTAATAAGAAAGACAGATGTTAGTTGCAACTCACTGATTCTAAAGGGAGTTTCCTTTACTTCTATAGAATGTATTATTTATTTATTTATTTATTTACTGGATTTAGCAACAAAGGCCACTCTAGGCGGTTGATGTTTATACTACACAAGTTTGTTTCTTGAGCAACACTCAAATGTTTCTTCAAAACCAAGAATATTTCATTTACTAGAGCAGTTTTGCACTTATCATCAGGTGTCACATTATTGATGCTGACATGTGCTGGAACTGTTTTATCTGTCCGAGGCATTGAAGAGAACACAAGGTACATTCAAGAGCTGGGACTCCGTGAACAATATTTTCCTGTTGCAGCTATGTTGTTCCAAATGAAAAAATACAGGAATGTTTGTCCTTTCCAGTAAACTGGGCTTAATTTTCAGTAGTCATAATGCCGTCCATCTGCAGGACACATTTGGGGTCAGGTATCAACAAGGAATGTTGGATTAAGAGGCAGGAGAGAACGGTAGCTGTGAAACATTTAAAACATCCCATTAACTTCCCCAATAATGTTTCTTGAAGTACCTTCAGAAGCCACCTTGTCACCCATGATCCTTTCCAAGACTCCACGAGGAAGTTTCTCAAAGGCTTCATTGGTCGGAGCAAAGAGGGTGTAATGGCCAGGCTTCCCAAGAGTATCCATCACACCTGATGCAAAGGCAGCTGCCTGGAAAAGACCATTGCAATTTTTAAAAGAGCACTGTAGGATTTTAAAAGGGAATCTATTTCTACATATTATAATATAATTCCCAAGACCACTTCAACTCAATTCCCATGGTATGCTATTTTAACAAGTAATTGAAATAATTGTCTTTGGTCAAAAAAAAATGTAAAAGTCATTGTGTGATGATATTCACAAACCTAACTGTGAGTATGAACATCTTGTAATTTGAAGAATTACTAAAAAAAAATTACCAGTAAACTCCAAAAGAAATGAAAATTGTTGTTTATGATATTAAAGTTGTATCGCAACATAATCATGCCTTAGCTATTATACAAAACAGTTAATTACAAGTAACTCATTTTCTGCAGTGAGTTTCTTTTAGTGTTGTCCTTGTATAATAGGTTGATTCCCTAGCTTCCCACCTCCAACACCAAGCCTGGCGACTTTACAGACAAAAGACATGGATCCACCTGACATCTTAGTCTTCAAGACGTTCACTGTCTTCCCACATCACGTCAGTTCATTCAGAATTTGCCACGATATTCAATTCAGATCTATCCTTTAATATGATGACACAACTACATCTACTTCAAGGGCATTTCCAATTTTGATGCAAGCAGATAACTTACTCTGAGAGAAGAAAGGTCATCTTCTGCTTCAATGAAGTCCTCGATGGTATTTCCAACTGGGGTCAGCACACGGTCAATGACGTTAACAACACCATTGGTAGCAATCTGGTTGCCATGAATAACTCGGGCACAGTTAACAGTGACAACCTATTATTTTAAAAAATGATGCAAGAGTGTTAAACACACCACTTGCTGTATATTTCGTTTCCTAGCTTTTAGCTGTGACAAGTAGAAGACTCCTCAGAAAGCTTTAAATATTTCTTCACTTTATTCTTCTTATAACAAGTTTATGAGACGTGCAAAGTCTGTTTTTAAATGTTCTGGAAATAATCCAGCTAGTACATATTTTTCAATAAGACTTGTACCGGCCTCAAGTTTCAGTTTTTCCTTTCGTTTTTCTGAATAGCTGCTAACAATCACGATTTTTAGAATTACTTGCTTTTACAGATAAACCTATGGATAACGATCACTGCTGAAGTGGATATTTGAACCCAGAACAGTTTAGCTGGAATCAGTGGCACAATCTGCAACATTCTGACAGCATCAACCATTCTAACGAGTCTCCCCTCTGCCAGATGTCAGACTTGTTATAACAAGAGTGAGGGCTTTTTCAATAGTATGGAATATGCTAACCAGCCACATACATGTTGAACCAGTCTGAACAGAAACACAACAAAGGTCAGTGTCAGCTGGGGCAAATAATGGATTCCCTTCCCCCCACAAGCAGGGGAGGTGCAGAATAAAGCAAATGCCATTTTGTCATTTTGGTAGCCTCCCCCCCAGCATGGCTCCCGGAGCACATGCCCCTGCTTCCCCCCCGAGTTGTGCCCTGAGTCTGAATGTCTTTTAGTCAACAGGTCTTTGTTTATCTAGGCATTCTAAAACATTTTTCTTAATATCTAACATATTTTAAACCCATTAGCGAAGATTTAGTGGTACTTAATGACAGCAGAAAGACTATGGCATAAAAAGCCCAGAAAACAAAAACAAAAAAGCAACCCAGAAGTTTTGTGAGGGGATGTAGGATGTAGGAGGGTCTGTATCCTTTCTTTCTTTAGGGAAAGCAACTGTATTCAGTAGGACACTGGGTTCCAGTCTCATTCCTATAAGCCAAATCTACCTTCTGTTTGATTTGAATGTTCTTACTACTATTCTGCTGTTTATTATTTTTGTAAATCATCTTTAAATAACTGAAAATGGGTGGCATACAATGTTTTCAATAGATAATTAGTGACCAGTAAGTCACTATACTACATCTGACTGCTATCTAAATCCAACCCAGAGTTTTGTTCCCAAAAATGAAATGAAATCTCAGAACATGGTATTTGCAGATCTTTCCAGACATATTTGTGATACACATTCATGGTTTAACACATAGCGTACCAAATAAGAAACTTACTCCATTGGGATAGTGATTGATATGAAGGTTTTGGTTGTTGTACATAGACACCAGGGTCATGCCATTCTTCAGGTCCTTGGTTAGCATGCGCCTGTTGACCATGTGGTTATGAAGGGCATTGTACAGTTCAATGTTCACATTCTCAATCAGACCACTGTGGATTTCCTGGAGGGAAAGGATTCATTTGGTTTATTTTCCTACATGTTATTCCAGTCAGTAAAATATGCAACAGATGTCACTTCTTCAAATAAAACAATCCCTTCTAAGATGTTTGACCACTAATATTCTGTTGGAGAAGTTACTGTGCTTATTTGTCTGCACAACAAATTCAATTTCTTACTCTCTTCATAAAATTCTCACTGCACTTCCCTTGCTAAATTGTTATTTTATTCTTGCTGCTCACTTTCTTAGACATTTAGCTCCCCCCATATATATTTTGCTTTTAATATCATTTTTCTGTTCTACCAAAATCTTTCTCTGTCTGGCCAATCAGCTAATTCTTCTCCAATTTAGATCTTGGAAAATCAATTTTAAACATTTGCTACCCAATTATATAATATGCCTGATTTGTTCCCACTGCAGTTTTTCAAGCTCCTTCTTTTACTTGTACATTGGTTATTGCCCTTTTTATTATTTTAATTCCTTTTTAAAAAAAATAAATCTAAAAAGTAAGAAAATGCTTTTAAAACCCATAAGCAAGCATTCTAGTTCAGAAAATTAATAAAAACATATAATTATGGGAAGGCAGCAGCAATTTAGTTGTAATAAAATTAATATTATTGCCAAAGAACTTTTCATTACATGGGAAAAGCAGCAATGTCACTAGTTGTAATAAAATAAAAAATTGTTTTGGTTTACAAAACCCTCCATGGCTTGGCCCCGACTTATTTGGGGAAAACTAGACCGGGCCCGGCCCACCCGTTCTTCGGTGGCCCTTTCCCTGCAGACAGCAATGTCTCCCAGGTGAACTAGGCAGGCTTGCTAATAAGACCATGCTCTTTCGAAGGCCTATTGCTCCTTTTTTTTCCCCTCCCTCCCGCCTATTTAACCTGGATCTAATTGTTTTAGCAAATCTGTTGTCTATTATCTGTATTTGATTTTATATGTCTTTTTACTCTTTATGTTGTTAACCGCCCTGAGTCCCCATTGTGGGAATAGGGCGGTATACAAGAGTTAAAAATAAATAAATAAATAAATAAATAAAATTAATATTATTATGCACTCTTACTTATAAACCATTATTTTCACAATCTACTCTATTTGGAGAATTTGAAAATTCTGTCTTCCTTAAAAGTAGACCAAAAAGGTCTGGACTGGACACAGAAGACTGTATTGTTTCCTGATCAACTATTTCATCTAGTCAAGAGCAAAGAGATCGAACCAGACCATGCTGTTGGTGCTCCATCAAATGAGGAATAACCATCTGATGGCATCTTCACCAAACCTAGGAGTGTTAGGATCAGCCCTAGGAGGAGACCAACCATTTTCTAACACGTGTTGCATGGCCCATTATTCCTGTACATTTATATTAACATATTTATATTCTTATTCAAGATGCTACTAATTTATTTATGAAACTGCCAGCAATTTCTTGCCATTAATCCAAGAGTGGAGAATCATTTCCCTATCAATGCCTATATTTCTTCAGCTGTAATCTGTAGGGGGAGGCAGCAGTGGGTGAGCACAGAATCACATATAGGTCCATACCACTGGTCTGTAGTTTGATCACATGGGTGCTTCACCCTGCATACAGCCTGAGCTCCCAGCTGCTTGATCTGTTGGCCACCCCTGAATTGGAGCCACTCTCTCCCTTGGTCTCTTTGTTCCCCATTCATTGCCCCACCCTTTATCTCTCCCTCAATCTCTCTTTTCCTCCATTTCCCTTCCCTCTTTTTCTTCCTCTCACCTTCTCTCTCTCTCTGACTTTGTCACACTACTTTACAATGATACTTACACGATCCAAAAGATCCCAGGCTTCATTGCTTGGTGCAAAGAATGTATAAGAGCCAGGTCCTTCAATCTCTTCCCTCAGTTTTGACATGTCAGAATATCGTTGAGTGGAAGTAGCTCCCACAATGCCCAAAGTACCATAGACGTGATCTATGGGAGCAACTGGAAGGCAGAAGACAGTCTGTCTACTCATCTGGTGTTTTTTTCCTCAGACAATGTTATTGATGCATAATTTTCCAGCATTTATCATTGCAGTTTGATTAACCAAGTACTGTATTCCCTGTTTTAGTTTCCAAAGATACTGATAAACATTATATGGATACTCTTTTACTATGAGGCTATGCCTTTTTCTATGAAAGCTATAGGAACTGAAATGTGTTACCTAGCCAATATAAGTTTTGGAATGGGTAGCTGTGTTAGTCTGTGCAAGAATTCCAGGCAAAAATCAAATCAAAACAAAACAAAACAAAAGACTAGAGATGGGCACAAAATGATTTTTATTTGTTTTGTTATTTTATTATTCATTTTGTTATGTAACAAAATGAATAACGAACCTAGGAGTAAAATCTAAACAAAACGAACTGAACCAGGAAAATTGGTTCATTATGTTTCATTTCGTTAATGGCGGCTTGCAAAAAAATGAGCTGTTTTTAAACGCTTTAAACGGATGGGAAACACTTCAAAAATATCATAATTTTTAAAAATGCCTGATTATAGCTATTAGGTTGATGCCAGTGATTTAAAACATCTAAAAATGTGTTTTTAAAGTTTTTTTTAAAG
This sequence comes from Phrynocephalus forsythii, assembly GCA_029282475.1. Classification (NCBI taxonomy): domain Eukaryota; kingdom Metazoa; phylum Chordata; class Lepidosauria; order Squamata; family Agamidae; genus Phrynocephalus; species Phrynocephalus forsythii. The sequence goes on from JAPFRF010000011.1 coordinate 7,400,352, forward strand.
GGGAAAAATGACTGCCACATACTTTTGTTAATGGTGGCGAATCTGTGCAGAATGGCATTTTTAAGGTATTAAAACATCCTGCATATACTTAAAAACCCAGCAAAAAAATTTATTTTGCCTGATAATACCTAGCCGGGGGGGGGGGGTTAGGAGTGCTTAAAGCATCCATTTATATGTTTTCTCAGACAACTTTTTAAAAAATGTTTTCCATCTGGTTTGGGGCATTGGGATGCCCGCGTGCAGTCAAATGCATTAAATCGTGCAAAACAGGTAAAAATTAATAAAAATTAATGAATAAACAAAACAAATTTGTTTGAAAAAATCATTAAAAATGAAATGAAATGAAACAAAGCCTTAAACGAAATGAAATGAAACAAATCACCATTTTTTCGGTTTTTGCCTATCTCTACAAAAGACACAAAACAATGTGGCACCAACATGGAAATTGTCCATTTAGCATTACTGAACAATTTAGTCCATGCCAATTTACACATTATAATATTCACATGAATGAATAAAGCCTATGCCCTTAAAATAAAGAAAAGTGACTACTCGTGACATGTGAATCCTTTTTAGAGGAATGACATATAACTGAATGTTAAGCAAAAACAATCCAGCTTTCCATCTCTCCTCCACTTTGAAAGAAGAACAGAGAACAAATGACATGCAACTTCTTGTACCTGCAGGGCATCCTCGCATGCCTTCCATCTTCATGTAGCCAGGACAGCATTCATATAAGACAGTTCTAAAGAAAAGACCAGCACAAGAAAATTATATTTTCCCTAATCTTGTTATTATAATTTGATATTGTTCTTCTCCAATTACTAAAAATCTAAATATACATTTAAAAAAGGCTTATGGCTATTTTAAATATACAATAAAATAAGACCACGAAATACATACTACATCATAAAAATCAGTGAAAGCATTTGTTTTCTACACTCCTGGTTTGTCTCAAACTGTGACGACACTGACAATCTGATTTGCAGCCTGAATTATGTTTAAATTTGCAGTCAGTGATGACCATACAGGAGCTGCAGATTGAGTCTGGAGCCCAGTGTCCATGTTCAATAGGATATACCTCTCTGATCATTTTATGGTTTGCTCTCAAATGCTTGGTTTTGAAAGGATTGTACAGTGTTTGAGTTTCAAAGATCTCCTTAATGTGTACAAAAATGCCACATACCACAGGAGGATCTTTTTTCACATCTGATTTTTGTTTCTTTGTGATTTTTGAGGCATTTTAGCACTAAACTAGTATATCAGTGCTAGTAATAAGGTGATTAGTGCTAATCATCCCCTCTTTTAAACGGGATAATCAGAGGGAAAGAGTGCATGGACAGGTGTTTATTAGAGATGGGCACGGAATTAACATTTTTTCGTTTCCGTTACCATTTGTCGTTTCCATTACGTAATGAAATGACAAATGAAAATTGTGATGAAAATGAAACAAAATGAACAGAACCACGAAAATTGTGGTTGTTACATTTCGTTTCCATTAATGGCGACATGCAATTAAATGAGCTGTTTTAAATGTTAAAAAACGCCCTGGACATCCGTAAAAATGCAGCGGTAATTATTTATATTGTCTGATAATACCTACCAGGGGGGTTGGGGTCCTTAAAATGTTTGTTTTTGACTTTTCCCATCGCAATGTATTTTTCTCTTCCCTTTAAAATGGATGTCGCCACCAGCCACAAAATGGAGGCAAGCCATGTGATGGGATCATGTTCAACCAATAGCATGCCCAGGTTGCAAACTGGGCAGGTCTGGCAGCCACAGAGGGCATAAAAAGCTCTAGCAGCCCCCGTCCTCCTTGCAGTCTCTGGTGGGAGTTAGGGTGGGGTTGCTGTCTCTGCGACTCTAGCTTCAGTCCTGCAGCCTCCCTGTGTGCGTGTGTGCTGCGTACCTCTCAGTGAGTACCCTCCCTTGCCCTGCAGTGCAGTCACTCTGCGGCTGCCTTGCACCCTGGGCAACGCCCGCCGCTGCCTTTGCAGCCTCCCTGCGTACCTAGTCTATACTGTGTCTCTGCCAGCATCCATTTTTTTAGTGTTTTCCCTCTGGTCTGGGGCGTTGGGGGATGCCTGCGCACGGAAATGCTTTAAAAATCGCGCAAAAGTGGGTAGAAACGACAAACGAAAAAATGAAAAACGGTAACGAAATTTTTCCAAAAATTGCGACAAATGGAAACGAACCGAAACAGACCTCTCAACGACAAACGAAAAACCGAAATGCCATGTTTTTTATTCGTGCCCATCTCTAGTGTTTATTGAACAGCATGCACCAAGCACCTACATTACTGAAACACTATCCACAGACAAGCCTCCACCTTCATAAGAAGAACTTAGCTGAACAGATGAGGAAAAGCCTGTTCAAATCCATTTCAAATCCCCCCAAAACAGAAGTGCCCAGCAGCAGAGAGAGAAAAAGCTGGATTGGGAGCAAAAAGGTCTGAATCAATTCAAATCGGACATTGCATCATGTAATATATATATATATATATATCTCGAGAGAGAGTGAGAGTGAGTGAGTGAGAGAGAGAGAGAGAGAGAGAGAGAGAGAGAGAGAATCAACTATACTATAACTGTGTAGTCATAGCCCCAAAGTCAAACTAGATGACCTTATAAATATGTTGCTTGAAGGCCATGCTGAAGGCCATGTGTTTGTCTTAGTAGCTGCTTAGCTCTGAAGTCCACAAGACATCTGTTTTGGATTTTTTGGAATAAACAAGGTAAAGAACAATAAGCAAGGTAAACCAGGTCTTAATTTGCAGATCTAATTTCCAGGAGACATGTGCATTCACCTTTGTTTGGATTCTAAATCCAAAGCTTCTCTTATTCCAGGAGATCCACGTGCCAGAATGACACCTAAAATATGTTGACCAAGAGGAGGACCAGGGTCATAGCCTAGGATTGACCAAGCTGGGGCCTAGTTTGCTGAAACAAAAGGAGGTTGCTGGGTTGCAAACAAGGCCCAAACATGGAATCTCCTGGACCCTGAGGCTTTCAAATCCAGACTTCCAGGTCAGCACAATTTGCATTTCTGTCTAGCACGTGGAACTCCTAGAATAGAGAATTCTGGGGTTTAAGACATCCCAAAGCAAATGCACCAGTGGCATAGCTATGGAGGGGTAAGGGGGGACATCTGTCCCCAGGCACAAAATTGGGTGCCAAATTGGGTGCCAAACAGCTCCCTGCCCATGAGCCAGGGCCAGCATGGAGGGCTTCCCGGCCACCACTGCCACCTTCTACATGGCACCTTAGCCCCTCCCTGTTCCTTGGTGTGTGTGAAAGCTGAAAACCCTATCTACACCCCTGAAATGCACATGCCTACTGCCACAGCTCGAGTCTAGAGAAATGAAATTTTGTGATTAAAACCAGGCTATCAACTTCTGATTATCAGTAGAGTGTCTTATGTAGCATAGCTTTAAGAGACTTGCAGATAAAATTATCAATGGGGTGTTACTAATTTTTGCTTGCTGAGGAAAAATTGGATGTACTCCAAAATTGGTCTGCAGTATTGCTGTAGCCACAGGCAGATAACTGTAGTTACAGAGGGACCTCTGTAACCACAATTCCTGAAGCTCTAACAGTTTCTGAAGGTCTATAAATATGTTCACCCAAACACAAAAACATTTCCACTGCAGATCTTCCTATCAACACACGGAGGGAAGCTAGGTGAACCTTCACAAGCAAGATTTCATAATGCCTAAACACAGCTATGTTAATTCTCCATACTTAACCAAACCTTGAAGTTGCTTTTTTGTTTAAAATTACCATAATAATAATAATAACCATTGAACTGTAGAGCTGGAAGGAACCCAAGGGGTCATTGGATTCAGTCTCTGTCAAGGAGGCACAGTGGGGTACTGAACTCTCAGCCTTTGGGTCCACAACCAGATGCGTAAGCCACTGCATTATCAGGCAGTTCTCTCCCAGATCAGATGGCAGGGCTATAGCTGGAGTGTAGAGCAAACAAAAATGCAGCCATCTACTCGACCTAAAAGGCAGGCCACTTGGGCTCTGTGTGTTTCCAAAGGGCAAACTTGATTCACTGGAGAGCCCTTGGGGTTTAGGGAGTGTACTAAATCGCTATGCTTCAGCTTTCCTGATCTATGGGAGTCCTCATGGCAGAACAAAGACTTAGTACACACTCCCCAGCAATGTGTTTTGAGAAAATCTGGCCAAGTTTTTGCAGGTTGGCAGTAGCATCAGAATTAGGAAAAAGTGAAAGTCAGAACTGTAAGTATTGCTGCCTCCTCTGTGCTTCATGCTATCCAGGAAGGGGAAAAACATCACTTAAAAGAAAAATTTACTACAGAAAAGCCATCAAATTTGCCAAAGATAAATGGTTACAGCAAAAATGTTCTTTGATGGTATTTTAGGTGATCATATTCCTTTAAACACACAACACATTTCCTGTGGCAGACTCAAGGGGGTTCATGTCTAGCCAGGACTTGGCTGTAGCTATGCAAAGCCATATGTTCCATCATGGTTCAGTGCAGTCAGAACATCAATACATCACATATATTTGAAGTGTGGTGGTAGGCTGAGGGAAGGGGAGGGCTGCTTCCAAGCAGTGGTGGGAATGTGGAATCCATTTGCCCTTTACAAATATCCATGGCAAACTCATTAAGCTCCTTAATGGCTGTCGCTTTGCGCCAGAGGGCTGCCTATACATGAATAAATGCAATGCCTCTGCTGCACATTCCAGCCTTCCTAACCACTAGATGACACTGAAACAAAGCACCCCTTCTTGCTCATCTCTGTGACCCTCTCTGGAAGAAGATCTGTTCTAAAACAGTGCTCAGTCTTCCTGAATCCATAGGAGGATGACTGCTCATTCCAGGTTCAGCCTGTTCCTGCACAAAAGAAGGCAGGAATTGAAGAAAAAGCAGCAGAAGCTTGCACTCATGGTCTTCCTGGATAGGGGATACTGGGCTGCGGGTGCAAAGGACCTTGGGACGGTTGTAGATCAAAAGCTGAATATGAGTCAACAGTGTGATGTGGCCGCAAAAAAAAAAAAGGCCCATGCTATTTCAGGATGCATTAACAGACCTCTAATCTCCAAATCCTGTGAGGGACTAGTCCCCCTCTATTCTGCACTCTGTTCTGCCTCAACAAGAGTGACACCACACTTTAAGAAGGATGCCAACAAAATGATTCACAAGAGGGCAAGGAAGATAACCAGAGGACTGGAAACCAAGCCTTATGAGGAAAAGCTAAAAGAACTGGGCATGCTGAAAAGAAGTCTGGAGAGAGATATGGCAGCCCTTTTCAAATACTTAAAAGGTTGTCATACAGAGGAAGAGCAAGATCTGTTCTTGATCATCCCAGAATGAAGGGCACGTAATTGTGGGCTCAAACTATAGAAAGTCATAGGCTGAGTATCAGGAAAAACATCTTCTTAACTGTTAGCAGAGTTATTAATTCCATAGGAGTTTTATCTATATAACACTCTTCCTCAAGAGCAAACAGAAGACAAAAACAAAAGACCCGCACTCCACTACTTTGACGCTGTGCTTCAGTTTGGCAAAGAATGTGTATGTTTTACCCTGATATGTGGAGACGAATTTAACAGCTGATGGAAAATAGACTGGGAACCGCTGAAGGTGGTGACCTCTCCAACATATATATATATAAGGTTGGACTCAGTGGTTTTTATAGGCCCCTTCTAACTCCATCATTCTATGGATCTAATTGCATTAATAAAATATATTTGCATAATTCTGATTTGCCTTGAGGTATTCAAAGTACTCTAGTAATGGAAATGTTACTCAGCCAACTGTCCTCCATTTCCTACTGCATTTCGGTGTATTTTGGTAATCATGTGAGTTAGAATCTTATACTACATGATGCTGTGTTTTAAAAAATGAAACAATGGTTAAAATACCTGGTGGTTATTGTGTTCAGCTCCAATAGTTTTGCTCAACATGGAGTGTAGGGCTCATATAAATTATGAAAAGTTTAGCCTCTGTGTGTGTGTGTGTGTGTGCATCTGCATGCGTGCATGTGCGCGCGCGTGTGTGTGTGTGTGTGTGTGTGGTGTCGTTATAGTTGTGACTGACTCTTCGTGACCCCATGTCCATGGAGTTTTCTTGGCAGGAATCCTGGAGTGGCTTGCCAGTTCCTACTCCAGGCACCTACAGCACCTGGTATTCCCTGGTGGTCTCCCATCCAAGTACTACCCACGGCCAACCCTGCTTAGGTTCCGAAATCAGGCGAGATCGAATGTGCTTAGACATTATTGACAGTTCAGATAAAGGCTCCTGTATGGGATGTCTCCTTTTCCAATGCTGTCATATAGTGAGATGCAATCTATAGTAGCATCCCTCTCTACAGATACTTCTGCCACTCCACTACACCAGCACAGAAATCAGGGGCACCAGCGAACTACAATTGTACATGGATCCAGATACCTTGCATTTAGGACATACAGTCCCTATGGCTGGCGCTATCCGATTCTTGGTAAGAAGGATTTCTGTGTTGTGCTATGGGAACTGTCACCTCTGAACCAAAAAACACATTCTAAGTTATATAGATTAAAACAAATTCCAGAGTTATACTTTAAATGCACTAAAACCCATCAGCGCATTCTTGGTTTGCCTGTAAATACATGAAAGCCAGTGTGGCAAAGTGGACAGAGTGAGGCAAAGTAGGGCTCAGTTGAACTGGGCTCAAATCCTTGCTTGGCGATGGAAAATCACCAGGTGGTGGTAGTGGTGGTGAGGAATGGCACTGGTGAGGCCACTCCTTGACCATTTCACATGTCCTGAAAAACACTATTAGGGTTGCCATATGTCAGAAGCAACTTGACATCACACAACAATGTAACATGAGCAATAAAATCCATAGTAGCAAATAACAGAGGCACGTGAGAGCAGGAGGTAAGCCACCTTCATACCTATCTGGCCAGAGCATGAAAAGTCCATGGTTGGGATAATGCTAGTTTCACATATGCAGCCCATCCATGCATTGGTATATTTTCTCCTCTCTGAATCTGTGCATGCTGTAGATCGGTGGTGGTGAACCTTCGGCACTCCAGATATTTTGGACCACAACTCCCAGAATTCCGAGCCTAGATTGCCAATGACAAAGCACTGTGGCAGTTGTGGTCCAAAACATCTGGAGGGCAGAAGGTTCACCACCACTGCTGGTGCCTATGCACTGCTATTTATGCCATGCTTGGTGCAAGGTGGCCCATCGATGTCAGATGTGATGAAAACAGCAGGACTTACGCTTTTTTCCCACAGATCGCTCCCTGGTACCAGTTTCTGCAAGTGCTGAAGTATTTCTTATTGGTTCCCATAACTTGCTGGAGAGCACAGACATTTGGGCTGGAATGGGGAGAAAAGGGTCAATGTCTCTGAGCCAAAATAATAAATCAGTATCTTGCCCAACACTTCTTTTACTGTTCCGCTAATTTCCAGAATGAATCCCCCTTCAGATGCATCTGAATAAACAGCCATTCTCCCACTCCCACTCCAGAGGTAAAGTAGAGAGTTTATCTTGCAGGAACCTTTAGGTCACATTGCATCAGATTCAACCTGTCATCTTTAAGAAGGTGTCTACACTACAGATGGAGCCGTTTGATAATATTTTAACTATTGTGGCTCCATCCTATAGAACCGTTGGATTTGTAGTTGAGAAATATGTGCTACAGAGTTCTCATGCATTCCCCAAATGAAAGCATTTGTAGCTTGCTTATCTGTTGTGTCCACCTGCCATACCTGTGTAGGGTAGATATACTTTTAAGTGTCCATTTACATCATACAAAAAAAAAATCTTTCACTCAGCTAGATGAGCCAATACTGCCTCCAGGAGGTAACCCACATCTTCACATTGTCTTCTCTTCAGAGGTTTTGCAGGGCTTTGTAATGTTTCAAGCACCTGCAAAACCTATTTGGTCAAATGCAGCAGTGGGATGAAAGAAGCTAATATAGTATATACTGTATGTCTCTATGACAACATATTCTCCTGTCTCAGAAACTCTTTGTTTCCTTCAAGAAAAACGTCAGTTGTCTCTGGCAGTTTCCACTCTGAGACAGTTCCTGGCATCCTTCTGTTCTCTTGGCATTGTGTCAGTATTCTCCTGAACATTCTTGGGAAGGAAGGGACTCCTGAGATCTGGCCTTGCGTTCATGCCAGACATCAAAATATAAGAAAGCAAGCAAGCCAACAGACAAACAAACCAACAAAACCAACAGTGTGACTTTTGAAGTGAACAGTGGCTCAAATCATATATTTCTGCACAAGATAACCTACAGGCTGCATTATTAGAAATGGCAACCACTGGGATTCAAATAGAACGAGGTATGAATAGTATCCTCTTGGTCTTGTCCAGTGTCATCTTGCTGTCAGTAACAGGTAGACATTTTCTTTCCTCAGCTTCCCTGCGGAATCTTTTATCTTTTGTAACTCCGTAGGTTGCTTTCATTGGGTATTGTGCTGAAAGCCATAAGAGTCCCCAACGAAAAAATTACCATAACCAACTGGGGGGGGAGGAAGAAACAGCACAGTCTTGTGCAGAAGACCCTCCACTGTTGTGTTGTTGCGTTTCATGTTTTCCTGGTTTACTTTCATCATACAACAGTGTCATGGGATAACAGAATGGTACTTTAAATGATTTAAAAAACAAACAAACTATGAAGTACATTCAAAGGCCATTTGTTTATACAAACACACCTTCTTTACCTGGGCAGAATATCTCACAAACTTTTGAAATGCTGAATTGTTAATCCATTTTATTTCCACCACATGGCTACATCTCAACTAAAGTTCCTAACTGAGTATTCTAAGTTTAGAAGGTGATCAAAGGGATTATCATTTGGATAGGGAAAAGAGGAAGGAAGAAAAGTATTTTATTTTATAGTATCCTGGAGAATGTCACTTATTGTGTGGGTGTGGGTGTGGGTGGGTGGGTGTTTGTGTCTGTGTGATCAGATCATTTAATACCAATGCCAATCTACATCTAAAGAATAATTGATGATAATTACCTTGTGATAAAATCTGAAATGTTCCACTGACAAAAGGAACACAAACGAGAGACAAAGCTCCTACTCTGGTTTTGAAACACTGCCCTCCAATTGTCCTCCCCTGAAATGCCTTCTTCATTCCAAACTTGGGTACAATTGAACTCTTTCTTACTCCAAGTCCAAGGTGACAAACATGTACTTTAAGGCTGCCGAAGTGTCCCTGCTGCATCTCTTCAGATCTCCTATGTTCCAGGGCTGAGCTTTGACATCAAGACCAACTGTCAAAATGACGTCTGAGAAGCATTGGTAAACCTTAAACCCACCTGAAATTTCCTCTCAAGCATGGAAAGACAAGTTTTAAACATTATATGTATAGCAACATAAATGGGCAGTATTGTGTATAATCAATCCTCTGTTTTCTTTTTCCTTTTAAAGTTTGTTTTAGAAAGATAGCAAATAAGTTTGGAAGAAGCATACAGAAAATGCATCTGTCCTTGAAGCACCCTAGAAATTAGCTTTGACTATAGAAGAACATTGACTTTTAAAAGAGCAGTTCATAATTCTGAAGAGGTATTAATTCAGACTTACCCTTGATCACGGCCCCTGATCCGACTGTGGGACAAAATCTTGTCATAATGAGCAGAAGACTCACAGAGATGAAAAACTGACAAAAAACAAATGGAGACTGTGGCAACCCAAAGGAGCGCCATCTCTCTCTCTCTCTCTCTCTCTCTCTCTCTCTCTCTCTCTCTCTGCTATTCAGAGAACTGGCAAAGGGCTGGGGAAGGCTCAAAGTTTATATACGTGCTACAGCACAGGGGGAGGGAAGACGTATCAACCTGAGACTTGGAACCACCCTCCCAAGGAACAGGAACATCAGTCTGTTCTAATGAGCACTTCTGGAGTGTAGGATGCAAAGTCCTCTCAATGTGGGAACTTTTCCCAGTTCTATAAGAACTGGTGTGTCTACAGTATCATGTTTCTAAGGGGCTTCTACCCCCCTTCCACACACACACCCTTATATGACTATTTCAGCAGTTTGAGAAATTGTATTTTGCTAACTATTGCAAGACCTTCTTTATAGTATAAAAATAACAGTCTATATATTCCTTGAAGATTTAGTTATGATTCTCTTCAGGCAAAATCCACACCAACAAGCAAAAAGGCCAAAACATGTGGCACCTTAAAGATGAACGATTATATTTTAATGTGAGCTTTCATGGACCTGGAAGACCATGCAGCCTAATTTTCATCAACAACAGAGAAAGTGGGAAGCCTGTTTCTGGACTCTCTTTAGAGGCCACATGAATGAATGCTCATCCATTTACAGAAACCTCTTACACAAAGAAGACCAGCTATCAGCATTCTGCTTCCATGGACAGGTTTTATAGGAAAAGAAAGGATTATAGTTCAATAACATTCACAGTATCTCGGCAGGAATGTGAGAAGAAAGATGGTGTGGATTATTTCACCAGAACCATTCAACCCACTCCTAATATCACTGAAGAAGCCGTTTCATGGGGAAGAGGAAAGAGAGGCATCCTTGTGGAGCCTGCTCCTTGGAGCCAGAGCATGGCAGGCATTTGTCCTCATCCTCGTGTTCCTCCCCCGCTACTTTTGCAGGTTGATATATTAACTAGAGTGCCATAGTGTGCCCCCCTTGCCCAGAAGAAAGGGATTGCAGGGTGGTGGGCACTCTTTCCGTCACTCATCCCTGTCAGGATTGTATTCTGCACCTCACCAGAGGCAGAAAGAATTAACCTAACTACAGTAATACCTTGGTTTAAGTGTAACTTGGTTTAAGAGTGTTTTGCAAAACAAGCAAACATTTCTTCTAAATTTTGTCTTGATCAACAAGCAATGTCTTGATATACAAGTACTGGAGCAGGTCACATGATCACAAGTAAGCCAATGGTGGCTCTCTCTCCCTCTCTCCCCCTGTTGGATTTCAGGTGATTGTCTGGATGGAACATTCCATCTCAGGCAGCCTCCGAAGCAGAGGGAGGAGAGAGGAATTGAGATCACCTTTACACCAGCCAGGAATGTATTCAAGGGGAGTGCAGGTTAGGGTTTTATTTTTCTTTATATTTACAGTATATTTTTATTTCATTTGTTTTCAACATCCTTTCTTATTTTTCAAACTATTTCTAGTCATGGTTCAGCTAGTCAAGTGTGTATATGGCTACAAATTGCTTTTTATTATTGTCACATAAAAACACAGAGTAAAATCCAGTTGTTAGTCCCAAACAGAGCAGATTCCACAGCCAGATACCTAAACCATGGTGAGGACGTTAACTTCTAGCCAACTTCTTTTTGAGTTTTGGCACTTTGCATGTATATTATGTAGTCTTTGGGACCCCAGAATGAATCATCTGAGTTTCCATGATTTCTTATGGGAAAATTTGCTTTGATATAAGAGTGTTTTTGTTTTAAAAGCATGCTTCTGGAACGAATTATGCTCGTATACCAAGGTATTACTGTAACTAAATATTCTTCACCCCCCCACTTAAAAACTGCTACTTTCACCTGGATAGGTTATTGGCAGCTGATCATCTGCTGAGGGGCCCATTAACCCTCCACATGAAAGTAGCAGTTTTTAAGAAAATTGTTTAGTTTGTTTATTGAGTCTTTCTCATCTGTAACATATGAGTCATCTGTTTACACCACAGAAAGGAGAAAGGCCCATTGTCTTCCATGCCTCTAAGTTTCCTGGTCTTCAGGAGTTCCATTTTGCATGGGACAGCATGCTAAGTGCTACTTTTCCAAAGCAACTTGCAATTTTCAACTTACGTCTCAATGTTATACCCAGTTCAGAACTTGCCCCAAGTAGCAGATCCAGTCCTGCCAAATATTTATTTGGCTTGGATTGCAGCAAGCTCCATCCTGGGATTGAAAATAATTTCATTGGATCAGACATTCTTAGTGAAAGTGGTGTCTTAGAGATTGGCTGCAAGAAGAGACATGCCTTGCCTTAAGAATTCATGCACTTGTGAGACACGTTTTGGAGAAAGGCATGCATGGAGAACATTTTAAATGCTAGCAACATGTGCATCACTGAAAAATGCACAACACATGGTTTAGTCAGTGAAGAAAGGTTTATTAGTTAAAATGTGTAAATGCATGCTAAAAGTCAGCAAAAAATGTTAAAAATCAAGAGAAATCGGAAAGCCCTATTTAAAATGCACAGAAATCTCTCCATGAGAGAAATGCATCAAAGCAAAAAAAAAAAAAAAAAAAAGATTGTCACTTGCTTTGTGCATGCAGTTGATACCCAGTGCCATGGCAGACGCTGACTCAGGAGACCTGAATCTGAATCCCTGCTCAGCCCTGGACACTTACAGGTAAACCTCTCCTTGGACATACCTTTTGTCTTGAAAGCACTACTAAGGCAGCTATAAGTTGGTTCCAACTCGATGACATATAACGTAGTGTATCAAGTAACATAAGCCAAAATGAAGGTTCCGGTTCCTCAAGCAGGCTATTTGCCTCTCTCTCTCTCTTTTTTAGCAAATCATGTTACTTGCCAACTGTTGTAATGCTGCCATTTCTCACCTGGCCCTTACAGATGAGCTGTTAAGAATCAGAGAAGTCATTGTATAATGTATTCTTAAAAAATGGGGGGGGGGACTTGTTGCTATTCACACATTTTCTTTTCATGTGATCACACATTACACACTGTCCTGACAGCTTCCTTGACAGTTTGGATCTGAGGGATTGTCAGCTTAATTTCAGACCTGTGTCTAGAATTTTTTTTTGCCACTAAGGCATTTATACGAGATGAGGTAAAAAGAGAAATGGGTCCAACTCCCTGCAAATAAAGCATATAGTTAGCCAATCACCATGTAAAAAAACACCCCAAAGCCCACCACCATCTGAGATAATCTGTTCCAAATCAAATAGCTCTTATTGTCAGGAAGTTCTTCCTAATTTTTAGTCGCAATAGCTAAGCACAAAACCCCCATTCATATGTTTGGAAGATAGCAATTCATCTGAAGGGGGGAGCCCTCAGTATCTGTGAGCACTTTCCATGTACTCTCTACAAATACATTAGTTGTAAAAAAGTGACAGAACCAGAAATGGGAGGGCAATACTCCCCCCTACCCATGGCCGTGGTGCTTTAAGGTCTGGGAGTTTACAGAACAACATAATTTGTATGTCGATGGAAGAGTCACTTTAAAGGGCATCCTAAAGGGATAACAACCAAAGAAGCAACCCTGTCACTAGTATCCAAGGTAACCTTATGTCACTGTCTGATTGTGCCCTTTGTAGTTATGATTCTTTGGGATTTTTGGCAGTGTTTATTGGCAGCTGTATATTCTGAAGAGCAGGCATTTGGAGTTGGTCCTTCATATGATGTTACCAAATAAAAACAAAATAACCAGGGAAGACTCACAAAGTCTAATCTGTCTAACTTGAGATGTTTTGTTCTTTTAAAGCATTTTTCTGTACTAATTTGTATCCAGTTGCTTGCTACTTGCATTTCTCTGGAGACCTCTAGTGGGGGAAATCTTTTAAACATTTTTCTTCAACTTTGGTTAAAAAAGCTTAGCATTAAATTCAGTCAGATGCCCCACACTAGAAACTGGAGATGTACTTGAAGTAATGTTGTTCCAGTGTCTGCTTTCACAGAGTGCCGGAGATCTCTATCTATAGGTGCTACTGTTTCTTTCACTTCCATCTGTAAATTTTGATCCTGCTCTGTATCTGGGACTCTCAGGAACTGGGCTCCTTTTTGCTCTCCTTTCTCCATCCATCCCAGGCAGTTTGCCAGCGTTTTCTTGACCCTCTCCTCTATTCTGTATTCAGGGCTGGCGCGTCCATTAAGGCGAACTAGGCAGTTGCCTAGGGCGCCAAAATGGACAGAGGGCACTGGCCAGCCTGCTGACCCCCCACTGCGGGGGGCGCCGCTGGCCACCACCGTCCATCCCCCCACCGCCCGTCGCCATCTGCCTGCTTCCCCCCCACCCCCATCGTTGCCCACCCCCTGTGCCTATCACCGTCCACCCCCATGCCCATCGCCACCCCGCCCCCACTGCTGCTGCCCCCCCACCCCGCCCCCCACCTCCACCGCCCGCCCACCGCCCCGCCGCCCTGCCACTGCCCACCCACCCCTTGCCTTGCTCCTTGCCCCGCCCCTCGCCTAGGGCGCAAAAAAACCTAGCGCCGGCCCTCTCTGTATTTGACTTCTAGGCTTCCTTTCCAAGGCCTCTCTGTTTCCTTAAGCCTTGATTAAAGTTTAAGTTTAAAACATATTTTTATGATCCATGGTATAGAGAAGAAGGTCTTGAGACAGACAAAGGCTGCAATCAGGATGCCAGGTCAAGGGTTGGTCCAACTGAACACAACTACAGTGATACCTCTATTTACAAGTTTAATCCATTCCGAATGCATGCTCATAAATTGAACAACTTGTAAGTAGAGCAGCCATATCTTTAAAAATTAAATAAATAAATAAATAAATTGAAAAATAAAAAAATTGTAAGTACAGCAGACCACATCTAAAATTTGTAAGGCAGCCAATGGTTTTCTGCTCTTAAGTTGAATTGTTTGTAAGTAAAGCCACTCATAAGTAGAGGTACCATTGCAATAGTAGATTAGATAATGTTCTTTGTAAAAATGGTCTCACTTAAGCATAAAGAGAACAGTCCGGGACAGCATCTCAGGGGTCATAAGAAGGAGCCGAAATCCCCTTCAGGGTTTTATAAGAAATGCTGCACTTTATGATTTCCCCCTCTTGCCCTGTCCCAGCCACCACATGTTTTGAATACAACACAGAGCCCTAAATATTGCTTACTTGCGATTGTTTGGGCAGTTCACTGTTGGTGCAGCCAAAAGACATGCCACTATATTTTGTACTAGCTGGAACTTCAGCATGAACGCTATCTGCCATGAGCTCAAAAGATCCTGTTCAAGAAGCCAGTCCCAGGAATCACCTGTAATAACAGCAATTTTCCTTACTTCTGAGACAAAGATACTTCTTTCAGCCAACTGGCGTTAAAGCCATGAGTAGATCACATCAGCTTCCTTACCTAATCTGCCACTACCAGTACTGACTGACATCAGAAGAGCTTCATATGTTTTCAAGTACACCTCTCTGCAGGATTTTTGCAGGGTACAATTGTGTCCAGGCCTTTTGATCCATATGAAATTATATCTTGCCTGTGAGGCAGCAGTGAGGTTTCAAAATCATATTCAAAAATATTCTAGTTCAGATGAATGTGAGCGGATATGACTCAGTCACAGCATGCATGATTATCTGGGTCCCTATTACGTTAATTTCAGTCTCTACCTGCTCTTTTTATTGGCCAGATACTTTATTTTAACCTTCAGAACTGTGCCATTCTCATGAAACAAGTGCACATACCAAGTAACTGTTCATTTCACTTGCATTCCAAGAACGGCTAGATACATCGGTGGCTTCTGTATCTGGCTGCAGAATGAGGAGTTAGGAGCCTTTTTGCAGCTATCTCTGAAGCACTGAATGCATTATCAAAGCGCACCGGCCAGCTTTCATGAGATCAACCAGCAACACTGAAGACAACATTGTTGGAATATTACTCAGGCTACCATGAAGTCTATCATGTTCAGGACCCAGATGGCATTATTTAGGCATTCTGATGCAACCAGGCCAACCTTTGAAAAGCTGTGAAAGCGTAACGTCTTCCCATTTGGATACCAGGTCATAGACATAATCACGCCTAAAGGAGATTTGCAGCTCAAGCATATACTTTTTGACTCTGAAGAAAGCCCCTCCTAATGCATGGTGGGCATTTCTCTAAAAGAAGGTTCATAGGTTAGAGCAGCCCTGAAGAACTTTGATGAAGAATAAGCAGCACATATTAAAATCCTCAGAAGACTAGCTAGGCAACCTACAGCCCTAGGCCACATTGTAGCCCTTGACCTAATTTCGAAAGCACTCTTCAAGTACTTAGCTAATTCCTCACAAAATGGATTTGCCATTCCACCGGCAGCTTGCCACCAGTGGACCAGAGAGGAAAAGGTGGACAAAGAAAGAGTGTGAGAGAGGAGAAAATGCCTCAAATTGTGAGAGAATGTATCTACTGTATTAGGCACCACAGTACTGGTGCCATATATTTTGCATAAGAATAGTAAACAGGACCCCGTAAGCAAAATCAAAAGATGGAGCGGAGCAAACAACAAAGTAGAATTATGAAACTGGACCTCCAATCAGCCCCAAATTTGGTACAGATGTAACAGACAGTCTGCTCTTCCTCTATGCCACAGTTGGGGACATTTGGGCAAAGGGGTTTTGGGTTGTGGTTTTTATAAAAGTAATACTGTTTCCCATAGGACAAAATGAGCATACCTCGAGATAAAAACCTCTTCTAAAGCCTCTTTTTCTTTATCCACAGCAATGGGATCAGTCATGGCTGTAACTCAGACCCTTTAATTACAGCTTTTTAATGCCTAAAAGCTTTGAAACTGCTCCTTTTAAAATAACGTATGAGAATTCCAAAGGAGACGTTTGCATTGCATATATCATTCTGGCCAATAGAATGTATTTCCAGTCAGGTACAGGGCAGACTCACTTTTAACCATCCCATGGCCTTCAGTGTGAAAGGAATCATTTAACTCCTCCATGGCTCCACATCCTTAGTTCCTGCCTGTGAAAAGATTCTTAAAGCTATTTTAAAAACGATGTAATAATATACAATAGGTCACTCATTTCAGCTATGAAATTACTGTTTTTTTCTCTTTGTGGCTTTGAATGATCTCATAGCATGTTTTACCTGATTTTTACTTGTGACTATGTTTACCCAGTTTACTCATAGGTTTATGGGTCCATATGATTCTTAGCTTGCCTCAGTCTGGAATATCTTATAAGTGGGGCACATTTCTACTTTTGTGTCCCAGTTGATCAGTGAGGCTACAAAATAAAACAGGCTGAACTGTGCTTTCATCATTGTAAGGCTAATTACACTGGTAAAAATGAGGCCTGTAATAAGACTTCCTGGGGTAGGAACTGGCAAGCCACCCCAGTATCCCTGCCAAAAACATCCCATGGACAGACACAAAAGGCTAAAAGATATGATGCTGGAAGATGAGCCCTTCAGGTCGGAAGGCGTCCAACATGCTACTGAGGAAGAGCGGAGGACAAGTACAAGTAGCTCCATAGCTGATGAAGTGGCTGGGCCAAAGCCGAAAGGATACTCAGCTGCAGACGTGCCTGGAAGAGAAAGGAAAGTCCAATGCTGCAAAGAAATATACTGCAGAGGTACCTGGAATGTGAGATCTATGAACCAGGGTAAGCTGGATGTGGTCAAACGTGAGATGGAAATAATAAACATTGACATCTTGGGCATCAGCAAACTTAAATGGACAGGAATGGGTGAATTCAATTCAGATGACTATCACATCTACTACTGTGGGCAAGAATCCCATAGAAGAAATGGAGTAGCCATAGTCAACAATAGAGTGAGAAAAACAGTGCTGGGATACAACCTAAAAATGATAGAATGATTTCAGTACGATTCCAAGGCAGTCCTTTCAACATCACAGTAATCCAAGTTTATGCACCAACTACCAGTGCTGAAGAGTCTGAGACTGACCAATTTTATGAAGACTTACAAGAACTTATAGAACTGACACCAAAGAAAGGTGTTCTTCTCATCATAGGGGATTGGAATGCTAAAGTAGGGAGTCAAGTGATAAAAGGAATAACTGGCAAGTTTGGCCTTGGAGTTCCAAATGAAGCAGGGCAAAGGCTAATTGAGTTTTGTCAAGAGACCAAGCTGGTCATTGTAAACACTCTTTTCCAACAACACAAAAGGCGACTCTACACATGGACATCACCATATGGACAATACCGGAATCAGATTGATTATGTTCTCTGTAGCCAAAGATGGAGGAGCTCTATACAGTCAGCAAAAACAAGACCTGGTGCTGACTGTGGCTCAGATCATCAGCTTCTTATTTCAAAATTCAAACTTAAACTGAAGAAAGTAGGGGAGGCCACTGGGCCAGTCAGATATAATCTAAGTCAAATCCCGTATGAATAAACATTGGAAGTGAAGAATAGATTCAAGGAACTAGATTTGGTGGACAGAATACCTGAAGAACTATGGATGGAGGCTTGCAAGTTACATTGTACAGGAGGCTGCAATGAAAACTATTCCAAAGAAAAGAAAATGCAAGAAAGCAAAGTGGTTGTTCAACGAGGCCCTACAAATAGCGGAGGAGAGAAGGGAAGCAAAATGCAAGGGATACAGAAAAGATACAGAAAATTGAATGCAGACTTCCAAAGAATAGCAAGGAGAGACAGGGCAGCCGTCTTTAATGAACAGTGCAAAGAAATAGAGGAAAACAACAGAAAAGGAAAAACCAGAGATCTATTCAAGAAAATTGGAGATATTAAAGGGGCATTTCATGCAAAGATGGATATGATAAAGGACAAAAATGGTAGGGACTAGACATGGGCACGACTTGGCGAAAGTCTCGTTTCCGTTTCCGTTTCTCGTTTCCGTTACGGAACGGAAACGGTAACGACAATTACTCTGCCAGAACTCGAACTTGAACTGACTAAAGAAAAATTGGGTCTGATTTTTTGTGGTCGTTCCTGGCATTGCAGCGATCGCGCAATGCCAAGCGGCGCAGGAAAAAAGTTTTAAAAATTAAAAAAAACCAGATTCCCGGGCAAAAAAGCAGGCGAAAATATGCCTGCCTCAGTGAGGGCACCTACCAGAGGGGTGGTTTCTGGGGGGGGGTCCCCGGCCTCCCTCCCCTCCTCTCCTGGGCTGCGCAAAGTGCGCATCCTCGTCGTCGAGTTGCACTCGCCCACGCCAACTTGCCAAGCAACGTGGCACAGGAAAAAAGTTTTAAAAATAATAAAAAAACCCCGATTCCCGGCCAAAAAAGCAGGCGAAAATATGCCTGCCTCAGTGAGGGCACCTACCAGAAGGGTGGTTTCTGGGGGGCGGGGGGTCCCCGGCCTCCCCCCCTCTCCTCTCCTGGGCTGCGCATCCTCGTTGTCTCGCCAACTCGCTCGCCATACCATGCGGTGCGGGCGGGGGATCCAAAATGGGGCGACCGCAATATTTATTTTGAAATTGTGGTCCTAAAACACACCAAAGCACCACAGAAACATGAGAAAATAGCTATTTTAAAACTGCCTGAATTTTTACAGTAGCAGCAGTGGGTTTTTCTTGCAACAAAACGTCTCTATTGATTTTATTTTATTTTATTTTTATTTTTATTTTTTTACACCTGCGCATTAATGATGGGCTGTCCATGGGAGTGGACCATGCAAATTTTTGGAGCCATATCCACTAATTGCATGGCCACTTGGCCAGGTTTTGACTGAGACTTCTGGGATGTGCCAGTCGGGCATAAAAAGCCACTAACCCTAGCCCGAACCCGAACCCTAACCCTAACCCATACGCCAGTACACTCTCCTTCTTAGTGGGTCAGAGAGGCACCCAGAGGTGCACCCCAGTAACTCACCCTAACCTTACCAGTAACCCTAATCCTAGCCCTTGCGCTAACCCCTAACCCCAAGCCAGATCTGTGTACTCGCATTGCACTACAGCAAGTACACTTCCCTTCTTAGTGAGTCACAGCGGGCGCCCTTAGGGGTCCAGTGACTCACAGTCCTCTGTCACTTCGCTCTCCAGCAGGCACTGAGGCACCCGAAAGAGGTGCCTCTGCCTGCTACTGCTGCTGCAACTTAATGGTATGCATATCCAATTGGCTATGCATGCCATTTTGTAGCGGGTGAGGAGAGGAGGCACCCACAAGGTGCCTCCAGGAGCCCGCTTTCCCTTCATGGCGGGCCAGAGGAGGCACCCACCCAGAGGTGCCTCCAGGAGCCCCCCCCAAAAAACCAGTACTAACGACAGACAAAAAACCGACAAACGAAATGACAAGTTTTTGAAAAAATTTGTGAAAAACGGAAACAAGCCGAAACGGGCCGGCTCCGACACACGACAACTCAAAATGTAATTTTTCCTGGTCGTGCCCATCTCTAGTAGGGACCTAACTGAAGCAGAAGAGATCAAGAAGAGATGGCAAGAATATACAGAATTATATCAGAAAGATCTGGATGTCCCTCATAACCAAGATAGCGTAGTTGCTGACCTGGAGCCAGACATCCTGGAAAGTGAAGCCAAGTGGGCCTTAGAAAGCATTGCAAACAACAAGGCCAATTGAACTCTTTAAAATCTTAAAAGAGGATGCTGTAAAGGCGCTGCATACGATATGCCAGCAAATTTGGAAAACCCAGCAGTGGCCGGAGGACTGGAAAAGATCGGTCTACATCCCAATCCCAAAGAAAGGAAACGCCAAAGAATGCTCAAACTATCTCACAATTGCACTCATTTCACACGCTAGCAAGGTTATGCTCAAAATTCTACAAGGCAGGCTTCAGCAGTATGTGGAAAGAGAACTTCCAGAAGTACAAGCTGGATTTCGAAGGCGCAGAGGAACTAGAGATCAAATCGCCAACATGCGCTGGATTATGGAGAAAGCCAGAGAGTTCCAGAAAAACATCTACTTCTGCTTCATTGACTATGCCAAAGCCTTTGACTGTGTAGACCACAACAAACTATGGCAAATCCTTAAAGGAACGCGAGTGCCTGACCACCTTATCTGTCTCCTAAGAAATCTATATGTGGGACAAGCAGCAGCCGTCAGAACTGGATATGGAACAACTGACTGGTTTAAAATTGGGAAAATAGTACAACAAGGCTGTATACTGTCACCTTGCCTATTTAACTTATATGCAGAGTACATCATGTGAAAGGCAGGTCTGGATGAATCACAAGATGGAATTAAGATTGCTGGAAGAAATATCAACAACCTCAGATATGCAGATGATACTACTCTGATAGCAGAAAGTGAGGAGGAATTAAAGAACCTCTTAATGAGGGTGAAAGAGGAGAGTGAAAAAAATGGGCTGAAGCTGAACATCAAAAAAGCTAAGATCATAGCCACCGGTCCCATCACCTCCTGGCAAATAGAAGAAGAAATGGAGGCAATGACAGAGTTTATTTTCCTGGGCTCCTTGATCACTGCAGATGGCGACTGCAGCAAGGAAATAAAAAGACGCCTGCTTCTTGGGAGGAAAGCAATGTCAAACCTAGATAGCATCCTAAAGAGCAGAGACATCACTTTGCCAACTAAGGTCAGGATAGTCAAAGCTATGGTTTTTCCAGTAGTGATCTATGGAAGTGAAAGCTGGACTATAAAGAAGGCTGATTGCCGCAGAATTGATGCTTTTGAGCTGTGGTGCTGGAGGAGAGTCTTGAGAGTCCCCTGTACAAAAATAAAGCCAACATGGAGAAGCCCTGTGTGATAAACTAAGTACACCTTGTGATTCAGTCGCTTGTGGAGTCATCTTTAGCAGTGATAAGCAAAAAATCATTTTCTGTATGCCTTTGTTAGTCTCTTACATTGTTGTGGAGGACTTTGGGCCACTCTTCTTGAGAACGTTACTTCAGTTTGGTGAGGTTGGCAAGCAGAAAAGGTCAGGATTCAGAAACAAATGAAAGCAGGGTGTCTCGATAGATACTAGGCGAGGAGTCAAGAGGCCTAGAATGCTGAGGGGATGAACAAGTGGGCTAAAGAAATGGGATACCAAGGCCTAAGAAGTTGTCTGGCTGAGGGAAAAGAACATTATAGAGAAGTGGCCTGAGAAATCATAAGGAACTTTGGCCCACTCTTCTTTACAATCTTGCTTCAATTCATGGAGGGTTGCGGACATTTGTTTATGCATTGCTCCCTTAAGGTCCTGCCACAGCAATTCAATTAGGTTGCAGTCTGGAATTTGACTGGGCCATTGCAACACCTGAATTCTTTTCATTTCCAGACATTCTGTTGTAAATTTGCTGGTGTGCTTCGGATCACTGTCCTCTTGTATGACCCTGTTTTGGCCAAGTTTTAGCTGCTGGACAGATGGTCTCACTTTTGACTCTAGAATACTTTGGCATAAAGAAGGGTTCATGGTCGCCTCAAAAACAGCAAGATGTCCTGGTACTGTGGCCTCAAAACAAGCCCAAATCATCACCCCTCTGCTACCATGCTTGACATGAGGTCTTTGTGCTGATATGTTATGATTGGTTTTTGCCAAATACGATGCTGTGCATTAGGGCCAGACAGCTGCACTTGGGTCTTATCTGTCCAAATGGCCTTGTTCCAGAAGTCTTGTGGTTTGTCCAGTTTCAACCTCAGAAACCTAAGCCATGCCGCCATGTTCTTTGTTGTCTCTGCAGATCAAATTGATGTGTGTCCATTTCTACTCAAGACTATTTGGTTATCAAAACTGCTACTTAGCCTCTTAATTCCTATGGAAGCAATAAGGCTATACATAGTTTTTCACACGTGGCTTCTCAATTTTGTCTGTATTTTTGTAAAATTATTTGTGACATGGCGTAATGTGTTGTGTGTTCATCTTTGTGATGTAGTGGAGTGATGTTCACCAGCAGGGGAACATGCCTCCCCCATTCTGTCCTCTCCCCCATTCTTCCTCCCTTTAAAAAAATCACATATATTATATTAGCACTAGATCACCCCATCCTCTTAATGTTGGGTCCTTGTTATTATTGTATTTATTTCCTCTAAAATGGAGAGGCAGGATGAGAGGAAGGAAAGAAGGAAGCTGTGACTTGGAATGCAAATCACATTGTACCCAGTATGAATAGCGAGCCTCCAAATCAATCCACAGCACCTGTGTGAACTGATTGTGATTTCAAATGCAATACAGGCTGTAAATCAAATTGCACTAAAGTCAAGTAGCTCTGATTTGACTCCCCAGTGTAGTTTTTGCAACCTAAGTCTGACAGTAGGGGATGCTATTGCAGAAGACAAGTGACACTTGCCAGACGTCTGTCAGTGTTCAAGATTGAACTCTTGTTAAAATCTGCAGGTCAAACTGAACTGAAGTGGCATATATACAGTTCCAGCATTGATTAACTTCAATGGATGAAAGCAGCGGCTTCAGATAAGAGAGATATTCACCTTCCTCACTAAGTACAGAGCTCAAGGAATCTCTTTCAGCCTTTAAAGATTTGTAGGGGTAGCACCTGTGCTTTCGGGAGCTTTCATAAAGCTGTGCACAAAACTAAGATACCAGTAACAACTGCTAGTCCTTGATCTCCAGTGTTATTTGTTTTTTGTTGCTGTTACCAGAGAGGAGGGAGGTGGCCGTATGAGCGAGAGTGCATAGAATGTGGGCAGAAAAGGCTTCATTAGCTAAAATGTTAGTTAGAAGATCCAAATGTTCAGCTTATTTTAAACTGATATTAAAGGGTAAGATTTTAATTCATTAAGCTAAACGTTAAATTATTAATTAAAACAAACCATAATAGAATGTGACATATTTTACTGTAGTCAGTGTGATTCCCCCAGTATACCTTACAGACAAACTTTGGTTTAAGAAATTAATGCATTCCCCAGGACCTTTTGTAATGTGGAAATTTCTTAAACTGGGAATGCAGGGGGTGCAATGCATCCTGGGAAAGGAAGTCCTTCAGGGAAAAATCATAAACCAAGGTTTTTCAGAAAAGCATTCAAAAACAGGCAATTGTCTTCAATGGATTTCCTTTTGTGAACCAAAAATTTCATTAACGGAGGCATTCGTAAACTGAAGTACACCTGTATTTTGTTTGATGTTTTTGTTATAACTTCAAACCCAATGCTTTTGTAATTTAAGTGCCTTGGCTGACTTTTCCCAAAGAGATTAGACAAATCCCACAATTTGAAGTCCAGCATATTGAAAAGTGCCAGGTTAGAATAAAGGCTGCCTCAAAATACAACTTTAACAGCTTGTTCAATGAAGCTTTGCAACTAATTTCCATCTCTATCTCAATTCCCCTTCCCTCCATAATCCTTAGATTATTTGCCCCTTCTTCTTACTCTGTGGGCTGTTTGGTTTTGGGGAAAAAGAGTACAACAGGACCTCTGTATCAGTGGGGCATTCATTCTGAGCCCCAGACTCAGATGCTGAAAAATGTGAGTTGATATTTTAATGGCAAATAGGGATGGGCACAAAACCAAAAATGTGTGTTTCATTTCATTTCATTTCATTTTAGCCCCTATTTCATTTTGTTCTGTTTATGTGATTTTTTTCAAAAAAAAATTGTTACAAAATAAAACACTTGCCAGTACAAGCCATTTCATAACTCTCTAAAAAGTCTCCCCTGTGTCCTAGCGGCACCAAATTTGGATCCAGGGAAGCCATTTTACATAGTAACAAAACGGTTAATTTAAAATGAAAAAAATCCCACCATTTTGTTACAAAACATTGCCTGGTGTTTTGTTAGCTTACAAAATAATTTGTAAGTTTATGAAACGATGAAACAGCATTTCATTATTCGTAAGGTGCTCATCCCTAGTAGCAAATGCGATATATAACATGGCATCTGGCTCCATCTAGTAGCCAAATTCTGGTAATGATGTGGTGGAAATCTATTTCGCTAGTGGGCGGGCACTAAACATAACACTGTCTTTGGTGCCCCCTAGTGGCCAGTTCTGGTAACTTTGGTGTTATATTATACAAATATATATTTATTAAAAATCCATCACTGCCCCCAAACACACACACACACACTTAATATTTCCAGACTGTGGATAAGTAAATCAATGGATGCCAATCCTGTTGATAAGGAAGTTCATTTTAATGGCGTCATTGCAAAAACTAGAGGACAGTGGTACAGTGCAACAGTCAAAGGCAGCACCAATGAAGAATTCTTAATTAGAAATGTTTTGAATAGAGGTTTTTCAGCACTACTGAATGGCCACATCCCCTGCTTTCCCATCCCTATCCTCTCCCTTGGTGGAGACCCATTTGGATCACATGGGTGGGGGTGGGGTGGGAGAAAAGAGACATACCCCATTTAAATCAGTGTGTTCTGCTTTTAACAGTTTGGTGAGTCATCAGTCCTCAGTTTTCTAGGCTCAGGAGGTGACTACATTGGCCATTAACTCCACCATTTACAGCACTGGGCACAGATAATTTAATGACTATTTGACATAGAATCATGAAAGGATGGAGCTGGAAGGGAACTCTAAGTCCAACCCTCTGCTTACTGCTGGAATCCAGATCAAAATACCAGAGAGTTGAGTTAAAGCTCAATGCAGAGTTGTCTAACCTAAAGATCAGGAAACCTGTTGTGGAACCATCTTGTCTGAGTGGAAAATTGCTTTTTTTTTGGGGGGGGGGGTTCAGTTGGCAAGGGTGGTTTAAATTTTTCCCAGTTGAGTTGACATAGATTTTTGTCTGCTTTTTGCCAGTGTGATTTCTTGATCCAATGCAAAGGGTGTTTATACGGGAGACAGTTCCCCTGAACTGAGCACCCCTCATCTACATACAGGTCTTTAAAGGCTTCTGTTCAGCATTGGGACACACAATCACACGGGCACTTCAAATTACTAAATGAATAAAAAGAAAGAGGTAGAAATTGCCAATTGAAGGCAGCCTCTCTACCTCTGCCCTGCTGAGGCCTGGAAACTGTCATCTGGATAGCTACAGTGATTTACCTGAGGACACATGATCTGATAAAGCTGCATACCGATTTGCCCAAGCCCTATTTTCCTTGGCTGTCTAGTTGCATCCTCAGATTTTTTTTCTGTGTCTTCTCTACCAGTTGCAACCCTGTCAAAACATATAACCAGAAACTCAGTTAGGACCCAGTTGTGCCAAGGCACCTTGTTAATGACTTCTAGCCCTCATTAGGTTAGAAGTTAATATATCAATCTAAATAATTAAGAAATGTATGGATATTCCGAGCTCTGAAACTTCATTTCAATCTAACAACTGTGGTCATTCTGCTTATGGTCCATATCTACTGACTGGTTAAGAATGTCATTTATTAGGCAAAGGGCACAGTGTACCTGTGCTTCTTTTTACCTTTCCCTCCTTCCTTCTCTTATGAACAATAATTCCATGGTTGATTAAATCTTTTCCCATTGCCATCAAGAAATAAATGTGAATAAACATAACCAAGCATGAATTTAGCAAAACATAGTGAGGCTGTTGGAAACTCAATACAAACTAACACACAACGCCATGGGTTTTCTTTAGCTTAATATCCTGGTTATTCTCAGATATTAAATCATCTTCCTTATTTAGACATGATCAGGAAAACGTAGTTTGAAAAGGTTAACATGGCTGTGTCCGAGAAGGAAGGGAGAAAAGTGCACATGAGCGAAACTCTCCTTTTCTCTCGTTTCTTAGATCTGATTTCTATCATTTCTCAACTCTGCAGTAACCAAGGAAAGCTTCTCTGTTCTTGTCCAGGGCCAAAAGGGGAAAAGAGGAAGGGACATTTTAACAGAGTCTAAAGGTCTAGGGAAGGCAAGCTAGCTTGGATGAGAATCCTATTATCATACAGAAATATGTTAAGATAACTTCAATCCATAGTTTTGAAGCAAGCTTACTAACTTGGGGGTATTTAGACCTTACAGATAGCTATTGCAAGTAATCCACATTTTCCTCCTCCCCTCTCCTGCATCCATTTTTTAAATTTCTGCCCTGACTCACACATTAAAATGCACTTCCCCAAATCCAGGAGAACCATCTGGAACCAATAATGTGCCTTTGTTTGACTTTAATTATTTGTCCTAAAGTAAGGGAAAAAGAGGCAGTATTTTTGGATTTTAGAGGAAAAATAATTAATTACAGACCTTCTTGTTGGCACTTATTTCAGCCTTTCTCCCTTATTCCTGAAGAAGTTCACCAATGCCCATAAAGAAAGGTGACATTTCTGTTCTCATGTAGCTGGTCAATAAGCTAGGTAGATGTTTTCATCTCTGATTTTGCGGTTTCTTTTTCTGTTCAATTCCCTTCTTTTAAGGCTCTTTCTGTCTGCATTTCTACTAGGTTCCCTACAACCTCTGTTTCCTATCACTTTCTTCAAAATTCAAGCTGCCCCTACTATTTTTTTTTCTCACTTTCCCTTCTATATCTTATTTTCTTTGTCCCTTTTCTTCTAGCACATTTATGTGGCCACAAAACCTGCTCTTTCCTGTTACTGTTTATTATATTTCTGCCCACATTTCCACTGCAAGATAGTTCCCAAAGCATCATAAAACATAATGAACACAACCTAAAACAAATTCACACACAGAATCACTCAAGTCAGCAATACAAATGCAAGCAATTATACTTTTATTAGACCACACAGAATAAAACAGACAGCGAGCTTTCATTCTCACTCACTCTATAACCCAGAGCACAGAGAGAACTCCTAGTTCCCTGGGCTCCTTGCCCTCTGAAGATTCCAGCCACAGAGTCTGTCAAAACGACAGGAAGAAAAACTTCCAGAACATGGCCAAACAGCCTGAAAAACTCACAACTATCTTTCAATGATAATTCATCTTTCTCAGGCTGCTCCTAAAATTTTATTAGTCCCAACGTTTCTTTGCAGGTCTAAATTTCAGAGGCAGGCTTGTGGGTGGGTGGTGGTATCAAACTCTACACCAGGCAGCAGTTATTTGGAATTTAGCTACAAACCCTTCAAGCAAAGAACTAATCTGTATCCATCCTGTCCCTTCCATCACTTTCTTTTGAAACTCAAGGTTTCTATTTGTTGGGGCAGAAAAGCTAATTCAATAACATGGCAAGCGTCCATCATAGACTTGGGAGTAAAATTTAGTGTAACCACCAGGAGAAATCAATTACATCCAGATCAAAGCCAAATTAATAGGGTCACCTGGTGGATGTTTTCTTTAATACTGCTTGGCTGGGGTCCATGTTGTTCTCCAGTTAGAGCCCAACAAGCCATAATACTAAAACCACTGAAATCAATTAAGTCTACAAAATGTTAACATTGTTACAATAAATTAGACAATTTCATCAACCAATTTAGAATTTAGGAAAATCTGTCTTCATTCCCTTCATAAAAGCCACTATATTCAGTAGCAGCAAATGACCCCAAACAGGAGAAAATCCACAGCTAGTTCCAGGCCAACCACTAAGTAGTCCGTTTCAAGGTCCAGTTGTGCACAAACATGCTAAGCTATGCATTTGTAGCAATGTGAAAAATACAGAATAGAGATGGGCACAAATTTTAAAAAGGATTTGCAAAATTCATTCAAAATGGTTAATTCATTGATTTGTATGAATTGATACTCCCCGCAATGGATGCAAACTGATGGATTTTTAGCAATTTTTCATTTGTCAATCAGTTTGGATATAAAATAACTCCATGGCACCAAGAGATACCAAATTTTCTGGGAGGCTTCACCTGAATCTTCTATATAATCCCTCCAAGTTTGAGGAAGAGTAGATTTCTGGCATTTGAGTTATGTGCCCCCCCAACCCCCACCGCAATGAAAGTCCCTCCCCCAGGTACCTAGAGATGCTAACTTTATAGAGAAGTTTCCTTTGACTCTCTACTACAATCCCTCCAAGTTTGGTGAATATTGGGTTTCCCCAAATCAGATTCTAAAAGGTACCTTCCTAGGGGAGGGAACATTTATAACAGATGTCTGAAGCCCAATCTTCCCCAAACTTGGATGGGAGGTAAATAAGAATCACGGGGGGCTGTAAGAAACTAGACATAGCCTCCTTGTCATTAATACATTCCTTTGATAAATTCCATTCTGAAATACTGTACAAGAGTGTCTTGGTTAAGAATAGAGACTCTTTCAAGAATAAAAATGAACTAATGAGGTAGCCTAATGAGGTAGAGAAAATATCCCTAGAATATTCCATTTAAAAACCTTGCAACTTCCAATGTCAGACATAAAGAAGCATTTTTAACATCTCATGAAACTGTGGCCGGGCATCTTCACAGCTATATTCAGAATCTTCTGGGCCAAACTGTCCAACAATGTTTGGTACTGTACTGCTTTGTCCATTACTTTTGCTTTACAGTCACCCATGTTTATAATAATGCCATCCTGTTCTGCTGTGTGATCAGTTTCCTCCTGTACACTTGCATTAACTTTTTCCATTTCTTCTTCTTTAATATCTGTATTTGAAGAACAGCCATGAATTATGGTTATATTGATAGGTGTAATGATAGTTATACCTTTTGACTTTAATCTAGTTGTTGTACTAGTTACAGCACTAGAAGAACATCCTGTACAACAGCATGAAGTTGTCCTGGATTCATCCAGACCTAGCCCATAACCAGCAGAGTGGACCCTGTCACCAAGTGGGTGAGACACAAAGAAAAAGAAGGGTAGGTATATCTTAGATGGTTGCTCCACATCCTTCTTTATTCCGCAACTAGTTTTGTACCATGACAGCGTTGGTTGTGGCCATGTGGTTTTGTCCCTGTTTCAGTGTCCCCATGGTCGTGATAACTTGTCTCATGACAAGTGTTACCTCATGGTCTTGTACCGTGACAAAATCTGATTTTGTCTAGCTTCCTTTTTCTTTTTTTTAGGGGGGGGGTTAAAATTCTTTTTCGATATTTCACTTCTGAAAAGTAAAAAAAACCAAAAAAAAAACCAAAAAACCTGGACACAGTTTTCTGAGAGACGCTAATGTTTTGTTGCGTGACAGGCGTTACTACATGGTGTCTTGTCTTGGAACAGGAAGTGGGAACAAAGAGTGACAAGGCAAAACCCTACCCCAGCACCAGGTACTATATTGTCGCACTTAGCACCCGTTTTAGGGGTGTGGTTGAGACAAATTTCCGTAGTTGCACAACGGACATGAAGTAACCTTTTTGTACTACTCATAAGTGAAACACTAACAGAGACAAAATGGACGTGAAGTAACCACCTTAGTCTGGTGTGCCACCTTTGATAATTCCACCTTGGGGGATCCTACTAGGAATCCAGACTCATAATGGAATTTAGCTTCCTGGCTGCATTGCTCTCTGCTTCCACGGCAAATTTAAATATCTTCACCATATTGAGGTTTGCATCCAAGAAGGAGTCTATAGATATAGTATGAGCAAATAGAAAAAACAAACCCTACAATATACAAGTATTGTGAAAGCTTAGTAGATTTATTATAGCTTGAGTGTTTGTAGAACACAACGAACCTTTTCAGGCACATGGCTCTTTGAAAATCCTTTTCAGCGGTCACAGGAGTCTCATTCCCCTTTCTCTTGTGTTTTGTCTCTTCCATCTTGGCATTGCAGCACACAACTCTGATAGGCCACTCTTGAGCCTTTCGGTCCCACCCAAAGCTCTCTTTGTCAACTCTTCCTTTCTGTCCCAGACATTCTGTTTTTCCTTAGGGAAGTGACCTGCTAGGCTTTTTTCAGGCCTGGGGAAGACAAGGCTTCCTCCCATTACATCACCACTCTTCTGTAGCCTGAACAGTGACTGCTATCCCACGGCCAGGAAATCTGGATCAAAGTAAAATACTGATTCCCCCACCCCAATGGTTACATGGTTGAAAATGCAGTTCCTGTGTCCCCACGGGTGCAGTTTAAAGAATTGCATCTTTTGTGTCCCCATAAGCAAGAACCGCAACACAGCGGAACAAAGGGAGAGGGCCTGATTGATCAGCCTGATGATTGTTGCTGGAACGGATCCCTGAACAAAGGAATGATGGTGACCTCCATGTGAGAAGCAAGGGATCCAGGGGTCTGGCATGGGAATGTGAGGCTGGAGGGGGCCAACCCGGACACAGAAATGGGCACCAGGAGGGGGCAGCCCCATTTCAAGGGGCTGTACCAGAGGAGTTAAAAAGGAGGGTGCAAGGAAAACAACCCCTCTTTTCCCTCCTGGTTGCCAAGCAGCCCCACCCTCCCTCCCTCTTTTTTCACTATATAGTGATTAGGTAACTATATTCATAGTCAACAGGATGATTGTTTGTCACAACTGAAGGGTTTGGTGTTTTCTATAGGCATTGGGATGGAATCAGGCTCTAAAGCAAAAATTTAACCGTTTTGAAATGATTTATGACCTGTTGACAATGATTTATTACCCGGTGACAGTGATTTATGACTTGTCAAAAATTATTTTTGACCAGTGACAATGAGTTATGACTTTGCCTCCGATGAGGGTGGACACCCCCTAGAACCTGTAAGTGGAGTGGAGGCTCAGGACACCGATGGGGTGGGCATCCTGGGTTGTTCCGTAGTGGCTGGGAGCATCCAAGGGATGGGGTTGATGTGATGGATCCAACTCAATTGCCTAACCAGAGTACTGTTTGTGTATTAAATAAAGTTGTAGCCTAGTTATACCCCAAAACTGTGACGGTCATGCCTCTTCATTGTACAATCACACCTTTAAGGGGAGCTCAGCTGTAGGCAACAAAAGGTTTTGATGCAGATTTTCCGAGTCCAAACAGACTCAAGTAGTATTCAAAAATCTGCATCAGGACTGAGACAACTTTTGTACCACCTCGAGACCAGGTACTTGTAAAGTACTCTCTGGGTCACGCTTAAGTGGGTGTGGTCGCAATACCCCCCCCCCCCTTTAAAGTCTGCTGGTCGTGGGGACACAATTTTATTAACTGCATCTTCAAGCAGTTTGAAGCAGTTTTTAGTGGTCGTGGGATAGCAGCCTGTGTGGAAGAGTGCTGTGCCAAAGTGCAGGTAATTTGATTCCCTAAGCCTCTCTCTGTCAGCCTGTCTGATGGTGAGGAATCAATGGAGTTGAAGTCCAAATATATCTGGAGTTCTACTTCCTACCATCCTTGGGGTAGAAGGGGTTGGCAACGGACAATCTTGCATGCTTCTGCGTTTACCGAACGGTTGGTGAGAAGCATGCGCTGAACCCGCCGCTTAACTGAGAGAGTTTTTTCCATGCCTTGGAGTCCTGGAAAGTGCCTCGTCTTTTCTGTTGTTTCTGTTCTTTGCCAAGTTTCCTCTCTCCTCTGTTCCCCACTCTTTGAAATAATAAGAGAAATATAGCTTCACACTGTGTATATAAAAGAGCAGAACTAAGAAGGGTAAATAAAAGGGTTTTGTGTTTCCTACAACAAAGAAGCTGTTCCATTTCCCCCTTCCAAGGTGAGGGGAAGACAGGGCAGATACCTCCATGGTTTTGGCTGAGCACAAAAGGGAATAACTAAACTCCAAGTCGCTTAAACTGAAGGCCTGTGTTTTGAGCCCTCCTTCTCTGCAGGGTTATCACCCAGTCGCCACCCTCTTTGCCCCCACAGCAATGGAAGGGGAGTTGCTTTATTTGAAAGGGAGCCTGAGAACACCATGTACAATGTCAGAAAGACTGTTCTGTTTGAGAAAGCAATCATGGTTACCATAGTGACGCATCCCTATGGGTTTTCAAAAGTGATTTAATTGAATTACCATGTTAATATTATTCAGAATTGCCAGTGGAGAGACAAAAGATATGGGTTTCTGCAGTTCTGATATGAATGACATAGTCACCAAGCAGAAAATTTTATTATTTGCTTGTTTCTTTGGTAGTTCCAACAAAATTAGTGAAGTTTAGATCAGAGCGGGCAACTTTTGATGCTCAAGAGAGGACACCCCCCACACACACCATCCCAAAGAACTTACTAGTTGTTGACTTGCCAGTGTCAATTTTGCCATTGCTGCTGCTATTTCTGCTGTGCCACTATTGCTGCAACCATCAAAATCCCAGCAATTATGCTTGGAAAGTCATTATATGAAGCATGTAATTCTTCTGGATTACTGGCCACATGCACAAAATGGTTCTGTACAGAATCACTGCAGGAATATTTCTTCGCACTCCAGGTTATAGAACTATCCACCGGCTGCCTACTCCGACCCCCAAAATTTGTCTAGCAACTGTCAATGAATGGGGTGGAATGGAATAGGCCACAATAAAAAAAATAGATGCCACAACTTCTGGGAAGGGGTGCTCCCACAGCAGAACAATATTGCCAATCTCATCTAATATTACTCTTTTATCAACAATTTAACGTTCTCCAACCAATGCTAACAAAATAGAATCACCTGATTTTGCAGTTTCTCGGTAGAAGAAGCCAACCAGTAGAAATGCTGTTGTTTCAGCTTACTATATGTACTACCTTAAAGCACTAGAACACTCCTTGGTTATTTACAACATAATGAGGCAAACAACCTGTCATCACTGTGGATGCTTTGTTGCATCAGCCCCCCTCCTCCTAATTGTGAGTGATTGGTGGATTTCATTCGCTTGTTCGACTCAGAAATTGCTATCCTGTGTCTCCCTTGCTATTTGAGGGCACCAAAAATTAATAAAAGAGTAATCTTTGATGGGTTTTCTTTTTAAAAGTTTGTGGCCATACATAAAACAATTGATTTTACATATGGGCATCACATGCTGAGAGTTTTGGCATCAACACTTGTTGTTGTGAAGAGGTCATGACCAGTGCCCCTGGCAAACTGTCTACTCTCACTCCACCCTCCCCTGAGAACTAAGGTGGAACAACCCACTCTGGGCTGTCAGGAAGGCTGGGAGGAGGGAAGTCCAGTTGTTCTCATGGATCTGAAAGATGTAGAACAGTTGATGTGCCAGAAGGAGGGCCCTTCGAGCGGGTTAAAGGTGGCAGAATGGTAGTAAATGTTCAGGGTCCTCCTTGGAAGCTGGGGCATCAGACATTGGTTCAGTTGAAGAAGAGGACCCCCTTGGGGTCCACAACAGAGGAGCAGGAGCCCACCCTCTTCATTACTGGGGAGATGGCTTGGGAGCAGGGCTACAGCCCTTGGCAGCAGCACACAAAATCTTTCTATCTTCTCTTTTTAATTATTTATTTATTTATTTGTTATATTTCTAGACTGCCCATCTTCTGAACGGAACTCTGGGCAGTTTACAATTAAAACAAGACATCAGAGATACAAAAAGGCAAGAAAAATAGTAATAAAATAAGGAGGGTCAAAACCCTCCACAAAAAATGGAGTGGGCGGCGAGGAAGAAAAAACAAACAAACAAAAATTAAGTAAAAAGGTCTCCATATACCTCTTTGAAAAGCAGAGTTTTCAAGGCCTTTTAAAGGCGGGCAGGGATTATGCTAGGCACAGCTCACTAGGGAGATGATTCCACAGTGATGGGCCCACCACAGAGAAGGTGCGGTTACGCGTGAGCAATTTCCGTGCCTCCCTGGGTGTGGCACCGTAAGTGAGCGTGGCTGCGCCATTTTCGTGGGCCTGTCCCCAGTTGACCTCTGGGAGATACGCTCCAACAGGTACTCTGGTCCCAATCCGTGGAGGATTTTGAAGATCAAAACCAGGACCTTGAACCTTATCCGGAGGACAACGGGTAGTCAATGCAGGCGAGCCAGAACTGCGATGATGTGCTCGAATCTATGGGCACCCACCACCAGTCTGGCTGCCGCATTCTGCACCTGCTGTAACCTCCGGACAAGGGTCAAGGGCAACCCCATGTAGAGGGCATTGCAATAGTCAATCCTTGATATCATGAGAGCCTGCATGACTGTCCTCAGGGAGGACTCATCAAGGTACTGACGGATCTGGGTGATCCTGCGGAGATGGATAAAAGCGGCCCTATAGTTTTGTTGAAACTATAGCTATCTTCCTTACACTCGAGTGGGCTGAGAAGAGTAAGTTCGTAGTTCCTTGCTCTTATCCGGGAGAGTGGGGCAAGTGAAGATTTCCATGACCTTAAATGGGCTTGATTTCAAATCAAGGGTTTTTCTTCCTTCCCCAATGACGACTCCCTGGCCAGGTAATTTGCCTCGCCATCTGTATGGTGCCCGATGCCATTTTCTGCTCGGAGAACTCTGGTCCCATGTTTGTCTCTGCAGTAGGCCTTGACATTTGAAAGAGTGCCTGCTTGAAGAGAGAAAGGAAAGGAAAAAATATGTTCTCTCTTGCATTCACAAATGAAGTATTACATACTTACCTGTATCCAGGATGGGGAAATCATAAAGGGCCACTTTCCCCTGGAGTTAATTGAGCTGCTCCATTGGAGTATGTAAAAACCAGCAGAATGCACATGAAATAAGTTGCCCTTCCTTCCAACAGAACAAATGACAATCATGCAGCAGTACCTCTCCACAATGAGAACATCTGGAACGGGGAATTAAGAAGGTGTTGCAGCAGTTTCTTGACTGCTAAGTATGCTGTGGATTTTGCTTCAAGAAGTAAAGATTGAACCCTTTTATCAACTGCTCCCTGTTGAACTGAATTTGAAGCACATCTCTACGCACACTTCCCCACCTTGCCTTGTGTGTGTTACATTAATTGTTCCAGTTTGCAATGCTAGCATGCTTTAGTGCAGAAGCAGCAGGTCGTGAAACTGAAAACATATGACAAGGATGGGCTTGGACTTCAGGACAGCTACAGCTCTGAAACAAATAAGCATCTTGTGGCTCTTAAATCCCATCATAATTGCTATGGCAAAAAGTGTGATAGAGAGCACATACCTGTGAGCAAAAAAAGAAGCTGCAATGGGGAGTAGAACAAGTGTAACTGTGAGATATAGGATACAGAACATGAAGTATATACAACCTGACAAATGCAACTGTAAATTACAGAATGCTGCAGCATCTTGGGTGCCCTTAAAGTGGTCCAAGCCTTTGGTACTGAGAAAGTGGATTTGGAGAAATATGTACATATTCAGAAAATTACATTTTCGTCCACACAGCAATTTGTGTATGGTTGTTCTGGGGATTACTCTTTTCTTTCAGATTTGAATACAGCATGTTATCCTAGTATTGGTCTCCACACAATGGGAGGGTATATGTTGCTGGATGTATTGTAATGCATTAAGTTGTCCTGATCTATGCACCCTGATATCTTACACTCAACACAGATTGCTGTCCGTCTTCACTCTCTCCCTGCCTGCTTAATTCTCTTCTCCCTTTGGTCATTTTTTTCTACCCGCTTAAAAGGCATGGAGGGGTGGAAACTAATCTGCAGGAAAATACCCATATGGAAATGTCATCTAATGAAAGAGCCCCACAAAAATGCATGGTTCACAACAAAGTAACATGGTACTATGCTCTACACAAGCAGGTCCTGTGATGTAAGCCCACCCAGAAAACAGTATGGTTTGTTCTTTCCTTGCTAATGGCCTGGGTTGTGCATTCACCAGTACACAGTATTAGAGATGGGCACGACCAGAATTTTTTTTTCGAGTTGTTGTTTGTCGGGACGGGTTCGTTTCGGGTAGTTTCCGTTTTTCGCAAAAAAATTTAAAAATTTGTCGTTTCATCGTTTCGTTTGTCGTTTGTTGTTACCACCACGATTTTGCGTGATTTGACATCCCAGTGAGTGGCGTCCCGCAATCAGGGCCGGCGCTAGGTGTTTTTGCACCCTAGGCAGCGGGCGGGATGTGGGGGCGGGGAGGTGCGGGTGGGCAGCGACAGCGGCAGGGGGGAGGGGCGGGCGTGCGCGGGGGCAGGCGCGCGGGCGGCGGCTGCGGGTCCCGCAATGACCCAGAGCAGGCGGAAAACACTTTAAACTGGGTGATGGACTTGCTGCACAAGACTGCATGCATCCTCCTCAATAAAACTGCAGGAGAATAAAAAAGAATAAACTGCATTGCTATTCCCCGCAGCAGACAGGGAATGAAAGGAGTTATTTCCTAAAAATTCAATTGAATCAATTCCCTGCCTGCCTGCCTAACTGAAAAATCTAAAGGCTCCGCAAAATCGAAACTAGCACAGCAGCCAGCTACACACAGCCCTCCTCCACCCTCATCCAAGCCCGGACTGCGACTGTTCTGGGAGTGCCTCGCCTTTTTATGCCCTCTGGCACATCCAGAAGTGGAGCACACGGCCAAAGGGCAGAGCTAACTTCTTCTTTTTGCAGGAGCAAGGGGCGGAGTTTTAGCTTTAAATAGCTGCTACCAGCAGTCTCTCAGTCCTTTTCTGGCAGAGCAGCAGAGAGGAAGGAGCTGGTCAGAGGAGCACACGGCCAAAGGGCAGAGCTAACTTCTTCTTTTTGCAGGAGCAAGGGGCGGAGTTTTAGCCTTAAATAGCTGCTACCAGCAGTCTCTCAGTCCTTTTCTGGCAGAGCAGCAGAGAGGAAGGAGCTGGTCAGAGGAGCACACGGCCAAAGGGCAGAGCTAACTTCTTTTTGCAGGAGCAAGGGGCAGAGTTTTAGCTTTAAATAAAAAAATAATAAAATAATAATAATCTGGGTTTAATTGAGTTCCCAAGCCAAGCAACTCCTCAGGAGGTCCTACACTTCCTGACGTGCTTGCAGTGGGAGTAGAGGTGCTTTAGCGGCCCCCACACTGTTAGATTTTAGCGGCCCCTACACTGTTAGATTTTGACTAAACAATAAAAGAAGTAAAGAGTCTTGCTAGATTAAAAAAAAAGTGCAAGTTTACATTTTTGAGACCTTGAATACATTTTATTGTAATTGTTAAAATGGAGTTGGAGGGAGCAGCTGTAGTTACCTGCAGTACTTGTGCCATGTTTGTTATCTTGACAGAGCGTGTGCAGAACTACATCTGCTGCAAGTGCAAGCTGGTAGCGCTATTGGAAGAGAAGTTCCAGCAACTAGAGGCTCGCATAGTGGACCAGCAACATATTAACGAGCTTGAGCAGTTCCTGGACAGAGCGGAAGAGACTATCCAGGTCCAAGAAGAGACAGGGCACACTTCAGAGGAGGAAGTCACTCCCCCAACTCAGGAGGTGGATGGGTGGAGGAATGTGACTCAAAGGAGTAGAAGGCCAAGGCATCGCTCAGAGAGTCTCATCTTGCACAATCAATTTGAAGCTCTTTCCCTCAGCACACCTCATGAGGCACACATAGAGGAAGAAGTGGTTCCACCGGAGGATCTCTCCCTCATCACTATTGATGAGATACAAGATCAGGTACATGTTGATGAGCAGGCTGCAGGAGAGAAGCTCATTGTGCTAGGGGATTCTATCATTAGAAATACGGAGGGATGGATTTGTGAGGAGCTTGATAACCGGATGGTCACTTGCCTGCTGGGTGCAAAGGTTGCAGACATCACCAGAAAAATAGATAGCTTGTTAGAGAGAACTGGGAAGGAGCCAGTGGTCATGGTACACGTCGGTACCAATGATGTCGGGAAGGCCAAGCGGTCAGTCTTGGAAGCCAAATTCAGGTTGCTAGGTAGAAGATTGAAGTCCCGGGCTTCCAAGGTAGCATTTTCAGAAGTGCTACCTGTTCCTCGTGCAGGTCCCGCCAGGCAGGCAGAACTCAGAAGCCTCAATGCGTGGATGAGGCGATGGTGTCGAGAGGAGGGCTTTAGATTTGTCAGGAACTGGAGAACATTTTGGGACAAGCCAAACCTGTTCAGGAGGGATGGGTTACACTTGAATCATGATGGGACCAGATTGCTGGCACTCAACCTCAAAAAGGCAGCAGAGCAGCTTTTAAACTGATAACTGGGGGAAAGCCAACAGGAGCTGTGTGGCATCCGGTTCGGAATACCTCATCCTCGGGGAATGAGGTTGGAGAGGGTAGAGAATCACATAGAGATGACATAGCAAGTATTAACACTGGCAGAATAGCGGAATGTGACAGTTCGTCTACTGAAAATAAAAGCTGTGGGGGGAGAAGAACAAGGCAGCAGCTGTTGCGGGACCCACTGTACAGGTGCTTCTACGCCAATGCTCGAAGCCTCCGAGCAAAGATGGGGGAACTTGAACATCTGGCAGCTAGGGATAATATTGATATATTAGCCATAACAGAAACCTGGTGGAATGTGGAGAACCAGTGGGACACAGCAATCCCAGGCTATAAACTCTATAGAAGGGATAGAGAGGGGCGGGTTGGAGGAGGAGTGGCCATCTATGTCAAAGAAGGCGTAAAATCCAGCAGAATGGAGATTGACAGAGGGTCTGACTCCACCATAGAATCACTGTGGGTTAAACTACCAGGTCCAAAGAGTGATGTGATAGTTGGAGTATTCTATCATCCACCAGATCAAAAACTAGAGGGGGACCTTGAAATGAGGAGAGAAATCATGGAGGTGGCTAAGAGGGATAGGATAGTAATCATGGGGGACTTTAATTATCCCCACATTGACTGGGCCAATGCGAGCTCTGGGCAAGAAAGAGAAACTGGGTTTCTCGACTTGCTGAATGACTGTGCCTTAGAGCAACTTGTCATGGAGCCCACCCGAGAACAGGCAACTCTAGATCTAATATTGTGTGATACTCAGGACCTCGTCAGGGATGTGAATGTCACTGAGCCTCTGGGGAACAGTGACCATGCTGCAATTACCTTTGCCATGCATGTCGGAGGAAGAGTGTCAACCAAATCAGACATAAAGGCCCAGCACAAGTGCATACCACAAAGAAAGGATGGTGAGGGAGGAAAAGGGGAGGTTAAGGAGGGCTTGGAAATTGCAGAGAAATTAAATGAGTTCTTTGCTTCTGTCTTCACGACAGAAGACCTTGAGCGGATTCCGCTGCCTGAGCCGCCCCTCTTGACTAAAGAATTAAATCAAATACAGGTTAAAAGAGAGGAGGTTTTAGGACTAATTGATAAATTGAGGATTAACAAGTCACCGGGCCCAGATGGCATCCACCCAAGGGTTATTAGGGAACTGAGAAATGAAATTGCAGATCTCTTAACGGTAATATGCAACTTGTCTCTTAAAACGGCCACAGTGCCGGAGGACTGGAGGATAGCAGATGTCACACCAATTTTTAAAAAAGGAAGGAGGGGGGACCCAGGAAACTACAGGCCAGTTAGCCTTACATCTGTCCCAGGGAAGATGGTGGAAAGCCTCATACAAGAGAAAATCTTAAAACACATAGAAGAACAAACCTTGCTGAGAGAAAATCAGCATGGCTTCTGTAAGGGTAAATCTTGCCTTACAAACCTTTTAGAATTTTTTGAAAAGGTCAACAGGCACGTGGATTTGGGTGAACCGGTGGATATAGTCTATCTGGATTTTCAAAAGGCTTTTGACACAGTCCCACCAAAGGCTGCTGAGAAAATTGCACAGTCAGGGGATAAGAGGGCAGGTCCTCTTATGGATTGAGAACTGGTTGAGATCCCGGAAACAAAGAGTAGGTGTCAATGGGAAATTTTCACAATGGAGAGAAGTGAAAAGCGGTGTGCCCCAGGGCTCGGTCCTGGGACCGGTGCTTTTCAATCTGTTCATAAATGACCTGGAGACAGGGATAAACAGTGAGGTGGCCAAGTTTGCAGATGACACAAAACTTCTCCGTGTGGTTGAAGAGCTCCAGAAGGATCTCTCCAAACTGGGGGAGTGGGCTGAGAAATGGCAAATGCGTTTTAATGTAACCAAATGTAAAGTAATGCATATTGGGGCAAAAAATCCAAACTTCATCTATCAACTCATGGGCTCTGAGTTATCCGTGACGGATCAGGAAAGAGATCTTGGTGTGTTGGTGGACAGCTCCATGAAGGTGTCTCCCCAATGTGTGGCAGCAGTGAAGAAGGCCAATTCCATGCTAGGGATTATCAAAAAGGGGATTGAAAATAAAACAGCCAACATTATAATGACGTTATACAAAACAATAGTTAGGCCCCACCTGGAGTATTGTGTACAATTCTGGTCACCGCAAGAAAGACATAGTGGAACTGGAAAAGGTGCAGAAGAGAGCGACTAAAATGATTACTGGACTGGGGCACCTCCCTTATGAAGAAAGGCTAAAACAATTGGGCCTCTTTAGTCTGGAAAAAAGGCGCTTGAGGGGGGATATGATTGAGACATACAAAATAATGCAGGGTACGAGTAAAGTGGATAGAGGGAAGCTCTTCTCCCTCTCTCAAAATACCAGGACTAGGGGACATACACTCAAATTGAGTGCTGGGAGAGTAAGAACTGACAAAAGAAAATATTTTTTCACCCAGCGCGTTGTAAGTCTATGGAACTCCCTGCCACAGGATGTGGTGATGGCATCTGGCCTGGATGCCTTCAAAAGAGGATTGGACAGATTCCTAGAGGAAAAGTCCATCACGGGTTACAAACCATGATGGAGATGTGTAATCTCTAGGCTTTAAACCAGGGTACTTCAAGGGCCAGATGCAGGGGAGTGGTATCAGGAGACAGATATCTAGTCTCATGCGCTCCCAAACGCATCTGGTGGGGCCGCTGTGAGATACAGGAAGCTGGACTAGATGGGCCTTTGGCCTGATCCAGCATGGCTCTTCTTATGTTCTTATGTTCTTAAGTGTCAGTCAAAACCTGGCCATGCGATTGGTAGAATGGGTCCAAAAATTTGCATGGTCCCATCTCATGGCCAGCCCATCATTGCGCATGTGTAAAAAAATAAAAATAAAAATAAAATAGAATAAAATCAATGGAGACGTTTTATTGCTAGAAAAACCCACTGCTGCTACTGTAAAAATTCAAGCATTTAAAATAGCTAATTTTTGCATGTTTCTGTGGTGCTTTGGTGGGTTTTTGGACCACGATTTCAAAAAAAATATTGCGGTCGCCATTTTGGATCCCCCCACACCGCATGGCAAATGGAGACGACGAGACTGATGCCCCCCCCAGCCTGATACCAGGTCCAGCAGCCCAGGACAGGAGAGGGGGGAGGCCGGGGACACCCCCCCAGAAACCACCCCTCTGGTAGGTGCCCTCAGACAGGCATATTTTCGCCTGCTTTTTTGGCCGGGAATCGGGATTTTTTTATTTTTAAAACTTTTTTTCTGTGCCGCTTGGCATCGCGCAATTGCCGTGCGATGCCATGAACGACAACGACAAATCAGACCCAATTTATCATTTATCGGTTCGAGTTCGAGTTCTGACGGCTTAATTGTCGTTTCCGTTTCCGTTGCATAACGGAAACGAGGAATGAAAACGGAAACAAGAATTTCGCCAAGTCGTGCTCATGTCTACACAGTATCATTATCATGGTGCAAGGGAAGTGGAACTAATACTCAGCATGGCACTAAAATATCCCAAGAATGGTGCATACATTTGGGTGGTATTGTGGTCTATCACTAAGCCTAACACCCTCCAACAAACTGCACGGACATGCCCTTGTTTGGGGTAAATGTTAGGCCACAGCTTTTATTGATCTTAGCACACCACTGCAGTACTCTGACCAGGCATTGGGATTGATCTGGTCCATCGGGAAATCCACCTGTCCCCTGAAATATGGCTACTCTCCACCAGGTGGCTTCACCCTTTTTCCAGCTTCTAGAACCCTGTGGGCATAGACTCCTTCAGGATTTCCTCCCCGAGCTGTGAAGAGGAGCCATTGACTCTCCCAACCGAGCTGAGAAAGGGCCTGCTCTCTCTTGGGTCCGTTGGTGCCACCTGTTCCCTCGGGGGGGGTGCAGACTCCATTTAGCCACCGTCACCATCTGGATCCAGTTTCATTGCCACCAAACCACATAGCTGTGATAAATGACACAAGGACATGGATTAAACGCAACCAACACCAACAATTAATAACCACCAATACCACAAGCCAAATGTGGTGGGTGGGTGGGGGGTGGGGGAATCCCTGGTGCAGGTGAAGGAGTGAGGGGGTCCCAAGGGGTGGTTGCCCCTTTTAAATCTGTGGGCCCAGCGATCTACTGTGCCTTCATGGAGAGGGGGAGTTTGCCCCATACCCCATGGGCCCGCTTCGCACTGTGGTTGGACTGGCTGGGTCCCCTTCTTGGCACGGGCCTTCCTGTTAGGCACAAGGCCTACACCATCTTCCTTCATATAAAAGACACATAATAGGTAGTCCATCATTCAGGGAAAGCTTGCCTGAAGAGAAAGGTCTTTGCCTGTTTCTGGAAAGACATCAGAGATGGGGCGGTCCTTGCCTCTAGTGGGAGGGAGTTCCAGAGTCTGGGCACAACAGCTGAGAAGGCCCTTTCATGGGTTCCCACGAGACGTATCTGTAGTGTGGCAGGGTGGAGAGAAGAGCCTCTCCTGATAACCTTAACCCCCCCGAGTCGGTTCATACTGTGAGATTCAATCCTTGAGGTAGCTGGGACCCAGGTCATATAGTGCTTTGTAGGTCAAGGTCAGCAGCTTGAATTGTACTTGATAGCTGATTGGCAGCCAGTGGAGATGCTTTAATAAGAGTGTAATGTGATCTCTGTACCCTGCCCAATCAGCAGTCTGGCTGATGCATTTTGGACCTGTTGAAGTTTCCTGAGGCTTTTCCTTGGTAGCCCCACATAGAGAGCATTACAGTAGTCTAGCCAGGATGTCATTAGGCATTAGAGATAGGCATGAAATGAAAAAAATTGTTCTGTTATTTGTTATTCGTTATTCATTATGTAACAAAACGAATAATGAAAATTGTGATGAAATTGGAACGAACCAAACAGAACCACGAAAATTAGGTTCATTACGTTTCATTTTCGTTAATGGCTATGGGCAATGAAATGAGCTGTTTTTAAATGTTAAAAAACATCCTAAATATCCGTAAAAACCCAGCGATAATTATTTATTCTGCCTGAATAAATAAAACATGCATTTATGTCT
Organism: Phrynocephalus forsythii; assembly: GCA_029282475.1. Taxonomy (NCBI): domain Eukaryota; kingdom Metazoa; phylum Chordata; class Lepidosauria; order Squamata; family Agamidae; genus Phrynocephalus; species Phrynocephalus forsythii. Next base: position 7,443,520 of record JAPFRF010000011.1, read on the forward strand.
TTTCTCAGATTGCTGTCTTTTTTTTTCTTTAAGGGGAGTTAGGGGACATTGACCCAAAATGGCTCCCAGATGCCTAATATTAATTTCTTGGGTATTAAAAGCCTCCCTGTGTGCATGTGTACCTCTCTGTAAGTACCCTCCCCTGCCCCGCAGTGCAGTCACTCTGCGGCTGCCTTATGCCCTGGGCAATGCCTGTCGCTGCCTTTGCAGCCTCCCTGCGTACCTAGTCTATACTGTGTCTCTGCCTGCATCATTTTTTTAGTGTTTTCCCTCTGGTCTGGGGCGTTGGGGGATGTCCGCGCGTGGAAATGCTTTAAGTCGCGCAAAAAGCAGGTAAAAACAAAAAACAAAAAAAAATGAAACAAACATTTTTTTCAAAAATTCAATAAAAATGAAAAGGAACCGAAATGGACCCTCAACAAAAAACAAAAAACTGAAACATCATTTTTTCAATTCGTGTCCATCTCTACTAGGCATATATCACGGTGGCCTGAGCTGGTTTCTCAAGAAATGGGCGTAATTTGCGTACTAGCCTTAATAGTGCAAATGCACTCCTGGCCACAGCCATGACTTGGGCATCCAAACTCAAGGATGAGTCCAAGAGCATCCCCAAGCTGCACACCTCTTTTTTCAAATGGAGGATGACCCATCCAGTACAGGTTGCATCCCTATCCCTTGTTTTCCCTTTCGACTGACCAGAAGCATCTCTGTCTTGTCCAGATTTAGTTTCTGGTTTTAGGTTTGTTTTTGGAATTCAAACACTTTACAGCTTGCCTTGGGTTTTTCTCTGGTCCTTCCTCTGTATCTTTGAGTTTCTTCAGACAGTCTAAAATCCAAATGGGACATTTTAATTACTGTACCTCAGAGTGGTTTGACTTACTTTGCCACATTGTTAGGGTGGACTGTCTTCTGTTGCCTGTGGTGATAATCAGCTTTCATTTTCAGGCTCTCCTTCTGTTTCTCACTGCTGGTGTTTGGCTTCCCAGTGGCCTTTGAGGGAACCTCTCCTGTAGTTGCAGGACAATAGCTGTGAAGGATTACATCTCTTGACTCCTGCCTTTGGCTGCAAAACATGACCACACGTCCCCATCCACGGCTCCTGTTCTATTATTCTGTCAATTCCAGTCCTCCTTTGGTAAGAGTGTGGGGTTAATTTTAATGAGGGAGCTCAGGCACAGCCATGAGTCACTCCTCCTTTAAAGATGATTGTTTGCAGCATGACCCCACACTTCCGATCTGGCTTTTAAATTTGCACTGGAGCAATGAATCTAATGCTCTGGGTAGACTGTTGGCTTATGCGGTTGTATGAAACATGACCTCACTTTCTCTCCACAGAAGACCTCTACTCCTGTACTCACCCTGGCATTTCCAATCCATTTCCTCCGACCCCCCCCTACTTTCTCCCACCATTTCCCAAGCAACACCATTGTGAAGTCATTACCAGGGAGTGGGGGTGAGTCTTGAAAAGAATTCATGGTGAGACAATTGCAGTGTTTTGAATTTCTGCTAAAATTCTCTTTTTGGTGCACAGTAGAAATGCGGGGATCAAAAGCTACAAGTAACTGAGAATCCACTCCTTTCTCATTAACTGGCACTTAAAGTCTCAGTTACTCACTCAAATTAGAAGAAAGAATAAAAAAATTATTTATTTACAGTTTGGCATTACAGACTCGTGTATTAATTTCTTTACTAGCAATCAACTGAATAGATCAAACCATCTTCCACCAACAGCAGAGAGGAGAGGCTTTCTCTGAATGCAAAAGCTGGGAAGAATGATTGCTTAGGGCTGGATAGATAGACAATCACCCCAATGCAGAAAAGTCCCTTCTAGTACACAAACTACAGATAGCATGTGAGATTGTAAGTAAAACTCCAACAGAAGTATTGTGAAGAGCGTGGCTGCACTGGGAAAAAGTAGGAGAGGTAGCAGCAAAATGCCAAGCCACACAGAACTATTGGATGTAATTTGGATGGAGCTGGTAAAATGCAGCTTGGACAGAAGTACTGTACTCAGAAAGTCACCTTCTGACTCACCCTTGCAATGCTCCTCTCTAAATGCTTGGACACTTAATTTAGAACCTTTCTGGAAATGTGATCTAGAACCTTTCTAGGACCTGGTATTGATATTAATTGGTCAGGAGTTACCTGATAGTAGTAGCAACTGAGATACCCAGTCTGGTAGTGAATCGAGGGATGGGCTAGGAGTCAGGAGGCCAGGGTCTGAACCTTTGCTCAGCCATGGAAAATCACTGGTGTGGAATTGGTAAAACCACTCTTCAAACATCTCACTGTTTGGGTCTCTGTAAGTCAGTTCCAGCTTGATGGCACCGAACAACAGCTGCCTGTGTTCTGTGCTTTTTCTGGTTTTTGAAGCTGGAATCAACATTTCATTATCTCCAGCCTCATCTGTTCCCTACATGGTCTCAACGGCTCTGAGATGACTCCTGAAAAATTATTCAGTACCCAAGCACACAATTTACGTACTTGGCCCTGAAGGCATGAGTTCATTTACTGTAGCCAGGAGTTCTCACACTATCTACTGACATCTCTGGAGCTGTAACCTCTTCTCTTCATCGCTGATGTCATTCCCCCAAAGACGGAGCGCTGCTTTCCTTTCAAGAAGGAGCAGAAGCTACATCACTGTTCTGCCTTCTTTCTGCTCAGCACTTTTTCCACCCAGTGGAGCAACTGCAGTGGAATTATTTTGTCTCTTCTGAGCAGAGCTGGAGGGGCGGGGGTGGGAGCGGGGAACCTCTTGAAAGATTCAGCTTCTTCTGAACTGTAGCCCTTCTGATCCTCTCCCTACAACCTGAGCTCCTCCTGTCTGCTCCTCCTTGGTGATCTATCCTCCCTCCTCATTTCCCTCTCTGCCCATTTTCAGCCTCAGCTCAGTGGAAAGCTCTTGTGCAGCCACCCCAGATTCTTAAGAGGCTTCCTACCACTTTTTCTTGGAGTCCTTGGCCATAAGGTCTTCCTTCTCTCTTCTCTTGGAGTGCTTCTGCCATTGGAAGCTCTCTAGCATTTCCACATTTTCACTGAAAGCATTTCTCTTAAAAGTCCCTAGTGCATGTCTGAATACAAAGCGTCTATGCTTTCTTCATTATAACAAATTTAAAGGGATTCAGATGCGAGATGGGGACAAATTTAAAAAAGAATGGTGATATTTATCAGAAAACGCTGGTTCATTGCATATTTGTTGCTTCCTATTTATTTATTTATTTATTTATTTATTTATTTATTTATTTATTTATTTATTTATTTATATAGCTTGTATGCTGCACACTACCCAAAGGTCTCTGGGCGGCTCACAATCAAAATAAAGAATTCAGACAATAAAAACATTTGTCATTTCCAGAGACTCCAACGAATATGAAGTGACAAATTTTTGGCCATTTTTATTTGTCGATTCATCCATCCCTTTTTGTGCCTTCAGTGGCAGTCAGCAACCTGCTGTTGCCAGTCAGAAGGTCTGGGCAACCCTAGGAGGGGCCTAGAGACTCCTGGATTGGCATGTGATTTCTTTGTGATTTTGGTGTCTCTAGATGCCTGGGGGAACTTTCCTGGGGGGTGCCTTTGGGGTGCATAGCTCAAATGTACACAAACCAAACTTTACAAAATTTCCCAGGCTTTGAGAGGAGAGGCAGAGGCAGCTTCCCTGTGAACTGGGTGTGTGTGGGGCATTTTATAGTGTTAGAAAATTCAAGATGAATGATGAATCGATTCATCAGTTCACTGGGAAAACTCATAAATTCAGGATTAATCAACCTTGATGAATTTTGAATTGTGATGAATCACAATTTTTTCAATTCATGTCCAATATGTGAATATTATTACACAATATTTCTAGTCCTTCCACATAATCAGTCAGTTACTTCCTGTTGAGAGGAGGATGAAATTCAGGGCTGCGGGTCCTTGTGTTCTTCTGCCTTTTAGAAGATGAACTTGCAAGGAAGATAAGTAAGGAATTTATTAGGCATTGTACTGTATTCTTGACAAAGTACTTAAGATACTGTTTTTGTTCTCTAAAATTTAATTTAACTCATTTTTACTGAAGACTTGTTATTTTTTAAAATCAGGACTTTGGTATAAAGCATATTTTAACAAGGGGGATTCCTGGTGGTGGAGTGAAATGCTTTCTTTAACTAATGTGCTGCACACAGTGTGATACCTTGAGAAGTTCAGCTCTCCCTGGAAACTGAAATGTACAGAGCTGTTGCACCATTAAAGCTCTATCTGTTTCTGTCGCAAACACAAAAGAACCCTTGGGTGCACCTTGATTGTGGTGATAAAGTGTATTGACAAAGTAAAAGAAAAACATTGGAAAAGATTACTGAGAAGAAGAGCAGTCTCAGCCGAAACAAAACAATGGTGTGCACGCACAGTTGTGCAGCTACGCACGCAGCAGAAGCAAGTTAACAAGGGATGGTTTGGAACAGTTCCCATGGGAATTTTGCTGCTCTGGTGATTGCAATCTCACCATCCCTATGGTGGTGGCCATCACATCAATTGTTTTGGTCATCAGTGCCCCTCCCTCTTCCTGCATCCTTCTCCCTTCCTCCTGTTTCCCCTCATTTATGTTTGCAACAGCTTCCAATGAAGCAGCGCTGTACAATACCTGCTTGCAAGCTTATGGGTGAGTGGTATGGGTGAATGGAGGGGGTTCTTGTACACATGGAGAGAAGCACAGAGTGCAGAGTTTATGCCCATTTCCCTCCCTTTTTAAAAAAAAATACTGTGTCATAGCACTGCATCCTTTTATTGCTAAAGTGACCCTTTGACTCCATACATTTCTGGAATGGGTTTCCATCTTTAAAATTAAACATGAATGCCTATCATGTACTATCTTGTCTTCATTTTAACTCTTTAACTCTTGCACTGCAATACATTGTCAAGTCAAAAGGCAAGGTCTTGTATTGCCTACCTGGCTTTTGCTCTCCAGCATGGATTAGAGATCCAACCGCATGACGCTTCAGCCAATGCTTGAGGAGGCACTTGTGAACTGAGCATTCACATTGAGCTTTATGGTCTGAGGTTGAAGATCCCCCAACTTCCTCCACCATTCCCTTCTATTTCTTGCAGGAATGCTGATGGGTGCCAGATAACCTGCTGTGTTGCAATGGCAGAGCAATCGTTCCTTGGCAGCTAGTTGCTGTGAGGATGAGGGACAAGAGGCTACCTATTTAAGCCATTTGGCACAACGTGCAAGCAAGCCCTGTGTGGCAGCAACTAGGGATGGGCATTTTGTTTCAGAACCAGTAGGTTTCGTAATGAACCACATGAGCCAAGGTGGTGCTCGGAACCGGCTGATACACATGGAGCCAATTACTTTACCTTTCTCTCTGCTGGCACGGAGCTGAGCGGCAATGAGGAAGCACGCTGCGATGTCATCTTTCCTGCTCCATGCTGCTGGCCAATCAGAGAGGGAGGCGGGATGATGCCTGTCCCTGCACAGATCCTGATTGGCCAGCATCACAGAATAAGCACAGATGATATCACAGCATGTTTTCTCTTTGGATTTTAACCCTGCACGAGACAGAGAAAGGTAAAGCAATTGGATCTGCGTCTATCAGCCCGTTCCAAGGACCACGTGGGCTCACGTGTTAGTTTCGTAACCTACTGGTTCCGAAATGAAATGCCCATCCCTAGCAGCAACTCTTTTCCAAATGGGACAAACTTTTCACCTTTGCCTCAGTAGAATTTACTTGACTGTTGCTAGCTGGCAACTGTAGCTGCTTACAGTATCTATGTTGGCTCTGTATGTATATTGTGCTCCTGTTATGGAGCTGGAATTTAATGGTTTTAGAGTGTGCCGTTGTTTGTAGCTGTTTAGACAGCTGCCCCTTTATACCTGAGGCTTGTGGTCTCCTCAAGGAAAACTTATAAGAAATACTTTTAAGAGGGAATTGGGGCTCCGGAGGTATGCGAAAGCACTGGATAGCAACTGTAGGGAGAACAGGGGTGTGATATACAGTATATTGACTTAGAATAGTCTTTTAATTCCAGGCAAAAATCAAAACAAAAAAAATAAAAGACAAAAACATGTGGCACCTTAAAGACTATTATATTTTAATGTAAGCTTTCGTGGATGCGTCCACTTCTTCAGGTGTATAGTGGATGTGTCTACAAAAGCTTACATTAAAATATAATAGTCTTTAAAGTGCCACTTTTTTGCCTTTTATTTTGTTTTATTTTGATTTTTGCCTGGAATTCTTTCACAGACTAACACGGCTACCTCTCCCAAACCTACAAATAGTCTTTTAAGGGGGGGGGGTTAAATAAAACAATGTTCCAGTCAAACTCAAGAGCAAGAAGACTATAATATTGGCTAGGTATGGGCCTAATCTATGCTTCGGATCTTTGGTGCAGTTTGGTGGATCGGGCCCACGGGTGTTGTGTGTGTGCCCAGATTACCTGGCCTGTCTCCTCCAGTTGGGTGCTCACTCTCAGTCAACACCCTGGGCATCCTTGCCCCTCCTGCTTCTTTGCATTGGGGTCGATGTGACATAAGCAGATCTGATCTGACACATTGAGCCAAAGTGCCAAGCCACCGTTTGGGCCCATCTCTAATGGTAATAATGATAAAGCAAAACAGACATCTGGAGAGTAAATAATGTCAGTGTCTTGTATTCTGACTGTAAGCTTAAGACCTATGAAGTCTAATGTTTATTTTTCTGCTAGTAAACAAAACTGATTGGCTATCAAGGATTTCTTTTGGTAAATCACTGCTTTCTAACACCCAGTTATTGCTCACAGGCAGGAGATTTTGCCGTGAAGCAAGATTGAGTAAATAATAACTGGGAGCTATAAAGACATGGGAAATCTCCTGTTTTTGTGAATGAGCAGGGGGTTGATAAAAAAGAAATGCTTGTGGTAAACATTGTTTTTATGCTAGGTGAGAACATGCCCCCTTTAATGCCACTTCTAATGCTGATTTTTAATATGTTACACCTTAGCTTGTTTGTTTTATTTGTTGTCTCTTTTATTATTTTCCTGAAGCATTTACTCTTGTGATTGTAGAAAGCAGAGCTACCTTTTTTGCACATTGTGTTGTAACAAAAATGAACCTCCAAGATTTCCCAGTAGTTCTCTGGTGCATCATTTTCCTTGTATCACTTTTGCATTACTAAAAAAATATTTTAAATACTTTAGAATTCTGAAAACATCTATCCATGTATCCCTGCCTCACAAAATCCTTATAAAATGGCACCATCTATTTTGTATTCAACAATACTTTTTTGATGTTTTATTTTGAAATTCGTATGGTAACTTTTATATATGATCACATAGCTTGGCTGCTTGCTGTAACAATAAAACAGAACAAAATGAAGGCAATGCTTGAATCTACAGAATCTGGTGCATGTGCAAATGTAGGTTATCCATGAATATAGACTAATGCAGGTAAAGTGAAAAGTACTTATATCCTTTGGCTACAAACATATCTCGAATAATTTCTCAGCTCTAAACAGAAAACTGATTCCTGTGTCTTAAAGTACAATAATTTTTTTCTCAGCCCCACATCTTCTCTCTGATGTTCATAACATGTTGGGCACAAATAAAAAAAAAACCTCTTTGGCTATATGGCAGTGGTGGTGAACCTTCGGCACTTCAGAGTTTTTGGACCACAACTCCCACAGTCCTTTGTCATTGGCCATCTAGGCTCGGGATTCTGGGAGTTGTGGTCCAAAACATCTGGAGTGCTGAAGGTTTGCCACTACTGCTATATGGGATGTGGAATGGCTATGGCTGTGGCTACTATGGAAAAACTCCTTGCATGTTGCTTCTACCCCCTCTACTACAGGACTGACATTAGTAGGTTGTCTCTGCATTTTGGGATTTATTCCCATATGCCATCACTCATTGCCCCAATAATGTCCGCCAAAGCAGCCCTGCATTGCTCTGCCAGTCCTCCCTGCCCTGCAAATAGGCACAGAGAAAGGACCTGCCTTTATTTATGACTTTTTCCTGAAGAAGAGATAATAGTGGCACATTTTGCCATACAGAAACATGCCCCCCAACCTCTACAAAATGTGAGATGCAGCACTGTGGACATGTTCCCCACCTTCATGTAAAGAAACGGCTACCATGTCAATTTCTTCTGTGTCTAGGCCAACAACCAAACCCTCTGAAATGTTTCTGCCCTCTAATATGAAGTGACATTTGGCTTCACAAATGTGAAGCACAACAGATGAGTCATGTAATGGGATTGAAATGTTCCTGCGCAACAACAGCCAGTCAATCATAGAACCATAGGATTAGAGAATAATGGAGAATAAAGGGGCCTATAAGGCCATGGAGTACAACACACACACACTCCTCCAAACAGGAATCCAAATCAAAGTATGTCTAAGAAATGGTTGTCTAATTCTCTCTTGAATGTCTACGGCATTGGAGTACTCACCCCGTCCCAAGGTAATTGGTGCCATTGTTCTATTGCTCTCATTGGTGTCCAGACTTCGGCCCTCTAGATGTTTTGGACCACAACTCCCACAGTCCTTTGTCATTGACAATACAGGTTTGGAATTCTGGGAGTTATGGTCCAAAACATCTGAAGGGCCAAAGTTTGTACAGCCTGAGGTTTCTCCGGATGCTCAACCAAAATCTGTCTTCCTGTAACTTGAGTGCCCTGTATTCTGGGATTATTGAGAAGAGATCATGCCCCCCTTCTGCCAAGTTATTAATAAAAATGTCGAAGGGCACCAGGCCCAGGACTGAACCTTTCCTCTCCCTACTTGTTACCTCCTCGCAGCTGAGGAGCCATTGATGAGCACTCACTGAGTATGATTCTGTAACCAACTGTGTATCCATCTGACAGATGTTTTATTCACCCCACACCTTAGTTTATTTATTTATTATCTTGCTAATCAGAATATCATGGGGCGCATTGTTCAAAGAGTTGCTGAGTCAAGATCTGTTGTTTTTGCAATATTCCCAAAGTCTACAAGGCAGGTTACCCAATAAAAGAGATTCAGATTAGCCTGGCAGGAATTGTTCTTGACAAATCCATGTTGGTTTCTAGTTATTACTACTAGACATGGGCACGACTTGGCGAAAATCTAGTTTCCGTTTCCATTACTCGTTTCCGTTACGCAACGGAAATGGTAACGACAATTACTCCCCCAGAACTCGAACTCGAACTGAAAAAAGAAAAATTGGGTCTGATTTGTCGTTGTCGTTCCTGGCATCGCGCGGCGATCGAGCGATGCCAAGCGGCACAGAAAAAAAGTTTTAGAAATTAAAAAAAAACCCGATTCCCGGCCAAAAAAGCAGGCGAAAATATGCCTGCCTGAGGGCACCTACCAGAGGGGTGGTTTCTGGGGGGGGTCCCCACTCCAGCCTCCCCCCCTCCTGTCCTGGGCTGCTGGTACCGGGCTAGGAGGGGGCATCCTCGGCGTCTCCATTTGCCATGCGGTGCGGGGGGATCCAAAATCCAAAAACACACCAAAGCACCACAGAAACATGCGAAAATTAGCTATTTTAAATGCTTGAATTTTTACAGTAGCAGCAGTGGGTTTTTCTTGCAACAAAACGTCTCCATTGATTTTATTTTATTTTATTTTATTTTTATTTTTTTACACCTGCGCACGCGCAATGATGGGCTGGCCATGGGATGGGACCATGCAAATTTTTGGAGCCATTCCACCAATCGCATGGCCAGGTTTTGCTGAGACTTGCTGGTACCAGGCTGGGAGGGGGCATCCTCGGCGTCTCCATTTGCCATGCGGTGCGGGGGGGGACCAAAATGGCGACCGCAATATTTTTTTTGAAACCATGGTCCAAAAACCCACCAAAGCACCACAGAAACATGCGAAAATTAGCTATTTTAAATGATTGAATTTTTACAGTAGCAACAGTGGGTTTTTCTTGCAACAAAACGTCTCCATTTATTTTATTTTATTTTATTTTTATTTTTTTACACCTGCGCACGTGCAATGATGGGCTGGCCATGGGATGGGACCATGCAAATTTTTGGAGCCATTCCACAAATCCCATGGCCAGGTTTTGCTGAAACTTCTGGATGTGCCAGAGAGGGCATAAAAAGCCCACCAACCCTAATCCTAATCCTAACTCTAACCCTAACCCATACGCCAGTACACTGTGTTCTTAGTGGGCCAGAGGCACCCAGAGGTACAGCCCACTAACCCACCCTAACCTTAACCATTACCCTAAGCCTAGCCCTTGCCCCCTAACCCCATGCTCTGGGAAGTCAAGTCGCGCTAAATCGCGGCGGTAACGACAAACGACAAACGACAAAACGAAACAACAAATTTTTGAAAAATTTCACAAAAACGGAAACAACCCAAAACGGACCCGTCCCGAAAAATGACAACTCGAAAAAAAAATTTCTGGTCGTGCCCATCTCTAATTACTACATTGTTTTCAAGGTGCTTGCAGAATGATTGCTTTACAATCCATTCCAGAATTTTCTTTAGATTTGAAATCAGACTGGCTGGTTTATATTTCTCTCGTTCCTCCTTTGTACTCTTTTTTGAAGATGGTGTTCTCTGATTATTTCTCCAGTCTTCTGTTACTCACGCATCCTCCATGATTTCAAGAAAATAATAAGTGGGCTCTGAGAGTTCTTCAGCCAGTTTCTCCAGTTCTCTCAGATGATGTTCATTGGACCCTGGAGATATTCTGTATTACTCTGAATGCTTCTATCATGCTCTCTAATCACCAAAGGTCCACTTCACCAGACTCTAGCAGCAGTTGAACACTTTGTTGAACTTCGTTCTCCTATTGAGTGGGTTGGTGTTGGGTTTCATTGAGCCACTTTCTCATGGGGTAGGCTCTGTCTACAAGGATGGAAGGGTGGCACCACTATTTCACTTATTTTTGATCTTTGGGGGTGGATTGGTAAAAATGTTCTTCATCTTACAAGAGGTGGAGGTATGGTACACACAATCCAGGCCAATCAATTGCTACATTTATGAAGAACTGTTCTTATAGTTTCTCTTGCTTATATTGTTGCCAAAAGAGGAAGCAGAAAAAGAAAAGAAAAGAAACAAAGTAGGAAATTCATTTAGCAAGCTAACCCCTAAGGTTATTCTTTACACAACTTTAGTAACCTTTCAAGTTGTCTCTATGATTTGTGGCAGAATGGTGATTTGTGAAAGGATGGGCACCCTCTGGGGAAAATAAACTTGAACTATAGACATTGAATGGAAATATCTGTTGATTAGTACTTCAAAGAGACTTTCACATTAGGGTTCTCAAGCATCATGATGCTTGTTGGTTTTTACAAAATGCTTGCATTCTCTCAACATTTCACCTACTTTCTTGGTGTTCCTGAAACCCTGGAAACATTCTTGAAGACGTCTAACATCTTGGTTTTGGTCACTAATGGAAGCATTTAAAACAGGGGTCCTCAACCTAAGGCCCCGGGGCCAAATGCGGCCCCCGAAGGTCCTGAATCCGGCCCCCGGGACCAATTCCAACCCCCCACCTACCCCCTGCTTTGCAAGCAAGCCACCCTCCGCAGCTGCCTCTATTGCTGAGGCAGTTCAAAGCAGTGGGCTATGTCACTTCTCCCACTCCCCCCAACTACCACCCAGATGATCAGCATACTGGCTAGTAGGGCATTCAAAGTGGGAGGGCTACGGCAGGGTTCCCCAGTCCCCCCACCCACCGCCCAGATGGTTGGGGCGCCGGGTGCAGCCGACCGGGGCAATTTAAAACAGGAGGGCTGTGGCAAAGTCTCCCATTCCCACCATGGCCCTGAGGCCCCACCCCTGCTCCTCCTCCCCCCTGCCCACCTGCCTTCCTTGTGTGGCTGCTGCCTGTGTTATTGTAGTGGTGAGGAATGAAGGGGGCAGGCAGAGGCAGCGCCAGCCAGCTTTCCGAGCCAGAGCAGCCATGGCAGTAGACCGCTCGAGGGATGGACGGCAGGGAACCAAGGGGGAAACGGAGCTACTTCCTGCCCACCCAGCCCCCTCCGAGCTGCTGCCTTGCTCCATTGAGCGAGGGAGGGGAGGAGGGAGCCCAGCCATGGCCAGAGGCTGAAGCTGCCACCACCATCACCGGGTTAGAGACCAGCAAAGAGGAGGTGGTGGAGAAAGAAGAGAAAGGAAGAGAAGGCCAAATGGTGGCCCAGGCCTGGTTCCTGGGAGGCTGGTGGGGCTGCATTTGTTCCCAGTTGGTGATGGGCGGGCTGGTGAGCCAAGAGAGCACCGCAGCCTGGCTGGACTCGGCCAGTGAGCGGGCTGCAGGTGGCTTTGGGCATGCCTTTCTGCCTCCCCTCCCTCCTTCCCAGCCCTTGCTCCCTCCCCTCCCTCCCTCCCTTGTAGCGCACCAAGTCGGGTCAGGCCAAGAGAGGAGGCAGATTTCCCTCCAGGGACAGTGAGGACGTGATGGCCAGGGGACACAGCTGGATCTGCGTGCAGTGGCATCAGCCTTGCTGCGGCTGCTGCTCCTCATCCTGAGTGGCCGCCCAGAAGGTGATGAGGGGCCTGAGTTTGCCTGGGCTGCCATCTCCTTCCCGATGCAAGGAAGGAAGGAAGGAAGGAAGGAAGGAAGGAAGGAAGGAAGGAAGGAAGGAAGGAAGGAAGGAAGGAAGGAAGGAGAGCTGCTCCAGCCGCTGCCACTGGAGGAGGAGAAGGAGGAGGTGCAGCAGAGGGATCCCAGCAGTGTCACCTCAGGGTGGTGATCTGGAGCAGGAGACATTGCTGGGGACCTGGGGACACAATGATCATGGGCCAATCGTGGGGGGGTTCCGCCCACTTGCCTCTTCCCCCTTTTCCATGTCGGCCTTTTTGGGTTTTTTTGGACTGTGGTCTGGCCCCCAGTGGTGTCTGGGGTGTGATGGACCGGCCCGCTGTTTGAAAACGTTGAGGACCCCTGATTTAAAACATATTGACATCCTGATGAGAGTTGCACATTAAACCATGCAGATCTTTCACACAGATCAGCATAAATGTATTTCCAAGTATGTTTTATAAGAATTAGACAATCATGCAGTTGGAATGGGTCTATATGTCCATAGAGTCCAACCTCCTGCTCAGTGCAGGAATACAAATCAAAGGATATATTTGGATACATTAAAGATGAGTGAGCCATTGTAATTTGTTTTTAAAAATGCAAACTTTCCCTAACTGTATTTGTACAGAACCTCATACATCAAACCATCCTTTCCGCACAATTAAATTGTAGTATGATAGTAGCTTTTATTTTCCCAAATGGAAGAGCTGGAGTAAATTATACTGTTCTTCATGGCAATCAATATGTAAATACAAGTCACACTGATGTCAAAAGCCAGTGGTGGCAAACCTTCAGCACTCCAGATGTTTTGGACTACAACTCCCAGAATTCCAAGCCTACACTTGGAAGATTCATCACCACTGTCATAGACTCAAAAAGCCATTCATTAAAATTAATAAACTTGAATGAACTGTCCATTTTCTCATTTTTTAACAATGGCATGTGTTCAATGTTACAATATTGTGCAGGGAACTAGTGATGTGGTATATCTTTCTTCTAAAGCTTTCTTGGAAAACAGCTCCCATTATCCCTAACCAGCATGACCAGTATCATGCCTGATGGATTGTGGCAATGGAGATGCTGGAATATGTGGTCCAACAAACAAATAAACAAATATTTTCTCAGCTCTGGTTTTATCTGAACAAATTAACACAAAGCATGCATCTTTTAATTCTTCCACTAGAAAAATGTTGGCTGTTCAAAAGTGTAATTAAGCAGTTCACATTGAAATGCTTGAATGAAAAAAACCAAGTTTGGCTGCTAAATTAACATGTTTGCAAGGTAATTGTGGAAGACGACCGCTGTGAAGCAAAGTGTTAACCTCAGAGTACCAATGTTCCAGAAGCAGACTGTATTGGATTGTGGATGGTGAGATGGAAATATCTTGAGACTAAGCTCCCCAGATGGGGCCAGCACAGCTCTCCAATCCTTAGTTCCTAGATTTAAGTTGGGAACTGGTGACTTGGAAGCCCAAGTCCCAGGGCTTCTGCACAAATGGCCAATTGAGAAGCTGCCCTGTTTTGACCACTACAAATCTTGTTCAGAAACACAGAAAAATGGCAAAACCGGTGCCTTCACATGGTAAGGCATATTGGCAGAGAGCCAATAATTGAATAGATCCTCCCACATTTTCTGTCCTCTGTGCTTTCTTTTATGAAGAAGTGTAATGGTATCTTTCGTATGGCTAAGACATTTCAAACATTGGTTAAGAATTTGCTTTGCAGTCCAAGATGACCCTCTATTTAGGGGTGTCCTGCCTGACTCTTTACTCTCTCCCAGTTTAAATCTTTTCACACAAACAATCCAAACCAAGAGAGTCTGAAAGTACAGGCAGCTGGATCAGCCTGTAACACAAACAGATCTTTTTCAAAGTTAATGGCTCTTAATTTCTCAGTGAACACCAAATTGTCTCCAAAAATTCTCACTACAATAGGAACAGTTTGGAACAATACATTGATTCCAGGGAAAATTCTAGAGATGGGTATACCAGTACTTGGGTATACCAGGTACTGCTGCAGGTTCTCCACAGGGATCGGCCACAACAGCCTCAACTCATAGCTATCCTGAAACTCCCAAAACTCCTTCACTTCATAGTCCCTCTTGGTCCTTGGGGCTAAAGCCAGTCCTAGTGCTCTCTCTGCCATGGCTCTCCAACCAGCCATACCTCTCCTGGGAGGTTCACATGAAGATTGGACACTTCTGGGGCAAGGACCTGGAAATGCTCGACCTGTTGGCAGGACAGAGCATCAAAAATACTGTTATCAACCCCTGGGACATTATGTGCATGCACCACTATATTGAACTGCAGAGATCTCAAGGTAAATGCTCTAACCAGCCTCATCACCCTTTCTAATTTTGATGTGAGGTTGTTGATGATGTGCGCATCACCATGTTATCACATCAAAAACAGACTACAGAGTTAGCCCAGGCCTCAGACCAAATGCACAAGCCCCCACAAATAGGGAAGAGCTTGAGAAACATCAAGTCCCTCGTAATTCCCTCAGCCTGCCACTCCTTCGGCCAGGTCCCTCTACACAAAGACCCTGGCCAAAATATCCCAAGACCTGAGGAACACAAAGCATCGGTCTGAACAAGGAAATGAGCCCTGAGATGGATCTCCACCCACCAGAATGACACCCCATTGAAACCTTCCAAAAACTTTTCCCCAGACCACCAAATCCTCTCTCATAGCCACTGTGACCCTCATCCTATGCCTGGGCATATGCAGCCCACTCATCGCCCCACACAAGCAATGAAGGAAGACCCTTCCCAGCGCCACAACCTTGCAGGCAAACTTAAGATGCTCTATCAACTCCTGCTGCAAAGTTACACGGGAACATAAGCTCATGTTCCATACCCTAGCCCTAAGATGTTCCACCGTATCCTCTGGAAGTCTGCAAGATTGTTCCTAGGTATCGATCTCAATACCCAAAAACATCAGCACTGGCAGCAGACCCTCTCTCTTCTCCTCTGCGAGGGGCAATCCTAACTCCCCAGCCAAGGTCCTAAACATCTCCAAAATAAACCTACAGTTACCAGTACCCTTTGCCCCACAAAAAAATATAATCATCCAAATAATGTGCTGCGTTGGTTAAACCAGTCGCCTGGTGCAGCTTCCATTCAACAAAAGAACTAAACCTCTCAAAAATTGCACACGAGACCAAGCAGCCAAACAGCAGTGCCCCTAGAACCCACCCTGAAACTGAAAACCCAATAACTTAAAATCCACTGGATGCATAGGGAGCAGGTGAAATGCAGACTTAATGTCGCACTTCGCCATTTCCGCACCCATTCCACATGCATGAATAGTGCGTATGGCTTCATCAAAAGAGGTATACCTAACTGTGCACAGCTTGTGGGAAATACCATCATTCACCGAGTTAGGAGGTGATGGATAAGCCACAATTTGCCTGGCGCCTTCTTTGGGACCAGGCCCAAAGGTGACACCCACATGATAGGCACTGGCAGACTACTATAAGGGCCCAAAACTCTACCCTCCTTAACTTCCTTATCAATTTTTTCTCACATCACAACCTCCATCCCCACGATGTATTTCAAATTCTTAACCGGCACTGTTAGCCACTCCCCCACAAACAGAATCCAAAATTCAAACTTAAAACCTTGCAACAAGAAACAGGCGGCCTTCCAGTCAGGATACTGCCACAGCCAATCATCTAGCACACCCAACTTAATTGGGCTGGGGCCCTTTGGGAAGCAGCCCCCCCCTCTCCCCAGCTTCCTGGTGTTACCTGGGTCCTTCTGCCTCCCCTGCTGCAGCCTTGCCCTGCTACAGTGTGCTGCTGTGTGCTGGGCTCCATACACCAAACATTCATGCATAAACTGGCACAGCTTCCAGTTGCAATAATCCTGGCCATTAACATTCCTATAGACCAGCTGGGGTTGAACCAGCTGGCCCGTGGTAGCACGGGGCATCACATTCATTCATGGTTGGTCTCCTAATCATATGACCACTATCATATCTCTCACCTAGGGCTGCCCTCATTGGGGTCATGATCTGCATCCACAGGGAAGGCAGGGGCTTGTCCCACCTAAGTAGGGGCTGTGTAGCTACTCTCATCCAAAAATTTTCCGCATAGAGCAACCAAATGTTTCCAGGAAGATCCATGTATGCCCTATAAATCAGGCCCATGTACTTCAGTAGGGACTGTGCACGCCATGGGTGGGCCTGCACCACAAGTGACATATATATCATATATTATATATCATATACACCAGCGACCAATTAGCCCACAAACACTTAGGCTTCTCCCAAAGCCTGCGTTCTTTATCCTTTGGCCCTGGATCTACTGGGTATTGGTAAACAATTGTTGCCAAACAGGTCAGTTTTCGTTGCCTGACAAAGACTCAAGTGGCAAAACCATGGGAGCAACCCTTTTGGCTGGCTATTTACTCTTTCCTTTTCACTGTCCTTTCTTCAGCCCCATTGCACCCAACCAATGGGTTACACGGTGCACCAGCCTCATTTCTCACCAATGCTGCAGTAGGGTCACCCCCCAAGTTAAAAAGCCCTGGTGCACAATTAACCCCATGTTTGAGCCCTGCCTAAAAACCTCCCCCAACAATTACTATGCTGAAGATAAAAAAAAATTATTCTTGCTAATAGGTTTTTTTAACTTTTCAATTGTTCTAATTCAATCCTCAACCACCAATATGCAACCAGTGCCCCAAGACCCATCACCCAAAAACTAGCCAGAACAAACAAGGCTCCCCACCAGTCACCTGGGAATAGGGTGCTACCCCCACCCCCACCGCAGGAATACCCAACAGTTCACCCCCCAGTTCCACCTGCTGGGGGGGGTTGCCTCAGGCCTGCGGCAGCCATTAATCGGGGGAGGGACTGAGTGCTCCACTCAAGTTGTGCCCCTACA
The DNA here is from genome assembly GCA_029282475.1 of Phrynocephalus forsythii. Taxonomy (NCBI): domain Eukaryota; kingdom Metazoa; phylum Chordata; class Lepidosauria; order Squamata; family Agamidae; genus Phrynocephalus; species Phrynocephalus forsythii. Next base: position 7,460,883 of record JAPFRF010000011.1, read on the forward strand.
CCAGTCAGGACCCAGCCAGGACCCAAGTTGTCTCACAGTTAGGAGGCACAGGTGCACCCCCCTAATCTGCCACCACCACCACCACCACTGAGTGCTCTGCCACCCAACACATGGCTGCGTACTTCCTGCCTTCTCTCTGCCACTCTAAACCACCACCGGGACCTTCACAATCTGCCGCTTTCCCCCATGGGGAAAAAAGACGCTCCTCCCTGCCCCCCAAAGTGTCTGCAACCAAAAGCCTCCACTGCCGCTGGGTGCACGAAAATGGTGCCGCACGCAAAAAGAAAAACAAAATGGCAGGCACCACGTGCAGCCTCATAGCATTCAGCAGCATCTTGCTCTGGAACGCTGCGGATTGAAAGAGGCTTCACCCAGGGGAGAAGTCCTGTTATATACAGTCCTCCTCCCCCATCCCATCCTCACATCCTAGTCTCAGACTCATTTGCATGATAGGGCAAACTGGCCCCTCCCACTGGAGGCACCCCAGCAGTGAAGCCGACCCTTTGTTTCATTTCGTAAGGTTTATAAGCTTACAAAAATGACAAAACAGCACATCGTTTTTCGTAAGTTGTCCATCCTTACAAATTACAGCTAAAGCAAGAGGTAGCAGGGCCCTGGGGAAATTGTGGCACATGGTGTTCTACTGCCTACTACTCAGAAAACCCTGGGGCTTCAACAGAGCTATAGCTGGGGTTTTCAGTGCCTGGGGACAAAGCTGAATGTGTGAGCCATAAGGGGTGGGGGGTGTCCATCATTTTTTCCTGGAAATTTTTGAGTTTTAGAACATGAAAACCTGCTTTTGTGGCATATTTTTAGGGTATGAAGAGGATGAAAAAATTAAAATAACTAAGGCAATACAATTGAATGACAGAGAAGGACAGAATCCAGAAACAAATGCCCCTAGTCTGAGCTTTTGGGACAGGACACTGCAGGCACTTGAGAGGTGGCTCCTTTCCCCCCTTCAAACCAAGTGGGGGGGCACATGAGTTGTCTGCAGTGTTCTTTTCTCCCTGGCAATGTGGTTCCTTATATCAATCAGCATGGCAAGTTCTCCCCCTTCCTCCCCGGGTGGGGGAGCGCTGGAGAAGGAAGCCACCCCTACCAATGCTGATATCAGGGCTCCTGATTGCCTTTTCCTGAGGGGGAAAGTTCATGGGTGTATGGAGCTCGGGGCACACTCTCAACCCTACCAGCTCATCCAGTGCCCTCAGACCTCTCTGCACCCCAGGGCTTTTGCCTCCCCTGTCCCCCACTCAAGCTATGACCGTGGGCTTCAACCCTTTGAGCCTTTGCACCATTACGCCACTGCCTTCAGCCATGGCAGTGAAACCCAATAATTTCACAGTTCCTTATGCATGATTCAACAGGGCTGACATTTGGTCTCAGCATGCTCATTATATGTTCATAAAACAGAATTTCAACGCTTTTCTCTGCACTCCCCGAAAACTGTTGTGTGCCCTGCTGAAATCAGGTATCTTCAAAGGTACAGTGTGAATCTGCACCCATGAAATATATTCTTCTAGTGCATTAAAAAAACAACACCTAAAGTTATACTCTTGTGGTGGAGGAGTGACTTCAAATGTTTTTTAAATGTCTCAAAGCATATAATGTAGCCATTAAAGGCACTCTAATGGCAAAGTGCTTTTCAGTTATATTGAAATGCCACTAGGCTTCAGCCTTTAATGCTTTCTGTTGGGAGGGCTGTGCTTTACTCTTTTCAGCTTTTTTTGCTATGTGCATAATAATGGAATTATATTTGTCTAGCTCCAGGGTAGTGAGTGAATGAACCCAACTTCTCTGGAGGCGGAAGACAATAAGCCCTGCATTTTTTGCTGCCTCCCACTATGTTGACTCACGTGGTCACCTATAGTGCAGCAAACCTTGACCCACCTACCTTGCAATGTTGCTCAGCAGGCTTGTCCTTTGGGAAATTTCCAGCATACAAAATGGCCCGTTATTTGGATAAAAATGCCTATCATTTCCATTCAGAGTACATTTGGAACTGGGGTCCTGCTTGCCTTTCCTTTATATTTTTGAAAAGATAGTAGGTTAGGACCTGTTCTAGTCACTCAGCAGTGTACCGCATTAAAGAAATTTTGTTAGGCACCCTACAGATAAAGGGGGAATTTAGCTTCGGTTTATTATACTGTATTATTTCTTTCTCTCGCCCCCCCCAATAGTAAGGGGGAAACAATTTGAAATGATTCAGAATGTTCCAGCTGTGTGCACAGTTAATGTATGTGGATCAGGAAAATTATGTGCCAGCTTCACCTTGTTCCCCATTCCCTAGTTACAAGCTCTGGTAAATTAGGCCTGGTTTGGCTTCGTCATGGAGCTGCACTATTTAAAAAGCAAAAGAAAAATGAAGGAATGTTAACGAACCAGGCAAAGGCATTATTAGATTGGGAAGTCATGGTGATCTGTGAAACACAGTGGTGGCCAGATAGAGGTTTTGAGGTTCAAAACAGAAGCAATATATATACTGGTCAGATGGTCAGATGGCGTCTAACTGGCCAATTTCAGCAACGGAAAGCTAAAATAGATTAGAACTTGGAAATTAAACTCTTTATTTGGACTTGGACACCCTAAATCCCAAGATTTTGATTATATGAATTGAATGCACCAGATAAAGAAGGACTGGTCTTCACATATGTGTACAGAAAGCTTTCAAAATTCACCCCTCTCCTTGAGGGAAAATCAATCAGATTTCCCAGGGCAGAATCCTCCCCCATCAGCAGCACTTGGGGCTCACGTCTTTGCTTTTTCCTCCAAGGGTTTTGTTTTTTTCTTACTTCAGGTGACACTGGTGGCAATTCGCTACAATTTGGTTTCCTCCACGGCATCTTCTCTGCCAAACATCTTCCTAGGGCATGGGGTCGTGAGAGGGAATCAAACACCTCTCAAATGGTCCATTCTGAAAATAGGCATTATTTTTTCTAAAGGAGTAGATAAAATAAAAATCTAAGGAAATTTTTCAGGGAAAAAATGGCGGTTCCATGGGACTGAAGGTCCCAGATGGGGACGTTTTGCAGCCCCGATCTGAGCAGGTGGCAAGAGGAACAGCCCATATGATTGCTAGCTTTTTGTGGGCTTGGATGAGCCTTTAAGAAGGCTTCCCGACATTCCTTCTTCCTCTTCGTCACTTTTTGCACCACCCCACCCACCCGCCCCAGCGGTAGTGAAAATGAGAGTAGCTAGTTGCTTCGGGGCCAGATGTGAATTTTTGATTGTCATACTGATTGGCTGTTGTATGACAGAGAGTTCACCCATCCCATTCTCACTACTTGGCTAGGCAGGTCATGTTCTCCATCGGTTGCAGCTGGTAGGTAGTGCAAGTCTTTGTGGTAGGTGAGTTCATTGGATGGTCCCATTAAAGGGAGTTGGGCAGCCTTTGATAGAACATTAACTAGTTAGGGATTCGTAGTTCAGCAGTAATAAGTTAATAGGTTGTGGAAAATTTACTGAAAACTGCCTTTGGAAGTTAGCCCCACAGAGAATGACAATCTGCCAAATAAACTTAACAGCACATTTCCAGGTAAGAACTCACCTAAAATTGTAAGGGCCTTAAGGTCAAGGACAAATCAGGCCAAAGTTTACTTGCAGTATGGCAGCCCCCCTTTTGAATTTAGGGACTTTTGATTAAATTGATTTAATAAAATTGTGGCCCAATTTTAAACCCAGTATGACTTGTTGCCTGCTTATTTTGGGCCTGGGGGTTCAAAGAATTTTAAAAATAATGTACTGTATTTGGGGAACATTATAGATTCACTTTGGCTCTGCTACAGCTGCTTATACTGTACTGCCTTCCTTGTAAGCCTTAAAATGGCTATGAGGGAGGGCACTGCATTTATTTATTTATTTATTTATTTATTTATTTATTTATTTGATTTATTTACTGCCTATCTGCAGCACATTTCCACTTCTAGGAAGAAAGTGCTGTGTGTCATAATTTGTGCTTTGAGTTTCCAAAGGCCAACTCAGGGAAATATTTCTATTAATCTGTCTCATTGCCAGGATGACAGTATTGAGTTTAATTACTGAAAATGCAACATGGCTGCATTTGCCTTCTCTTTCTATTGTACCTTTCTCTAGTCTCCTGCAGCTCCTTGGCTGCCCCCACTTCCTGATCTGAAAAAGTCCCATGGGTATCATATGTACAGTAGGACATCTTCGGGGGGAAGTGTGCAAAGTTACAGCCTGCCAGCTGCCACAGAGATAATTGTACAGTGAAAGTCAAACACATGCACTGTGCAGCCACCTCAAAAGTAAAATAAGCATGAAGCAATCTCTCTGAAATGTCTCCCCTTTTCAAGTTCATCGCTACTGTGCCTAAATCTTAAAAGAACAAGGAAATCATAAAAGAACAATGTGATAAATCCAAATTCAAATAAAGAGCTAGAAACAAGCTATTGAGATTTGTGAGTTCTGACTCTCAACTTGTTTCAAAGCAAGAGTCCTGTGCCATTTTTAAGAACAACACATGAATTTGTCCCAAGTTTTTGCAGGGGAGAGCCCCTTTCTCAAGTTACATCTTAAGAGTGGGGATTTTTTCTGGGTTTTGGTGCAACAGACTAACATAGCTGCTACCTTGAAAATGCCGCCTCCATGTTGAAGTACTTTTGTTGCTTGTTGTGTCCTGTCTTTGTTCAGCCATTCCTATTCTAAGCAATGTTATGACCCTGTGTTATTCACTATCAAGTCAATTCTGATGTATAATGGACCTACTAGGGTTTCCAAGGTATGTGAGATATGTGCAGAATGGTCTTACCAGCGTCAACCTGCCACCCTGAGCTTCTATGGCTGAATGGAGATTTGAACCTACATCTCCTGAGCCCTAGTCCATTGCTCTGATGCTGCACTATATTAGGTCTCTAATGTAACAACAATTTCTTCAAATTATTTTATTTGCCACGTAAGATTCTCTTTGGTGATACTACTGGGGAAATCACAACTTGGTCAGGATTGGTTGGTTTTGTACAGCAGAAGTTGTGTATATTTTGTTTATTTTCATTTTTCTTATTTGGAATACTAGTCTTAGGTGACGGGGAAAAACAATCATCTGAAAATATTGTCAGAGTAATCATATGTTTCATTTCAAAACCAGGACATTAGCCATGCAAAGAGTCAGAGAGGAGGCCACCAATGTCTCACAAAAGAGACTTTTGCTACAGTAAAATCATGCCAGGACTGTCACTACCACTAACTCTTATGCCAAGAAATGACCCCCAACTAAATAAAGGAAACAAGAAGAGCAAAACTGTTTTTCCAACAATGATCATAACTGGAATGCCATAATAAGCAAGGACATCCACAAAACTCCAAAAGACTCAAGGCATCCTCTTTTCAAGTAACCTTGAACTCTCAGGCTTTTATTAAAGTGTAAAAGAAGAAAGAAGTTAGATCTGAGACACCAAGAATTGCAGTGCTGCCACTAGTTGTAGCGTTATTAACTACGCGTACACAGAATTTGGGGTACAATCATCTCCTGGTCCCAGGCTGTGTCTCTCTGTGCGTGGGTGTCTCTGTGTGTGCGTGTGTGAGAGAGTGAGTGTGTGGGAGTATCTATGAGCTGCGCCTGGGACCCAAAGCTCTTTATTGGTAACAGTAAACAAGTATGCAAGGGGTGGAAAGAAGCATTGACAATAGGACATAGGAAGACATAGGAAGGATGGCCTTTGGTCACGTATGAATTCCATTGGTGGGGGGGTGAGGGTCCTCACGTATGCACTAGAGATGGGCACGACCAGGAAAAATGACGTTTCGAGTTGTCGTGTGTTGGAGCCGGCCCGTTTCGGCTCATTTCCGTTTGTCGCGAAATTTCTCAAAAATTTGTCGTTTTGTTTGTCGTTTTTTCGTCTGTCGTTAGTACTGGTTTGGGGGGGTAGTGGGCTCCTGGAGGCACCTCTCTGGGGTGGGTGCCTCCTCTGGCCCGCTACAAAGGGAAAGCGGGCTCCTGGAGGCACCTGGGGTGGGTGCCTCCTCTGGCCCGCTATGAAGGGAAAGCGGGCTCCTGGAGGCACCTCTCTGGGGTGGGTGCCTCCTCTGGCCCGCTACAAAAGGGTACACATAGCCAATTGGATATGCATACCAAGTTGCAGTGGCAGGCAGAGGCACCTCTCTTTCCTTTGGGTGCCTCTACTGTGACTCACTGGACAGCATACTGGCATCCTGGTGTACGGTGCACTTGGGCTGGGGCTGGGGAACAAAGTGAGAGAGGACCCCTATGGGCGCCCTCTGGCTCACTAAGAAGGGAAGTGTACTTGCGTGTAGTGCAATGTGAGTACACAGATCTGGCTTAGGGTTAGGGTTAGCGCAAGGGCTAGGCTTAGGGTTACGGGTAAGGTTAGGGTGAGTTAGTGGGGTGCACCTCTGGGTGCCTCTCTGACCCACTAAGAAGGACAGTGTACTGGCGTTATTAGGGTTAGGGTTCGGGTTCCTAAGTGGCCATGCAATCCCAGAAGTCTCGGTGGAATGGCTCAATTGGTGGAAAAAATTGCATGGTCCACTCCCATGGCCAGCTCATCATTGCGCAGGTGTAAAAAAATAAAAATAAAAATAAAATAAAATAAAATCAATGTTGCAAGAAAAACCCACTGCTGCTACTGTAAAAATTCAGGCAGTTTTAAAATAGCTATTTTCGCATGTTTCTGTGGTGCTTTGGTGTGTTTTTGGACCACGATTTAAAAATAAATATTGCGGTCGCCCCATTTTGGATCCCCCGCCCGCACCGCATGGCATGGCGAGTTGGCGAGACGATGAGGATGCCCCCCACCAGAGCAGCCCAGGACAGGAGGGGGGAGGCCGGGGACCCCAGAAACCACCCCTCTGGTAGGTGCCCTCACTCAGGCAGGCATATTTTCGCCTGCTTTTTTGGCCAGGAATTGGTTTTTTTTTTTAATTTTTAAAACTTTTTTTCTGTGCTGCTTGGCATCGCGCAATCACTGCGATGCCAGGAATGACAACGACAAATCAGACCCAATTTTTCTTTTATCGGTTCGAGTTTGAGTTCTGACGGCTTAATTGTCATTACCGTTTCCGTTACGTAACGGAAACGAGGAACGGAAACGGAAACGAGAATTTTGCCAAGTCGTGCCCATGCCTAGTATGCACACTTATCTAGGAGGAAATGCTGGCTGGTCAGGACTCATTGATAAGGGAGAGAGGAAGAAGCTTCGGGCTGGTCACAGACCAGATGTGCCTGATAGCCTGATATCTGGGACTGCCATTGTTTCCCCTGGCCTCCTGAGCTATGCCTGTTGGTCCTGAGCTCTGCCAGCTCCAGGTCAGCTTAACCACACTGGGTTCCTGCTGCTCTCTGGACATGTTTGTCCAGGGCTTAGGCTGCCTCAGTGCTGCCAGGTTATTTTGGGGTATGGAATCCCTACAAGTAGTACCTCATTCAAAGAAAGCAGGGATGGCAACACTAGCATACCAAATAGAGCTCTAGCTATTTTGAAATCATTCAAAAAGAACCCATCTAAAGAGCCACCTTCTCTTAGGAAGCCTTCAGTGAGTAGCTATCCTCTCAGGAAGACTTCCTATCCCTGGCAAATGGGACCACCTGAAATGCAACCACTTCAACTTGGAACTATTTAACACCCCACAACCTCCAAGGCTGTTGGTGCTTCTTAATAAAGCCATTGGCCAACTTCATTCCTGCTTCATGCCCTATTATGTCAAAAATTGCTTATTTTTTTATAAAAACGGTTATCTTCTGGGATGGGCAGTGCAAGTATTCTCCATAGCCAGCCTAAAGCACAAACAAACATGAGATTTGTCACTATAACCATTGTCAGTTGATATAGGACAGTCCAAAAGGTTCAAGCTAAGATAACAAAGCAAGGGCCAGTGAAGATGTTTAGCTGACCTACTGTTGAAGTCTTGATCTTAACCTATGAAGAGACCCATGCCTAGATGATGTTGCTTCACCACTTAACACTGCAGCAGTTTCACTGTAGAGATAAGAATTATGTGAAACCTGCCAATTCCAGCCAGGGAGCATTCTGCCCTAAGAGAGGATTACATTCGCCATTCTCTTATCCTTGTTGTTTCTTTGTAGTAGTCTCACATTTCTTGTATAAAATCTGTAGGTAACTAATGAAGCCTGCCAGTCTTGTTGCCTGCTTGGATTGCTTGGTTCACCCTGACAGATCTCTTCTCTCTCCTGGAGGGCTTGGCATTCTCAGCCCCTCTTATACCCTTCATCCAGCCACCTATCCTGTCACACACCATTTCATTATCATTTTATTCAGAGAACTGTTGGTATTCCCTGTTTAAATGCTAAAATAAAAGAGAAGATTTAATTTATCTCAGAGTGATTGGATGTGTGTTCAAGGTATCTGTCCAGGCACATTCCAAGCAACCTGGTCTTGGGGACAGAGGTAAAGACTGATGGTTTTCTGATTTATTTTGTAATCACTGTTATAATTTCACAGCAGATCAACAGGATTATTCTTGTAGCAATGGTGCTTAATCAAAATATACACTAGAAAGTTGGCTTTGGCATGTCGTCTCCTGAAAAAGAACTGATCACATTTTCTATTGCTTATACAGTAATACCTCAGATAACAAATGCCCCTTATAACGAATTTTTCGCTTAACAAATCCTTATTTTCAGCCCCCCCAGCTCACAGCCCCAGCCAGGGCCACTTTTCCCAAAACCAGAGCTGCCCCCAGCCTTTCAGTAGGACCCACTCTGGCTCGTTCTCCTTCCCTACTTCCTCTCACCGGCTCCTGGTGGTGGCAGCAGAGCTACAAGCTGGGCAAGATGGGGGAGGTGGAGGCAACAGCAGAGGTGGCAAAGATGGGGCCCGGGGGATATGGGGAGAGGAGGAGGAAGAGGCATGTGGTTTTGGCGGTGAAAGTGGCAAAGGTGGGGGCCCGGGAATATAGGGGGAAGAGAAGGAAGTGGCACGTGGCTTTACTAGGCTTTTCTTGCCGCTTGGGTGTCCAGAGGCAGTTTCACTGGCAAAGGAGGAGAGGTGGGGGCTGAGGGGGAGGGAGGAGACAGTGCCGGTGAAGCGCGGCTTCGATCACCGCCTGGGTGTCTAACAGCGGCAGCGGGAGGTGGCACCGGTGGCATCCGGTTTTGCCTATGTACGCTCGCTGCCCGGGTGCCCAGCGGTAGTAGCGGCGAAGGATGAGAGGTGGGGGCCGAGGGGGGGAGGATGGTGAGAAGCAGTGCTGGTGGCAGGGGTGGGTGATGAGGGGGAAGAGTGCACTTTGAAAGTGCACTTTGTAAAGAGGTCTCAGGGAAAAAAGGCTTTTTTGCCTTTTTTCTGGACCTCGGGAACGGATTAAATGGTTTCCCATTCATTTCAATGGGAAACCATATTTCAGATAACGAATTTATTTTGATAACGAATTGCCTCAGAGGACGAATTAAATTTGTTATCCGAGGTACCACTGTAGTGGCAGTTTTAAAAATTAGCAAATTCAGTTGCAACATTTTAATGTACAGAAACAGTAATATATAGTAGGATAAATCCAAAGGATTAGCAAAATTAGTTACTAGTAAATCACAGACATTATCCATGTTCATTTATTTAATTTAGATCTTTGTTTATAACATACATAAATTTTCTACCTAGTTAAATGGGGTTGGTTTCGTTGTATTACAGAAAATGCTCCAAGATTCAGAGCATTGAAAAAGGTTCGTAAGTCTCACATCTTTGTCAAGCTATGTTTATTTGCATAGAAAAATATTCACCATTGGCATTAACTATCACAGGAGAGAATTGCATTTATTTCAAATTGAAAAAAATAGCTAAAAAGATTCTGTGGATTATTGCAACAGTACAAGAATACAAGATGCCTCCATTTAATAAAAAAGTAAAAGAAATTGTGAAAGCTAAAGCAGGCTACAAAACAGAAGACTGTTCTAATTATTTACTTATTACAAATTCTTATCCAACAAGTTCCGCCCCCCCTGAAAGTTTTAATTCACTCTTTTCTGATTTACTTTTCAACATTTTCATCCAAAGTACTCCCTGATCATATTCATCACAACCTTGTTGTCATGTAGTCGTCATTAATAATTGTCTCTTGTTTCATAATGAAGTCAGTATTACTGAGGTCTTGATCACTGCCCAGGGTATCTTTTGGCAGGGGTGAGTCAAAATCCTGCACCTGGGCCTCCTGCATTTCAGAGGTGACTGATTCTTCATTCACCTCAACAGTCTCATTTTTATTTGGCTGATGAGTGGCCACCAGGCATGTTTCATTGAGACCCTGAATGTTTAATTCACAGTTCACAATCGAAGTTTCCTCTCCCAGTTCAGTGTCTTTCTCAGATTGTTCTTCTGCTTGTTGACGGGAAACTTCTTCAGAAATGGAATAGATTTTATTTGTGCCGTGCTCGTTAGAGCTGTTTTTTGACTGTCTGTGAAAGAATCCAAACTTCTTTACATCGGCCACAAAGTTTATTTTCTTCTGCTTCTCCTTGGTTGATTCTGACACCATCATTGCTGACCCATTGCTCTGGCTATGAGCTCTAGAAGCTCTTGTGACCGCTCTTGGGTGAATCATGGTGGTGACATCAAAAAGGCTAAGAGGTTTCTTCTTAACCTTCTCATTCCCCCACTGTCGCTTCCTTCATCTGATTCCGGCAAAGAAGAAGATTCTCTGCTGTTTTTGGAAGTCTGTGAATTAGGCAGTTTGCTTCCTTTTAACAGACCTAAGACTTCAAAGCGAAAACTGGAGATGTCTTGCTTCAGCTCCTAGTGATTTAGAAGAAAATCAGAGCTAGTTAAGCCTAAGGACATGTTAAATTTTACAGGCAGTGTTTTTACTTTAAAGACCATACATTCGTCTTGTAAACAGTGAACAATCAAAGCACTGTTGTTTCAATTCAGTACTGAGATTGTGATGAAATACAGTGTGGCTGTAGGTGGGGGGGTCTCATAACAGTTCAGTGGACTGCTTTCTGTAATAACTTGTTCAGTGTTTCACCACATTCAGTTGTGCTATGCAAAATGAACCCAGGCTATGGAAAAGAGAAGCAATGCACTTAAAGTTATAACCCAAACCCACAAACAAGTGACAAATCCTTCTCTTATTATTGTTGTCTTGGGACCTTTTCCAAGGAGAAAGGTGGGGTAAAATACTCAAAAATAAATAAATAAATAAATTGTCCTAGTATTTTTCTCGGAACCTGTCATGCTATGTGCACCTACTTTTTATGGAGCAATAAAGAGAATGTAATCAGCCCATTCACACTTTATTTATTTATTTATTTATTTATTTATTTATTTATTTATTTATTTATTTATTTATTTATTTATTATTATTATTATTATTATTATATTATTATTATTATTATTATTATTATTATTATTATTATTATTATTATTATTATTATTATTATAGGAGCAGTATGGATAGGCCAGACAATACCAAGGCATCCCAAGTCCCTTGTTCCCTTAATAAAGGTCCTGTGCATATCGGGGGGGGGGATTACTGATAAATTAACATGCAATGTACCCTTGAATATCCACCCTGTCAATTGAGCCTTACTGTCAGTTTGTATGTCCGCTTTAATTACCAACAAATTTTCCAGTTATCATGTTGATTGCTTATATCATAATTTGCAGAACATTCATACATTCTGTATAATGGAATCGAGTGATACGAATCAACAGCTTGTCCACCACTTTTGCTCAGAAATAGAGCAATCACTTATTGTGTGGCCATGGTTTATGTAGACCATGCCGTATCTCTTGCCTCCAGACAGTGCGATTGGAGGTCAAGGTTTCCCATCTGTTGAGGTCCATTCCCAAGGCCTTCAGGTCCCTCTTACAGATATCCTTATACTGCAGCTGTGGTCTCCCTCTGGGGTGCTTTCCTGCACAAGTTCTCCGTATAGAAGATCTTTTGGGATCCAGCTGTCATCCATTCTCACATCGTGCCCAAGCCAGCATAGGCGTCGCTGTTTCATTAAAGTGTACATGCTAGGGATTCCAGCTTGATTCAGGACTATGCTATTTGGAAGTTTGTCGTGCCAGGTAATGTTGAATATTCGCCTAAGACAGCGCATATGGAAGGTATTAAGCTTTCTTTCCTGTCGGACATGGATGGTCCAAGACTCGCTGCAATACAAAAGTGTGCTCAGTACACAAGCTTTATAGACCTGTATCTTTGTATGTACTGTCAGCTTCTTATTGAGCCATACTCTCTTTGTTAGTCCCATCGCACTGTCTGGAGGCAAGAGATACAGCATGGTCTACATAAATTTGAAGAGGCATTTGTCCAACAGGCAGAGGAAAAGAGGCAGGCACAGAAAGAACAAAACTCGAGGACCGGGCAAGAAAGAGAATACATCTGCCCACAGTGTATTCGAGACTGCCATTCCTGAATTGGTCTATTTAGTCACACTAGGTGTTGTTTTTAGGATCTCTACTCCAGGCATGATACCATAGTCTTTTGAGACTGAAGGATGCCAATGATGATGATGGTGGTGGTGGTGGTTTTAAAAACTTATGTTATTGGAATTAGAGATGAAATGAGGTGGCAACATTTGCCTCACTGAAGGGCTGGATGCTACTTCAACCTGTGTTTCATCTGGCTACAGAAGTGTCACAATGACTGTTGTTAAAAAATGCTGCTGTCAGTTCTGCAATGGGCCAGGAATTGATAGGAAGCTGCCAGGAGGTCAGGATGACTGCTGACTCAGGTGAGGTTGAGGCAAGCAGAGAAGACAGTGTAGCTCAGTGGTTCTCAACCTGTCGGTTCCCAGATATTCCTGGACTGCAACTCCCAGAAGTCTTCATCACTAGCTGAATTGTCCATGATTTCTGGGAGATGCAGTCCAGGAACATCTGGGGAACATCTCAACCCACAGGTTGAGAACCACTGGTGTAGCTAATGAATGGCTTTGGAATGTAGGGAAGTAAAAAATCATCTGGACCAGAGTGCAGGAATCTCTGGAAAGTCCCTATACAAACACAACTGTATAGGAGCTATATAATAAGACAGTGTTGCTAATGCATACTTTTCTGGTGACGTTTGTGCATCAGGTTTAACAACAGCAGAAATTTCAGGTTTTTCCCATGGGCTATCCAACATTTTCTGTGCAAAATCTGGTTCTGGACCTTGGCTCAATGGATGATGTATTTATTAGATCACAAGCACTGGCTGTTTTTAAATATTATTATATGTTAACTTAACTCCATTAACATCTATCAAGTGGATACCTTTATGTATAAGTTTTGCACTACCGTATAAATTAGTTCCCACTAATATTCCAGGGATAATATTTTAAAGGCCTTTTTAGTAGAAACTCTCCTTTTCTGATCTACTATTAGGACGCTATCCAGTATAAGTGCAGTCACCTTAAAATTCTCTTCCGTCAACCCCTCCTCCGTTTTGGCATCTCTTATCATTGCTGCCACATATCTCTTAACCAGATTTCTCATGACCTCCTGAAAGAGAAAAACAGTCCAATTGAGTCAGCACTTCTCAGACTGCCATATGTTGGTCCACAAAGCTCAAGCTTAAAAGAAGAGTCATTACATCAGGTAGCAGCCTACCAGTTAGTTGTTTGCAAATGAGATGCAACTGGATAGAAGCTAGATGATGAGGTGAGGCAGAATGGGTAGCGGAGCTGAGGAGCCGATATCATCTTCAGATTGGGGCAGCAAAACAGCATTATATCGTAAGTCTTTAGAATCAGAGAATTGTAGAGGTGAGAGGGATCCCAAGCCCCATCTCATCCAGGCAGTGAATTATGCAGACAGCCTAAACCGATGACCCTCAATTTCTGCTTAAAAACTTCCAAGGAAGGAGAGTCCACTCGAAGACAACACGTTTGATTCTTGAACAGCTCTTACCATGAAGACGTTCTTCCTAAGGTTCACATTAAATCTCCTATATTTTAATATAATACTTGCTTGTTTATGCCATTTTAAACACAGGCCTTATTTGAATGGAGGATAAAAACTGTAACATTAGCTCTATCGACTGACTAACCTTTGCAGAAGCAGAAACATTTGTTTCATACTGTGCTGGCACCGTCACACTAGAGCTCAGCTGCCTGCTCTATTTGTGCTGTTATGTGACTTTTGTTCAGGAATCAGCAGTTGAAATCTAAACATGACATGGCCTAGAGTCAAGATATTAAGGAGCTGCAGGCTGCAACGGCTGGGCCTCTTCACTCTTGAACGACAGCATCTAAGAGGTAATGTGATTGAAGTTTATAAAATCATACAAGGTGTGGGCAAAGTAGATAAGGAAAAACTGTTTTCCCTATCACACAGCACTAGAACTAAGGGACACTCCATGAAACTTTTGGGTGCTAGAACTCAAACAAATAAGAGAAAGTACTTTTTTACCCAGAGGATCACTGGTCTATGGAACTCCCTGCCAGAAGAAGTGGTGACAGCTGTCAGCCTTGACAACTTTAAGAAAGGATTAGACAAGTTCATGGAGAACAAGTGTATCAATTAGAGATGGGCACGACCAGAAAAAATTACGTTTCGAGTTATCGTTTATTGGGACGGGCCCATTTCGGGTCGTTTCCGTTTGTCGCGAAATTTTTCAAAAATCTGTCGTTTCCGTTTTTCGTCTGTCGTTTGTACAGGGGTTTAGGGAGCATAACGTGTAGCCGCCGTTATACATTATGTTGGGGTTGTTAGTGTGACAGGAAACCTCGTCGGCACTTCTCTGTCTCACTAAGAACATTATGTTGGGGTGGGGGTTAGTGTGTCAGAGGAACCTTGTTGGCGCTTCTCTGACTCACTAAGAATGAAAGCATATTGGCGTACTGCCGTACAGGTTACGCTTAGGGAGGGAGGGAGTAGGTCTCTGGAGTTGAAGGCACCTCTCTGGGTGCATCACTCTGACCCACTAAGAAGGGAAGTGTACTTGCGTACAAATCTGGGTTAGGGTTGGGGTTAGGGTAAGGGCTAGGCTTAGGGTAATGGTTCAGGTTAGGGTTAGGGTTAGGGTTAGGGTTAGGGTTGGTGGGCTTTTTATGCCCTCTCTGGCACATCCAGAAGTCTCAGCAAAACCTGGCCATGCGATTGGTGGAATGGCTCCAAATATTTGCATGGTCCCATCCCATGGCCAGCCTATCATTGCGCGTGCGCAGGTGTAAAAAAATAAAAATAAAATAAAATAAAATAAAATAAAATAAAATCAATAGGTTTTATTTCTATAAAAAACCCACTGCTGCTACTATAAAAATTCAGGCATTTAAAATACCTAATTTTCACATGTTTCTGTGGTGCTTTGGTGGGTTTTTTTACCACAATTTCAAAAGAAAAATTGCAGTCACCATTTTGGATCCCCCCCACCGCATGGCAAATGGAGACGACGAGGATGACCCCCCCAGCCTGGTGCAAGCAGCCCAGGACAGGAGGGGGGGAAGGCCGGGGACCCCCCCAGAAACCACCCCTCGGTAGGTGCCCTCACTGAAGCAGGCATATTTTTGCCTGCTTTTATGGCCGGGAATCGGGTTTTTTTATTTTTAAAACTTTTTTTCTGTGCTGCTTGGCATTGCGCGATCACCGCAATGCCATGAACGACAACGAAAAATCAGACCCAGTTTTTCTTTTTCAATTTGGGTTCGAGCTGGAGCGGAGTAATTCTCGTTACCGTTACCCGTTACGTAACGATAACGAGAACAGAAAACGGAAACGACAATTTCTCCTAGTCGTGCCCATGTCTAGTATCAATGGCTATCATTATGGATGCCTAAGGACTGTCACGCCTTAGGGGCGTTTAACACATGCCCTTCTTCTGCTGCCACCAAAAATATAATAATTTGGTGTCTCGGCACGCCCCAGGACGATTCAGGAAGGGTTCCTCAGTTTACCTAGCGGCACAACTCATACTGGTAAAGGTGAGCTGCTGTCCGGTTGTGCCCTAGTAAAAAGGGAATTGTCTCCCCTGAACGCCCTCCACCTGGGATCCTCGGAATTCCAAGTCCCATAGAGCTCAATCAAAAGAAACTTCCTTGCTCACAGAAAAGTCAGTAGCGCCCAGCCTTGGCCAAGACACTGGGTAATTTAGCAATGACTTCCCTCCTCTCAGGCACACACACAAATTCCAGTTAAAAAGGTAAAGAAGAAAAACTTTATTTTAAAAGGAAAAGCAAGAGTAAAAACAAAAATCTCTTCTTGCCAGCATCATGTGGCAAAAGTTACAGATTCTGGAGCTTAACAAACAAAAGCAGATTTCTAAAACAAGCTTAAAAGTAACTCTAAAAAGAAAACCAGTCTCAAGAAGATAATGTGAAATTTTGCATCCCAGAAATAAAATAATAACGCTCACTAATTCTGGCTACTATATTCACACGGGTATGGAAAAGATCGCTTGACTTTCTCCTGGCTTCGAGAAGCCAGGCCTGACACAGGAGTTACATGGCTGCAAAACTGTTTCCCCCACGAAGCTCTCTACCTGGATAAACCAGCCAATTCTTATAGACCCCGAACCTGCCTTTGTTCTTCAGAAATGTGAAATAGGCTCAGGCAGGTGGAGATTCTCTCATCGATTAGCATAATTACCCGGAAATACCTTCTACTTTTGATAGGGAACAAAAGGCGACACATGCCTATTGATCTCAAGTGTTCCATCATCTGAATAGGATGTGTATTCTGACAAGTGGGTCCTTTAACAGACAGGAGTCATCTGTTGACATCTAAGTGTAACCCTTTGAGGCCCAGTGACTCCTTTGATATAAAGGGAAATACATTGTAAAAACCTTGTTTCTCCGTTTGCTATCCCCTCATAACATCTTTGATGAAGATAAACTTTGATATTCAAAAGAGGTAATACAGGGTAATACATGGTATCTCCCATTTGCTATTTTACAATCACATCAAACATTTTGCCAATCACATCAAACATTTTGGATGATGAGAAACATAACATTTGTGCTCCCTTTTGACTTAACATTCACCTGTGAATTCCCAAGGAACTCAGTGTCTCTTTCCCATCAGACTTCAAAGAAATGAGAGCGTGTGACATGGCATGGCCAGGAATCAACAGAGTATACAGGTAACAGGACGGATCTAAAAATGAATTTTCTAGAATTCATCACAAGGACAACCTCCTGGTTGGAGAGATAGGCAGGATATCTCTCAAGGCCATTTGGAGGGAATCATAAGCATCTGAAGACATCTGCTTGAGAATGTGTGTGTGTGTGTGTTGCGTCATTACAGTCATGACTGACTCTTCGTGACCCTATGTCTATGGAGTTTTTTTGGCAGGAATACTGGAGTGGCTTGCCAGTTCCTACTCCAGGCACCTACAGCACCTGGTGTTCCCTAGTCGTTGCCCATCCAAGTACTAACCAGGGCCAACCCTGCTTAGCTTCCAAAATCAGGCGAGATCGAATGTGTTTAGGGCATCTAGTCATCCCTCTTTGGGAATACCCTGAAGCAAATGATGAGCCACTGTGTGAGACAGAATGCTGGACTGGATGGACTGTGGCCTGTTCCAGCAAGGCTGTTCTTATGTTCTTATGTTCTTAGGTCTTCTGGGGCATGTAATATGTTCATCATGTCTCTCTCTGTTGGACTGGCAAGGCTCCCTGCAGCCATGAGAGTGGGCTCTTTAACACAGTATGGATGTGAGAGGGTGATGATCTTAGGAGCAGAGAGGCTAATGGGAAACTCTTGGACATGCAGCTGGAACAATCTGCCTGTGCCTGATATAAAGATCTAGATCTGTCCAAAAATAAAATTAAAGAGAGTGGGATCTCATCAACAATTCTGAAATTCTGAAAGTTGGAGCTGCCAGATCTGGCTTTCTCCTTGCTCTTTCACAATGAGGTCATTTCTCTTTAAACCCTTACAAAGAAGAAAAATAGACATGGAAGGGACTTCAGGGGTAGGTTACTAAGAGAGCCTTCAATTGTCAGAATCAAAGCCTTCTTGTATTGTAATTTGAAACCATACTTCTGGCCCTGTCTGGCTAAGTCACAAAACAAATGCAAAAGCAAAAAATGAAAACCCACGCACCTCCAAATTCTTCCACATTTACTCTACTTTCCACACAAGAGACCTTCAGATACTCAAAAAGGTGACCATGTTGCCTCTCAGTTACTTCTTCTCTAGGCTAAAATACTGAGTTCCTTAAACCTTTCCTCATCTTTATAAAGTGGGAGATCCAGGTTGAAATGCCCATAAGTCCATAATCCTGCATCAACCACATACTTAATGGTTAAAGGAGTTGTTCTGTTTTAAAAAATGGATAGGAGCATTATGTACAAATGCTGAAGGAAAGTTGGGATATAAAATCAGTCTAAAGAACAAACTAAATTTATTGCTGTACTTAAACCCTGGGTCCCATGTATATTCAATGATTTGGAAGTTCCACCACATTCACTGGCTCTTACTGTTCAATGCAGGAGAAAATGAGTGCAGGAGAAATCCTGAACATCTTGGGCAACGACAGATCTGTCCTCTAATGGTGACCTATCACATGTAAACTGCATGTTCAGCACACTGGCTTTTGTCTGATCTGTTGCATAGGCTAAGTGGAGATAGTGGATTGCAAGCCAACTCATCCACAGGGTGAGAGTTTGGGAAAGGATGACCTAAACTGTCTCTCACATCTCACAGAAAAGCAAAGAATGGTGCAAAGAAATACTCAAACATGTTGTATAATGTTATACTTGGAATAGCTCAAGCTAGAAATGAGACTGGTAATGATGAGACTGGTGTCTGCATATGTACAACCTAAGAGGTTATACTGTCATTTGATATCAAGAATGTTCACATCCCTAACTCACTCAATGTTTTCTGCAAAAAAAGGTCTATTTCTTCAAACAGCAAATAAATTACTAGCACTGGAGAGGACGTGGCTTGGAATAGTTGTTTCTAACAGTGGGACTACATTGTTGATGTCAGAAGTAAGATATGCATCCCATCATGACATCCTAATTTAGACTAAACACTCCCATTTACTTCAAGAACATGCTGCTTACCTGATACTGATGATGCCTTCTCAAATTATCTGCTGCTCGCCTCTGAAAAAGGAAATAGATAATAGGTAATGCAAACTGGACAGAATTTAAAAATATACAAATACAGTGGACCCTTGTATAACAAACAGCTTGTATAACATAAAATCTGTACGACATAAAAAATTCCGGAGATAGGGGAAATTTGCTTAACATAATCGCCTATGGGGAAAATCTGTACAACATAAACATGGGATTACTCCATATTCAATGCATTCCTATGGGAATTTGTATAAAGGAAAATTTGCTTAACATAATTTCATTTGGAACGAATTAAATCCTTTATACAAGGTACCACTGTATATAGAAATATAAATAGACTACATTATTTGAAACAGGAGATGTAGAAGCTGTATTCTGGCTAAAATACCTTGGCATTAAAGCTGAAGAAGAATATTAAAAGAATCCTAGTGGCAAAATAATTTAAACAATATTTCTGATGAGGAAGAAATTTGCATTACTAAAATCAATTGACTAAGAATCAGGAGTGTGCCTCTGCATTTGATTGGGCTGATGTGTAACCTGTATTGTTGACAAAAAGCTAGTTATGCCAGAATATGGCATTCTCTTCTGGTTTCTCTTCAAATCGTATAAATCTTTCGCCTTTTACTAAAGATTTCCGTGGAGAGGAACATTTATGAGTTTTGATCAAATTTTTTGATGCCAGAACGGGAGCCGACTGTCAAGATGGCGGGCGGCAGCGTTTCCCGTTTGCTCCGGCGTCCCAGCGCTCTGTTTATTTTTTGGGATACCGCTGCCATGAGCATTTTCCTTTTTTAAAAGTTTTTGTCCCGCCAGAGGACTTGGTGGAGGAATCAGCTAGGGGATTCAGGGATTGGGGGTTTTGGGGGGTTGTAGGGGGTTCAAAGGGGCTCAGCGTGGCTCGCCGATCAGACGAGCAGTCCGGCAGAAAATACTATTTCCAACTATGCCCGGTAAGGCTGAGTGTTCCCTCCCCTCTCCCTCACTCTCCTTTCCCTTTTTGTTTTTCTTTCCCCTTCTCCCCACCTTTTCTTTTTTGTATTTTTTTTTGGGACGCCTCTTCGTCCTTCCTTTCTGGCTGTGCCGTGGCCGTCCTTGCCCTCGATGGCGTCCCGCTCCCGGCGGGCGCCGCCGGGGGGGGGACGTGCTGGTGGCCTGGCTCGCCCCCCCGACGGTTTGGAGGACTTGGGAGTTGTTGGCCGCGGTTGTGGTCGAGTTTTGCTCGGCTGCAGCCGCGAGTCCCGTTCGGACTTTCTCGGGCCGCGGGGTGGGAGGAGGCGGCCGTGCGCGGCGGCTGTCGGTTTCGGGCAGCGTTTCGGCTGCCAGCGTCCGAGAGCTGACGCCGCCCATTGCCGGAGTCTCATCGCTGGCCGGCGCGCCAGAGTGGTCCTGTGGTTCGAGGGGGCAGCTCTGGCTGATGACCCCATCCTCGGGCAGTATGTCGGCTGCCGGCGTTCGTGAGCTGACGCCTTTTGGCGGCGCCTCAGTTGGTGGGATTCTGTCGGGCGGCAGGGCGGCCGCCGGAGAGGCTCAGGGTGTGTCTTATGTCTACCCTGCTCCAACTGGGTGTTTGTTTCATCTGCTCCTTGGCCCGAAGAGGCAGCAGCTGGCCATGGGTGGTGCCTTGTACAGCGTGCTGGTCGCCGGAGTCAACATGGCGGCGAGCCGGGGGCCATCCCTGGTTGTGTCCGGGCCGCTGGTTCTATCTCGGGCGGCTTTTCGGCCGCCGGTGCGGCTGTTGAGGCCGGTTCTCTGCTGCGTTGCTTTGTCCTCATCTAACGCTCGGACGGCAGGTCGGCCGCCGGAGACATCCGGATGGTGTTCTGGCTGTGGGGCTCGCTGGTCTGTCCACCTCCATCCTGGCTTTACCATAGCACTATCATTGAACCAAGCCTGCTTCTACCTGCATCCCCTTCTTATCCCATTTGATCCCTTGATTCCATCTCCCCTTTATTTATGCTTCTTCCACCTGGCTTCTGGCGGGGTAAATTGTATTTTGCATTTTTCTTAATATTTTCATATTTTATTTTATTTTATTTTTACTCATGGTTATATTTCTCTCTTTATTTTTCTTTATTGTATTGTAGCTTTGTATTTATTTATCTATTTTAGTGGTTGTTAGACCCTGTTCTACGGGTCATTTGTTTGATTTGTATTTTATATCCATTTTATATTTTATATCCGCTTTTTTTTCTTTTTCTTTTTCTTTTTTCTTTTTTTTTTTTTTATTGCCATGATTGCAGGGGCTCACATACCAACTGTGACGGGCCGTGGGCGGTACGCTTGTAGCCGGGGGGTTCGTCCGATCAGAAGAACCCGGGTCAGGCATCTCCGGCCTGTCCCGCGTTCTGACCCCTCGGCTCGCTGCCACGAGTCCGGGAGTCACTTCTCCAGTGCCTCCAGCCTTTCCTGCACTCTGCTGAATGCCAGGTCAGTCCACAATAAAATCCCCATCATATATGATTCCATCTTAGATGGGCGGACTGACCTGGCTCTTATTACCGAGACCTGGGTGGGTGAGGAGGGGGGGGCTTCGCTCTCCCTTCTGTGCCCACCCGGGTACTTGGCTCAGGGTGTGGGAAGGCTGGAGGGTCAGAAGGGTGGAGGGGTCGCAATCGTCTATCGGGACTCCTTTTATGTCTGCAGGGCCTCGACATTGGTCAGCCAGGGGTTAGAGTGCCTTCACCTGTTAGTGGGACAGCGGGACAGATTTGGCATTGTGCTGGGTTACCGTGCTCCCGCAACCCAGCCCAATCCCTCCCAGAGCTCGCCGAGTTTATCGCCGCTGCGCTGTGAGGTCCCCGCGCCTTTTGGTTGCGGGCGACTTCAATGTGCATGCCGGCGGTGAACTCTCTGGTGCAGCTCTGGAATTCATGGAATCCATGGCTTCCATGGGTCTGTCTCAGCATGTTTTATGCCCCACTCACAGGTCTGGCCATACCCTGGATCTGGTGTTTTCCTCCATGTCGGGGAATTCGAGTCTGGAGGTAGGGGGCATTGTCTCCCTGCCTGTGTCATGGTCAGACCATCACCTGCTCTCTTTCCCCTTGGCGATTCCGGCCCCTCCTCGCGGGGACCATCGGCCTCTTGTTTTGGCCCGCCCCCGGAGACTTATGGACCCTTCACGGTTCCAGGAGGCCTTCGGGGCATTTCCTGGAGAACTGGCTGGCGCGCCGGCCGAGGTTGTGGCTAACCATTGGTTTGATACAGCTGCCCATACCATCGACCGGATCGCCCCTAAGCGTCTTCTCCGGTGCCGAGCTCGGTCCTCACCGTGGTTCACGTCTGAGCTCCGAGCAATGAAGCAGCTGAGGAGAAGACTAGAGCGCAGCTGGAGAAGAACCCGGACGGCTAATAACAAGGCTGCCGTTATCTCCCAGACTAGGCGCTATTCCAACGCGATCAGGGAGGCCCAAAGATCTTTTTTCTCCCTGAGAATTGGTGAGGCCTCGAGCCGCCAGGCGGAGCTTTTCCGGGTGGTTCGGGACCTCACCAATCCTAGTCTGGCAAGGCCTCCTCCTACTGATTTCAGTAGCGAGAATTTTGCAGCCTTCTTTCGAACAAAAATTGAGGCCATCCGGACCGGCTTCGACTCCGGTTGCAGTAGCACTGCCCGGCATCCCGGTTGCTGGTCCGCCTTCGTCGCCTCGGTTGGAGGAGCTTGGGCCTGTTTCTGCTGTCGAGGCCTCCAAGGCTATGGCTCATTGCCGGCCGGCGTCTCTACTCCTTTCGATCCCTGCCCTGCCTGGCTTATAAAAGCTGCCAGCGGGACTATGGCCGAGTGGGCTTCGGTCATCGCCACCGCCTCCTTCAGCGAGGGGTTTTTCCTCCCGTCTGAAGGAGACGGTGGTAAAGCCCATTCTCAAAAAACCTGGCCTGTGTCCGGACGATTTAGCGAACTATCGTCCTATCGCTAACGTCCCGTTTCTGGGTAAGGTGATCGAGAGGGTGGCGGCGGTTCGGTTGCAGTCGTACCTGGAGGACCGGCAGTGCCTCGATCCTTGCCAGTCCGGGTTCAGGCCTCGTCGGGGGACCGAAACAGCTTTGGTCGCGCTGCAAGATGACCTAATCCGGGCGGCCGACAGGGGTTGCTCTACCCTGTTGGTTCTCCTGGATTTGTCGGCGGCCTTTGATACCGTCGACCACGGTATCCTGTTGGATCGGCTCTCTGAGGTTGGGATCGGGGGCTCTGCTTGCAGATGGCTCCGGTCCTTCCTGGAGGGCCGTCCTCAGTACGTTCAGCATGGGGGGGAGTTGTCGGCTCCTTGGATTCTCCCTTGTGGGGTTCCACAGGGGGTCGTCGCTGTCCCCTATGCTGTTTAACATCTACGTAAGGCCGCTGGCTGGGGTCATTAGGAGATTTGGAGTCTGCTGTCATCAGTACGCTGATGACACGCAGCTCTATCTCTCCTTTTCCACCTCTGCAGTGGAAGCTGTGAGGATCCTTGATGAGTGCCTGGAGGCCGTACTGGCTTGGACCGGGGCTAACAGGCTTAAGCTCAACCCCGAGAAGACGGAGGTTATGTTCTTTGGGAGTTCACCATCTGGGTACGGTGGCCCTCTTCCCTGTCTGGGGGGGTTTCCCTCCAGCCGGCGGAGAGGGTGCGGAATCTGGGCGTGGTCCTGGACCCGGCGCTAACCATGGAGGCCCAGGTGGCGTCGGTGACCAGGGCCGCTTATTACCATCTTCGTCAGGTCGCCCAGATCCGCCCGTACCTGGATGTTGACTCTCTGAGAACAGTGGTCCAGGCACTGGTGATCTCGAGGCTGGACTACTGTAACGCCCTCTACATGGGGCTGCCCTTGACTCTTCTCCGGCGCCTGCAGCGGGTACAGAATGCGGCGGCCAGGCTGGTGGTGGGTGCGCGTCGATATGACCGCATCACCCCAGTCCTGGTCCGCTTGCACTGGTTGCCCGTTGCAGCCCGGATTAGATTCAAGGTCTTGGTTTTAGTTTATAAAACCCTCCATGGCTTGGGACCGGACTACCTGACAGAGCGCATCGTCCAGCGATCCACCTCGGCCCGTCCTGTTCGGCAGGTGCGAGCGCACTCGCTGCGGGTTGCCACCCCACGAGAGGCCCGGAAGACGTTTACTCGGAACCGGGCCTTCTCAGTGGCAGCCCCATCCTTATGGAATTCAATCCCCAGCGAAGTGCGCTCTGCAGAGTCCCTGCAGGCCTTCCGGAAAGCATTGAAGACCTACTTATTCCGGGAGGCCTTTGGCGATTTTTAGTTTAACGGTATTCTTTTTTTTTTTCCCCCGCCATCGCTATTAACCGTCACTGATCGATTTATCTAATTTTGATGGTTAATTTGGTAAGATTCGTTTCCCCTGCAGGCTGGGATGCAGGAGGGTTTTATATTATTATTATTATTATTATGTCTGTTTTTATTGTGTCATGTTGATTTGAATTTACTATATTTGTTGTATTGATTGTTTGGCTGTTATTGATAGCCCTTGTTAGCCGCTTAGAGTTCTACCCGTAGAAGATAAGCGGGATATAAATATAACAATAAATAAATATAAATAAATAAATAAATGGAGGGACAGAATGGTTTCTTATAGACTAAAGCACCAGATAAGAGTGCATTATCTATTCATCTATACGCAGATCCTATCTGAAAAGCTGGAGTGAATTGAGAATAATAAAGAGTGAAAATTGGTTGAAAAAGCTATAATTTCAAACCATACATCTTATTTTCACATAGTCTCATCAGTGAGAACACACACACAACATGGAAATTATTATTTCAGTAGGTTGAGCTTAGAAGAAGTTTTGGTGCACTTATTGCATTTTGGTACTTTTTGGTGAAAGGTTCAGGATGAGTTTTTGTGAAAAAAATCTTGCATGTTAGATTAAAAACAACTTTTTGAAGAAAATTCTAGGATTTTTGTTTTTGGTGTTCCACTTTTTCTTCCATTTACTAATCATGCTATTAATGAAAACCATGCTTTTTTTAATACACAACTGAAAAATGTGGCAACAGTTAACCATGTTTTCAGTATTTGTGTGTTTCCTTTGTTACCGAGTACAAGAAAAACTGCATTGCTTACATCCTTACACACCCAGTAGCAGACCCTGCACCTGTGGGAAAGTGCTAGGAATAAGAGGACATCCTTGCATATCTCGTGATACCACATACACGTGCTAAGTATACAAAATGTACTCTATATTCTCGAAGGATTTCACGGCCGGGATCTGATAGTTGTTGTGAGTTTTTTGGGTTGTTTGGCCATGATCTGGAAGTTTTTCTTCCAGCTGTCTTGCCAGACTCTGTGGCTCGTATCTTCAGAGGGCAAGGAACTCTCTGCGCTCTGGGGTACAGAGTGAGTGAGACTGGGGTTTTTAAAGTTCTGGGAAAGAGGAAACTTGTCTTATGCAGGAAAATAGTTGTGTCATTGTATTGTGATGAAGGGATTAAGACATTTCAATGCAATCAGGCGTCGCAACAATCCTTGATGGGTGTCGTTAGCTGTTCTGTTGTGTGAACTGATCACTGTTGCTTGTGTCTGGGTGGGGATCATTGAGCTTTGACCTTTTGCACTCTGTAGCTTTTACTACTGGAAGCCAGGCTTTGTTGATTTTCAGACTTTCTTCTTTTTTGTTGAAAATGTGCTTATGTTTGTGGATTTTAATGGCTTCCCTGTGTAGTTTGACATAGTGATTGGTAGTGTTGTCCAGTACCTCTGTGTCCTAGAAGAGGATTGGATTGTCTAGTTTGTTTCAGGGTGTGTTCAGCTACTGCTGATTTTTCAGTCTGTTTTAGTTTGCAGTGTCTTTCATGTTCTTTGATTCTGGTTTAGATGTTTCACTTTGTGGTCCTAATATATACCTGACCACAACTACAGTCGCAAGTGGGTTCCTTTTGTCCTTTGCTGACCATAGCATCTGTTGTATTTTTGTGGTGGGTCTAAATACTGTCTCTAGGTTGTTGCTTTTCAACACTTTGTCTGTGCGGTCCATGATTTCTTTTATGTATGACAGTAATTGTTTGTTGGAGGCTGTGTGGATGGGTTTTCTGTAAACCTTTTGTCCAAATTGGAGGTCTGGTTTGCATATGACCATGACAACCAGGGGAGTTTCCCCTCCATTTCTTTTTCCATGGTGGAAAAAAACCCACTCACCACTGCAGGAATATATCAGATACCTTGTAGTTGTGGCCAGGTATATATTGGGGCCACAAAGTGCAGCATCCAGACCAGATTCAAAGAACATGAAAGACACTGAAGACTGAAACAGACCAAAAAATCAGCAGTAGCTGAACACACCCTGAAACAAACTGGACATCAAATTCTCTTCCAGGACACAGAGGTACTGGGCAACCAAATACTATGTAAGACTACACACAGAAGCCATTGAAATCCACAAGCATAAGCACAGTTTCAACAAAAAAGAACAAAGCCTGGCTTCCAGTACTAAAAGCTGCAGAGTGCAAAAGGCCAAAGCTCAATGATTCCCATCCAGATACAAGCAACAGTGATTAGTTCACACAATAGAACAGCTAACGACACCCATCAAGGATTGTTGCTACTTCTGATCGCATTGGAATTTCTTAATCCCTTCATCACAATACAATGACTAACAATACAAGAACTAACACCCATTTTCCTGCATAGGATAATGTTCCTCTTTAAAAAAATTCAGTCTCACTCACTCTGTACCCCAGAGTGCAGAGAGAACTCCTAGTTCCTTGAGCTCCTTGCCTTCTGAAGATGTGAGCCACAGAGTTTGGCGAAACGTCAGGAAGAAAAACTTCCAGAACATGGCCGAACAGCCCGAAAAACTCACAACAATAAAATGTAGTTTTTTTCAAATGCAGAAGTATTTTGCAGGCTTCCTAATTGCATAATGAGAACATACAAAATCAAGAGAACGAGCTGCACTCAATCCTGCCGGCATCACCCTGGTGTCATCTGGAAACAAATATGCACAGTGGGAGGTCTTGTCTAACAATGGAACAGTTTGGACACCCAACTTCGAGGAAAAACTGCTTGCACAATCTCCTTCATGAATCTTATCAACAAGATTCTGGAGGTTAATTTGATGTACACAGTTAGAGAATTGTGCCAATATATCGTTATGCAGCTTTGCACTTCCTCCCTATCCTTTGAAAAGTACGTCCAAATACAGTACAGTAGTTCCAATTGTAGACGTTAACAAACACACACACACACACACACAGGTACACAGGTGCACATAGCTAGTTTTTGTGTACCTCAATATAAAATCATGTACCTTTGGTTTCCCCCCTCTTCCCCCTCACCCTCCTTCCAAACCATACAAAAAGTGATGCACCACAACAGAACTCTAGCAGAAATGTTGCCTCTCTGTTTAGGTCAAAATACAGCTTGGGGAATACAATTACTTTATCTTACTTACCCCAATGGTCCCAAAACTTTCAGGTTTTCGCCTAATCTTTTTCCTGAACAGTTGTCTCCACAGCCATCGGATCAGGTACCAGACAGACTTTGGACTGGGTATCACATTGAAAGGAGTGGGCAGAGTCCCGCCTTCTTCAAAGTAACTCATCCAAAGTTTAGTTCGAGCAAATTTCCATTCAATATCTGCATGATCCTGGCCAGAGGAAACAAGAAACAGTCCTGATTTCATACTGGAGAGGTCTGTTCATATTTTTAAATGTGTGATAAAAACCTCTTCATCCCTTCACATATTTTATGATTTATCTCTGCTATTTTATATTATTTCTTTTGATTCTTATCCTACTGTTTTATCTCAAATCAATACATACTGTATATTCTTGAATATAAGCCAACATGAATATAAGCTGATGGCGTTTTTTTACCACAAAAACTGGTAAAATGTATTGACTCGAGTATAAGCCTTGGGCTTATATTCGAGTAAATATGTTATGTGTTCCAGGTTGTGGCCGAGAGCTCGGGATGTGGTGAAATGAGCAGGACTTGCTCTTTGCCACCCTCCACAAGCCATCTGAGCACTCAGGAGGCGGCTGCCTTCACTTGAATATAAGCCAAGGGCGTTTTTTTTTTCCAGGCAAAAATAAGGGCTGAAAAACTCGGCTTATATTTAAGTATATATGGTAATTGTGATTATATGTGTGAGGGTTTTTTTATTGTAAACTGCTTGCAAAAGTATATCTAAAGTATTATAAACTATGAAAAGAAATAAAATAACTCCCTTTAAAACTGACGAGGGGAGGAATTTACTACTGATCACTGGTGAGTTTAACATGAATTTAGCATGATCTATGGTGCTGTAGAAATGTATTATGAAGTTATACCTTTTGGTGACAAATGTTGTGACCCACTGTTCTTACAAAAATGGTTTTTAAGATAATCCCAGCTAATTTCCTCCATACAAACATTTTCAGTCTCCACCCCACCCCCACTAGGATGTGGCCACACATTTGGGGAGGTGGAGGAGGTAGCTAACCCCTCCATTTCCCTTCATCTCCCAATTCTTAAATCACTCAGTCCATCCAGGTGTGAATGATGAAGAACGCAGTGGCAGAAGCAGATGGGGAAAAGGGGAAGCAGACACAACTCAATTTTACCTGCCCCTCCAGTGCCCGGTATATTATTATTACAAGTATTAAGAGGTTATTTCTGATCTTCACATTTCTTTTAATTTTCAAATCTCGGGCAGTGACAAAGAGGGGAAATGCAATTTATTTCTAGCCATGGCTCATTGCCATGAGGAAATCATACAGGTTAGTCACACCATTGCTGTCTAAGGAACACTGATTTTTCTCTGTAGGTTTCAATTAGGAAGTTGAAATGTTGTATGGCCTTTAGCTTTTCTCTGTAATCACATATAAGGGCATTATGTAGTTGCAGCTGCTAGTTCTCTTCCTCTTCTCTACTTGCAGTATGTCCAATAGTGTCACTCAGTTCCTGCTGCAGAACCCCAAGAGGAGAGGGGCATTCTGCCTCACACCTGGATTTTTCGAGACTTGCGTATATGGACAGCTAGGTCTTTGAGTACATCTGCTTGTCATCCTTGTCTGCCAGAAGAAAAGCACCCTACATACTGCAAGCAGTTACCCTCCACTCCTCTGGGGGAAACCCAATGTGGAGACATGTGAAACTGGGAACATACATCCACTTCCAACAGAATTATATTTTGAAGGCTTTTCCTTAGTCCAGGCATGTCCCAACTTCCGCCCTCCTGCTGTTTTAGACCACAACTCCCAGAATTCCAAGCCTTTATTCCCAATGGCAAAGGACTGTGGGAGTTGTAGTCCAAAATATCTGGAGGGTCGAAGTTTGGACATGCCTGCCTTAGTCGATGGCAACTTAAAATAGGTAGACACAGTGGTGGTGTTCACAGACTAATTTTAGTCACCTCTCCCACCTAATTAGCATGCTCTTAGTTCTTATCACAGGCTATCTGTAACACTCATTTCTGCTCCAAAAGGAAAACATAAAAAAACATTATATGTTGGATCAGCGCTGTGTTGGATACAAATGATGAGATGTCAAGCACAGCAGAGATTTTTACTTGCATAGGAAAGGCTCTGGTCCAGCAAGCGGATATTTTTATTACATTCTATTATTAGGTTGAAGTACAGCTATGATGGCCTCCACAGTTCAAAACAAAGTCAAATGAAGAACTCTGTTCATTTCTATAGTTCAGTGGAGCAGAACTGTGTGGTTTTGAATCTTCCTAATTAACACTGCGTGAGAGCTAGAGTAGTCTAGTGGCCAGCATGGCAAACTAAGACTCAGGAGATCTGGGTTCAAATCCTTGCCCAGCCATGAAAACTCACTCACATTCCTTAAAACCCCTATTAGAATCACCATAATTTTGATATGTCTTGAAAACACATGACAGCATTAAGACTAGGCAGGGGGTGAGGAATGAGGCAGCAGTTCTGAATAATCTTGGAGCTCCTTACTGATTATGGGCAGGAGTTTC
This sequence comes from Phrynocephalus forsythii, assembly GCA_029282475.1. Lineage (NCBI taxonomy): Eukaryota > Metazoa > Chordata > Lepidosauria > Squamata > Agamidae > Phrynocephalus > Phrynocephalus forsythii. Next base: position 7,490,729 of record JAPFRF010000011.1, read on the forward strand.
TATTTTCTCTGTCTATCTACAATACATGTCAACAGGCACCTCAAATACTATATATACAAATCAAGTCAGGCATGACTGATTATTTTCTAGAGGCTGACATTTTGGAAAACTGTCAAAAATACTTTTAAAATAAACATGAAGCAAAACCAGGAACTTACAGCAATGAGTTGGTAGGAATTGTTCATCATGGCTATTAACATATTGAGCAGGACAACCAGAGATATGACATTGTATGTTCCAAACATGGTGGCTCCAACAAATTCAGTGAATTCATGCCGTGCTTTAACATTAGTTACATAAAGGTTGATGAGTCCAAAAACAGACCAAAACAGTGACTGGAGGGTTTCAAATAAACTGGTGTATGTGTGGGAATAAGAGAGAGAGAGAGAGAGAGAGAGAGAGAGAGAGAGAGAGAGATTGTTACTTGCGTTATTACTGCATATCCAGATAAAATCTTGAAGAAAACAGGTAATTTCCTGTTCTGCTACAATGGCTTAGTAGCATTTGCACTGCAAACTGAGGCTGAAAATAAAATACTGGACAATGACAGAAAATAATTCAAGTTCTTTCTGTCCTCCATTTCAGGTGTCCCAACATCACAGCTTTTAAAATTTACTTCCACAGCAGCTGATTGATTACACTGCGTGGAGGTAACTCGTAGTATGATAGCAGAAGTTGAGGTGTTGCTATTTGTTATAGAGGGGAAGAACCTATTCAGTGCAGACCATTTTGTTGGCAGGTTCATGTTTAATGTAATATGTGTCCATCCTACTTCTCTTGAATTCTGTGCCTAAGATGGTTGCAATGGAAGCTGCCCATTGTCCATTGAAGTATCATGTGTATCAGAGCTGGAGACACAGTTGGCACTGCCTTTATATAATTATTTAAGAATTTATCAAGAAAAAAAAGAAATAATTCTAGATCTGTAAAAGTGTCTGCAGAACTTCACAAGTAAAAATCAGAGAGGGTAGCCGTGTTAGTCTTTTCAAGAATTTTAGGCAAAAATCAAAGTAAAAACAAAACAAAACACAACCCCCCCCAAAAGACACAAAACAAGTGGCACCTTAAATACTAACTTTCATATTTTAATGTAACGTTTCGTGGACATGTCCACTTCTTCAGACATATAGCAGCAGAATGAGGTGTGAAATATAATATGTGATGGGATATATATTTCATACCAGATATTCATTGGCTGTAGTATATAGAGTTGGCGGTGGTTATGGAGAGGAGGGGGGAAAGAAGAGGAGGGAGAGTTGATTAGTAGAGATGATGGGAAGGAGGATTAGGCCATGGTCTGTAGATATGTAAAGTATAGTTTTATGGCTCTGAGGCTAGGATCTGTTTATATGTTAAGTGTGGTATTATGGCTCGGAGGTAACTTCCTCAAGAGACAGAAACCAGATCAGATCAAAGAGGGCGAAGGAGTGGTGGTGGAAGATACGGGGGTGGGGGATTGGATTTGTTTTCTTTTTTATTGCAGAATATGAATTAAGAATATTTTTACAATGCTAGGAAGATTTTTAGCCTGGAAAGTATAATTTATAACTGTTGGAGAACATGAAGTATAATCAATTTTTAATTTTGTAACAAACTCTAGGCAACATAGACTGTTTGCATTATGAGAACATAAAAAAGAGACTTTGACAGTATTTGTGAAAGCTTAGGGTTTTTGAGGCCATCTGGAGAACATGATTCTTCAATGGGCAAAGTCTGTCATAAATTCTATAACAAAAGCTACTTCTCATGACAGAGTCAATACATATGCTAGTGTTAAAGGTGATAGCACACAACTGTTTGCATCAAAGATCTGCTATGTGAAAAATGCAAAACAACAGGTAATTCACCTATAGCAGTAAGAACACTGTCCACTGAACTTTCCGGAGCTTTAGCTTTTGAGTCATGTTTTTCCTGTTTTTACCTCAATGCCACAAATATTATTATTATTATAGTATTTGGCAGGACAAAGTGGGAGGTGGTTGGTTTGTGTGAATTTATAGGTGACCACTCAGAGAACTGCAATTACACGTGAGTCATCTGTCTTTCTTTATTGTGGTGTTTGTGATTCATACAATTGGTTGACTAGCACAGTGTTTTTCAACCACTGTTCCGCGGCACACTAGTGTGCCGCGAGCTGTTGCCTGGTGTGCTGTTGGAAAAATTGAAAAATTCGAAATATATATATTTTTAAAAATGTCGAATTGTTGCCCACTAGGAGGGCGCTGGACTGTGTCCTGGGTATGAAGGAGTGGGGTTTTTGACCCCACCCTTTGGCACTCCTCAGGGGGACACCCTCCACTTTTCTGATCTCCAGGCTGTGATTGGTCAAGACCCCAGCCTGGACCTATCACAGAGGACATCATCTTCCAACTTCCTTCCCGCCCGAGCACAGTGTTGAGAAGAAGACGCCGTGACTCGAGTCACCAAAAGGAACCGATGCAGGAGGAGACGGACGGAGACCAGGACTCTAATGGTGGTGTGCCTTGTGATTTCTTTCATGAAACAAGTGTGCCTTTGCCCAAAAAAGGTTGAAAAACACTGGACTAGCAAACTCACATAACGGATGTGTGTTATGCCAGAATTAAAATATTGTAGTTATTAAGGGGATATGTGTTTTGTTTTTTATTGTTTGTTTTCCCTTTGGATTGTTCCTGTTCTACCAAACAAAGCATCTCTCTGAGCTTTCAATTAAGTCTGTCGTAATTTACAAAGGTAAGAGGTTGAGACTATTTTGCTGTTCTGCACATGTTCTGTATATAAATCCCTCTCATGAAGGCTGCTGTAGAAGCCATCAATCTGGTTGAATAACCTTTGATATTTGGTGGCAATTTATTTTTGCAATGTCATAAAATCATCTTATATTAATCAACCAGCTGAAGAAACATTGTGGAAGTCTTTCTATTTTCCTGGTACTAGTACTATAGCATCTTTTTGTAACAATGTCGCTACCTCTTCCTTGAGAACACTTGATGGTTTAGTTAACTTAAATATATCCTGTACGGGGACCTCTGTCAAACTCTATTGTATAACCATGGGGTACAAACATCAAAACCCAAATAATGTTGGTGATGGTGAGCCAGATATTTTTGGATGGTGCTAATGTTGCATTCTAAGTTAGCAAAGTAGTTGAGATTGGCGAGTGAGCTGAACCAATACTGATGGTCTCAGTGCTGATTAAGTCAAAGATGCTGTTTTGGGTTTTTTTTTTCCAGTCTTTTTGAGGACTATGATTGTTGTGTTTGCCACATCTACTTTGTGGATTATATTGTTGTGTTGACTGAGCTCTTGGACCTGTCTAATTGTAATTTGTTTCTCTGACATTTATAACTTATTTTCCAGTATCGTTTATATTGTTGTGTTTGACATTTTGTATTCAAACTCATTCTATTTGCTGCATTTTTCCTTTTTGTAGAGATCTTTCATAAAATCACCTGTTTTAATGTTATATACATTGATGTCCTCATAAAAATGGTGGCCTTCTACACAAGACCAGGAGTCTTTTGACGTCTCTGCTGTTTTAAACCAAATAGGATAGCTGTTGCCATACTCTTAGCTACAAAGTCTGCTAAGTGATGTGCTGAATGTTTTTGGTGTGCTGCTAAAGAGTTGGTCTATTGTTGACATTACTAGTGATCTCTTATTTTCTGGAAGGCTAGATAGTATTGCATGAAAAATTTCCCAGTAAACTGAGGGCAAGTCTCCATAGCTGCCTGATAGCTTGCAAGTCTCATATCTGGAGCTTCTAACCAATAATTTTTTCTACCTAAAATGTCCAGTTTTCTTCCTTTTCTGTGTTGTCTGTAATCTCCTGTATTCTTTACTTAAGGTTGGCACTGAGTGTTTACATTTTTTTCCTTTTGTTTTCTGCAGGTGTTTCTTCTGGCTGTGATTTCTTTTTTGTGTTTAAGGCAAATGCTGAAACCTGGTATTGTGTTAATGCTGAATTAAGTATAAAGTTTGGATTTGGTAGAGGTAAAACAATTTACTGTGATACTGTGGCTTCCCAAATTGCTATTGACATTGTGTTAGATTTTGAAGTACATAGATACCATTTTGTAAGTTTCAGAAGCAGGTTTGTGGGTTTCTGGATGATGATTTTGATACTGGCAGAGCTATCTGATCAAGTTGATCTCCTGCTATCTCATTGTGTTTTTGCTATAGACTTCAATTCTGACAGTGTTCCTGTTTGATAGTGACTTCTCTTTTTAGGGCTTGTCAGATCCCAATGCAGATTCATTTATCTGCAGGCCCACTATAGGTTGTGCCTGGAGTTTTAAAAGCTTTTGTTTCTTTTCCGCCTTTTTGGTGGGGGTGGGCCCATACAAGTTGAACTACTTCATTTTTTATTTTGAGAGTCAGTCTTGGCACAGACTTTAAGACCACTTTTGATGTCAATAGACCAGCATTATCCTTTGATGTTATATTTCTTTGAGTTGGGTGTTTTTTTTAGGTGGTGACTGGTGAGTCTATTACTTTTTCATAGAATGCTGTTAACTGCTTGGGTATGCTAGTTTTATAGAGAGAAACTCTACCTTTTAATGGTTTTCCCCCCAAAGATAAAATCTTAAGCAGGACTGACAAGTTTTCAAAGTCACTTTACTAAATCCTTTACAAATTGTACAGCTTTTGAATACATGACCTTCTCCTAAACAAAACAGATATTGGTGGTCTCTATCTGCTTGAGGTATTTTGGTTCTACAGCCAAATCAGTATATCATTAAGGTCATGGTGGCCTTACCAATCATTGAATAAGAAAATGTGTAGGGTAGTGGGTAAAGCAGGCATGTCCAAACTCAGGCCCGAGGGCCAAATGCAGCCCATTTTCAAATTTTGAGTGGCCCGCAGCCTCTTCTCCCCACCAGCTCAGCAAGTCATGCATCCCTCCCCATAATGGATGGAGACATTAGCTTGCAGTTTTACAGTCCCCCCCTGCCTCTGCCCAACCCCCCAGTCACCTGCCCAGCCTCCCCTCCCCTGGCTCCTTGCTGCCGCATCCTCCCTGCCTCCTTGCATATTATAGAGACTTGTCCAAAGTCCAGTCTGGGGGCCAAATGCAGCTGAATGGTCGGCTCCCACACATTTTCACCTCACCAAATCTGGCCCTTCTTGCAAAAAGTTTGGACACCCCTGGGGTAAAGAAACAAGGGAAATCTTTCAACTCTTTTTTAAAGATAGAAGACAAGGAACTAGGACAGTATGGAAAAACCCTTAGAGGCTCAGTGCCCAAACAGTGACTCAAAACTCACCTTTTTTTTTTTTTTTTTTGCAAATACAGCAATTTAACCTGAATACAGGTGGCTATGAAGGGGCGATATCAGGTGCCCACAGAAAGGGCTCTGAGTGCCACCTTTGGCACCCGTGCTATAGGTTCACCAACATTGAACTAGGGGGAAGGTGATGAAAGGTAAGTAAAGGGGTTATTTACAAATGAGTGTTGAGTGAACTGGGAATTTTTTTTCTTATGGTGGACAAAAAGGGACTAAGGTAAACAAGTGGGATATGTGCAGTAAAAACAGGTGGAAGAATATTCAGGGCTAAAACTCTGGAAAGTTCTATGGAGAAATTTCATGCAAGCACAGGACTGAATTCTGTGAATCACAGAACTATGACAAAAAACTAAATGTCTTTCCTTCTGCCTTTGTCCAGTTTTATGTGCAGAATTCACAAGCAACTCTGTCAGAAAAGCTGAATGTTGGAGCTGATATATATGGCAACTCTTTCCTTCATACACAAACTTACCACCTATGATGTTTACTGCCTTAAAGGCAATTGTGGGACCTGAGTTTTCAGCAACCAGTATTCATAATATTTACATGGATAATCACAGGAGCAAAGCAAGCAGGCTCAATGATAGGATCAGACAGGGTCAATGGTACCTGGGGAACAGCAGCTGCAACTCCCAACATAATCACCACTAGGTATGCTGGCTGGGGCAGAGTGGAACTGTGGTATCACAAACATCTGGAAGGCTGCCTTTTGCTCACTCCTGTGACAAACAAACCTTGGCACATTCTTCTAGCCCCCACCAGCAGAATGGAAAGTGGGCTCAATATCAACAATTCCATGAACAGAAGACATGCTTTCTCTGGTTATGTCCAAAAGTAACCTTGTTAATCTGTTCTAAAATGTATCAGGACATTTGAGACTATCCAGTTTTTCAGACAATGATCTATTCTTATTTTGTCAAAGGTTTGTTATGTCCAATACCTTTTAGGGTAGGTATGTTGATTTATTGCAGTGTATACCTGTAAAAATAATATCCAGGCAGTTTTCTAACAAAAATCAATATAAATGTAAGCAGAATATTATACAGTATAACAAAAAATAATGCTGTGAAATGTTTTAAACTGGAAATGTTAACTTACGTTGAAAATGCATTGTTTTGATTTTCACACCGAATTCCTTTGCAGCGGTTTGGTTCATTGGTTTCATAATAGAAATACAGCTGGTTCAGTCCATTTGCAAAAGCTAGCAACACAAGACAGTAGATAAATAGAAATTTTAAAATGTCCAGAAGCATTCTTCCAAGGGAGATCTGCAGTGGTCCCAGATGGGAATTTGCAGTGAATAATGAGATCAAGCGTAGTGAACTAAAAATGTTTGCGATAGCAAACAGTGCCTCAGCCACCAATGTTGGGTGCCACATATCCCAGCTCTGTCTTGGAAGCAGCCCACTGTACTGGAAATAAAAGAACAAGGCAATGTTAAGGAGGCTTTCTCTTCCAAATCACTTTTACTTGCATGTTCTTAAGTCAGTTTTACTAGTATGTACTTTAGGGAGACTGTGATCCAAGGCCACCCTGCACTGAACCACATTGGATTTTTACTTGCTGCTTCAATACAAGTAGTATAGTGAGACTCCGGGTACAGTTCTGGGTACCCTGCCTCAAAAAGGACAGCACTTACTAGAAACAAGGACCTCAGTAATCAAATTGATGAGCCACATTTCCCGCATAAAGGGGTAAAAGAGGTAAACCTTTTCAATAATGAAGGCTGGTGATGCCCAGCTGCCATGGGGTGACAGTCAGCCTGTTCCTCCCACCTCAAAATGTATGGCATCTCCTAACAGTTAAATACTGTTAAAGACAAGAAAAAAGTGGAATTATAGGATCTGCACAACAAGAGTGGTTGCATGGGGGCCAATCACTGGTCATCACTGAAAGAGCTCATTCTCTTTTCCCCTTATTTCCTCTTCATACATGTCCCCATACACGTCATACACGTCTGCCATACTGCATAGGGGAAAGAGTGATTAGCTGTCAGAAATACAAAGTCAACCATCAGCTTCCAAATTAAAAACGTGCATTATATCAGGGTAAGGAATACAGGGAAAAGGGAAGAGGAGAAAATGAGGGTGTGTGTGGGTAGCATAAGAATTAAAACAAAGAGAAGCATTTTACTTTCAACGTCACAGGCTTCTTTACTATCATATGAGCAGTTCAAATTAACATAAAAAGATCTAAATAACAGGAAAAATTGAGAGATAAACAGACATTTTATCTAGCTGTGCTCTAGCTGAGCTCTAACAGGCATACTACAATATGTTTCTAGTACAGGTGGCACATAATATTCTCAGTTTTCTTCTCAAACTGTCACTTCCTTTATGCAGCCAACCCATCTCATCCTTGGTCTTTCTCCCTTCCTGTTTTCTTAACTTTTTGCAGCATTATTTTGTTTCTCGCAAATCTCATCTTCTCATAATGTGTCCAAAGTATATCCTCAGTTTTGTCTTTTTTTGCTGCCATAGAAATAGTTTAGGCTTGATTTGATCCTACTTGTTCATCGTTCTGGGAATTCAGAATATCCCCAGTGTTCTTTTCTGGTGATACACCCTTACACTTGATTATGGCCACGGTCCTACCAGCGTTTTCTGCGTAGTTTCCCGGCGGCGAACTGCGCAGAAAAAGATCACGTGCCAACCGCGAAGAGAAGTAAATTCTGTTCCTGGCCGACCATGCCCCTGGAACAGCAGTTTCAGCCAAGTTTCCTAAACCACCGACAGGGGCTAGATTTAGAAACTTTGCTCGAAAATGCTTACTTATTTGCTTCTGTAACCACGACAGGACCCCGAAAATATGCAGTAAAATCTGTTGTTCCCCTTTTTCAGCAGCTTAAACACCACGGAGGATTGGAAAGTAGAGCCAGAAAGAAGGAAAAAATGTGAAGTAAACAGGTAGAGACGGAACCAGAATAGGAAAATACGACGCAGAAGAGAGGACACTGACTGCAGATTAAAAATCACGTGACTGCCCGAAAAAAATATGCATGAAATTTATATACACAGAAAACTATGGTAAGACCGCAGCCTATCTTTTCTAATCCCTTAACTACTACCCTTCCAAGTCTCAGCCTTCTTCTGTTTTCTTGGATTGATGAATTAACTAAGGTGTATTAGTTGCTTATCATTTTCTCCATCCTCGATGTTAAGCCTGTGCAGTTCTTCAGTAGTCATCGTTTTGGCTTCTTAATGTTCCACTGCAATCCTGCTTTGGCATTTTCTTCTTCCACTTTCACCAAACATTTGTTTCCAGTCATTACTGTGCAGATTTAATTACTGTGTCATCAATTTTCATCCCTCCTTTTCCTGAATCTAGTCTGGCTTCCTGTCTCCCTCTTGAAAAATAGCTTTAGTCTCTTAAAAATAAAGCTTAAAAACATTATTCTTATAGGGAAAAAATATGGCCTTGAAATCTCTGTACAAGCTGTGGCTTGGAAAAATTGCATGACTTGACCCTCCAAAATTCTGTGTACAGCGTAGAAAGCCCATCCTCCTCTGGAAGGCCTAACGGACAAAACAAAACAAAACCTTTCTTACTGCAGCAGGTTGACTGCAAAGACAGGCAGTTAAACTCTTATACTCAGAATCCAGTTCCTTCTGGCCAGTTGTTCACCTGTACTGTTTCAGTATGAAAGGAACTTGATTTGCAGAGGTTTTGTTTTTAACACAGTATATATCTTTATTTACCTAATATAATTTTTTTTCACAGTCAGTTTATTTTAACCAGACAGGCTGTTTTCAAGCCAACATAGGATGACACCTTGTGCCTTCAGCATATGCTTTTTGCACAGGAAACAGAAGCCCCAAGTTACATCTCAGCTGCATTGCTCTAACTTGCTCTGGGTTAGGCTCCCTCTGGAAAGTGTTCAGGAAATCCCAGAGGCCCAAAAATGCCACAGCTAGATTGCTAATTGGGTCTGGCTACAGGGAACATATAACTCCATGGTTACAACAGCTCTACTGGTTGCCAATTCATTTCTGGGCACAATTCAAAGTGCTTGTTTTAGAAGCAACGCAAACTGTTCTGCTTATATACCTCCCCACTCTCTGGGCAGTTTACAATGTAATTATGCAGGCTACACAATGCTTCCCTGCCCCGCAAGCTGGATACTCATTTTACCAACCTCAGAAGGATGGAAGGCTAAGTAACCTATAAAGTCCTCAATAATTTGGGTCCAAACTATCTAAAAGACCACATCTCCCCACATGAGCCTGCCTTGGCATTAAGATAACCAAGGGAGGCTTTTCTCTCAGTCCTACCACCCTTACATGAGCACTTCTTGAGGACACAGGAAAGTGCCTTCTCTGTTGCTACTCCCAGTGCTGGAATTCCCTCCCATGGGAAGCCAGGTTGACCCCATGTTGGTTGTTCTACAATAAACAGGGCTGGTACTAGGTTTTTTTTTTTGCACCCTAGGCGGGCAGTGGGGCGGGCGGTTGCGGCGGTGGGGGGGCAGGGTGGTGGGCGGCGGTGGGAGGTCGGGGCGGTGGTGGCAGAGGTGGGGGTTGGGGCAGCAGTGGATGACGGGGGACGGTGACGGGCGTGGGGGCGGATGGTGACGGGCATGGGGGGTGGGTGGCGATGGGCATGGGGGCGGCAGGCGGACAGCGATGGGTGGGGGGGACAGACGGCGGTGGCCAGCGGGGGGGAGTGGGGGGCAGCAGGCTGGCCAGCGCCCCCTCTCCATTTTGGCACCCTAGGCAACTGCCTAGTTTGCCTTAATGGATGCGCCAGCCCTGACAATAAGGCAAATGCTTTCTCTTCAGACAGCCATTTCTTTAGTGACGGGGTGGGGTTCAAATTATATTGTTGTACTATGTTGCTTTTAAATGTCTTTTATATGAATTTTATTTATTGTTTTAATATAATACTTGCCAAATTACTTTTTAAATTTTGTATACTTATCTTTTTAGCTTTTAAATATTGTGAGCCATTGGTTCTTTTTAAGCTATGGTAAACTATTTTAAATAAATAAAAAATAGAAGTCCCTGAGGGAGAGGACCCTCCAAAGTTTTCCCAGCTCCAACTTGTACAGGTTGTCTCTTCATTATCCATGTGAGATTAAAGTGCTTCCAATTAATCGTGGAAAATGCTGCTTGACTGATTTGAGCACAAGAGGCATCTGTCACCACGCCCTCAAAAGCTGTCTTAGATGAGATAGTAAAATGTCTAGCAAGATCTCAAGTTATATTTAGAGACAAATAAGTTTATAGGTTTGTGATGCAGAGAAATAAAAAGGAGCTAACGGTGGAAGAAACTTGTACCATGCAGTGGGAGACAGAAACCATCTGTGTGGAGAGGGCAAATTGGTTTCTCAGATTCAGTACTGTGACAGTTTTTACTAGTATTTTTAACACCTCAAAGATTTCTTGGTGTTGGAAGCATGATGTGGTTTTCAGCAATGAGGGTTTTTTTTTGGCATTTGTCTTGCAATCTTTCATATTTGTTACTACTAATATTTGGGTGTACATATATATACTAACAAGAGTCTGCTTGTCAAGTGATTTTTTTTCCATCAGCACCACTCAACTGGATAATCAAAAAATAAATAGAATGAAGAGGGTGTCAAAATACAATCCTAATGCACACCTATGCTACTACAATCTCAACTGACACTTCCTTGCACTCCAAAATTAATTTGGAGATTTGTTTGGGTATAAACATTAGGAATAAGATCTGCAACATTTTATTCATTGTTGCTTTTGGCCCTTCATTTATCACAGAAACACCCACGTGTTTTGGGCCAATCTCCATTACATTGTATTTACCACTAAACTTCACCCATAATTACTGTATGTCAACTACTAAAACAAGGAAAAACACCAAAAGCAAAACATGAATATAAATTGAGATAAAACTAGCCAATTCTCCTTGCCTTCCTGCCCACAGCTTCAAAATATCTTTGTCTCTTCCTTTTGTAATGTAATGTAACTCAACCTTTTCTCTGAAATCTCTCCAGGATTCTTGAATGCCTGTCTACTGTAGGCACATCCTGCAAAACGTTCTGCCCATGCATCTCTTACATTAATTACATCACATTTTTCAGAATCCAGCTCCCTACCCAGAAATGTTAATGTGCATGGGAGTACTGTATCTTGCCAGTTTCCTTAGCAGAAAAATATGAATGTCCTCTATAAGACTCCTGATATACAGACTCCTTATGAGAGACTTATAGATTGTTTCTTGTCAAAAATTAATCACTTATCTGCAAGCAGAAAGTAAGCATATAAATGCAAAAACATGTAAAATATACTCAGAATATATAAAAATACACACATGTATATATGCAGTCTTCTACTATAAAACTTTCTAGTACATATGTGTAGCTTTGTAGATGGTATTTCTCCTATATTAAATCTTAGTTCTTCTAAAATATAAACTTACAACATAAACCTGAATATAATAACTCAAAAACATACAGCAAAGATTGTTTGTCCTTTGTAAAAAAAACCTATTTCTTTAGCAAAACTATCATTTAGATATTACTGTACTCTCATATGTGTGTGTGTGTTGTGTCGCTACAGTCGTGACTGACTCTTTGTGACCCCATGTCCATGGAGTTTTCTTGTCAGGAATACTGGAATGATTTTGCCAGTTCCTACTCCAGGCACCTATAGCACCTAGTATTCCCAGGTGGTCGCCCATCCAAGTACTAAACAGGGTCGACCCTGCTTAGCTTCCAAAATCAGGCAAGATTGGATGTGTTTAGGGTATCTAGGCAGCTTATACCCTCATACAGACATAGTCACTTAAAAATCTCTATTGTGACATTAATTGTAATTAAAACAATTCTACAAAGCATAAGCATAAATATAGTAATCACAGTAAATATATCCCACACAATGTTTTTTTCTAGTGGAGAATTTCCCCCTGTTTGCAAGACTCAGGTGGCTGTGTGTCTTGAGAGATGTTGTTGTAAATATGATAGAAATATGTTTTTATACACTTGATGTTCTTATTTAAGACAAAATATTGGGAGAGACACAAAAGTTTGGTTTTTAACGAGACAAACAGTGTCCTTGAGTAGCTTTCTGGCAGGATGTAACCCTGCTGGAAGCTGAGACAGCTGGGGTACAAGCCAGCTAGGCTAGCTGAACTGTAACATGGCCTCCACCTTTGAAGTAACTTCCCTAACAACATATTTGGACAAAACAATGCATTAAGATTGCCAACTCTTGGTTCTTTTTTACATTCAGTGGACTTTTCTGAGGCCCTTTTTAAAAAGCACTTTACAATTGCAACACTTTTGCTTCCCAATTAACTTTCTTCTATGTTTCCTGTCAGATATTTCCATCAAAAAACCCTTAATTGCCAGCATTATCAGCCTATAACTACATATAGTATAAGACAGTGATGGCGAACCTTTTAGAGACCGAGTGCCCAAACTGCAATACAAAACCCAGTAATTTTTTTGCAAAGTGCCAATACAGTAATTGAACCTGAAGGTGCGATGTCGAGTGCCCACAGAAAGGGCTCCGAGTGCCACCTTTGGCACCCGTGCCATAGGTTCACCATCACTGGTATAAGACATTCCAGTGCCAGGGAAGAGGTACTAAAAGGTTGTCTCTCTTGCCCCTTCTAAATCTATTATGCCTTTGAGGGTGGCAGGGTCAAGAGTAGAGCCTCCCTTGAGGATTTAAAATCTAGGCATGTTCATAGGATAGAAAAGTCTCAACATATGGAGTAGTCACATTTTTCATAAAACAATTGGGCAAACAATAACTGCAGCACATTTCTCCTGTAAGTTCTGTTCTTCAAGATTTCCTTCCGGAAACAGCCAAGACCCTTCTCTTCACGCAAGCTTTCCCTGAATGATGGACTAACATTATGTGTCTTTTATATGAATCTATAGGTTCACATAGACTTTATATTTTTAACTACTTATAACCTTGTAGCTTTAATGTAATGTTGTCTATTAATGTTGTAAGATGTCCCTCAATTCCTTGTTCTCAATTACCTGACCTAGAGATGGGCATGAATTAAAAAATGGTGTTTCGTTTGTCGTTTGTCGTTTAGAGGGTCCGTTTCAGTTCGTTTCCGTTTTTCATGAATTTTTGCAAAAATTCATTTTCGTTTGTTTCGTTACCGTTTTGTTACCATTTATTTCAATTTTTGTGATTTTTTTAGCTTTTAAAGCAGTCCAATGTATTGCTGTAACGAAAACGAAACGGACGACAAAATTTCTGGTGTTTCTGTTCGTTTCGTTTCATTTTAGAGATAAAATTTGTTTGTCGTTTCGTTGCATAACGAAATGAAAAAACGAAAACGGAAACGAAAAATTGTTCGTTTTTGTGCCCATCTCTAACCTGAACATGTCTTAATTGTACTGGACTGTATATTATTTCTCATTATTGTAAGCTGCCTTGGGTCCTTTTCCAAGGAGAAAGGCAGGGTAAAAATGCTCTAAAATAATAAATAAATAAAAATAAAATTCTAGATAAAAACAAAATAAAAAACAACAACACTCATAACTCAGCCCAAAAATTAGTAGGCAGTGGCCTAGGTTCAGGTAAAAACTCATCTACCAACAATAATGCAGGCCTATGTACATGTCTGTTCTTTCACGCACTGTTATCTTGGACACTAGTAGACACTGGACATGTCTAGAATATGAAGGGATTGTATGTTTTGAAGTGACTTGCATTTGAAAATTAATCTTAACTGAGAAACAGAAATTCTTTGAATGGATTGCACAACCAGATCTGGAAAACTGTCACTTTACATGCACCATATGAAATAAAATATTCTTTGCCACCGGATCCGTCAGCACAAGACAGGCATTTTACCTGGCTGGTAAATACAGTCATATGTGGTATCTATCATGCCAAACAGCAGAAATAATCATTAGCAAAAACTGTGCAAGTTCCAGAGTGACTACTCTGCCTACAAAGGCATACTGTGAAAGACAGATGGAAGAGTCACCAACTTCCTCCCTCTAGTCTACAGTATAGATTTCTGGGAAATTCATCACTTCTTTGTCTTCCTTTACAGTTCTCTAGATGCTTAATTTGAAATATAAAAATTCACAACTGAATTTCACTTTAGGGTAAACTGGTAAAAGCTAACGCCTCAGCATAACCTTTCTAACTGTCAGCGATCCTCACTGAAGAAACATAAAGAAACAAATCTCTCAAATACACTGATAGGCCACAATGCTAAAACCAACTGCTTAGCTAGCATTATACACATCTTTCTCAGTCAGACTGAGATTGGTGGCCAAGGCAACACCTTGAACTTATTGTCATGCTCCTCAAACCATTCCTGAATATTTTTTGCAGTGTCACAGGGTGCATTATCCTGCTGAGTCCCTTGCCTATATGCAAAGTATGTTGAAATCACTTGAAAGGTGATAAGTATCCGAGTAACATTCTCATGAATGACAGGTATCTGAGCAGAACCTGTTAGAACAGGCCTGCCCAACAGGTAGACCGCGGGCTACTGGTAGCCCATGAAGTTTCAAAAGTAGCCCACCAGCCATCAATTTAGAAAGTGAGGGAATAAGTTCTCCACCCGTCCCTCCCCATTCCAAGAACCACCACTGCCCCAGCAAAATTCTGGGTCTGCCAGCCCACCGTCTCAGACGAGCAGGGCAGTTCAGGGGCCATGGTGCATTGAAATCTGTTCCCTCCGGATTAATTGGTTTTCAGTGCATTCCTATGGGAAACCGCTGCTCTACTTACAAAGGTTTTTTCTTTTGAGCATGTGCTCGGAATGGACAAAATTCGTAAGTAGAGGTTTTAGTGTAGTAGCCCTCAGGCACTTTGGGCCAGATAAAGTAGACCTTGGCCTGTTCAAAGTTGAACAGCCCTGTGTTAGAAAATGATAATATGTATATTGTGCAGCATTCCCCAAACCCTGTCACAACACAGCTCAGTTCCACAAAATATTGTGCACTGGAAAGCTCTGAGACCCAGCAGAAAAACTCAATGCTCAGGAACAAAAATCTTCAGCAGACAATATCTTTAGAAAAATAATTTATGTATTCAACTTAGAAAGCTTTTTCTCAGCATAAAAAACACATAGTAACACATTAGGAAAAATACAGTGACTGACCTTGTACAGCAGCATTGGCTGGCTTTGTTTTTAATGCTTTCCACATTTATACAAGCTTTAAGCACTAATTACCTGCAGCTGCCCATTGCTGCTGCAGCCTCAAAGTTTTTACCTAAAACTTTTACACCTGTGTGTGCTCTACACAAACTCTGTGAAGAAGGTTTAATATTTCATTTATGTTTTTTAAATATCTTTAAAAAACTTGACAGAACCTTGGCCAGAACTCTGTCCCTTCCCTCAGTGTATCCTGCTGGGATCTCTTCCCCCGGTAAAATGATGCACACACGCCTGACCATCCACCTTCTCTAAACGAAAACATGATTCACAAGGCCAGACAACCTTCTTCCATCATCCAGTTCTCGCACTCACCTCCCCATTGTAGTTGCTTTCAGCAGTGGGCAGTGGACATTCTGACTAGTCTGCGATTAGGCAGCCTAATGCACAGCAAACTGCAATGCCCTGGGAGTTCCCACACCTTTCTATCATGATCAGCTTTACATTTTTTTAGCAATTTAAGCTACAGTAGTTCTTGCACGTGATTGGATCCACATGCATAAGTAACATTTGGGCAGCAGATGCTTTGCCAGCACAATATTATCAGAAATTTTCAGATATCCTAGCCCCGAGATTACATCACCTTTTCAATTTAATCCTGGAAGGAGAAGATATTCCAGACACATGGAAATCTGCCAATATAGTTCTGATTCCCAAGGAGGGAAAACCAAAAGATGCTATTGAAAATTATAGGCCTATAGCCCTCTTAAATGGAGATTATAAAATCTTTGCATCCATTTTGGCTTCTAGATGGCGGAAAATTCTTACCAACCTAATTCACCAAGATCAGAGAGGGTTCTTGCCAAGTCGACATCTACAGTCAAATATCAGAACCTTAATTAACTCCTTAGAATACTATGAAATACATTCTCAAAAACAGGCAGCCTTTATTTTTTTGGATGCTGAGAAAGCCTTCGATAATGTTTCTTGGTCGTTACTGAAATCCCAAATGGACTACTTACAATGTGGTCATAGAATGCTCAGAGCGGTAGAACAGATATACTCAAATCAAAATGCTAAAATTATCGTGAATGGGTTTTCTTCTGATAAGATCACTATACAGAAGGGCACAAGGCAAGGATGCCCCCTTTCACCGCTGCTTTTCATTTTATCTCTAGAGATCCTATTACATGTGATTAGAAACTCAGAGTCGGTACAAGGTTTGAACAATCGGGGGGAAATTTATAAATCACAAGCCTTTGCTGACGATTTACTATTAATTCTTGAAGAACCCATACGGTCCTTGCCAGAGCTTCTAAGAATCCTAAAGGAATATTCAGAAACAGCGGGCTTCTCGATTAATAAAACAAAAACTGTAATGATGACTAAAAATATCTCTGGGCCTAATATCCAAGGATTAGTGGACATATCAGGATTCACACATGTGAACAAAGCAAAATATTTAGGCATAACCGTTTCAAATATATGTTCCACCCTCATTGACAATAATTATATTCCCCTGATTAAATCTATAAAAGGTGATTTAGCTTCTTGGGCCAGACGTCAGTTATCATTAATGGGTAGGATAGCTGCCATCAAGATGTCTGTCTTACCAAAATTGCTCTTCTTGTTCCAATGCTTACCAATTTTGTCTAACTTCAAGATATTGTCCGACTTAGAGAAACATATCCGTATATTCATTTGGCAAAAGAAAAAGGCTAGAATTAAAAATGCTTATTTGCAAGATAGGATTACTTCTGGGGCTTTGCATTGCCTAACCTATTTTTATATTACAGAGCTGCAGCACTGACATGGGTCATTGGATCTCTGACAATGGAAGAGTTACAGGCTTGGAAGGTCATGACCTTGATAAAGGGTGGCACCATTATTTATGGTTTAGAGGAAGCATTCCATCTTTATTCAAAAGACATTGGATAAGGAATGCCTTAATTAAAAATTGGTTATCTGTTAAAGACTTATTTTATCCGAAAGCTCCCAAATAGTTATCACCAATGGAAGCAATTAGAGGTCTAGGTTCAAAGTCAAACAGTAACATCTTAACATATAAACAACTTCTGTATGAGGACCAGTCCTTGAAACCACCAAACCAACTATCCCTCGAAGGAATAAACATAGACTGGTGGTCATACCAACAAATAAACTCACACTACAAATCTGTGCAGAAGGAAAATGGTTTTATGGTAAATGATAATATCTTCGATAAAATATTGATTGCTGGTGAGAAAAAAACTGTTGAGTAAATTTTACACCATGTTGTTAGTTGAAAAAACAAATGAATCACAGGTTAAATAATGTATGATAAGATGGGCGGAAAACTGTGGGCACTCTATTCATTTAGATAAATGGAATATGCTATGGCAAACGATCAAGATGTTCAGGTCCACCTCTTATAAAGAAAATTGTTATAAAATGTTCTACAGATGGTATCTTAGCCCCCACAGACTATCTAAAATATATAACTGTTCAGCTAAATGTTGGAAGTGTGAGCAAGAAATCGGTTCTTTTTACCATATGTGGTGGACTTGCAAAAAAGCTAAATCATTTTGGAATATGGTTAAGAACTTATTAGACACTGTGTTGAAGGTCAAGTTAAAATACACACCAGAACTATTTTTGCTAAATATTATAGATACAGAGGTAACTTACGACCAAAAATATGTAATTAACCACATTATTGTAACAGCCAGAATTTTGTACGCTAAACTTTGGAAAAACTCTGCAATACCTTCAAAAGACGCCCTGAAAGGGAAATTATACTCGGTGATTGAAATGGACAGAATTTCTGGCCACTTGAAAGGAGAAGACGAGGATATTCTGACAAGAAGATGGCAAGAGTTAGTAACTGTGTTAAAAACCCTATAAAGGATGTTTGTGAGCTGTATTGTTATCAATGTAAAATGATTCTGTTTTATTTTCTTTTCCTTTTACAAAATAATAATAAAAAAGAGAGTTTAAAAAAAAAAGTAACATTTGGGCAGCTGCAACCCTGACACTGGTTCACTGGTTGCCCTGCCTTGCACCACCTGTGATAGATACTAACCACAAGACTTCCCAGTTTGGAGATGCTCTGACTCAGACATCTAGCCATCACTATTTGGCCCTTGTCAAAGTTTCTTGGATCATTTCCCTTGCCCACATTTCCTGCTTTCAACACATGCATTCAGGAACTGAGTGTTTGCTTGCGGCCTAATATATCCCACCCCTTGGCAGGTGCCACTGTAATGATAAGCAACGCTCTTGACTTTGGTGGTTTTAATGCCGTGGCACATTAGTGTAGGTATGGGAAAATTCCAGATCTGTCATTGAATTTGACAGCGGTAACATTTGTGTTCAACTAACATGTTGGGATTAAAACAATAGCAACTTATTGTACGCATTGACAAGAAGATGCAACAAACTATCTCAGCGACTCTACCTTAAATCCAGTTTGTAGCATCAGTGCTGCTCTGTGACACAACATGCAAGTATGCATATTGCAATATGAAACATGCAGATGTTATGCAAATGATACAGTGACTACATTTCTGCAATAACTTTGCCATCAGTCTACAACAGCAGAAAGAAGACAGCTGGGTTGTTGCTGTTCTATCCAGTAAAGTCAGAACTGACCTATAGCAACCCCAATAGGGTTTTCAAAGAGAGGTATTTAATGACTGGTGTTACCATTTTCACTCCGCCATTGAGTTTCCATGGCAGAGCCATATAGGAATTGGCTGTCATCTGCCTGTCCAGCAGTGCCTCAAACATCTCTTCTGTTGTTATAGATTCACCACAAAGGGATTAAAACCTATAGCATCAATCTGCGGTCACAACATATTAAAAATCCTATAGGTCCCCCCAAAAAAACTACACAGTGCTTCACTACTACTACTACTACTACTACTACTACTACTACTACTACTACTACTAGTAGTAGTAGTAGTAGTAGTAGTAGTAGTAGTAGTAGTAGTAGTAGTAGTGTAAGGGTCCTGAAAATGACATTTTGTCATTTTTCTGAGGGTGGCATCTTTTTCCACCACCTCTTTAACCATATGCACAACTGCTCATGCACAAGTGCCTGTTTTTTGCATCAGTACCACTTGAGAAATTATGTGGACAAATGCTATAGACAATGTTCAGTCCTGCACAATCTAGGACACCTAAGGTATTTGGGCATTCTGCACAATCCAAATAACTCCTCTTGTAAGTACCGTAATTGATTCTCAATAAATGAATTAAGAAATAAAATATTAATTCTGTAGAGACACTTTTTAGTGATCAAGAAGATACTGCAATCCTGAAAGAGATACAGACCGGTTCCAAACAGAAGTGAAAAAGAATTCCAACTTTTGTAGCACAATGTACAAACAAAATGGTGATTGGGTTTTCCTTTCCACATTCTGCTCAAAAGGAGGAAAGAAAAACAATTTCTAATATGTATTTGCATTGTGAAGACAATATATAACTTAGTTTATGGTATTTATCTCCCAGTTAATTTTGCTCAGAATGCTTCCTCACTGTTTCAGAGAGTTGGTACCAGGGCAATAGGACCATATGTCTTGCCCCATCCATCTACTTAGCTACTATATTAACAATATAAATATGGATCCCAATTACCTTTGAAAATGCAACAATTTTCAGAGAGATAGTCGCCAGGTATAATGAGTTCATTACAAAATCCATCAGATTCCACCAGTCATGGATGTAATCCTGTAGGCCTCCATCCCACATTTGTTTAATCTCACCCCAGATAAACCCTGGGAATATATAAATAAAAAAGACAAAACCAACATTTTAAGCATGCTTACATGCAACAATAATAAAAATGATAATTTATTAATCAGTATATGGAATTATTTATCCTTTGTAGCTCATGATATATAGGATGCAACCCACAAAGCACCTCGCCGCTGGGGTTCATAGACAGGAAGTGCAGCTGTTCTCATCACCACCTGTGTATACTTCTTCTGTCCAACTGCTTACAATCGAAAAGTCGTGAAGATAATAAGTTCACTCTGAAAGTTCACACTAGGGATGGGCAGGAAATGAAAAATGAAATGCTGTTTTGTCATTTCATTACATAATGGAACAAAACAAAATGAAGCGAAACAAGGAAGCAGCATTGCGTTACAGACAAAACAAAACGGTAGTTTTTTGCATTGAAGTGAACCATTTTGTGCCATTGTTTTCTGAAGGCTCCTGCTGAGTTGTCAATGGCTAGACCCCTTTAAACCTGGCCCAGTTGGTACCAGAGGGTCCCCCTGGTGCCGACTGGGCTAGTTTTAAAGGGGTCCAGCTGATAATAGCTCAGCAGGAGCCCTTAAAAATGGCTCCCGGAGTCCTGTGCACCAAATCTGGTGCCTCTAGGACCCAGGAGAGCCATTTTGTTTTGTTTTATTTTGTTTCGTATGAATTTTTTTTTAAACAATAGATGAAACGAAACAAAATGGGCTGAGCATGAAATGAAATGAAACATTATTTTTCTGTTTCGTGCCCATCCCTAGTCCACACATATTGCATTCCTATTCTCTTTAAGCCTTTTTTACAACTTTTGTTTTGTTAATGAGGGTTCCCACAATGCTGCACCAGTAATATCTTTTCTTCTTTTTATGATGTTACATGCTGCTCAAACAGCACTTGAAGGAAACTGATATGAAAAATCTTTTCACCTCATGCAGAATTTATTGTTGGAGAAGAAATCTTTTATGAACTTTGACAGTCATTTGCAACTCTACAGCATTCTTAACTGATCTACCTACTACACACAGTTTCAGAAATGGCTACATGGAGATATTTAACAGATTTCATGCACTTGGGCAGCTTTTCTTGAACAAACCAGGATATATTCTAAGCTGTTCACAATGGGCTTGAGAAACACTTGAAAATAATAGTTGTAGATATCAGACACCTGGAGCACAATCCTAGAACAGAGATCTATGCATGGAATGGCTCTGAACCTCACCAATTCCATGGTGAAATTCCAACAGGACCCCGGGGTGGGGAGTGGGGAGAGACTTGAAATGAAAAAGGCAAATATTATACCAGCATTGATTAAACTCACATATGCTTCAATCTTTATACTAGGCTGTCTACCTAACTTTTTATTTTGAAAACTAAAGAAATCAAAACTTAATAAAATCTTGACCTCTACCTCTAACCCAATTATTACTTTAAATTCCCAAAAAGGGATTAGATTCCAATATAAAATATTATTCCGCTGATGACGACGACAACGACGACGACAACGACGACGACGACAACAACAACAACAACAACAACAACAACAACAACAACAACAACAACAACAACAAGGCATATGCTTCAGGCCTATAAAGGCCAAGTATTTTTAAGGTTTATTTTTCCTCCTCTCTCCCCCTCCCTGCCCTCAGCTTCAAAATCTCTTCCTCCTTAATCTAATGTAATGTAACAGCCTATTCTTGGAAACCTCTCCAGGATTCTTGAATGCTTGTCTATTGTAGTCCCATCCTGCAAAACCTTCTGTCCATGAACCTCTTTCATTAACAACATCATATTGTTCAGAATCCAGCACCCTACCCAGAGAAATAATAAATATTTTCCCTTTCCGTGTTTTTAAAAGGGACCACAAACTTCTAACAGAAAACAGGTAACAGAAAACTTCTAACAGAAAACAGGTAAAAGAAAACTACCTCTGATAAAGAGGAACAGCTGGACAATATGTCAAAACAGTCTCAAGAACTATATTCTGGCAAAAATGTAATCAGTCTTGGTGATAAATGACTTCGTTCTATAGCTGGGAGTTCTATCATTGTTAGCTGCTGTCCCTCCAAGGCAGAGCTTAAGTCAAGTTTTTATTATACCTCTCTTTGACTTGCTTTAGGCATGGATCAAACAACTTGTCTTAAACAATTAGACAATTGTTAAGCACTTTATTTTTGTCAACAAGACCTGACCACATGTTCCTATCTAGAGCTGTAACAGAGCAGGAAGACAAGTGGTGCTCTTGCACTTGTATTTGAATCACCGAAGTTGGCAGCGGTGAGAGAAGAAGACATTTGCCATTGCTGCCACTCTCACACATGGGGGAAAAAGGTGCCCCCCACGCCGATCAGCTGGTGTGTGGGGCTTGGGGTTTTTAAAAAAGCCCAGGGTTTTTAAAACATTTTCCCTCTCTAATCCTCACGTGCCAGCTGATCAGCGCTGGTGTGTGGGAAAAAACTCCCCCTCACCCCAGCGCCGATCAGGTGGTGCAAGAGGCTGGGGGGGGGAGTTTAGAAAGCCCTGGGCTTTTAAAACTTTTCTCCTCCCCCAAGCCCCGTGTGTCAGCTGATCGGTGCTGGGAAGGGGAAAAGTTGCACCAGCAACACACACACACACACACACACACACACACACACACACACACACACACACACACACACACACACACACACAGAGCACACACACACAGAGTACACACACATACACATGTTAAGAATGAAAAATGAAACAAAATGAAAAATGAAATGATTTTTTTAAAAAATGCATTTAAGATGAAATGAAACGGAAGAGAACAGAACAAAATGAAAAATGCCCATCCCTACTGCTAACTACTGAAGATTTGTACAATCCAGCTATATTTACTTTACTAATACATTTACCCAGGACCCACGGTAATATCATCCACTCGACGATGGTTGGCGGAGGTCCTTGCATATTCAGGTCTGACCTGTCAATATGTTGAGAGGCAAGCAGCAGAAGGAACAAGAAAGTCAAATAGGAAGCAGTATGGCAGATAAATTTGATGAATGGTTTCCTGATGAATAGCCCCAGTGGACTCTTGGGAGCAATCAGGTAGCAGACAGAGAAGACAGGGAAAAGGAATCCAATGATGACACACGTCAACATCTTCACGGCCCAGTGGCGCCTCCTCCAGCCTGGGAACTCATCATACCAGCGAGAGGCAAGCAGCTGTTGACAGTTTGGTTGGGCAACAAACTAAAGCAAAAGAAAAGAAAACAGTCAGATCCCTCCCTGTTGCACATCATTATCTATAGCACTACATGGTGCATAATGTAGAAAAGGCTTAAAATTTTTTTTTCCCTTTTATTAAGATATGTACAGTTGATGGTGCCCCCTCATGGACAAGATATAGCAAAGCCATTTTCAGACGTATCTAACAGATTTTGGAGGGAAAAAAAGGGAAAGAACACACGGTAATTGTCAACCATTACTTAGTTATTATGGACAGATGTGGAAAAATCATGCCATTTCCAAGATTCTAACTGAAATTAGCTATCTTGGGACCGTAAGGCACCTTATTTATTTATTTATTTTATTTTAGAATATTTTTACCCCACCTTTGTCCTTGGAAAAGGACCCAAGGCGGCTTATAGTAATGAGGGATAATATGCAGTCCAGTACAATTAAGGCATGTTCAAATATTGAGAACAGGGAATTGAGGAACAACTTATAGCATTAATAGACAACATTACATTAAAACTACAAGGTTATAAGTACTGTAGTTATAAACACAAAGTTTATGTGATCCTATCGATTCATATAAAAGACACATAATAAGTAGTCCATCATTCAGGGGAAGCATGGCTGAAGAGAAAAGTCTATGCTTGTTTCCGGAAAGACAACAGAGATGAGGCAGTCCTGGCCTCTAGTGGGAGGGAGTTCCAGAGTCTCGGCTCAGCAGCTGTGAAGACCTTCTCATGGGTTCCCACGTGACATACCTGTGAGGGTGGCAGGATGGAGAGAAGGGCCTCTCCTGATGACCTTAACACCTGAGTCAGTTCATCCCATGAGATTTGATCTTTGAGGTAGCTAGGACCCAGGCTGTACAGTGCTTTGTAGGTCACGTAAGGTCAATTCAAGACCTTTGTAGGTCTTGAATTGTGCCTGACAGCTGATTGGCAGCCAGTGGAGCTGCTTTAATAGAGGTGTAATGTGAATTCTGTACCCCACCCCAGTCAGCAGTCTGGCTGCTGCATTTTGGACCTGTTGAAGTTTCCTGAAGCTTTTCATTGGTAGTCCCACATAGAACGCATTACAGTAGTCTAGCCAGGACGTCACTAGGGCATGTGTCACCTTGGCCAGAGCTGGTTTCTGAAGAAATGGGTGTGACTTGCATATTAGCTTTAATTGTGTAAATGCGCTCCTGGCCATAGCTGTGACATGGGCATCTAAGCTCAAGGATGAGTCCAAGAGCACCCCCAAGCTGTGTACTTCTTTTTTCAATTGGAGGGTGACCCCATCCAGTACAGGTTGCATCCCTATCCCTTGTTCTCCCTTTCAACTGAGCAGGAGCACCTCTTTCTTATCTGGGTTTACTTTCATTTTGTTCATCCTCATTCAGTTCATTACTGCAGCTATAGAGTGGTCCCCTGTTCTTTCCCGGTTCATATATTGCGGTCCCGCTATATCACGGGACCACAGTATATGAAAAAAGGCCCCGTAGGGTAATGGGGAAAAGTCCTGTTTCAAGCCTTCCATACTTACCACAGGACCGGAGCTGCCCTGAACAGGCCTCTGAGGGCCTACCTGGGCCTTCTGCGAACCGGAAGTGACTTCTGGATTGCTGAAAATCATTTCTGAGGCCCCCAAGAGCCTTTCTAAGCCTGTCAGAGGCCTCAAAAATGATTTTCAGTTTACTGGAAAGTACAAGAGCCCCCAGCTAGGCACCCCCAGGCCTGACTCAACCTGTATCCACATATCGCGGATTTTCAATTATCGCGGGTCAGCTCAGGTCCCTAACCCCAGCGATAGGCGGGGGATCACTGTATAAAGTTGAGATAGTAGCTCCCTTAGAATCTGGAGGTGATGAGAGGTAGAGCTGGGTATCATCAGCATACTGGGGCACTTAACCCCCAAAGACCTGAGACCAGTTGAGTAGAGGTGCTTTAGCGGCCCCTACACAGTTAGATTTTCAATAAACAACAAAAGAAGTAAAGAGTCTTACTAGATTAAAAAAATTAGGGCAAGTTTACATTTTTGAGACCTTCAATACATTTTATTGCACTCATTAAAATGGAGTTGGAGGGAGCAGCTGTAGTTACCTGCAGTACTTGTGCCATGTTTGTTATCTTGACAGAGCGTGTGCAGAACTACATCTGCTGCAAGTGCAAGCTGGTGGCGCTATTGGAAGAGAAGGTCCAGCAGCTGGAGGCTCGCATATCCGACCAGCAACATATTAAGGAGCTTGAGCGGTTCCTGGACAGAGCGGAACAGACTATCCAGGTCCAAGAGGAGACAGGGCAAACTTCAGAGGAGGAAGTCACTCCCGCAACTCAGGAGGTGGATGGGTGGAGGAATGTGACTCAAAGGAGTAGAAGGCCAAGGCATCGCTCAGAGAGTCTAATCTTGCACAATCAGTTTGAAGCTCTTTCCCTCAGCACACCTCATGAGGCACACATAGAGGAAGAAGTGGTTCCACCGGAGGATCTCTCCCTCATCACTATTGATGAGAAACAAGATCAGGTACATGTTGATGACCAGGCTGCAGGAGAGAAGCTCATTGTACTAGGGGATTCTATAATTAGAAATACGGAGGGATGGATTTGTGATGAGCATGATAACCGTATGGTCACTTGCCTGCCGGGTGCAAAGGTTGCAGACATCACCAGAAATATAGATAGCTTTTTAGAGAGAACTGGGAAGGAGCCAGTGGTCATGGTACACGTCGGTACCAATGATGTCGGGAAGGCCAAGCGGTCAGTCTTGGAAGCCAAATTCAGGTTGCTAGGTAGAAGAATGAAGACCCGGGCTTCCAAGGTAGCATTTTCAGAAGTGCTACCTGTTCCTCGTGCAGGACCTGCCAGACAGGCAGAACTCAGAAGCCTCAATGCGTGGATGAGGCGATGGTGTCGAGAGGAGGGCTTTAGATTTGTCAGGAACTGGAGAACATTTTGGGACAAGCCAAATCTGTTCAGGAGGGATGGGTTGCACTTGAATCATGATGGGACCAGATTGCTGGCACTCAACCTCAAAAAGGCAGCAGAGCAGCTTTTAAACTGATAACTGGGGGAAAGCCAACAGGAGCTGCGTGGCATCCGGTTCGGAACACCTCATCCTCGGGGAATGAGGTTGGAAAGGGTAGAGAATCACATAGAGAAGACATAGCAGGTATAGTTATTAGCACCGGGAGAATAATGGAATGTGACAGTTCATCTACTGAAAATAAAAGCTGTGGGGCGAATAGAACAAGGCAGCAGCAGTTGTTGCAGGACCCACTGTACAGGTGCTTCTATGCCAATGCTCAAAGCCTCCGAGCAAAGAAGGGAGAACTTGAACATTTGGCAGCTAGGGATAACATTGATATAATAGCCATAACAGAAACCTGGTGGAAATGTGGAGAACCAGTGGGATACAGCAATCCCAGGCTATAAACTCTATAGAAGAGATAGAAAGGGGCGGGTTGGAGGAGGAGTGGCCATCTATGTCAAAGAAGGGGTAAAATCCAGCAGAATGGAGATGGACAGAGGGTCTGACTCCACCATAGAATCACTGTGGGTTAAACTACCAGGTCCAAGGAGTGATGTGATAGTTGGAGTATTCTATCGTCCACCAGATCAAAAACTTGAGGGGGACCTTGAAATGAGGAGAGAAATCATGGAGGTGGCTAAGAGGGATAGGATAGTAATCATGGGGGACTTCAATTATCCCCACATTGACTGGGCCAATGCGAGCTCCGGGCAAGAAAGAGAAACTGGGTTTCTCGACTTGCTGAATGACTGTGCCTTAGAGCAGTGGTCCTCAACCCCCGGGCCGCGGACCGGTGCCGGTCCGTGGAGCAATCTACGCCGGGCCGCCGCCCAAGGAACTTCCAATCATTCCCCTGTGGCGGCGGCCCGGCTCCCGGAAATGTAGCCGAGGCGCGCGCGCTGCTTTTATCCCAAGGCTGGTGCTTGCCTCCTCCTTGGTGAAGCTGCCCAGCGCGCCCAAAATCAGCCCCAGGAGAGCACGTCTCCGGGGCGAGCGAGCGAGCGAGAGAGAGAGAGAGAGAGAAAGGAGCCCTGCTCGGAAGGGCCGCTTTCTCCCGGCGACTCCCGAACCCCTCGGGCTCTTGGCTGGCGGCGGCGAGGCAGGCAGGCCGCGCCTGTTTTGAGGTGAGGGGAGGGAGGGAGGGGAGGGGGAGGGGGCGGCTCAGGCCGGGCCGGGCTTTGACCGGCGGGCGCCGCACGTGCCTCTTTTTGGGGGAGGGGGAGGGGGCGGCTCAGGCCGGGCCGGGCTTTGACCGGCCGGCGCCGCACGTGCCTCTTTTTAGGGGGAGGGGGCGTCTCAGGCCGGCCTGGGTCTTTTCCCCGCCGCCGCGCCTGTGTTGAGGTGGGCGGGGGCGGCGAGGCCGGCCGGGTGTTTTCCGCCGCCGCCGCCGCCGCGCGACCCCCCAGCAATCGCGCCGCCGCCGCCGCCGTGACCCCCCTGCCATCGCGCCCCCACCCTGCCCCGCCATCGCCGCCACCATCGCCGCCGCCGCGCTGCCGCGACTCGCCCGCCATCGCCCCCGCCCGCCGCCGCGACCCCGCCATCGCAGCCGTAGCCGCGACCCCCCAATCGCGCCGCGCCGCCGCCCACCGCAACCCCGCCATCGCGCCTGCCCCGCCATCGCCGGGACCCCCCATCGCCCCCGCCATCACCGCCGCCGCCGCGACCCCCGCACCGCGCCCCGCCACCGCGACCCCCCGCCATCGCCCCGCCACCACCGCCGCCGCCACGACCCCCCCCCATCGCGCCGCCGCCGCGACCCCCCCGCCATCGCCCCCGCCATCACCGCCGCCGCCGCCGCGACCCCCGCCATCGCCCCCGCCATCACCGCCGCCGTCGCAACCCCCGCAATCGCGCGCCGCCGCGACTAGCCATCGCCCCCGCCATCACACCGCCGCCGCGACGACCCCCCGCAATCGAGCCATCCCCCGCCATCACCGCCGCCCGCCACCCCCCCGCACCGCGCGCCGCTCGCCCCGCCATCACCACCGCCGCCACGACCCCCCGCACTCACCGCCGCCGCAACCCCCGCACGCGCCGCCGCCGCAATTACCCCCCGCAAGTGGGCCAGGGAAAAATTATCAAACATTCACCGGTCCCCGGTGATAAAAAGGTTGGGGAGCACTGCCTTAGAGCAACTTGTCACAGAGCCCACCCGAGAACAGGCAACTCTGGATCTAATATTGTGTGATACTCAGGACCTGGTCAGGGGTGTGGATGTCACTGAGCCTCTGGGGAACAGTGACCATGCTGCAATTACCTTTGCCATGCATGTCGGAGGAAGAGTGTCAACCAAATCAGACTTAAAAACCCTTGATTTTCGAAGGGCAAACTTCCCTCAGATGAGGAAACTAGTTAGAGAGGAACTGAAGGGGAAGGTTGGAAGAATCCAATCTCTTCAGAGTGCATGGAGCCTGTTTAAAACAACAATAATAGAGGCCCAGCACAAGTGCATACCACAAAGAAAGAAGAGTTCATTTAAGTCCAAGAGGACACCGGCATGGTTAACAAGTGGAGTTAGAGAGGCTCTAAAGCGCAAGGAGAGGTCCTTCTGTAAATGGAAATCCTCCCCAAATGAGGAAAATAAAAAGGAACACAAACTCTGGCAAAAGAAATGTAAGAAGATGATAAGGGAGGCAAAGAAAGACTTTGAGGAACGAATGGCTAGCAATATAAAGGGTAATAATAAAAGCTTCCTTAAATATGTTAGAAGTAGAAAACCTGCCAGAGAACCAGTTGGCCCTCTGGATGGTGAGGGAGGAAAAGAGGAGGCTAAGGAAGACTTGGACATTGCAGAGAAATTGAATGAGTTCTTTGCGTCTGTCTTCACGACAGAGGACCTTGAGCGGATTCCGCTGCCTCAGCCGCCCCTCCTGACTAAAGAATTAAATCAAATACAGGTTAAAAGAGAGGAGGTTTTAGGACTAATTGATAAATTGAGGATTAACACGTCACCGGGCCCAGATGGCATCCACCCAAAGGTTATTAGGGAACTGAGAAATGAAATTGCAGATCTCTTAACAGTTATATGCAACTTGTCTCTTAAAACGGCCACAGTGCCGGAGGACTGGAGGATAGCAGATGTCACACCAATTTTTAAAAAAGGAAGGAGGGGGGACCCAGGAAACTACAGGCCGGTTAGCCTTACATCTGTCCCAGGGAAGATGGTGGAAAGCCTCATCCAAGAGAAAATCTTAAAACACATAAAAGAACAAACCTTGCTGAGAGAAAATCAGCATGGCTTCTGTAAGGGTAAATCTTGTCTGACAAACCTCTTAGAATTTTTTGAAAAGGTCAACAGGCACGTGGATTTGGGTGAACCGGTTGATATAGTCTATCTGGATTTTCAAAAGGCTTTTGACACAGTCCCTCACCAGAGGCTGCTGAGAAAATTGCACAGTCAGGGGATAACAGGGCAGGTCCTCTTATGGATTGAGAACTGGTTCAGATCCCGGAAACAAAGAGTAGGTGTCAATGGGAAATTTTCACAATGGAGAGAAGTGAAAAGCGGTGTGCCCCAGGGCTCTGTCCTGGGACCGGTGCTTTTCAATCTGTTCATAAATGACCTGGAGACAGGGATAAACAGTGAGGTGGCCAAGTTTGCCGATGACACAAAACTTTTCCGTGTGGTAAAAACCAGAGAAGATTGTGAAGAGCTCCAGAAGGATCTCTCCAAACTGGGGGAATGGGCTGAGAAATGGCAAATGCGTTTTAATGTAACCAAATGTAAAGTAATGCATATTGGGGCAAAAAAATCCAAACTTCATCTATCAACTCATGGGCTCTGAGTTATCCGTGACGGATCAGGAAAGAGATCTTGGTGTGTTGGTGGACAGCTCCATGAAGGTGTCTCCCCAATGTGCGGCAGCGGTGAAGAAGGCCAATTCCATGCTAGGGATTATCAAAAAGGGGGTTGAAAATAAAACAGCCAACATTATAATGCCATTATACAAAGCAATAGTAAGGCCCCACCTGGAGTATTGTGTACAATTCTGGTCACCGCATCTCAAGAAAGACATAGTGGAACTGGAAAAGGTGCAGAAGAGAGTGACTAAAATGATCACTGGGCTGGGGCACCTCCCTTATGAAGAAAGGCTAAAACATTTGGGCCTCTTTAGTCTGGAAAAAAGGCGCTTGAGGGGGGATATGATTGAGACATACAAAATAATGCAGGGTTTGAGTAAAGTGGAGAGAGGGAAGCTCTTCTCCCTCTCTCAAATTGAGTGCTGGGAGAGTAAAAACTGACAAAAGAAAATATTTTTTCACCCAGCGCGTTGTAAGTCTATGGAATTCTCTGCCACACGATGTGGTGATGGCATCTGACCTGCTTGCCTTCAAAAGGGGATTGGACAGATTCCTGAAGGAAAAGTCCATCACAGGTTACAAACCATGATGGAGATGTGTAATCTCCAGGCTTTAAACCAGGGTACTTCAAGGACCAGATGCAGGAGAGTGGTATCATGAGACAGATATCTAGTTTCATGCGCTCCCAAACACATCTGGTAGGGCCGCTGTGAGATACAGGAAGCTGGACTAGATGGGCCTTTGGCCTGATCCAGCATGGCTCTTCTTATGTTCTTATGTTCTTAATTTCTCCCAGTGGTTTCATAAAGATGTTAAATTAGATAGGAGACAGAACAGAACCCTGGGGAACTCCACAGGTCAGCGGCCAAGGTGTCAAACATGAATCACCTAACACCACTTTCTGCATTCTTTCCTGCAGGAAGGAGGGGAGCCACTTTAATGCAGTAGCCCCAATTCCCATTTCAGAGAGATGAGCCAAGAGGATGCCATGATCTATAGTGTCAAAAGCAGCTGAGAGGTCTAGAAAAAACAAAAGGGACACAGATACTCTGGTGTAAAATCAAGGCAATAAATGGCGTTACTCTTCAATTATGTTTTTCTTAAATTTGCATAAAACAGAATTTTCATGGAATTCCAAATTCTTTGCAGAACATCTCTCTTCCCTCTGTGATGCCAACCATATGCACACAGCTAGCACAGCAGACAAAGTGACCCCAGTCAATGCATTCATGTCCTTACTAAGGAAATGATAGGCTCTCTGCATGGCAATAATAACCAGTTACTAACAGGAGACAAGGAAAAGGCAGAACTACTCAACACCTTCTTTGCCTCTGTTTTCTCAAAAAAGGAAGAAAGAGATCCACTGGGACAAAGACTAGATGAGGTAGGATGGGAATTGCAACATAGAATAGGTAGAGAGCTGGTACAGGAACACCTGGAAACATTAAATGAATTTAAGTCTCCTGGGCCAGATGAATTACACCCAAGGATATTAAAAGAACTGGCGGAAGTAATTTCAGAACCATTGGCAATAATCTTTGAGAAGTCCTGGAGAACAGGGGAAGTCCCCATCGATTGGAGGAGGGCTAATGTTGTCCCCATCTTCAAAAAGGGGAAAAAAGAGGACCCTAATAATTACCGCCCAGTCAGCTTGACTTCAATTCCTGGAAAGATCCTAGAGCAGATTATTAAACAGTCAGTCTGCAATTATTTAACAAACAATGCTGTCATTACAAGAAGTCAACACGGGTTTCTTAAAAACAAGTCATGCCAGACTAATTTGATCTCTTTCTTTGATAGAACTACAGGCCTGGTGGATGAAGGGAATGCTGTGGATATTGTTTATCTGGACTTTAGTAAGGCCTTTGATAAGGTTCCCCATGATATTCTTGCCAATAAGTTAGTAGAAAGTGGGATTGATAGTGCTACTGTTAGGTGGATTTGTAATTGGTTGACTGATCGCACCCAAAGGGTGACCATAAAGGGCCTCTCTTCAGCTTGGAGAGACGTGACCAGTGGGGTGCCCCAGGGTTCTGTTCTGGGTCCAGTACTGTTCAATATCTTTATTAATGACTTGGAGGAAGGAATAGAGAGTATGCTAATTAAATTTGCAGATGATACCAAATTGGGAGGGGTTGCTAATTCCTTAGAGGATAGGATGAAAATTCAAAAAGACCTTGACAGATTAGAGTGCTGGGCCAAAGCCAATGGAATGGATTTCAACAGAGGGAAATGCAGGGTGCTACATCTAGGTAAAAAAATGAATTGCACAGATATAGGATGGGGGATACATGGCTGGAGAATAGTACCTGTGAAAGGGATTTGGGAGTCTTAGTGGACCACAAATTGAACATGAGTCAGCAGTGTGATGTGGCAGCCAGGAAAGCCAATATAATTCTTGGTTGCATAAACAGAACCATAGTGTCTAGATCAAGGGATGTGATAGTACCACTCTATTCTGCTCTGGTCAGACCCCACCTGGAGTACTGTGTCTAGTTCTGTGCGCCTCAATTTAAAAAGGATGTTGACAACCTCGAGCGGGTGCAGAGGAGGGCGACCAAGATGGTTGAGGGTCTGGAAGAAATGTCTTATGAGGAACGGCTTAGGGAACTGGGAATGTTTAGCCGTTCAAAAAGAAGGCTGAGGGGGGATATGATATGATAGCTATGTTTAAATATTTGAAAGGATGTCATATTGAAGAGGGAGCAGGTTTGTTTTCCATGGCTTCAGAGACTAGGACTCGGGGCAATGGTTTCAAACTACAGGAAAAGAGATTCCATTTGAACATTAGGAAGAACTTCATGACAGTTACGAGCTGTTCGGCAGTGGAATATGCTGCCACAAAGGGTGGTAGAGTCTCCTTCTTTGGAGGTTTTTAAGCAGAGGCTGGATGGCCATCTATCAGAAATATTGTGATGGGGTTCCTGCATGGCAGGGGGTTGGACTAGATGGCCCTTGAGGTCTCTTCCAATTCTATGATTCTATGATTCTACTTTTACTTATTCATGCATGGCAGCATTTTTTGAAAAATTGAATGGAACTCACCCATGAGAGTATGCAAACTTTCTCTGAATCCAAGATAGTTACAGTGGCTCTTATTAAAGAAGAACTTTTAAAAGATTGCTTGTTTAATACACAAGGATGAATCAATTTAGGTCTGAACCAGCTGAAAACCTGTATTTCCTTCCAGACTGAAATTGTAGAAAGCAAGACCTGCACATGTAGTGAGTATAAGGCATCTAGCCATGATTTAGCTCATCAGGGAAGATGAAGCATTTCTACATCAGATGAAGCATTCATAGTGGAGAAGAAGGCACTCAATACCTTCCCAGGGACAACACCATCCCAGTGGTTCAGTTATGATGATATGGGGGGGGGGAGGGACAAGACTCAGGAAATACAGGCCTTTATAGACCACATTAGAGATGGGCACAAACTAAAAAAATGGTGATTCATTTTGGTTCATTTCGTTTTAGGGTTTGGTTCATTTTGTTTCATTTTTAACAAAGTTTTTAGAAAAATTGTTTCATTCGTTTATTGTTATTCATTTTTCCCCTTTGTGCGATTTAATCAATTTGACAGTGCAGGCGGGAAAAAACATTTAAATTTTTTTAAAAACCACAGACGTTGCAACTGCACAAACTGGACTGGCAGCATCCTCATCCTCCACATCATCCTCATCATCTTTCCTGGTGGTGGCGGCGGCGGGGCAATCCTTTTATTTTGTTTTATTTAATTTAATTTTTATTTAATTTTATTTTTTTGCTTCTGGGTTCCTGGCCTGCGCTACAGCTGTAGCATGGGGCTTTTTTTGTTTTTGTTTTCTTCAAGTGCCGACCGCGCGGCCCCTGGGGCCCGGTCAGCACTGGTTTTATTTTTAATATTTTTTTCTTGATTTTGGAGTATCAACCCGGCCACCCCTGGGGCCAGGTCGGCATTCCTTTTTTATTTTGATTTGATTTTGATTGTTTTTTTTAACTGCCGACCATGTGGCCTGTGTTACAGCTGTAGCGCGGGCCATCAGCTTTGGTTTTTTCTGGTCACCCTCCCTGAAGCCAGGAAGACCAGACCTCCTGGACCAGCACCAGGTAGGAGACATCTCCAGTGCTGCCATTAACGAACCAAACCGAACCAAGCCAATTTTTTTTGTTTGGTTCATTTCGTTCTTAATCCCCTCTGGGGTTCATTATTCGTTTCGTTCATGATGAAATGAATAATGAATAATAAAAAATGAAAAGTTCATTTCGTGCCCATCTCTAGATCACATCAATGTGGTGTACCTGTATATTAAGTTCACTAGGGAAGACACCCAAGACAACAGGCTGGCTTTCCTGGAGTATGTAGTCATCATCAGACCCGACTGTGGCCTGGGAGTAGAAATTTACAGGAAATCCACCCGCACAGATCAGTACCTACTGTTTGACTCCCACCATGGGAGTTGTGGGTTGTTTCTTTGATTTTTATACTATGCTATCTAGCCTGAAGGCTACTCTGAGTCTTCTCAGCTTCAGGAGTTCTGGATGAGATGGTTTATCTAGCTCCATTTCAATCTGGCTTCAAGACCTAGTTATGGGACACAAAATACTTTGGGTTTTTTGGTGGATTACCTACATCTGGAACTGGACAGGGTGTGTGTGTTTTAATTAGTTATGGTGGACTTCCCAGTGGCTTTCGATACCACTCACCATGGAATCTTTTAGGCAGGTCTCTGAGGTGGGACTTGGAGGCATTGTTTTATGATGGCTTTGCTTGCCCCTGGATGAGAAATTTCAGAAGATGATGCCGGGGAATCCTGTTTGACACCATGGATGCTGGCCTGCAGGATCACATTGGGGACTGTGCTTTGTCTCTTAAGTAATTTATGTAATCTAAATCATTGAGAGAGTTTTGGGGTTTAGTGTGTTCAGTATGCAGATGACACCCAACACTGTATCTTTGCCATTTAAATATGAGGAATCTGTTTCAGCTTTAGATCAGTGTCTGATGTCAGTAATGGACTGAATGAGAGTGAATAAATTGAAACTGAATCCAAGCAAGATTGAGGTGATCCTGGTCAGTTAAAAGACAGATAGAGGAATAGTAGGTAGGTAGGTAGTAGTTTATTGCTAAAAACCATTGGTCACCGCAATCTTGATTTACAACAGAGAGAGAAAAAAAACTTATAAGGTTACAATTACGGCAAATATAATTAAAACTTATTTTAAAAAACCGTGTGACACTTGCAGAGCAATACAGTCCTCCCACTCATTGGCAATTGCGTCCACCATTGATTACATCATAGTCTCAAAGGACCTGATTAACTTAATTACTAATTTTGGGGTTGAATGTCGGTCCAAAAGCGACCACTTTCCTTTGTCTATCACACTTAATTTTGGAGCCAACATGGTGATTGCAGACAAAGAAATGGCATTCCCACCTTCATCTGAAATTAGAGCTGCCCGGGTCAAGTGGACTACTGAACTAGATGCTTCCATGAGACAACTACTATTCACAGATCCCTTTTCACATCTTGGTACACTGATCACAACCACAGATTCCATCTCAATTGCTCTAGACACTTATAAGGACCTAGTCCAGCACCTCCAGCCCTATCTAAAATATAACACAAAACCCCGCATTTCCCATACCAGTTGGGGGGAAACGTGGTTCGATTCTGAATGTAAAATGGCAAAAAATGAGCTAATGGCCAAACACAGATTATACCGTGAACATAACTTAGCCAGGATCCCTCCTGATTGGTTTATGCTTAAGAGAAATTACAAAGCTCTTATTAAAAATAAAAAATTTCAAGCCCAGAGAGAGACCTGGCAACATTTGATCACTGCAACCATCCTTAATGACTCAGCCACTTTCTGGAGAATAGTGGCAGGAGAAATGCGGGAACATTCCCTCTGGATTGTTTCTCACATTTTGCCTAATGCTTGGGAGGAACATTTTCGGAATATTTATTCTATACACCCTGTTAGTGCCCAAAGTTCCCTGATGGAAATCTACCAGACTGGCCTCCAGTCTCCCCTGTGGAAATCTCTGCCCTGATTTGTAAATTGAAAGCTGGCAAAGCTCCCGGGGTGGACTACATTTCAGCAGATTTTTTAAAATCCAACTCCGATTGGTGGGCCCCAGTATTGGCATCTCTGTTCTCTTGGATTCATTATACAGCCCATTTTCCAGAGGACTGGAGTCTCACCATTATCGTTCCATTATTTAAAAAGGGCAACAGGGGGGACCCTGCTAACTACCGGCCAATAAGCCTACTTAGCATTGTTAGCAAGTTATATGCCAGCCATTTATTGAATAAACTAACTGATTGGCTGCAAACAGAGAATCTGTTGGCCGAGGAGAAGCCGGCTTTAGGTCGGGAAAATCTACCTTGGACCAGTGCCTTATTCTTCAACATCTTGCTCATAAATACTCCTCTCCTAAAGGTGGTGCCTTGTACGCAGCTTTTATCGACTTCAAACAGGCCTTCGATTGCATCCCAAGGCACAAACTTTGGGCAAAGTTTGAAGAGACAAACATAGACAGGAGACTTCTCCTGTTAATGCGACGTTTCTATGAAAATTCTAGTTCACAAGTTCTCTGTAATCCAGCAGGAGTGTTGTCTAACCCAATTCCATCTCACAATGGGGTAAAACAGGGTTGTGTTCTGGCTCCAACCTTGTTTAACTTTTACATAAATGGTATTGCGAGAAATCTATCGAAATCTGAATTTCATCCCCCCAAGTTATCTTCACGCCCCCTCTCCATGTTATTGTTTGCTGATGATATAGTCTTGTTGTCTTTAACTTGTGTTAGCCTGAGAAGGTTCTTGAGGGCCTTCTCCATCTATTGTAACCATGAGCAATTAGTAATAAACTACACGAAAACCAAAGTACTTATAACCAGTAGAAGAAGAATCAAACATAAATGGCTTATAAACAACCACCCCATAGAGCAGGTTTCATGCTTTAAATACCTGGGCATAATTTTTAGTTCTACAGGCTCTTGGGTCTCCCATCTAAAACAAGCATCATTGAATGCCCAGAAAAGTGCTGCAGCACTAACTAGATACTTCTATTCTAAAGGAGGGACGACAAGTATCTCCAGCAATCCAGGTTTTCAAAGGTAAAGTTATTTCTCAAATGTTGTATGGTTCCCAAATTTTCGCATGTTCAAATGTTCATTTTTTGGAGGTAGTACAGACGAAATTTTTGAGATCAATCCTGGCTGTACCCCTCTGTACATCAAACGTAGCTCTTCGTTTGGAGGCTGGTTTAGTACCTATAAGAGCACGGGTCAAAGTCCTCATGATCAATTCTTGGTTAAAACTTATATTCACCACAGAATGTTTGGCCCCACTGGTACTAATTGACTCTTTCCAGTCAGAATGGAAACAGCTTGTAGTAAAAGAAATACAGCAAATTGGCTTCTCCAATAGTATCCTAAAAGAAATGGGCTACATTAATGCCAAAGCTGCAGTTAAACGTAGGATCTGGGATACAGAACTCCAAGAACATGTGAGCCTTTTGGGTAATCACAGTGGAGTTACTTATAATGAATTTACTATACCCCAATACCTGACTGGTTCAATGCCCCCAAAGATTATAAGAGCTTTCACTTTAGCCAGATTGAATGTGCTCCCTTCCAAGCTTTTGGATGGGAAATTTCAGAATATTCCCCTCCTAAATTGCTTGTGCCCATGTGAAATGAACCAGGTAGAAACGGTCACTCATGTACTTCTCTATTGTTCTTTTTATCGTGACCTACGCAAGGAATTCATTCAACCTGTTATTAATAAATTTCCTGGGAGACCTGCCAAATTCTATGTGAAGTTACTTCTTTCTGACAGGTCCCAGCAGATCTCAAATTGTGTCGCCAGATTTTGTACCGCTGCAGTAGTTGTACGTAGGCTCATGATTGCCAGTAACCCTAGCTCCTGATGATCATATAGAGTGTGGACTCCACTTAAGGGTTTGATGTCGACATGACTCTCAATATATTATCTTATCTATCTTCTTAATATTGAGTATTTATATAACAGTTCTGTTTGTACTTTGCGGCTTTTATCAAAAGTTTTACAATGTTTTTAAAATGTTTTATCATGGCAAATTGTTTTATTCTGGTAAATTGATATTTTGATATTTTTTGATTTGGTTAAAAACCGTAAATAAAGATTCATTCCTCCCAAAGTTAGAGGTTGACCCGGATTTTCATAGCTGCCAGCGCAAACTTTGCAACTTGCTGTGTAACAAACCTGTCTGAACCAACAAGTAGCATACTAAGTTGGGCTCCAGGGGACCTGTCGGCCAGTGAACCAATAATCCCACCAAGGAATTTGCCTCTGGGTTGGTCGTGAAGGGGGCACCTGAGCAAGTAGTGGGGCACATCATCGACTTCACCTGAGCCACAAGGGCAAAGTCTGTCCGAAACAGCGATGTTGTCACGTCTCCCCTCTGAAAAAGCAGAAGGCATGGTCTGAAAACGCAGGGCTGTGAAAGCTTTCCTCAGCCCGAAGGATGTTTTAAACAAAGGATAATAAAGAGAGAATGGCGATAGTGAAGCCGCAGCCAATTCCTTCCATTTGGAGTATAAACAAATCTTGTCTTTGACCAATTTTTTTATACTGGGGGAGACGAAAGAGGGGATAAATTCAGTATTGATCCCATAAAGGTGTAATATGGGTCTCACAAGCTTTGCCCAGGACTCCCGCAAGGGGTGCTGGAGTTGTTCTATATAGCATTTCTTTGGCAAGCGGGAGTTGCTCATGGCAGCCAGCTTCAACCAGTATATTGCCAAGCCAATGTGTATGTGTGTTTCAATAGGAGTTAGAACATAAGAACATAACATAAGAAGAGCCATGCTGGATCAGGCCAAAGGCCCATCTAGTCCAGCTTCCTGTATCTCACGGTGGCCCCACCAGATGCGTTTGGGAGCGCATGAGACTAGATATCTGTCTCCTGATACCACTCCCTGCATCTGGTCCTTTAAGTACCCTGGTTTTAAGCCTGGAGATTACACATCTCCATCATGGTTTGTAACCTGTGATGGACTTTTCCTCCAGGAATCTGTCCAATCCCCTTTTGAAGGCATCCAGGCTAGAGGCCATCACCACATCCTGTGGCAGGGAGTTCCATAGACTAACAATGCGCTGGGTGAAAAAATATTTTCTTTTGTCTGTTCTTACTCTCCCAGCCCTCAATTTGAGTGTATGTCCCCTAGTTCTGGTATTTTGTGAGAGGGAGAAGAGCTTCCCTCTATCCACTTTACTCATGCCCTGCATTATTTTGTACGTCTCAATCATATCCCCCCTCAGGTGCCTTTTTTCCAGACTAAAGAGCCCCAAATGTTTTAGCCTTTCCTCATAAGGGAGGTGCCCCAGCCCAGTAATCATTTTAGTCGCTCTCTTCTGCACCTTTTCCAGTTCCACTATGTTTTTCTTTAGATGCGGTGACCAGAATTGTACACAATACTCCAGGTGCGGCCTTACTATTGTTTTGTATAATGGCATTATAATGTTGGCTGTTTTATTTTCAATCCCCTTTTTGATAATCCCTAGCATGGAATTGGCCTTCTTCACCGCTGCCACACATTGGGTAAACACCTTCATTGAGCTGTCCACCAACACACAAAGATCTCTTTCCTGATCTGTCATGGATAACTCAGAGCCCATGAGTTGTTAGATAAAGTTTTGATTTTTTGCCCCAATATGCATTACTTTACATTTGGCTACATTAAAACGCATTTGCCATTTCTCAGCCCATTTCCCCAGTTTGGAGAGATCCTTCTGGAGCTCTTCACAATCTTCTCTGGTTTTTACCACACGGAAAAGTTTTGTGTCATCTGCAAACTTGGCCACCTCACTGTTTATCCCTGTCTCCAGGTCATTTATGAACAGATTGAAAAGCACCGGTCCCAGGACAGAGCCCTGGAGCACACCGCTTTTCACCTCTCTCCATTGTGAAAATTTCTCATTGACACCTACTCTTTGTTTCCTGGATCTCAACCAGTTCTCAATCCATAAGAGGACCTGCCCTCTTATCCCCTGACTGTGCAATTTTCTCAGCAGCCTCTGGTGAGGGACTGTGTCAAAAGCCTTTTGAAAATCCAGATAGACTATATCCACTGGTTCACCCAAATCTACATGCCTGTTGACCTTTTCAAAAAATTCTAAAAGATTTGTCAGACAAGATTTACCCTTACAGAAGCCATGCTGATTTTCTCTCAGCAAGGTTTGTTCTTCTATGTGTTTTAAGATTTTCTCTTGTATGAGGCTTTCCACCATCTTCCCTGGGACAGATGTAAGGCTAACTGGCCTGTATTTTCCTGGGTCCCCCCTCCTTCCTTTTTTAAAAATTGGTGTGACATCTGCTATCCTCCAGCACTGTGGCCTTTTTAAGAGACAAGTTGCATATAACTGTTAAGAGATCTGCAATTTCATTTCTCAGTTCGCTAATAACCCTTGACATCTGGGCCCGATGCCATCTGGGCCCGGTGACTTGTTAATGTTCAATTTATCAATTAGTCCTAAAACATCATCTCTTTTAACCTGTATTTGATTTAATTCTTTAGTCAAGAGGGGCCGTTCAGGCAGCGGAATCTGCTCAAGGTCTTCTGTCGTGAAGACAGAAGCAAAGAACTCATTTAATTTCTCTGCAATTTCCAAGCCCTCCTTAACCTCCCCTTTTCCTCCCTCACCATCCAGAGGGCCAACTGGTTCTCTGGCAGGTTTTCTACTTCTAACATATTTAAAGAAGCTTTTATTATTACCCTTTATATTGCTAGCCATTCGTTCCTCAAAATCTTTCTTTGCCTCTCTTATCATCTTCTTACATTTCTTTTGCCAGAGTTTGTGTTCCTTTTTATTTTCCTCATTTGGGGAGGATTTCCATTTACAGAAAGACCTCTCCTTGCGCTTTAGAGCCTCTCTAACTCCACTCGTTAACCATGCCGGTGCCCTCTTGGTCTTAAATGAGCTCTTCTTTCTTTGTGGTATGCACTTGTGCTGGGCCTCTGTTACCATTGTTTTAAACAGGTTCCATGCACTCTGAAGAGATTGGATTCTTCCAACCTTCCCCTTCAATTTCTTTCTAACAAGTTTCCTCATCTGAGGGAAGTTTGCCCTTCGAAAATCAAGGGTTTTTATGTCTGATTTGGTTGACACTCTTCCTCCAACATGCATGGCAAAGGAGATTGCAGCATGGTCACTGCTCCCCAGAGGCTCAGTGACATTCACATCCCTGACCAGGTCCTGAGTATCAGACAGTATTAGATCCAGAGTTGCCTGTTCTTGGGTGGGCTCCATAACAAGTTGCTCTAAGGCAGTGTTTTTCAACCTTTTTTGGGCAAAGGCACACTTGTTTCATGAAAAAAATCACGAGGCACACCACCATTAGAAAATGTTAAAAAAATTAACTCTGTGCCTATATTGACTATATATAAAGTAATTCTCTTGAATAGGAATCAAATAAACACAAAGAAAGTATTTTATAATTACTTTATTATGAAATAGTAAGTAAACAGAAATATGAAAAATTATAAAATACTTTTCAGTACGCAACCTGGGCCTGTTTGGCTGAACACAAAGCTGATATTCTGGCATGGGTGCTAAAGGTGGCACTCAGAGCCCTTTCTGTAGGGACCCGACATCATCCCTTCACAGTCACCTGTACTCAGGTTAAATTGCTGTATTGCCACTTTACGAAAAAATTAGTGAGTTCTGAATTGCAGTTTGGGCACTCGGTCTCTAAAAGGTTCGCCATTGCTGGTGTAGGGAGAAGCAGGACAGAGGGGCCACAGATTGAGGCAACCTGCTCTCTAGCACCCAGTTCCCACTTACCTGTGTTGTTTTTTTAAAGACATTTTGCTCTGCATGGACTTCTGTGTCTAGTGGAGACCTGAGAAGGGGCACTGACTCTCCAGGAACACAAATAAGACCCAAAAGCCCATCTTGCTCTCCACTGTGGCCACCAGATGCCTTCAGCAAGTCCAGCAACAGGAGGAGGAGGATGAAGGAAGGCAGGAAGGAAAGAAGGCAGAAAATGTTCTGCTTGTATACTCCCATACCACTTCAAGGAGTCTCTGGGCGGTTTACAGTTTTAATTACAGTAGGCAGGCTGCTAGACATACACATATGCAGGCTAGAAATGAGGTTTCTGAAGAGGGGAAAGGGTACACCTGGAAAGAGAGAGTTGGGGAAAAAAAAAGAAAGAAAAGACAGAGAGAGAGAAGAGGGCTATTAAGACAGAAAGAAAGACAAGACTTCAAGGAACCCATTCCCCCTCAGAGATGGCTCTTCCTCTCCCGGACCCTAATACCGGCCGTCCGGCCGTCCAGCCGTGCCAGTAGCCCCCGCCCGCCTGCCTCCTCAGCCCAGGCCCGGCGGAGGCCTCCTCCATCCTCTCCTCCTCGCAGCCCTGCCGCGGGATGCTCATGGGGCAGCCGGGCGCCCCCCTCCCCCTTCCCCTCACCTGGTTGTTTGTTCTGAGCTGGGGCTCCTGGGCAGCTTGTGTTGATGGGCGGGCTGTCGGGCGGCTCAGTCCATTGGTAGCTCCCAGGAAAGGGGTGGTGGTGGTCCAGGGTAAAAAAGTGGAGGGAGGGAGAGGGTCCCTCCTGAACAGGTTTGGCTTGTCCACAGGGCAAACACTAAGAGAATGAGCGGGGCCAGTTCGGCCGGGAGGAAATCTAAAGCCCCGCCCTCAGGGGGAAGGAGCCAAGCTGGCCATGCTATTTATAGCGCCTCCCAGCTGTGGGCTGCCCGCCTGGCCTGGGTTGAATTTCTTTAGAATTTTTCAATTTTTCCCACGGCACACCAGGCAACATCTCGCGGCACACTAGTGTGCCATGGAACAGTGGTTGAAAATGCTGCTCTAAGGCTTCATTCAGCAAGTCAAAACCCAGTTTCTCTTTCTTGCCCGACTCGATTGGCCCAGTCAATGTGGGGATCATTAAGTCCCCCATGATTACTATCCTATCCTTCTGGCTCACCTCCATGATTTGTCTCCTCATTTCAAGGTCCCCCTCAAGTTTTTGATCTGGTGGGCGATGTCTGCAACTATTACATCACTCCTTGGACCTGGTAGTTTAACCACAGTGATTCTATGGTGGAGTCAGACCCTCTGTCAATCTCCATTTTGCTGGATTTTACCCCTTCTTTGACATAGATGGCCACTCCCCCTCCAACCCGCCCCTCTCTATCCCTTCTATAGAGTTTATAGCCTGGGATTGCTGTATCCCACTGGTTCTCTGCATTCCACCAGGTTTCTGTTATGGCTATTATATCAATGTTATCCCTAGCTGCCAAATGTTCGAGTTCTCCCATTTTTGGTCGGAGGCTTCGAGCATTGGCGTAGAAGCACCTGTACAGTGGGTTCTGCAACAACACCTGCTGCTTTGTTCTTTCCCCCCGACAGCTATTATTTTCAGTAGACAAACTATCACATTCCATTATTCTCCCAGTACTAATACCTGCTATGTCATCTCTATGTGGTTCTCTACCCTTTCCAACCTCATTCCCTGTGGATGAGGTGTTCCGAACCGGATGCCACTTAGCTCCTGTCAGCTTCCCCCCCGTTATCAGTTTAAAAGCTGCTCTGCAGCCTTTTTGAGGTTGAGTGCCAGCAATCTGGTCCCATCATGATTCAAGTGGAACCCGTCCCTCCTGAACAGGTTTGGCTTGTCCCAAAATGTTCTCCAGTTCCTGACAAATCTAAAGCCCTCCTCTCGACACCATCGCCTCATCCATGCATTGAGGCTTCTGAGGTCTGC
The DNA here is from genome assembly GCA_029282475.1 of Phrynocephalus forsythii. NCBI lineage: Eukaryota > Metazoa > Chordata > Lepidosauria > Squamata > Agamidae > Phrynocephalus > Phrynocephalus forsythii. The sequence continues at coordinate 7,534,549 of JAPFRF010000011.1, forward strand.
CTGCCTGGCGGGTCCTGCACGAGGAACAGGTAGCACTTCTGAAAATACTACCTTGGAAGTCCTGGTCTTCAGTCTTCTTCCTAACAACCTGAACTTGGCTTCCAAGATTGACCGATTGGCCTTCCCGACATCATTAGTACCAACATGTACCATGACCACTGGCTCCTTCCCGGTTCTCTCTAACAAGCTATCTAGATTTCTCGTGATGTCTGCAACCTTTGCACCTGGCAGGCAAGTGACCATACGGTTATCATGCTCATCACAAATCCATCCCTCCGTATTTCTAACTATAGAATCCCCTAGCAGAAGGAGCTTCTCTCCTGCAGCCTGTTCTTTTACATGTACCTGATCCTGTATCTCATCAATTGTGATGAGGGAGAGATCCTCAGGTGGAACCAGTTGTTCCTCGGTGTGTGTCTCATGAGGTGTGATGAGGGAAAGAGCCTCAAATTGATTGTGCAATATGAGTGATCCCTTGGCCTTCTACTCCTTTGAGTCACATTCCTCCACACATCTACCTCCTGGGTTGGGGAAGTGATTACATCCTCAGAAGTGTGCCCTGTCTCTTCTTGGACCTGGATAGTCTGTTCCGCTCTGTCCAAGAACTGCTCAAGCTCCTTAATATGTTGCTGGTTCGATATGCGGGCCTCTAGCTCCTGGACCTTAGCTTCTAACAGTGCAACCAGCTTGCACTTGCAGCAAGTGTAGTTCTCTGTGCGTTTTGTCAAGATGACAAACATGGCACAAGTGTTACAGGTAACTACAGATGCTCCCTCAGACTCCATTTTAATGAGTGCAGTATTCTGGGCCTTGAAGATTTTACAGTGTTACTAGCTACTATTCTAGAAATAATAATCTATTACCAATGTTCCTCCTTTTATGTCAAAAATAAAGTGCCGGTCAAAGAGCCCTAGCTGAACTGCTCCAACCCAGAAACTTACCAGTGCTGTCTTCTTTCTCTTTTTCTCTCTCAGCAGTAGCTCTGCTTGGATTCACACTCAGGCTCAAATGCTGAGGCTCAAATGCTTCTTCAGGGGGAAAACACTTAGTGTAACTCCACCCGCAAGCTCAGTGGAAGGCTTAGTCTGGCACCACCCCTGCTTCTTAGCAACTTCCTTTGTTTAGCTGATTAATGGCTCTTTGTATTTAAATGAGCAGTTAAAGTTAGCAGAGGCAGAGGTAAAACAGAGGTCAAAGAGCCCTAGCTGAACTGCTCCAACCCAAAAACTTACCAGTGCTGTCTTCATTCTCTTTTTCTCTCTCAGCAGTAGCTCTGCTTGGATTCACACCCAGGCTCAAATGCTCAACTTCAGCCCTACTTCAGCTCTTACATATGCAGAGGGTGTGCCACGGGGTACCGCAAGGAGAGATCGAATAAAAGAATTTTGAACCACCTCGAGGTGTGGTGTTTTAGTATACCCCCAGATTTCGGCCCCATATGTTAATTGGGGGACTATCTTTCTTGAAAACACCTCAACTGCAGGAGCAACCAGTTTACCACCTTGGATTGAAAAGAATCTCAAAAGGGATTGAGAGGAGTGGGAGGCTTTCAAAACTGTTGCTCTCAGATGATGTTTCCAAGAGAGCAGGGCATTAAAATAAAGACCAAGATATCTAAAGGAATAGTGATGCAGCCTGTGCTGGATGGGGTTGCACTCCCTCTAAAAATAGATCAACAGCTAGGAGGTGACCGTGGATTAATCGCTGAGCCTTTTTCACAAATAAAACTAATGTACCAGCATCCATTTGTTGAGAGGTCTGATCTGGCCATGGTGATATGTGCCTTAATTATACCCTGGTTAGATTATCGTAACATGCTTTATGTGAGGCTGCCTCTGGAATGTGTTCATCTGGTCCAAAATGCAATATTCCCATTAATTTTAATCATATTGATTCATTTCTTCCTATTTAAAACTGTCTAAAGGAGAGTTACACCGCAGAACCAATTTATTTCTTTTGAGGTTTCCCAGGGCAGTGCTGCCCCTAATTTTAGTTTTTTATATAAAACCCCCCAACAGATACATTGATATGGTGAAAAGAGATTCTCATTTGGGAATGTTTGACCTGTGGTACCAGAAACTCTGTAGTAACACACTGCTCACCATGGCCCTGGCTCCCGTCGGAACAGAGGTGCCACTTGGCAGACAGTAAGTGGCATTATCAAGCAGTAAAAAAAGACAAATTACACACAGAAGTCAATCCACACCAAGATTGTCTCTGTAAAGTCATCTACCTCAGTTTATTGATGTATTAACATATTGGCTGTTTTTTTTAATTAATTGCAAGGCAGCCATGTGGCAATCATGGCAGCAGCCTTCCTCAGGAAACAAGGATAGGAAATGAATAGAGAGGAACATGCATACATGCTATACTGGTAAGGAATTAATTGAAACATCATTGGTACAGTTTAAAACCAACCTCTCAACCAGGGGAAAATAAACCAGAAATAAACTACTAGCTGGGAAAACGCGCCAGTCTTGGCTGTGTGTCGTGTGCTTGGAAATTTAGAAAACAATCCAAAAACAGCCAACTTGTTATAACTGGGGTTATTTTTCCAGGTGTGACTGAGCCCTCAGATGGAAGAATAGAAGAGATTCTTATCAGATGTAGAGGACTCCAAATTAAAAAGGATTCAAAGCAACCTTAATGGATTAGAGAACTAGATCAATAAAAATAAATTTTAAAAAATGGCAAAGTTTTTCATTTAGGTGGGAAAAATCATTTTGTTTCCCCAGGATTCGTTGAGTTTAGTTAGAAAATAATTTTTAAACATTCCGTACAAAATGAAACAGTAACAAACCAATTTGTTCCTCTATAAAACATTACTCTATACATTTGGTGCCTCTAGGACCCAGGGGAGACATTTTTACAGCAATATGAATTGGTTTGTTTTAAACAAAATAACCCACCATTTTATTTCATTACTAACGAAATGCTGATTACCCGTTTTGTTTCATTTTGTTAGCTAATGAAACAAAAAAACAGTATTTCATTTTTATTTGGTGCCCATCCCTAGCACAGACTGATCTTCTTTTGAAATTCTTTGGTGCACTCTAGTTGACAGTGAATATCTGCAATATTATCTTGAGTGCCTTTTCTTTTTTTGGAATCCAGCTTAAACATCAGGCATTTCTCACTGCAAATAAGGCAAGCATCACTTTGAGTATCAGTCAGAATCATTTTGCTTGCATGGACAATGAAATTTATGGTCCTATAATTTAACTGAATTTCTTGGCATCTCCTATTTTGGGGGTTGTAATGTACAGGATATTGAATGTTTCCAGTCTATTGCGCAGTGTTTTGTTTTTCATATTTGTTGCCATTCTAAGATTTTGACAGGTTCATTCTCTCACCTGCCCTGGTTATTGTCAAACACCGTACTTCCTTGTAAGACAAATGCCCCTTAAGACAAAAACCTTGTAAGACGAGTGTAATTTCCGGGGATAGGAAAATCTTGTAAGATGAATTTCCCTTCCCATTTATATTCATCTTAAAAGATACCATTGATCTTTGCCCAGTCTGGACTATTTGCAAGGGAACAGCCCAGGCTAGGTGAGATCTCAGGGGCCCTGATTTGCCCAACAACTGGTGGACAAAACAGTGTCCCATTGATATTTGCCCAGCCCGTGTGGCTTGGAAAGGAAGTGGGGGTGATGATCCACTGCCACTGCTTGCTTTCAACCCTCCTGGGCTAGAAGATCCAAAGGTCCGTGCTCTGCTCGGATCCCTCGCATCTCTGGGAAGTGTGCATGTTCCAACCCACCCAGGCTGCACGAACATGCACCTGTCCCATCCTCCTCCTCTTCACTGGAGTCTCAGTGCAACAGGAAATTCAAAAGGATACAGCCCTTCACCAATCTCCTTCTCAGCCAGGCAAGTTTCGGTGGTCATCGGACGCTTGCCTGGCTGAGAAGGAGATCAGTGGAGAGCTGCCCCCTCAATTAAGGGCAGCCAAAGGCTGCTCTCCGCAACCTTCCCCCAGAGCTGATTTTGACAGCTCCAACCTATCAATGTCAGCTGTCTGGTGGGGCTGTGGAAAGCAGCCCTGGCTGCCCTTTTTTGAGGAGGGTTGAGACAGCCTTCCCATAGGAATGCATTGAAAATTTATTAATCTGTTCCCTCTGGAATGGATTAATTGGTTTTTAATGCATTCCTATGGGAAACAGTGCCTTGTAAGACAATTTTTGTAAGACAAATTTACCTGTAGAACAAATTAAATTCATCTCACAAGGTATTACTGTATGTCTTTGTCTGTATGTGATGGTAGCAACCCCCCTCAGATTTCTGACCCTGTATCTGTCAGCTTTTACTTTTGCTTTTGCTTTTTACAATTTTAAGTGTTTCTTCTGTTGCCCATCTAAGTTTTTCTTTACATTTTACTACAGGAGTTATATTTGTCCATTCTTCCCTTATAATAATATAACTGGTTTCAGCATACAAGGCCTGACTGCCTTTTAAATGTCCCTCACTTACACCTTTCTTTTAGGAGGTCATGTAGAGAGAAAGCAAAAGGAAATTTACTGAATCCTCTCCAAATAAATCCAAATAACATTCCAACTGACTCTTAAGAAAGGCGTTTTAAAAAGCATTCTGCCTTTTATTAGAGAAAGCAAATCTATACTGCTTAATCATCACTGCAAGAAACAGAAATGCCCAGATCCCCTAAGTTACAATGGCATAGCCCAAATCACTGTAACATTGTCAGCTACATAGTGAGTAGAGATGGGCACGACCAGAAAATTTTTTTTTGAGTTGTCGTTTTTCGGGACGGGTCCGTTTTGGGTTGTTTCCGTTTTTCACGAAATTTTTCAAAAATTTGTCGTTTTGTCGTGTCGTTTGTCGTTTGTCGTTACCGCCGCGATTTAGCGTGACTTGACTTCCCAGAGCATGCGGAAAGGGGGTAAGGGCTAGGCTTAGGGTAATGGTTAAGGTTAGGGTGGGTTAGTGGACTGTACCTCTGGGTGCCTCTGGCCCACTAAGAACACAGTGTACTGGCGTATGGGTTAGGGTTAGGGTTAGGATTAGGATTAGGGTTGGTGGGCTTTTTATGCCCTCTCTGGCACATCCAGAAGTCTCAGCAAAACCTGGCCATGTGATTGGTGGAATGGCTCCAAAAATTTGCATGGTTCCATCCCATGGCCAGCCCATCATTGCGCGTGCGCAGGTGTAAAAAAATAAAAATAAAATAAAATAAAATAAAATCAATGGAGACGTTTTATTGCAAGAAAAACCCACTGCTGCTACTGTAAAAATTCAAGCATTTAAAATAGCTAATTTTCGCATGTTTCTGTGGTGCTTTGGTGGGTTTTTGGACCACGATTTCAAAAAAATATTGCGGTCGCCATTTTGGATCCCCCCGCACCGCATGGCAAATGGAGACGCCGAGGATGCCCCCTCCCAGCCTGGTACCAGCAAGTCTCAGCAAAACCTGGCCATGAGATTGGTGGAATGGCTCCAAAAATTTGCATGGTCCCATCCCATGGCCAGCCCATCATTGCGTGTGTGCAGGTGTAAAAAAATAAAAATAAAATAAAATAAAATAAAATCAATGGAGACGTTTTTTGCAAGAAAAACCCACTGCTGCTACTGTAAAAATTCAAGCATTTAAAATAGCTAATTTTCGCATGTTTCTGTGGTGCTTTGGTGGGTTTTTGGACCACGATTTCAAAAAAAAAAATTGCGGTCGCCATTTTGGATCCCCCCACACCGCATGGCAAATGGAGACGACGAGACTGATGCCCCCCCCAGCCCGGTACCAGCAGCCCAGGACAGGAGGGGGGGGGAAAGGCTGGAGTGGGGACCCCCCCCAGAAACCACCACTCTGGTAGGTGCCCTCAGGCAGGCATATTTTCGCCTGCTTTTTTGGCCAGGAATCGGGGTTTTTTTTAATTTCTAAAACTTTTTTTCTGTGTCGCTTGGCATCGCGCGATCTCTGTGATGCCAGGAACGACAACGACAAATCAGACCCAATTTTTCTTTTGTCAGTTCGAGTTCGAGTTCTGGGGGAGTAACTGTCGTTACCGTTTCCGTTGCGTAACGGAAACGAGTAACGGAAACAGAAACGAGAATTTCGCCAAGTCGTGCCCATGTCTAATAGTGAGTTGTGTGACTCAATGTACTCAATGTACTATAATGTCTATAGCGGGGTGTCCAAACTTTTTCTAAGGAGTGCCAGATTTGGTGGCTGAGAATGTGTGGGGGACAGGCTGCTCCCCAACCCTCCCCCCACTGCAAGCCCCACCCACTGACCCCTTGCAAGCACCACCTACTGACCCCAAGGAAGTGTGGGAGTTGTAGTATAAATATGCTAATACAAATGAGGTAACTGTTTGCTTTTTGCTCATGCCATCCAAAATCTCTGGCTGGAAGTGATTGTCTTATTCTGCCCAATGGTCTAAGTATCATGATGACATTAGCTATGTTTAGCATAAGCTCATTCCAAGACCAAAGGTTCAGGGTCCAATCTAATTCCCACTGAGATGCACTGAAGGCTGCTGTTGCTGAAACTGGTGGTGAAACAAAGCAGGGAAAGTAAAATCAAGCAAAATGTTGGTTGTGCAATAGCAGAATTCTAGAGGTGGGCTGTATGCTATAGCAGTAACCAGATTTTTCACCTACATAAATGCTCAAATTGGACAAGATCCCCAGTCCTGCTTCTTGATAGGCCTCTTCTCTAGCCAGATCTTAGGGATGGGAAATGTCTCTTTTCAGATTTGTTGCAGATTGGAGAGACATTCCGCTCATGCAGTGGGTCTATGAGAAATGTTAGCTTCAGTGTGGATTTCAAAATGTGGTCATGAGAACACCAGCACCTGAGGCAATGACACTGCCCACTGTGGTATAAGGCCCCTATTTGCCTTCTGGGCAGACAATGCCCACAAAATGGGCCAAGCCCATTATTAACTCTTTCAGCATAAATATTTATAGACTAGATATTTGCCCTAGTCCCATGACTGGTAACATCCTCAGGCCAGAACTGCCATTCCTATATTTCTATGCAGGGATGTTGGCATGTTTTTGGATCTGGGTCTAAGTCTGTGTCCCATGTCCCTACTAAAAAAGCATTACATTTTTAAAATAAGCAGTCACAGAGGGGTGGGTGGGTGTAGAAAGAACAAGGCAGGAGGGCCCACCTGAAAACAAATAAATAAGGGAAGTGTGTTTGTTTTAGGTCACTCTCTATTAAAATAATAAGTAACCGAGACTTGGAAATGTGACTTGGGGAGTTTTTACATGACCCCTAAGATCCGCTGGCCACTAAAATTCGGACCAGAGATCTTAGGGGCTTGTCGCTCTTCCTGCTTCCCCACCCCTCCGCACTTCCTGGCTGCTGGCTGCGTGAGGGGAGGGAGAAAAAAAAGGAAGAAAAGATTGTGCCTCACCTCTGTTCTGGCTCTCGTTCTGGCTCTTGCTCTTGCCGGCAAGATTCCTGTGTCTGTAAAGTAGCTCTTAAAGGGGCGGGAGCCAAAACAACAACAAACAGAAGCGAGGAGAGCCCCGCACTCACTATCTTTACACCGCATCAAGGATTTTTCAGGACAGAAGAGCAGGTACTTGAAAGGTGCGCTGGGACACGCTAAAGTGGGCGTGGTCGCACCTAATTTCCTGTAAACTCCGGAGCTGGTGGGTAAACATTTTTAAGCTCCGGAGCTGGGAGCCATTTGCCCTGGAGTTTAGGGGTCGTGTATAAACGCCCTTGGAAAAATGGGTCCAAGTTGCAAGTCGAGGCCAAATCTTATTTTTTTAAAATGCCCAAGTCTAGTCTGAGTCAAGTAGCCAGTGTGACGCAAGTCATACTCAACAGTGAGTCATGACTTGCGAGTCCCCATCTGTTTCTTCTTTATTCCTAAGTTTGAGTTTATTTATTTATTTAAAATATTTTTATCCCACCTTTCTCCTTAAAGGCACAGAAAGTGCAATTCAGTTGGAAGTTGGCAATATAAGCCAGGGAAAAGTGGATGACAATAGAGATGGGCACAAACTGCCAGTTCAACAGTTCATTTTCCCAGCCCAACTCTGGCAAGGGTCCAGAAGAGGTGGGACAGGAGAGCCATGGTGTTGCCTCTGGGTTGGTACCTCGTGCAGGGGGCCTCTGAATGTTGGAATACCTGTTGGGCCATGAAATGAACCACACCAAACTGCAGATGCAGTGGTTCATGCTGAATAGCATGGCACAGAACTGGAAGACAACGTATATACCATCTTTGGATGAATGGAGGGCGAAATTATTGGACTTTGCAGAGATGGCCAGACTGACGTGCAGACTGAGGGATCAAGACAACCAGAGGTTCCAAAAAGACTGGCAAAAATTTAAGAACTACATGGAGACTTATTGTAAGGAATTAAAGACCCTTACCGGATTAGGATAGAACTCGAAGGATTACTACTCACTTTTAGAATCTTTTTTATAGGTATATAAAAGGGGTTTGTTAGAAAGGAAGTCTAGGAGATGAATAACGTTAAAACCACGTGAAGAACAGAGGGAAGCCTAACTTTAGTGATAGATTGATTTTGCATTATTAATGTTTTGAATTTGATTTTCTTCTGTATATTAAAATTTTCAAATAAAAATGCTTTAAACATAAAAAAAAAGAATAGCATGGATAATGTGTGTTTGGGGTATATGATGTGGCAGTACATTCTGATGAATTTTCTTCTACTTAATTGTCTTTTAATTTTATTTTCACAGAGTTGATATCTGCAAATATGGATATGTTTAGGTTATATTCCTATATTTTGTAATCGAATAAAGAAAATAAATATAGATTCTCAGATCTACATTGCAAACAGATTTTTAATCCAAAACTGGGAAGATAAACTCCTTCCACCCGTGACTGGCCTGAAGACCTCTGCTTTATCTCCAGTGTGGTTTATCTTATCTTATCTTATCTTTTATCTTATCTTATCTTATCTTATCTTATCTTATCTTATCTATCTATCTATCTAAGTTCTAGTTGTATACTATACTTAATTTATAATCTTTTTAATTGATTGTTATGAACTCACTTTGCATTTCCTCCTATTCTTTTATTTGCCTTTTTGTTCTTTCATTCTTGCTCTTTTCCCTTTTGAATATTTGCAAAATTTAATCCAATTTGGCTTTAAAACACCTTCATTTCTTCTCTCTTTGCTTCATAGTGTTTATTCTGTTCTTCCATGCATCACTGAAAATTCAGCTCTCAATCTGTACTGGTTTTAATGTTGGCCTCCCTTGTGTTCCATGGGTGTGTGTGTATACAAATTCAGAGAAATTCGAAAAGTCAAGGGTAATATTCTGTTCAGCAGAACAGGATGTCCCATGAGAAAGTCCTATAATATGGGACTGTAATGTCGCCCTTGTGCAACTTGGGCAAGATTCCAAATTCAGCAGAAACTCAATATGATATTGGCAAGAAAAGTAGAGCTTGTGAGTGGTGTCCCTTTTTGACCTCCAACAAAACAGCTACTAACATGTCTGGCTACAGACAAGTTATTAGCTGGCAATACTTCTGCAGATCCTCTATCTCAGTGGATGAGTTATTATGTAGTAGCAGGGGGCCAGTCCTATGTGAGCATTAGGGTATATGTGCCAAAGATTGAGGACAATCGCTAAGGAACAAGCTAGATGTTCTCGAAACAAACTCTTGCTGTGTAAAACCTAAACTGCTTTTCAGACTCTCTAGAAGAAGATGGATGATTAGATTTAATTTAATCCATGTGATAACAAGGTATTTTTAGAAATTCAATCACCACTACTAATCAAGCATGTCAGGTGGTAGTTATTAAAAACCTATCCATGTATAATACATGCTTCAAGATACTGGGTATTATATCCACTCGTCTGATTTCTAACGATTTCAACAGCACAGCATTTTCATCATCTCTATCTTTGGCATCCCTGATTGCATACAGATCCCAGTCACATGGAGTGTCTATGTATACTCACTTGGTGTTGTGAATCATGCAACCTCTCATTCTTGGCAAGAAACTGAGGGGAGTGGGTGGGAATTCCTTCTTTCCTTAGCACAGCACACTATCTGTGAAATATTGTTTGAAAGTTCTTGTGGTCATCTTGTGAAAATCCTCAAGAGTTTCATGGTCATTTTCTTCTGGAAGAAATGGCAACCTGCTTGTATTACTATTGTTGAAATGAATTACACCCTACCTGAACAGGGTTATTAAGAAAAGATGTTACACTGCACAGTGATTAGCAGTATCCTGCCCAGAACAAGAGGCAAAACGCAAACAAAAAGATTTGAATCTAATTTTTGTGAGAAACTGGGAAATCTTATTGGTGCAGGGTGAAGTCTTGGTGATTGAACTCAGCATAGTAAGACCCTGAAAAAGGCTGAGAACAAGACATTTTTTCCAAGTATTTGTCACATCACTACAGTCAACCACTCTTGTCTGTGGCTCTTTGCAGATACTGTATGCATATTCATACACTACACGGGCTGATGACCTACGGCATGTGGTATCTCTCATTTTTTAACCTTTAAGAAATTAAAACAAAAAAAGAAAGTGAGCTTTTGGTTATAGTTCTTCTTCCTCAGGCTGTGCAAGTTCTGGTGGATAGTGTGCTGTTTACCCCCATGGTGATGAATAATTCATGAGGGGTGCCTATACTGATTGGTTGGTTGTTAACCAATAAGAGAGTTTGGGGGAAGAGCCTGAGGGGATTTAAGGCTCAGCCCAGCACTGAATGAGTCAGATAGGGACAGATACGATCTGCCTGTGAGACTTATACTTATTAGAGAGAGAAGAGATAGGATTTAGAACTTCTGTGAGGAAAACTAAGTGATGAGTGATTGAAAACCTAAGAACTGGGAGTGCAAGTGATCAGCGTAGTCTGTAACATAACTTTAGTGTGATTGAGTTATATTCCTCCTTTTGTTTGTACCTAAACATGTTACCTTTGATGCTTTTAATGCTACTTTGTAATAAATGAACTTCTTTTATCTTTACTCAATTTAAAATCAGTCTGAAAGCATTAATTTGCTAGCAAAGCTAGTTGGTGGCAGCAAAAGAGAAAAAACAGAAGCTTGTCAATAGCCTGTGAAAGGGCTAGGGCAAAGCATAGGAATGCTGCAGATAGTGTAATACATAGTGTAAATGTAATCACATAAGATTATAAGTAGTTATAAACACAAAGTCTATGTGATCCTTTAGATTTATATAAAAGACACATAAGAGGTAGTTCATCATTCAGGGAAAGCTTGCCTGAAGAGAAAGGTCTATGCCTGTTTTCAGAAGGACAACAGAGATGAGGCAGTCCTGGCTTCTAGTAGGAGGGAGTCTGGGCACAGCAGCCAAGAAGGCCCTTTCATGGGTTCTCATGAGATGTACTTGTGAGGGTAGCGGGATGGAGAGAAGGGCCTCACCTGATGACCTTAAAACTCTACATAATTGCAATCTACCTTCAGTTCTGTGATAGACAAGAGATATACTCAGTCATTCTTATATGCACAGCATATGTTGGATCTTAAGCACTTGGAGAATTTGTACAAAATTGATTATGGTTTCAGTGAGTAAGCATACAAACCTAACAGTGTAGATTAGATATGGGCACAAAACGCCAAAATGGCATTTCATTTCATTTTGTTTCATTTCATTTAGAACAAAATTAATTTTTTTAAAAAAATCATTTTTTTGGCTTTGCTTCATTTTTTGTTTTTTAAAATTTTAATGTTTTTTACAGCCAACCAGCTCAGCCAGCCAGCACCTTTTTTAAACTTAGAGCCGACCAGCTGGTCATTGCTTATTTTTGTTATTTATTTTGACAAGCGCTGAGATTGACGCTTGTAAAAATAAATAATAAATGAAAATGAAACGGAACAAAACAAAACAAAAATTTCTGTTTCATTTCGATTCTTTTTTTAAAAAGGGCACTTCATTTTTCATTTAATTCTGTAACAAAATGAAACACGAAAAATGAAATGAATTTTTTTCATTTTGTGCCCATCTCTAGTGTAGATGAACACTAGTTCATAACATTTTCAATTAAATAAAATATTAAAGAAAATATTAAGTTTGCAGTTTTAAGTTACCCCATTTAAGGCATATGTTACTATAGCTGACATCATTCTCCCACTGGCATTTTATTGTTTACTCCTTCAAATAGACCTTTATGCAGCTTAACATGGCTTCCTGAACTTGGCAAATTATGGATGTCATGGACTACAAATCCCATAATCCAATTGCTCACAGAAAATGAAATAATTTGTAAAAGAAGGCATCTGGATTGCTGCCCTGAAGTACTGATTTCAGAGCCTCTTCAACTGCGGCTGACTTGCATCTCCCTTCTTTTCATTACTATTGCCATTGTTGTTTGCTCACTCTACAAGGACAAAGGGTTGTTTAAAAGACAACACTGATCATTTATTCCAGTTAGATGATTTTGCTGCCATTTTGTTGTATTGCTGCTACAACGATCAGTCTTTCTAGGAAAACAACATTCTTGAACGTAAATATTTTGAATGTCGTGAGCACTGTATCCTGCATCTCTCCACCCAAGCAGAGTCAAGTCTGTGATTTATGTAAGGTGCATGTTTTGCATACTTCAGAGATTGCAAATATAAATCCAAGACCACCAGTTGAAAGGAGGGCAATAGCCCATTGTTCAGATACTGCTACTTGAGGGGACAACTGTCCAACTTTCCAGCATGTCTGTCCTACACTTATAAACCAAACAGCTATCTCAGGAAGTGATACTCTCCTCATTTCTGCTGCAGGAAAGAAAATATTCATCTCAGATCCATCTACCTCTGGATGACCCTTGATTAATCAACAATACCCTGCACTGACATTTCTTTCTTGGAACATTGCAGGTTGGCGAGGGAAGGTAGCAGATCCTTCCTTTCAAAAGTTTATTAGGGATTATGATATAGTACTTTTTCAGGAAACCTGGGAGAAGGAAGAACTGGAGCTAGATGGCTTTGTAAGCTATTTACTAAAAGCTGACCCTAGCTCCAGACATGGCCGCCCTAAGGGAGACCTTGGGATCCTGGTTTCCACAAAGCTTCAAGCCAACCATATCAGTTTAGTTCCATCATCTAATACTATACTTTCCCAGGTAACCCCCTCTAGGTTATATGTAATTGCTTGCCATATTCTGTTATCTGAATTCTCTCTGCTTATAGTCAATGTATACATACCACCATGCTAAAAAAATTATTATTAACAATATATGGGGTACAATTGATGATTATTTAGAACAACTTGAATTGTTATATCCTAAGGAATATTCATCATAGCAGGAGATCTCAAAGCACGATTAGGTGCTAATGATGAAAATTTATATACCCACTTTCATCAGGTATTGGATACAGATGGCTATACATTGAGGGGAAAATGTCGAACCTCTAAAGATAAAATATGCAATTATGCAGGGTATTGTTTTGCTCAGTTTACAAGAAGGAGAAATCTTTTAATACTAAATGGATCAGTGAATGGTGATCAATTGGGAGAATATACTCATTTCACTAAGAGGGGTGGTAGTGTAATCGATTATATAGCAATCTCATATTCTGCATATAACTATGTTACTCAATTTGAAATTGGTAATAATACAGAAAGTGACCATCAATCATGCTGATGTATCCAATACATAGTAACCCTCGATTAGATTTACATTTGTACCCCAACAAAGATTTAGAAGTGACTAGTAGTAAGAGAATTAAATGGTCACCAGCAGCGGATATTGCTCTGACTCAGCTACTGAAAACTGAGGAATATATGAATGACCGAAATGCCATTCTCAATGCCAGCAGTGACACTGAGGCAGTAAAACTTTTTCAAGCTCTGACCAAAAACTAGGAGCAAATCTAAAAACAACGGTAACCAATGTAGGCCATCAAAGAGCTTTAAAAACTGCTGGCTGGTTTGATAATGAATGTAAGCAGGCCAAGAGCCAAATGAGGAAAATATATCACAAGTATAGAAAAACTCATTTACAAACTCTATTAAATGAGTTTGTAGCCAGTAGACAAGCATACAAATCCTTGATTAAGGAGAAAAAACAGCAAGCAGCCACAAGGGCATGTTTGGAGGACTTAAAGGGGAGAGTCCAAGGAAAGTACCCACCAAATTTGGTGCCTCTAGGACCCACGGAACCCATTTTTTAGATAAACAAATTGATTCATTTCTGTTTCAGTTCGTACAATTCATTTCTGTTTCAGTTCGTACAATTTCTTTTTCAAAAAAAAAAAAAAAACCAAAACCATTTTAAAACAAAATCAAATGAACCAATGGGGATAAAGAAGTGAAATGAAACGAAACACAATTTTTCTGTTTTGTGTCAATCTCTACTGCCTACTCATTTCTAAGTTGTATCAAGGGCATTTTTTTAAAGTTGCAGGTAAGATTGCTTCATTTTGCTCCATTTTCAGGATGTGTGATCACTTCCTAATTTTTATTTCCCAGCTGGTTTTAATTTCCTAATACCATTAGTAGCTTACTGGCAAATTATACATTTCCTTCCTTCCTTCCTTCCTTCCTTCCTTCCTTCCTTCCTTCCTTCCTTCCTTCCTTCCTTCCTTCCTTCCTTCCTTCCTTCCTTCCTTCCTTCCTTCCTTCATTTCTCCATCTGACTTTAAACATCCTTATTTATCCTGCACCAATCTACTCCAAATAAGCCCTTTGTCACCTCAGCTAAGGAAGCAACTTTTTAAAATACCAATTCAAGAAGCACTGGTGCACTGTATCTTGGAGAGAAGATTTTCAAAACTGAAAGCTTATTCCTAGAAGTTGGAGGAAACGGAATGGAGCAAGGAGATGGTATTTTCCCTTTATTTACCTTACAGCTTTTCTTTAAAAACAAAAACCTAGCAGTTCCATAAGCACATGGAATAAGCACAGCTGTGCAGTATGTTTTGCAATTGATAGCACAACAACTAGTAACATATCAGATGTACCAATTAGCCAAGTGTAACTCCCTTTGGATTTCTGTAACCATTACTTTATGCCAGGGGTCCTCAAAGTTTTCAAACAGTGGGCCGATCCACCAGGCCCCAGACACCACTGTGGGCCGGACCACAGTAAAAAAAAAAAAAAAAAAAAAAAAAAAAAAAAAACAAACAAAAACAAAAAACAAAAAAACCAGGCTGAAATGGAAAAAAGGGGGAGGGGGCAAGTGGGCGGAACCCCCGACGATTGGCCCATGATCATTGTGTCTCCAGGGCCCCAGCAATGCCTCCTGATCCAGATCACCACGCTGAGGTGCCACCACTGGGATCCCTCTGCTGCGCCTCCTCCTCCTCCTCCTCCTACAGTGACAGCGGCTGGAGCAGCTCTCCTTCCTTCCTTCCTTCATTGCGACGGGAAGGAGGTGGCAGCCCAGGCAAACTCAGCCCCCTCATCTCCTTCTGGGCGGCCACTCAGGGTGAGGAGCAGCAGCCGCTGTGCGCAGATCCAGCCATGTGCCCTGGCTATCACATCCTCACTGTGCACTGGAGGGAAAGCTGCCTCCTCTCTTGGCCTGGCCTGGCCCGGCCCGACTTGGTGCACTGTACGTGAGGGAGGGAGGGAGCAAGGACTGGGAAGGAGGGAGGGGAGGCAGGAAGGCATGCCCAAAGCCACCTGCAGCCCGCTCACTGGCCGAGTCCAGCCAGGCTGCGGTGCTCTCTTGGCTCACCAGCCCGCCCATCACCAACTGGGAACAAATGCAGCCCCACCAGCCTCCCAGGAACCAGGCCTGGGCCACCATTTGGCCTTCTCTTCCCTTCTCTTCTTTCTCCACCACCTCCTCCTCACTGGTCTCTAACCCAGTGATGGTGGTGGCAGCTTCAGCCTCTGGCCATGGCTGTGCTCCCTCCTCCCCTCCCTTGCTCCACAGAGCAAGGCAGCAGCTCAGAGGGGGCTGGGTGGGTGGGAAGTAGCTCCGTTTCCCCCTTGGTCGCCTGCCGTCCATCCCTCCAGCGGTCCACTGCCATGGCTGCTCTGGCTCAGAAGACTGGCCGGTGCTGCCTCCGCCTGCCCCCTTCATTCCTCACAACTACAATAACACAGGCGGCAGCCACACAAGGAAGGCAGGTGGGCAGGGTGGAGGAGGAGCAGGGGTGGGGCCTCAGGGTCATGGAGGGAGTGGGAGACCTTGCCACAGCCCTCCTGTTTTAAATTGCCCTGCTCAGCTGCACCCGGCACCCTGACCATCTGGGTGGTGGGTGGGGGAGTGGGGGACCTTGCGGTAGGCCTCCCACTTTGAATGCCCCATTAGCCAGCATGCTGATCATCTGGGCGGTAGTTGGGGGGAGTGGAAGAAGCGACATAGCCCACTGCTTTGAACTGTCTCAGCAATAGAAGCAGCTGTGGAGGCTGGCTTGCTCGCAAAGCAGGGGGTAGATAGGGGGTTGCAATTGGTCCCGGGGGCCGGATTCAGGACCTTGGGGGGGCGCATCCAGCCCCGGGGCCTTAGGTTGAGGACCCCTGCTTTATGCTGTGCCAAGCCCAATGGAGTTTCAGTCCTTAATTTTTAGCCCTCTTTAGGTAAATATTTCAACAATAAATTTAAAACTCATTGTTTTAATCATTAAATTCATTAAATGTTCTTTTTAAAGCTAAAATACATGACATTTTATTTAATTCACTGTTTTTAGGGAGCAATGTTGGGCAAATCTGGTCATATCAAACTACTTTTAGAAATTTAAATTATTCCTTTAAATACAATAACTGTTTTTTAATTAATAGTTAATGTGGGCTTAAGAATAACTAACTTATTTTCATTGAAAATGTTAATACACTGACACAACTGCTAACTTTTCCAAGCTAGGAATTCCTTAATGTGTTATTGTAAGAAATGATTTCTTGCAGCCATGACCTTGTTTCACAGCCACATTTTATTTCTGAGTCATACAAGTTTTCTCCTATGAACATTAGTCTTTAGTTACTGTATTTTGTTTTTGCAGACAAGAGTAAAAGAATAAAAGAAGCTCTTCCCCACTAGCTGAAATCAAGATTTTCTTTCTTTCTTTGCAAAAAACAAAAACAAAAAGCCAGTTAGAAATGTTTTCTTTTAAAACTGCATTTTATGAAGAAAGGCTTGTGTGTTTTCTGCAGAAAACCTTCCATTTTGTACAGATACAAGCTTCTAAATACAAAATGAAAGGTTTTTGCATTAAGAACATAGGAAAGACTGTTACTAACAAAAAGAGCTAGTTTTGTTCTCTCATAAAAGCAATAAAATAAAATAAAATAGCATCACTTAAAATGCAGCTGTTAACCTTTTTCGTCTCAGTATCTCAGCACACCTTTTTTTTTATCAAGAAAAAGAAAATCTGCTTGTCTTCATTACATTTTCACCTCATATTGCCCCACTGATTATCTAAAATGGCTGACTCAAGAATCATTTGTTGTTCAGTCTCCAGTCGTGTCCGACTCTTCGTGACCCCATGGACCAGAGCTCGCCAGGCCTTCCTATCCTCCACTGCCTCCCGGAGTTTTGTCAAATTCATATTGGTTGCATTGATGACACCGTCCAACCATGTCATTCTCAGTTGTCCTCTTTTCCTTTTGCCCTCAATCTTTCCCAGCATCAGGGACTTTTCCAAGGACTCCTCTCTTCTCATGAGGTGGCTAAAGTACTGGAGCCTCAGCTTCAAAATCTGTCCTTCCAGTGAACATTCGGGGTTGATTTCTTTCAGAATGGATAAGTTTGATCTCCTTGCAGTCCAGGGGACTCTCAAGACCAGAGCTCAAAAGCATCAGTTCTGTGGCAATCAGCCTTCTTTATAGTCCAGCTTTCACTTCCATACATCACTACTGGAAAAACCATAGCTTTGACTATCCTGACCTTAGTTGGCAAAGTGATGTCTCTGCTCTTTAGGATGCTATCTAGGTTTGACATTGCTTTCCTCCCAAGAAGCAGGTGTCTTTTTATTTCGTTGCTGCAGTCGCCATCTGCAGTGATCAAGGAGCCCAAGAAAATAAACTGTCATTGCCTCCATATCTTCCCCTTCTATTTGCCAGGAGGTGATGGGACCGGTGGCCATGATCTTAGCTTTTTTGATGTTCAGCTTCAGCCCATTTTTTTCACTCTCCTCTTTCACCCTCATTAAGAGGTTCTTTGATTCCTCCTCACTCTCTGCTATTAGAGTAGTATCATCTGCGTATCTGAGGTTGTTGATATTTCTTCCGGCAATCTTAATTCCGGTTTGTGATTCATCCAGACATGCCTTTCTCATGATGTACTCTGCATATAAGTTAAATTGGCAAGGTGACAGTATACAGCCTTGTTGTACTCCTTTCCCAATTCTAAACCAATCAGTTGTTCCATATCCAGTTCTGACAGTTGCTGCTTGTCCCACATATAGATTTCTTAGGAGACAGATAAGGTGGTCAGGCACTCCCATTCCTTTAAGGACTTGCCATAGTTTGTTGTGGTCTACACAGTCAAAGGCTTTGGCATAGTCAATGAAGCAGAAGTAGATGTTTTTTCTGGAACTCTCTGGCTTTCTCCATAATCCAGCGCATGTTGGCGATTTGATCTCTAGTTCCTCTGCCCCTTCGAAATCCAGCGTGTACTTCTGGACACTGCTGAAGCCTGCCTTGTAGAATTTTGAGCATAACCTTGCTAGCGTGTGAAATGAGTGCAATTGTGTGATAGTTTGAGCATTATTTGGCGTTTCTTTGGGATTGGGATGTAGACCGATCTTTTCCAGTCCTCTGGCCACTGCTGGGTTTTCCAAATTTGCTGGCATATCGTGTGCAGCACCTTTACAGCATCCTCTTTTAAGATTTTAAAGAGTTCAATTGGAATGCCATCACCTCCACTCGCCTTGTTGTTTGCATTGCTTTCTAAGGCCCACTTGACTTCACTTTTCAGGATGTCTGGCTCCAGGTCAGCAACTACGCTATCTTGGTTATCAGGGACATCCAGATCTTTCTGATATAATTCTTCTGTATATTCTTGCCATCTCTTCTTGATCTCTTCTGCTTTAGTTAGGTCCCTACCATTTTTGTCTTTTATCATATCCATCTTTGTATGAAATGCCCCTTTAATATCTCCAATTTTCTTGAATAGATCTCTGGTTTTTCTTTTCTGTTGTTTTCCTCTATTTCTTTGCACTGTTCATTCAAGAAGGCCGCCCTGTCTCTCCTTGCTATTCTTTGGAAGCCTGCATTCAATTTTCTGTATCTTTCCCTTTCTCCCTTGCATTTTGCGTCCCTTCTCTCCTCTGCTATTTGTAGGGCCTCGTTGGACAACCACTTTGCTTTCTTGCATTTTCTTTTCTTTGGAATAGTTTACATTGCAGCCTCCTGTACAATGTTACAAGCCTCCATCCATAGTTCTTCAGGTGTTCTGTCCACCAAATCTAGGTCTTTGAATCTATTCTTCACTTCCACTGTATACGGGATTTGACTTAGATTATACCTGACTGGCCCAGTGGCCTTCCCTACTTTCTTCAGTTTAAGTTTGAATTTTGAAATAAGAAGCTGATGATCTGAGCCACAGTCAGCACCAGGTCTTGGTTTTGCTGACTATATAGAGCTCCTCCATCTTTGGCTGCAGAGAACATAATCAATCTGATTCCGGTATTGTCCATCTGGTGATGTCCATGTGTAGAGTCGCCTTTTGTGTTGTTGGAAAAGAGAGTTTGCCATGACCAGCTTATTCTCTTGACAAAACTCAATTAGCCTTTGTCCTGCTTCATTTGGAACTCCAAGGCCAAACTTGCCAGTTATTCCTTTTATCATTTGACTCCCTACTTTAGCATTCCAATCCCCTATGATGAGAAGAACATCTTTCTTTGGTGTCAGTTCTACAAGTTGTTGTAAGTCTTCATAAAATTGGTCAATCACAGACTCTTCAGCACTGATAGTTGGTGCATAAACTTGGATTACTGTGATGTTGAAAGGACTGCCTTGAAATCGTACCGAAATCATTCTATCATTTTTTTAGGTTGTATCCCAGCACTGCTTTTCTCACTCTATTGTTGACTATGAGGGCTACTCCATTTCTTCTATAGGATTCTTGCCCACAGTAGTAGATGTGATAGTCATCTGAACTGAATTCACCCATTCCTGTCCATTTAAGTTCGCTGATGCCCAAGACGTCAGTGTTTATTCTTTCCATCTCACGTTTGACCACATCCAGCTTACCCTGGATCATAGATCTCACATTCCAGGTTCCTATGCAGTATATTTCTTTGCAACATTGGACTTTCCTTTCTTTTCCAGGCACGTCTACAGCTGAGCGTCTTTCGGCTTTGGCCCAGCCACTTCATTAGCTCTGGAGCTACTTGTACTTGTCCTCCGCTCTTCCTCAGTAGCATGTTGGACACCTTCCGACCTGAGGGGCTCATTTTCCAGCGTCATATGTTTTAGCCTTTTGTTTCTGTCCATGGGATGTTCTTGGCAGGGATACTGGGGTGGCTTGCCAGTTCCTACCACAGGAAGTCTTATTACATGCCTCATTGTCACCAGTGTAATTAGCCTTACAATGATGAAAGCACAGTTCAGCCTGTTTTATTTTGTAGCCTCACTGATCAACTGGGACACAAAAGTAGAAATGTGCCCCATTTATAAGATATTCCAGACTGAGGCCTCAAGAATCCTATCTCATTGATTAATTTAAGGGCTGCATCAAGTTGAGTAAGGGACCACAGAATGAACTAGAGTTTGCTTCAGCTGACATTTAATCATGTGATAAGAGACAATAAAAAGAATGAATTTCTGATGTTAGATCAAAAGCAGCAACCTAGTTTGAACAAACTGCATAAATGGGGTTGTATAATACTCAGAAATTATTTCTAGTAGTTTCTGTGCACCTATTCCCTCTAGAAGAGGGAAGACAAGTGGTCTAGGTATGTAGCATTTTTAGCATCAAGGATTTTATTAATGTTATGTCAAATATTTCTCCCCCTCGCATCACATTTTAGCCTGGCTTAATGCCAAGTGCTCAGCATGAAATATGGGCTTCTGGTGAGCCATAAAGAACACGCAAACTTGGCCCTTGAGGTTAGTTATTTAGAATAGTCACCAGCTGTAATGAACACAGTTCTCTGGTAATTAAATATTATTATCCCTCCTACACAACATTCATTTCTCTTCAGGCTTATGCTGTGTACAAAGAAGACGGCCCACATCCCCAGTATATTAGCAGCACTGATTTGGCTGTTGCCAGCAGTGGGATGACAATTTAAAGCAGAAGTGAAACAGGCAAAGTCTAGGTTTCAAATCGCCCAGATGCAAGGCAGTTTTAGATGGATATGGATGGAGAATGGTAAATGGTTGCCTCTTTTGTGTTTTTCTCCTATTCTCCCTGCTACTTCTCAGTTGATACTTTGAATTTCATATGGGAAAGGCGTATTTTCACTGCATCATCACCAAATTTCCCACTGGCTAGAGGAGCCAAACCAGGGGAAAGAACCATCTGTCAAGGACCCATGATTGAACTGGGGGAAGTTATTTATTTATTTAAATTAATTTACTCTGCCTTTCTCCTTACAAGGATCCAAGGAAGCTTACATTTTAAAAAGACAATATTAAACCCAACAACAGCAAGTACACAAGTACCTAAAAGGATCAAACACCATACTAAAAACATAAGCAACTCTGAGATCCATTGAAAGCAGCAAGGTGCAACAATCCAGAAGCCAATCACTCAGAGAAAGCTTTCCTAAAGAGAAAGGTCTTCACCTGCTTGCAGAAGAAAAGCAAACATGGGACCAGCCTAGCCTCTTGTGGGAAGGAGTTCCAAAGTCTAGGAGTAGCAACAGTGTATCACCAAATGCATCTATGAAGGTGGTAAGACGCAGAAAGGTACTGTATCTCCTGTTAAAATTGGAACAGGCTCATGGAAGGAGATGTCTTCCTTGAGATAGCTTGGCCCCAAGCCATTTAGGGCTTTATAGATGAGAAGCAACACCTTGAATTCATCCCAAAAATGGTTTGGCAGCCTTTGTTCTCTTTAATAGGTATCTACAGTAGAGATGGGCATGAACCGAAAAAATGGCGATTCGTTTTGGTTCATTTTGTGTTAGGGTTTGATTCGTTTTGTTTTGTTTTTAACGTATTTTTTTCAAATATTCATTTCGTTGGTTCATTTTGAATCATCATTCATTTCCCCCCACTTTGCACAATTTAATTCATTTGACAGCATGCAGGCATGAAAAAAATTCAAACAATTAATAAAAAAACACAGATGTTGTCAACAACTGCACAAACTGGACTGGCAGCATCCCCATCCTCATCATCCACATCCTCATCATCATCTTCAATCATCGTTCATAACATCATCCTTACCTTTTACTTTTATCGTATTTTTTCTTACTGCTGACCACGTGGTCCGCGCTATAGCTGTAGCGTGGGCCAGTCGGCTTTTTTTTTTTTTTTTAAACTTTTGCCAGCCTGCAGGCCAGGTCCGGTGCTTATGGGCCGGTACTGGGGCCCACGCGCCAGATCTTTTATTTCATTTCATTTCATTTCATTTCATTTCATTTTTTACTGCCAACCACGTGGCCCCTGCTACTGCTGTAGCATGGGCTGGTCAGCTTTTTAAAAAAAAACTTTTGCTGGCCACGGGATGGTTCTGGTGATCGCAGGCTGGTACCGGGGCCTGCACACCAGATATTTTATTTTATTTTATTTTATTTTTTTACTCCTGACCATGGCTGCCTACCAGTTCTAAATCCACTTTGAGGTTCATTATTCATTTTGTTCCATAATGAAATGAATAACAAATAACAAAATGAACTAAAAGTTTGTTTTGTGCCCATCTCTAATCTACAGTATTTCATCCTCTAAGAATAGGGTAGCCAACTGAACTATAGTTACTCTTAAGTCATTTCCAAAGAATAAATCAATGTTTAATTAACTCCAAACTAGTCTTATAAAAGATTCCTGGAACAGACAGGTAGTCTGCTGTAAGGGAGTTGTCCTTCCTAGCCTCGTGTATGAAATATGGAGATAAGTGGCCAATGTGAATTCTCTAAAGTTATCCCCAGATGTAAAATATCTTATTTGCACTGTAATCTTTTGGTATCTCAGATAAAATAGTGTAATTTCTAGCCTTAACAAGCCACCCCTCCTTGGTCTCTAAACCCTGTGACCAATGCCATGCCTGCCCCAGTGCCCCAAAGCCAGGTGAGCCCTGCTTGGCAGCAACTTGAGGTGCCCAGGTCTGAGCCCCTGTTTTCAGGCTGAGATATACATTAACCAAAGCTACAATAGCTTCTCCTCCTCCTGCCTTCCAGAATTATCTCCTGAAGGCTAGGTTTAATTAATTTAGACTGTCAGCAATTCTCCCCTGTAGACAAAACATTGTTCAAGCTACTGTATATTCCAGGGGCCTCTGCAATACTTGAGAAGCTTATAATAAGATTGAGAAATGATGGCAAAGAACCTTCCCTCCAGACAATCATCTTGCCACTGATGAGTGAACTGACTTCATCTCACTTTGTAATTTTGTTCCCCAAGTTACAAATCTAAAATTCACGTAGACAAGAGTTCTTTGCTATTCTGAAATGTTGTAGTGTTTTCAGAGATACATCTGTGCATTACCGAAGTGCACCCTGGGGACATGAGGGCATAATATGGCACTGATTTTAACACAATCTGCAGTAGATCCGCAAAGATTACTGACTCATAATTGTCTAACAACACCTACTGTTATTAAGCTCTTACTCTTATCTTCATTTGTAGAAGGATGAAAAGGGGCAGGAGTGAATTTTGTGTATAAAAATGAAAGCATGGTACCAATCACAATTCAGGGCAGACGTAGGAATAGAGTGGAAACCTCCCCACTCTCTTTCACACACATATCCACTGTCCCCTTATTAGTTGATGTGCTCCAAGTGCACATGCTTCTGGACTTACACTGAACAATGGTTTGGTATGCCTTAGTTTCATGCAAATGAGTAAGGAACACTATTTACAGGGGCTAGTTAGCAGCTAGAAATTCTGGATGGGAAAAGTGGCCTCAGCCTACCAAATATGACTGTATGACAGCAGTACAAATCCACAGACACTTCTACAGTACAATTGAGTAAGTCTACTGCCTGACTGAATGAAAAGCACAGTGTATTCAGTTTGCAGCTGTGTACAGTATAAAGCAAGGCTGCACCTAAAACTAAAGAGGCTGCATTCTGGGAAAGTGTTTCAAAGCAAGAGATACCAGGCATATACTGGCCATTACAGGCACAAATAAGTTCCAACATTTCACCACAAAACATTAGAGGCTATTGTACAGTTGTCACACACAGCAGAAACCTTGGCTAAAGCCTATCCTGGCAACAGCTGCCAGGTTTCTCATCCATGAGCATCAACCTTCACCACCTCAAACAATTTACACAGACCTCAGCAAAAACCTACTTCAGGATGTTCCTTCCCAGTCATATAGTCCCCATGGTCTGTGACCATGGGCCAGCACAAGCAGAGGAAGCTCCAGAGAAACACTGAACAGCCTTCATCCATGCCTTACCACAATACCTCGTGTAGATCTGTTTATTTTTTTACTAGTAGTGCCACATCTTTCCTCCAGTCAGTTCAAAGTGGCATACACAGCTCTATTCCTCCTCACTTTATCATCACAACAACCCTGTGAAGTAGGAAAAGGAAAAGAAATTGTGTGGTTGGCCCATAGTTCTTGAGCAACTTTAATGGACAATTGCAAATCGGAGCCCATGAATTCCAAGATCTTGTGCAACACTATTGCTGCCCTGTCCACTGTGCGCTATTTTTGATTTCCGTGACTCAGTTTAAAAGTGACCATTGAGAACATAGTGGAACTGGAAAAGGTGCAGAAGAGAGCGACTAAAATGATTACTGGGCTGGGGCACCTCCCTTATGAAGAAAGGCTAAAACATTTGGGCCTCTTTAGTCTGGAAAAAAGGCGATTGAGGGGGGATATGATTGAGACATACAAAATAATGCAGGGTATGAGTAAAGTGGATAGAGGGAAGCTCTTCTCCCTCTCCCAAAATACCAGAACTAGGGGACATACACTCAAATTGAGGGCTGGGAGAGTAGGAACTGACAAAAGAAAATATTTTTTCACCCAGCGCGTTGTAAGTCTATGGAACTCCCTGCCACACAATGTGGTGATGGCATCTCACCTGGATGCCTTCAAAAGGGGATTGGACAGATTCCTGGAGGAAAAGTCCATCACAGGTTACAAACCATGATGGAGATGTGTAACCTCCAGGCTTTAAACCAGGGTACTTCAAGGGCCAGATGCAGGGGAGTGGTATCAGGAGACAGATATCTAGTCTCATGCGCTCCCAAACACATCTGGTGGGGCCGCTGTGAGATACAGGAAGCTGGACTAGATGGGCTTTTGGCCTGATCCAGCATGGCTCTTCTTATGTTCTTATGTTCTTATGTTCTTAACAACGTGAGGGATGGAGAATAGCAACAGAATTTCACAAAATCACCCACCCTTGGGAATTCGGAAGATTAGACTAAAGTGGGTAAGGATGCTTCCTTTGTTTCCACAATGCTAGAAGATACGTAGGTCAAGCTGAGAGACTATGGCTGGCTGACCCAGGGTTACTGAGTGGTCTCCATGGCTGTGTAGGGATCAGGGATCAGTTTCCTGAGGCAGAGCCACTCCGTTCAGTGACAGGTCTGCTAATGGTGCTCTTTGGTGGGGTTTTACTGAAAAGAGAGCACATGAACAAAAAGATTGCTTCAATACTTTCATATGATTGTGTTACCTGTGTTAGAAAAGATTAGAAAAGTTCCTAATGGCAAATGGCTGAAATTGCATTTCTGGGACACTGATACTCGTGATTGGTTCCAGGATGTCATCAAGACACATGCAACAGACATATTAAAGATATAAACTATACTTCTTAAATAGTTCACAAATGAGGGAGTCTTTGTAACATGCCTGGGTAACTAGCTGTCTATAAATAAAGGTAATAAAGAGTTTTAAGATGTCAGAGAGCAGACAGAAGAGTAGGAGGATATTTAGTCTAAATACATTATCATTAGGTGGAGACGATAATGATTTTTCTTTTCTCCCCTGCTCAGCATGGGTCCTTAACCCAAGGTTAGAAATGAGGGAAGGGAAAGCATATTTTGCAATGAGCAGTTCTTGGGGGGGGGGGGCAGTGCCAATAGTACGAAGGCTGGCAGAAACACGGCAATGCCCTGCTTCTTTTGACCCATGACTTCTGAGGTTTGACTTTATTTGTCCATAATTTGCTGGAATCTTACACATGTCTCTTCATGGATGTTTGCTCAGCTTCCTCTGAGTTGCAGTTAATAACCACAATCCTAACAAATTAAAATAATAATTTCTTATGTTCATTTTTGAGTTTTTACTCTTCACCATAGAATAATTTCTCATGGAAATGGCATCCAAATGTCAAAAATTGTATTCTAAACTAGGGAATTGATAAATCAATTAAAATACAAGGGAGCCATGAGGTCAATACAAAAAACAAATGCAAGAATAGGCAATGTCCATTCTCTCCATAGTTGTGGCATATCTTCCAACCTTCCTGGGTTAATGACTGGAGAACACTTGTTAGAGCAGACTGGTGGCCAAGAGGACAGCTAAGCACCTCCTCCTACCTTAATTTATGAAGATGTATCTTGTATCCTATCCTTCATATCTTGCTTTAACATTACATGCATGGGGTTGGGGGATCTCATGTTTGCTTCACAACATGTGATAGTACCCTTGTCTCCACTGGCTGCAGAGTTTCTCATAATACTTCACCAGGTTTAAGCCAGTTATGCTGTGCACAATGGTTGCTAATGAGGAACAAGGTTGCACTGATTGAAACAGTCACCAGCACATGGAGTCCCCTAGCATCTGGAGCTGCTGCTGAATCTGAGTGAAAGCTGGAAACACATCAAACGTAATGATATCTAGTCCACTGGGGTGAGAGTGACTTAGAGGTAGTGACTCAGCTGCAGTCTCTACTACTTTAGGATACAAACAGATGGTTGTTTCTGTTTATTCCAGTTATACCACGAAAAAAAAAAAGGAAGAAAATGTGAATGCTATAGAAACAAGATTTGGTTTCACTTTTGAAAGGAACTTTGACATAGCCTGCTTATGTCCACAAGTCCGGGGGAGGAGGACAGAGCAGTGTGAATTTCAGTCCCATCCTGGACCTATTTATTTCTGCCAGCCATCTAAGGCATGCGAGATTTAGAAAGATAACTGGTGGTGATACCTGTGTTCTTTTCCCGCCCGCCAGGCAGCCACTACTGCAATTGCTTTTCATTAGGCAGAATCAGGCCATTGCCTCAAGCAGCAAAGGATGAGAGGCAGCATTGGCACCCCACTCCTATTCCTCCTGCCTATTTCTTCTGGGAGTGCAGAGCTACCCTTGCCTCACAGCCTGTTCTCTGCTTCCCCTAAAATCACATAATTCTTCCAGGTGCAGTGAAAGATGTCACATCAGAAGTGCTTAGGCAAAAATCAGTGCAATTGATACAACTGTGTTACAATTGTGTTACAGTTGTGCCAGTGCAGTGAAATAGGTGGGGTGAAGGCCACAGTGCCTTTGGGCTGCCCTGAATTTGTGTAACAAGCATTGAGGCACTGTGGGCAAATGTTACTATGGCTCCCTAGTAATTAATCATCCATGTGACATGGCAATTAGGCACAGAAATCAGATGGAAATTGTATGGTTTGAGATGGCAAGTGCGGGCAAACTGAAGAAGCATCACAAGAGTTTACAACAAAAACTGTAACTATGAAGCGGGACTTTGGATTTACACTAACGTTGGCACAGATGTAGCAGAAAGTCTGTTATTGCTCTGTTATAACTCCCTGATTTGGCTCCATGCTCTCAGCACACTTTGCCAATTAACTACCTCCAGCCCCTTTAGAGCATCATAACTAAGTCCCCTTACCCCCAAATCTTGCCAGATTTCAATGGGTTCCCTAAAACCACTTCAGGAAGGTGCCCCTGCTAATTTGTATCCCCAAGGTAAATAAATTTTGATTGCAGGTTCTTAAAAATAATTTTGAGTGCATAAATTTTTTTAAAAATATGCACCCGAATATTATTTACCTTGGGGCACCAAAGTAGCAGGGGTACCTTCAAAAAGTGATTTTAGGGAACCCCTTGAAATTTGGAAACAGGGGAATCCAAACTGCAAATGGGAGGGCTGCAAACAAGGTGATTGGGAGTGGAGAATCCAAGTTGCAGGGGAGGGTTGCGAAGAGGTGATTGGAACTGTGGAATACAGGCTGCAAAAGGGTCAGGCAGATGCTCCAAGGAAGAGAACTCTTTGCAGATGAGGTGATTTTTGACTGGGGAATCCTGGATGCAGAAGGGCAGGG
Organism: Phrynocephalus forsythii; assembly: GCA_029282475.1. Taxonomy (NCBI): domain Eukaryota; kingdom Metazoa; phylum Chordata; class Lepidosauria; order Squamata; family Agamidae; genus Phrynocephalus; species Phrynocephalus forsythii. The sequence goes on from JAPFRF010000011.1 coordinate 7,562,771, forward strand.
CAGAGGCTCCATGCAGGAGACCTCTTTGCAAATGATGTGATTGGAACTGTGAAATCCCTGCTGCAGCAGGGGACGGGAGAGGCTCCAGGTGCAGGTAACTTCTCTTTAAATGAAAATCTGTGATATATATGTAGCGGGAACCACTGTATCCACTCTATAAGATGCATGGACATTTCCCCTTACTTTTGAGGGGGACAAAAGTGCATCTTATAGATCTAAAAATATGGTAAATCCTTGTAAGTAGGCTATGGCAAGAAATCTTGACATATCTCCACTCTGGATATACATGGCAGTTTAGACTTTTGTTCACTATAAGGGATTTGCCACTTATGAAGAAAAATTACTGTTAAAGAATGAAGTACTGTCACCTGGATGTCAACAAACCCTTTGCTGTCCTTCTGCAAACAGGCAAAGTCTTCCTCTACAGGCTTTCCCTGAGAAACTGGCTCCCTGAGTGGGATTTTAAAAAGGATTGTCGTGCCTTACTGCGTTGAATTAGTTTTGGTGTTGCTTGTATTTATTGTATAGTATTTGTTGAATCTTGTTTAGTATTTGTCTACTTACTGAGTTTTGCTTGAAACATTTTCTTTGACTGGTGAAAACTGCCTTGAGTCCCTTTTAGGAGAAAGATAGGGCAAAAATTCATTCATTCATTCATTCATTCATTCATTCATTCATTCATTCATTCATTCATTCATTCCCAGTTATGTTCCACCAATTTATGTAGGACTTACTCCTAGTAAATATATGCAGGACTTCAGCTTTAGAAAACAATATCAAGCCAAGATATTACTGCTGTCAGCCTCAGCTCAGAAGACCAGTTTACAAGCAAAACATGTAATTTCAAAACAATTTTGTTCTTATGGAATTATTAGACCACTATGGCTGAATCAAGAAGTATACCATTTAAAATCTTCTAAGTTGACTTTTTATTTTGGTTTCTTGTTTTTTAAATTTCACAGAATTGTAGACCTGGAAGAGTCCCTGAGCTGGACTGATTGCTCAACTAGAGCATGCCTAAGTGGTGATTAACCAATGCTTAAAAATCCCCAATGAAGGAGAGTCTACTTCCCTCTGATTCAATGCATTCCATTCTTCAACAACTCATTGGAAGGCAGGACCTGAACTAGTCTTCCATTTTCTATGTGACATCCCTTCAAAGTTTGAAAATGGCTATCATATTGCCTCTCTGTCTTATCTTTTCCAGGCTAAGACATATCCCATTCCCCCAGCCATTCCCCATAAGGCTTGATTTCCAGACTCAGACCATCCTGGTAGCTTTTGCTCTAGTTTGTCTATATCCTTCTTCAATTGAGGTGCCCAGAACTGGACACAGCACATATATGTAAAACAAGTATAAAGCCATGCGGCCATTGAGAATTATAAAAGCAAGAGTGGGGTAGGTGCTATCAAAGCACCCTTCTAGGCTGCTATTAAAACAACAATGCTGGGCTTTTGAAAGCATGATTCCTTTATCAAGGTAAGTACCAAATTCAAAACATGGCAAGAGAGGAGTCCTGTCAGGAAAAGTTCCTTAGATATCAAGTCGTTGGTGAAATGAATGGCTAGGCTGGTGTTCTTTTGAAGAGGTGGAGAGCAACAGAGCATTATCTGGAGTCATGTATTGGATTTCATCTCTCCTCCCCCTTAGTACGTATGCACATATGCACTTGGTATGAATTTGATACTTGCTTTGATAAAGGGAGCATGCTCTCAAAAGCTCGGTGTTGTTGTTTTAATAGCAGCCCAGAAGGTATCGCCTCCCCCTTTGGGGAGATCTGACCAGAGCAGAAACCAGGGATACATTGATCTGGATACTGCACTCCTCTTGATGCATAGAATCTTAGAATCATAGAATTGAAAGAGACCTCATGGGCCATCTAGTCCAACCCCCTGCAATGCATTTTAATGTTACATTTAGTTTTCTGCCACTGTGTCCTGAATACGTACTCATTTTCAGCCTGTCACCTGTTAAGACTTTCCAGGGTTTATTTTCACATATACTACTTCCAAGGCAGTTGTCCCCATATTATATAGCTGTGCATTTCAATTTTCTGCCTAAATACAGAATTTCACATTTAAAAAATATTGTCTATTTTCACTGGTTTGATTGTTATAACCACACATATGGAGAAATCAACTGTATGAAGTAACTTGTGCTAGTTTTGTTGTTGATAATGATGAATATCAGGCAATTAAGAAACCTAAAAGTGTTCTTGTGGTTCTTTTAGGTGAAGAAACAACCAGGAAACCATTATATCTCAAATATACTGAAGCATCTCAGTTTCTGAAATCCAGAATATCCTGATAACGTATTATGTTCAATCAATTAAAATGAGAGAACATGCAGAACAAAAGACCCCAGCAACAATATGTCTCACATTAAAAGTATTCACTAACCCTGATTGTTATTTCTTCTGTTATTGCAACCATGTCAGCTGAAATGTTCTCTCTCCCACTTACCTCTTTCTGTCGGTATTTAATTGCCAGTTTCAATCTTGCCAAATCATTACCACTCTGCTCTTCTATAAGACTGTTATCGTCCCTGTAATTCAGAATAATTTCAAGTTCCCTTGAACTCCGGGTCTGGTCCAAGAGGTCTTTAGCAAACTGCTTACATTGCTGTGACAGTTCTTCATATTCAGATTTAAACTCATTTTCAACTTTGCTCAGTTCTTGAAGTTCCCAGCTCAACTGGAAAGCAGTAAGAAAAGGATCCTCACTGGACAGAGAAATCAAAGATGGACTTGCAAGTGCTCGATAGATATTTAACCTGGATCGAGAATGGCGAAGACTATCCACATCCGAGCTGGAGACACATTCCACACAGTTACAACGGACTTCATGTGGTCTGGGGACCGAAACACCTTTCTGTACGAGAAGTTTTACAATCTCATAGTTGTTCGTATGGGCAGCCAGGATAATAGGAGTAATGTCCGGTGTAAATTCTGAGAATTGTTTATCCAGAAGTATAGGTGGCACCTGTGGATAAACAGTAAACCAATTTATACCAGCAAGAATGCAAACGCATGATGTAATATATACTCAAAGATGGAACTAAATGTTTCGGAGGGAGAATGTATCCCCCATCCAGAACAGGTGAGTCTGAATAGCAGATCCATTCAGAGAAAGCGTCTCCATGTCTGCATGCAGTATTTTGAGAACAGCCCAGTTCGAATAAGAAAAGTTACATTACATTATACTGTATTATAGAACAGCTTTTTGGCAAGTGGAAAAGGCATTCAAGAGAGTATAGGCCTTGGCCAAACTGATTTGACTGAGCTGTTTTGTGCCCCAGATTGTGCTATTTTGATAAACAAAATGGCTTCCAATTGCTGGGGAAAAAGTTTTCAGTGACAAAATGGAAACTGGATCTTGTTTGGGAAGCTGGGGGATTGTGAAAACAAAAAAAATGTGTACAGTAACATGTGTTTCAATAGCATGTCAGTTGCTATTCACAAAGAGAATTATGGCCTACAAAGAATCATCCTGAACATATCATCTGTATACACTATTTAACGGTCGCCTTGCAATGAGGAGGCACATTATGAAGACATCTCACAAAGTCCTGCATTCATAGATCCAACCATCTCCTGAAGACACACAATACAGCATCCACTTTTCTGACAAAGCATGTCTGGTCCAATGAGAGACTGCCTTAGAGAGTTTATATGCAAAGAAATTGATAGAAGTGGGATGTGCAGCTCAAACGCATCTGGTGGGGCCGCTGTGAGATACAGGAAGCTGGACTAGATGGGCCTTTGGCCTGATCCAGCATGGCTCTTTTTATGTTCTTATAATCTAATAATAATAATAATAATAATAATAATAATAATAATAATAATAATAATAATAATAATAATAATAATAATAATAATATGCTCGCATAATTTGCTAATATATCACATAATCCTAAATGCTTGGGAAGCATTTGATTAGTGATTTATATTACAAAATCCAGCGTAGTTAGCTGTGGGGTTAATAATAAAAATAATAAATAAATAAATAAATAAATAAATAAATAAATAAATAAATAAATAAATAAATGGGATGTGCTCACATAATTTGCCAATACATCAAGTAGTCCTAAACGCTTGGGAAGCGTTCGACTCATGATTTGTAATATAAAATCCAGTGTTGTCTGCTGTGTAATAATAATAATAATAATAATAATAATAATAATAATAATAATAATAATAATAATAATAATAATAATAATAATGTAAGTTGTTTAAACAAGCAAATGTTATTTAATGTTCCTTTTGCTCTTACCAACTCCATGCAACTCCATGTTGTCCACCCATAAAGACTGTTATGGCATTATGACATTTCACCACCTCCAAGCACTACTGGCATCCTCAGCTTGTCATGGAAGCAACAGATCCCTCTGAAACAACTCACCATAAACAGCTGAACCACCCTGTGCCCCGTGGCTGCCCCTTGTTTGCCCTCAATGGAGGCAGGCAAACTGTTAATTTGAGGAGGACCAGCTATGGCTGTTGCTCATATGCTACGGGGGTGGTGTGTGTGTGTGTGTGTGTGTGTGTGTGTGTGTGAAGTGGGAAGTTAGCTGGCACCCCCTCTCATCACCTGTTCCCTTGCAAGCTCTCTGCAAATCCAAGGAACAGCAGCAGGTCCAGCCAGCAGTTTTTCTTGCCTGATTCACTAGCTCATTGGTGACACCAAACTAGTGACCATGGGATCCCAGGACTGAATGGGACAGTGACTGGCTGACCAATCAAATATGCATTCTGTAATTTGTCACAGTGAATTGGAGCAGATCTTAGACTGCTCGTGCCCTTTCCCTTCCTCCTTATTCTCTCTCTTTCTCGTTCCCTGCTTTCTTTCTCTTCTCCAGTTTTGGCTGATACTTCATGTCCATCTCATCACTGTTCGCGGTCCCGCTGAGGACCGGTACGAAGAAATCTAACCGCACGTCCATTGCGGGACGAGGGGAGTTCGCCCCGACCACGGCCCCTGAACTGTGATCTAAGCAGGATGAGAGATCCCCCTCCCTGGCCTCGGGAATCTCCTCATCTCGCTTCTCATTCCGATACAAGTGCCCGTGAAGTAAGGCTCATCATGTAATGTGTCATTCTCCATCTAGTGGCAGGAGTGTGAAGTGCCATTCGCCAGTACATTCCCTATGGAGACAGCAACACAGTGCAGAGAGATTAAAAGACAAATGCCTCAAAGTTAGCTCTGTAACGCATTGAAGGCAAAGCTTCAGAGAATCGAAACACAGAAAAACGGAAGGTCGGGCCAAAAAAAAACAACGGAGAACAAAGGCATGGAATTTCACATCTCATCACGGAACGAGGACGTGTGGAAACAGTCATGCCGGTATCATCAATCACACCCGTGCGTACACAGGAACAGGAACAGAACCGGAAGAAGACCACATGACCGCAACTGACATCAACACACAACGAACGTCCTCCCGGGACGAGAGTGGACATGAATTACTTTGTTACTCTCTGGTTCTTGTTCATGCTGCAGAGAAAAGAAGCGGAATGGGCCTTTTTAATGAAATGGAGTCACTGGATTTTATTTTTACACTGTACGCAAACCAAATGAAGCATGAGGAAATGCCTCAGGTGGTCTCAGTGGCAAAGGCCTGTTACTCCTGCAAGTTCTGACAATGCTTTACCGAACACTTTACAACCAGCTGTCTGCCTATTAATAAAAAATGCTGTCTTCAAATACATTACACTCGCTTCCACCTATCATCTCCAACATCTACTAGAAAGGTTCCGTTACCTCTGTGCCACAAGGACAAAACTACCGGGGAATTTAGCAATCTCACCTTCAGTCTTACACTGTCGAGAATACTGGCATAACTGTTTCCCTTACTAACCAGTTAGCAAAGCTCTTCCCCACTCCCACCCCCGACTCCCAAAATGAAAGAAAGGAAAAATCCTCCTTTTGTTTCACCTGAAATAGCTTTAGTCCAGATGCTTTTCCAAGGTGCACAGAGGAACACATTGCAGGCAATAATCAAAGAAAAACAAAACAAAGGAAAAGACACAAAACATGTGGCACCTTAAAGACTAACTTTCATATTTTAATGTAATGTTTTGTGGACACGTCCACTTCTTCAAACATATAGCAGCAGAATGAGGTGCTATAATATGTATGATGAGGTATACATTTCATACCAGGTGTTCATTGGTGGATAGGGAAGAGGAGGGAGATATTATTAGTTGTAGAAGTGGTGGGAAGATTTGGCCGGGGTCGTAGATATGTTAAGCATTGTTAATGGGTCTGTGGAGGAGGGTTGGATGATTTGTTATACAAATGGTGGGAAGGAAGATTTGGGTCATGGATATGTTAAGTATTGCGAATGGCTCTGTGGCCAGAGTCTGTAGAAATGTTAAGTGTGGTTTTAAGGTAAATTCCTCAAGAGTCAGAAACCACAACCAGATAGAGTGGGGTGAGGGTGGTGGTGGAAGAGAGTGGGAGTTTTTACCTTAGGGTCCAGGTGGGAGATAAACTTTCATGAAAAAGTGGCAATATAGTAATATTAAATTTGATAATGAATCAAGAAACCCAGACTTATGTTTAATTCATTCTTGTGTGTGTCCATCATGCATATGAATTTTATCTCAGCTGTTTCTCTTTGTATTCTCAATTTGTAATTATTCTGTTCCAAAACTGTGACCTTCAAATATTTCAAGAAGTGTCCTGGTAGACTGAAATGGTTTGAGACAGATTTCTGTGTATTGTGCTTTCTTATGTCAAACTTCTGTCCACTGATGTGTTTTCTTAGAGATTGTCCTGTTTGTCTATTATAGAGTGCAGATGGGCATTGTTGGCAAAAAAATTTGGCATAGATCACATTGGTTGAGGAGAAGGTGCATAGTCACGTTCTGACTATGCATCTCCATGCAACATGGAGCACCTTCCCAGCCTTGTGGGCTGAGAGAAATGCATGTTATTTTTACTTCTTTTATTCTTCCTTCTTCCTTTAATGGTTGACATTGTAAAGACTGCAGAAACAATGAGTAAGTGTATGTGTCTTTCTTTTTACCCCAACATGGTATCTGGGTAATTATTTTGCAAGGTGGTAGTTATTGCAGAGGGTTGGCACCTTCGGAGACTGGCTGCTAAATTCTAACTCTTGCTTGCTGTCCTGCCATGGTGCAACAAAGAGGAATCAAATATATTCCTGAAAATTCCATCAAAATCAAACCTCAAACATAGCATCCCAGCAGGCGGCAGCAGAAGGAAGCATCATCATCACCAACTGGTGTTCCAAGGTTACCCATTTCAAGCTTTCCATGATATTCAAGTCATTTCCCTCCTCCAACTCCAGTCACCAGATGGACTGCTAATGAATACAGTGGAGGCTTTTAATATGTGGGACTCCTATGCTAGTTTCTGTAGCAGACATTGTCAAAACAGACGTGCAAATCCTAAAATAACATCAAAATCCTGTGGCACCTTAAAAGCCAACTCTTACATAATAGCATAAGGTTTGACAGACTATAGTTCACTTTATCAGATACACAAAGTGTTGTCCAGAACTTCAGATACATGAGATATTTCAAGAGCACAGAGATGGGGACAAGCTTGTAGGCAGAGAAATCAAATCAATGTTCAGTGCGCGGGGGGGGGGACTGATAAGGACAATTACAGTACATTATTAACACTGGCCATTCACAAAATTTCTACTGATACAACTAACAGCTTGGCCCGGTGTATTATATGTATACCTGACATTCTGGAAAATTTAATGTACTCCTGGAATTCTAAATAGCACTCCCTGCACCCCAGAAATTGAGCTACAACTACTCTGTTGGAAACTACTACTCAAAAATACAAAATAAATATTTAACTAGGTTCGTTTTAATTTTTAATCTTGTCTTGTTCAGAAATTTCCAACCAGATTGCAATAAAACCACATATTTTATATATGACTGCACAGGGAATCTAGGTTAGTTAGCAGTTTATTAAGAGAAATATATAAAACTACGATAAATAAAAAACATGCACAACCATAAAGTATCAATACACAGAACCCCTTAAGAATCAATTAGAAGCTGCATCAAGTCTAGTAGCTAGCATAGAGCCTTTGTGATTCTTGTCCATAAACTAAGGCCTTTTGATGCATGAATTTGTCACATTAAAGGTAAAATTGGGATTACAACTGCAAACTCATCAGTTGCAGATGAGGGAGAAGGGCTGCTAACACTTTTAAGTGGGCTGGGGATTGCACTGACATTTTTGGAAGGAAATCACTACAGTTCTCTCCTAGAAGGAAATTCATGTTTTAGTAATCTGCCCACTTATTCCAGCAGATACTGCTTAACATCTAGCACCGCTTTCCTGTCCTATACATATTCCCCCTTTAAGTGGTTAGAATGTTGAATTAGGCACCTTGGAAACCTAGGTTCAAATCCTAGGTTCTGTGTCCCCGCAAAATGTGCCTGTGAGGAACGTGAGGCTGAGAGAAGGGGCCTCTCCCGATGATCATAAAACCCAGGCAGGCTCAAAAAGGGAGACACTGTTTTTGAGATAGCTTGGAGCTAGGGATGGGCACCATACAAAAAATGACACACTGTTTTGTCATTTCATAAGGTTTCAAAACATTTCAATACAAAACAAAATGGCAAACACCGTGTCATTCAGAACCAAAACAAAATGGCGGTTTCATTTTGGAGGAACCAAAACGGGAAGCCACCGGCAAATCTTACTTCAGGTGAGGGGCTGCAGTAAGATCTGGCAGCTGTTTCCCTGCTCGGTTCACCCCACCACCATCTAGCTGGTTTTGACAGGTTGGTTTTTGTTGCCGACTCCCTTCTGATATGTCACCCTTCCTCTGCCTTTCAGCTGGGTTTTTTTGACAGGTCGGGGGGTGAGGAGGGAGGGACCACTTCCTCACCTGTCAAAAAGCCCCAGCTGAGAAGAGGGGGTCACAAGAGGGAACAGAGCAAGCAGTGGGAAATTCAATTGGAGTGCTGCTTGCTCCATTCTGCCTTGCCGCCTGCCCTCCAGCTGGATTTGACAGGTCAGAATGATTGGGAAGCTGCCACTACCCAGGTGGGGTTTTTTTGACAGGTGGGATAGCCTGACCTGTCAAAAAACCTCACCTGGGTGGCAGAAGCTTCCAAATCATTTCTTTACTTGTTTCTTTTCATTTCTAAAATTCAATAAAAAGAAACAAAATGAATCACAATGAGTAATGAAAGAAAACAAAAGGAAACACTAATTTTCTGTTTTGTGCCCATCTCTACTTGGAGCCATTTAGTGCCCAGAAATTGATAGGCAGCAAGTGGAGTTGCTGTAATAGGAAAGTAATCTGATCTCTTTGACCATCCCAGTTAATTGACAAAAGTGACACACATAAATTCTCTCCCCATTGGGGGATAGACAGCCTACAGATGAAACAAACAAACAAAAAATAATGTGTTTTTCCTGAATTATTGTCACAAGAATCTCACTCAATCTAAAAGAGGCAAGTAGTTTTCATAATCATGAAAAAAACAGGTTGCAGCTGCTGCATATTTATAATGATAAACTAATTCACACAGTGGATGGATACCAAATACCACATACCGCAGAGCAGGTGGGTGCTGCATTCAATGAAGATTATCCCTAGTATATATTATTAAAATAACATGGAATTCAAAATACATTGTAATCTGAAAGAGTCTGTCCCAATAAGTGAGCTCTCCAGTAAATCTTCTATCACATATATCATAGCATGGATAAGAACTCACAAGTTGTGTTTAGCGGCAGCAGGAGCAAATAGGTGGGGGAGGAGAAAGGAGCCAGGTCCACTGCATCTGAGCATGTGCAGAGGCAGGGACTGGCTCTGAGATGGGAGATAGGCCTCCTGCTTCTGCACATGTCATGTCCCCCCAGCCTCTGTCCAAGGCCTGGGACATGCAACTTGGTACCTAAGTCTTAGGATTTGACTTGAGTCTTGGTTAGCCAAGATAATGTTTAAATGGAGAAGTGAACCCCCTACACCTTATACATATTCTTTTTAATTCTCCTTGACATTAATGGGATAGAACATGATGTTGGTGGGATAGAACATCCCATTAATGCTTTATGAATTCTATAAAGTTGGGAGAACAGAAAGCAGCTCTGGGTTTGTAGCATTTTTATTAACCTTGAGAAAACCCAATTAGACATTGGGAGGAAAGGGGTGGTCCCCCACACAATGCATAAACTTTGGGTTGTACACACAATCAACCCCCTATAAGTCCTCAAATCTTCCAAAGGAAAACTGAAATGTGACTCACACCACAGAATCTAGAGATGATAATTGTGCTAGAAAACCTAGCGGTGACCCAATCTGAGTCAGAAACTACTGGTTGCAGAGAGACGGTTCTGCCCAACAACAGTTCCAAAGGACCTGTTGGTTTCAATAACTGCAGTGATGTCCATGGTGAAGGGCTTTGCTTTGATGTCAACGGTCACATTGATTCATTAGCCAGTTGTTCAGAAACTGCCAGTTTTGAAATGGAAGCCAATGGCTCCCTCATCATCATCACGGGTGGCACTGACTGAGTTTCACAGTTTGAAATGTTGACTGTATCAAGTGTTGAAACAATTAAGGGGATTGTAAGAAAAAGGGGCAACCCAGTAAGCCAGGCCTGCCCAACAGGTAGACCGTGGGCTACTGGTAGCTCGTTAAGGGTTCAAAAGTAGCCCACTGGCCATCAATAAAAAAGTAAAGGGATAAGTTCTCCACCCCTCCCTCCCCCATCCCAAGGACCACCACTGCCCCAGCAAAGTTCTGGTTCTGCCAGCCCACTGTCTCAGCTGAGCAGGGCAGTTCAAGGGCCATGGCGCATTGAAATCTGTTCCCTCTAGAACAGATTAATTGGTTTTCAATGCATTCCAATGGGAAACTGCTGCTCTACTTACAAAAGTTTTTAGTTATGAGCACGTGCTTGGAAGAGATAAAATTCATAAGTAGAGGTTTTAGTATAGCAACCCTCAGGCACTTTGGGCTGGAAAAAGTAGACCTTGGCATGTTCAAAGTTGAACAGCCCTTCAGTAGGCTATGCTTTAAAAATGAGGGCTGAGCAGCAGTTTCCTAAAACTCAGGGCAATCCGCCAGGCTTCCAGCCAAGTCTGAAGGCTAGCTGAGTGTAAAATAACATTGCCTTGCAAAATAACCTCATACATAATACTTGAGTGTGTGTAAACAAATGATAAGAACAGAAAAACCAAGAAGGGGGCAAGCAAGCCTTTGATGGTAATTCATCTTCTTCAGGCTGTGAAGAAGGAAAATAATTATGGAGTCCTTAAATATGGATAGAGTAAATTGACAGCTGACCAAATTAGTTCACCAGCACTTTGTGCTCATGTCACTTTGCCTACCCAGTAAAATGCTACCCAAGCAATATATTATTCCTGCAGGTGAAAGGAGTCACAAATAAGCCATTATCTGTCATTGTGGAAGCTTGCTGGTCTCATATCTTATAAGAGTTACATTTTACCATCAGAGTAAAAGCAATAGAAATTTCTATTTAAAATATTCTAAATATTCTGACCATTTACAAATATCAGTAAAAACTTATCACTGGCAAAATTCAGTTGTTTACAGCTGAAGGAAATGCAAACATCTGAAAGAAATATAAATGCAGGAAACCAATCAACAAAACACACATACAGCAATACCAACAACACAGATATCAAGCAGCAGGAGTAACAGTGTCCACAGGATGGAAAACATGGACATTTCTTGATCAATTCAAACTGGCTTGCTGGTTGTGTACTATTTTACTGGTGTATCCTTCAGTTTTTTATGATAATCACACCTGTAATTTTTCAGAAGCTGCAACAGTGGATTTCTGCTTAACCATTTGTGCCTACAGTTTTTCTTCACAGATGTAAGAGTGTTTTCAATACATTTTGAATGTTACTTTTTGGATTTCATGTTATCCATAAGGAACATAGAAGTGATGTAGTAGACAAATAAAGCTTGTAGAATAAGACAAGCTGAATCACTGTGACAATGAAACTACAGTAGTACCTTGGTATACGAGCATAATTCTGAACCGTGCTCATAAATAGAGATGGGCACAAAACAGAAAAATAGCATTTCATTTTGTTTCATTTCATTTCTTTAGTAGCTTTTTGTTTTGTTTGCAACAAATTTTTAGTTTTGTTACAAAAATGAAAAAAAATGAAATGAAATGCTATGCTCCCCTGAGTCCTAGAGGCACCGAAATGGGAGGGGAGCTTTCTCTGTAAGCCCCTGAAATTTGGAGAGATTTGGAGGTCAGGGGGCTGAGTTATTAAGATTTAAAGGGGGTGCCCCTAGGAAAAAATCTTTCTAATTGACTCAGAAGCCAAATACTTCCCCTGCTGGTGAGTGATTGGCGCTGCCGTGGCTTGGCTTCTGAATCCAATTAGAAAGAATTTTTTTCTAGGGGCACCCCCTTTGGAGATTCATAACTCAGCCCCTGAAACCAAAACCTTTCCAGATTTTGGGGGCTTAGCTAGTGTCACTTGAGGAAGCTAACTCTGCCATTTTCATGCCGAAACATGGCTGCGATCTGTATTTTCTAGTAATTAAGAAAACAACAACGGAGCACAGCCTCCATGTTTCAGCATTGAAATGGCAGGGTTAGCTTCCTCAGGCAATTCTAGGTAAGCCCCTGAAAGTTGGAAAGGTTTGGGTTTCAGGGGGCTGAGTTATGAGGCTCCAAATGGGGTGCCCCTAGGAAAAATTCTTTCTCATTGGATTTGGAATGGAAGCTAAACCATGGCAGCGCTAATCACTCGCTCACTGACTCCCAAACCTTTCCAAATTTGGGGGGCCTATCTAGAATCACTCCCCTGCCATTTGCTCTAGCACGAATCATTTCATCCTAGAGGGGAAAATGGCATTTTGCCACAAAACAAAACAAAACAAAACGTGTCCTACTGTTTCGTTAGGTGCTGAAGTAATTTGTTACCTAATGAAAAGACAAAACAGTGTTTCATTTTTGAATTCATGCCCATCTCTACTCATAAACCAAAATACTTGTACATCAAAAACAATTTCCACATAGGAAATAATAGAAACATGATTCATTCTGGGGCAAAGTTTCCATTATTTCCTATGTGAAAATAACAGGCCAGCCCAAACTGTAACCCTAACCCTTTGCTCACCTGCTGGTTCCCCCCCCCCAAATCCCCATGTCACTCAATGGACAACCCTTCCTCACCTGGCATACATGCGTATGGCAGCAGGGAGGACCTGCCCGGCTGCAACAACTATGGGGCCTTGCTCGGCCTGTGTGTGCAGCGGTGGCAATGGAGCCCTGCCCAGCCACAGTGGCCATGCAGTTTGCAAGCACCTCCAGTGCTCATTGTGCAAGACAGCACTCAAAGAAATGATTGTACACCAAGGTGCTTGCAAACTGAGGTATTACTGTACCATATGAATCTTAATACAATTGGAAATGGTTATCTGGTTTCATTCTGGAATTAACCTTTTGCCAGCTGTGACTCAGACCTCTGATTTTTCCAAGAGGTCGATCAAGGTCTGTAGGGCTCTTAGGAAGTTGTTCAGGCTCCATACCTTCTGACTCAACAATTGATCTCTGTGGACATCACACATATAAAAATTGAAACTCTTATTCTTCTTCACTGGCAGAAGTGCTAGAAAAATTGTCATCCCTCAATTAGAATTCATCAATAGCAGAACTGCATTGGGTGATCACACACATCTTGAGGTTATCAAGCTCAGAACTCCTTCTGTTGTTCATTAGCATGTTCTTGTATCTGGAGAAACTCCATTTGTCATCACGAGAGGTTATAGGAATAAAACTGGAGAAAGTTTTGGCTTGAAGTCATCTATTTTGTTTCAATTCTATTTAGAATCTTACTTGTATTTTGCATAGTGTTGAATAACCCAGATTAGATTGCAGCTCTCTTTGCAGTTTATCATTTTTTCAGCCACTTTCCCTCTTGCTCACTTTAAATCACGATCAGTTTGCTTCACAATTTTCAGTACATCACTATGTTCCTTTCCTGCAGTTTCAAGGCATGCAATTGGTTAGGGAAGGAGAGCTAAAACAGGAACATTTTCTTTGAACTTTTGCACTCCAAGTGGCACTTTAATGGACATTTTTCCTCTTTGAAATTATCTTATGTCTTTGCTCTCTTTGGACAACCATGTGCTATGCATATGATAGGGATCATTTTTTGATAAAGGTGTTTAAGTCCCTTGGCTGCCATAGTCATTTATGGAGCAACATTCATTACAAAGAGGAAGCTGTTTTCCCTTTTTACACCAGCGAGCCAGAATAGTTTCATAGAACTGTCAAAGAGGATAGCAATAGTGGAGCTGTTTACTTTTTGTAAAGTTTCACATGTTAGAAAAAATACTTCACCAGGCTTGCCACATTTCAGAGTGCTAATAATACTATTACCTATGTATCTTCTGTTTACATAACTTGTTTCATCTAGTGAAACAGCAAGCAGAAATGTAATTTTTCCTTTAAGGTGATTCATTGGGAATCAGTTAACCGGTGTACTCCAATAAATATCTGAGGCTACTACTACCTCCTATAAGGAATATTTCCAAGGAAGAAACTATCAATGCACAGCGATCCTTACAAAATCATGGCTGTATATCCAATGAACCTGGAGTTGAACAAGAATTTCTTGCACAAAGGTGATGTTGCCTCTTCTCGGTGAGGCTAAACCTTGCTAAACAACTCACATATCTTGCCCTATCACAATGTTGTTGAATACTAAAATGCTTCTGGACTAACACCTTCTCACAATTTACAAAACAAAATATATCATCATCACTACTGAAGATCCACTCCCCAAACTCTAGAACAAAAGACTATAATTTTACACTCGCCAAATGTCTACTTTTAGGTATGTTGAAATCGTTGGGAGGGTTGCCAATGACCAAAATAGGACCATAATATGTCTATTAAAAATTAAGCTGAAATATGACATGAGACTTTTAAAAGGCCAAAAGATGACTTTCTAGGCAAAATCAAAACCACGTAATTCTCACAAGATTACTCATAAATATGTTTAACTTACTTATTGTGACATGCCATAGAATCACAATATTAGGAAGAACAGCAACAGGTGAGGACCCCAAAATGCCTTTGAAACAAAGATTACTGCTCAGGCCTGCAGTCAGTTTGAAACAAGAACCTTGTCTGGAAAGTGAGGAAGGAAGGTTTCAGGAGCACAAATGTTTCAAATGTTTCCCTGAGCCATTATACTCAGAACTGTCCAATTATAAATATTTTAGGAGCCTTTCTTTTAAAATAACAGTGTGGCTGCAAGAATGCAAAGGAGGTAGGAGACATATACTCAGGATGCATGGCTCTCTCTCCCTCCTTGCATCACTAGGATAGTGCAGGAATCTGATAATTAAACAGGACCAATGGCTTCAGGGGGTTCTTAGAAGAGGCACACTTAAAGTGGGTAAGAAGACACATG
Source organism: Phrynocephalus forsythii (assembly GCA_029282475.1). NCBI lineage: Eukaryota > Metazoa > Chordata > Lepidosauria > Squamata > Agamidae > Phrynocephalus > Phrynocephalus forsythii. The sequence goes on from JAPFRF010000011.1 coordinate 7,578,194, forward strand.
TCATATCACATAATTTTTTTATACCTCTGTATTTTCTTTTTAGCATGGGTTTTTTGTGACTGACCACTGAAATGTAAATACAGGGTGCATCTGAAAATGTGACTGCTGAAGTGCATTATCTCTAGAGAAACACAATTACAGATGGCTAAGCAGTAGAGGTGGGAACGAAACAGAAAGCCCATGGTTCGGGTTTGTCTTGTTCAGGCCCACCCTTGTTTCGGTTTGGGTTCGGGTTCGTACAATTTTTTTAAAAAAATTCATATGAACCCGAACCAATCCAAACCGGTTCGGGTCCTTACCGGGCGGCAGCACGGCAGCGGCGGCGGCCAATCCTGGCCCCTGCGGCAGGGGCTTTTTGAGGCGCTGCCTTGGGGCCAGTGCCTCTTTTTTCCCCACCCAAATGCCAACCGCGCAGCCCCTGGGGTCAAATCGGCGCTTCTTTTATTTATTTTATTTTTTCTGTATTTTAGAGCAGTGTTTTTCAACCACTGTTCCGCGGCACACTTGTGTGCCGCGGAATGTTGCTGGGTGTGCCGTGGCGCGCATCCGCGGAAGGGGGCGAGAGCAGGGCAAGGCAAGGCAAGGCGGAATGGGGACTGCTCTTCCCCCTCCAGCTTTGCGCGCCACTGCCGCGGGGAAGAAAAAGCGGACGGACTTGCCGCCCGGATGGAAAACAGGAAGGGAGGGCGGGGGGAAGCATGGCTCGCAGCGACTGGGAGTGGGGCCAGCGTGGGAAGTGTCCAGCGGCCGAGCGGGAGGACGGGGGGACGAGGAGAGCTGGGAAGGGCACAGCGTCCCTGCGTTTCCTCCCTACTTGCGCACACCTGCGCGCGCACCCCCGCAGCCAACTCATAACGGGGCATCTTTGGCGGGAAAAGGAGCTGCTCGCTCCCACCCGCAGATGGCTGGCTGGCCGGCCGGCCGGCCGCGGCGCTCGGAACAAAAGCGGGCGAACGAGGGCCACCCTCCGCTGGTCCCGCGGCCGTTCCCGACTCGGAGGTGGCGCCCGTGCGGCGGCGCTTAAGAGCGCTCGGCGGCAGTGGCGCTGGCGTGGGGGCCGCCCCTTTGCTCCCGTCAGGCACCGGTTCCCCTTCCTGTGCGCCCGCTCGCCCGCTCGCCTTGAACGAACCCGGGCGGACTCCTTGGGTGCGTGGACAAAGGACGCCTGCCAAGAGGCTCTTGCGCCGGCCGGTGGGTGTCCTCCCACCCCGCGCGCGCGGTCCCGCCGGCCAGTCGCCCCCACGCGTTGTTGAGGAGGAGGAGGCGCTGGAGGCGAGCGCCGTTGTGGTGGCGGCGCAGGGCGTCGGCGGCGTCCCGGGCCACATGCTGCAGCCCCTCGTCGGCGCCCAGGTCGGCAGGCAGGGCCTGGACGCGCAACTCGCCCTCCAGCACACCCGCCGAGCGCGCCGCCAGCAGCAGGAGCGAACCTGGCACCAGGCGCGCCGCCAGCAGCTGCGCCACGCTATATATACGCCCCGTCACCAGGCACGCCGCCCGGCCCAGGCCCGGCCCTGGCGGCGACGCCTCCGGTGTGTGTGTGTGTGTGGGGGGCTTGGGCTAGGTTTCCTGCAACCGTGCAGCCCATCATCCCCAGGTGCAGGGGGTGGGGGTCTCGAGCCACGGCTTACTCCTCCCCCTTGTTAATTTTTTTAACACTTTCTAATGGTGGTGTGCCTCGTGATTTTTTTCATCAAGCAAGTGTGCCTTTGGCCAAAAAAGGTTGAAAAACACTGTTTTAGAGCATTGACCTGGCCACCATTGGGGCCTGGTTGGTGCTCCTTTTTAATATCTATATATCTATATATCTATATATCTATATATCTATATCTATATCTATATCTATCTATCTATATATGTATGTATGTATGTATGTATGTATGTATGTATGTATGTATGTATGTATGTATGTATGTATGTATGTTTGTTTGTTTGTTTTTAAAGTGCCGACTGTGCGGCCCCTGGGGCCGGTTCGGCATTTGGTTTATTATTATTATTATTATTTTCTTTATTGTAGAGCACTGACCCAGCCAGCACTCCTTTTTTATTTTATTTTATTTTATTTTATTTTTATTTTATTTATTTTTATTTTTTTACTGCCAACCACGTGGCCTGCCTACCAGCTGTAGTGCAGGCCGGTTGGCTCACGGGCTGGTTCGGCGGCCCACCGATCGGGTCTGGTGCTTGTGGGTCGGTACCGGGGCCCACACACCAGATTTTTATTTCTGGACGCCCCCTCCCTGCAGCCAAGAGGACCAGACCAGGAAGGACCAGCACCAGGTAGGAGACACTGGTGAACAAACCAAAACAAAACAAAATGGAAATTTCCGTTTCTCTTTCGTTTCGTTTCTCTTAGAGCAGACATGTCCACCCTCCAGATGTTGTGGACCACAACTCCCACAGTCCCTTGCCATTAGAAATACAGGCTTGGAATTCTGGGAATGAATAACAAATAACAAAGTGAACCAAAACTTCGTTTTGTGCCTATCTCTAGTAAGCAGCTTAGGGCGTTTATACACGACCCCTAAACTCCGGGGCAAATGGCTCCCAGCTCCGGAGCTTAAAAATGTTTCCCCACCAGCTCCGGAGTTAACAGGAAATTAAGTGTGGCCATGCCCACTTTAGCACGTCCCAGCGCACCTTTCAAGTACCTGCTCTTTGGAGGTGAAAATTATTTGATCCGGTGCAACGATAGTGAGTGCGGGGCTCTCCTTGCTTCTGTTTGTTGTTTTTTGGCTCCCGCCCCTTTAAGAGCTACTTTTACAGAGACTGGAATGTTGCCGGCAGGAGCGAAAGGCAGAACGGAGGTGAGCGGCATGCTTTTCTTTCTCTTTTTCTCCCTCCCCTCACGCAGCCAGCAGCCAGGAAGTGCGGAGGGGTGGGGACACAGGAAGAGCGACGAACCCCTAAGACCTCTGGTCCGAATTTAAGTGGCCAGCGGATCTTAGGGGTCGTGTGAAAAGGCCCTTAATCACAAAAATATGACACCCCCTTCCAACATAATGATCATTTGGAAAAGTTTAGAGCAGTGATGGCAAACCTTTTAAAGACGCAGTGCCCAAACTGCAATTCAAAACCCACTAATTTTTTGCAAAGTGCCAATACAGCAATTTAACCTGAATACAGGTGGCTGTGAAGGGGCAATTTTGGGTGCCCATAGGATTGGCTCCAAGTGCCACCTTTGGCAACCATGCCATAGGTTCGCGCCAACACTGCCTTAGAGACACAAGCAAGTTCTTAGCTAATCTGAGTACACTATCTGGAGGGTCTCTTTCTGCCATCCATAAAAGGAGAAACTGCAGTTGCAGTAGCTGTTTTTTCTGTATCTGTGGCATATACATTAGAGATGGGCATGAACGGCTGGTTTGGCAAGTCGTTCAGGTTCATTTACCACTGAATCAGGTGTTTGGCAGTTCAGTGCCTCACTTCCTCTGACAGGCTCCCACTCAAAAACAGCAGGGAACCTGGGATACTGCTTCTGAGTGTGTGCTCACCAGAGGGAGCATGGTGCTGAAACTCCAAAACCTGTTGTGATGTGGTAAAACAGGGGTTGGGAACCTTTGGCCCTCCAGGTGTTTTGGGACTGCAACTCCCAGAATTCTGAGCATATGTTGCCAATGATAATGGGAGTTGTGGTCCAAAACATCTGGAAGGCCAAATTTCCTTACCCCTGTGATAAAGAAACCGGGCTAAACTGCCAAACTGGCTGTTCATGCCTATGCACATTTGAAGGTGTCATGAGTGCACAAATTGTATTAGGTTTACATGCAACAGACATGTTTTGTCTATCTATCTGACTTATTTATTTATTTAATGCCATGCCCATCTGCCAATAAATGGTACTCAAAACATTTAACAGAGGTAGAATCAACAACAAAATAAAATATTAAAATTTCAGATTAAAAATAACTCAGTATAAATAAAATATTTATTTATTTATTTATTTGGTACACTTTTATACCACTCCTTTTTCCACAATGGAACTCAGGGCGGTTTACAGATTAAAAATATCAGATAAAAACAAACAACATCAGTAGACACAGATAAAATGGCAATATAGCAGGAGAGGGAGAACCCTTGGGCAAGGAGCAGCAGACAGTCACCATATGCCTCCTTGAAGAGCAAAGTTTTTAAAGCCTTTTTGAAAGCGGGCAGGGACTGTGCAAGGCGCAGCTCACTCGGTAGATGGTTCCATAGGGAGGGGCCAACAACAGAGAAGGCGCGGCTGCGAATTACTGACTTCCATGCCTCCCTAGGAGTGGCCACCCTGAGTGAGTGCGCCCATGACAATTGAGTGGGCCTGGCCTCTGTTGACCTCTGGGAGATACGCTCCGCCAGGTATTCAGGTCCCAAGCCATGGAGGGTTTTGAAAACCAAAACCAAGACCTTGAACCTTATCCTGAGAGCAATGGGCAACCAATGCAGACGCGCCAGAACTGGGGTGATATGATCGTACTTATGGGCACCCACCACCAGTCTGGCCGCAGCATTTTGTACCTGCTGGAGTCTCCAGACAAGGGTCAAGGGCAACCCCACGTAGAGCGCATTGCAGTAGTCAATCCTTGAAATAAACCTGTTCAATCACCTGTAAATAACAAGCTAGGTAAGAGTGCATTCTCATGGTCAAGAAGGATATCTTTCAATCAGGAGCACACTGTTAGTTATCTGAATATTAGCACAGCAATCCCCCGTTTATCGTGCGGGGGGGGGGGTAGGAATCTGACCCAACCCACAGTACAAGAAAATCATATGCGAATGTTGGTTTGGGTCAGGACTGGGGGCCAGTGTGCCCCCCCCCAACACTTACACAGGCCTCGTGCCATCCTGAATGGGCCTCCGACAGGCTTCCAGGGCCTGTCAGAGGCCTCATAAGTGGTTTCGGGTGATTTTGAAGGCACTTCTGGTTTTCCGTCACTTCAGATTTACCAGAAACCATTTCTGGGGCCTCTGTCAGGCCCGGGAAGCCTGTTGGAGGTTCCATAAGTGGTGTCAGGCAATTCAGAAGGCACTTTCAGTTTTTCGTAAGTGACTTGTGGTTTGCCGGAAACCACTTCTGGGGCCTCTGACAGGCCCAGGAAGCCTGTTGGATGCTCTAGAAGTGGCTTTGGGAGATCCAGAAGGCACTTTTGGGTTTTGGAAATCACTTCCAGTTCACCAGAACCGACCTTTGGGCCGTCCAACAAGTCCGGGAATCCCATTGGAGGCCCACCCAGGTTAGCACCAGGCATGGGGTAAGTGCAGGAGGCCTCAAAAAGGCTCACACAACTTGCCCCAGGGGCCCTTGCCTTCATAGACTGAGGTCCCCGTATATTATTCATGTTAATTTAGGTCCCCTGCAGGGGAGATTTCTGTCAGGTAGAAGCCCAGTTTGCATTCATTCATCAAACAACAGAAAAAACACAGACATACTGTAATCAGAGTCATGGGTAGCAATGTTGGTGCCAGGGGCTTTTTTTCTTATTGGATAACCTTCGTCATGTCCAACAAGAAGGCCATAATGTTTCCTTTTCTCTCAGAGAGGACGGGCTAGAAGTGATATATGCATGCCAAGGACCAGAGCCTGATCTTGTTATCGCTTTTGATTGTGTGCACAATGTGGACATTTTTATCTTCTCAATTTTCTAATTCAGTGGGAAACATTTGGGTACTCAGATTTTCCAAAGAAAGCAAAATAATGTAGAAGCGCTCACTTTTGCTGGTGCTCTGTCTTGGGTTTTTCTCTCTCTCTGTGATGTTCAGTTATCTGCTGTTTCATCTGCATGAGTGCCATGAATGTCATCTGTGATATATGAGTATGTAAATTGCATGGCTGTGAATGATCTTCAATCTTCATTTTAAAAAATTATTTATAATCCAAATGGAACTGCATGAAAAAGGTATTTTGCAACACATAAAAACCACAATTGTCTAATTTATCTTAGTGTCTTCCATGATATCATGTGGCTTATTCTGCTCTGTCTAGTTTTGGGGAGGGGAAAAACCCTTCCCGAGCGACTGGAAATTTTATTCAGACCCCCCCCCCTTTCCTGGTATCTGAAAGTTCAGAATGGAGTTTGGGAGGGTAAAAATTGTGTAACCAACTAAGCAAAGCTCCAGTTATATCTCCAGACCCATGTGTTTAGTTTTGGGGCATGGGGGTGACACTTTACCGATTTCTTTTGGGGAAACATTTTTGAAAGACAGACTTGCTACAAGAGTTTTAGGTAAGAAAACATTTCTTAATATATGGCAATACAGCAATTCAGAAAACAGTAAAAATAATCATAAATTGAATGCTTTCCCCATAAACTGCACAGCCCTTATTATGCAACTGTAAAAACAAATTATATGTTTTACTCATCTTTTGCTACAGACTTCCCAATGAGAACAAGACAGTGTAATTAAAGGATACAGTATGCATTGTAAGGAGCCTCCAGACATTTCAATGTGCTCTTCATTTAAATATTTTTGCACAGCACTGGCAATATATGCAAACTGAAGCAGACGGAGAAATAATAGAAACTTACATCTATTTCTGTTGCTCTGTATTTAAAAAGGATCTTATTTAGGGATGTTGAACTCAAGCCTCTGAGCCTAATTCACAAAAAAGTGGAAAGTGAACAGAATTTGCTGATTACGTGTCTTGTAGAGATGGGCACGAACGGAAAAATGGTGATTCATTTGGTTCTTTTCGTTTTGGGGTTTGGTTTGGTTCAGTTCGTTTTTAACAAAATATTTTCAAATATTCATTTTGTTGGTTCATTTTGATTCATTATTTGTTTTTTCCTGCTTTGCACGATTTAATCCATTTGACAGTGCGTGGGTGAGAAAAAAACATTCAAAAAATAAAATAAAAAACCACAGATATTGAGGCCTGCACCTTCCCCCGCCCCAAGTGCCGACTGCACGGTTCCTGGGGCCGGGTCAGTGCTGGTTTTATATTTTATATTTTTTTCTTTATTCTAGGGCGCCAACCTGGCCATCCCTGGGGCTGGGTCAGTGCTCCTTTTTATTTTGTTTTGTATTGTTTTGTTTGTTTTTCAATGCCCCTGAGTCTGGGGTTGGGTTTTTTTTTTTTTTGCCAGCCCATGGGTCGGTTTTGCGGGCCGAGGGCCAGGTCCAGTGCTCACGGGCCGGTATCAGGGTCCACGTGCCAGATCTTTTATTTATTTATTTATTTATTTTTTATTTATTTATTTATTTATTTATTACTGACGACCACAGCCACCTACCAGCTGTAGCACGGCCAGTCTGTTTCCTTTTTTTTCCTTGGTCATCCCCTCCCTACAGCCAGGAAGACTGGACCGTCCAGGAAGCTCCAGCAGTACCAGGTAAGAGACATCTCCACTGCCATTAATGAAACGAACTGAAATGAACAATGTTTGGTTCGTTTCATTTTGTTCTAAATCCACTCTGAGGTTCGTTATTCATTTCATTCCATAACGAAACAAATAACAAATAATGGAATGAACTAAAAGTTCATTTTGTGCCCATCTCTGGTATCTTGGCTATTCCATCACTTTCGAGTGCTCTTCTCAATGTTTCTCTGACCAACCAAGAGCATTTGCTTTTCTAGCTTTCAGACACTATTGCAGTCACAAACTCACCCCAGAAACCACAACCTTTCTTTCAAGAATCACCAAGCAGTCCTACATGCTGCAGGCACACAAAGAATAAAACACAGAGTAGTCTGACACAGTACTCTGGTATAATCCTCTACCATGTTATTACAGATGTTCTGGGTTAGATATGAGCACCTTTTATTTGTATCCTTAAGATATGAACCACAGAAGCTGACCCACATGACATCACATAGCATCTTTGCAATTTTCTTCTTAATTACCAAACAGCTATATAATGACAAAGGTAGAATAAGCAGCCAGTCTCTGCAAATATCAAGGTAGATTATCATCTGCCACAAAGGCAAAAAATATATGTAATTTGACAGATGGGTGAGCTCATGAATAGTTATTCTCTGTTTTTAAAATGTTTTTTAAAATATTTTAAAACTACAGATAGGACTTCTTTTTAAATTCCATTTGGCCTGAAAGGATTGAAAAGTTTCTTCAGAGAGCCATTTAATTTGGTCCTGACTGGCAGGGTCAAGGGTTCAGGTCTCCTGCCCATCCCCCTTATCAAGCTTGCATGAATATTTGCATTTAGAATCTTTATGCTAATAATTAAATCAGACATTCAGAAGGCTTTTGCTTCTCAAAAATGTCTTTTTTCAAAGACAATATTGCTGCTCCTCAAACTTTTGTTCCGGTTCGTTTTTCTTTTAGGCGTCGTCTCCTACCTGTGGGCGGGATGTCCTCTGCCGCCACTGCCACCACCAGCCCCCGGGAGGGGGCTTCCAGCCACAAAATAAAACAAAACAGAAACAAAAAAAAAAAACCTGACCAGGCCTGATCGGCGGGTCACATGGTCAACATTCAAAATAAATAAAATAAATTTTTTTAAAAAAAAAATTAAACCCAGAACCTATAATTAAAACCCCAAACCAGCCTCTCAGATACTGGTCAACACAAAAAGAAATTCATTACAAACAGTTCTATTCACAAATTTGGGGTCTGGGCAGTTTTATAACCCAAATCCAACCATTTAATTTTAGCCTTAGAAAGGATTGGTATTAGGCAATACCTGCGCCTAATACTTTTTCAATACCAGTTTTTATAATAGCCAGGTAACCTGCACCCCCCAAACACGCACCACATTTGTCTAAAAATACATTTTTAATGAGCTAAAGTATCCCTTTTGAGAAAAGAGAGTTTTCAGAGTGCCCTCACTGCCAGATGGGTGGTATAAAAATCCAATAAAATAAATAAATAAATAAATAAATAAATAAATAAATAAATAAATAAATTTCTCCCCCCAAAGAGTCTGTTTCCTCATATATACCCCCCTCTCTCTGTGGAGTCTCTCTCTCTCTCTCTCTCTCTCTCTCTCTCTCTCTCTCACACACACACACACACACACACACACACACACACACACACACACACACACACAGAGAGAGAGAGAGAGAGAGAGAGAGAGAGAGAGAGAGAGAGAGAGAGAGAGAGAGAGAGAGAGAGAGAATTTAATGCAGAATAAAATGACATGTTCTTTCCCATGCTTTCCCCCAACACACCCTATTTTGCTCTGGCAACTTGTTCAGGTCAGAAAAGGGCCACTGGAAAATAAAGACACATATTGTCCAGTGAAGTTCTAGCAGATTCCAAACAGAAAATACTGTATATACTCGAATATAAGTCTAGGTTTTTCAGCCCTAGGTTTGAGCTGAAAAAAGGGGCCCTCAACTTATATTCGGGTCAATACTTTTAGCCACTGAGGTTGGTGGCTAAAAGTCATTTTAAATATCATGTGCTGCTTCTCCTGATCCCCCATGTTGCAATGTTTAAAATGACTTTTAGCCACCGAGGCTAGTGCTTGAGTCGGTGGCTAAAAGTCATTTTAAACACCACAAACCGCTCCCCCGGCTCAGAAAGGAGGATCTACCAGGTCCTGCTGCATTTCCCACTCTAGACTTATACTCGATTCAAAAAGTTTCCCCAGTTTTGGGGGGCTAAATTAGGGGCCTCAACTTATACTCAGGTCAAGTGATACCCAAGTATATACAGTAATTCATTCCTATAATAATCATATTTCTGATTCACTAAGACATACATGCAATACAGCTTAGTGGGGCTTGTGTGTGTGTGTGTTATGTTGTTATAGTCATGACCGACTCTTCGTGACTCCATGTCCATGGAGTTTTCTTGGCAGGAATACTGGAGTGGTTTTGTTCAGGGATATGACATGTTGGAAAAACTTTACCAGTAATAATTTGTGTTCTTTTGGCACCAATGTATATTTATCATGATGACTAATGGTTTATGCTCTAATGAACATCATTTGGCCAGTACTTTAAATTATTACTTGGGGCATTTTCAGATGGTGGGTGATTAATCAGCATGATATCACAAGACCAAAACTTCCGCAAATACCTGCTTCTCCCCACTTGGCTTCTTGTGATTTAGCAGCAGCTCAACGGCTCCAACCACCTCCTTCCTGATGGCGTGCAACAGGGCATCCCCAACATAGACATTAAAGCTCAAAAGCAGCTCTATGAGTTCCAGGTTCTCGTTTTCTATCGCAATAAGGAGTGCTGTTCTTCCAAGGGGGTCAATGCAATTAATGTTGATCTTGAAATAAATTTCCGCCTCTTCCAGGACTTGCTTCACACTGGCATAATCTCCTTTTTCCACAGCACTCAAATAGGCTTTCTCAGCTGGGGAGAGTTCAGATTCCGCTCGTACGATGCGAAGAGGGATGCGATCTCTGTAGGGGGCATTGACAGTTCTCTTGTAGTAGAACTGGGCCATTGTTTATACCACCCTAGGCATGTCTTTCTGAAACAAAAGAGAAAGTACATCAGAGGCACATTCCAGGAATGTAATACAGTTCTACCTTTAGATAACAAATCCTGATATTAAAGAATTATTTTAATACACTGATCTTGGACAAGGAGAAAAATTAAATTTAAAATTTCAAAGCTTTTATTTTACCCACTGGTATAAAAAATTGAAGCTGCCTAGATGCCCTAAGCACATCCGATCTCGCCTGATTTCGGAAGCTAAGCAGGGTCGGCCCGGGTTCAGTATTCCTGCCAAGAAAACTCCATAGACGTGGGGTCACGAAGAGTCGGTCATGACTGTAACGACAAAACACACACATAAAAAAATTGAGTATCCAAAATTTTTTGAAATACAATTTTTTCAGACTGCTAAACACCTGGAACTCAATTTTTTTAAAAAAAACATGGTAGAATGGAATGCACAATGTGGCTTTATCCATCCTTAACTAGTGTGTGTGTATAAATATGTATATACAGAATCCCAAGTACTCACAGTCTGTGAACTTCACATTTATTCAAGAAATATTGGGGTATTTGCCCTTCATTTATCCCCTGGCTCGGCATTGGTAAGCTTTCTTTTGTTTTCTTCCCTCCTTGCCGCTGCCCCTGCAGGCTGACCGCCAAGCCCAGCAGTGAAGAGGATGGCCAGCCTGCAAGGGCGTGGCAACGGTGGCAGTGAGGAGGAAAAGAAAGAAAGAAAGCTTACCGATGCCAAGCGCTCCTCACCACCACACCATCCCCTTGCTGCCCCCACAGGGCGGTCACTGAGGCCAGTGGCAAAGAGGAGGGTTTGGCATTGGTAAGTTTTCTTTTGTTTTCTTCCCTCCTTGCCATCACCATTGCCGCAGGCCATCCGCTGAGCTCAGCAGCAACGAAGAGAGAATACAAAAGAAAAGTTACCAATGCTGAGCCCACCTCACTGCCAGCACCACACTACCAAGCATTTGGGGGTGGTGGGGGTGAAAGCTTTTGCCCCGACACCCCATCACCCCTGCCACCACCTTTGTCTTTGGATAAGAGCATTTGCTCTTATCCACAGATTTCAGTATCCACAGGGGTCCCAGAACTGATCTCCCACAGATATGGTGGTTGTATTGTAATTGAGTTGGAAAGGGTCTATAGGGCCATTGACTCCAAATATTAATGATGTCATCAAAAAGTGGTGTTAATGTTAACCTTAATTTAAAACTTCCTATTCCCCGCATTCAAATTCTGGGCCTCCCTAGGATCCATTATGACCTGGCAAAACCCTTGGGAGTCTTGGTGGAAGGAGTCTTTGAAAGACTAAAATTGCTGCCACTGGTCCTCACCTACAGCTCTGCCAACATGGTTGCAACAATTATGTATTAAGTAATTAATTGATAATTTATTTGAAAATGTAATCAGAAGTGCAAAGTGGATGTACGTCTTGCCCTCTGATCTCAGGCAAGAAGCAAACATAGAGAGCTCTGGGTTTTCTTAATTTTTTTAAAATTTAAAATAATATAAACACAAAACAAAATATTTACCCATTTCACCATGCAACCCACCACCCACTTGTGGTTTATTCCATGCTTAAGAACCTTAAGATACCAATATTCCCATTTTCTCCAGAAATACACTTAATTTTCTCCCAGTGTGTATCCCTTTCCTTTTGTGAAATACATATAGCAATCTTTTTCCATATTAAATTAAAATCATTACTTATTCCCAATCCTTGTCTAATTTTTAATTTCACATGTTAATTTATCATTGACATCCATATTCCATGACTCCCCATAGTATTCTTCCAATGCTATTTTGTTGCTGGATTTCCATTTTTTAGCCAAAATTATCCTTGTCAGCATCACCATTATAATTATTATTAACTCCACTTTCTCTTTCTTCCATTCCTTATTTACAACTATATTCCACAACACAAACTCAGGGGACCAGTTGAACCTGTTCCCCTATTATTTCTTGTGTTTCCATAAAAATCTGTGTCCTTTCCCACTTTCCTGCTTCCCAAAACCACCACATATGTAAATATGTCCTTTGTCTGTTTTACACCTCCGACCTAACAGGGATAGTTCTTTATCTATTATACTCAGCTTTACTTGCATTATATACCATCTCCAGTATACCTCAGAACAATTCTCCTTTAAGGATGGGCACCATATGAAAAATGAGACACTGTTTTGTCATTTTGTTAGCTAACGAAACAAAACAAAATGAAACAAAACAGGGAAGCAGCGGCTTGTTACAAATGAAGCAAAATGATTCGTTCTGGAGGAAATGGCAGGGGAGTTTCTCAAACTCTTCCCTGAAAGCTCCCCAAATTTGGAAAGTTTTGCAGGTCAGAGAGCTTAGTTATGAAGCTCCAAAGGGGGTGCCCCTAGGAAATAACCTTTTAATTGGAATCGGAAGCTGGTCAGGCCAGCAATAGCCCTGCCACCACTTCCCATATGATGCCAATTAGAAGTTTTTATCCCTAGAGCTACCCCCTTTGGAGCTTTATAACTCAGCCCCCTTACACCCAAATGTTTCCAAATTTCAGGGGCTTCTCTAAAAATTGATTTCAGAAAGTACCCCTGCTACTTTGATGCCCCAAGGTAAGTAATTTTTGAGTGCATATGCACTCAAAAATTATTTTTAAAAATATGCAACGAAATAATCATACAGGCAACTGTGGCTCACCCTTGCATCAGGCTACCAGTTTAAGGCTGCTTTACTGCTGAAGACCCATTTTTTTCATTGCTATGATTCATTTGAATTATTCTGTACTGTTCTGCAGCAGTTCTGTATTTTTTTTATTCTTCTTGCCTTGTTCAACAATTTGTTCTATAGTATTTTCACCACCACCCACCTTTTCTTGGTTCTTCCTCCTACCTTCACATTTCTCTCTGTCTTTCTTTTTCTATTCATAAAGTCTTTCTGGGGCATTCTGCAGGAGAAAATGCAGAACGTGGTGTTAGGGTCTCATGTTCAACACTACGGCCACTGACCTGCCGAGTCCCCCAGGGTTCTGTTCTTTTTTTTTTTTTTTTTTTGCAATTTATTTATAGTTTTCAAACAAAAAAGTTATCAATCAAAAAAAGGGAAAAAAAATTGGAGCGATTCTAATCTTCTCAAACAAAGTTTGCATCTCATCTTAACAATGTATGATCCTTAACTATCTCAATTACTCATAAATTAAACAGGAAACTTAATTGTCTTGTAATATTCATCTAAAAATTTGTAGAAATCATGCCATCTTTCTTCGAAGTCTTCATAGTATCCTTCTGGTTTCATTAGTGCCGAGATCTTGTCCATTTCTGCGCAGTTTAACACCTTCATAATTAACTGATTTTTGTCTGGAATATTGTCTGTCTTCCATAATTGTGCATACAACATTCTAGCTGCTGTGATAATATGAATTATTACATTTTTTTTGCTATCACCAATATTTTGTTGTATCATAGATAATAAAAAAATCTCTGGTTTTAACTCAAGATTAATTAACATAGTTTGTAAAATAAATTTTTGTACCATACACCAGTATTTTTTAGCCCTCTTGCACACCCACCACATATGGAAAAAAAGATCCCGTCCTTTGTTACATTTCCAACAAACATCGGATATTTTATACATTTTAGCCAGCTTATCAGGTGTTAAATACCACCTATAAAACATTTTATAGAGATTCTCTTTAAATGCTATTGACTTAGTGATCTTTATATTAACCTTCCATAGTTTTTCCCATTCCTCTAATTGAATTTCTGACTTTAGATCCTGTGCCCAGCTTATCATACATTCTTTTACCATCTCATCTTCTACGTGTCTGGCTAATAACCAGCTATAAATTTTTTTAATTAACTTTTCATTAGAAGAAAAAATGATTTTATCCACTGCAACTTCTTGATTTGAGAAACCAAATTGCTTTTTATCATTCCTAAACCAAGATTTCATTTGCATTTCTAACCACCAATCTATTCTAAATCCTTGTAGCTGTAATTCTTCTTTTGATTTTAGTTGTAATTTTTCTGTTAACATATCTTTATATCTCAGAGTTTTTGTCCTCTATTATGGAGGGTTTTGTATGTGCCAGTTGTGGGGAAACCCAAAGTGGCATTGCTGTATAGATAGAGTTCTTCAATGAGTCCCAAACCCACAACAAGGCGTTTCTTATGCAGTGGTTTGCAAAATCTTTTTGGGCTTTTGCTTTCCCATACCATAGATATGCATGCCATCCAAAATTCAAATTAAATCCTTCTAACGTAAGTAGTCGATTATCTTCAAGGGTCATCCACTGTTTCATCCACGTCAGACAGCAGGCTTTATAGTATAGAATCCAGTTTGGTAGCGCGAAGCCTCCATTTTCCTTTTTGTCCTGCAATACTTTAATTTTGATTCTAGGTTTCTTATCATTCCAAATGAATTTCCTTATTTGTTTATCTAATTCTTGTATTAATTTAGTTGATTTAAGGACCGGTATTGTTTGGAACAGGAATAGTAGTTTTGGTAATACATTCATTTTTATTGCCGCTATTCTACCCATAAAGGATAGTTGTAAATTTTTCCATAAGTTTATTTCCATTTGTATCTCTTTCATTACTTTGATGTAATTGTCTTGAATAAGAGTACTGGTTTTTGCAGTAAGATAGATACCTAAATAGCGGACTTTCTTAACTACCTTGAAATTACATTTTTGTTCCAGATTTTGGACTTCTGTCTCTGTCATGTTCTTTACTAACATTTGAGTCTTTTCTTTATTTATTTTCAGGCCTGCTACCGTCCATAGTCCTGTAAAGAGTCCATCAAATTTGGAATTGTATCTATTGGGTTTTCTAATATTATCATCAAGTCATCTGCAAATGCTTGTATTTTGAATTGGTGCTTCTTAATTTTAATTCCGGTGATTTCAGGATTCTTTCTAATGTTTCGCATCAAGACTTCCAATGTCAAAATAAATAATAATGGGGAAAGAGGGCATCCTTGTCTTGTACCTTTTGATATCTTTATTGTTTTGCTTAAGTCCCCGTTGAGATTTACTTTCATACTTTGATATTGATATATTGCTGAGATGACTCTTCCAAATATTTCCCCAAAGTCCATTATTCTGAGTTGTTCATATAGAAATGCCCAAGATACATTATCGAATGCTTTTCTGCATCTAAAAAGATCGAAGCAGCAGGTTTGTCGACTTTCTGATCATAATATTCCAGAGAGTTAAGTGCAATTCTTATATTATGGCTGAGTTGTCTTCTAGGAAGAAAACCGTTTTGATCTTTATGTATAAAATTTGTTAAAACATGTTTCAATCTATCTGCCATGATTGATGCGAAGATTTTGTAGTCAACGTTTAATAGCAAATTGGTCTATAATTTTGTATTAACTCTGGATCTTTCCCTTCTTTTGGTATGAGTGTAACTGTTGCTTCTTGCCATGATTTTGGCATTATTCCTTCTTCCATTATTTCTGCTATAACTTCTTTTAGTGGTATATCCAAAATTCCTTCAAATTGTTTAAAAAATTCTGGTGTAAGACCATCTGGTCCCGCTGATTTTTCATTTTTCTGTTTTTTAATAGCTTCTGTTATTTCCATCATCGAGACTGGGTTATTTAATTTTTCTTTCTGTTCTGATGTTATTTTTGGAAGATCTTGGCTTTCTAAATATTCTGCTATTTCGTTTCTTGCTGTTTGTTCCTTAGAATATAGATTTTGAAAGAAGTCTTCAACTATTGTTTTCATCTTATCCATGGTGTTACAATTATTTCCATGTTTGTCTTTAAGACTTGTTATAGAATTCCTCTGTTTTTGTGCCCGTAATTTGTTTGCTAGCCACTTCCCAGGTTTATTTGCATATTCAAAATATTTTTGTCTGGCTATCTTGATTTTGAAGGCAACTTCTTGAGAGATCAATAAGTTATACTGATGTTGTAGTATCTTGATCTGATTTTGTAAACTTGTCTTTGTTGGGTTTTCTTGGAATTCCATTTCTATCTTCATCAATTCCTTTAAGATGTCTGTATATTTTTGTTTTCTTTCCCTATTTTTCTTTGTGTTGTAGCTTATAACCAGTCCTCGGAGGTAAGCTTTGCCTGCATCCCAAACTATGCTTGGACTTGTCCCTTTGTTTCTATTATTCTCATAGTATTCTTGAAGTTTCCTCTTGCACTGAGTTATAAATTCCTTATCTTTTAGCAAAAAGTTATTGAATCTCCATCTTGTTATCTTAGGTTTGTTGAAAATTGTCCACAGAATTGGATTATGATCTGCAAATGATTTAGGCAGTATTTCAATGTCTTTTGTTTCTGTCAGTAAATCCACTGATGACCAACACATATCTATTCTGGAGAAGGAGTTATGGCGGTGTGAACCCCAGGGTTCTGTTCTGTCGCCTATGTTATTTAACATTTATATGAAACCACTGGTGGGAATTATTCAGAGTTTTGGAGTGAAGTTCCACCAGTATGCCAATGACACTCAACTCTACCTCTTGTCACATCCGGATTCCAAGGAAGCTATTTTGACTTTAGATCAGTGCTTGGCTTCGGTAATGAAGTTGATGAGGAAGAACAAACTGAAACTAAACTCAGACAAGACACAGATGCTTCTGGTCAGTCAAAAGGGGATCAAGGGATAGGGATGCAACCTTTCGAGATGGGATTACCCCTCCCCCAATTGGAAAAAGATGTGCCTAGCTTGGGGGTGCTCCTGGACTCATCCTTGAGCTTACATGTCCAGGTCACAGCTGTGACCAGGATTGCATTTGCAAAATTAAAACCAGTACACCTGTTATGCCTATTTGTTGAGAAATCTGCTCTGGACACTGTCACACATTCCCTAGTGACCTCCTAGATGGGCTACTGCAATGCACTCTATGTGTGGCTATTAATAGAAAATCTCAGGAAACTTCAATGAGTCCAAAATGCAGCGGCCAGATTGCTGACTGGGGTGGGTTACAGAGATCACATTACACCCATACTAAAGCAGCTCCACTGGCTGCCAATCAGCTATCGGGCACAATTCAAGGTGGTGACCTAAACCTACAAAGCACAAAATGGCCTGGGATCAAGCTACCTCAAAGATCTAATATTGCAGTAAGAACTGACTTGGGTGTTAAGGTCATCAAGAGGGGCCCTTCTCTCCATCCTGCCACCTTCACAATTGAGCCTCAAAAGAACACATGAAAGGACCTTCTCTACTGCTGCTCCCAGACTTTGGAACTCCCTCCCACTGGAGGCCAGGACTGCCCTGTCCCTGCTGTCTTTCTGGAAGCAGGCAAAGACTTTCCTCTTTGGCAAGCTTTCCTGGAATGAGCTACTTCCTACTATATAACTATATGTTTATATAACTATATGGATATACATGATTGCATTGATTGATTTCATAAGAGCACCAATGTTTTCCATCTTACTTTCCTTTTTTCTTTTATTTTTGTGTGCTCTTTGTAGTTCTACTGTTACCTTTTAATGTTCTAAGATGCCTCCTCTAATTCCCTGTTTTTAACTTGAATATGTCTTAGATGTTCTGGGCTGTATATTTTCCCTCATTACTGTAAGCCACCTTCGGTCCTTTTCCAAGGAGAAAGGTGGGGTAAAAATATTCTAAATAAATAAATAAATAAATAAATAAATATCTGTTATCAGAAGAAGGTTCTGTCCATTCCAAAATCTCAGTAGCTACTGTATCTTGAGTTAGGATGGCATTTAAAGTTTCTTAAATTAAGTGAAAATTCTTTCATTTTTAAAAGCCATAAATGCTTTCCAAACTGTGCAAAATTATTCAAAAACTTTATCACACAATTCAGAGGGGGGTGGGTGGGTGGCTAAACTACAATGCTGCACAGCTTGGAGTTTTCTCCCCGCTGTGTTCCTATTATTCCCCTTTTATTTTATGTTTAGATCTACACAAAGAGAAATAATATTACAGAGTCTGGTTCAGCGTTAGGGCCATTTTTCTACAATAGTACACTTTTTCAGCTACATTATTTCTGGTCTCATTTTAAAGAGAGATTTCAGAGAGCAAAATGGAACAAAATCATTATACAGTATCTTCCCTTGCTCCTAAGAAAGAAGCACATTTCCTGTGGGTTTTTTTTCTATCCGCCTACATCTTAAAAAGGTGAGGAGTGTATGTGTGTGTGTGTGTGGAAGATACACAAACAGAATCCAAAGGTTACTCAGAGTTTTTTTTTGGGGGGGGGCATTACTGTTCTAATGCACAGACAGGTACCTTCTTTTTATAAGGCCATGTTAACATGGGTGAGAGAATGGATACTTTTGAGAAATAAAAGATTACTACACCTAGAAGGTCATGATATACAGCTAGGATGGCATGCATACTTGTGGAATGGGAAAACCAAAACGCATCAATATTTTCAGAGCAACCTAATAAATGCTTTAATTAGCACATGGGAGAAAGCCAAAACCAGAATCTACATGAAAACACCAAGATGGGTCTCATCGTTAGAAGCGCTTACTTATTCAAATCTTATAAACTTTGACATGGTTGTAACATATAATGACCTTCTTGATTTAGAAGGAAACTTGAAAGCTAAAGAGCTTCGTACACCAACAGCTGACATTTCCATGGTGGCCTCTAATGCAAAGTCAATCAGCATATAAAGATGATCTCAAATCACAAGGACTTTATAAAGAACAGCCTCAGTTTGACAAAATATTATTATCCTCAGAAGAAGAAAAAATTTAAAACCTTTATAATTTTTTGCTAGAACAGAAAATGGAAGACCAACAAGTAAAAGAAACAATGATATGTTGGACCAAGAACTTTGGCTATACAATTGACTTAGAGAACTAGCAAAAATTTCAGAGTATTAATAGTGAACTAACTCTAGCAATATCTTGTAAAGAAAATCTGTACAAAATGTTTTATCATTGGTAGCTACCTCCAACCAGATTAGTGAGAACCAAATCTGTCCAGTAAATGTTGGAAATGTATGAACCATGATGGGACTTATTATTATCCATAGTGGTCTTGTGCGAGGGCAAAGAAATATTTGGTTAAAATACATAATTGGCTTAAAGAAATAGTCAAGCAGAATATAGATTTTAAACCAGAAATGTTTTATCAGGTATTATGCCCAAAAGTGTTAATGTGCAAGACAGATATATTATATTGCATATCCTGACTACTACCAGAATAGCTTGGGCTCAAATATGGAAAAATGAAAATACGCCTAAGGAAGAGGTAATTATACAAAAAAAATTTAGACTGTGCTAAGATGGGTAGAATGACTATGAGAATTTTTTTAAAAAAGGACTCTGAATACTATCAGACATGGAAAAGATTTTATAATTGGTATGAGAGAAGAAATAGAATACACACTCAGACAATATGATGAATGATAATTGGATTTTATTTTAGTTTTATTTGATGTGTGTGTGATGCTTGTGTTATATAGTGATGCAGTGATGATTGAAATAAATGAAATGTATTAAAACAACAACAACAACAACAACTAACTACTACTACTACTACTACTACTACTACTACTACTACTACTACTACTACTACTACTAGGAGTCTTTCTGACCAAGGATTTTTGAAAAATCATCATTATTTCAGAAGCCTTTAGAAGCAGATTAATTCAAGAACACAAAATTACATATGGAAAGCCACCTTTCATTAAAAAAACAAAACAACATCATTGTTTTTCAATAATGTGGTATCTATTTTTCCAAGTAAGAAGGAAACTTGGGATGTATGCAAATTGCACCTACTTTCTAAACAGTTCTTCCATGTTTAAACAAAGCATAAAAGCAGTTATGTATGCCTTTATTTATCTGATAGAAATACAAATTCAATACCAGGCTATTCTCCACGGCCAAGTGTTTTATTACAGCTTTCTTGTGCTGGAACTGCCTTGCTTCCCAGTGATCCTGGCTCTGAAATATGTGTCAAGTTGTCTCTGACCTGCACCTGGAAAATGTTGTCTAAATTGCTCCAGTGCCAATTTCTCTGCCGATGAGAAAGGAACAGGGGGCTAATTACCAATTTCTCTATCATTATACAGTATTTCTCATTTTGATGGCAAAGTAATGCTACATGTAAGAAAATTGAGAAAATCAGCAGTGACTAAAAGTTTTTATTTCACCCACTTCCCATGGAATAGGAACTGGCACAAGGCAACTTAGAGAAGATGAGCCTGGAAGGAAACTACAGAGCCCAGATTAAAAGGAATGAAGCTGCTAATGGCAATGTACATTCTGACTAAACCAATTTTTAATGTAATCCATAGCAGGGTAAATGTGTCAGGAGAACAAAACAACAACACATGCATTTGATAATGTTCAGAAATGGTTACATTTTAAATCTGTGCAGAAACCACACAGTTTGGAACTGAATCTTTTAAGAAGGAAGTTTGCCAGCAAGTAGAAAGAAGTTGGCAAAAAGCAGGAAGAGTGTTACTGTATTAATGGAAATGATATGTTTTAGCAGCTGGTCAATTTTTTCCGTATCAGATTTTTAATGAAAAAAATTGACATTTTCCTTCAAATATTTTATGCATTCTTCCAGGTTTACAGATGGTGAAATAACTGCATAGTACACAAATCATTAAATAATTATTTGAGCTGGCACGTGAAACTTACAAAAGTGTGCTGAAAGGGAAGCTTTCACAAGTTAACCATCTCATTTTAAACAGACAAATTATCCTGTCCAAATGGTACATAGATTTATATTATTGTAAATCAACTATTTGTCAGAAGGTAAGTTGGTATCTAGTAATATCTGACAGAGGTGGTCCAGCATTATTTCAGTAACAGCAGGTGCCCTTGTACAGTATATGACAAGATTAAAAAAAACTTAAAAATATAGATGGTACATTACGCTGGGAAAAGTGACAAAAGTGCAGGAAATGTAAATCAGCAAATGGAACACTATATATGTAGTGGAGCAGTAAAATTATTAAAAGATTCTGCAAGGAAATAGGAAAAAAGATCACCAATGTACTAAAAATAAAAATGGAGATGAAACCTAGAAGCAGAGTCGAGACAAGAGACAAAAAATATGTTGTTCTATACCAGGAACAGCTAGAATTCACGTAGCAAAACAATGGAAAGAGAAGAAGGAACTAGAGACAGGCACAAAAAAGAGAAATATAGCATTTCATTTCATTTTGTTTCTTTAGTAGTTTTGTTTCATTTTGTTAGTAATGTTTTTTTGAAGTACGGTAGTTTAGTAGTTTAGGAGCCTTGTGGTGCAGTAGTTAAATGTCTGTACTGCAGGTAAAACTGTGCTCACGACCTGGGTTCAATCCCTGGTAGCAGGCTCAAGGTTCACTCAGCCTTCCATCCTTCCGAGGTCGGTAAAATGAGTACCCAGCTTGCTGGGGGGGGGGCAATGTGTAGCCTGCACACTGTAATTAAAATTGTAAACCGCCCAGAGACTACTTGTAGTGGTATGGGGCGGTATATAAGCAGAATACTTTGCTTTCATTATGAAATGAAACAAAACAAAACACTATGCTCCCTTGGGTCTTAGAGGCACCAAAATGGGAGAGGAGCTTCCTCAGGCTCTTCCCTGTAAGCCTCTGAAATTTGGAGGTCAGGGGGCTGAGTTATTAAGCTCCAAAGGGGATGCTCCTAGAAAAAAATCATTCTAATTGAACCGGGATTGGGAAGCCAAGCCGACAAGGTCACTAATCGCTCGCCTACAGGGGAGCTATTGTAGTTTCCCAATTCATCTGGAATGATTTTTTTCCTAGGGGTACCCCCTTTGGAGTTTAATAACTCAGCCCATTGATCCCCAAACCTTTTCAAATTTGGGGGGCTTACAGGGAGGAACTTGAAGAAGCTCCCCTGCCATTTCCTCTAGGATGAATTGTTTCCTTCCTAGAGGAAAAAAATGAGTTTTGTTTCATTTTGTAACAAAATGCATTCTACCATTTCACTTTGTAACAAAACAGTTTGTTATGTAACAAAACAATGAAACAGTGTTTCATTTTTCATTTTGTGCCCATTTCTAGAATGGGCCTTTGTTGAAGGATTTCCCCTGTATTGACGGTAAAAACATTCATCTCTGGCAGTCACACTGGAAAGAATTCGGAGAGGGGATTCCCCCACACTCATAGATATAGGTAAAAAGCTAGAAATGGAGGGACTATTAAATAAAAGGAACAAACTCTCATTTATCAGGATTCATGTGGCCAAGATACTATGGCCCTAAAGACTATGCATATGGATAGCCAGTCTAGTTTAATGCAGAGAATAATGGACCATGACTCAGAACACCTGGGTTGAAATCCTCACTCATCCCTCAAAGCTCACTGGGGGTATGGAACTGGTAAAAGCCCTCATTAAATATTGTCCTTATCTTTTTTTTACATTTTTATTTTCTACACTAAATAACATAAAACAAATAAATACCACTTCTATCACAGTATTTGCAAATATTTGAGCCCAATATAATCCATATCTCACTTTCCAGCTTAAAAGAGCATACAGTGATCCCCCGCCTATCGCTGGGGTTAGGGACCCGACCCGACCCGCGATAATTGAAAATCCGCAATATGCGGATGCAGGTCGAGTCAGGCCTGGGAGCGCCTAGCTGGGGGCTCTTGTACTTTTCAGTAAACTGGAAATCATTTCTGAGGCCTCTGACAGGCCTAGAAAGGCTCTCGGAGGCCTCAGAAATGATTTTCAGCAATCCTGAAGTCACTTCCAGTTTGGAGGGAGGCCGTTTTGGGGCCTCCAGAAGGCCTAGGTAGGCTGTCACAGGCCTGTTCGGGGCAGCTCCAGTCCTGTGGTAAGTATGGAAGGCTTGAAACAGGATTCCCCCCTTACCCTAGGGGGCCTTTTTCATATACTGCAGTCCCGTGATATAGCGGGACCGCAATATATGAACCGCGAAAGGGCGGGGGACCACTGTACTATCATATTTCATTTTCTTATTATCTCATGTCTCTTCTATCTATCTTTACTTACATCTATTCTTAATACAAAGAATATAGCCTTTCTAATCTCAACAATATATTCAAACTCGCTATTT
The DNA here is from genome assembly GCA_029282475.1 of Phrynocephalus forsythii. Lineage (NCBI taxonomy): Eukaryota > Metazoa > Chordata > Lepidosauria > Squamata > Agamidae > Phrynocephalus > Phrynocephalus forsythii. The sequence goes on from JAPFRF010000011.1 coordinate 7,601,518, forward strand.
AGCTCTTCAATATGAAGCAATTTAGGATAGATTTAGCTAACTATGTATATTCTATATATTATGCACACTATATTTACCGATTCTTCCAAAGAATGCCTAATTTCAGCAATCATCACTAATTCAAGTTAATACTTTATGGGCTATTATAAAAGACCTACTTCCTGGTCTATATGTTTCACTTTATGCATAGAAGTTCTTGTCTATACCTAACTGCCTCTATTCTTTTAAAAATCTTAACATTTATTTATATATCAGGTTTATCTTCACATTTCCATTTTCCATTTCCCATATCATACCAATTAACTAGTGGCCTTATCAGAATACATGAAACATTTTTATAACAGATTCACTAAGCCAGAATTTTTTTTCAATTTTTCTTTTCCTGCCAAACCCCTTAGCTTCACAGGTTGTTCCCCCCTTCTCAAATCCTTTATCTTAGTGGGTTCTTGTATTATCTTGATAGTAATCTTGATGGGTACTCTGCTACTGAAAAAGTCCCAAATTTTCCTCTTTTGGGCACCCATATTAAGTAAGACAGATGCGCTTATCATATTCCGTGGACTTGGCACATCTAAGGGCTTAGCCTGCACCATCTTTGTCATGTTTGTCTTCATGTTGAGACCCGCCCTTTGTTCTGGTTTAATCTCTTGATTCAAGCTGATTTCAGTAGATGTGTTTATCATATTTTGTAAATTTTGGCATATCCAAAGATTTATCCTGCATCAATCTTTTTGTGTTTGTCTGTGGACTAAGATCAGCTGTCTGTTTTAGCACAATCTCCTAATCAGAACTAATTTCAGTTTTTTCTAGAGACCCAGTGTTATTCACTACTCCATCTTCAATTATCTGTTTTGCCTCTGTGACTTTATCAGAATTGAAAATCTCTGTATCTTCAGAGGTTGAATCTGTGTAGATATTTTTTTTTGCAAACCAGATAGAATTATGTTGGTAAAATCTTCTTCTGAGATCTTCTCCCAATCCATTGTGTTTTATAGCTCACAACAAAGGGTTAATATTGCTTGTAATAGTTTCTGCCACTTAGTTTCCAAAAAGAGAGGTACAAAGGAGAGTAACTACAGTAGATTGAAGCCAAAGCAGCAAGGAACAGCCTTCAAGTGTGTTTTCAAAACATGTGCTTACTCCAAGGTCAGATGATTTTTGTTTGAAAAAACAACTTTCCCAACAATGCTCTTACAGTTGCATCTTTAAATTCAACATATAGAAAGCACAGCAGCAAAATATAGTTTCCTTTACATTTTGTCTTTAAATCCATCACATATTAAAAGCAACAAAGGCATAAAATGTTTTTCCACAAGAAGAGAATAGGCAGGAAGGCATGTTCATGAAATAATGTGAAAACAATCACTTCTTCTGTGCTTCACATTCAAAAACATTCACCCCTTCTTTGCTAAAAGCCACTTCCTCAGAAGGGGGGTTTAGTGCTTGTTTGAAGGAAAGATTTTCCAAATACCAAGGAGAAGCTTTGCATAGAAAGAGATAGAAGCATTCTACTCATGACACACAAATATTTACATCTTTAATGTCCAGCACTGACAGCTCCACCTTCACCATAGTGAAGGTCTTCCTCCAGTGGGAGATGAAGCATTTTCCTGCTTCCACAATGTTCACCACTGCTCCCTTCATGGTCTACAGTTGCTGCCTCTTCGTTTCCCCTTCAAGGAAACTACCCTTATTAGGGTCCCTTTATCTGGAGGAATTCAAATTGATAAGCTGGAGCACTTATCAAGTTGTATCGTCACAGTGTAGTCGGAACCGGAAGTCCAAATATATACCTTATCTTTTTAAAACAACAATTATTTTATTGTTATAGATAAAGGATAAATAGAGGAGAATAACCTGGGGTACAGAAAAAAGAATCTACCTTATCCTGAGAGCCCTATTAGGGTCACATGAAGTTCTGAATTGATGTCACGTAACAACTTTGCATATAAATTATATTCAAATAAGTACATTGCAATTAATTAAATCAGCAAGAAAAAGTCTAGCCTCGAGGCAAACTGTGTATTAGTTGAAATCCTGTTTGTACATTTATTCCATGTAAGGCTGGTAACATTTTGAAGCACAAAGAAATTTTCCCCAAGAAATTAAAGACTCTGTTCCCCACCCTAGAGCTCCTTGCAGTTTCTCCATGATGGAATGATCCCAGAGGAGCCTTGAGACTTCAAAGGGAGAAGCAGAAATGTATCACTGCAAATGATGGCATCATCAGGTTTCCTGATTATAAGACCATTAGTTAGTTATGCTTTATTTTTATTTATTTATTTATTATTGAATTTATATCCCGCCCATCTTCCCAACGGGAACTCTGGGCGGCGAACATAGCAGAACAAATCAGGAAATACACATAGTAGGTACACTACAACACAATAAAGAAACATAATCAGCAAATCAACATGGATTAATAGGAAGCATATTTAAAAAGAACAGCAGCAGGGGCGCGCCCTTTAATTCAAACCTCACCGCTGCTATGTCAAAATTCGACCTAGTTATTGACGGCGGGGGGGGGGGGAAAGGCTAAGCTAGGTCACCAAAGGCCTCGCGGAATAGAATGGTCTTCACCGCTTTACGAAAGGCCAGCAGGGACTCTGCAGAGCGCACTTTGCTGGGGAGGCTGTTCCATAAGGTTGGAGCAGCCACCGAGAAAGCCCGGTTCCGGGTACGGGACCGCCTGGCTTCTCGGAGGGATGGAACCAGCAGCGAGTGCACCCGCGACTGCCGAACCGGTCGGGCCGATGTTGACCGCTGGGCGATCCGCTCCGCCAGGTAATCCGGGCCCAGGCCATGGAGGGCTTTATAAGCTAAAACCAAGACCTTGAATCTGATCCGGGAGGCAACGGGTAGCCAATGCAGCCGGGCCAGAACCGGGGTGATGCGGTCATAGCGACGCGCACCCGCCACCAGTCTGGCCGCTGCATTTTGCACCCAGATTCCGAACCCTCCAGACTGGGGAGAGGGCCTCCATACCCAGACGGGGAACTCCCGAAGAACATCACCTCGGTCTTCTCAGGGTTGAGTCTGAGCCTGTTGGCCCTGGTCCAAGCCATAACCGCCTCCAGACACTGGTCGAGGGACCGGACAGCTTCCACTGCAGAGGTGGAAAAACAGAGATAGAGCTGCGTGTCATCAGCGTACTGATGACAACGCAGCCCAAATCTCCTGATGACCCCAGCCAGCGGCCTTACATAGATGTTAAACAGCATGGGGGAGAGAGACGACCCCTGCGGAACCCCACAAGGGAGTGTCCACGGGGCCGACAACTCCCATGCTGCACATACTGGAGCCGATCCTGAAGGAAGGACCAGAGCCAACTGAGAACAGTGCCCCCGATCCCTACCTCCAGGAGCCGGTCCAGTAGGATACCGTGGTCGACGGTATCGAAGGCCGCTGACAAATCCAGGAGAACCAACAGGGTAGAGGAACCCCTGTCGGCCGCCCGGATTAGGTCATCTTGCAGCGCGACCAGAGCTGTCTCGGTACCCCGGCCAGGCCTGAAGCCAGATTGGCAAGGATCAAGGCACCGCTGTTCCTCCAAGAAAGATTGAATCCGCACTGGGTGAAATGACCTTGCCCATGAAGGGAACATTGGCAATCGGTCGGTAGTTGGACAATTGGTCCGACGCCAATCCCGGTTTTTTCAAGATGGGCTTAATCACCGTCTCCTTCAAGCGAGAGGGAAAAACCCCCTCGCTGAAGGAGGCGGTGGCGATGGCTGCGGCCCACTCGGGCATGCTCCCTCCGGCAGATTTGATAAGCCAAGATGGGCAAGGGTCGAAGGGGGTGGTCGCGGGACGGCAATGGGCAATAGCCCTGGAGGCTTCCAAAGGAGAAACAGGCCCAAACTCAACCAGTTGAGGAGAACGGGGGGGTGAGGGGGCTGGGGATGGCGAGGGAGGGCCAGTGCCACTGGATTCAAAGCCAGCATGGATGGCCTCAATTTTGGATCTAAAAAAGACTGCAAAGTTCTCACTACTGAAATCAGTAGGAGGAGGCCTAACCAGACTAGGATTGGTGAGGTCTCGGACCACCTGGAAAAGTTCTGCCTGGCGGTTCGAGGCCTCACCAATTCTCAGGGAATAAAAAGATTTTTTGGTATCCCTGATCGCTCGCGAGTAGCGCCTAGTCTGGATCACAACGGCAGTCTTGTTTATCGCCGTGCGGCTTTGTCTCCAGATGCTCTCCAGTCTCCTCCGTTCCTGCTTCATCGCCTTTAACTCCGCCGTGAACCACGGAGAGGTTCGGGCTCTGCCCCGGAGGAGACGCTTGGGGGCGATTCGGTCGACAGCACCGGCAGCTGACTCAAACCATTGGTTAGCCAGGGCTTCGGCCGAATCGTCAGCCAGACCGCCAGAAAGCTCCCCGAAGGCTTCCCGGAACCGAGCCGGATCAAGAAGCCTTCGGGGGTGGGCCCAAACAAGGGGCCGGTGGTCCCCGCGAGGCAGGGCCGCCATTGCTAGGGAAAAGGACAACAGGTAGTGATCTGACCATGACACTGGTGTGGGAACGATGTCCCGCACCTCCAGATTGGAATCCCCCGACATGGAGGTAAATACCAGATCCAGGGAATGCCCACTCCTGTGGGTAGGGCAAGAAACATGCTGGGATAGGCTCATGGACGTCATGGTGTCCATGAATTCCAGAGCTACGCCGACGAGCTCATCACCGACATGCACGTTAAAGTCCCCGACGACCAAAAGCCGGGGGGACTTCAACAGAGCAGCGGCGATGAACTCCGCGAGCTCTGGCAGGGATTGTGCAGGGTTGCGGGGAGCACGGTAGCCCAGCACAATGCCAAATCTATCCCGCTGACCTACCAGCAGGTGGAGGCATTCAAGCCCTGGAATCACCAATGTCGAGGCCCTGGTCACGTGAAGCGATTCCCTATAAACAATGGCGACTCCTCCCCCCTTCTTAGCCATCATGTTAAATATGTACTTTGCTCTTGTGTGTTCGATATCAAAGATCCTTTTAGATGCTGATTACAGGGCGTGAACATGGAACATTTTCTACACAGAGCCCGAGTCCTGTCCATGATCTATGGACTATGAAGGATATTTATGTACCAAGTATGACTCAGAGCCACATGGAAGAATGAAATTATAACAGCTATCTTTTTTAAAAGCAAACTAATGATGCAGGAACCTGGAGATGTATTAGCATAAGCTTTTATGACTGCTTCTAAATCCACTGGGTGAAATGAGCTATAAAACCAAACCTGAGGTTACGAAAGTCATTGGTCTCCTTTGTTCTAAATAATAAAATGATGACACGGGTGCAAGGATTTCAGTATTTATTTATTTATTTATATATTTATTTATTATTTTAGAGTATTTTTACCCTGCCTTTCTCCTTGGAAAAGAACCCAAGGCAGCTTACAGTAATGAGGGATAATATAGTGTGTGTGTGTTGTGTCGTTACAGTCGTGACCGACTCTTCGTGACCCCATGTCCATGGAGTTTTCTTGGCAGGAATACTGGAGTGGTTTGCCAGTTCCTACTCCAGGCGCCTACAGCACCTGGTGTTCCCTGGTGGTCTCCCATCCAAGTACTAACCAGGGTCGACCCTGCTTAGCTTCCGAAATCAGGCGAGATCTGATGTGCTTAGGGCATCTAGGCAGTACAGTATAATTAAGACATGTTCAGCTATTGCAAACAGGGAGTTAAGGAACATCAAGTTATAGCATTAAAAGACAATATAACATTAAAGCTACAAGAGAATGCAAGCAGTTAAAAGGAGAGTAAAATTCCATGTAAAGTTATGCATGATGGAAACTAACATTGAAAACATAGTGTCAATGTAATCATACAAGGTTATAAGTGGTTATAAACACAAAGTCTCGGTAGATGTAATATATCTTGACTTCACCAAAGCCTTTGACAAAGTGCACCATGATATTCTGATTAGCAAACTCACTATATGCGGGCTGGATAGAACAACTGTTAGATGGCTACTCAGTTGGCTACAAGATCGTACTTAGAGAGTGCTCATTAATGGCCCCTTCTCAAATGGGAAGAAAGTAACAAGTGGAGTACCCCAAGGCTCTGCCCTGGGCTTGGTACTCTTCAATCTTTTTATTAATAACTTGGATGAGGAAGTGCATTCACATTTGCATATGGCAAAAAATTGGTGGAATAGCCAATAACCTAGACAGAAAAAAATTCAAAGAGATCTTGATACGATTGAGGGCAGGGCTAAAAAGAACAGAATGTCATATAATGGGGGTAAGTACAAAGTTCTCCTCATATGAGTTTACAAGATTGGGTTACTTGGCATCATAACATTGCAAGCAAGAAGGATCTTGGAATTCTGGTAGATCATAAGCTAAATATGAGCCAATAGTGTGATGTGGCCACAAAAAAGGGCAAATGCTATTCTGGGCTCCATTAACAGAGGCATAGTTTCCAGGTCTCATAAGTGCTTGTCCCCCTCTATACGGCACTGGTCAGGCGTCATCTTGAGTACTGTTCCAGTTCTGGGCATCAGAGTTTAAGGGAGATGCCAACAAACTGGAACAAGTTCAGAGAAGGGCAACAAAGAAGATGAGGGGACTAGACACCAACCTCTGTGAGGACACACTTAAGGAACTGGCAGAAGCATGGCTAGGGCTTCAGAGCCCGAGGCAACAGTCAGTTTTTGTGCCCTCCATTGCAAAATATAATCTGGTCAGTGACGGGGGGTAGGCAATTTGGCACCCTTTAATTGCTGAGCCTGGGGCACCCCACCCCCTAGCCCTCCCCAAGCTATGCCCTTGGGAACTGGGCATGTTTAGCCTAGAGAAAAGAAGACTGAGCCACTGTTCAGATACTTGAAAGACAGTCTTATAGAGGAGGGGAAGGATCTGTTCTCAGTCATTGCAGTACAAGCAATAATGGGTTTAATTTAAGGGAACCCCAATTTAGGCTTTTATCAGGGAAAAAAACCTTCTTAACTGTTAAAGCTGTACAGCAATGGAACCAAATACCTCAAGAGGCGGTGAGTGCTTCAACAATGGAGTCATTTAATAGAATTTTCCTTTTTTCCTCCCCCCCGTGGGCTCCTGTCTTTCTAGTCTCTTGCAGGACATAATTTGCCTTGGCCAGTGACACTATGTCATTTTACCCGTTTATACATACATATATATATATATATATATATATATATATATATATATATATATATATATATATATATATATATATATATATATATATATATATATATTTGTTTTTTCGTAGATTTTCACGGGTATAGGTATGCATGTTAGGTGGATTCGGGTTTCTTCCGTGTAGAAATCTGGTTGTTCTGGCGACGTTTCGACGAGGTCTCACTCGTCATCTTCAGGCTGGTGTTCTGGCTTCTTTCTTCTTGAAGCAAAGCGTGGTCTCAGTTGAAGTCCTTCTATAAATACTGCTGGGGGGTGTGGTTTGCTTGCTTTGTTGCTGATTGCAGGTTCCTTTGTTCCTTTGTTCTTTTGTGATCTGCTGTGTGGCTGAGGCGATCGTTAAGGGATTAACTGCTGATGGCTGTTTAGATGGCTGTTTACATGCTGGTGGGTTAGATGGCTGGTGGGTTCTGGCAGTATCCTGAGCTTTGGTGGAGTGGGGTCCTGTGTCTTGTGAATTCATTTTGGTCTGGCTACGTGTCTGTGGTCTCCCAATGTTTTTTTGGGGTGTGTGAGTGTGCTCCATGTGGTGACTGGAGTGGGGTGCCGCAGTAGATGGTGCAGTCGTGGTTTTGTTATTGGATGGTGGTTTCGTTTCATCTGTGGGAAGGGTCTGGGTTTGTGTTTGGTGTGGATGGAAGGTGGTGGCATCTTGTGTCCTTTTGGACCTGGTGTCAGTCTTTGTGACAGAGGCTCGTCTGTTGACCAGGGCTAGTTTCCAGATGTCAGGCAAGCGGGAGGTGTCATCACGTTTATTCATGTTGTTTGGGTGTTTCTCTATTTCAATGGCTTCCATGATTATTCGACTGTTGAAGTGTTCAGTTTTGGAGATGAGTTTGGTTCTTTCAAAGTCAATTTCATGACCTGTTGTTTTTATGTGCTGGAAGAGAGAGGAAGATTTTTCTTCTTTTTGACTGCGTTCTTGTGTTCTGCGATGCGTGCGCTTATTCTCCTGTTTGTTTGTCCGATGTATGTGGCTGGACAGACTTTGCATGGTATTTCGTAGACTCCTTGGTTTTCTAGCTCAATCTTGTCTTTGGGGTTTCTTAAGATGTTGGCTATTTTTTGGTCGGTGCAAAAGGCTGTCTTGATATTGTGTTTGTGGAGAATTTTGCTGATTTTGTCTGTGGTGCCTTTGATGTAAGGGAGGAGGGCGGTGCCGTTGTTCTCTTCTGTTTCTTGGTTCTTGGGGGTGTTTCCTTTTGGATTAGTTTGGTGATGGTGTTTTTTGGAATCCGTTCGCAATTAAAACATTCGAGAGAGTGTGTAATTCAGTTTTTAGGTGGTCTTTGTCAGCGAGGCGTTTGGTTCTGGAGATGAGGGTTTTTGCTACGGAGTTGATCTGTGCAGGGTGGTGGTGTGATTGTGCATTTAAGTAGCGGTTTGTATGTGTTTTTTTCTGGTAGATGGTATGTCCTAAGGAGCCGTCGGGTTTTTTTGTAGATTAGGACGTCCAGGAAGGGAAGTTGGTTGTTGGCTTCTATTTCCATAGTGAATTGTATTTTGGGGTGTAGGCTGTTGAGATGTGTGAGGAAGTTGTTCAGTTTATCTTTCCCGTGTGGCCAGATAACAAAGGTGTCGTCAACATATCTGAGCCAGAGTTTGGGTTTATGTTCGGACTTCTGTAACGCGTTGGTTTCAAAGTGTTCCATATATAGGTTTGCGATGACCGGTGAGAGGGGTGATCCCATGGGTGCTCCTTCTATCTGTTTGTATCTTTGTCCATTGTGGATGAAGTATGTGTTGGTTAGGCAGTGGTTGGTCAGATCTAGGATGTGTTTGGGGGGGTTGTATTTGTTGTGGATAGCTGTCAAGGCTTCTTGAATGGGCACTTGTGTGAAGAGCGAAACAACATCGAAGCTCACGAGTAGGTCATTGGGTTGTAGGTCTTGTTTCTTTATAATTTCTATGAAGTGGAACGAGTTTTGTACGTATGAAGTGATGGATTCTGCATAGGGCTGGAGTTGTTTGGCAAGAAATTTGGCAAGGTTTTGTAGAGGTGAGCCTATGGAGCTGACTATGGGTCTGAGAGGTGTTCCTTCTTTGTGAATCTTGGGGAGGCCGTAGAGCTTGGGGCATCTGGATGATTTCTCTCTGGGGATGATGCTTGGCTTGATTTCTTCACTTAAGGGAGAGGCTTTTATTTTGGCTTTGGTGGTTTTTTCCAGGTAGGTGGTGGGGTCTGTGTTCAAAGGTATGTAAGCAGGGTCTTGTAGTAGGTTGGATAGTTTGGCTTGGTAGTCGGATGTGTTCATCACCACTGTGGCATTGCCTTTGTCTGCTGGGAGAATGATTATGTTGTTGTCTTTCCTCAGGTTGGAGAGGGCTTTTGTTCTTCTTTGTGTAAATTGCTTCTGGGTGGTTTGCTGGAGCAGAGGACATTGGTGACTTCGAGTCTGATTTTGTTGGCTTCATCTGGGTTGATTTTGGTTAGGCTGGCTTCCACTCCGCATATGATGTTTTCGGTGGGGATGTGTCTGGGGGCGATTGCAAAGTTGAATCCTTTGGAAAGGACTTTGGTCTCTGCGGTGGTGAGTGTCCTGTCTGATATGTTGTGAACTGTTTGTTTCATGGGCTGTTGTGGGGGGTTGGGCTTCTGGCGTTTTCCAGTTTGTGGAGTTTGTTGGTGTGTGTGTCTGTCTTGTGGGAGGTCTCTGTTTCAGCTCTCCAGGCGGCAAGTTGCTTGGATTTGTTCCAGAGTGTTGGGTGGATTTTGTTGCTGAGTTTGAGGTGGAGAGTGAGTAGGTCTCTGTTGGTTTGATCTAGTAGGTATCTTTTCCTGTGTAGTTCGCTTCTGATTAGGGCTAGTTCTGTTCTTTTCAGGATCCTTTCGCTGGATGGGGTTTTTGAGTATATATATATATATATATATATATATATATATATATATATATATATATATATATATATATATATATATATATATATATATATATATATATATATATATATATATATATATATATATATATATATATATGCATGTTAGGGTGGATTCGGGTTTCTTCCCGTGTAGAAATCTGGTTGTTTTGGCGGCGTTTCGACGTCTCACTGTCATCTTCAGGCTGGTGTTCTGGCTTCTTTCTTCTTGTGATCTCATCTCCTTCAGGCTGGTGTTGGTTTGCTTGCTCTGCTGATTGTAGGTTCTTTCTTCTCTGCTGTGTCTGCTGTTAAGTGGCTGGTGGGTTAGATGGCAAGGGAGCTGGATGGAGACCTGGTGTCAGTCTTTTGACAGAGGCTCGTCTGTTGACCAGGGCTAGTTTCCAGATGTCAGGCAAGCGGGAGGTGTCATCACGTTTATTCATGTTGTTTGGGTGTTTCTCTATTTCAATGGCTTCCATGATTATTCGACTGTTGAAGTGTTCAGTTTTGGAGATGAGTTTGGTTCTTTCAAAATCAATTTCATGACCTGTTGTTTTTATGTGCTGGAAGAGAGGAAGATTTTCTTCTTTTTGACTGCGTTCTTGTGTTCTGCGATGCGTGCGCTTATTCTCCTGTTTGTTTGTCCGATGTATGTGGCTGGACAGACTTTGCATGGTATTTCGTAGACTCCTTGGTTTTCTAGCTCAATCTTGTCTTTGGGGTTTCTTAAAATGTTGGCTATTTTTTGAGTCGGTGCAAAAGGCTGTCTTGATATTGTGTTTGTGGAGAATTTTGCTGATTTTGTCTGTGGTGCCTTTGATGTAAGGGAGGAGGGCGGTGCCGTTGTTCTCTTCTGTTTCTTGGTTCTTGGGGGTGTTTCCTTTTGGATTAGTTTGGTGATGGTGTTTTTTTGGAATCCGTTCGCAATTAAAACATTCGAGAGAGTGTGTAATTCAGTTTTAGGTGGTCTTTGTCAGCGGGCGTTTGGTTCTGGAGATGAGGGTTTTGCTACGGAGTTGATCTGTGCAGGGTGGTGGTGTGATTGTGCATTTAAGTAGCGGTTTGTATGTGTTTTTTTCTGGTAGATGGTATGTCCTAAGGAGCCGTCGGGTTTTGTAGATTAGGACGTCCAGGAAGGGAAGTTGGTTGTTGGCTTCTATTTCCATAGTGAATTGTATTTTGGGGTGTAGGCTGTTGAGATGTGTGAGGAAGTTGTTCAGTTTATCTTTCCCGTGTGGCCAGATAACAAAGGTGTCGTCAACATATCTGAGCCAGAGTTTGGGTTTATGTTCGGACTTCTGTAGCGTTGGTTTCAAAGTGTTCCATATATAGGTTTGCGATGACCGGTGAGAGGGTGATCCCATGGGTGCTCCTTCTATCTGTTTGTATCTTTGTCCATTGTGGATGAAGTATGTGTTAGTTAGGCAGTGGTTGGTCAGATCTAGGATGTGTTTGGGGGGTTGTATTTGTTGTGGATAGCTGTCAAGGCTTCTTGAATGGGCACTTGTGTGAAGAGCGAAACAACATCGAAGCTCACGAGTAGGTCATTGGGTTGTAGGTCTTGTTTCTTTATAATTTCTATGAAGTGGAGCGAGTTTTGTACGTATGAAGTGATGGATTCTGCATAGGGCTGGAGTTGTTTGGCAAGAAATTTGGCGAGGTTTTGTAGAGGTGAGCCTATGGAGCTGACTATGGGTCTGAGAGGTGTTCCTTCTTTGTGAATCTTGGGAGGCCGTAGAGCTTGGGGCATCTGGATGATTTCTCTCTGGGGATGATGCTTGGCTTGATTTCTTCACTTAAGGGAGAGGCTTTTATTTTGGCTTTGGTGGTTTTTTTCCAGGTAGGTGGTGGGGTCTGTGTTCAAGGTATGTAAGCAGGGTCTTGTAGTAGGTTGGATAATTTGGCTTGGTAGTCGGATGTGTTCATCACCACTGTGGCATTGCCTTTGTCTGCTGGGAGAATGATTATGTTGTTGTCTTTCCTCAGGTTGGAGAGGGCTTTTTGTTCTTCTTTGTGTAAATTGCTTCTGGGTGGTTTGCTGGAGCAGAGGACATTGGTGACTTCGAGTCTGATTTTGTTGGCTTCATCTGGGTTGATTTTGGTTAGGCTGGCTTCCACTCCGCATATGATGTTTTCGGTGGGGATGTGTCTGGGGGCGATTGCAAAGTTGAATCCTTTGGAAAGGACTTTGGTCTCTGCGATGGTGAGTGTCTGTCTGATATGTTGTGAACTGTTTGTTTCATGGGCTGTTGTGTGGGGGTTGGGCTTCTGGCGTTTTCCAGTTTGTGGAGTTTGTTGGTGTGTGTGTCTGTCTTGTGGGAGGTCTCTGTTTCAGCTCTCCAGGCGGCCAGTTGCTTGGTTTGTTCCAGAGTGTTGGGTGGATTTTGTTGCTGAGTTTGAGGTGGAGAGTGAGTAGGTCTCTGTTGGTTTGATCTAGTAGGTATCTTTTCCTGTGTAGTTAAGCTTCTGATTAGGGCTAGTTCTGTTCTTTTCAGGATCCTTTCGCTGGATGGGGTTTTGAGTGGAATTTCAGTTGGAAGCTTGTGGGGATCACATTTTTGTCTCGGCAGTTGCGTAGGAATGCAATGTCACATAAGATGGTGGCTCTTCGGACTTCTAGTTTCTCGTAGGTTCTGGTCAGCTGGAAGGTTTCCTCCCGTAGAGTCGGATATTTGTTTTTAAACAGATTTTCACGGGTATAGGTATGCATGTTAGGGTGGATTCGGGTTTCTTCCGTGTAGAAATCTGGTTGTTTTGGCGACGTTTCGGCGAGGTCTCACTCTTCTATAAATACTGCTGGGGGTGTGGTTTGCTTGCTCTGTTGCTGATTGTAGGTTCCTTTGTTCCTTTGTTCTTTTGTGATCTGCTGTGTGGCTGAGGCGATCGTTAAGGGATTAACTGCTGATGGCTGTTTAGATGGCTGTTTACATGCTGGTGGGTTAGATGGCTGGTAGGTTCTGGCAGTATCCTGGGCTTTGGTGGAGTGGGGTCCTGTGTCTTGTGAATTCATTTTGGTCTGGCTACGTGTCTGTGGTCTCCCAATGTTTTTTTGGGGTGTGTGAGTGTGCTCCATGTGGTGACTGGAGTGGGGTGCCGCAGTAGATGGTGCAGTCGTGGTTTTGTTATTGGATGGTGGTTTCGTTTCATCTGTGGGAAGGGTCTGGGTTTGTGTTTGGTGTGGATGGAAGGTGGTGGCATCTTGTGTCCTTTTGGACCTGGTGTCAGTCTTTGTGACAGAGGCTCGTCTGTTGACCAGGGCTAGTTTCCAGATGTCAGGCAAGCGGGAGGTGTCATCTCGTTTATTCATGTTGTTTGGGTGTTTCTCTATTTCAATGGCTTCCATGATTATTCGACTGTTGAAGTGTTCAGTTTTGGAGATGAGTTTGGTTCTTTCAAAGTCAATTTCATGACCTGTTGTTTTTATGTGCTGGAAGAGAGAGGAAGATTTTCTTCTTTTTGACTGCGTTCTTGTGTTCTGCGATGCGTGCGCTTATTCTCCTGTTTGTTTGTCCGATGTATGTGGCTGGACAGACTTTGCATGGTATTTCGTAGACTCCTTGGTTTTCTAGCTCAATCTTGTCTTTGGGGTTTCTTAAGATGTTGGCTATTTTTTGGTCGGTGCAAAAGGCTGTCTTGATATTGTGTTTGTGGAGAATTTTGCTGATTTTGTCTGTGGTGCCTTTGATGTAAGGGAGGAGGGGCGGTGCCGTTGTTCTCTTCTGTTTCTTGGTTCTTGGGGGTGTTTCCTTTTGGATTAGTTTGGTGATGGTGATTTTTTGGAACCACGTTCGCAATTAAAACATTCGAGGGAGTGTGTAATTCAGTTTTTAGGTGGTCTTTGTCAGCGAGGCGTTTGGTTCTGGAGATGAGGGTTTTTGCTACGGAGTTGATCTGTGCAGGGTGGTGGTGTGATTGTGCATTTAAGTAGCGGTTTGTATGTGTTTTTTTCTGGTAGATGGTATGTCCTAAGGAGCCGTCGGGTTTTTTGTAGATTAGGACGTCCAGGAAGGGAAGTTGGTTGTTGGCTTCTATTTCCATAGTGAATTGTATTTTGGGGTGTAGGCTGTTGAGATGTGTGAGGAAGTTGTTCAGTTTATCTTTCCCGTGTGGCCAGATTTCTACAGCCAAGAAGAAACCCCAAATCCACCTAACATGCATATATATATATATATATATATATATATATATATATATATATATATATATATATATATATATATATATATATATATATATATATATATATATATATATATATATATATATGTTTTCGTAGATTTTCACGGGTATAGGTATGCATGTTAGGGTGGATTCGGGTTTCTTCTCGTGTAGAAATCTGGTTGTTTTGGCGACGTTTCGACGAGGTCTCACTCGTCATCTTCAGGCTGGTGTTCTGGCTTCTTTCTTCTTGAAGCAAAGCGTGGACACCTCCCGCTTGCCTGACATCTGGAAACTAGCCCTGGTCAACAGACGAGCCTCTGTCACAAAGACTGACACCAGGTCCAAAAGGACACAAGATGCCACCACCTTCCATCCACACCAAACACAAACCCAGACCCTTCCCACAGATGAAACGAAACCACCACCCAATAACAAAACCACGACTGCACCATCTACTGCGGCACCCCACTCCAGTCACCACATGGAGCACACTCACACACCCCAAAAAAACATTGGGAGACCACAGACACGTAGCCAGACCAAAATGAATTCACAAGACACAGGACCCCACTCCACCAAAGCCCAGGATACTGCCAGAACCCACCAGCCATCTAACCCACCAGCATCTAAACAGCCATCTAAACAGCCACCAGCAGTTAATCCCTTAACGATCGCCTCAGCCACACAGCAGATCACAAAAGAACAAAGGAACAAAGGAACCTGCAATCAGCAACAGAGCAAACAAACCACACCCCCAGCAGTATTTATAGAAGGACTTCAACTGAGACCACGCTTTGCTTCAAGAAGAAAGAAGCCAGAACACCAGCCTGAAGATGACGAGTGAGACCTCGTCAAACGTCGCCAAAACAACCAGATTTCTACGGGGAAGAAACCCAATCCACCCTAACATGCATATATATATATATATATATATATATATATATATATATATATATATATATATATATATATATATATATATATATATATATATATATATATATATGTGTGTGTGTGTGTGTTTTCGTAGATTTTCACAGGTATAGGTATGCATGTTAGGGTGGATTCGGGTTTCTTCCCGTGTAGAAATCTGGTTGGTCGCCAAAACAACCAGATTTCTACACGGAAGAAACCCGAATCCACCCTAACATGCATATATATATATATATATATATATATATATATATATATATATATATATATATATATGTGTGTGTGTGTGTGTGTTTTTCGTAGATTTTCACAGGTATAGGTATGCATGTTAGGTGGATTCGGGTTTCTTCCCGTGTAGAAATCTGGTTGGTTTGGCGACGTTTCGACGAGGTCTCACTCGTCATCTTCAGGCTGGTGTTCTGGCTTCTTTCTTCTTGAAGCAAAGCGTGGTCTCAGTTGAAGTCCTTCTATAAATACTGCTGGGGGTGTGTGGTTTGCTTGCTCTGTTGCTGATTGCAGGTTCCTTTGTTCCTTTGTTCTTTTGTGATCTGCTGTGTGGCTGAGGCGATCGTTAAGGGATTAACTGCTGGTGGCTGTTTAGATGGCTGTTTAGATGCTGGTGGGTTAGATGGCTGGTGGGTTCTGGCAGTATCCTGGGCTTTGGTGGAGTGGGGTCCTGTGTCTTGTGAATTCATTTTGGTCTGGCTACGTGTCTGTGGTCTCCCAATGTTTTTTGGGGGTGTGTGAGTGTGCTCCATGTGGTGACTGGAGTGGGGTGCCGCAGTAGATGGTGCAGTCGTGGTTTTGTTATTGGATGGTGGTTTCGTTTCATCTGTGGGAAGGGTCTGGGTTTGTGTTTGGTGTGGATGGAAGGTGGTGGCATCTTGTGTCCTTTTGGACCTGGTGTCAGTCTTTGTGACAGAGGCTCGTCTGTTGACCAGGGCTAGTTTCAGATGTCAGGCAAGCGGGAGGTGTCATCACGTTTATTCATGTTGTTTGGGTGTTTCTCTATTTCAATGGCTTCCATGATTATTCGACTGTTGAAGTGTTCAGTTTTGGAGATGAGTTTGGTTCTTTCAAAGTCAATTTCATGACCTGTTGTTTTTATGTGCTGGAAGAGAGAGGAAGATTTTTCTTCTTTTTTGACTGCGTTCTTGTGTTCTGCGATGCGTGCGCTTATTCTCCTGTTTGTTTGTCCGATGTATGTGGCTGGACAGACTTTGCATGGTATTTCGTAGACTCCTTGGTTTTCTAGCTCAATCTTGTCTTTGGGGTTTCTTAAAATGTTGGCTATTTTTGGTCGGTGCAAAAGGCTGTCTTGATATTGTGTTTGTGGAGAATTTTGCTGATTTTGTCTGTGGTGCCTTTGATGTAAGGGAGGAGGGCGGTGCCGTTGTTCTCTTCTGTTTCTTGGTTCTTGGGGGGTGTTTCCTTTTGGATTAGTTTGGTGATGGTGTTTTTTTGGAATCCGTTCGCAATTAAAACATTCGAGAGAGTGTGTAATTCAGTTTTTAGGTGGTCTTTGTCAGCGAGGCGTTTGGTTCTGGAGATGAGGGTTTTTGCTACGGAGTTGATCTGTGCAGGGTGGTGGTGTGATTGTGCATTTAAGTAGCAGTTTGTATGTGTTTTTTTCTGGTAGATGGTATGTCCTAAGGAGCCGTCGGGTTTTTTGTAGATTAGGACGTCCAGGAAGGGAAGTTGGTTGTTGGCTTCTATTTCCATAGTGAATTGTATTTTGGGGTGTAGGCTGTTGAGATGTGTGAGGAAGTTGTTCAGTTTATCTTTCCCGTGTGGCCAGATAACAAAGGTGTCGTCAACATATCTGAGCCAGAGTTTGGGTTTATGTTCGGACTTCTGTAACGCGTTGGTTTCAAAGTGTTCCATATATAGGTTTGCGATGACCGGTGAGAGGGGGTGATCCCATGGGTGCTCCTTCTATCTGTTTGTATCTTTGTCCATTGTGGATGAAGTATGTGTTGGTTAGGCAGTGGTTGGTCAGATCTAGGATGTGTTTGGGGGGGGTTGTATTTGTTGTGGATAGCTGTCAAGGCTTCTTGAATGGGCACTTGTGTGAAGAGCGAAACAACATCGAAGCTCACGAGTAGGTCATTGGGTTGTAGGTCTTGTTTCTTTATAATTTCTATGAAGTGGAACGAGTTTTGTACGTATGAAGTGATGGATTCTGCATAGGGCTGGAGTTGTTTGGCAAGAAATTTGGCGAGGTTTTGTAGAGGTGAGCCTATGGAGCTGACTATGGGTCTGAGAGGTGTTCCTTCTTTGTGAATCTTGGGGAGGCCGTAGAGCTTGGGGCATCTGGATGATTTCTCTCTGGGGATGATGCTTGGCTTGATTTCTTCACTTAAGGGAGAGGCTTTTATTTTGGCTTTGGTGATTTTTTTCCAGGTAGGTGGTGGGGTCTGTGTTCAAAGGTATGTAAGCAGGGTCTTGTAGTAGGTTGGATAGTTTGGCTTGGTAGTCGGATGTGTTCATCACCACTGTGGCATTGCCTTTGTCTGCTGGGAGAATGATTATGTTGTTGTCTTTCCTCAGGTTGGAGAGGGCTTTTTGTTCTTCTTTGTGTAAATTGCTTCTGGGTGGTTTGCTGGAGCAGAGGACATTGGTGACTTCGAGTCTGATTTTGTTGGCTTCATCTGGGTTGATTTTGGTTAGGCTGGCTTCCACTCCGCATATGATGTTTTCGGTGGGGATGTGTCTGGGGGCGACTGCAAAGTTGAATCCTTTGGAAAGGACTTTGGTCTCTGCGATGGTGAGTGTCCTGTCTGATATGTTGTGAACTGTTTGTTTCATGGGCTGTTGTGGGGGTGGGTTGGGCTTCTGGCGTTTTTCCAGTTTGTGGAGTTTGTTGGTGTGTGTGTCTGTCTTGTGGGAGGTCTCTGTTTCAGCTCTCCAGGCGGCCAGTTGCTTGGATTTGTTCCAGAGTGTTGGGTGGATTTTGTTGCTGAGTTTGAGGTGGAGAGTGAGTAGGTCTCTGTTGGTTTGATCTAGTAGGTATCTTTTCCTGTGTAGTTCGCTTCTGATTAGGGCTAGTTCTGTTCTTTTCAGGATCCTTTCGCTGGATGGGGTTTTTGAGTGGAATTTCAGTTGGAAGCTTGTGGGGATCACATTTTTGTCTCGGCAGTTGCGTAGGAATGCAATGTCACATAAGATGATGGCTCTTCGGACTTCTAGTTTCTCGTAGGTTCTGGTCAGCTGGAAGGTTTCCTCCCCGTAGAGGTCGGATATTTGTTTTCGTAGATTTTCACGGGTATAGGTATGCATGTTAGGGTGGATTCGGGTTTCTTCCCGTGTAGAAATCTGGTTGGTTTGGCGACGTTTCGACGAGGTCTCACTCGTCATCTTCAGGCTGGTGTTCTGGCTTCTTTCTTCTTGAAGCAAAGCGTGGTCTCAGTTGAAGTCCTTCTATAAATACTGCTGGGGGTGTGTGGTTTGCTTGCTCTGTTGCTGATTGCAGGTTCCTTTGTTCCTTTGTTCTTTTGTGATCTGCTGTGTGGCTGAGGCGATCGTTAAGGGATTAACTGCTGGTGGCTGTTTAGATGGCTGTTTAGATGCTGGTGGGTTAGATGGCTGGTAGGTTCTGGCAGTATCCTGGGCTTTGGTGGAGTGGGGTCCTGTGTCTTGTGAATTCATTTTGGTCTGGCTACGTGTCTGTGGTCTCCCAATGTTTTTTTGGGGTGTGTGAGTGTGCTCCATGTGGTGACTGGAGTGGGGTGCCGCAGTAGATGGTGCAGTCGTGGTTTTGTTATTGGATGGTGGTTTCGTTTCATCTGTGGGAAGGGTCTGGGTTTGTGTTTGGTGTGGATGGAAGGTGGTGGCATCTTGTGTCCTTTGGACCTGGTGTCAGTCTTTGTGACAGAGGCTCGCCTGTTGACCAGGGCTAGTTTCCAGATGTCAGGCAAGCGGGAGGTGTCATCTCGTTTATTCATGTTGTTTGGGTGTTTCTCTTTTCAATGGCTTCCATGATTATTCGACTGTTGAAGTGTTCAGTTTTGGAGATGAGTTTGGTTCTTTCAAAGTCAATTTCATGACCTGTTGTTTTTATGTGCTGGAAGAGAGAGGAAGATTTTTCTTCTTTTTTGACTGCGTTCTTGTGTTCTGCGATGCGTGCGCTTATTCTCCTGTTTGTTTGTCCGATGTATGTGGCTGGACAGACTTTGCATGGTATTTCGTAGACTCCTTGGTTTTCTAGCTCAATCTTGTCTTTGGGGTTTCTTAAGATGTTGGCTATTTTTTGGTCGGTGCAAAAGGCTGTCTTGATATTGTGTTTGTGGAGAATTTTGCTGATTTTGTCTGTGGTGCCTTTGATGTAAGGGAGGAGGGCGGTGCCGTTGTTCTCTTCTGTTTCTTGGTTCTTGGGGGGTGTTTCCTTCCTTCCCACAGATGAAACGAAACCACCATCCAATAACAAAACCACGACTGCACCATCTACTGCGGCACCCCACTCCAGTCACCACATGGAGCACACTCACACACCCCAAAAACATTGGGAGACCACAGACACGTAGCCAGACCAAAATGAATTCACAAGACACAGGACCCCACTCCACCAAAGCCCAGGATACTGCCAGAACCTACCAGCCATCTAACCCACCAGCATGTAAACAGCCATCTAAACAGCCATCAGCAGTTAATCCCTTAACGATCGCCTCAGCCACACAGCAGATCACAAAAGAACAAAGGAACAAAGGAACCTACAATCAGCAACAGAGCAAGCAAACCACACACCCCCCCAGCAGTATTTATAGAAGGACTTCAACTGAGACCACACTTTGCTTCAAGAAGAAAGAAGCCAGAACACCAGCCTGAAGATGACGAGTGAGACCTCGTCGAAACGTCGCCAAAACAACCAGATTTCTACACGGGAAGAAACCCGAATCCACCCCAACATGCATACCTATACCCGTGAAAATCTACGAAAACAAATATCCGACCTCTACGGGGAGGAAACCTTCCAGCTGACCAGAACCTACGAGAAACTAGAAGTCCGAAGAGCCACCATCTTATGTGACATTGCATTCCTACGCAACTGCCGAGACAAAAATGTGATCCCCACAAGCTTCCAACTGAAATTCCACTCAAAAACCCCATCCAGCGAAAGGATCCTGAAAAGAACAGAACTAGCCCTAATCAGAAGCGAACTACACAGGAAAAGATACCTACTAGATCAAACCAACAGAGACCTACTCCCTCTCCACCTCAAACTCAGCAACAAAATCCACCCAACACTCTGGAACAAATCCAAGCAACTGGCCGCCTGAGAGCTGAAACAGAGACCTCCCACAAGACAGACACACACCCAACAAACTCCACAAACTGGAAAAACGCCAGAAGCCCAACCCCCCCCACACAACAGCCCATGAAACAAACAGTTCACAACATATCAGACAGGACACTCACCATCGCAGAGACCAAAGTCCTTTCCAAAGGATTCAACTTTGCAATCGCCCCCAGACACATCCCCACCGAAAACATCATATGCGGAGTGGAAGCCAGCCTAACCAAAATCAACCCAGATGAAGCCAACAAAATCAGACTCGAAGTCACCAATGTCCTCTGCTCCAGCAAACCACCCAGAAGCAATTTACACAAAGAAGAACAAAAAGCCCTCTCCAACCTGAGGAAAGACAACAACATAATCATTCTCCCAGCAGACAAAGGCAATGCCACAGTGGTGATGAACACATCCGACTACCAAGCCAAATTATCCAACCTACTACAAGACCCTGCTTACATACCTTTGAACACAGACCCCACCACCTACCTGGAAAAAACCACCAAAGCCAAAATAAAAGCCTCTCCCTTAAGTGAAGAAATCAAGCCAAGCATCATCCCCAGAGAGAAATCATCCAGATGCCCCAAGCTCTACGGCCTCCCAAGATTCACAAAGAAGGAACACCTCTCAGACCCATAGTCAGCTCCATAGGCTCACCTCTACAAAACCTCGCCAAATTTCTTGCCAAACAACTCCAGCCCTATGCAGAATCCATCACTTCATACGTACAAAACTCGTTCCACTTCATAGAAATTATAAAGAAACAAGACCTACAACCCAATGACCTACTCGTGAGCTTCGATGTTGTTTCGCTCTTCACACAAGTGCCCATTCAAGAAGCCTTGACAGCTATCCACAACAAATACAACCCCCAAACACATCCTAGATCTGACCAACCACTGCCTAACCAACACATACTTCATCCACAATGGACAAAGATACAAACAGATAGAAGGAGCACCCATGGGATCACCCCTCTCACCGGTCATCGCAAACCTATATATGGAACACTTTGAAACCAACGCGTTACAGAAGTCCGAACATAAACCCAAACTCTGGCTCAGATATGTTGACGACACCTTTGTTATCTGGCCACACGGGAAAGATAAACTGAACAACTTCCTCACACATCTCAACAGCCTACACCCCAAAATACAATTCACTATGGAAATAGAAGCCAACAACCAACTTCCCTTCCTGGACGTCCTAATCTACAAAAAACCCGACGGCTCCTTAGGACATACCATCTACCAGAAAAAACACATACAAACCGCTACTTAAATGCACAATCACACCACCACCCTGCACAGATCAACTCCGTAGCAAAACCCTCATCTCCAGAACCAAACGCCTCGCTGACAAAGACCACCTAAAAACTGAATTACACACTCTCTCGAATGTTTTAATTGCGAACGGATTCCAAAAAACACCATCACCAAACTAATCCAAAAGGAAACACCCCCAAGAACCAAGAAACAGAAGAGAACAACGGCACCGCCCTCCTCCCTTACATCAAAGGCACCACAGACAAAATCAGCAAAATTCTCCACAAACACAATATCAAGACAGCCTTTTGCACCGACCAAAAAATAGCCAACATCTTAAGAAACCCCAAAGACAAGATTGAGCTAGAAAACCAAGGAGTCTACGAAATACCATGCAAAGTCTGTCCAGCCACATACATCGGACAAACAAACAGGAGAATAAGCGCACGATCGCAGAACACAAGAACGCAGTCAAAAAAGAAGAAAAATCTTCCTCTCTCTTCCAGCACATAAAAACAACAGGTCATGAAATTGACTTTGAAAGAACCAAACTCATCTCCAAAACTGAACACTTCAACAGTCGAATAATCATGGAAGCCATTGAAATAGAGAAACACCCAAACAACATGAATAAACGTGATGACACCTCCCGCTTGCCTGACATCTGGAAACTAGCCCTGGTCAACAGACGAGCCTCTGTCACAAAGACTGACACCAGGTCCAAAGGACACAAGATGCCACCACCTTCCATCCACACCAAACACAAACCCAGACCCTTCCCACAGATGAAACGAAACCACCATCCAATAACAAAACCACGACTGCACCATCTACTGCGGCACCCCACTCCAGTCACCACATGGAGCACACTCACACACCCCAAAAAAACATTGGGAGACCACAGACACGTAGCCAGACCAAAATGAATTCACAAGACACAGGACCCCACTCCACCAAAGCCCAGGATACTGCCAGAACCTACCAGCCATCTAACCCACCAGCATGTAAACAGCCATCTAAACAGCCATCAGCAGTTAATCCCTTAACGATCGCCTCAGCCACACAGCAGATCACAAAGAACAAAGGAACAAAGGAACCTACAATCAGCAACAGAGCAAGCAAACCACACCCCCCAGCAGTATTTATAGAAGGACTTCAACTGAGACCACACTTTGCTTCAAGAAGAAAGAAGCCAGAACACCAGCCTGAAGATGACGAGTGAGACCTCGTCGAAACGCCGCCAAAACAACCAGATTTCTACACGGAAGAAACCCGAATCCACCCCAACATGCATATATATATATATATATATATATATATATATATATATATATATATATATATATATATATATATATATGTTTTCGTAGATTTTCACGGGTATAGGTATGCATGTTAGGGTGGATTCGGTTTCTTCCCGTGAAAATCTGGTTGTTTTGGCGACGTTTCGACGAGGTCTCACTCGTCATCTTCAGGCTGGTGTTCTGGCTTCTTTCTTCTTGAAGCAAATATATATTTGTTTTCGTAGATTTTCACGGGTATAGGTATGCATGTAAACAGCCATCTAAACAGCCATCAGCAGTTAATCCCTTAACGATCGCCTCAGCCACACAGCAGATCACAAAAGAACAAAGGAACAAAGGAACCTACAATCAGCAACAGAGCAAGCAAACCACACCCCCAGCAGTATTTATAGAAGGACTTCAACTGAGACCACACTTTGCTTCAAGAAGAAAGAAGCCAGAACACCAGCCTGAAGATGACGAGTGAGACCTCGTCGAAACGTCACCAAAACAACCAGATTTCTACACGGGAAGAAACCCGAATCCACCCTAACATGCATATATATATATATATATATATATATATATATATATATATATATATATATATATATATATATATATATATATTTAGAGATGGGCACGGAACGAACATGTTTTCGTTTCCGTTACCGTTTGTCGTTTCCATTACGCAACGAAACAACAAATGAAAATTGTGATGAAAATGCAACGAAACGAACAGAACCGCGAAAATTGTGGTTGTTACGTTTTGTTTTCATTAATGGTCATGCGCAATGAAATGAGCTGTTTTAAATGTTAAAAAACGCCCTAGACATCCATAAAAACGCAGCAATAATTATTTATATTGTCTGATAACCTACGGGGGGGGGTTGGGGTCCTTAAAATGTTTGTTTTAGTCTTCTCCCATCGCGATGTATTATTCTTTCCCCTTTAAAATGGATGTCACCACCAGCCACAAAATGGAGGCAAGCCATGTGATGGGATCATGTTCAACCAATAGCATGCCCAGGTTGCAGACTGGGCGGGCAGTCTGGCAGCCACAGAGGGCATAAAAAGCTCTGGCAGCCCCCGTCCTCCTTGCAGTCTCTGGTGGGAGTTAGGGTGGGATTTCTGTCTCTGCTGCGCCTCTAGCTTCAGTCCTGCTACCTCCCTGTGTGCATGCGTGCTGCGTACCTCTCAGTGAGTACCCTCCCTTGCCCCACAGTGCAGTCACTCTGCGGCTGCCTTGCACCCTGGGCAACGCCCGCCACTGCCTTTGCAGCCTCCCTGCATACCTAGTCTATACTGTGTCTCTGCCAGCATCCTTTTTTTTAGTGTTTTCCCTCTGGTCTGGGGCGTTGGGGGATGCCTGCGCACGGAAATGCTTTAAAAATTGCGCAAAAAGCGGGTAGAAACGACAAACGACAAACGAAAAAACAGTAACAAAAATTTCAAAAAAATCCCCGACAAACGGAAACGAAACGAAACAAAACCTCTCAATGACAAATCGAAAAACCGAAACACCATTTTTCTGTTTCGTGCCCATCTCTAATATATATAGTTTATATTTTTAATATATTTTTATTTATTTCATATCATCGGAATCCCTACATAGGATGGGGGATGGGTGGGGTGGAGAATCTAAGGATAAAAGCAGGAAAGTTCAAGTGGTGTGTGTGTATATATATATATATATATATATATATATATATATATTAGTATTAGTATTTACTAGTAGTTTTTAATGGTACTTGGATGTTTGATGTGCATTTGTTAGGTTTTTATGTTTATTTTCGCTGGGGATTGTTTTGTGATTGTATTGTTTAGTCACCTAGGGTGACATGTTTGTACACCACCCTGAGTTCCCTCTGGGAAAATCGGGCGGTTTATAAGTCCAAGAATAAATAAATAAATAAATAAAATTAGGCAACCTCCTTAGATATACTTTGATTTGTATTCCTGCAGTGAGCAGGGGGTTGGACTCGATGGCCTTATAGTCCCCTTCCAACTCTATGGTTCTATGATTCTATGACAAATACATTAGGAAACTAAAATAGTTTGGAGCCCTGGGCATGTGCAAGACATGGGGCAGCTCAGCTGCATGTATAGAATCCAAACTAAAGTTCTAGATCACTGCAGAGAGGTGGTGCAGTTTCTCGGAGTTGATTTAAAAATTTTGCCAGGTTCCCCCACCCCCACACACACATCTTAGGTTTTGAGGACAATGGCAGTGCACTCCCAACATTTGGTCAGAAATATCATAGTCTCTCAAGTAACTCTGTCTCTTCAGTCCGAACAGTTACCTCATCTACTTTAAGGGCTATTTTGTTCTCCTTCTTCTTCATCTTAATTTAGCTCTTGCAACTTAAAATAAGCATTCTCAGTGGACATGTTGTTCACATTGGCAAGCTCTTTAAAGGCAGCAGCGACGCCTTTAGCAATCAACATAACAGAGAAGAAGATCTTAGCATTACACATTACAAGGCATAAACTAAACCTTTATTGCCATATTTCTGAAACCTCCACCAAATTGCCAGGAAATTCTACCATTTCTCTGCCAAACCTCCTAACAATCTGTCCCTGTCTTTTAAGATCAATATCCACTGGCACGGCATGCCAAAGGAACTACACTGATGTCAAACTGTTTTCAGAAAACAATCTAATATTGGCAGACTACATTCTAAAGGGATTTGATTATGCTGGGAAATGGCTAGGAAGCCCTTAAAATAACATGAAGATGCTCTTAAGCCCCCTGATATATACAGAATATGCTATAATTACACCCCCCATACACACATCAAGTGTTTCTTGCATCCTGAGTCTTTGATTTTCCCCAGTCTCAAAGGTAATGGCCCTAGGAGTGTTTTTGAATTAACTGTAGTCCAAAACCAAACACCTTCTGGACATATTATGTTGGGACACATTGCACTAAGTTAGGAGTGGGAAATCTGTAGCACTTTACAGACCTGGACTCCACTTCCACTATCCCCATCTCCTATCATCATGCTTAGGGATAACAGGAAGAGTCCCAAATGTGTAGGGTCACAGGTCACCCATCATTGTACTAGACTAGATGAATTGGGTCGTTTATACACGACCCCTAAACTCCGGGGTAAATGGCTCCCAGCTCCGGAGCTTAAAAATGTTTACCCACCAGCTCCAGAGTTAACAGGAAATTAAGTGCGACCCCGCCCACTTTAGCGCGTCCCAGCGCAGCTTTCAGGTACCTGCTCTTTGGAGGTGAAAATTATTTGATCTGGTGTAAGGATAGTGAGTGCGGGGCTCTCCTTGCTTCTGTTTGTTGTTTTTTGGCTCCCGCCCCTTTAAGAGCTACTTTTACAGAGACGAGAGGCAGAACGAGGTGAGCGGCATGCTTTTCTTTCTCTTTTTCTCCCTCCCCTCACGCAGCCAGCAACCAGGAAGTGCGGAGGGGGTGGGGACACAGGAAGAGTGACGAACCCCTAAGATCTCTGGTCCAAATTTAAGTGGCCAGCGGATCTTAGGGGTCGTGTAAAAAGGCCCTAGGAGACAATTTAGTCAGCGAGAAATGATGTGAAAACTCCTCAAAATAGCTTTGGTGTCAGAATTTTCAGTCTGAACAGTTACCTCATCTAGTTTAAGGGCTATTATAAAAACCAACATTATAAAAATGTTTTCATTTAATAGAATTTAGGTCAAAGAATCAAAGCAAAGAAAAAAGATCCCCCAACCAAAAACCAAGGGGGAAAACTCTTAACAACTCAAATCGATATAATTCCTGAAACATTTCAGAATGCCCACCTGGGAACCTGGCTTTCCAGAAGGACTTCCTGGAAAGCTGGATCAGCCAAGCTGGATATCAATTAACTTCCGGGGCTTCTTCACACTGCCATTACTAGAGAGGTGGACATGAAGCACTTTGTCATGTTCTGAATTTTGAGTGTGGTACTGTACTCCACCAGCCCAAGGCCCACTGACTGGCAGCAGAGTTGTGCCAGGGACTTCCGACACCAGGGGCCCATCAGGAGCTGGGGATGTCCTCCCTTTCCTCTTCAGACCACTGGCTAGGCTAGTTGATGCCTGTGTGAGGCTTCTCCCTGTCCCTCTTGAGACTGGCTGTTGGCCTGAGGAGGAGGGAAAGGACCGTCCCAGCTCATGACAATTGGTGTGCTGCCAGTGTAGGAGATCCTTGGAACAGCACTGCTGCTGGTGAGTGGGCCTCCAACCAATATGGAACAATGGAGGATAAATTCAGCACAAAATGCTTCATGCCCATCTCTAGTCATTCCCACTACTTCAATTAAAATACTCCAGAGGTTTTTATCTCTTTACTTTCCCATTATTTGTATAAAAACTCTTTTTGTATTTTCTTATAGTTTTCATTGCAGTACACAAGTATAACAATAACAAGTCTTTTACAACAAGTAAAAAGTAGCAAGTTTTTAAGTTTATAATACGTTTTGTGGACTGAAGCCCACTGTATTACAATATACAAAACTGTACACAAAATAAAACTAATTGCTCTTAGAGATGCCGCAATAGTATTCATTGTTTTTGCTGTAAGGCATTAACATGGTTATTCTCTCGAAAAGTTTCAAAATAATTTTAACTTTAAAATTCAACTTTTTAAAGTTAAAATCTACTAAAATATGTGGATTAAAAATGAGCTTTCAATGAAGTGTGCCATTATTCCATAAGATAGGTGCAGGAGTGACTATTACAGGTATATAAAGTATCCAATTGATGGAACTGATCAGAGACAGAATACATCTGGATGCTGATATTGGGGCTGATTAGCAGATAATTATATTTTGGTTAGAAATGAACTTTTGGCCAGTGGAACAGCACACCCCTACACTATTTAAGTATGTACTAGGGATGGGCACCAAATGAGAAATGAAACACTATTTCATCATTTCATCATTAGCTAACAAAACGAAACAAAATGAAATGGGGATGTGGCATTTCATTAGTAACAAAACAAAATGGCATTTTTATTGTTTAAAATGAACTGATTCATTTTGATGTAAAACAGCTCTCGTGAGTCCTAGAGGCACTAAATTTGGTGTGATCCTTCCATGGACTTTCCCTTTAGGGGGCTGAGTTATTCAACTTCAAATGGGGTGCCCCCAGAAAAAAATTCTAATTGCAATATTATGTGCTTGAAAATAGTGACCCCAGGCAACTAGCAGGATGGAAATTACAATAGAGCTTCCTCAAGCTCTTCCCTTTAAGCACCCCCAATTTGGAGAGGTTTAGGGTTCAGGGGGGCAAGTTATTCAACTCTAAATGGGATGCCCATAGGAATCCATTTTAAAGTGCTGGGTTTTTTTGGGGGGGGTCCTAACTGCCTGCGGGGGCTAGGGTATATAACAGGCTGCCTGGTTTCATTTTCTTCATTGTCTGTGGGAGTGAGAGGAGTTATAGGCCGTTACTTCACGAAGTGCCTCGCTTTGAACCGACCTTGCCTTCGCTGTGAATTCGGAGGCGGTCACGTGGCGGTCACGTGTTCTCGCTTCGCTCCCGCCCCTGTTTCTCAGTACTCACGAGCTGCAGTTTTAGGTCCGATTCGAGCACAACCTCACGTGCTCCCTTCGCATTTGCATGCCACTTTTCAACGTTCCTTATTTCCCATCCGTCCTTTAAAAAAATACCTACCGACGGCGTATCGATGCACTGATGCTGGACTGTCAGTTGCAATGGCTCTACTGATTTCAACTGTTTCCTGGCATCATTGGCAGGCCCCCCCGCCGCTACCGCCACTACTCGGGGGGAGCCCCGCATGGCACAGCCGCCCGCCCTCCGCCGCTTGCACGCTGCCTGCCCCAGGTGCCCTGCTCTGGCCGGGCGAGGCGGCAGCGGCTCCTCCTGCTCCCGCCGCCACCGCTGCCGCCGCCACCGCTGCCACCGCCACCGCTACTCGAGCGAGGAAGTAACAGCGCAAAGAGATGAAACGATATAGCGATGCATCGATATCCCTGTTTGAATATTTTTTTAAAAAACTTGAAATAAAAGCCAAAAACCGAGACCACACGTGACGTTGGGAGCGAAGCGAGATGCGAAGCGAAAAGATTCCCGGCGGCTGGCAGGGGAACCACTCACCCCGCTTGGAGCACAGTAAAGGGGGCATGGTCGGGGTGGCATCGCAGCCAAAAAGGAGGAGCGTGCGGACTGAAACGATCGATTCGCACAGAAATGAGGGCTTGCCGCGAAGCGAGCGGTTCGTGAAGTAACGGCCATAGTCAGCTCTCTGGCAGTGCTGCTAGCTTGCTGTCTTACAGTTAGGCGAGCTTCACTTCTGCTGTCCCTGTGTGCTCAAAGCTGCTTTGTGTGTTGTGTAAGTGGACAAAGAGAGAGTGGTTTGTGTGTGTGTCAAAGAGACAGCCTTTTTCTCTCTGTGTGTGTGCACTGTGTCTCTCTCTGTGCTCAGAGAGGCACTGCTTTTCTGTTCTTTTTGGGAGGGTTTTATCAGGGGAGGGATTTTGGGCGGGCTTTCACCCAATTCTTCCCCAGTTCTCAACTGGCACAATATGAATGTGCCTGAACGTCCCTCTTAATCATGGTCCCATTTCAAAAAACCAACAAAATAAAACTGGAGTCCTCCTATTCCATTATTACTAGGTGGAGTATTCCTAACTGGAGTATTCGGGCCAGTGCCTCTCCAGGGCTACCTTCCCCTGCCGAGTTTCAGGACCAGGAGGACTGTGGCGAGGACAATGTGGGGGGGGACGAAAATGAAGCAAACGAAACAGAAATTTCCGTTTTGTTTTGTTTCACTTTTCTTTGATGGATTCATTATTCATTATTTGTTTTGCTAGCTAATGAAATGAATAATGAATAACAAAACGAATTGAAAGTTCATTTTGTGCCCATCTCTACTGACTAACTAACTGGTAACAAAGCTACCAGAACACATCAAACTGCCCAATTTTGACATATACCATAACCAACACAGAACTGCACCGTGACTGAGTTAACTGTCATTCATCAACCCCAGTCCAGAAAAGTCCTTCCCAGCCAAAACCTCTCAAAAGCATTATATATAAGTTAATATGTCCAAAAGAAAGACCACAATTTTCTGCACCAGTTCAACTGATTACAGTGCTTAAAATGATACAAATAGATCCAATAGTTTGAAAAGTAGAAGCCCCAGAGACAGAAGCAAACATTACAGGGGAGAAACTCTTGGCTGGTTTGCATTGGCTTTTATGTCATGTGGTCAACAGGAAAATATGATTTAGGCTGCCCCAATCCCATCGTATTTCTGCATTTTTGCCAACATGCTTGCATGTTCAGATCCCTTTTCTTCATCAGCCCTTAAATCAAAATCTGCAGTTTATCTTGGAAATTTTACAGAGGTTGCAGATGATCAGATACTGAAGGATGAGAGATTATTCTATGGTTCTGCATTCTTGTTCTTCCTTGTAGACTGAAATCCATACACAAATACAATTGCAAATATTAAAAGCAAAAGAAAAGACTTCATGTTTATCGAGGATGCTCTCAGAATGACAATGTGTCTCTGTTATCAAAGCAGGATGGTGTTTTTATTCGTGCTAAATCAGAGAAACAGATATAACTGAGGACACAGTGAGTCAGCTTCCAAATGCGTGGACCTATTTAAATTCAGAGTAGATACTTGTTTACCCTTACAATGAATACAGACTCTTCATTATTTCTAATAACAAATCATGTACTGACTTTGCTTTTTCTAAACACGTCATATAAGACTGCAGGAAGTTTATACACCATATATTATCACTACAAACTTCACATGTCATCAAAGCCATGAAATATAGTGTACATTATACTTAAATGCCTATTTTGCACAGGATACAGCTTTTACTATTTTTTTTATTTCTAATTGCTTGTGGAGTTGTTGCCCCAAGGCACAGCAGATATTTCGGATTATATGAGAATATGACATGGATAGAGAAAGGGAACACTTTTCAGTCTTTATTTTGTGCTTTGTTCAGCAATTCCTCTAGCTACAGCTGCTCACTACCTCTTGAAAACTCCAAGATAATGAGGGCCCAAGGGCCTCTGTCAATTGAAAACCAGTATCTTGTAAGGAAACAAGACAGGAAATAGAGGAAATATCTGCAAGAAGTCTTAAAACTAATGAACATCTTCATGTAACAGAGAAACCAGTGACCAATTAGATTTGTGTTCTGGTTAATCCGTTTTATTTATTTATTTCTTCCATTTACATCCTGTTCCCATTAGTGCCGAGACACAATTCTGGGCAAAAAAATAAATAAAAGATCAAAGCATTAAAAGCAATTTACAAATAATCAAAAGATGAGGAAATGCAAGCCAGATGGATGTTGGGCTGACTCTCTGACTTTATCATTCATAAGAACGTAAGAACAGCCATGCTGGATCAGGCCAACGGCCCATCTAGTCCAGCTTCCTGTATCTCATAGTGGCCCCACCAGATGCATCTGGGAGTGCATGAGACTAGATATCGGTCTCCTGATATCCACTCCCCTGCATCTGGTCCTTGAGGTACCCTGGTTTTAAGCTTGGAGATGATACATCTCCCTCATGGTTTGTAACCTGTGATGGACATTTCCTCCAGGAATCTGTCCAATCCCCTTTTGACGGCATCCAGGCCAGATGCCATCACCACATCCTGTGGCAGGGAGTTCCACAGACTAACAGACTAACAATCCTTCACATTAGGACAACTGTTCAGGTACAGCTGAGTAGGGTCTTCTTCCTCTTCCAGCACCTGGACTTGATCTACAGGGCTTATACAGATTTCCCAGGTCAGGCCTGGTTACCGTATCATGAGGAGTTCTACATGAAGGTGATTATTCACCCTCACATGTGCTGGAAAGCCCTCTATTACATCTTATGGTTGCATGTTATGACCTCAGCTCATCCAGTCCTAGGAGATCGTTTTGAGAGTGGCCACCTTTTTCAAAGGGCTTCACAAATGCTAGATCCCCATGTGGTTCAACCTCATCTTATCTAATGGGAGTTCAATTCCTGAGGGTCCTGCAATAGGAAGCTGTGAAGGTTCTGCCATCAGTGCTCCATGTGTGGTGGTCCACATGTAGCAGTCACGTGTTATCGGAGTAAACCCAGCTCGGGTGGAGGAAAAGACTCAGGGTGTAGAAGGATGCTGCCCACAGGCATGGCAAATATTTCAAATAGGCCCCAGCCCAGTTAGGATGCCAGTCTTAGAGAACTAGATAAGGGCTTATCCATATAAGTATTTGTTGGAAGGTTTTAGATACAGTTTTCAATTCCAATGGTTAGGGACAGGATAGCGATGCAATCTGAGAATTTGAAATAAGTTAGAGGGTTGGAGGATGTAGTATGGGAAAAGATAAGGAAACAGGTCAGAGAAGGCCATGTTTTGGGCACATTTAAGGAACCACCGGTGCCTGATCTGCACATTTCTCTGTTGGGCGTGATGCCAAATAAGGCAGAGGGTGAGTTTCAGTTGATTGACTACCTGTCTTATCCAGATGGCAAGTCTGTCAATGATGGTTATCCACGGGAGTTATGCAGCATTGCACGTCCTGCAATGCTGCAGTGTGCATAGTGCATGCATGCGGAGTTGGGGCAAAAATGGCCAAGTGTGACATCAAGTCAGCCTTTTGGCTCCTCCCAGTCCATCCAGAGGATTTGGGTTTATTAGGTTTTGCTTTTGAAGACTTGATATTGAATAACCCACTTTGCTCAGTATTGTGTGTGCCTTTTGAGTGGTTCAGCAACTTTTCTGAGCGCTTATCATAATGCACCCCATGTGACTGGGCTATCACAAGGGGTGCATTATTTAAATGAATTGTTGTTTTGCAGTGAGAGGCTCTGATCACTGCCAAAAGCTTTTGATCAAGTTTCAAAATATAGCAAGGGAGTTGGGAGTGACTTTGGTTGAGCAAACGACAGAGGGACCATATGAGGTCCTGATGTATTTGGTCACTGAGCTTGACACCCAGCATCAATGGAGCAGGTAGCCAGATGTGAAGCTGTTTGACCTCAGGTGCAGGCTAGGCGTCCTAGCAGAAAACCAAGTTCCCCTACGGCTGCTGCAGGACTGATAGGGACAGACGAGCACGTCCCAAAATCAAAATATATTATAAGCAGATCCAAATATGCTGACAGGGTACAAGGTCAAATTGACCCAGCAAAATTGGCATAACAGCTGGGACTTGGCACGATCTCTTACAGTATGCCAGGACAGCAAATATTTTGTGGTTAGGAAGTAGGAGACAAGATGGCCCATGTTGACACTATCTTATGGTACCGAAGTGTCGTTTTGCTGAGAGCAACATATGGCAGTTAACCAGGAACAAGGAACCAACTTTGAACTAGGAACATAGGGTCAAGTCATTCTAGGCCTTGACAGCCAAATGGCCACAAGCCAAAGAACATGAGCGAATGAACAAGCACATGAAAGCACATGTAGGCACGTGTAGAGACGAACGAAATACGTCAGTACACCATGCAAAAGAGTATAAAAACCATGGAGAAGCCATTACTCCTTTGTCCAGGACTGCAGGGCAGATGTGCCTGTGCCATGTCTTGGAACCTTAAGGGGCTCTTGGACCCTTAAGCTAAGATGCCTACTAACCTATTCTCTGTACTGTATGCTTTCTGTGTTGTATCTCTGTCTGTCTTTAATAAACCTTTTGCTATATAACTAACTCAGTGTGGCAATTTTGATGAACCACCAATGATGCATTGGCAATCTATATTGGTGCATTGGCAATTTATAAAGAAAACCCCAATCCCAATTTTTAAGATAAAATTTTATCCTTATCAGTGGTGCATTGGCCGGGAAGGGGGTCCTCCTGAGGCAGCCCTCCTTTTGAGGCGTGCCTGCTCTAGGCTCCCGGCAAGAACTCGGTCCTGATATTATTCTCTTTTTACTTTTTCTGCTAAGAGGGGAATATCCTCTAATCTCTGCTCTAAGCTTGCCCCCTTTCCATTTTCCTTCGATCGTCTGCATTTCCAGCTATGGTAAGTCAAAAAATTTCTTGTTTGGGTTAACAGGGGAGAAATAGCTATACACTTGTAGTTTTTGAGACTGCAGAACTTGGCTCCCTGACTTGTTTTTTTTTCTTGCCTAGAGATAAACTATGGCCATTTAAAGTATCTCTGTTTTTACATTAATTGGCTTTTAAAAAATCCCAAATAGCAGCTGCATTACCTTGTGTGGCAGAAGCAGACATCGTATTCCCCGTTCTTTAGGTCAGTGTTTTTCAACCTTTTTTGGGCCAAGGCACACTTGTTTCATGAAAAAAATCACGAGGCACACCACCATTAGAAAATGTTAAAAATGCATAGGAATGCATTGAAACTGGATTTAATCCGTTCCAATGCGGCGTTAGGTTTTTTTGGGCGACGGGGGGGGTCGGACCCCATGCAGGTGCCAGGTAAGGGTGCCCCTCCCCGGCTCACCCCCCCTCTGTGTCTGCCGCCCCTCCTCTCCCCTCCTTCCTTCCCTCTTTCCCCGGGCGGCCGCAGGTGGTCGGGCAGAGGTGGCCGCAGTGTGGGGGGAGGGAGTGGGGTGCGCTGCTTGGCCTGGGGTGGGACCATGGCTGGAATCCCCCCTGCTCGCCTCCTACCAGAGCTCTGGAGGCAGCCAGCCAGCAGGAGGGTGCAGCAGCAGCCGGCTTTGTTCCGAGGGGCTCGGGGTGGAGGGGATGGCCGGAGCCCGCCAGCCAGCTGCCCCGGCACTGCTCTTACCCGGGCGGCCGGCGACATCCTGTGGAGGGGAGTTCCGCAGGTGGTGCGGGAGCTTTGCCCTCTGAATGGGTGAAGAGCCTCCGCCTCGTTCCCAGCCAGGCCTCCGGTTCTGCGGCTCAGGGGGCGGGGGCGGGGGTGAGGAGACCCGGGGCGATAGGACCACGCTGCGCCCGGAGTCGTCTTTCGCCTTCGGCTGAGCCGCGGCGGCGGGAGCAGCATCGCTCGCCGTCCGGGCTGCCCCGGCAGCAGCAGCAGCAAAAGCAGCAGCAGCAGCCTCGCCCGACCGAGGGCCAGGGCGCCTGAGCAACGCTGCCCCACCGGGAGGAATGCCAGCATCCGTGGCGGTGGCCTGCCGCCCCTCCCCACCCCTCCGCTCCCCTCTTTCCCTGACCACCCTGCGTCCTCTTCCCGCGTGGCCGCGGGTGGTGGGCGGAGGTGGCTGTGGGGAGGGAGGGGGTACGGTACACTGCTTGGCCTGGGCGGGGGGCTTTGGTGGGGCCGCACCGGGAATTCCCCCCCCCCACCTCTTGCCGGAGCCTCGAAGCCGGCCGGCAGGCAGGAGGGCGCACTGGTGGCCCGCCCCGCCGGGAGGAACGCCAGCATCTGCGGCGGCGGCCTGCTGCCCCTCCCCTCCCCTCTTTCCCGACCTCCCCGCGTCCTAAAGTGGCAGCATGTAGTGACCCAGGCAGCTGAAGCAGTGGCTCCCCCCTGTCTTGGCTACAATCCAGTGCTCACCAGCTGGAGCGCGGCAGCCAGGCGGGGAGAGGGAACCGGCAGCGAAAGCGGCGGCTCCCCCCGGCTTGGCCCCCAGCCAGCGCTCACCAGCTGGAGCGCGGCAGCGAGGCGGGGAGAGGGAACCGGCCCCGCGCTTGGCCCCCAGCCAGCTCTCACCAGCTGGAGCGCGGCAGCCAGGCGGGGAGGGAACGGGTGAAAGCGGCGGCTCTCCCGGCTTGGCCCCCAGCCAGCGCTCACCAGCTGGAGCAGCCAGGCGGGGAGAGGGAACGGCAGCGCGGCGGCTCCCCCGGCTTGGCCCCAGCCAGCCACCAGCTGGAGCGCGGCCAGCTGGAGAGGGAACCGGCAGCCAGCTCCCGGCGGCCCCCAGCCAGCGCTCACCAGCTGGAGCGCGGCAGCCAGGCGGGGAGAGGGAACGGGGGCAAAAGTGGCGGCTCCCCCGCCACGGTACACCAGCCAACATCCCACGGCACAGTAGTGTGCCGCGGAACACCGGTTGAAAAACACTGCTTTAGGTATCTACCTTAACCTGCACTCCTCTGAAATCAGCTACTGTCAGCCTGCCAGTTCAAAAACATCACTTGGAAGAAAGCAAACTTGGCAGCGAAAGTCCTTCCTTATCAGCCAGCCAAGGACTTCTTGAAAGCTTGTATTTTGCCATTTCTCTTACATAAATATTGTTTAGTTAAAGCCCCAAACCGCAGGCTGGATTTTTACAAGGCAGAAGTAATTCTTGTCAGTTCATGATTTGTCAGACATGGCTCAAAATCCTTATCAAACAGTAATTGATGCCATGCAGAATCTGTCTGTAGCCCTCCGAGATCTTTTAAAGGTGGTAGATGATATTACATCATCACCAGAGCTCCAGTTTTCGTTTCCTTCACAACAGCCTTCCACATCTCAATCTTCCCTGTCTAAACCCCCAAGATCGAAGAGATCCCCACGTAGATTGTGCTATTCCTGCCGAAGTCCCCATCATACTGCCCAAGAATGCTCTTTTAATCTGCATAATGATTACGGCCTGACTTGGCCATCTCCTTGTGAATTTTGAACTTTCGACAGCAGAGCCATGCCTTTTCTACAGCAGAATTTTGTTTTTCTTTTAGATGTTTTACTTTGGGGATAACTGAGAATAAATCAAGACCCTGAGTGCGTTCCACTTCCCTCTCCCTTGTATGTGTGTGCAAAAATAAAGGTCTGGAAGTAGGCTTGTGTAGCCTGGAAGAAATGTTTTGTGTAATTCAGTTGTTGTTTAATTTTGTTCTGAGATTTTATGGGGAAAGAGTTTAGCTTGTGTAGCCTGGAAGCAGTCATATTTGTGCAGTTCAGTTTTCATATAAGCATCTTGTTCTAAGATTTTATGGGAAAAGAGTTTAGGAACATTTTTATGGAATTTTTAGGGAATTTTGCTTTGTTTTAGGTTAATTCAGGTGTTGTAATGGGGAAGTCTATGTGACATTTTATTAGGTAATCAAGGACAGGAATTTTGTTCCTGTTCCTGCATAGGGTTTCATAATTCTGCTGTGGAAACTGGATATTTCTGCTTGCGCTGATTTTGACAGCACCAAATCAATTTAGTGTGATTTTTCAGACCAACACTATTTTACTTCAAAGATGATTCTTTTCTTCTAACAACTTAAACTTAAAACTATTCCTTAAACTTAGAACTATTTCTGCATTTTCATTCTAAACTCTCTCTCCTTGGTTCCTTCTGCACACATATATTTTTCCTCAATCTATGTTGTGTGTTGTTTAAGGCTGTCATTTATGTTGTGTTTGTCCCGTGTGTCTTTTGTCCTCCAAATATTCATCAGTTGTGTTGCTTGTCCCTTTTGTTGTCTCTTGTTTTAATTATTTTAGCCATGAGTGGGATGAATAAAATTGGATGTCACTGAAATTTAAACCCATGATAAATATTACACTGTAATGACTTAGATCTTGATATTTAACAGTGATGCTATCTTGCTGATTTGAATTTAGATTGTGAAAAGCCTATGTGAAGGATAAATAATGGTTACTATAAATTAAGGAAAAAAATGGGAAGAGATAAAATACATTTCATGAAGAGAGAGTGTATAAAGGAAAGTGTTATAACTGTTAGTTACCTAAAAGGCATGAGGGATTTATAGGAAGGAAAATATATGGCATATGTAAGTTGCAGAGGGTCTGTGTAAGTGAAGAAAATGGTGGTGTTGTGAAATGTTGTGGTTTTGATAAACTTTTAAGTAGGAAGACAGGTTAGCAAGATACCATGAATTGTTAAAAAAATAGTCCAAACCAGCTTTCAATTTGTTTAAGGTGATCAAAAAATGTTTAAGGGAAAACAGCATTGCTTAATTAAGAACATAAGAACATAAGAAGAGCCATGCTGGATCAGGCCAAAGGCCCATCTAGTCCAGCTTCCTGTATCTCACAGCGGCCCCACCAGATGCGTTTGGGAGCGCATGAGACTAGATATCTGTTCCTGATACCACTCCCCTGCATCTGGCCCTTGAAGTACCCTGGTTTAAAGCCTAGAGATTACACATCTCCATCATGGTTTGTAACCCGTGATGGACCTTTCCTCTAGGAATCTGGCCAATCCCCTTTTGAAGGCATCCAGGCCAGATGCCATCACCACATCCTGTGGCAGGGAGTTCCATAGACTTACAACGCGCTGGGTGAAAAAATATTTTCTTTTGTCAGTTCTTACTCTCCCAGCACTCAATTTGAGTGTATGTCCCCTAGTTCTGGTATTTTGAGAGAGGGAGAAGAGCTTCCCTCTATCCACTTTACTCATACCCTGCATTATTTTGTATGTCTCAATCATATCCCCCTCAAGCGCCTTTTTTTCCAGACTGAAGAGGCCCAATTGTTTTAGCCTTTCTTCATAAGGGAGGTGCCCCAGCCCAGTAATCATTTTAGTCGCTCTCTTCTGCACCTTTTCCAGTTCCACTATGTCTTTCTTGAGATGCGGTGACCAGAATTGTACACAATACTCCAGGTGCGGCCTTACTATTGTTTTGTATAACGGCATTATAATGTTGGCTGTTTTATTTTCAATCCCCTTTTTGATAATCCCTAGCATGGAATTGGCCTTCTTCACTGCTGCCACACATTGGGTTGACACCTTCATGGAGCTGTCCACCAACACACCAAGATCTCTTTCCTGATCCGTCACGGATAACTCAGAGCCCATGAGTTGATAGATGAAGTTTGGATTTTTTGCCCCAATATGCATTACTTTACATTTGGTTACATTAAAACGCATTTGCCATTTCTCAGCCCACTCCCCCAGTTTGGAGAGATCCTTCTGGAGCTCTTCACAATCTTCTCTGGTTTTTACCACATGGAAAAGTTTTGTGTCATCTGCAAACTTGGCCACCACACTGTTTATCCCTGTCTCCAGGTCATTTATGAACAGATTGAAAAGCACCGGTCCCAGGACCGAGCCCTGGGGCACACCGCTTTTCACTTCTCTCCATTGTGAAAATTTCCCATTGACACCTACTCTTTGTTTCCGGGATCTGAACCAGTTCTCAATCCATAAGAGGACCTGCCCTCTTATCCCCTGACTATGCAATTTTCTCAGCAGCCTTTGGTGAGGGACTGTGTCAAAAGCCTTTTGAAAATCCAGATAGACTATATCCACCGGTTCACCCAAATCCACGTGCCTGTTGGCCTTTTCAAAAAATTCTAAAAGGTTTGTAAGACAAGATTTACCCTTACAGAAGCCATGCTGATTTTCTCTCAGCAAGGTTTGTTCTTTTATGTGTTTTAAGATTTTCTCTTGGATGAGGCCTTCCACCATCTTCCCTGGGACAGATGTAAGGCTAACCAGCCTGTAGTTTCCTGGGTCCCCCCTCCTTCCTTTTTTAAAAATTGGTGTGACATCCGCTATCCTCCAGTCCTCCGGCACTGTGGCCGTTTGAAGAGACAAGTTGCATATTACCGTTAAGAGATCTGCAATTTCATTTCTCAGTTCTCAGTTGGCACAGCAACAAGTAATCAGCCTTTTCTATTGGATATGGGAACTTATTTAATTCTGCATATGGTCAAGGCAGTGCCTATAAAACATTCTGCCTCTTTGTGTCCACAGATGTGTTCATGTTTAGACATAAGACATAACTGAATGCCACCATAACTGCTAATTCATTTAGAAAATATGTTAAGTTAAAATACTATTTAGTAGATTTGAAATTTAACACTCTTTCATCTTGTCTGCTGCTTGTCTGTTTTGTTCTGTTCTTTGAATCTGCCTTAGCTGGCTCATTGTAATTTTAATCAATTGCCCTGCAGTTTATCCTGATGCTCATCAATTAGTGTTGTTCTATCAAAAATAATAATAATATATTTAATATATGATTTTGTGTACTCAAATTTGGACTACAGTGGACCCTTGTATAACAAACAGCTTGTGTGGCATAGAATCTGTAAAACATAAAGATTGGATTGCTACATCTTCAATGCATCCCTCTGGGAAGATTTGTATAAAAGAAAATTTGCTTAACATAATTCCATTTGGAACAAATTGATTCCTTTGTGCAAGGTACCACTGTATTTTTAAAAGGGTCACTCTTTGTTATATTCTGAGGCAAACTTCCTCTGACTGCTAAAGGAAATGGTTGTGTAAAAAAAATGGTTTTGATAAATGAATCAAGTAAATTTAATTTGTATAAGGCTTCAGTTGTGAGATGCCCTGGAAATGGAAGAAATTCATTTGAGTATTGACTTTTAGTAGAAACCTTTGTTAGGATGCCATCCTGGAGATTTAAAACTTAGTGGTCTATTATTAATAACAATATGAAAAAAATCAACTACTGACATCTTGAGGAAAAATGAGGAATAGCTATGTTAATGTCCTGTCTTTGTGTTTCAAATGAGGTTTCAGAAATTATGTTTCAGAGAATTTTAAAGTGTGAAATTTGCTATTACCCCACTGTGCACTGAAAAGATCTGTTTCAGATCATGCTGACAACGTATACAGCTGTCTCTGTGCTAGCTATCTTTCCTAGGTCCACGCCTCCCAGTGCAAAGGCTGTACCTGCAGAAACAC
The DNA here is from genome assembly GCA_029282475.1 of Phrynocephalus forsythii. Taxonomy (NCBI): domain Eukaryota; kingdom Metazoa; phylum Chordata; class Lepidosauria; order Squamata; family Agamidae; genus Phrynocephalus; species Phrynocephalus forsythii. The sequence continues at coordinate 7,641,923 of JAPFRF010000011.1, forward strand.
CTTTCGTTTTTGGCTGCTACAAATTCTAAGACTCTGCCTACTCCTGTCCTGAGATCTCAATGAGTCATGCCTGAGTGCAACTGCTGATCCAGTTAATCCTGCCATCCTGCCTCTTGTGCTGCTTCCTAATCCACCTTTCAAGGAACATCAAGACTGGTCTGCTGCTTCGTGTGGGTTCTCCTCATCTCGACAGCCCTGGTCTCACCGTTCCTGCCCGTACCAGCTTCATCATCAAGTGGAATGGTACTGCATGCCTTTATTATCGCCTGCAGCCGTCTAACTGTCTCAGCTGAAGCAAAACAACGGACTGGTTGCATAGTTATGGAAGCAAGCAAGGCACCATAAAGAGACTGTCTTAATCTGCAATTGTTTTGTTCCAATTACGGCAATGTTTCTCCTTTTAAGACTCATCCTGAACTGTTATAATGGCACCAAACTTCACCACCATTACCACAGACTGCCAGCGTGTCTTTTAGCACATCTACCTGGTTTATTTTTGCAGCCAACACAGCTCAGCACCTTTGCAGTCATCTACAGCTGATGTTTAGAAGCAATTATTATTTTGAAGCATACTGTATGTTCTGTAATTCTAGTAGCCTTACTGAATTCTGTTATGTACTACCTTTGCTATCATATCCCTTACCTTACCTTTGTATTGTATAAGACACTTTCCATGTGTCAACTGCCACATATTAGTTCATTTTGTTTAGCAGCCAGAGGAACAGAAAGCACTTGTTTTTTCCAATTGTTTTTCCAAACCCAATGGGCCCTATAACCCAGCACATCATCAATGGTGTCAATCAACATATTTTACAGAATAGTTGTCCTCCAAATTCAATTTGTCAAAGCTTCATTTTAACTGATGCCTATAGCCCTCCTATTCAGCCTTATGGTATATATGTATTGTCCATGCCCTCCTGATTCCCTTATGCCAATCTATTATACAGTTTAAAATGGTTTACAGAAATAAGCCACTCCAGTTATTGAACACACAAGAGTTTGATTTATGCCCCTGGTTTGATTCTCATACAAAATATCCTGTGTCTCTGCTTTACCCTACAATCCAAATAGCAGAGCATCCCACTGTCAACCAAAGGCCACCCTCTAAGGAGACTTTAAATGTATTTTGTGTCATGATTTCAATGTATGCTGTGTAAAAAAAAATGGGGGAAGTTGTGATTATACAAATTGCAACTTCACAGAATCTTAGGTCCTAAGCAAACAAGACCTCCTTACTGTTAACAAAAAGCATTATGTCACCTCAAGTAAATCAGCTATTAGATTACACCTGCCCACAAAAGAAAATAAATACACCTAGATACATGTCAGAATAGTAAGGTCCCTTCACTTACTCATTCATGGATGTAGACAATATCTATACTGTTATAACTAAACAGGAGACATACAATCAATCAGGTCCATGACAAATAAAACATAATAAAGCAACGCATTTAAAGTAAAATGGCCTCTGGAAGGTCTTAAATCATCCAACAGACATAAAGCTTAAGCTATTGAGTATTATACTTCTTAACATTAGTTTCAGAAATAGTTTTTATTCAACTTTTTCCAACTTTCGCAAAGAGAAAAAGGAAGGACTAATAGGGACGGACGAGCACGTCCCAAAATCAAAATATATTATAAGCAGATCCAAATATGCTGACAGGGTACAAGGTCAAATTGACCCAGCAAAATTGGCATAACAGCTGGGACTTGGCACAATCTCTTACAGTATGCCAGGACAGCAAATATTTTGTGGTTAGGAAGTAGGAGACAAGATGGCCCATGTTGACACTATCTTATGGTACCGAAGTGTCGTTTTGCTGAGAGCAACATATGGCAGTTAACCAGGAACAAGGAACCAACTTTGAACTAGGAACATAGGGTCAAGTCATTCTAGGCCTTGACAGCCAAATGGCCAAAAGCCAAAGAACATGAGCGAATGAACAAGCACATGAAAGCACATGTAGGCACGTGTAGAGACGAACGAAATACGTCAGTACACCATGCAAAAGAGTATAAAAACCATGGAGAAGCCATTACTCCTTTGTCCAGGACTGCAGGGCAGATGTGCCTGTGCCATGTCTTGGAACCTTAAGGGGCTCTTGGATCCTTAAGCTAAGATGCCTACTAACCTATTCTCTGTACTGTATGCTTTCTGTGTTGTATCTCTGTCTGTCTTTAATAAACCTTTTGCTATATAACTAACTCAGTGTGGCAATTTTGATGAACCACCAATGATGCATTGGCAATCTATATTGGTGCATTGGCAATTTATAAAGAAAACCCCAATCCCAATTTTTAAGATAAAATTTTATCCTTATCAGGACGTTGTGCACTGCTTTAATTTTGCCTACAAAGCAGTGGCTCCAGGTAGAACTTTTTTTTCAGAAGCTTTATGAAGCCATGCATCACATCTCAAGACCACATTACAGGAGGTGCCTTTCAACAAGAATGAGGGGAGATTTGCAGATTTGGTTACAGTTCCTGTATAGGACGTTAATGGGGGTCTGCTTTGGAGGACCAAATGACTCCTGGGAGCAGAATTCCAGGTGCAAAGAGATACAGCTGGTTCTTTAGGATATGGGTTACATTTTCAGGGCCAATGGTGTGCTGGGTAGTGACCTAAGGTTTGAAAAGCTGCATGGCGTCAGAAGGGAGCTGACCTTTTTGGGAGTTCTTTCCCATAAATGGAGCTTTATGATTATGGGCTGAGGTACAAGCAAATTCTGCAGTTACATTTTGGTGTGACATCCAGGCAATTGCGCACACTGTGAATTCCATCACAGTCCAGGGGGGTTATGAGTTCAGTTCAAGCCTTCACACTGTGATTCCTGAAGTATAGCATAGTTTTTCAGACCCACCATGAATTGGGAGTAGAGATGTGCTTTTCGTTTCAGACGTGGTTAGCTTCTGATACGAAACAGAGGAGCCCAGGTAGCGTTCGGAACCAGAGGAGCACAATCAACCAATCCCTTACTTTGTGCTGGGTTCGTGTGGAGTTAAATTCCAATGAGGAAGAAGCCTCCAATGCCATCTTGCCTTCTCCCTGTTGCTGGCCAATCAGGAGCTGTGTAGGGGAATGCATCATCCCACCTCCCTGTCTGATTGGCCAGTGGCAGGGAGAAGGAAAGATGAAATCAGAGGCTTCCTCCTCTTTGGAGTTTAACCCCACATGACCCCGGAGCATGGTAGGGGATTGGCTGATTTCGTTCCTCCACTTCCGAACGCCACCTGGACTCCTGTGTTTCATTTCGGAAGTGGACCACTTCAGAAACAAAAAGCCCATCTCTAGTCAGAAGTCGACAACAGCATTACTGATGCACTGTCAAATGGTTCAGGGCATTGACCCCAGATGCTCTGGTGCAGCCAAAAGTCCTACCGGTGGAGGTATGGAGCCTTAGCAGGGGGAGTTAATTGGGCCATAGCTCAATTGGGCAGTTGCACCTAACAACCGGCAAACATACAAGACAGCATATGAGGACATTTTCTCCTTCCAGGACAGAGATGGGTTGTTAGGCCAATTATGGCCAGCCCCAGTAGAGCACATTTTGCAATTCAGTGTTTATCTGCATGATAGAGATTTCGCCTCTACGGCCATCAGGACAGTATGTCGGCATTGGTGGTATATGCCAAGGCAGAAGGATCCCCAGATTTGACATTGTACTTCCATATATAGAAGACCATGGAGGAGTGTTGTAAGGAAAGGGGACCAGTGGCAGATAAAAGGTGTACTCTGTCACCCACACAGTTACAGAGCTTGTCACCCATTTGGTCAGTAGTCTGCAATAATGCATATGAGGCCATTTTGTTTAGGGTTGTGACATTGGTTGCAGTTTGGAGGGCACTTAGATTTAGTGGATTGGTGGTGGCATCTAAAACTGATACCTGAAGGAAGGCTTTTCAGATGTTGGACATGGAGATCTTTAAATATTTCATCATCCTATGTTTGAGGCAATCCAAAATGGATCAGATGAGTCAAGGGCAAATGGAGAAGGGGACAGAATATATGGGGGAGGCAGGAAATATATCAGAGAGAGGAGAGGAAAAAGGGGAGGGAGAGAAGATATAAATAAAGGGGGAGATACAAGCAGAGAAGAGGGGAACAGACCACTGAAACTAAAGGCAGGAGTAACAGAGACCCAGAAAGATAAAGGCTTAAAATGGGTATGGAAGCAGAATGTTCATTCAGTAGGAACCCCACCCCCCAGGTATATGCGGGGGATTGGTTCCGGGCCACCCTGTGGGTACTGAAATCCATAGATAAGAACAAATGTTCTTATCTGAGAGTGATGGCAGTAGTGGTGGTGAGGGGGGGGTGGCAACAGTGGTGGCTGAAATGGTGGAGGTGAAAGTGGTGGCAGAGGTGATGAGGTGGCAGGGCGAAAGTGGTGGCACCGCACAGTCGGCTCTTCGAACCGCCATGGGTGATGGCAGTGACTTCGCACCGCCGCACATGCCCACCAGCCAGCCCTTCACCACCACTTTGGTTCAATCATCAATCTAAATGGATGCCACCGCCAGGAAATCAGAAGAAAGCTAGAACTTGGAAGCATGACAAGGAAGGAACTATAAAGATCTTCAAGTACAAGGATGTGTCACTGAAGGCCAAGATTATCCACACTCTTGTTTTTCCAATCACCATGTACAGGTGTGAAAAACTGATTCATTTCAAATATTGTGTGCAAGGACAGCTTTGCCGATGCCCTGAAATCAACTGTTAACTATATAGATATGAGAAAAATGAGTTCTGTCTCTAGTCAGTTGTAACAGATATATTTTTGTCTTTTGCTTAGCTCCCAAAGAAGAGCACAGCTGAAGTGTGTTGAGCCTGAGCTTCTTAGATAAGAGTATGTTAATGCATCTTGAGACTGTCTCCCATTTGTATTTTTAAAACCAGTGGATACACCAGTTCTCTCTGCTTTGTTTCACATAGATACCCTGGATTGTCAGAAAGATAAACATGTGGGTCCTAGATCAAACCAAGCCTAAACTACTTCTTGAGGCAAAAATGATGGATTTGGTACTGTCCTATGGTGGGCACATCATGAGAAGGCAGGATTCTTTGTAAAGGACAGTAATGGTGGGAAAGGTGCAAGGCAGCAGGAAAAGACCAAATATGAGATGTATTAACTCCTTAAAGGAACCCACGGAAATGAGCTGACAAGAGCTGAGCAAGTTTGTTGAGGTCCGGACATGTTGGCGATGACTCATTCATAACGTCACTAGATATTGGTGGCAAATTGACAGCACATAACATTTATTTTCTGGCAGGTTCACATAAGTGGATCCAGCCTTCCAAAGTCCAGCAATGGGCATCTTGCCCTCTCCCCATTTCTTCAGATAACAAAGTGTGTCAGGATAATGATAATGTTCTCCTCCACCATGATTGTTTTGGGATGTCTCCCCATGGAATGAATGGAGCAGAGTTTTACCCACCTTTTTGCTTAAATTATTATTAAACTGCCCATTTTTTTCCTGTGCTGTGATTGTAATACCCAAAGTGATGAGCATAGGAACTGCCTAGATGCCCTGAGCACATCCAATCTCACCTGATCTTGAAAGCTAAGCAGTGTCGGGCTTGGTTAGTACTTGGATGGGCGACCACCAGGGAATACCAGGTGCTGTAGGTGCCTGGAGTAGGATCTGCCAAGCCACTCCAGTATTCCTGCCAAGAAAACTCCATGGATGTGGGGTCACAATTGTAATGACAACAACAGCAACAACACAACAGGCTGTTAAGGCTGCCCTTAAACACCTGACTGGCCGCTATCTTCGCGCGATCAGGGACGCTAGAAGATCTTACGCCTCCCTGAGAATTGGGGAGGCCTCGAGCCGCCAGGCGGAGTTATTCCGGGTGGTTCGGGACCTCTCCAATCCCAGTCAGCTGCGGCCTCCTCCTAGTGATTTCACTAGTGAGCAATTTGCAGCCCATTTTAGATCTAAAATTGAGGCCATCCGCTCCGATTTGCCCCCCAGTTGCTCTAGTCCATCCTTTGGGTCTTCCAGTGCCTCAGCCCTCCGCTCTCCCCTCCTGGACGAGTTCGGGCCGGTCTCTTTAGCAGAGACCTCCAGAGCTATGGCTCGTTGCTGGCCGGCGGCCACTCCCTTTGACCCTTGCCCAGCTTGGCTCTTAAAATCTGCCGAGGGGAACATGCCAGAGTGGTTTTCTTCCATCGCCACGGCCTCCTTTCGGGAGGGTCGTTTCCCTTCCCGTCTAAAGGAGACCGTGGTAAAACCCATTCTTAAGAAACCTGGCTTGGCGACGGACGATTTCTCCAACTTCCATCCGATCGCCATTGTTCCCTTCCTGGGCAAGGTTGTCGAGGGGGTGGCTGCTGTCCGGCTCCAGTCATACCTGGAGACAAACCATATCCTGGACCCCTTCCAGTCTGGATTCAGGCCTCTTCGCGGGACCGAGACCGCCCTGGTCACTCTGCAGGATGACCTCCTCAGGGAGGCCGACAGGGGGAGTTCCTCCCTGCTCGTCCTCCTTGATCTCTCAGCAGCCTTTGATACCGTCGACCACGGTAACCTTCTGGCCCGGCTCGCTGAGGCGGGAATTGGTGATCAGGCCTTGGCCTGGCTCCGTTCCTTCCTTGGCGGCCGGACTCAGAGGGTACAGCTGGGGGATGTCTTGTTGGCTCCTTGGACTCTCCCTTGTGGGGTGCCCCAGGGGTCGGCAATCTCCCCCGTGCTGTTCAATGTTTATATGAGGCCGCTGGGGGAGGTCATCAGGAGATATGGAGTTCGCTGTCATCAGTACGCTGATGACACACAGCTGTATATCTCCTTTTCTACGTCTGCAGAGGAGGCGGTTCGATCCCTCGATCTGTGCCTGGAGGCCGTTCTGGAATGGACCAGAGATAACCGGCTCAAGCTTAATCCGGAGAAGACGGAGGTTCTGTTCTTCGGGGCACCCTCATCTCGGTACAATGGCCCCCTCCCTAGTCTTGGGGGTACCTCCCTCCAGCCTACAGACAGGGCCAGGAATCTGGGCATGGTCCTGGATTCGGCCCTCTCCCTGGAAGCCCAGGTGATGGCAGTCTCCAGGGCCGCTTTTTTCCATATCCGCAGGATCGCCCAGATCCGTCAGTACCTTGACGAGTCCTCCCTGAGGACAGTAGTGCAGGCCCTGGTGATCTCGAGGATCGACTATTGCAATGCCCTCTACGTGGGGTTGCCCTTGACCCTGGTCCGGAGGTTACAGCGGGTGCAAAATGCGGCGGCCAGGCTGGTGGTGGGTGCTCGTAGATTCGAGCACATCACCCCAGCCCTGGTCCACCTGCATTGGCTACCCGTTGTCTTCCGGATCAGGTTCAAGGTCCTGGTCTTGGTTTTCAAGGCCCTCCACGGCTTGGGACCAGGATACCTGGCGGAGCGCATCTCCCTGAGGGCATCCGGATCCAGACCCACGAGATCGTCGCAGGCGCGCTCATTGAGAGTGGCCACACCCAGAGAGGCACGGAAAACGCGTACGCGGAACCGCGCCTTCTCTGTGGTGGGGCCCTCGCTCTGGAACCATCTGCCTCCTGAGCTGCGCCTGCTGGAGTCCCTGCCCGCCTTTAAGAGGGCTCTGAAGACCTTCCTCTTCAAAGAAGCATATGGTGTCCTTATTAGTTAGTTTCTCTTCTTTTTCCTACCCCTAACCGTCTGCCGCCATCTTGCCCTCCGCTGCCCTTGCTTGGTGGCCTGCTATTTTTTAGCTTTTACCTTTTTTAGCTTTTGCGTTGTTAGCCGCCCAGAGTTCCCGTTGGGAAGATGGAGCGGGATATAAGTATTTAAATAAATAAATAAATAAATAAGAACAATGAGCATAGGAAACTGCCACAGCCATTTACTTTCAAGCAAAAATGTATGACCCTTTGTTGACCTTAAGACACATTGCCTCTGTAATAGTCTCCCTCTCCTGAATACGAAGCAGACATTTGCTGGAGGACAAGGCTCGGTTTTGATTAAACAGTAAAGGTAAAGGTTTCCCCTGACAATTAAGTCCAGTTGCTTCAGATTCCAGGGGATGGTGCTGATCTCCATTTGTAAACCAAAGTGCCAGAGTTTGTCCATAGACAGATTTCTGTGGTCATCCGGCCGGCATGACTAACAGAACTCTGTTCCCTTCCCAGTGAAGTGATACCTATTTATCTACTCACATTTTTGCGCTTTTGAACTGCTAGGTTGGCGGGAGTTGGGACAAGCCACGGGAGCTCACCCTATTGCATGGATTCAAACTTCTGACCTTTCAATCGACAAGCCCAGTGGCTTAACTTGTCTTAAAGAGAATGTAGCAAACAGTAGGTTCAGATAAAAGCAAATCTACTGGTTACTTTATATTTCATGTAAGAGGGCAGACATGTCAAAATGGAAGTCATGCAATGTGACATTAGTGAAGAAGAAAGGCTTTGAAAAACTACAGCAGGGGATGCCAGAGTTATTTTCATTACAAAAAAGCACAATCACAGGAAGAATGTAAAATCATTTAAAATGTGGAATGTGCAGCATGTAAGCCTTTGTAACATCCTACACTCTATCTTGGGCAGCAAAAGCATTTAAGAGTTAAGATTGCATAGCATTGTCCTCCTATCTATGATGGTTACTTCACGTCCTTCCTTGTTCCGCAACTAGTTTTGTACTGTGACAGTTTGGTCACGATCACGTGGTTTTGTCCTTGTTTAGTCCCTGTTTCCGTTTTCTCACTGTCGTGATAACTTGTCTCGTGACAACTGTTACTTCACAGTCTTGTTCCGTGACAAATTCTGAATTTATCTTGCTTTCTCAACCCTTTTTTAATATTGTAAATAAAACTTTTTCAATATTTCAATTTACTGGTCTTTCAGGATTCACACGTCAGTGCTACAGAATTATCAGTACTGTACTTTCTTTAATAAACATTTGTGCTACATGGTGTTTCCCGTAGGGAAGCTAATGTTGAATGCCGCTTCAGCTGCTGACCACTAGGTGGACAGTGGTTGTTGCATGATAGTTGTTACCACATGGTCCCTTGTCTCGGAACAGCAACCGGGAACAAACCGTGACAAGAGAATACCCCAACCCAGCGACAGTTTCAGTATTGTCACACTCTGATCCCACTCCGGGGGCGTGGTCGAGACAAACTGTGCGATGGACGTGAAGTAAGACATTTTTGTATCAGTCTGAAGCGCAACACTTAGAGAGAGAAAATGGACGTGAAGTAACCACCTATGCAGATGAATAGATAGCTCAGGGAGTTAGAGCTATGAATGGAACCGCTTTCCTCTGAACCCATTTTGTGTTTGGGAGGAATACTCCTGCGGGTAACAACGTGGGAATAAGATAAAGAGATCCAACTTCTAATGAGAACAAGGAAGGATTGTTCCTCCCCACTACCTAGTTTTGGAGTTCCTGGCCTGTCAGCAATCCCCCGGGGGCCGTTTCCCATGGAGAAGGCATAATTTGCCATTAAGTCGTCGGCAGCTCCTCAAGGAAACCTGACATACATAGAGACTGATACAAATTGCAAAAGGAGTAATGGTATTTACATAGCGTGAATGACTGTTGGAGGAGCCCAGAGGTGAGAAGTTAAAAGAAAGTTTGACCTCTGTGGGTTGTTTAATGCGAGGGATTAGTCCTTTAATGGCGGGAGAAGGAGACAAGATCAAGGAAAGACCACAGCAGGGAGCCGGGAGCCTTAAGCACTGAACTGCATGGAACTTTCTTGGGGATTTTTCTGGAAAGGCAAAGCTTCTGCTAACCAACTCCGAATTGAATGAGAAAAGTAATAAAGGAGAGAAGTTGGTGTTTGCTGGGAGATTTAAATCAACAGAAATTTGGAGCTTTTTGGCTGGGACAATAAGAAGACAGTACTCTTATCTTGTTACTCTCTCCTCCACATACATATACGGACTGAGGATTACTGGAATGGTGTGGAGAGTGCTAGTATCTCATTAAGAACTCAGCCTTGGAAGCTAGCTGAATGAGGAGCCGGACTCCTAAAATCAGCTTTGAAGACATATATGTAATGAATGTCATGAAGCTTAAACTGAACTTTTGAGAAGTCTGCTACTCCTATTAGTAGGTCATTACTAATTATAGAAGGGATTATTTTCAGTATTCCACCACAATTTCTTTCTTTTTCTTTCTTTCTTTCTTTCTTTCTTTCTTTCTTTCTTTCTTTCTTTCTTTCTTTCTTTCTTTCTTTCTCTCTTTCTTTCTTTCTTTCTTTCTTTTTTATTGCTCTTTGCTCTTATTTTCCTATATTTTTCCACTTCTCCCCTCCCTTTCTCTTTATCTTTGTTGTGATTTGAAGTCTTAGGAATAAGTGACTTTTATGAGCGTATATGAATTTATAGACTGAGTAAAGAGTAAAGAGAACTGAGTAAAGAGAACAAGAGAGATATCTGTTGGAAAAAGAAACAAACCTTGCATAGTTATTTAGTAACTTAACAAAATAGATGTATAAGGAGTGCTTGGTTGTTAAGCATTTCTTAAAGGAGCTGGTTGACTTTTATTAGTTTGTCATTGCCTTGTTAAGCACTTCCTAAAGCAGCTGGTTGGATTTTATTATTTTGTTATAACATATATATCATTGTCATTCTCGGTTGTATTGCTATTGGTTGAAAACTATAGGTTATAAGGGGGTGTGCTTAGCTTAGCTTTATAAGCAGCATGGCTTCTAAAGCCCCCAGCTCTAAAAAAATCACACCACAACAGACACCACAGGCAACACCCCAAAGCTCTCCAGATGTTACTACAATGGGAGCATTAAAATTGGCAGAAAAGACTACTTTGGAAAAAATCATGACAGAAAAATTTCAGGAAAATAATCTTCAGTTACTTCAAATGCAAACCTCAATTGATCAGACAAGTGAAATTCTTAAAGAATTGATTAGAGAGGTTAAAAATCTGGGTGCAAACTTTGGGAATTTACATAATCAGGTTGAAAATAACACAAGACAGCTAGAAGATAATAAGGAATCAATGGCAAGATTGGAAACACAGGTAGAAAGTTGCAATGTAAAGCAACAAAGATTGGAGGATTGCTTAGTAGCAATGGAGATGGAAAAGGCAGAATATGTTCTGAGAATTCAGAATGTACCAGAGAAACAGGATGAGGACATAAAACAACTAATCACAGAGGCCCTTGCACCATTAATTGAAATGGACACAGACAAGTTCCTATTGGAAATTGATTATGCATTCAGATCAAGCTCAGGATATATTAGAAGGAATAAATTGCCAAGAGAGATACATTTAAAATTTGCAAGGAAATGTTTGAGAGATAAAGTACTTAAGGAAACTCAACAGAAGCAGATATATATTTTAGATACAGAGATTAAGATATTAAAAGACATTCCTTGGCAAATGAGGCAACGGCGAAAAACAATATACAACATTGGTGACATTCCTGAAAGAGAGGTCTATTAAATATAAATGGTTGACACCAGAGGGAGTATTTTTCCATTTCCAAGGGAATAGATACACAATAAATTCAACATCTAAGGCACAAGAATTTTTGAGGAGACAGGGGATTATGGAAGAGTCACAGACAGAGGGAGAGTCAGAGACTGAACTAAGAGAAGAGGCAGAAATGAAAGGAAAAAGAAGGACCAAAAGAAATGGGAAAGATTATTCAACCCAACTGGGCGAGGAGGAAAGACCTGGAACAAGGAAGGAATTTAAAAGAAGAGAGGAAAGGTTAAAGGATAGTAAAAAAAATAGTCAGGATGAATAGACAGATCCAAGTAATCTCATTAAATATTAATGGTCTTAACTCAGCCCAGAAACGGAAGAGGACATTTTATCAATTAAAGAGATTAAAGGCTGACATCATATGTTTGCAGGAAACACATATCAGGAAAAAGGATGAACACCTTCTAAAATATCCAAAACTTGGGGAAGTTTTTACAGCATCTGACCAAAAAGAAAAAAAAAGGGGGTTGGCGATTTATGTTAAAAAAGAATGGAACCCAAAATTAGTCTTTGCCTCCGATAATGCTAGAATTTTAATGATAGAGATACAGAGAGAAGGCAAAAATCTTTAATCGTAAATATATATGCACCTAATGAAAAACAAGATCCTTTTTATAAGCTTCTAGAACAAGAGCTGGTCAAAGCCAATCAGGATGAACATATTATAGTTGGAGATTTCAATGCAGTGGTGGAAAAAAAATAGATACAAAATCAGAAAAGGAGAAGGGAAGAGAAGGTAGGAGACAGTTAATCCCTCAAAGTTTTCTACAAATAGCAGAAGAATTAGGTTTAGTAGATGCATGGAGAACTAGAAACCCCACCGGTAGAGACTTCACTTTTTATTCACATAGACACAGATCATGGTCAAGGATAGATATGTGTTGGATATCAACTAGTATTATGAAGGAACTTAAAGAAATAGAAATTTTACCAAATACATTTGCTGATCACAATCCCATTTTAACCAAGATAGGACTTCGGAGGAAAACCCCAATGGAAACTCAATAGCTCTCTACTTAAAGATAAAAATTAGTTATACAACTTAAAGAAGAAATGAGTTTTTATTTCAAGGAAAACATATCTCCTGACATGCCAATGTGTACTGTATGGGATACTGCCAAGGCAGTTGCACGGGGAATCTTATTAAAGATGGCAGCAAAAAAGAAAAGAGAAAAGCAAAAAGAAGAAAAAGAATTAGAAAGGGCAATACAAGAACTTGAGAAAGAACTTAAACAAAAAAAACCCAAAGAGGAGATAAGAGCAAGGCTGAAAATGAAACAACATCATTTAAATACCCTCTGGACAGAAGAAATGGCAAAAATATGAAGTTTGCTAGGTAAACTTTTTCGAAAATGCAAACAAGCCAGGGAGGTGGTTAGCTTATAGACTGAGAAAAGAAAAAGAAAGGACAAGTATACAAGTATTAAGGGATAAAGAGGGGAGTGAAAGATATGATGAGAGAGAGATGAAAAATATTGTTAAACAGTATTATGAAAACTTATATCTAAGAAAAGAGATTTCAAAAGAAAAACAGGAAGAATATCTGAGAGGAAATAGTAAACTAAAAATAACAGATAATCAAAGAGCAGCCTTGGAGGAACCTATAGCTTATAATGAGATTGTGGATGCAATAAGATGGCAGAAGAGTGGCAAGGCACCGGGCCCAGATGGTTTGTCAATTGAATTCTATAAGGAATTAGAAGATACAATAACTCTACCATACAAAAATTACTAGAAGAGATATTGGAAAAGAAGGAAATCCCAGTAACATGGACGCAGGCAACAATAGCCATAATTCATAAAGAGAAAACTGACCCCAAAGAAATAAAAAATTACAGACCAATATCATTACTTAACTCAGATTATAAAATCTTTGCTTCTATATTGGCAGCCAGATTAAAAAAGGTTCTAGTGCAAATAATACACCAAGATCAAACAGGTTTTTTACCAAAACGTCAGATACGTAATAATATGAGGACAATATTGGATGTATTAGAATACTATGAGGCCCACTCAGAAAAACAAGTAGCTTTGATATTCTTAGATGCGGAGAAAGCGTTTGATAATGTTAATTGGAACTTTATGTTAAAGCATCTAGAATATATAGGAATTGGCCAAAGATTTAGAGATTACATAACAGCTATATATACACAGCAAAGAGCCAAAATAAAAATTAATACTGAGTTTACAGAAGAGATTAGAATTGAAAAAGGAACTAAACAAGGTTGCCCCCTGTCACCTTTGTTATTTATATTGACATTAGAAGTATTAAATCAAAAAATAAGAGACCAAAAGGAGATACAAGGTTTGAAAATAAAGCAAGAGGAATATAAATTACAGGCTTACGCAGATGATGTAGTTTTTATATTGAAGATCCAGTCAACTCAGTAGAGTTATGGAAAAAAATGGTACTGGAATTTGGAGAGATGGCTGGTCTTAAAATAAATGAAGAAAAGACAAAAATACTAACTAAGAATATGGGAATAGAAGAAAGAAGAATATTGTTGGAAAGATCTAATTTTAAAGAAGAGAAGTCCATAACATACTTAGGAATTAAAATAACAAAAAAAGCAAGTACAGTATATCAAGATAATTATTTGGAAACTATGAAAGGTATTCGATCAGACTTAGAAAAATGGAGTAGGATGCATTTATCAATAATGGGGAGAATTGCAGTCATTAAAATGAATGTGTTACCTAAAGTACTGTTTTTATTCCAAATGATACCAGTAATAATGAAAAGAGCATTTTTTATTGAAATGGATAAATTGGTTTTGAAGTTTATTTGGCAGGGAAAGAAAGCGAGGATTGGGAAGAAGGCTTTACAAGATGGTGTAAACAGAGGAGGATTGGGAGCTCCTGATTGGGATTTGTATTATAAATCTTGTGCATTGGGATGGGTAAGAGAATGGGTTCTCTTAGAAAACCCAAGAGTTTGGAAATTGGAAGGCCATGATTTGAATCTGGGATGGCATGCGTTTGCATGGTATGAGAAGGCAAAAGAACAGAAAAACTTTAGCAATCATATGATTAGGAAGGCTTTATGGAGAATATGGGAGAATATTAAAAACAAATGTATAGGAAGATCCCAGGTTGGGTGTCCCCGATAGAAGCCTTCACATACCCAAATTTGATGACTGAGACGAGTTTTGGTAGATATCAAGATATATTAAATAGTAAGACTGAATTAAAAACAGAGGAAGAATTAAAAAACAAAATATTATATTAGACTGGTGGGCAAAATCGCAGTTGCAATCAAGGTTCAGTAAAGATAAAAAGAAGGTTTTTATATGCAGAAAACTGAATTTGATATATTGTTTTTGGGGAGCGAAGAGAAATTTATTAGGAAAATGTATAAACATCTATTGGAGCGTAAAACCGAGGATGAAATTGTTAAAGATTGTATGATTAAGTGGGCTCAGAATATAGGACATAATATTGAGATAGATAACTGGAAACAACTTTGGGAAGTTAATATTAGGTATATCAGAGCGACTAGCTTGAAAGAAAACGTATATAAAATGTTTTATAGGTGGTATATAACACCACAAAAATTAGTGAAAATGTTTGGAAACGGATCTGATAAATGTTGGAAGTGTAAGGAGAAAGTAGGAACCTTCTATCACATGTGGTGGACATGCACAGTGATTAAAAATTATTGGAAAAGAGTACATGAGATGTTACAGAAAATATTGTGTTGTGTGATACCATTCAAGCCAGAAATATTTTTGTTAAATATCATGCCGGAAATTAAAGATTATAATAAGAAACATTTATTAATGTATATGTTAACTATAGCTAGGATTCTGTTGGCAAAATACTGGAAAACAAAGGACTTACCGGAACAACATGAGCTTCTGGACAGATACTTGGAAACAGCAGAAATGGACATATTGTCAGAAATACTCAAGGAGAAAGACCTACAGAAGGCAAGAGAACGCTGGAGACCTCTATATGTTTTCTATGAGAAAAAAGGTGCTAATAGACTCTGATCCATAGTAGACTGAATTTATATTTAGATTTGAGATCAAGATTGGTAATGAGGTGTATTTCTATGTAAGGTTTCCTTTTTATTTATAACAATAATAAAAATTTAAAAAAAAAAATAAACATTTGTGCTACATGGTGTTTCCCGTAGGGAAGCTAATGTTGAATGCCGCTTCAGCTGCTGACCACTAGGTGGACAGTGGTTGTTGCATGATAGTTGTTACCACATGGTCCCTTGTCTCGGAACAGCAACCGGGAACAAACCGTGACAAGAGAATACCCCAACCCAGCGACAGTTTCAGTATTGTCACACTCTGATCCCACTCCGGGGGCGTGGTCGAGACAAACTGTGCGATGGACGTGAAGTAAGACATTTTTGTATCAGTCTGAAGCGCAACACTTAGAGAGAGAAAATGGACGTGAAGTAACCACCTATGCAGATGAATAGATAGCTCAGGGAGTTAGAGCTATGAATGGAACCGCTTTCCTCTGAACCCATTTTGTGTTTGGGAGGAATACTCCTGCGGGTAACAACGTGGGAATAAGATAAAGAGATCCAACTTCTAATGAGAACAAGGAAGGATTGTTCCTCCCCACTACCTAGTTTTGCCCTAGCAAAATTTTCCCCACACCTCTATAAATCATATATCCTTAAAGAGAAAAGAACAAACAGGATGGCATCTGAAAGCTATTCCGCACAGGTTATTCGTGGGATATTAAACATGTCACCATTCCTCGTTAAAGAGACAAAATTCTTTGTCAAATAAATGTGATGATGTGTGTGTGTGTGTGTGTGTGTGTGTGTGTGTGTGTGTGTGTGTGTGTGTGTGTGTGTGTAAACAAGCGAGCAAGAGAGACTGGTTAGAATCCTGTGGTGCAACTTTATGCCTTTCAACCATGGCGACATCATCAGCCATGGCTATTTAAGGGAATTAAAAGTTTTGTATTTACTCCCCTCTCCTGCTCCAGAGATGACCAGGGATCACCTTTTTCTCTCTCCAGAAGCTTAGGCAGCTGTGGAACAAAGAGGGAACTCTTTAATGCCTGGAAATCTTAGTTGCTGCTCTTTGCAGTGGCACCAGGAACCATAGTGATTTCCAGGGATCAAGGAGGAAAAATAAGTATGTTTTTATATACCATCCTGTAGTTCTAGAAGCACTCTCTGGCAGTTTATACAACCTGTTTACAAATGGCCACAACTGACAATGTTACAAAAGCTGCATAGCATCTAGTGGTACAAAAGGATTGTGTCTGAGAGAGAAAGAGTTGGGGGTTTGTCTGTTAAGATTCTCAGTCATCCAGGTGAGGTTATCTGGAAACTGAGTCACGCCAGGTAGCTTCATCGGTTGGGGGTTGTTGATGCATACCTCACGTTTCTTCTCCAACTTTCCCCTTCAATGCCCTTCCATAATTTTTATTTTTTGAAACCTGTATATATACAAAGCACCAAAACAGATTTCAAGGTCATCAAGTACATAACAAATGGAAAGCATATAGATCTGTAGTGCACAAGTATTTACACAAGACAGGGTTGTCAAGTTTTAAGAGTACCAACTTAGATTTCAGAGAATTACTATGCTTCTCTGGGTCTCCAAGAGACAAATCACAGGACAAGCAGAACTGGAACAGAAAATTTGGTTTTATTGTATATGGTGGCATGTCCCTGCCATCAGATGATGTTACTGAGGGTGGAAGTATACAAATGCAAGTTTACACACCTGCTGCGAAGTCACAGTAGGGGATTTGGGTCTCTTCAGTTTAAGCCCTAATTATGTAGCCTAGCCAAGTTGATGGCATGGCATATTGTATTGCTTTTAAGATTACTCAGTTCACAGTTTCCAAACTTTTGTAGGACCCTTGGAGTAAGGAGGCAAATTCCTGGCTACAGGCATTTCCCCAAGTAGCCCCAGGGCTGTGGAATTTTCTCCCCCATCACTTTTGTGTGAACCAGAATTGAACAAAGTTAAAGTTTGAAAACCTGTATGTTCAACTAGGAGCTCAAAATGTTGGGTGTAGAAAGAGGCTAGTGTATTGCACTTGAACTTTTAACTTTTAGTGGTTGATTAATTCTTCTTGATCACTGCCTGTTCTTCGGAGTACTATGATGGTGTTCATTGCATCTGTAAAAAAATAAAATAACCCCCCCTGCAGAACAGCTTCATTAAGCTGTCAATAAGAAGATAAATAAACAGGAGCTGTTCCAAAAACCAGAAAAAAGAAGTGTCATGGGAAACAGGCTTTGCTGGGAGTGTGTGTGCTGGTGCTGCCTGTGTGTGTGCCCCCACACATGGATGTGCTCAGCTGACCTGCCCTCGTGAGGCAGGAGGTGTGTGTGTGTGTGTGTGTGTGTGTGTGTGTGTGTGTGTGTGTGTGTGTGTGTGTGTGTGTGTGTGTGTGTGTGTGTGTGTGTGTGTGTGTGTAGAGATGCTTTGGCAAAGAACCACTTTGTGTGTGAGAGTGAGTCTGAATCATCATTCCTTTCTGCTTCCGTTCAAACGATCCTACACCTGCACAGATCTGAAAGGGCACATATTTAAACAACTGAAGTCTCTCCTGTGGAGGAGGGAAAACGACAGATCGAGAACAGCACAGAGGCTTCCCAAAGGATGTGCCATAGTGACCCTCATCCTCACAATATCACATAGGCTGCCTGGTGTGCTGCCAAACCAGTTAAGAGAAATACAGAAGCTTTTCTTTGCTTCTTCACCAGGCTGGTAGCCATGTTGCTACTGCTGCTCTTCTGACTCCAGGTCTGTCTCCTTTGTTCTCCTTTTCTTCCTGCTCCACTCTGCACCCCTTGCTTCTCTTACTACTACTACTACTACTACTACTACTACTACTACTACTACTACTACTACTACTACTACTACTACTACTACTACTACGGACAACTGCAAGTGGAAAAGATTTGGAAACTCCTGGAGATAGGGAATAGAGATGGGCACGACTTATCGGTATTCCCATTTCCGTTTCTGTTACTCGGTTCCGTTATTCTACGGAAACGGTAACGGGAATTA
Source organism: Phrynocephalus forsythii (assembly GCA_029282475.1). NCBI lineage: Eukaryota > Metazoa > Chordata > Lepidosauria > Squamata > Agamidae > Phrynocephalus > Phrynocephalus forsythii. Next base: position 7,660,369 of record JAPFRF010000011.1, read on the forward strand.
CTCCGCCAGACTTCGAGCTCGAACCGACGAACAAACAATTTTGGTCTGATTTGTCGTGCTCGTTCCTTGCATCGCGCAACGCGGCACAGAAAAAAAGTTTTTTAAAGTTAAAAAAAACCCGGTTCCTGGCCGAAAAACAGGTGGAAAAATGCCTGCCGTGCCTCAGGGCACCTACCAAAGGGGTTGTTTCTGGAGGTCCCCGGCCTCCCCCCCCATCCCCCGTCCTGGGCTGCTCTGGTGGGACTCGCCGCAGGCTCGCAGCCAGCAAAAAGCCCAGTCTCGCCACCAGTCGCCGCAATTAAAGCGCAAGCAAGCGGCACGGACGGCACAGGAAAAAACTTTTAAACTCTCCCCCCACCCATTCCCGGGCCAAAAAAGCAGGCGGAAAAATGCCTGCTTGACTAACGGCGCAGGGCACCTACCGGAGGGGTGGTTTCTGGACGGGGGGTCCCGCCTCCCCCCCGTCCTGGGCAGCCGGACTCGCCATGCCATGCGGTGCGGGCGGGGGATCCAAAATGGGGCGGCGAATGCAATATTGTTTTTGAAATCATGGTCCAAAAACACACAAGCACAACAGAAACACGCGAAAATTTATAAACTGCCAGATTTTTCACAGTAGCAGTGGGTTTTTTCTTGCAACAAAATGTCTCTCCTCTCCTCCTCTGTCCTCCATTGATTTTATTTTTATTTTTATTTTTTTTTTACACCTGCGCAATGATGGGCTGGCTGAGTGGCCAGCCATGTGGGAGTGGACGACCATGCAAATTTTTGGAGCCATCCCACCAATCGCATGGCCACTTGGCCATGGAGACTTCTGGGATGTGCCAAAAAGCCCCCTAAAACCTGCCCTAGCCCCCTAGCCCTAACCCTAATCCTTGACTCCAGTCCTTACCCATACGTCACAGACTGTCTTCTTAGTGGGTCAGAGAGGCACCCAGAGGGGCAACCCACTAGCCCACCGTAACCTTACCCATCACTAGCCTAACCCTAGCCCTTGCACTAACCCACCTTAACCCTAAGCCAGATCTACTTGCATTGCACTACACGCAAGTACGATTCCCTTCTTTGTGAGACATGGCGGTGCGAGAGCCTTAGGCATCACCTATGGCTCTGGGTTCACTGCCATCACTAGTCTCACTGTCTGCAACTGGTATGTATATCCATATGGCTATTGCATACCATTTTGCAGCAGCAGCAGGTGAGGAGGGGAGACCCCCATGTAGAGGGGTCTCTTGGAGCCTGCTTCCCTTTCCTAGTGGGTGAGGATAGGAGGCACCCACGGGTGCCTCCAGGAGCCCGCTTTCCCTTTATAGTGGGCCAGAGGAGGCACCCACCCCACAGAGGTGCCTCCAGGAGCCCGCTCCCCCCCAAAAAAAAAGTACTAACAAAAACGAAAAAACGAAAAAACGAACCAACTAATTTTTGCGAATTTTTGTGAAAAACGGAAATGACCCGAAACGGAACTGGCCCGACTAACGACAACTCGAAAAAAATTTTTCAAGTCGTGCCCATCTCTAATAGGGAATTCCAAGATGATTTTATTACGATGTTTATATTATGATTTTTCCTTTTTCCTTTTTATTATTATTGCTTTCCTCTTCTATTATTTAGTTTCTTATTATTGTTATTGTTATTGTTGTTAACTGCCCGGAGTTCCTTCAGAAGACGGGCAGTATATAAATATTAAAATAAATAAATAAATAAATTCTCATTCCCCACTGTGTAATATGATCAATGCAAGAATATGTCTAAGACTGACTGAAAACCACAGTACAGTATTTATTGCAAAGAAATATACCTTGCCTGTCTCTTTCTCTAATGTACATTCAGATACATGATTCTGCAACTCCTACAAAAAAACACCCTGCTCTCATGACATCACAATGGCTCACCACCTAGTCTCAGTTTTCATTTCTGAAAAACAATTCTGTATAAGGCCATTATAATCACATAACAAGACACTAATGGTCCCCTTGTTGATACACTGAGAACTGCTGCCATGGAGCTGCTAGAGATGCCACAGGGATGTTCACCAACCTCTGTATACTCTCTGTGGAAATGACCAGAAAACGCACAACAGTGGTGTTTGATGGACTGAAGTCTGCCACTTCTGCCAAAGCTTGATGGCATAGATGAGAAAGAGCTCATCCCTTCCTCCGGCAAATGTCCACATATTAGGTGTTGCTGTGAAAACTATACAGGAATATTCCCCAAATATTTAAAATTTTGCCTAAAATTAACTGTGCATCTATGAACTGTCACTCAGATAATAAGTTAGACGGTGGCCAGAATTGGAAAAATGGCAGTTTGGTTCAATCCATGATTAGCCAAGATTAAAATAGCACAAATAATGGATTTATATTTTTTCTGAACAAACTGATAAATCAATTTGATGATGTGTTTTTTGACTTTAAAACCTCATGAGGCACCCCCCTCCCTCCAGTGTATCTAGAGACACCAAAATCACATGGAGGCTTCCCTTGAATGGGTTTGGGACATCCAAGTTAAACATGCACAAAGTGAGTCTCCCTGGGAAAGGACCTTTTAGCTGCTGGCTTGAGGAAAACCTAATCTTCACCAAACTTGGAGGGACTGTAAAGGAGAGGCAGGTGAAGCTTCTCGGTGATTTTTTAAAAAAACATCTAGCTTGGTCCATTCAACAAGGAGCGGTTTTTCTATATGTTCCATAATTTTTATTTTTACATAAAGGTGGGTTTAATTTGTCCGGAGCTTGGTAAGAGAAATTTAGCACAATATATGTCTAGGCAAAAACTAGGTTTTAAAAAATCTGGAACAAAAGAAAAACACAAGCAGATGGACACCGCTACCAAGAGATTTTATTTTTATTGTATTTCTCTTTTGGTACTCAGTCAAAATGTGTTTCACAGATTAATCAACCTAATTAGCCAGCACAAAAAGGGAATTTTAAAAAATGCTGGATTCACTAAACATCTTGTCTGCCTCCTGATTTTTAGGATACTTCATTATAAAAGTGCTGGTGTTTGAGTAAAGCATTTCTTTAAGAACTGCTTTGGATACAATGAAACTAAAAAAAGACATAGTCGTAGGAAAATATATAATCATTCTGCTCTCAAGATAACTACAAGTGATGTAGTCTAGTTTTAGCATTGCTCTGTTCATATACTATACTACCGGTATCTACCCAGTTGTTTTCAATCAAGCAGTCTGGGTGGATGCTAAATCCCACATTATATGTGGAAGGAAGATGAATCAACTTTTCAAGACTGGATAGACAGAGGTTGGGGTGGCAGACAGGATACAGGGGAGAACATGCAGAATGAAAGCAATACTCTTCATGAAGCCTTAAACTGGGAAAAAGGTGAGAGGAGATAGAACTGAAACAAACAGCAAGGAAGGAAGGAAAAAGGAATAACACCTTGTGTTTGCAAGTACACCAAAACACTTTTTTAATCATCTCTATGTCATAGTGTTAAGGCACTGGTGCTCATCCTGGAGATCATGACCCACAAAAGGGACACAAAGTGTCTTTTTTTGAGGGGGAGGATCATCAGTTATTATTTATAGTTGCAATTATTTTTATAATAGTGGGGTAGCTGTGTTAGTCTGTTCAAGGATTATAAATGAAAAAATAAAATGAAAAACCTGCTACAAGCTCAGATGCTATCTCTGCCCTCAAAAGCAACACAACTACTGGACTTAACAATGTCACACACAGCACCAAAGGCACTTTTATCTCTTCCTCTAACAATATGATTTATGCCAAAACATCCTACATAGGACACCTGTGAGAGAGTCACCGGAGCAGTCGGCCTCCTGCTGCTGTGGGGAAGAGGAGCTGGGCTCAGGACGCTCATCCTGGGCTTTTTAAGCCACCTACCAGCCCTTGCTGCATTTGCACCTGCCAGCCAAGACCCACACCTCACCTGTGAGAGAGTCACCGGAGCAGTTGGCCTCCTGCTGCAGTGGGGAGGAGGAGCTGGGCTCAGGACGCTCATCCTGGGCTTTTAAGCCACCTACCAGCCCTTGCTGCATTTGCACCTGCCAGCCAAGACCCACACCTCACCTGTGAGAGAGTCACCGGAGCAGTTGGCCTCCTGCTGCAGTGGGGAGGAGGAGCTGGGCTCAGGACGCTCATCCTGGGCTTTTAAGCCACCTACCAGCCCTTGCTGCATTTGCACCTGCCAGCCAAGACCCACACCTCACCTGTGAGAGAGTCACCGGAGCAGTTGGCCTCCTGCTGCTGTGGGAGGAGGAGCTGGGCTCAGGACGCTCATCCTGGGCTTTTAAGCCACCTACCAGCCCTTGCTGCATTTGCACCTGCCAGCCAAGACCCACACCTCACCTGTGAGAGAGTCACCGGAGCAGTTGGCCTCCTGCTGCTGTGGGGAGGAGGAGCTGGGCTCAGGACACTCATCCTGGGCTTTTAAGCCACCTACCAGCCCTTGCTGCATTTGCACCTGCCAGCCAAGACCCACACCTCACCTGTGAGAGTCACCGGAGCAGTTGGCCTCCTGCTGCTGTGGGGGAGGAGCTGGGCTCAGGACGCTCATCCTGGGCTTTTAAACCACCTACCAGCCCTTGCTGCATCATTTGCGGAGGGCCGGGGTTTGGTCTGCTGCCGTTATGATTGGGCCCAATCTGGCCCCGAGGCCGTTGCTAGCCCTTCTGACGGCCGTCGGCCTGTTTCCCCTTTGTCCTCTGTTCTTGCATGTGTTTTAACATGTGTTTTTAACATCAAATTAACACAGTCCACCTTATGTACCATCTACCACCGCCCACTAATTGCCTTAGTGAGACATTCTGCGTCCTCCCCCCGTTCCTTTTCCCCAGCCCTGGTGTTGAAGTCATTGTATGTTTTTTTTTCTTTGTAATTTGTAATTTGTAATTTGTAATTGTTCTTGTTACATTGCTGTGTATTTTATTTATAGTTGTATTTTAATGTTGTGTTAATTTTTTTTTCTTCTTCTTTCCCTTTTCACCCTCCATCATGAAGGCAGGGACCGCCATACCTGTCGTGTCGGGCCGTGGCCGGTACGCTAGGGGCTGGGGGGTTAGTCGGCTAAGAAGAACCCGGGCCAGACATCTCGCGCCTGTCCCCCGTTCTGACCCTCCAGCTCACTGTCACGTGCCTCGGAGCCACTCCGCCAGCGCCTCCGATCTTTCTTGCCTTCTGATGAACGCCAGGTCGGTCCATAATAAGATCCCCATCATTCATGACACCATCGTTGATGGGAGGGCCGACCTGGCGTGCATTACCGAGACCTGGGTGGGCGCAGAGGGGGGGCTTCGCTCGCCCAGCTGTGCCCGCCTGGGTTTCTGGTGCAGGGGGCAGGAAGGTCGGAGGGTCGTAAGGGGGGTGGTGTGGCCATCGTGTACAGGGATACTATTCAAATCAGCAGGGCCTCAACGTTGGTGATTCCAGGGTTGGAATGTGTTCATCTGTTGGTTGGGCAGCGGGACAGGTTTGGCATTGTGCTCGGTTACCGTGCTCCCGCAACCCAGCACAATCCCTACCAGAGCTCACCGAGTTCATCGCCACTGCCCTGTTGAGAACCCCCCGCCTTTTGGTGGTGGGTGATCTCAACGTGCATGCTGGCGGTGACCTGTCTGGTGCTGCTCTGGAATTCATGCAGTCCATGGCCTCCATGAACCTGGCCCAGCATGTTTTATGCCCAACACACAGATCTGGACACACCCTGGATCTGGTATTTTCCTCCGCGTCTGAGGATTCGTGTCTGAGGGTGTGGGACCTTGTTCCCACCCCCGTGTCATGGTCAGACCACCACCTGCTGTCCTTCTCTGTATCGATCGCCGCCCCACCCCGCGGGGACCTCCGGCCCACTGTTTGGGCCCGCCCCCGTAGACTCCTTGACCCTGATCGGTTTCGGGAAGTCCTCGGGGAGCCTCCTGGCGGACTGGCTGACGATCTGGTAGACTCCATGGTGGATCAATGGTTTGATGAAACATCCCGGGCTGTCGACCAGATCGCCCCTAGGCGCCTCATCCGCTGTAGAGCTCGTTCCTCGCCGTGGTTCACGGAAGAGCTTCGAGCGATGAAGCATGAACGGAGGAGGCTGGAGCGCAGGTGGAGGAAGAACCGGACGGCTATTAAGAAGGCTGCAGTCATCGCACAGTCCAGGCGCTATGTTCATGCGATCAGGGCTGCTAGAAGATCTTATTGCACCCTGAGAATTAGTGAGGCCTCGAACCACCAAGCGGAATTGTTCCGTGTGGTTCGCGACCTCACTAATCCTGGACTGACTAGGCCTCCTCCTACTGATTTCAGTAGTGAGAACTTTGCAGCCTTTTTTCGATCGAAAATAGAGGCCATCCGTTCCGGTTTCGAATCCTGTTGCCATAGCCCACTCTCGGCATCCCCGGCGGCTGTGCCCCCTCGGTCTCCTCGCATGGTTGAGTTTGGGCCTGTCACCTCCCTTGAGGCCTCCAGGGCTATTGCCCATTGCCGGCCCGCGTCCACCCCCTTCGACCCTTGCCCCTCATGGCTCATGAAAGCAGTTGCCACGAACATCTCAGGGTGGGCTTCGATCATCGCCACGGCCTCCTTCAGGGAAGGGATTTTCCCTTCCCGTCTGAAGGAGACCGTGGTAAAGCCCATCCTGAAGAAACTGAGCTTAGCGCCGGGAGAATTATCCAACTTTCGCCCGATCGCTAACGTTCCTTTTATGGGCAAGGTGATCAAGAGGGTGGCCGCGATCCGGCTTCAATCCTATCTGGAGGCCGAGCATGCCCTGGATCCGTTCCAGTCTGGGTTCAGGCCTGGTCGGGGGACCGAGACAGTCTTGGTCGCTCTGCAAGATGACCTCATCCGGAGGGCCGACGGGGGGTGCTCCTCCCTGTTGGTCCTCCTGGATTTGTCAGCGGCCTTTGATACCGTCGACCACGGTATCCTGCTGGATCGGCTCTCCGGGGTTGGGATCGGGGCACTGTTCACAGTTGGTTCCGGTCCTTCCTCGGGACCGCCCCAGCAGGTTCAGCATGGGGGCGAGATGTCGGCCCTTGGATACTCCCTTGCGGGGTTCCACAGGGGTCGTCTCTCTCTCCCATGCTGTTCAATATTTACATCAGGCCGCTGGCTGAGGTCATTAGGAGGCATGGAGTCTGCTGCCATCAGTACGCTGATGACACGCAGCTCTATGTCTCCTTTTCTACTGCTGCAGATGAGGCTGTCCGGACCCTTGATCAGTGTCTGGGCGCAGTCATGGAATGGACCAGGGCTAACAGGCTCAAACTCAACCCCGATAAGACCGAGGTCATGTTCTTTGGGGCTTCCTCATCCAGCTACGGTGGCCCGTATCCCACCTTGGAGGGTGTTTCCCTCAGGCCATCGGACTGTGTCCGAAATCTGGGCATAGTCCTGGACCCGGCGCTCACCCTGGAAGCCCAGGTGTCCGCCGTGTCCAGGGCTGCCTTTTTCCATCTTCGACGTATTGCCCAGATTCGTCCGTACCTGGATGAGGACTCCCTCAGAACTGTGGTCCAGGCGCTGGTGATCTCTAGACTGGACTATTGCAACGCGCTCTACATGGGGTTGCCCTTGACTCTCATTCGGCGCTTGCAGCGGGTCCAAAATGCGGCAGCCAGACTGGTGGCTGGTGTGCGTCGATTCGAGCACATCACCCCAGTCTTGGCTCATCTGCACTGGTTGCCCGTTGCAGCCCGAATTAGATTCAAGGTCCTGGTTTCGGTTTACAAAACCCTCCATGGCCTAGGACCTGGCTACCTGACGGAGCGGATCGACCAGCGGTCAACTTCAGCCCGTCCGACCAGGTTGTCGCGGGCGCACATGCTGCGTGTGGCCACGCCTAGGGAGGCTCGGAGAACTTCCACCCGCACCCGAGCCTTCTCTGTGGCTGGCCCAACCCTATGGAATCACCTACCAGCAGAAGTGCGCCTTGCAGAGTCCCTGCCTGCCTTCCGGAAGGCGCTGAAAACCCTTCTCTTCCGGGAGGCGTTTGGGTGACACCTTTTTTTTTTTTTGGTCCCGCCATCTGCTGCAGCCGTTTTGTTTTATTGCTTATTTTAGTTGTTGTTTTAATTTGTTGTTTGTACATTTATTGTAAACCGCCCGGAGTTCCTTTCAGGAAGACGGGCGGTATATAAGCTGTATAAATAAATAAATAAATAAATAAACAAGTGGGACAATCTCTACGCAAATGAATCAATGGACATAAATCAGATACTAAGAATGGCAACACAGAGAAACCTGTTGCATATCATTTTAATTTCCCAAGACATTCCACAGACAATTTGAAATTAGACATCCTAGAAAAAAACAAATTACTAGACAAGAATCCAGAGAGAAACAGCTGAGATAAAATATAAATGCATGCTTGGCACACATATCAAAGGACTTACTGTAAGCCTCGGTTTGGGGGAGGGGCATTACCAGATATAAACATTACAAATGCTGTAGTATATTGCATCTCCCATATGTCACTCCCCCCTTTACAGATCTACCTTAGAAATGTCTGTGCTTTCTGGAACTAAAATTACTCTGCTGTCGTGGTCATCCATTGTCTGGGGCAATTCACCCACTTGACAATTGATTACAAATAAACGCTTGTAGGGGAAATAGCGTATCACTACTGTATCCTTCCTAATGTTCAAATGAAATCTCTTATCCTGTAGTTTGAGACCATTGCTCCGAGTCCTAGTCTCTGAAGCCATGGAAAACAAACCTGTCCCCTCTTTGATATGACATCCTTTCAAATATTTAAACATGGTTATCATATCCCCTCGCAGCCTTCTTTTTGTAAGGCTCAGCATTCCCAGCTCCCTAAGCCACTTCACCTAAGACATTGCCTCCAGACATTTAACCATCTTGGTCGCCCTCCTCTGGACCTGCTCAAGGTTGTCAACATCCTTTTAAAGCATTGGCGTTCTTGGCCGCCACGTCACACTGCTGACACATGTTCAATATGTGGTCCACACAGACTCCCAGCTCCCTTTCATGTATATTATTTTTCAGCCAGGAGTCTTTCATCCTATATCTCAGCAATTCATTTTTATTGCTAGATGCAGAGCCCTACATTTATCTCTGTTGAAACTCATTCCATTAGCTTTGGCCCAGCACTCTAATCTGTCAGGGTCATTTTGGATTTTTATCCTATCCTCTAGGGAATTAGCAACCCCTCTCAATTTGGTATCATCTGCAAATTTAATGAGTCTACTCTCTATTCTTTCCTCCAAGTCATTAATAAATATATTAAATAGCACTGGTTCCAGAACAGAATCCTGTGGCATCCTATTAGTCCCATCTCTCCATGCTGAGGAGCAGCCATTTATGATCACCCTTTGATTATGATCAGTCAGCCAATTACAAATCCACCTAACAGTAGCACTGTCTATCCCACAATCTACTAATTTCTTTGCAAGTATGTCATGGGGAGCCTTATTGAAGGCCTTACTGAAATCAAGACTTGCATATCAAAGACAATATCATCACAATGTTTAACATCTACTGAGTTTCTTATCAAACAGTTACAACCTGGATGCCATGTATAAATATTTGCCATTCTATGTCTCCTTCTCTTATGTCTAATGAAGTGGACTTGTCTATAAAAGCTCACATTAGAAACTTAGACAATAGTTTTTAAGGTGCCACGAGATTTATGTCTTTTTTTTCTTTTTTTCCAACTAGAATTATCTTATATTTATTATATTAGATATGGTATCAATAATTACATTGTATTTTAATCCTCTTGGTCCTCAGATAAATTTAATATGAACCGGAATGGCAGGAAACATGGAGTTCATAGTTATTTCTTCATTATACCCTATGGGTGGATTTTCCCTTTTTTGCATGCAATTAACTTCTACTTGCTTTGAAAAGCTGCTCTTGCTCTTTTCTCTTCTCTCCACCGCATTCACCTTTGGAGGACTGATGTTAGCCTTTTGGACCTGAGTGTTAAGCCTGCCTCAAAGAGGCCTGAATGAAGCAAGTATGTGGCACAATGCCAAGAACACTGACACCCAAGATGGCAGCAGGAGTGAAAGGTTGTTGCTGCCATGGCAGTGGTGCCTTTTGCTCCACCTGAGTCTCCCATTCTCCCACTAGCAGGCATTGAGGATGTGTTTATCTGGGCTTGAGAGGGAGAGGTTCTTCAATGAGGAAGCATTTTTTGAGGCAGGAGACATGACTCATTTCCACATCACAAAATATTAAATTAAACTCAAAGTGCATTGATTTCCCCCCATTCATGAACTTTATTTGGTAGAGGCAGATTTACACCCTCCATTATGCATTATTACATTAATATTAATATATTAGTTTAACATTATATTCTGAAAAATAATCTATTTTAATGTGTTTTCTTTGCACCATTAAAATGTATTTTTATGCAAATGTAGCAAGGGGTCACAGATGAAGTAACTATTATAAAAGGGGGGTCATTATTTAAAAAAAAAGATTGGGAAATACTGAGATAAGGCAATCTAGTAATATTACTCTAGGGAGTAGTCCAAGCTTCAAAGTTGTCTTACTCCAAGTACCTGACTGCAGGTTGTGAACGGAAAAAAGTCTCACAAATGTTGGCTAATATAAAATGATTTCCATAGGTTGTGGCTACCTCAGGCAATCTCTGGTCCTTTCCTGGCTACAGCCACAGCTGCTACTGAACAAGTAGGCAACATACAAAAAACATTCTCTGATCCCCACTCCCCTTCTTCCTTCCTCCCACTGCCAGCCAAGTACTCACTGGTTCCTTCTTTCCCTTGGGCTGCCAGCATCATCTCTCCCTGCCACAGAAAGGCCTCTTTCTCAACACCTGCCTATGTGTGCGCATGCATGCAGGAATCTGGCACCAGGGGGAGGGGAGGCATCCTGGGGCCTCCCCAGGTGAGGTTATGAGTTCTTGGCTGGGAACTGCCTTGGCTGTGGCACTGCGAGCTGGACCGGTCCTAGGGGGCAGTGAGGCTTCCCCTCCCCCAGGAGGCTTCCCAGCCCAGTCCAAGAGCCAAAGTGCATTTCCCTTACTGGAGTGGTGCTGGTTTCCCATAGAGAGGGGAACTGGGTCCCAGAGGCTACCCCAAACATCCTTGGCTTCTGCTTCAACTATGCCCAGGGAGGCACTTATGTTTCTTGGGATGAAGGCCGAGGGAGAGGCAGAGAGAGAAGAGTGCCACCCCCAAGCCCCTGCTCAAACCACCCGCTACAAGTCAGTGGGAAAGAAAGCAGGAAATGATGTGTTTTTTTTGGGGGGGGATTCAACAGCAGCAGGCTCCTGGAGGTGGCTCCTCATCTGAGAGTGTCCCATACTTGGCCTCCTCCCTGGGAACCACCCTTCACGTCTCAAAATGGAGCCTCCCTGCAGGACAGCAGTACCTGGGGCCTGTTGGAAGTAACCCCACAGGTCCCTCCCTAGAGCTTCCTTCTGGAAAGCTTCAGGTGGGGGCCACCAGGCTCCCCCAAACTCTGGTATGTGGGAGCAGCAGAGTAGGACAGAAGTTCCAAATAGCCCTCCTCCATCACTAGGACAGAATGCAACTTTGCCTCAGAAATGCCAAGGGTGGTGTTCTCTGCTGGCACATGAGGTACAGCCTTCAGAAGCAGTGCCTTCCATCCTGGCATTCCTGTCACTTCCCTCAAATGCATTTGCCTGGAATTTTTACTTACATAATATTGCAAAGAATTTCAGCCTAAAAGTAAAAATCCAAATCAGTATGGCAAGTCCCGCCTGAATAAAGCATATAAATATTAACCATTGAAAGTGTGTCATCACAGATTCAGCATGGTGGTGGAAAATGCTGGTACAAAAGACACTAGAAGATGCTACATTCTCTCTTGAGATTTTCTCTACTACTTAACTATACAAATTAATAATGGTTGAAGGAAAATATATTTTACCTTCAAAACAATTCAGTTCCTACTGGTCTGTCTACTTACATATTTGGAGTCTGTAACCTTTCATCTCCAGCTTGATGCAAAATGTATTGTTTAGTGGCTCACCCCTGCAATGAAAGTGCTCTCCCCTATAGAGTGCAAAGAAAATGCAAATGGACTGAGATTTTAGGAAGATTACAAGTGTCAAAGAAACCCTGGGATTCATGTCCTGCCTGGTCTTGGCCAACTTAAGGCCTCTGCTTTTCTCATTGTACAAGCCTTTTTCTTTGGTTGGTTGGTTGGTTTTTCTTTAAAGATATGCAGAAAAAAAGTATCAGTCTTCAGTCTTGCCCCACCAATTTCTTCGTAGCTTTTCCCTCCCCCATACTACTCAGTTACCCAGGATATAACACACAAACTATGATCATATTCTACAGCATACATGCCATTTTTGCTTGCAAACAAACACAGAAAATACAGAGGACAGAGAAATAAATGAGAAAGGGATGTGGGAAGTGATGTCATTCTAGCACCTTTCCCCATATTTATCTTGGTCAGTCATGAAACAACTCTAGGCAAGCGGCCCATATATTGCACTTTTTGCCATAAGCCAAATAAAAATAGGGACCATCACCCCCAAATTATGACTATGAAACTGGACCTCAGATCAGCACCAAAATTTGACAGAGATGTAGCAAAGATTCTACTGTTGTTCTTTGACTAGTTTGAGAACCTTTGGACAAAGGGCTTTCAAGTTATGATTTTTTTCAAAGGTTACACTCTTTTAACCTGGTTTAGAAGGATCCTGAAGCTGAAAACAGAATAAATAGCTCGATAAGACAAAATTTGCATAACACAGCTCTAGTTCACACCTCCAAACCAATTTTCTTAAGATTCCATGTATACTAACACCTGATTCCAATTGTTTTATTATTATTATTTGAGCTTTAAAAACTCAAGGGTTAACTTACTTTTCCCACTAGCATTTTGAATGTTGAAAGAGTGTGTCCAAAAAAGACATGAAAGATCAGGGGGAAAACATTCATTTTATGCCGGGTAATGCTTCTGAGACTGAATGTTCTTGAAAGACTACGTTTTCTTCAAAATGTAATAAACTTTTATTAACACTGTCAACATTTAGAGCTTCTTGTATTTCATTCTCCTCTTTCAAAATATTTAATTCTTCAAACACCTGGTAACTTTTGTTTTCTAACAACAGTGAATTATACTTTAATACCAATAACTCCCCAACCTTGCTGTCTGGTACGGGAATGGAGTCACCGTGCCTTGTCCAGCACATCTGGTTCTGCAACATAGGTGTCATGCCCATGTTGCTAAAGAATACTCTCTCCTGCCGTAATTCCGTGTCGGCAATGTGAAGCTCATCCTTTCCCTACCAAAATTAGGGATAATGTGTACTGTCTAGTCCAGAGGTGTAGAGGGTGGTAGAGATAATCCCACCTCCAAATTGGTCTCAGTACAAGCCTCCTGCATTCCTCCTTTTTTCTCCTCCTTTTTCACCCATCTCACACCATTTGTCATTATCTCCTTTTATCTCCCCAAACCCTTCAGCTATTGGTTATTCTGTTCCCAACTGTTCTTCTTTCCTATCTCCTTGTTCTTTCCCTCTATCCTGCTTTATTTTACCACCAGATAGTCTATCTGTATCTCTCTCATTTCCTGCTCTATATACTTTATCTCATCACTTCCCCCACTCAACCCTTTCTCATTCAGCACACTCTCAATCTGTCTTTTCTGTCCATTTCCACCGTCGGTCCTGTCACAATTATTTTAGGCATGTTACATTTGTCAGATCACATTGTATGACACATTAATGCAGAACACTATGAAATTCCAAAAGGCTCACATATATTTCTTGCAACTGTGTATACTATATGTTCCCAGCTACACTCAAGGTAACAAAGGCCATGGTCTCACTAAAGTTTTCTGCGCATCTTAATTTGATGTGTAGGTTTTTTTGGACAGTCACATGGCGTTTGATGCGCAGTTAGTGTCCTGTTGACAGAGTAGTATTTTACTGCTCTGTGCCCATCTCTACTTGCTTAATGCACATCTTTTCCCTTTTTCCCGGGTTGATTTTCTAAGTCTCCATTGCATTTAAAAAAGAAAATTTCCCCCAGGTGATTACCGGCAGGAAATGGGGTACGAAGCTAATTACTGTGTATTTTCTGGGGTCGCACCTCATTAGAGTAGCAAAGAACTGTGCATCATTAAGGGAATTATTTTAAACCACCCCCTAGCGGTGGTTTAAAATACTTCGGCGAAAGTGCACTTCTAGGGGCGTGGTCGGTCGGGGCACCAAATTACTTCCCTTCGCAATTAGATGCGATCTTTTACTGTGCAGTTCTCCGCAGCAAAAATGCGCAGAAAACGGTGGTGAGACTGCGGCCAAAGTAAATAGACAAGTATTCATAAACTATCAACTTAAAGCAAAAACTTGTAGGTATCAGAGAAGTTAGAGACAATGCAGTTGTAAAAACCTGCAATGTTTGCACTATGTTTGTCTTTGTTCCTGAGTCTAACACAGCATATATATGTAAGAAATGCAAACTAGTGCCACTGTTAGAAGAAAAAGTGAGAGATCTAGATTAGCAAGTAGCTACACAGAAGGCTGTAAGAGGACTTCTGGTTCTGGTCATGCTGGGGCAAGACAACTTGATAAGTTATGTGGCTTATCAGGTTGAATTTCTTCAGATTGGGCCTCTTAGAAAAGAGGCAAGTGTCCTTGGAGTGGAGATGAAGAGAGGCAGCAACTGTTTTGACCACAGAGAAAACAGTGGCAGACCACATTGGTCCAGGAATTAGCTTACCTCCCACTAGAGGAAAACTGGACACCATTAACTAAGTTGATGGCAATGGCAAAGCTGTTGGCACCAGGCAATTTATAGCTGCATATTTTGGTGCTTTACTATCGTAAGTAAAACTGCTCTTCTCCCTTTATCTCTCTATGCAAAGTTTGATCCTGATGATACTTGGAATTCTTTTTCAAATAAGCACTAACAGCCTCTCTAAAAGGAGCAGCTTTCAGCGAAGTGGGGTGGTCATGTGAAAGATGGAGCTACTTGAAGAAGTGATTGGATCCTTTGCCTTGTTGCTTTTCTGGACTGGTAGAAAAGAACTTTATTTTTTAAGTGGGAGATATAAAGGATGGACTAGGAGAGCTGCATTGGTGAGGATCCTAGAAAGCTATTTTCCAAAGGACTTTTCTGACCTTAGAATGAACATAGCATGTTTTCAAAATAAACCCTGCTGCAGAGTGAAAAATGAACTTCTCTCTCTCCTCCTCCCCCCCCCTCCCTCCCTCCCTCCCTCCCTCCCTCCCTCCCTCCGTTTGCTCTTCTTTTTTTACACATCTCCTTGCTTTTACAATCCCTCCCTCTTGGAAAACTGAGTGGTAGAACCTAGAATCAAGTGACATTGAATCTTGGATGTGAGCTATAATTGTGTGCAACTGAGATGGAAAATGTGGTCACAAGAACAACATGTAAAGGAAATTCTTTGTGGATTACAGGCAATTTTAGAAGGTTTTACATCACAGACTGGGCAACCTTCCAAATCAAACCAGGATATAGAATCAGGGCAGACAGCAGAAAGATCCAAACTTGACCATGCTATAAAGCTAGAACAGAGAGCTGATTCTAATTTACAGACAATTACATTATCTGTACAGCATGAATTTATGGATATAAGTTTTACATCACAGACTGGACTGGAGAGCCTTTCAGATCAAACCAGGATATAGAATCAGGGCAGATAGCAGAAAGATCCAAACTTGATCATGTTATAAAGCCAGAACAGAGAGCTGATTCTAATTTACAGATAGTTGCAATATCTGTGCAGGATGAATTTGTGGATAGACCAATTCCAGAGAGGAAGAAGATAAATACATTTGTCTTATTAGATATGGATGAAGAGGAAGGAAAAGTCCTGGAACTTTACACTGGCAAAGCAATGAACAAGACAGAAAAGCAATGCATGAAGGCAATGAATTTATCAGAAAAAGAAAAAAATTCAGAAAGAGAACTATTGGCTTAATGAAAAACTCAAACAAAACAGTAGAAGAAGGTGCCAAGGTGTGTACCAATATAGTGGAGGCACCACACTGGAAAAGGATCACCATTAGAAATATAAGGAAAAGACATGCTTCCCCCGTGGAATTGCAAAACAGATTCCAGATTCTTAAAGAGGAGTCTGCCAAACAGCATGCAGAGGAGAACCCACAGAAGGACATGAGAAGGGTTGAAGCACAACAAAATACAGTCACTGAACCCTCACCTTACAAAAAGAAGAGAGTAGTTGTACAAGAAGACTCCGTACTTTGTGGAATGGAGACCAAAATATGCAGGAAAGATCCATGGATACACCAGGTATACTGTCTACTTGGAGGCCAGATGTAATGTGATGGAAGGATTGGCATCACTCATAAAACACAGAGATAGGTGGCATCATCGTGAGAGATTTGGGTTTTGGGACCAACGGCTAAGCTTCCTGGAACAAGGACTACTAGCAAGAGATGGTTTGCATCTAACAAGGACTAGGAAGAATGGATTTGGCCACAACATGAAGAACTTCATCAGGAGGGCTTTAAATTGAATTGGCAGCAGGAGGAAGATGCAAGCACAGAGTTAAAGGTAGGTGAAGTCTTAAGCACAATAAGAAGAATGGACAAAATTGTTCCAATGGGGACAAATAACATTAGCATTGATGATAATATTCATAAAATGAACAAAGAGAAACAAGTCACAAGTCACACAATCTCTGGTGTCTGTATAAAAATGCCAACAGTACAGGAAACAAATAACTGGAAATTTTAGTTCAGGAGGTCAAATACAACTTGGTAAGAATAACTGAAACTTGGTGGAATGGCTCCCATGAGTGTAATGCAGCAACTGAAAGATATAAATTCTTCAAAAAGAACAGAGAGAATGTAAAAGGAGGCAGAGTTGCAGGATATGTCAAAAATACACATTCTGGCACAGAAATACAAGAGGAGGAGGATGTCTTTCCCATTGAGAGCATCTGGACCAATCTAGTTGATGCAAAAAACAAAAGGGAAATAGTAGCTGAAGTCTATTACCACCCAATCAAGGAGAGAAAGCAAATGAAACTTGAAAAATGCATTGCAAGGGTTTTTTTAAAGCCATATGTAGTAACCATGGGAGATTTCAACTATCTAGGCACATTTGGCCAAGTATGGCCCTTCCAAGAAATTCCTGGCTTGTGTGGCTACATAAAGTGGAGAAAGAATCTAGAGGACTAGCTCTCCTCAATTTGAATCTGACCAATCAAGGTGACTTGATTGGGGAAGTGGCAGTAAGGAAAACTCTGGGTGAGAATGGCTGTGTTCTGTTGGAATTTTTTGATTTCAAAGGAAATCAAAGCAGAGTGTAGCTACACTTATGCTGAATTTTTAAAATGCCAATTTTAATAATCTCAGAACAAAGATGAATAAGTTCCCATGGCAGGAGATCCTAACAAGAAAAGGGCTCCCCAAAAGTGAGAATTTCTTTTTAAAAAAAGAAATTCTGAAGGCATATCTACAAGCAATTTCAACAGCAACACAAAGTGGGAGATAGCAAAAAATAAAAAATAAAAAAGGCCAGTGTGGCTCATAAAAAACTCAGAGAGAACTTGGAAACAAAGAAGGACAGAATGCAAAGCCACAAACAAAGAGTACAGACTGGTAGCAAGGAAATGCTTCTAGTCTCCTTATTTCATCAATCCACCACTTCTCACCCAAACAGAGAGTAAATTTCAGAACTGTTTTTCAACAAGTGTGAATAGTAGTGAACAGGGTATCATGTAGTAGACTATCTTGACTACTGTCATTAGTGTTGTCAACGTTCAGGCTGCCCTTTGCCATCTAAAACTTGGCATCTTTTTTCCTGTTGGCAATGCAAGCATGAGCTTTTGCAGCGATAAAGGGCCATTCCCTGTCTTTTTTGAATTGTGAGTCCAGAAGTACAATAATCCACACTCATAAACTTGATGATGATGATAATGATGATGGTTGTGGTGGTATTGAAAAAATTGGATATTTTTGCCCACTTGTTGTATAGTCTTCTTTCATTTGTGGCCATAAGGGTCCTGCACCAAGGATGCAATGATCCAGGGAGGCTTCTAGATCTGTAAAACAATCTAAGGTTAGATCCACAATCTATGCCTATTTTCCATTGTTCTATTCCATTGGCAGGTGTATCACAATATAATACAAAGCATTTCTACTTTCCTAATCCTCAACCAAGTGGAAAATGCAGCAAAGGTTTTAAAAAGATGTTTGAGAGGGCATGAGCCGCTGACTGCTGCACAGGGCTCCCACTTTATAATATCCATGGCTGAGTGACTTCCTTTCTATCTCACGGGGCTATTCCTCCTATTCCAGTTTTTGTTGTTGTTTTCAGCGCCTAGTCCTTTGTCCCCATGCCACCCAGAATTGAAACAGAAAAATAACATGAGAAAGCAGCCCACCAAGGCCCCAGTCTCACTAATTTGCTGCTGTTGGGCAAAAGGCATTTTACATTAACATGCCTTGTTCCATTGGACTCTAAAACAAATCTTACCATACCTTCAATATGCGGAAATTCAACAGATGTGACCTGGCATGTTTAGTTGCAACGTTTTAGTTTGGAGTTCTGGAAGAAACCCTCCTGGTTTTCCTTAAACCTGCCCTTTACACCCCCTGAAGTTCAGTTGTATATCCAGAGCATGCCTGTTGCTCAGGGATTCCCATCCTTGGGCTGAAGTCTAAAGAATGTTTCCACCATGCTTCCACTCACCCATCGCTTCCCAGTTCACGCCTTAAATGGCAGTGGAGTGCAGTACGACACCTACAAATTGACTTCAGGGTAGCGTACCACTTAGGATGGCCCTGTAAAAGTTGACTCTGATAGGAGGTAGCAAATGTTTTATTACCACAGTGCTAAATATTAGTTCTGAAACACAAATGGGTTGCTATTAACAATTGAGCTGTTAACAGTTAATATGCTTTTAACAGTTACGCTGACAGATAGCTAAGTGAGTGGGCATCTGGCTACATAGCCAATGGGCACGTGTCTCATTTCCACCAGTACCTTCTAGGAAAAAGATACAGCCTGTGTGGTCTTGGCCAGAAAATGGCAAACCACTTCCAAAGTGGTACCTTGTATAAAGGAATTAATTCGTTCCCAATGAAATTCTGTTAAGCAAATTTTCCTTTATACAAATTCCCCATAGGAATGCATTGAAAACGGAGTAATCCCTATTCGTGACCATTTTATGTTGTATGGATTCGCCCCATAGGTGATTCTGTTAAACAAACTTCCCCTATCTCCAGAATTGTTTATGTTGTACAGATTTTATGTTATACAAACCGTTTGTTCCATTGTACTCTGCACCTGGAAAAGCCTGCAAAAATGTTGCTATGACCAAATCAACTTGCCTGCATGACATTATTGTTGCATATAGCTGGGCCTTTTGATTCTGGATAAGAAAAATGAGATGTGACATGACTGCTATCTTGGGAAATATGTATAGGCCACAACTTACAACTTTACTGATTACAACAGGAAGTACTCTGGCTGAGACATTGGGTCGGATCCAGCACATCAAGGAGCCCGCCTGCCCTTTGCTGCTCCCATGTTCCCCCACTTTCTTGGGAATTCCCACTTGTAGGCCATTATGGGATCCCCTGGGGTGTCCACCACATCAGTCTCCCATGTCCATTATAACTTGTATCACCCCAAGGAGTGTTGACCCCATCTGGGCTCGTGCCATAAATCATTGTTGAGGGCCTCCGGCTGTCCCTCCCCCAGGATTTGGCCCATGGCCCTTTCCATCTGATGTGTCTCATCCGTTGTTCTACCGTACTTATAGGTTCTCACCTGCTACTTTAACTACTTGGATCCATCCCAATGCCTGTAAAACCACCACCAGAAGTGAGCATCACTCAGTTCCCACCAGAGAACTGCAGCTGAAACTGCTCACCTATGGCCCTCCTAACCTCAACTATCCACTGTTTGTTGCCCTGCTCAGACAAATACACCTCATCTGCCCAGTACATATCTTGTCCCTTAAAGGTAATAGTTGAGTGTCTTATCTAATGCCTCCAAAGCTGGTCACCAAGTGTCCCATGGCTTTGTCCAATTTCTGCCTAACCATTTTGAGTTTCCTGGGTGCCTAGCTCCTTGCCAACATCTCCTCTGAAGTAACACTCCCCCTTTTTATATCAGGCTGGTCTGGCCCCTTGCAAGAGTGTTGCGCTCTCCAAGAGGCCCAGATTCACCAGTGTCATGTGCAGTGCACCTGGCCTGCCCATTGGCCGTGCCCCTACACATGGCCCTCTTATTCTGTCTTCCCTTCTCCAGGTGGTGGTCGCCATTCCTCCTTTGTTCTGGCCAGCGGCACTCTGGCAACAATCAGTAATTGTTGCCAGTAATTTGGATCCTTTCCTCAATTAATCAACAAATCTTAATAAAACAATGTTAAGGATGTCATATCGAAGAGGGGACTGGTTTCTTTTCCATGGCTTCAGAGACTAGGAGCTGGGGCAGTGGTTTCAAACTACAGGATAAGAGATTCAATTTAAACATTAGGAAGAACTTCATGACAGTTAGAGCTGTTCAGCAGTAGAATATGTTGCCACAGAGGGTGTGGAGTCACCTTTGGAGCATCATGGTGCAATGGTTAAATGTCTGTACTGCAGGTAAAAATGTGCTTATGGCCTGGGGTTCAATCCAAGGTGACTCAGCCTTCCATCCTTCCAAGGTTGGTAAAATGGGTATCCAGCTGGCGAGGGGGGGTAATCTGTAGCCTGCATACTGTAATTAAACTGTAAAACCGCCCAGAGACTACTTGAAGTGGTACGGGGCAAATATGCAGAACACGTTTTTGCTTCTTCTTTTTTTAAAGAAGAGGCTGGATGGTCATCTGTCAGGAGTATTTCGATTGGGGGGGTGTTCCTGCATGGCAGAGGGTTGGACTGAATGGCCCTTGAGGGCTCTTCCAATGCTATGATTCTATGAGTAATCTGTCAATTAAATCACATTTTAAATTAAACAGTGAGGTTTAGAGAGAATGCCCCCCCACCAAATCTTACAGGCCTAAAAGATTTTTTTGTCATATTTTTCCAATCTAGCATTTTTTCCAGGTGGCCTACAAATCCATAATGAAATTACTAGCTAAAAGGGCAATGGTCCCAATATGAAAACAATTGGGCTGAGATGACTAGAAAGTAAATGATGCATATGCAGCAAATCTAAATCTATACAGCGGTAATATAAATAATTTGCTCACTTTCAAATGCACTCCTTTAGCAGAATCCTTACTCTCTTCCTGGCTACACAGAACTCCTGATTTATGATAATTGCTTCCTGAACTTTGCTGGCTGTGGCTTCTGGGGTGAAGTGCCAATGTTAGGAATGACATGTATACAGTGGACCCTTGTATAACAAACAGCTTGTATAACATAAAATTTGTACAACATAAAAATTCCGGAGATAGGGGAAATTTGCTTAACATAATCGCCTATGGGGAGAATCCATACAACATAAAAATGGGATCACTCCATTTTCAATGCATTCCTATGGGAATTTGTATAAAGGAAAATTTGCTTAACATAATTTCATTTGGAATGAATTAATTCCTTTATACAAGGTACCACTGAAGTTAGTTGCCATTTATACAGTGCTCCTTATGTATAGATTTAGATTTGCTAAGCATGTATATAGGTGTCTTTCTTTCAGGGGAGGAAAAGTGAAGGCCCACATATATAGTTTAAATAATGATTTTAATGCAAAGAAAAATACATTGATGGTACGTTTAAAATAGGTTACCTTCAGGCAATACCTTCATAGGCCATTATTAAAAATTAAAAAAGGAACATTGCAAGCTTTTGAGTGTAGTACATCACCCTTCTTCAAAGCAGGTCCCAGAAGTTCAGACATGGTAAAAGATGTGCTTCACCGGGAGGTTACTTTTAAAGTCCTTAGTTAGATGGTGTTCTTAAAATCCATGGCTAGATGATGTTGCAGCCAGGGCAGGAGTCTTGTTAGAGGCAAGAAGGGCAGTTGTAAGCAGCTGTTTCTTAAGTCACACCCCCGTTCTTCAAACAAAGGAACATGGGTCATATACCCATGTAATAGTAAGGGTAAGAAGAATAATGCTTTTTCTATCTTGGAGAAAATAACAACTTTAATATTAATAGAGATGGGCACAAAATGCCAAAATGGTGTTTTGTTTTGTTATTCCCCCCATTTCGTTTCATTAATACAAAACTTTTTTTTTTTTAAAAATTCATTTTGTATTTCATTTTGTTTCGGGGGTTTTTAAAAACTTTTTTTACTTTTTGTTTCTGCGCTGCTCCCCAGCTGGGTTGATGTTTTTGAAAAAAAAATAATTTTTAATTTTTTTCTGAGGGTTTTGTTTTCTTTTCACAGCTGAGAGGCGCTTGCTTCCCCGCACGCCCCGTTTTTTAAAAATCTTTTTTTTTTACTTCTGGTTGGCCTTGGACCGTCTGTCCCACAGGCCAGACTTAGGTATTTTTTCTTAATTTTTCTTTATTTTTTTTTGTCAGGGCCCGCCGGCAGGCACCTTTTAATTTTTTTTATTTTTAAAAAAATCCAGTGCCGACCACATGGCTCCTGGGGCCGGGTCGGTGCTGTTTTTATGTTATTTATTATTTTTCTTTAATTTATGATGCTGACCATGTGAATCCCAAGTCGGATAGGCACTTTTTATTTATTTATTTTTAAAATCCCCAATGCCGGGGGCTTTTTTCTTTCTTTTCACAGCTGAAGAGGCGCTTGCTTCCCCACGTGCCCCCATTTTTAATTTTATTATTTTTTTACTTCTGGTTGGCCCGGGACCAGCTGTCCCAGGGGGCAGACCTAGGTTTTTTCCCCTTTATGTTTATTTTTTTGCTGGGGACAGCCAGAGGGTGCCATTTTTTTATTTTTTAAAAAAATTTCCAGTGCCGACCATGCAGCTCCTGGGCTTATTTTTTGTTTGTTTTTTTGTTTTTAAAGTCCCCGATGCGGGGGGCTTTTGTTTTTCTTTTCACAGATGAGAGGCACTTGCTTCCAAGTGCCCATGGCCAGGAGTTCCAGCAGAAAAGAGGGGAACTCTGGGAGGACTCCACTCGTCGGGACTCAAGGTAAGTGCCAGAAACAAAAAATGAAATGAATGAAATGGAAATTTCCGTTTTGTTTCATTTTGTTTTTCTTTGATGGGTTGGTTCATTATTCATTTCATTAGCTAATGAAATAAAAAAACGAATAATGAAACAAATTAAAAATTCATTTCGTGCCCATCTCTATTAACAAACTAGTCAAATTTCTGATTATTTCAACACACTCAGTTATCTTCCACACACTGTGTATTAAGGAAGTTCATTTTCTCTTGTCCATTAGGATAACACATTTCACTTTTCAATGCAGAAAGATTTCCTTCCTCTTCTAGTTTTAGAAGAGGTAGCCATGTAAGTCTGTGAAAGGATATCAGGAAAAACCAAAAGAAAACTAAAAAATGGAAAACACAACAATGCTGTGACACCTTTTAAGGACTAGCTTTTATAATCCACATTTATCCTGGTAACATGATAACAATGCTACAGAGAACATCAAAGGCACCTTTACTTGTTCCACAGCTAATGTGTGATCCACCTTCTGCCAACAGTGCTCCTTTGCACTCAACACAGGAGAAACAGAAGTATCTGTATCCCAAAGAATTGGTGGACATAAATCAAACATCAAAAATGGCAATACCTGTAAACCTGTCTTAAACCACTTCAAATCTACCAGGACACTCTTCACAAGATATGAAAATAGCTATTCTGAAAACAGAGCACAACAAAAGTAGACTGCAGAGAAAAAAAACAGTTGCAATAAAACATATCAGATATACTGTAACATGATGGACATCCATATGAATGGCCTGAATACTAGTCAAGGCTTCTTAACTTATTACCAGCTGTAATAATTATGCTGTTCTCTATTTTTCTTTTATTTTTTTCACTACTACCAGAAACATACTTGAGAAGAAGGCTCAAAAGTATCAAATGTCATTCTCTGCATTGTTCCTGTTGTTTCCTTTAATCATGTTACTCTGCTTACAGTTGCTCTTTACAGTTTTTTTTCTCTCTCTCTTTTGCTGGTACAGTATGTTTATACTGTCTCTTCAATCCTAGTATGAATGTTTTACTATGTGATCTCTGTATTCCACCTCATATGCCTAAAGAAGTGGTCACAGAAGGCCCATGAAAATGTACAATAAATTATAACAGGCCTTAAGATGCCATAATTTTTTGTCTTTCCCCCTTTCATTTTGCCTGATATGCTTTCTCTTCTAGTTTCTCTGGATCTAATTACTCCAGAAGAAAATGGAAATCTTGGGCCTATCATCAGAAGGCAGGATTCTCTAAAAAAGGCAATGATGCTGGGAATGGGGGAAGGCAGCACAAAAAGAGGAAGACCAAATATAAAACTGACATACTCCCTAAAGGAAGTCACAGGATTGAGATTACAAGAGCTGAGCAGGGATGTTGAGGATAGAACAGGATATTTGAGAGAGCACATATTCATAGGATCACTCTAAGTCAGAGGCAACTTGACGGAACATACAGTATATCACAGGAGTCAGTACACCCCCTCACATTTTGTAAATATTTTAGTATACCTTTTCATGTGACATCACTGGAGAAATGACACTTGGCTACCATGTAAAGCAGTGAGCATACAGCTTATATAACAGTTTAAATGTGTTGTCTCCTCAAAATGACACAACACACAGCCATTAATGTCTAAACCGCTGGCAACAAAACTGAGTACCTCATGGTAACAATAACACAAGATAGTCTTCCTTCAATGTCTGCTTTTCTACTGGTATGGAAACAGTCACATTATCTTTCAAGGCTGCCTCACTGCTAGTGTGAGTCCACCGCTCTTATTGAGGCTGATTGCCCTTACATATAACAGCAGAGGAACTATCCTCCTTCCCCCACTATTCAGTGCCATGTCCATGGCTTTCTTCAGAATGACACTCTGGCTGCTGGAGTTGCACAAAGAGTTTGTAGCAGCTTGAAAAGGTTACTGTAAATTAAAATGTCTAAATGGAATGATGTGTTTCCCAAGAAGTTGGAGGCTGTGTCAGTGACATGATCCAGAACCCTCCTTGACACAGGGTGCTCTCACAGGAACTCTCTTGAACGTTTGAGGGAAGCAGAATAATGTGTCCCAACACTGCAGGGATGGTTTGGGAAGGATGGTTGAAAAGTAGGGGGGGGAAGAAAGGGAGACGGAAATCTCATCCCTTCAATTTACCTGCCAAATCTGGGTTCTGGAATAAAAAAGGAAAAATACCATAACAATATGGCCAGAGCCGAAGAGTCCTTCTGAATTAGACAAATCAAATCCTTCTTCTCCAACATAGCTGCAACCCACCAAATGTTCTGAAAAGCCTATAAGCTTTGTTTGTTCCCCTCAACATCTATTTTTTACGGTCAAATCCTATTCCAATCTCCTCAACTGTTCACATCTAGCCAAATTTCACTTACTCAAAAGGAAAGAGGTGCAGTATTATAGCCTCTAAAGCTTACTGCCTCTGAACATAGTTTCCATTCAAGTATTATCATGGCTAACAAATGACAGGAAACGTATTCACCTCCACATTCCACCATGAAGCCATCTAAACCAGACACTCAAAACAACTATAAGTAAGGTCTCCTGGTAGGAAATCCTAACAAGGCGAGGAGTTCAAGGCACAACTACAAACAATTCCAACAAGAAAAGAAAAAAAGATGCAAGATGGTGTAAGGAGACGACTGGAGCAGACGAGATACAAAGGAGTGCACCGTATGAACAGATGAAGGAAAAGGATAAAGTGAAGGATTCTGCAGGGATCGAGGGAGAAAGAGACCCGGAGGGAGCTATAGGTGGAAGGGAGAGAATAGAACTCGTAGAAGAGGCTATGTGGGTGGATGAGAGAGAAGAAATAGAAGAATGTGCGTGTGAAGGAAAAGAGAGCTCGTGGGGGATGTCAGGGGAGCACGAGGATAAACGGTTGGGAGGTGAAGAAAAATGGTTGGGGGAAAGCATTAAGGGGGAGTGAGAGGAAGATGGAGAAAGGACGAGTCCTATGAGGTGCAGGTTGGAGAGGATTGGACTTGGCTGGTGGAGGTGAGACCGCTGAATTGGCCAGCAAATACCCTGATGACGACAGGATGGGGTTGATCTGTGGCCAGGGTGAATCCTGTGGCTCAGTGGGCTCACCACCCTTGCTGTGGCAGCCAATGTTATGGCCGGAGATCGTCGCCTTGAAGGAAATTGGGGAAGAGGAGAGGAACCCACCATGTTTAAGCCCTGCTGGCAACCCGTTTACAATTGATGTGACTGTTGGAAGTGCTGACACTGAAGAGCAAGTAAACTCAGAACCCAGTTGTCAAGTTGTTATAAATAAAAGTTTATTTAAAAATACCACACAAGGCATGGACAATGATGATTCCCATTCGGAACCCCAGTATGAGAGACTTGAACCCTCACAAAATGGTGCCCAACCCAGGGCGGTTCTGAACGAAGAAGGTGGAAAAGAGGAGTGGTATAACAAAGCTTTTGAGAAGCAAGAAAAGCTAGATGGCAAAAAAGACCAATGTGGCTTCACAAAAAGCTCAGAGATAATTTGAAAATAAAAACAGACACATAGAGAAAGTAGAAGGAAGACCAGGTTATAATCTGCTTCAGAATTTTCCCAGGGATTAACGCCAGGCCGACCAGTATGTATGTAGTTCCCTAGTTCCTCCTTTTTGCCCTTTTGGAGGACAAGCTGTCCTCCAATCATCTGGCACTCTACCCATCCTCCATGGTTTAAAGAAAATAATATATTCTGGTTCAGTGGTCTATTCAGTGAGTTTCTTCAATATCCATGGGGGCAGCTTATCTAGCTCTGGGAATCTGAACTCATTTCAGCCAGTAAGGTACTCATTGACTATCTGAGTATATCAATCACAAGCTGCAATCCTACCCTCTCTCCTTGTACTTCATATTTGCTTAAAGGTGTACAGGCTGCATTTTGCCAGAAGACCAGACCTGCCAAGTGTCACATTTTTGGTGGGACATTCACGGATCAATCACTCTTTCCTACCGTCTTCCAGAAAAAAATATTTTTCCCCTGACATGTCCTGTATTTCCAGCAGCAGGCGGCTCAGCTCCGATGCTGCTGGGCGGCCGGCCGCCGGCCGCCAGATGGCCCACCAGAAAGCACTTCTCCCTGCACAACCCCAAACACACACACCAGCAGCTGTCCAGATTGGTATATATAATCTCCTAGAAAGCCAAGACACCTAGGTCACAGTGAGCATTTTTGAAACCACCACAAGGGATTCTGGGAGCCCGTATGCAAATGAGGCTCCATCCCCAAGCCGAAGGGCCTGGCTGCCAGCACAGCACCTCCCTGGAGCTCCCAGTCCCGGGCAGCCATGGGGAACAATATGCAGAAGATTGAGATGAAGTAGGGATTGAGCATGTCTGCCTTTTGTTTTTTTGGACATCTGTTACAATTTTCCATCCCCATTGGTTCTTTACTCTGTCTTTTGCTACTTTCATCTCCAATGCATGCTTTCAACTCCAAACCTCTGGCTACACAGTGAGATGCCCAATTCATCTAGCTATCCAGACATCGCCAATATATAGAACTAAATAAATACCACTAATGCCCAGTCCTGAGTAGTTCCTCCTGACAGCTAAAACAGCTTTATGTCATGGTTAGCAACAATACAAATCTAACTTTCAACTGCCTTGAAACCAAGCGGTGAGAAGAGGGAAAGGAAGCCATGCCTTTTGGCTATCCACTGTGGGTCTGTCCCTTACAGATTGACACAACTGCTGTTTCTTGCTGAAGAAAGCCTGTTTGGTTTCCAAGAAGGATGAGGAGATTGTCAACAACATGTAGAGGACATAGCCCAAAGAACAGAAGGCACCCAAGGAAACTGAAGAGAACTGTTAGTACTCTGCTCCGATTTGTCTCCTAAGGATCTGAGTGATCCCATCACTTGCATCTGGTCCAACCTGACTGCTACTTTCAATACAGTACAAACACTGGATGTTGCTGGAGAACCAAATCCTTGTGTTGATCTGGATTATTTCACTTGTCACAGCCAGAGAGGAATGATTGGTGGAATGCAACCTATGACATGGCTCCTTGATTTTGGGCAGAGATAATTCAACTGAGAGATTACTGGCTGGGTTTCAGAAGTAATTAACATACTGTCACATGATGGAAGAGGTAAAGTGAAGCAGCTGCTTCTGGCAGCCAATCCAGGGAGATGGAAATAGAGAGAGCGCCATGCAAACTTTCTGTTTTGGAGAAGAGAGCTGTGTGAGCCATGTGGTCTCTTCTGCACCCCTAAACTAGCCCATTGCCCTCAGGTGCCGCAGAGGCCTTTTTGGCAAGACCATGGTAGATATAAAATTCAAATGTCAGTCCAGTTCACATGTGTCTGGGGAGCAAGGTAGAATCATGTCCTTTGCCTCAGGCAGCAAAATAAATGGGGTATGAAGGATAACTTTCATCTTTACACTCTATTTTTTCCCTCACATCAGACAACTGTAATGGAAGTGGTTTTATTAACATGTGTCTCAGTGTTTCTTTCTCTTTTCTGACTTCTAGTCAAGATGCATTAATTCTGTATTTAATGTGAGGGATCCATGGGTATTGGGTATGTTCCTTCATCTGTTAATGCCTCGGGGTTATTTACTGTGGGCATATTATTTTCCTTAATCTGGACATGACATGAATGATGATGCAGCCTAGAATTGAACAATACACTAATGAATGGTGTTTAACTTGTTGTCTTGTAAAATGTCTAAAGCCTTTTCATATATATTACAGGCAGGTGTCATCCAGCCTATATCTATATTTATTTTTTATTTTATTTTATTTATTGGATTTTTATACTGCCCATCTGGCAGAGAGGCCAATCTGGGCTATGAACAACAATTAATGAATACAGCAAAGTACAAAATGAACATAAATAATTCATACAATAAAATAAACACAAAATACAGTAAATATAATAAAATTAAAATTAAAATGGCATAAAATAGCATATATGTTATTGGTGGGCAGAACCAATTGCCTTTTCTGAAATAGCATATATGTTATTGGTGGGCAGAACCAATTGCCTTTTCTGAATTCACTCCCCCCCCGCCCCAACAAAACTTCTTGTTTTTTGTTTTTTTTGGCCTCATTCTCCAATGTGTCAAAGCTCACTTAAATCCTAAATCTGTCTTCTGAAATATTAGCTCCCCACCTCTGTCTGGCATCAGGTGTTGCTCTGATAAGCACCTACACCAAACTCCAATTCATTTATATAACTGTTGAATAGAGATGGGCATGTTCCATTACTCATTGTGTTTTGTTTTGTTTATTGAATTTTAGTAATGAAATGAAATTAGTAACAAAATGATTTGGAAGCTGCTGCCACCTGGATGGCAGCAGCTTCCCAATCATTCTGTCCTGTTAAGGCCAGCTGGGAGGCAGGTGGCAAGGCAGAACTAGAGATGTAAAATTTCTGGAAATTTTGAAGTTCGGAAAAAACCAGTTTCCCCCATTTTTTCAGTTGGGAGAAAGGAAAATTTTGGAAAATTTGAAAAAAAATACTACATTAGCACTCTCTAACCCCCTTTACAGCTTGAAAGTTATTCTGTTACTTTAGGAACATAAAATATGACTATGGACAAATTGACTTGGCATAAAATTATAACAACTACCATATTAAAATATAGTGTATTCAAACAATTATTATGAACAGAATTTACTTTTTAAATAATATTTATTTGCAATTGTAAGTAACAATTTCCTGAACTGTTGACTAGTTTATGTGGAACAAAAACATCTACAAAACAATGTTTAAAAATCCAGAATTAACAATTCATAATTCCCGTCCCTAGTATTAAATAAAAATAAAATAAAAACCTCTTTTTCCTAAAAAGAATTGAAGAGGGGGAAATGTATAGAAGGGAGTGGGACTAAGTTTCAATGATTGGGCATGAAATTTAATCAGAATTATTTTGGATGCTCTGTATTTTCTTCCAGTGCTTTGAGGCCTAACAAATAGAATAGAACAGAAACAAACATACCCACCCACATGCAGAAACAAAAGTGAAACCTCTTTCTTTTTCTTATGACAATAGCAACACCTCCCAAAGGAAGAAATGCATCTTGTTCTTTCATTGGAGAGTTCAGTTTGTAACCTAGGACTTGCTTCTCCTCAGTGCACAAAATTAGAATAATTTGATGCTATCCATATTTTTTAGAAATGATTTGGAAAATATTAGAACACCCTGTCTTAAAATATTTTATTTATGATAAAATAAAAAATGTCCATAATCATTTTTCTTTTTTCAATTTTTCCAATGGGGGCAAAAGTCTTCTGGAAAAAAATAGAAAAAACTTTTTTTCCAATTTTTGTCAGGTTTTTTTCGGGCCTTCACATCCCTAGGCAAAACAGAGCAAGCAGCACTCCATCTGAATTTCTTGCTGCTTGTTCTGTTCTCCTTGCCACCCCACTTCACAGCTGGAGCTTTTTTGACCGGTTGGGGGTGGGGTGGGGAAGGGTGCTGCCCTCCCTCCCCCCTACTTGTTAAAAAGCCCCAGCTGGGAAGTGGGGGAGGGGCAAAAGGCAGAAAGAAGCAGGCAGCGGGAAAACCCCCTCTATCTTTCTGCCTTTTGCCCCTCCCACACCTCCCAGCTAGGGCTTTTTGACAGGTTGGGGTTTGGGGGGTCACCCCCCTCTCCACAGCCGCCCTGTAAAAAAAAAAAACAGCTGGGAGGATCTGGAAGACAGCAACAGGAAATACC
Organism: Phrynocephalus forsythii; assembly: GCA_029282475.1. Taxonomy (NCBI): domain Eukaryota; kingdom Metazoa; phylum Chordata; class Lepidosauria; order Squamata; family Agamidae; genus Phrynocephalus; species Phrynocephalus forsythii. The sequence goes on from JAPFRF010000011.1 coordinate 7,691,039, forward strand.
CTGGTCTTGCCTGAAAGATGTCAGCGCTACCCTCTCAGCCCCCTGCTGTGGAATTGCCTCTCCCAACAGAGCAGAAACAGTCTCTCTGTCCGGTAAGGAAATTCCACAGCAGGGGGCTAATTGTGTAGCACTGATGTCAGTACTACCTTCTCAGCCCCCTCCTGTGGGATTCCCCACCGGTAAATTCAAACAGGGCTCGTTTGAATTTACTGGCACCTGCTCCCTTCTCAGCTGGTTTTTTCTGACAGCTTGAGCAGTCAAAATCAGCTGGGTGGCGGTGATGAGAACTGAGAAGGGAAACAGCCAGGGACAGCAGCCCCTTGCCTGAAGGGAGTTTTGGAGACCGCTTCCTGGTTCAGTTCCTCCAAAGCAAAAACATCATTTTGGTTTGGTTCATGCCGACACACTGTCTGTCATTTTGTTTCATCTTGAAACATTTTTGAAACCTTACGAAGCAACGAAACAGCATGTCGTTTTTCATAATTTGCCTATCCCTACCGCTGAACCATACAGACTGAGGATGGAACCTGCAGCACCACCCTCGTTAACTCCTTTCAAGAGGACAGTTAACATAATTTACCTATCCCATCTAACTAGAGGAGTCAAATGCAATCAGCCCCAAAAAGGCCACAGGAACAATATTCCAGTACCCACGTCAGGTCGAAAAATCAACATTTTATATATGTCTGTTCCAATCAGAGAATCAGTATTGTAAAAAAAACAAAAAAAAAAAAAAAAAAAAAACCAGCTCAGAACACTAATATCCATGTGTCCCATCAGATGAGAGGGAATGATGTAACAATACACAAAGCATCATAAAGGCAGCAAACTAAAATTATGCAAGAGAGACCAGACTAGCACTTTCCAAGTAGGACAGCATGCCAAACTTCATGTGTCTCATTGCAGTTGAGACAACAGATGCAATCAGCTACACTATAGCTCCAGGAACCACATTGAGCCTGTTGTGGGACTAAATCTCACATTTTGAAAAGGCCCATGAACAGCAACTTCTGAGCTGGCGACAGCAACCAATCTAGTCACTGACTGGATGGGAGTAATATACCTTTCATATGCGGTTGTATGCTTTGTGCCAGCCTTCCCAGGCCCATTATTTCACCTTAGGCTAGAGAAGGGAAGATTGACAAAGTGTATGCTGTTGTTTGGTGCTTCCCAGATGTTTATGTCTTGACTCATTTTCCTTCAGAGATGGGTGGTTTTCATTAAGCTGCCCTACTCATGTCATTCTGGACTAATTTTTTTTTCAATAAGGATTTTATGCCCAGAATTGGTATTGGAGTGTTGTTCCCACGGTTGCTTTGTAAACAAAGGAGAACAATGAATTTCTCTGGGCTGTAAGTCACAGTTCCAGGCTGTTCTTCTGAATATTGATTTCTTGCCCAGAATGAGTACTAGAACGTTGTTTCTTGGGGGTGTTTTATATATTATTCGTTATTTTAGAGTATTTTTACCCTGACTTTCTCCTTGGAAAAGGACCCAAGGCGGCTTACAGTAATGAGGAATAATATACAGCCTAGTACAATTAAGACGTGTTCAAGTATTGAGAACAGGGAATTGAGGGACATCTTACAGCATTAATAAACAACATTACATTAAAGCTACAAGGTTATAAGTAGTTATAAACACAAAGTCTATATGTGAACCTATAGACTCATATGAAAGATACATAATAGGCAGTCCATCATTCAGGGAAATCTTGCCTGATGAGAATGGTCTTTGCCTGTTTCTGAAAAGACATCAGAGATGGGGCAGTTCCTGACCTCTAGTGGAAGGGAGTTCCAGAGTCTGGGCACAGCTGCTGAGAAGGCCCTTTCATGTTTTCGAACAAGACGTACCTGTGGGTTAGGTGGGATGGAGAGAAGGACCTCTGCTGATGACCTTAACACCTGAGTTGGTTCATACTGTCAGATTCGATCTTTGAGGTAGCCTGGAGCCAGGTCCTACAGTGCTTTGTAGGTCAAGGTCAGCACTTTGAATTGTGCCTGATAGCTAATTGCCAGCCAGTGGAGCTGCTTTAATGGGGCTGTAATGTGATCTCTGTATCCCACCCCAGTCAGCAATCTGGCTGCTGCATTTTGGACCCACTGAAGTTTCCTGAGACTTTTCATCAGTAGCCCCACACAGAGCGCATTCTAGTAGTCTAACCAGGAAGGCACTCTAGGGCATGTGTCACCGTGGCCAGAGCTGGTTTCTCAAGAAATGGGCATAACTTGTGTAATAGCCTTAATTGTGCAAATGCACTTCTGGCCACAGCCATGACCTGGGCATTCAAGCTCAAGGATGAGTCCAAGAGCCCCCCCCTCAAGTTGTGCACCTCTTTTTTTCAGTTGGAAGGTGACCCCATCCATACAGGTTGTATCCATATCCCTTGTTCTCCCTTTCAACTGACCAGAAGCACCTCTGTCTTGTCTGTGTTTAGTTTCATTTTGTTATCTTCATCCAGTTCATTACTGCAGCTAAACACTCATGTTGAGTTGAGATAGTAGCTCCCTTAGAATTCAGAGGTGATGAGAGGTAGAGCTGGTATCATTGGCATACTGGTGGCACTTAACCCCAAAAGTCCTGATAATCTCCCCCAGTGGTTTCATATGGCTGTTAAATAACATAGGAGACAGAACAGAACGCTAGGGGACTCCAAAGGTCAGCGACCGTTGTGTCAAACATGAATCACCTAATACAGTGATGGTGAACCTTTGAGAGACCAAGTGCCCAAACTGCAATTCTAAAGCCACTAGTTTTTTTGCAAAAATATGCCAATACAGCAATTTAACCTGAATACAGGTGGCTGTGAAAGGGCAATGCTGGGTGCCCACAGAAAGGGCTCCGAGTGCCACCTTTGGCACCCGTACCATAGGTTTGCCAACATTGACCTAACACCACTTTCTGCGTTCTTTCCTGCAGGAAGGACCGGAGCCACTTTAATGGAGTACCCCCAATTGCCATTTCAGAGAGACGAGTCAGGAGGATGCCATGGTCTATACTATAGTGTCAAGAGCAGCTAAGAGGTCTAGTAAAACCAATAGGGACACCAATCCCCTATACATTTCCCTACGTAAGTCTGGAAGTTGAGTAATGGCTACTGGACTTCCATTTGAGAGATAGAAACGTTTCGCTGTTCATCCAAACAGCTTCATGAAGCTGTTTGGATGAGCTGTTTGGATGAAGCTGTTTGGATGAGCAGCGAAACGTTTCTATCTCTCAAAAAGAAGTCCAGTAGCCATGACTCAGCTTCCAGATACACTCATCTGGATGACTGAGAATCTTCACAGACCCTATGTAAGTCATTTACCAATGCAACCTGTGCTGTCTCGGTACCATAGCCAGGCCTGAAGCCAGACAGAAATGGATCCAGGTAGTTTATCTTATCCAGAAACCTCTGGAGCTGCAGGGCCACAACCTGCTGTAGGACTTTCCCCAAGAATAGGATATTTGATACCAGTCGGTAATTGTTGGGTCTAAGGGGGGCTTCTTTAACAGTGGTTTTACTATTGCCTCCTTTAAGCATGCCAGAATCCTGTCCTGTTGTAAGGAGGCATTCACTACTCTTCCTAACTGGTCTGCCATAACTTCTCTGGCAGCTTTTATGATCCATGAGGGACAAGGATCCAATACTTATGTGGTGGCCCTCATCTCCCCAAGTGTCCTGACCACATCATCCAGCTGTAGGAGATGAAAGTCATCCATTAATACAGGACAAGCAGGGCTCTGGATCAATAGCACCATCCAAGATAGCATGGATCTGTTCAATTTTACCTGCAAAGTGTTGTGCAAATTCTTCGCAGCATGATACAGAGTGGTCCGTGTTATCCACTCATGCATCAGTGTGTAGCATACTTTTGACTATTCGGAAAAGAAAAAATATTTCTTTGCTGCCTCCAGTCCCTTGGACTAAGCCTTCCAAAAGCCTTTCACTGTTTCTTTGTTTCACTCTGGATTTTCCGCCAATGCCTTTCAGCTCTATGGGCCACCTGTTTCAATTTTGCCAGCTCCCCAGTAAACCAAGCAGCTAATTTGGGTCTATTTTGAGGAAGGAGACTTTTAGGAGCTATCCAGTCAATGGCTTTGCTCATTTCCCCATTCCAGAGATCAACCAAGGATTCAATACAATCATCCATCAGAAAGGTAGGGAACTCCTCAAGGGCGGTAAAAAATTATCTGGATTCATCAACCTTCTGGGACATATTGCTTTTGTCTGACTTCCTGCTCTGGTCAGGCTCTGAGTTACAGTGAGCCTAAATCACACCATATAGTGGTCTGTCCAGGACAATGGGACTACAGAAAGTTCCTTTACCTTAATGTCCCCACTGTCCATATCAAGGGAGAAGACCAGGTCTAAGGTGTGGCCTGCAGGATGGGTTGAGGTAGATACCATTTGGGCCAGACCCATTTTTGACATGGAGGTCATTAAAGTCGTCGGACACCCCTGACAGAGATGCCTCAGCATGGATGTTAATGTCCCCCAGAACAATGAACCGAGGGGACTCCAACATCAGCCCTGCTATCAGTTCAGTAAGCTGAGGTAGAGAAGTTGTTGTGTCATGGGGAGGGTGATACACCAAAAGAATTCCTATTTCATCCCTGGCTCCTACCTCTAAGAACATACATTCAAAACCAGGAAATTGGGGAACCTGGCATCTAGCTCTGGTCTTGCCTGTTGTTCCACAGAAAAACCTGGAGGACAGAGCTGAGTGAGGGTGACACCACCAGGCTCATCCAGCCAAGTCTCTGTGATGCAAGTGAGGCCAGCACGTTCTTGCAGGATCAGGTCCTGAATGATTGTTGATTTTCCGTTCACTAATCTTGCATTTACTAGAAAAGTTTTCAGTCCAGGGATCCTGTCAATAAGTTTTTCTCAGCAATTCAAATTTATATGTACTTTGGGAGTTATCAATACCCCATAGTAGGGATGGGCATGAAATGGAAAAATTATGCTTCATTTTGTTTCATTTTGTGCTCGCTTCCATTTTGTTTTATTTTGTTTCTTACAATTTTTTTAAAAATCCTACAAAATGAAATGGCTCCCCTGGGTCCTAGAGACACCACATTTGGTGCCCGAGATTCTGTGAGCGATTTTTAAAGGGCTCCTGTTGAGGTGTTATTGGCTGGAGTCCTTTAAACCTGGCTCAGTTTTAAGGTGTGGACCAGGTTTAAAGGGCTCCAGCCACTGACAGATCAACAGGAGCCCTCAGAAATGGAGGGGATGGCAGCACGATTGCCGGAACTGCCCTTTGCACCATTTTCTGAGGGCGCCTGCTTCTCTGGTAGTGGCTGGAATCCTAGCCCAGTTGTAACCAGAAGGGTCACCTTGGTACCAAATGGGCCTGGTTTAAAGGGCTCCAGCCATTGACAGATAGGCAGGAGGTAGGAGCCCTCAGAAAATGGTGTGGATGGCAGTTTCACTCTGCCCTCCTCACCATTTTCTGAGGGCTCCTGCCGATCTGTCAATGGCTAGAGCGCTTTAAACCTAGCCCAGTCAGTACCAGAGGGTCCCCCTGGTACCAACTGGGCCAGGTTTAAAGGGGTGCAGCTATTGACAGATCGGCAGGAGCCCAAGAACAATGGAACAAAACAGTTCATTTCAATGGGAAAATGACTATTTCATTTTGTCTATAACAAAATGCTGCTTCCTTGTTTTGTTTCGTTTCATTTTGTTTCATTATGTACGAAACAATGAAACAGCATTGTTTTTCATTTCCTGCCCATCCCTACCCCGTAGTCCTTCCTTCTTCTGTAGTGCTGAGGAACATTACGATAGCCATGTCTTCCATTATCCATAACAGTAACAAAAGGGCCTCCAGAAGGCCAGGGAAGGCCCTCACAGGCCTGTTCAGGACAGCCCCAGTCCTGGGGTAAGTATGGGAGGCCTGAAACAGGCCTTTGCTCCTTACCCCGGGGGGGGGGGCTTTTTTTATATACTGTGGTCCCGCAATGTAGCAGGACCGCAGTATATGCCTGGCTCCGCGGCGCGGCTGCGCCCGGCGGAGCTCCTTTGCCCCCCCATCCGGAAGTCCCGCGAGACTTACCGGATCTCGCCGGAGGCCAGGAATCCAGCCCTCATTGGGGCTGGCTGCGAGGATCCCGGCCTCTTTTGAAGACGGCTTTCGACGGGGGAGGACGTGCGGTGCTCCGAGGCTCGCGGCCGCCATTTTGTACATGGGGCGGGGCGGCCGGAGCTCCGCAACAGCTGGAGGCCAGGAAGAGGAGCCTGGAGCGTGCCCGCGGCTGCGGGCCTGGTGGCGACGACCGGACTGCGCGGGACGACCGGCGTCGGGGAGAGCGCAGCCGCGCCTCCCCACAGGTTCGGGGCCCGACGGGCCGCGGCGTGGGCGGCTGAGGGATTCCTCCCGCGGCCTCCCGCGGCCCGCCGGCCCAAGAAGGGGGGTCGAGGCCTGGCGGCTGGGCACGAGGGGACGGTGCCAGGGGGCGGGCGACCCAGGGGACGCGGAGGCGTGGCGGGGTGACAGCGTTGGCTGGGGGGAGTGGGGCCGGCGGCGGCAGCGGCCCCAGTGGATTTTCCGGCCTTCCTGGCGGGGCGCCCGGCGGGAGGGTGAGCGGGCCCGAACCGAGGGACACCAGCGGGGGGAGGTGGGAGAGGAGTGGCTCCACGTCGGCCACCGGAGGGCCTCGGGGCAGACTCTGGGCACCCCGCATCGCCCTTCTGGCAGGCCCGTAGTGGGCCTTTGCTTAACCCTGACCGGTCGCGGTCCCAACCCTGGGCCCGGCCGGGTCTTCAGGCAGGAGGCATCCGACCAGTGGGGAGGGGGAAGCGGGGAATCTTGCCTAGGCCCCACGACAAGCGGCGGCCAGAGCCCCCACCAGGGAGGGAGGGGCGGCCGTCCTAGGGCCCATCCCTACTGGGGGCCGAAGACAACTGGGAAGGGGCTGTTGCACCCGGCGTGGGTCCGGCTGTGGGCAGGGCCCTGTACCGTTGGGTGGCGATATACTTAGGTGACCCAGCCTTGGGCCCGCCATTGCAAGGGGGGCAATCCCTTCTGGCTGGGAGGGCCAGCGGCTGAGGGGCCTGCGTGCTTGATCCCACAGGCCGGGGAGGAGTTGGACGGGCCCATGGCGCCCAGACGCCCCGCAGGGGGGTCGAAGGGGAAGCATCCGGCCAAAAGGCCTGCCCCACAGATCTCCGATTCCGATTCTTCCTCATCAGAGGAGGACTGGGCAGCGTGGGCTGCCCTGGAGGCCCGTATGGAATCCGTAGAGGGGGGCCCCAGTGGGGTCCAAGACCGGGGTGAGGGGTCCACGGCTGGACGGGCCATGTCCCGCCCCTCCAAGGCCCGCAGGAGGGCCAGGAGGAGAGAGATGGTGCGACGTTTAACCTCCAGTTTTGATGCCTTAATCCAGAGACAACCACCCGGGGACCGCATGGCAGGAACGCGGGCGGGAGAAGCACCGGCGATGACGGAGGAGGCCCGGGCACCCGAGGCGAGCCAACCGGCAGCGGAGGAGGCGACCGCAGGAAGGGGCCATGGAGGCGCAGTGGCGGCTGCGACGGGGGCGGCTGAATGCAGGCCGACGGGTGAACCACCCCGCTCGGCCAGGATGGAGGCCGCAGCACAGCCCACTATTAACAGTGAGTTGGCGAATGCACCAGACACTACACTTCAGGAGACATGGCCCTGGGGCCCTGTGGGGGGTGGGGCCCAGGAGAACAGGGCGGAGCCCGCTGGGCAGGCGGGCGGGTCGCCGGGATTGGCGGGAGCAGGCTGGGCAGGTGGACCGGGTACCGGGGCGACATTTCCCTGGACGCCTTGTGGAGGGCAGGGAGCCAGTGCCCAACAGGTGAGTGCCAGGCCTAGCCCAGTACCAGGGGGTTACTGCCAGCCGCCCCAGCTGGCGGCGTGTCCGGCGTGGCAGTGGCCGCAGGGCCAGCAAGCGGTGGTAGGTATGGGGGCGACGGGCCCATGGCAGGCGCCACAGCAGCACTTAAGTTACCCGGGCGCGAGTGGCGTCCAGGGGTACCCCGGGGCGGGGGCAACGGGCCCCGTGTACGCGGGAGTCCCCTACACTGCTCTGCCATATGCAGATTACGCCTCCCCGCTGGGCGACCACCTGGCGCAGGCCACGAAGGAACGGATATGGCGGGGGGACTACATAGACCTTTTTAGTCTACTCAATAGGGAACTGGACTCCAAAGAGCTGGAGAAGGAGGACGCCAAAGATAAGGAGCGGTGGCTGCGACGCAAGCCAGACCGCTCCTGGGCTAACTGGCTACCAGCGTACAACATCTACATGTCCATGGTATTGCATGCCCACCCGTGGAGGGCGCAATCCCTCATTAAATATCAGGACATGATCTATAGGGCCTTCGTGGATTTTCCTGGGCATGCGTGGCTGACGTATGATGAGCGCTTTCGTATGAAAGCGGCGACCCAGCCACACCTTAGATGGGACGAGCCCTACCCACCGCTTTGGCTGCAATACATGACACCAGTGCGCCCGGCTCTGGGGGACAGATTTGATAGTGGGCATATCATTCGGCGCCCCGCACCGGCCGCAGGGACCCGCCAGGGGGCGGGCCAGCAGGTTCAACCCCGGCTGGTCTGTTGGGACTACAATGGCCAGGGCTCCTGTAGCCGGGCCCAATGCCGCTTCAGGCATGAATGCTCAGTCTGCGGCGCGCAACACGCCGCCGTCAACTGCGCACGAGCCAAGGGGTCCTTCGGGAGACCAGGCAACGGGGGACAGCAGAAGCGGCCCCCACCGGGGGGAGGACCCAATCAGGCAAAAGGGCCCCAGCCCAATCAACCGTGAGGTCCTGGAAAAGTGGTTGAGCATATATCCCGATAGGGAGAGTGCACAGTTTTTGGTAGATGGTTTTAGGGTTGGGTTTCGGATTCAGTTCGAAGGGGTTAGGAGGGCATGTTGGGCTCCCAATTTGCAATCGCTGCGGGGCATGGAGCAGATCGCGAGGGACAAAATACAGAAGGAAGTGGAAAAGGGAAGGGTACTGGGTCCATTCGACACTGCCCCGCTGCCGAATTTTAGGGTGTCCCCTTTGGGGCTGGTGCCGAAGAAGGCGCCAGGCGAATACTGCCTTATACACCATCTGTCCTACCCGGCGGGGGGGTCGGTAAATGACAGGATCCCGCACGAGCTTTGCTCGGTTAAATATACGTCCTTCGATGCAGCGGTGGCCATGGTCCGGGCCTGCGGGGCGGGGGCCGAGATGGCGAAATGTGACATCCAGTCCGCATTTCGGCTCCTGCCTGTCCACCCGGCAGATTTTGATCTGCTGGGCTTCCAGTTCCAGGGAAAATTCTACCTGGACAGGGCATTGCCCTTTGGCTGCTCCATCTCCTGCGCGGTTTTCGAGAAGTTTAGTTCGTTTGTTGAGTGGTTGTTGCGATACATAACGGGCATGCGCACGGCTGCCCATTATTTAGATGATTTTATATTTTGTGGGCAGCGGAACACGGGGGCTTGTGGCTTCCTACTGGGGACCTTCCAGGAGATGGCGGGCGACCTGGGCCTTCCCCTGGCCGCGGACAAGACCGAGGGCCCCACAACCTGCCTTACTTTCCTGGGGGTGGAATTGGACACATGGAATCAGTCGTGCCGGCTGCCAGGGGACAAGTTGGCAGACCTTCGGGCCAGGCTGGCGGCCCTCCTACAGCGTAAGAGCATCACCCTCAGGGAACTGCAGGAACTGGTGGGCCACCTTAACTTTGCCTGCCGAGTGGTTGCACCTGGGAGACCATTTATCCGGCGCTTCTGCGATGCAATGCGGGGCCTCAGAAAACCGGCCCATCGGACGAAAATCTCGGGGGGCATGCGGGAAGATCTGCAGATGTGGCTGCAGTTCCTGCAGGGTTTCAACGGGCTGTCATTCTGGAGGGAGGAGCGCAGGCTGGGTGCGGATTTTCAGGTGCGGACGGATGCCTCCGGGGCCCATGGCTACGGCATCTACTGGAGGGGTAAGTGGTGCTGCGGCACCTGGCCACCCGAGTGGGCGGAGGCCGGGGTAACACGGGACTTCACATTCCTGGAGCTGTTCCCTATAGTGGGGGCCTTGTGGCTCTGGGCACAGGACTGGGCCAACTCCATAGTCCGCTTCTGGTGCGACAATATGGCTGTCGTCTACACCATTAATGAGTTAACTTCCAAGTCGGAGCGGGTTATGCGGTTGGTCCAGGCCCTGACGCTGCGCGCACTTCAATATAATATCGTGGTGCGCGCGCGCCATGTGCCGGGGCTGGACAATTCCATTGCCGATGCTCTCTCCCGCCAGCAATTCGATCGATTCAGGGCCTTGGCACCGGCGGCGGCCGAGCTTCCAGAACAGCTGCCCGAGGAGGTATGGAGGGTTGGCGGGAGGAGGCGGACGGGGCCCTGGAGCTGGCGCTCGCGCCGCGAACCCGGCGCGGATATGAGGGGGCCCTTAGGGACTTTGAAGCCTTCCGGGAATTGATGGAGCTACAGCTCACATGGCCCGCCCCAGTGGATCACATCCGGCAATACCTGGTGTACCTCCACAGGAAAGGCATCGCACCGGGAACCATGCAGGGACGGGTAGCAGCCCTGGCATTCCACGCCAAGGCAATAGGTTGTGCGGATACGACCCGGGACTTCCGGGTGAGGAAAATGATAGAGGGGTGGGGGAAGGCCAGGGGTAGGGTGGAAGATGCCCGATTTCCCCTTACGCCTGAAATCTTAGCCCGGATGGGCAAGACATGGGCCCAGATATGCAAGGACGATTATGAAGCCACATTGATGAGGGCGGCGTCCCTGGTGGCCTTTTTCGGGGCATTTCAGGTCAGCGAATTGGTTGCAGCTAGCAAGCGCGACGCGTCCCGGACGGCGCTGCAGCGGGCCGACTTCCATTGCCAACAAGGTAAGGCCATTTTCATGGTACGCCGGTCCAAAACTGATCAGCAGGCGAAAGGTCAGAGGGTGGCCCTGGGCCCATGTTCCATGGAAGCGGTATGCCCGATAAGGGCCATGCAAGCCTACCTGGCTCTCTGCGGGGAGGGGGACGGCTACCTCTTTAGACATGCGGAGGGAGACCCCCTAACAAGGTTCCAGTTCTGGAAGTTGACACAGAGGGCCCTGGGTGAACTAGGCATGGAGGGGATGCGGTTTGGAACACATTCCTTCAGAATTGGGGCTGCATCGACGGCGGCGGCCCTAGGCTATGGGCCACAGGAAATCAAGTCGCTGGGGCGATGGGCATCGGCACGTTATAGGACTTACGTGCGCCCTATCCCACAATACTAACTGTTGGGTTTTGTTCCCTTCCAGGACCGGGGCTGGGCCGCCCAAGGTGCCGCGTCCTCATCCTGGGCCATAGTTACATTTACTGGGCAGCGAAGTATGCGGCCAGGACGGCGTGGGGAATGAACCTGGGAATGGGAGGACGGGCGGTCATAGATTGGAGAGGCACCAGGGGAATGAGATGGTGCCAGTTCGAACGGGCCGCCAGGAGGGAGGCGCTGGGCCGTCCACCGGATGTTATGTTGGTGCATTTAGGGGGTAATGATATGGGAGGGCAAACGGGGAAATCGTTAGCACAAGATATAGTCCGAGACCTCACAGCCTGGAAGGAGGCCTACCCTCGGTCCAGGCTGGTGTGGTCTAATATCGTGCCACGGCGACAGTGGAGGGTGCGATGCGACCCGCAGGTTATGAATACGGTCAGGAGGGGGGTCAACAGGGATGTCTGTCGGGCAGTGGTGCGGAGCTTGGGTACAGTTGTGGGCCACCCCAGGTTGTTGGTGGCCGTCCCGGAGCTGTATCGAGGGGACGGGGTGCACCTGTCGGACCAAGGTATGGAAATATTCTTGAACGATGTTAAGTGGGGCCTGCTGGAAGTGGTGTCTGGTTGGTGGGAGGGGTAGGGACCATAGCAAGGCTAGGTCCCTACCGTGGCGGTAGTGCGGGGTACGGAGGGGCAGTAGGGAGTCAGGCCTCAAATTCCTTGTAGGAACGTCCGCTCTCACGGCGTTGCGGGTCGGAGATCACAACGCTGGGGGGGATGGAGGTACCTGGAGGGCCCACCGGACTGGCAGGCACAAATAGCGCGCCTGGGCAGCCCGGCTGGGGAAATGGGACCTTGCTGGCCGGGGCAGACCTGTCTACGGACTGGACTGCCTCGGGGCGATTGACTCCCCTAGAGACACTGCCAGAGATTGGGTTCCTGGTGACCCAAGGAACAAATTGCTACCCGCACTACAGCAGGCCCCTTGTTTGGAGTTGTGTTTATTAAGTTGGTTAATAAAGTGGCCCGAGTTTATACCCAAGAACTTGTCTCGCGTGGTCATTCCGGCGTGGGGGGGCAATGCCTGGCTCCGCGGCGCCGGCGGAGCTCCTTTGCCCCCCCCGTCCGGAAGTCCCGCGAGACTTACCGGATCTCGCCGGAGGCCGGGAATCCAGCCCTCATTGGGGCTGGCTGCGAGGATCCCGGCCTCTTTTGAAGACGGCTTTCCCCGCCCACCCGCCACGTTTATGCAGCAGTATGAGTTCATCTGGTCGCTTCGGGGCCGGATAGGAATTTTTGACCCGGATGCCGGATTGGCTGGGAGCATCCGGGGATTTTTCGCCTATCCCATACTGCTGCGGCGCGCAGGGCTTCCCTGGTAGGAGGTTATTGGCCACAGGGGCGGTAGTGCGGGGTACGGAGGGGCAGTAGGGAGTCAGGCCTCAAATTCCTTGTAGGAACGTCCGCTCTCACGGCGTTGCGGGTCGGAGATCACAACGCTGGGGGGGATGGAGGTACCTGGAGGGCCCACCGGACTGGCAGGCACAAATAGCGCGCCTGGGCAGCCCGGCTGGGGAAATGGGACCTTGCTGGCCGGGGCAGACCTGTCTACGGACTGGACTGCCTCGGGGCGATTGACTCCCCTAGAGACACTGCCAGAGATTGGGTTCCTGGTGACCCAAGGAACAAATTGCTACCCGCACTACAGCAGGCCCCTTGTTTGGAGTTGTGTTTATTAAGTTGGTTAATAAAGTGGCCCGAGTTTATACCCAAGAACTTGTCTCGCGTGGTCATTCCGGCGTGGGGGGGCAATGAACCGTGAAAGGGCGGGGGACAAGTGTACCAATTGTGGCACCAATTGCAGCGCTAAGTGACCTCACAACTTCATGCTACTGGGAAGAGAGGTTTAGGTCTGGTTGCATCAGTCCCCTCTAGCTGGATGGGGCCAGTGAACTGTATTCAGCTGCCCTACTCAGAAGGCATTGTTCTACTGCTGCTTGGTAATGTTCATACCAATGTTAACAAAAAAACCCTAATGCATTTTAAGAATTCACAATCTGTATGAAGGGGTTGAGGGGCACACCTTAGGAAGTATACACTGACTGAAGGAACTTAGAAAGAGACAGTCCCCTTCCGGATTTTGTTGAAGCAAATACATTCCCAGGCACGTAGTATATTTTATATATTTTGGTTTTTCCAGCGCAACTCAGCCTCAGGAATGGGGGTGAGGATCAAGCAAATATGAAGGTTATTGCCTGTATTACGTTTAGCAGATTTCCTTTTTACTTTCTCCTCACCAACATCTTGACTGGCTAGAAAATTATTTCATTATACTGTACTTTTTATTGTTTCTTCATTATAAACTTTAGTGACATATATAAATGTTTTTTGCCTGAGGAGTTAAAAGATATTAATTGCTTAAAACCTTGGACCTGTATTTTAATGCAGCCAAAGCTCCACAGTGCAAGCACAGGAGTTTTTGATTGCAAGAATTATGGCATAATCTACCACCCCAACACTGGCTTCCATGTGCCCTCTGAGCATAGCGGCCATCTTCACAGTAAGTGAGGAAAAATCACATTCCAAAAATGACATGTTGTTGCAACCTACTCCTGTTGCAATGCCATGTGTTTGTGTCTTGAGTGGGCAAGGAAAACCTATTATGTTTACAAAAGTGGGTGAAGATGAAAACTGTTACCCAATTCCCACCCCTGAAACATATATTTTATGCTCATAATAGACCCATGAGATTGGTTTAGGTTCAGACTAGAGATGGGCACGGAGTTTGTAAATGTGGCAGCACGGCTGCTGCTCCCCTCCTCCACCTCCTCTGGCTCAATCAGCCACTCACCAGTCCCAGAGTGCTAGCTTCCTCCATCTTCCTGATCTTCCAGTCCCGGCAAAGCACAGGCTTTGCTGCCCTGCCCTCTCATCTGATCTCCCTCTCAGGCAGAAAGGTGGGACAGAAAAGCCTGTGCTCTTGCTCATGACTGGAAGATTAGCCAGAAAAGATTGGGGGTGCTTTTACACAACCTCTAAAATCCGCTGGCAATTTAAATTCAGACCAGATATCGTGGGGGTTTGTTCTGCTTCCTGTGTTCCCACCCTTACGCACTCTGTTGCTCCTGTCTGCAGTGAGGGGAGGGAGAAAAAAAGGGAGAAAAGAATGCAGGCTCACCTCCGCTCACCTCTGTCTGCCGTCACAGCAGCCCCGTAAGGATTCCAGGCTGTTAAAGGGGGGGTGGGCACAAGAATCAAAAAGAAGGCGAGAAGAGCCCAGCATCCACAGCCTTATAATCTGCAATGGAAATGTTTTTACCTTCGGAGACCAGGTACTTGTAAAACACGCTGGAGCGTGCTTAGGTGGGCGTGGTCGTACTTAATTTTTTTTTAAACTCCACAGCTGGTGGGAAAACAATTTTAAGCTCCGCATCTGGGAGCCCTATGCCTCGGATTTTAGGGGTCATGTAAAAGCACCCTTTATGAACTGGCACAAACTGGGACAGACCAGTCTATTTCAGACCTAAAGCTAAGAGAACTGTCATGTTGAACATCTGCTTGTTGTTGTTCAGTCGTTCAGTCGTGTCCAACTCTTCCTGACCCCATGGACCAGAACTCGCCAGGCCTTCCTATCCTCCACTGCCTCCCGGAGTTTTGTCAAATTCATTTTGGTTGCATCGATGACACTGTCCAACCATCTCATTCTCAGTTGTCCTCTTTTCCTTTTGCCTTCGATTTTTCCCAGCATCAGGGACTTTTCTAAGGAATCCTCTTTTCTCATGAGGTGGCCAAAGTACTGGAGCCTCAGCTTCAAAATCTGTCCTTCCAGTGAACATTCGGGGCTGATTTCTTTCAGAATGGATAGGTTTGATCTCTTTGCAGTCCAGGGGACTCTCAAGACTCTCCTCCAGCACCACAGCTCAAAAGCATCAATTCTGCGGCAATCAGCCTTCTTTATAGTCCAGCTCTCACTTCCATACATCACTGCTGGAAAAACCATAGCTTTGACTATCCTGACCTTAGTTGGCAAAGTGATGTCTCTGCTCTTTAGGATGCTATCTAGGTTTGCCATTGCTTTCCTCCCAAGAAGCAGGCGTCTTTTTATTTCGTTGCTGCAGTCGCCATCTGCAGTGATCAAGGAGCCCAAGAAAATAAACTCTGTCATTGCCTCCATTTCTTCCCCTTCTATTTGCCAGGAGGTGATGGGACCAGTGGCCATGATCTTAGTTTTTTGATGTTGAGCTTCAGCCCATTTTTTTCACTCTCCTCTTTCACCCTCATTAAGAGGTTCTTTAATTCCTCCTCACGCTCTGCTATTAGAGTAGTATCATCTGCGTATCTGAGGTTGTTGATATTTCTTCCGGCAATCTTAATTCCGGCTTGTAATTCATCCAGACCTGCCTTTCTCATGTGTACTCTGCATATAAGTTAAATAGGCAAGGTGACAGTATACAGCCTTGTTGTACTCCTTTCCCAATTCTCAACCAGTCAGTTGTTCCATACCCAGTTCTGACGGTTGCTGCTTGTCCCACATATAGATTTCTTAGGAGACAGATAAGGTGGCCAGGCACTCCCATTCCTTTAAGGACTTGCCATAATTTGTTGTGGTCTACACAGTCAAAGGCTTTAGCATAGTCAATGAAGCAGAAGTAGATGTTTTTCTGGAACTCTCTGGCTTTCTCCATAATCCAGCGCATGTTGGTGATTTGATCTCTAGTTCCTCTGCCCCTTCGAAATCCAGCTTGTACTTCTGGAAGTTCTCTTTCCACATACTGCTGAAGCCTGCCTTGTAGAATTTTGAGCATAACCTTGCTAGCATGTGAAATGAGTGCAATTGTGCGATAGTTGGAGCATTCTTTGGCATTTCCTTTCTTTGGGATTGGGATGTAGACTGATCTTTTCCAGTCCTCTGGCCACTGCTGGGTTTTCCAAATTTGCTGGCATATCGTATGCAGTGCCTTTACAGCATCCACTTTTAAGATTTTAAAGAGTTCAATTGGAATGCCGTCACCTCCACTGGCCTTGTTGTTTACAATGCTTTCTAAGGCCCACTTGACTTCACTTTCCAGGATGTCTGGCTCCAGGTCAGCAACTATGCTATCTTGGTTATCAGGGACATCCAGATCTTTCTGATATAATTCTTCTGTATATTCTTGCCATCTCTTCTTGATCTCTTCTGCTTCAGTTAGGTCCCTACCATTTTTGTCCTTCATCAAATCCATCTTTGCACAAAATGCCCCTTTAATATCTCCAATTTTCTTGAATAGATCTCTGGTTTTTCCTTTTCTGTTGTTTTCCTCTATTTCTTTGCACTGTTCATTCAAGAAGGCCGCCCTGTCTCTCCTTGCTATTCTTTGGAAGCCTGCATTCAATTTTCTGTATCTTTCCCTTTCTCCCTTGCATTTTGCGTCCCTTCTCTCCTCTGCTATTTGTAGGGCCTCGTTGGACAACCACTTTGCTTTCTTGCATTTTCTTTTCTTTGGAATAGTTTTCATTGCAGCCTCCTGTACAATGTTACAAGCCTCCATCCATAGTTCTTCAAGTGTTCTGTCTACCAAATCTAGTTCCTTGGAGCTATTCCTCACTTCCACTGTGTATTCATATAGGATTTGACTTACGTGATACCTGACTGGCCCAGTGATCTTACCTACTTTCTTCAGTTTAAATTTGAATTTTGAAATAAGAAGCTGATGATCTGAGCCACAGTCAGCACCAGGTCTTGGTTTTGCTGACTGTATAGAGCTCCTCCATCTTTGGCTGCAGAGAACATAGTCAATCTGATTCCGGTATTGTCCATCTGGTGATGTCCATGTGTAGAGTCGCTTTTTGTGTTGTTGGAAAAGAGTGTTTGCAATGACCAGCTTGGTCTCTTGACAAAACTCAATTAGCCTTTGCCCTGCTTCATTTGGAATTCCAAGGCCAAACTTGCCATTTATTCCTTTTATCACTTGACTCCCTCCCTACTTTAGCATTCCAATCCCCTATGATGAAAAGAACATCTTTCTTTGGTATCAGTTCTAGAAGTTCTTGTAAGTCTTCATAAAATTGGTCAATCTCAGACTCTTCAGCACCGGTAGTTGGTGCATAAACTTGGGTTACTGTGATGTTGAAAGGACTGCCTTGGAATCGTACCGAAATCATTCTATCATTTTTTTAGGTTGTATCCCAGCACTGCTTTTCTCACTCTATTGTTGACTATGAGGGCTACTCCATTTCTTCTATGGGATTCTTGCCCACAGTAGTAGATGTGATAGTCATCTGAACTGAATTCACCCATTCCTGTCCATTTAAGTTTACTGATGCCCAGGATGTCAATGTTTATTCTTTCCATCTCACGTTTGACCACATCCAGCTTACCCTGGTTCATAGATCTCACATTCCAGGTTCCTATGCAGTATATTTCTTTGCAACATTGGACTTTCCTTTCTCTTCCAGGCACGTCTGCAGCTGAGCGTCCTTTCAGCTTTGGCCCACCCACTTCATTAGCTCTGGAGCTACTTGTACTTGTCCTCCACTCTTCCTCAGTAGCATGTTGGACACCTTCTGACCTGAGGGGCTCATCTTCCAGCGTCATATCTTTTAGCCTTTTGTTTCTGTCCATGGGATGTTCTTGGCAGGTATACTGGGGTGGCTTGCCCATTCCTACCCCAGGAAGTCTTATTACAGGCCTCATTGTCACCAGTGTAATTAGCCTTACAATGATGAAAGCACAGTTCAGCCTGTTTTATTTTGAACACCTGCAGTGTAACTTAAATGGAAGCAATGATGGAGAAGAATTGTTAGCTTAGCTTTCTCCCATATTCATGTCTAATAGTGATTTGAGAATTTTTGGTTCATTCTTCAATCAAGGGATACCCAGTGTGGTGCAGTGGATAGATTGATGGACCAGGATTCTGGAGGATAGGGTTCAAATCTCCACTCAGCTATGGAAACTGACTGGTGGAGAGGAACTGGTAAAACCACTCCTTAAATATCCCGTTTACCTTGAAAGCCCTATTAGGATTGCTGTGAGTTGGTTCTGACTTGGTGGTACAAAACACACACACACACACACACACAACACACACACACACACACACACACACACACACACACACACACACACACACACACACTTCAAACAGAAGGTAGAATTTTTACCCATTTACATCAGCAAAATTCAATTGAAACATCTATTCTTAGCAAGGAGAGGGCTATGTTTATCTGCCTGCTATGCAGGTGTCAAACAAGAAGAACACCTTTAAAGAGAGATAGCTGCCGTAATTCAGTATTAACATGGCTGAATTCACAAGAACAGACTTTTCAGAAGATAACCACAGAAAACTCTCAGCTTCAACTTGTTTCTTCCAAGTTCATTTCTTTAAACTGTCAAGTTTTTACTTAAACCTGTTAAATAAAAAAAGGAAAGCTCCTTATTATTTATATCCTTATGAATCACCTCGTTTCATTTTGTTTCGTGATGAAAATTCTTTTTAAAAATTCATTATGAATGAAACAAAACAAAATGAAGACTGAAATGAAACAAAACGAAACACTGTATTTCCATTTCATGTCCATCTCTACTCCCGACTGCCATCACGGCATGAATAGGAAGCTTCGGTCAAGTTAGGCCTAGCCGTGCCTCAGAGATATCTAGTTTAAGCCTTTAGGTGTCTGTAAGGTATATTTATGAGTCTGTCAGGTAGAACTCCCAGAATGGAGAATTATGGGGTATCTAGTCAAAAAATCCCATCTCCCGCCCCACAACACTTTTGCAAGTGCTTGTATTGCAACTGCCATTTCCTTTGTTTAATGATCTCAAGTTCAAGGCTGTGTGCTGCATTCCACAAACTGAGAATGAAATCAGGAACCAGCATCTGACTATAACAGGAATTTTCCAAATGAATAGGCTTCATAGGAGAGAGATTTACACCTTTCCTATATTTTCTCTCTAGGGCCTCATGGCAAAATGACACTGTATTGTTTTTATTCTTCTCCTTTAAATACAGCAGTCCACTTCCTCTCAGCTTCTCCCTGCCACTAGAGTCTTTTCCACAGTATAGCTCTCCAAGCACTGCTGAAGCATTCCACAGAACTTCTTAGAACCAGCCAGAAAGAAAAGAAATATTTTTGTTTCCCATAACACTTAATATGACCCTTCTATAGAGGTATGCAAGAGGGATTTGGTGAATCTCTATGTCAAAGAAGACTCTCCTGATCTGCTACTGTCTGAGTCTGCTTTTATACCTATTAAGCATGGCAGCATTTATATTGAAACCAATAAATATAATGCTACCTCCATAATAATTTTTTTTAAAAGAGCATTACAAATAATATTTCACTACCTCTGACACGCATAACTAATAGCTTAGCATTTGCTCTGCAGATCTTGTGCAAGCCTTCCAAGAATGCACCCAAAGCATGGAACCTTCTTAGGTATGAACTGTATTAGATCAACAATGCTACATAGAAACCTTCTATGGATTTACAATGTTATTGTTAGTCTAAGGTGAAACACATCCATCATTTCACTATTTTCAAGTCTGCAGAGCTAAAAAAAAATTGGTAGATTACAGAAAACTTGACCACAAGAGTTTATTTTGGAAAATAAAAACTTTGTCACCTGCATGTCTGGCTGCAACTACCACAAAGAAGTATGCACGTACAGTGACCCCCCACCTATCGCTGGGGTTAGGAACCCGACCTGACCCGCGATAACTGAAAACCCGCGATATGTGGATACAGGTCAGGTCGGGCCTGGGGCACCTAGCTGGGGACTTTTGTATTTACCCCCAGCTTGGTGCTGCCCGGAACAGGCCTTCAAGGGCCTCCCCTGGCCATTGGGGGGCTCCAGAAGGCTCGGGAAAGCCCTCGCAGGCCCGTTTGGGGTAGCGCCAGTTCTGGGGTAAGTAAGGGAGGCCTGAAACAGGCCTTTCCCCCTTATCCCAATGGGCCTTTTTTCATATACTGCGGTCCCGAGATATAGCGGGACCGCAGTATATGAACCACGAAAGGGCGGGGGACCACTGTACCATATGTAAAGCAGAAGAAATTTTGTAGCTGGATGGAGACTTGTCAGCTCAACCAAGTTCTGGTAATAAGCTGGTACTTGAAGAACTTGAAGAACAAAGTGTGAACTCAGAGATTTGACACGTCCTCATGAAAGCCAGACAGCCTGGGGAAAAGAATTTGCTTTGTATCTTTAGGTTCTTTAACATCAAAGTCTCTAGCGCACTATGATTTCAGAAAATAGCATTGAAAAACAGTGGAGAAAGAAAAGCATATAATAAGAAGCTGTCAAACATGGTGTTTTATTGCAAAATTATTTTTGAAAAGGAATTGCTCCAGTCTGCATTTTGTTCCATTCTCTATTATACCCTTAGCGCTGCCATTCCTTCACAGCACCTCACCACTTTCGGTCAATAGCTGGCTTGGCCTGCCAGTCAAAGCTACCCCTCATAGAAAGAGTGGGCCGAGTAGGTAGATCTCCTACACTTCAACTCTTATTACACCAAACAATATTTTATCGATGCACAGAAGCCTGAGCCAAAGACTGAGCCAAAGACTGTCAGTCTTTATTAATGAAACTAACTGGGATGTCACTAGGGCATGTGTCACAGTGGTCAGAGCAGGTTTCTCAAAAAACGGGCATAACTGGCGTACTAGTTTTATTTTGCAAATGCACTCCTGGCCACAGCTGTAACCTGGGCATCTATCTAGGTTCAAGGATGAGTCCAAGAGCACCTCCAAGCTGCAAACTAGATTAGATGGAGAAATGAAAGAAACAGTAATAATTAAGAATATGCATGCATATGATGCCATTTTACTGGCGGAAAGCAGCAATGGCTAAATACAATGATCCCTGTAAACTGTGCATACGTAAGAGCACACAGAGCTGCATCAGCGCCGTGCAACAACACCCAAAGTTAATGTCTCTATACTTCTGGTTTCTCTGTTCAAATCCCACTCTCCATGCATAGCTGGACAAGGTTCCCAGATCAAAAAATTAGAGGGAACTTTGCTTACAACAACAACTGTCAGAGAAAGTGAAAGTCAAAAATGTAGAAACAAGATTGTAGGTGAACATTAAGGAGTAGAAAACAATGACTACTCAACTTTAATGCTGACAGTGAAACAATTTGAAGAACTGGTTGAGATCCAGGAAACAAAGAGTAGGGCCCCGGTCCCACGTCCCTTTAAAAGCAGTTTAAATTACCAGATAACCCGTATCTAAAAATGCCATCCCCACGGCCACCGGGCTTTTTGAAAAAAAAGAAAAAAGAAAACCCGGTAATGCCCCTTGAAGCGAGGTTTCTGTGACTCACCAAAGAGGTAGGGAAATTTTTGCCTCGCTTTGAAAATCCAGCTTTTAAGGAGGCAGACACCGTGGGACAGAGCAGAATGGACTATCCAGGTCCAAGAAGAGACAGGGCACACTTCTGAGGATGTAATCACTTCCCCAAACCAGGAGGTAGATGGGTGGAGGAATGTGACTCAAAGGAGTAGAAGGCCAAGGGTTTGCTCAGAGAGTCTCATATTGCACAATCAATTTGAGGCTCTTTCCCTCAGCACACCTCATGAGGCACACACCAAGGAAGAATTGGTTCCACCTGAGGATCTCTCCCTCATCACTATTGATGAGAAACAAGATCAGGTACATGTAGATCAGCAGGCTGCAGGAGAGAAGCTCCTTGTACTAGGGGATTCTATAATTAGAAATACAGAGGGATGGATTTGTGAGGAGCATGATAACCGTATGGTCACTTGCCTGCCGGGTGCAAAGGTTGCAGACATCACCATAAAAATAGATAGCTTGTTAGAGAGAACTGGGAAGGAGCCAGTGGTCATGGTACACGTTGGTACCAATGATGTTGGAAAGGCCAAGCGGTCAGTCTTGGAAGCCAAATTCAGGTTGTTAGGTAGAAGATTGAAGTCCCGGGCTTCCAAGGTAGCATTTTCAGAAGTGCTACCTGTTCCTCGTGCAGGACACGCCAGGCAGGCAGAACTCAGAAGCCTCAATGCGTGGATGAGGCGATGGTGTCGAAAGGAGGGCTTCAGATTTGTCAGGAACTGGAGAACATTTTGGGACAAGCCAAACCTGTTCAGGAGGGATGGGTTGCACTTGAATCATGATGGGACCAGATTGCTGGCACTCAACCTCAAAAAGGCAGCAGAGCAGCTTTTAAACTGATAACTGGGGGAAAGCCGACAGGAGCTGAGTGGCATCTGGTTCGGAACACCTCATCTTCAGGGAATGAGGTTGGAGAGGGTAGAGAATCACATAGAGATAACATAGCAGGTATTAGCTCTGGGAGAATAATGGACTGTGACAGTTTGTCTACTGAAAATAAAAGCTGTGAGGGGAAAAGAACAAGGCAGCAGCTGTTGTTCCGGGACCCACTGTACAGGTGCTTCTACACCAATGCTCGAAGCCTCTGACCAAAGATGGGAGAACTTGAATATTTGGCAGCTAGGGATAACATAGATATAATAGCCATAACAGAAACCTGGTGGAATGTGGAGAACCAGTGGGATACAGCCATCCCAGGCTATAAACTCTATAGAAGGGATAGAGAGGGGCGGGTTGGAGGAGGAGTGGCCATCTATATCAAAGAAGGGGTAAAATCCAGCAGAATGGAGATGGACAGAGGGTCTGACTCCACCTTAGAATCACTGTGGGTTAAACTACCAGGTCCCAGGAGTGATGTGATAGTTGGGGTATGCTATCGTCCACCAGATCAAAAACTTGAGGGGGAACTTGAAATGAAGAGAGAAATCATGGAGGTGGCTAAGAGGGATAGGATAGTAATCATGGGGGGCTTCAATTATCCCCACATTGACTGGGCCAATGCGAGCTCTGGGCAAGAAAGAGAAACTGGGTTTCTCGACTTGCTGAATGACTGTGCCTTAGAGCAACTTGTCACAGAGCCCACCCGAGAACAGGCAACTCTGGATCTAATACTGTGTGATACTTAGGACCTGGTCAGGGATGTGAATGTCACTGAGCCTCTGGGGAACAGTGACCATGCTGCAATCTCCTTTGCCATGCATGTCGGAGGAAGAGTGTCAATCAAATCAGACATAAAAACCCTTGATTTTCGAAGGGCAAACTTCCCTCAGATGAGGAAATTAGTTAGAGAGAAATTGAAGGGGAAGGTTAGAAGAATCCAATCTCTTCAGAGTGCATGGAGCCTGTTTAAAACAACAATAATAGAGGCCCAGCACAAGTGCATACCACAAAGAAACAAGAGCTCATTTAAGTCCAAGAGGACACCGGCATGGTTAACTAGTGGAGTTAGAGAGGCTCTAAAACGCAAGGAGAGGTCTTTCTGTAAATGGAAATCCTCCCCAAATGAGGAAAATAAAAAGGAACACAAACTCTGGCAAAAGAAATGTAAGAAGATGATAAGGGAGGCAAAGAAAGATTTTGAGGAACGCATGGCTAGCAATATAAAGGGTAATAATAAAAGCCTCTTTAAATATGTTAGAAGTAGAAAACCTGCCAGAGAACCAGTTGGCCCTCTGGATGGTGAGGGAGGAAAGGGGGAGGTTAAGGAGGACTTTGACATTGCAGAGAAATTGAATGACTTCTTTGTGTCTGTCTTCACGACAGAGGACCTTGAGCGGATTCCGCTGCCTGAGCCGCCCCTCTTGACTAAAGAATTAAATCAAATACAGGTTAAAAGAGAGGAGGTTTTAGGACTAATCGATAAATTGAGGATTAACAAGTCCCCGGGCCCAGATGGCATCCACCCAAGGGTTATTAGGGAACTGAGAAATGAAATTGCAGATCTCTTAACGGTTATATGCAACTTGTCTCTTAAAACGGCCACAGTGCCGGAGGACTGGAGGATGGCAGATGTCACACCAATTTTTAAAAAAGGAAGGAGGGGGGACCCAGGAAACTACAGGCCAGTTAGCTTTACATCTGTCCCAGGGAAGATGGTGGAAAGCCTCATCCAAGAGAAAATCTTAAAACACATAAAAGAACAAACTTTGCTGAGAGAAAATCAGCATGGCTTCTGTAAGGGTAAATCTTGTCTGACAAACCTTTTAGAATTTTTTGAAAAGGTCAACAGGCACGTGGATTTGGGTGAACCGGTGGATATAGTCTATCTGGATTTTCAAAAGGCTTTTGACACAGTCCCTCACCATAGGCTGCTGAGAAAATTGCACAGTCAGGGGATAAGAGGACAGGTCCTCTTATGGATTGAGAACTGGTTGAGATCCCGGAAACAAAGAGTAGGTGTCAATGGGAAATTTTCACAATGGAGAGAAGTGAAAAGCGGTGTGCCCCAGGGCTCTGTCCTGGGACCGGTGCTTTTCAATCTGTTCATAAATGACCTGGAGACAGGGATAAACAGTGAGGTGGCCAAGTTTGCAGATGACACAAAACTTTTCCGTGTGGTGACAACCAGAGAAATTGTGAAGAGCTCCAGGAGGATCTCTCCAAACTGGGGGAATGGGCTGAGAAATGGCAAATGCGTTTTAATGTAACCAAATGTAAAGTAATGCATATTGGGGCAAAAAATCCAAACTTCATCTATCAACTCATGGGCTCTAAGTTATCCGTGACGGATCAGGAAAGAGATCTTGGTGTGTTGGTGGACAGCTCCATGAAGGTGTCTCCCCAATGTGTGGCAGCAGTGAAGAAGGCCAATTCCATGCTAGGGATCATCAAAAAGGGGATTGAAAATAAAACAGCCAACATTATAATGCCATTATACAAAACAATAGTAAGGCCGCACCTGGAGTATTGTGTAAAATCCTGGTCACCGCATCTCAAGAAAGACATAGTGGAACTGGAAAAGGTGCAGAAGAGAGCGACTAAAATGATTACTGGGCTGGGGCACCTCCCTTATGAAGAAAGGCTAAAACATTTGGGCCTCTTTAGTCTGGAAAAAGGCGCTTAAGGGGGGGATATGATTGAGACATACAAAATAATGCAGGGTATGAATAAAGTGGATAGAGGGAAGCTCTTCTCTCTCTCCCAAAATACCAGAACTAGGGGGCATACACTCAAATTGAGGGCTGGGAGAGTAAGAACTGACAAAAGAAAATATTTTTTCACCCAGCGCGTTGTTAGTCTATGGAACTCCCTGCCACAGGATGTGGTGATGGCATCTGGCCTGGATGCCTTCAAAGGGGGATTGGACAGATTCCTGGAGGAAAAGTCCATCACAGGTTACAAAACATGATGGAGAAACCAGGGTACTTCAAGGGCCAGATGCAGGGGAGTGGTATCAGGGGACAGATATCAAGTCTCATGCGCTCCCAAACGCATCTGGTGGGGGCGCTGTGAGATACAGGAAGCTGGACTAGATGGGCCTTTGGCCTGATCCAGCATGGCTCTTCTTATGTTCTTATGTTCTTATGGGACCACGCAGATGATCCAGGTTCCTTTTTCTTTCTTTTTTCATAGCACCAACCGGCTGTTCCTGGGGCCAATGGGCTATGTTTTTTTTTAATTGCTTTTCACCTTCGGAGAAACAGGAAGCTCTATCAGGTCCTACAAGTTTTCCTTTCCCCCAGCCAAGTGGTCCGTTTTTTTCAAATGCTATAGCCACCTGCTGGCCAAGGGGGCTGAACTGCACTTTAAGATAAAATAAAAACAGCTTTTGATGTGTGAACTCCTGTCCCACTTATTCAATCACGTGATGGGACAAAGAGGAAAAGTCGGACCTTCAGAAGATCAGGATTGAAACCCAGGTGTGACCACGGCCTAGGTGTCAATGGGAAATTTTCACAATGGAGAGAGGTGAAAAGCGGTGTGCCCCAGGGATCTGTCCTGGGACCGGTGCTTTTCAATCTGTTCATAAATGCTTATGATAAGCAGGGATAAGCAGTGAGGTGGGCAAGTTTACAGATGACACGAAACTTTTCTGTGTGGTAAAAAACAGAGAAGATTGTGAAGAGCTCCAGAAAGATGTTTACAAACTGGGGGAATGAGCTGCGAAATGGCAAATGCATTTCAATGTAGGAAAATGTAAAGTAATGCATATGGGGGAATCAACATGTTATCTATCAACTCATGGGCTCTGAGCTATCCGTGATGGATCAGGAAAGAGATCTTGGTGTGTTGGTGGACAACTCAATGAAGGTGTCTACCCAGTGTGTGGCAGCAGTGAAGAAGGCCAATTCCATGCTAGGGATTATCAAAAAGGGGATTGAAAATAAAACAGCCAACATTATAATGCCATTGTACAAAATGATAGTAAGGCCGCACCTGGAGTATTGTGTACAATTCTGGTCACCGCATCTCGAGAAAGACATAGTGGAACTGGGAAAAGTGCAGAAGAGAGTGACTAAAATGATTACTGGGCTGGGGGACCTCCCTTATGAGGAAAGGTTAAAACATTTGGGGCTGTTTAGTCTGGAAAAAAGGTGCCGGGGAGGAATATGATTGAGAGGTACAAAATAATGCAGGGCATGAGTAAAGTGGATAGAGGGACGTTCTTCTCCATCTCACAAAATACCAGAACTAGGGAACATCCACTCAAAGTGGGGGTTGGGAGAGTGAGAACAGACAAAAGAAAATATTTTTTTACCCAGTGTGTTGTTAGTCTGTGGAGCTCCCTGCCAGGGAGAGCACAAGAACAAAAATCTTACGGGCTCAAAATCACATGGGGAAAAATCATACAGCAGCCTGCCCCCTTGCTTCCTGGAGGTATGGTTGTTGGCCATTGTTGGCCACCAAATGCTAAAGTGTTCTGCTTATGCTGGCACAGATGGAGTTGCTATAACCCAAGTCCCTGTCTGGCCTTCCTATTGGTAGGCAAATGGTGGGGATACATACACCAGCACACCCTGACATGTGGGAACCACAGCCTAGGGGGCATAATTCTTGTCTTGCCCTAGAGGTTCTGCAACACACGCTGGTTCTAGATCAAATCGAGCCTTAGCTACCTCAGGCAAAATATGATGAAACAGAGGCTGTCCTACGTTGGATACATCATGAGACAGCAGGATTCTCTGAAAAAGACAATAATGCTGGGGAAGGCAGAAGGCAGCAGGAAAAGCAGAAGACCAAATATGAGATGGGCCAACTCCCTAAAGGAAGCCATAGGCTTGAATCTGCAGGATCTAAGCAGAGCAGTTGAGGACAGGACATTTGGGAGATTACTCATTCATAGGGTCGCCATAGGTTGGAAGCAATGCAGTGGCACACAACAACAACAACAACAACAACAACAACAGGAGGGGGAACAGGAACAAGGAAGGAGGAACAACAACAAGGAACAACAACAAGAAGGAGGAGGAGGAGGAGGAGGAGGAGGAGGAGAAGAAGAAGAAGAAGAAGAAGAAGAAGAAGAAGAAGAAGAAGAAGAAGAAGAAGAAGAAGAAAGCTTCTGTTAGCTTTGGCAAGTTATGCAGACCTCCACAAACACCAATAAGATTCTGGACAATATACTGTAATGAAATAACAGTCTAGCTGCTGTGGCAGAAAGAGGTGGAATGTGTGTCTGTGTGTCTGCCTTGTGTGCTAATTTCCCTCCGTGAAGATCTTTTCTACAAAGGTCTCAATGCATACAGAAGAGTTGTTTTGATGTGGGTTTAATTTTCTTTGGGCCTTTTCACACGACCCCTAAGATCCGTTGGTTCCTTAAATTCGGACCAGAGATCTTGGGGGTTCGTTTCAATTCCTGCATCCCCACCCCTCAGCACTTCCTGCTCCTATCGGCGTGAGGGGGGGAGGGAAAAAAAGGACAAAATAAGCCTTTACTAACCTGCTGGTGCCGGTCGAAGTTGGCCACGAGCCCCGTTACTTCCTGGTTCCTTCTCAAGGGGCTCTTAAAAGGGCGTGAGGCAAAAAAACAACAGACAAGCGAGGAGAGCCCGGCACTCTTATCTGCATCAAACTTTTTTCACCTCCAGAGAGCAGGTACATGAAAAATGTGCTGGGTGACACTAAAGTGGGTGGGGTCGCACTTAATTGTCTGCAAACTCTGGAGCTGGTGGGGAAACATTTCTAAGCTCTGGAGCTGGGAGCCATTTGCAGCGCAGCTTAGGGGTCGTGTATAAACGCCCTGTCTCTCATTCAGCCAAGTATATTTGATTCTCTTTGTAAGGTTTCATGGGCTGCCTTAGGCAAGGAGGCACTTAAGCACAGGCGGCTTGAAGTCAAGCCCTGCTTCCTCCTCCTCAAAGAGCATCACCAGTATAACCCTGGCCTTTCAAGGACTGAACAGCAAGATTATTGCAGGATTTCACGGCTGTGATGCACAACACAGGCAAAGCTAAGGAAATGCTTTTAAAACTTCAGAGATGATCAGCACACAATTCTTCTCTGCAAGTGCAACTGAAATGATCAGGAGAGGCACAGAAACCACACCTTTTTTCAGCAGAATTTGCTCAGGAGAAACTCAGTGGCTGGACCCATCGCAAAGCATTTAATAGCATTATGTACAGCTGCCTAGATGCCCTAACCAGGCATGTCCAAACTTCAGCCCTCCTGATGTTTGGGACCACAACTCCCAGAATTCTAGGCTTAGATTGTCAGTGGCAAAGAACTGTGGGAGTTGTGGTCCAAAACATCTGGAGGGCCAAAGTTTGGACATGCCTGCAAGCACAACCAATCTCGCCTGATTTTGGAAGCTAAGCAGGGTCGGCCCTGGTTACTACTTGGATAGGAGACCACCAGGGAATACCATCCGCTGTAGGCGCCTGGAATAAGAACTGGCAAGCCACTCCACTATTCCTGTGAAGAAAACTCCATTGGCATGGGGTCATGAAGAGTCAGTCACGATTGTAAAAACACAACACAGAGACACACATCATTATGCACATCTTTTTCACAGAAAGAATGTTGAGCTGCTGACAGACAGTCTGAAGCAGCACAGCTGAAAGAATCACAGAAGAAAGAATTTACCTCTGTGCAACCTCTATACCACAGCTATATGAATGAAAGCAACTGGAGACTATTTTATTAGTGTCGGGGGTGGGTGGGGGATGGGAACTCCAAAATAAAAATATATATCAACTACAGCCAGCTGCAAACTTACTCTGATAATGGAGAATACCTTTGGGAATCCAAAGAGCTTCCCACAGGAAACTACTTGTGGTTTGCTTGTGAACTCAGGCCAACTCAGAGTTAAGACAGACAATCCTTCAAGGTCTATTATGTATCAGAATTCCATGCCTTAACTGTGATGTGGCCTGACTTCAGAAGCAAACCAAGGATGGTCATATGTAAGAAGTTCCAAAGGAACAGCACAGGTGTCAAAGAGATGCAGCTTGTAAAACTGCCAAAGATCCTGGGCTGCTGCCCTCAGATAGGAGGCGGTGGCACACCCCACCTGTGTCTTTGGCAACAGGTGGATTTTGAGCAAAATCTCTAACAGAGTATTATGGGTCAGATCTGTCATCAGGATCAAATTACTGAGGGATCCAAGGTTAAGAGGGGCTGGAATTTGCAGATCAACCGTTTGGAAAAATGTTGAGTAGAGCCCCTTGAGATGGTAGCCGGTGGAAGTACCATGTTATCCTTTGTGGGTGTGGAGCAAATAAGTCTAAAAGAAAATCCTGGGACAGAAGTCAAAGTGATCTTTTGTCACTCCTAATCCTCATACATTCTTATATAAACGTCAGAAGAGGGTGACATTCTGCCTCTCCAATCCCGTCTGCCACCAACAACAGAGCACGGCTTTCTCATTCTCAGCCCTCGTAGCCTATCAAGTAGTTTCTACTCCACATTTCCAGACTGGGGAAAAAAGTGAAAAAGTGAAAGTGCTAGATTAGTATGAACAGAGTTCACCTGAATAAGTTTACTGTCATCTGAATGCCTGTCATAGTATCCATCCTTTGTTACAGAGCTGTGCGTTAAATCCGTGCTGGCCAGTGTCCTGTTCAATACTCGTATGTATGCATGTGGAACTCCAAATGCAGAGGCTGCCGTGGTCATCTGACAAGGTGCCAGTCGGGTGCCTGATCACGCATGACCAGCACTTCCTAACAGCACTGCAGCTGCTTCTGCAGTTCGAGCTCCACCTATGTGTAAATACTGAACAGTAAGCTACCAGGTGCTGTAGGCGCCTGGAGTAGGTACTGGCAAACCACTCCAGTATTCCTGCCAAGAAAACTCCATGGACATGGAGTCACGAAATGTCGGTCATGACCATAATGACACAACACACACACACAAGCTGGGCATTACATATATGAATATTTCCCCATCACCACCTCTAAATGTCTCACGCACAAAGGATGAAACCACAAAATAAGATAAACATGATCATCTACAGGAGTTTTTGATCTATCTATAGATTTCCAAATTGGAGGGGCTGGGGCAATCGTGTTTTATTCTCTGTTTTCATTTTAAACAAAAAAAAGTCTTGTTGCTACAACAGGAAGGAATTAAATCTGAAGAGCATCTGACAGGTACCTAAATGTCTCCCTGTGTGAGAGAGATGGTCTCTGGCTGAGAGGACTATGGATGAGGCAGATCCAGAACCTGCCTCCGCTTGCAGAGGGGTCACATACCACCATCTACATCCCCCTGATTTCCCAGGGTGGATTTCAGATCTGAGTAGGGGGATGAGCAGTGGCTTGAAGGGAGAAACGGCTTCAGACATCATAGTTTGAGATAAAAGATCTTGAGGGATAGAGATCTGTACTTTCATTACAGCTTACAAGGACTTGCTTTCTCATCCAGCATAGAGCAACCATCAAACAAACGCTAATCAAACAAATGGCCAGGAATTAAGCAACTGCCAGGGAAAGAGCAAGTTACAGTGGACCCTCATGTAACAAATGGCTTGTATAACATAAAATCTGTACAACATAAAACATTCCGGAGATAGGGGAAATTTGCTTAACATAATCGCCTATGGGGCGAATCCATACAACATAAAAATTGTCGTGATTAGGGATTACTCTGTTTTCAATGCATTCCTATGGGAAATTTGTATAAAGGAAAATTTGCTTAACATAATTTCATTTGGAACGAATTAATTTCTTTATACAAGATACCACTGTATTCACAATATCAGAAAATTTATCCATTGAAGTCAAAATTTATCCATCCTGGAGTCAGCATTTCAGGATAAGAGTGCTACTTTAGGGGGGGAGCCTGTTTTCTCAATGTCAGTTTCTCAGTTTCACAGAGAAATGTGCCTCAGTTATCAATCTTAGGATCTGGGAAGGCTTAGATAGGGAAGGACAGCAACTCTAAACGGGCTTGGAGCGTACCCAGTAAGTCTGGGTTGTATTTCGTCTATAGGACCAAAACCTGCATCTGACATTGGCCATGTTGATCATGCTGTATCCACACTTCTGCAAACGTTGCCTCCTTTTGTGGGTATAGCATGTATTTCGTCTTTAAATATATCACCAGTTTTTTTTTTAAAAAAAAAACCATGAAACATAGAATCATAGAACAATGGAGTAGGAAATAACCTATAACACATTGAAGACCAACTTGCTGCTCAGTGCAAGATTATTATGCAATCACTATGCAAGCACCTAGTAAACAATGTAACAATAAGCAGAAGCCAACAAAGATTTGTCAAAAACAAATCCTGCCAGACTCCCTAATCCTTTTTGATTAGGTAACCTCACCGGTAGACAGAGCAAATGCTGTAGATGTAATATATCTCAACTTCAGTGAAGCTTTTGACAAAGTTCCCCATGATATTCTCATTAGCAAGCTAACTAGGTGTGGGTTGGATAAATCAAGTGTAAGGTGGATAAGACATTGGCTACAGAATTGTACTCAGATATGATTAATGGCTCCTTCTATAAGTGGGAGGAGTTAACAAGTGGGGCACCCCAAGGCTCAGTCCTGGGTTCGGTGTGCTTCACCATTTTGGTCAATGATTTGGACAAGGGAGTGCATGGAATGCTTGCCAGATTTGTAGATGACAGAAAATTGGATGGAATAGGTAATAACCCAGAAGACAGAAACAAGATTTAAAATGATCTTGATAGGCTGGAGCACTGGGGTGAAACCAACAGGATGGAATTTAACAGGGATAAATGCAAAGTATTGCACCCAGGAAGAAGGAGCCAAATGCACAGTTACAAGATGGGGGACACCTGGCTCAGCAATTTGACATGTGAAAAGGATTTTGAAATTCTTGTAGATGATAAGCTGAATATGAGTCAATAGTGTGAGGTGGCTCCAAAAAAGGCAAATGCTATTTTAGGCTTCACTAACAGAACTATAAGTTTCAAATCCCTTAAGGTGCTCGTTCCACTTAATTCAGAACTGGTTAGACCTCACCTTGAGTTCCGGACACCACACTTCAAGAAAGTTGCTGGCAAATCGGAACAAAGTCAGAAGAGGACAACAAGGATGGTCAGGGGGCTGGAAGCCCTCTCAAAGGCCTTGCTGAGGTCACGATATATTATGTCTACATTATTGCCACTTTCTACCTAGGGGACTACCTGATCAAAACGAGAGATAAGATTAGTCTGGCAGGATTTCCTATTACAGTCTTGTTTTCTATAGATAAGCAAATGATGCATAGTTAAGCAAATTCCTAGTATTTGGGGATATTTGAAATAAAAGATAGAAGGTGGTCACTTCCCTTTGAGACACAACACGTTTGGCATGACCTCTGGGGAGTCTCAAGGCTTTCAAATATCAATCCTCCAATGAGTGAGGAGGGTCCAAAGAAAGCTGGGACAATTGTGGGAGAACCTATTCACAATATCCTCCTCATATTCTGCACATAAGCTTAGATAAAACTCAGTAGCCATCCCCACTGATCAGATCAGCACAACATCATGTAGAAAAAAATTATGCTAACATTGGTTCCTTAGAAGTAGTTTGACCATGTGTATATTTCTTGGCAACTCTTGAAAGTAAAATATACTGTAGAAGCAGATACTGCAGCAAATATAAACATTAGTGTCTGTACTTAACTACTGCAAAATGAATACACTCATCCTTAAAAGCAGTAAATTAAACAACCACATGTGAAAGTAAAAGGGAAGAATGCAAACAGGAGCTTACAGTAAGTCCACTCTATTGTCCAAAATATTTCCCATAGCATTGTCTAATAAGAATGCTGCAGATCATCACAATGAGCAGTTACCTCATTCTACATTAATATTGCTACAAAGGCACTTTAAAAAATAAACCTGAATGAAAGAGAGTGCAGTTCATTTCTAATAATAGTCTTCTCATTTGTCTGGTTTTTCAAAACTTGACTGAAATCTTGTGTTGTCCAAAAGGGATTTCATTCTAGTTCCATCCCAGAATTTACAGGGGGGCTTCAAAACAATTACAACAGAAGGAGAAAAAAAACAGAACTAAATTCTGGACCTAAGCTGCACTCACTCACTCACTCACACACACACACACACACACACACACACACACACACACACACACACACACACACACACTTCACCTTAGTGTTGCTCAGCCTTTCTCCTCTCCTTAACTAAGAGCATGTCTACATTTTTAAAATGTACACACAATATGCACCATTTTAATTTAAAGTCATATCAAGTCATCTGGTTTTTTTAGCTGTTTCCTGTGTCCCTACTACTTCTTAATGTACACATTTTGCAAAAATTTGCAGATGATACCAGATTGGGAGGAGTTGCTAATTCCCTAGAAGGGACCGGGAAATTTTGATAATTTTTCTGTGGCCCGAAGCGGGGGGTGGGGGTGGGGACTGGCGGGGGAGGCAAAGGGGGGTGAAAACAAAGGATGGGAGGGAAGGAGGAGGGGAGGTACGAGAGCGGAAGCTCTCGGGGTGCCACTCCCCCACACACACGGGCGGGGTGGGGGAACCCGGGCTCCTGGGCAGGCGGGCCCCCGCCTCCTCCTCTCTCTCGCTGCTGGCGCCCGCTCTCCTGCTGCCGCCTCGCCGTCTCCGCTGGGGAAGCGGCGGGGCGCCAGCAGCGCAGGAGGAGGCACACGGCAGCAGGAGCAGGAGCAGTGAGACCCGCGTGCAGCTCCTGGCTCAGCGCCCGCGCGCGGCACCCGCCCGGCACACACACACCGCACACACACCTCCTCCTCCTCCTCCTCCCACACAGCAGCAGCGACACACACTCACCCCGTCCCCGCCACCTTAGCTGCTGCTGCTCAGCTGCTGGTGGTGGTGGAGGCGAGGAGGAGGAGGGCAGAGGAGGAGGAGGATGCGCCGCCGCCACCGGTGGGCGGAGGAGGGAGGCAGCGGCTCCTCCTGCGCTCCTCCAGCCTTCCTCCAGCCTTCCTCCTCCACCCGCATTAGAAGAGGAGGAGGAGGAGGGGGCGGCAGAGGAAAAGGGAGGAGCCTCCCGGCGTCCCCAGGCGGCCCGTCCACGGACCGGCACCGGTCCGCGGCCCGGGGTTGGGGACCACCGCCCTAGAGCAGTGTTTTTCAACCTTTTTTGGGCAAAGGCACACTTGTTTCATAAAAATCACGAGGCACACCACCATTTGAAAATGTTAAAAAATTTAATTCTGTGCCTATATCAGTCTCTAAAAAGGTTCGCCATTGCTGGTGTAGGGAGAAGCAGGACAGAGGGCCACAGATTTCTCTAGCACCTGTTTCCCACTTACCTGTGTTGTTTTTTTAAAGACATTTTGCCCTGCATGGACTTCTGTGTCCAGTGGAGACCTGAAAGGGGCACTGACTCTCCAGGAACACAAATTCTTGCTCTCCACACTGTGGCCAAGGCAGATGCCTTCAGCAAGTCCATGATAAAGGAAGGCAGGAAGGAAAGAAGGCAGAAAGTGTTCTGCTTGTATACCGCCCCATACCACTTCAAGGAGTCTCTGGGCTGTTTACAGTATTAATTACAGTAGGCAGGCTGCTAGACATACACATATACAGGCTAGAAATGAGCACGTTTCTATGAAGAGGGGAAAGGGTACGAATGGAAAGAGAGAGGTAGGGGGGAAAAGAAAGAAAAGACAGAGAGAGAAGAGGACGACCCAAGACAGAAAGAAAGGGGCAAGACTTCAAGGAACCCATCGAGAGATGGCTCTTCCCCTCCCGGACCCTAAAGGCTGGCTGTCCGGCCATCCAGCCGTGCCAGTAGCCCCCCCCCCCGCCCGCCTCCTCAGCCCAGGCCCTGCGGAGGCCTCCTCCATCCCCTCCTCCTCGCAGCTCTGCCGCGGTGCTCGTGGGGCAGCCGGGCGCCCCTCCTCCCCTTCCCCTCACCTGGTGGTTTGTTCTGGGCTGGGGCTCCCGGGCCGGCTCGTGTTGGCGGGCGGGCTGTCGGGCGGCTCAGTCCATTGGTAGCTCCCAGGAAAGGGGTGGTGGTGGTCAGGGTAAAAAAGGAGGGGAGAGGGAAGCGAGTGAGTCGCAGCGGCGGCAGGCACAGAGCAAACACTAAGAGAATGAGCGGGGCCAGGTCCGGCCGGGGCGGAAGTGACGCCAGTGCTGCGGGCCTCGGGGGGGGGAGCCAAGCTGGCCCTTGGACGCTATTTATAGCGCCTCCCAGCTGTGGGCCGCCTGCCGGCCCTGGGTTGAATTTCTTTAGAATTTTTCAATTTTTCCCACGGCACACCAGGCAACATCTCGCGGCACACTAGTGTGCCACGGAACAGTGGTTGAAAAACGCTGCCCTAGAGGATAGGATGAAAATCCAAAATGACCTTGACAGATTAGAGTGCTGGGCCAAAGCTAACAGAATGGGTTTCAACAGAGGGAAATCTAGGGTGGTGCATCTAGGTAAAAATAATGAATTGCACAGATATAGGATGGGAGACACCTGGCTGAAAAATAGTACCTGTGAAAGGGATCTAGGAGGCTTGGTGGACCACAAATTGAACATGAGTCAGTAGTGTGATGCGGCAGCCAAGAAAGCCAATGAGATTCATGGTTGCATCAACAGAAGCATTGTGTCTAGCTCAAGGGAAGTGATAGTACCACTCTATTCTGCTCTGGTCAGACCCCATAAGAAGAGCCATGCTGGATCAGGCCAAAGCCCCATCTAGTCCAGCTTCCTGTATCTCACAGTGGCCCCACCAGATGCTTTTGGAAGCGCATGAGACTAGGTATCTGTCTCCTGATACCACTCCCCTGCATCTGGCCCTTGAAGTACCCTGGTTTTAAGCCTGGAGATTACACATCTCCATCATGGTTTGTAACCTGTGATGGACTTTTCCTCCAGGAATCTGTCCAATCCCCTTTTGAAGGCATCCAAGCCAGATGCCATCACCACATCCTGTGGCAGGGAGTTCCATAGACTAACAACGCCCTGGGTGAAAAAATATTTTCTTTTGTCTGTTCTTACTCTCCCAGCCCTCAATTTGAGTGCATGTCCCCTAGTTCTGGTATTTTGTGAGAGGAAAAAGAGCCTCCCTCTATCCACTTTACTCATGCCCTGCATTATTTTGCACCTCAATTTAAAAAGGATGTTGACAATCTTGAATGGGTCCAGAGGAGGGCGACCAAGATGACTGAGGGTCTGGAAGAAATGTCTTACCAGGAGCAGATTAGGAAACTGGGAATGTTTAGCCTTACGAAAAGAAGACTGAGAAGGGATATGACAGCTATATTTAAATATTTGAAAGGATGGGCTGGATGGCCATCTGTCGGGAGTCCTGTGATGAGGGTTCCTTCATGGCAGGGGGGTTGGACTAGATGGCCCTTATGGTCTCTTCCAACTCTATGATTCTATGATTCTATACATTACTTTTTCCATAACAGAGGGAAGAGAGATTATTAGAGCTCCACCTAGTGATCTTAAATTGGGTACCTGTGGAGAAGCTCCCTTTTAAAACTGGCTGTCAATTAAGAAGACCCTCCAATGGCCGTTTATTTTAACTCACTTCCTACAAAATGAAATGAGTTGAAGGCAAGCAGGGGGATATGTACCTGGGAGTTCATTGTGTGAATGTGAAACTTAGCACAGTTGTTAACACAGGTCAGATTCCAGTATTTTTGGCTGTGTGACCAAGTCCTTATCCACAAATGACACTCAGCGCTAACTGCCAGACAAGCTCTGAACCAAGTGCACTGAGTTACTACAGGGGACTGACAAGGCTTCAGAGATCGAAATCTTAAGTTTGAGAGTCTTAAAATTGAAGTGCATGCTGACTTATTAGCTTGTATAACATAAGATGGGTTTCATACTGATTCCTTCACTGAAAAAATATATTGTTAAAAACTAACAAAAGCAAAAGGCTATTGCAAGGTGAGAATTCAGTCTGGGAAATAAAAATGTTCCACTTTGTGTGTTTAAAAGAAAACTAAACAAGCACCAGATCTTGATATGCAAGCTTGAGTGGAGTAGGATAGAAAACAGAGCCCACTTTATGTGTACAGTTGAACCATAAACATATGAATAACAACTAATGCAAATACACAGATACAGAGTGTTTTATAAATATGAGAGAAAGAGAGGGAGAGGGGGATTTTTAGGAATGGCATATTCAGAATTCTAGGACTTCAAGTTATAGAAAAAGCAAAGCAAAGTGTGCTACTTACATTCCACGGCATAGTACTGAAAACACTCTCTAGGTCAGTGATGGCGAACCTATGGCACGGGTGACAAAGGTGGCACTCAGAGCCCTTTCTGTGGGCATCCGACATCGCCCCTTCATAGCCACCTGTATAAAGGTTAAATTACTGTATTGGCACTTTGCAAAAAAAAATTAGTGGGTTTTGAATTGCAGTTTGGGCACTCAGTCTCTAAAAGGTTTGCTATCACTGCTCTAGGTGGTTTACAATTGAATTATGCAGACTAGACATTGCCCCCCTCCCACGGAAAGCTGGCTACTCATTTTACCAACCTTGGAAGGATAGAAGGGTAAGTCGCCCTTAAGCCTGCTACCTGAACTCACTGGGATTGAACTCAGGTTGTGAGCAGAGTCTTGACTGCATTGTACTATCAGATTGCCTAGGATCTCCCATGCAGGCTTCTGGATATGGGACAGGAGAAACAAGGTTAAAAATAGATTTCTTTCTACCACCATTGCATGCTTTATTCCACATGTGTTGACTGAGATGAAGAAAAGCAAAGGCAATGCCCCCATTAATCCTACTGCTTGATGGGAATGGCTCCAGTGAGATGACAATTTAGTGAGAGGCTCCTCTGGTAGAATCATAGAATCATCAGGCAGGAGACCTCATACCATTCCAGACAGATGGCTGTCCAATCTCTTCTTGAAAACCTCAAGTGATGGGGTGCCCCGAAGTTAAATTGGTAGCTTGACTGCCCTCTCTGTGGGATACCTTGGGAAACCCAGATGTTTCAAAATGGAAACTCCCAGAAACCTTTACCACTAGCTGTGCTGGCCTGGGCTTCTGGGAACTGCAACCCAAAAACACCTGGGTTAG
The DNA here is from genome assembly GCA_029282475.1 of Phrynocephalus forsythii. Lineage (NCBI taxonomy): Eukaryota > Metazoa > Chordata > Lepidosauria > Squamata > Agamidae > Phrynocephalus > Phrynocephalus forsythii. Next base: position 7,729,472 of record JAPFRF010000011.1, read on the forward strand.
CCAAGGTTAGGAAGAAGTCAGGCTGAAGTTAGGGTGGGGGAAGGAGAAAAGGAGAAGGCAAGCACACTTAAGCCATTCCACTATGGAATGAAGAGGACTTTCCAGACACATGTGCCCATTGTTTCTCTTGGGCATAGCCACTAGAGATGGGCACGAAATGAACTTTTAGCTAACAAATAACAAACCAACCCACCCAACAAGAACAAAACAAAACAAAACAGAAATTTCCGTTTTGCTTGCTTCGGTTTTTTTTTAGCCCCACCACCACCACCACCACCACCTTGTCCTCGCTGGCGGCTGCCGCAGTCCTCCTGGTCCTGGTGGGGAAGGTAGGCCTCTAGAGGCGCTAGCCCCAAGCCAGCGCCTCAAAAAGCCCCCACTGGGGACTTTTAAAACAACAACAACAACAAAAAAATAAAAAAATAAGATAAGATTAAAAAAATAAAAAAGGAGCCCGGCCCCGGCCCCAGGGATGGCCGGGTCAGCACTCTAAAATTAAGAAGAAGAAAAATAAAAATAAAACCAGCGCCAACCCGGCCCCTGGAGCCGTGCGGTCGGGACTTGAAGGAAAAACAAACAAAAAACAAACAAGGCGCTAAGCCCAGGCCAGCACCTCTCAGCTGAAAGGCACTGGCTTGGGGTCAGCACTTCAAAAAGCCCCCACTGGGTACTTTTAAAACAACAACAAAAATTAAATTTAATTTAAAAAAAAACATCATCGACCTGGGCCCAGGAGCCATGCGGTCGGCACTGTAAACCAAAAAATAAATTTAAAAAAATAGAGCCAGCACCATCCCAGCCCCAGGGGCCACGCAGTTGGCGCTTTAAAAAAAAAAAAAGGAGCACCGACCCAGCCCCAGGGGTGGTTGGGTCAGCGCTCTAAAATGAAGAAAAAATTAAAAAAATAGAACCAGCACCCACCAGGTCCCAGGGGATGCATGGTCGGCACTTTAAAATAAAAAATAAAATAAAATAAAATAAACAGTGCCAACCCAGCCCCAGGAGCCATGCGGTTGGCATTGTAAACCAAAAAATAAATTTAAAAAATAGAGCCAGCGCTGACCCGGCCCCAGGGGCCACGAGGTCAGCACTTGAAGAAAAAAAATGAGGCTCTGCCCCCAAGCCAGCACCTCAAAAAGCCCCTTCCGCCAGGGCCAGAATCGCCCCCCACCACCGCCGCCACCGCTGCCCAGTAAGTCGGACCTGAACTGGTTAGGCTTGGTTTGAGTTTGTATGGTTTTTTTAAAAAAAATCGTATGAATCCGAACTGAACTGAACCAAGGGTGGGCCTGAAACAGGCAAACCCGAACCATAGCCACTAAGAGGTTTTATTTCATAAGATGTTTTCTTGGAGTAGCAAAAGAATGAACTACGAGACCAGTTCAGGATATTGACAAATTAAATGCTTCCTTTGCTTTTCTGTGGAATTTTATAAAAAATAAAAAACTTGAAAGCCTCCTCTCGGAAGTGGGAAGAGACAGGAGAGAGCAATGGGTGTTTTTTTTTTTTCATTTTGTTCTTTGACTTGTCTTAAAATCAGTCTGAGAACCAGATCCACCCCTGAGTAGCCACTAATACTTTCAGTTTACTTGCTGTGAATAAATATTGATATGAGCCTGTTTGCAAAAATGTAAAGAAAAAGGTATCACCACTAGCGCAAAAGAACTTGAGAATTATGATAAGGAGCATGTTTACACTAAACAAGCTATCAGGCAAATCAACAATCTGTGTAGTTGCCAAGCCATTAAATTGGACATTCAAAAGAAGACACTGACCACTGCCTACAGTTTATGGTATCCTGCTGATCTCCTCAGAGCACAAATATTTAGCTTGTGATGTCAGCCATAGCCCAATGAAGCATCAAGCAAATTTGCTGCACCATTTAACTGCTACAAGTGGAAGCAGCTTCCCATGAGCATCTGTCATGCACCTAAGAGGGGGAAAAATCAGGCAAGCTTCTCTGGTGCAAAGGTTGTTTGCTGGAAATGATACCCTGATTATATGATATGATATACAGACAAAGGACATAATTAAAAGCTATACTCATGATTTCAGCAACGCAAGAGGAAGAGGATCACAACTAAGCCCAGAGAATATTAAACAAAAACATAGGAGTAGCAAACAGAACATAGGGCACATACCTGGGGCTCATATTTAGGCATTTCAGCTTAAAGTATAAAGGCAAAATCCCAGCAAAGGAGAGGCAATTCAAAAATATGTCACCATGGATCTAGATGACAGACAAGTGACATATGATCCCTATCAAATCTAGAAGCCTAGTGGAAAGTAAACCAATTCTCTTATTTCATTCCCTGGCATGGACTGTAGCAGAAGACGATTGTATCACAGAGTGCTAGGCTGTGTCCATTTGGATTTGGCACAAATCGCCTCCTTGATCTGTTTGCCTGCTCACTTTACAGAAAGTTATCAAAATGATGCCTTGCTCTGTTCAGAGGGAGGGCTACCTCTGGCCACTGTCAGGTCACCTGTGAATTCCACAGTGCGACTAAAGGCTTGAACAAGAAAGCCCGCCAGTCATATACAGTGGTGCCTCGGATAACAACAGTAATTCGTTTTCTGAGGTTAGTTATCCGAAACACGTCGTTATCCGAAACGCAGTTTCCCATACGAATGAATGGGAAACCGTTTAATCCGTTCTGGAGCCTAGGAAAAAGGCACAGACACCTGGCTTTTTGCTCAAAACTCTTTAAAAAGTGCACTTTAAAGATACAGATGCAATGTCACCTGGGATAACTTTTTTACTGATGCATGCTGGAAATTCATTATCTGAGGCAGTCCATAGGGAAAATTCGTTATCCGAGGCAGCCCATAGGAAGATTAGTTATCCAAGGCAGCCCATAGAGAAAATTCGTTCTCCAAGGCAGACCTATACCTAGGAATTGCGATTCGTTATCCGAGGCAGCCCATAGGGAAAATTCGTTATCAGAGGCAGCCCTATACCCGGAAATTTGCAGTTGTTATCCAAATTATTCATTATCCGGGGCAGTTGTTATCCGAGGTACCACTGTACTCAGAAGAATATCAGCACTCTTCAGAATCCAATAGCCTCTAAGACTGAATCATTTTAATCAGTGCATCGCCCTCACAAGAGTATGCAAACTCTATGTGACATGTAATTTCCTCGCATTGCAGTGCAGGTGTAATTTTCTTTCTCCCTCTTGAATCTAGTTCTGATACATTCTGATTCATTAAAAATATGCAGTTGCTTATTCTAATACCTGTGCATACAATATCAGGTCTCCAGAGTACATGTCACCCTTACCCCTTATCTTGCTGCTATTACCAAATTTGGCACAATGGCAACAGAAAATTGTGACTTTTTACTTATAAACAAAGTATCTGGTAGTCACATGACTCATTTTTAAAGAGAACTGCACACTCAGGTGCCTCCAGCCACACTGCACTCCTTTTTAAAAAAAATGTACCACCACAAGTTCTTGGGAGCGCAACGTAGCCCCTAGCAGCTGGAAATTCACTCATTTGAGTTCTAATGTAGTCTTCTTTTTCTTAATGTTTATCCCACTTGGTGGCAGGAAACACATTTTAGTTGTATTAGCATGAAAATATCTATTGAGGGTAAGTTGAATGCTTATAAAATAACGATGGGGCCATGGTGGCTCAGCGGGCTAGACTACTGAAACTGCCAGCTGCAAAGTCAGCAGCTCGGCAGTTTGAATCCTGGGTGCCACACAGTGGATTGAGTTCCCGCTGTTAACCCCATCTCCTGCCAACCTAGCAGTTTGAAAGCATGTAAATCAGTGGTGTCCAAACTTTGGCCCTCCAGATGTTTTGGACCACAACTCCCACAGTCTTTGGCAAAACGCACTTGGAATTCTGGAAGTTGTGGTCCCAAAACATCTGGAGGGCCAGAGTTTGGACACCCTTGATGTAAATGCAAGTAGATAAGTAGGTACCGCCATAAAAAGTGGGAAGGTAAACAGTGTTTTGTGCAGCCATGCCGGCCGGATGGCCACGGACTTGCACAACACTGGCTCTTTGGCTAAGAAACGGATATGAGCATCACCCCTAGAGTCAGACACAAATAGCACGCATGTGCAGGGAAAACCTTTACCTTTACCTATAAGAGAGAGGGGGGACAGATGGACAGAGAGAGAGACAGACAGACCCGTCACTTAAAATTGAGGGATAGGGAGTGAATGTTCACTTTGTGATGTGAGGGGGCTTCGTCTTGGGAATTTCTCCAATTTAGATCAGCACAAGCAGGCTAAGGCTGTGACAACAAGGGTAGCGCATTGCAGTATTGTAGAAGGCAGCATATCTGTAAGTGGTGCAAATTGTGACTAGTGAAAAGGAGCAAGGGTGCTCACTAGCGGAAGTGCTATCCTTTATCATTTTATTTTATTTTATTTTTACATGTCTGGAGACATTCTAAATGTGGAGTGTGGCCAGTATGGTTCCTGCAGGAAGAAAGGCCAGCTGGCACTCTAATCAATCGATCAAACAATCTCCGAAGGCCTCAATTGTACCTTTGCACAATGAAATTCCAATGGAAGATAATTTGGGACTGTTTGGAAAGTTATGGAGCTCACTTGCATCAGGGTGACCATTTTTTAATGGTGGGAATGGCATGATCCATAAAATGGAAGGAAAACAAAAGCAAGCAGGACCCTGAATGTGGAACTAAAACAGGCTAGCCAAATAATTCAGCAGCCTTTGTATGCTGCTTTAAGCGGTTTGGCTAGGAGGGACGCCCCGTACTGGAGTAGCTGTCAATCAATCCAGCAGCAATCAGTTGTTCCCTCTTTTCTATTGAAGACAGCCACACCTTTCTACTTAAGTCTTTTCACACTCTTTTTCAGTCAGGGTTCAGTTAATGTTATATAATCAGTTAGCTATGTAGTCTCATGACACAGTAATTAAACTGCCTGAAAAATTAAATTGTAAACTGCCCAGAAAGTGCTTTAAGCATGACAGGGCCATATACAGTGACCCCCCCGCCATTTCGCGGTTCAGGTACCGTGGCCCCGCTACATCGTGGGATCGCAGTACCTGGACCGTGGGGGAGTGGGTAACTCTGCGCCCCACCCCCCGCACCCTCGAGAAGCCTCGGGGGTGCGTGGGAGGGCGGCGGGGGGCGATCGGGTTGCTCCGCGCCACTCAACCAGGCTCCCCCAAGAAGCCTCAGGACGCGCGGGCGGGCGGCGGGGGAGGTAAGATGCCCCCCGCCCCCGCCCCCCACCCGCTTCTGCATATCGCGGATTTTCTTGCATCACGGGTGGAGTGGGTCCCTAACCCCCGCGATCGGCAGGGGGTTACTGTATAAGGAAAACATTTCACTTTTTTTTCTTTAGTCATAAAGCAGATTATGAGTCAATGTTGCGCCATTCATGAAACCAGTAATTATTTTTCTACTGTGTTGTTTTTAATTTATACAGAAATGTGAGTACAGTAATCCCCCACCTATCATGGGGGTTAGGGACCCGACCTGACTCACAATAATTGTAAATCCATGATATGCAGATGCTGGGCTGGGTTGGGACTGGGGGCCCTCTCTGGAGCCTCCTACACTTACCTGAGGCCTGGCACTGCTTTGACCAGGCCTCCATTGGGCTTCGCAGGCCTGTCAGACACCCCAGACGTGGTTTCCAGTGATCCAGAAGTCACTTCTGGTTCACTGGAAACCACTTCTGGGGCCTTCGACAGGCCCGGCAAGCCTGTCAGAGGCCCATTTGGGGCAGCGCATTGTCTGTGGTAAGTGCAGGAGGCCTCAAACAGGCCCAAGCAGCTTACCCCAGGGGGGACATTGCATTTCGTATATTGTAGTCCCGTGATATACCGGGACCGCAGTATATGAACCGCGATATGGCGGAGGATGACTGTAAATTGTTTTTTTAAAAAATCTTTCTCCTTCTGGTGTCTCAGAGTGAGTTATTGAGACTGCAAGTACCCATTTATGAGAGCAATAAGGGGGGGTCTTCTTTTGGAGACTTGAATACTGCTCTGTAAGTCTCTGCATTATCCGCTGTGTAGTAAGAGGTTTTTATTTCAGCCACTAAATTTCATGTTCTGACAAGAAAGCTGACTTTTACTGCTAGTCACAGTGCTTTGTTTAATGACAGGTCACTGAGACATTAGCAGAGGCTACTTCTGCAAGTATGATTGCTCACTCATGGAAGTTTGTGAGAATTATCTCTCTAGAACTCAAATGGATTTCATCTCCTATTGACATGGCATCTATAACATACAGTTTTTCAAAGATGTCCTTAGGGCTGCACAATTTCCAAACAGCTCATATTTTGCACAACATATCCATTTACAAGCTGGGGTAATTCAACAACGATTGCCATTCCCTTTGAGGAGGGAACAGTGTCCAACTCAGGCTGCAGTGCAGAATGCACATGTCTGTATCAAAATTAGACAGGAAAGGGGCACTAATTTGATCTCCAAGATTTTCATTTGAAGCTTCTAACTGATGCCAACTTTCCATCCAATCTTGGATTGATAAACTTGATAACTCCTGATGTCATTTCCTTCTTCTCACATACTGTACCTGCTGATCTTCCTTCAAGTCCTACACCAGTGATGGTGAACCTTTTAGAGACTGAGTGCCCAGACTGCGATTCAAAACCCACTAATTTTTCACAAAGTGCCAATACAGCAACTTAACCTGAACAGAGTAAAGGGGCGATGTTGGGTGCCCACAGAAAGTGCTCCGAGTGCCCTCTTTGTCAACCATGCCACAAATTCGCCAACACTGTCCTAGACTGATCAGTCCTAGAGTTGACAATACCCCTTCTCAGAATCTGTCTCAACCAATCTCCTGGAAAAGAGATACAGTATCTTGGTCTTGTTTTCAAGAGGCTATAAAGAGGCTACACCTCTCTGCATCTCACTCGAATTCCTTTTATCTTCTCCCTCAGAAAGCATTACTTATAATAAATAACAAGCTTTCTTATTTCCCTGAGTTCCCTTCTTGATACACTCATTAATACAGTAGCAAGCTCAATGTACTAACACAACTTTCTTCTCAAACTCTCAAAAATGATTGCAGCCACTTCTTGACCTCCCCTACTACAGGCTTGCAGGCAGACGTATAAAGTTTCAGGTTTTCCAAAGCAGCTGGTTTCTAAATCAGCCAAATTTCAATCAGGGTCCTTTCTGACATGCCAAAACAGGGTCAGAATCAAACCCTGACTTTGGCACAGAACTCTAGGTTTTTGTTTTTTTAAAAAAATCAAAGCTGCCCTGTAAAGCACTTGTTCCATAGTCCTCCTGCCCTGAAGTTCATCTTGTCCCATTTTATCCTATTTTCCAGAACGTCAACTATTTCTTTTTGGAACAATTATGATGCCTGCAATTTAGCCGGATAATATAGAACTTACAAAAGTAAATGCAATGCACAGATGAATTCCTTCAGTGATTCAGTTTACCATATAAGTCAGTCTGTGGCTCCCCTTCCTTTCCCCTAACCAGCCTAACGCTTCCTTTCCTTCTCTGGCTTCCTTTATGCATCTGCCGGTTTCTCTAGCAGCTGGGAATTGCTTAGGCAGATCAAAAAAGGGCATTGATGCAAGATGCAGCTTGTAGCATGTTAGACTGATCGCAATCAGCTTCGGTTTTTCAGACCCAACAAAAAAGGATGTTTAACTCTTGTCTTATTTGTTGAAGTTGATGTGAGGGAATTCACCTTGGAAACTGACAAAAAGTTAGCATATATTTTATTTTCTTATTTTTATAATAAGAAAAATAAAAACACCATCCCATCCCTTCTCCCACAAGTTGAAAGCAGCACCTGAGATTCAAAACAGCCCTGGTTCAAACTGCACCTGACACACTTCCCAGCCTGTTTCTTTAAACTTGGGGTCATCCTGATGACACACACACACACACACACACACACAAAGTGTGGCTGGGTGTTGGGGACCCCAGTTTTAAGAGCAGAAAGGGGCAATGGGGGTGAGTTCTCTCACACAGTACTTCCTTGAGGCCCTGTTCTCCCTGCCAAGTTCACTACTACCACAAACTGAGGGAAAAGCAGGATTGGAAGACTGTTTACAAGAGGTAAGCCACAGGGAAGGAGGGCAGGAATACAGTGATTATCACCGGCATGACCCACTGACTCTGGCAAATGCTACCAGAGTTCTATACATGTTGAGCTGATACAAACACCTTGTAGCTTAAGTTGAGAAGGCTATTTGATGAAAGCAAATGAGCTTCATAGGACTTCGAACAAGATTCATTCATTGTCTCATTTATTGTACCGACCAGATTTGCAGCTACCTGAGACAAGAAGCAATTAAAGGGTGCTTGCAAAAGTTGGAGAAACATCTAATTAAGCTTTGTTAACCCTGAAGTGCCCTCTCGGGCTCCTTTGTAACAAGTTTTTTCACCCTGTTGAGCCTCAGTTCCCCCTATTTTTACCACATTCTCACTCTGTTCCATATATCTTCTTCTTTGAATAAGCCACTGTCAACAAATTTGCATGAATGATTCTGTACCATACTTTGACGGCCCCTGTTTCTCCTTCTTTAATAGGTATTGTCAGGTAAACAAGCCAACTGAGCAATAACTGATATGGTACACAACAATTTTGAAAATGATACCCCTGGTGCCTAATCATTAGAACTAAACCAATGTTTCTGAATGCTTCCGATGATGCTGTGGAAAAAATGAAAAAGGTCATCATTCACAACCTCTGAGGAAGGGATTATGTTTGTAAAGCTCTTGGTAACTGTCGGATTGAAAAAACTAACCTGTACATTCAGACTAGATTTTAAAACTCTCCTTTAACCTGTAGCAGTGTAGTTCCATGGGATTTTGATGAAATGGGCTTAAATTCATAGCTTGAGTAGAGCTCACACATGCTGTGTACAGCAGTGATGACTTGCATGTATGAGCTATAATCCCACTGCAAAGGGAAACATTTCTCTAACCAATGCTCAAACACAGTGCATATAGCTAAGAACCACATGAAATACTAAATAATTAATGAGAGATAAGTATATATAATCAGCAAATAAGAAGAGCTCATTTAAGAAGTTAAATTTGTTTTTTCTTCTAGCTTGACATCCTTTGACCCCACAAGTGGGAAATTCCCTTGTTGTGTGGTTTTTGTGTGTGTGAGTGTGTGTGGGGGTTGTGTGTGTGTTTTTGCATTGGGTCCTCTTTGACTGAAAATGTGATTGTTCAGAAAATTTTATGGAATCCCATCTCTCAGATAGCAAACATCCCCCCCTTCTAATTCATGAAGGCAATCTTTCCTGTTTCTTCATCTCTCCTGTTTCTTCTACAATGTGGTGAAAGCATAAGTGATATAAATCTATAAATGAACTACCTTTTGACTTTGTGTAAAGGGCTCACAACTTCAGTTCTACACCTGAAAAATGGGAATAACTTTCACCAGCAGTGCTATAAACAGGTTTCATGAATGGTGTCATGTCCCAGTCCTTCAGTTACCTGCTCCTCATGTAGCACCAACATTTGGGCCCTCGTTCGTTATTCCATATGGCAGCATTTAACCTTTATTCACTTAGGAAACACAGGGCTTCATTTATTACAACTTTCTACAAGCATTCTACCAGCGTCTGAGGAATTATGCCACCAGTTTGACATAGAAAAAAAGACCTCATCTTTTGCTGTAATATTGTGAAGAGACTTCTCAGCCATTCTCAAAGGTAAGTAATGACAATAACCTTCCTATGGAGACGGTTGGGGTAAGCCTATCTGGAGGCTGCTGCCCACAAAGTTTTGGATTGTTTTGTGGATGGGGGCAGGGAGAGTTGAGCTAAATGAACGAAATTTGGGATATACAGCGGACCCTTTTATAACAAACAGTTTGTATAACATGAAATCTGTACAACATAAAAAATTCCAGAGATAGGGGAAATTTGCTTAACATAATCGCCTATGGGGCGAATCCGTACAACATAAAAATGGGATTAGCCCGTTTTCAATGCACTCCTATGGGAAATTTTTATAAAGGAAAATTTGCCTAACATAATTTCATTTGGAACAAATTAATTCCTTTATACAAGGTACCACTGTATATGAAACAAATGAACACATGATATGTAAACAACAACAACAACAACATCCAGGGAGCACCACCCAAGCTCTGGGCCAGCTCTGGGTCTCTATGGTTAGTCAGGGGGGGGGAGAGAGGGGAGTGCATTCTGCAGCTGCTCAGGAGCACTCTGGTTCCTGACAACTTTCTCTTTTAGGGTTGTGAAAAGGTGCTGGGAAAGAAGCTGCCTGCCTCCGAAAAGGCCACTCAAAGGCTGTGCCGCTGTGGTGTCTCCTGGACTTTTCGGGTACCCTTCGCCCCTCCCCCCTGGGTGGGGGTTCAAATAGCCCCTTCTCTGGGCAACGGCCAGGCGTCGGGGTGGGTGCTTGGTGGTAGTCCCCTTCGGCTGGCGCTTCTCGGTGACCAGCACCAGGCACAACGAGCCCTTTCCCCTTTCTGCCACTCTCTTTGCCTTCCTCCTGATCCCCACCACCCGCCGCCGCCACCTCCGAGGGTCGCGCACCGTTGCTTCCTCGAGTCGTAAAAGTTACCCTCCCGTCCAGTTACCCTCCCGGGCGGCGGGTGCCAACCAGCCGCCTTCCCACCTCCCGACCAGAGGGGCCAAAACCGCGGAGCAACTCACTGGGCGAAAGAACAGGAGATCGGACCGGCGAGGCAGCTGCATTTTCCCGGCGCCCGCGTCCCGCGCCTTGCCTCGGCGGGGGATCAGACGAGCCACAGCCTCGGGCAGCCCCGAGCGCCTCCTCGGACCGGCTCCGGAGCGCGGGAGCCGCGGCGGCGCCTGCCTAGCTCGTCCCTCGCGCCCGCCCGCTCGCTCAGGCTCGCTCCGCGGAGAAGTTGCCGCCGACGCGCCGGGCAATTCGCACGGGCGCACCGGCCCGAGAGGAGCGCAGCGCGGCGCCGGCTCGCCGAGGGAATCCCATGCCGCCACCGCCGCCGCCGCCTCCCTCGCCTATTCCGCCGGCCAAGAGCCACCGGCGGACGGCGACCCAGCGGCCGCTCTGGTCCCGCACGTCGCCACGCGCAGCTTCGCGCTCGGAAGAGGCTCCTCTCTGACATCAGCGGCACAACACAAAGCGCGCACCTGATGCAGGCGAAGAGGAGCGCGGCGGCGGGTGCGTGTGTGTGTGTGTGGGAGGGGGGGTGGATCGGCGGTTGGCATTGGCTCTCAGGGCGCCCCCTCTAGGGCTTTGGGAGCATCGCGCCGCCGACAAGGGAAACCCGCTCCACCCAGAGCGCAGCCTTCGCCGGTGCCGGGCGCGCTCCCCCGCCCGCGAGGCTTGACTTCCAAGCAGGCCGTTACTTGGTGCCGGAAAGGCCACATGGCGAAGCCGGTCTGGGTGGGAGCCCCCCGCCCCACCCCGTGTGCCAAGAGATCGATCGCCTGCTGCTGCCGCCCGCGGGGCTGGGCGCCTTTCCAAGGGGGCCATCGGGCACCACCCGCGGGACTTGGCACGCTCTCGCCATCCCCGCCTGCTGGCTCCTCGTGCGGAGCTGGTGCGCGCTGGGCTTCTCAGCTACCCAGGATCGTTCTTACGAGCGTAAAGGTGTGTCGCACAGCGACGGCTCCTTCCTTCCTGTAAAATAGGTGTTTCTCCAAATGTATCAGGTGCTTCGAAACACGTTACTGTGATACCTGCGTATTGAATTCCACACGGAAATCCCCTTCCCACGGTGCAACTTTAAATGCAGGGACACCCATAATGTGCCAAAAGACAATGCATATGTGAAATGCGTAGTTTTTTAAGCTAAAGGGTGCGGGGGCCAACATAATGTTGAGGACATATGTCTGTGAATATTCTCAGTTATCCAGGTGAGTTTATCTGGAAGTTGAGTCATGGCTACTGGACTTCTTTTTTTGAGAGATAGAAACGTTTAGCTGCTCATCCAAACAGCTTCATCAGTCTGAATACAGCTAGTGCCAGTCCTCTATAACAGTGCTCCCCAACCTTTTTGTCCCCACGGACCGGTAAATGTTTGATGATTTACCGTGGCCCGGGGCTGGGGCTGGGGGTGGGGAGGGGGAGATGGGGGTCGGGGGTCGGGCGGAGGGGCAGGGGAGGTGTGGGGGGAGCGGGGGCTTGGCGTGTGTGCCTTGCGGGGGGGCCACGGGAGCGGCGGCGGCGGCGCTCGCCGGCTGGGGGCGTCGGGCGTGCCGCTCCCACCCTGCGCGCACGGGCGGGGTGGGGGGGAGCCCGGGGCTCCTGGGTGGGCGGTCCCCCGCCTCCTCCTCCTGTCGGCGGCCGCGGTGCGGGGGCCAACATAATGTTGAGGACATATGTCTGTGAATATTCTCAGTTATCCAGGTGAGTTTATCTGGAAGTTGAGTCATGGCTACTGGACTTCTTTTTTTGAGAGATAGAAACGTTTAGCTGCTCATCCAAACAGCTTCATCAGTCTGAATACAGCTAGTGCCAGTCCTCTATAACAGTGCTCCCCAACCTTTTTGTCCCCACGGACCGGTAAATGTTTGATGATTTACCGTGGCCCGGGCTGGGGCTGGGGGTGGGGAGGGGGAGATGGGGGTCGGGGGTCGGGCGGAGGGGCAGGGGAGGGTGTGGGGGAGCGGGGGCTTGGCGTGTGTGCCTTGCGGGGGGCCACGGGAGCGGCGGCGGCGGCGCTCGCCGGCTGGGGGCGTCGGGCGTGCCGCTCCCCCCCTGCGTGCACGGGCGGGGTGGGGGGAGCCCGGGGCTCCTGGGCGGGCGGGCCCCCGCCTCCTCCTCCTGTCGGCGGCCGCGGTGGCCACGGCAGCCGCCCGGGTTCGACTTGGTGGGGCGCCTCTGCGCCGCCGCCAGCGGCGGCTTGGCGGTCCCGGTGGCGCCCTCGGGCCGGAGCCGCCGCCGCGTTGCCTTACCTCCGGCTGCGGCCTTCGGGCAGGCGAGCGGGAGGGGGGAGGGGAGGGAGGCCGGTGGGGGGTGGCGTCTCTGCGCTGGCCGGACGGACGGCCAGCGCACGCACACTCCAGTTGGGGGGGCTTGGGGGGCCCGGCCTCTCTCTCTCTCTCTCTCTCTCTCTCTCTGGGGGGGGGGACGGGAGCGGCCGCTCCTTCCTTCCTTCTCCCTCTCCCAGCGGAGCGGTGGTGGCGGCGGCGGTGTTCCGGCTCCCAGCCCCCCACCCCGGCCTCTCCTCTCCTCTCCTCTCCTCCAGCGGGGCCTGGCGGGGGCTTCCCTCGTCCCGCCCCCTCCTCCCCGCCGGCCCCCGCACGCCCTCCAGCCTTCTTCTTTCATTGGCTGCCCGTGGGAGAGAAGAGGAGGAGGAGGAGGACGCTCCGCCGCCGCCGTGGCTGCTGCTGCTGCTGGTGGTGGTGGAGGGCGAGGAGGAGGAGGCCGGAGGAGGAGGAGGACGCTCCGCCGCCGCCATGGCTGCTGCTGCTGGTGGTGGCGGCGGCGGGCAGAGGAGGGAGGCAAAGGCAAAGGCAAAGTCGGCGGCTCCTCCTGCGCTCCTCCAGCCTTCCTCCTCCACCGGCCGCCCGCGGGAGAGAAGAGGAGGAGGAGGAGGGCGGCGGAGGAAAAGGGGAGGAGCCTCCCCGGCCTCCCCAGGCGGCCCGGTGCCAACCGGTCCACGGACCGGCACCGGTCCGCGGCCCGGGGGTTGGGGACCACCGCTCTATAAGATGACTATAAGATGGAGGACTCGCACTAGCTGTATTCAGATTGATGAAGCTGTTTGGATGAGCAGCGAAACGTTTCTATCTCTCAAAAAAAGAAGTCCAGCAGCCATGACTCAACTTCCAGATAATGTTAAGGAACGATTGTGCGACTACTTCTACCTGTCTGTATTTATTCTATTAAATTTAATCTTTAAAATGGAGAAATGAACCTTAAAACATTCTTTCTAGATGCTCCTGAGACATTACATTACCATCATCTTCAACAATGGCTTGCATTCTTCTTAATTCATTTAAAAAGTGGCATCCTATTTTTCCTTTCCAACCAAGAACTTAGACTGAACAGGAAAAAGTCAAATATAAAACAGCAACCCTAATAGAAATGCTTAAAAAACAGTAACAATCAAAAATACACCAATAGCACAAAATACATCTGCCATCACACTGTTATCCAGGATGAAAAATTATTCAGGGCATGAATAAAGTGGATAGAGGGACACTCTTCTCCCTCTGGTAAAATACCAGAACTAGAGGACGGCCACTCAAATTGAGGGCTGAGAGGGTGAGAACAGACAAAAGAAAATACTTCTTTACCCAGCCTGTTGGTCTGTGGAACTCTCTGCCACAGGATGTGGTGATGGCATCTGGCCTGGATGCCTTCAAAGAGGGATTGGACAGATTCCTGGGGAAAATCCATCACAGGTTACAAACCATGAGGGAGTTGTCTAATCTCCAGGTTTAAAAACAGATTACTTCAAGGGCCAGATGCAGGGGAGTGGTATCAGGAGACAGATATCTAGTCTCGTGCACTCCCAGAGACAGTTGGCAGGAGCACTGTGAGATACAGGAAACCGGACTAGATGGGGCCTTGGCCTGATCCAGCATGGCTCTTCTTACATTCTTATGATAGTAGCGTACAAAACTTGTTTTTGTGCTGTTGGCAGTTGACTATTAAGAGAAGAAAAGCAAGTTTTGAGGAGAAGAAAGAAGGGGTTTTTTTTTTTTTGCATCTACCAAACTCTCAGAAGATGTCAGGATCTGTGCCAGTTCTCTTTTCCACTTGTCATGGGGACTTAGCCTTTACCCTGGGGATCTTTCAGAGTCCAGCATTTTCCCTTCATAGTGGGGAAAGCCCTTGAAAAGCTAACCCCACTTAGGTTCTAAAGCAGAGATTATGGTTTTAGGTAGGACTACATCACCATCCCTCAGGAACCAGAGCATAAAAGTGATTTATTAGCATACTCTAGAGAAGCATGCAATGTAATCCTGGTCATTCATGACCAGGCACAAGACTTAGTTCACCTCAGTTTCCCCCCAAATCAATCCCCAGAACAAAGATCTTCTAAAAGTTTGTTTGAAAAAAAATAACAAAAGGTAAAAGAAAATGAAGATTATGCTTGGCCGCATGCCAGGAAATAAAGGTTGCAGGTTATGGCAACAGCTGCAAAAATCCAAGAACAGGCTCCTGGAAAATAATGGAGAAGCTTATGCAAAACAAAGAGCAAGATTATAACATAGGCTATGAATAAAAGGTGGAGGGGGGACTGCACACCAAAAAATAAGAAAATACTATACTATTTTGTCCTGGAGCTAAGTTAAAGCAAAAAACAACAACAACAACAACAACAACAACAGCAACAGTAACAACAGCAACAGCAAATATTGTGCTGCTTATATACCGTCCCACAGTGCTTAAAGCACTCTCTTGGCGGTTTAAAATTTAAGTTGTGCAGGCTACACATTGCCCCCTCATTCTCCCTATCTCAGATAGATCGAAGGCTGATCCTACCACAAGGCAGCTCCCTGACACTGAACCCCAGGTGGTGAGTTTGGCTTCAGTACTGCAATTTAACCAAGGCTCTCTGTTCAAGCAACATCTCTGCTTCTTGTCTCAGAACCTCCCAGGATGGCTCTGCTCCTTCCAAGTCCAATTCCCTCGAGTTCTATCTAACCTCAGGCACAGCTAGACAGACACCCATTCTCCGGCTAAACTCTAACTTCTCCTCACTTTTACTTCTCATCTCCATCTAACTCCTTTGTCCTCCTCTCTGTCTCCTAAGAGTCATGATGATCATAAAGCAAAACAAGTTGGGGAGCCATGTAGCCAGCACAAAAACCAAATACTGTACAAGATACCTTTAGGCTACTAGTAAAAATAACAAACAAACAAAAAATACTAGTAGCCTAAAAGTATCACCTGCTCTGATCATCATAAAGGTTGCCTTAAAGCCTTTCACTTCACAAGCCTTTAGATTGTGAATTCTGAACACACAAGTGTGGAATGGTTTTTTTTAACTAATTCCTAATTCATTTGGTTTCGTCTGTATTCAGGTCTATTAATTGTCAGTTCTCTCTCTGCATATCAAGTTCTACTTCCAATTATTTGGCTAGCTCAGCTTTTAGCTTGAAGCATTTGGCCAGTTTAACATATCAGAGGGGATTCACTCCCCAGCATCCTCTGGCGTGTCTTTCCTTTTTGTAATAAATGTTCCTTAGTTTTCACTTTCCATGGGAACTAAGACTAGCTCAAGCACATTATTGATACGAGCAATCAAAATTATATCAAATAATTATATCAAACACAGTAACTGTGAGTGGGTCCAATTTTGGCTATACCCAAAAAGACTGGAAGCTCATTTTTTAGCTGTAATTTTTTATTTAACAAAACAGATGTGTCATGTACAATTACTTCCAAAGGTTGAGTAAGTTCAACTGATAAGGGCCATTTCAGGCAATCAGTAACATGAACTGAGTTAACATAAGAAGTCACCAAAGGGGTCTCACCACAAATCTCTCCTGATCTGTAGGTAGGTTTTATCAGGGGTTTCCCTAGGCTGGTACATAATGTTCCACATCAGGGATGATCTGGCCACTCACTCTCCATTGGGGTTCTCAGCTTCCTGGGGATTCCTGACTGTCTTCTCTCTTCAAGGGACATCCTTTCTTAGTGTAGATGTAACCTGTCCATTCCATGGGTTCCAGCTGCACCATCACTCCTTCCCTTGCAACTTGTTCCAATCTCTCAACATCTTTCTTGAAGGGAGGAGTCCAGAACTGGGAACAATACTGAAGGTGAGGCCGAACAAGCACTAAATAGAGGGGGATGAGTACTTCACAGGATTTGGAAATTATACTTCTGTTAATGAAGCCTAAAATAGCATTTGCCCTTTTTGGGACCACATCATACTGTTCCCTCCGTATTCAACTTATGATCTACAACAGTGTTTTTCAACCTTTTTTGGGCCAAGGCACACTTGTTTCATGAAAAAAATCACGAGGCACACCACCATTAGAAACTGTTAAAAATGCATAGGAATGCATTGAAACTGGATTTAATCCGTTCCAATGCGGCGTTAGGTTTTTTTGGGCGACGGGGGGGGGCGGCGGACCCCGTGCAGGTGCCAGGTAAGGGTGCCCCTCCCCGGCTCACCCCCCCTCTGTGTCTGCCGCCCCTCCTCTCCCCTCCTTCCTTCCCTCTTTCCCCGGGCGGCCGCAGGTGGTCGGGCAGAGGTGGCCGCAGTGTGGGGGGAGGGAGTGGGGTGCGCTGCTTGGCCTGGGGCGGGACCATGGCCGGAATCCCCTGCTCTTCTTTGTTCCGAGGGGCTCGGGGCGGAGGGGATGGCCGGAGCCCGCCAGCCAGCTGCCCCGGCGCTGCTCTTACCCGGGCGGCCGGCGACATCCTGTGGAGGGGAGTTCCGCAGGTGGTGCGGGAGCTTTGCCCTCTGAATGGGTGAAGAGCCTCCGCCTCGTTCCCAGCCAGGCCTCCGGTTCTGCGGCTCAGGGGCGGGGCGGGGGCGAGAGACCCGGGATGGACCACGCTGCACCCGGAGTCGTCTTTCGCCTTCGGCTGAGCCGCAGCGGCGGGAGCAGCATCGCTCGCCGCCCGGGCTGCCCCGGCAGCAGCAGCAGCAAAAGCAGCAGCAGCAGCCTCGCCCGACCGAGGGCCAGGGCGCCTGAGCAATGCCGCCCCACCGGGAGGAACGCCAGCATCCGTGGCGGTGGCCTGCCGCCCCTCCCCTCCCCTCCGCTCCCCTCTTTCCCTGACCACCCTGCGTCCTCTTCCCGCGTGGCCGCAGGTGGTGGGCGGAAGTGGCTGTGGGGAGGGAGGGGGTACGGTCATCGGGGGCTTGGGTGGGGCCGCACCGGGAATTCCCCCCCCGCCTCTTGCCGGAGCCTCGGAGGCGGCCGGCAGGCAGGAGGGCGCACTGGTGGCCCGCCCCGCCGGGAGGAACGCCAGCATCTGCGGCGGCGGCCTGCTGCCCCTCCCCTCCCCTCCCCTCTTTCCCGACCTCCCCGCGTCCTAAAGCGGCAGCATGTAGTGACCCAGGCAGCTGAAGCAGTGGCTCCCCCCTGTCTTGGCTACAATCCAGCGCTCACCAGCTGGAGCGCGGCAGCCAGGCGGGGAGAGGGAACCGGCAGCATTTGGCCCCCAGCCAGCGCTCACCAGCTGAGCCAGGCGGGGAGAGAACGGGCAGTGGCGGCGGCTCCCCCCGGCTTGGCCCCCAGCCAGCGCTCACCAGCTGGAGCGCGGCAGCCAGGCGGGGAGAGGGAACCGGCAGCGAAAGCGGCGGCTCCCCCCGGCTTGGCCCCCAGCCAGCGCTCACCAGCTGGAGCGTGGCAGCCAGGCGGGGAGAGGGAACGGGGGCAAAAGTGGCGGCTCCCCCACCACGGTACACCAGCCAACATCCCACGGCACAGTAGTGTGCCGCGGAACACCGGTTGAAAAACACTGATCTACAAGAATTTCAAAATCCTTCTCACATGTAGAGCCAGGTGTCCCCCATCTTGTAACTGTGCATTAGGTTTCTTCTTCCTAGGTGCAGCACTTTGCACTTACCCCTGTTAAATTTCTTTTTCTTTTCTTTTTTCTTCTTTTTTCTTTTTTTGGTTTCAGCCCAATGCTGTAACCTATCAAGATCATTTTGAATCTCGTTTCTGTCATCTGGGGTATTACCTATTCCACCCAGTTTTCTGTCATATACAAATCTGGTAAGCATTCCATGCACCCCCTTGTCTAAATCGTTGACCAAAATGGTGAAGCGCACTGAACCCAGGACTCAGCCTTGGGGTACCCCACTTGTTAACTCCTCCCACTTATAGAAGGAGCCATTAATCATATCTGAGTACAATTCTGTAGCCAATGGTTTATCCACCTTACACATGATTTATCCAACCCGCACCTAGTTAGCTTGCTAATGAGAATATCATGGGGAACTTTGTCAAAAACTGGCAAGAAAGAACAATCATCCAGTTACCTAGAAGAGAGGTAGGTGTAAAAAGAGTATAGAAAAGAGTAAAGTCTCCCACCTTCCTGTGAGCAGTAGTACTCCCAGATAAATTCAATAAAATATCATATACTCTAACGTTCTGCTTATTTCAAACTTCTCCCAACAGACTAGGTTTTTCCACTATATTATTTAAATATTCTTGATTTTTTTTCCATCCTGATTCCAAATTAACATCAGACTTCTTACGCCATTTCCCACTTCTGTCCCCCAAGTCATAATATCTTTTTAATCTAACTCTCCAGTCATTAACATCTGGTATTTTACTCGCTATCTCCACTCTCGCTGCCACTGTGGCATGTAGCATAAATTTCCTATCCGTGATTTTATATCGTCCCCCATAATGCTTAAAAGGAAACATTCCGGTTCTTTCTTAAATTGATATTTTAAAATTTTCTTTAGTTCGGAATAAATATTCTCCCAAAATGTTTTAATTAGGCTGCAGGACCACCACATATGTATGAATGTTCCTGTAGCTTTCTTGCATCTCCAACATGTGCTACTTTGGTTTCTATAAATTTTTGCCAATTACTGGGGGGTAAAATACCATTTATATAGCATTTTATAAACATTTTCCTTAATATTTGATGTTAATTTCAAATCAATTTTCCATAGTCTTTCCCATTTATTTAAATTAATATTTTTTCCAAGTATTTGAGCCCAATTTACCATGGTTTCTTTTATCTGCTCTTCCTTAGTATCCCACTCCAGCAAAAGATTATAAAAAAAATTAATGTATTTTTCTTTTCCCTGCAATATTTCTTCAAATTTAGTGATTTGCTTTTCAAATCCAATTTTTAAATCTTCTTGAAACTTGTGATTAATTTGATAGTACTCCAACCAGACGTTTAGATACCTCTTTATCTTTTCATAATTTTTAAGCTTTAATTCCCCTTTTTCTTCTTCCAGCAGCTGCTTATAGGTGGGCCATCCTGTCTCCATATTGGTTTTCCTTAAAGTAAGGTATTCCAAGGGTGAGCACCACCGCTGCATTTTTGGTTCCAGGATGCCTTTGTATTTGTACCATACATTTAATAAAGATCGACGTTTTATATGTTTATTAAATTCCTTATTGTACTTACTTTTTTCGCAAATCATATAATGGTGCCAACCAGAATTTAGACCATATCCTTCCAGGTCTAGCACTTCTTTATCATCCAACTTTACCCATTCTCTCAACCACCAGAGGGCCGCTGCGTTATGATATAATTCCATGTCTGGAAGTCCCAATCCTCCTCTGTCCTTGTGGTCTATTAATATTTTATGCTTTATCCTTGGTCTTTTCCCCCTCCACACGAACTTCGAAATTTCCTTCCTCCAGTCCTTAAAGCAGCTGGCAACCCCCCAAAATAGGTAAGTTTTGAAACAGAAAAATTAACTTTGGGAGAACCGTCATTTTTATTATCGATATCCTCCCCAATAAAGAGAAGTTCATCTTTCCCCAAAAGTCCAATTTTTTAAAAATATCTTTCCAAACTTGTTGATAATTTTCCTGAACTAGATTTATATTTTTATCCGCAATAATAACTCCTAAATACTTCAATTTTTTTACAATTTTAATTCCCGTTTTTTTCTTCCAACTCTACTCTGTCTTTAATTTCCATATTCTTAACTATTAAGTTTGACTTTTGGTAGTTGATCTTTAATCCCGCGACTCTCCCAAATTGTCTGATTTCTTCTAACACCTTTGGTACACTTACTTGTGGGTCTTCCAGTGTAAAAATTACATCATCCGCATATGCCCTCAGTTTATACTGATGTTGACCAATCATTATCCCTCTAATTTCGTGGTTTGATCTTATTCTTTGCAAGAGTGGTTCCAAGGTCAAAATAAAAAGTAATTGGGATAAAGGGCACCCCTGACGTGTGCCCCTCCCTATCTCTATTAGTTCACTGACTCTCCCATTAATTATAATGTTTGCCTTTTGCATCGAATATATTGCTGTAATCGCATTCTGGAATCTTTGGCCCAATTGTAAAATTTCAATTGTTTTTTTTTTTTTTTAGGAATTTCCATGAGACCCGGTCAAATGCCTTTTCGGCATCCACTGCTAACACCGCTGCTGTTTTACCCCTATTAAACTCAAGGCATTCCATAATATCTATGATATTCCTCATGTCTTTTATCTGCCTGCTTTTTAAAAAGCCTGATTGGTTTTTGTGTATAATTTCTTCTAATATTAATTTCAGCCTTTTTGCCAATAAATTGGCGAAAATTTTATAATCTGTATTTAATAAGGAAATTGGTCGAAAATCAGCAGGGGTTGGGATTCCTTTCTTTTGCTTGGGGATTAATACTATATGTGCCTCTTGCCATGGGCTCGGGATTATGCCTGTTTCTAAAACATTGTTTATAATATCTTTTAGGGTAATAAGGAATGAATCGTCCATAACCTTGTAAAATTCAATAGGGAAGCCGTCCGGACCCGGAGCCTTACCCGTCTTCATTTCTGAAACCACATCTTTAATTTCTGTTACATTTGTTGGATCATTTAGTTTCTTAATCAATTCCTGTCTTATCTTTATCGTTTTCAAAATGTCTTCATATATTCCTAAATTCTCGAATTCTTCTTGGTCCTCTGTATATAATTTTTGGTAAAAAATGCCAATTTCCTTGCTGATTTCTTTTTGGTTAATACTAATATTCTCCCCTATCTTTAATTTGTTTATTATCTTTTCTAATTTTCTCTCTTTCAATTGCCAAGACAGAAATTTGCCAGGTTTATTGGCTTCATTAAAAAATTTATACTTCCAAAAGGTATTTTCTCATTCCATTTCTTTATCTATTATAAATTCATATTCATTTCTCAATATTTTAGTTCCTTTAATATCTTGTCTCTCTTTTCTTTTTTTCCCATAGTTCCTTTTCCTTCCTTTTAATTTCCATTTCTAAATCTTTTTTTCTTTTCTCTCTTTGTTTCTTATCCCAAGCATTCTTACCAATAAAAAAACCCCTCATCACGCATTTCCCTGCCTCCCATACTATATTTTCATCACAGCCTTTATTGGCATTATCTTTCTGAAATTGAATCCATGTCTTTTTTGCTTCTTCAATAATTCTTTCATTTTTCAATAGAGATGTATTTAACGCCCATTTTTTCCCTATTAAATATTTTGGGAGTATAAATAAAATGACCGGATCAGAGAAAATTTTTGGTCTTATCTCGGTTTTTCCGGCTCTTATTGTTAACTGCTTAGCAATCCAGATCTGGTCTATTCTTGTTGCTGTTCTCTTTGACTGTGAATAGAATGTAAATTCGTTCCTAACTGGATTTTTAAATCTCCATATGTCCACCAGATTCAAATTTTCATATAAATCTATGAAACTTTTTGGCAAGATTTTTCTACTTTGAGAATGCATGTCTGATAGTTTGTCTATTTCCGGCTCCATCACCTCATTAAAATCCCCCATCATAATTACCTTCGAATTGTTAAATTCTAACAATTTCTTTTCCAGATCTCTAAAAAATGTTGCTTTACCTCCATTAGGAGCATACACTCCCACTAGAATAATTTCTTCTCCTTCATTGGTAATTTTAATCATAATCAATCTTCCCTTATCATTTGACCATAGAAATTTGGGTTCCCACTTCGCCTTAACATATATCACTACCCCCCTTTTCTTTTTTTGATCAGCTGATATAAACTCCTCCCCTAGTCTCGGATTCTTAAGTACTCTTACATGTTTTTGATTTATGTGGGTCTCCTGCAAACAAATTATGTCCCATTCTTGTTTCCTTAGGCTATGTGTTACTCTATTTCTCTTCTTTTTATTATTTAATCCGTTCATGTTAAATGAGATTATTTTAATTTGTGACATTAAGAACAAAATTTTATTATTATAAATGTTAAGTCTAAAATGATTGATTGAGTCTAAACTCTTGGGACAAGAAGGGGAAAGTCAAAGGGGGGGAGACTGCTCAATTCGTCTGCTTAGCCAAGTACACTTAGTGAATACACTTAACGAGTAAAGCAAGAGATATTTAAACTACAGTTCTTATAATTGTTGTTTTGACTTTGCTGCTTCTTCCATCTCTTTTTGCTGAGTATCTTCGTCTTGTTCTTCTTCTGAACTCTCCGAAAGATTGTCTTGTTCTCGCATGTCTATGTTCTTTGGATCCCCCCAGCTCCTGCCAGTACTTCCTCCAAAAAATCTTGGTGTCTGTCTCTGTCACCCATCTCTTTTTTTTTCGCTTTATAGAAAAAAGACAAGCTTTCAGGGTATTCCCATCTGAAAGATATTTTTTTCTTCTCAAAGCGTTGGTCAGAAAAGAATAATTTTGTCTTTTTTTCAGTAGCCGGGGGGGGGGGATTTCTTTTAATATGTAAACTTCCGTTTGGTCTATAACTAGTCTTTTTTTGGCCTTTGTTTGTAGTATCTTCTCTTTCAACCAAGTTGAGTAGAATGTGACCAAACAGTCCCCCGGCCAATTATTCATCTTTGCTTTTCTCGAGCTGACCCTAAAGGCGTTTTCTATTTGTTCTTCTATTTCTGCCTCTTCCATATTCAGCCATCTTGAAAGTTTCTCCACCAACAATTTCTTTATGTCTTCTTCTTCCGATTCAGGAATGTTTCTAAATCTCAAAGTGTTTTCTTTGGATTTCATTTGTAGTATTGCAAGAGTGTCTAAGGAAGCTTCCTGAGTGGCTTTGTAGTCCTCCATTTCTTTTTTGGTCTTATCCAGGACTTTCTTCATCTCTTAGAGGCTTTTTTTTAAGTGTCTTCAATATTTTTGCTCTTCTTCTGGAGTTCCTGTATCTGGGCCTCCCCAAGTTGGTCATTTTGTCTATTCACTAACTCCTCCAATTTATTCTTTAGTTGTTCTTTTTCCTTTTCTTCAACGTCTGCCCTTTCTTCTAATTTCCCCAACCTATCCTCCACTTTTAGCATTCTCTCATTAAGATCATTCTTTATTTCTGCCATGTCCTTTTTCAAATCCCCAATATCCATTTTTAAGCTAAGTATTAGATCTTTCAGGTCTTTAAAGTCTTTGTTTTCCCTGGTGTCCAAATCAATTTCAGGTAAAGAGCCTTTCCTGAATTTTCCCTCTGGGCCCATTGTCGGGGTTTTTAACTTGGATGCCATTCTAAAGTCTCTTCTCCTTCTTCAATATATCTATATTACTTGCCTCCTTTATGACGCCTTTTTTCTCTAAGAACTGGTAGTCCTTTTCCACTTTCTTTAATGTAGCTTTTAGTTCCCCCACTAGATATCAGCTATTGAAACTGTGCTGGGTAGGGGAAGGTATGGCAGTAGGAGTGGAACGTGCCCGCATAGGAGAAGAGGGGTTAGATATCTTACACCTATCCCCTCTTCTGGTTCCACCCCTAGCCAAAAGGAATCAGGTGACCATATCAGCGAGCCCACAGACCACACGGTGCTGCTGTTGAATGCCAGGTCAGTACAGAATAAAACTGCCCTCATTCATGATGTTATTCTGGATGAGGGTGCTGACCTGGCATGTATTACCGAGACCTGGGTGGGAGAGGAGGGTGGAGTCCCCCTTTCCCAGCTATGCCCACCTGGGTAATCGGTTCAGCACCAGTGTCGCCCGGAGGGCCGGGGAGGGGGAGTTGCCATAGTCTATAGGAGTTCTATCCCCTTGACCAGGCTTCCTGTCTCTTTGGGAAAAGGTCTGGAGGGCTTACATTGTGTGTTGGGCTCACGAGACAGATTGGGGATTCTTTTGGTGTACTGCCCACCCTGCTGCGTACCAACAGTCTCCCTGCCTGAGCTGATGGAGGTGGTCTCAGACCTGGTGTTGAGGACCCCCAGACTGTTGGTACTGGGGGATCTCAACATCCATGCTGAGGCTACCTTAACTGGAGCAGCTCAGGACTTCATGGCCGCCATGACAACCATGGGGCTGTCTCAACATGTCATCGGCCCAACACATGAGAAGGGCCATACCCTGGACCTAGTATTCTCAACGGGACTGGGAGATGGTGGTTTGGATGTGGAGGGGTTGGTTCTGACTCCATTGTCATGGTCAGACCACTTTCTGGTCAAGTTTAGGCTATTGGCTACTCTGACCCTCTGCAAGGGTGGGGGATCTATTAAGATGATCCGCCCTCGGAGACTAATGGATCCAGATGGTTTCCTGAAAGCTCTGGGGGATTATTCGTCTGATATGGTCGGCGCTCCTGTCGAAGCTCAGGTCACCCTGTGGAATAGGGAAATGTCCCGGGGGGTTGACACGATCGCACCTAAAGTGTTCTGCTTATATACCGCCCCATACCACTACAAGTAGTCTCTGGGCGGTTTACAATTTTAATTACAGTGTGCAGGCTACACATTGCCCCCCCCCAGCAAGCTGGGTACTCATTTTACCAACCTCGGAAGGATGGAAGGCTGAGTGAACCTTGAGCCTGCTACCAGGGATTGAACCCAGCACCTAAGCGCCCTCTCCCCTTACGCAGAGCCCAGACAGCTCCTTGGTATACATCTGAGCTGCGGGCAATGAAGCAGGAGGGGAGACGGCTGGAGCGCAAGTGGAGAAAATATCACTGTGACTCCGATCGAACACGGCTTAGAACCCATTATCGGGCCTATTCCGTGGCGATACGGTTGGCAAAAAGGCATTATTTCGCAAACCGTATTGCTTCCTCAGAGTGCTGTCCAGCAGAGCTGTTTCGAGTGGTCCAGGACCTTCTTCAACCAAGAAATATGGTGGAGGTTCTGGACAACTCATCAGCCTGTTGTGACCAGTTTGCCGCTACCTGGATGAACGGAGCCTCATAACAGTTACGCATGCACTGGTAACATCCCGTATTGATTACTGCAATGCGCTCTACATGGGGCTGCCTTTGAAGACGGTTCGGTGATTGCAACTGGTTCAGAATCGTGCGGCGCAGCTAGTAAGTGGTGGGGCCGCTAGGGATCACATCACGCCGATTCTACGTAGCCTACATTGGTTACCAGTTGCTGCCCGAGCCCAATTCAAAGTGCTTGTTTTGACATATAAAGCCCTAAATGGCTTAGGACCTGGATACCTGAAGGACCGCCTCCTTCCATATGAACCTACCCGGCAATTAAGATCAAGCCAGGGGGCCTTCCTGAAAGAGCCATCCCTCAAGGAGGTGAAAGGGATGGCTTGTAGGAACAGGGCCTTTTCGGCAGCTGCCCCCAAGCTATGGAATGCCCTCCCAAGTGAGATCCGCCTGGCGCCAACACTGATGACATTTCGGCGCCAGGTAAAAACCTTCCTGTTCCAGAAGTTTTTTAATTGATACAATTTAGATTGTGGGTCTTCTGATGGCAATTTTAGTGTGATGTTTTAGTATAAGGTTTTTATTGTTGTTTTAATTATTTATTGTTGTTTGATGTTTTTAACTGTTTTAATTCCTTGATTGTAAGCCGCCCAGAGACCTTTGGGTAGTGGGCGGCATATAAGTTGTAAAAATAAATAAAATAAATAAATAAAATCGCTCAGATTCGCAGGGAATTGGACTCCACTATTGATGCAGATTCAAGGGATGTATCCAGTGTGCCGTGCTTAGGTCCAGTTTTATTGGATGAGTTTCAGTTATTGAGACCTGAGGATGTGGACAGGGTGCTTGGATCTGTCCGTGCTACCACTACACCGCTCAACCCTGGCCCTTCTTGGCTAATTGAAAGATCTGCCAGGAGGGTTCGCACCTGGGTCCAGGAGGTTGTTAACGCCTCCTTAAGAGAGGGAATGGTCCCCACCACCTTGAAAGAGGTGGTGATTAGACCACTCCTAAAAAAACCAAACCTGGACCCAGGGCTGGTGGTTAACTACCGACCAGTAGCGAACCTCCCTTATTTGGGCAAGGTGTTGGAGCGGGTGGTGGCCGGACAACTTCAGCCACTGCTGGATGAAACTGATTTTCTGGATCCATTTCAATCTGGCTTCAGGCCGGGTTTTGGTATGGAGACCGCCTTGGTCGCCCTGTATGATGACCTTTGCCGGGAGAGAGACAAGGGGAGTGTGACCCTGTTGATACTCCTGGACCTCTCAGCGGCTTTCGACACCATCGACCATGGTGTCCTTCTGGATAGGCTGGCCAGGTTGGTGGTTGGAGGCACTGCTCTGCAGTGGTTCCAATCCTTCCTGGCTGACCGTGTCCAGAAGGTGGTGCTGGGGGACAGTTGCTCTGCCCCGTGGCGTTTACGTCACGGGGTTCCCCAGGGCTCCATACTGTCTCCCATGCTGTTCAACATCTACATGGAACCGCTGGGAGAGGTCATCAGGAGGTTTGGGCTGAGGAGTCAGCAATATGCCGACGATACTCAGCTCTACCTCTCGTTCTCCACCAATCCAGGTGAGGCGATTTCTGTACTGAACTTGTGTCTGGGCCAGATAATGGACTGGATGAGGGTTAATAAATTGAAACTCAATCCAGACAAGACAGAAGTACTGTTAATGGGTGCTTTGCCGGACAGGTTAGAGGGCCATCTTCCTGTCTTGGATGGGGTTGCACTCCCCCTAAGGGACAGGGTCCGCAGCTTGGGGGTGCTTCTGGACCCCGCTCTAACTCTGGAAGCCCAGGTGGATTCGGTGGCCAGGGGTGCCTTCCTTCAGCTGCGGAAAATATACCAGCTTTGCCCCTACCTAGACGAGCACAGCCTCATGACAGTTACACATGCACTGGTAACATCCTGTATTGATTACTGCAATGCGCTTTACGTGGGGCTGCCTTTGAAGACGGTCCGGCGATTGCAACTGGTTCAGAATCGTGCGGCACGGCTGGTAAGTGGTGGGGCTGCCAGGGATCACATCACGCCGATTCTGCGTAACCTTCATTGGTTACCAGTTGCTGCCCGAGCCGAATTTAAAGTGCTTGTTCTGACATACAAAGCCCTAAACGACTTAGGACCTAGATACCTGAAGGATCGCCTCCTTCCATACGAACCTACCTGGCAATTAAGATCTAGCCAGGGGGCCCTTTTGAAAGAGCCATCCCTCAAGGAGGTGAGATGGATGGCCTGTAGACACAGGGCCTTCTCGGCAGCTGCTCCCAAGCTATGGAATGCCCTCCCGATCGAGATCCGCCTGGCGCCAACACTGATTACATTCCGGCGCCAGGTAAAAACCTTCCTGTTCCAGAAGGTTTTTAATTGATATAATATAGATTGTGGGTCCGCTGATGACAATTTTAGAATAATGATTTTAGTGTAAGGTTTTTATTGATGATTTATTGATATTTTACTCTTAACTATTCTAAATTGTTTTATTCTTTGGATTGTAAGCCGCCCAGAGACCTTGGGTAGTGGGCGGCATATAAGTTAAATAAATAAATAAATAAATAAATAAAAATAATGTCTGTACAAACGCTTCTTCTCACTGCCTTTCTGCGGCAAACAGTCCGTTTCCCTTTTCCTACTATCAACTTCTTTGGAGAAGCGCTGAGTCATACCTCTGCTCGTGTGGCTGTCATTGTTCTTAAGAAGACGCCAAAGCTCCAATCTGTAGCAGGTATTTTCTCTCGCTTTCTCAGTGTCACATTCTTTCTCTCTCCCTCCCCCTCTCTGAGTCTTTGACTTTATCTCCCATTCTTCTTCCCTTTACCATTTGGAGACAGACGGAACTTTTTAAAGTCACATTCATCCACTCTTCCCCACCTTAAATTTATCTCCCATTCTTGTTCTGTCTACATTATAACTTTAACTTTCAACCTCTTTACCCTTTTGACCAATACGCTCTTTACCCTTCTGACTCACGTCTGACTTCAGCTGTTTTGCAAGAGATTGTAATTGTCTCCACCAGCAGCAAGAGTATTTCTCCGTTTTGTATAGTTCTCAGGGATTTTACCTTGGTCAGTCGTGTCTGCTCATGGGCTTATTCTGCTGAGATTCTGTTGTCAGTTGTCTCAGTGTTCCGGACCTCTCCCCTACTCAATTTCTTCTGGAAGCGAGTGGTGCCGAAAGTCCACAAAAACACTGCCGACGTCTGGTGCAGGATCACCTCCTGCACCTTTTGGGGGGTTTTCGTAAGCCTTCTGAGTTTCCCCAGAGATTTTCTCAGTGGTAG
This sequence comes from Phrynocephalus forsythii, assembly GCA_029282475.1. Lineage (NCBI taxonomy): Eukaryota > Metazoa > Chordata > Lepidosauria > Squamata > Agamidae > Phrynocephalus > Phrynocephalus forsythii. Next base: position 7,758,365 of record JAPFRF010000011.1, read on the forward strand.
GCCCCCCGGACTCTCAGAGCTCCATGGGAGCGTGGCGTTCACAACTCAAGGCTCAACCGGAAGTCCTCACTCACCTCTGTGGCTTTGTCCCCTTCCTCTCTCTCCCACATGAAATTCCTATTTGCTTGCTCGGATCACGAGCTTTTAACGGCATTCTCCCTCTTTGTATGCTAAGTATCTTTAAAATGTATTTTATGAAAAATAAATATATCAAAATATGGATTAAATATTTGGAGAAAAGATGGACTATATGTGTAATTTAATAATAGATAAGGGTATACATAGGAGTAAGGACATAATGGAATTTATTTCTGAGTAAATCTATAGCAGTTTGAATAGTTAGATGATAGCAATCCTGTGAACACATTTCTTGTGAGTAGAAGAAAGGCCAAGCAAAATGTTTAGCAAACTGCTAAAGTACACTTTCTTGGGGGAACCTGCTCTGGGATCCTAAAACTTGGACATCCCATATTCAATCTTTGCCAGACTTGGGAAAGCTGAGGAGGAGAGTCAGCTGAAGATTAGAAAATATGAATCTAGTAGGACACGCCGTGGCAAGTTTCAGTTTCAACACAGCATTAGAGCAGGATGGGTAAAAGAGTGCTAAATAGACTAAGTAGTCAAAAAGTGGCAGAAAAACTAGGCATTCACAGTTGGTATAATAGATAGAATCTTTGATATAATGTATATAAAATGTTGAGATAAAAATAATATGATTTTTTTTGCCCCTGTGTAGTGAAGAGTTTCATAATTCAGCTTTCTTTAAGTCAGTAGTTCTCAACCTGTGGGTTCCCAGATGTTCCTGGACTGCAACTCCCAGAAGTCTTCATCACTAGCTGAGCTGGCCAGGATTTCTGGGAGTTGCAGTCCAGGAACATCTGGGGACCCCACAGGTTGAGAACCAATGCTTTAAGTAAAGTACAGAGTCCATAGAGCCATAGAATCATAGAGCTGGAAAGAACACCTGAATTAAGTTCAGCCTCTTTCCAGGGCAGGAATTCCATAGCTAGATCATCCCTGACAGGTGGTGATCAACCGCTGCTTAAAAATCTCCATGGAAGGACACTCTATCCCCCTCCAAAGTGGTTGATATCATTGTTGAATGGTTATCAAACTTAGGAAATTTAAATTAAATATTAAATATGCAACCCATCCATCTTTTCCCAAAGATTTTACATCTTGGGGTGTGAACAGAAAGCCCTTAAAATAAAAATTTAAATAAGGTGTTGCAATTTGAATAATCTTTGGGTTTAAGATAGGTCACTCTGTTGCTGTTAGGATTTGAAAAAGAGAACCTTTAAAAATGTTGAGCTGTTAAAAATAAAAAACAGAAAGAGAAGTTCGCCCTAGTCTTTGTTTAGTCTATATCAATTGGAATGCTTGGTTTCTCTTTTGCAGGAGGGGTTGAAGAAAAAAATCCATTGACAGTGTGCCTAGTAGGGTCATGTAGGTGGAGATCCTAACAGAGCCACCAAAGGTAGCATAGTAGGCTCCTGCTTCTGTGCCTAACCCCCACTTGTTTTTAAGTGCAGGATAGGGAGAAACCTGTGACTAGAGCCTTTGAAAGAGATGCAGTAATTGTACAATGAAACAGATTGTGCTTCTTTTTCAATGGTGTAATGATGATTTGCTGGTGTTGAATGTAGCTCTTTTAATGTAGCTCTGGGAGAGAAAGCAGGTAGGGTTCCCTGGTTGTTCATTGTTTTCATACAATTGAAAACATTGAGATAATAGATCTATTATGATTATGCAAAATAATAAGTGCTCTGAAATTGCAGTGGAGTGGCGCTTATCTCATTCTAACAGCATCCTTTACACTTTTATTTTGAAAGCTGAGCCGTTAACACAGAGCATAGACTAGCAGCCTTGCTACCTAATTCATTCCAGTCCATGAAATATATAACAAAGTGAAATTACGTAAGGACTCTAAGCCCCATACTATGCTTGACCCCACATTCCGTGCCCCCCTTTTAAAGGGGGAAATGAAGTTGGGGGATTTACTTTATTTATTTTGTGTGGCACAACACCATGCTGTATTACTGAGTAAACCTTCACAAAGGTTCTTCATTGTTGTTGCTATTGTTCTTGGGTTGTTATTTTTTTAAATTGTTGTTGTTCAGTCGTTCAGTCATGTCCGACTCTTCGTGACCCCATGGACCAGAGCTCGCCAGGTCTTCCTATCTTCCACTGCCTCCCGGAGCTTGGTCAAATCCATATTGGTTGCATCGATGACACCGTCCAACCATCTCATTCTTTTAAATAGTACTCTCCAACTTATTATTTAGGATCTGTGAACCTGCATATTTTTTAGCATCCTAGCATTCACACAACTGTTGGGGGGGTGCTGTGTAATAAAACTAGACCGTCTTTATATCAATCTAGAACACAATGTAAAATTCTGTTAACAAGAAGGAAAATGATTAACAAAACTAGCATTATCTTGATAAATGGAATGTATAATCAGGCAGTATAAAATCTTCTTCACGTGTAGGATCTCACTGCAAACTAGCTAAATTTGGTGTTCTTCTGAAAAATACCAAGATCCACCTTGAGGCAACACCTTTATTAGGCCGGCACATCTAAAACTATGCTCAACATTATGCATATAAAAAAACCCCCAAGTTTCTCTCCAATTTGTTTTCCATGTAGCAAGGAACTTAACAAATGTTGCCAAAAGACGGAGACAGCTGTAGTAGGAAGCTTTTGTTATAATAATTGTATGTCATCAAATTGATTCCAACTTATAGTGAACATTTGTATATTTTTCTAGCTATAGAACGCTCAAAAGTGGTTTACTGTCCCCTTATTCTAGGTCGGTGGTGGCGAACCTTCGGCACTCCAAATGTTTTGGACCACAACTCCCAGAATTCAGAGCCTAGATTGCCAATGGCAAAGGACTGTGGGAGTTGTAGTCCAAAACATCTGGAGTGTCAAAGGTTCGCCACCACTGTTCTAGGGAATGGTATTTTGCACCTTGCTTAACGCCACACAGGCTAGTTCTTCTCTTAGGGATATGCAATGGAGAAACAAACTCCCAACCTGTAGCCCAGCAGTCCGATACCTCACTCACTGAGTTCTACTGAAATTGGAAAACAATATCTGTTTCTTCCTTCATCAAAGCAAGCCTAGACAGAGTCCCAAAAGCAATCTTCTCCTATGTTCCATCTTAAGTCCTGGTAAATAAATGCAAGCTCTGTGGACTGAATAACAATGCGGTTGCCTGATCAAATACTCTGAAAAACTTGCAAACTATTTTATGACTTTCTATCATTGGGTTGGCTTCATAACAATATTTATTTCAGTGGATTTTTACATCATCATATAAACTTCAGCTGTGGGGCATGGTGGCTCAGTGGGCTACAGTGTTGAAAACTGTCGGCTGCAAAGTTGGCAGCTTGGTGGTTTGAATCCTGGGTACCACACAGTGGAGTGAACTCCTTCTGTTAACCCCAGCTCCTGCCAACCTAGCAGTTCATAAGCATGTACATGCAAGTAGACAAATAGGTACCACCATAAAAAGCGGGAAGGTAAACAGTGTTCCATGCGCAGAAATGTGTTCAGCAATGGGGGCCACATGGCCATGGACTTGCAAACACTGGTTGTTTGGTTTGGAAATGGAGATGAGCACTGCCCCTAGAGTCAGACATGACTAGCACACATATGCAGGGGAAACCTTTACCTTTATCTATTTTCAGCAATGCAATACTGCTGACTGACATGAACTATGGATCATTAAGTGAAACATTCATGAGATTCCAAACCACTGCATAGATTTGATTTGATTTTCAGTAAAAATAGATGAGTAATATTTCCAGTTAAAAGATAATATTCATAGTTTTAACAGAATGACATTTGTCAAGTATTATGTTGATAGTTAGATGAATGTTTGGACTATATGAGAAGAATGAATTTTGAACATTTCAGTTTGCCTAAATAAATGTTACTAACAGTTTTTTAAAATGGAAGAAAAATTAACAAACTATGATGGAAACTATGATTATGTCACATTGAGCAGTTAAAAGATGGAAGAGTTGATTATTATCAAGGAAGAATCAGTAGATGGTGCTGCAGAGATTCTTTGCAATCTGTGTCCATGCAATGAATCTATGCCTACACATTGTCTGAACCGTGAGCAAAGTGCCAATTCTCCCCTCCCATATGACCACTTTCCTTCTGAACTATTAATATTGGCCCCCATGATGAAAGCAGCTTTCAAGGACAAATCAGTAAGCTGAAACCCAGTAGAACTTTCAAGATTTGCATTTTGCTAATTGTTGTCTCATTGTGCCGGGGTCAATGAGACAACAAATAACACTTGGGATGGGCATGCTCCAACAGCCAAATGGCAGCCCAGGAGGAGGACTCCAGCTTACCTTCATGCTGAGCAAATGTATTGGGAGGTGGTGGTAGAGTGAACTACATGGGTTGGAGCTCACCAAGTGCAGGGTTGCTAACAAGCCAGGTAGATGCAACACTGTTCCAGGGTCCTTGCCATGACCACCCTTGCCAATGTTTCTTATCAGTCAGCAACACTGCTCAGCCAATCCAGATAATTCAAGAATCCTAGAATAAATGAATTAGAAGGGGCCTGGAATCAAAAGCAAATCAGATGACAGATGGTTGTCCAATTTTGAATTCCTCCCATATTGGAGCACTCACCACTTCCCAAGGTAACTGTTTCCATTGTCACACTGCTCTAAAAGTTAGGTTTTTTTCCCCCTGATGTTCAGCATAAACCTGGCTTTCAATAGCCTGAGCACATTGTCAGGTGCCCTGCACTCTGGGATAATAAAGAACAGATCCTGCCCCTCCTTCGTATAACAGGCTTTGAAGTACAGTGGTACCTTGACTTACGGTTGCTTTGACACCTGAATAATACAGCTTATGAACACTGCTCTCTGCTCCACATGACAGCTGACTTTGACAAGTCCAACCTGTCAAAGTCACCTGATGTGCAGCGCAGAGAGCAGCATTCATTGCAAATCGCCACCTCTTCCTTCTTCTTGGTTGCCTCTGTCTCTGCAAAAGAGATCAAAGCAACCAAGGAGGAGGAGGTGGTGGCCATTGTGCCTCCCTTCCAAACTGCCTGGGCTGGCCAAAGTTGCATTGTTCCCAGGGAACAATGAAACTTTGGGCAGCCCAGGTGCCTTACAAGGGAAGCACTTGCCTCCAGATAAGCGCTTCCCTTTCAAAGTGCCTGGGCTTGGCAAAGACTGCAGGGATCATCGATCTTCACCCAGCCTGGCCGCTTTGTAAGGCAAGTGGCGGCAGCAGATCACCACCACTGCTTCCCTTGCAAGCCTCCTGGGCTAGGCGAAGATCAATGGGTCTGTACTCTGCCCACCAATTTGATCAGCAGAGCATAGACCCATTGATCTTCGTGCAGCCCAGGAGGCTTGCAAGAGAAGTGGTGGTGGTGATCCACCTCCGCCGCTGCTGCTTGCCTTCCAAACCACCCAGGCTGGCCAAAGATGATCGGTCCCAGAAGATCCCTGGGACAGGTGCAGCTTCTGGCAGCCAGGATGGAAAGGTGGTGTGCCTTCCTTTCAAACTGCCTGGGCTGTGGGAAGATGTATTCACGCCAAGAGATCCCTGGGACAGATGCATCTTTGCCCATCCCGAGTGCCTTGCAAGGGAAGCGCTTATCTCGGGTAAGTGCTTAGCCGGAGGTAAGCGCTTCCCTTGCAAGGTGCCCAGGTTTCTCCTTCAATCAAGGGCAGCTGAAGGCTGCTCTCCACAACCCCGCCCCCCAGCTTATTTTGTCAGGTCTGACCTGTCAAAGTCAGCTGTTTGGTGGGAAAGTGGAAAGCAGCCTTCAGGTGCCCTTGATTGAAGGAGAAGCCTGGGAGCCTTGCAAGGGAAGTGCTTACCTCTGGGTAAGTGCTTACCTGGATGTAAGTGCTTCCTTTGCAAGGCACCTGGGCTTCTCGCTTAATCAAGGGCAGCCAAAGGCTGCTCTCCGCAGCCCCCTCCCAGCTGATTTTGACAGATCTGACCTTTCAAAGTCATCTGTCTGGTGGCACTGCAGAGAGCAACCTTCGGCTGCCATTGATTGAGGGGGGTTTGGACAGCCTTCCCATATGAATGCATTGAAAACCTATTAATCCATTCCCTTTGGAATGGATTAATTGATTTTCATTGCATTCCTATGGGAAACTGCTGTTCAACTTATGAGTTGATCGATCTCTGAAGATGCCTTCGGAACTGATTAACGCTGTAAGTCAAGGTATCACTATATTTGAAAAGAGCTACACAATAATACCTTAGTTTACAAGCATAATTTGTTGCAGAAGCATGCTTCTAAACCAAAACACTCTTATATCAAAGTAAATTTTCCGATAAGAAATAATGGAAACTCAGATAATTCATTCTGGGATCCCAAAGACCACATACTGTACACACAAAATGCCAAAACTCACAAAAGAAGTTGGCTAGAAGTCCACGTCCACACCATGGCTTAGGGTGGCTCCAGAATCTGCTCTTCTTGGGACTAACAACTGGATTTTATTCTGTGTTTTTAATGTGACAATTATAAAATGCAATTTTAGCCCTATACATACTGGACTAGCTGCCCTATGACTAGAAATGGTTTGAAAAATAAAAAAAATATTTTGAAAATAATTTAAAGAATATTTTATAGAAAAATATAGAGGAAAAAATAAAACCCTACCTGCACTCTTCTTTGAAAATATTCCTGGCTGGTGCAAGGGAAGCTTGCCTTCCTCTTGCCTCCCTTTGCTTTGGAGGCTGCTTGAGATGGAATGTTCCAGACAATCACCCACAATCCAGCAGGGGGAGCCACCATTGTTCGTTGATCAAGGCAAAATTTATTTATTTATTTATTTATTTATTTATTTATTTATTTATTTATTTATTTATTTATTTATTTATTGCATTTGTATCCCACCCATCTTCCCGGAGGAACTCTGAGCGGCTTTAGAAGAAACGTTTGCTTGTCCTGCAAAATACTCTTAAAGCAAGATACTCTTACTTTTCTCAAGGATAAACATGTCCCATTCTTCCAGTATTTCCCCATAGTGCTTGGTTTCCAGCCCCTAATTACCGGTATCCTTGTTCTCCTCTTCGGAACTTGTTCTGATTTGTCAGCATCTTCCTTGAAGACCAGTGCCCAGAACTGAACACAGTACTCAAAGATGAGCCCTCACTAGCGCCGAAGAGAGGGGAACTAATATCTTGCAGGATGTTGAGACTATGGCCAGTTGGCCACATTTCAAAGAACGAGCACCTTTCCCCATGGCCATTCCATGGCAACATCTCTTCCCATTTGAGGCACATACCAACTCCATGAGTAGCTGCTTCTGATGAGAAACCTTTTCTAAAATATATAATCTTCCTTCTGTGTGACTTGTGTCCCACAGACTGCTGCTGGGCAATTTTGTAGGGCACAGAAGCACCCTACAGGCAGACGATGATGACAATGAAAGCCCACAGGGCTTATCAGTGCCCTCATGAGATTTTCCCCAGAAAGGGACTCTGTGGTAGATTGGCTGGTGTTTCTAATCCATTCATCTAATGTACAGTCTGCTTTCCTCTCACAAATAGGAGTTAAAGTACAGTATTCCCCTGTTTATTGTGGGAGTTAGGTGCCTGACCCACCTGAGGTAAAGCAAATCCTCAAAATGCAGACGCCTCAGCAAACTGACCTTGGGTTGCCGCTGCTGGCGTGCACTCCCAAAGAGAGGTTTTTAAATCCCTTCTGACACCTCAGCAAACAGATCTGGGGCTGCTGCTGCTAGAACAGGCTGCCAGGAGCCCAACGTCTGTTTGCTGAGGTGTCAAGAGGGAGTTAAAAATCTGGAAGCCTTCTTCTCTCAAGAAAAAAAATCTGCAATATACTGAGAGCATAATATGTAAACTGTGTTGTGGCCCTTAAGATGGCACAGGATTCATTGTACCTTTTGCTCAACTAAACTACTCTTTTAAAATATATAATATCACTGTATCTTGCAGTGAAATAAAATAAGCATGTTTAAAATGCAGATATAGCTCTTGTGTTGCAAAAGCAGGGTGAGTAAGCAAAGGCTTTTTAAAAAGAGGTCTGTGGCTACTACTACTTGTCAAAAGACACCACACTAGCCTAACCTCTTGTGGAAAGGAGGTGCAGAGTCTGACAGCAGACATTAACTCCAGAACCCTCTTCAGTTACATGATCATGGGAGGGAAATGGACATGGGGTCACGAAGAGTTGGTCACAACTGTAACAACGCAACTCTCTCTCTCTCTCTCTCTCTCTCTCTCTCTCATACACACACACACACACACACACACACACACACACACACACACACACACACACACACACACACACACACACACATTTTAAAAAAATATTATTCTCTAATAGTTAATCCTCTTGTAATAACTCTCATTGTATCCAAAACAATAGTCTTGTTGCACCCTTCTCTATTATTGATTCCTCATACTTCTATCATTTATTTTTCTAATTTATCCAATATATTCTTATGCTGAAAAATTATTGTATCTGTCCTCCATCTTTTTCGTTCTCTAGAATCACATTTAACTTTTATGTTAACATTCAATAATAAAGCATGGTCACTTACTTTTTTTCTAATTTGTGAAACACTTCATTTTTTAAAAAATCAGCTTGATCGTCATTCAAAGATGTACAATAATAAAGTACATCTCCAACAGGGTAGAGCAACTGTCGGCCGCCCGGATTAGGTCATCTTGCAGCGCGACCAGAGCTGTCTCGGTATCCCCAGGCCTGAAGCCAGACTGGCAAGGATCAAGGCACCGCTGTTCCTCCAAGAATACTCATTACTCTCAACATGTTGTAACATTATAAAATTGCTACAACCATCCTTCTTCATTTCTGTGAATTCAAATTAGCATTTCTTAGAAACAATGGGTACAATCCCTCTTCTTCTTGAATTTCCATAACCTTTCTATAAAATGCATAGGGTCCTTTTAAGGAGAATCATAGAAGCATAGAATCATAGAATTGGAAGAGACCTCAAGGGCCATCCAGTCCAACCCATGCAGGAATCCCCATCAAAGTACTTCTGACAGATGGCCATCCATCTTCTGGTTAAAAACCTCAAAGGAAGGAGACAAACCACCCTCCGTGGCAGCATATTCCACTGCCGAACAGCTCTAACTGTCGCACAGTTCTTCCTAATGTTCAGATGGAATCTCTTTTTCTGTACAGTATTTTGAAACCATTGCTCCAAGTCCTAGTCTCTGAAGCTATGGAAAACAAACCTGCATCCTCTTCGATATGGCATCCTTTCAAGTATTTAAACATGGGTATCATATTCCCTCTCAATCTTCTTTTTGTAAGGCTAAACATTCATAGCTCCCTAAACTGTTCCTCATAAGGTATTTCTTTCACACCTTTAACCATCCTGGTCACCCTCCTCAGGACCCGTGGTGGGGTACAAATATTTTAAATAAATAAATTCTCATAAATCCTTTTTTAAATTCTAAATTCATTTACACCGTCTTTTGTCTGATGAGTTTCTTGCAAAAATGTTATATCCACTTTGTCTCCATTTACCTTCACCTTTATTATGTTTTCTTTTTAAAACGCTCAAAAGATCTTTTACATTTAAAGTTGACATTCTTAAGGTTTTAACCATATTTATCCAGCACCACATATCCATTCTTGTCCTGTAAACTTAAATTTCCTAAGACACAAACAAAATCCCCTAAACCCTGTCTCTAACTAATTTAATCCACCTTCCCCCTAAGCCATCAACCCAATACATAATTTATCTTCTTTCTTGATCTACTGAAGTTCTAATACCATGACTATAGTTTGTTTGTCCTCAAACCCAGAGGGGTCAGTGGAGGAACCACCCACTATCTTTGTCAGGAGCCACATATTTTCTCTCTAATACAACCATATCCCTATGTTTAAATAGTATTTTAATAATAAACCCAGTTCTTCTAGACCTCATTGTTTTCCTATTTTCCCCATTCATATGTGATACTGCCAATTTATTTATGCTTTATTTTAATCTATTAATTACACTTGTCCTCTCTAAATTCTACCAAACTGCATCAAACTGAAATGTCTTCAAATAATCAAATATTATTTAATCAACAAGTATCTCAGAATAATCTACTCTATGTTATGGAAAACTATGAAAAAGTTTGTACAATAATGCATATTAATTTTGGCAACCTATACTTTATTGATTGTAACTAGTGACTAAATCATTTGTGTAACAACATTCTCTACTGTATAGCAGTATAATCTTTGAATTTTCTGGTAAATTCTACCTGGTAAAGTATTTATTGTCAGTAACATTAAATTGCAACTTTACTTTACCTTTCTACATTACCCCAAATTACTAGTAAATTACTAAATTTTCTACATTACCCCAAATTACTAGCCAAATTACTAAATCATTTTGATAAAATAAGGGACCACTACCCATGCTGTTTAGATACTGTTGGAAAATTTGGCAAGATTTACATTTCAGCCATTACAGGGTTAATGTGAATGTAGAGTATCATGGGCTGGATTTAATGTGAAGAGCGAAGCTGATTGGTTGTTGAGAGCACACCACTTGGAATGTTCTGTTAGAAGTCTAGTTAGTGTGTGTTCCTTGTATTCTTAGAGATGAAGAGAAGCATGTTCCTGGCTTAGCCAGATGGCTGTTAGAATAGTTATTGTTAGAAAACCTCCTGTGTACCCTTCCCTTCTAGTTAAATAAATAGTTTTTTTTTTTCATTTAGTAACACAAGAGGTATCTCTCTCATTAAAGCAACTAAAATCATCTGCAACCACTGATCCAAAAATATCTCCAACAGACACCCAGTGTGAGGATGGGGATACAATAGGCCCTGGTTCAAGTCCTCATTCACCCATGGAAGCTCATTGGGTTTATGGGACTGCTAAAGCCATGCCATGAAACCAAGGCTCTCCTCTCCCCTAAATCAAGCACTGTAGATGAAAACAAAAAATGGGAGCCAGTTTCCTTAGTTCCCCTTGATTCTATTATGGTTTCTCCACCATGTGCATCATTTGTAAGAAAACTAAAGTCCCATGCTCTTATTTGTATATGGTTGCATGTGTACAAATCCTCTCCTTTCTTCCATGGAATTCCTCTCTTGATAGGACTGCTTTCAATGGTGAGGCTGTTTTGCACCAGGGATAACATGAAAGCCAGGAATTCCAGACACAGGCAGCAAAGGGAAAAGAATCTGATTCTGCTACTCTTGCCAGGGGCAAGTTTCGTTCCACAAGCAACAATAAATATCATTTCTGCTGCAGGTGCTTTCCGATTCAGTTCCTCTGTGAAGAAGACAGGAAAATTTAACAGCTTCACACTTTATCTTCTAATATAGCTGCTTTTTGTTTAGAGGTCATATTCATAGGATACGTCCCTTTCCACCCACCCACCCACCCACACACACACACACACGTCAGGAATATTGGTAGGACAAGCTAAATAGAATAAATTCATTCTTTTTGTTTGAATTCTTTCTGAAATAGATATCATTGAAGTGCCCTTTTTCTTTAAGATGTTATTTGACTTCACACTGTAAACATTATTGTCTTGGGCTGTTGCTTTCGGAGTTTTACTTAAGTTATACCATTTGTTCACAGTCAGGTAGAATCAAATGAAAGGGGGGCTGTGCATGATAGTAGCATTCTAAACATTCAGTGGAGGGGTGGGAATTTATTTATTTATTTATTTATTTATTTATTTATTTATTTATTTATTTATTTATTTGTGAGGCTTATATCCCACCCATCTTCCCGGGAGGGAACTCTGGGTGGCTAACAACAGAAAAGTAAAAACAATAAAAACAATAAAATAGACAGGACAAAAATGACACAGGAGGTGGCGATGGAGAAGGCAAAGATGGCAGGAAAAAAAAAACCTAAAATGAAAGGTCAACAAACACCTCCCTAAACAGATGGGTCTTTAGGGCCTTCTTAAAGGCGGGCAGGGGCTCTGTTAGGCGCAGCTCACTGGGGAGATGATTCCAAAGCATAGGGCCCACCACAGAGAAGGCGCGGTCACGCGTACGCGATTTCCGCACCTCTCTGGGTGTGGCCACCCTCAGTGAGCGCACCTGCGCCAGTCTCGTGGGTCTGGCCCCAGTTGATCTCTGGGAGATACGCTCCGCCAGATACTCAGGTCCCAGGCCGTGGAGGGCTTTGAAAGTCAAAACCAGGACCTTGAACCTAATCCGGAGGACAACGGGCAGCCAGTGCAAGCGGGCCAGGACTGGGGTGATGCGCTCGTATCTCCGAGCACCCACCACCAGCCTGGCCGCCGCATTTTGCACCCGCTGTAGCCTCCGGACCAGGGTCAAGGGCAACCCCATGTAGAGGGCATTGCAGTAGTCAATCCTCGATATCACCAGAGCCTGCACAACTGTCCTCAGGGAGGACTCATCAAGGTACTGGCGGATCTGGGCGATCCTGCAGAGATGGATAAAAGCAGCCCTGGAAACAGCCATCACCTGGGCTTCCAGGGAGAGGGCTGAGTCCAGGACCACACCCAGATTCCTGGCCCTGTCCATAGGCTGGAGGGAAACACCCCCCAGCTTAGGGAGGGGGCCATTGTACCCAGACGGAGGCTCCACCGAAGAACAGAACCTCTGTCTTCTCCGGATTAAGCTTGAGCCGGTTATCTCTGGTCCATTCCAAGACAGCCTCCAGGCACAGATCGAGGGAGAGAGTTGCCTCCTCTGCAGACGACGAAAAGGAGATATAGAGCTGCGTGTCATCAGCGTACTGATGACAGCGAACTCCATATCCCCTGATGACCTCCGCCAGCGGCCTCATATAAACATTGAACAGCATGGGCGAGATTGCCGACCCCTGGGGCACCCCACAAGGGAGGGTCCAAGGAGCCGACAAATCCTCGCCCAGCTGAACCCGCTGAGTCCGGTCACCAAGGAAGGAACGAAGCCAGGCCAAAGCAAGGCCCCCAATTCCAGCCTCAGCAAGCCGGACCAGCAGGTTACCGTGGTCGACGGTATCAAAGGCAGCTGACAGATCAAGGAGAACCATCAGGGAGGAGCTCCCCCTGTCGGCCTCCCTGAGGAGGTCATCCTGCAGAGCGACCAGGGTAGTCTCAGTCCCGCGAAGGGGTCTGAAACCAGACTGGAAGGGATCCAGGATACGATTTACCTCCAGGTACGACTGCAGCCTGACAGCGGCCACCCTCTCAACTACCTTGCCCAGGAAGGGAACAATGACAATCGGACGATAGTTCGATAAATCGTCCGACGACAAGCCAGGTTTTTTGAGAGTGGCTTTCACCACGGTCTCCTTCAAGCGGGCAGGGAAACAACCCTCTCTGAAAGAGGCCGTGGCAATGGCGGAAACCACTCGGGCATGTTCCCTTCAGCAGATTTAATTAGCCAAGCTGGGCAAGGGTCAAAGGGGGTGGCCGCCGGCCAGCAACAAGCCATAGCTCTGGAGGCCTCCACTGAAGACACCGGTCCAAACTCATTCAAGGAGGAAGAACGGAGGGGTGAGGCCACAGGGACATCAGGGGGTGGACTAGGGCAACTGGGGGGGGCAAGTCAGAGCGGATGGCCTCTATTTTAGATCTAAAATGGACTGCAAATTGCTCACTAGTGAAATCACTAGGAGGAGGCCCCAGCTGACTGGGATTGGAGAGGTCTCGAACCACCCGGAACAACTCTGCCTGGCAGTTCGAGGCCTCGCCAATTCTCAGGGAGACAAAAGATCTTCTAGCGTCCCTGATCGGCATAACAATGCCATCCTTGAGAAGGAATTTCTAGTCATTTGAGCTTGCAATAACAAGCTATACCTGTCAACACCACCTCTTCTACACATTGATGAGAAAGGTACAGGATCTCTATTCTTTTTTGTTCTTCATGTGTAACCCTGTCTCTGGATAGCCACAGTGAATCTGCCTCTACATTGGAGGTGATCAGCACTTATGCCCAAAGAGAGTAGCAGCCAATAAACATCAATGAAATCATAACATTTTCTCCACGCCTGTGAAGAAAACATGTCTTGGAAAGACTGCACATTTGTGAAAATAGTACTTGCATGGATTGTGAAAATTGTACACTTAGTTGCTCCCTTGTTGGATGGTCTTTTAAAAATTAGAAGCATTAGATGGGTTACCTTTTGACCCATCAGCCAGTGCTTGTGTTCCCCCCCCTTTTTTTTGGCAAAGAGAATCATTGTACCAACAGACATTCTGTGCAAATTCTTCATGGCAGAAACTTCCATGGTAAGAGAGAGAGCCCTTCCTCTCATAGAAGACATTTGCAGGATTTATCAAACTCTAAATGTTAAAATAGTCTGTCCTGTTGAAAAAATTATAATATAGCAAGATTTCTTCTCATCCCTAATGTTCATTCAATCGTCTGGATAGATTTCATCAGGGCATTATAATTTCAATATATTACAGTTGTATTCATGTATATTCACTGCTTTTCAGTACAAGAAGACAACCTGTGCCCAACTGACTGAGAAAGCTTGAGACAATCTCCATAAAACTATTAATTCTAGCTGATTCATTGTACATCCAGTCTCTGTGCCTGTACTCTGCCCTACTGAGAGAATATTTGTTCATGGAGACCTGCTTCCCAAAAGAAGTCTCCTTGGTTTCCCCCAAATCATGTGTGTGTGTGTTAATTCTAGAGTTTTCTAGGCAAATAATACACAGAAGGGATTTACCATTCCCTTCTTCTGTGAGTAGACACAGATTTTTTTTTCTCAAGGAGGTGGTGGAAAAAGAACAAATTTCAATAGTTTAGATACCACAATGTTTGCTTTAATTTGTATGCCCCCTTTTTGTTATGGCATTCAAGGATGTAACTCAAGAAGCACTGTACAAAAAGGAAAGACACGGTGAAACACTAAGAAAAACACAGAATGTTGTTGCCATGGTCACTGTCTGAGACTACAGTCAGGTGGCAGGGGGTCTTGAGAAGTGATCAGGAGTGAGTGATGATGCATGCAGGATTCATGAGAACTATTTGTGTGTATATGTGGAGGTGGTTATTTCCCTAGTCAATCCAATATTCAGAAGTTACCTATCCACAATCTTAAGCAGCCTGTACAATTGCCCCAAATGCCCCCCCAACCCCCATCGTAGCCCTTGAAAGCTTCCTGGACATTGGAGAGGCAAATGTCCAGCTCCTGGGTGTAGAGTCCCACCTGGAGGGAACTGCTGGTAGCTGAAATGACAAATATGCTTCTGAGAAAGTGTATTAGTGAGGCGCCAACAAGGACAGACCCATCTGCTACCTCCAAAGCCATCAGTCACTTGCCCCCACACTCAGTAGGCCAAGTCTCTGCTTCTTTGAGGTCAACTTGTATGCTTTCCTTCTGCCCCTTTATGAGATCACAAAGAAGGCCACATGTCATTTTCAAACATAACCCTGGAGGAAGGAACTTGTCTGTTCTTGCTGATATGTAAATCACTCCAAATGCATTTCCAGCTGCAGAGAGGCAGGTTATAAACACTATAAATCAATATTAAGTAATTGCATCATGTCAGTGCCTGAGCCCACCTCTTCCTCAGCCCTAGCTGCATGGAAAGATAAATTTGGGTTGAAGTAGGCTGCATTTTTACCTGCTCTCAGCAGCATCTTACATTTTCAATGCACTTATTCCTGACTGGAAGAACACAACAATTGAAATCAGCAGACGTCTGCCTTGCTGAGAACGAGAGAGCTTGCATTGGGGGTAGGGTGGGCGAAGAAGAGTAATGAAAGGCATCTGAATGGTTTTTGAAAGAATGAAAGTAGCATTATTTAAGGCGTTTTCCCTGGGGGACACTCACTGGAACACCACGATAATGAATTATACTAAAAAGTCAAAGAGGACTTTGTGAGAAAGTACAGTGTTACCTCAACTTATGGTTGCTTCAACAACTGAATAATTCAACTTATGAACGCTGCTCTCTGCTCCACATGACAGCTGACTTTTACAGGTCCAACCTGTCCAAGTCACTAGTCGTGCGGAGTGGAGAGCAGCGTTCGCTGCCCATCGCCACCTCCTCCTCCTTCTTGGTTGCTTCCATCTCTGCAAAAGAGATTGAAGCAACCTAGAAGAAGGAGGAGGTGGCCATCGCGCCTCCCTTCCAAGCCAACCAGGCTGTCCGAATTTGCCTCATTCCAGGGAACGATGCAACTTTGGGCAGCCCAGGTGGTTTGGGAGGGAAGCACATACCTCCAAGTAAGTGCTTACCTAGAAGTAAGCGCTTGACCTGCAAGGCTCGGGGGCAGCCTTCGGCTGCTTTCCACTTTCTCGCCAGACATATATCTTTGACGCCTGTCTTTATTGAAATGGTTCAGATCACTAAAATGAAACATAATCACTACATCTGACTGGAAGCTATTTTCCTTTGCCACATTGTCTTCTCACTCCTATCTCTAGTCTTTCTTGAGTTTCACAAAATCCTGCCCCAGTGAGATTGTACTCCTCACTTCTCTCTGTTTCATTCCCAATTTCATGGTACTTCCATGAGAATGAATGAATGAATGAATGAATGAATGAATGAATGAATGAATACTATTTACCCTTGCCTCACCCCATCCCTTGTCACCTTCAAGGACTCTCCCTCTCTCCTTCTCTTCTTTGTGGCTTGCCTCATTCACATCTCTTAGATCCCTCTCTCCCACACTCCAATTCCCGTATATAACTTTGGGCGTTTATACACGACCCCTAAGCTCCGCTGCAAGCTCCAGAGCTTAAAAATGTTTCCCCACCAGCTCCGGAGTTTGCAGACAATTAAGTGTGACCCCGCCCACCTAAGCGCGACCCAGCACACTTTTCTTGTACCTGCTCTTGGGAGGTGAAAAATATTTGATGCGGATGTGCTGGGCTCTCCTCGCTTCTTTTTGTTTTTGTTTTTGCCTCCCACCCCTTTAAGAGGAACCAGGAAGTGACCGGGGCTCCCCCGGCAGCGTCCACCAACACCGGGAGGTAAGGCTTTATTCTTCTGTCCCTTTTTTCCCTCCCTCCCCTCACGCAGCCGGCAGCCAGCAGCCAGGAAGTATGGAGGGGTGGAGATGCACAAAGAGCGACAAACCCCTAAGATATCTGGTCTGAATTTAAGGGGCCAGCGGATCTTAGGGGTCGTGTAAAAAGGCCCTTTGTAATTATTTCTTCCAAGCCTGTTGCTTTTCCTCTCTTCCATGGTGTTGACAAATACTGTAACACCATTGGTACTGCTTCTTAGGCTGCTATCCCATGGCCAGAAAATCCAGATCAAAGTAAAATGTGGATTTCCCCCTGGAATGGTCATGTGGTTGAAAATGTGGTTCCTGTGTCCTCACCAGCGCAGTTTAAAGAACAACATCTTTTGTGTCCCCATATGTGGGAACCACAATGCAGAGGAATGAAAAGGTTTTGATGCAGATTTTCTGAGTTCCCATGGACTTGAGTACCGGTTCAAAATCTGCATCAGAACTGAGACAAGCTTTGTACCACCTCAATACCAGGTATTTGTAAAATTCGCTGGGTCGCGCTTAAGTGATTGTGGTCACATTTCCTCCCCCTTTAAAGTCCACTGGTCGTGGGGACATAATTTTATTAACCACATCTTCAAGCAGTTTGAAGCAGTTTTTAGTGGTCATGGGATAGCAGCCCAAGCTGCTTGCCATGGTGCCTGTTGCTATTGAGCTGCTTTGCAGTACCTGACCTTGCAAAGGATAAGTCAAATTTGCCTTCAGCCCATCTCTGTCTTGCTTGCAAGATGCACAAGTGTAGTTCCCACTCACCCAGACCAGGCTAGATGTGTACATCAGAAACTGATGTCCTGCCACTGGCCCTCCAGAAGCCTTCCACCACTCCTAGACAAGAAGGAAGATGTTAAAGGCAGGAGACACTGGCTAGAGGGCAAGGCCCAAATTTGAACTACCACATTTTCAATGAAATCCACATGCTAGTTTATATGTTCAGAGGCAAAATTATAATTGAGTTACAGTGCATCTCACTCTAGTGGGGAAAACAGTGACTAGACTGCAGAGGTGAAGTCTGCTGGCAGCTATCCCTTCCTCACATTTATTTAAATCTTTGAGTCACAGTCATATTCAGATAGGATTGCCCTTCAAAGGAAGGATAGGTTTCAATGGAGAATAGTCCTCTGACTGCTCTCCAGAGGGAAGAATGTTCTTCTGAGGCCTAGGGCAGGCTTACCCTGGAAGACTCACGATGATCTGGAACTGATGAAAGCACAACAAAGGAAGCAGGGGAAAGCAAGATAGGGCTAGAATAACTAAATTTAGGAAAGTTGTTCGTCCTGAATAGCTCAGTGGTTTGGCCGTGAAACCAGAGGTTGTGAGTTCAATTCCTCCCTGTGTCTTCCTGATGGACTGGACTTGATGATTCTAGAGTCCCTAGCAGTGCTGCAGTTCTAGGACGATGATTAAAGAATTCTGACATGATTTATTGCTTGCCTAACCTGTATATGGAAAATGGAGAGGATGTTTATTGACTAATAAAGCAGCAGTGGGTGGCAGCACTGCTTTATGGTTAGCAAGAAACACTGAGATTATGTGAGCAGTTTATTTTGTAATGAATTTCAAAGAATAGTTGTGTTAGTCTCTATCAGCACATATATAATTTTATTATGCATGCCCAAATAATTATATATCTACAATATATAATAAAATTTCCAATTCAAAATTAAGTTGTTGTACTAGTTCATTGTGGTACTGTTCAACAGTCCAGCCATCCTTTAAAATGAACACACATTTAAAATGGACACACATACTAATGCCGATTATACACCATCGCAGTCACTAAAACAAGAATGCAATTTCTTGGCTGCCAGTGCAAATTATGCTACAAAATATGTGACAGGCAGTTACTTATCATCAAACAACCCTATTACTACTTCCTGAGAGGTACTGTTGGTGTACAACTGGATTATAGGTGACAGGAGTCTCTTCCTAGGATCCATATGAAGGAGTCAGAATATGAAATAATGAATTAAATCTTCTATCTGATTACAGTCAAAATGCATTTTCATTCTACAACCGGAATACCTAGATATCTCCCTTCAATATTGGCAGGCTGCATCTACTGGAAGCTAAGGCTGTGATCACACATGGGAATTGTCCCTCTAATCTCTCACATTTGCAGCCTCCTGTGTGGTAAGAGTTCAAATCTCTATTAATCGGCCTCGGAATGCAGAATGGAACTCTATCTCCTGCTCCCCAATTACACACCAATTGAGTGACATGCTGCTTTCATTATCCTGGAATTTCTTGGTTACCCTCCACCCATTAAAAAAGTTACAGCAACATTGATTTGTTGATGAAATATCATTGCTGCCCAAACACTTATTTTAAGGGCTGGTGATTTCTTCCCTGATACTTTGCTGGCAATGGTGGATAACAGGCCAGCTAGTACATTGTGCATCCAGATGCAGTACAGGGAGGACCACTGGGAACTGGGGGCTTTGCATTTCAAACTCCTGTAATTGCTCTTCGCCATCCTCAATGTTCACCTCTGTAACCTCCTCTTCAAACTTCCAGAAGAGTAATAAAGAGCACTGATTTGAGCCTGGTGTGTGAGACCAAGCAGACCTACTGCTGAGAGAGCAAAAGGGAAAGAAGTGAGCACTGGTAAGTTTCTGGGTTGGAGCAATTCAACTAGGGCTGTTTTACCTCTGCCTCTGCTAACTTTAACTGCTCATTTAAACACAAAGAGCCATTAGTCAGGCAAACAAAGGAAATAGCTAGGAAGCAGGGGGTGGTGCCAGACTAATTCTTCCTCTGAGCTTGGGGGTGGAGTTACACTAAGTCCAGCTTCCTGTATCTCACAGTGGCCTCATCATATGTGTCTGGGAGCACACGAGACTAGATGTCTGTCTCCTGATACCACTCCCCTGCATCTAGCCCTTGAAGTACCCTGGTTTTAAGCCTGGAGATTACACATCTCCCTCATGGTTTGTAACTTGTGACGGACTTTTCCTCCAGGAATCTGTCCAATCCCCTTTTGAAGGCATCCAGGCCAGATGCCATCACCACATCCTGTGGCAGGGAGTTCCACAGACTAACAACACACTGGGTGAAAAAATATTTTCTTTTGTCTGTTCTTACTCTCCCAGCCCTCCATTTGAGTGGTTGTGGGAAAGGATGTAATACCTAGTTCTGGTATTTTGTGAGAGGGAGAAGAGCGTCCCTCTATCCACGTTACTCGTACCCTGCATAATTTTGTATGTCTCAATCATATCCCCCCTAAAGCACCTTTTTTCCAGACTAAAGAGCCCCAAATGTTTTAGCCTTTCCTCATAAGGGAGGTGCCCCAGCCCAGTAATCATTTTAGTCTCCCTCTTCTGCACCTTTTCCAGTTCCACTACGTCTTTTGTGACCAGAATTGTACACAATGCTCCAGGTTTGGCCTTACTATTGTTTTGTATAATGGCATTATAATGTTGGCTGTTTTATTTTCATTCCCCTTTTTGATAATCCCTAGAATGGAACTGGCCTTCTTCACCGCTGCCACACATTGGGTAAACACCTTCATTGAGCGGTCCACCAACACACCAAGATCTCTTTCCTGATCTGTCACGGATAGCTCAGAGCCCATGAGTTGATAGGTCCTGGGCGGCTGATTGGATGTTTGAGTGTCTCATTGTAGCAGGATAGAATCCTAGCATGCTTAAAGGCGGTAATAAACCATTATTGAAGAAGCCCACCTTGGACCCCCTAGTACTGGATAATTACCTGCCTGTCTCTAATATCCCATTCTTGGGCAAGGTGCTGAAGTGGCTTGTGGCCAGCTTAAGGGGTTCCTGGATCTCACTTCAGTTCTAGTTATGGGACAGAGAGTGCTGTGGTCACTTTGGTGGATGACGTACACCAAGAACTGGAAAAGGGGAGTGTGCCCCGGTTGGTTCTGCTGCACCTCTCAGCGGTTTTTGATACCATCAAACATGATAACACTGAGCCATCTCTCTGTGGTGGGACTTGGAGGCACTGATTTACAGTGGCTCTAGTCTTTCCTGTAGGGGATCTGTTTCCCTCAGAGATCTGTTTTGTCTCCAATGCTATTTAGCATCTTCCTAAAACTTCTGGGAGAGGTTGTCCAGAGTTTTGGGCTTCGGTGTCACCAGTATGCTGATGATACCCAACTTTATCTCTCCTTTCTATGAACATCTATGGAAGTTAAGTTGTTGTTTCAGTTCTAAATCAGTGATCCTGGTCAGTTGAAAAGCAGATCAACTAATAGGGTTGCAGCCTTTGCTGGATGAGGTTATACTCCCTCTGCAAACACAAGCACACAGCTTGGGGGTGCTCCTGGAGTCATCCATGAGGCTAGATGCCCAGGTTTTAGGGGCTTACACATTTAAAGCTAGTGCACCATGTGCACCCATATCTTGAAAGAACTGATCTGGCCATGTTGACACATGCCCTAGTTTCATCTCAACTGAATTATTGTAATGTGTTCTACATGAGGTGGCATTTCTTTAGAAAGTCTTCAGAAACTTCAGAGAATCCATAATGCAGTAGCCAAATTGCTGACTTGGGCTGGTTACAGAGATCACGTAACCCCTCTGTTACAGCAGCTCGACCAGCTGCTAATCAGTTTCCAGTCACAATTCAAAATGCTTGTTTTAACCTATAAAGTCCTAAATGACTTGGGTCCAAGCTACTTAAAAGATGGCATCCCCCTCTATGAGCCTGCCTGGGCTTTAAGATCATTTTTCTTAAACCGAAACATGGTTTCCCATAGGAATGCAATGAAAAACAAATAATTCATTCTGGAGATCAGAAAACAGGCAAACCAGGGCATTCCATTTAAAATTTTCTTAATCTGAGGCATTCCCATTATTTTCGTCATGTGAACATCACACACCGACTTTTAATGCCTTATGGGAAAAAAATTAAACTGGGGCATTCCATTGAAAAAGATTCTTAAACCGAGGCAACCCCATTTCCAATAATTTCTTTCCTAAAAACGAGTTTTTCTTTGACCAAGTCATTCTTAAAGTGAGGCACCACTGTATAGATTTAGATTTGCCTTTTTAATTGTGCTGCCGATCCCCAGTAAAAAGGAAAGGCACTGGCAAAGTGCTGAGTGCCGTAACATCCATTGTGCAAGAAATCTGTATTATTTCCATGTCATGGTTTATGGAGTTGATTTGTGGGGTGCATTTTGTGCTGTCTGCTCCAGGTGCCAAAACTGCTAGCTGTAGCTCTAGAAAATGACCAGACAGACAGAGAAATAGGAAGAGTTCAAACAACTTACAAGACAAATGGTATGGCACTTCCACAGAAGAAAATGTCTGGTAGAATGCATGTCCTTGGGACATTCAGCAGGTACAGGACAGAAAATGCAGGATGGGAATTCCAGTTTGCATCTTTGCCTTTGCATCACCTAGTGCAGTGTTGGCAAATCTGTGGCACGAGTGCCAATGGTGGCACGCAGAGCCCTTTTTGTGTGTACTTGACATCACCCCCCTCATAGCCACGGCACTTCCCCTTCCGCTCAGAGCACCCCACTGTGCTGCATGCAGAGAGCCAGGTGAAGGGGAGGCAATGGCTTGCGGGCTTGTTTGTAGCCCCAGTTTACTCTCCAGCCATGCCACTCTGGGCATCCCAAAAGTAGTGTGGCTGGAGTGTAAACTGGGGCTATGAAGGAGCCCACAACTTCTCCCCCTTCACCCAGCTCTGTGCACAGAGCAGTTTCAAATCCATCAAAATTGCTCTGTGCAGACAGCCAGACAAAGGGGAGACAGCAGTTTGTGGGCTCCTTTGTAGCCCCAGTTTAATCTCCATCCACACTGCTCTGGACATCCCAAAAGCAGCATGGGTGGATAGTAAACTGGGGGTACAAAGGTACCCACAAACCACTGCCTCCCCTTTGCCAGTCTCTCTTCACAGAACCATTTCAATGGTCTTGATTATGCAAAGAATCAGAGTCAAATGACCCTGATCCTGGCAGTGGGAAATTCAAAAGCCTGCTCTTTGATCCTTGTTTTCCCGAAGGGTCGCACCTCTGCTCTTTGATCCTTGCTTTCCCAAAAGGTAGCACCCCACGGTACCCTCGGGAAAAGGAGGGTTGAAGAGCAGCTTTTTGAATTTCCTGCAGCCACAGCAAGGGTGCTGCAGCTACGGGACATTCAAAAGCCTGCTCTTTGATCCTCGCTTTCCCGAAGGGTAGCACCCAAAGCATTTGTAACCCAGGGTACCACTGTATTTAGGTTAAATTGCCGTATTGGCAGTTCATGAAAAATAAGTGGCTTTTGAATAGCAGTTTGGGCACATGGTCTCTAAAAGGTTTGCCATCACTGACCTAGTGGTTACTTTAAATAAGGGGCCTAGCAGTGGGAAGCAGAATGTGGTGTGTCAGTTGCAACATTCCAGAAATCTTAAAACAGGCCTGCCCAAAGTCCGGCCCAGGGGCCAAATCTGGCCCGTCAGGCCATTCTGAGTGGCCCGTGGCTGGCTGGCCCGCCTCTCCCTCCCCTTCCTTCGCATCATTTTTAAAAAAAAAATCTTCTGCCAACACTGACACCGCTGGGAAGCTTGGGCGGCTGGGCGGACAGGCGGTCTGCCGCCAGTGGCACCGCAGGGGAAAGTGGGGGGTGGGCAGGCCAGTGAGCTTTGGGGTGGGCTGGCGGGTGAGCCGTTGCCACCGCTGGGGAGCTTGGGGGGGTGCAAGGTCACACAGATCACCTCTTCCAAGGGACGACCTGTGGCCACGGCTCCTTGTGCTTCCTTTGGTCCCCACCTTCCTTCTTTCCTCCCTCCCTTGGTCCCCACCTTCCTTCCTTCCTCTCTTGGTTTCAACCTTCCTCCTCCTCTCCCTTGGTCTCCGCCTTCCTTCCTGCAGGTGGGGTTGCAAGGGGTCAGTGGGTGGGGCTTATGGGTCAGTGGGTGGGGCTTGCAGTGGGGTGGCATGGTTGGGGAGCAACTGGCCCCTGACACATTCTCAGCCACCAAATCCTTATAAAAAGTTTGGGCACCCCTGCCTTAAAGGGTAAGATTATTTCAATGAATCCCTGAATTTGTGTCTACCAGGCAGTTTGAGAAGAAGAATAAACAAAGAACAGTGATAAATTCATTTATGTGAAAAGGCCATATTTAAGATTCTCCTGTGAAATGTTTAGTAGTGGGAATAAGTTAGTGCTTATGGAAAAACCTTATACAGTATTCACTCCAGGTCCTATAAGTCACCTTCATTAATTTTTTTCCTTTCAGATATGAGTAGCAAAATGAATATTAATGTAATCACACATCTTTATTAACATTGATCTTGAAGTTGGTTCCTTTTGCTGGCTGGCTGGCAGCCTAGAGCTACACAAAGGTGTCTTTATTTGTCAAGAGATGTTTTTTCTAGAGATGGGGATGAAATGAACTTTTAGTTTGTTTTGTTATTTGTTATTCATTTTTTACATAACAAAATGAATAACAAACCCCAGAGTGGATTTAGAAGGGAATGAACTGAACAAAAAAAAAATGGTTCATTTCATTTTGTTTTGTTAATGGCAGCACTGGAGATGTCTCCTACCTGCTGGTGCTGGTCCTTCCTGAAGGGTCTGTCCGGTCTTCCTGGCTGTGACCAGGGGAAAAAAAGCTGACCGACCGCGCTACAGCTAGTTGGAAGCTATATTTGGCAGTAAAATAAAATAAAATAAAAGATCTGGTGCACGGGCCCCAGTACCAGTCCACGAGCCCACGGCCAGCAAAAAAAAAAAAAGTGGACTGGCCCACAACACAGCTGTAGCACAGGCCACGTGGTCAGCAGAAAAAATAAAATAAAATAAAATAAAATAAAATAAAAGATCCGGTGTGCAGGCTCTGGTACCAGCCTGCGAGCACCGAAACCAGCCACGGACCACGGAACTGGCCTGTGGGCTCTGTAACTGGCCTGTGTCCAGCAAAATAAAAAAAAAAAGCCGACTGGCCCGCGCTACAGCTGTAGCATGGGCCACATGGTCGGCTGTAATAGATAGATAGACAGACAGACAGACAGACAGACAGACAGACAATAAAAATAAAATAAAAATAAAATAAAAATAAATAAATAATAAAAAGGACTACCGACCCAGCCCCAGGGGTGGCCGGGTTGGTGCCCTAAAATAAAGAAAAATATATAAAATAAAACCAGCACTGACCCGGCCCCAGGGGCCACACAGTGGGCACTTTAAAAACAAAACAAAACAAAAAACAAAAAAGAGGTGCTGGCTCCAAGCCAGCTCCTCAAAATGCCCCTCCCACAGGGGCCAGGATCACCCCACCACCACCCGGTACGGATGATGTGTTGATGATTGAAGAAGATGATGAGGATGTGGATGATGAGGATGAGGATGCTGCCAGTCTAGTTTGTGCAGTTGTTGTCAATGTCTGTGTTTTTTGTTTTTTTATGTTTTTTCCTGCCCATGCGTTGTCAAATGGATTAAATTGTGCAAAGCAGGAAAAAAACGAATAATGAACAAAATGAACCAATGAAATGAATATTTGGAAAAATTCATTAAAAAAATTGAACTAAACCAAACCCTAAAACGAACTGAAACAAAACGAATCACAGTTTTTCGGTTCGTGCCCATCTCTATTGTTTTCCTTACAGTCACAATCGTACCTCCCATAGTATCACTCTATATAGGACATTATTCATGCTCTTATAGGACATCCATTCAGCTCTACATTTTGACCAGCAGTTGCTTTCCAAGTTTTCTAGTAGCTGGTTTAGATCACTGAACACATTTGTCCACAGTCTTTGGTTCTATTTTGTCATAGAAATGACCTCAACAATTTGGACACTCCATTCTTCATCTTGCTCTTTTTATATCGTTGGCTGTTTTAACTGTACCTTAGTTCCAGGAAAAGGTGCTGTAAAATTTTTAAATAAGCATTAATAAAATAACTCAATGAGTGAGGCCATGATGTATTTAGGTATCCATACTTCTGCTAACATTCAAAAGGAATATTTTAAAAATGTTTGTGATTTACTTTTCAGTTCATGCCCAGTGGGAAAAGGCCTACCTGCTCCTGCAGTGCCACTACTACGTCCACTGTGGTGGTGACAAAAAGGAGCCCAGACACTACCTCTGTGCAAGTGCCAAACCTTTCTCTGCTTATCACCCTGATCAACTGGGAGGCAGGCACATGAGTAGGAAGCAGCAACTGGCTTCTGTTCCTGACTCCCCGCTGCTTGACCTGATGG
Source organism: Phrynocephalus forsythii (assembly GCA_029282475.1). Lineage (NCBI taxonomy): Eukaryota > Metazoa > Chordata > Lepidosauria > Squamata > Agamidae > Phrynocephalus > Phrynocephalus forsythii. Next base: position 7,784,487 of record JAPFRF010000011.1, read on the forward strand.
GCTGGGGGTTGGACACATGTGCACAGCAAGTACATGGGCTCCTGGAAGGGAAGCTAGTTGCTGCCTTCTGCACATGCACCTGCCTCTTTACTCTGATCAGCTGGGCTGCGGACACATGCACAGAGGCAGCAGCAGTTACTGAAAGGGAAGCCAGCTCACTGTCTCTGATGATGGTGGGAGCAGTGGAAGTATGGGTGGCTGCAAAGGTGATGGGATCAGGTAGGGAGTCTACAGAAGATTTTATATTTATAAAGAGACAAAAGAGGTCACAAAGATTTTTAAGGAATTGATGCAAAGGTACAATTAAGACAAAACCAAGGTACTGTAATCAAGAGGACGCATAAAAAAAGAAACATTTGTATACATTAAAAACATTTTTACAACATTTAAAATGTATAAAATGTATAAAACATTTGTATACATTAAAAGTCCCATTCTAAGTGCTTTGAAATGAATATAAATGCTTGTATGCAAATGCCAGAAGCCTCCAGTACAAATTAGAGGAGATGGATTACTTAGCAATAGATAAAAGTATTGATATTATTGGCGTCACCGAAACCTGGTGGATGGGTGATAACCAATGGGATATAGTTATGCCAGGCTACAAACTGTACAGGAATGACAGGAAGGGGCAAACGGAAGGTGGTGTAGACAACACAATTACCTTTAACTTAATCATAGACTGCAAATTGCTGATAAAATCTAACACAGAGACCTTAAACTTTCAAAAGGAAACTTCCCAAAGATGAGGAAACTAGTAAAAAAAGAAGCAGGAGGGGAAACCTGAGAGAGTCCAAAGACTCCAAGAGGCATGGAGGCTGTTCGCAAAAACAATAACAGAGGCCCAATTGGAATGCATGCACAGAAGGAAAAAGGGCACTGCCAGGTCCAAGAGGACTCCAATGTAGCTTACAGGAGCTGTTCAGGAAGTGTTCAAAAGCAAGAAAAGCTCATTTGGGAGATGGAAGGCTTGTCCGAATGAGGACAACAGGCAGAAGCATATATTCTGGCAGAACAAATGCAAGGCAACAATCAGGAAAGCAAAGCAAGACTTTGAGAAATGTATAGCTAAAAACTCTCAAAGAAATAACAAGGACTTCTTTAAATACATTAAAAGTAAGAACCCAACTAGGAAGGCCATTGCACCATTAGATGGTAATAGAAGGCAAGGGGTTATTAAAGAGGAAAGAGAAATTGCAGAGAAACTCAATGAATTCTTTGCTTCAGTATTCACTGAAGAAGACAAAGACCACATGCCCAAAACAGAGGGGAGGGGAACCAAAGAATTAAGCCAGATAGAAATAACCAGGGAGGGGGTGCTTGCATGTCTTGTTAAACTAAACACTAACAAATCAGAAGGACCAGATGGCATCCATCCACGAGTCATCAAAGAACTAAAAAAAAAAATGAAATTGCTGATGTCAGCTAAAATATATTATCTTTCACTCAAATCAGCCAAGACCCACACCTCACCTGTGAGAGAGTCACCGGAGCAGTTGGCCTCCTGCTGCTGTGGGGAGGAGGAGCTGGGCTCAGGACACTCATCCTGGGCTTTTTAAGCCACCTACCAGCCCTTGCTGCATTTGCACCTGCCAGCCAAGACCCACACCTCACCTGTGAGAGAGTCACCGGAGCAGTTGGACTCCTGCTGCTGTGGGGAGGAGGAGCTGGGCTCAGGACGCTCATCCTGGGCTTTTTAAGCCACCTACCAGCCCTTGCTGCATTTGCACCTGCCAGCCAAGACCCACACCTCACCTGTGAGAGAGTCACCGGAGCAGTTGGCCTCCTGCTGCTGTGGGGAGGAGGAGCTGGGCTCAGGACACTCATCCTGGGCTTTTTAAGCCACCTACCAGCCCTTGCTGCATTTGCACCTGCCAGCCAAGACCCACACCTCACCTGTGAGAGAGTCACCGGAGCAGTTGGCCTCCTGCTGCTGTGGGGGGGGGGGGAGGAGCTGGGCTCAGGACGCTCATCCTGGGCTTTTTAAGCCACCTACCAGCCCTTGCTGCATTTGCACCTGCCAGCCAAGACCCACACCTCACCTGTGAGAGAGTCACTGGAGCAGTTGGCCTCCTGCTGCTGTGGGGAGGAGGAGCTGGGCTCAGGACACTCATCCTGGGCTTTTTAAGCCACCTACCAGCCTTCTGACCCTCCAGCTCACTGTCACGTGCCTCGGAGCCACTCCGCCAGCGCCTCCGATCTTTCTTGCCTTCTGATGAACGCCAGGTCGGTCCATAATAAGATCCCCATCATTCATGACATCATCGTTGATGGGAGGGCCGACCTGGCGTGCATTACCGAGACCTGGGTGGGCACAGAGGGGGGGGCTTTGCTCGCCCAGCTGTGCCCGCCTGGGTTTCTGGTGCAGGGGGCAGGAAGGTCGGAGGGTCGTAAGGGGGGTGGTGTGGCCATCGTGTACAGGGATACTATTCAAATCAGCAGGGCCTCAACGTTGGTGATTCCAGGGTTGGAATGTGTTCATCTGTTGGTTGGGCAGCGGGACAGGTTTGGCATTGTGCTCGGTTAAAACCCAGCACAATCCCTACCAGAGCTCACCAGTTCATCGCCACTGCCCTGTTGAGAACCCCCGCCTTTTGGTGGTGGGTGATCTCAACGTGCATGCTGGCGGTGACCTGTCTGGTGCTGCTCTGGAATTCATGCAGTCCATGGCCTCCATGAACCTGGCCCAGCATGTTTTATGCCCAACACACAGATCTGGACACACCCTGGATCTGGTATTTTCCTCCGCGTCTGAGGATTCGTGTCTGAGGGTGTGGGACCTTGTTCCCACCCTCGTGTCATGGTCAGACCACCACCTGCTGTCCTTCTCTGTATCGATCGCCGCCCCACCCCGCGGGGACCTCCCGGCCCACTGTTTGGGCCCGCCCCGTAGACTCCTTGACCCTGATCGGTTTGGAAGTCCTCGGGGAGCCTCCTGGCGGACTGGCTGACGATCTGGTAGACTCCATGGTGGATCAATGGTTTGATGAAACATCCCGGGCTGTCGACCAGATCGCCCTAGGCGCCTCATCCGCTGTAGAGCTCGTTCCTCGCCGTGGTTCACGGAAGAGCTTGAAGGAAGAACCGGACGGCTATTAAGAAGGCTGCAGTCATCGCACAGTCCAGGCGCTACGTTCATGCGATCAGGGCTGCTAGAAGATCTTATTGCACCCTGAGAATTAGTGAGGCCTCGAACCACCAAGCGGAATTGTTCCGTGTGGTTCGCGACCTCACTAATCCTGGACTGGCTAACTGATTTCAGTAGTGAGAACTTTGCAGCCTTTTTTTTTCGATCGAAAATAGAGGCCATCCGTTCCGGTTTCGAATCCTGTTGCCATAGCCCACTCTCGGCATCCCGGCGGCTGTACCCCCTCGGTCTCCTCGCATGGTTGAGTTTGGGCCTGTCACCCCGCCTTGAGGCCTCCAGGGCTGTTGCCCATTGCCGGCCCGCGTCCACCCCCTTCGACCCTTGCCCCTCATGGCTCATGAAAGCAGTTGCCACGAACATCTCAGGGTGGGCAAAAGGAGACCGTGGTAAAGCCCATCCTGAAGAAAAGCTTAGCGCCGGGCGAATTATCCAACTTTCGCCCGATCGCTAACGTTCCTTTATGGGCAAGGTGATCGAGAGGGTGGCCGCAATCCGGCTTCAATCTTATCTGGAGGCCGAGCATGCCCTGGATCCGTTCCAGTCTGGGTTCAGGCCTGGTCGGGGGACCGAGACAGTCTTGGTCGCTCTGCAAGATGACCTCATCCGGAGGGCCGACGGGGTGCTCCTCCCTGTTGGTCCTCCTTCTGGCCTTTGATACCGGACCATGGTATCCTGCTGGATCGGCTCTCCGAGGTTGGGATCGGGGCACTGTTCAACCGCCCCAGCAGGTTCAGCATGGGGGCGAGATGTCGGCCCCTTGGATACTCCCTTGCGGGGTTCCAATGCTGTTCAATATTTACATCAGGCCGCTGGCTGAGGTCATTAGGAGGCATGGAGTCTGCTGCCATCAGTACGCTGATGACACGCAGCTCTATGTCTCCTTTTCTACCGCTGCAGATGAGGCTGTCCGGACCCTCGATCAGTGTCTGGGCGCAGTCATGGAATGGACCAGGGCTAACAGGCTCAAACTCAACGATAAGACCGAGGTCATGTTCTTTGGGGCTTCCTCATCCAGCTACGGTGGCCCGTATCCCACCTTGGAGGGTGTTTCCCTCAGGCCATCGGACTGTGTCCGAAATCTGGGCGTAGTCCTGGACCCGCGCTCACCCTGGAAGCCCAGGTGTCCGCCGTGTCCAGGGCTGCCTTTTTCATCTTGACGTATTGCCCAGATTCGTCCGTACCTGGATGAGGACTCCCTCAGAACTGTGGTCCAGGCGCTGGTGATCTCTAGACTGGACTATTGCAACGCTCTCTACATGGGGTTGCCCTTGACTCTCATTCGGCGCTTGCAGCGGGTCCAAAATGCAGCAGCCAGACTGGTGGCTGGTGTGCGTCGATCGAGCACATCACCCCCCAGTCTTGGCTCGTCTGCACTGGTTGCCCGTTGCAGCCCGAATGGATTCAAGGTCCTGGTTTTGGTTTACAAAACCCTCCATGGCCTAGGACCTGGCTACCTGACGGAGCGGATCGACCAGCGGTCAACCAGGCCCGTCCGACCAGGTTGTCGCGGGCGCACATGCTGCGTGTGGCCACACCTAGGGAGGCTCGGAGAACTTCCACCCGCACCCGAGCCTTCTCTGTGGCTGGCCCAACCCTATGGAATCACCTACCAGCAGAAGTGCGCCTTGCAGAGTCCCTGCCTGCCTTCCGGAAGGCGCTGAAAACCCTTCTCTTCCGGGAGGCGTTTGGGTGACACCTTTTTTTGTTTTTTTGGTCCCGCCATCTGCTGCAGCCGTTTTGTTTTATTGCTTATTTTAGTTGTTGTTTTAATTTGTTGTTTGTACATTTATTGTAAACCGCCCGGAGTTCCTTTCAGGAAGACGGGCGGTATATAAGCTGTATAAATAAATAAATAAATAATAATAATAATTTGTGCCTGATAACTGGAAGGTAGTAAATATAACACCAATCTTCAAAAAAGATCAGTTTGAGGTGTGTCCCAGGTAAAGTGATAGAAACCATCGTAAAAGATAAATTGATAGGCATATAGAAGAAAAGGTGCTGCTGGAGGAGAGCCAACATGGCTTCTGCAAGGGCAAATCATACCTCATTAATCTGTTTGATATTTTGAGTGTCAGCAAGCTTGTGGATAAGGGAGATCCAGTTGACATTGTTTATCTGGACTTTCAGAAGGCTTTTGACAAAGTCCTGCACCAAAGGCTCTTGAATAAACTTGCCAGTCATGGAATCAAGGGACAAGTCTTGTCCTAGATCAGCAACTGGACAAGGGACAGGAAACAGAGGGTAGCACTAAACTGACACTTCTCCAAGTGGAGGGAGGTAAAGAGTGGGGTCCCCCAAGGTTCTGTACTGGAACCCCTGCTTTTCACAAATGATCTAGAAGTAGGAGTAAATAGCAAGGTGGCCAAATTTGCCAACAGCACTAAGTTATACAGGGTAATAAAAACAGAGAGATTGTGAGGAGCTCCAGAGTGATCTCTTGACACTGGGGGAGTGAGCAAATCAGTGGCAAATGAGCTTCAACATTAGTAAATGCAGAGTGATGCATGTTGGGGCAAAAAACAACAACCAATTACATTTATAAACTGATGGGGTCTGAACTCTCTGCAACAAGCCAAAAAAGGGTCCTTGGTATTCTGGTGGAGAGCTCAATGAAGGTGTCAACCCAGTGTGCCGCAGCAGTGAAAAAAAGCAACCTCAATGCTTAGGGATCATTAGGAAGGGTATAGAAAATAAGCCAGCAAGTGTCATTTTGCCTCTTTATAAATCTATTGTGAGGCCCCATCTGGAGTATTATGTATTGTTCTGGTCACCATACCTCCAGAAGAGGGCAACCAGAATGATTCCAGGACTAGAACACCTTCCTTGCCACCTGAGGCTGCAATGCCCCTCTTTAACGATGGTGCCTAAGAGGTGACCTGATTGAAGTTTATAAAATCATACACAGTGTGGACAAAGTAGATAAGGAAAAACTGTTTCCCCTATCACACAACACTAGAACTAAGGGGCACTCCATGAAACTTTTGGGTGCTAGATCTCAAACAAATAAGAGGAAATACTTTTTCACCCAGAGGATCACTAATCTATGGAAGTCCCTGCCAGAAGAAGTGGTGACAGCTGACAACCTTGACAGATTTAAGAAAGGATTTAGACAAGTTCATGGAGAACAAGGGTCTCAGTAGCTATCATGATTAGAGATGGGCACGAATCAAAAAATGGCATTTCGTTTGTCGTTTGTCGTTTAGGGGGTCCGTTTCGGTTCGTTTCCATTTTTCACGAATTTTTGCAAAAAAATCATTTTCGTTCATTTCATTACCGCTTCGTTGCCATTTATGTCAATTTTTGTGATTTTTTTAGCATTTAAAGCAGTTCAATGTATTGCCATAACGAAAACAAAACGAACGACAAAATTTCTGGTGTTTCTGTTCGTTTCATTTCATTTTAGAGACAAAATTCGTTTGTCATTTCGTTGCGTAACAAAATGAAAAAACGGAAACGGAAACAAAAAATTGTTCGTTTCATGCCCATCTCTAATCATGATGGATGCCTAAGGGCAACCTCCAGGACGGAGAGATAGCCAAGATATCTCTCAGTGCCATTTGCAGGGAATCTTAAGCAGGTGAAGACATCTGCTTGGGAATACCCTGAAGCAAATGGTGAGCCATGGTGTGAGACGGAATGCTGGACTGGATGGGCTGTGGCCTGTTCCGGCAAGGCTGTTCTAATGTTCTTATGTTAACCACCAACAAGCTTTTTTTGGCCCACCCCAAAACAGCAGAAACCATTTCCCCAATTAGCAGAGCATTGGTTAACTGCTTAAGCCTGGCCTTGGAGGCCTCTTTCTCAACAGATAAGTCACAGCATCATCCTCTCTTTATTATCAAGTGGACACTGATGCCACAGGTCCCAGCAACATCCTAGGCCATCGGTGTCCAAATGTTTTGCAAGGAGGGCCAGATTTGGTGAGGTAAAATGTGTGGGGGTCGACCATTCAGACTGAAGGGGGGAGGAAGGGCATGACCCACGTGCATTTGCCACATCCACAAATGCTCTGGTTTCAAGATGCCCAAGAGTCTGGCAGCTGTTGCACAGCCTGGGAGTCGGCCCACGTACACCCAAGATGCACCACTGCATGCATATGTTTCCCTCCCTCGCAAGGAGGTGGGAAGGACGCTGCAGCAATGGAGCCAGGGGGTAGGCAGGGCACGTGGCCGAGGGAATGGATGGAGGCAGGGAGGGTAGGCAAACCATAAAACTGCAAGCTGACATCTCCAGCTAACACAGGGAGGGGTTGGCTGGTGGGGATGAGTGACAGGCTGAGCTAGCAGGGAGAAGAGGCAGATGGCCTCTCGAAATTTTTAAATGGGCTGCATTTGGCCCCCGGGCCAGACTTTGAACATGCCTGGTCTAAGGGCAAATGCTAATGTGGAGCTGTATACCTGTAAAGAGAAGAAAGAGAAGACTGCAAGGCAATAACATATCCTTTTAAATCCATATCTCCTACTTCCAAAGAATAAACAGGAATTTTACTCAATGGCAAAACCCAAGGAGGACGCCCAAACATCAATTCATAAGGTGATAACTGAGTTAGGACAATGGGTAATGCTTGTGGCCATTTCAGCTTATGATCTATGACCAATTTAGTTGAAACATTTTTCAGGATCTGATTGACCCATTCCACTTGCCCTGATAACTGTGGTCTCCAAGGGGTATGCATAGTCCATTCAATCCCCAATTCAGTCTTTAAAGTTTCTATTAATTTATTTACAAAATGGGGACCTTGATCTGAACTAATCCCTTCAAGACGTAGATATCCATCTTTACTGGATTGGTATTCATGAGCTTGTTGGTGTTCCTGCTCCATATAATTAGGGGCACTCCTTTATGGGCAGAAGTGGCTCCAACAAACATCTCATTGGTTGGTTTCAAATTTGGAAATGCTGCTCTTTTAGATGCCTGATCAGCCTATCGATTTCCTTCTCTGTGTATTGGATCAGAAGGTGTCCCGTGAGCTTGTGTGTGAATTATTGAAACAGAATTTGGAAGCATGAGGGCCTCTAATGGGGCTAAAATTTGAAATCCATTCACATTTTTCTGCCCTGAAGAGGTAATAAATGCCCTTTCCTTCCATAGAACTGCATTAGTATGTACAGTGGAAAAGGCATATTTAGAGTTAGTATATATATTTGCTCATTGCCCCTCAGCAAGCTGTAAGGCATGAGTTAGAGCAGTCAGTTCTGCCGCTAATGTGTTGGCAATTTTAATTCCATAAGGCTTTTAGTGACTGTTACCACTGCATACCTAGTATATCTCTTTCCATTAATCACTTGACTAGAACCATCCACATAAAACTCCAAATCTGTATTGTCCAAAGGGATGTCTGTCAAGTCTGGTCGAATTACTGGTGTATGATCCAATATCTCCAGACAGTCATGACATCAGGGTGGCAGGGTTTAAAACATTACAATGTCTTAAAGTTAAATCAGGAAAATTTAAAAGAGCAATTTCATATTTAGAATGGTGTGATGGATTTACTTCCCAAACCACTAAGGATTTGTGGCACCCCATGAGGAGTCAATTTGATTAATGCATCAACTATCTTCTGGGCATCTTCAACAAGAAGGGCTGTAGCAGCCACCGCTCGGATGCAAGCAGGCCAACCTTTAGCTACTGGATCCAAAACCTTAGAATAGTATCCAACAGGTCTCCAAGTAGCTCCCCATCTCTGAGTTACAAATCCTGAAGCAATTCCTTTATTCTCATGAATGTACAAACAGTAGGGTTTTTGAGGGTTTGGGAGTGCTAAATCTGGAGGTTCCATTAAAGACCTTTTCAAGTCTAAGAAGGCTGTCTGCTTTTCTTTTGTCCACCTCCACTACATTTTCCAATTAAACAATTCAGAAGTTGTAAAAGGAATATAAATCACTGCTCTCTCACCATTTGGCTGGATCACTTCCCTTAAAGGGTACATACCGACTACAGCATCTTCTTGTCATCCAGAGTGATTTCGGGAAGGGGAAATAGCAGCAGAGATTGCCTGGTATTGCTCTGGGCTTAACTGAAGTAATATCCTCAACCTCTCACTATCAGGGAGTCCTCCCGTCAATAAGGCTGCAAGACCTGGGTCAATCTCATCGATAATCTCACCTAGAACAGCATCAGCCTTCTCACTAGGTGATGTTTCAGGCTTTGTAGCCACTGGAGAAACAACCTGTTCCTGGGACAGAAAGACAGAGAAGAGGAGGAAGCTGTAACTGTTGGACCTGTACCTGGTCCTGCTGATGGTCCTGTTAAAGTTGATGTAATGGGATCAGAACAAATTTTCTAAAGTGCCTAAGGATGCATCCAAGGAGGGCATCCTGAGACTCCTGCAAAAAAAGAAAAATCACTGCCCATGCCTGGTACAAAACAAGGGAACTCGAAGTTCCAAATCCCAGGAAAGTAATTACACAGGCAGGATGAAATATACTTTGCCAGTACGGAGTCTAGAACTCAAACCTAATCTTGAGAAAAACAAATGATGCAGGTGTTCCCTCACTATTACCAGATCCTCTTGAAGCTGGGGCTACAAGCATAGAGGCCAAGAATACCTAGCAGACCAAACACTGGTCTGTGCATGCTCCAGAGTTGTGTTGTCCTCAGACATGCAAACTCACCAGCTCACCAAGAGCATCTCATCCTTTGTCACCAAATTGTTGCAAAAATGCTGTTCGGTTATCTCCTGGCAGGTCCGGTTTCTACTTGTAAGAAGGGAGGGGAAAGCACCAAGCACACCACGGAAATATTTATCTTGTAAGATAAGAAGAACATTGGGAATTAATATCTAAAGACTGTGACGGTTCCTTCACGTCCTACCTTATACCGCGATTACATTTGTACAATGACAGCGTTGTTCGTGTTCATGTAGGTTTGGCCCTGTTCAGTCCCTGTTTCCGTTTACTCATGGGCGTGATTACTTGTCTCATGACAACTGTTACTTCATGGTCTTGTTCCATGACAAATTCTGAATTTGTCTTGTTTTCTTAACCCTTTTTGTAATATCGTAAATAACACTTTTTCGATATTTCAATTTACTGGTCTTCCGGGATTTACACATCGATGCTACAGAATTTTCAGTACTTTCTTTAATAACCATTTGCACTGCATGGTGTTTCCCATAGGGAAACTAATGTTGAATGCCACTTCAGCCGCTGACCACTAGGTGGACACTGGTTGTTGCGTGACAGTTGTTACCACACAGTCCCTTGTCTCGGAACAGGAACCGGGAACCAACCATGACAAGAGAATTCCCCAGCCCAGGGGCAGGTGAAGTAACCACCTATGCCTTATCAAAGGCCATATTGAATTATTCTTTAATATTACATACATTGTAATATTGTATGTAATAACTGTTACATACATTGTTAATCTTTATCCAAACCAATATGTTTTATGTTCTTCCTACTAACAGGCGTCTTCTAAGTATTTTATAATAATAACTAACCTAGTATTTTCTTACATTACATACATTGGCATCCTTCAGTCTCAAAAGACTATGGTATCACGCCTGGAGTAGAGATCCTAAGAACAACACCTAGTGTGACTAAATAGACCAATTCGGGAATGGCAGTCTCTACTGCACTGGGGACAGATGTATTCTGTTTCTTGCCCAGTCCTTGAGTTTTGTTCTTTTCGTGCCTGCCTCTTTTCCTCTGCCTGTTGGACAAATACCTCTTCAAATTTATGTAGACCATGCTGTATCTCTTGCCTCCAGACAGTGCGATTGGAGGTCAGGGTTTCCCATCTGTTGAGGTCCATTCCCAAGGCCTTCAGGTACCTCTTACAGATATCCTTATACCGCAGCTCTGGTCTCCCTCTGGGGCGCTTTTCCCTGCACTAGTTCTCCGTATAGAAGATCTTTTGGGATCCAGCTGTCATCCATTCTCACAACGTGTCCAAGCCAGCGTAGGCGTCACTGTTTCAATAAAGTGTACGTGCTAGGGATTCCAGCTCGATTCAGGACTATGCTATTTGGAACTTTGTCGTGCCAGGTAATGTTGAATATTCGCCTAAGACAGCGCATATGGAAGGTATTCAGCTTTCTTTCCGGTCGGGCATGGATGGTCCAAGACTCGCTGCAATACAAAAGTGTGCTCAGTACACAAGCTTTATAGACCTGTGTCTTTGTATGTTCTGTCAGCTTCTTATTGAGCCATACTCTCTTTGTTAGTCTAGAAAACATAGTAGCTGCTTTACCTATACGTTTATTCAGCTCAGACTCTAGTGAGAGTGTATCTGAGATAATTGAGCCAAGATACACAAAGTCATGGACAACTTCCAGTTCTTTTGCAGAAATTGTAATGCGAGGAGGAGAGTCCACATTCTGGCCCATTATTTGTGTTTTTTTCATGCTGATTTCTAGGCCCAAATCTTTGCAAGCTTTACTAAAATGATCCATGAGTTGTTGGAGATCTTCGGCAGAGTGAGCAGTAATGGCGGCGTCATCAGCAAAGAGGAGATCTTGCAAACATTTCACCTGTACCTTAGACTTTACTCTCAATCTAGAGAGATTGAAGAGTTTTCCATCTGATCTGGTCCGGAGATAGATACCCTCTGTTGAAGTTCCAAAAGCATACTTCAGCATGATAGCAAAGAAGATCCCAAACAAGGTTGGCGCAAGGACACAGCCCTGCTTCACTCCACTTCGGATGTTGAAGGGATCTGACACTAGGCCATCAAAAACTACATTGCCCTTCATATCCTCATGAAAAGACCTAATGATGTTAAGGAGCTTGGGTGGGCATCCAACCCGGAGGAGTATTTTAAAGAGTCCGTCCCTACTAACCATATCAAATGCCTTCGTAAGATCTATGAAGGCTACAAAAAGTGGGTGTCCTTGTTCCCTGCATTTCTCCTGCAACTGCCTAAGGGAAAATACCATATCAGTAGTGGATCTGTTGGTTCGAAAGCCACACTGTGATTCTGGGTAGACTCTCTCTGCAAGTATCTGGAGCCTCTTCAGTATAACACGTGCAAACAGCTTCCCAACAACACTAAGAAGAGAGATACCATGATAGTTGTTACAGTCGCTCCTGTCACCTTTGTTCTTATAAAGCGTAACAATATTAGCGTCCTTCATATCCTGTGGTACTCCCCCTTCCTTCCAGCAAAGGCAGAGGATTTTGTATAGTTCAGTGGCAATGATCTCTTTGCAGCACTTCAGAACTTCAGCAGGGATGTTATCTTTCCCAGGTGCCTTGCCAGAGGCAAGTGAATCCAGAGCCACATTTAGTTCTTTTAGTGTTGGTTCATTGTCAAGCTCCTCCAAGACAGACAAGCACTCAATATTATTCAAGACTTCTTCGGTTATTGTGTTTTCTCTGGAGTATAGTTCAGAGTAGTGCTGCACCCACCGTGCCATCTGCTGCTCACGATCCTGGATGATCTCACCTGAAACAGTCTTTAAGGGTGCAGTTTTCTTATGTATTGGCCCTAAGGCCTGTTTAATTCCATCATGCATCCCCTTGATGTTACCTGTATCAGCTGCCATCTGAATCCGAGAACACAGTTGCAGCCAGTAATTGTTAGCACATTTCCTGGCTGTCTGCTGGACTTTATTATGAACAGCTCGCAAGGCCTGTAGGTTGCGCTCACTGGGCCAAGCTTTATATGCAGTCAAGACTCTCCTCTTTTCCTCAATAGCTGGCATCAGCTCTTCTGAGTGGGCTTCAAACCAATCTGCTGTCTTTCGAGTCTCCTTGCCGAATACTGATAAAGCAGTGTTATAAACAACATTCTTAAAATGTTCCCAAAGTTTAGATGCATTATCTTCAGCAGGGCCAGGAAGAGCTTCCTTGAATACATGGGAGAATTCCTCCACTTTTCCTTGGTTATAGGTCTTACTAGTATCAATTTTTTGATCTTCTTTCCTTCTTCAGGTGGAGCAGTCTCTTTGTTTTCAGTTTTACTTTGCTATACAACAGGGAGTGGTCTGTGTCACAGTTGGCACTCTGATAACTGTGTGTGATTGTAACGCTAGAGATGCTGGAGCGCCTGACGAAAATCAGGTCGAGCTCATGCTAGTGCTTCGATCTTGGATGTCTCCAAGAGACTTTGTGCTGGGGCTTTGTGTTAAAGAATGTATTGCTGACACAGAGACCATAATAGCAGCAAAACTCCAGCACGCGTTGGCCATTTTTGTTCATCTTTCCAATGCCGAACCGACCTAGGCAGGTGGGCCAGGAGTTATAATCAGCTCCAAACCTGGCATTAAAGTCACCGAGGATAGCTATTGGTTTTTTCTCAGGGATTTTCTTGATAGTGGCAGCTAAATCATCATAGAATTTTCTTTGGGTTCTGCTGGAAATGATAATGTTGGTGCGTATGCACTAAGTGTAACCAACCCTGCTGTAGAGTGTAGTTGCATGGACAGGATTCTCTCACTTCCTACGGCAGGTGGGATAATGAGACCTAGTAAAGTATTTCTAACAGCAAAGCCAACCCCACATTCCCTGGTCTCGTTTGATGGTTTTCCCTGCCAGAAGAACATAAAGTTCCTCTCCTTGACAGATCCAGAGTCAGGTAGCCTTGTCTCTTGGACAGCAAGCAGTCTGCAGTCTGCACAGTTCCCTGTCGATGACAGGTGTCTTGCAGTATTTTCTAGTAATATGATAAAAGGGTAAATCTATATACTAAACCATTATGCTATTCTTGTTTGGGGTTAATGTTTCTTCAAACGTCCCCTCCTTTCTGTAGGCATATCACAATTTCTCCAGGTATCCTCAAGGTTCTATCTATTCTGCTCTTATCCTCAGTTTTTCCCATCTGTTATGCCCTCAGGACAAATCACATCCCACCGAGTCTTTCCACCTCCCAAGGGGAACCCCAGGTGTAACTAACTTGCAGTTTCTAAATATTGTTTCTCTAATAGCAAAGAGACATATTATGGTTTTGATTTTATAACATTCTTATAGTTTTTACTGCAAGGGAACTGGTTTGTTTTCCATGGCTTCACAGACTAGGACGTGGGACATGTAAAAGCGTGGGGTTTAGTGATTTCAGCAAGTGATTTCAGCTCTGTGACATAGTAGGCTGGAGACAGCTTCTATTGTAACAACTCTTTATTCAGGGAGAGAACAAGACTGAGGGACTGGGGAGAGGGAGCTACATTTATAGGAACGAGGACAGGCTAGGAAAAGATACATTTTGGAGGGAACAATTACACGCAATCACAAAGCTGCCTTTTGGCGGGAACCAATAGGATTGAGGATCCAAATACAGCAACTAGAAATAACCAATAGGCCTGTTCCCTTTGGAACAGGAAGGCAGTTACTTCAACATAAGCAATTACAGATAATAGGAATACAGATCAATACACAACACCCTTCCCCCCTGGTGGGCACAGCACACGTAATCTTTAAGATATTGTGGAGCCCTGCAACTTCTAATTCATCTCCTGACTACTGGTGTTGCAGGGGTTTGAGCAGGCAGGGTCTGTGGTGGAGAGTCTACTGTAATAGCTTCGTCTGACACGGAGGGTGTATTAGACAACTCAGTGTCCCTGATCTCTTCCTCGGCACCATGAGGACTTGCAGGAGCAGATTCATTTGCGGAAGCCAATGGTACCTGCATTCCTGGGGCATCTCCGCTCTGGTATTGCAGCTGTGACTCATTAATGGGGGTAGTGTCACTCTCAGACTGCAATTCCCCCACTCCTGTACCAACTCTACTGAGCGCTCTGTGCCTCAGTTGGTCCACGTGCCTACGCCAGACCCTGCCATCTTCAATGGTCATGTAATAAGAGACTGGCCCAGACGCTCTGGTGATCACCCCTGGCACCCACAGGGGACCTCTGGCATAATTTCTCACCCAGACCAAATCTTCAGGAGCAAAATACCTTGTAGAGTCGCTCTCTGCCTGTGGAGGAGCTCTAGCATTGCGGTTTGGCATTTTGTCTGGGTGGACATAATCCAGCACCGTTACCAGCCTTCTACCTAGGAGCAGCTCTGCTGGCGACTTTCCCATAGTAGTACATGGCGTCGCATGCTGCAAAAACAACATTCGGAGGCTTCCGGTTTAATGGCCGACTGCATAAGACGCTAGGGGAATCCCTCCGTGGGTCCCCAGAGCACACAGGGGGTTTAAAGAGTTTCGGGAAGACTCCCCGAACTCTAATAACCTCAGGGAGGTGCCCTGAGGGGTTGGGTATCGGCTGCGCTCTTTGCGGCTCTCCTCTCGCCCCGATCCGGAGGGGGAGAAGGATCGAGCCGCGAGCGCTCTTGCGACCGCTACCCCTGTGTTGCGAAGTCTCGATGTCTTAGCAGGAAGCCATTAACCTCCAAGGACTCTATTCGTTTCTATCGGAGGAGGAAGATCAGTGGAGGCTGTTAAACGGCTAACTTGAAGAAAGGATTATACCCGAAGAAACGAGAACTGACCTGATTATATCGGAATCTGTTTGGAGTGTGGTGGAAATTAAGCCATAACTCTCCTTCGTGATTCAAGCTGAGCCGCAAGGTGAGGTTGAGAGATACCCCTTCATTTACGAAGTGAGTTTGAACTATTATTATCTACATTGAAGTGGTGAGAAATACGGGACTTGGGGAGTCTTGACCGGAATCTGCAATTCAGAGCTGGTGTTTGTAGTCACCCCCCCTTTTTTTTTTGCGAATAGGACTGAGTGAGCAAAGAAGAACGCAAGGGGGGGTGGAGGGGGCAGCTTTTTTTTTCCGAATACATTTCAAAGGACAGCGGTGCTTGGAGTTACTTCCCCCTGTGGAGCTTATATTACTTGATTTTTACATTTCCAAAGACTTTGGAGAACTGACTTTTGGAGCAACCTCCCCCCCTTCTTTTTTCCTTTTCTGAAAGGATTAAATATCTAAGAAGAATCTGGGAGATAGACAAAGAAGAAAATCTGTTTGGTTTTATATCCCAAAAGCCCCTCATTAGAGCTGGCGTTTTGAGTTACCCCCTCTTTTCTTGGGGGAGGGTGTTATCTTCGTCAATTTGGATCTCTCAGTGCTCTGTTTCACACTCTGTTTCACACTTTTGGGGGTGTTTTTGTGAGTAACTTTGGAGTAACTTTGGAGATACTGCCATTTGATTTTTGAACTAGTAAGAACTTTACCTTCAGAGAATTTTACCTTCAGAGGCTTCCGTGAATAGGGGTCTTTATTTTCTTCATTTTTTCCTATCTGTGTGGAACTAGGCTCTTGGAAGACAGCTGAAGGCACTTTTTCTTTTTTCTTTTTTAATTCTTTCCCCTAATTTTTAATTATTAAGGGCTTTTGGATCCCTCCTTGGGTATCTGGCTGCTGCGGAATTGAAATTAAGTCATTATCTGTTGTTTTTTTGAAGCTGGAAGGTCGCGCTGTAGCCAAAACAACATCATGTTGCAGCTGTGAAAGTGACTAGAAAGTTCATCTCCTAGGTTGGAGTGCCATCTGGTGGCATCTGGTGGATTATAAAAATTAATGTGTCTGACACTGCCTAAGAAATTCATTTTTATGCTGGAGCGCCATCTAGTGGATTTTGAAAATTATTGCATGTAAAATTTAATTTGAACGCTGTTTGGGGTGGGAAAATGCTTGTTTATGTAGAAAAACTCACAAAATTTGATATATAGTTATTAATTTGATATGTGGGTAATTTAAAGCCAGAAAGGACAAAAGGAAGTCAGATTAAGTAAATTGAGTATTATTGATGGTAAATAGGTGATTATTAACTATTGGAGTATTAATTGGTTAAATTTGACTGGTTGAAGTTTATTATTATTTACTGATTGAATCAATTTGAATTAATGTCAATTTGTGATTAAATTTATGAAAATTGTGCTCCATTGGAATAGAAGCTAATTAATTAAGATGGCAGAGAAAAAAAAAGATGACACCTCTAACACAGAGGAGGGACTCCAGAGAGGAGGGCAAAGAATGGGAAGGATTAATGATACACATAAGGAGAGAATTTGAAAAAAGTGAAGAAAGTATGGTCAGGAAATTATCAGAACTAAAGGAAGATATGCAGAAACAAATTAAAGAGGCAGTTGGAGAACTATCAGCTCAAGTGAAGGATTTAACGGTGAAAACAAAGAGCATGGAAAACAAAGTGAAGAAAGTGCAGACAGAGGTTAAACAATGTAGAGAAGAAACAGAGAGGAATAAAGCAGGTGTGACAGAATTAAAGATGACACAAACGAAATTGGCTGAGGATCTGGCTTTTCTTGAAATGAGGCAACGGCAACAGAATCTTCGTTTTCGCTTGATACCATGGGAGGAAGGAGAAGATATTAAGTCCAAAGTAATAACTGAACTTGCGAAGTGGCTTGGGTGGCAAGAAGAAGAAGTAGCTGGTGCAATCTCCCAAGTGTTTAGGATAACAGTTAGAGCAAAGAAATTGAGAGCGAAGAAGACACCAGGGGATGTTATTGTGTCAATGACATCTATGGACGTGAGAGATAGAATTCTGAAACATAGTTATGACAACAGATTTGTGATTGAAGGACAACAGATCCTGATATATAAGGAGATCCCTCTTTATTTTTTGAGAAGAAGAGGAAGTTATAAACCTCTGGCAGAAACATTGAGAAGAAACAGTTTGAGATTCCGCTGGGAGTTTCCGGAAGGTCTATCCTTTATCTACAAAACGAAGAGGTTTAAAATAACATCTGAGTCGGAGATAGGTAAATTTATAAGAAAATATGGAGAAGAACTTGGGTACAGGAAACCATTGAAGGGGGGATAGACTGCCTGAGGAGAAGGTGGACCAAGGTCTAAGAAGAGGTGAGGGCGAAGAAGAGGAAGAGGGAGAAGAAGAGGAGTTAGATCTCTCGGATGAAGAGGAAGGCAAAGCTGACTTAGCTATGGCCAATATCTGAATAGAGATTGATAAAAATATATTTAATCTGAAATTTGCAATGGTGCTGAGAGTATTAACATGGAATGTTAATGGTCTGAATGAAAAGACCAAGAGAAACAGGATCACACATTTATTGAAGAAAGAAAACTTAGACCTTATTTGTCTGCAAGAAACACATGTTGCAATGAAACACATGAAGATTCTAAAAACAAAATTCTGGGACAAGAATTTGTATCATCTGATAAATTGAAGAAAAGAGGAGTTGTGATATATGCAAAACACAAACTAGAACCTAAGTTGATAATGAAAGATGAAGAGGAAGATTTTTGATGGTGCAAATTACTTGGCAATCTGAAAAATTTTCATCGTAGGAATTTATGCGCCAAATGAAAGGAAATCAGAATTTTACAGAGATTTAGAACAAAGACTGCTAGATTATATGGACGAAAAACTCTTCTTGATGGGAGATTGTAATGGAATAATGATGCCGGATTTGGATAGATCCCAGAAAAAGAAAGGCTCAGAAGGGAAATTACCAAAATCCTTTTTGACTTAGTCGAAAATTTTGGATGGACGGACATTTGGAGATTGAGACACCCAATGGAGAAACAGTTTACCTTTTTTTTCTGAACCAAACCGGAGTTGGGGAAGAATCGATTACATATTTGTTCCTAACGACACTTCACACAGAGTGACGAAAGTGGAAATTCTACCTAAAACGATCTCAGATCATAATGCAATTGTGATGGAAGTTAAAACAAAACTGCAAGGATTATACCGCTGGAGATTGAATGAAAGCTTATTGGATGAGACAGAGACTTTGCAAATAGCGAAAAAACTTTTAGAGACTATTTGGAAAATAAATGGAGAAGAGAAACACCAATAAACTCTGTATGGGATGCGAGTAAAGCTGTCATGCGAGGTCTCTTTATTCAAAGAAATTCATATCAGAAGAAACAGAAAGAAAAAAAGAAATATGAGATCCTAAAAGAAATGGTGGAGACAGAGGGAAAATTGGTGGAAAAACCAAAGGAACAGAAATGGATTCAAAATTAAAGATGCTCCAAACCCAGTTGTCAATGGTTATCAATCAAGAAATTGAATGGAAGGTTAAGATGATGAGACAAAGAAACTTTGAATCGGCAAATAAAGTAGGGAAACTGTTGGCCTGGCAACTTAAATGGAAGCAAAAACAAAAGGTGGTGAACAAATTAGTAATAGATAAGAAATTAGTGGAAGACCCAAGAGAAATTATAAAGGTGTTTCGGAATTTCTATAGCGATTTATATATGAAGAAAAAAGAGGATCCGGAACAGATTGATAGATATTTAAGAGAAAATGGATTGGGGAAAATTTCAACAAGCCAATTGTCGATATTGAGTGAGAAAATCACCCCACATGAAGTACAAAGTGCAATAGAGAGGGCGAAATTAGGAAAATCACCGGGTCCAGATGGCCTGACTGCAAAATATTATAAAAACTGTCAGAAGAAATGTTACCAATAATGGTCGAGGTGATGAATGAAGTGTTAGAAAAAGGAGTTATACCTAATACCTGGAAGGAGGCATATATAACATTGATCCCAAAGGAGAACTCGGATGCGACGGATGTCAAAAACTATAGGCCTATTTCCCTTTTGAATGGAGATTATAAATTATTTGCCGATGTTTTAGCCAATAGATTAAAAAGGGTGCTAAATGAATTATTACATAAAGATCAAGCGGGGTTTCTTCCTGGCAGACAGATGAAAGATAACATGAGAAATATAATTGATATAATAGAATATCTAGAAGTCAGGAAGGAGAAACAAGCTGCTCTGATATTTATTGATGCTGAAAAAGCTTTTGATAATGTTTCCTGGCAATTTATGAAGAAGAATTTGGAATATATGGGAGTGGGAACAAAGTTCTGGAATGGTGTTAATGCAATATATAATGAACAGAAAGCAAGTTTATTGGTTAATAATGTGATAACAGAAAGTTTCCCGATTGGGAAAGGTACAAGACAAGGGTGCCCATTGTCTCCGTTGTTGTTTATTACAGTATTGGAAGTATTGTTAGTTAAACTGAGAGATATGGGGACATTTAAAGGTATAAGTGTGGGGATAAGGAATATAAACTAAAAGCATTTGCTGATGACTTGGTTTTGACATTAGAGAATCCTAAAGAAAGTATTATTGAGGTGATGAAGGCAATCGAAGAATTTGGTAATTTAGCTGGCTTCAAACTGAATAAGAATAAGACAAAGGTTTTATTGAAAAATGTAACTAAGAAAGATAGGGAAGAATTTGAAAAATTGTCTGCTCTCTCAGTTGTGAAAAAAGTTAAATATTTGGGAATTAATTTATCTCTTACGAACTTGAATCTCTTTGAGGATAATTACATTAGGGTTTGGAATTTGATTAAGAGAGATTTGGAAACATGGAATAGACTGAATCTGTCATTGATGGGAAGAATTTCGGTGATAAAGATGAACGTGCTACCAAGGTTGTTATTTTTATTTCAAATGATCCCAATAATTAAAGGGACAGGCCACTTTAAGGAATGGCAGAAGATATTGTCTAAATTCGTCTGGCAAGGCAAGAGACCGAGAATAAGATTTAAATTATTAACAGATGCTAAGGAAAGGGGAGGTTTTGCCATGCCAGACCTGAGATTATATTATGAAGTGGCCTGCCTCGGTTGGATAAAAGAATGGATAACTTTAGTTGATGGAGATCTTTTGGATTTAGAAGGTCATGACAATAGATTTGGTTGGCACGCTTATCTTTGGTATGATAAAGTGAAAGTACATAAAAGTTTTATGAATCACGTAATTAGAAAGTCATTACTTCAAGTCTGGGAAAGATTGAAACCTTTATTAGAGAGACACACCCCGAGGTGGTTATCTCCGATTGAAGCATTGGCGATCAAAAGGAAAGATGCAGAAGGAGTGGGGATCACATATGGGGATGTGTTATTCTTCTCAGAAAAAGGCCCAAGACTGAAATCTTATGAACTGTTAAAAGAGAGGTTAACAGGTTGGTTTCAATACTATCAGTTACACGACACTTTTCAGAAAGACAGAAGGATGTCTGGATTTGGAGAGAAGGAATCCAAGTTTCAAACCATAATTATGGGCCCAAAAAGAAATTGTTGACTAGATTATATAATTTTTTGTTGGAGTTGAATTTAAAAGATGAACAAGTCAAAGAATGTATGATAAAATGGGCTATGGATTTGGGTCATAATATTGAGTTAGATGTGTGGGAAAGATTGTGGAAAAAGAATATGAAGTTTACCGCATGTACTTTGATAAAAGAAAACTTGTTGAAAATGATGTATAGATGGTATATTACTCCAACGAAATTAGCAAAGATGTACAGGATGAAAGATGATTATTGTTGGAAATGTAAAAAGAAACAAGGTGACTTTTATCATATGTGGTGGACTTGTGAGAAAGTGAAGGAGTATTGGGCATGGATATATGATGAACTCAAAAAGATGTTAAAGTGTACATTCCCAAAACGACCTGAACTTTTTCTGTTAGGGTTGGTGGATAATGAAATTAAAGGAGCAGACAGGACGTTATTTTTATATGCAACAGCAGCGGCACGAATGCTCCTGGCCCAGAATTGGAAGACAACGTATATACCGTCTTTGGATGAATGGAGGGCGAAATTACTGGACTTTGCAGAGATGGCCAGACTGACTTGCAGATTGAGGGATCAAGACAACCAGAGGTTCCAAAATGACTGGCAAAAATTTAAGAACTACATGGAGATCAACTGTAATGAATTAAAGACTCTTTCCGGATTAGGATAGAACTCGAAGGACTATTACCTACTTTCAGAACCTTTTCTATAAGTATATAGAATGGGTTCGTTGGAAAGGAAGGCTGGGAGATGAGCAACGTTAAAACCGCAAGAAGAACAGAGGGAAGCCGAACTTTAGTGATAGATTGACTTTATATGGTTAATGTTTTGAATATGTTCTTTTTTCTTTTGTATTTTAAATTCTTTAATAAAAATGTTAATAAAAAAAAAAAAAGAAAAAAACAACATTCGGGCAATGCACATTGACCAGTCACCCTCCATCAAGCGTGCAATAGATCCTTTGGCTGTCTGCACCATGCGCTCAGCCTGCCCATTGGAGGAGGGGTGAAAGGGAACTGATGTGACCCCTCTTATGAAATTATCAGCCAAGAATGCCCTGAATTCTTGGGATACAAAGGCTGCTCCATTGTCTGACACAATGGTCTCGGGCAACCCATGGGTTTCAAACAGCTGTCTCAACACTTTGATGACTGCAGCTGATGACATGCTGGGAACCATAGCTACCTCTAACCATTTAGAATATGCATCAACGATAACCAAAAAAACCTTTCCTTGGCATGGCCCAGCAAAATCTAAGTGCAGCCGGCTCCAGGGAGTCCGGGTCTGCTCCCACCAGTGGAGTGGTGCTCTGGCCACTTCTGGGCGCACTTCCTGACATGCCTTGCACGTCGTACCTATTGTTCAACATCTTGGTCCATCCCAGGCCACCACACATAGCACTGGGCTAGCGACTTCATCCTGACCATTCCCGGATGCCCCATGTGAAGCGTATCCAGAACCCTGTTTCTCAGTGGTGCTGGGATGATCACCCTGTCTCCCCACAGGAGATAGCCCTTATGCAGGGATAGCTCATGTTGCCTTGTTGCATATGGTCTAAATTTTTCTTCATGCGGGCCACCTGGCCATCCCCTCCCCACCCAAGTGAGCACACGGGAAAGAGCGGTATCTTTCCTTGTTCTCTCAGCTATTTCAGTGGCCGTTACACCGGAAGTGTTTCCAGCATCATCACTCGTTCCACTGGGGCAGGATCCGCATTGCTCACACCAGGAAGGGGCAAGCGACTGAGTGCATCAGCGTGGCACAACTGTTTCCCTGGAACATGGGTCAGAGTGTACTGGAACCCACTCAGGAATATAGACCATCGCAACATTCTGGGGGAGAGAATCTGCGGTGTCTGTTTGTTCAGGTTGAATAATCCTAAAAATGGCTTGTGGTCGGTTTCAAGGAAGAAGTGGCAACCGTATAAATAGTCATGGAACTTTTTAATCCCTGCCACTATTGCCAGAGCTTCTTTGTCAATTTGTGCGTAGTTGCGCTCCGTTGGCGACAATGTACGAGAATAGAATGAGATGGGCTTTTCCGACCCATCCGCTTCCCTATGGCTCAGCACAGCTCCCAGCCCATACTGAGAGGCATCACATGCCAGGACAAGAGGTTTCGACTCATCATAATGAGCAAGGACGCTCCCACTAGTCAGCATGCCCCGTAAGGTGTCAAAAGCCTTCTGCTGTGCCTGAGTCCAATGCCACACACTCTTTTTCTTCAATAGTTTGTGCAATGGTTCCGCTATTGAAGCTTTCTGAGGTAGGAATGAATGGTAAAAGTTAATAAGTCCCAGGAATGACTGTAACTCCGTCTTGTTCCGTGGGCATGGTGCCTCAGTAATAGCTTTAATTTTAGAGTCAGTGGGGTGGATGCCCGTTGCATCAATTTTAAACCCCAAGAAATCCACAGATGGCACCCCAAAACTGCATTTTTCCTTTTTTAGCTGCAGCCCCACCTCTTTAAATTTGATTAACACAGCACGGATATGCCCAACTAGTTCCTGGGGGTCTTTCCCAGCAATCAGAACATCATCAAAAATGGCAAGACCCCTGGCAGACCCCTTAACAGGCACTCCATTAGCCCTTGAAAAATCCCTGGGGCCACACAAACTCCAAACTGTAACCGGTTTACTCGGAAAGCCCCTTTGTGTGTTACGATAGTCTGTGCTTCCGCAGATTGCGGAGTCACTGGCAGCTGCTGGTAAGCTTGTGCCAGGTCAAGTTTGGCGAAAATTTTCCCCCAGCTAGTTTTGCAAACAGCTGTGAGATGACTGGAATGGGGTATGAATTTCCCCTGAGTGCCTTGTTGATAGTACATTTGTAGTCTGCACAAATTCTCACTTCCCCATTTGCCTTAAGGGGTGTGACAATAGGAGTCTCCCACTTAGAAGAGTCCACAGGTGAAAGAACTCCCTGTTTGACCAATTTGTCCAGTTCCACCTCATTCTTGGGTTGCAGCGCAAATGGCACTCACCTTGGCTTGAGTCGGATTGGGGCCACCTTGGGGTCCAGCTCAAAGTCAATTGGAGGCCCTGTATAACAACCCAGTTTACCACTGAAGAGTTCGGCAAATTCCTGGCCTAATGCCTTGCCCAACTCTGGGGACGTTTGGACAGAGTTGAGCCCTGATATACTCAGTCCCAAGGCGGGAAACCAGTCAGTACCCAGGAGACTGGGGCGACTCCCCTTTGCAATCACCAATTTAAGCACGGCCTGTTTCTTCCGGAATTGTACCCTCACAGCACACATTCCTAGAATGTGGATGCGGCCAGCCGTGTATGATTGCAAGGTTGCTGGGAATGGTTCCAGAGAGGGGAACTTACCCCCAGGGAAGAGCCCCCTTGCAGTCTGGTCTGAGACAATGGTGAATCCCAATCCGGAATCCACCTCCATGTCGCACGGTTGACCTTCAATCTTCACTCTGATGGATGTTTTGCCTTGCGCCGGAAACTGCACGGTCTCTCCATTGATCTCTGTGAGATAATTGCAGTCGTCCAGGAGATGAGTCGTGGTGGATGATCTGCGACACGTTGATCTAGGTGATCCCATTGTTCCAGCTGCCATCGACCTACAGACCCTGGCGATGTGTCCTGTCTTTCCACATGCCCTGCACGTAGCATCACGAAAACGGCAGCTTTTCCGCTCATGGTTTTCACCACAGCCTGGGCAAGCTCCTCGGCGATCTTTGGCCCTTGCATCAGCCTGACGCACCAACTCGACACCCTGGACTGGGCTCTGGCTTGGACTAGCCTCTGGTTCATCCATGGTATGGGCAGCCTCTACCCGCAGCTTCGTGGCCTTGCAACTGGCATTGAGCTCTTCCTGCTCATAATTCTCTGTGGCAGTGGCCTCTTTCAAGGCGGAGGCAAGGGTGACATCTTCCTTTGCCGCAATGCACCTTCGGGCTTTTTTGCTGCTGAGTCCCCCAAAAAATTGATCCAAGAGAGTGTCTTCAAGATTTGGGAAGCCACAGTGCTGAGCAAGCTCCCGGAGTCCTGCCAGGAATGCAGCCACAGATCCTCCGGCTTGCTGCTGCCTTTTCTGAAACTCCATCCGCCAAGCCATCTTGGTTTTGGCAGGTGCCAAGTGGCTTGTCAGCCGAACAAAAATGTCTTTGAGTGGTCTCACTCAGCTTTGCTGGGGCGAGCAGTGCCTTGGCCAACAAGAAGGTCTCCCGCCCACAGCAACTCAGGAACGTGGCCCTTCTTTTGCTGTCATCAGTGATTTCTTGAGCCACCACAAAGAACTCGAAGCGTTCAATATACTCCTCCCAAGTGTGGGGCTCCGATGGCTGGAAGGGCTCCAATACCCGTGGACTTTCCATTCTCCCGGCGGGCAGGGTCGTCTTCTAAGCCGGCTGGTGAGTCTTGTTCCTCCCTGCAATCCGGACTCTGAGTCAGCGTGATGATCCTCTGCTTCTCAGCATTCCGGATCCCATCCGCGTCACCAGTGTAAAAGCGTGGGGTTTAGTGATTTCAGCAAGTGATTTCAGCTCTGTGGCATAGTAGGCTGGAGACAGCTTCTATTGTAACAACTCTTTATTCAGGGAGAGAACAAGACTGAGGGACTGGGGAGAGGGAGCTACATTTATAGGAATGAGGACAGGCTAGGAAAAGATACATTTTGGAGAGAACAATTACATGCAATCACAAAGCTGCCTTTTGGCGGGAACCAATAGGATTGAGGATCTAAATGCAGCTACTAGAAATAACCAATAGGCCTGTTCCCTTTGGAACAGGAAGGCAGTTACTTCAACATAAGCAATTACAGATAATAGGAATACAGATCAATACACAACACCCCTCCCCCCGGTGGGCACAGCACACGTAATCCTTAAGATATTGTGGGCCCTGCAACTTCTAATTGATCTCCTGACTACTGGTGTTGCAGGGGTTTGAGCAGGCAGTGTCTGTGGTGGAGAGTCTACTGTAATAGCTTCGTCTGACATGGAGGGTGTATTAGACAACTCAGTGTCCCTGATCTCTTCCTCGGCACCATGAGGACTTGCAGGAGCAGATTCATTTGCGGAAGCCAATGGTACCTGCATTCCTGGGGCATCTCCGCTCTGGTCTTGCAGCTGTGACTCATTAATGGGGGTAGTGTCACTCTCAGACTGCAATTCCCCCACTCCTGTACCAACTCTACTGAGCGCTCTGCGCCTCAGTTGGTCCACGTGCCTACGCCAGACCCTGCCATCTTCAATAGTCACGTAATAAGAGACTGGCCCAGACGCTCTGGTGATCACCCCTGGCACCCACAGGGGACCTCTGGCATAATTTCTCACCCAGACCAAATCTGGGTCAATACACAACAGGACAATGGTCTCAAACTACGGGAAAAGAGATTCAATTTAAACATTAGGAAGAATTTCATGACAGTTAGAGCTGTTTGGCAGTGGGATGTGCTGCTACAGAAGGTAATGGAGTCTCCTTCTTTGGAGTTTCTAATCAGAGGCTGGATGGCCATATGTCGGGAGTACAGTGATGGGGGTTCTTGCATAGCAGGGGGTTGGACCCTTGAGGTCTCTTCCAACTCTATGATTCTATGGTTCTATGACCTTCACAGCTTGGTTCTTTCATTCAAGAGCATACCAGAAAATTCTTTCTGAATAGATAGCAAAAAGTAGAAGTTATGTCTCCCATATGATTTTTATTTTATTTTTCAAAGTGCTCTCAACACTACCCATCCCACCTTTCAAATGGATTTTAGAATTCCAGCCCAGTGGTTGAAGAGTTACATAGATGACTATGCTGGAGACTGACTTCTACTCCATGGCCCCATTCTACTTCAGTGGCTTGTTTTATTTATTTAGAACAGTTTTTCCATAAGTTTGTTTCCATGTCATAACAAAGTCATGGTTTGTGTTTTTGTTTTTTTGTTTATTTGTTTTTGCTTTATTTCCTTGGCTTTTTTCGTGCAAGCACCTAGCTATACTTCTCTTATATTGGCAGCAGACATGTGAACTCTCAACATCAAATAAAAACCAGTTGTGCAGGCCCCAGAACAAAGTCCAAAATCATTATGATGATATAACATGCTCTCATCCTTAGCTGATCTGCATCGATTCAGGTAAAATATGAAAGAAGAAATGGCACATTGGAAAAAGAATACATATTATTTGAAATAACGGTAGCTACTCATTTGAGATTGAACTCAGTGGTTCCTGTGGATGCAACAGCTGCTGACTCCAAGGGGTAAAATGATTATATCCTGAAAGCCTATTTATTCTGCTTGATGATAGTGTCAGTACATTCATTTTATCTCAGCCAGACTGCAGGAAGTCAAAGCATAACATGTATTTCTTCTTTCTTAACTATAGTAGGGCCACTCTAGTTATCAGTTCAACCACCACCCACCATGAATGTGAGAAGGCCCAGATACAGAAACCCTATACTGTATAGTGTAGTGTACTGGACAGAGTGCTGGATTATAACTCTGGATATCCTTCTCACTCTTAGTAGTACTTAGCCAAGGATTCCCCATTTTGTAACTGTCTCCCACCCAATTTTGTGTCAACCAGAAATATGATAAGTTTTCCCTGCATTCTCTCATCCAAGTCATTAATAGAAATGATGAAAAGCACCAGGACCAGGACTGATCCTTTTGGTACTTTATTTATTTATTTATTTATTTATTTATTTATTTATTTATTTATTTATTTATTTATTATTGAATTTTTACCCTGCCCATCTTCCCAAGGGAACTCTGGGAGGCTTACAAGGCTGAGCAATTCAGCAACAATCAATATTACAAACACATAGAAACACACAGACAAATCATAATATAAATAAAAACATATGGCACCCTTGTAAAACCATATCTCGTTCAGAGGGATCAGATAGTGGAGAGAACCACAACAGATGGCGGGGGGGGGCGGAACTTTTACAGAAACTATTTAAACTAGGTCACCAAAGGCCTCGCGGAATAAGATGGTCTACACCGCCCTTCGAAAGGCCAGCAGGGACTCTGCAGACAGCACTTCGCTGGGGAGGCTGTTCCACAGTGAGGGGGCAGCCACCGAGAAAGCCCGATTACGGGTGGAAGTTTGTCTGGCTTCTCGGGGGGTGGCTACCTGAAGCGAGTGCGCTCGCGACTGCCAAACTGGTCGGGCCGAAATCGATCGCTGGGCGATCCGCTCTGCCAGGTAGTCTGGGCCCAAGCCGTGGAGGGTTTTATAAACTAAAACCAGCACCTTGAATCTGATCCGGGATGCAACGGATACTGGTCGAGGGTCCGGACAGCTTCCACTGCAGAGGTGGAAAAGGAGAGATAGAGCTGCGTGTCATCAGTGTACTGATGACAGCAGACTCCAAATCTCTGAATGACCCCAGCCAGCGGCCTTACGTAGATGTTGAACAGCATGGGGGAGAGAGACGACCTCTGCAGAACTCCACAAGGGAGTGTCCATGGGGCCGACAACTCTCCACCATGCTGCACATACTGGAGCCGACCCTCCAAGAAGGACCGGAGCCAACTGTGAACAGTACCTCTGATGCCTACTTCAGAGAGCCGGTCCAGTAAGATACCGTGGTCGATGGTATCGAAGGCCGCTGACAAATCCAGGAGGACCAACAGGGTAGAGCAACTCCTGTCGGCCGCCCGGATTAGGTCATCTTGCAGCGCAACCAGAGCTGTCTCGGTCCCCCGGCCACACCTGAAACCGGACTGGCAAGGATCAAGGCACCGCTGTTCCTCCAAGAATGACTGTATCCGAATCTCAGCCACCCTCTCGATGACCTTGCCCATGAAGGGAACATTGGCAGTTGGATGGTAGTTCACCAATTGGTCCGATGCCAAGCCCAGTTTTTTTCAAAATGGGCTTTACGACCATCTCCTTCAAGCAGGAGGGAAAGACCCCCTCGCTGAGGGAGACGGTGGCGATGACAGAAGCCCACTCGGGCATGCTCCCTCCGGCAGTTTTTATAAGCCAAGATGGACAAGGATCGAAGGGGGTGGACGCGGGTCGGCAGTGGGCTATCTTCTTGGAGGCCTCAGAAGAGGAGACAGGCCCAAACTCAACCAGATGAGGAGAGCGGGGTGGTGGTGAAGCAACTGGGGGTGATGAGGCAGGGATAGTGCAACCGGATTCGAAGCCAGTCCGGATGGCCTCAACTTGTTACCGTCTCTCATTTTGAGAACAATCCATTGATAATCACTCTCTGAGCCCAATTGTGTAACCAACTGTGTATCCACCCAATAGTTGTTCCATCCAGCCTTAGCATGCTAACAAAAATGTCATGGGGCACTTTATCAAAGGCTTTGGTGACATCTTCTTTCTAGTGTTTTCCTGCAGGTGCAGGGTCTACTTTTCACATCCTGAAATGCCACCTTGTCTGATTGACCGCATCATTAGGGTACAGGTCAATGATTTGCATGTCCTTATTGACAGTGTCCTGCCATCTCTGTTTTTGTCACCTACTGGTCATGAATTTTCCAGTGGTATGCAGTATACGCGACGATGAAAGGTGTTGCTCTGAGGAAATGTCCACACCAGGAGAGCTAGCTTTCGCTCATCTTCTCTGCTATTGATATTAGACCTAGTTGCTGCTGAATAGTATAATTTGTGATATGGTTGAGTAGGGAGACACTTGATATCCAAAGAAAAAAGAATATGCATTTCCATGGCATGGAGGTGGCTCTCTACACCCACTGTTGCTGTCCAGCATAGTGTGCCATACAGTACAGCAGGGTGGAGAAACATCTTGTAAATCTTCGATTTGAGAGGGGTTGACATTGTTGGCAGAGCTATAAAATTCATTCAAATTTCCCTTTAATTGTGCAGAGGGCGTGGGCCAACCTTTAAGGCAAAAAGGAGATCAACTGTGAAGTTCTCTCCTTCCACCCTCTGCAATCACTAGCACTTTCTCCGTAATAAAACACAGAAGGCTTGCATTTCTAGTATAAAGCATAAAAGAAAGTTTACTTACATAATTCCACTAAATTGTCAGCAGACACTATACATTTCCAGAATTAATAGAAGAAAGAATGGAGAGTAAAAATATATCAAAAGGAAATCTGTATCCTCAACCCACGTGGGGTGGGGAGGACACAGCTGGAAAGGTGAACTACATTCTTCCCTTACAAAAGATAAAAGCAAAAAAAAAAAAGGCTACTCGGGACACATGTGGGAGAGCAGGTAGGAAGAAGGGGAAGAGCTTCAATGAGCCCGGGAAAAACAAAATCCCTCTGGTTGGTCTTCATGCAACAGGCCAGCAAGTTAGTTTGTGGCATGAAGAAACCCTCCCACCATGTTGAAATTTACATCACAGATTGTTATACCCAAAAGACATTCATCTGTCACAAAGCAAACTGGTGAGTTCTTGGTATCACCGCCAGGTCACATTCACTCCTACTCCCATGTTGCCACTGATGCCACCATTGGAGATGGAAGCCAAGATGCAGGAAGACACCCACCTCCTTTAGTTCTTCTCCATTTATTTGGAGTGTTCCATGGATTTGTTGGCATTAAGGTATGTTATGGTCTACAGCACTACTATCATCTACCAGACAGGTTACGTGATCAAAAAATGAGATAAGATTCTTCACAACAAATCTATGTTGGTTTCCAGTTATTACTGTGTTGTTTTCAAGGTAGTTGCAGAATGACTGCTTTATAATCTGTTCCAGAATTTTCCCTGGGATTGATATCAGGCTGACCAATCTGTAGTTCCCTGGTTCCTCCCCACCCCCTTTTGAACATGGAGACTAAGTGAGCCCTCCTCACCCATCCCCCATGATTTCAAGAAAACAATAAACAGTGGTTGTGGGATCTCTTCAGGAAGTTCCTTTAGTATTCTTGGATGCAATTCATCCAACCCTGGAGATTTGAATTTGTGTAGAGGAGTAAGGTACTCATAAACTATTTGTTTATCAATCTCATGCTGCAATCCTATCTTATCCCTCTATAGTTCACATTTACCTGAAGGAGTATTTGGGAGGAAGATATAGCTGAGGTAGGAATTGAGCAATTCTGCATTTTTGTTATTATTTTCCCATCCCCATTGTGATACTTATTTTCTCTGCCTTGCTCTAAGAATGCTTTTTGTCGCTTTTAGAATCTCTTTTTTAGAATATAACTTTTGCTGATTCTCAGCTTTTCCCTTCCTAATACCATGCACCTCAGTTCTAAAAATATTTTCTAATATAAACCTTTCCTGCACACAACTGCCCTAATATAGCATGTCTTCTGCATTTTCCTCACCAATATATACATGTTGTGTTCATTCTGTTCTACTTTTTGAAGCTTTGTGGTCTGCAAAATTAGTAATTTTGCATTAAAATGTGAATCAAATGAATTCTCCACATATACTGTCTCTGATTCATACCACCTTTAATTAATATGAGCAGCAGTGTGCATTGGAATTTTTCTCTGTGTTTCAGTGCTTGAATTTGGAAAAATAATTGAGGTGAAGGAAATTTTGGCTTTAATTCAATTTGTCATTTGACTTCTGCTTAGTTTTTCATGACTGTATTACTAACAGCATTGGAATTACCAATGTAAGTGCCTTAAAGCAGTCATACCTTTAGGTTTATTAAGGTTTGCAGCCTCCAGAGATTTTGACTTTCTGTTTGTTCCCGGCTGTGGGCAACTGACCACTTTGATTCCACCACTAATTCATTTATATTACAACCTATGCCCCATTATTATGCTGTTGTATTAACACGTCCATGGAGATTCTCCGTCGTTCATGTGACTTGAGTTGAGTCATCACAACTGGATGTTTTTACTTGTAGGATCAAAACATTTCACTTCTCATCCAAGTACCATCTTCAGTCTGAGAAAAGTTGGTGGGGGCAGGAGTGTGGCATGGGGAGGGCAAGGGGGCGGGGTGCACCAGGCTCAGCAATTAGGGGGTGCCAAATCGCCTACCACCCCCGCCATCTCCGAGTCTGGCTGCAAGCAGGCAGGCATGCAAGAGCAGTGGCAGCAGTGCCCTCCTCCTCCTCCAACTCTTCGTTGTTGTGCACATACACATGTGCACTCACGTGCCTGCCCCATGCCCGCCCCACACCTGCAGGATTGCTGGGTGGATGGAATGGAGTTGGGGAGGGCTGGAGGGGCACAAAATACAACGTTGACCCCAGGCGCCCCAAAACCTTGCTACACCACTGGGTGGAAGGCTTCCAGTTTTATAGTTCCCATTGGTTTCACTGCACCCTGGTATGAATAGGCTTGTTAGGTGGACAGTGGCCTAAATAGAATTGTTAGATGGACAATGGCCTCGTGTGTGTCAAAGTATTTCCTATGCAACTCTCCCAACACCCATTAAGTATAGATTGTTAGCAGTGGCCTTCCTGGTGGAGGTGTGAATTGCTTCTGATTTGTCTGGGGATCTATGGAAGGCCTGCATGATAAGTGGCAGACAAATTGTGCCTCTACCTCTGTTGAGAGAGGGATTTTCTATGAATGGCTACCCTGTCTACTCTCTCAGACCACCGGTCTTCTCTGTCTAATATGTGTGTATGTGTGTTGTGTCATTACAGTCGTGACCGATTCTACGTGACTCCATGTCCATGGAGTTTTCTTGGCAGGAGTACTGGAGTGGCTTGCCAGTTCCTACTCCAGGTGCCTACAGCACCTGGTATTCCCTGGTGGTCTCCCATCCAAGTATTAACCAGGGCTGACCCTGCTTAGCTTCCGAAATCAAGTGAGATTGGTTGTGCTTAGGGCATCTAGGCAGCTAACATGTTGTAGCAGGAACCAAAAATAGATTTCTTCATATGAGAGGGAGATTGGGAAGAAGATTGTGTTAGTTGGCCTGTTTTCCCCTTTTCTTTAGAGAAAAGAAATAATTGCTTGCTGCTTCTAAAAACAAAATTAGCCTTCCAATGAAGTAGAATGAAGATCTCAATTCAATAGTTGCAGCTTACCCCAAGAGAAAATTATTATAGTTCCTTTAATAGATTTGTTTTAGACTGAACTTTCATGGGTTGTATCCACTTCTGCAGATACATGGAGCATTATCGTTAGACCACTGGTTTATAAATGAAGACGTGGTTGGGGACATTGTGAAAAGAGATACAAAATATGCCAGTGGCATTGCTAACACAAGTAATTTCCTTTCAAGGTGACAACAGCATTATAAAAAGATAATAGTTTTTCAATGTTTTGAAAGCTTAAATATCCAGGCAACAGGTAATTAGCTAATGCAAATTGTTTAACATGTAGGCTTTTGTCTTTGAAGTGTTGAAATAAGTGTGTTTGCTTTTAAGAATGACTGATGAATCCATAGAGAATTAACATTCTAGCTTCACTTGAGTCTGTAAAAATAGCTTATTCATTTTTGTAGTTGTCATGATAAAAATGTCTAAAAATATATGGAAACTGAGGGACAGACATGGGCACAACTCGGTGAAATTGTCGTTTCCGTTTTCGGTTATCGTTTCCGTTATGTAATGGAAACGGTAACGATAATTAAGCCATCAGAACTCGAACTCGAACCAAAAAAAGAAAAATTTGGTCGGGTTTTTCGTTTCCATTTGTGGCATCGCGGCGATCACGCGATACGAAGCACAGAAAAGTTTTTAAAAGTTTTAAAAAAAAACCGAC
Source organism: Phrynocephalus forsythii (assembly GCA_029282475.1). Classification (NCBI taxonomy): domain Eukaryota; kingdom Metazoa; phylum Chordata; class Lepidosauria; order Squamata; family Agamidae; genus Phrynocephalus; species Phrynocephalus forsythii. The sequence continues at coordinate 7,818,119 of JAPFRF010000011.1, forward strand.
TCCCATCCAAAAAAGCAGGTGAAAATATGCCTGCCTGAGGCTTTGCCACCTACCAGAGGGGTGGTTTCTGGGGGGTCCCCGGCCTTTCCCCCCCTCTTCTCCTGTCCTGGGTTGCTTGCACCAGGCTGGGGGGGGTGTCATCCTCGTCGTCTGTCTCGGTGCATGCCATGTGGTGGTGGGGGATCCAAAATGGCGACTGCAATTTTTCTTTTGAAATCGTGGTCAAAAAACACACCAAATCACCACAGAAACGTGAAATTTATTAATTTTAAATGCCTGAATTTTTATAGTAGCAGCAGTGGGTTTTTATAGCAATAAAACGTCGTATTGATTTTATTTTATTTTATTTTATTTTTTATTTTTTTAGACCTGCCCATTTGGGCTGGGCATGGGATGGGACCATGCACATTTTTTGAACCATTCCACCAATGGCATCGTCAGGTTTTTGACTGACACTTCTGGATGTCTCAAAGGCCATAAAAAGCCGAGGCACCTTCCAGAAATCGCAGTCGGGTTGGTGTATGGATGTGGTTGAGGGAGGAGGGCTGGCTGCTGGTGCTGGTGTGATCCGATCGAGATTGAGGAGGGAGGCTGGAGGCTTTAGGATTTAAGTTAGGCAGGCAGGGAGGGAATTGAATTTAGAAAATAATTTATTTGATTCCCTGCAGCTTTGTCTGCTGAAGGGAATAGCAGTTTATTCTTTATTTCTTCTCTGGCAGTTTGAGGATTTTTTTCTGATAAAGGGGGAGGTTCGACTGGGAGTGGGAGGTGTGGATTTATTTTAAAAATATATTATATACTACCATTTATTTTCTATTTTCCCAACTTCAATTTGCTTGCACACACACACACACATTTGGGGTACAAGCCAAGAACAGAACCTCTATCCTAAGTGATACCCTAACTGCCCACTCGCCTGTCCGCCCGTGCCGCCACCCGCCTGCGGCCTGTGCCGCCGCCCACCCACTCGCCCGCCCGCGGCCACCGCCCACCCATGGCCCCATGCCACCGCCGCCCACCCGCACCTCCCCCCGCCACCCCCCCGCCCTGCCCGCCGCCTAGGGCACAAAACCACCTAGCGCCAGCCCTGATTGCGGGACGCCCCTATGCTCTGGGAAGTCAAATCATGCTAAATCGCGGTGGAGATGACAAACGACAAACAGAAACGACAAATTTTTGAAAAATTTTGCGACAAACGGAAACGACCCGAAACGGACCCATTCCGACAAACGAAAACTCTAAACATCATTTTTTCTGGTCGTACCCATGTCTACTGAGGGATATAATGTGGGGTTTTTTTCCTCTATGGTTTCAATTTGAAATTCATTTTAACTCCAATAATATTTTTGATAGCTGTGGGTTTCAAACAGTTATGTTCTGTCATTTTCTTTTTTTTTCTGATCTTACAGTAGCTTGCTCCTGTGTTCTAATACCATTCAGTGGTATTGTACTTGAGGAAATGCTAGTTGTAAAGCCACAGGTTTCAAGTCTCAGTCTTGTGGATCTGACCAAACTAGTTACATCCCAGGGGTTAGTTTAAAACTACTGATTAGTTTTAATCAGTAAATGTTTGTGATGGCTTCTGGGCAGAGATGGGCACGAAAAACAAAAATGGCGTTTCATTTTGTTTTTTCTTTCATTGGGCTTCCTTTCATTTTGTTTTGTTTGAAATGATTTTTCCAAAAAAAGTTTCATTTTTCATTTTGTTTTGTTTTTCAGTTTTGTTTTTCACTGTGTCTGTGCCTTTTCCCCCAATGTGTCTGATGGGGGTGGGTGGGTGAAGCATGGGTTGTTTAAAATGTCTTTGAGCCACTGAGGCTGCCTCAGTATTTTTAAAACCCTGTGCTTCCTCCCCCAAAATTGGGCGCATTGGGGGGAATGGCACTGGGTTTTTTTAGCCACCGAAGCAAGCAGCGACCACAGTCATAGCACTTGCTTCAGTGGCGGAAAAAAAAAGTTTTAAAATCCCATGCCATTCCCCCAATGCATCCGATTGGGGAGAACACTGGGTTTTAAAACATTTCTTGGTCGCCGAAGTAAGTGCCGATGGCTGCAATCTCTGCTTGCTTCAGTGGCTAAAAAAAGTTTAAAACCCCATGCCATTCACCTCCCCCCAATGTGCCCAATTTGGGGGGGGGAGCGACAGGTCCTTTAAAATGTCTTTAGCCACCTAGGCAAGCACTTGCCTTGGTGGCTAAAGACATTTTAAAGGATCTGTGCTTCTCCCCCAACACAGGGTTGTTAAAATGTCTTTGAGACACCAAGGAAGGCTCGTGGCTCTAAGGCATTTTAAATGACCCACACCTTTCCCCCCAATGTGCCCGACTGGGGGGAAAGGTGCAGCGAATTGTTTAAAGCAGTTTCCCATAGGAATGCATTGGTTTTCAATGCATTCCTATGAGAAACCTTGCCATTAACGAAAACCGAAATGGAATGAACGGAAAATTTCCAGTTCGTCTTGTTCCATTTTTCTTTTAAAATAGCTTCATTTTTTGTTTCGTTCTTAAATGAAACAAAAAATGAAAAACAAAATGAAAAAAAATTGTGCCCATCTCCAGTTCTGGGTACAGACTGAAAGAATGTAAACCTACGCAGTAATCATTGCTGCAGTGCAGGTATGGATATATTTTTGTGCTACCCATACCCTTGCACAGAGCCATGCCTTGATCTGTAGGTATACATTGCTTGCTACCAAAGGTGAAGAATGGGGGTGGGAAGGGGGGAAAAGACCTGATCTGAGGGGAGTGAACTTCTCAGTAGAAGCTCACATTAAAACATAGCAGTTAGTTTTTAAAGTGCCATAAAATTTTTGTCTTTATAATTTCTCCCTCTCCTTCTGTCCCTCCCTCCCTCCCTCCCTCCCCCCCCACTCATATCTTTGCCTGATATGCAGGCAGAGGCCCTCTTCTAAAACTACAATCATGGAAGAGAAAGGAGTTTTCCTTCTGGACCCATCATCCTACAGGGGTTTGCCAGGCACCATCCCTCTCAGAGGCATAGTCAGAGTTTTCAGTGCCCTGGGACAAAGGCAGTTTTTGTGCCCCCAAGGGATGGGGAGGGGCTAAGGCACCTGTGATGCATCTTCCTGCCACTCCTGGGTGGGGAGATGTTTGGCACCCAATTTGTTGCCCCAGGTGCTGCACCTGGGGACAGATGTCTCCCCCTGCCCCCCCCTTGCGGCACTAATCCCTTTCTATTTTTAGGAAGCTAATTAAGATCAAATTATATAAAGTTGCCAGACACCAGTTGTAAATACTGTCTCAAGATGTTCATATGGGTTTTAATTCATGTATTTTTAGTTAACAGTGGTTTTTAACTAGCCGCAGTTGTTGTTGTTTTGGGTTTTTTTGTATTTTGTGTAACTATATAGAGTTGTTTTTACTGTAGATTGTGAACCGTCCAGAGAGTGGCAACACTAATGGAAATGGAAATGAAGGAAATGAAATGGAAATGCAGGAAATGAAATGGAAGTGTACAGAAATGGAAATGGATATACCGGAATGGAAATACAGGAAATGGAAATACTGGAAGTGTACAGAAATGGAAATGAAGAAAATGAAATAAAGATGTCTGCCTCTCTTCCCAAATCAGGTAGCTTTGTTGCTAGATAATTCCTGCATCTTGAAGTTGAATCATGGCAACTGGATTTCTTTTTCTTGAGATAAAAAGAAGTCCAGTTGCCATGACTCAACTTCCAGATAAACTCACCTGAATGACTGAGAATCTTCACAGACATAATTCCTGCATTAAAAAGAAAAGAAGAACCCAAAATAAACACAAAATAAAAAGACAGATGGGAAGCAAAAATAAATAAAAGATGGCCAAAATAGGATCAGAAATAGAGATGGGCATGATCCACCAGTTTAGCGGTTCATGCTGGGTTTGTTTAGGGGCAGAATAGGTGTTGGTGCATTAAAGCCCTGCCGGCTCCAGCAGGTGCCACTCAGAGGTAGTGGCTTGGCATCCCTGCACTACCTCCTCTGGTGAAAGAAAAAAGTGCCAAAGCAGAATTGCAGTTGAACATTATAAACACCCAAATCATGATTACATAGAAAATGCACAGCTTTGATGCCGACAATGAAGAATTAAAATAGTTAGAGATTTTATATAGCTTGGATAAATGATCAGTCCAAATAAAAATGCAGCCAACATACCAGAAGAAGACTGAGTCTTGGAAGGGCAACAATGAAGGAACCATTATGGAGATTGCTTATTTGTAGGGTCACCATAAATCCTGAGTTTTGTAAAAATAACAAAAATAAATTCATGGCTTGATCAACCCATATAGATGGTAACAGCCCAGTGTTCTCTATCTATATTAATACTGCAGAGTCTGGGGGAAGGGGAGGGTGAAAAAAAGGAGAGAGGGGAAAAACAGAATAATTTATCTGCATAAGACACAACTAGCAGTCTTCCAGGAATTGAATTTAGCAGACTGGGTGTTTGGTGTACCATAGCAGACTTACTTGATGGTGTGAGGAGGGCTCATAATTATAGCCGCTATCTCACCTGGGGGAAGATCCGGATATGGTGAAAGTCCAGCTTTTCTTCTTTCTTGGTCACATGACTGAAGATGTGGGATCTCCGTTCCCACGTAGAAAGATTTTTTTAAAGCACCCTTCAGCCCCATGGCCAGATGGTGGTGATAGAAAAAAATGAAAAAGATTTTTAATTTTTTTCCCATTTAAGTAATTTTACTGGGTTTTGGGGGAGAAGAAGAGGGGAATGAGGGGAAGGAAGGGGGAATTCATTATAAAAATTCCATTGAGTATAGCAACCCTAAAATAACAATTTAACATATTTACAAATCACCAAATAGTATCACAATACTAATAAGTTTGTTACTTCTTGCCATCTTTTTTTGAAAATCTCTTCGTAGTCTCCCTTTAAAAAACCAGAGAGCTTGTCGATTTCAATACATTCTCTTATCTTTTCGTGGAGATTTCTTTCTGTTGGCACTTCTGGTTGTTTCCAAAATTTCGCATACAATATCCTTGCTGCAACTATTACATGATGAAGTACATATTTCTGATCATATGAGATATTAATATCTACTATATTTAATAAAAAAATTCTGGTCTAAGCTCTAATTTAATCTTCAAATATCTTTCTAAAAATAATTTTACCATTATCCAGTATGCCTTTGCCTCTTTACATGTCCACCACATATGATAGAAGGTACCACTGTCATGTTTACATTTCCAGCATTTGGGTGAGTAATTATACATCTTGGATAGACGGTGGGGGGGGGGAGAAATGCTATCTATAAAACATCTTATAACAGTTTTCCTTGAAGGCTATAGATTTAAAAAGTTTAACCGTATTCCACAAAGAGTCCCATTTGTTTAGATGAATAGGATAGCCAAAATTTTCTGCCCATCTGATCATAGTATCTTTTACCAATGTATCAATCATTTTTTTCATTTAGCAAATTACTATAGAATTTACTAAGAAGCTTTAAATCGCCAGAAAATAGTATTTTGTCGAGTGGAGTGTCATTAGTCATAAATCCCCCCTCTTTGGTGAGATTTTTAAAATGTGAGTGTATTTGTTGGTACTTTCAACCAGTCTAACTTGTGACCTTCAGATAATAATTTTGCTAACGACTTCAAGGAGCAATCAGCATTCAAAAGTTGTCTATAGGTTAGAGGTTTAAGGCTTATACTTGTAAGAGAGCTAGTTATCGCTCCTGTCGGAGATAACCACGTTGGTGCTTTAGGATAAAACTGTTTTTTTATGGATAGCCATATTTTGATTAAGGCATTCCTTATCCAGTGTTTTTTGAAAAGGGTAGGTATATTACCCTTATACCATACATAATGATGCCAGCCCCTGTCTAAATCATGACTCTCCAGCTGCAGTATTCTATTATTTGTCATCAAGATGCAGTCTTTAACCCAAGTCATAGCAGCTGCCTTGTAATACAACACCAAATTGGGCAGAGCAAAACCACCAGCTTTAGTTCTGTCCTGTAAATAAACATTTCTAATCCTTGCTTTTTTCTTTTGCCATATAAACACACGTATACTCTTTTCCAGGTCTGAGATAATCTTAAAGTTCGGTAATATAGGTAGACATTGAAACAAAAAGAGTAATTTAGGTAAGACAGTCATTTTAACTGCAGCAATTCTGCCAATTATGGATAACTGAAGTCTTGACCAGGTTTCCAGGTCAGCTTTAATTGCTTTTATACCATTAACATAGTTATCTTTAAGTAGAGTGTTACAACGGTTGGACACAGTGATGCCCAAATATTTTACCTTGATAGCATGTTGGAAACCCGACTGGTTGACCAACTTTCCGGTCATAAGTGGGGTCATATTTTTTGTGAGCAACAGTGTTTTTTCTCTATTAACCTTTAGTCCTGAGATGTTGGAGTAGGCCTCCAAAATCTTTAATAGCTCTGGAAGGGAGGTCTGTGGTTCCTCCATAATAACCAGCAAATCATCCGCAAAGGCTTGCACCTTATAGACTTCTCCTTTGGTTTGTAGACCTTGAATACCTGGGGCATTTCTTATTACATGGAGTAATATCTCTAACGACAGAATAAACAACAAAGGAGAGAGAGGACATCCTTGCCTAGTACCTTTATGTACCTTAACTGTGTCTGTAAGGTAGCTGTTGACTACGATTGTAGTGCTTTGTGCGGAGTAAATTTGCTCTATAGCTCGTAGCATTCTGTGTCCACACTGTAAATAATCTAACTGGATTTTAAGTAAGGACCAAGATACATTGTCAAATGCTTTCTCGGCGTCGATGAATGCAAAGGCAACTTGCTTCTCAGGGTGACATTCATAGTACTCCAACGTGTCGAGAAAAATTCTTTTTTTAAAATGTTTTTTTATTAAATTTTAAACTACATACAACGACATAAGAAAATGAAAGTAAAAAAAAACTACAACAAACAATATAAGTGCACCCCCATCCCACGGGGCCATCCATACATTCTTATTCGTTGCTCCATCTTCTATTCTTCTAGTAGTCTTCTTAAAGTTCTCTTCTCCAGAATTGTTGTGAGATGTTCGTGGACTCTTTCCCTTTTCCTTCGACTAGTACATAATCTAAAAATTTACCCCAGATATCGTAGAAAATGTCTTTTTTCATTTCTCCTCGTTTAACCTTTAAACTGCAGGACAGTTTATCGTTTATAGCTATATCCCAAAGTTCATTATACCAGTCTTCCATCTTGAATTCTAGTTTTGACTTCCAATTTTTTGCTATAATTAATCTAGCAGCTGTCATAAAATTTGCTATTAGTTCCTTTGTTGTAACAACATAATCTTTACTTGTTAACAATGATAATAATGCTATCTCTGGATTACAATCTATATCCATCTTAATCATATTACTTAGCTCTAAAAACACTTTTTTCCAGAACCTTTGGACTATTTCACATTCCCACCAAAGATGCAAGTGAGTACCAAGCTCTTTTTCACATTTCCGACATATCTTAGAGTAAGCAGGATTCATTCTATTTAGTCTTACTGGGGTTAAATACCATCTAGAAACCAATTTGAAGTAGTTTTCTTTTATCCTGACCGATAATGATCTCAAAATTCTCATATTCCAAATTTTCTTCCAGTCTTCTTTCTCTATCTGTACATTAAGGTCTTGGTTCCAAACTTCTCTCAAGGTGTTTAACTCCTTCATTTCTGATAATTCCCCTAGTATTTTATATATTTTACGTGTTATTCCTTTCTCTGAATTTTCCTGTTCAGACTCAAGCGATAGTAGGAAATGTTCAAATTTTGTGCATTCTCTGATTTGATTATTTCTCTTTCCCCAGTCCTTCATCCATTTTCCTAGTTGAATATAATTTAGCCATGTTAAATCACTGGGTTGCAAAATATTTTTATATCCTGAATTGTTTTAATCTTGAGCATCCAATCCTTTAGTCTAGCTATTTTCTTAATTTTAAATAACTCCAAATAATGCTTCAAGTTGTCTGGAAAGCTTTCCAAGTCAGTAACTAAAGCCAGTGGGGATCCCTTCGGAGACAAGATTTTCCTATATGTTCTCCATGTAACAATTAAACTATTCAATAGGGGTTTGTCAATCTTTACTTTGTTTTTAACTTCTGTGAATAAAAATGTGTTTATTTCCCCCTTTATATCCAAAGACTCTTGCTCCCACCATATTAACTTCTGTGGTTTAAAAGAATTTCCCCCAAAGAACTAAGTTGATTGGCTATATAATAATTTTTTATATTGGGTATACCTATTCCTCCTTCTTTCTGAGATCTATACCATAGACTTTTATTTATTCTTGATTTTTTCCCTGCATTACAATACCTATTTATCATGTCTTGGAGAGTTTTAATTTCCTTTTCTAAAAACTGAACCGGTAACATTTTAAAAATAAAGTTAATTTTTGGAAGTATTTTCATTTTTATCAATGCAATTCTGCCAAACCACGATAATTTTAGTTTAGAGTAGGATAATAATTTGTTTTTCATCTCCTCTTCTAATTTCGAAATATTTCTTTCTTTAGTTTTAGTAAATTCTTTATGGAGTTCTAATCCTAGATATTTAATGCTTTTTCCCGGTTTAAGTCCAGATTTTTCAATCATCTTTAAGTCATGTTTTCCATAATTGAACAATAAACTCTCTGATTTTTGCCAGTTTACACATAATCCTGTTATTTCTCCAAATTCTTCTAAATGAGTTTTTACTCTTTGAATATTCTCTATTGGGTTTACAATAGTCAAAAGAGCATCGTCCGCGAATAAACTAATTTTAGTTGCCCCATCTTTCCCTATACCTTTAATAGATTTATCGTCCCTTATGGCATTTGCCAGGAGCTCTATAACAATACAAAAAAGGACTGGAGAAAGAGGACATCCTTGTCTAGTTCCTCGGCCTAGGTGATTTGTTCAGTCAATCCATCATTAACTATTATTGAGGAAGTGCCCGTTGAATATAGTTGATTTATTACTCCCAAAAAGGATTTCCCAAATCCCCATTTTTTTAACAATATTTTTAATGTGGGCCATTGAACACAATCAAAAGCTTTAAAAAGATCTAGAGATAACATCCCAGCTTTAGTAGTACTCTTACCCATTTCATAAAGAACATTCAAATTCCTTCTAATAATATTTGCCATTTGTCTATCTTTGATAAAACCACATTGATCCTCTTTAATATATTTAGCTATAAATTTATTCATTCTTTTAGCCAAAATTGCTGTGAAAATCTTAGCATCTTGATTTAATAAGGATATTGGTCTGTATGACCCAATATCCATTAAATTTTTATTAGGTTTTGGAATTAAAATAGTTAAAGAATGGGTCCAAGATCTCGGAATTTGTTCTCCATCCAAAATTTCATTATATAGCTTCTTTAATTTAGGTATTAATACTGCTTTAAAAAGTTTGTAAAATTCAGGTCCCAGAGCGTCCACTCCGGGCGTTTTATTATTCTTTAGTTTGTCTATTACCTCGCTTATCTCTTGATCTGTAATAGGCTTTTCCATTTCCAGCATATCTTCCTGTTCCAAGACCCTCTTTAAATTCTTAGTGATGTACCTTTCTATATCCTCCTTAGGTTTATTTTTTGCAGTATATAACAACTGATAAAACTCTTGTATAGCTGACAACTTTTCCTTCATTTGTGTGCATGTCTTACCTGAGGAGTCTTTTATAATCCCTATTGTATTCTTGTCTTGTCTTTTCTGTGCTAATCTGGCTAAAAGTTTTGAGTTCTTGTTGCTGTATTCAAAAAAATTTCTTTTTAGGTTCAGAAGATTCCTTTGTGTTTGTTGTAAATCTAGATCTTCTAACTCTTTTTTCCTTGCTTCAATCAACCTCAGTATCTTATTATCCTTAGTAAGAAAGAATTGGGATTCTAAATCTGCTATTAATTTTTCTAATTTTCTTTTATTGAGTTCTTCCTGTTTTTAGTTTTAATATTTTCTTTTATGATAAGGCCTCTAGCTACCGCTTTCAGGGTGTCCCATATGATTGGCGTTTGGCTACCTGCCTTTTCGTTTATATCCCAAGTTTCCAACCAATCTTTTTTAACCTTTTCCAGCACTTCTGGATATTGAAATATTTTTAAATTCATTCTCCACCTTTTAGCTTCTCTATAACTTTTATTTGTTGCTAAATCAATCGACATTAAAGCATGATCAGATGTTTTTATGATCTCAATTTCGATTTATCTTGGGTATTAGGCTTTTAGAAACAAACACAAAATCTATCCTAGAATAGGTTTTGTGCACTGGTGAGTAGAAGGTGTATTTTATTTCATCTCCTTTCAGTTCTCTCCAGACATCCTTCAATCCTGTTGTATTTATAAACTTTGCTAGAGTTGTATGTCTTGTCCTCCACTCTTCCTTTTTACATACCGATTTATCTTTAATTTTATCTAAGACCATATTGAAATCCCCTGCCATTATTATATACCCCTTTTTAACCAATTCAATCTGATCCCAAAGGAGATTGTAAAAGCGGCCTTGGTTAACGTTTGGTGCATACAGATTAACCAAAGTATAATGATCTTTCCCCATTAGAACTTGCAATATTATATATCTACCTTCTGAATCTTTTACCACATTTTCAACAACACATTCACAATTCCTTGAGATTATAATGGCAACTCCTCTTGCTTTAGATGTGCCAAAGCTTTTTTCATAAATATCAACATTTGGAATTTTTAATTCATTAATACCATCTCTTATTTGATGAGTCTCTTGCAAAAAGGCAATATCTATTTTGTGCCTTTTGATCATCGCTTATTCTATTTCTCTTGAAAATGACCCCAGACCTTTTACATTCAACGTTGCTAATTTTATAAACTTTCCCATAACCTATTTCTTTTGGTTTCAATATTCTGGAATGGTCCCGTTGTGCATACAAAAATAAAAACACCATCAATTAATAAAAAATAAACTAAAATAAATCTAATCCTCCACCCTAAAAAACTATTCTTTTCTCCCACCCCACCAGCTATCATACTGTTTAGCATGTGCATCAAGGGGATGGGAGGGAGGAGGTCGTCCACAGACATTAGCCAGCCTAGATCTCATTAACTCTTAAGTAGCGTATTACTGAAAATTCTATAAGTTTATTCTACCCCCCTCTAAACCACCCTCTCACCACCACCACCCCCCTCAAAACAAACAAACAAACAAACAAAAACAAAAAGGGAAGGGGGGAGAGGAGGGGGGAAGGGAAGAAAAGGGATAATGAAAAAGAAAAAAGAAAAAAAAACACCCCAAAAACAAAAATTAAAATTGGAAAAAGAAAGAAAAAAAAAAAAAAGGGGGGAGAGGGGGGAAGGGAAGTGGAAGGGAAAAGGGGGAGAAGAGTAAAAGAAGAAAAACAAAGGGGATGATAGGAGGTGAGAGAGGGGGAAAGAGAGAGGAGTAAGTTAAATGAGTTTCAAATATTCTTCATCTTCATCGAAGATTCCTGAAGTCGGAGTAAAAAGAGAGAAATTCACTGTCCTGATGTTGCCACTGAAGTTCCCGGGGGAGAACAGGCAGAACCTGAGTCGTCTTGTATGTTCCATGCTTCAAGAAGATGCTGGCCTTCTTCTAGAGAGTGAATAGTGTGTTGAACAGAGCCTTTCCAAACTTTCAAAAATAGGGGGTGACCCCAAGAATAGCGATAGTTGTTCTTCCTTAATATGATTGTGACTGGTCTCATCGATTTACGCCAATCAGCAGTTTCTTTAGAAAAATCTTGAAAAACTTGCACAGTTGCATCTCCTCTCTTCAGAATATTAGGATTGGCTCTAATTGAAGACATAAGACGCTCTTTATTTACATAAGAAGCAAATCTTACTATCACTGGTTTTGGGGCCCCATCTCTTGACTTGCCCAGATAATGAACTCTCTCTAAATCGTCGTCCTCTAGTTGTTTGGGCAGAAAGGAGTTAAACCAGGTTAAAACTTCCTGTTTTAATGATGCCCCCTTCTTTTGAATAACAAAATTAATCAGTTTGGCGTTCTGCCTCCGGGAATAATCTTCAATATAAGTCAGTTTCTTATTAGTTTTGAGTAAAGCCTGCTTCTGAGAGTTAATTTGAGTTTCGTTTTCCGTTACACGTATCTCCAGATTTTTAAATTCTCCTGCCAAATTATCAAGCCGCTGGCCATTTAACTTTATTTCATGTGATAAATCTTGTTTAGTGCTTTGGAGATCCTTTGAAAGGCTATCCATTCTGCGTATCACATCCTGTTGATTCACACTCATGATGCTAGCTAGCTCTGTCCTCATTAAACGCAGTTCCTTCATGAAGTCTTGATCTGTGGGAGGAGGAGTAGTCTCCCTCTTTCCCTTCTCAGATCCTGATGCCATTTTTACCCCTCCGTCGTCTGGGGGCTGCTCGATACGCTGTAGAGCTGGGCGATTGTGTGCTGTATCAGATAATTTCCTAGTCCAACCTATTGGCTGGAGTTTCTTTTTTTCTCTCTTACCCGGCATATAATTAGACAAAAGGCAGGCATCAGAAAGTCTAACTGTTTGTAATCATCTGGTAACTTTCCAAGCAGCCGGGATGCAGTTTTCTAAACAGCCAGCGGCCAGCAGAATCAAGCAGGCAAAACCGAAAGTAGCTCCTTTTGCTTATAAATCAAGCTTATCTAGTCTAGAAAAACACATATATTGCTTCTCCTGACACCCGAGTAATTTATTGATGCATTACTCATGGCACCACGGCATTTAAACAGTAGTTTTAAAGCTCTTTTTAGATCGCGGCACAGAGCTCTAAGATCAGGCTGCCGGCATGTCTTGGTGGGCGGGACTTCCTAGTCGAGAAAAATTCTAACATTGGATTGAAGGTGTCTTTTTGGAAGGAAGCCATTTTGATCAGGGGATATCAGAGACGGTAGGATCATCCGCCATCTGTTTGCCAAGATGGTTGCAAATATTTTATAATCCACGTTTAGGAGAGCAATTGGCCTATAGTTTTGGATCAAGTCTCTGGATTTCCCTTCTTTAGGAATCAATGTTGTATGGGATGATTTCCATGAATCTGGTATATCTGCGCCCTCTAAAATAGATGTAAACAGATTTTTCATGTTTCCGGTGATTATCTCAGAATTTTGTTTTATAAAATTGTGCCGGTATCGAATCAGGTCCCGGGGCCTTGTTCATTTTTTGATGGTTAATGGCCTCTGTTATTTCCATCATTGTAATGGGGGCATTCGTCATAGCTCTTTGTTCTTCAGTAAGTTTTGGGAAATTGGCTTGTTCTAAATATTGGAAAATGGCATCTTTATTTATTATTATCTCCGGCTTGAACAGATTCTGGTAATATGCCTCAATGATTTTTTGAATTTGAGATTGGTCTGTCTGATTTTCCCCAGTTTTATCTTTGAGTGTTAGAATAAGTTTTTGAGATTGTACCTTTTTTAGCTTATAAGCTAACCATCTACCTGGTTTATTTGCATTTTCAATTAAGTTCAGTTTGGCCAATTTAATCTTGTGGGCTATGTCTGCTGTTAAAATCATATTGAGTTCATGCCTACAGGAGGCTAGGTCTTTATTCAGCTGCTCATTTCGCGGATCCAGGATTAAGTCCTTTTCTAGCTTTTTCATCATATTAAGAATGGATTCGGATTTCTTCTTTCTCTCTTTGTTCCGTCTTGCCATATATTGGATGACAAACCCTCTAAAATAGGGCTTTGAGGCATCCCACACCGTTTTCAGTGGGGTGCCCTTGTTTAGATTCAGTTCAAAATATAGATTCAAATCTTTGGCTGCCTCTAAAATAAATTCTTTGTCAGTCCACAAAGCTGAATTAATTTTCCAGTGTCTGGGCTTACCCGAGGTTTTCAATGTCCACAGGATAGCATTATGGTCAGATATTGTTCTCAGGAGAACTTCTATATCTCTTGAATTTAATAAAAGATCAGATGAAGCCCAGCACATATCAATACGGGAAAAAGAGGCATGTTGTCTTGAATAAAAAGTGAAGCCACCCTTTAGTGGATTTTTCCTTCTCCAGATGTCTTGACGTTCTAAATTGTCGGACATATCAAGAAAAGATTTTGGCAGTGTGGAAGATGAAGTTCTGTGTTTTTTCCCTTTTGGTATCTTCCTGTCCACAGATGGGATATGTACAGCATTGAAGTCCCCCAATATGATTAACTGATTATTTTTGTATTGCAGAAGCTTCTGAGCCAATTCTTCAAAAAAGACTTGTCTTCCATGATTGTTGTTTGGGGCGTATATACCAACAATAATTGTTTTTTGGGATTGGATATTTGCTTGAACAAGTATCCATCTGCCTAACTGATCTTTTTCCAAAAGAGTTGGAGAAAGTTCTGGTTTGATATATAGTGCCACCCCATTTTGCTTCTTTTCTTTATTTGAGGTGGAAAACAGGGTGCCCAATCTATTTTGGATTAAGTATTGTTCATGCTTTCTCAATACATGGGTTTCCTGTAAACAAATAATTGCACATTGTTGTTTTTGAAGGAGTTTAAATGCCTTATGACGCTTTTGTGGGGAGTTCAATCCATTGATATTCCATGATAAAATTTTCTGAGCCATCTTGTTTTACTTCCAGAGGTGTTTTCCTCCCTGGTTTAGGCCTAACTTGTTGAAGAGTTTTTTAAAAGTGCTGACAGCCTGAAGGCCAGCTGATCAGCGCTGGGGGGAGGGGAAATAATTTTTTTTTAAAAGCGCCGACCAGCCCCAGGACCGAGCTGGTTGGGGCTGGGGGTGGGGGAAGCAGTAAACCAGATCATGTGCAAGCTCCCACAGACTTCTGGCTTGCAGTTTTTACCAGAGCAAAAAATCCCCAACTTCTCCAGTAGGTCATGGAGAACTCGCTAAAGGGGACATAACCAGGTTGGTTTTTTTAAAGCCCGGTGGCCATTGGGACAATATTTTTGGAAACGCTTTATCTTGAAATTTAATCAGCATTTTAAAGCACGTGCGATAGAACCCTTTTAAGAGAGGCTTTTCTGTTCCCTTCCATCCTTTACCTGACAGGGAAATCATAGCATAAATTGAATAAGTATTCTTGATAAGTCAATGAGCATAAACTGAAATCCAAGTGCTTCCCTAGACTTACTCTTCTTTCTTTCATAGCTTCCGTTTCTCCACCCACTACATGTCACTGCATCCTACTCCTAAATAGACATCTTATTAAATGATAGACAGCAAACATTGTTCATTTTGTTTCATCCTCTGGTAGCAAGACACTGGAGTTTAATTAAGTTAAAGTTAAGTTAGAGAACTCCCATGCTTTGCACAAAATAAAATAAGCACATTAGCCAGCATTTTTTTTTCAAATAAGCAACACACTTATTTATAACTATAGATCTGCAAGGTGATGTATTGTCTTCTGAAATACTGCATAGTTAACACTGTGGTAAGCTTCAAATGCGCATGTGTGTGCGCACGCGTGCACACACACACACACACACACACACACACACACACACACACACACACACACACACACACACACACTACAAAGCATATTCATATGTATATGAACTGCGCTCAGGTGAGCTTAATTACTCTTCTTCAGCCCATGTTCATTGATAGGGTTAAGTGTTGTAAAATTAAACATAGAAAAGATTGTGCTGTATTGTTGATTTTTTTGGATGATTGCACTAAAAAGTCATATCTGGTTGTCGGCCTGTTGCTAAGCAGGCCTGGTCCCTCCCACAATAATAAACACATTGAACACATAATTGAAAGTTAAAAGGTCACAATTTTATTGAGTACACCAACAGTTTTCCTGGCCAAACATTGGGATTGAATCCTGTTTCATTGGGAGTCCCAAGTAGAGATGGACACGGAACGAACATTTTTTCGTTTCCGTTACCATTTGTCGTTTCTGTTACATAACGAAACGACAAATGAAAATTGTGATGAAAATGAAACGAAACAAACAGAACCACGAAAATTGTAGTCCTTACGTTTCGTTTCCGTTAATGGTGACGCGCAATGAAATGAGCTGTTTTAAATGTTAAAAAATGCTCTGGACATCCGTAAAAACACAGCGATAATTATTTATATTGTCTGATAATACCTACCAGGGGGGTTGGGGTCCTTAAAACGTTTGTTTTTGTCTTCTCCCATCACGATGTATTTTTCTTTTCCCTTTAAAATGGATCTCGCCACCAGCCACAAAATGGAGGCAAGCCATGTGATGTGGGATCATGTTCAACCAATAGCATGCCCAGGTTGCAGACTGGGTGGGCGGGTCTGGCAGCCACAGAGGGCATAAAAAGCTCTGGCAGCCCCCATCCTCCTTGCAGTCTCTGGTGGGAGTTAGGGTGGGATTGCTGTCTCTGCGACTCTAGCTTCAGTCCTGCAGCCTCCCTATGTGTGTGCGTGCCTGCGCATGGAAATGCTTTAAAAATCGCGCAAAAAGCGGATAGAAACAACAAACGAAAAAACGAAAAACGGTAACAAAATTTTTCCAGAAATTCACGACAAACGAAATGAAACAAAACAGACCTCTCAACGACAAATGAAATACCGAAACACCATTTTTCTGTTTCGTGCCCATGTCTAGTCCCGAGTGCCACCTGATATAAGCCATTGTCTTCCCAGATCCCCCTGGGAGATAATTCGTGAATGGCAGACCCTTAAAGACCACACAGATGTCTGCCACTCCATGGGTCCCTATCGCACAGGAGCAAGCCCAAGTTCCTGGCCCCTGAGCTAGGGCACTCACTGACTCTGCTTCCTGGACCCTTCAAGGGGTCACACAGACCAGTCACAATAGGCAAGTCCCTGCCTGCTATCTGTCATCCCTCATATCCGCCCCAATACTCCAAAACTGCCAATAAAGTTGTGATAGGGAAAAGAAAAAAAGAAAAGAAAAAGAGTTACACACCAACACCTCACCTTAGGGAGACCCATAATGCACTCCCACTCAGAGTAAAAAATTTCATGCCAAGTATAAGAATAATAAGTGTGGGGAGGGGAGGGAGGATGCCATACAGGACCAATGGAACCCCCAGACAGTGTCACAATTCCTTAAAATCTGTGCCAGCAGATGTGAGTGGAAAATAGATGAGCATTATTGTTATTCCATACTTAGCACTGCTACCATCTATATATTACACATCTCCTTTTCAACAACCCTGGAGTTAGAAGCACTTGACCTCTGTGCATTTCAGAATCCGGATATAAATCTTAGTTCACCCAAAGCACAAATGGTTTATTAACACACATAACTCCTTTAACCTGCATCAGCCTCCTGGCATGCCCCATCATCCTCCCTAGGGTCCTAGCTTTATTTAGAGGGCAAATTGGGCATTTTCCTGGGCCCATTGACTAATGGGAAATGGACTGCCTCTAATGCTGCTTGGACTGCCTCTGAGGGTTTGAGCCAGTGTCTCCTCCTCTTCCTCCTCCTCCTCTGCCCCCACTGTCCAGGTGTTGCAGAGCTTGGCTCCTTCACTTTTCCACCTGGATGGTCCTGGCTGCTCAGCTGTGTGGTCAGGAAAGCATAAGCCAGCTTCTGTGGTGTCAATCACTGCCAAAAGGGTGGGATTCCAGTCTGCTGGCTTTCAGCCTCAGTGGAGGACCCAAGGTTTTCCTCCTATACCTCGGGTGCCTGGTGAGTCCGCAGGAGAGGGAGGCTGGAGAGAGTGAAGCCATGGCTCCCATATCCCAGCTAGGTCATGCTTGGAGTCAGGAATTCATTGTCATGGTAAATTCTGCCTATTGGATGCTCTGATATTTTTATTTCAAGCCGAGATGTGGAAGGAGCTGTCTTTGTCATCGTTATCATAGTGGTGGCAAGAACAACAACAGTAGCCACAGCACTACCAACAAGTATTAGATTCCTCAACAAGGTGCTGAATTCAGACTAGCAGCAAGGAAAATGTGATTCTTGTGCTTTACAGTGAAGAAAATGCATGTTATGTCTCAAAAAGGGGCATATTACATGGAAATAAATGCTTTTAAAAAGCTATAGTAAAATATGGCATGTGACTTTCTTTTTGTTGTTATGTTGCTTATTTGTTTATCTAAGGATTGTTCACGTATTTACTGCTACCAAGATCACCTTAGTGAGTCAGTCTTATTATGTTATAATACATTGTTCATGTTGTCCAACCTATTTAGGTCGGATGTAAGGGAGAGGGAGGGCTGACCAGGGCCTTGAATCAGCCCTGGGCCCTAGGAAATGAATAGCAGCACAGGACTGACTGACTGATTGATTGGAAAAATTGTGTAACCAATCTGTGCTGCTCAGATCCATGCAATTCAAGGGAGACATGTACTGATAGTAGGGAACCATTGTGAGAATTCCATCAGGTTCGTAGGCGGTTCTGCGGATGAGACAGAACGAGAGACGTTATGGTTGTAAAAATCCAATAAACTTTTATTTGCAACATTCACTATGTCTTTTCCATCGTCTTTCGTATTCCAACCATCTGTAAATGGCAACAAAACGGGGGGTTCCAAACTTGGATTACATGGGGGACTGCAGATATCACATCCTTGTCTGAATGGGTTGTGCACACTCACTTGTGGTGTGCTGCAGGGCGGGGCTGACCGGTTCCCATGTACGGGTGTCCACATATTTGAGGATTGCCTTCAAACACCTCACTCCAGCCCCACCCGGGAATCCACCTTTGGGTGCGTGGGCTAATACCTCTCCTTTTAGCCTCGTATCTTCTAGGCTGGTAATTCGGATTTATTACCGGAAACCCTGGCGGAGTCGGTAAAGGGAGGCCCACAAAACTGGGAGGTATAGGCAGAGGTAGCCCGGTCTCCACCTTCTTCACATCTTCCTCCCTGGTCTGAGTGCCCCTTTCTGTTAAGAGCGTTATTTTCCTCTCTGTCTGGGTCACACAGTCACTCCCCCTCCCCCTCTTCTCTCGCGCCTCCCCAGCCCTGTCAATCATCTCTCGCCCAGTCTGCATTTCAGAATCTCTAAATAGTTTTTGACGGCATCCGATAGCCACCTGTATCCCTGCATCCTTCTTGCTCTTTTCCTGATCCAGCTTAACTTGGACACCTACATGCCACAATTTCCCCACAATATATTTCTTCTTCTCTATCTCTGCCTGCGTTCCAATGTCCCACATTACCTTCTTAGATATGATATCCACTTGTACCGATATACTCCTCCCTTTTACCCTCCATTCCTCTACTTGGATTCCCTTTTCTATCCCGGCACCCTGATGTTCCGTCTGGGATGCCATATGTCATCCTTCCACCTTCCATTCTGTTGCCTGTATCTCCTTATCCAGTTTCTCCCTCCTAACCCACCTTACATGAGCTCTCCAATTCAAGGCTTCTTGAGCTACAGCAAAGAAACTCCCAATAGTGGGACTTTCTACATCTATGTCTTTTACAACCACGTTCCCAATCCGTCTCTTTGCCTTCTCTTCCATCACACCTGGGTTCGTATCTCTCTGCTTTACAACTTCTTGATTGTCCATTCTTTTTACAGGTTCAGTTCCACCACTCACTTTCCCTGGTTCTTCTGATGGTCTATCCTCTTCCTTCTCACTGCTATCGGCGGACGTACCCAGATTCTCCTTCTCTCTCTCACAACCATCCCTGTCTGTTTCTCTTGATCATGCTGCATATCTAATGCATACATACTTTTTAGATAATCACAGGCAGAAATGTCCAGGTCCAGCTGAGTCAAACTGTAGTAGGATGATGGTTGGTAGAGGAAAACGCAACAGGCAAGAAAGTGAGGAAAGCTACCTAGATACTGGATAATTAGGGATAAACTGGGCATAAAGACAGAAGAGTGGACATGTACAAAATATCTGTTAGGGCTGAACATGTTACCCTCTGAGCACAATTTGTGGTTTGTCAGGGAAAATATTAGAAATGTATGGTTCGTGGACTCTGATGAACTATGAACCAAGACGAACCATCATTTCTCTATTCCGTGCCCTTTTCTGATAATGAGGGTTGAAAGCCAACCGCGATTGGAGGGCAGAGAAGGAGGATATTTTTGACACAAAACATTTCTATACCTCTTTCTCAGAAGAAATGACAGTTGCTCTAGCACAACCTGCCTTCATCTGGCCTGGCATTTACTTTTCAAAAACAGAAATATCTGGCCCAGAAATATCTTACCAAGGCTTGCAGTTGGGATTTCGTAGGTTTCACAAGGTTGAAAAGACCCACACAGTTTATCTTGAATCAGGCTGTAGAAGTGTACTAACTACATTGTGTATATATTATAGCTACTTGCACATCACAGAAGAAATGGGGGAGATGTGTTTGCAAGTGCTCATTTATGGTGTACATATGTCACTCGAAAATATAAATGCAAACAAAGAAATGAATAATTACGAGAATCTATGCATGCAGTAAACTCAACAACAGGTGAAGACTGTGGTGAGAGGCATGGGACAGTGTCCTTTTTGGATATTTTGCACTCAATTGAACATAAAAATGGTTCACCAAATATGACAAGATAAGAAAAAGAAGAAGAAAAATAATCAAACTTGAAAAGGTTGATATCCTGGGTTGAAAGTATTCTGTAGGCAGTGATGGTTTTTGCCACTTTTCTTATGTCTATGAGTTGGGATTCTATTTCTGATAAGTACAGGAATGGGGTATCCAATTGGAGGTTCAGAGGTTACAGAGGGTTGAATGAGCTGAGCAGAGTCCAATAGATTAGGTTGTTGAGGATTGTTAGCAGCAGGTGGAGGCTCCTGGCCCAACAGTACGTGGGCTAAAGGAGGCTTGACAGGCAGCAAATTCGGTTTAAAAATACTCCCCTTCTGAGGGGATGGATTTTTAGTCTCCTTGTGGCCAGGAGTTAGACGGTCGGCTGAAAGGGTAGGCCGAGTATTTGCATCTGAAGAAAGGCCACTGGATTGACGCTCAGAGGAGTCTAATAATTTAAACAAAGGTTTGAAGTTCAAATGACTTTTTCCCTTTCTTTCCTTTCTTTGCTTTTTTGTCTGATGATTTCCCAGTGGACTTGCCTTTAGTCTTGGTGTCTAACACTGGAATCTTTTTGGAACTGAGTGCCTTCTTATTTTTAATGGTTTTGTCTTTCTTTTTAGCTAGAAGCTTCATTTGTTTCTCTCTAGGTCTATTTTTGAGATATCTAATGTGGGCTCATCAGGGAGATATTGAGGGATTGATGGCTTGATTTCCTCATCCGGAAATGATCTGGAGGGTGGCGGGAGATCTAATTTTGTCTGAGTGACTCAAGCCAGTAACTCTTCATAAGGGATGGTGTTGATTTTGTGGATGGTGTTGGGTGATAGGATGGTGTTTCCATCTGGGTTTGTACACACGAGTGTGTTTGATTGTCCATTTTGGCTGGCGGGACCGTCTGCTGACGGGGCATCCCATTTCTTCATTAGGTCGACCAGACATGCCAGCAGGTCTTTAATAGAGATGGGCATGACTTGAAAAAAATTTTTTTCGAGTTGTCGTTAGTCGGGCCGGTTCCGTTTCGGGTCGTTTCTGCTTTTTCGTGAAAATTTGCAAAAATTAGTCGGTTCGTTTCTTCATTTTTTCGTTGTCATTAGTACTGGCTTTTTGGGGGGAGCGGGCTCCTGGAGGCACCTCTGTGTGGTGGGTGCCTCCTCTGGCCCGCTATAAAGGGAAAGTGGGCTCCTGGAGGCACCCGTGGGTGCCTCCTATCCTCACCCACTAGGAAGAGGAAGCAGGCTCCAAGAGACCCCTCTACATGGGGGTCTCCCCTCCTCACCTGCTGCTGCTGCAAAATGGTATGCAATAGCCATATGGATATTGCATACCAGTTGTGCAGACAGTGACTGTGAAGACTAGTGGATGGCACTGAACCCAGAGCCATAGGTGAGATGCCTAACTAAGGCTCTCGCACCACCATATCTCACACAGAAGGGAATTGTACTTCCGTGTAGTGCAATGCAAGTACATCTGGCTTAGGGTTAAGGTGGGTTAGGGTTAGGGCTAGGGTTAGGCTAGTGACGGGTAAGGTTACGGTGGGCTAGTGGGTTGCACCTCTGGGTGCCTCTCTGACCCACTAAGAAGACAGTCTGTGACGTATGGGTACAGAGTCAAGGGTTAGGGTTAGGGTTAGGGGGCTAGGGCAGGTTTTAGGGGGCTTTTTGGCACATCCCAGATGTCTCCATGGCCAAGTGGCCATGCGATTGGTGGGATGGCTCCAAAAATTTGCATGGTCATCCACTCCCACATGGCTGGCCACTTGGCCAGCCCATCATTGCACAGGTGTAAAAAAAAATAAAGTAAAATAAAATCAATGGAGGACAGAGGAGGAGAGGAGAGACATTTTGTTGCAAGAAAAAACCCACTGCTACTGTGAAAAATCTGGCAGTTTATAAATTTTCGCGTGTTTCTGTTGTGCTTGTGTGTTTTTGGACCACGATTTCAAAAACAATATTGCGTTCGCCGCCCCATTTTGGATCCCCCGCCCGCACCGCATGGCATGGCGAGTCCGGCTGCCCAGGACGGGGGGGAGGCGGGACCCCCCCTCCAGAAACCACCACTCCGGTAGGTGCCCTGCGCCCTTAGTCAAGCAGGCATTTTTCCACCTGCTTTTTTGGCCCGGGAATGGGTGGGGGGAGAGTTTGAAAATTTTTTCCTGTGCCATCCGTGCCGCTTGCTTGCGCTTTAATTGCGGCGGCCGGCGGCGAGACTGCGGCGAGTCCCACCAGAGCAGCCCAGGATGGGGGATGGGGGGGGAGGCCAGGGACCTGCAGAAACAACCCCTCTGGTAGGTGCCCTGAGGCACGGCAGGCATTTTTCCGCCTGCTTTTCGGCCGGGAACCGGGTTTTTTAACTTTTAAAAACTTTTTTTCTGTGCCGCGTGGCATCGCGCGATCGCGCGATGCAAGGAACGAGCATGACAAATCAGACCAAAATTGTTCATTCGTCGGTTCGAGCTCGAAGTCTGGCGGAGTAATTCCCGTTACCGTTTCCGTAGAGTAACGGAAACGAGTAACGGAAACGGAAATGGGAATACCGCTAAGTCGTGCCCATCTCTAGTCTTTAATGTTATTTACCAAGTCTTTGATTTCTAAGGTAGTATCTGAAATGAAATGGGAGCCTCTTTCCAGTAGAATTTTGGCTTGGCTGCATTGATCACACTGCAGTTTGGATTGCATGACCACTGTAGGGCCTTGCAGTTCCTTGGTTGAGGTCTCTTCAGGGGTGGGGAGCCTCGTTGAGTGTTCATCTGGGATGTTATTATATACAACTGAGATTCTGGCTGGTGTACCAGGTGTACCAGCTATGTTAGGCCGGGCGGGGGGTGAAAAATGTCCCATTCCCATTCTGCCAAAGTTGACACTTGAGAAGCTGTTCAAGTGACTACATTGCAGGAGATGACTCTGCTGTGCATCCGTGGTTGATAAATCTACGACTGGGCTACTTGTCCGCTCTTGGCAGTTGTATTTCTGCCTGCTAAAGTAGTCTGTCATCATAGTCTGCCTCCTCTTTCCTTGAATGTTGTTGTTATCCCCCATTCCGCACTGAGATTTGTCATTTGCTGGCAGGTCTAGGCTTACAGTATGCGTACTCTTCAGTCTGAGATCAGTAATGGGAGTAATAGCCATAGGAGTGCTTCTCCTCACCTGTTTTAACACTGGAGGCGATAGAGTTAAATCAAGGATTTGTTCTGATGAATCGTCAGTAATTACAATGGGGTCTCCCATTCTCAAAGTGAGCTCTGTAATGCTCTCTGTGTCCACCGAATAGAGGTGACAGATTTTGTGCTGTTGAATTTGTAAGAGTAGAAGAGGAAGGTATAGTACCAGCTGCTGTCTTAGTCTTAGTCACTTGTATTTCTCTTCTCGAAATTAAATCCCCAGAGTAGTATATCTAACGCAGGCAGGGTTCAAGGCTGGTCACACAGAGAAAGACAAATGGGAGAGAGGGAAACCTCAGCCTCAAACTACACCCAAGGGTCTCACGACAGATGCATTAAAACACTCAAGGTCAGAAGAAGTTAGTAGTTAGCAAAGAGTACCTTAGCTTCTCAACCCCCTTGTCTGCTGTCGTTATTGTTATTGTTTCCTTGGGTGTGTCCGGGCAAGATGGTGAGCAGCAAAAACGCCCGTTTAGCTTTTCAATCTTCCTATCTTTCCTCTGCTCTTCCTTCATCGGGAAGGGTCGACTAGCCCACAATTTCCTGCTCCAATTATGTGGATAGAGTATCCAACAACCTCCAGCAAAACTTCAGTCAAACTCTTCAACTAGCAGCTGCAGCAACTGGGTACACGACGTTTGTTTGTTCCAGAGAAGCAGTGAAGGCCAAAGTAAGTTGTAAAAGATAAGATAAGGAGCCAGGAGTAGCTGGGAGTAGCTTCTCACAGTCAGTTTTCCAGCCACAAGGCTGATGTTTAAATAATAAAATGGTAAAGTTCTTTGAAGATTAAAAGAATAAAAGTTAAAAAGTTAAAAAGTTAATACGATAAGAGGGAGAGAGCTCCAAACAAACGTCCCTCTCCTAGAACCGGAAGTTCATTCAAGAAAAAAAATTGAATCATAGCTTGATTGGATTGGAACAAACAGCCATTGCCCTTGGAGGTGGGTAATACCACAAACCCTCTCTTGTTTAAAGCTTTGCCTCTTATCCTTAATAATTTATTTATAGTAATATTGTCTTTTTTGTATGGTTTTCAGATTTTTAACATCCATTGTTTTATTGAGTTTTATATTTTAAATTGCCACGAGTCCCCTCTAGGGAGATGGGTGGAGATTAAATAAATAAATAAATAAATAAATAAATAAATAAATAAATAAATAATGAGCCAATAATGTAGCCAACAGTGTTTTCACCTGATAGTTATTCTATCCATCCAACACTTCTGTAGCTTGCTAATCACAATATCATGAGGCACTTTATCAAAAGCTTTGCTGAAGTCAAGATATATAATTTCTGCACCATTCCCTCTGTCTATCAGAGAGTTTAGCAGATCAGATTAGCCTGGCAGGATTTGTTCTTGACAAATCTGTGTTGGTTTTTAGTTATCACTTAGAGATGGGCAAATCATTTTTCATTTTTATTGTTTTGTTTCATTTAGAATGAAATAAATTTTTTTAAAAATTCATTTCATTTTTGTTTGTTTTGTTTTTCATTTTTCATTTTTTTAAATGTTACAGCTGACCAGCCAGCCGGTAGGTGCTTTATTTATTTATTTATTTATTTATTTATTTAGCACCAACCAGCTGGCCTGCAGGCTGGGTTGGCACTTTTTTATTTTTTATTTTTATTTTTATTTTCTAGTGCCAACCAGCTGGCCCATGGGCCGGGTCTGCAATTTTAATTTTTTTATTTTTTTATTTTTTATATCTAGCACCAACCAGCTGGCCCATGGGCTGTGCTGGTGATTTTAATTTTTTTAATTTTTAGTTTTATCTAGCACCGACCAGCTGGTCCATGGGCTGGGCTGCCACTTTTTTAAAAAATATTTTTTATCTAGCGCCAAACAGCTGGCCCATGGGTCGGTCGGTGCCTTTTTAAAAAATCTACTGCTGATAAGCTGGCCCACAGGGCATCTGGCACTTATTTTTATTATTTATTTTGACAAGTACTGATCTCGGCACAAAAATGAAATGGAACAAAATGAAAATTTCCATTTCATTTTGTTTCATTTTTTAAAAGGGCACTTCAATTTTCATTTCATTCTGTAATGAAATGAAAAATGAAAAACAAAATAAAAAAAAATCATTTCATGCCCATCTCTATTATCATTGCATTGTTTTCTAAGTGGTAGCATAGTGATCGCTTTATAGTTTGTTCTAAACTTTTGCTCAGAATGATTTAAGACTCTTCTGGTTGGTAGTTTCCAGGTTTCTCCTTTTTATCATTTTTGAAGATAGGGATCTGGCATATCACCCAATTCCCATGATTTCAGGAAAATAATGGACAGCAGTTCTAAGAGTTCTTCAGCTAGTTCCTTCAATACTTTTGGATGCAGTTCATCCAGTTCTGAAAATCTGCACTCCTTCATAGTATTAAGGTATTCTTTGACTATGTTTATTAGCTTTCATGTTCAGCCCTGTCCCTCCACTTGCACTTCACATTTTCTGGAGGGTCATAGTCTGCACTTTGGGGGAAGTCTCAGCTCAGGTAGGAATTGATCACTTCTGCCTTTTTCTTTGCCAACTATTATCATTTTTCCATCTCCATTCAGTAGTAGCGATATTGTTTCTCTTCTTTGTCTTTTGTTGTTCACATACCAGAAGAATGCTTTTCTGATGCTTTTTGTGTCTCTTGTGAACACTCATCCTCCACTTTTGCCTTCCTAATGCCATCCCTGCAATTCCTTGTCTGTACTCTTCCTTTGTGGCCTCGTCTTCTTTCCATTTCCTAACATTTCCTAAACCTGTCCTTTTTTGTTTTCAGGTCCTCTTGGACCATTTTTTTTTGAGTTACATTGATCTTTTTTGCTGCTCCCCACCTTTTTCTTTTGGAATTATGTGTACATGTGCCTTAAGTATTACTGTTTAAGAAACTCCTACCCTTCTGGGACTCATTTTCTTCTTAGGATTTTCTGCCATGAGACCTTACTTATCCTTGTTTTCGGTTTATTTATATTTGCTGTTTTGAGATCCAGCATGTATGTATGACTACACTCTGCTTTGGTTTCCTTTGAAATCAGGAATTCTAGTAGAACATAGTCACTCACTCACAGTTTCCCTTGCTGCTACTCTCTCAACCAAGTCATCTCTACTGGTCAGAACTAAGTCAAAGATAGGTAGTATTTTAGTTTCTTTCTACACTTTTTGTAGGAGGAAAATATCAGCCACACAAGCCAGGAATTTCTTGAAAGGGCTATACATGGCAGAATTTGCCTCCCAACAGATATTAGGGTAATTGAAATCTCCCATCGCTACTACAACACGTCTCTTTGAAAGCCTTGGAATTTGCTTTTCAAAAGTTTCATCCATCTCCTTTCTTTGATACCCTTTGACCTGTATTCTTGCATCGAGCAGGAGAATGGGCTTAATGGCCTTGCAGGCCCACTCCAACTTCATCATCCAATGACTCTGGGTGCTTTTACATGACCAATACGATTCGCTGCAGGGTGCTAGCAAATAGAGATGGGCATGAAACGTGCGATTTTTCATTTTTGTTTTTGTTTTTTCGTTTGGTTACGCAACAAAATGAAACGATTTTTTAAAAAAACAAAACGAAAATGAAAACGAAATGACCCAATTTGCCGTGTTTTTCGTTTTCATTGCAGCAGATGCATTGAACTAAAAAGAATGCTAACGAAACAGCAATTTTTCATTTTCGTTTTCATTTTTTTATTGTTACCTAACAAAACGAAAACGAATTTTTTTACAAAAACCGTCACGAAAACTAAAACGCACCGAAATGGACCCCTAAACGACCAAACGACAAACGAAACACTATTTTCTTGAGTCGTGCCCATCTCTACTAGCAAATGCGGAGCATAAAATTGTTTACCCATGAGCAGGAGACTATAAAATAAATAAAGTTTGACCACGCCCACTTAACCCCACTTAAGCGAATCTTTCAAGTACCTGCTCCCGAGGTGGTAAAATCCTTGCTGGTGCGGATTTTACTCTGTTCCTCGACCATCTCCGACGAATGGGAGCCATTGCTACAAGAAAGCAGCGATAAGGAGAGATCCTTCCTTGCGCAGGCAGGAAAAGGAAGTGAAATACAAAGGACTGGCTATTGTCAGATCAGATCTTGGAGGACTCAGGTGCCGTAGTAAACCCTCAGGGCCCCCTAGTGGTTTGGCACCCTACAGTCACCTGCAATCAATATTCCAGTGTTTGCAGCCTGAAATCAGATCAGCTGAAGATTTTCAAAAAGATGACCTTGGGAACACTGGATCCGCAACATTAACCACGTGACTGCTGTGTGTGTGTGCGATCCGGATCAAAGATTGGTACGGATCGTAATGGTAGTGTAAAAGCGCCCTCAGTTAAGTGATAGGGTGGTTGGTAGTAGACTGCAACTCCCATGCTCCTTTTGTTTTTCACCTCAACTACATTCATCCAGAGCAGAGTGGCTCTACCATTGATAGCAGAATTCAGCCCTCCATAAGTCAGCTCAAAAACTGTTGAAAACCATCCCTGACCATTTGTGTTTGGGTAAGAAGTTAATTGCTGAAAAAAAGATTCAGCTTCCGGCTTTTCCCTTGGTGTGACATGATGTAGTGAGCAAAAGAGCGTATCCTGGAGACCATCCTAGCTGATGCCATTTGTGTTGTCATTTCCTATGTAAAGCTTGGCATTCTTTTTTCCAGCTGGCAACACAGACACAATATTGTGCAGTAATATCAGGCCATTTCCTGCTTTTTGAAATATGGGTACTGAAGCATAATATCCCTTTTTCATAAAATGGTGTGGGTTTGGGGGAGGGGTGGAAGTTGTTTGTTGTTGTTTAGGTTTTTAAGATAATTAAATTATCCACCAAGGACAACAATTTAGGAAGAACTGGCAAGCGTTACCATCCACGTTTTACACAAGATGTCGTTATTAAATGCATGCAAGTAGCCATGCTAGCTAGTTGTGAACTGTACTGCTACTGGACACTGCCTTCCACACTCCATAACAATTTTGTCTGGCTCTCTCCATGTCAGAATATTTTTGCTGCTGTCCCTTTTCCTCCCTCCATTTGCCACCATTACTAGAAAGCTCTGAAATAGCTACGTTTAAGATGCTGCTATAGAAAGCAGTAGGAGTGCATTTCAATGTAGTATCAGCTCCATTGCCTACCACTGTTTTTTGGATTCTACCTCCTCCCAGCATGAAGTATACTAAAACATTCATAAGAAATGAACATGAAGACAGAAATATGCCTTACAGATTTTTCTTGTGAGAGAGGAGAGTTGCAGCTGCTGTCAGGATTGCCTTCAAACAAATGTGGGAGATTTGCTTACGCAGACACTGTTTAATCTTGTTCAGAACTGTTGTCAGCAAACTATGGACATCTCCCTCCCAGCAAAAAGGAAGGAGTGCATGCAGCTTGAATGCCTTTCATGCCATGAGTAATATAGAAAAGGGATTAATCTGAGCTAAAGGGCATATTTTCCTGGAGAATACAGATGCTTGACGACTTTTATCCTTGTAAAGTCTGATACAAATCACAAGAACAGAGCACAGCTGCCTTTGGACTTCTGCAGATTCTGAATGATCTGAGGCTGTTCTCAGTTCAAAAATATATACATTGATGTACATGACTAGTTCAATAAAAAGATTCAGCTTCTGGAAAATATTTTTTCACCCAGCGCGTTGTTAGTCTATGGAACTCCCTGCCACAGGATGTGGTGATGTCATCTGGCCTGGATGCCTTCAAAAGGAGATTGGACAGATTCCTGGAGGAAAAGTCCATCACAGGTTACAAACCATGATGGAGATGTGCAATCTCCAGGCTTAAAACCAGGGTACGTCAAGGGCCAGATGCAGGGGAGTGGTATCAGGAGACAGATATCTGGTCTCATGTGCTCCCAAACGCATCTGGTGGGGCCACTGTGAGATACAGGAAGCTGGACTAGATGGGCCTTTGGCCTGATCCAGCATGGCTCTTCTTATATTCTTATTTTCTTAATACTTACACTTAAAACCTTGTTTAAATACACGTGCAGGTAACCACATGCAGATTTATTGTTTGTTTGTTTTAAGTACTTTCAAGGACAATATTTAAAGCTTTAAAAGTATACCAGTATTAAAAAGGAACAAGTCAATACCACTCTGAAAATTATCAACAAAAGTTATAAAAACACATGCTAAGATTAACGCAAAACAATCTATTAAAAATCCCACTCAGAGACATAGTCCCTGAAGGAAAGCTTGCCTGAAGAGAAAGGTCTTTGCCTGCTTGCAGAAGGACAGCAAAGATGGGGCCAATCTGGCCTTCAGTGGGAGGGAGTTCCAGGGTCTAGGTCCAGAGCTGCAACAGAGAGGGCCCTCTCCTATGTCCCCATCAAACACATCCATTAAGATTGTAGGGTCTGTGAAAGGGCTTTCCAGTTATCTTAACACCGAAACAAGCTCATAATGGGAGATAAGATATTTGAGATAGCTTGGACCCAAGCGATTTAGCACTCTGCCCCAGAAATATATTAATTTTTCTGTCTTTGTATAAACTGTACTTTCAAACCATTTGGAAAGTTAGGGAAATGGTCAGAGAAAGTCAGGGAAATTGTGATTAAAATATATAATTTCTAACTTGATTACTGCAATTTCAAAACTATAATTTTTTCAATGTGGCTTCAGATATTTATTTATTTATTTATTTATTTATTTATTTATTTATTTATTTATTTATTACACTTATATCCCACCCATCTTCCGAAACGGAACTCTGGGCGGCTAACAATAAAACAAAACCACAAAAGAAACAAGAAAACAAAAGCACATTGCAATTAAAATGGGGAGTGACAGTACCCTCAGAAGTGCTAACGCAGGCGGCAAGGGAAAAATGAAAAAAGAACTAAAGTGAAAAGGTTGCCAAATGCCTCCTTAAAAAGGTATGTTTTCAAGGCCTTTTTAAAGGCGGGCAGGGACTGTGCTAGGCACAGCTCACTGGGGAGATGATTCCACAATGTGGGGCCCACCACAGAGAAGGTGCGGTTACACGTGACGATTTCCACGCCTCCCTGGGTGTGGCCACCCTCAGTGAGCGCGCCTGCACCATTCCCATGGGCCTGTTCCTGGTTGATTTCATGTAAAACAATAACAAAAATGTTATATCATTTGTTAGCATTCAGCATTTCTGTGAACCGAGGTTAGTATCTTGGTATAATTTTTGGTGCAACTGCAAAACAGCTGTTGGTGCATTTAATGTTTAAGGAAACTGATAGTAAGTCTCTTACTCTAACAAATATTTTAAAGTTGAGACTTGTGTAGTTGTAGGGTGGACCATTTCATTAAGAAATGCCTTAATGCAACATGGCCTATTCATTTTAAAACTTGTGGTTGTATTTGAATCTGAAATATTTGAATGGTGGTCATGGAAATCAACAAATGTTGATTAGGGGAAGTCAGGGAAACGAGAAAGAAAATTTTAGAGGCAACCCTGGAATTGCTTACCATTCAACAAAGAATCTGGGGATGAAAACATCTCATAAGGTTACAAAACACCATTACCGAGGGCATATGATGTTTGCAGCAGCAAATTATGGGTGTTAATTTTTAATTTTCAAGTTCAGGACATCATTGACTTCTTCTTCTGCACTTTTGAGGAGGAAAAAGTATCATGCTGACCACCTTTTAAAAATACTGCTCCATTTTTGTGACACCAGCTGTGTTGCTTTTCTTAAAAAAACCCAGCAGATTGCTGAATTTATCTTTTCTCCCTCTTTTCTCATCACAAGTTGCAGATCACCAAAATTATGGCCAGGCGTCTTGTAACTGCTAGCACCTGTCACAGTTCTTTCCCAACTGGTGAAACCTATGTGCTCAAAATGCTATTACTACAATATAGTTGCTGAAATCTTTTTGTGCTGATGTGCAAAAAAGGCTTAACAAGCTAAGAAATCTTCATAGACATTATTCGTCATACACGAAGTTCCACTGTGGTTGCTAACAGATAATATTTAGGGAGGTTTCTTGAATAAAGCAAAGTGTTCTGCTTATATACCGCCCCATACCACTTCAAGTAGTCTCTGGGTTTACAGTTTAATTACAGTATGCAGGCTACACATTGCCCCTCCCCCCTGCAAGCTGGGTACTCATTTTACCGACCTCAGAAGGATGGAAGGCTGAGTGAACCTTGAGCCGGCTACCTGGGATTCAACAACAGGTTGTGAGCACAGGGATTGAATCACTGCACCACAAGGCTCCTTAATAAATTTGCCAACAAAAATTACACCTTTTGTGAAGCACCTTAATAGGATTTCAGGTATTGTTTAGAATCCCATTGGTTATGGACCAGCAGTTTGGGAGCTTGTTAACTGTCAGAGCAGCTTCTCCCAAGTAGAACTGTCTAGACCAGTGCTCCCCAACCTTTTTATCACCGCGGACCGGTAAATGTTTGATAATTTTTCCCTGGCCCGCTTGCGGGGGGGTGCGCGGCGGCGGGCGGCGGCGGGGCGGGGGCGATGGTGGGGGTCGCGGTGGCGGTGGGGCGGGGCGACGCGGGGGCAGCGCGGCAGCAATGGCGGGGCGATTGGGGGGGGGGTTGCGGGGGCGCGCGCGATGCGGGTGGGGGCGACACGGGGGTTGCGAGGCGATGGCAGGGAGGGCGTGATTGTGGAGTCGCGGCGGCGGCGGCGATGGCGGAGCAGGGGCGGTTGCAGGGGGTCGCCGGCGATGGCAGGGAGGGCGCGATTGCGGGGGGGTCGCGGCGGCGGCGGCGATGGCGGGGTGGGAGCAATTGCGGGGGGGGTCATGGCAGCGGCGGCGATGGCGGGGGCGATTGCGGGGGGGCCGCGGTGGCGGCGGCGATGGCGGCGAAAACACCTGGACTGGCCTACGCCGCCCCCCACCCCCTCCGCTCACCTCAACACAGGCGTGGCGGCGGCGGGGAAAACACCTGTGCCGGCCTGTGCCGCCCCCCCCACCTCAACACAGACGCGGCGGCGGGGAAAACACCCGGGCCGGCCTGTGCCGCCCCCCCGCCCACCTCAACACAGGCGCAGCGGCGGCAAAAACCCCCGGGCCGGCCTGTGCCGCCCCCCGCCTACCTCAACACAGGCGCGGTGGCGGGGGAAACACCCGGGCTGGCCTGCGCCACCCCTCCCACCCGCCCACCTCAACACAGGCGCGGCAGCGGGGAAAACACCCGGGCCGGCCTGCGCCGCCCCCCGCCCCCTCCGCTCACCTCAACACAGGCCGAGCTCGCAGCCGGCCGTTAACGCCTGTCCGGGAGCCGGGCCGCCGCCACAGGGAAATTATTTGAAGTTCCTTGGGCGGCGGCCCGGTGCGGATTGCTCCACGGACCGGCACCGGTCCGCGGCCCGGGGGTTGAGGACCACTGGTCTAGACCACGTTCTCAAGCTGGGCACTTCAGGGTGCCTACACTGAGAGAGGCCTGTAAACCAACGACTAGGAATCAGGCATTCTCATTCATTGCCCCTCATCTATGGAACAAACTGCCCCCCCCGAAATATGTTTTCCCCCCACTCCAAATTTTCAAAAGCCAACCGAAAACATGGCTGTTTGGTGTAGCTTTCCTGGAACTTGATACTTATGCAGTATTACCTCGTAAGACTAATTTAATTTGTTCTATGGGTCAATTTCATTTATGAAACTATTGTCTTAAGAGGCATGGTTTCCCATAGGAATGCACTGTAAACAAATTAATCTGTCCTGGAGGAACGGATTACATTAGTTTTCAATGCATTCCTATGAGAAAGCTGTCCCAAACCTCCTCAATCATCTGGCAGCCAAAGGCTGTTCCCTGCAGCTGACAGCTGATTTTGACCACTGGGTGGAGCAGCCTTCTGCTGCCACTTGATTGAGGGAGCGTATTGCCTCCGCTGCAGAGGTAGAAAAGGAGAGATAGAGCTGAGTGTCATCTGCTTATTGATGGCAGTGAGCTCTAAATCCCCTAATGGCCTTCTCGACCGTTGCCCCCAAACTTTGGAATGCTCTCCCAACAGAGATCCACCTGGCACTGACACTTTTGATCTTTTGGCATCAGGCAAAGACCTTCCTGTTTAGTCAGTATTTTAATTAACTAATAGTTTTTTTTAGCTGGGAACATGAATAGCAGGATTTTACTATTTATATATTGATTGTTTTAACTGATTGTTATTTTGATGGTTTTTAACATGTGGTTTTATTGTTTTAATATATTGCTGTATGCTGCCCAGAGACTGTTTGGTAATTGAGCGGCTAAATTTTTTTCTAAATAAAATAAATAATGTGATCTCTGTAACCTGCCCCCATCAGCAATCTGGCTGCTGCATTTTGGACCCGTTGAAGTTTCCTGAGACTTTTCATTGAAAGTCCCACACAGAGCGCATTACAGTAGTCCAGCCGGGACATCACTCGGGCATGTCTCACTGTGGCCAGAGCAGGTTTCTCCAGAAATGGGCATAATTGGCATATTAGCTTTAATTATGCAAATGCGCTCCTGGCCACTAGTTTGGGCCACTGTGCATTTTTGTGCTGGTCTTTGGCTATGATGAAATGCCTATATTTCAGTTCTGTGAAACATTTTGACAATATGGTACGATAAAACAAAACAAAAAATGTTTACAACCCGTCAGCCACAAATTCATTTCATACAAATAATAATATGCCTCTATACCACACACTCTCAATTGTCTGATTTTCTTTTTGCCTGCTGTCTTATGAATGTATTAAGTTTGTTGTGGCATTTCAGCAGTCTGCAATCTTTGCCAAGTATTATTTCAGCATGGGGATAAGTGAGTCACTCGTGTCACCTCCCCTATCAGGAACCCAAAGAAATGGAATTATAATCTATTAGCCTTGCTATATGTACTGTCATCCCCACAACAGCCCCTTTGTCCTTGAATAACAAATGCATGATATCAGATCTAATATGTGTTAGCCCTGTTTTACAGTTACTAAATTAGGTTTCTTTAGAAAATGGGAAGCAACCATGAATAATACCCTCTGGTGAAATTGAAAGTAATTTTCAAGAGAAGAATCTTAAACTCCAGCTCCTCCCCTTCACATCTTTGCTCCCAGTGTTGCTGGAATGGTTTGGAAAAAGAGCCATACCCATATTCAGATGAATGCCATCAAGGAGATCCACGAGTTCTGAAACACTGATCAGAAAGAAAGAAAATTACGGCGAGGAGGGAAACTCTCCTGCTATTGTGATATCAGACATACTTAAGTTTTGTGTAGTAGCACAAAAGTTTTAAATTTCTCACAGTAGCATAGAAATGATACCCACCTCTGTGCACCTGCCAGCTCTTGAGACTGCTGGCTGGCTGACCTAGATGGGTTCCTTGCTTCCTCACCCCCTTAACAATGAGAGTGGCGAAGCCAATCTCCACCCTTTTACCATGTGCAAGGACTGGGCTATGAGCAGATGTCTGAGCCAGAGCAGTGATCATAGAAAAATCAGCCTTCCCATGTGCTTTTCCTCTATCGTTTCATTTTTATAGACCTTACTCAGCTGGTAAGATTTGCAACATCAGTATATTAACTTGTAATATTCCTCCTTTATATCTATTCAGCAACATGGCTGTGTACTGGCAGGACTGAAGGGTGAGGAAACAAGGGCATATCTGGGGGGGCAGGGCGGAAGGGTGTATTTCCCCTGGGGCACAGCAATCTGGGGGGGCACTGGGGGGAGCAGGAGGAGGAAGCCATGCGCCCTCCCACCAGCAGTCCTCCTTTCCCCCAGCTAAGGCTTGGTGAGCAGCGAAGCAGGCAGACAGGCGGGCGGGTGGGGAGTGCGCTGGCCACTGTGCCCTCCTACTCCTACTCCTCCTACTCCTCTTGCTTCAGGCCACCACGGGAGAGGTTTAAGGCACACACGGCAGACAAATACCCATCCGTGCACACCCTGCCCCATGCCTGCAGGATTGGACCCCCGTTGCTGGGTGGGTGCAATGCAGGGGGGGCAGCAGGAAGGGCACAAAAAAGCACTCTAAATCCTTGCTACGCCTCTGTGGGGAAATGGATGACAGCAAGTCAAACTAGTTTAGCTCGGTACTTCTTAAACAGATGAAGGCTTTTGCACCTTTTCTTACATCACTTGCTGAAGAACTAATGAAGTTTAAATATTTATTGAAGTCTTCTTGCCCTTAATGTGAGCATCTGCTTCTGAATCTTTTGTGCAGCCAGGGTTTCAGTCAATAAGAACCACAGTTGAATTGGTTTTAGCAGTGCAGTATTTAAATAGATTCTGAAATTCCTGCCTACACATTGCATAGGTGAAACTGATTGGGGGGGGGGCTGCAAAATGAGGGTTTTTTTTAAGCAGCTGGTTTTTAAAATAAATAAATAAAAACCTTGGTTCTTAAAAAGATTCTTTTTGAATAGCATTGGGCAATGGGAATGGCCCTGTTGTATTAAATAGTGCCTTTCTGGGTGGTTGCAGGTTTTGGAGAACAGAGACGTTGCCATCTGTCTGAAATTATTATGATTATTATTTAATGTCAGAACTGCATTACCTGACGGACAGGTCACTTGAAATTCATTTTAAAGAGAGAGAAGAATGCAGGCATTCCAAAGGATGTCAGAAAACCAAAGAAATAGTACACAGCACTGGAAACATGGCCTGCAAACATGCTGGTTAACATAAGTTTCAGACAGCATGGCCACTTCTATTTGCCTGAAATATATATATATATTTAATGTACTGATACTCTTAAATGTACTGATACCGTCAATGTACTGATGTGCCTCCTAAAATTGTTATTTTTTTAAGGAGATGAACGCAGGCATTCCAAATGATGCCTGAAAACCAAGATTGCTTGCTTCTCAAATAGGCTAGACAATGAATTGATTACACTGTATCTTCTCAAATCGGTTTTAATGACTAGAAACACATTGAAGGAATTTAAAGCAAAGTGATCGTGCATTCCAGTGACTTAGCATCAATGTAAAAAGAGTTTTGACTGCCAATGTAAATTGGCAGGGTGACCAAGCCTTGATGTTAAGAAAAGAGAGTATAATTGTTTTCCTCCTCGCAAAGGCAAATAGCCATTTCAGGGACAGTCTATGGGTTTGATTGCTGAATAAATTCTGAATCTCTGAGTTGACATTAAATTAAAAATAAATAAATTTTGTCAGACAGATAACTTTCAAACCAACAAATTTTCTGTTGTTTGGATTTCCATCCATTTAGCAATGGCATCAGCAACCTTTCCCTTCCCTTCCTTTGGGAGCAATGCTATATTATATCATTGGCGGCAGCGTAGTGTTTTACTGTATGAGGAACAATGATTAGCTACCCCATGTCTTGTACATAGATACCACCACCAAATAAAACTGTTAGAAGCTAGCAGCTTCCAGTTGCTGGTCTGCTCATCCCAAAGCAAATCAAGCACATTTAGTCTAGTCAGCATAAATACTCTTCACACCTGCAGTAATTAGAGGGGAGTTAGATACCTGCAGGAGTCCCGTATAGTGGAAGGATGCCACTTGACAGAGGGAAACAAGTTCTACTTGACTGGGAAAGAAGCTTTGTTTTTCATTGTCACACAGCTACTGAATGAGAGCTCTTACGGCCTGTTATTGCTTGAGTATTAGAAATAGGTTCGAGGGGCATATCTATATATCTAATTTTGCATTGGATTTGGGATAGACACTGGCTATGATGAGAGTCAGTTAACATAAAATACACATAGCCAAGGTATTCTCTCTGTTTGTGATGTCATCACTCTTTCACAAGTGCAATTTATGCAAAAGGCTTTTGGCTGTTTTCTGTTTGGGTCTATGTGGCTTTTCCTTTTGAATTGTTTTCTTTTGAACCAACCACAGATTTTATTTTAGGTTGGATAAAGATTATTAAACAAATGTTTAATTTTATTTATTTAAAGATAAATTTAATATTATTGAAATGAATTTAATTATTAATTATTAAATATGCTCATTAAGTAAAGAAGTTATAGTGGTTGGCATCATGTGTACTGTTATATACACAAACTCATTCAAATATTACTTATCTCTTGATGCATATGATTTTACGGATGTGAAACTATCAGAAGTCAGTCTAAGTAGCTCTGTTCTTTAAATCCCACTTCAAAAGCTTATCTCTGATCTTGAATATTTTAGAAATCACAACCCAGTTTTTAAGAAGGCCAGTCATTCCATTTCCAAATCAACCCCATTTAATGTGAGGAGCTGCCTGAAAATTATAGCTCCGCACAGGAAAATTGAAGGCAGCAGTTACCTTAGCAACGGGAACCATATGAAACTTCACAGCATCATTCCTTTGATACCAGACACAAATTGGTTAAAGTGACAAAGGGCAAACTGGCTCTGCTGTAGAAAACAAAACAGGATAGAAGAGTCAAAACAGCAGAGAAGTAGCTTAGATAAGTAAGACTATATGACCCATCCTAAAGGATTTATTTCCAAACACCATACTAGTGGTACACAAAGCCCCCTTAGTATGAATCGACTGTTCCTTTGTGACTACAGTAGAGTGATGGCAAACCTTTTAGAGACTGAGTGCCCAAACTGTGATTCAAAACCTTCTAATTTTCCACAATATTACCTTTGGGTCTGGTTAACTTTGGTGGGGGGGATCCCACCCCCGCTCAAAGAGGCACATAATGGCAGCGCCGGCAGCCATTTCACGATGGGGCAGTCTATATAAGGGACTGCCCCAACCACACTCCCTGTCTTTTCCCCAGTGCCATGGAGACAAGCAGAGTGCAGCTTGGCAGAGGGATGCACTTTAAATTTCACCAACGAAGCCACGTGGCTCCAGTCTCCATCAGAGCAGGCCGTGAAGCAGGGCAGCCCAGATGGTTTGAGGAAGAGGGGGCCATGGGGGGGGCAGAGTTGGGGAGAAAAGACCCGGTGGTCGCTCTTTTAAAAAAAATGGGGAGTGGGAGTTTTGGGGTTGGGTGGGGTGAGGAACCTCCTGCGAGGCCTGAGGGCAGGTTGGGGGTGGGGCAGTGAGTGTAAACAGGGAACTGGTAGGTGAAAAGAAGTAGGGACAGAGAGACTTTGGGGCAGGGGGCAGAGCAACTTTGGGGCAGCTGCCTATTTTTGCATTTATTCTGTATTACTTTCCCCTGCATTCCCCCCCCCCCCCATCCCACTTTGGTTTAGATTGGCAGGCAGTCGTACTTGTTACAAAGGAAGAATAATAATAGCAAAATAATATTTTTAAAAAACAGAATTTAATAATAATAGGTAATAACAATAATAAAATAGAAGAGGTTACTTCTAAATATAAAACAAGAAAACAACTGAAGTCAGATAGATTTAAATAATTTTTACCCTTGTGTGTGCACTTATAAGGGAGCACACTCGGTGGAAGTTTTGGCTTACAAGGGCCCCCAAGAAAGGAAAATCTGGGGGGAAAGGGAAGCAGCATGCCAAAAGGAGAGCCCCAGAGATCTCACCATTGAGAGTCTCTTCCTCGGAGGAGGAAGATTATCCAGTTTTTAGGGCAATCTGAGAAAAGCTGAGTGCATTGGAAAAAAAGAGAGAGCTAATGAGAAAGGTGTGGCTGAGTCTTTTGGGCCCAGGCAGTCTAGGAGGGAGTCCAGAGCCAGAAAAATGGCTGAATTGATGGGGATGGGGGAACTGATGCTCTCATGTATTGCTTTGTTAGAGGGCGATTGTGCTGAGGGTTGAAAGTCCAGACCTCTACCCTTCTCAGTGACCAAGATGAACATCTTGTGGAACTCACACACACACACACGACAGCCTTCGGTTGAAGCAACTTCGCTACCAGGAGATGAGAATTTAGCTGTGCTTCACCTCTTGAGGGCTCAGCATTCTGGTGCCTGCAGATGTACTTCTGTGACCATTGGCAATGTGGAGCAAGGTGAGGCTATTTTTTCTTATAGCACACCACAAATGGGGTCTTGGCCGTGGGTTACCGGGGGCCAGACAGTGCCAGTTCCTTCAGACTTGACTCCAGTCATGCTCTCGGCAAATAACCTATTGGTTGAGTCAGCCACCCAAACCACACTAGAAACCAGCAGGGCCGTCATCAGTTGTACCGCAGACAGATGATGGTCAGCAGGACAGTTCAGAGGGTGCAGGCCCAACCTGGGGCACTAAAGACAGCAAGGTATCCTATGCTCATCTCCCTAATAGGGATGAGTCCTTACCACTAGGTGATCATCTATCCCCAGCTACAATTGAAAAGATTTTGAAGGGAGAATATATTGACATTTTTGAGTTTTTAAACAGGGAGGTGGGAGAACAGAAATATAAGCTCGATGATAAAGAAAAAGAGAAAATTAAGAAAAAGAAGTCTATTGCTGTTGGGATAATTGGTTCCCAGCATTTTTCATTTACATTGGCGTCATTGTACAAGCAGACTTTCATGTTAATCCAGTACATGGACCTTATCTGTAGTGCTCATGCAGATTTCCCAGGCATGGCGTGGTTGATGTATGATCAGGGCTTCAGGATGAGGGTGGCTCTTTGCCCCAACTTACCATGGGACAGGCCACATGATGCACTCTGGTTACACATCATGTCCCCTTTCCAGCCATTGTTTGGTGAGCGTTTTGATTGTGGCCACTTCATTCAGTGTGCTGGTCAAGTGAATCCTTCCCGCCAAGGGGCAGGCCAGGTGGTTCAACACCACCGGGTCTGCTGGGATTTCAACAATCTAGGCAATTGTTCCTGAAGGCAGTGCAAATTCTAGCACCAATGTTCTACCTGCAGTAGCCAACATGTGGCAGTTAATTGTCCAAGAGGACATTGGGTTACAGCAGAGCCAGGGACAATGGGGCTGGTAGAAAGCCACCAGGACCAGCGGCTCTTCCAAAAGGGCCCCAGTCCAATTAGGTTAGGTGTCTTGGAGAAGTGGCTGTGCAATTACCTAGACTGGGGAGTGGCTAAGTTGTTGTTTGAGGGTTTTACCTTTGGTTTTCAGACTCCATCAGTTCAGTTGTGCCTGGCAACTAGGGCTAGGAATTTGAATGTGGTGTTAGGGCATGAGGACATTGTTAGGGCCAAGATTGGCAAGGAAATCAAAGAAGGCACTGTGGCAGGACCATTTAATGACCCTCCTTTTGACAATCTTAGGGTGTCCCTGTTAGGAGTAGTTCCCAAAAAGATGCCAGGGGAGTTTACGTTAATCCACCACCTGTCTTACCTGGCAAGGAAGTCAGCGAATGACATGATTCTCAAGGAATTGTGCAGCATTCATTACATGTCTTTTGACTCTGCTGTGTGCATAGTTAGGGCATGTGGTTTTGGCACTGAAATGGGTAAATGCAATATTAAATCAGCATTTAGACTATTGCTGGTTTACCCTGGGGATTTTGATTAGTTAGGTTTCAGTTTTGAGGGTCAGATTTATGTTGATATGGTGTTGTCCATGGATTGTTCAGTGTCCTATGCAGTGTTTGAGTGTTTTAGTTCCTTTTTAGAATGGGTAGTGTGCACGAGGGTGAAGTCTAGGTGGATTGTCCATTATTTATATGACTACTTATTTTGTGGTCAGGCTCAGTTGGGCCAATGTGGTGGGTTGATGGAGAGTTTTGCACAGCTGACTAGTGAACTCTGTGTTCTGCTGGCTGAGGAAAAAACAGAGGATCCTGCAACCAAGCTTACATTTTGGGGCATAGAGCTTGATAAATGCCATCAGTCATGCAGTTGCTGGATGACACACTGGTAGGTCTTAGGGATAGGATAGCTTCAATTTTGGGGCAAAAAAGGGTGACTGAGGGAATTACATGTTCTGGTTGGACATTTAAACTTTATCAAGATTTAAGCAAAAAATATAATAATATTTAAATGTGTTTGTCACAGAGCAGTGCAGCAGTAGCGTGCAGATAAAATGTCAGTATTGATATAAAGTATTGCAGAGTTAGGTTAATGGAAGACAATGACAATGGGTAGAGTAAAAACTCATATATTCATATATACATCAAAATTATATACACAGCATAACATCCAAGCAATATATACAAACAACAGAGTGTGGGGTTCTGTCTCTCACCATAGACAGACCCACCTAACATATGGCAAGCAAGTGCTTTTATACAGTTCAGCACCCATCAGATATGAGTCATCACTAATTACAATCTGATGCAATCTGATGCAATCATTATGTTATAAATTCTTCCTCCTCTGCTTCATCACGTAACATGCCTATGATTACTTATCTCTTACACTTGTGGATTAACATCATGAGACTGCAGAATCTAAACTGCCTCCATTTTACAACTCTCTTTCCACTATCTGTTAAATATACATAACATGTATTTTACCAACTTTTACATATCTTGACAAACTTTGTGTGCAAGGTTATTGCATCAGGACAGATTTTTCTGCATAGGTCATGTGATGCCATGGCAGGGCTAAAACTGCCACACCATAGGTGTATTTTGGCAGCTGGTCTTAGGGAGGATTTATTGGTTTTGCTTCGTTTCTTGCAGCAGTTTAATGGGGTTTCATTTTGGAGGTCAGAGATATTTTTGTGTTCACTGTTGCAGGTTCATATGGATGCTTCTGGGTCCTTAGGCTTTGGAATGTTTTTTCAGTGCAGGTGGTGTGCTGGGCAATGGCCAGTCAAATGGGTTCAATTA
This sequence comes from Phrynocephalus forsythii, assembly GCA_029282475.1. Taxonomy (NCBI): domain Eukaryota; kingdom Metazoa; phylum Chordata; class Lepidosauria; order Squamata; family Agamidae; genus Phrynocephalus; species Phrynocephalus forsythii. The sequence goes on from JAPFRF010000011.1 coordinate 7,860,125, forward strand.
GGTATAGTGAGTGATTTAATGTTTCTAGAATTTTTTCCAATTGTTGGTGCCCTTTGGCTGTGGGGTGACCACTGGGCAAATGCAGTGGTCACTTTTTGGTGTGACAACCAAACTGTTGTTCACATCATCAATTCATTGTCTCCTAGATCACTGAGGGTTATGGTTTTGCTGAGAGCCTTTACATTGAGGTGTTTGAGGTTAAATATCGTTTTTTCAGGCTAAGCACGTACCTGGAGTTGAGAATGAACTGGCTGATGCACTGTCCTGTCAACAGATTGGATGGTTCAGGAAATTGGCATCAGCTGTGCACCCCCCTGCCAGATGTCCTACTGGAAGAGTTTTGGAGGATTGAAGGTGGAAGCCAACTGGGCCATGAGCTTAGCATTAGTCCCCAGTACCCAGAAAAGTTATGTAGCGGCATAATTAAATCATGAAACATCTCTACATTGCAAAACTTCTTTTATTTGTTCCTTTGATCTCATTTATCCATCCAGTCCTTCGACCCAATAACTTGTTTTTCCCTAAATAATTTTATAAAAACTTTTAAATTTGCAGGAAAGTCCTCTATTTCAGTCACTATTCTTAAAGGTCAATCTAGGGGACACAGTATATGCACTTAGCATAGATCTAAGAAAGGGATTATTAATCTTGCTTAATTTTGATTTTTAATACTGCCAAATAAATCTTTTTCAACATTATCTTTTATCTTAGATGATTCAAATTCCCATCATATTAACTTTCTTGGATTATATATAATTTCCCCAATAAACCTTAATTGATTTGCCAAATAATAATTTTTAACATTTGGTAAAACTATACCTCCTCTATACCAATGTTTTTTTATTTATTCTAGTTATTTTACCTTCATTACAATACCTATTAATCAAACCTTGCCAAAAATTAATATCATCTAATGTTAACTGTACTGGTGGCATCATAAACAAGAAATTAATCTTTGGCAAATTTTTCATTTTCATCAATGCAACCCTTCCAAACCAAGATAATTTAAAACTAGAATATTCTTGCATTTTTTCTTCTTAATTTCTCTTTTCTTTTCTTTTTCAAAGCATTTTTATTAGAAAATTTTAATATACAAAAGAAAAACAAATTCAAAACATTAACCATACAGAATCAATCTATCACTAAGGTTCGGCTTCCCTCTGTTCTTCGCGCCATTTTAACGTTATTCATCTCCCAGCCTTCCTTTCAAACGAACCCCTTTTATATACTTATAAAAAAGGTTCTAAAAGTAAATAGTAGTCCCTCGCGTTCTACCCTAATCCGGTAAGAGTCTTTAAATCCTTACAATAAGTCTCCATGTAGTTCTTAAATTTTTGCCAGTCTTTTTGGAACCTCTGGTTGTCTTGATCCCTCAGTCTGCATGTCAGTCTGACCATCTCTGCAAAGTCCAGTAATTTCGCCTCCCATTCATCCAAAGACGGTATATACGTTGTCTTCCAGTTCTGTGCCAGGAGCATTCGTGCCGCTGCTGTTGCATATAAAAATAAAGTCCTGTCTGCTCCTTTAATTTCACTATCCACCAACCCTAACAGAAAAAGTTCAGATCGTTTTGGGAATGTACACTTTAACATCTTTTTGAGTTCATCATATATCAGTGCCCAATATTCTTTCACTTTCTCACAGGTCCACCACATATGATAAAAATCACCTTGTTTCTCTTTACATTTCCAACAATAATCATCTTTCATCCTATACATCTTTGCTAATTTCGTTGGAGTAATATACCATCTATACATCATTTTCAACAAATTTTCTTTTATCAAAGTACATGCGGTAAACTTTATGTTCTTTTTCCACAGTCTTTCCCACACATCTAACTCAATATTATGACCCAAATCCATAGCCCATTTTATCATACATTCTTTGACTTGTTCATCTTTTAAGTTCAACTCCAACAAGAAATTATATAATCTAGTCAACAATTTCTTTTTTGGGCCATGATTATGGTTTGAAACTTAGATTCCTTCTCTCCAAACCCAGAAATCCTTCTGTCTTTCTGAAAAATGTCATGTAACTGATGGTACTGAAACCAACCTGTTAACCTCTCTTTTAACAGTTCATAAGACTTCAGTCTGGGACCTTTTCTGAGAAGAATAACACATCCCCATATGTGATCCCCACTCCTTCTGTATCTTTCCTCTTGATCGCCGATGCTTCAATCGGGGATAACCACCTCGGGGTGTGTCTCTCTAATAAGGGTTTCAACCGTTCCCAGACCTGAAGTAGTGACTTTCTAATTACATGATTCATAAAACTTTTATGTACTTTCACTTTATCATACCAAAGATAAGCGTGCCAACCAAATCTATTATCATGACCTTCTAAATCCAAAAGATCCCCATCAACTAGAGTAATCCATTCTTTTATCCAACCGAGACAGGCCACTTCATAATACAATCTTAGGTCTGGCATGGCAAATCCTCCCCTTTCCTTAGCATCTGTTAGTAATTTAAACCTTATTCTCGGTCTTTTACCTTGCCAGACAAATTTAGACAATGTCTTCTGCCATTCCTTAAAATGGCCTGTCCCTTTGATTATTGGGATCATTTGAAATAAGAATAACAACCTTGGTAACACGTTCATCTTTATCACCGAAATTCTTCCCATCAATGACAAATTCAATCTATTCCATGTTTCCAAATCTCTCTTAATCGAATTCCAAACCATAGTATAGTTATCCTCAAAGAGGTTCAAATTCGTGAGAGATAAATTAATTCCCAAGTATTTAACTTTTTTCACAACTGAGAGAGCGGACAGTTTTTCAAATTCTTCACAATCTTTCTTTGTTGCATTTTTCAATAAGACCTTCGTCTTATTCTTATTCAATTTAAAGCCGGCTAAATTACCAAATTCTTCAATTACCTTCATCACCTCAATAATACTCTCTTTGGGATTCTCTAATGTCAAAACCAAATCATCAGCAAACGCTTTTAGTTTATATTCCTTATCCCCCACACTTATACCTTTAATTATCACCATGTCTCTCAATTTAACTAATAATACTTCCAGTACAGTAATAAATAACAATGGAGACAATGGACACCCTTGTCTTCTACCTATCCCAATCAGGAAACTTTCTGTTATCACATTATTAACCAATAAACTTGCTTTCTGTTCCTTATATATTGTATTAACACCATTCCCAAACTTTGTTCCCACTCCCATATGTTCCAAATTCTTCTTCATGAATTGCCAAGAAACATTATCAAAGGCTTTTCCAGCATCAATAAATATCAAAGCAGCTTGTTTCTCCTTCCTGACTTCTAGATATTCTATTATATCAATTATATTTCTCATGTTGTCTTTCATCTGTCTGCCAGGAAGAAACCCCGCCTGGTCTTTATGTAGCAATTCATTTAAAACCCTTTTTAATCTATTGGCCAAAACATCGGCAAATAATTTATAATCTCCATTCAAAAGGGAAATGGGCCTATAATTTTTGACATCTGTCACATCAGAATTCTCCTTTGGGATCAGTGTTATATACGCCTCCTTCCAGGTGTTAGGTATAACTCCTTTTTCTAAAACTTCGTTCATCACCTCCACCATTATTGGTAACATTTCTTCTGACAATTTTTAATAATATTTTGCAGTCAAGCCATCTGGGCCCGGTGATTTTCCAGATTTCGCCCTCTCTATTGCACTTTGTACTTCCTGTGGGGTAATTTTCTCACTCAATGTCGACAATTGGCTTGTTGAAATGTTTTTCAATCCATTCTCTCTTAAATATCTATCAATCTGTTCCGGATCCTCTTTTTTCTTCATATATAAGTCTCTGTAAAAATTCCGAAACACCTTTACAATTTCCCTTGGGTCTTCCAGTAATTTCTTATCTACCACTAATTTGTTCACAACCTTTTGTTTTTGCTTCCATTTTAGCTGCCAAGCCAACAGTTTCCCTACTTTGTTTGCCGATTCAAAGTTTCTTTGTCTCATCATCTTTACCTTCCACTCAATTTCTTGATTAATGACCATTGACAACTGGGTTTGGAGCATCTTTAATTTTTGAATCCATTTCTGTTCCTTTGGCTTTTCCACCAATTTCTTCTCTGTCTCCACAATTTCTCTTTTCAATTTATTATAATTATATACTTTTAATTTATGTGTATTCTTTACCAAATCTATACCCAAATATCTAATTGGTTTACTTATCTTATACCCATATTTTTCAACAATCATTTCTTGTTCCAGTCTATTACAATTAAACATTATCTGTGATTTTTGCTAGTTTAACTGTACACATAAACCAGTTATCAGTGCAAATTCATCCAAATGATTTGTAATTCTATTCAAACTCTCAATCAGGTTTTTATTGTCAATAAAGAATCATCTGCAAATGTGTTTATCTTTACTTCATTTTCCGTACCCAATCCAGTAATTAAATTATCATTCTTATTTCATTCGCAAACATTTCAATCATTAAATGAGATTTTGTCTGGACGAGATTTGTCTGGCCCCTACGCTATCAATCTTTTAAAAAATCTCAAGGCATGGCTATATAGAAAGGCTTTCCCTGGTTATTAATTCATCCTTTTTTATTTGCTGTGCTTCAATCCACCTTTTCTGTTTTAATTATTTCTCTGAGGGGGCAACCTTGTCTAGTGCCTCAGGTCAGAGATATTTGGTCTGATATCCCATCATTAACTATTACCCTGGATGTATTATCAATACATTATCAAAACTGAGTTTGCAGTGGGAGGGAGAAAATTCTCTTAATGGTAGAGATCCAGAAGGGGTTGTGGAGACTAGCCCAAATGTTGCAATAGGAGCAGGACAAGAAGTAGTGCAGACCATCAGTGCGAGGAAAAACAGGTTAAGCAAAGGACATGTAAGAAGCACACGCAGCCTCAAATGTCTCTACACCAATTCACAGAGCATGGGGAACAAACAAGAGGAGCTGGAACTCCTAATACAGCAAAATAAATATGACATAATTGGCATCACTGAAACATGGTGGGATGAGACGTATGATTGGAATGTAGTCATTGGAGGGTATAACCTGTTTCAAAGGAATAGGACAAGTAAGAAAGGAGGAGGTGTAGCTTTATATATTAAAGACATTTATACTGCTGAAGAAATACAAGATAAACAGCAGAGGAACCATGTTGAGAGTATTTGGGTGAAAATCAGGGGTGAAAAAACCAGGAGGGATGTCACTGTGGGGGTATATTATAGTCCCCAAGCCAGTCGGAGGAGTGGGATGATGCCTTCTTTGAGCAGATGGCCACACAGTCAAAAGGGAGAGATGTAGTACTAATGGGAGATTTTAACTATCCTGATATGTGCTGGCAATCCAACTCAGCTAAAAATGCAAGGTCTAACAAATTCCTTACTGCCCTTGCAGACAATTTCATGGCCCAGAAGGTAGAGGAGGCAACAAGAGGCAAAACCATTTTAGATCTGGTCATAACCAATAAGGAGGACCTTGTAAATGGGGTCGAAGTGGTGGGATCATTAGGTAAAAGTGACCATGCCCTCTTGGAATTTGTTATACAGTTGGAAGGTGGTTAAGCATAGTCAGACAAGAATCCTGGACTTTAAGAAAGCCAATTTTTGTAAACTTAGGGAATGATTGGCTGTGATTCCATGGACCGACACACTGAAAGAGAAGGGAGTCCAAGATGGATGGGAGTTCCTTAAAAGCAAGATATTAAAGACATATTTAAAACTGTTCCAACAAGAAGAAAATATAGGAGAGGTCTAAAGAAACCGCAATGGTTTACTAAAGAACTTTCAACTCAGCTAACTATAAAGAAAAACAAGTACAAGGAATGAAAAAATGGGAAATGCACCAAAGAGGAATATAAGCAAACAGCTAATATATGCAGGGGGATGGTAAAAAAAAAAAAAGCTAAAGTGCAAAACGAACATAGACTGGCCAGAGACATTAAAGATAATAAAAAGGGTTTCTTTAGTTATGTCCGCAGCAAAAGGAAAAATAAGGAAATGATAGGCTCTCTGCGTGGGGATAATAACCAGTTATTAACAGGAGACAAGGAAAAGGCAGAACTATTCAACACCTTCTTTGCCTCTGTTTTTTCCAAAAAGGAAGAAAGATATCCACTGGGACAAAGACTAGATGAGGTAGGATGGGAATTACAACATAGAATAGGTAGAGAGCTGGTACAGGAACACCTGGAAACATTAAATTTATTTATTTATTTATTTATTTATTTATTTATTTATTTATTTATTTATACAGCTTATATACCGCCCGTCTTCCTGGAAGGAACTCCGGGCGGTTTACAATGGGTGTACAAAACAACAGAAATGAATTTAAGTCTCCGGGCCAGATGAATTACACCCAAGGATATTAAAAGAACTGGCAGAAGTAATTTCAGAACCACTGGCAATAATATTTGAGAAGTCCTGGAGAACAGGGGAAGTCCCCATCGACTGGAGGAGGGCTAATGTTGTCCCCATCTTCAAAAAGGGAAAGAAAGAGGACCCAAATAATTACCACCCAGTCAGCTTGACTTCAATTCCTGGAAAGATCCTAGAGAAGATTATTAAACAGGCAGTCTGCAAATATTTAACAAACAATGCTGTCCTTACAAGAAGTCAACATGGGTTTCTTAAAAACAAGTCATGCCAGACTAATTTGATCTTTCTTTGATAGAATTACAGGCCTAGTGGATGAGGGGAATGCTGTGGATATTGTTTATCTGGACTTTAGTAAGGCCTTTGATAAGGTTCCCAATGGTATTCTTGCTAAGAAGTTGGCAGCGTTAACTGTTTCAAGATGGCGGGTGGCAGCGTTCCCCGTGCGCTCTTGCGTCCCAGTGCTTTGTTATTTTTTGGGATACCGCTGCCTTGTTCATTTTTCTTTTTTAAAAATTTTTGTCCCACCAGAGGACCTGGTGGGGGGCTAGTAAGGGGCTAGTAGGGGCTGAGGGATTCAAGGAGGGCTCAAAGGGGGTTTTAAGGGGCTCAGGGAGGCTCGTTGACTAGACGAGCAGACCGGCTTGAAGTTCCTCTCTATTCATGTCCGGAAAGGCTGAGTGTTCCCTCCCCTCCCCTCCCCTCCTCCCCCCTCCTTCTTTCTCTACCCCCCGTTTCCTACTTTTTTCTTTATTTGTTTTCTTCCTTAGGGGTTTCGCCCCCGGTGGCGACTTGCTTTTGGCGGCGGTATTCCATCTCGCCCCTGGCGGTGCCTTGTTTCCACCTCGCCCCCGGCAGCGCCTTGCTCCCGGCGAGGGTTGCTTGGGGAAAGGCTTGTCGACGTCTCAGGCTGCCCCCCCCCGACGGTCTGGAAGACTCGGGAGTTGTCAGCCGCGGTTGTCACTGAGCTCTACCCGAGACCCTGCGGATCGCCTGGTGTGAGGAGGCTATCGTGGGTTGTCAACTTCGTTCTCGGGCAGCGCTTCGGCTGCCAGTGCTCGGGAGCCGATGCCGGCTTGGCGGCGTTTGGCCGCCGGTTTCTTTTTGGGCGGCAGGGCGGCCGCCGGAGCGGCTCAGGGTACCTTCTAGTCTCCGCTTTACCCGGCTGGAGATGTCCCTCTTGCCTTCTGGCATGAGGAGGCTGCTGCGGCCTGCTGGTTATGCTCTCGGGCAGTGCTTCGGCTGCCGGCGCTTCCAGGGTAATGCCTCGCCGCCCGATCCAACATGGCGATGGGCCGGGGACAGACGACGTCTTCGGCGGCATCCGGGCTGCCAGCCCTTTCTTGGGCGGCATGTCGGCCGCCGGTGTGGCCCTGGGGGTGATTTAGCTCCAGGTGTTCGGCCCTTATTTTCCAACTCGGGTGGCAGGTCGGCCGCTGGCGACGTCCAGTGTGGTGCTCCGCTTCCTGGATTTGCCTGGCTCCATCTTAGGCGTTATCGGGGCACCACCCAATCCACCTTGAATGGCGGGCCACCTGCCAATTCCATCTTGGGCAGCGACTCGGCCGCCGGTGCTGCGTCCAGGCGCTTTGGCCGCTGGCTCTCTGCGGGTGGCTCTCCTACCGTGGTTCCTTCTTGCCGGCGCTACCAGGCGACACCCCCTCTTCTCTCCCGGTCCCTAGATTCCATCTTCCCCTCCTCATGCCATTCCCATCTGTTCTCTGGCAGGGGCATACTGTAATTATATATACTTTTTTTCTCTATTTATATTCTTATAATTGGCTGCCTAGATACTCTAAGCACATCCGATCTCGCCTGATTTCGGAAGCTAAGCAGGGTCGGCCCTGGTAAGTACTTGGATGGGAGACCACCAGGGAATACCAGGCGCTGTAGGTGCCTGGAGTAGGAACTGGCAAGACACTCCAGTATTCCTGCCAAGAAAACGCCATGGACATGGGGTCACAAAGAGTCGGTCACGACTGTAATGACACAACATAATTGGTTTTATGCTTGGTTTATCTTATTGGCAGTTATTTGTATTCACTTAGTTGCTCTTGTTAGAGCTCTGCTCAGTAGGTCCTTGTATTGTATTCTTATTAACTGTATTGTCTTTTTTTTGTTGCCGCCATGTTTGCAGGGACTCATATACCAACTGTGTCAGGCCGTGGGCGGTACGCTTGTAGCCGGGGGGTTCATCAGATCAGAAGAACCCGGGTCAGGCATCTTGTGCCTGTCCCGCGTTCTGACCCCTCGGCTCGCTGCCACGTGTCCAGGAGTCACTTCTCCAGTGCCTCCAGGCTTTCCTGCCTTCTGTTGAATGCCAGGTCAGTCCACAACAAAATCCCTGTCATATACGATTCCATCTTAGATGGGAGGGCTGACCTGGCTCTTATCACCGAGACCTGGGTGGGCGCAGAGGGGAGGGGCTTTGCTCTCCAAGCTGTGCCCTCCCGGGTATCTGGTCCAGGGGGTGGGAAGGTTGGAGGGTCAGAAGGGAGGGGGGTCGCTATCATTCACCGGGATTCTCTTTATGTCTGCAGGGCCTCGACATTGGTTAGCCAGGGGTTAGAGTGCCTTCACCTGTTAGCGGGACAGCGGGACAGATTTGGCATTGTGCTGGGTTACTGTGCTCCCCGCAACCCAGCACAATCCCTCCCGGAGCTCTCCGAGTTCATCGCGGCTGCCCTATTGAAGTCCCCGCGCCTTCTGGTTGCGGGTGACTTCAATGTGCATGCTGGTGGTGAACTTTCCGGTGTAGCTCTGGAATTCATGGAATCCATGGCTTCCATGGGTCTGTCCCAGCATGTTGTATGTCCCACTCATAGGTCAGGCCATACCCTGGATCTGGTATTTTCCTCCATGTCGGGGACTTCGAGTCTGGAGGTAGGGGGCATTGTCTCCCTGCCTGTGTCATGGTCAGACCATCACCTGCTCTTTTTCCCCCTGGCGATTCCAGGGCCCCCTCGCGGGGACCATCGGCCTCCAGTTTTGGCCCGTCCCCGAAGACTTATGGACCCTTCTCGGTTCCAGGAGGTCCTCAGAGCATTTCCTGGAGAACTGACTGGCGCGCCGGCCGAGGTTGTGGCCAACCATTGGTTTGAAACAGCTGCCCATACCATCGACCGGATCGCCCCTAAGCGCCTTCTCCAGTGCCGAGCTTGGCCCTCGCCGTGGTTCACGCCTGAGCTTCGAGCAATGAAGCAGGTGAGGAGAAGGCTAGAGCGCAGCTGGAGAAGAACCCGGATGGTTACTAATAAGGCTGCCGTCGTTTCCCAGACTAGGCGCTATTCCATCACGATCAGGGAGGCTCATAGATCTTTTTTCTCCCTGAGAATTGGTGAGACCTCTAACCGCCAGACGGAGCTCTTCTGGGTGGTTCAGGGACCTCACCAATCCTAGTCTGGCCAGGCCTCCTCCTACTGAGTTCAGTAGCGAGAATTTCACAGCCTTTTTTCGATCTAAAATTGAGGCCATCCGGACCGGCTTCGACTCCGGTTGCAGTAGCACTGTCCCGGCATCCCCGGTTGCTGGTCCACCTTCGTCGCCTCAGTTGGATGCGCTTGGGCCTGTTTCTGCTGTCGAGGCCTCCAAGGCTATGGCTCATTGCTGGCCGGCGCCCACCCCTTTCGATCCCTGCCCTGCTTGGCTAATCAAAGCCGCCAGCGGGACTATGGCCGAATGGGCTTCGGTCATCGCCACCGCCTCATTCAGTGAGGGGGTCTTTCCCTCCCGTATGAAGGAGACGGTGGTAAAGCCCATTCTTAAAAAACTGGGCCTTTCTCTGGACAATTTAGCAAACTATCATCCAATTGCTAATGTCCCGTTCATGGGCAAGGTGATTGAGAGGGTGGCGGCGGTCTGGCTGTAGTCATACCTGGAGGATTGGCAGTGCCTCGATCCTTGCCAGTCCGGGTTCAGGCCTCGTCGGGGGACCGAAACAGCTTTGGTCGCGCTGCAAGATGACCTAATCCGGGCGGCTGACAGGGGTTGCTCTGCCCTGTTGGTTCTCCTGGATTTGTCAGCGGCCTTTGATACCGTCGACCACGGTATCCTGCTGGATCGGCTCTCTGAGTTGGGTATCAGAGGCACTGCTTGCAGTTGGTTCTGTTCCTTCCTGGAGGGCTGTCCACAGTACGTTCAGTATGGGGGGGAGTTGTCGGCTCCTTGGATACTCCCTTGTGGGGTTCCACAGGGGTCATCGCTGTCCCCCATGCTGTTTGACATCTACGTAAGGCCGCTGGCTGGGGTCATTAGGAGATTTGGAGTCTGCTGTCACCAGTACGCTGATGACACGCAGCTCTATCTCTCCTTTTCCACCTCTGCAGTGGAAGCTGTGAGGATCCTTGATGAGTGCCTGGACACCGTGCTGGCTTGCACCGGGGCGAACAGGCTTAGGCTCAACCCCGAGAAGACGGAGGTTATATTCTTTGGGAGCTCACCATCTGGGTACGGTGGCCCTCTTCCCTGTTTGGGGGGGGGTTCCCTCCGGCCAGTGGAGAGGGTGCGGAATCTGGGTGTGGTCCTGGACCCGGCGCTGACCATGGAGGCCCAGGTGGCATCGGTGACCAGGGCCGCTTATTACCATCTTCGTCAGATCGCCCAGATCCGCCTGTACCTGGATGTTGACTCTCTGAGAACAGTGGTCCAAACACTGGTGATCTCGAGGCTGGACTACTGCAACACCCTCTACATGGGGTTGTCCTTGACTCTTCTCCAGCGTCTGCAGCGGGTACAGAATGCGGCGGCCAGGCTGGTGGTTGGTGTGTGTCATTATGACCACATCACCCCAGTCCTGGCCCGCCTACACTGGTTGCCCGTTGCAGCCTGGATTAGATTCAAGGTCTTGGTTTTAGTTTATAAAACCCTCCATGGCTTGGGACCGGACTACCTGACAGAGCGTATCGTCCAGCGATCCACCTCGGCCCGTCCTGTTCGGCAGTCGCGAGCGCACTCGCTGCGGGTTGCCACCCCACGAGAGGCCCAGAAGACGGTTACCCGGAACCGGGCTTTCTCTGTGGCAGCCCCTTCCTTATGGAATTCCATCCCCAGCGAAGTGCGCTCTGCAGAGTCCCTGCAGGCCTTTCGAAAAGCTTTAAAAACTTTCTTATTCCGAGAGGCCTTTGGCGAGCTTTAATTTAATTTTTTTTAAACCCCGCCATCGCTACTGATTTTTACTGATCGCTTACCTCTCGTGTTTTAATATTTAATTCCTAGGATTACGCATTGCTGGCGTTTTGGGATGCACTAGGGATTTTACGTGTTATATGTGTTTTTTTGTTTTTTTATCATTGTAGTCTATATCTGATTATTATTGTATCACATCTTATTATTGTTTGTTCTGGCGCTTGCTCACCCGTTTGTTCGCTGCTTAGAGTTCTGTCTAGAAGATAAGCGGGATATAAATATAACAATAAATAAAATAACAATAAATAAGTTAGTAGAAATTGGGATAGATAGTGCTACTGTTAAGTGGATTTGTAATTGGTCGACTAATTGCATCCAAAGGGTGACCATAAATGGCCTCTCTTCAGCTTGGAGAGACGTGACCAGTGGGGTGCCCCAGGGTTCTGTTCTGGGTCCAGTGCTGTTCAATATCTTTATTAATGACTTGGAGGAAGGAATAGAGAGTATGCTAATTAAATTTGCAGATGATACCAAATTGGGAGGGGCTGCAAATTCCCTAGAGGATAGGATGAAAATCCAAAAAGACCTTGACAGACTAGAGTGCTGGGCCAAAGCTAACGAAATGGATTTCAACAGAGGGAAATGTAGCGTACTACATTTAGGTAAAAAAAATGAATTGCACAAATATAAGATGGGGGATACTTGGCTGGAGGATAGTACCTGTGAAAGGGATCTGGGAGTCTTGGTGGACCACAAATTGAACATGAGTCAGCAGTGTGATGCGGCGGCCAGGAAAGACAATTCGATTCTTGGTTGTATCAACAGAACCATAGTGTCTAGATCAAGGGAAGTGATAGTACCACTCTATTCTGCTCTTGTCAGACCCCACCTGGAGTGCTGTGTCCAGTTCTGTGCGCCTCAATTTAAAAAGGATGTTGACAACCTCGAGCGGGGGCAGAGGAGGGCTACCAGGATGGTTGAGGGTCTGGAGGAAATGTCTTATGAGCAACAGCTTAGGGAACTGGGAATGTTTAGCCTCTCTAAAAGAAGACTGAGAGGGGATATGATAGCTATGTTTAAATATTTGAAAGGATGTCATATTGAAGAGGGAACAGGTTTGTTTTCCATGGCTTCAGAGACTAGGACTCGGGGCAATGGTTTCAAACTACAGGAAAAGAGATTCCATTTGAACATTAGGAAGAACTTCATGACAGTTAGAGCTATTCGGCAGTGGAATATGCTGCCGCGGAGGGTGGTTGAGTCTCCTTCTTTGGAGGTTTTTAAGCAGAGGCTGGATGGCCATCTGTCGGAAATATTGTGATGGGGGTTCCTGCATGGCAGGGGGTTGGACTAGATGGCCCTTGAGGTCTCTTCCAACTCTATGATTCTATAATTCTATGATTCTATGATTCTACGTAACTGATCTGTCACTCTCTAAATTACTCATCAAACCCCCAATTCTTTATCACAATCTTTAAAGTTGGCCATTCTACACAATCAAAATCTTTAAATATATCTAATTTTACATTCCAGCAGTCAAAATTATTCCCCATAACAGATTCCTCATTTTTGTGTAATTCCATACGTTAATAAGGGCTTCCAGGTTTTCATAAATGTATCATGTTTTATTTCCCCTCTATATATTTTAATTTGATAGGTCAACTTTTCCATAAGAACCATTTGCCAGATTTTGTTCAGAAATTTTTGTAGTGAAAGATCTTGAGGATTTTTCCAATTTTTTGCAATTTCAGCTCTTGCTACACCAATCAGATTTGCTATTAAGTCTTTATATGATAATTTTTCATTTCCATCCTAAAATATTGAAAATAATAGTAAAGCTTCATTTATAATTATTCTTTGTTTTAACAGGGTTTCTATCCATTTAATTATTTCCTGCCAATATGCTCCTACTTTGGGGCAAGAGATCCACATATGTTCTAGGGTGCCTTTACTTCCACAATTCCTCCAAACATTGTCTGGAATTTCTTGATTAATTTTATGTAATTTTGTGGGATACCAATACCATCTGTGAGCTACTTTTAACACCAGTTCTTTCGCTTCAGTTGATATTGATTTGTAAGGATATTTGTTCCATATTCCCATCCATTCTTTCTCAGATATACTAATATTTAAATTTGTTTCCCCGGCTACTTTGGATCCCATGCCCCTAACAAATGCTTTTTCAATCAACTGTTTATATATGATTGAAGTTATACCCTTTCTTTTATTTCGATCCTTTTCTATACAGTATTGTTCGAGTACTGTAAGTGTTCTCATGGGTCCATGTCTTTGATATAATTGGTTTGCCAAATTTCTTACTTGTATCAATTGTAGCCAATTTGCTTTTATTTCCTTTGTTTTATCTTCCAACTGTCTAATTGTTATTAGTTTCCCAGCCTCAAATAAGTCTCTTATTCTATAAATTCCAATTTGTTTCCAATTTTTAAATTGTGCATATTTCTCTCTTGATTTAAATTTAGGATAATCCAACATAGGGCACAAAGGAGATATAGGTGGAGCAAAATGTTCATATACTTGCGCCAAATTTTCAATGTCTCACAAGTATAAGGATTTTGTTTTGCTCCTTTTTTCTAATGAATTCCCTTGTAAATATATAGGTATTAACTAATCCAGTTTCCTCGCCTTTTTCCATTTCGACCCAATCTGGGATTTCTTCTATCTGAATAAACTTTATAGCTTGAGTGATTTGAAAAGCTTCATAGTATTTTATTAATTGTGGTATTCCTAGCACCCCTTTTTTGCTTTGACCATATTTAACACTGCTTATGAACCTTATTTTCTTCCCCTTTCCTCCAATAAACTTCTCCATATTTTTTTGCCATAGTTTAATTTTTTTTTAATTTCAGGTTGTAATGGTATATTTTGAAATAAAAATAAACATTTTGGTAATATATATGTTTTGACTAATGCTATTCTTCCCAGCATTGACATATTCAGTTTCATCCATTTTCTAGTTTTTTCTTTAACTGAATTAAATACTATTTTGTAATTTCTATATATTAATTGGTTTTTACTTTTTGTTATCCATATTCCCAAATATTTGAAAGTTGAGTAGCATAAGTCCAGATTTAACTTTTTTTTAATTTCCTTTTGCTCTGCTATAGAAATATTTATACATAACAGTTTAGATTTTTGATAGTTAATTTTTAGGCCCGTATAATAACAATGTTCTTGTAGTATATGTTTTAATGATTCTATACTTTTTAATGGATCCTCCAAAAACAGGAGCATGTCATCTGCGTAAAGATTTATTTTATCGTTTTTATTTTTAATCACCAATCCTTTAATATTTCCATTTTCTCTTATTTGTGAGGCAAGTGGCTCAATTGCTATTGCAAATATAATTGGAGATAAAGGGTCCCCTTGTCTCATTCCCCTACAAAGAGTGAATTTATCAGATTCTATTCCATTGATAAGGACCTTAGCCTCCGCTCCTATATATAATAAATTTTTCAAAAGATTAATAAATTTTCCACCCATATTCATTTTTTCTAATAGACCAAACATATACCGCCATTCTACACGATCAAAGGCCTTGAGGGCATCTAACGAGAGGACTGCTAATTTCCGTTTTTCTTTATTTGCTATATTTATGACATTCAGAACTCTACGAATAGCATCCTGCATCTGCCTTCCTGGCATAAATCCATATTGATCTGTGTGAATGTACTCAGTAATAAAACTATTTATTCTCTGTGCCAATATTGAAGAAAAAAATCTTTTGGTCTTGATTTTGTAATGTTATTGGTCTATATGATGAGGGGAGGGTTGGGTCCTTATCTGGTTTTAATATAGTTATTATTCTAGCTGTTCTCCATGATTTTGGAATTTCTTCACCTTCCATTATTGAGTTAAACAATTTTAACAGATGCCCTATAATATCCTCTTCCCAAATTTTATAAAATTCTGGTATAAACCCATCGCAACCTGGCGATTTCCCTTTTTTCATTTTTTTAATAACTGATTTTATTTCCATTACTGATATTGGGGAATTAAGTTGCTCTTTATGGTTCTCTGTAATTTGACTAACTGGTAATGTATTTACAAATTTCTTAATGTTTGTATCTGGTGTTAATTCTGTCTTATATAAATTTCTATAATACTCCATAAATGTTGTTACTATTTGTTGCTGTGAGGTTACTATTTTTTCATCTTCGGTTTTTACTGAAACAACTGTCCTCTTTATTGCTTTCTTTTTTACTTCATAAGATAATAACTTAGAATTCTTATTCCCATGTTCATAATAATTTCTCTTTAAATAGTTCATTGCTATCTGAGTCTTACTTGTGTCTAGTGCCTCTAATTCTGTTCTGGCTCTTTCTAGTTCAATATATACCTTTTTGATCCAGATTTTTTATGCTGGTCAGAGAGATTTTTTATCTTATTTTCTAATTGTTCTTGCAATCTATTTCGTTCTTTTTTTAATCTGGAGCTTTCCATAATAAATTTCCCCCTTAAATATGCTTTTAGGGTGTCCCACAATAATGCAGGTTGCATTCCTTCTTTATCATTTATTTCATAAAAAATCTTTATATCTTCCTTTATTTTTTTAATGATTTCTGTATTTAAACATATGTTGGAACTTAATCTCCAGATTCTAGGCTTATTTCTTACTTCCTTGTTAGACCATGTGACTTTTATTGCTGCATGATCGGAAGTTATGATAGGAGCAAAATATATACTCTCTAGATGGGGTATCAAATTTTCTGAGATAAAAATATGATCTATCCTTGAGTAAGTGGCATATTTTTTTGAAAAAAATGTGTAATCTTTTGTTTTGGGGTTTAAAAGTTCCAACCATCTATTAAACCAGCTTTCTTAATTAATTTTTCAATTTTGCTTCCATCACTTGAAACTTTCCTTTTTTTGGATGTTGTGTCCAACTTTTGATTTAAAATACAATTTGTGTCCCCACCCAAAATAATATCACCCCAGGGAAATTTTTTTACCACTCTCAACAATTTTTGCATAAAAGCTGCTTGTCCTGTATTAGGAGCATAATAAGAACCCAATGTTAGCAGTTTATTTTCAAACTTTCCTTTTACTAGAATATATCTTCCTTCAGGATCCCTTATTTGGTCCATCACTTCAAGTTTTGAATTTTTTTTTGAGGATTATAGCCACTCCTCTTGATTTGCTTGTCCAATTTGCAAAATATTGGTCTCCTAGCATTGGGTGCTTTATAATATTTTTTGCTTGCTTCTTTTGATGTGTTTCCTGTAAAAACAAAACATCTGCCCCCAGCTTTTGAATCGTTTTCATGACCCGATACCTTTTAACTGGTGAGCCTAGTCCATTTGTGTTATACGATACAATACTAAGATTATCTAACATTACATGCTTGGATTATATAAACTGCAATAATAATCATTTTTGTCCTTTGAGATATTTTACGATTTGCCTTGTAATTACACTCGTCTTTACCTAAATTGAATTGTCTTGCTATATTCTCCCTTATTCCCCCTCTCCCTCTTTCCCTTGCTTCCCCCTCCCTCCCCCCCCCCCCCTCCCCAATATAGGCTATGAGATGAAACCTCCAGCTCATAATAGTCTGAGCTGAGCCTAATGGGGTATGCGGAACCAGGAGTTAAAACAAACTCCTGATTTGAGATAACCCCGCCTTACAGCCCACCCTTGCCCTTAATTATAACAATATATAAAACGCAACATTCTCTTAACTCATAAATATACTGTTCATATGTCTATATTCTACATTATTCACTTCACTTATTTTTTTTAATTAACTACTTACACACTTAAACACTAATTTATTTTTTAATCATATTTACACGTGAACTATTAGCTATTAACTACTGTTACATATATTTTCTATTCTTTACTAATAGACCTGCTCACATAGTTTCTGGGAGTTTGTTTAACAAACCGCAGCTGTTACATGTTGGCAGTTATCATCCTTTGCAGATAACAGCTCTTACACTGTCCTTGAGAAGTTCAGTAGCTTAGACCTTCAAGTTTTTTTTCCTGTCTGCTTTTCTCCAGCGAAGCGGCATTCTCTCTAGCTGATCTGACTTCATCTCTGTCAAATGGCTCTCAGGAAGAGGAATTTTCTTTTGCTCAAAAAAGTCCACCAGTTGAGTAGTTGAAACGATAGTCTTTGATGTGTTCCCGAACCAGATAATCAGTTTGAAGGGGAAACCCCACCTGTATTTCACTTTCTTCTCCTGCAGAATTCTTGTATATGACCGCCATTGTTTACATTTTTCCACTGTCTCTGGTGCTAGATCATGATACAATTCTACTTTCTGACCTTCAAATGCCAGTTCTTTGATGTTATTCAAAGCACGAAACACCTCTTCTTTCACAGCATATGATGCAAATCTCACAATTATATCCCTTATCCTTGATTGTTGTTTAGGTCCAACACGATGTACCCAGTCCACATCTCTATTTTTTATCTCCATATCAGGACAGAGTTCTTGGAACCAGTTCAAGACTATTTGTTTCAGATCACTGTCTCTCTCATTTTCCTTAAAAAATCTCAAACGAAAGTTCTGACGTCTTTGTCTATTTTCCTGGTCCACAACTCTGTCCCTTACGTGCTTCAACTCCTTTTCCAGTTCATCATTTCTAGACTGCAACCCCTGTGCCATTTCAAAAGCAGAATCAGCCATCAGCTCTACTTTTTTAATGCTCTCTTTGACCTCCAAAAGGGTTTGTGATAAGGGCGCAATAAGACTTTTCATATCGTCCTGTAAGTCTTTTCTTAATTGTTTAATAAGCAGTCTCATCTCATCGCTAGGTGAGTCAGCTTTTTTCCGCCCTCTCCCTTTTTTCTTCTTACCCTGCATGTCTGCTTCGCTCTCGGACTCCTCTGATGTCCCGGTCAGATCTCTTTGATCCTCCTCATCAGAGGTGAGTTTTGGCTTTTTTCCTTCTGATGTTTTCCTTGGCTTTCCCATAACTATGCAATTCAAAGCGATTCTGCTATCTTATTTATGAATATTCACGCTTATTTTGACCAATTTATTTGGGCATAGAGCGGAGCTAATCTTCTATGCTGCCATTTTCCACAACAGCAAAACCACGCCCCAACTGCACAATTTGTAGTTGTTACGTTTCATTTCCGTTAATGGCGACGCACAATGAAATGAGCTGTTTTAAATGTTAAAAAACGCCCTGGACATCCGTAAAAATGAAGCGATAATTATTTATATTGTCTGATAATACCTACCAGGGGGGTTGGGGTCCTTAAAACTTTTGTTTTTGTCTTCTTCCATCGTGATGTATTATTCTTTTCCCTTTAAAATGGATGTCGCCACCAGCCACAAAATGGAGGCAAGCCATGTGATGGGATCATGTTCAACCAATAGCATGCCCAGGTTGCAGACTGGGCGGGCAAGTCTGGCAGCCACAGAGGGCATAAAAAGCTCTGGCAGCCCCCGTCCTCCTTGCAGTCTCTGGTGGGAGTTAGGGTGGGATTGCTGTCTCTGCTGCGCCTCAGTCCTGCTGCCTCCCTGTGTGCGTGCGTGCTGGGTACCTCTCAGTGAGTACCCTCCCCTGCCCCGCAGTGCAGTCACTCTGCGGCTGCCTTGCACCCTGGGCAACACCCGCCGCTGCCTTTGCAGCCTCCCTGCATACCTAGTCTATACTGTGTCTCTGCCAGCATCCATTTTTTTAGTGTTTTCCCTCTGGTCTGGGGCGTTGGGGGATGCCTGCACACGGAAATGCTTTAAAAATCGCGCAAAAAGCGGGTAGAAATGACAAACGAAAAACGAAAAACAGTAATGAAATGTTTCAAAAAATTCCCGACAAACGGAAACGAACCAAAACAGACCTCTCAACGACAAACAAAAAACCAAAACGCCATTTTTCTGTTTCATGCCCATCTCTAATCTCTATCTCTAAAATAACTACTTTCTAGATCTTTTATTCTCTCCTCTAATGTTGTTATATTTTCTTCTTTCAATTTTTTAAAATCTACAAGATTCTCTTATGGATATTCCTCACATAATTGCCTTCATAGTGTCCCATATCACTCCCATTTTGCTCCCACTTGCTTCATTTATTGACTATAATTCCAACAATTTCATTTTACCTTATCCATTATATCCATATGCTGGAAAATACTAGAATTTATTCTCCATCTTTTTCCCTCTCTATAATTTTTTTAAACCTTCATTTCCATCATCATCAATGCATGATCAATTACTTTTATTGCATTTTATTATCCGTATCTACTATTTTAGAAATAGTGCAATATTTTAGAAATTATGAGATAAAAATATAAATATTATAGAGTAGCTATTATAAACAGAAGAATAATAGCTGTATCTTCTTTCATCCCCCTTTAATTCTCTTCAGGTATCCCTCATACCAGCCATATCCCTCATATTACTCAAAATAGTATTTCTATTACTAATATTGTCATTTTTACAAGCAGATTTATCTTTCACTTTATCCAAAACCATATTAAAATCTTCCATAATAACATAACCTTTTTCACCTCCATTTCTTTAAAAACCAATTCTTAAAACTCTCTTTGTTTTACATTAAGTGCTACAGGGGGTGCAGAATGCGGCGGCCAGGCTGGTGGTGGGTGCTCGTAGATTTGAGCACATCACCCCAGTTCTGGCCCGCCTGCACTGGCTTCCCGTTGTCCTCCGGATAAGGTTCAAGGTCCTGGTTTTGATTTTCAAAGCCCTCCACCATCTCCCCAGTGAGCTGTGCCTTGCAGAGTCCCTGCCCATGTTCAAAAAGGCTTTGAAAACCTACCTTTTTGAGGAGGCATTTGGTGACCTTTCTTCTTAAGTTATGGGTCCCCCCCCGGCTGCATCATCCCTTCTAGGTTTTGCCTCTTTTCTCTCATTGAATTTTTGTGTTTTTATCTCATTTTATTGTTAGCTGCCCAGAGTTCCTTTTTGGAAGATGGGCGGGATATAAATGCGATAGATAGATAGATAGATAGATAGATAGATAGATAGATAGATAGATAGATAGATAGATAGATAGATAGATAGATAGATAGATAGATAGATAGATAGATATTTACCAAAGGAAATGTCCCCATTTAACAATGAATTACTAAATATCTACCATTAATATCCTTTACGACTTCTTTCACCACAAATTCACAATGCTCCGTGATTAGTATTGCTACTCCTTTAGATTTTGAAGTCCGATACCTTTTCTCATAAATGTTAATATTCTGTAGCTTGAGTTCGTTGACCCTGTCTTTTGAGTCTCTTGTAAAAAAAATATTGTCCACTTTGGTCTTCTTCAATAAAGACTTTATTCTTCTTTTCTTTATAACCAACCCTAGGCCTTTCACATTTAAAGTAATTATTTTTATATTTCCCCCCATGCCCATTTTATGTCCCATATTCTTTTTGGTCCCATTGTGATACCCATAACAAAAATACAAAAAACAAAAAAACAAAAACCCCACAATGATGTAATTAAAATCAGACATATCTCTAACCCTATCCTACCACCCTACATAAGAATTTATCATTCTGGCTGAAGAATTTAAGCCAATGGCTCACAATGGGCATAGCTCTATTTAGAATAGCTTTAGATTAAAAACAAAAAGATCGTGCTACTGATTGCCAATGTTCTGCGAGGACATGGCATTTGCAGGAGGAGGAGGAGGAGGAGGAGGAGGAGGAGGAGGAGGAGGAGGAGGAGGAAGAAGAAGAAGAAGAAGAAGAAGAAGAAGAAGAAGAAGAAGAAGAAGAAGAAGAAGAAGAAGAAGAAGAAGAAGAAGAAATTTACTCATGGATAAATTTTGTTTTTAATGTATCTGGAGCACAGAAGAAGAGGATCTGCTTTCCTTATCCTTCCACAGAGAGTTGGGTTACAGAGGGTCATTTGCTGTTGGAATGGGAACAGCACATCAAATGGCACATCATTCCTCTCCCCAACTTCAACAGATCCTTTGTAGCCCAATCTGCCCCATACTCAAGACCAGCCAGTCTGGACAGGCCCTTAATTACCATGTAGAGATTTAGGAGGTGTTTTTGTAATTGCCAAATTATGAAAAAAATATGCTCCCAAGCAATGCTACCATCAAGATGGATCCTTCTCAGGCACAAAGCAAAAAGCATAAAACAAAAAAAAATCCAGTAATTTCACAGCATCAATTAGTGAGTTTCTTAATATCTATTTTCTATTTTTTAAATATATATATGTTTAAAAAATTAAACCAGAAATAGAAATTATTTTTAATGTCTGTCCAGGAAGGAATTAACAAGTTCTCCTGATAATCATTTAATTTAGTTCTGACTGGCAGGGTCAAATGTGCAGATCTCCCCCCCCCCCAGCAAGAATTTTTACATTTAGAAGATACATGCTAATAAGAAAATTAGAAACAGAGATAATTTTTTTCTTCTCAAGGAATTACCCCTCCTACAACATCTAGATTCCTTCCAAAAAGAGGCTGTGATTAACCATTCTCTTTCAAGGTATGTAAGTACATTTGGTATTTTTAAGAAATTTGATGTTTTAAATCTGCACAGAGAAAAGGTCATTATCTGCTTGAGGGGAGTTTTACTTTTAAAAAAATCATAACTCACTTGACCCAAGCATCCCCAAATGTGGAACAGTACAAGACCAAACTTTCTGCTACATCTGTGCCAAATCCAGTTCTGATCTAAGGTCCTGTTTCAGTGATACAATTTTGTGTTTGGGATACCCCTATTTTTTAAGTTGGCTAATGGAATACTATATTGGGTGTTACACAATATCTTTCAGCAATAATACAGAAGACCTGGAACAGGTTCAGAGGAGGGCAACAAGGATAATCAGGGGACTAGAAACCAAGTTCTATGAGAAACAACTGAAAAAACTGGGCATATGTAGCCTTGAAGAAGTCTGACAGGATATAGGATAGCACTTTTCAAATACAAAAAGAAATACATGTTTTCCATATGTTCAACCCATTCCATATGTTCAACCCATGAATTAAACCTTCATTACTGAAGTGCATAATGAGGGATCTAGCAGGGAAACCACCCAAAAGTTTGAGTAAGTTTCTTGAAGCTAATTCAAGTTAGCAGAACCACCTCTGGCCAGCAAGCTGTGAACCCTCTTAAACATTTGTTCATTTCAAAACTGCATTTGTGCCATAAAGAGCAAGAGTTGGCTTAAACAATCAAGTCCCCTCCCTCATCCAGATACTCGGAGCAGCCGTTGGAGACTTTAATTACTGCTGGGCTGCTGGAAAAGATATCCTGTATGCTGTGATAGGTTTTTGGCTGAGAATTTAAAAGAAGGCTATGGAGCAAATAGGGTTTCTATTGAACATAACCAAACATGGGAGTTGTTTTTCAGAGAAAAGCATAACTAAGGTGTAAAATGGTTTTGCTGTGCTGTCTGTGTGTGGTTTGGAAGGCTATGCAATGACATCTGAGTATCTGAAGACTTAATTGACTTGCAGGTATAAGAACAAACGCAGGGTTTCAGTCTAATGGAATTATTAGATACAATTTTACAGCGGCCAGTAATTTACCCAAAATCTGATTTATCACTTATGTATTCCCGGGTTGTGGGGGGTATCAAATTAAAGTTGGAAAGATTTGCTTTTTACAAAAAAAAACAACCAAACCTATAATTCTTAAAATGCAGTATGGATATTTCCCATGCAAGGTAAGGCAATGGGAGGCATGTAACACTGATATTTATTTCTGGCTGCTGTACCTTCTCATAGACTTCAAATCATTTTCTCCTGGAATTAAGACTCATGATGTGACTATACTTTGCTGTGATTTGAATCACGCCATGTGTTACATTTTGAACCACAATTAATGGCCACACCCCACACCCCAAACATGGGCTGTGGACAATCGCTAATAGTCCCTCCAACACCTGAGTATAAAGCTGCTCTCACCTTGTTGCCCTTATGTAACATAGACAAGACTAACCTAGGTGGCTCCTTTACTTTAAGTGATGCATTGGATCAAGTATATATATATATAGACCAACTCTAAGCTAAACTCCACTGAACCTATAGGCTCTCGTGGCCTAGAGGACCTTCTGGATCTTCCAACGACCTTACAAAGGCCCTTTTGATTCCATCTCGATCTCAAGTAGCCTTTGAGATGCTGAATATTCACAGCTCGGCACCAATGTGGTCCAATGCTTCCTTGCCACCTGGTCCTGCTGAAAAGTTTCCTGGGAAGATTCCAGATTCTCCAAACCTTTTAGAGACTCCTGTGGATTCTCCAACTGCTTTTTCTCAATCCTCATATTGTGATCCTTGCTCCACCCTAAAATTTATATCATGGAACATTGCTGGCTGGGAGATATATAAGCTAGATTTTTTTAATTATTTTTGTGTGCAATCTGTGGGCAGAGATGGGACCTATGATGTGACAGTGGTTTTAGTATGATCCAATGTAAAACTCATATGAAATCAAGTGGATCCATGTGTTGGATCCATGTTTTTGCATGACTGTGGGGCCATGCGCTGATGGACCTCCGATTTTGGTGTGCAATTTGTGTGCAAAAATGGAGTCTAGGATGGGGGAGTCATTTGGGGGTGATCCTAGATAAAAATCATTTATATTCATGTGGATCCATGTGTTGATTCCATGTTTATGCTCCACTGCGGAACCATGATTTTTTGTGTGCAATCTGTGGGCAGAGATGGGTCCAATCATGGGACAGTAGTTTTAGAATGATCCAATTTAAAAATCAAATGAAATCAAGTGGATTCGTGCCACAGATCCATGTATTTGTACCACAGCCATGCCCCGGAGGACCCATTATTATTATTATGTAGTGATTGGACATTAATTAGAGGTACAGTGGATATAAAAAGTTTATACACCGCTGTTAAAATGTCAAGTGTCTGTGATGTAAACAAATGAGACAAATATAAATCATTTCAGAACTTTTTCCACCTTTAATGAGGCCTATGAACTGTACAACTCAGTTGAACCACAAACTGAAATCTTTTACGTGGAGGAAGGAAAAATAAAAACTAAAATAATATGGTGTCATACATTTATTTACATCACAGACATTTGATATTTAAACAGGGGTGTGTAATCTTTTTAAATATCCACTGTATGAACTCATGGTGATTTGGGAAGGATCCCATGCAAAAATAATCATATGAAATCAAACGGCTCTGTTCTTGATTTCAAAGGACCGCCTTTACCAAGATCCTTTCTAAGGGACAGAGTAAGTATTACAGGTGGGAATTCCCATTTCCTGAAATGCCTTTTTGATGACCAAGAAGCAACGTTACAGTTTCCTCTCATTTACTCATTATTGACATCACAACCGAGTGCTGGCAGAAAGAAAGAGGAGCCCTGTGCTCAAGATCAAATTAAATGCAAATGCAAAATATAAATAATGATTTTTTAAAGAAAAGATGAAATGAGCCACAGTCCTGAGACCTCCCCGGCTGACTGAGTCTGCCTGATCCACTTCACAGGGCAGTTCTGAAGGCAATGTGGAAAAAAGGAAAGCACCATGCAATTTTGGGTGGGATATAATGAGATAATCAGGAGAGGAGGAGGAGTCAAGACAGACATTGATGACTGGGGCTTGTGTGAGTACTGGTGCACCCACAAATCTGCCCACCCAGCTTGTCACTCCCACCAATCCACATAAACCTTACACATGTGCATGCATGAACACTCACACATACAACTCGCCCATCTGTCCCAGCCTTAGTGGTCACCTGTCCCTTCCTACACCTACACCTCCATCTCCTCCTCATTCAAGAGAAGGCGGGCTCATGGTCAATTTAGTGACCTCAGATTGTGGCCCTCCCTAGTTATGTGACTGGGAAGAATTCCAACTATTTCCTATTGTTTTTCAATGAATCAGCTTTTTTGTTATGCAATCAGTAATAAATAACCTGAGTATCCTTAGCAAAGATGTGATCCCTTTGCTAAATTCATCTTTAGGACTGTTGCAGGGATCAACCAGATGATTTCCTCGAATTCTCCAAAACTAGGGCAAGTGTAATGAAATAAACCTACATGTGAGGGTTGTTTGTTTTTTTGTTTTTGTTTTTTGTTTGTTTCTGCTTGTATTACTTCTTAACATAGCTAAATGTACTTTTTAGAAATGCATAGAATTCCTTCACAACTTAGGAAAATGTAATTACATTATATGTCTGAAGCTAGCTTAGGAAAGAAATTGTTGATTTATCTATATCAAGAAAATAAAACCAATTATTTTTGTCTCCAAAGCAAAAACCAAGAACCAATATTTTTATCACTTTAACCTATTGTTTAATTTTTTTTTTTACAAAGAATCTTTACTTTCTTTGGGAGACATAAATATTTTCATCACCCTAGTTTTCTTCAAGGTAAACTGTCCAAATATTTCATTGATGAATCATCATAAAGTGTATTCACAAAAGACTGAATTGCATAATGCAAAACAAAGCACATATTACAATCCTAATTCCTAATTCTAATAACATGGGCTTTAAACCCATCTGTGGTTTTGAATCCATGGACAATATGAAACACTGTTATACTGTGTTCCATTTTTTAAAAAGGCTTTATTTTAAGGTGTTTCTATTATGTTAACAGAATCCCAGATTGTTTATCAGGGAATCATATTTTATGGTTGGAAAGTAACCTAAAATACTGTCCTGTTAAAGGGTCACTTAAGATTACATACATGTGAAACTCGATTTGTGACTTTAAATCAAAGTAAAAACAAACAAAGCCCTTATATTTATTGTGAGGTTAATAAGTAATATAGATAAGCCCTAAATTGGGGGGGGAGAGATTATTCTCAACACACTGTTTGATTTTCAAGAAATATCCCTAAAGAATGTTATCATTTGGTAACTTAAGTAGCCCCCATCAGAACTGTTTAGGACATGAGAATATATTGTGGAAAGTGAGAGGGTGTTGCTTGTACCTATATTTAGATAGCCTGAGTGACAGAATTCCTGCTTTTGTTTTTTGGGTTCAGACTCTTATGTGTTTCCTATTATTATTATTATTATTATTATTATTATTATTATTATTATTATTATTATTATTATTATTATTATTTGCTTTCCAACCACATCCGCCTCAAATCCTGCCCATGGGGAGGCTACTATCTTTCAGCTCCACAACTCATTGCACATTAGTTTCAGTTTGTGATCCTGTGTGAACTGCTGTGTTCTGTGCATCCTGCCTGTCCCCAGGGCCGGCACGTCCATTAAGGCGAACTAGGCAGTTGCCTAGGATGCCAAAATGGACAGGGGGCCCTGCCCAGCCTGCTGCCCCCCGCCACCCCCCACCGCATGTTGCCCCTGTGTGTCGCCGCCGCCCACCATCCCACAGCCCCCCCGCCTCCGCCCACCCCCCGCCCGCTGCCGCCTGACCCCCTGCCTCCGCCTGACCCCCCACCGCCACCGCCACCCGACCCCCCCGCCGCCTGATCCCGTCCGCCGTCGCCCGACCCCCTGCCTGCCTGACCCCCCCACCGACCCCCCCCCGCTGCCGCTGCCGCCCGCCCCCCCTGCCTCCGCCACCCCCCTCCCGCCACCCCTCACCTAGGGCACGAAAAACCCTAGTGCCGGCACTGCCTGTCCCCACCTTGTGACTGGTGTTTTGCTTTCCTCAGTTTTCTTGGTTCCCTCCCTCCAGTCATTTCTGAATGGAATGTCGCTTTGCTGTGTCTATGGTTGCAGTGAGTCTTGGTTTTAACAGTACAATTTTTTTTCATCCCACAACAGTCATTTGTGGTGTAGAAATGAGCATGAAATGAGAATGTTCGATAGGCACTTGAGAAAGCACAGGAAAAATAAAGCAGACATACTTTCACATCACTTGTGTGAAATTGCTATCCAAGTGCAAACTTTCAGTATACCACAGGGAACAGTTCAATATGGGTTAAGACCAGTAAGCTTTATTTTCAGGCTGCACAAAGCTGAACATCTCTCTTCCCTGATTCTTAGTGTTGAAGGGCCTATGTTTATAGACAAAATAGATCTCCACATTCCTAGGCAACTGGAGGCTTTTTGTATTTCTGTGCAGTGTCGCAGCTTTAGGGCAAGGGTGCATCCTAGGAAGAAAGAGAGAAGGAAAGGAGACAATGTTATAGAGTTACCTAGGCAATCTGAGACTGTTCCTTCCTGCCTAGTGTCTGTACTGGGCTGTACTGTTGCAGTAGAAGTTGGAAGGTAAGCAGGCATATCCATGTTGCCTAGGCAACTGGGCAGCATTGGCTCCCTACCCATACTGTGCACTGCAGCACTATGTGGGAGGAGAACCAATACTGAACAATTGCATAGGCCATACAGGAATCCTTGCCTATGTGTTGACAGATGATTGTCACAATAACATGACACAAAAAAGTGAAACAGATATACAGTGAGACAAGAAACAATCAGGCAGCATTCCATATCTTCTGATGTTCTTTTTTCTATTTCTGGAGAGCAATGTCTAAGTTCAACAAATCAACATTAGTTCTAGAGATTCAATATAGTTCCTGGTAACCCAGGCCTGCCCAAAGTCCAGCCCGGGGGCCAAATCTGGCCTGTCAGGCCATTCTGAGTGGCCTGCGGCTGGCTGGCCCGCCCCTCCCTCCCCCTTCTTTGCCCCATGTTTTTTTTTTTTAAATCTTCCGTCAACACTGACACCGCCGGGAAGATTGAGGGGCTGGTTGGGCCACCTCCGCCATAGCTGGGAACATTGTGAGGTTGGGCGCACGCGCGGGGCAGTGATTGGGCGGGCTGCACCACCGGCACAGCTGGGAAGTTTGGGTGGCTGGGCGGACGGGCCGTCTGCCCCCACCAGTCAGTGGGTGGGGCTTGCAGTGGGGTGGCAGGGTTGGGGAGCAACCGGCCCCTGACACATTCTCAGCTATCAAATCTGGCCCTCCTTAAAAAAAGTTTGGACACCCCTGCTGGTAACCCATTGCCAAAATAGAAAGGATATTCTAGTCAGATTTTTCTGGTTTTAGAGAGAAACTGGATTTGCAGGTGAAAACTGTAATATCATACAAAAGATCAATTAGTAACAAGGCAAGAGTCAAGTGACAGGCTTCCTTTGGATTAATTGTCAGCAGCCCGTTGTTTCCCACAAAGCAGCCAATCACTGATAAGTGGTCATATGAGGATCTTCCTATTATAGATCATGCAAGTGGATCAACACTGGGCAGTTGTGCCTCTCCTTGTACAGGGGCATCCTAGTCAGTGGTTTTTGCTCAGCCAGTATAGAGCTTCAAAAGAAAATTTTCAACAAGTATTCACAGTTCCAGTTTCAAGGCTGTTGTAGTAGTTAATAACACCAGGGTTCCAGCTTTAAACATATCATATTTTCCATGTATACAATGCAATTTTTTTCTAAAATCATGACACGAAAAATTAAGCGGTGTTGTATACAAAGAAGTAAGCCTTTCTGGGGGTGGGGGTGGGTTAGGAGAGAAGCCAAACTGACCTGTGTTCCAAAGACTCCTCTCTGCTTTGTTTTTGCAAAGACTGGAGCTTTTGCTTTTTGCAGGGAAATGCTTGCGGATGCAGCAATCCATTAAGAAGTTCATTTTCAGGTAAAAAAGAAGGGACTGATCCTACAAGAACAAAGCAAAGAGGAGGGCAATCAAGTGCTCCTGGAA
Organism: Phrynocephalus forsythii; assembly: GCA_029282475.1. Classification (NCBI taxonomy): domain Eukaryota; kingdom Metazoa; phylum Chordata; class Lepidosauria; order Squamata; family Agamidae; genus Phrynocephalus; species Phrynocephalus forsythii. The sequence continues at coordinate 7,889,150 of JAPFRF010000011.1, forward strand.
AGAAAAGAAAAGAAAACAGCAGGTGGTGGGAAACAGCAGGAGTTTGGGTGGAAGAGAAATCCAAATTTGTCTGAAAATGAACTTCTTAATGGGCTGCTCCACCCCCAAGCATTTCATGCAAATACAAAAACTCAAGTCCTTGAAAAGACAAAGCAGAGAGGAGTCTTCAGAACCCAGAAAGTAAAGGAAAAACCATGGGGTGTGGTGGGGTAGGGCAGAGGAGGGCTCAAAGAGGATTTATTAATTTTCTTAATTTGGGGATCTTAAACGTGGGGGCTGTCTTATAGACAGAAAAATGTGGTAAAGCTTTTATTTCCTGTTTTCAAAAGTAACAGTTACTTTCAGTTACTTTAAAAATATATCTGAATGCAACAAGCTTCTGACATGGTTCCAAATACATATTTCTGTCAACCACATTGTCATCTTGACACCCTAAACCAAGTAGCAGAACATAGAACCCCCGTTGGCCAATAACTTCAAATCTATGCAATTCCTCCTCTGTTATTTAATGAAACTACACTCCCACCAATAAAAAGACATAGTTGCATGTCCAAGCGTGACCTTATTATAAGGTATGGCTGATCATAGCATGATCTAATTATCCCTTTTTGACTGAAAGAGGTGATACATTATAAGTTATTTTTAATGGTTTACATCCAACATGGTTTGTGACACATCGATTTAGCAATAATTTTGAAGAACAGCAGAATGGAAACCATATGTTTATTACAGAGCCTTTGGCAACCGAACAAATCTTTTACCAGTCACAAGATTATACCCCAAATGTGTTGGTCGACATACACAAAAATGCTTCAGTTGCCATTTAGCAATGTGACTCGGAGGGTTCTGGCAACGACTTCACATATCTCCCACCACCATGACTGCAGAGTGGGAGACAGCATTCTTCCCCTTCCACCTTAGGCCTGCAGAACTATTGCTTGTCAAGAGACCAAAGTACTAGCTTTTCCCTTGCTAGAGAGAGTCATTTCATCTCCTGAGTTCTTAACATCAGGTAATAGCATAGCAAAAAGCAGGTTGTGAGAGAGCTGAGCATAAGTTGCTTAAGATGTTCTAGATCTTGCGTGCTGCAGCTTTACCTTCCCATTAGACAAGGTAAATGAGGAGAAATGCCAGGTTTTAAATAAAAATGAAGACTTCTAAGTATAATAAAAAACAACCTTTTATTTCCTTCCCTTTAGTAGATGATGCTTTCTTCTCCCTCTCTTTTTTTTCTTCTCCCTCTCACAAGATAACAGAACTAGAGGACATCCACTGAAATTGAGGGTTGATAGAGTGAGAACAGACAAAAGAATTTTTTTTACCCATCATATTGTTAGTCTGTGGAACTCCCTGCCACAAGATGCGGTGATGGCATCTGGCCTGGATGCCTTCAAAAGGCGATTGGACACATTCCTGGAGGAAAAGTCCATCACAGGTTACAAACCATGATGGAGATGTGTAATCTCCAGGCTTAAAACCAGGGTACTTCAAGGGCCAGATGCAGAGGAGTGGTATCAGGAGACAGATATCTAGTCCTGTGTGCTCCCGGACACACTTGGTGGGGCCACTGTGAGATACAGGAAACTAGACTAGATGGGCCTTTGGCCTGATCCAGCACGGCTCTTCTTATGCTCTGATGTTATGTTCTTATGTTCTTATGGAAAATGTATGGGAATAGGGTGGAGAGAAAAAGTGGGAGTCAGTGCATGTCATTTGGAATTGGATATGTCTTTCCCAGAATATTTTTAAAAAATTCAAAACCATCCAATCCAAGAATATGCCTGTATTTGTATGAGCTGAAAATAGTTTTACCATCCTAATTATTTATTTTTGATAACTTTTTACCATAGATGGAAATCTGAGTTCTGTATCCAGAGAGTGTGTTACAAAAGTTACATTTCCAAGTTTTGGTTCAAATGGGGGGGGGGTTTCCAAAATGTCTTAGCTTCATCATCAAGACAGCTCTCACAAGCATTCTCTCTACTATGTAAGAATAAGACAAGAATAACTGTAATTGATTTCCCCCAGACCATTACTGCACAAAACTATCTTTTCCCTTTGTGAAGGAAAGCTGGTAACATAGAGAGAGCATAAAGTGGCATAGAGAGAGGTGATCTAAGCAGTAGAAAGTATGTCTTGGGAAGGACAAACATACCTCATCTGAACTTCACATTTTCTCTTAAAATTGAGTGAGAACGAGGTTTAAACCAATTGATTGGAGTGATAACAGAAGTTCTGTCTATATTGAGATCTAAATAAAATATGTATTCTCATCCAGATAAGAGATATGATATGTAAGATCTACTCCATAATGAAGTAAAGGACTTTGGGGGGGGGGGGGGCTGACAGTCTTCTGGCTATGAATACCTCAGATCCCCTAGTGTCACAAAAGTCCAGAAAAATAAGCAGAAAGGTGTTAACTGCCACTGGTAGTTTTAAGCCTCAAAGTTTTTGGCTGTAACTGATCAAATTTTGCATTCCCAGTTGGAGAATCAAGGCCACTAAGACTTTAATGTAGAAACATCCACATAGTACCTAATTACCATGGGTTCCCTTCCAGCTCGGCAGTTCAAAGAAGAAAGCAAAGCAAAGCAAAGTGTTCTGCGTATATACCGCCCCATACCACTTCAAGTAGTCTCTGGGAGGTTTACAGTATAATTACAGTATGCAGGCTACACATTCCCCCCCAGCAAGCTGTGTACTCATTTTACCTATCTCGGAAGGATGGAAGGCCGAGTCAACCATGAGCCTGCTACCTGGGATTGAACCCCAAGTCATGAGCACAGTTTTACCTGCAGTACAGGCATTTAACCACTGCACCACGGGGCCTCATGATTTATTGCAGCTGGTTGATCCTGGAGACTCTGACTTAATCTCTGTTGTGGTTCTCTCCTTTAGTCCCATGAGTCAAGTGGGCATGTGTTCATCTGTCAAACTGTTGTTGGTTTAAATCTTGTTGCTTAGCATAATACACTGCACAAGAAAAGACCCATTTAGTATGCTACAACAAGTCACAGTTAGAGTAGGCCCATTTGAATCAATTGAACTCATGTAGGGGTTGACTCACCAAATCCACACTGTTTCATTGGATTGACTTTAGTGCAATTTACTGCACTAAGCAACCGGATTTTGGCCATTGTCTCCTAGAAGGACTGGGAACCTCTAGTGCAGTTGTGGTGAACCTTTGGCACTCCAGATGTTCTGGACCACAACTCCCACAGTCCTTTGTCATTGGCAGTACAGGCTTGGAATTCTGGGAGTTGTTGTCCAAAACATCTGGAGTGCCAAAGGTTCGTCACCCACTGCTCTAGTGTGAGACTAATATCAAGTACTCCAATTGCAACTGCCCCAAACTTCCTGGTATTGTGAAAGTCTTCTTTCACAGTATCTGATAATATCATTGGAAAAGACAGAAATGTCTTCACTTAATTTTGCTGCAAGTTCCCCTGCCTTCCACCAGAGTGGTGTGTCCACCAGTATGTTGGGGGATGCACAGTAAGTACTCAAATGGACTTTGAATTCCTGCCAGAGGAACCCATTTCAAGCAGGGTAAAGATTTTATATGGGGAATTATTTATATTTCAGATGTTTGTCCTAATTATACCATAAAATGTGAAGTGTGGGATGTAAGAGCAGCTCTTGGTAGAAAGGTGATTTTTCATTTCAATATATTTGTTAAATGGTGACTTAAAACACGAATGGGGGTGGTAATTCACTGCTGGAAAGGACAAAAAAGGAACCATTTTTAGCTGAAATGTGCTCACTTCAACCTCAGAACACCACTGGGTGGAAATAACTCCAAGGAAGACAAAGTGGCTTTAATCAAAATGATTTTGCAATGTTCATACAAAGAAACCTTTCAATGACTGTTGAGCAAAATTCTTCAGAGCTTTGCTAACTACTGGGCATTTCTTATCTCTGTTTTTTATTCACTCCCTCCCATAAACACTGACTTCACATTTTGGTTGTTGTGGGTTTTCTGGGTTGTTTCGCCATGTACTGAAGGTCCCCCCCCCTAACATTTTGCCAGTATCTGGGCCAGCATCTTCAGAGGGCAGGAGGGCAGGGAGCTATAATTTCATCTGTGCTCTGGTGTAAAGCGTGAGTTAGTTGGGTATTTATTACGGATGGGCACAAAATGAAAATATAGCAAAACAAAATTCTATATAATGGCTCCCATGAGTGCTAGAGGTGCCAAACTGCAGGGTAGCTTCTTTGGGCTCTTCCCTGTAAATCCTCAAAATTTGTAGTGGTTTGGGTTTCAGGAGGCTAAGTTATTCAACTGAAAAGAGGGTCCCTCACAATATAGGGGTTAAAACCCTATATTGCTGGTGCACACCATACACACCTTCCATGCTAACACATGGCTGTGATCTGTATTTTCAAGTACATAATGTTAAAATGTTTATGTACTCGAAAATATGGATTGCAGCCATGTATCGGCATGGAAACTGCAGGGTAGCTTCTTTGGACTCTTCCCTGTAAGCCCTTGAAATCTGGAGATGTTTGGGTTTCAGAGGGCTGAGTTATTCAACTGCAAAGGGGGCCCCCTAGGAGAAAATCATTTTAATTGAGTTGGGAAGGTGCTGATTGCTCCCCCACGGGGAAGGGGCTATTAATGGCTTCCGGACTCAATTAGAATTATTTTCTCTTTGGGGACTCCCTTCGGAGTGTAATAACTCATCCCCTTGAACCTCACACCTCTCCATTTGAGGGGCTTACAGGGAAGAGCTTGAGGAAGTTCCCCTGTGACTTTGGTTCCTCTAGGATGAATTGTTTTGTTCCTACAGGGAAAAATATTTCATTTCATTTCATAACAAAATGCATCCTACCATTTCGTTATGTAACAAAATGACAAAACTGTGTTTCATTTTCTGCCCATCTCTAGTATTTATAGCTGTGGGCTAGGGATTTTTCTCCTGTTCAGGAGATTTAAGTATTTCCTATGATATGGGTGTGGTGTTTACCCTCTTCATAGTTAAATGTGTTTGTGCAGGAGGGCATAAAGGGTTAATGCTGTGGACCGATGAGGGATTGTGGAGGAGGACCCCACATGTTTAAAAGGCTCAGCCTGAGGGTTGTGAGAGTTAGAAGATGAAGAGATAAAGTTAAGATAAAGAGGGTGACAGATAAGAGAGGTTTGAGAATAGTAAAAGGACAGAATTTGAGTGTATCTGCTTAGAGGAACTTTTAATTTAGGGCATGCAAGGAAAACTAAAACTGAAACAGCTTGTTGTGTTCAATAAATATTATTTTACTTTATTAACATTATAACTCGACTGACACTCAGTTATTTCAACTGGTTAACCTTGAATGGTTGCAGCAATAATAAAAAGAAGGTGTGTACAGGTCAATGGTCCATGAAACAATTGGGGGTTCTGTATAGGTAACACCACAAACTGGTTGGCAGGTATTGGGATCTTGAAACTCAACTAGTCCTGAGAAGAAACTGAAGAAATTTAGCCTCAAGCTGTATGGGAGCCCTCTGATAACTGTCCAAAACCTTCATTTTAGGATAGGTGTAGTGGGCACGTGGTAGTTTGTGGGGTAATACACACACCCATGAGGGGAAAGGTAGATTTAGAGAAATTGTCTTACCATGTAAGGCACTTTCAGCAACCTCAAGAAGAAAGTGACAGAATGCTTGAAACATTTGGAAAATAACCATGCCATTGACCAGGTGACCTGTAACCATTTATATCCTGGAGAGGCTGCCTCCTGCCTGTATGGACTTCTTAACATACCCAGACCCAGCAGCAGCTGCATAAATTTGGTAATATCTAATATTGCTAAATGCTAAACCAAACAATTCAGAGGAACTGGCTTCCAAGGTCAGGGAGCTGAAACTGGATAAAGATAACACCATGTTGGTCTTTGATGTTACATCCCTCTTTGCCAACATTCCTATCATTGATGCCCTAAAAATAGTAAAGAAGAGACTAAGAGAAGACAGCACTCTCACTACTAGAGGCTGCCTCAATCTGGACCAGTTATGCCTTCTCCTGGAACTTCATCTGAGCACCACTGACTGCACTTACAGAGGTGAATTTTACATACAAAAACATGGTTCCCCAGTATTTATTTATTTATTTATTTATTTTTACAACTTATATGCCGCCCACTACCCAAAGGTCTCTGGGCGGCTTACAATCAAGGAATTAAAACAGTTAAAAACATCAAACAACAATAAATAATTAAAACAACAATAATACTTATACTAAAACATCACACTAAAATTGCCATCAGAAGATCCACAATCTAAATTGTATCAATTAAAAAACTTCTGGAACAGGAAGGTTTTTACCTGGCGCCGAAATGTCATCAGTGTTGGCGCCAGGCGGATCTCACTTGGGAGGGCATTCCATAGCTTGGGGGCAGCTGCCGAAAAGGCCCTGTTCCTACAAGCCATCCCTTTCACCTCCTTGAGGGATGGCTCTTTCAGGAGGGCCCCCTGGCTTGATCTTAATTGCCGGGTAGGTTCATATGGAAGGAGGCGGTCCTTCAGGTATCCAGGTCCTAAGCCATTTAGGGCTTTATATGTCAAAACAAGCACTTTGAATTGGGCTCGGGCAGCAACTGGTAACCAATGTAGGCTACGTAGAATCGGTGTGATGTGATCCCTAGCGGCCCCACCACTTACTAGCCGCGCCCGCCGCACGATTCTGAACCAGTTGCAATCGCCGAACCGTCTTCAAAGGCAGCCCCATGTAGAGCGCATTGCAGTAATCAATACGGGATGTTACCAGTGCATGCGTAACTGTTATGAGGCTCCGTTCATCCAGGTAGGGGCGTAGCTGATATATTTTTCGCAGCTGGAGAAAGGCACCCCTGGCCACCGTGTCCACCTGGGCTTCCAGAGTTAGACCGGGGTCCAGGAGCACCCCCAAGCTGCGGACCCTGTCCCTTAGGGGGAGTGCAACCCCGTCCAGAACAGGGAAGTGTCCCTCTAACCTGTCTGGTGAAGCACCCACTAACAGCACTTCCGTCTTGTCTGGATTGAGTTTCAATTTGTTAACCCTCATCCAGTCCATTATCTGGCCCAGACACGAGTTCAGCACAGAAACCGCCTCACCTGGATTGGTGGAAAACGAGAGGTAGAGCTGAGTATCATCAGCATATTGCTGAGTCCTCACCCCAAACCTCCTGATGACCTCTCCCAGTGGTTCCATGTAAATGTTGAACAGCATGGGAGACAGTATAGAGCCCTGAGGAACCCCATGACATAAATGCCACGGGGCAGAGCAACTGTCCCCCAGCACCACCTTCTGGACACGGTCAGCCAGGAAGGAATGGAACCATCGCAAAGCAGTGCCTCCAACTCCCAACCTGGCCAGCCTATCCAGAAGGACACCATGGTCGATGGTGTTGAAAGCCGCTGAGAGGTCCAGGAGTATCAACAGGGTTGCACTCCCCCTGTCTCTCTCCCGGCAGAGGTCATCATACAGGGCGACCAAGGCAGTCTCTGTACCAAAACCCGGCCTGAAACCAGATTGAAATGGATCCAGAAAATCCGTTTCATCCAGCAGTGCCTGGAGTTGCCCGGCCACCACCCGCTCCAACACCTTGCCCAAATAAGGGAGGTTCGCTACTGGACGGTAGATAACCACCAGCCCTGGGTCCAGGTTAGGTTTTTTAAGGAGTGGTCTAATCACTGCCTCTTTCAAGATGGTGGGGACCACTCCCTCTCTTAATGAGGCGTTTACAGCTTCCTGGACCCAGGTGCGAACTCCCTGGCAGATCTTTCAATTAGCCAAGAAGGGCAAGGGTCAAGTGGCGTAGTGGTAGCACGGACAGATCCAAGCACCCTGTCCACATCCTCGGGTCTCAATAATTGAAACTCATCCAATAATACTGGACCTAAGCACGGCACACTGGACACATCCCTTGATTCTGCACCAATAGTGGAGTCCAATTCCCTGCGAATCTGAGCGATTTTTTCCTCAAAGTGGACAGCAAACTCGTCACAGCGGGCTGCTGAGTGGTCCAGAACCTCCATCGTATTTCTCGGTTGAAGAAGGTCCTGGACCACCCGAAACAGCTCTGCTGGACGGCACTCTGAAGAAGCAATACGGTTTGTGAAATATTGCCTTTTCGCAAACTGTATCGCTGAATAGGCCCGATAATGGGCTCTAAGCCATGTTCGATCAGACTCACAGTGATATTTTCTCCACTTGCGCTCCAGCCGTCTCCCCTCCTGCTTCATTGCCCGCAGCTCAGATGTATACCAAGGAGCTGTCTGGGCTCTGCGTAAGGGGAGAGGGCGCCTCTGCAATCGTGTCAACCGCCCGGGACATTTCCCTATTCCACAGGGTGACCTGAGCTTCGACAGGAGCGCCGACCATATCAGATGGATAATCCCCAGAGCTTTCAGGAAACCATCTGGATCCATTAGTCTCCGAGGGCGGATCATCTGAATAGATCCCCCACCCTTGCAGAGGGTAGAAGAAGCTAATAGCCTAAACTTGACCAGAAAGTGGTCTGACCATGACAATGGAATTAGAACCAACCCCTCCACATCCAGACCACCATCCTCCAATCCCGTTGAGAAGACCAGGTCTAAAGTATGGCCCTTCTCACGCGTTGGGCCGTTGACATATTGAGACAGCCCCATGGTTGTCATGGCGGCCATGAAGTCCTGAGCTGCCCCATTCAAGGCTGCCTCAGCATGGATGTTGAGGTCCCCAGTACCAACAGCCTGGGGGTCCGCAACACCAGGTCCGAGACAACCTCCGTCAGCTCAGGCAGGGAGACTGTTGGTACGCAGCAGGGTGGGCGGTACACCAGCAGAATCCCCAATCTGTCTCGTGAGCCCAACACACAGTACAGGCCCTCCAGGCCTCCTCCCAAGGGGACAGGAAGTCTTGTCAAGGAGATAGAACTCCGATAGACTATAGCAACTCCCCTCCCGACCCTTCAAGCGACACTGGTGCTGGACCGATAGCTGGGAGAGGGGAACACCACACTCCTCTCCCACCCAGGTCTCGGTAATACATGCCAAGTCGGCACCCTCATCCAGAATGACATCATGGATGAGGCGGTCTTATTTTGTACCGACCTGGCATTCAACAACAGCACCGTGTGGCTTGTGGGCTCACTGATATGGTCACCTGATTCCTTCTGGCTAGGGGTGGAACCAGAAGAGGGGATAGATGTGAGGTATCTAAACTCTCTTCTCCTAGGCGGGCATGTTCCACTCCTACCACCATACCTTCCCCTACCCAGCACAATTCCAATGGCTGCCCCATCCATTGCCCTCTCCCCTTCCTGTTCCCTTAGTTCTATTGTGGGTCCTATCTCTTATACTTGATGGCAACAGGGACTCCAAGGCCAAACAGCACCCGCAAGGAAAAGCCGCAAGCAGCCCCTTCTGGCTCTCACCCAAAAGGCGTGGGGGTGGCAGATGTTGTTGGAGTCTCCTGGCACAGGAACGCTGGTCCGACAGTCCCTGGCAGCCCGGCCTTTTCAAGCCCTTTCCTCCCTGGGCCAGGTGGCTGGTGTTAAGCAGGGAGGTGTGGGGAGTCCAGGCAGCCAAGTCCCAGGGTCCTGGTCCTGAGGAGACGGCAGGGACTCCAAAGCCAAACAGCACCCACAGGGAAAAGCTGCAAGCAGCCCCTTCTGGCTCTCACCCAAAAGGCGTGGGGGTGGCAGATGTTGTTGTAGTCTCCCGGTACAGGAACGCTGGTCCAACAGTCCCTGGCAGCCCGGCCTTTTCAAGCCCTTTCCTCCCTGGGCCAGGTGGCTGGTGTTAAGCAGGGAGGTGTGGGGAGTCCAGGCAGCCAAGTCCCAGGGTCCTGGTCCTGAGGAGACGGCAGGGACTCCAAAGCCAAACAGCACCCACAGGGAAAAGCTGCAAGCAGCCCCTTCTGGCTCTCACCCAAAAGGCGTGGGGGTGGCAGATGTTGTTGGAGTCTCCCGGCACAGGAACGCTGGTCCGACAGTCCCTGGCAGCCCGGCCTTTTCAAGCCCTTTCCTCCCTGGGCCAGGTGGCTGGTGTTAAGCAGGGAGGTGTGGGGAGTCCAGGCAGCCAAGTCCCAGGGTCCTGGTCCTGAGGAGACGGCAGGGACTCCAAAGCCAAACAGCACCCACAGGGAAAAGCTGCAAGCAGCCCCTTCTGGCTCTCACCCAAAAGGCGGGGGTGGCAGATGTTGTTGGAGTCTCCCGGTACAGGAACACAGTCCCTGGCAGCCCGGCCTTTTCAAGCCCTTTCCTCCCTGGGCCAGGTGGCTGGTGTTAAGCAGGGAGGTGTGGGGAGTCCAGGCAGCCAAGTCCCAGGGTCCTGGTCCTGAGGAGACGGCAGGGACTCCAAAGCCAAACAGCACCCACAGGGAAAAGCTGCAAGCAGCCCCTTCTGGCTCTCACCCAAAAGGCGTGGGGGTGGCAGATGTTGTTGGAGTCTCCCGGTACAGGAACGCTGGTCCTATCACCCGTGGTTGCAACCTATACATGGAAGAAGGGGAGAACAAGGCACTCAACACTTTTCCAGGGATAACACTGACTCACTGGTTCAGATATGTAAATGATACCTAGGTAAAGTCCCTGATGCTGGGAAAGATTGAAGGCAAAAGGAAAAGAGGATGGCAGAGAATGAGATGGTTAGACGGTGTCATCGATGCAACCAATATGGATTTGACAAAACTCTGGGAGGCAGTGGAAGATAGGAAGGCTTGGCGATCTCTGGTCCATGGGGTCACGAAGAGTCGGACACGACTGAACAACTGAACAACAACAACAACAACAACAACCTAGGTAAAAATCAAAATCCAGGAATTTCAGGCCTTTACAGACCACATATATGCAGTGGACCCCATACATCAAGTTCACCAGGGAAGACACCAAAGACAACCAGCTGGCTCTACTAGTCTTTTGGTTATCATAGGACCCAACAGTAGCCTAGGAATAGAAATCAACAGGAAACCCACACACATAGATCATTGCCTGCTGTTTGACTCCCACCACCCATTGCAACACAAATTAAGAGTCATCAGAACTCTAAACTTCAGAGCAGAAAACATTCCCACCTCCACAGAAGCCAAGCTGTCTTCAGGCATCTGAACAGTGAAGACAGCTCTTAACGTCTGTGGATATCCAAAGTGGGCCTTTAACAAGGCAGTGTCCTGACCCAGAAGAATGTATTAGCCTGAGACCCAGAGGCAACAGAAGAACCTGAATATTCCTTACATGGCTGGTGTTTCTGAGAAGCTCAAAAGAATTTGTGGTAAACACCATATACCTTTTTCATTTCAAACCCACAAACACACTAAGGCAGAAACTTGTCCCTCCAAAAGACCAGACACTAAAACATAACAGGAGCAATATAATATATATTAAGTCCAATGTAGTGAGGAGTGTTCAGAGATCTACACAGAAGAAGAAAGTAAACAGCCACTGAATAGTACAATGCCGCAGCACAGGAAGAGCAACAACTCAGGACTAGAATCAGCCATGTAACTTCATTTGAAGGACAAAGGATAATCATTAAATGACAAAGATGTACACATATTAGATGGGGAAGATAGGTTGGGGGTCCATTCATGTTTATATAGAAAATTCCTCTCTCAACAGCTGTGGAGGATTTAGGCACAATCTGTCTCCAATTAATCATGCTGCCCTTTCATCTATCCCCAGAAAAATCAGGACCACTTCACACCTCCACCAGAAAGGCCACTGCTAATGATCCATGTTTAATGTGTGTGGGAAGGGCTGCAAAGGTGGGATTTTCACACACCTCTGGCCATAGTCTATCTAAAAAGGATATTCAGACAAGAGGGAAGTGAAACCAATGTTAAGTATAAATCTCCTACCAACTTTTCTGACTGGGAGGAGTAGCAAAACATTTTGAGATAAGAAGAAAATAAGTCCAATTGCCATGATTCAAGATGTGGAACTTCACCTGGATGATTGAGAATACAGTGGTACCCCGAGTTAAGAGCAGCTTGACTTAAGAGCAATTTGACTTAAGAGCAGAAAACTATTGGCATTTTAACTGCCGCCTTACAAATTTTAGATGTGGTCTACTCAACTTACATTTTTTTTCATTTTTTATTTTTTTTAACTTATTTTTTCAATTTTTTAGATAGGTACCCCAACTTAAGAGCAGTTCGACTTAAGAGCATGCCTTCAGAACTGATTAAATTTGTAAGTTGAGGTACACTGTATACAGCAATACTATATAAGCATTCTGGATTTTTACTGGTCAAGCCGGATCCTATAAAAGTTACTTCTTTGGCCTGCACCTCCCAGAATCCATTAGTCAGCAAGACTACCTGGGGTACTTGCTTTGAGATTCTGGAAGCTGCAGGCCCCTCAAAGTAACTCTTGAGTTAATTAAGATTTTGGAGCAGGGCCTCTTGTCATTATCTCATAGAATAAGAACCATTTTGGGCTTCTATGATCACCCCATCCTCAGACTTCATTCTTTAAGGACACCACCTGAGCTCCAGTCCTAACTTTGTTTGGACATTTCTTGCTTCTCTGTATCTCTACCCAACATGCAAAGTGGGGGAGAATTCTACCCTCTTTTTCCCAGTAAGCATGACCCAATGAATTTTGGCTTGTCTCATCACAATGTCAGTGGACTTAGTTTGCCTCAGCCAACTATGAAGAAACCTGGACATGTTTTATTATGGAATTGCACTTCATTAAAACCTAGTGGCCTAAGCAGTCTTTTTCCTTTACCATTTTCTGAACTACATGCTGTTCTAACTCATAAATATTATCAGGGCCCTGTGTGAATAACATGAGAGTAACAGATCCTGTAATGTGCTTTACGGAAGCCAAGCAGGTGTGGACCTAGTCAGCAATTTGAATGGGAGTTCTGTGCTGGAGAAAAATATGTTTGTGCATTAAAAAATACTTCACTGATTATAACATCCAAGTAACAAACTTGTTCTAATCAGAAAACACTATATACACAAGAACAGTGTTGGACAGAACTCTTTTGAAGATTGTTTATTTTGTGTACACACTGGTTTTACTTTAATTTTTAATTCCAATCCATATTTCAGTTATTGTTACCACTGGTATGCTAATTGGAATGATTCATGTGGTGGTAAGTTAATAATAACTCATTACAGTGTCATTACCAACAGGCCAGAAAAATAAAGAAATATTTTCTATTTCTCTCTAGTGAGTAGTGACCAATTCCAATTTTCACATTGGAACTACCTATACAAATGTAACAGACAAAAGAGCAAGGAGCAAAGTGTGCTGCTTATATACTGCCCTACAGTGCTTAATGCTCTCTTAGGACAGTTTACAAGTACTGTAATTATACAGGCTACACCAGTGGTTCTCAAACTGTGGGTCCCCAGATGTTCCTGGACTGCAACTCCCAAGAATCCCTTCCAGCACAGCGAGTGGTAGAGGTTTCTGGGAGTTGCAGTCCAGGAACATCTGGGGACCCACCAGTTGAGAACCACTGGGCTACACTTTGCCCCCCACCTCCCAGAAAGCTGGATACTCATTTCCCCAACCTCAGAAGGATGGAAGGCTGAGTGAGTCTGCTACCTGGATTTGAACCCCAGCTCATGAGTACAGTGATAGCTGCAGTACAGCAGTTGAACCATTGTGCCATGAGGCTCAAAACACATCCCTTGATCTGTAGGATTAATACGAGAATACCATGAACTGGGGGGGAATTCCCTCAAAATATCTCTAAAAATAGCTTAAATTGTACCCCCAAAGCAACAAGTGGTACAAAATTTTATTTATTTATTTATTTATTTATTTATTTATTTATTTATTTATTTATTTACCACACTATCTAGCAACATAGGTACTCTGGGCGATTCACAAGCTACAAACTAATATCAAAATACTAATCATAACTAGTAATCTATACAGTGAATAAACAATACAGCATAATAAAATATAATAATTAATAACATGACAGATCAAATCAGATCAAAACAGAGAGCAGTGTGGCCTAAAGACGAAGCAGGAAAAGATAACAGCAAATTGATAGAATGAGCTCATGCCCAGGGAAAGCCTTTTTTGTGAAGCCACATCTTCAGATGTTTCTTAAAGACAGGAAGCAAAGGGGCCAAACAAATCTCAGGGGGATGTTGGTTCCAAAAATGAGGGGCCACCACTGAGAAAGCCCGATTCCTTGTCAACAACATACTGGCCTCCTTCAGTGATGGCACCCTTAAATGCCCCGCCTGAGATGGTTGGGCCCCTTCTGGGGGGATTGTTGCAGAGTTATGAATTTCTGGTTACATCCCTCTAACTGTTCGACCAAAGTTCAGGAATTCACAGAGCAGAATAGATTCATGTTCCCCAGAGTAGACCACCTCTTTTCCCATTAATTGACGCTTATAGTCTCAATAATGCATTCTGAGACATTTGCAAGAGAAGTAAAAGGTTTCATTACATACAACTGAACAGATCAAATAGTAAAATGACAAAGATGAGACAAATATGGAATGTTGATTTAACTAGGGATGGGACTTTTGTACCTAACAGACATCCACCCTCATGATTCAGTAGTAACTCTACAAACTGAATTATGGAATTGAAAAAGATATGGCAGCATGAATTAGAACATCTCCTCTGCCTGGATTCAGTAGAAATAAAAGCACCCTGCTGTTTTTTGGGGAATTCTGAAATTAAAACCTCATGGGAGGGTGAAAGCTTGGCAGGAATCTCACAATTCCTGTAGTTCAGAGAGGTGCTTCCCCCATGACCTCACTGATTAGAGCAGGCATGTCCAAACTTCGACTCTTCTGATGTTTTGGACCACAACTCCCAGAATTATAAGCTTAGATTGCCAGTGACAAAGGACTGTGGGAGTTGTGGTCCAAAACATCTGGAGGGCTGAAGTTTGGACATGCCTGGATTAGAGGAATAGTAAACAAACCAAATGCAGATAGAGTTTTTCTTTTTTCATCGTTTCACTCCCATAATTTGTGGGCATGTTACAAAGGCACAGCTTGAACATCCACCTGTTGGGCCAGCAAGTCTCATTTGGCCTGGAGATTCCTGCCAAATCATGAGGGTGGAAGTCCATTAAATACAAATCTCACATCTCTAGATTTGAGTGAGAATATTTTAAAAAACAAAACAAAAAACAAAACAAATTAAGTAGTGCAGAAAGTCATACAAAAATATCTTCATAAATTCTTTTCTCCATAATTATTTTAAGAGGGGAGATAACTGGAAAATAATCTGCATTATGTTCATAGAAGAAACATTCAGATGATTCAATTAGAGCCTTGCGTGTCAAGCTCTAAAATATTTATCATGATGATTCCCTGCAGATATTCAAAGGAATATTATCTTTCATCTATGAGTGCTTCTCTATCCCTTAATGTGTTTTTTTAGCACCAAAGTATCTGAATAACCTAATTTATTGTCACTGTTTAAAGAGATAGTGAGGAAAATCCTAAATAGAACTTTTAAATCTTGTTCTAATAGCTTATAGTTCTATATAATATGCAACTACAGAGGACAGAAAGATATTAATTCCTGCTGAGGAAATCACAAACATAATTTGGAAGGATTTATGTATAGAGTATTTATATTAAATCTGTGTGTATAAAGAGTTCTATTATTTACACAACATTTCACTGTTTATGCAGCACAAAATAACAGAACTTAATAAAATACACACAGCATTTCTGTTCTCTTCTCAACAGTGTTCAACATTTAAGCCTAGGATGGGCACGAAACAGATAAATTGTGTTTCCTTTCATTTTGTTTTAAAATGATTTTTTACAAAAAATGTAACATAACAAAACAGGAATGAAACAATTTGTTACTCCATAAAACAGCATCCCTGGGTCCTAGGGGCACCAAATTTGGTGCCCCTAGGATCCATGGGAGCCAATTTATAGAATAAAAAAACGGATCATTTTAAAATTTAAAAAAGTCATTGTGTTTAGTTTCATAATGAAATGCTGTCTGTCATTTTGTTTTGTTACAAACGATTTGTAAGCTTACAAAATGATGAAACAATGTTTCATTTTTCTTAAGGTGCCCATCCCTAATTTAAGCTTAACAGTCTTTGAACTGACTGATTGACAGAAAATTGGATTTCTCACACCATCACTGGTGCACCATCAGTGGGGCTTTTTTTTTAAATATGTCTTGTGTATTTAGCCATTGCAACGGAAGTGAAATTATGGGAAGATAGAAGAATAGGGTTAATGGAGATCTGCCCAAAGGTAGTGAACAAGGGTGTACAAACAGAGGACGAAGTTAGAGCAGTAGGGAAAGGAATAGGGTTTGGTATACAGGTGGGTAGAAGGGAATTTGATGATAAAACAGTAGGTATACAAACGGAATCTATTAAAGGGAAGGAAGTCACATATCAAGGGATACAAACAGAAGAAAGAGATAAGAAGCCAGTGTAGAAGGATAAAAGGATACAGAAGGAGACGCGAGGGGGGGGAATAGAACGGAGGGAGAAGAAAAGGGAGGGGCGCGAGGAGAGTGGGCAGTTGGGAGGATAACGGTTTTGGAGGGACAGAGGGAGGCAGACTGGGAAAGAGCACGAAAAAGGGATAGACGTGAATCTCCCACTGCCAATACCCTAGATGTGGTGGGGTTAAATTATATAGGGAATTACCCTTATATGAGAAGCCAAGGCAAGAAAGCAAATCCTTATCCTCCCGGATGGATCCCAGGGTGGGGATGGGAGCATCCCCTTCAAGCTCCACCCCCCAGACCAAGGAATCAGAATGGTGGTTTGGCGAAGAGATATTAAACAAACAAAGTGGAGTAAGAAATAATCCTTTTGTAGAAGATAAAGTTATTCAATAAAAATTTATTAGGGTGCCAAATTGTAACGGGGTTCGTTTAAGTCTATTAGGGGTTCTGGCGCTTGAAAAGGAAGAGACTCTTGGTTTGTAGAAAGATCTAATAAATTTTTATTGAATAACTCACATATCTGTTTGTTCTGTTCTTTCCATTTTGCGTTGCTTGGGGAGTTAACACGGGGATTTTGGAACTTGGATAGGAACTAGAGGTAGAATTTCTTCTATCTTCTACAAAAGGATTATTTCTTACTCCCCCTTTTTTCCATGTTGGCCTCTTTTTTTGGACTGTGGTCCGGCCCCCAGTGGTGTCTGGGGCATGGTGGACTGGCCCGCTGTTTGAAAACTTTGAGGACCCCTGCCTTTGAGATTCTGGGAATGAAGTCTGTTCAGCTGTCCATATGCTCTGAGGAGGTGATCCCATATTTCCCCGCACAGAGAGTGGAATCTTCTGGATCCAGGCTGGAGAACTCTGCCTGAGGAGAGAGAGCCCTTTGAGATTCTGGGAATGAGTTCTGTCCAGGGAAGGGGTGAGACTGAGCTGATCTCTTCTCAGTTTTCTCTCTGTGAGAAACAAAGACAGTTACTTCACATCCTTCTTTGTTCTGCAACTATGTTTGTACTGTGACAGCATTAGTCGCAATCATGTGATTTTGTCCCTGTTTCCGTGTTCCCATGGTAATGATAACTTGTCTTTTTTATTTATTTTTTATTAGAAAATTTTAATATACAAAAGAAAAACAAATTCAAAACATTAACCATACAGAGTCAATCTATCACTAAAGTTCGGCTTCCCTCTGTTCTTCTTCATTACAATACCTATTAATCAAACCTTGCCAAAAATTAATATCATCTAATGTTAACTGTACTGGTGGCATCATAAACAAGAAATTAATCTTTGGCAAATTTTTCATTTTCATCAATGCAACCCTTCCAAACCAAGATAATTTAAAACTAGAATATTCTTGCATTTTTTCTTCTTAATTTCTTTTTTTTAAAGCATTTTTATTAGAAAATTTTAATATACAAAAGAAAAACAAATTCAAAACATTAACCATACAGAATCAATCTATCACTAAGGTTCGGCTTCCCTCTGTTCTTCGCGCCATTTTAACGTTATTCATCTCCCAGCCTTCCTTTCAAACGAACCCCTTTTATATACTTATAAAAAAGGTTCTAAAAGTAAATAGTAGTCCCTCGCGTTCTACCCTAATCCGGTAAGAGTCTTTAAATCCTTACAATAAGTCTCCATGTAGTTCTTAAATTTTTGCCAGTCTTTTTGGAACCTCTGGTTGTCTTGATCCCTCAGTCTGCATGTCAGTCTGACCATCTCTGCAAAGTCCAGTAATTTCGCCCTCCATTCATCCAAAGACGGTATATACGTTGTCTTCCAGTTCTGTGCCAGGAGCATTCGTGCCGCTGCTGTTGCATATAAAAATAAAGTCCTGTCTGTTCCTTTAATTTCACTATCCACCAACCCTAACAGAAAAAGTTCAGATCGTTTTGGGAATGTACACTTTAACATCTTTTTGAGTTCATCATATATCAGTGCCCAATATTCTTTCACTTTCTCACAGGTCCACCACATATGATAAAAATCACCTTGTTTCTCTTTACATTTCCAACAATAATCATCTTTCATCCTATACATCTTTGCTAATTTCGTTGGAGTAATATACCATCTATACATCATTTTCAACAAATTTTCTTTTATCAAAGTACATGCGGTAAACTTTATGTTCTTTTTCCACAGTCTTTCCCACACATCTAACTCAATATTATGACCCAAATCCATAGCCCATTTTATCATACATTCTTTGACTTGTTCATCTTTTAAGTTCAACTCCAACAAGAAATTATATAATCTAGTCAACAATTTCTTTTTGGGCCCATGATTATGGTTTGAAACTTAGATTCCTTCTCTCCAAACCCAGACATCCTTCTGTCTTTCTGAAAAATGTCATGTAACTGATGGTACTGAAACCAACCTGTTAACCTCTCTTTTAACAGTTCATAAGACTTCAGTCTGGGACCTTTTTCTGAGAAGAATAACACATCCCCATATGTGATCCCCACTCCTTCTGTATCTTTCCTCTTGATCGCCGATGCTTCAATCGGGGATAACCACCTCGGGGTGTGTCTCTCTAACAAGGGTTTCAACCGTTCCCAGACCTGAAGTAGTGACTTTCTAATTACATGATTCATAAAACTTTTATGTACTTTCACTTTATCATACCAAAGATAAGCGTGCCAACCAAATCTATTATCATGACCTTCTAAATCCAAAAGATCCCCATCAACTAGAGTAATCCATTCTTTTATCCAACCGAGACAGGCCACTTCATAATACAATCTTAGGTCTGGCATGGCAAATCCTCCCCTTTCCTTAGCATCTGTTAGTAGTTTAAACCTTATTCTCGGTCTTTTGCCTTGCCAGACAAATTTAGACAATATCTTCTGCCATTCCTTAAAGTGGCCTGTCCCTTTGACTATAGGGATCATTTGAAATAAGAATAAGAACCTTGGTAACACGTTCATCTTTATCACCGAAATTCTTCCCATCAGTGACAGATTCAATCTATTCCATGTTTCCAAATCTCTCTTAATCGAATTCCAAACCATAGTATAGTTATCCTCAAAGAGATTCAAGTTCGTAAGAGATAAATTAATTCCCAAATATTTAACTTTTTTCACAACTGAGAGAGCAGACAGTTTTTCAAATTCTTCCCAATCTTTCTTAGTTACATTTTTCAATAAGACCTTCATCTTATTCTTATTCAGTTTAAAGCCGGCTAAATTACCAAATTCTTCAATTACCTTCATCACCTCAATAATACTCTCTATGGGATTCTCTAATGTCAAAACCAAATCATCAGCAAACGCTTTTAGTTTATATTCCTTATCCCCCACACTTATACCTTTAATTATCACCATGTCTCTCAATTTAACTAATAATACTTCCAGTACAGTAATAAATAACAATGGAGACAATGGACACCCTTGTCTTGTACCTTTCCCAATCGGGAAACTTTCTGTTATCACGTTATTAACCAATAAACTTGCTTTCTGTTCCTTGTATATTGCATTAACACCATTCCCAAACTTTGTTCTCACTCCCATATGTTCCAAATTCTTCTTCATGAATTGCCAAGAAACATTATCAAAGGCTTTTTCAGCATCAATAAATATCAAAGCAGCTTGTTTCTCCTTCCTGACTTCTAGATATTCTATTATATCAATTATATTTCTCATGTTGTCTTTCATCTGTCTGCCAGGAAGAAACCCCGCTTGGTCTTTATGTAGCAATTCATTTAAAACCCTTTTTAATCTATTGGCCAAAACATCGGAAAATAATTTATAATCTCCATTCAAAAGGGAAATGGGCCTATAATTTTTGACATCTGTCACATCCGAATTCTCCTTTGGGATCAGTGTTATATACGCCTCCTTCCAGGTGTTAGGTATAACTCCTTTTTCTAAAACTTCGTTCATCACCTCCACCATTATTGGTAACATTTCTTCTGACAATTTTTTGTAATATTTTGCAGTCAGGCCATCTGGACCCGGTGATTTTCCAGATTTCGCCCTCTCTATTGCACTTTGTACTTCATGTGGGGTAATTTTCTCACTCAATATCAACAATTGGCTTGTTGAAATTTTTTTCAATCCATTCTCTCTTATATATCTATCAATCTGTTCCGGATCCTCTTTTTTCTTCATATATAAATCTCTGTAAAAATTCCGAAACACCTTTACAATTTCTCTTGGATCTTCCACTAATTTCTTGTCTACTATTAATTTGTTCACAACCTTTTGTTTTTGCTTCCATTTAAGCTGCCAAGCCAACAGTTTCCCTACTTTGTTTGCCGATTCAAAGTTTCTTTGTCTCATCATCTTAACCTTCCACTCAATTTCTTGATTGATAACCATTGACAACTGGGTTTGGAGCATCTTTAATTTTTGAGTCCATTTCTGTTCCTTTGGCTTTTCCACCAATTTCTTCTCTGTCTCCACCATTTCTTTTAAGATCTCATATTTCTTTTTTTCTTTCTGTTTCTTCTGATACGAATTTCTCTGAATAAAGAGACCTCGCATGACAGCTTTACTCGCATCCCAAACATAATTTGTTGGTGTTTCTCTTCTCCAATTATTTTCCAAATAATCTCTAAAAGTTTCTTTCGCTATTTGCAAAGTCTCTGTCTCATCCAATAAACTTTCATTCAGTCTCCAGCGGTATAATCCTTGCAGTTTTGTTTTAACTTCCATCACAATTGCATTATGATCTGAGATCGTTTTAGGTAAAATTTCCACTTTCGTCACTCTATGTGAAATATCGTTAGGAACAAATATGTGATCGATTCTTCCCCAACTCCGATTTGGTTCAGAAAAAAAGGTAAACTGTTTCTCCATTGGGTGTCTCAATCTCCAAATGTCCGTCCATCCAAAATTTTCAACTAAGTCAAAAAAAGATTTTGGTAATTTCCCTTCTGAGCCTTTCTTTTTCTGGGATCTATCCAGATCCAGCATCATTACTGCATTACACTCTCCCATCAGAAAGAGTTTTTTGTCCATATAATCTCGCAGTCTTTGTTCTAAATCTCTGTAAAATTCTGATTTCCTTTCATTTGGTGCATAAATTCCTACAATGAAAAATTTTTCAGATTGCCAAGTAATTTGCACCATCAAAAATCTTCCCTCTTCATCTTTCATTATCAACTTAGGTTCTAATTTATGTTTTACATATATCACAACTCCTCTTTTCTTCAATTTATCAGACGATACAAATTCTTGTCCCAAAATTTTGTTTTTTAGAATCTTCATGTGTTTCATTGCAACATGTGTTTCTTGCAGACAAATCAGGTCTAAGTTTTCTTTCTTCAGTAAATGCGTAATCCTGTTTCTCTTGGTCTTTTCGTTCAGACCATTAACATTCCATGTTAATACTCTCAGCACCATTGCAGATTTCAAATTAAATATATTTTTATCAATCTCTATTCAAATATTGGCCATAGCTAAGTCAGCTTTGCCTTCCTCCTCATCAGAGAGTTCTAACTCCTCTTCTTCTTCCTCTTCTTCTTCTTCACCTTCACCTCTTCTTGGACCTTGGTCCTCCTTCTCCTCAGGTAATCTATCCCCCTCTTTCGATGGTTTCCTGTACCCAAGCTCTTCTCCATATTTTCTCAGAAATTTGCCTATCTCCAACTCAGATGTTATTTTAAACCTCTTCATTTTGTAAATAAAGGATAGGCCTTCCGGAAACTCCCAGCGAAATCTCAGACCATTTCTTCTCAATGTTTCTGCCAGAGGTTTATAACTTCCTCTTCTTCTCAAAAAATAAAGAGGGATCTCCTTATATATCAGGATCTGTTGTCCTTCAATCACAAATCTGTTGTCGTAACTATGTTTCAGAATTCTATCTCTCACGTCCATAGATGTCATTGACACAATAACATCACCTGGTGTCTTCTTCGCTCTCAACTTCTTTGATCTAACTGCTATCCTAAACACTTGGGAGATTGCACCAGCTACTTCTTCTTCTTGCCACCCAAGCCACTTCGCAAGTTCAGTTATTACTTTGCCCTTAATATCTTCTCCTTCCTCCCATGGTATCAGGTGAAAACGAAGATTCTGTTGCCGTTGCCTCATTTCAAGAAAAGCAAGCTCCTCAGCCACTTTCATTTGTGTAGTCTTTACTTCTGTCACTCCTATTCTTTTCCTCTCTGTTTCTTCTCTGCATTGTTTAACCTCTGTCTGCACTTTCTTCACTTTAACTTCTATACTCTTTGTTTTCGCCGTTAAATCCTTCACTTGAGTTGATAGTTCTCCAACTGCCTCTTTAATTTGTTTCTGCATATCTTCCTTTAGTTCTGATAACTTCTTGTCCATACTTTCTTCGCTTTTTTCAAATTCTCTCCTTATGTGTATCATTAATCCTTCCCATTCTTTGCCCTCCTCTTGTCTGGAGTCTCTTCTCTGTGTTAAAGGTGTCATCTTCTTCTTCTCTGCCATCTCAGTTTTAAGTAATTTCTATTCCAATGGAGCACAATTTAATCACAAATTTAATCACAAATTAAGATTGATTCAAATTGATTCAATCAGTGAATAATAATAAGCTTCAACCAGTCAAATTAACCAAATAATACTCCAATAATTAATAATCACCTATTTACCATCAATAATATTCAATTTACTTAATCAAACTTCCTTTTGTCTTTTCTAACTTTAAATTACCCACATATCAAATTAATAACAATTTATCAAATTTTGTGAATTTTTCTATATAAACAGGCATTCTCCCATCCCAAACAGCGTTCAAATTGAATTTTAAATGCAATAATTTTCCAAATCTACTAGATGGCGCTCCAACATAAGAAATGAATTTCTTAACCAATATCAGATGCATTAATTTTTAAAATCCACCAGATGGCACTCCAACCTAAGAGATGAACTCTCTAGTCGCCTTCACAGCTGCAGCATAATCTTGTTTTGGCTACAGTGCGACCTTCCAGCCGTAGAGAGCCTCAGAAAAACAGCAGATAATGACTTGGTTTCAATTCCGCTGCAGCCAAATACACAAGGGGAAACCCACAAAAACCCTTGATAATTAAAAATTAAGGGAAAGAATTAAAGGAATGTCTTCAGCTTCTTCCAAAAGCCTAATCCACACGGCTCTCAGATAGGAGAAAATGAAGTTCCCTGCTCACGAAAGCCTCTGAAGGGAAAGTTCTTACAAATTCAAAATCCAGATAGCAATAACTCCAAAGTTGCTCACAAAAGCACCCCCAAAAATAGAAAACAAAGCACTGAGAAATCCAAAGTAACGAAGGTAGCTCCCCCTCAAAAAAAAAAAGAGGGGGGTAACTCCAAACACCAGCTCTAGTAAGGTCTTTTGAAATGTAAAACCAAGCCGATTCTCCTCCTTGTCTGTCCCCCAGATTCTTCTTAAATATTCAATCCTTTCACAAAAGGAAAAAGGGAGGGGGAAGTTACTCCAAAAGTCAATTCTCCGAGGTCTTTGGAAGTATAAAGTCAAATAATACAAGCTCTCCTCCTTAGGGGGGGAAAAACTCCAAGCGCCACTGTCTTTTGAAATGTATTCAAAAAAGGAGTTGCCCCCCTTATCCACCCCCCGCATTCTTCTTTATTCACTCAGTCCTTTCACTCAGTCCTTTCACAAAAAGAGGGGGGTGACTCCAAACACCAGTTCTGAATTGCAGACTTCGGTCAAGACTCCCCAAGTCCCATATTTCTCACCACTTCAATGTAAATAATAATAATAGTTCAAACTCACTTCGCGAATGAAGGGATATCTCTCCACCCCCACCGCACGGCTCCAATTTGTATCACGAAGGAGAGTTACAGCTTAGTTTCTACTACGCTCCGAACAGATTCCGATGTAAACAAACCAACTTCACGTTTCTTCGGGTATAGTCCTTATCTTCAAGTTAACTGTTTAACAGCCTCTGCTGATTCTTCCTCCGATAGGAACAATTTTATAGAGTTATTGGAGGCTAATGGCTTCCTGCTAAGACAATGAGACTTCGCAGCACAGGGCTAGCGATCGCAAGAGCGCTCGCGGCTCAATCCTTCTCCCCAACCCCTCCGGGTCGGGGCGAAAGGAGAGCCGCAAAGGGCGCAGCCGATACCCAACCCCTCAGGGCACCCCCCTGAGGTTTTTAGAGTTTGCGTAGCCTTCGCGAAACTCTTTAAACCCCCTGTGTGCTCTGGGGATCTCACGGAGGAATTCCCCTAGCGTCTTATGCAGTCGGCCATTAAACCGGAAGCCCGGTAATGATAACTTGTCTTAGTGACAAGTATTACCTCACAGTCTTGTACCGTGACAACTGTGACAAACACTGAACTTGTCTAGCTTCCTTTTTCCTTTTTTGGGTGTGTGTGTGTGTCTTAAAAATCTTTTTCGATATTTTGCATCTGAAAAGTCAAA
Organism: Phrynocephalus forsythii; assembly: GCA_029282475.1. NCBI lineage: Eukaryota > Metazoa > Chordata > Lepidosauria > Squamata > Agamidae > Phrynocephalus > Phrynocephalus forsythii. The sequence continues at coordinate 7,913,849 of JAPFRF010000011.1, forward strand.
ATAAAATAAAAAACCCAGACACAGTTTTCTGAGAGAAATGAATGTTTTGTTGTGTGACAGTCGTTACTACATGGTGTCTTGTCTCAGAACAGAAAGCAGGAACAAAGAGTGACAAGGGAAAACCCTACCCCAGCACCAGGTACAGTATTGTCACGCTTAGCACCCGTTCTGGGGATGTGGTGGAGACAAATTGCAGTAGTTGTGTGATGGATGTAAAGTAACTTTTTTGTACTACTCCTAAGCACAACACTAACAGAGACAAAATGGATGTGAAGTAAATGCCAAAGAATCAAGGTCCAGATCCCTGCGACATCTGCAAGGCAGGCAGGATCTCTTACTTTGGATCAGAAGCAGCACCATTGGTTGCAAACATTCGCTGGAGTCCACATTTTTCATTTACATTTTTTCCAGTAGCTTTATGGCAGCTTGTCCTGGTTTCTCAGTGGGGCCTGCTGAGCCCTTCAGCCCATTTCAGGGGCTGCAGCATCTTGCATGGTCTTTGTTGACCCGGGCAACCAATATGTTAAAATACAGGATTATCCAAAATATCAAAACCCACTACTTCTGCTGGAAAACAAAAACAAGTGAGAAAGAGGAACATGAAAAAAGACACTCTAGAGAAGGAAAAAGGCAGAAAGGAAGCCAGCCACGGATGACTCACTTCACATCTAAAACTCATACAAGGGAGAAATCATAAAAAATGGAAAGTAGAAAGAGCCTTTGGCAGAAGATTCACGTTAATTTTCAACAAAACAATGACAGCATGGAGAACTCCTATAAGGAGAAAGAAAGTTGTGAGGGGAACTTCTCCGAGCGAGAAAGAGTGACCCCTGCACAGCACAAGGCAGAGGGGGGATGTGTGGCTGGAGAAGCAGAAGAGCAGGGGAACTTTCCCAAAGGAGGCCCCCTTGGATTCTAAGGACAGAACCATGCTATGGAAGGGGTTTTATGATGCCCTTAAAATCAGAGGAACAGAAGGAGAAGGAAAAGGAAGAGGCCTCCGGTGTAACAGGAAATAAGGGAGAAGAAGTGGTGGGAAGGCCCCACCAATCAGGAGTGGTGGAGGTGGGGTTTGGAGAGGCAAAAAGAGGGAAGCCAAAAGTTCTACCCCCAGATTGGGAGTGGGTCTGGATGGAGGATCCAGGACAGGAAATTGGGAATGAATGATGATGCCCAAAAAGGAGGCAGAGAGTTATAGAAGAAGGGTGCACAAGAAAGGTTGTTCCTATTGGGGAGAGAGAGAGGCCCGCGAATACAACCGCAAGAGAAAGGAGATAAGAAAGACTTTGGAACTGGAACAATGGCTGGCCAAGGTACGGGAGGAGGCCAAAGCCGGGAAGCTGAACACCCAGATGGATCTGACCCAGAGGGAAGACTACCCGTTGCAACCCCATCAGCCGAGGCGCCCTGGACCCAGATCAACTTCGGAGGTTGGGGTGCAAGTGGGGAAACCCCGTCTCTCTGGGAAGGAGGTTGGAATACAAGTGGGGGAGCCACGGCTCTTTGAGAGAGAGATAAGTGGTGCATGCAACTGTCCCCAGGTGGAGGTGGGGAATTTGATTTCTCTTTAAGAACTCCTAATTATGAAGGAAAGAACAATCCATTTGTTATAGAAGTGCCTGATGCCTCTAAGATGGCGGGCGGCAGCAGCAGCTGGTTTCGGTGGCTGCACCTCGGCGCGTTTTCGCTTGTTTTACATCAGCTGCTGCTTTGCTGAGTTTTCTCTTTTTAAGTTCTTGGACCTGCCAGGGCCACTGGGGGGGGGCTGAAGGGGGCTCGTTGCCTGTTAGTTCTGAAGGAGGGAAACCCTGAAGGCGTCAGAGTGCTGGAACGCTGACTCCCGGAGGTCCGATAACGAGCGTCCCCTCCCCCCACCTTCCTTCCCTGTTATGGAGGACTCCTCCTACCTTGGTCCTCTCCCCACGGCCTGAATTTCATCTGGGGCCGGCAATGGGGTACCCACCCATGTTGGGGCTGCCGTGGTCCCCTCTTTCAGCTATCGGGGGAGTCGGCGGTTTCGCGGAGCGATGGCTGGAACCGTCATGGCCGTCGCGGCCATCTGTCTCAGCCCGCCTTCTGCTCCTGCCCAGTTTCATTCTGGCCGTTCCGTGTGGGCTTCCTGGAGTCTCTTCCTAGGCCGTTTGCTGGTCGCTATGGTGAACTCTCCCACCTGTTCACTGCTGAGGTGTCCCCATTCTACTGGAGGTTTCCATTCTACTGGAGGGACTCAAGGGGTTCCTGTCCCCGTTCTAGCCGCCTGCTGGTTGTTGCAGCGAACTTTGCCACCCGGTCCCTGTCAACGTGTTTTTTTCCATCTGGAGGGATACGAGGGGCCTTTGTTCTCGCTCTGGCCGCCGGCTGGTTGCAGCGTTCTGGTCATCTGGTCGCCGCAGAGTTGTTTCATCGGCCTGGAGGGGACATGGCAGTTCCCTGCCACGAGGCTGCTCGGATTGAGGACTTCGGGGTGATGGATGTTTCTCCGGCCGCATCGGATCCAGATCCAAATCCACTGATGCCCGTGGAAGTGTTTGCTGCCCTCTACCCACTGCCTCCCCACTTGTCTTCTGGACTAGTAGTTGGATGGGACTGGTCATTCTATGGGTTGCTCAGCGGTATATTGTTGTTTCTTTAAGCCACTTTTGGATCCACCTGGCGCTGTAGCCCTGCTTAATTGGCCGGACCTTTGAGATCTAGACTGTATTGGCTACCTTCCGCTCCTGTTACCAGCTGTTTTTATCCTCGGTGGCATACCCTGCCTTCTCTTTTATTTGGCCTTTTCCCCTTTCTCCCTCCCCCCCTTGCTTCTCCATCTTGCACTGGATTTGTGCCCAATTTTGCTGTATTTTGTTCTTTTATAACTTATATTGTTGTTATTTTCTTTTGCCTTGTTGTATTTTGTAGTTTGTTGTTTGATTTATTGTTATTTGTATTTATTTCACTTATTTATTTTATTTACTTATTTTACGCTTTCTGCTTTTGCTTTTTTTTTTTTTTTTGGTAGGTCACCATGTTGGCAGGGACCTGTATCTCTGTGGTGTCTGGCCGTGGGAGGTACACTCCGGGCGGAGGGATCAGTCGGGTAAGAAGAACTCAGTTCAGGCACTTACTGCCTGTCCCCTGTTCTGATCCCCTCGCTCACCGCCACGTACCTAGGTGCCATCCCGCCAGCGCCTCCGACCTGTCCTGCCTCCTGATTAATGCCAGGTCAGTTCATAATAAGACCTCTCTCATCCTCGACTCGATCGTGGATGAGCGAGCCGACCTGGCCTGTATTACTGAGACCTGGGTGGGCGCAGAGGGTGGGGCTTTCCTCTCCCTTTTGTGCCCCCCTGGGTTTCAGGTACAGTGGGCGGGCAGATCGGAGGGTAGGGGTGGCGGGGTGGCCATCGCTTACAGGGAATCTCTTTATGTTAACAATGGTGTGACCTGGGGTAGAATGTCTCCACCTATCAGTGGGTCAGCGAGATAAGTTTGGCATTGTGCTGGTGTACCGTGCTCCCCGCAACCCAGCACAATCCCTCCCAGAGTTCGCTGAGATTGTCTCGGCTGCTTTGTTGAGATCCCCCCGCCTTTTGGTGGTCGGGGACTTCAACTTGCATGTCGAGGAGGAACTCTCTGGTGCAGCTCTGGAATTCATGGAATCCATGACTTCCATGAACTTATCTCAGCATGTTGTGTGCCCCACTCATAGAGCTGGCCATACCCTAGACCTGGTGTTTTCCTCCATGTCGTCAGATTCGTGTCTGGGGGTTAGGGGTATTTTGCCCTTGCCCGTGTCATGGTCGGACCACCACCTGCTAAAATTTTCCCTGTCGATCGCCCCCCCCCGCCTTGCGGGGAGCATCAGCCATACATCTGGGCCCGCCCCCTGTAGGCTTCTGGACCCTGCCAGGTTCATGGAAGCCTTTGGGGAGCTTTCTGGCGGTCTTGCGGACGATCCGGTCGATGCCCTGGTGGATAGGTGGTATATGGGAACCACCGGGGCGGTGGACCGGATTGCCCCCAAGCACCTCCTGCGCTGTGGAGACCGCTCCTCTCCATGGTATACGGCTGAGTTGCGGTCGATGAAACAAGAATGCAGGAGACTGGAGGTCATTTGGAGGGCAAGCCGGATGGAAGAGAATAGGGCTGCACTTAAGCAGCTGACTGGCCGCTATCTTCGCGCGATCAGGGATGCTAAAAGATCTTATGTCTCCCTGAGATTTGGCGAGGCCTCGAACTGCCAGGCGGAGTTGTTCTGGGTGGTTCAGGACCTCGCCAGTCCCAGTCAGCTGAGGCCTCCTCCTAGTGATTTCACTAGTGAGCCATTCGCAGCCCACTTTAAATCCAAAATAGAGGTCATCCGTTCCGACTTGCCCCCAGTTGCTCTAGTCCACCCTCTGAGATCTCTGCTGCCTCACCCCTCCGTTCTCCCCTCTTGTATGAGTTTGGGCCGGTGTCTCCAGTGGAGGCCTCCAGAGCCATGGCTTGTTGCCGGCCGGCGGCCACTCCCTTTGACCCTTGCCCAGCCTGGCTTATTAAATCTGCCGAAGGGAACATGCCTGAGTGGGTTTCCGCTATTGCCACGGCCTCTTTTAGGGAGGAATGCTTCCCTGCCTGTCTAAAGGAGACCGTGGTGAAACCCACTCTTAAAAAACCTGGCATGGCATCGGACGATTTATCCAGCTATCGTCCGATTGCCATTGTTCCCTTCCTGGGCAAGGTTGTTGAGAGGGTGGCTGCTGTCAGGCTTCAGTCATATCTGGAGGTAAATCCTATCCTGGACCCCTTCCAGTCTGGATTCAGACCTCTTCGCGGAACCGAGACTGCCCTGGTCGCTCTGCAGGATGACCTCCTCAGGGAGGCTGACAGGGGGTGTTCCTCCCTGTTGGTTCTCCTTGATCTCTCAGCTGCCTTTGATACCGTCGACCACGGTAACCTGTTGGTCCGGCTTGCAGAGGCAGGAATTGGTGGCCAGGCCTTGGCCTGGCTCCGTTCCTTCCTTGGCGGCTGGACTCAGCAGGTTCAGCTGGGTGATGATTTGTCGGCTCCTTGGACTTGTGGGGTGCCCCAGGGGTCGGCAATCTCACCCATGCTATTCAATGTTTACATGAGGCCGCTGGGGGAGGTCATCAGGAGATTTGGAGTTCGCTGTCATCAGTACGCTGATGACACGCAGCTCTATCTCTCCTTTTCGTCGTCTGCAGTGGAGGCAGTTCGCTCCCTTGATCTGTGTCTGGAGGCCATTATTGAATGGACCAGAGATAACCAGCTCAAACTGAATCCGGAGAAGACGGAGGTTCTGTTCTACGGGGCTCTCTCGTCTGGGTACAAGGACCCCCTCCCTAAGCTGGGGGGTGTTTCCCTCCAGCCTACGGACAGGGCCAGGAATCTGGGTGTGGTCCTGGACTCAGCCCTCTCCCTGGAAGCCCAGGTGATGGCTGCTTCCAGGACCGCTTTTATCCACCTCCGCAGGATTGCCCAGATCAGCCAGTACCTCGATGAGTCCTCCCTGAGGACAGTAGTGCAGGCCCTGGTGATCTCGAGGATCGACTACTGCAATGCCCTCTACGTGGGGTTGCCCTTGACCCTTGTCCGGAGGTTACAGCGGGTGCAAAATGTGGCGGCCAGGCTGGTGGTGGGTGCCCGTAGATACGAGCACATCACCCCAGTCCTGGCTCGCTTGCATTGGCTCCCCGTTGTCCTCCAGATCAGGTTCAAGGTTCTGGTTTTGACTTTCAAAGCCCTCCACGGCCTGGGACCAGAGTGCCTGGCGGAGCGTATCTCTCAAAGGTCAACCGGGTCCAGACCCACGAGACTGGCACAGGCGCGCTCACTGAGGGTGGCCACACCCAGAGAGGTGCGGAAATCGCGTACGCGAGACCGCGCCTTCTCTGTGGTGGGACCCATGCTTTGGAATCATCTCCCCAGTGAGCTGCGCCTGACAGAGTCCCTGCCTGCCTTCAAGAAGGCCTTGAAGACCCACCTCTTCAGGGAGGCGTTTGGCGACCTTTCCAGTTAGTTAGGGGTTTTTTTCCCTCCCTTGCTCTACTATGCATGGGTTTTGCCACCATCTTTCCCCCTCACATTAATTTTTGCTTGGGTCTTGCCTTTCTGTTCAGTGTTTTTATTACCTGTTTTATTGTTGTAAGCCGCCCAGAGTTCCCAGTGGGAAGATGGGTGGGATACAAGATAAATAAATAAATAAATAAATAAATAAATAAATAAATAAATAAATAAATAAGTTAAGGATGTTGTAACTGTTGCAAGAAAAAGAACCTCATTTGTAGTTGAAGAACAAATAAAGAATTCTGTTAATTCATTTCAAGACCTGACTTCTTTGAAATTGGAAGGGCAGGAAGCCTGGGCAAAGACAGAACCCTCACAAAAGTGAAAAGAACTTCCCCTAGCAAGGTATCCTTAATTCACATCAAACAACTCACATGGGTGACAAACGATTCAGAAGCATAGAATGTGAAAAGAGTTTCAATACCACCAGTACCATCAGTAAATTTGAAACAAAATCACAGAGGAGAGAAATTGTGTGTATGTATGGAATGTGGAAAGAGCTTCACTCATAGCAGTGCCCTCAGTTCCCATCAAAGAACAGATACAGGGGACAAACCATATGTATGTATGGAATGTGGAAAGAGCTACAGTCATAGCAGTGACCTTAGTTCCCATCAAAGAACACATACAGGGGACAAACCATATGTATGTATGGAATGTTGGAAGAGCTACAGTCATAGCAGTGTCCTCAGTTCCCATCAAAGAACACATACAGGGGACAAACCATATGTATGTATAGAATGTGGAAAGAGCTTCACTCATAGCAGTGCCCTCAGTTCCCATCCAAGAACACATACAGGGGACAAACCATTAAAATGCATGGAATGTGGAAAGAGCTTCACTCATATCAGTGCCCTCAGTTCCCATCCAAGAACACATACGGGGGACAAACCATGTGTATGTATGGAATGTGGAAAGAGCTACAGTCATAGCAGTGCCCTTAGTTGCCATCAAGGAATACATACAGGGGACAAACCATTAAAATGCATGGGATGTGGAAAGAGCTTCAGACGTAGCAGTGCCCTTAGTTGCCATCAAAGAGCACATACAGGGGACAAACCATTAAAATGCATGGAAGGTGAAAAGAGCTTCAGTCATAGCAGTGCCATTAGTTGCCATCAAGGAATACATACAGGGGACAAACCATATGTATGTATGCAATGTGGAAAGAGCTTCACTCATAGCAGTGTCCTTAGTTCCTATCAAAGAGCACATACAGGGGACAAACCATTAAAATGCATGGGATGTGAAAAGAGCTTCAGTCATAGCAGTGCCCTCAGTTCCCATCAAAAAACACATACAGGGGACAAACCATATGTATGTATGGAATGTGGAAAGAGCTTCACTCATAGCAGTGCCCTCAGTTCCCATCAAAGAACACATACAGGGGACAAACCATATGTATGTATGGAATGTGAAAAGAGCTTCAGTCATAGCAGTGCCCTCAGTTCCCATCAAAGGACACATACAGGGGACAAACCATACGTATGTATGGAATGTGGAAAGAGCTTCACTCATATCAGTGCCCTCAGTTCCCATCCAAGAACACATACAGGGGACAAACCATATGTATGTATGGAATGTGGAAAGAGCTACAGTCATAGCAGTGCCCTTAGTTCCCATCAAACAACACATACAGGGGACAAAGCATATGTATGTATGTATGGAATGAACAAATAGCATTAGCTACAGTCACAAATTCAAACAACACATACAGGAACTGCTACAGTCATAGCAGTGCCCTTAGTTGCCATCAAGGAATACATACAGGGGACAAACCATTAAAATGCATGGGATGTGGAAAGAGCTTCAGACGTAGCAGTGCCCTTAGTTGCCATCAAAGAGCACATACAGGGGACAAAGCATATGTATGTATGGAATGTGGAAAGAGCTTCACTCATAGCAGTGCCCTTAGTTCCTATCAAAGAGCACATACAGGGGACAAACCATATGTATGTATGGAATGTGGAAAGAGCTAAAGTCATAGCAGTGCCCTTAGTTGCCATCAAGGAATACATACAGGGGACAAACCATTTAAATGTATGGAATGTGGAAAGAGCTACAGTCATAGCAGTGCCCTTAGTTCCCATCAAAGAACACATACAGGGGACAAACCATACGTATGTATGGAATGTGGAAAGAGCTTCACTCATATCAGTGCCCTCAGTTCCCATCAAAGAACACATACAGGGGACATAGCATATGTATGTATGGAATGTGAAAAGAGCTACAGTCATAGCAGTGCCCTTAGTTCCCATCAAAGAACACATACAGGGGAGAAACCATTTAAATTCATGGGATGTGGAAAGAGCTTCAGGAAACAGCTTTGTGTGTCTTTCTAATTTGTATATAGAAAGATCTGTTTGTTCAAACCTCTTGGGTTATTTGTTTTTCTTTTGTTTTATTGATTTTAACTCTTTATTTATTTGGCTTTCACTGCAAATTGCCCAGAGTCCCTTTTAGGGGAAATCAGAATGGTCTAGAAATGTAAAAATAAATAATAATAAATAAATGTGGTTCATTATAGTGAAAGAGAGAAAGCTGACAGAAGAGGAACAGAAGATCAGTATGTTGGACCCCTTGTAGATGAAGCTGTGCCAGTCCCTCCACAATCCCAGCCAGATATAAAGCAGAAATGTGGCAACATACAAGTTGAGAGAAGTACACCAAGAAAGGGGGATACTGACAGAGTTTGGCAATTTGATCTGCCAGTGGAAGCTAAACTAGGGGCAACAAAATCCTCTTCAAACAGACAGAGCTTCTTAAAAGCAGCTATATTACATATGTACAGATATAACAGAGTTTCTGCAACATTTCACTTCACAGAGACAGCATATCAACATAACATGATACATAGACATAGCGTATCATTGTGCAGCATAAAGAATGGCAGTTTGGATACCTTCTCACGAAACGTCCAAAGTCTACTGATTTCTGGAGCCCTTTTATACTTATGATAGCCATCCAGGGAGCTGGTTACACATACAATTGCACCCATCTTGCATCAGCTTCACTCATTATATCTGTTTTGTACACTTGGGTTTACAATCACTATTATATACTGGACTCCATTTTACAAATCAATTAAATATACATGTAAAACACCTGTAGACAAACCTAACCTGTCTTATATTTTTTCCTCTCTAATATCTGACAGATGCAGATGGAAATGTCAAGACTGCTGAACCCAAAGAGGTACCTATGCCACAGAGAGCTCCAGAGTCAGCCATGAGATATTCATTGTGACCCAACAATTCTGTACCATTCCTGTTCTCTCTTGCAAGTTCATCACAGAGAAATACACCAGTAACCTGGGAAGAGACTGACAAGATGCTGATGCATTTTCCCCCCTGTAGGAAAAGATGTGCAAAGGAAGAGATAGAAACATTGCACAAGAATGAGCCATGGACACTGATTGGGTGAAGACGTGGCAAGAAAGCCATAAAGTGCAAGTTGGGTATTCACACTGAAACAATAGGCTAATGGTCAAGTGGATTCGTACAAGGCAACACTAGTTGCAACAAAATATTTCCTAAAGAAATATGGAGATTTGCTGCTGCTGTCAAGCATTGTACAAGACTGCTCCTGAGCGTGGCAGCCTCCAGAAAGATCCAAGTGAAGCACCTAGGTGTCTGGACTGCATTTTTATATGAAGAAATTGCAGAAGAGCTATATCTTTTCATTCATGAATTCACTAGTCTTCATCAACCAGAAGCATCCTGATTTTGTTTGCAAATTAAAGAAAGGCCTGTGTGAACAGATGCAAGCTACTCATGTCTGCAGTAAGAAACTGAAGAAGATGCAGATCAGTGCTTGTATAGCAGAAGCAGAAATGGTACAGAAATACAGTGCTACCTCGGTTTAAGAATGCCTTGGTTAAAGAAAAGCTCTATTTAAGAATAGAAATATTGGAAATAGGGATGCTTCAGTTTAGGAACAATTTTCAATGGAATACCCCAGTTGAAATGTTTTTCATAAGGCATTAAAAATTGATGTGTGATGTTCGCATGACATAAAGAATGGGGATGCCTCAGTTTAAGAAAAAAATTACATGGAATGTCCTGGTTTGCCTTTTTTCTCACCCCCAGAATGGATTAGTTGGTTTACAAAATGGCCAGGAGAATGAATTAATTACTTAAACTGAAATACCACTGTATCTGTATATTTGCCTATGTAGATAACATGATTGTAACTACTTATGGGTAACAGGAGTACAGAGATTATATACCTTCTTTAACAAAGAGGTAGAATTCAAAGGGTTAGGGCAGTGGTGGCAAAACTTTGGCACTCAAGATTTTTTTTGGGCTGCATCTCCCACAGTCCTTTGTCATTGACAATTGAGGCTTGGAATTCTGGGAGTTGTGGTCCAAAACATCTTGTGTGCCTATGGTTCGCCACCACTGAGTTAGGGGATGCAACATATTATTTGGGCATTAAAGCTGAAAACGAAGTAGACGGGTCATATTTACCAGTCAGTTGAGCTACTGGAGACAGTAGGCCTCCAAGATGCCCATAGTGCTGGAACACCCAGGCAAACAGATTAACTCCCAATGTACATGGTACACTGGTGCAGCCTAGTCTGAAGATGGAACAGATTAAAATCCCACTAGTGGTTCATATACAGTGGTTCATATACAATGCTGGTCCTATTTCATGGGCTGGTCACAGACATGATGATGTAGCTGTATCTTTCACAAATACTGAATACATTGTTGAAGATGAAGCAGACAAAGAAGTGCTATGAATGAATTTGGGATCAAGGAAGAGATGACAATCTGGGTGGTGGAGAACAACCAGAACTGTATCAAGCTATTGGAAAGTGGAAAAGATGAATACATCCACCAAATACCATACTGTACTTCAGTGTGAGATAGCACTTGGTGTGTTGACTGGGTGAGAATGGAGCCATCAAGATTGTCCACTACAGAAATGATAGCAGACACCCTGACCAAGCAACTTCTGAGAGACCGCTTTGAGAACTTTCCTACCAAGATGGGTTGTATGATGCCTAGAAAAGGTGTGTCAGGGAGGGAACTTTCTGGGCTTGGGTGACTGTCAGTCTATCCAGCACTAACCAATAGTTCCTACCTACCTCTGAATTCAAAGAGAGTCCATCCTCTCTGTTCAATGTTTTTCCCCTCTCGAGAGTCTGCTGATGTCTGCTGCTGAAAACAGTCACATTTCTAAGTTTGCGATTTGATCTGTTCACTGCTGTAAGCAAAGAAATGGTTGTCATTCTTTTGAATATTAATGTATCAGAGTAAGTTATTGAGATGGCCAGTTGATGAGAAAGGAGTAATTTAATCTGGGAAATTTGAAACTACTTCTGCACTTCTGCTGTGCAGCTAGCGGAATTTAACCCGCATAATACAAGACTCTGACACACCTCTATGCTTCAAACCAGATTCTTTACCAAGAAAGTACCAAAATATTGTTGTTTAAAGATACAAGTTGTCACTTATCAGTGCTGCTAAGGTGAGATTTGTTCAATTTTTTATAAATATCCAATTTAATATGCTATATGTATCCACTGAAATGCATTAACTAGGGGAAATCTAGAGCAAAGGTCCATGTTACTTCTGTTTTCTGTAAAGTCATTTTAGGTGAAACATCTGTGGAGTCATCATGATAATCATGACCTGATGTTAGGCAAGAGTTAAAAATAGAATAGCAGGTGGCTTTCCACCACACCCCTTAATGCCTGAAAACTGCTGACACTGGATTTTCCACTAGTAAAGAGACTATAAAAGCCTCTGTGAAATCTCAGCCCATTGTCTTAGGATGTGAGGAGTAGATAACATTAGTCACTCTCCATCCTAACACCTCTGATGCGTCAGATTTGTTTGTCTGCCTCTTTGACTTTGTGTTATTCAGCTTAATAAAGTGCTCTCTTTGCTTCAATATATGCTTAAGTTTGTCTATTCCATGTTATTATTTTATGCAATAAATCCCATCTTTACAGTGCAATGCCTTACAAAACACATTCTTAGCTGTGGAGAAAAGACAAAGAATTTACACTTCCTGTATGAAGCCAAAGCATTTCTAATTTTTAAGAAGCTTTCTGTTGAGGAGTATGTATAACTTGCTCAAGACAGCTCAATAGATTCTTGGGAAGGCCTCATCTTGAACATTCAGTAAAAATGGACAGAAGCCACTAAGATGTGTCATAGCTGTGAAATACTGTACGATACAAAGTGGACTTCTCAAGGATCAATCAAACAATTCCAAAGTGGTTGAAAATTGTTTCTAAGAAAGTCATAGGAACATTTGTAGGGGGGAACTGGTGAGCATGAGGAAAACTGTGCTCAATATTCCTGCTTAACAACCTTCTCTTTTAAACATGGGCTGTGAACCGTTATTTTTTATTGTGGTTATTCCTTAATTCATCCCCCCCTTAACTTTTTTTTTAAAATGGAGTTTTCAATGCCTGTGGTATGCTCAGTTTATGCTAAAACTGACATTACTAAAATATTATTCAATGAAAATAAAGATTAACAACACAAAACTGTTGGAAAACACTCAGTTTGCACTTATTTACCAAGGAGAGTAAAAATCACAGTTGCTTACTTTGTTATCTCCATCCCTTTTGACATTGCTCTTGCTACTATCTAATTCAATTCCACCTTGCAAGAGTAATTAAATATGAAATAAAAACTAATATTTCCAGATAATTAGAAATTCAATTAATTTTTAACTCAGTCTACAAGACTGTGTTTTTTTATGCCTGTTGTCACCACTATTTCATCCACGGTAGTGTGAATATATTTAGTTTTTCCTATTTCAATCCCTGCTAGTAATGAATCATATGCCAGTTTATGAAACCAGAACCTACATCAGTAGATTTCAAAACCTAACTAGCTGGATGTGTGAGTCACAGTGATCTAACTGGTTCACAGTTGTCTTGTATTCTTTTCCTAGCATCATGGCTGATGACAGCACGAGCACAGTATGAACACACTTTGATCAGTGAAGGCTCATGACTAGGGCATCCACCCACCCTGAAATTTGGGGTGAAACACCTTTGCCCCAGCCCACAGGCCATTGCACAAGTCTGACGTTCTGTTTGCCTCCTTCCTGCCTCCTCCAAACTCAAGATGTGAAGAATTCTCAGACAATCTCATTTCTTGGCTAGGACAAGTTGTCTTAACAAGGGCAGTCATCTTGTTGAAAATTGTGAGCCCTTGTGAGCATTTTCATCTTCAGTGGAAGGGGAAGACAACAGGGGTGTTTCTCCCCCATGTCTCCCACTTCTGGTATACAAAGCAGCCATAAAGAATGTGTGGTTTTCCCATACATAGAAAGCAAAAGAGCACACAATGATTACTTCCAAAGGCACAGACAACATGCTGGAACACTTGTGTTTTCGAGGTCCCCTGAACCAAACAGCAATCATTCTACTACCAAATTTTGTGCAATTGTTGGGGAGGAAATGGTCTTACAAAAGGACTCATTCATTTGGGACTAACAAAAATCAATTCTTGCAGTTTCACAGAGTTTCCTATTTGGCCTCCAGGAATGCAACAAGAACTATTATATCCCTACTCAAAATACACTGAAGCCCATCCATCCGAGACTTTTACTGAGTCATTAGGGAAGGAAAGAAACACACACTTGCCTCGGTCTACATTTGGTAAATTAGTTCAGCGTTGTAACTGTTCAGTTGAGAGGTCCATTGCCTTGTTTGTATATCTGTTATCTTGAACCCCTAGCACTGAAGGATTTGTGTATCTTGAGAAAAAATATTGAGGAATTGCAGGTTTTCTTTAACATGTCATCTGGCTCTCAGAAAGCTGTCCGTTTATACTAAATGCCTGGGACTACTGTAACCACTGACAATCAGAAATTTATAATTCTTCATATATTATCTTATTAAGGTTCTTAAGCCTACGTGTCTCTGTATTGGGGAAATGTGTGTTAAGAGGCAATTTCTGGCAAGCTGCAGAGGCCTCTTTTGCCCAACTTCCTTCTGCTAACCACCAACGGATGGTCTCAAGCTATTGTGATAGTGGAAAATTACTGTTTTAGCTTTCTGCTTTCTGCTGTTTCTTTCTTAAGACTTAGAATCTATGCAAGAAGGAAATGTTTCAGGTTAATGAGGAAGTTTGTTAACTGAGAAACATCTGAATTTCACATGGACAGTCTGGAAATGATAACGTGTCCTAATTCTAACAGGGTATAAGAAGGCTGGGGTCTGACATGAAAATTGTCCTTCTGTGGAAGCACCCAAATGTACATTTGAAATAAAAACTTTCTTAGAATGTGACAATCCGGTGTCTGCCTATCTGTCAATCTGTCTTAGACGCCTGCAAAGGCTTAACCCATTGCAATCCAGAATTGTTTGTGGGCGACACTACAAATGCATATGGATCTCACTGAACCCCCTAGCAATGTGCTCTCTAATTTTTGTCCCAACTGCAGAGGGGGTTCTTTTCCATGCATGCACATGTATGAGGTGTGCACTTGTCTATTTAGTTCTTTTGGGGTATACAGTGGAACCTTGACTTACGTCATTAATCCGTTCCAGTGGTCTAGACTTAAGTCAAACATGACTTAAGTCAAACGAACGTTTCCCATAGAAAGTAATGGGAAAGCGGATTAATCCGTTCCATATGATGAAAAAGACCCCGAAAACAGCAATTTAACACAAATTTGACTGGGATAGGAGATTCCTTCTGGCAGAGCAGCAGAGAGGAAGCAGGTGGTGAGAGGAGCACCCGGCCAAAGGGCAGAGAGCTAACTTCCTGTTCTTGCAGGAGCAAGGGGCGGAGTTTTAGCTTTAAATACCTGCTCCCAGCAGCCCCTCAGTCCTTTTCTGGCACAGCAGCAGAGAGGAAGCAGGTGGTGAGAGGAGCACATGGCCAAAGGGCAGAGAGCTAACTTCCTGTTCTTGCAGGAGCAAGGGGCGGAGTTTTAGCTTTAAATACCTGCTCCCAGCAGCCCCTCAGTCCTTTTCTGGCAGAGCAGCAGAGAGGAAGCAGGCTGTGAGAGGAGCACCCGGCCAAAGGGCAGAGAGCTAACTTCCTGTTCTTGCAGGAGCAAGGGGCGGAGTTTTAGCTTTAAATACCTGCTCCCAGCAGCCCCTCAGTCCTTTTCTGGCAGAGCAGCAGAGAGGAAGCAGGCTGTGAGAGGAGCACCCGGCCAAAGGGCAGAGAGCTAACTTCCTGTTCTTGCAGGAGCAAGGGGCGGAGTTTTAGCTTTAAATACCTGCTCCCAGCAGCCCCTCAGTCCTTTTCTGGCAGAGCAGCAGAGAGGAAGCAGGCTGTGAGAGGAGCACCCGGCCAAAGGGCAGAGAGCTAACTTCCTGTTCTTGCAGGAGCAAGGGGCAGAGTTTTAGCTTTAAATACCTGATCCCAGCAGCCCCTCAGTCTTTTTCTGGCAGAGCAGCAGAGAGGAAGCAGGTGGTGAGAGGAGCACCCGGCCAAAGGGCAGAGAGCTAACTTCCTGTTCTTGCAGGAGCAAGGGGCGGAGTTTTAGCCTTAAATACCTGCTCCCAGCAGCCCCCCAGTCCTTTTCTGGCAGAGCAGCAGAGAGGAAGCAGGTGGTGAGAGGAGCACACGGCCTAAGGGCAGAGAGCTAACTTCCTGTTCTTGCAGGAGCAAGGGGCGGAGTTTTAGCTTTAAATATCTGCTCCCAGCAGCCCCTCAGTCCTTTTCTGGCAGAGCAGCAGAGAGGAAGCAGGTGGTGAGAGGAGCACCTGGCCAAAGGGCAGAGAGCTAACTTCCTGTTCTTGCAGGAGCAAGGGGCGGAGTTTTAGCTTTAAATACTTGCTCCCAGCAGCCCCTCAGTCCTTTTCTGGCAGAGCAGCAGAGAGGAAGCAGGTGGTGAGAGGAGCACCCGGCCAAAGGGCAGAGAGCTAACTTCCTGTTCTTGCAGGAGCAAGGGGCGGAGTTTTAGCTTTAAATACCTGCTCCCAGCAGCCCCTCAGTCCTTTTCTGGCAGAGCAGCAGAGAGGAAGCAGGCTGTGAGAGGAGCACCCAGCCAAAGGGCAGAGAGCTAACTTCCTGTTCTTGCAGGAGCAAGGGGCGGAGTTTTAGCTTTAAATACCTGCTCCCAGCAGCCCCTCAGTCCTTTTCTGGCAGAGCAGCAGAGAGGAAGCAGGCTGTGAGAGGAGCACCCGGCCAAAGGGCAGAGAGCTAACTTCCTGTTCTTGCAGGAGCAAGGGGCAGAGTTTTAGCTTTAAATACCTGATCCCAGCAGCCCCTCAGTCTTTTTCTGGCAGAGCAGCAGAGAGGAAGCAGGTGGTGAGAGGAGCACCCGGCCAAAGGGCAGAGAGCTAACTTCCTGTTCTTGCAGGAGCAAGGGGCAGAGTTTTAGCCTTAAATACCTGCTCCCAGCAGCCCCCCAGTCCTTTTCTGGCAGAGCAGCAGAGAGGAAGCAGGTGGTGAGAGGAGCACACGGCCTAAGGGCAGAGAGCTAACTTCCTGTTCTTGCAGGAGCAAGGGGCGGAGTTTTAGCTTTAAATATCTGCTCCCAGCAGCCCCTCAGTCCTTTTCTGGCAGAGCAGCAGAGAGGAAGCAGGTGGTGAGAGGAGCACCCGGCCAAAGGGCAGAGAGCTAACTTCCTGTTCTTGCAGGAGCAAGGGGCAGAGTTTTAGCTTTAAATACCTGATCCCAGCAGCCCCTCAGTCTTTTTCTGGCAGAGCAGCAGAGAGGAAGCAGGTGGTGAGAGGAGCACCCGGCCAAAGGGCAGAGAGCTAACTTCCTGTTCTTGCAGGAGCAAGGGGTGGAGTTTTAGCCTGAAATACCTGCTCCCAGCAGCCCCCCAGTCCTTTTCTGGCAGAGCAGCAGAGAGGAAGCAGGTGGTGAGAGGAGCACACGGCCAAAGGGCAGAGAGCTAACTTCCTGTTCTTGCAGGAGCAAGGGGCGGAGTTTTAGCTTTAAATATCTGCTCCCAGCAGCCCCTCAGTCCTTTTCTGGCAGAGCAGCAGAGAGGAAGCAGGTGGTGAGAGGAGCACCCGGCCAAAGGGCAGAGAGCTAACTTCCTGTTCTTGCAGGAGCAAGGGGCGGAGTTTTAGCTTTAAATACTTGCTCCCAGCAGCCCCTCAGTCCTTTTCTGGCAGAGCAGCAGAGAGGAAGCAGGTGGTGAGAGGAGCACACGGCCTAAGGGCAGAGAGCTAACTTCCTGTTCTTGCAGGAGCAAGGGGCGGAGTTTTAGCTTTAAATATCTACTCCCAGCAGCCCCTCAGTCCTTTTCTGGCAGAGCAGCAGAGAGGAAGCAGGTGGTGAGAGGAGCACCCGGCCAAAGGGCAGAGAGCTAACTTCCTGTTCTTGCAGGAGCAAGGGGCGGAGTTTTAGCTTTAAATACTTGCTCCCAGCAGCCCCTCAGTCCTTTTCTGGCAGAGCAGCAGAGAGGAAGCAGGTGGTGAGAGGAGCACACGGCCTAAGGGCAGAGAGCTAACTTCCTGTTCTTGCAGGAGCAAGGGGCGGAGTTTTAGCTTTAAATATCTGCTCCCAGCAGCCCCTCAGTCCTTTTCTGGCAGAGCAGCAGAGAGGAAGCAGGTGGTGAGAGGAGCACCCGGCCAAAGGGCAGAGAGCTAACTTCCTGTTCTTGCAGGAGCAAGGGGCGGAGTTTTAGCTTTAAATACTTGCTCCCAGCAGCCCCTCAGTCCTTTTCTGGCACAGCAGCAGAGAGGAAGCAGGTGGTGAGAGGAGCACACGGCCTAAGGGCAGAGAGCTAACTTCCTGTTCTTGCAGGAGCAAGGGGCGGAGTTTTAGCTTTAAATATCTGCTCCCAGCAGCCCCTCAGTCCTTTTCTGGCAGAGCAGAGAGAGGAAGCAGGTGGTGAGAGGAGCAGCCAGGGCAGAGAGGGCAGGTGGTGAGAGGAGCACCCGGCCAAAGGGCAGAGAACTTCCTGTTCTTGCAGGAGCAAGGGGCGGAGTTTTAAAATACTTGCTCCCAGCAGCCCCTCAGTCCTTTTCTGGCAGAGCAGCAGAGAGGAAGCAGGTGGTGAGAGGAGCACCCGGCCAAAGGGCAGAGAGCTAACTTCCTGTTCTTGCAGGAGCAAGGGGCGGAGTTTTAGCTTTAAATACTTGCTCCCAGCAGCACGCGCCTGACGGCGCGTGCAAACTACAAAAAAAAAAAACCCTAATAATTTCTTCTGGGTATAATTGAGTTCCTAAAGCCAAGCTACTCCTGAGGAAGTCCTACACACAGTAGCAAGTTAGCACTGGAAACTTCCTGACGTGATTGCAGTTGGAGTAGAGGTGATTTAGCAGCCCCTACACAGTTAGATTTTCAATAAACAACAAAAGAAGTAAAGAGTCTTACTAGATTAAAAAAAATTAGTGCAAGTTTACATTTTTGAGACCTTCAATACATTTTATTGCACTCGTTAAAATGGAGTTGCAGGGAGCAGCTGTAGTTACCTGCAGTACTTGTGCCATGTTTGTTATCTTGACAGAGCGTGTGCAGAACTACATCTGCTGCAAGTGCAAGCTGGTGGCGCTATTGGAAGAGAAGGTCCAGCAGCTGGAGGCTCGCATATCCGACCAGCAACATATTAAGGAGCTTGAGCGGTTCCTGGACAGAGCGGAACAGACTACTCAGGTCCAAGAGGAGGCAGGGCAAACTTCAGAGGAGGAAGTCACTCCCGCAACTCAGGAGGTGGATGGGTGGAGGAATGTGACTCAAAGGAGTAGAAGGCCAAGGCATCGCTCAGAGAGTCTCATCTTGCACAATCAGTTTGAAGCTCTTTCCCTCAGCACACCTCATGAGGCACACATAGAGGAAGAATTGGTTCCACCGGAGGATTTCTCCCTCATCACTATTGATGAGATACAAGATCAGGTACATGTTGATGACCAGGCTGCAGGAGAGAAGCTCATTGTACTAGAGGATTCTATAATTAGAAATACGGAGGGATGCATTTGTTTTTTTTTTAAATATTATTTTTATTTATTGTTATAAAAAAAGAAGAAAGGAAAAAAGAAAAGGGATCGCTTTACATTGATAACAATCTCATAGCGCAAACATCATTTATAAGGTTTTTAACGCAGATATTAGCTCTTGCCATCTTCTTGACAAAACTTCTTCATCTTCTCCTTTCAGGTGGCCGGAGATTCTGTCCATTTCAATAGCCGAGTATAGTTTTCCTTTCAAGTCGTCTTTTGAAGGTGTTGCAGAGTTCTTCCAAAGTTGGGCATACAAAATTCTGGCTGTTACTATTATATAATTAATTACATATTTTTGATCATATGTTACCTCAGTATCTATAATATTTAACAAGAATAGTTCTGGTGTATGTTTTAACCTAACCTCCCACAGTATGTCTAGTAAGTTCTTAACCATATTCCAGAATAGTTTGGCTTTTTTACAGGTCCACCACATATGGTAGAAAGAGCCGATTTCTTGCTCGCACTTCCAGCATATGGGTGAACAGTTGTACATCTTGGATAATCTATGAGGACTAAGATGCCATCTGTAGAACATTTTATAACAATTCTCTTTATATGAGGTGGATTTGAACATCTTAATCGTTTGCCATAACATATACCATTTATCTAAGTGGATGGAGTGCCCACAGTTTTCCGCCCATCTTATCAGACATTCTTTAACCTGTGAGTCACTTGTTCTTTCAAGTAAAAGCATATTATAAAACTTACTCAACAGTTTCTTCTCACCTGATGACAGTATTTTATCAAAGACATTATCATTTACCATAAATCCACTTTCCTTCTGCACTAGTTTATAATGCGAGTATATTTGTTGATAAGTCCACCAGTCTATGTTTACCCCTTCAAGGGATAACTGATTTGGAGGTTTAAGAGTCTGGTCCTCATACAAAAGTTGTTTGTATGTTAAAGTGTTACTAACTACCTTTGAGCCTGGTCCTCTAATTGCTTCCATTGGAGATAACCATTTAGGAGCCTTGGGGTAAAATAAGTCTTTAACAGACAACCAATTTTTGATTAAGGCATTCTGTATCCAATGTCTTTTAAACAGGGATGGAATATTACCTCTATACCATAAGTAATGGTGCCACCCTTTGTCTAGATCGTGACCTTCCAAGCCTAAAATTCTTTCGTTTGTCATAGAAATCCAATCGCGTATCCATGTCAGTGCTGCTGCTCTATAGTACAGGAACAAATTAGGTAATGCGAAACCCCCAGAAGTAGACCTGTCTTGCAGATAAACATTTTTAATTCTAGCTTTTTTCTTTTGCCAAATGAATATACGAATATGCTTCTCTAGGTCGGACAAGATCTTAAAATTGGATAACACGGGTAAGCATTGAAATAAGAAGAGCAGCTTTGGTAAAACGGACATCTTGATAACCGCTATCCTACCCATTAGTGACAACTGGAGTTTGGCCCAGGTAGCAAGATCTACCTTTACAGATTTAATCAGAGGGATATAATTGTTATCAATGAGGGTAGAACATTTATTGGATACCGTTATGCCTAAATATTTCGCCTTATTCACATGCATGAATCCTGATAGGTCCACTAATTCTTGAATATTAGTCACAGAAATATTTTTGGTCAACATTACAGTTTTTGTTTTATTAATCAAAAAGCCAGATATTTCTGAATATTCCTTTAGGGTTCTTAGAAGTTCTGGCATGGACCGTGTAGGGTCTTCCAAAATTAACAATAAATCATCAGCAAAAGCTTGTATTTTATAGATTTCCCCCCGATTATTCAAACCTTGTATCGATGCTGAGTTTCTAATCACATGCAGTAAAATCTCTAAGGATAAGATAAAGAGCAACGGTGAAAGGGGGCATCCTTGCCTTGTGCCCTTCTGTATAAGAATCTTGTCGGAAGAGAACCCATTCACAATAATCTTGGCATTTTGAGTGGTGTATATCTGTTCTACCGCTCTAAGCATTCTGTGACCACATTGTAAGTAATCCATTTGAGATTTCAGTAGGGACCAAGAGACATTATCGAAGGCTTTTTCAGCATCCAAAAAGATAAAGGCTGCCTGCTTTTGGGAGTGTATTTCGTAATACTCTAAGGAGTTAAGTAAGGTTCTAATGTTTGACTGGCGATATCGATTTGGCAAGAATCCTCTCTGATCTGGGTGAATTAGCGTGGTAAGAATTTTCCGCCATCTAGTAGCCAAGATAGAAGCAAAGATTTTATAATCCCCATTTAGAAGGGCTATAGGCCTATAATTCTCTATAGCCTCTTTTGGTTTTCCGTCCTTGGGGATCAAAACTATGTTGGCAGATTTCCATGTATCTGGAATATCTTCTCCTTCCAGAATTGAATTGAAAAGATGAAGTAATTTTGGGGCTAAAATATTTAAGAATTTCTGATAGTATTGAGCTGGCAAAGCGTCCGGGCCAGGTGTTCTATTGGGTTTTTGTCTTTGAATTGCATCAACCACCTCTGTTAAGGAAATTGTGGCATTAGTTAAATTTCTTTGGTCTTCATTAAGTTGTGGGAAGTTATGTTTCTCTAAATAATTATATATTAAGTTGGGGTCTATCTGTTTTCCTTTAAAAAGGGTTTGGTAATATGCTTCAACTATTTTCATAATTGAAGCTTGGTCAGTTTGGTTAAGTCCCTGACTATCTTTTAAATTTATAATTGTTCTTTGGGTTTGCTGTTTCTTGAGTCTATAAGCCAACCATTTCCCTGGTTTGTTGGCATTTTCAAAATGGTTTAGCCTTGCTAGTCTGAGTTTGTGTGCAACGTCTGCAGATAGGATCAAATTCAATTGGTGTCTACTTTGTAATAACTCATTGAGATATTGTTTATTCCCAGGGTCTAATATCAGTTTATTCTCTAATTCTTCCATTTTACTCAAAATCTCTGCAGTCTTTGATTTCCTTTCTCTATTTTTCTTGGCCATGTATTGTATCACTGTGCCTCTGAAGTAAGCCTTAGAGGCATCCCAAATAGTTTTAAATTGCATACCCTCCGTAGAGTTTAACTCAAAGTATGTCTTTAAGTCCCTCTCTGCCTTACTAAGAAACATTTTGTCAGACCAGAGCGTGTGATTGATTTTCCAATGTCTAACCTTATTAATACCCTTTAAAGACCATAAAATGGGGTTATGATCAGAGCATGATCTTACCAATGTTTCAATGTCCTGCGTTTGGAGTAACAAATCTGTACTGGCCCAAATCATGTCTATTCGGGAGAAAGAGGCGTGGCGAGCTGAGTAAAATGTAAATCCATTGGTAATTGGACGTTTTCTCCTCCATATATCATGAATCTGCAAAATACTAGATAAATGTAAAAAGGATTTTGGTAAGGAAACTACCCGCCCCCTTTTTGCCCGGGTGATGGTTGTTTGTCCATATTTGGGTTGTTGACAGCATTGAAGTCTCCTAAAATGACTATTGGGGTATCTTCGTATTGTAGTAGTTCTTGCAGCAACTCTTCAAAAAAAAGTTCTTGCAATTTTTTGTCGTTTGGGCTGTATATACCCACAATCGTCGTTTTCTTAGATTGAAGGGTTGCTTGGATAATAATCCATCTGCCTTCCTCATCTTTCTTAATCAAACTTGGTTGCATCTCAGGTTTAACATATATTACTACCCCGTTTTTCTTGGATTTCTGATTTGAGGAGGGAAAGGCAATTCCTAACTTCCGGTTTTCTAGGAGCTTCTCTTGCGTGTTTATTATGTGCGTTTCTTGAAGACAGATTAAGTCACATTTCTGTTTTTGCAGGAGAGCAGAGATCCTGCTGCGTTTAAATGGTGAGTTCAGACCGTTCACATTCCAGGTTATTAATTTCTGAGACATTCTTACTTCCAGCGTGACTTTTTGTCCCCTTTCGGCCTCAGTTGTCTCTTGGGTTTAGTGCTGTCCTCCGCTGTTGGGGCTCGGGGATGCAAAGATCTGCCTTTCCCTTGTAATATTGATTGCTCTTTCGTTTCCCTGTTATGTTGAAAGTTATCCTCATCTTCTCCCTCGTCGTCTTCCTCCGCGGATGAGGGGGTATAACCTATTTTATCTGCGTTGACCTCAGCGAATCTGTAGGCTTTTTTCACAGAGTCAAGTTGAATGTTCTTCCCCTCCCAGTGGAAGAGCAGACCGACCGGAAAGGTCCACCTGTATGGTACATTGTTTTTTTGCAACAATTTGGTTAGGAAAGTAAAATCTTTCCTAAGCTGACGGATCCTCCAGGGTAGATCTTTAAGTAGTCGAATTTTTGCGTCTTTGATCTTGATCTCCTGGCCTTGAGCTTTTTTCAAAAGCGAATCTCGGGTCTGTCTCCTCATTAATTTGACTATTATTTCTGACGGTAGGGAGTTCTTCCTAGTGTAAGCATTAGGCTGCCTACGAATGTAGTCTATCTCCTACTGGATTTCTTGTGCTGAAATTCCCAGCAGCACTGCAAAACATTCTTCCACCATGGCATACAAGTTCTCTCTGTCTTCAAAGGGGACATTTTGAATTCTAATTATTTTGGCAGAGGTATCTATTTCTTGGTTCAAGACAGTTTTGTCTATAATCTGGAGATCTGACTCAAATTCATCTTGTCTGCATTCAAGGACTGTCTGGACATCTTCTATATCTTGAATTTTCTGTTCAAAGTGTAACAGTTTCTCATCGACTTTGGCCAGGCCCGCCTGCATTTCCTGCATTTCTTGTTTAAGATCTGCAAAGTTCTTAGCCTGGTCTGAGAGAAGCAGATTTTGACTGACTTGGAGGTTTTGCAGTAAGTCCATAATTTGAGCTTGCCCAGTTTGGCTGCAGAAGGGGGCTGTGGAATAGTTGTTGAGGCAATAGATCCTTTTTCCCCCCCAGGGTAACTCATTTCACTGAAGGGGAGGTAGATTGGCAGCAAGGGAAAATATGAAAATAGTAGGAAAAAATAGAAAGTAGGGGAAAATGCAAAAATAAAAGGATCCACTAGATGGCGCCCAAGTACTGGCTTGCAATGGCCACTATAGCGAGACTGAGTTTTCTCTGATTACCCAGCGAAGAAGAGAGGGGGGTGAAGCTCAATCCCCCTCTTGTTTACAGAGTCAATTCACAAGAGTTTGCCGTTGATTGCTCAGAAGTGAGAAAAGAGAGAACCAACAAAGAACAGTTCACTTATAAATGAGCCTGGATTGTTATTCAAATTAAAGGAGTGAAGACTCACACTGAGAGGAGAATGGCTTGAAAATGCCGTCCGGCGTCTTTTCCCTTCCCCTTGCTTCGAGAAGAGGTGATTTCAGAGCGTTCCTCCAAGAATAGGAGAGGAAAAAACACTCTCACCTTCTGCCTCTGAACAGCCGGAGATTCTGCTGATCTCAGGTGGCTGCAAATGCTGGCTGGCAGCCCGTGGGAAGGAGCTGTTGCCCAGGGTTGTACGGAGCTTCTCAACAACAAACCGAGCAGCAGATCGCCATCTTGGTCCCCCCCCCCCCCCATGAATAACAATATTGAAATGCAAACAGCATAACATGAAAGCCCGGACCAGCTTCATGACTTGTGGGGATTTACAAAACAATGTATTTACTATCCGAACCACCGCCTAATTATCACACCAAAACAAAACTGAGGAGTTTGACTATGCTACTGACCAAATCCACAAACCACCAATGATGGAAAATAAATCTTAAAAAGTCAAATCCCTCATGGCCCCTTTCACCTTCCACTCCTCAGGCCACTGTCTGGCACAGCAACGACCCTTGAAGAAAATCCCAAAGCCTAATGCCCCTGACACATCTGTGTGTATGTGTAATTCAGAGCCCAAATTCAGCTCAGCTCTCCAAAATGAAACACCATTAAAATCTTTTAAAAATATGTGTCAAACGTGCAATCTTCTGTCATAACCACTGACATCCTTGTCTTGCGATGGGGCTTTTTAAGACCCACCATTGCATCACAGAGCTGTCTTAGGAATGCCCTGCCACCACCCTACATGCAAAAGTAAGATGGCCAATTATTTCTCGCCAATTCGTGTAGTGACACCTTGTGCCGGCCAAGTAATGCCTTCAAGTGCTGATTGAGGTCTGCTGACAAATATCCAATTTGAAGCCCAAAAAGGGTTAGAACGGTTGCTGGACCTTCCATTTTCTCTTCTGCCAAAAGGACAACTAACTCATCTGCTACAACCCTGAAAGCTGCCATCAGAATTGCAAATTGAGGTGAGACAGATTTCCCAGAAAACAAAAAATCATCTAAGTAATGGACCATCTGGTGCAAACTAGACCTTTGCCAGACACACCACTCTAAAAGGTACTAAAGCTCTCAAAGGCCTCACAAGATATGGAGCAGCCAAAAGGCAGGGCTGTATCCATATAAAACTTGCCTTCAAAAGCAAAGCCTAACAACTCAAAATGCAACAGGTGTACAGGGAGAAGCCTAAAAATGTGTGATGTCACATTTGCCCATCAGGGCCCCCACTCCACAGGACAGGACCATAAGCACCACGGCATCAAAGGAAGGGTACCTCACTAAGCAAAGCTCTTGTGAAATCATATCATTAACCAACTGGCCCTCTGGGTAAGATAAGTGATGGATGAGTCAAAACTCACCTAGCACCTTCTTGACAATAATGCCTAAAGGGGGAAGCTCGAAAACCTGGAGTCAGGGGTCATCAAAAGGACCTAAAGCCCTACCTTCCTTAACCTCCTTACCAATCTTGTCCTTGACTATCTCTGAATGACCTTTAACCAACTTCAAATTTTGCTAACCTCTCAGCCCTAACACCAAACTCAGGTATCCTAAAACCAAACAGCAAAACTGTCTAATAAGTACTGAGTATCAGCCCTATCAGGTTAATTACTCAGCCATTTGGCTAAAGCTGGGATCTTAATTGGACTGGGTCCCTTTTCTAAATGTGTTGGGGCCTGGAGTTGAGGTCTCCTCTTTTCTCCATTGTCCTTAGATCTGGCTCCTGCATTTTGGGCAGGCCATCACGGCGTGAGACCCTCGGCATCCAGAACGGAGGGATGGATTTGTGAGGAGCATGATAACCGTATGGTCACTTGCCTGCCGGGTGCAAAGGTTGCAGACATCACCAGAAATATAGATAGCTTTTTAGAGAGAACTGGGAAGGAGCCAGTGGTCATGGTACACGTCGGTACCAATGATGTCGGGAAGGCCAAGCGGTCAGTCTTGATAGCCAAATTCAGGTTGCTAGGTAGAAGATTGAAGTCCCGGGCTTCCAAGGTAGCATTTTCAGAAGTGCTACCTGTTCCTCGTGCAGGACCCGCCAGACAGGCAGAACTCAGAAGCCTCAATGCGTGGATGAGGCGATGGTGTCGAGAGGAGGGCTTTAGATTTGTCAGGAACTGGAGAACATTTTGGGACAAGCCAAACCTGTTCAGGAGGGATGGGTTGCACTTGAATCATGACGGGACCAGATTGCTGGCACTCAACCTCAAAAAGGCAGCAGAGCAGCTTTTAAACTGATAACTGGGGGAAAGCCGACAGGAGCTGAGTGGCATCCGGTTCGGAACACCTCATCCTCGGGGAATGAGGTTGGAGAGGATAGAGAATCACATAGAGAAGACATAGCAGGTATAGGTATTAGCACCAGGAGAATAACGGAATGTGACAGTTCATCTACTGAAAATAAAAGCTGTGAGGCGAATAGAACAAGGCAGCAGCTGTTGTTGCGGGACCCACTGTACAGGTGCTTCTACGCCAATGCTCGAAGCCTCCGAGCAAAGATGGGAGAACTTGAACATTTGGCAGCTAGGGATAACATTGATATAATAGCCATAACAGAAACCTGGTGGAATGCGGAAAACCAGTGGGATACAGCAATCCCAGGCTATAAACTCTATAGAAGAGATAGAGGGGGGCGGGTTGGAGGAGGAGTGGCCATCTATGTCAAAGAAGGGGTAAAATCCAGCAGAATGGAGATTGACAGAGGTCTGACTCCACCATAGAATCACTGTGGGTTAAACTACCAGGTCCAAGGAGTGATGTGATCGTTGGAGTATTCTATCGTCCACCAGACCAGAAACTTGAGGGGGACCTTGAAATGAGGAGAGAAATCATGGAAGTGGCTAAAAGGGATAGGATAGTAATCATGGGGGACTTCAATTATCCCCACATTGACTGGGCCAATGCGAGCTCCGGGCAAGAAAGAGAAACTGGGTTTCTCGACTTGCTGAACGACTGTGCCTTAGAGCAACTTGTCACGGAGCCCACCCGAGAACAGGCAACTCTGGATCTAATATTGTGTGATACTCAGGACCTGGTCAGAGGTGTGAAT
This sequence comes from Phrynocephalus forsythii, assembly GCA_029282475.1. Lineage (NCBI taxonomy): Eukaryota > Metazoa > Chordata > Lepidosauria > Squamata > Agamidae > Phrynocephalus > Phrynocephalus forsythii. The sequence continues at coordinate 7,941,016 of JAPFRF010000011.1, forward strand.
GTCACTGAGCCTCTGGGGAACAGTGACCATGCTGCTATTACCTTTGCCATGCATGTCGGAGGAAGAGTGTCAAGCAAATCAGACATAAAAACCCTTGATTTTCGAAGGGCAAACTTCCCTCAGATGAGGAAACTAGTTAGAGAGAAACTGAAGGGGAAGGTTAGAAGAATCCAATCTCTTCAGAGTGCATGGAGCCTGTTTAAAACAACAATAATAGAGGCCCAGCACAAGTGCATACCACAAAGAAAGAAGAGCTCATTTAAGTCCAAGAGGACACCGGCATGGTTAACGAGTGGAGTTAGAGAGGCTCTAAAGCGCAAGGAGAGGTCCTTCTGTAAATGGAAATCCTCCCCAAATGAGGAAAATAAAAAGGATCACAAACTCTGGCAAAAGAAATGTAAGAAGATGATAAGGGAGGCAAAGAAAGACTTTGAGGAACGAATGGCTAGCAATATAAAGGGTAATAATAAAAGCTTCTTTAAATATGTTAGAAGTAGAAAACCTGCCAGAGAACCAGTTGGCCCTCTGGATGGTGAGGGAGGAAAAGGGGAGGTTAAGGAAGACTTGGACATTGCAGAGAAATTGAATGAGTTCTTTGCGTCTGTCTTCACGACAGAGGACCTTGAGCGGATTCCGCTGCCTGAGCCGCCCCTCTTGACTAAAGAATTAAATCAAATACAGGTTAAAAGAGAGGAGGTTTTAGGACTAATTGATAAACTGAGGATTAACAAGTCACCTGGCCCAGATGGCATCCACCCAAGGGTTATTAGGGAACTGAGAAATGAAATTGCAGATCTCTTAACGGTTATATGCAACTTGTCTCTTAAAACGGCCACAGTGCCGGAGGACTGGAGGATAGCAGATATCACACCAATTTTTTAAAAAGGAAGGAGGGGGGACCCAGGAAACTACAGGCCGGTTAGCCTTACATCTGTCCCAGGGAAGATGGTGGAAAGCCTCATCCAAGAGAAAATCTTAAAACACATAAAAGAACAAACCTTTTCTGAGAGAAAATCAGCATGGCTTCTGTAAGGGTAAATCTTGTCTGACAAACCTCTTAGAATTTTTTGAAAAGGTCAACAGGCACGTGGATTTGGGTGAACCGGTTGATATAGTCTATCTGGATTTTCAAAAGGCTTTTGACACAGTCCCTCACCAAAGGCTGCTGAGAAAATTGCACAGTCAGGGGTGTGACAATCTGGATAGACTTTAATGTTTATCTTTAATGTTTTATTACCTGACCTGACATATGGGACAAATATTCTTTATGGCTTTATAGCTACCAGCTTGAAAATTGCCTTTTCTGTGTACACTTGAAAGCTCGCCCCCACATGTTTTGGTTGCATAGAAGATGAGGCTAAGCAGAAGGTAAATAGGCGCAGGATGCGCTTAACCACAAAACCCACCACATGATAGATAGTCTGCAACCAGTAACAGCTTGTTATTAGCTTGTGTAAGCAATGACAGACCTATGTAGAAGAAAGCAGGTATATTTCTCAGAAATTAAGCAAATTATGATATTTACTCTTGCTTATTAATCCTGCGCATATGAAACTTCCATGCTGATAAGAATCTTCCATTAACCTTTTAGATATGCTTGCATGTGTAAGTTAAACATAGCATACGCTTATGACGACAGCAAATTGTAACCAATCATGGATTTTTCTTTTGTCTTCTTTTGTCTCTTTCCTCTAAATGGAACCACATAAAAGGGAAAATCTTTCCAAAAAGGCTTTGTCCCCACCTGCGGTGGCAGGAGGGCACCCTTGCATGCATGATAGTAAATAAAAGTTGTATTCTCAGGAGTTCTGAGTCTGAATGTCTTTGCAAAGTGGTCTCTGACCCTGCCTCATTTCAATGTGAGGTGACAGATTTTTGGAGGTTCCACCGAGATCACTGACTTCAGCTGACAACAACCAGATCGGGTTCCAGCGTCGACGGGGAGTCGGTACTGCGGTGACGGTTAAGCCGGCTCTGTGTGCATTTACACAGGATCCTCGCTGAAGTCTCGTCTGTGTCCGGACCTGCCCTGCCTGGTTGTTCTCCCGAACTCCTGAGACGATCACGGTGCCTGAGGGGACTGAAGTGCTGCCGGTCCTGGCTACGTGATCCGGTGAGTAACCTTGAGAAATACTGCAGTTTTGTGAGTACTTGTGGACTTAATAGTGCGCCATAGGAAGGGTGACGACCCAGGCGCTGTCCCAAGATTGGTGACTATGGGAAATAGAGTAGGAAAACCGGGTGACACCCCTCTGCAGATTGTGTTGAATAACTGGGATTTGGTTGGTAAGAACAGGAAGAAACGTGAGCTCATACGTATGTGTACTACTACATGGCCATTAGATAATTTCCCTGGGATGACCAAGTGGCCCCCAGAAGGGACATTTGATCAATCCATTATTCAGATGCATCTTGATTTCTTTACCTATGTTGGTCCAGAACGGGCTTATGACAGTTTTTATATGCAAGTGTTCTTACAAGTGAGTAATGAATGTGTAAAGGGGACAAGGCAATCCACCTCTGACCCTGTCCCCAGATTAGATATAGGGAAGAACCCTCTCATTCAGTCTTCCACAAATGAGGCATCAGCCCCTCCAGTGGTGCCACCTCCCTATCAGCCAGAACCAGTGCAGGCACTAGTTCCTGATGCTCCCCAACCAGCTCAGGCATATCCCGAAGTCCCTAAGATTTTGCCCCTTGAATTACACACTCAGCATCATTTAGATTCCCAGGGCGCCTTCCATCAGTCACAAGTTTGGCACTCACGTCCATGGAACGCCACTGAACTCATGCAAATGAAGCAATTAACAGGGACTTATACATCCAATCCACAGAGTGTCATTACCCTGTTGGAATCTTTATTTTTAACCACTCGCCCGACATGGGAAGATATTAGGGGAGCCCTTCCTCTCTTGTTAAATGAAGTTGAAATTCAGCAAGTTATTGCCAAAGCCCGCGAACATGCGGCAATCCTACGTGCGGCTCATCAACATTATCACCCAGCAGAGGACATGGTCCCTTGGATTACTAGCCCCAATCCACCATGGGACCCAAATGATAGCCGCCCAGTTGCAGCTGGAGTTTACCCTGGCGCCACGGCAGTGTCTAATTTTAGTGCCTGTATCCTGGCTGGCTTAAAAACAGCAGTGACCCCTAAGAATCAGTGGGATAAGGTTGAGGAAATTCGCCAGGAAGAGAAGGAGGAGCCTAGTGCTTATTTGCAGCGTCTCCGGACTGCGATACGCACGCATACCTCTACCGACCCTGATGCAGATGGAATACAGTCTGTCCTTCGGCACCTTTTCATTTCACATGCAGCTCCTGACATTCAGAGAAAGCTCTTAAAAATGCCAGGTGGAACAGGTTTACCAATTCCAGCACTGTTAACAGAGGCCCAGAGAGTCTACCAGGCACGCCCTGTTCTGAAAGAGAAGGCAAAAGCTAAGGCCCTGGTGATGGCAATTCAAGATGTTACTAGAGCTGGGATCTCATATAGGCGCAATCCCCAGCAACAAGATGGCTACAGGGGTGGGGCACGTGGACGCCCAGGACTGCAGGAAAGGCACCGCCGCCCTGTGTCACGTGACCAATGTCTAATTTGCAAACAGGTCGGTCACTGGGCCTCCTCCTGTCCTCAGAGAAGGTCAGGAGGTCAACAGGAAAGGCCGGAGAACCTCCAGGGCAGCGCGTTCGCTGCAATGGAAGAAACAGACTGAGGAGGTCAGGGGCTTCTCTGCAACCCGCCCCAGATGCCCCAAGTAAATATGTGGGTGGGAGATCAAGTCAGGCCCTTTCTTATTGATACTGGAGCCCAGTTTTCTGCTGTCCAAGATCCTATACCATGCCCTAGAAAAGCCCCTGCTCAAATCAGAGGAGCCACGGGAGTGGCTGAGACTGTATATATGCAGAGTGTCCCCTGCAAACTCCCTGGAACAGCATCAGTAACCACTGCAGATTTTTTGTGGCTCCCAGAAGCCCACACCAACATAATGGGCAGAGACTTGCTCTGTCGCACCAGAGCACTCATAGACTGTGAACCAGATGGAACTATCTCTGTAACTTTTAGATCCCCTGTTGATTACTGGTGTGGAGCAATTTCTAGCATAGCGAATGAAGCCTTCCCACCAGAACTTGCCCAGGCTAACCCACAAGTTTGGGATGTAGGACACCCTGGTAGAGCAGTAACTGCAGCACCAGTCCAGATTCGTTTAAAGCCTGGAGCCCAGCCTGTCCGCCTCCGTCAATACCCTATCAAGGCCGACCTTATAGAGGGGGGTCAAGTTACATTGAATAAGCTGTTACAAGCAGGAGTCATCAAGCCTGTAATCAGCCCATGGAATACCCCCATATTGCCGGTCCGAAAGAAGGACGGTACCATTCGCTTGGTTCATGACCTGAGGGCAGTTAATGCGGTTGTTGAAGACCTACCACAGCTTGTCCCTGATCCGTACCTACTGCTCAGTACCCTAGGGACTGAAAGAGCCTGGTTTACTGTGCTGGACCTCAAGGATGCGTTTTTCAGCATTCCATTAGCTGAGGACAGTATCCCCATTTTTGCCTTTACTTGGAGAACCTCTCCTGAAGCACATCCTGCTTCCTACGCCTGGACAAGGCTCACCCAAGGGTTCAAAAATAGTCCTGTCTTGTTTGGCCAAGCCCTATCCCGAGACCCTCCATGATTGGATTCCTCCCCCAGAGTCCATTCTTCTCCAATACGTGGATGACCTGCTCCTGGCTTCTCCGGATCAGCAACAGTGCATGGACTTAACGGTAGACCTCCTAAATTTTCTGGCTGAAAGGGGTTACCGAGTTAGTAAAAAGAAAGTTCAAATTGTCCAGCAGAAGGTTAGGTTCTTGGGCCATGATATTTCACAAGGCAAAAGACAACTAGCACCTGAACGGGTTGATGCTATTAGAAAACTGCCTATGCCAACTACACCTAAAGAACTGAGGTCATTTTTGGGGCTGGCAGGATTTTGCAGACTGTGGATACCTGAGTTTGGAGTTCTTGCACAGCCTCTTTATAGTGTCTTGCAAGCAGCCGAGGCAGCCCGAGCCCCCCAATTGCCCTCCAGAAAGGACATAAAAGCTGCGGTGGAAAAATTGAAGGAGAAACTTGTGAACCCACCAGCATTGACTCTGCCTGAGTTAGGAGGGAAGTACAGATTGTACTTGGATGAAAAACAGGGGGTGGCTATCGGAATACTGGCACTTCTTAAGTCGGCTCATCCCATGGTTGTGGCGTACCTTAGCAAGCAACTCGATGCCACTGCTCAAGGTTGGCCAGGTGTCTCCGCATTATAGCAGCGGCATACCTGTTGGTAACAGAGGCCTTAAAATTGACTTTTGGGGGGAGTGTGGAAGTTCTGTCACAGCATGCTATCCGTAGTCTGCTGGAAGCTAGAGGACATGTTTGGATAACCTCAGACAGACTGCTGAAGGTCCAAGCTTTGTTGCTCGAATCAGATAAGGTGACTGTAATGCGTTCAGATGGATGGAATCCAGCTACCCTCCTCCCAGTTCCCCAGGACCAGGACTTAGAGGACCATATTCCTCCTCATGATTGTCTTACCACAGTTGATTTGCAAACAAAATGTGGAGTTGACTTGAAAGATCAACCACTCCCCAATAGTCAGAACACCTGGTTTTCAGATGGTAGCTGTTTTGTGGACATGGGTGTCAGGAGGTCAGGTTGGGCGGTGGTTGCACTGGGGGGTATGGTCGTTGCAAGTGGAGCCTTGCCCTCTCATTGGTCAGCACAAGCAGCAGAACTGTACGCAGGAATTCGTGCCCTTGAGATGGCTATAGGTCAGACTTTGACACTATACACAGATAGCAAATACTTGTGGAGTATTTTGCATGCCCACGCCCAAGTGTGGAAACAAAGGGGACTACTAACATTCAAAGGGTCTCCAATTAAACATGCAAAGCTAGTAGAAAAACTGCTTGATGTAGTTTGTTTGCCATCTGAACTTGCTGTTATCCACTGCAAAGGACACCAGAGAGATGATTCTGAAATATCCCGAGGAAATACAGCAGCTGATAAAGAGGCTCGCCGAGCTGCTTTTGGTACCCCAGAAGAAATTCCTTTGTTGCATGTTGCTCTACATTTGCCTCCACCACCAACACTTACACCAGCAGAGGTTGAATGGCTTAAAGAACACAATTTCCAGGAAAGACAGGACAAGTGGTGGGTTAGGGATGGATTGGTTTATGTCCCAGCCCCAGAGATTGCCCCACTTCTTAGAAGATTGCATGAGCAGCAACACTTAGCAGTAGACTCGACATTAGCATTTTGGAATAAGTACTTTGCAACACAGGCTCCAGTACGCCCAATTGTACACAGCATTTGTACTGATGTATGGAATGTCAACGCAACAATGCAGCACATGGTAATGCCATACCAAAGCCTCGTGTGCTACCCAATGACAGCCTGTACCCAGGACAATTTTGGCAAATGGACTTTGCGGAGCTCCCAAGAACTCAGGGATATCGGTACTTGCTGGTATTGATCTGTCAATTTACAGGATGGCCAGAAGCCTTTGCGGTTCGCACAGCAAATGCTGCAGCAGTGGTCAAGATCCTACTAAAAGAAATTATTCCTCGCTTCGGACTGCCCAGTGGTATAAATTCCGACAACGGAAGTCCCTTTGCTTCAAAGGTCACTCAAAAACTGTGCAAGACTTTGGGGATTTCCTGGCGATTTCATTGTCCTTACAGGCCTCAGGCGTCAGGAATGGTTGAGAGATTGAACGGTCGGCTTAAGACAGCCTTAGCCAAAATCACTCAGGAAGGACGTTTGAAGTGGCCAGATGCCCTACCCATGGCACTCACAGTCATTAGGTCATGTCCCCGGGGAAAGGTTAAATTATCACCTTTTGAAAGAATTTTCGGAAGGCCTTGGCCCTTAACTGATATGTCTGTAAATGTTGATGCTATTCAAATGGGTGAGGGAGTTGTTAGTCAATATGTGCAGTCTCTTTCCCGTGTTGTTTCTTCTATTCGTTCTGCAGCTCTTGCTGAGAGGCCCTTCAGTATTGACGGTCCAGTTCACCAGATCCAGCCTGGAGACTACGTTGTGGTGAAGGTCTGGGACAAGCAGCCTCTGCAGCCACGGTGGACGGAGCCAGCAGTCGTTCTGTTGAATACAGACACAGCGGTGAAGGTCGACGGCTTCAAGTCGTGGATACATCATTCCTGAGTGAAGAAAGTAACGGCCCCAGATACCTGGAACATCTGCAGGGCCAGGAATCAAGAAGGAGATCCTGTGGAAGGAACGGCCCCAGATACCTGGAACATCTGCAGGGCCAGGAATCAAGAAGGAGATCCTGTGGAAGGACTAAAGTTCTTATTTCGTAAAGCCAGTAATTAGCTTTATGGACCTAGCCTGGGCATTTGCTCCTCCAATTTTGTTCCTCATAGCTTATTATATAGGCATTGTATTGCTTGTACTGTGGATGCACAGGTGTATAATCTGTTACCGTGTCCAAGGAACCAGGTGTTGTTATTGGTGTGCACCTGACCCCAGCAGGACAGTGACTAATCCCAGCAGGCCAGAGAATGAGGTACACACAAATCTCCCTGTTGAGTGTGATGCTGACTCTTTACATGACACCTACAGTCGGCCAACCATATGTACTACACCCTATGATGTATTGCGAGTGCTACCCCGCGAGGAAAGCACTGGCGCCCGCAGTTAGGTTTTCCAACATTATTAAAATTCAGTGGACATCCCCTACAGGAGGCTGTGCCAACCATGAGATTATACTCTCTCTTAAAAAGCCAGCCCGACACATATGCCTGGACCCTGACCTGTCCATGGGTAAGACTATAAAGCGAGTAATGGGTCCCCTCATGAGAAAACTTCTCAATCCGAATACATTCCCCCGTGTGTCCCTTGATCTGTCAGCATTCATGAAACTGTATAGGCCACCTCCTGTCCGTAGTACTAGTATTCCCACTCCAAAACCTGTGTCCTTATTGCCAACCACAAAACCACCTCATCTATCTGAGTGGGGCATCCTACAGTGGGATGACAATGTGTGGCTCCGAGTGGCTGCGCTAGTTGGCGACCAGCAAGACTTTTGTCTGGAAGCTGGGGTGAATACAGGCCATTTGTTGACCAGTTGTTTAGTGCCTGTCTGTGCTTCACCAGAGTCTTTGAACTCCACAGGCATGGGAAGCTATTCTAATGCCCCACACTGGGGGACTCAAAAGAAAGTTAAAGACAAGTACATGGTTGCACTTGCCCATACTAGTATAGGGGGAGGTCAACCCTGTGTAAATGTCACTTCGTGTACAGATGCTTCACATCACAAATGCCTAGCCTTGGGACCAGCTGATTCTTATGAGCGTATGAATTGTACGTCAGTTGTGGAAGTGAACTCTTTTGAACATCATAGCCTGCTTCCCAGAGGGTGGTTTTTCACCTGTGGTGATCGGTCCTACACCTATATCCCTGCAAAGGCTACGGGCATTTGTTGCCTTAGCCGTCTCACAGCTGTATTACCCCCAAAGGATTCCCTGTCTTCCCCTGTGACCAAACCTAGAAGAATAGCCCGTGCCACCACTGTGCTCGGTCCAGACTGCGATGACCACGTTCATCTTGGTAATCCAAGATGGCGGATGGCAGCAGCAGCTACCTGCTTGTGCTGCGCACTGTTTCTCCTTTTATGCTGCCTAGTTTTGTTTTATATGCCTAGTTCCTTTTTTTGGGCCTGCCAGGGCCTTGAAGGAGGGCTCTAGGGACATAGGGACATTGAGATTCAGATTTGACTGTTGTGCTGGCCCGGCAAGACGCCGCTCTCTCAGGCGGATCCGGGTGCCTTCCAGGAGCCCTCCGGGGAGCCGCAAGGAGCCTGCTATGGGGTCCGCTGCTGCCGCCGCTGTTCTCTCCTCGGCTAACCGCTCGCCGCCGCCCCGGCCCGCCGCCCGCCTCCATCAGGTGAGCTTACCTGGGGGGTGGCCCAGCCCGTGGCTGTCCGCAGCTCTCCATGGGCCGTGGCCGTTGCGGCCCTTCGTCTGCCGCCACTGCCGCCGCTTGTGCGGCCCTGCCATCGCCGCTGTTTCGGTGCATCCGCTTGGAGGCTGGCGTGGCCCCTTCACCGCCGCTGCCCCGGAGGGTTTGCCTACAGCCCGGGGCTGTTCTTCCACTGCCGCCGCCCCGGGGGAGCCTGCCTGGAGGCCGGCATGGCCTGGAGGCCGGCGCGGCTCCACCGCAGCCGCCGCCCCGGAAAGTCCGTCTTGGCGCGGCCCTACCACCGCCGCCGCCCCGGGGAGTGTGCCTGGAGACCGGCGCGGCCAGGAGGCCGGCGCGGCCCCACTACCGCCGCTGCCCCGGAGAGTTCGCTTGCTGCTCGGCGCGGCTCTACCACCGCCGCCGCCCCGGGGAGTCCGCCTGTAGGCCGGCGCGGCCTGGAGGCCGGCGCGGCCTTACCACCGCTGCCGCCCCGGAGAATTCCTCCTGGAAGCCGGCGCGGCCCTTCCACCGCCACCACTCCGGAGAGTCCATCTGCAGACCGGCGTGACCTGGAGACCGGCGAGGCCTCACCATCGCCGCCGCCTTGGAGAGCTCGCCTGCAGGCTGGCGCGGTCCCTCCATCGCCGCTGCCCTGGAGAGTCCTTCGGGGGGGGGTGACACGGCCTGCCACTCCTCGCGGTCTCTCTTTCGCCGCCGCTGCCGCCGCGGCCCCACCACCGCCGCTTCCCCGGAAAGCTTTCCTGGGACTGGCGCGGCTCGCTGCCCCCCCCAGCTCGCCTCCTGCCGCCGCCGCCTGGAGAGCTCGCCTGGGGGCTCCCGCGGCTTGCCGCACTCTGCTGACTCACCTCTCCCACAGCCGCCGATGTGGCTCTACCATCCTTGCCACACTCTGCTGACTCACCTCTCCCACAGCCGCCGATGTGGCTCTACCATCCTTGCCGCACTCTGCTGACTCACCTCTCCCACAGCTGCCGATGTGGCTCTACCATCCTTGCCGCCCCGGAGAATCTTCCGGGAGCCTTGACCGGCTTGCCGCATCCCGCGGCCCACCTTCTGCCGTTGCTGCTGATGCTGCCCGTCCTCTGCCGCCTTCCCTGAGAGCTCGCCCCAGAGACTGTCGCTGCCTGTCCATCGCTGCCCCTCCGGAGAGCCTGCCGGTTGTGCCATTTGTCTTTGGCTGCCTCGTGTGGGCCCCCCGGATTGCTTGCCCCTTCTGGGGCGCTTCAGCTTGGAGGGATTTGGGTGGGCCATTGCCATTGGCCTTGGATTGCTATTTTGATCTACGGGGGTTTGGCATTCTTCTCGACTGCCTCGGACTTGGATGTGTATCCCCCGATGCCCTCGGTAGCGTCTGCTGCCCCTGCCCACTGCCCCCTCCCAGCAGACTTTCGATCTGACGGTGCCGCCCATCTCTGCCTATGCCACCAGCTGCCTCCTGTTGATGATACTTCTGTCTCTGTATCTCCTATCCCTTCCCCCCCTCTTCCCCCCCTTCTATTTCCATTCTGCCCTGGTTATGTGCCCAATTTTTGCCCTTTTTGTGGTTTTTTTTTTTAATAGTTCCTTTGCGATTTGTAACGTCCTCTATTGTATTTTTGCACTCTGTAGTGCTTCTCTGTTATTGTATTACGTTGCTGTACTTATATTGTTTGTTTGTTTTTTTGCCCTTTCCTCCCTCCTTCCCCCTTCCCTTATAGGCCACCATGTCGGCAGGGACTCATATCTCTGTGGTGTCTGGCCGTGGGAGATACGCTCCGGACGGAGGGATCGGTCGGGTAAGAAGAACTAGGGTCCGGCATTTAATGCCTGTCCCCCGTTCTGATCCCCTCGTCCACCGCCATCTACCTGGATGCCATCCCGCCAGCGCCTCCGATCTGACCTGCCTGCTGATCAACGCCAGGTCGGTGCACAATAAGACCCCGCTCATCCTCGATTCTATCTTGGATGAGCGCGCCGACCTGGCGTGTATCACCGAGACTTGGGTGGGTGCGGAGGGCGGGGCTTCCCTCTCTCTCCTGTGCCCACCCGGGTTTCAGGTCCAGTGGGCAGGCAGATCGGAGGGTAGGGGGGGTGGGGTGGCCATCGTTTTCAGGGAATCCCTTTGCGTTAGCAGGTCCGCGATGATGGTGTGTTCTGGGGTGGAATGCCTCCATCTATCTGTGGGTCAGCGAGATAAGTTTGGCATTGTGCTGGTGTACCGTGCTCCCCGCAACCCAGCGCAATCCCTACCAGAGATCGCTGAGTTCATCTTGGCTGCTCTGTTGAGATCCCCCCGCCTTTTGGTGGTTGGGGACCTCAACTTGCACGCCGAAGGGGAACTCTCTGGTGCGGCTCTGGAATTCATGGAATCCATGACTTCCATGAACTTATCTCAGCATGTTTTATGCCCCACCCATAGAGCTGGCCACACCCTAGACCTGGTCTTTTCCTCCATGTCGCCGGATTCGTGTCTGGGGGTTGGGGACATTTTGCCCCTGCCTGTGTCATGGTCAGACCACTACCTGCTAAAATTTTCCCTGTCGATCGCCCCCCCACCCCGCGGGGAGCGCCCTTCTTACATCTGGGCTCGCCCCCGTAGGCTCCTGGACCCTGCAAGGTTTATGGAGGCCTTCGGGGAGCTTTCTGGCGGCCTGGCAGATGATCCGGTTGACGCACTGGTGGAAAGGTGGTATGTGGGTTCCGCCGGGGCGATAGACCGGATCGCCCCTAAGCGTCTCCTACGATGTCGAGGCCGCTCCTCCCCGTGGTTTACGGAGGAGCTGTGGTCGATGAAGCAAGAACGTAGGAGACTGGAGGTCATATGGAGGGCAAGCCGGACGGAAGTAAATAGGGCTGCTCTTAAACAGCTGACTGGCCGCTATCTTCGCGCGATCAGGGACGCTAGAAGATCTTATGCCTCCCTGAGAATTGGCGAGGCCTCGAACCGCCAGGCGGAGCTATTCCGGGTGGTTCGGGACCTCTCCAATCCCAGTCAGCTGAGGCCTCCTCCTAGTGATTTCACTAGTGAGCAATTTGCAGCCCATTTTAGATCAAAAATAGAGGCCATCCGCTCCGACTTGCCCCCCAGTTGCTCTAGTCCATCCTTTGGGTCCGCTGGTGCCTCACCCCTCCGTTCTCCACTCCTGGATGAGTTTGGCCCGGTTTTTTCTGCGGAGGCCTCCAGAGTTATGGCTCGGTGCCAGCCGGCGGCCACCCCCTTTGACCCTTGCCCAGCCTGGCTTATCAAATCTGCCGAAGGGAACATGCCAGAGTGGGTCTCTTCCATCGCCACGGCCTCCTTTCAGGAGGGCTGTTTCCCTTCCCGCCTGAAGGAGACTGTGGTTAAACCCACACTTAAGAAACCTGGCTTGGCATCGGACGATCTTTCCAACTTTCGTCCGATCGCCATCGTTCCCTTCCTGGGCAAGGTTGTCGAGGGGGTGGCTGCTGTCCGGCTCCAGTCATACCTGGAGACAAACCATATCCTGGATCCCTTCCAGTCTGGATTCAGGCCTCTTCGCGGGACCGAAACCGCCCTGGTCGCTCTGCAGGATGACCTCCTCAGGGAGGCCGACAGGGGGAGTTCCTCCCTGCTCGTCCTCCTTGATCTCTCAGCAGCCTTTGATACCGTCGACCACGGTAACCTTCTGGCCCGGCTCGCTGAGGCGGGAATTGGTGGTCAGGCCTTGGCCTGGCTCCGTTCCTTCCTTGGCGGCCGGACTCAGAGGGTACAGCTGGGGGATGTCTTGTCGGCCCCTTGGACTCTCCCTTGTGGGGTGCCCCAGGGGTTCGGCAATCTCCCCGTGCTGTTCAATGTTTATATTAGGCCGCTGGGGGAGGTCATCAGGAGATATGGAGTTCGCTGTCATCAGTACGCTGATGACACGCAGCTCTATATCTCCTTTTCTACGTCTGCAGAGGAGGCGGTTCGCTCCCTTGATCTGTGCCTGGAGGCCGTACTGGAATGGACCAGAGATAACCGGCTCAAGCTTAATCCGAGAAGACGGAGGTTCTGTTCTTCGGGGCGCCTCGTCTCGGTACAATGGCCCCCTCCCTAGTCTGGGGGTATTTCCTCCAGCCTACAGACAGGGCCAGGAACCTGGGCGTGGTCCTGGATTCGGCCCTCTCCCTGGAAGCCCAGGTGATGGCAGTCTCCAGGGCCGCTTTCTTCCATCTCCGCAGGATCGCCCAGATCCGTCAGTACCTCGATGAGTCCTCCCTGAGGACAGTCGTGCAGGCCCTGGTGGTCTCGAGGATCGACTATTGCAATGCCCTCTACGTGGGGTTGCCCTTGACCCTGGTCCGGAGGTTGCAGCGGGTGCAAAATGCGGCGGCCAGGCTGGTGGTGGGTGCTCGTAGATACGAGCACATCACCCCAGTCCTGGTCCGCCTGCATTGGCTCCCGTTGCCTTTCGGATCAGGTTCAAGGTACTGGTCTTGGTTTTCAAGGCCCTCCACGGCTTGGGACCAGGATACCTGGCGGAGCGCATCTCCCAGAGGGCATCCGGATCCAGACCCACGAGATCATCGCAGGCGCGCTCATTGAGAGTGGCCACACCCAGAGAGGCGCGGAAAACGCGTACACGGAACCGCGCCTTCTCTGTGGTGGGGCCCTCTCTCTGGAACCATCTGCCGCCTGAGCTGCGCCTGCTGGAGTCCCTGCCTGCCTTTAAGAGGGCTCTAAAGACCTACCTCTTTAAAGATGCATATGGTGACCTTGCTACTTAGTCCATCTTTTATTTTCCCTGCCCTATTGCTCGCCGCCATCTTGCCTCCCGCCACCCCTGTCTGGTGGCTCGGCTATTTTTAGCTTTTAGCTTTTTATGCTTCTTTTTTCTGTGTTGTTAGCCGCCCAGAGTTCCCGTAGGGAAGATGGAGCGGGATATAAGTATTTAAATAAATAAATAAATAAATAAATATCTGCCCACGAAAGCAGAATATGTGAGCTTAGCTGTTTCCATATTTGGAATTCCTGGTCTTGCAGCATGGAACTCTGCCTCCATAAATCAGCTAGCTTGCAACTTAGCTAAGACAATCAACCATACCTCTGCTGCTTTAATTGACATTCTGGAGGAACTAGATAGTATTCGGGATAGTGTTATTCAAAACCGGGCTGCAATTGATTTCCTTTTGCTAGGACTTCACATTGGGTGTGAGCAAATCCAGGGAATCTGCTGTTTTAATATCACTGACAATTCAAAAGCAATTATACACCATGTCAGTAAGTTACAAGAATTGGCTACCCACATAACTCAGGATGTACCTTGGAATTGGGACTGGCTCACAGGATGGCTCCCATGGAATTGGCTGAAGCCACTGTTTTTAGGATTTGTAACGATCGTTATATGCGTTCTTATTACTTGCTGTTGTTTTCATCTTTTACCGCTTTGTAGAACCTGTGTACCTGCAAAACCTGTTTATAGACCTGTTCAAAATAACAGGCTTCTGCCTGAATATGTTAATTTTGCCATGAGACACCAAAGAGAAGGTAGATAAAAACATTAAAGATAAAAATTAGAGGGGGGAATTGTGACAATCTGGATAGACTTTAATGTTTATCTTTAATGTTTTATTACCTGACCTGACATATGGGACAAATATTCTTTATGGCTTTATAGCTACCAGCTTGAAAATTGCCTTTTCTGTGTACACTTGAAAGCTCGCCCCCACATGTTTCGGTTGCATAGAAGATGAGGCTAAGCAGAAGGTAAATAGGCGCAGGATGCGCTTAACCACAAAACCCACCACATGATAGATAGTCTGCAACCAGTAACAGCTTGTTATTAGCTTGTGTAAGCAATGACAGACCTATGTAGAAGAAAGCAGGTATATTTCTCAGAAATTAAGCAAATTATGATATTTACTCTTGCTTATTAATCCTGCACATATGAAACTTCCATGCTGATAAGAATCTTCCATTAACCTTTTAGATATGCTTGCATGTGTAAGTTAAACATAGCATACGCTTATGACGACAGCAAATTGTAACCAATCATGGATTTTTCTTTTGTCTTCTTTTGTCTCTTTCCTCTAAATGGAACCACATAAAAGGGAAAATCTTTCCAAAAAGGCTTTGTCCCCACCTGCGGTGGCAGGAGGGCACCCTTGCATGCATGATAGTAAATAAAAGTTGTATTCTCAGGAGTTCTGAGTCTGAATGTCTTTGCAAAGTGGTCTCTGACCCTGCCTCATTTCAATGTGAGGTGACAGGGGATAAGAGGGCAGGTCCTCTTATGGATTGAGAACTGGTTGAGATCCCGGAAACAAAGAGTAGGTGTCAATGGGAAATTTTCACAATGGAGAGAAGTGAAAAGCGGTGTGCCCCAGGGCTCGGTCCTGGGACCGGTGCTTTTCAATCTGTTCATAAATGATCTGGAGACAGGGATAAACAGTGAGGTGGCCAAGTTTGGCGATGACACAAAACTTTTCTGTGTGGTAAAAACCAGAGAAGATTGTGAAGAGCTCCAGAAGGATCTCTCCAAACTGGGGGAATGGGCTGAGAAATGGCAAATGCGTTTTAATGTAACCAAATGTAAAGTAATGCATATTGGGGCAAAAAATCCAAACTTCATCTATCAACTCATGGGCTCTGAGTTATCCGTGACGGATCAGGAAAGAGATCTTGGTGTGTTGGTGGACAGCTCCATGAAGGTGTCTCCCCAATGTACGGCAGCGGTGAAGAAGGCCAATTCCATGCTAGGGATTATCAAAAAGGAGATTGAAAATAAAACAGCCGACATTATAATGCCATTATACAAAACAATAGTAAGGCCCCACCTGGAGTATTGTGTACAATTCTGGTCACCGCATCTCAAGAAAGACATAGTGGAACTGGAAAAGGTGCAGAAGAGAGCGACTAAAATGATTACTGGGCTGGGGCACCTCCCTTATGAAGAAAGGCTAAAACATTTGGGCCTCTTTAGTCTGGAAAAAAGGCGCTTGAGGGGGGATATGATTGAGACATACAAAATAATGCAGGGTATGAGTAAAGTGGATAGAGGGAAGCTCTTCTCCCTCTCCCAAAATACCAGAACTAGGGGACATACACTCAAATTGAGGGCTGGGAGAGTAAGAACTGACAAAAGAAAATATTCTTTCACCCAGCGCGTTGTAAGTCTATGGAACTCCCTGCCACACAATGTGGTGATGGCATCTGACCTGG
This sequence comes from Phrynocephalus forsythii, assembly GCA_029282475.1. Taxonomy (NCBI): domain Eukaryota; kingdom Metazoa; phylum Chordata; class Lepidosauria; order Squamata; family Agamidae; genus Phrynocephalus; species Phrynocephalus forsythii. The sequence goes on from JAPFRF010000011.1 coordinate 7,957,137, forward strand.
ATGCCTTCAAAAGGCGATTGGACAGATTCCTGGATGAAAAGTCCATCACAGGTTACAAACCATGATGGAGATGTGTAACCTCCAGGGTTTAAACCAGGGTACTTCAAGGGCCAGATGCAGGAGAGTGGTATCAGGAGACAGATATCTAGTCTCATGCGCTCCCAAACACATCTGGTAGGGCCGCTGTGAGATACAGGAAGCTGGACTAGATGGGCCTTTGGCCTGATCCAGCATGGCTCTTCTTATGTTCTTATGTTCTTATGATGTAAATGAAATGTCTCTTCAAAGAGAGGAGGAGGCAGTGGAATTATAGTCCACAAGTTATATGCCTCCACTTTTTAATGTTCATAGCAACAATGTCTAACATTTAAGTTTTACTGATTTTAACCTCACGTTCCAAGTTCTGAACAACTCTATGCTTACCATTAGAGTCCCACAACTTTACAGCTCCCCAACTAAAATGCTTCTATTGTGGACCAGATGTCTGCAGCCAGATTTTTTACAAGACTGAGCCGACTGTCTAACCAGCGAGGCCAACCCTGAGCTCCCGACCCCTCTTCTCCTCCGGCGGCAGCGGCGGCTTCGGTGAGGCCGAGGACCAGCTCCAGGTGCTCTGAGCTGGCCTCGCCGAAGCTGCCGCTGCCGGAGGAGGGGAAGACGACAGGAGCAGTTTGGAGGCGGCAGCCGCGATGCTCGGTTGTGGCTGCCGCCCAATTCCAGTGCCTTGCGCCGGGGCTCCGAGATGTAAGTCAAAGCCTGCGACTCAAGTCAAACAGGCCCCTTCTCACTGCAAGTCAAATATGATGCAAGTTAAGCACTATGTAAGTCAAGGTTCCACTGTACTATTTAGTTTTCCTGCTTCTCCCCCCCCCCCCCAGTAATACTCTTACCATTGGTTCTAGGGTCACACCCTCACACTATGACTCTGTGAGGGGGGTAGTTGTGCCCAGCCTTCACAGTCAAAGGGGCAGAAGGTGCAGTTTACTTGTGGAGTAAAAGTCAGCACAGTTACCTCTCACTCTCTCCTTCCATGGACCAGGGCTTTGGTGAAGAGGTTGCAAGCAGGTGTGCATAAGCAGTCCCATCTTGTCTGCAAGGACAAAGCTTACCACCTGATCTGCCTTTGCGATTCTCGCAGCAAGTGCAACTTGACGGCACATACTGGGCAGCTGCTCAAGTGAGGCACAGAGCTGTTCACTAAGATCCACAGGGTAGCAGGTGCACCACATGTGCATTGCGAACTGGGGATGTCAGGGCATGAGTCAGAGGAGAAGGTTTGCAGGAACAACCAGCAGAGACTGGAGAAGGTGTCAGTCCCCATTACTGGAGCTGGGTGGTGATTTGGGTGGTTGCCTCTGAGGACAGACAAGTGATAGAAGTTGACCCTGTAGAGTCCATGTTTTAGGAGTACCTAGATGAGACCACTCAGCTGCCCTATCAGATCCCCTCCACTACATGGTTAGAGCCATCCACCAGGATCATGGACTTCCTTTCCACTGCCACCCCCCCACCAGTATCCAGAATGAGAGGGGTGCTCTCTCATCTGAGATACTTGCTCTGATCCTGGTGCACCCATTTGGATCCTGTCACTGTGGGACCACTGTGGTCATTCATCAAGATGAACCTTTCCTTCATGAGGCTTCCCCTCATCAAAGCCAATGAGCTAAGGATTCCACAACAGTCTTTTTGACACCAAAAAAGTTTGAAAATGTCCAAAACTTGCTGCAAAAACTTTAAAAAATGGTGTCAAAACAATTTGTGTTAGGTATAAGACATTTACAGAATACCTAAATGTTGGTGATGATCTGCCTAAATGGGGTCCACTCATGTATTGGACTCCCATGTACATTTTGTGGACACCCATTTTTTTCTCATTGTCATAGACCTCCTGAAAGTCGAAATAGAACCCTGGGGGTCTATATAGACCACTTTGGGAACCACTATCTTAAATGAAGCTATCATATTTTTGCAGATATATTGGCAGAACTAGAAAAAAATAGAAGTTTACCACTGGACCAAAGAATGCAGAACAAAAAGTCTAAGGAGTCACTACAAGCATCCTCTTTCTCATAACATAATGTCTGTGTGTGTGTGTGTGTGTGTGTGTGTGTGTGTGTGTGTGTGTGTGTGTGTAAATATATATATATTTATTTATATATACATACATATATAAACATGTACAATCACATTCAAATAAGTTATTTATGTCTGTAAATATAAGGAGTAAATAATATATTCTTAAAGTAATTTATGTTGCTATTGATATATCAATAGAAAATAAAATAAGATAACTTTTTTTTAAAAAAAGTTTGGATTTTGATAGTTCCACAATAAACACCTCTGTTTTGTTATCAATAGGTATTATTACAAGTATGAAATTATTATGCACAAACAAATTAAGGTCAACATACGTCTTTTGGCATGCTTCTGCTGTAAATGTTTCAGTTGTTCTAGCTTGCCTCTTGTGGCACACTGAGAGTATGATACGTGTTTCTCCAGAGTAGGCATCTCTGAGGAAAATATATATATAACAACATTTTAATGCTGTGGAAATATTAAGATTATAATTTGCGGCAGCGGGATATATTTTGGATTTGCTTGTACTAACATACCAGGACTCACAACACACTGCTGGCCAACTGGAGAATGTGGTTGTCCATCCCCTTCAGGAACAGCATGGTGGTAAGTTTGGTCCCGCTGTGGATCAGTGCCTGTAACTAAAAATAATGAACATGGTTATACAGTAAGTGATGTTATGGAATGAAACTGTTACACTATATAAGTTGATGCACTAAAGCAATATTAGTTTAATTTAGTAAGCACTAATAAATATTCATTGTCACGACTATGGGATGAAAGACTTGATAGGTAGGTAAGTCAGCAAGGTCTTTCATGCCGAGTATGCTCACACATGCTTTTGATCTCTTCCTGCAGAGACAAAGGTGAGGGTTTCAATAGCAATAATGTACATCGGAGAAGCATATTCCGAACAGGGCATAATAAAGCTGTAGGAGATGACTGTTGAATCTCGCCTAATTAACAACAACAACAACAACAACAACAACAACAACCTTTATTATCAATGTACAACCTGTGTACAATGAAATTGACTGAGCCTCCCTCCACTCCAACACCATCCCACTAAAAACCACTCAGTCTCATTTCACTCTGTGTGCTTGGTGCACAACTCACCGGCCCCAAAAGTCTTATCATGCCTAGACCTTATTAGCAATAGTGCATATTTTAAAAGCTTTGCAGTTGTCCCATGATTTCTAAAACCCGTTTATAACTAAAATCAAGTTTTCCAGCAAAAATCATGGCTTTCTTATTTGAGTACATCTCCTCATTTGTGGTCTTCCGCTTTTCCTGCTACCTCCCACTTTCACCACCAATAACTTTCTTTCCCTGGAAACCCTTCCTTCTCAACCACTGCCCAAAGGACAGCATCATTTTCTTCTCCTTTGAATCCAGTGATAGTGCAGCATTGGTTTGGTCTTGGACCCACTTCAGGCAGACCAGAACACAATTTCTTCTGTGACTGCTGATTGTCGATGCATTGGTATCCCCTCCTTCAATTTACATAATTTTTTGCTTTTGATATGGTGGTGGTCTTGATGTCCATATGGTACCTCATGACTCTAGCACCATCCAATGCTACAGCCTACCTTTTTTTCTTGTTTGGCTGGTAGGTGGAGATTACCTTCGGGCTGCCTCGCCCAGAAATCCCATGACTCTCATCCCTACAAATTTATTGTCACTGTGGCTGGCTTCTGAGGGGGAATAATCAACATGGTGGCAGGAAGCCATGAGAGCTACATGCAATCCATGAGTTGCATTCTTCCGATGCTCTACAGTGACTGTAACATTGTGGGAGGAGAGATCACATATGTTTACCACAACCAAAACCACACTTGCACTATAGTTATCATAATTTCAAGAAAGAGATAGTGCTGCAGGGTTGTAAGAATAAGCATTTCTTCAAAAGCTTTTTGACCAGAATGCTACTGTGCAACCACACACAGACAACTCATGGTTACATATGCATTACACGATTGGACATACCTGGGATGTGTGATTGATGGTACAATTCTTTTTTTTGCTGGCCATAACATCAAGCCTATTTATACTTGGGGAAAATAATCATGCCAGCATGAACAGTATGCCCGTCATGCATTCTCAGGAGAAATCAGGTTGAGAATTTTGTCTCTGAAAGAAACAAAATTACTATTTTTTTTAAAAAGGTAAATCAGTTTGTTGTGTATGTTAATATTTTTAATACAAAGAAGAAGCAAACCTGTAAAAATTGTTCTAAACTCAGTATTTTTTTTAAAAAAATTACGTTATATGTCTGAAAAGGTGTGATAATTCCAGCATATATTTTATTTGAGTAATCTTTTATGCAAATTATTTATCTTGCCATATATATCAGAGGTCACATAGGGAATTGAGGAGAATTATAATTGGAAAACAGAATTACTAATAGAGGTATCAGTGGGCCTAGACACAAATAAGAAGCAGCCCACCACACATGTTGCTTCCCGACCCTCGCTTGCAAAGGAAGTGAGGTTACCATATAAGCACTGCATGGGTTTCTTATCCTCTCCTCACAAACCACCCCCCTCTCCATTCACCCCTCATTGAACGTGAATTCACCTCCATTCATTCCCCCCCCCAAACTTTAGGGTCTCCCACTCTTCTCTTTAAAATCATTGGTGCTTGTTCCACCAATTCCTTTCATGTTTATTGTGCAGCAATCAAGGCACCAATTAGCATTTTTTTTAAAACAGACGTTTGCATTGAAGGACTGCACTGACAGATTTTGTACCTAAAATATTCCTATGTAAATATCTTTCTCTATTTAACTTAGATACGATGCATTAGTAAAACTTTCAAATTTAACAGTCAACACCCGATATATTGGAAGAGCGGAGGGGGAGCCATGTTGATCATCATTCTAGTCCATCCCCTGCTATGGTTGTATGCAGGGGTCTACTCAGCCAGTGATATAAACCATTTGGGCATTTCAACAGTGGTGGCGGGGGGAGTTAAGGTTTGAAATAAACTTTAACCTGTATAACTACCTGCAAGCTGATCATGCCAGGGTTGACCAGTTTTATGAATGGAAATTGTTACATTCAAAGGTGTTACTACAGATAATAGTGGTTTCCTTAAGGGAGTGAGTGCATTTGGAGGCAGGGAGTTCCGCAGCCATGTAATGCCACCCCCACCCCCCGTATTTGCAAGGTAAATAATGGCTTCCTGTCAACTACCCCTCCAACCTAATTACCCTACTTCCATCCTTCAGCAAATATAAATATTGATAATCATTTTAAAAAGAAAATAATTTCTTTTACCTACTGTACTACCATTACAAGGCTTACTCTTAAAAGTTGAAAGTTTTTCTTTAAAGGTACTCTAGACTGCCTAGGTTGGTGTGACTGGTGGTGGTGAACTTTCAACTGTACGTTTTAACAACAATATAGTAAAACGTATTAAATAATTACAGCAGCAGTAATGCACACCAATTCTGAATTTGTGTGAAATTTCCATTTCCACAAGGATGTGGGAAGAAACATGGCAAGGAACCTCTCCCCCCCCCTCTCTCTCTCTCTGTGTGTGTGTGTGTGTGTGTGTGTGTGTGTGTGTGTGTGTGTGTGTGTGTGTGTGTGTGTGTGTGTGAGAGAGAGAGAGAGAGAGAGAGAGAGAGAGAGAGAGAGAGAGAGAGAGATTTAAATGGATTGTTGGACAGTACTCTGCTGCTTTAAAATGTGTTTTTACTAATTACTGTACTTTATTTATCCTTTTCTGTTTTTAGCTTTTAAATATCACCTTTTAAATGATGTAGGCTGTCTTGGAGCCTTTTAACAAAAGAGGTGGGTAAAAGTATTTTAAATAAATAAAAAATAAGCAAGGTAGAGAAGAGCAAGGCGAGCTAAGATGTGAGCCAAGAACTTCATTGGGGGCGGGGGGGGTGATAGAAGGTACTACTCTGCTTTCACACTAGGTTGGGCAACATTTGGTCTTCCAGATCATGTACCACAATTGCCATCAGCTCTAGCCAGCAGAGCCAATATGTCCTGATATGCAAACACATAGAATACGAAGACAGTGTACTTTCTGTTTCACATGACTGTATATAGCTTACAGAACTCCTAAACTTGCAAATAAGTCATGGAAAGAAATAACTTGTTGCCTGCTTCACAATCTCTTGACGTTTATTTCATAACTTGATACTTGTTTAAGTTTTGTTTTATTATTTTGTGCTTTTCTGATTGTTTTATATGTGCCTATATTAGTTGCCACCCCCTCTGCCCTAAGCACATCTGATCTCGCCTGATTTCAGAAACTCAACAGGGTCGGCCCTGGTTAATACTTGGATGGGAGACCACCAGGGGATACCAGGTGCTGTAGGCGCCTGGAGTAGGAACTGGCAAACCACTCCAGTATTCCTGCCAAGAAAACTCCATGGACATGGTGTCATGAAGAGTCTGTCACAACTCTAATAACGCAACGCAACACACACACACACACACACACACACACACATTAGTTGCCAAGTACCATTTTTCACCATGACGATGGCCTCCAATGCCATCTACGTATCAGAGGGTAAAAATCTGCCCCTTGTTGATGCACATATATGATTCAAAGCACAGCAGAATCAGTTTGCAACCACAGGGCAACTTTGCCAAAAGCGTTTTAGCCCTTAGTTAAAATCAGCTGCTTGGGAGCAGCCAATTCAGATAGCTCCAGGGTAGGAAATATACATGTTGTGGGCATAAATATATTGCCAGTTCTGGCTGCTGTTTTGAGGAGATAATCCTGTGGAAACACATTAAAACATCCAGCTGAAATATGCACAGTTGTTTTCTAATGTGAGTTCTCTCTGTGTGGTGAAACATTAAACTGATGGAGAGTGAGAGAAAGGAAAATGGGATCAGCAGCATAGTACTATTATAATATCCATATTTTTATTCTTCAGAAAAATGATATTTTAGAATTAATAAACATATATAAAAATATATCAAGATTCACAAAGTATTAGTCACAAGTCATTTAATAAAAGCATGCTTCATTTTGTTTGCTTGAGTGCAAGTGCTTATTCCAGAAATTTATGCCCATGAAAAATGGAATTGTATAATATCATTCCTGTTTGCTACAAATGCAAGATGGAAAAATACAGATAAATTGTTATGTTTACAAAATGAAATCCCCTACAGGAAGTTATTTTTATGATACAAAAATTTCCACTTTTATGTATGCTCCAGACTATCATTCAAGTAACTGAGTGATGAAGTATGTAGAAGTAAGTCTCAGCAGGACATTCATGCTTATATAAGTATTCATCTTAAACATCTCCACTCATTTTATACATTGTCTATAATCACCTCTTAGACCTAGTACTGCTGAAATCATAGAATCATAGAATCATGGAATGGAAGAGACCTCAAGGGCCATCTAGTCCAACCCCCTGCCATGCAGGAACCCCATCACAATATTTCTGACAGATGGCCATCCAGCCTCTGCTTAAAAACCTCCAAGGAAGGAGACTCCACCACCCTTTGTGGCAGCATATTCCACTGCCGAACAGCTCTAACTGTCATGAAGTTCTTCCTAATGTTCAAATGGAATCTCTTTTCCTGTGGTTTGAAACCATTGCCCCGAGTCCTAGTCTCTGAAGTCATGGAAAACAAATCTGCTCCCTCTAAAAGATTGTGAATGCTGGATTTACTGTGATGTTGTGAAGAATTTTGTAGAATTTACAAAGGTGAGGTTCAAACCTTGGTATCCTGAATTGTAGCCGATCACTCTATCCATTAAACCACACCCTGGGAGCAGCAATTAGGGGGTGCCAAATTGCCTACAGCCCCCCCCCCCGACCATCTCAGAATCTGTCTGCAGACAGGTAGGCTGCACGGTGGCTGTGGCGCCCTCCTCCTCCTCCTCCAACTCTTCATTGCAACGTGCGGGAGAGGTAAGGTGCATGCGCAGTAATGCACACCTGCGCACCCACATGCTCACGTGCCTGCATGCCTCACCCCACCCCCACCCCACACAGGGGAAGGCCAGAAGGGCACAAAAATAACTTTGGCCCCAGGCACCCCAAAACCTTGCTACGCCACTGTCCCTGCTTGGAATTAATTCCACTACTATCTAACTGTTATGTAAACAGAATAACATGGGTTAACAACCACAACCTACTATTAACCATTTAGACAAATATCAGTCATCAGTATCATGAGCTGGATTCAAAGTATGCTAACAAGGCACTAATACTTCCCTATAATAAGGTAGATTTATTTATTTATTTATTATTGAATTTGTACCCCGTCCATCTTCCGGAGGGAACTCTGGGCGGCTTACAGGGGCTGAGAAATACAGCAGTATACACTATAATAGACAAATACAGTAGAAGAATAAATTCAAGTAAATTAAAATAAGACAAGACAAGCTGCACCCTTGCCCTAATACTAGTGTGGCTCAGCAACTGAGCGTCTTAAAATAAGATTGTAAAGCATGCAAATAAGGTACTAATATTGAAGGCATAAATTTCAAGACATGCAACAAGTTTCAATCTTTGAGGTCAGACTTCTTGGATAGCAGTACCAGGTTGGTGATTGGCCTTACAGAGATCTTCTTGGCTAAGATTTCAAAGTCTCTGCTTCTACTTCGTCAAGTTACTGTACATTCCTCCATGCATCTACCTCCTGAGTTGGTGAAGTGACTTCTTTGTCTGAACTGTGCCTTTTCTCTTTTTTCTCCAGGATAGTCTGCTCTACTCTGTCCAAGAACAGCTCAAGCTCCGTAATTTGTTGCTGGTTAGATTTGCAGGCCTCTAGCTGCTGGACCTTCTCTTCCAGTACAGCAACCAGCTTGCACTTGCTGCAAATGTAGTTCTCAATCTGCTTTGGGAAGATGACAAACATGGAACAAGTGTTGCAGGTAACTACAGCTGCTCCCTCTGACTCCATTTTAATAAGTGCAGTGTTCTGGACCTCAAAAATTTACACTTTTACTACCTTTCTATCTAGTAAGAATATTTTTTCCTTTGTTGTTTATACAACAGGGGGGCCACCCCCTGCTTCCTTTGTTTGAGGAAGCCTCTAGCTGCTTCCTTTGTTTGAATAAAGGTGACTGTTTGCAGTTTAAATTAGCAATAGAGGTGGCTCTTTGTAGATTAAATTATCAGAGGCCTCTAAAGGAGCTCTACTTCAACTGCTAGCACCCCAGAAACTTACCAGTGCTTACTTCTTTCTGTTTGTTTGTCTCTCTCAGCAGCAGCCCTGCCTGGAAACACACTTAGGCTCAAAACAGCTGAGGATGACCTTGCTCAGGAGAAAAGAACTATTTATTTATTTATTTATTTTCAATATTTTTAGCCGCCCCACTACCAGGTGGGCCTACAACGATACAGTAAAACTATAAAACAATAAAACAACATGACTGCTAAAACTATAAAATATAATATAGGTTAAAACAAGTGACATACAGTGCAAATTATAAAACCCTGCTGCTCATGAGTCCAGCTAAACACTGTCTAATTAAAATGTTGGCTGAACAAGAGCATCTTTGCCTGGCACCGAAAAGCCAAACATATCAGAGCCAGGAAGGTCTCTGTAGGGAGGGCATTCCAAAGTTGGGGGTCAACCTCTGAGAAGGCCCTGTTTCGACATGCTATCTCCCTCACCTCTTTGAGGGATAGCACCTTCAGAGGGGTCCTCCTGACCTGATCTTAGAGTACAGGCAGGCTCATAAAGAAGAAAGTGGTCCTTTAGCTACCCAGGTCTTAAGCCATTTAGGGCTTTATATGTGAGCCTGAGCACTTTGAATTGGGTCCGGACAGCAACTGACAGCCAGTGTAGATTTTTTTTAGTATTGGTGTGATATGAGTCCGCATGACAACACCACACTAGCTGCACGGCCCGATTCTGTACCAGTTGCAATAGCCAGATCATCTTCAAAGGCAGCCCATGTAGAGCGCATTACAGTAGTCCAATCTGGTTGTTACCAGTGCATGTGTGACTGTTGCCAAGTTCCGATCATCCAGGTAAGGGTGTAATTGCCATCTGATCTACCTTCGTGGAAAATCAGAGGTAGAGTTGAGTATCGTCAGCATATTGTTGACTCCTCAGCCTAAACCTCCTAACAACTTCTCCCAGCGGTTTCCTGTATATATTAAATAGCATGCGGGGACAATATAGAGCCCTGGGGAACCCTGTGATATAACCACAATGAGCTAGAGCACCTGTCCCCCAGTACCACCTTCTGGACTCAGTCAGCTAGGTAGGAGTGGAACCACCGTAAAACGGTGCCTCCAGCTCCCATCCCAGCCAATCTGTCCAGAAGGATAACATGGTTGATGATGTTGAAAGCTGCTAAGAGGTCCAGGAGGATCAACAAAACCCAGTCTAAAACCCGATTGAAATGGATCCAGATAATCCATTTCCTCCAGGAGAGCCTGGAACTGCTCAGCCACCACATGTTCCAGCACCTTGCCCAAATCAGGGAAGTTTGTCACTGGGCAGTAATTAACCACCAGCCGTGGGTCCAGGTTAAGTTTTTTAGGAATGGCCGAATCACAGCCTCCTTTAATGGGGCAGGAGTTGATGGCCTCCTGGACCCAGGTGTGAGCCCCCCCCCAGCAGATTGCTTTATTATCTATGATGGACAATGGTCAAGTTGCGTAGTGGTGGCATGGACAGATCCAAGCATCCTGTCCACATCATCGGGTCACAACAACTGCAACTCATCCAATAAATTATGACATAAGCTCAGAGCACTGGACATAACCATGGACTCAGTATCAACAGTGGAGTCTAACTCCTTGCGAATCTGAATGATTTTTAAATCCTCTGCTCTAGGCATAGGGTAAGGATCTTCCACAGTCAGTTGGTTAAACTTACAATAATCTACACAAAACAAACCTTTGGCTGGATTTCACCATCGGGTATATTCTTTGGAACAATAACAGCAGGACTAGCCCTCGAAGATGTGCTAGATTAGATGATGTCAAGATTTAACATCTCTTGAAGTTCCTGTTCAATTTGCTTTGCATGCTCACTGATGACTCTGTACGGTGAAGAACATATAGGTGTGGCATCCTTTGTGTTGATCTTGTGTGTAACCACTGTCATCCATCCAGGTGTGTTGACAAAGATGGGTGCTTCCTCTTGGGGGACTTCTTGCACTGCCTTCTGTTGAGTTGAAGGGATGTTTGACTCTAAGTAAATTTCAGATGAGTCACCTGCTTCCTTGAATTCCTGTAAAAGATCCAGATTGGAATCTTCCAACAACTCTGGCAAAAGCTGCTTTGACCTTCATCAAATGTGCTTGCTTGTGGACATAAGGTTTTAGTCTGTTGACATGGTAGACACATGGCTTCTTTTCATAATTGGACATTCTCACAACATAATTGACTCTTCCCAACTTTTCTCCAATGACTCCTGGCCATAACCAATGAACTCATTTCGTATTCCAATCTTGCCTTCTGTAAATCATCAGCCCTCCTCTGCTGCTGAAGGCTTTGCATCTGTAAATCAGCTGAAGCTGCCAGGCATCTCTCAATCCGATCGCCCTGAGGGGGAGTTGCGCTGGAGCTCCCTGCTCTCCCTCCTCCGCTCCATGTTGCTGATCAGCCTCTCCTGTGCCACCTACTGGTTCTCCTGCTGCTGCTCCAGCTCCAGCTGCTCCCAGCTCTTGGTCATTTTGGATGGGCCATTCTGAGTGTGGTGTTAATCTGTCTTTGTCCCGAAGTGCCAATTCATCTAGCCTGTTCTGGTGTTTGGGCTGTGGCTTGTATGGAATAATTTCAGTCCATTTGGGCAATTGTTCGGGCGTTATCCTCAGCTTCTCTAAAGCTAGTGACTGGAATCCATATCCCCTTCATCTCACAGGCAAATCAAAGTACATATCATAGAAATCTTCCATGTAAGAATGTCCAAATGTCTGTTGGGTAAATTTTCTGTGAACCTCTCAATTCAGGAACAAGGGTGATGCTTAAGTCAGAGGGAGGCACTCTCCAGTTGGCTGGAACATTCTGCCCAATGTCTCTCCCAATCTAACTCCTTCTTTCTGTGGGGTAAGTGCAGTCAATGACTCACCACTGACACCATTTTGCTGGCGCTCTCATCTGCCAAGTATGAATGAAGCTGTTCGGAGGAGGGAGAGGAGATGCTGGCTCTCTCGACCCCATGCCCTTTAGGTCCTGACTGCCAAAGGGCTCCTCCTACAGAAGGTTTCCATTCTCTAGTGAAGCTGACTAGGGATGGGCATAAAATGAAAAAGAAAATGCTGTTTCATCGTGTTGTTACCTAACGAAATGAAATGAAATGAAACGACACAAGGAAGCAGCATTTTATTACAGATGAAATGAAATGGTGTTGTTTTTGTTGAAATGAACCATTCATTCCATCTGTAAGTCACTGGGGGGGGAGAGAAAAAGTTTTTTTTTAAAAAAAAAGCTCTGAAGTTTTTAAGAAAAACTTTTTCCCCTTCCCCAGCCCCATGTGCCAGCTGATCGGCGCTGGAATGGGAAAATTATCCCCACGCCCATCAGCTGGCAGGCAAGGCTTGGGGGGAGAGGAAAAGATTTTTTAAAAAAGCTCTGGACAGATGTAAGAAAAAGAAAAAGCTACAGAGGAAGAATACAGACAAGTAGCACAGAAATGTTGAGATGGCATTAGGAAGACAAAGTCTGAGAAGGAGAAGGAACTGAAGCTAACTAGAAACACTCAACCCAACAGAAAAGCATTCTTCAGGCACTGTATGTATATAGCAACAGACAAAGAAAAGGAACAGTGACTCATCTCAATGAAGATTTGAAAATGACTAAGAAAAGGCAGACATGCTCAATTTCTACTTTAGCTCAGTCTTTTCCCCAAAGGAGAGATGGTGACCCTCCAGACAAATATAAAGTTCAAGTGGAAGGGAATGTGATTTCAGCTGGAGACTGATAAACAAATTCACTAAATACTTTATTACCTCGAACAAATTCAGATCTTCAAGGCTGAAGATCTTAGATCTTCAATCTAATCTCAAGATTACTAGTGCATGGACCTCAAAGGATTCCCCTGAAATATCAAAGCAAGATTGTCATTTAAGGATTAAACTCCTAGAGATGAAACTTCAGTGCTGGAGGTAAAGTGGGATCCCTGCCACTGACCCGGAGATGCTTGCCTGCTTTGGAACTGCCATCTGATCTACCTTGGATGCATTGGGGTAAAATAAACTGGCTATTCCTTCCCCCTTTCCACACTCATGCATATGCCAACAGTACAGTTACCGAAGGAGTGAATGTCAGCTGAGGAGAGGGAGTGGATGGATATGGATAAGATGGTTTTCTTATCCAAGAAATATAGAGATTTCCAGACAGGGACAATATGATAGCAATTTTCAAATATTTGAGGGCTGTCATACAGTGAAGGGCAGGATTTGTTCTCGATAATCCCAGAGTGCAGGACATACAATAGGTTCAGGTTACAGGAAGAACCATCATGTTCCTCACCTCTTTCTGTCTCCCTCTTCTCCTTTTATAAAAATTTTGACAAATGACACAGTGCTGATCTGAATCAACACTAGATTTGGAAGGTCCTTAACATTTTTTAATCTTTCATGAAAAGAGGGAAGGTGCTGATTGGAGGAGCTTGGTTCAGTTCACTTGCCTCAACATATATGATACCATGGTGCTCTAGCTCTCCCCTAGCAGTGATTTCAGCTCTTTCTGGCTCCTTAGCTGCACCCAGATGCCTTTTCCTCAGTCACCTCTTCCTCCTAAGTGAGCCTGTAGGCTTGTAACCACCCCTACTTAGGCCGCTATCCCATGGCCAGGAAAAAGCACATCAAAATAAAAGCTGGCTTCTCCAGCCCAATGGTCACGTGGCTGAAGAGCTGCTTTATGTTGTCCCCACGATCACTGAAATCGCATCTGGCTTGGATGCATTCGCACATCTGGAAGCCACTTCAAAATGGCATCCCCCCCTTTCTCTGGAAGCCGGGAGCCTAGCAAAAATGATGCCTTCCAGGGATCATTTGCCATCCATTCTCTTTTGGCTCTGTATGTGTCTGTCTCTCTCTGTGTGTCTGTGTGTCTGTGTGTGTGTGTGTGTGTGCATGCATGCATGCATGTGTGTGTGTGTGCATGTGTGGGTGCACGTGTCTGTTGCCGAGGAAGCACCAGAAAGGCTTTATTCATTGGAGGGGAAAAGGAGGAGGGGAGTGTGAAACAGCTGGAGCCTCATATTCCCCACCTCCTACTCCCTCCTTAAAGAGCAGGCAGGCAGTTAATGGCATCCTGCACCATTGAAGTTCTTCCCCTCTCGGCTCTGCAATCGTGTGAAAGGTGGTGGGTGATAAACACTCCTCAGTAAAAACACACACACACACACACACACACACACACACACACACACACACACACACACACACACACACACACACACACACCTTTCTCAACATGCATGCACACTCCCTCGTTGCTTTGCAAGCCTTCCTCCCCTTTCTCTCTCTCCCCCCATCCCAACCTCCAGCTCCCTCTCCCCCTGCGCGACCTTCAGCAAAGTTGGAATCCCCGCCTTGCTGAAAAACGGGGATAAGTAGCAGCTTTTCTAGTCCCCATTGCCTTCTGAGCTGGCTAAAAGGGCGCATCATCATGCGACTCAAAAAAACACTACCCCCAGAGGTAGTACCAGGAAAATGCACTTCAGGGGGCATGGCTGACATTCCCCCAGGAAAGCCAGCTGCTCATAAGGGCACAATTTTTGGAGGTGGCTTTTCTGGAAGTTAAAAGTGCATTTTAGTGGTTGTGGGATAGGCCACTTCTCACTGTGATCTTCTCTGTCTGAAATTCTAGAGAAAACGGCCATAGAGGAGCCTGGAACTGGAATGAAACTGCTGCACCCGGGTTGACCAACCAAGGCCTCACCCCTTGACTGGCCTTCTCACACAGTTAGCAGAGACTAGGTGATCCAAGCTTCTCTGAAAAGTTTTCAAAATGTGCAGAAATATTATATAAATTAAACCAGGGAAAATGTATTTGTATGAAAATTTAATTAGATTAAAATGCAGAGTAAATGCTCATGTTTAGGCTTTTTTTTATAAAATTCCCTTTCCTTATGCTTTGCTTCTCAGGATTTATAAGAAAATTATTTTTAAAAGAATATATATGTCTATAGTAATAGCAGATATGAGTCAACTGAATGCCCAAAAGCATATTTAGAAAGGTTAGTAGCAAAGTGCCTGTCCTTTAAAAATGCATCCCATCACTTCACAGTCCTCCCTTTCCCTTCTGGTTAGGCTAGTGTTCCTTGTCTCTCCAAGAATTTGGGAACATTACCTTTTTTGGACCGAAACCCAAAGCATTCTCCTATGGCTGCCACCATGAACTATACTAGATGGGAAATTCTGGAAGTTGTGATCCAACAAAGCAAAGCAAAGCAAAACAAAACAAAACAAAACAAAAGACTTTCCCTATCTCTGTTCTCTTCCTACTAGCCTCTCCCCCCATCTTATTGTGGCTCCCTTATTATCTAAATTTAGATCGCAGACTCGTCAGGACAGTTGAGCACATTGTATGAATCATCAGTTCTGAATCACCATTGTGATTTTGTGAAATGCATCAAGCAGCAAATGAGGCATTTGTTTCTTTTAGCTATGCAGAATAGCTATTCAGCAAAACCTCCTGGCTACATTTGTCTCCTTTTTCAGTGGCGAATCCCAGTACTTTCTTCTCACTAATGTCACCAATGCCATACTGGAAAGAATGTTTTTTACTGTGAATAAAACAGGGATTAGTCTACATAAGGCCACTTTGGGTGAGTTAGAGGCCTGGTATGTTGTGTGATGCATCCTCGTGGATACTCAAGAGACCCTGTTTCATTTGCATCCTTTAAGAGTATGAGGGAGGGAAGGGAAGAAGCTGCTGATAGTCTTGATTCTCTGTCTTTGGGGTTCCTGAAGGTGGGCAAGCTGGTATAACTAATAGCATTTGCCCTTTTTAAAAGCCACATCCCCCTGTTAGCTCTGTAAGACCCACGACAGAAGGTCTAGACCTCCTACCAGAGTGCCATCCCCTCCCCACCACCACCCTGAGATACAAAGTCTGATAGCCAGAAGGGAGAAAGAAACAGAGACTCCCAAGGCAGAAGGTGGAGGAGAAAAATGGTGGGAAGGATAATAAAAATAAAGGGGGAGGAGAGAGAAATGAAGTGTGATATACAAGAATGAAAAGCCACAAAAGGGGAAGATCACTGAAAGGAGACAGAGGCCAAGATTGGAGAGGCAGAGAAAGAATTAGTCAGAAAGAACTCTCTGAAATTGGTTGGGAGTGAGTTTCGAAACTGAACTTCGGTACCCAGACCTGGGCAGCTACTTGTGTTCCCTGAAGGGGAAGCAGCTCTATGAAGGGAACACTGACCTCCTAAGAAAATCTTTTCCTGGGGGAAGACAGAAAGATGTGAAAGGAGAAGGAGAGCAATATAAGCAACGTTGATGGCCGTAGAGCAGGCCTGCCCAACAGGTAGACCGGGGGCTATCAGTAGCCCATGAAGGGTTCAAAAGTAGCCCGCCAGCCATCAATAAAAATGTGATGGGATAAGTTTTCCACCCCTCCCTCCCCCCCATCCCAAGGACCACCACTGCCCCAGGAAACTTCTGGGTCTGCCAGCCCACTGTCTCAGCCGAGCAGGGCAGTTCAAGGGCCATGGCACAGTCCCCTGCTCTCCCTACCAGCCAGATGATCAGCATGCCACTGTCTCGTGACCAATTGAGTTGTTGGTGCAGAGCGGAGGAAGGGGAGTGGAGGGGACAGCGAGGAGCGAGGTCATGGGCATGCCCACCTCCTGTGCGTGGTGACGTCCCCCTCTTCTCCCCCTGGAGAATTCCTTCCTCCCACCCTTCCACCCTCCTAATGAAAGGAATGGTAATTTTGGAGTCCGTTGCCGGCGAGCTAGAGCTTTACAGAATGCAATGAGCAGTCTGAGTCTTTGTAGACAGAAAAGAGATTTATTGGTTGTCAACCAAGGGAGCCCCCACTCAATGCAAAATCGGGTGGGAAGTCCACCCAAGAAACGAAAGGTGATATATTTTATAGGGTTTTCCAGCACTCTTTTCCCTCCGCCCATCCGAACTTACGTCATACACATCTGTTACATACATCAAACATTAATTGACATCTTAGGCAATTTATTTTGTATTCCTGACACCAATTAAATGTATTCTTTGGGTCCGTACCTGGGTACGTTTGATCTAACTTACACAGGCTGGGAGTGAGGAGCAGAGATAAGATTTTCTTGGCTGGCTACATGTTAATTAACTGTAAAGCATCAAAGCTACAAAAATAATTAGATCCTTGAATCTTATTGCTGGCTCAGCCAATTTTATAACGGAAGTCCTTTCCTCTTAGTGGTCTGCTTTATGCCGGAAGACTTTGACCATAGTTTGATTGCAGGACACGAATATACATGTGGGTACAATTGGAGTGCTTATTAATATTACTACTTCTAAATATATAACTTGTGTGGCTTATATTGTGCAGGGTATAGCTTGGGGTATGCTGTTTTGAATACATGAGGCTTGTCAGTGCCTGGGGGTTACTAAAATAGCTATATATGCTTGATCTATACCCTTCACTACCCCCTGACGTGTTCTGGAAATTTACGCCAGTAAATTATCCAGAGGCTGTTCCTCTCGGCTCCTGTGATAGGCGTGCAAGGGACAAACAAACATATCAAAGGTGCATGTACAAAAGCGTGAATATTGCTTGATCTTCCCTTCTTACCATTCCCTTGGGGAGGGGTTTTCCATCATGGCTCAGGGAGTGATTTTTCAGTGTTCCTGGTGAGAGTTTAGGCAGTGCTGCCAGGAAAACTTTTCCAGCCCTCTTTTCCCAAAGGGCTTATAGGCACAGTTCAAAAAAATGAATTATCACAAAATGATTTGTGGCGTCTCATGGTGGGGGACGCACTGAATAGGTGAGTGACAAATAAATACCCCTTAATTCACTAGGGCACTTTCTATAGTCAAATGTTAAGTTAACAGATAAAGTTTTGCAATGCCTGGGATGTATAAAGTCCCTCTGGTCAGACCCATAGACTTGCAATGGAGGGAAGCGTTCCACGGACCACAGTATTGTAATTTCCCCTTTTGGAAAATTGTCATGTGGTCACAGCAGCTTCTAAGGTAGGCTCCTAGGGCATGTTATTTGCCTCTCAGGGATACCAAATTCTCAACGTTTAAAGGGGCTGACACAAGAAATTATGGGAACATTGTAATAAAGTTTGCAACCTCAGGCTCATTGTTTGGTATATCATGCCTTAAGTTGTGGCAGCTAGGCTGAAAAGCCTTGAAGTTTTTATGCAAATTCAGAAACACATGGGGAGAAATGCATGTTATAGTAGGTCTGCAATTTTCCTGTGCTTGGTCGAGTGAATTCTTGCCAGCATACTCCGTTGGCTGACATAGTGGCTTGAGACTGACTAAGTAGCTAGCCTTGAAACATGATTGTCCATTCTGTCATTTTGCATAAAGAATACATAGGCATTGGCACTTGGTTTCATAAGGACCAACAATATGGCTATCAACCCTTTTGAATGTGTGGTGTGCATAAAACCCAGATTGTAGCAGGCTGTACAGAATTACCCAGTTGTTTTTGCATACAGGATAGCCCAGATGATAGACATTAGCTTAGAAAAACCAATTTTGAGCCATAAACCATAATCAATAGTTATAGTCCCATGGTAGAGTCAAGGACGAGCTATTGAAATCAAGGCAGAGATGTCTCTATAGCTGACAGTTCACATACAAATTCAGCCCTGTAAATATGGGGCAAAAATTAGTTCATCATTGTCTTTGGTGAAGAAAATAATGTAGACAGCTACTCTAGAAAGCCATTGTTTTGTGGTATAAAGTCTCGCGAACACCCATGGGTGCCAAAAGTTCTCTCATTCAATGCAAATTGCATAGAAAGGCAAGTCATAGCCTCTGGCACTCAATGTTTGTGAGTAAAAAGCATTTTCAGTGGCAAAGCATGATCATTACACGAAGTATGAAAGGCACATCCAGAGAGGCACTTCAGCAAAAATTTTCACAATGGCTAGTGTCCTTTATACTCTTGGCATCTCCCATAGTCTGCATTTCTAGTGGCAGTGTGACTACCATACAAATTATAAAGGCAAGAGGTGCCACGATCCATACCCCGACCGGTGCTTCTTAAAACATATTGACAATAAAACAATGACAACAAACAACAACATAAATAGTAATAATCAGTGTCTCTCTGCAAGGCTTCAAAGGCTGCAGAATATTCTCAATTGTCGAGACCAGGCAACAGGATGAAATAATTTTGGCTCTATAGGCGATAGTGCGCCAAGAAGTGCCAAGTTGTCCTGGTGTGTGTTGGGGCTGAGATGCTTGCATCGCTCAAGAAGAAAATTTGTAGACAGCCATAAGTGTACAGTCTGTGCCAAGGGCTTAAAAACAGTGATGATTTCACCAGATTCAAAAACAGCCACTTCTCTGTTCTGACGAAAAGGGTATAAAGGGGTTAAGTTGCAGATCTGTTGTCCGTACTTCAAAATAAAAGTCAGTGGCTGTTTCAGACCCACTCTCTCCCCCCAGAAACAAACAGAAAAAAAAGAAAAAGAGGCAGGAAGACAGGATTTTAATCTGTCAACCTGAGTTGAAAGTGAATCAGCAGGCTGCTTCGGGACCCTCCGAAGTGTCAAACGCACGCTGTCATCTGGGGAAGGATGAGCAAGGATGCGAGGACCACAGATCTAATTCGCGTCGATTCCCTCTGCCCTGGTCAATGCTGGCTGAAGGTCATCACGGGCCTGGTGATAAATCCACGGGGTGAAGTCATCGGGGTGAAGTCATCGCGGCGATGGCAGTTGGGCAGCAGGACAGCAGAAAGGGGGTGGTTTCCACTGGAGCCTCATCGCACGCTGGCATTAACCTCTCCGTCTGGCAGTGCCCGATGCTGCACGGTGACGGGGGTGGTGGCGGCGAGGGGGCCTCACAAAGGGGTCCTCAGCTTGGCATCCACGAGCAGTGCCATTAGCCTTCCAACCCACAGCGACTCCTCAACCTGGAGATGATGAATGGGTAGGCTCCTCCCTCAGGACGGAAAAGGATTTCTCCAGAGTTTATCTTTGTTAAAAAAAAAGGACAGACACACACACAAACACACACAAATACAGACAAAATCGGCCAAGCTATCTGCAGATCATGGCCTTGTTCTCCAGGTGTGATAGTTCTAGATGCAGCACACTGTGTGCAGATTCCAATGGCGCAGTGTAGCGCAGTCTATCAGAGTCTCGAGAAGGAAGAAAAAAAATGTCGCAAAAGGCAAATGTCCTGCAGAATAGGGTATTCCATTTCGTAAAACAAGCATATGAATGAAGGGGGGTGGCCAAAGTTCGGAAACGGTGTTTGGTCAGAAGACACATGTGGACTTCAGTAGTTTTCAAAAAGTTGAACTTGAAACAATGTATCACTATAACAAAGTAATAATGTGACTACAGAGCTGTTCTTTAAAAATAGGGAATCTCGCCCTTTACATGGAATTTCATGTGCAGAGAGAAGAAAAGATTTAAAGTCTGCTTGAAAAGACTCCATTGTCCTTCAGAGGAACTCTGAAACCAGGTGTTGATTAAAGCTGCAACAACCTGCTATTTGCATTTTAATAGTTGAGGCGAGCCTTTTACCGCCCAAGGCAAAAAAAAAAAAGATAGTCCCCTGTAGTGAATTAGTAGTAAAGAGTCATTGAAATAACAAGTCAATCCACTATCCCTGTATCTGTTGATCTCCCAAAAGCCTAATTAAGAAACGTGCGTATTGTGCTGAAAAAGCAAGCTGCCCTAAGTTCCCGTTTGGAAGCCTGTGTGAAAGGCAACTCTTTTGGTTTGACATGTGCATCATTCCAAGGGCAAAAAATGTGTGCAAGGAAAGGTCACAAATAAGGGGGGGGGGCGTCGATTTGGCATCACATCCTAAAAAAAAGAGTCAGTTTTCTCATCTGTCCCTTTTCTTTCTGAAGCCAAAAAGGGAAGCTTATTTTTCGGCAACAAGAATCATGCTACCTATTCCTTACACGAGATTTGAGTGTGCTTCCGAGGGCTGAATTAACTAAACAATAGACCCTGTCTCTCTCTCTCTCTGGGGACAAAAATGCCATAAGCCTGCTCGAAGCCTCCTCCCTTCTTTTAAGGTGGCACGGAAGATTATGTGGGTTTCTGTAGCTGGTAAGGGGGACCTTCTATTATTGGCTTGTGGCTTTTAGGGTCAGTTTATTTTCCTCCACTATGCATTCATTTGGTTGGCGTGTTCAATATAAGTTTTGCGTCCAAGCTCTGTCAAGTGGCTTGGGAAATCGTTCTAAAAACAAAAATCAACACATTGCTTTATCATCCCATCCAGGGGCTTGAAAATCGTAACTTGATGTGTAAAATTTCTCCCTCTTTTTCTCCACCCTCATATCCACGGGGAGGCAGATTAGTTATGGGTATTATTTAATTCCTTTTGAAGTACATGGAATCACAGTCCGTACATTCCACTCTTACTATTGTTGTGGTGGAGGCAGGGCTGAATAGCTAGCTCTTTTTTTTTTTTTAAATTCCTGCTTACTTTAAGGCAAAAGTTTGCTCTGGGGTAAAAAAAAAAAAGATTTACTAGAACCTTTTCCCACTGTTCCTCTGTCCTTAAAATGGTAAACCCGCGCAGTTTTTGGCGCTTTTTCTGTTAGTGTTTCAAAAAGTTCTGATTTGGATATTTGTTGGCAGGGAAACGACATCTTTCGTGTGTTCCTGAGATTCTCCCTGTGTTTTAAATTAAATTGCCTTGTCTCTATCAAATGTTCCTAGTCGCTGTTGGAGGGGGGGGAAGGCGTTTATTCTACTCCCTATATGAGATTTGGATGTGGCCAGCCTCCAGAGTTGGCATGGGCCCCTATACAAATTCCCTGCTTCTGATTATTTGGAGCTCAGAAATAACATCTCTGCCAATCTCCTCATGTTGTGCATAGCGAACATTAGGTCTTTTTAAGGCTTCTATATCCAAGGAGTTGGGCATTGGCGTAACGGGGTGGAAGTACCTCCTGAATGCTTGAAAAATGGAATTCAGGGTGGCGCGCCCTGGGCTCCCGTCTAGCGCTATCTGTTCCCTCTGTTCTCCTTTCGTTATCATACCTGTCCATTCCCATCTCCGTCTCGTTTTCCCTCTCTGCTGCACTTCCTTTGTCCATTTTCTTCCTTCTATCTTTCCTCATTTTTCCTTCATCTATTCATTGTCTCTCCCATCTTTTCTCGGGTCCCTGTCTCTGATTTTCGGGGCTGCAGTCTCCCCCCTCTTTCCTTTAGTGGGTAGAAAAAGTTTGGACTGCCAGAAATCTTGGGGGTTGGAGGGGGGTTTCTGCGCTGTTCTGGGGTGCATGGGGTGGAGGAGGAGTGATGCTGAATCGTTGGGTTCTCATTCAGAGGCAGCTTACTCCCCAGTGTTTTAAACTGCTTGCTGCTTCTTTAAGGCATAAAATTGGCTTGAAAGGAGAAGGGGGGGTTTCCTGGATGCTTTTCCACCTCCTAAGTTCTACGCACGGGACTTGTTGTTTTAAGAAATGTTAGGCTAAAATGCCCTATGATGTTTTCATCTTAAAATGTCCCTTCAGCTGGTAAATTTCGTTGTGTAACAAGCCAGCCTAATTTACACAAAATATATGGGATGTTGCTTTGTCCTGAGTACCCAAAAATATTCTTCTCAGTGTCCATACTTCCCCTGGTGTTATCAAAATTGCTGGCGGGGTCTTCTAGTTGGTAGAGTTTTTTAGTCTCTATATTAATTAACTAATCATGTCCTTGTAAATTCACACGCCTCTTGCTAGCAGGTCATAATTGGTCTGTCCTCCTTGAGGGCTAGAATCTTGATTTGGGATGGTAAAGTCCTGCCTTTTCTTAGTCAGAGGGGTTCTTCTAAAAGGTTACATTCGTTTCTGTTTCACTTAATACCAAAGTCATTTTTCCTGGTGGCTGAATTCCAATTTTGCCACGAAGCACATCAAAAAGGGGTGTATGATTTGCTTTGGTCTGTCCCCATTTTATATGTTCTCTATGTGTGCCTATGATTTCTCCCACACAAATACCAAACGGAATCGCACCTAAACAATTTAATTGCACATCATACACACAACACGTGATACTGACGTGACCCAAGAGGTCGCCCTTGCTTGGAAATTGCACGTCCAGACACACTTCGCCAAGGGGTATGTCCTAGTGATCACCCCGGCCCACTTATACACGTCAATCACTGATTCCGTTTGATTCACACAAATCACCCACAATATTACCCCCCCCCAACCAACCTGACTACGCCCTCTGCCTAGGGATAAAGCTTATTATCTTCTCTAAAATCAAACGGAGTTGATGTCGACACTCCGTCGGTAGTAATGTGGGGCAAAGACTGCCACTCTTTGCCACCGCTTAGATACAGAGAATGGCCATTTCTCTGTAGTTACAGAGGGTATCGGGGCGCAGCCTCTTACCCTTAAAAACACACACATATGAAGCTTCCTTTACACAAAATTCAAAAGTGGAATCACCATCCCACATACCCACACATTAATATATCTTTAAACTTTCCCCAGGACGATGGAGCAACACTCCTCTCCTGTTTCAAATACTGGGGGTGAACGCTAGGGTTACTGGCTCTTTGCAAAAGAACCTTTCCACCCTTAGAAGATTTCGGGGTCCCTTGACACGTAATTTCTTCTGGTTCTTGGGATGCTAGGGACGCATTCGTCCCTTCTCGTCTCCGTAACCCCCGGGGCCGACGATAACAATCCGCAATCTTCTCCACTCCACAGAGCTGTTAGATTCGAACTCACGCCACCCCACAACCGGTTTTTTACCTTACCAGATTTCTTCTGCGCAGTCCTCTCCAGTTCCTTCCCCTTCTGCCGGCATCGGTTTTCTCTCAAGTACGGTATCTCATTCAGTGCTGACAGAGTGATTCTCCTCACAAGCTGGAGGGTCCGGACTAGAATCAGTCTGTAATCAGCACGAACTTCTTACCGTGACTTGAGTCAGACTCTGCAAGCCTCCTAGCAGCGGCAGGTCCCATCTGGGGTGCCAAATGAAAGGAATGGTAATTTTGGAGTCCGTTGCCGGCGAGCTAGAGCTTTACAGAATGCAATGAGCAGTCTGAGTCTTTGTAGACAGAAAAGAGATTTATTGGTTGTCAACCAAGGGAGCCCCCACTCAATGCAAAATTGGGTGGGAAGTCCACCCAAGAAACGAAAGGTGATATATTTTATAGGGTTTTCCAGCACTCTTTTCCCTCCGCCCATCCGAACTTACGTCACACACATCTGTTACATACATCAAACATTAATTGACATCTTAGGCAATTTATTTTGTATTCCTGACACCAATTAAATGTATTCTTTGGGTCCGTACCTGGGTACGTTTGATCTAACTTACACAGGCTGGGAGTGAGGAGCAGAGATAAGATTTTCTTGGCTGGCTACATGTTAATTAACTGTAAAGCATCAAAGCTACAAAAATAATTAGATCCTTGAATCTTATTGCTGGCTCAGCCAATTTTATAACGGAAGTCCTTTCCTCTTAGTGGTCTGCTTTATGCCGGAAGACTTTGACCATAGTTTGATTGCAGGACACGAATATACATGTGGGTACAATTGGAGTGCTTATTAATATTACTACTTCTAAATATATAACTTGTGTGGCTTATATTGTGCAGGGTATAGCTTGGGGTATGCTGTTTTGAATACATGAGGCTTGTCAGTGCCTGGGGGTTACTAAAATAGCTATATATGCTTGATCTATACCCTTCACTACTACTACTACTACCCCCACAGCTGCCTCACAGTGACTGTGACTTGCCACTCCTCCTGTTCCCCTTCTGAGCCATTCCCTCCTCCTTGCGCCGCCGTGGCGATGTGATTGCCCCGCTGTTGGCTTGGCCCATCCCCGCTTCACAGAGAACATGGCAGAAGTGAGTGATGGCTATGGACGGCAGCAGCAGTGGCAGCGAGGGGACTGGAAGGGAGAAGGGGGAAAACAGGAGGAGAAGTAGAGTCAAGTCAGGCCCCAGGTGGGTTGGGAGGGAAAGTGCACCTTTTTAAAAAAGTCTTCCAGTAGCCCGGGCAAGCGGAAGGGGCGATTTGTGCAAGCATGCACGTGCCTCCCTTGCAGGGCTGTGGAGTTGGTAGATAAACGTTCCGACTCCGATTCCGACTCCTAAGTTTTTTTGTACTTCCAACTCCGACTCCAACTCCAACTCCCCAACTCCGACTCCTCTGTATTAATATGCAAATGTATTTTATACATTCCTTGAAGGAAAGAAAGGCAACATACATGTCTTCCTTCTCCTTTTTGTGTGCTGATCTGCTGCTGAAGATAGGGCAGTGGGAGGATCCAGGAAGGGGCATTTATTATAAAACATGATTTCCCTAGTAGAATCCCATAGTCATGTTTAAAGTTTAAGCTAACAATAGGAGTTTACAAGTTTTTATAGCCTTAGCTGAATGACAGCAGTTTTTCCAATGGTTTACAGCTTCACTCTTGAACTATTGACCCTCCATTCCCTTCACTTATACAAGTGTCTCTCGTCCTGCAAAAAACATATTTACTTAACCCCTTATCAGTGAGAGGCTAGGTTACCCATGGTTGCTGCGTAACAGCAGAACACAACACTATGGAAAGTATAAGTAGTGCCGCTCCTAATGGTGCGTTGCGTGCCATATAGTGAGGCACATGAAAAGCATGCTACTTCACGGTCACTTAACATGTTCGTTTTGGGGTTATGTGAGGCACTGCATGCATTGGTCTTTATTCTTACAGTAGAGGAGTCATTATTTATAACTTTTTGTGAATTGGGACATTTAAACTTGCTTTTTTAAAAATTCCAATCTAAATTTAGTAGGGGTAGGAGTTGGAGTCGGTGCATTGTTTCCCGACTCCGACTCCGACTCCAGGTACCCAAAATTTCCTCCGACTCCGACTCCTCGACTCTGACTCCGACTCCACAGCCCTGCTCCCTTGCACCCGTCCACACCGGCTCGAGCGGGTGTAAGGGAAGCATGTGCATGGTCAGCCTTACCATAGGAATGCATTGAAATATGTTCCCTCCAGAATGGATTAATTGATTTTCAATGCATTCCTATGGGAAACCGCTGCTCTACTTACAAAATCTTTTACTTATGAGCATACGCTCGGAATAGATAAAAATCATAAGTAGGGGTTTTAGTGTAATAGCCCTCAGGCACTTTCGTCTGGAAAAAGTAGACCTTGGCCTGTTCAAAGTTGGACAGCCCTGCCGTAGAGGATAGTAGGAGCTCTCCACAGAGATGAGACCTGAACTGTTCACCTCTGGGGGCCAACCCATGGACAACATATGGATTCAAGGAACAACTTGAGTGGTGGGAGTCAGAGTAATTGCCTGAATTGCCAGTGTAATTGTCAGATATGCCATGTGAGGTCCAAGAAGGACAGTGTATTTGAAAACAAATGGACCAAAGATACTATCATTAATCGACATACAGTACTTTAAATTTATTGACACACACCCCTCCCTCTGCATTGTGAGAACAAGGAAAGATATCATTTTTTCCACTTGATGTTACAAAAGAAAACAATATAGTAAATATTGAGCTATTCAAACAAGAATCTGAGTTTAGTATTTTTACCGAAGGGGCAAAAAGACAAGGTGAAGGAGTAAAACCCCACAGACTCAAATTCAGCTTGTGGTCTACAATTCCATGATGCACCACAACAAGATCTCTACTTGGGGTCTTAGCTCTGGATTGTCATTGGGCAAGGACAACTTCCTTTTCCAGTTACGAGAAACAAAAAAGGAAGACATCTGAGAAGGTGTTCTCGAGAGGAGATAGCCATTTAGCTTATCACTATTCCTTCACTGGAATTCATCACCTCATGAAGCAAGTTGGGCTAGGAAACCATTGCTTTCCAGGAGTGGCAGGTAAGCAGGTGTTTCCCACATGGACTGGGGTTAGCCAAGGGGAGTGTGCAGAGGTTATGCTGGAGGGACACATGTGTGACATCACAGAGACTTTGAAATTGGAGCCAACAATTGCACAAAAGTTGTAAAATTCATTCAGGGATGGACGAAGCAGGAGAAAGGAAGTCCGTAGAGTTGGCTTCCATTGTGTAAAAGTAGGCCTGCTAGCAGCATTTATGGGACCTCAAATTTGTAACTACTGGTACTTCTCTACACGAAAGATGAATAGCAACTAACCTTCAGGAAAGGAGAAAGGAACTCAGCCAGAAAATAGCAATCTGTTTACCACCAGGTGGTTACTTCAAAGAGACAAGGTATGAGGGAAACATCTCAGTCCATCTGGTTGTCTATATATCCATCATTCCCACTGGTTCAAGTTACTTATTGCTTATTATTACAGTGCTGTATTTCCAACAAAGCAGAAAAAGATTCTGCGACAAAAACTGACTGATTAAATTCTAACAATGTCTGTGACCTTTTGAGCTTTTGAGTAACAGCTCCATGGTAACAGCCTTTCATAAGCATTTATTTTACATTGTCACAGAGGGGAGAAATGTTACCCCCAGTATGTGCAAGAAGTGCACAAACATGTTTTTGGACAAACCTGGAGCACAGGCCCCTCCTTCCTTTTGCAGGAAAAATATTGGCTGCTTTCAAAACTGGAGAATTGTTCAATATTCTTACATTTGTCTTGAACTCTGTGTTCAAGCACCTGACATTTCTGGTTTCCTTGTTCATATTTATAGTCATCTGTAATGAATGATATATGACAGCCATGGTCCATTTCCTCCATTTCGCCACTGTTTCCAATTTAAAAGTGCAGGATGGAGATCTGTAAACAGAGATGAAATTTACTTTCCAGGGATTATGGGACACTAAGTCAGAAAATGTTGGCTGCATTCTTTGTATGAATAGTCTAGATGGTAAAGAGTATAGGTGAAAATGTTTTTTAAAAAAATAAAAGGAAGATACATATAATATTAAGAAATAAGATGTATTTTATTCCTTAAGTATATTTGCAGATAATATAGGATCAGTTACATTGCACAGCAGAATTAATAACTGGAATTCAAATCTCTTTAAATGTCATAATGTTTGTGCACCAAAACATTAACAGAGCAAAAGCACTCAGTGTCCCACAACTTTTAGCTGAAAAACAAAACAAAAGCTTGCATCGAATATTTCTGGATGGACATTTTCACAGTGAACTCTTAGCTCCTCAATTCAAGCACAGGTCTACAAATACATACAGAAGGTATTTGTGGACCACTGCTTTTTGGCACAATTTGACTGCAAAAATAGTTCAAAGAGCTAAGAAGAAGGAGGAAGATGGGAGAAGAATTATGTGAATACGTGCCTGCCACGCTCCCGTGGTGAAGCAGCACTACTTTCCATTGGAATATCATTTAAAAACATTTTAAATAAAAATACAACAAAGCCATGTATAACATTGTTTAGTATGTGCCATCAAGTCAGGAATAACTTATAGCAACCCCTCCTAGGACTTTTGAAGTAAGTCATTTAAGGAATGGTTTTACTAGTAATAGCCAGAGATCTAAACCACTGAGCTGCCCCACAGTTCTAGCAGTTCCACTCTCTCGGCGAGTTTCCATGGCCAAAGGGAGATTTGAATCTGGGTTCCCTTCATCCTAATTCATTTTTCTATCCACTAGACCACACTGGGTCTTTTTGAAACATGCACAAGGGTCCAACAGGATGATTTAATGTTATGTCAGTTTAAATAATACAACCCATATCCAACCTTCAACAAGCTAAATACAAATATAAATAAATGTAAAAATTTAAAAAGGAGCAATCTATATCAACATAATAGCTTAATACGATGACAGTTGTTACTAACGTCTAATAGAAGCATCTGGGTGTGTATGGAAAATATAAATCACTATGTCTACCTGCAATATATTAAGAGGGAACATATAGAAAGTAGGGATGGGCAGAAATGAAAAACAAAATGCTGTTTCAGCATTTCGTTACATAACAAAACACAATGAAATGAAATGAAACGAGGAAGCAGCATTTCGTTATAGATGAAACGAAATGTTCATTTTTTCAATTGAAACAAACTGTTTCATTCCATCGTTTTCAGGCTCCTGCTGAGCTGTCAATCACTGGAGCCCTTTAAACCTGGCCCAGTCTATACCAGGGGGATCCCTCAGCAGGAGCCCTTTAAAAATGGTTCCCGGAGTCCCGGGCACCAAATCTGGTGCCTCTAGGACCCAGGGGAGCCATTTCATTTTGTTTCATTTTGTTTCTTACATTTTTTTAAAAAAAGTTCATAATAAATGAAATAAAATGGGTGAGCATGAAATGAAACAACATTATTTTTCCGTTTCGTGCCCATCTCTAGTAGAAAGGCATGAGTCACAAGCTTGAGAATTGAATATTTATTTATTTATTTTTTATTTTTGCATTTATATCCGGCTCCCATTTCCCAAAGGGAACTCTGGGCGGTTCACACAAAGGTTAAAACAAACATCAGTAAAAAAGATCTATTACATTAATTTTACCATCAGTGCTATAGACGCTGGTCATCCTTCACATTTGTTTTGTAACAGATTTTTGTCACTTTTCCAATTGAAAGCTATTTCTAGATGTACCCCAGTACATAAACAGAATCAGCTGTTTGTGCTTTAAATGACTATTCTTCTCCAAGCAAGAAATAGATGACCAAGGAAAAGGAGAGTTGTTTAGTGATCTTTTCCACCTAGGTAAAGAGCTGTTCCCAGAATGAACCACATATGTAAGGCAAGTCAGGAACACTACATCCTCTTCAGCAATTTGCTTCCATGTTTTATGGGCATAACTAATTTTAAGAGAGATTAAGTATCAACAAAACCAGTTTAAGATTATGCTCACCGATGCCTGAAGAGATGGAAGCCCGAGAGGTCCATTTTTCTATGCAACAGTATCAGCATTAATGAAAAAGCTGAGATCTTTTTCTCAGACTAATTTTTCACCTGAAGTGGTTTTCTGTGCAGCATCAATTAATAAAGCATAAATCTTGTTAGCTAACCTTTTGCTGTCTTCTTTCATTGGCAGGAACAGATTTTTTTTAAATGTGATAGAGGCTGTACTATGAAGAGGATGTAAAAATAGGTGAATAACCTGATATATTTGTAATTGAGGGTGTGACCACATTAAGGGAAAAAACTGGGAAAGGATTGGGGTGGCTGATTCACTTTTACAAAAAAAACATTGATAAGATAAGGCAGAGGGAGGTATGAATGAACCTGGAGTCCCCCCCCCCCAATTTACTGTAGTTTTTCCTCCCCAGGAGAAACCCTTCTATTTAAAAAAATAAGTTGAAACCTTTCAGTACAAGCATGTGATCCCTTGAACAAATGCAGAGAGAGGGGGGTCAAGGTCCATGCTCAAGCACACACCAAGCACCTTCCCCCTTGCCTTCTCCCTCTTACCTCATGAGCACACAAACCCATGGGGCACCCACTGGCACACACTTCCCCAGCAAAGCACCTCTCCAAAACACTGTGTTGTTTTATTTATTTTCTAAGCTTTCATTTCATTTCATTTCATTCTTTAAAAAAAGATAGCTTAACTGTGAGGTGGAAGCATTTTCACTGCCTACTTGAAGAGTGCCACCTGCAGGGCTGTAACAATTGCAAGCACTTAGATCTACGTCAATGTGCCCACATAAACCAAAACACTTGAATTCATTGGTGTGTGACTTCACAGCAAGTGAATGCCAGTGCAGGTGCATTTCCTATCTGCGTAGTTGTACCCTCAGTCTACTTGTGTCTGATTTTTTAAATTCTGATTTGGGATGTGTGTGTTATGTTGTTACAGTCATGACCAACTCTTCGTGGCTCCATGTCCATGGAGTTTTCTTGGCATAAATTCCTACAAATAGGTCCTTAAGGTGGTAAAGGCCATTGGATTTTCAATCCTTGAAACTGGAAAAAAATTAAACAAGGGAAAACACAAAAAGGCAAAGTCAAGAGGGAAGGCAGAAAGCAAATGCAAAGTTCAGCATATGAGAAAGATCCACCAGCTTGATTTTCTGAATCCACATTAGAATGTTTATGATTATGACTAACTCCCTTACCAGACGATTAAATAAGTATGAGGGCTGTTGGCAAAAATGAAATTCAGAACACAGTTGGACTGTAGGCTGGGCAGATTATATCATGAACTTGATTGCCGATGGAGGGAAAACATTCTGACTGCCTAGAGGTCATTTACCTTGCACGCATGTACTTTGCAGCCAAACTTCAGTTCCACCACATGGTCAGTTTAATACTGATATTGGCAAAAATAAAGTGGGGGTGGGGAAAGAAACGGGAAAACAAGGACAAAAGTGTGGAAGTTCAAAGGCTAACAAGTTTGTTTCAGTGTGAGCTTTCGTAGATCAAAATCCAGTACTTCAAACAACCTTTCTTTTTGTGCCTGAAGAACTGGATTTTGATCCATGAAAGCGGACACTGAAACAAACTTCTAAGCCAGAACATTTCATCACTGTTTTATTTTGTTTTTCTTCCCCCATCCCTTTTAATTTGACCAACACACTGAGAAAGACTAACATGGCCACTTCTTTGGAAGTCATCTAATGCAGAGGTAGTCCCAAATGCACTACATCTTGCAACAGTTTGTATGGGTCTCCAGCCCTGGATGCCTATTTAGATATTCGGAACAGGTTGAACATTCTTGCCCTCTTGATGTATATCCCTTTTCCAAGAGAAAAGACAATAGCTTTGCACAGAAATATTTGGCTCAAACTACAGAGACTTTTTTTTAACAGAGAAGAAAGTGCTTTTGTTCTCCCTCTTGCCTGCAGGCCAAACGTGTAGGACTGCCTTTCCTTCATCACACCTCCAATTTTGTTCTTACAGAAACACTGGAGAAGCCATCTTAGTTTTTTTTAGTGGGCATACACAGTATATAGCTTTAATAAATATTTGGACAGGCCTACTGGGATCTCTTCGAACAGAGCAGAATTGCTCCCCATTTCTCCTCAATAGGGCTTGAGTGATGTTTTTGAGAAACAAGGTTTGAAACTACAGTACCTTAGTGATGGGCACAAATCAATAAAATGGTGACTCATCATGGTTTGTGATTTGTCAAGGTTGGTGATTAACAAATCATGAATTTATGTTTTTCTTCCCACAAACCAACAAATCAATTTGTCAGTTCATCTCCTCTTTAACATGCTATAAAAACCCCTTATACCTACAAACACCAAAATCTCTGAGAGGTTTCCCCTGACTCTCATCTACAATTACTCCAGGTAATTTGAGTATGTTTGAGTTATTGACCTCTGAGTTATCCACCACCCAAAGGGGCTCCTCAGAAAGTGCCTCCCAAGTACCTAGAGTCACCAAAACTGCAGAGAAGCATCTGCTGGCTCTTCTCTGCAACTCCGGCAGGTTTGGTGAAATTTGGGACCATTTTCCAGGTCCAGAACTGAAAGGGATCTGATCAAGGGATGGGGGTTCCACACAATTACAGCACACCAGCCATGGGTAATTGTTCACTGTGGTGAAATCTCACTGTGACCTTATCCCACTGCTAGCCTGCGACAATTGTATGCCAGTGGTGCTTAGCTGGCATGGTGTGAAGGAGAGGCATCTGGAGAGTGGTGGAGTTGGAAAAGCTTGCCCTAGCACTACAGTTCAGAGGACTGGTGGGGAACTGTGGCTCATCTGAAGCTAGTAGTTCTTCTGACACTTCCAGGAACAGTAGCTGCTATCTTTCTTCAGCCACCTGAAGAAGCTGCTTGCATGGCCACCTGCAAGCCCACTGGAGAAGGAAAACTGGTGCCTGATCTACTGAGGGGCCTCTTCCCCTTTGACATGCCAGTGCCCTTCATTTCCCCCTGCTCCTAAACTGCACTTTAGAAACCAGGGGTAGGGATAAAAAAATGAGAGGCCTAGTATAAGAGAGTGTGTGTCTAATATAGGAATGGTCACAAAACAGAAAAATAGTGTTTTGTTTCACTCTGTTTCATCCCCCTGCATTTCATTTTGTATCGTAATGACATTTAAAAAAATCATTACTTCTGAAACAAAACAAAGCAAAATCAATCCCCCACAGCGCCAGTGCTGTAGCTGGTGTGGTGGGGGATTCAAAAGCCTCCTCGCCACCACCTCCCAGCTGATTTTGAAAGCTCAAGCTGTCAAAAAATCCCAGCTGGGAGGCGGGCAGCTAGGGAGAATGAAGCAGCTAGGCTGGAGTAAAATTGTTCTCCTGCCATACCCTACAGCCAGGAGGGTGTTTTGGACAGGGAGTACAGTGGGCAGTGGGAGCAGCAGCCCTCCCCCGTCTCCAAAACCCAACCTGTCAAAAAGCCCTAGCTGGTAGGGGCAAGGAGCAAGCAGTTTTCTTCCCCTGGCTGCTTTTTTCTGCCTTTCAACTCTCCCCCACCTAGCAGCTAGGGCTTTTTGACAGCCTCAGCTGGTAGGCAGGAGAAGGGGCGAAAGGCAGAAAAGAGCAGTGAGGAGGAAAACACTGCAATCAAAATTTACTTACCTTGGGACAGCAAAGTAGCAGGGGTACCTTCCTGAAGCAATTTTAGGGAATTCCCTGAAATCTGGAAATATTTGGGGCCAAGGGGGCTGAGCTATTAAACTCCAAAAGGGGTGCCCCTAAGATTCTTTTTCCTGATTGGGATTGGAAAGAAGCCAAGCAGCAGCTTGGCTTCTTTCTGATTCCAATTAGGAAAAAAGGCTCCTTAAATTAAATTAAATTACTACTCAAATTCGACACAGAAATGAAACCAGTTAATATTTGCATGTTGAAGTGGATACAGAATTTAGGAAAAGAGATTACCTTCCAACAATGGGAAAGATTATGGACAAGAAAATATAACATTCACAGCAGGTCAAATTCTAAGAGAAAATTGGTACAAAATGTACTATCAATGGATTGGATTGGCAGAAATAATGGCTTTTTTTGGTTTCACATTCATCAGGCTCTTCACATTGAACAAATATAAAGCAACAATCAGCAGTTTTTGATATCACAATTCTTTTTTTATCCATGCCTATCTTTAATTGAAACTAGTTTAAAATTGCAAGGTATAGAGCTGCTTTGAGGCTCTAGGGTGCTTGGAAGCATAATTTGGCCTCAGATGTGCCAAATTCTGGGGGGGTCTGCACGTGGCCTGTGTGCCCCACACTGACCCCAAGACATAATGAGAATAAACAATCTTGTGATGACATTTTTACAGTCCTATTGTGGAATGGTTAAAAAAAAGACTCGCAGCTTCTACTTTGTATGTATCTCTTTCGCTAACATTACTTAGTAATTAATTATCCACAGGTGGAAACCTTGCAGAAGTTGTGTCATGCTAGTCTGAGAAGAGTGTCTCGTTCACCAGCTGACAGAGCTTGCCCAGTCACAGTGGCTATGGCTAAGAGGTCCCTCTTAGCTATCTAATAAACTGCCTGATCAAAACATCAATACAGTGGTACCCTGACTTAAGAACAGCTCAACTTGAGAACAATTCGACTTAAGAGCGGAAAACTGTTGGCGTTTTAACTGATTCCTTACAAATTTTAGATATGGTCTGCTCAACTTACAAATATTTTTTTTATTTTTAACTTATTTTTTTCAATTTTTTAGATAGGTACCTCAACTTAAGAGTAGTTCAACTTAAGAGCATGCATTCGGAATGGATTAAATTTGTAAGTTGAGGTACCACTGTACATTGGTATTGTTAGTACAGTACTATATTTGGAATGGCTGGGGGCTTGAATTCTCTTCCTTCTTCAGCTCTGGGTAGAACCAATCAAAGTGGCAGATAGCCATTGCAGCACATTCCTATCCACTTCCAAGGCCCTGATTTACAAAATCCTCCAAACATATTTCGAAGGAGCACCTTTTATTGGCTGCCCTAGAGGTGCCTTTCTTTGAACCCCATCCAGTGGCCATGCTATGTCAGATTGTTATCAAAGGCTGGCCAAGTCATGCTTTCTTCCTTATCACCTTCATAATACTCCTTTCCAGTCATTCATTTACTGTATGTTGGGTGTCTTCTACTACACCACATATGCCACCAACATTCTGCCTGTGCCACGCCTTACTTTTGCCACCACCACCTCAGGGTGGCCGCCCCAGCTTCCTGTACCTTGCATTTGGTCTTGTGCATGGTGAGATCTCCATAACAGACAGTATTCTGCCAAATTATGTTCTATGTCAAAAGTTAGCCAGCCCCTCCCCATCTGTACCTTCCCCAGTCACGTTATTAGAACCCTGTTTAACAGATGCATGCATTAAAAGCACAGCAGGGACCTCACCTACTTAAAGCAGCAACACAGAATGAGAAAATGACTGGCATTTCAGAGGTTGGTTAGGCTAGAAAAATATTACTGAAGCAGAACTTCTGGGCTTCAAGCCATGCTTTGTAATTGTTATAGAAGCATAATTAGTTCAAAAATATTCATACATCTAGGAAAATGATTCTGCCAAGATTCACTAATCACTATTACAAAAGGACGATTCAGTGTTAGAGCAGGTCTGAGAAAGTGCTAGAAAACATCTGCATAAATTCTCTCACGAGCTCAGCACTTTAAGCAGAGTGTGGAAACCTAAAGATTAGCAAATGCTTTAATGGACTTCAACCTACTTCTTCAGATGCATAGCAAAAGACTTCTGAAGACAGACATATGAACAAACACATGGAAATTGCATATAGAAATTGCACTGAGACTTTACTCCATTCATCTGAAGAAATAGACTAAAGTCCACAAAAGCTTTTACTAAATAAAATGTGTTAGGGCCTGTCCATGCTGTCAAATTTGGTGGAATCCAGCTGGTGCTTAAAAGGATCTTATCTTCAGTGCCATCTATTTTAGTGCTTGGCATCCATCAGCAAAAGCAGAATTTTGCATCTCATTGAACTGTTCCCCAAATGATTGCATGACCTAGCCCTGCACCAGAAAGAGACGGGTCTGCTCTTAAAGGGGAAGGATGGGTTATTTTAAGTAGAAACTAGAGATGAGCAGAAAATGAAAGATGAAATGCTGTTTTGTTGTTTCATTACTTAATGAAGCATTACGAAACAAAACGGTAGGACGTGTTTTGTCACAAAACAAAATGAAACACAATATTTTTCCTGTAGGAATGAAATGATTCATCCTAGAGCAGAGGTGTCCAAATTTTTGCAAAGAGGGCCAGATTTGTTGAGGTGAAAATGTGAGGGGGCTGACCATTCAGCCACATTTGACCCCTGGGCCGGACTTTGGACAGGTCTTTATAACATGCAAGGAGGCAGGGAGGACATTGCAGCAATGGAGTCGGGGGCGGGTAGGCTGGGCAGGTGGCTGGCTGGGTGGACAGAGGCAAGGAGGACAGGCAAACTGTAAAACTGCAAGCTGATGCCTCCATCTGGTATGGGAAGGGGCCAGCTGGCAGGGATGCATGACAGGCTGAGCCAGCGGGGAAAAGAGGCCAGGGGCCACTCAAAATTTGAAAACGGGCCACATTTGACCCCCGGACCTGACTTTGGACTTGCCTGTCCTAGAGGAACCAAAATCGCAGGGTAGCATCATCACACATCGCACAAAAACCTTTATTGGCATGAAATATAAGAACAGATGCAGCAAAACATGGAATAAAAAGGTAGGAAGTAAATAAATAAAAAGATAAAAGATGGTTAAAAGGTTGAGTTAGAAGTCGGCCTTGGACCCAAACTAATTATTAATATACAAAACGGTGGCCAAGTATTCTGCCACTGAGACTGACAATTCAGGAAATTTGTCCTCGAGAAGACGCTTTGTTATACTCTCTGGGGATCCAGAGAAATTGGAAATATAAGGGGTCAGAAACTGAAGGCGGGGCTTGTGGTGGGTGGGATAGGAAAGGAGGATATGAGAGGTTGAGTCAGGTTCCAGTAAGCATAGTTTACAAAGTCTATTATCAAATGGGACATTGTGACTCTTCCCTGTAAGACACCCCCCCTAATTTTGGAGAGGTTTGGAGTTCAGGGGGCTGAGTTATTAAACTCCAAAGGGGGTCCCACTAGGAGAAAATAATTTCTAATTAAATTGGGAAATGGATAACAGGCAGCGATTAACCATTTCCCAACTTAATTAGAAATGATTTTCTCCTGGGGGACTCCCTTTTGAGTTTAATAACTCTATCCTCTGAACCCCAAAACTCTAATTCTGAGAATCCAACATCTAATGAGAATAATGCTATAACTAAGTCTGTTGGCTTTCTCCTTCTAAGAATAAGTAATACATTTTGTTTTAAAATTAAAAAAAAAAACACCCAATGTTCTTTGATAGGAGTTAGTGTTGCATCCACTGAACTGGTTGCTTGTATAGGTGGGCACAAAACAGAATACCGATGGTGCACTTTGTTCTGTTTCAGGGGCCCCCTCAGTTTGGTTCAGTTCAGTTCAAACAAATTTTTAAAACAAAAATTTATACGAACTGAACCAAACCGAACTGGTTCAGCTTACCTGGATAGCGGCAGCAGAGGTGGCAATACTGGTGATAGGGATGATATTTTAATGAAGCTTTTAACTGCCATTAACCAAATAAAATGGCAGCACTTATGTTCTCTTTTGGCTATTTCCCCTTTTCATTCTCCCCCTTCAGCGTGTTATTCTAGCCTGCATTTCACCTCGAGATTCCTTCCCAGCTATCTAGGGTTATAAATTAGTAGTTGTATAAACACTTAGCTCCATGGGAAGACAGTCAGCCGAGGTATTCCAGGAGGAGATAAGCCAGATATTTTTGAAGTTGTTATCGATCTTCGGCTGTCAGAGAACTCCTGTCTCGGAGTGGCGCAGAGTCCCGGGAAGTGCAAGCCAGATGGCGCCAGAGTGCAAGATGAATGTCTTCCTCCTTCAATATCCCTTCAAATTGATTTGTTACCTTGTATGAACTTTGTATCCACTGTATGTTCTCATTGTTCTATGCTTGATTTACAACCCACAGCTGCATCCTTATCAATTTAGATAAAGGAGGGGCTGTTGGGGAGTGAAAATAGTTATAAAAAGTGTGGAGTTTCTTTGTTCGATGCCCCAGACTTTCCGAGCTGATTCGGCTGGGTGCCCGTTGCAACGCTCAATAAAGTTTTTCTCCGTTCTTTGGAACCTTGGCTCGCTTTGATGTCTCGATTCCCCGAAACTGCGGCAAAGAACCCTGATACGTGGCTTACATTTGGGGGCTCGTCCGGGATAGCCCCTTTTCGGGACGAGGGGCCAGGCCAAGCGATGTCGAACAACCAGCGTTGGACGAAGAGCTCTGGTGCACACCTTTCCATTTGAAAAGGGGAACTGCTTCGTTCAGCATCGTGGCGGAGACAGCATCGCTCGGGGAGAAAAAGAAAAAAAACGAGCTGGCTGGGGAGAAGACTTCATGGGATATTTGGTAAGATATGGGACCGGTCCAGTGTGGGAGGAGAAGAGTTTGTCTCTAACATCCCAAATAAGGGATTTTTGGCCCCCAGTGTGTAAAAAGGGAAAAGAACGGTGGTTCTGTTTTCCAGAGGGAGGAGAGGAGCAGTGCTCTAACATCCTGTGAAAGATAGTGGGCAGGAACCCACGGGACATGGACAAGGAAATGGAGATCTCAGCTGTCAAGTAGAATAAGTTAAAAAGGTTCTCTGATAGGTAGGGGATCCAGACTAGGTTGGGAGGAGGTATTGAACTGTGGGAATTTGTGTGGTCACTTTGATCCAATGATTGTGTGTGAGCGTGGAATGGTCGGGGTTTAGAACTCCCCTTGGCCGAGCGAAGTCTGGGTTGTGCATTTTCTGGCCGAGCGATCGCGTCCAGATCACAACTGGAAGTGAGTCCTGTGTGTGTGATAAATTTCAAAAGCATAGGTGCGGATCAAGTGATATTTGTGTGGGAGAAATAGGAACATTGTTTAAGAGTCATTTAAAACATGGGAGGAAACACCAGTAAATCGACGACCCCATTGGATTGTTTCACCTCAAATTGGAATACTGCCATCAAGAACTATGATTTTGGCATCAAAATGAAAATGGAGCAAATGCAGACTTTATGTCAATTAGAATGGCAATTATGCAACCAGATTGGCCGGCAGAGGGAACGTTCAATGAAAATATAATTAGGCAGTTGTGGTTAAAAATTCTTAAGAACTATCCGGAGCATGTCCCATATATAGAAGTCTGGCAAGGAAATGTTAAAAGGAATCCTTCATGGATACAAGATTGTAGGAAGTTGCCGCCACAAGCCAAGTTATTTGCTTTAAAGAAACAGAAGGAGGTTTTAGACAGCCGCCCGGAGGACTATGATACACTCTCTCCGCCACCCCCGTATGCCGTGGCCATCCCTCCAGGAAATCCGTTAGCACCACCTGTTCTCCCTCAAGGAAATCCAGCACCATTACCCGCTCCCCTTCCGGGAGCACCCCCTGTGAATGATGCCCTTCCCAAACCAGAAGATCTCCCGCAGCCCGCACCCTCTGTCAAGACACCCAAAGGTGAGCTTGGGGCCAGAGGAGGAACTCCAAAACCAGATGAGGAAAATGAGGGGGATGATGAAAGGAAAGAGGAAAGTGAGGAGGAGTTCCGACACAGAGTACAAGGAAATTTTGAATGGGGTGCAGCGGACCACCGGAGAGTAACTGACTTAGTTAAAAAGTATGACTCCGTACTGGAAGTCGGAAATC
This sequence comes from Phrynocephalus forsythii, assembly GCA_029282475.1. Taxonomy (NCBI): domain Eukaryota; kingdom Metazoa; phylum Chordata; class Lepidosauria; order Squamata; family Agamidae; genus Phrynocephalus; species Phrynocephalus forsythii. Next base: position 7,996,784 of record JAPFRF010000011.1, read on the forward strand.
ATGCCATAGAAGCCGCAGGGGAGCAAAATTGGGTAAAGAGGCAACGGTATCTTTTTTTTTTTTAATGTTTTTTTATTAAATTTTAAACTACATACAACGACATAAAAAAATGAAAGTAAAAAAAAACTACAACAAACAATATAAGTGCACCCCCATCCCACGGGTCCATCCATACATTCTTATTCGTTGCTCCATCTTCTATTCTTCTAGTAGTCTTCTTAAAGTTCTCTTCTCCAGAATTGTTGTGAGATATTCGTGGACTCTTTCCCTTTTCCTTCGACTAGTACATAATCTAAAAATTTACCCCAGATATCGTAGAAAATGTCTTTTTTCATTTCTCCTCGTTTAACCTTTAAACTGCAGGAGAGTTTATCGTTTATAGCTATATCCCAAAGTTCATTATACCAATCTTCCATCTTGAATTCTAGTTTTGACTTCCAATTTTTGCTATAATTAATCTAGCAGCTGTCATAAAATTTGCTATTAGTTCCTTTGTTGTAACAACATAATCTTTACTTGTTAACAATGATAATAATGCTATCTCTGGATTACAATCTATATCCATCTTAATCATATTACTTAGCTCTAAAAACACTTTTTTCCAGAACCTTTGGACTATTTCACATTCCCACCAAAGATGCAAGTAAGTACCAAGCTCTTTTCACATTTCCAACATATCTTAGAGTAGGCAGGATTCATTCTATTTAGTCTTACTGGGGTTAAATACCATCTGGAAACCAATTTGAAGTAGTTTTCTTTTATCCTGACTGACAATGATCTCAAAATTCTCATATTCCAAATTTTTTTCCAGTCTTCTTTCTCTATCTGTACATTAAGGTCTTGGTTCCAAACTTCTCTCAAGGTGTTAAACTCCTTCATTTCTGATAATTCCCCTAGTATTTTATATATTTTACGTGTTATTCCTTTCTCTGAATTTTCCTGTTCAGACTCAAGCGATAGTAGGAAATGTTCAAATTTTGTGCATTCTCTAATTTGATTATTTCTCTTTCCCCAGTCCTTTATCCATTTTCCTAGTTGAATATAATTTAACCATGTTAAATCACTGGGTTGCAAAATATTTTTATATCCTGAATTGTTTTAATCTTGAGCATCCAATCCTTTAGTCTAGCTATTTTCTTAATTTTAAATAACTCCAAATAATGCTTCAAGTTGTCTGGAAAGCTTTCCAAGTCAGTAACTAAAGCCAATGGGGATCCCTTCGGAGACAAGATTTTCCTATATGTTCTCCATGTAGCAATTAAACTATTCAATAGGGGTTGTCAATCTTTACTTTGTTTTTAACTTCCGTGAATAAAAATGTGTTTATTTCCCCCTTTATATCCAAAGACTCTTGCTCCCACCATATTAACTTCTGTGGTTTAAAAGAATTTCCCCCAAAGAACTAAGTTGATTGGCTATATAATAATTTTTATATTGGGTATACCTATTCCTCCTTCTTTCTGAGATCTATACCATAGACTTTTATTTATTCTTGATTTTTTCCTGCATTACAATACCTATTTATCATGTCTTGGAGAGTTTTAATTTCCTTTTCTAAAAACTGAACCGGTAACATTTTAAAAATAAAGTTAATTTTTGGAAGTATTTTCATTTTTATCAATGCAATTCTGCCAAACCACGATAATTTTAGTTTAGAGTAGGATATTAATTTGTTTTTCATCTCCTCTTCTAATTTCAAATATTTCTTTCTTTAGTTTTAGTAAATTCTTTATGGAGTTCTAATCCTAGATATTTAATGCTTTTTCCCGGTTTAAGTCCAGATTTTTCAATCATCTTTAAGTCATGTTTTCCATAATTGAAGAATAAACTCTCTGATTTTTGCCAGTTTACACATAATCCTGTTATTTCTCCAAATTCTTCTAAATGAGTTTTTACTCTTTGAATATTCTCTATTGGGTTTACAATAGTCAAAAGAGCATCGTCCGCGAATAAACTAATTTTAGTTGCCCCATCTTTCCCTATACCTTTAATAAATTTGTCGTCCCTTATGGCATTTGCCAGGAGCTCTATAACAATACAAAAAAGGACTGGAGAAAGAGGACATCCTTGTCTAGTTCCTCGGCCTAGGGTGATTTGTTCAGTCAATCCATCATTAACTATTATTGAGGAAGTGCCCGTTGAATATAGTTGATTTATTACTCCCTGCAACGGTATCTTTTAAAGGCATATGATGCAGCAAAGAGGCATGAGAGTTTCCGTGAACAAAAGAAAGCTGATGAGCAGGCAAAACTCTTGCCCCTCAGATGAGTATACGACCCCCTGCCCCCAAATCAACAAGGTCCCCATACGTATTCGATGCAACATGTGCCATTTACGAGCAGTGACATTATTAATTGGAAAAATACCTTGCCAAGCTTAGAAGATGATCCTGACAAAGTTTATGAAACTATGCCCAGTATTTTTAATGTGCATATGCCTACTTATGAGGATCTACAACATCTCATACATGGCCTTTTTAATTCGGAAGAAACCCGAAAAAATTTTTGAGGAGGCTAGGAAATCCCGTATTGCCCTAGGAGACACCCAAGTGCAAGCGGAAGCCGCTGTTCCAACGGTCACCCCACCAGATTGGGATTATAATGTAGATGGAGGTCTTGGTGCCATGAGAATATACCATACTGCAATACTTCAGGGCATAAGAGCAGCAGGAAGGAAGAAAATCAATATGTCAAAGGTAAATGACGTGGTCCAGAAACAGGATGAGTCCCCTGGAGCCTTTTTGGAACGCTTGTTTCAAGCGTTTAGGAAGTTTACTCCCATTAACCCTGAAGATCCAGGAATGGAAAATATAGTAAAAACAGCCTTTGTAGCTCAATCTGCCCCGGATATCCATAAAAAGATTCAAAAGGACATTAATTTCATGGGACAGACCCTTCAATGGATGCTGCAGCTGGCGCAGACCATGTACAATAATAGGGAGGAAGATCAAACCAGTCAAAAAGGAAGGGGACAGGTTAAAAAATTAATGGCCCTGAATCAAGTCTCTGAACCCCGCAATTTTAATGCCTTTGGACCCAGGCGTGGGCCGTTAGTGAAGGATCAATGTGCACTATGTGGACAGAGAGGACATTGGCGTAGGGACTGTTTCAGGAATCCTGAAAATCAAAGGCGAGGAAGTTTTAATCAAGGTCCATGCCGCCCCTGGCAGCCACCGGCTTTGGGGCGATATCCCGCGCCCACGCCGTTCGGCTTCAATCAGCCAGGAAATCGGCAGTCAGCGTCTGTCCCCTTTAATTATCAGCAGCCGAGGAGCTTTCAGGTGAATCAGGGACAAGTGAGCCAATTTCAGCCTGCTGGTCAAGCCCAAAGTCAACCGGCGCCGGCTCAACAAAGACCCCAGGGAGGACAGGGTCCTGCTTGGACCCCGCCATATCAAAACATGATGGTTCTGGAGGAAGATGTCCCATATTGAAGGCGACAGGGCTCTTGTTCCCGTGAGCCCTTAGTCAGAGTTCAAACTGGGAATGAAGCAATCCAGTTCCTTGTTGATATGGGTGCGAGCCATTCAGTGATTCCCCAGCTTGTCAAACCTTTAGACCGGACTCTTTTAATTAATGTAGTAGGAGCCACTGGAAAAGCGCAGAGCGCTCATTTTATGCAGCCTGTTCAGTGCAAATTAGGAGGTCAGGTTGTTGAACATAAATTTTTGCACATGCCGGATTGCCCTATTCCCCTTATGGGACGAGATCTACTGTTTAAATTGGGAGCCCAAATCACTTTCACCCCCAAGGGAGAAGTCCACCTAACTACTGATAATAAGGAACCGGAAGGTGAAGTGTTTAGAATATCCCTTGAGAGAGAGAGATGGCGTTTGATGGTGGTCCAAGAGGAACCAACCCAGTTATCCCAAGATTTCTTGGATCGAGTTAATCCAGAGGTTTGGGCAGAAGAAAATCCCCCAGGGATGGCACGAAACATCCCTCCAATTGTTGTTCATCTTAAGCCATTTGCTGGTCCTGTGTCAGTGCCACAATATCCCATTGGAAGGACTGCAGCTGAAGGAATTTGGGTGCATCTTAAGAGACTGATAGATTTTGGCATCCTTGTCCCATGCCAGTCACAATGGAATACTCCCTTGCTGCCTGTTCGAAAACCAGATGGAACTTATCGTCCAGTTCAGGACCTCCGTTTAGTTAATGAGACTGTAGAACCGCTCCATCAGAATGTTCCGAACCCGTACACGATACTTAGTTTGATCCCACCGGAAGCTAAATATTTCACAGTTTTAGATCTGAAGGATGCCTATTTTTGTTGCCGGTTAGTGCCCCAGAGCCAGCCCATTTTTGCTTTTCAATGGGAAGACCCAAGAACAGGGACAAAACAACAATTCAGATGGACCCGTTTGCCCCAAGGGTTCCAAAATTCGAGTACGTTGTTTGGGGTGGCTTTGGCATCAGACCTTGCCAATTTCCCCCAAAACCTGGCCAAATAGTCCTGCAATATGTAGATGATATTTTGGCGGGAGCAGAAACTAAAGAGGACTGTGAACAGCTTACAATTGACCTTTTGAATTATCTGGCAGCAGCAGGTTACCGAGTTACGAGAAGGAAAGCCCAAATTTGCCAAAAATCTGTGCGATATTTGGGCTTTGATATTTCCCAGCAAAGGCGCCAACTTCGAGAGGAGCGGAAGCAGGCAATTATTCAGATCCCTGAACCAAGAAATAGGAGAGAACTTCATGGCTTTCTAGGAGCAGCAGGCTTTTGTAGAATTTGGATTCCGAACTTTAGTCTTTTGGCAAAGCCCCTGCACTTTGCTACACGAGGGAAAGAAAGTGATGAGTTCTTATGGGGACCGGAACAGAGAGAGAGTTTTCAAAAGATCAAACGGGCTCTGTTAGAGGCGCCAGCATTGGGTCTTCCTGACCCCAACAAGCCCTTTTATCTGTATGTTGATGAGGAAAACAGAGTAGCAAAAGGAGTCTTATGTCAGAAATTAGGAAGTTGGCAGCAACCAGTTGCTTATTTATCTGAAAGATTAACCCCAACCAAACAAGGACTTCCGTGTTGCATGCGTGGAGTCGTGGCACTTGCGGCACTTTTAAAGAAAGCCAACAAATTGCATAACAAGGCATGCGGTTTTACCTCTGTTAGATGCTAAAGGTGGCTATCATCTGTCCCAAACCGCAATGATGAAGTGTCAAAAATTATTTTCAAGAGCTGGCCTCACTTTTCAAACTACAGAGGGACTTAATCCAGCAACCCTGATGCCTATTAGTGATCAACCAGCCACTCACGATTGCATCCAAACAATGGATGAAATTTACTCATCACGGCCAGACCTCCGTGACACCCCCAACCCGCAGTGGAAGACTTGGTTTGTGGATGGAAATAGCTCAGTGATTGATGGAATAAGGAAAGCGGGATATGCTATTGTAGAATTAGAGGACACTGTTATTGAGGCCAGGCAATTACCTCCAGGAACTTCAGCTCAGTTAGCTGAACTCATAACTCTCACTCGGGCTTTGGAATTATCAGAAGGGGAAAGCATCAATATTTATATGGATTCCAAGTATGCTTTCCTTACGCTCCATACACATGGAGCTCTTTGTAAAGAGAGAGGTCTTCTTACCACTGAGGGCACTCCTGTAGCGCATCCTGAAATTTTGTTGCAACTTCTGGAGGCAGTATGGAAACCTAAAGAAGTGGCAGTGATTCATTGTTATGGACATAAAGTTGGCCCAGGAGTAGAAGCTAGGGGAAATCGGCTAGCAGATCGAATTGCTAAGGAGGCAGCCCAGGGTGCTGTCGAAATGCAGCTTAGCCTCATTCCTATAGACATTCTTCCACCAACCCCACCACTTTATTCCGCCACTGAAGATGAGTTTGCGGAAGAGCAGGACTTTGACAGAACCCCCGAGGGATGGTATAAGCTTCCAAGCGGACAGTTGTGGGTTCCGGAAAGCTTAGCCCGCCAAGTGATTCAAAATCATCATGACAGTACACATCAGGGTCCCGAGGTAGCATATCGCCAGTTGAACCCATGTCTCTATATAGCCAAGCTTCGCCAGTTGGCTTCGAACATTTCCCGGAGATGTGTGCTCTGTCAAAGGAATAACCCCCAGTCTGGACATTTGCCCCCTCCTGGCATTCAGCATTATGGCCAGGAACCTTTTGAAGACCTGCAAGTAGATTTTACAGAGTTGCCAAAGTGTGGACTGTATCGTTATTTGCTTGTATCAGTTTGTACTTTCACGGGTTGGATGGAAGCTTATCCTACAAAGACTGAGAAAGCCAGTGAGGTGGTTCGCTGTCTTTTGCGGGACCATATTTCGAGGCATGGGATACCCTGTACTATAGGATCCAATAATGGACCAGCTTTTGTTCATCAAGTCCTTCAGGGGCTTGCGAAGGCACTACAGATTAAATGGAATTTGCATACAGCGTACAGACCTCAGAGTTCTGGACGCGTGGAGAGAATGAACAGGACTTTGAAAAGTCATCTGTCAAAACTCACTCAGGAAACTGGCAGGGGATGGGTGGAAATGCTGCCTATCGCCCTCTTCCGGTGCAGAACTACTCCTTCAAGTCAGTTAGGGGTGTCCCCGTTTGAACTTTTATATGGCAGGCCAGTTCTGATTTCATATGGATTACGCCCAGAGAATGTAGCTTCGTTGACACATGTCAAATATCTTCAGTTGCTTGGCCGATCTCTTTCTTCACTTCACAGGTGGATGCTGGGAAGACTTCCAGTGATTTTGCAGGAGCCCCTGCATTGTTTTCAACCAGGAGATTTGGTCTGGGTGAAGGATTGGAATCAGCAGCCTTTGCGTCCCAGGTGGAGGGGTCCTTACGTCGTCTTGCTGTCAACTCCCATGGCTATCAAGGTATCTGAGGTGATCCCCTGGATTCATCATACCCGTGTGAAGCGAGCTGCCCCATCAAGTGAAGAAGAGTGGACGGTCTGTGCCAATCCTGATGACAGCTTGAAGCTGACGTTTAAGAAAGTTGGTCCTGATAACAGGGAGTCAGAGTAAAATACTGACTTCCTGAGCTGTTTGCATGGAAGGAAATTCTCCCCTGAAGAGCCTTGATTTTTCTTTTAGCATCAGACACTCTGACATTCAAGTTCACCCCCTTAAGGAGAGAAGGGAGGTTGTGGTGGTGGAATCAAGTGATCCCATCACGGTGCTTAGCCCCTGACGACATCCAGTCTGTGCGAGACTTTATACCTGTGGCTGTTTGCTTATTTTTTCCATAAGAGATGAGCCAGAGGAGCTTGTCTTAACGCACACTCACGCGAGTCCTCAACACCCCCCTTGGTCACATTGGGACATATTTGTGTGCTGTTGGTTATGATGCCCATCGATATCACCCTTTAACTTGGTTTCAGTAGTTGGTGCGACAGCTTGCTCGAGGATACTCTGCAGCTGTCAGAGCACTCCAAAGAGACTTGGATGAACATGTGGGTTGAAATTCCGGGGTGGGTTTGGCTCGCTGTATCACCCTTATTTGTTTTGGGTATGGTTATAATTTGTTGCCATTGGAAACGCAAGTTTTGTGGGTTATCAAAGTCAATGGAAATTGTTGTCTTTTTATCTTTGTTGTCTATATGCCTAGCTGTCAAATCTGAAGATGTGGAGCCGTGCACTCCGTGCATTGTTGCTGCCCATCAAGGAAGTAGAGTGATAAACACTCTAATTTATTATACACAACAGCCATTGGAATGTAAACATGCTGTGGCAACATGCTTAAATCAGGATCTGATGTATCATATATGTATGGGCACATCAGGCAAATATTTTTGCTTTAAGCCTGAGGTCCCAATTAGATATAATTATACCGTGTGGGCTGGAATGGCGAAGACCAAAGAACCCCGAAGGGATAATCCAACCGGAGGTGGTCTTTTGTATTTCCTAAATTCCACTGTTGTTTTAAGCCAGGGTTCAAGCCCCGCGGTACTGTTGTTTGATGCATGTATTGCTTTAGGAAAGATTAGGGGATCTTCTTGTGGATCCCAGGGGCAAGTAAATGCCTATAAAAAGAATCATAAATATTTATGTTATCCTCATGAAGGTTGGCATGCAGGTAACCCAGAAAGGTGGGCACCTTGCACCAGTAATTATTTGTGTTCCGGATGGGGTTGTGTGTGTGCTTTTACAGGTGGAGGATACAAAGGATGTCCTCACATTACACACTTCAAAAAGCAAATGGGAAATTTTGTCCGTATGGAGATAAGCAGAACCCATCCTTTGATTCAGGTTTATGGGTTTGGAATTGATGGTGGTGGAAAAGACCCCATGACTTATATTACAATTACTCGCACTGAAATTCGAGACGGGGAAAGAAAAAAATCATACCTGGTATGTTGAGAATATTGTTGTCAGGTTGCAGGACAACCCCTTTAAAGTCCCCGAACGTGCCAAGAATTTGTTTATTGAAATGGCCCAATCAATAGCAACTGAGTTAGGAGTTGCAAATTGTTATGTATGTGGGGGGACGAATATGGGTGAAGACTGGCCATGGGAGGCAATGGAAGTAACCCCAGAGCTTTTCAATAATATGTCAAGAATTGGAAATATCACAAACAGAACTAACTCTAAAAATTTGACATGGACCATTACGTCTCAGTTGGTTGGTCGTGTCTGTTTCTCTCAGAATGGCACCATTCCCGTGGGTGATTTAACCTGTATTGGAACGTGGGAAAATGGTGTATGGTTTTCACCTTCTAATGCCTCCCAGCCAGAAAAATTTGACATCGCTCTGTTGCCTTATATATATTCTGTAACTTCAAAGGCAAGGGAAGCACCTTTGCATATGTATTGGGTTTGTGGGAATATGGCTTATGAGTTTTTGCCCCCCTCATGGTCAGGGTCTTGTGTCCTTGGATTCATTAAACCATCATTTTTCCTTATCCCAATCGAAACCCAGCAGTACCTCGCTGCCCCGGTGTATGGCCCTTTAAACCGGAGGAAGCGTGATGATACCCCGTTTGCAGGTTTTCCATGTAAGAATCCTGAAGAATATGTAGGAGATATATGGGATTCTCAAAGAATTGTTTGTGTTTATGGCCCAGCAACTTGGGCTCAAGATGGTTCATGGGGTTATAGGACTCCCATTTATTTACTTAATAGGATAATTCGATTGCAAGCAGTCCTGGATTTGGCAGGTCAGCGCATCACTACCGCACTTACCACTATAGCGGAAGTGACAGATCAATTAAGAACAACTGTCTATCAAAACAGGCTCGCGTTGGACTATCTCCTCGCATCGGAAAATGGCGTGTGTGGAAAATTTAATTTGACAAACTGCTGTCTAAAAATTGATCCCGTAGGTAAGGTTGTAAATCAGCTCGCCACGGAGATCAAACAGCTTACTTTCAATCCGATGCAAGAATGGAAAGGGATGCAATGGCAGTGGATAAATGATCTGATGCCCCAAGCTTGGATGAAAACTTTGGGGACCATGCTAATTGCTCCTTTGTGTATTATTTTGTTTCTTTTACTGTGCATTCCTTGCCTCATGCGGTTTCTGCAATCCTCAATTCAAAGGATCATAGAACAGACGGCCGCACCGAAATTGATTGCCTTATTGCAGGATTATGAGTCCCTACCTGTGGACGACTCAAAATGAGTGTCCACTAGAAGAGGAGGGAATGATAGGGATGATATTTTAATGAAGCTTATAACTGCCATTGACCAAATAAAATGGCAGCGCTTATGTTCTCTTTTGGCTATTTCCCCTTTTCATTCTCCCCCTTCAGCGTGTTATTCTAGCCTGCATTTCACCTCGAGATTCCTTCCCAGCTATCTAGGGTTATAAATTAGTAGTTGTATAAACACTTAGCTCCATGGGAAGACAGTCAGCCGAGGTATTCCAGGAGGAGATAAGCCAGATATTTTTGAAGTTGTTATCGATCTTCGGCTGTCAGAGAACTCCTGTCTCGGAGTGGTGCAGAGTCCCGGGAAGTGCAAGCCAGATGGTGCCAGAGTGCAAGATGAATGTCTTCCTCCTTCAATATCCCTTCAAATTGATTTGTTACCTTGTATGAACTTTGTATCCGCTGTATGTTCTCATTGTTCTATGCTTGATTTACAACCCACAGCTGCATCCTTATCAATTTAGATAAAGGAGGGGCTGTTGGGGAGTGAAAATTGTTATAAAAAGTGTGGAGTTTCTTTGTTCGATGTCCCAGACTTTCCGAGCTGATTCGGCTGGGTGCCCGTTGCAATGCTCAATAAACTTTTTCTCCATTCTTTGGAACCTTGGCTCGCTTTGATCTCTTGATTCCCTGAAACCGCGGCAAAGAACCCTGATACGTGGCTTACATTGGCAGCGGCAATCCAGGCGGTGGCCATGGCCATGGCAGCGGCAGCGGCCCTGAGGGCCCTGGCAGTGACTGTGCAGGATGGCGGTAGGCCTCGCCGGGCAGCGGTAGGCCTCACCACCGCCTTCGGAGGCCCAATAGTGGCCACTCAGGGCAGTGGGAGGCCTCACCGCCGCCTCTGAAGACCCAGCAGTGGCCGAGCCAGGTGGCAGTGGACCACCCTGCTGCTGCTGCTGGAAGCCCAGCAGCAGCCACACCAGATGGCGGGAGACCTTGCCGGCAGCTGTAGGCCTCAACACCACCTCTGGAGTCCCAGCAGCGGCCACACGGGGTGGCAGTGGACAGCACAGCCTCTGCCTCCAGAGGCCCAGCATTGGCCATTGGGCAGCGGGAGGCCTCACCACCACCTCTGGAGGCCCAGCAGCGGCCACGCTAGGCAGTGAGAGGCCCTCACCACTGCCTTCAGAGCCCTAGTGGCAGCCACACTGGGTGGCGGTGGACCATGCCACCACTGCCTCTGGAGGCCCAGTAGTGGCCGCGTTGGGCAGCGGGAGGCCTCAGCACCACCTCCGGAGGCCCAAGAGTGGCCGTGCAATTTCCATTTTGTTTTGTTTCATTTTTCTTAGAGGGTGCTGTTGTTATTCATTTCATTACCTAACAAAACAAAACTAATTTTTATTCATTTCATGCCCATCTCTAGTTGCTTGCAAAATGTTTCCTTAAGATGATATTATATCACATTTAGATGGGATGTACTTCCCACAAAACTAACATTCAAGGAACAGCTTTTGGCCCTTGAGATAGCAATTAACACTGCAATTAAATTTAATCTGTTTATTCTCAAATGTCAAGAAAAGCAAAAACTATGGGAGGGAGAAAGTACAGTTACATGCTGGTCTAGTTTTCTTCTTCATTAGACAGGCATATTTACTGGGATGTGTTTTTTAAAAAAATGCTTTTCTTGGTATCTAATAGATTTTGTTGTGAGCTTCACTTAATGACCCCCCCAAAGGACAGCCCTCATCCTCAACTTAAGTAACGATTCTATGCAACTGCAACCACTCATTCACAAAGAAGCTTCCATATTTTTCCATATAAGAATACGGTAATAATACCTGGGATAAAGAATGCCTCGGATAACATTTTTTTCGGATAACAAATGGAAATTTCCAGGTATAAGGCTGCCTGGGATAGTGAATGTATTGCACCCCCTGTAGTTTGTGGAGGGGTGGGAGGAGTTACAGCATGTTTCTTTTCCCCATGGTGTTTTGGAGCCATTCTGGACATGTTTTGCTGAGGGGTTTGGAACTTTCGAACTTGGTAAGATAGACATCTAGCTTTTATTAATCTTTGCACTGCTTTTCTTTGTCTTTTTTTGGCTGGAAGAGGTTGGGGTAGTCTTGCTGGTTTCTCTTGTCCATGTTTGCATTGCACTGCAGGGGGCTGTTTTGGAGGGTGTTCCAGCACTGCACGCATTTAAAGTGCATTTTATAAAGAGGTCTGGAAACCCACCCACCCCAGCTTTTTTGCCTTTTTTTCAGACTTCCGGAACAGATTACTCGGTTTCCCATTCATTTCAATGGGAAACCACGTTTCGGGTAACAAATTCTTCAGATAACAAATTGCCTCAGAGAACAAATTAAATTTGTTATCAGAGGTACCCCTGTATATGGATTTCATGCAGGAAGATTTAGGATCAGATGGCAAGATAGCTCCCCATAAGTCCCAAAACACCCCTGGGCCTCCTTGGTACATGTACACCTGAAAAAGAACATATTTTTTGAAAACAAAACTGGCTCAAAAAGACCCACTAAATCCTCTAGAACTATAGGGGCCTTTTGTCCATGCTTTGAAAGGCCCCAAGCACTTCTTCAGTAGCCTGAAAAAATATTCTTCCAGAGGTCACAAGAGACTGCTTTTTCAGCAATCCCCCTCCACTTCTGTGAGGGGAAACAAGGCAAGGGGTAGGGTTTGTAAGTAGCTTTCAAAAGTCTAGGGATAGCCTTGTGCCTCTGGAAGCACCCACCCTTGTCTTAGATAGGACCAAGGGCTAATTTAGATAAAGATTTTAATCATAGTGGGAAAATGACATTTTCTTTGAAATCCTTTTCTCCAAGAACAGTTCATAAAACAAGATAATCAAGGTATATTATGATCGCATGACTTTCTAGGACTCTGTACAGTTCCTTCACAATTTGAATAGTGATAATGCAATCACAAAGGATAAAATGGTTTATCTAATAACTATTATATTATAATGTAAGCATAGTGTGGTAATAAATAACCTTCCTGTCAGGTCTAAGCCTATGAACTGACAGGAAGATGAATATATACAGTATAGCTATATATACAGTATAGCTATAAATTGCTATATGCTTGTGTAGGCATAACCTGGATTTGTACAGATTTCCTTACACCAGAGTACTAAGCCTTCCTGCCAGTACCGTATACCCATATGTTTCAACAGTAAAATGACGGCAGTTCTAAATTTTAAAATTCTACTACAGTCCTGCTGCTTCCTGCCTCATCTAAGACAGACGTGCCTCATGAAATTCATCTTGCCAAGAACATACATCTAAAATGAACCTCATAGCAAACCCCATTTTGCCATGAATGTTTGGACTAGAGGTACTTGCCTTGAAGAAGTGGAGTGTATCCACAAAAACTCACAATGGCTTTTTAATTTTTAATCAATGGCCTATAAAAATATCATCTATAACCTATTCTTGAAAATATAACTAGAGATGCTATACCTTCATTCTGTTACTGTGTTTATAGTGCACTACTCATGATGCTTTCCATATTAAAAGAAAGAAAGAAAGAAAGAAAGAAAGAAAGAAAGAAAGAAAGAAAGAAAGAAAGAAAGAAAGAAAGAAAGGTCAACCCCTGCCTCCCCCCAAACGAAACCCTAGTTTGTTTAGACAGTTGAGGTATATACCAAAGCTGAGAGAAAGACATTTTTGTCTCGGCAGTTGCGTAGGAATGCAATGTCACATAAGATGGTAGCTCTTCGGACTTCTAGTTTCTCGTAGGTTCTGGTCAGCTGGAAGGTTTCCTCCCCGTAGAGGTCGGATATATGTTTTCCCAGGTTGGTATGCATGTTAGGTGGATTCGGGTTTCTTCCGTGTAGAAATCTGGTTGTTTTGGCGGCTTTCAGGCTCTCACTGTTCTTCAGGCTGGTGTTCTGGCTTCTTTCTTCTTGAAGCAAAGCGTGGTCTCAGTTGAAGTCCTTCTATAAATACTGCTGGGGGGTGTGGTTTGCTTGCTCTGTTGCTGATTGTAGGTTCTTTTGTTCCTTTGTTCTTTTGTGATCTGCTGTGTGGCTGAGGCGATCGTTAAGGGATTAACTGCTGGTGGCTGTTTAGATGGCTGTTTAGATGCTGGTGGGTTAGATGGCTGGTGGGTTCTGGCAGTATCCTGGGCTTTGGTGGAGTGGGGTCCTGTGTCTTGTGAATTCATTTTGGTCTGGCTACGTGTCTGTGGTCTCCCAATGTTTTTTTGGGGTGTGTGAGTGTGCTCCATGTGGTGACTGGAGTGGGGTGCCGCAGTAGATGGTGCAGTCGTGATTTTGTTATTGGATGGTGGTTTCGTTTCATCTGTGGGAAGGGTCTGGGTTTGTGTTTGGTGTGGATGGAAGGTGGTGGCATCTTGTGTCCTTTTGGACCTGGTGTCAACAGAGGCTCGTCTGTTGACCAGGGCTAGTTTCCAGATGTCAGGCAAGCGGGAGGTGTCATCAGTTTATTTATGTTGTTTGGGTGTTTCTCTATTTCAATGGCTTCCATGATTATTCGAGTGTTCATTTTGGAGATGAGTTTGGTTCTTTCAAAGTCAATTTCATGACCTGTTGTTTTTATGTGCTGGAAGAGAGAGGAAGATTTTTCTTCTTTTTGACTGCGTTCTTGTGTTCTGCGATGCGTGCGCTTATTCTGCTGTTTGTCTGTCCGATGTATGTGGCTGGACAGACTTTGCATGGTATTTCGTAGACTCCTTGGTTTTCTAGCTCAATCTTGTCTTTGGGGTTTCTTAAAATGTTGGCTATTTTTTGGTCGGTGCAAAAGGCTGTCTTGATATTGTGTTTGTGGAGAATTTTGCTGATTTTGTCTGTGGTGCCTTTGATGTAAGAGGGCGGTGCCGTTGTTCTCTTCTGTTTCTTGGTTCTTGGGGGTGTTTCCTTTTGGATTAGTTTGGTGATGGTGTTTTTTTGGAATCCGTTCGCAATTAAAACATTCGAAGAGTGTGTAATTCAGTTTTTAGGTGGTCTTTGTCAGCGAGGCGTTTGGTTCTGGAGATGAGGGTTTTTGCTACGGAGTTGATCTGTGCAGGGTGGTGGTGTGATTGTGCATTTAAGTAGCGGTTTGTATGTGTTTTTTTCTGGTAGATGGTATGTCCTAAGGAGCCGTCGGGTTTTTGTAGATTAGGACGTCCAGGAAGGGAAGTTGGTTGTTGGCTTCTATTTCCATAGTGAATTGTATTTTGGGGTGTAGGCTGTTGAGATGTGTGAGGAAGTTGTTCAGTTTATCTTTCCCGTGTGGCTAACAAAGGTGTCTGTTCGGACTTCTGTAACGCGTTGGTTTCAAAGTGTTCCATATATAGGTTTGCGATGACCGGTGAGAGGGGTGATCCCATGGGTGCTCCTTCTATCTGTTTGTATCTTTGTCCATTGTGGATGAAGTATGTGTTTCAGGCAGTGGTTGGTCAGATCTAGGATGTGCTTGGGGGTTGTATTTGTTGTGGATAGCTGTCAAGGCTTCTTGAATGGGCACTTGTGTGAAGAGCGAAACAACATCGAAGCTCACGAGTAGGTCATTGGGTTGTAGGTCTTGTTTCTTTATAATTTCTATGAAGTGGAATTATGAAATGGATTCTGCATAGGGCTGGAGTTGTTTGGCAAGAAATTTGCGAGGTTTTGTAGAGGTGAGCCTATGGAGCTGACTATGGGTCTGAGAGGTGTTCCTTCTTTGTGAATCTTGGGGAGGCCGTAGAGCTTGGGGCATCTGGATGATTTCTCTCTGGGGATGATGCTTGGCTTGATTTCTTCACTTAAGGGAGAGGCTTTTATTTTGGCTTTGGTGGTTTTTTCCAGGTAGGTGGTGGGGTCTGTGTTCAAAGGTATGTAAGCAGGGTCTTGTAGTAGGTTGGATAGTTTGGCTTGGTAGTCGGATGTGTTCATCACCACTGTGGCATTGCCTTTGTCTGCTGGGAGAATGATTATGTTGTTATCTTTCCTCAGGTTGGTGAGGGCTTTTGTTCTTCTTTGTGTAAATTGCTTCTGGGTGGTTTGCTGGAGCAGAGGACATTGGTGACTTCGAGTCTGATTTTGTTGGCTTCATCTGGGTTGATTTTGGTTAGGCTGGCTTCCACTCCGCATATGATGTTTTCGGTGGGGATGTGTCTGGCGACTGCAAAGTTGAATCCTTTGGAAAGGACTTTGGTCTCTGCGATGGTGAGTGTCCTGTCTGATATGTTGTGAACTGTTTGTTTCATGGGTTGTTGTGGGGGTTGGGCTTCTGGCGTTTTTCCAGTTTGTGGAGTTTGTTGGTGTGTGTGTCTGTCTTGTGGGAGGTCTCTGTTTCAGCTCTCCAGCCTGAAGATGACGAGTGAGACCTCGTCGAAACGTCGCCAAAACAACCAGATTTCTGGGAAGAAACCCGAATCCACCCTAACATGCATACCTATACCCGTGAAAATCTACGAAAAAAATATATATATATATATATATATATATTATATATATATATATATATATATATATATATATATATATATATATATATATAAAAAAAAGTTAGAAAAAGGAGAAAGAAGGGGTAGGGTAATGAGATGGGAGGAAGATTCAAGGTAGCTCTACTCTAATCATGCATCCTGCAAATCTGGACATCCAGAACAAATCTACCTTTAAAAAATCTCTCTCTCTCTCTCTCTCTCTCTCTCTCTCTCTTTCTCTCTCTGGTCACCTGCTCTCTTTTATTTCCAGCCAGCTGCCCTAGCACTAGGTCAGCAAGCATTTAAAAGAAAAAGGAAATTGAGTTGACTTAAAAACAGATTCTGGCACCAGGTATAGGGAGAAGAAAATTCAAATGACAGCTATTTTCTCCACTGCCTTGCCTCTCTCAGTGCTGTGTAGCAGATCAGAAGGGCTTTATCTACAACAGCCACAAACCTCTACACATATTGCCTGAACCAATGTGAATGTATTCAATTCCAAAAAAGCAGAAGCTCCAGCTACAGAAACAGAAAATAAGGGTAATCAGACCATCCCAGTCCCGGAGCACTATTTGTCAATTTTTTAATATATATGTAGTTATTTCTGCAAAAAGTTGAGATCTTGAATCAGTTCAGAAAAGCAGCATTTCTAGTTTTTTAAAAAAGAGAATAATAAATATTTATATCTGCTATGAAGAGCCAACTAGAGCAAATATGCAACAACCCTTCAAGCTATCATGAGTTAAAAAGAGCAAGATGGGATTCAATTTATATATCTCTGTACCTTCAGCTATTGGGAGAAATATCACAGAACATCTCAACTTCAAAACCAAATATGTTTGTTTTTCAGATTAGTGAATTGAATATATTTCTGAATATTTATCTGCATTAATAGTGGGTGGCACATTTTGTACATTCAACATTTACAGAGATATGGGAAATATGTGTGATTTGCATTTGCTGCATTTTAGTGACTCTCTCATGCATTTTCATTTTAGGCATGAGGCACTGTGTTTTGCCCTGGTCCTTTGCTTTTGCCAAAGCACTTGCCACACCACAGCTTTGCTCTCTCTCTCTCTCTCTCTCTCTCTCTCTCTCTCTCTCTCTCTCACACACACACACACACACACACACACACACACACACACACACACACACACACACACACACACGTTTTTCGGATTGTATTTGGGTAGTTATTGTGGGGTGATATTTATGTATACGGCCCACAGTTTGCTTCGGGAAAATTGGGCGGTTTATAAGTGCAAGAAATAAAATAAAATAAATAAATAAATACTGCAGTTTAGAGATGGGCTTTTCGTTTTCGAAGTGGTCTGCTTCCAAATCAAAACACGAGCCCAGCTGGTGTTCAGAACCAAAGGAAGAAAATAAGTTAGGAGCTGTGCAGGGAAATGCATCATCCCACCTCCCTATCTGATTGGCCAGCTCCAGGGAGAAAGAACAATGACATCAGAGGCTTCTTCCTCATTGGAGTTTAGCCCCACATGATCCCAGAGCAAGGTAAGGGATCGGCTGATTTTGTTCCTCCAGTTCTGAATGCCAGCTGGGCTCCCACGTTTCGTTTTGGAAGCGAACCACTTCCAAAAAGAAAGGCCCATCTCTACAGTTTAACCAAAAAGGCCATGAGGCTGTTGTGTAGTGTTTTTTTCCTATCCATTTTAAGGATGTGTGTGACTCCTAATTATCTGTATGCAAGGGATATGTTGATTCTCTAGGTGTCATTGGATTGCAGCTTCCATTGCCAACAGCCAGCGTAGCCAATGGAAAAAAACACACAAGAAGCTGAGGTTGATCAATATCTGCAGGCCTGCATTATTTTTTGCTGAACTATAGCACTTCCTTCTCTCATTAATATTATCAGTTGATTGTTATGATTCAGTGCAAATTAACCATTTTGTATTAATCCTGCTGATTCCAGTGGGAACATTTTAAATATGCACTTAACTGTATTATGGAAATTAATTAGAGCTTAAAATGCTTACTTTTGGCAATAGAACATTCAGATTTTATATTTCATTTCTCCTATAACACAGTTCGTAACATTCCAAGCATCAGAGATTGATAATAATATGGTGCTATATTTTTGTACAGTGGACCCGTGTATAACAAGCAGTTTGTTTAACAGAAAATCTGCTTAAAGGAAAAAATGTCAGGAGATAGGGAGAAATCGCTTAACAGAATCGTCTATGGGGCGAATCCGAACAACAGAAAAATGGTCGTGATTAGGGATTAATCCATTTTCAATGCATTCCTATGGGAAATTTGTACAAAGGAAATTTTGCTTAACAGAATTTCATTTGGAATGAATTAATTCCTTTATTCAAGGTACCACTTCTACCTATATTGTTAGATTTCATGGTTGGACAACACACAAATATAATTATTTTCTATAAATGCTCAGCTGAAGATTTCAGTGTTTAATGGGAACATTAATGCCACAGTAGATTTACCATAATTGCCAAATAATATTAGTACTTTAACTTAACGAATATGTACAATTATATTACAGGTTTAAACAATTCCAGCTGGGTAGCTATACTGGCATTTGGCTGGGAAATAGAAGAAGAAGAAGAAGAAGAAGAAGAAGAAGAAGAAGAAGAAGAAGAAGAAGAAGAAGAAGAAGAAGAAGAAGAAGAAGAAGAAGAAGAAGAAGAAGAAGAAGAGGGAGAGAGTTCATGTGAGGAAATAAAGGATGACATTTTGCTCTGCCCATCAGATCACTGTTTTTACTGATGACGAAGTCCTACAGGTGCATGAGAATACAACAGGAATCCCCCACAAGTGATATGGTACTGTCTGATTTGCAGCAGGCGGATGTAGGGGAAGGTGGGGTCACTCTGCCATGTTGACTAGCTGTCCTGGAACTAGATTAGCAAGCCTTTAAAAGGGAGGGAGGGAGGGAGGAAGGAAACAAGAGAAAATGAACACAGGCTCAAACATTAGATATTGCTGAACAGAATTCAAAGAGCAGCTAGCTGCCTTGCTGTCTTCTCAGTTGCTTTAGCCAGCTGGAAGGGATTATATAAAATGGCTACAAGCCCCTTTATGTTAGTTCAAGCAATCAGGGTGCCTGGATTGATGCGATTTTTTTCAATTTTTAAGAAGTACAAGCCCCGACAACAGTGGATGGGGTTGGCTGGAAACTTAAGGCCAATTTGCATTGACTTGTACCTCATATAGGCCATGATTGCACAGGTAAAAGAAACATTATTTAAAGCAAAGCTACTGTACCTTCAAATTAATAGATGTTAAAACGAGTGTCTTCATTACACAAACAGAAGCCTGCATTACACTGCCAGAGAAGTATAGATAAAACGCAATCTAAAATATTGTTCTGCTAGAGGGTTGTTTAAAATAGAATACTTGTAAAGCTCAATTTATTTTCTTCATTTCTGCATATGTACACCCCTGTCACTGCAAATTGCACCTTGGAATAAACTAGCAGAGATGGTGGGAGAGGTAGCAGGAAGAAAGGAGGGAAGGTGGCTTGTAAGGTTGTTTGTAAAAAGCTTGGCCGCTTCTGTCCCTTTAAGGGTTCTATCTCACGTACTTTAAAATCCAGATTAGAGATGGGCACGACCAGGAAAAATGACATTTCGAGTTTTCGATTGTCGGGACGGGTCTGTTTCAGCTCGTTTCCGTTTGTCGAGGAAATTTTCAAAAATTTGTCATTTCCGTTTGTCGTTTGTCATTTGGGTTGGGGTTGGAGTTGGGGTTGGGGTAAGTGGGCTCTGGGAGGCACCTCTCTGGGTGCTTCTCTGACGTCTGACCCACTAAGAAGGGAAGCAAGGGAAGTGTTTCGTGGAGCCGCCGCGTACCATACATTTACATTACATTATGTTAGGGTGGGGTGGCAGAGGCACCTCTCTGGGTGCCTCTGACTCAGTAAGAAGGGAAGCATAGTGTTTTTGTTTTTGGTGGGGGAAGAGGCTGCTAACCTCAAATAAGCTGTGCTGTCCAAGGAACCTAGTGATGCTGAGGAGTCATCGCAGATATCACTAGGCCACAACATGGAACATTTAAGTTTGAAACCTGCAGCTGCAAAAGGCTCAAAGGATGACGGGACACTACATGGTGTCATTCGGGTGGAGGAAAGTATAAAAGGAACGGGAAGTAGATAGGCAATTACTGGTACAGTAGAAGTGAATGACTCTGGAGACTGCTACTGAGTAAGGTGGCTGATCCCACTGAGAAAGGCTGGGTCACTAGAGTGAAAGAAGACCCATGACCCTGGGCAATGGGTGTATTTGAAAGTGCCTAAAGAACTGGCTGAGGAGGAGTGGAGAGAGAAGAAATATCAGAAGCCCTCTTACTGGGGACAAACTAAAGGTAGGGCCAGGCATAAGACAGACAGTAAGCATGGAGGGCCCAGGAAGGAAACAACAGAGAAATCTGTTCAGACAGTCCAGTGAGGCACTGGGAAGAATCCATTACAACCCAAGGTTCAGAAAAACTCTGGCACAAGGATTTGGGAACACTTTGGAGGATGGGTGTTCTACCTCTGCCACCACCACCACAATAGAAGTATTGCTTGAAGTCTTTAGCCCCAGACTTCTATGTCCCAGTGGTTAATAGACAACTCTAGTTCTATTCCCGTGCCTGTTGCAGGGAATACATTGTTAAATTCTGATATGTGGAATGTGCCCAAAGTTCTGAAGGAAGAAACTCTGAACTAGGGGGGGAAAGAGTATTATTGCTACCCTGTTGGAAATGAATGACATACATTTAATGAACAGTCTGAAAGACTAAAAGGGAAATAAATAAATAAACACACAACCCCACACAGAGACTGCTATTGTCAGCTGTCTCCCAGGTCAGAACAGTGTTTCAAATAGTTGCGTAATTTTAAATTGAGTCCATTTAGAACAGAGCTTTATTGGGAGGCAAAAGTAAATGTAGATAAGCCCCTAGTTAGAAAAACATTGTGAATCATTCTTTCCCGGAGCCTTTCCCACATTATTTGTCAATATAATCGCACACAATGACCTTTCAAAAGAATAGATTTTTCTTGTTCAAATTTAAAACCTACAGTGGGCCCTTGTATAACAAACAGCTTGTATAACATAAAATTTGTACAACATAAAAATTCCGGAGATAGGGGAAATTTGCTTAACATAATCGCCTATGGGGAGAATCCGTACAACAGAAAAATGGGATCACTCCGTTTTCAATGCATTCCTATGGCAGTTTGTATAAAGGAAAATTTGCTTAACATAATTTCATTTGGAACAAATTAATTCCTTTATACAAGGTACCACTGTATTTCCAAAAAGGTGAGAATCACAAGTATAAGCTCAGTGGGTTTCTGTCCTCCCTCTTTTCTTGCCTTTCTCAATTCCTACTTTCCTCAAGCTAATACTCAGCTAACATCTCAGATATCTGTGAAAGATACAGTGAAATGTTAGTTATTTTCCCGAAAATGCAGTAAAATTCATAACAATTGATCATACAATAGAGCCTAGAGAAGTTCCATTTTGAACTACAGTTCTCAAGATCTCCCAGTCAGCCTGGAAGATACAGATCAAAAAAGGAACTTTTTCTGGACTTTGTGTAATATTGCCCTGCCAGATTGCTGCAGCAGAAATTGCGTCTCTACAATACTTGAATATTAATGTGTTAAGATACAGACAGTTCTTAACAGATATGTTTGTTCTGTTGCACCCAAGTCCTCCATTTGCTCCTAAGGGAACTCAGTGAAATAAAGGTATTTGTCTAAAAATAAAGATTGCAGTTTCCCAGGAATTAGGAGAGCATAAAATCATGACCCCGCCATACAGAAATGCCCCTTTCCTACAGAACAACTGAGAAAAACAGTGACTAGATTTGGCTAGGGGATAGCCCACACAGGTAGAGGTTACCAGGCTAGCATCTAGGTTTAGAATAACTGAGTGCCCAAACTGCAATTCAAAACCCACTTATCTTTCATAAAGTGGGCTGAGTCCTCATGGGGAGAGATGGCAGGTTGGTCACCCTGGAGGGGTATGTATGGGGGGGTGCTACCCTTCAGAAATGCTTCAGGTGCTACCCTTCAGAAAAGTGAGGATCAAAGAGCAGGCTTTTGAATTTCCTGTGGCCACCACAGCACCCTCTCTGAGACTGCAGGAAATTCAAAAACCTGCTCTTCGATCCTCACTTTCCCGAAGAGTAGCACCCCATCCACTTCTCTGCCCTGGGCAGAGAAGAGGATGGGGTGCTACAGTCAGGCAAGCCAGGTGGAGTGGTGGTGGTTTGTTGGCTCATTTGTAGCCCCAGTTTACTCTCCAGCCATGCCACTCTGGGCATCCCAAAAGCGGCGTGGCTGGAGAGTAAACTGGGGCTATGAACAAGCCCACAAGCTGCTGCCTCCCCTTTGCCTGGCTCTCTACACGGAGCACAGTGGTGTGCTCAGAGCAGAGAGGAAAGTGCTGTGGCCATGAGGGATTGAAGTTGTGTGACCACAGAAAGGGCTCCACATGCCACTTTTGGCACCCATGCCATAGATTCACCAACACTGATCTAGGTTAAGCCACTGGCTGAAAACATTTCCTGCCACAGTTATATTTTGATAGGCATAACTGCGTTTCCAGGCATACATTTCTTCCTCTCCATTTTCCCTCCATTTCCTCCTGCTTTCTTTGCTGCCTTTCCCAGGTAAAGAGCAAATGGAATTGACTTGTGTGTTATTTGCTAGAGACAAATGCTTGGGGATGCAGAGTCAGGAACACTTCCGGTAGTATGTGGGCGTCCAGAATATTTGTTGCTCTTCACACTCAGATTGTCATTTTTAAATTATTGGCTTCCAGTGGCTAATAGAGGGATGTCTCTGTTTTCACTAATGAAATTTTATAAGGACCTAAATAATAATCACCACCACTAAATAGATCTCATGGTGGAGTTGAAAGCACATTAACCTGGTTTAAGGTTAATTACATATCGCCAAGAAGACTACACAGGCTCTTTCTATCAATAAAGCCAGACTATAAATTTATTTCATTTTATTTAATTTAAATGTTTATCTCACCCTTCTAGTCGCCAGACCACTACTCCGGGCAGCATTCAGTAATGTAACGTAAGCCTATAAGAAAACCATACTGTAATACTAAGCTAATAAAACAAAATCAATTCACTAAGAATAAAACAAAGGATGCTGTATATTACAAAGTTACATTGAATAACCTCTGCTTCTACACTCACCTGGTAACATTCATTCATTAGTTGGCATCTTCCTGGCATTTAAACAAAACCTTATCCCAGCATTCTGGTGGAGATTGCTATGCCTATGCCGTGGCCTTGTTCCCAACCTCAGCCAAGCAGGAAATATGGTTCAAAAAGAGATGATGTGGGTAGGGGGTAGAGAGGTTCATGTAGAGTGATGAGCCACCTCTGTCTCAATAGCAAGGTGGGAAATTCCAACCACATGTTGCCAGCTACAAAACATAACCCTAAAACACAGTTGTAGCCAGCTTTAAACTCACTTTAAGAAGTATATCTGGCTGACTTATGTCATGGATTTTTAGGACATTCATTTATATTTTTTCTGGACTATCCAGAAGATATTGGTGCATATATTAATTGTCAAATGTTCACAGTTATTGTGTAGTTTTTTATTTTTATTTTATTTTATTTTATTTGTGGTCTAAGGTGTCACTTTCTCCTTCATTTTTACTGTGTAAGAACCACACCACTCCCTTGGTGGCTTTTTTCTGGATTAAGAGAGTAAACAAGCTGTTGCCAAGGAATAAATTGTGTTCAGAGCCATACAGATATTTGTGCCCAGAAGCCAATATTATTTCTGAGACATTCTTCTGCCTTTTTCCCTTTCTTACAATGTGTTTTGTATACTCTGGTATGGTGTTTAAATCACAAAGATTGCATGATAGGAATTCTGATTTATGCATGAGGCAGATTTAATATTGCAGCAATAGGCTGCTCACAAGTAATCCTAAAATACTGTATCCTTATGCATTAGTGTACAGTATATATAGTTGAATAATATGCAGGGCCAAAATGGGGGAGCACCAGCCAAAACAAACAAACAAACAAATATGCTTCTTTATATATGTTAGGGAGGAAAGGGGGAGGTTAATGAGGACTTGGAAACTGCAGATAAATTAAATGAGTTATTTGCATCTGTCTTCACGACAGAAGACCTTGGGCAGATTCCACTGCCCGAATGGCCCCTCTTGACTAAAGAATTAAATCATATACAGATTAAAATAGATGATGTTTTAGGACTAATTGATAAATTGAAAATCAATAAGTCACTGGGCCCAGATGGCACTTCCCCAAGCGTTATTAGGGAACTGAGAAATGAAATTGCGGATCTCTTAAAGGTAATATGCAACTTGTCTCTTAAAATGGCCACAGTGCCAGAGGACTGGAGGATAGCGAATGTCACACCGATTTTTTAAAAAGGAAGGAGGGGGGACCCGGCCAGTTAGCCTTACATCTGTCCCAGGAAAGATGGTGGAAAGCCTCATCCAAGAGAAAATCTTAAAACAAATAGAAGAACAAACCTTGCTGAGAGCAAATCAGCATGGCTTCTGTAAGAGTCTTGCCTGACAAACCTTTTAGAATTCTTTGAAAAGGTCAACAGGCAAATGGATTTGGGTGAACCAGTGGATATTGTCTATCTGGATTTTGACACAGTCCATCACCAAAGGCTGCTGAGAAAATTGCACAGCCAAGGTCTAAGAGGGCAGGTCCTCTTATGGATTGAGAACTGGTTGAGATCCAGGAAACAAAGAGTAGGTGTCAATGGGAAATTTTCACAATGGAGAGAAGTGAAAAGTGGTGTGCCCCAGGGATTTGTCCTGGGTCCGGTGCTTTTCAATCTGTTCATTAATGACCTGGAGACAGGGATAAGCAGTGAGGTGGCCAAGTTTGCGGATAACACAAAACTTTTCTGTGTGGTAAAAACCAGAGAAGATTGCGAAGAGCTCCAGAAGGAGCTCTCCAAACTGGGGAATGGGCTGCAAAATGGCAAATGCATTTTAATGTAGCAAAATGTAAAGTAATGCATATTGGGGCAAAAAATCCAAACTTTATCTATCAACTCATGGGCTCCAAGCTATCCATGGCGGATCAGAAAAGAGATCTTGGTGTGTTGGTGGACAGCTCAATGAAGGTGTCTACCCAATGTGTGGCAGCAGTGAAGAAGGCCAATTCCATGCTAGGGATTACCAAAAAGGGGATTTAAAATAAAACAGCCAACATTATAATGCCATTATACAACACGATAGTAAGGCTGCACCTGGAGTATTGTGTACAATTCTGGTCACTGCATCTCAAAAAAGAAATAGTGGAACTAGAAAAGGTGCAGAAGAGCGTGACTAAAATAATTTCTGGGCTGGGGCACCTCCCTTATGAGGAAAGGCTAAAACATTTGGGGCTCTTTAGTCTGGAAAAAAGGCGCCTGAGGGGGGTATATGACTGAGAAGTACAAAATAATGCAGGGCATGAGTAAAGTGAATAGAGGGATGCTCTTCTCCCTCTCACAAAATACCAGAACTAGGGGACATCCACTCAAACTGTTGGTTTGGAGAGTCAGAACAGACAAAAGAAAATATTTTTTCACCCAGCATGTTGTTATTCTGTAGAACTCCCTGCCACAGGATGTGGTGGTGTCATCTGGCCTGGATGCCTTCAAAAGGGGATTGGACAGATTCTTGGAGGAAAAGTCCATCACAGGTTACAAACCATGATGGAGATGTGTAATCTCAAGGCTTAAAACTGGGGTACTTCAAGGACCAGGTGCAGGGGAGCAGTATCAGGAGACAGATATCTAGTCTCGTGTGCTCCCGGATGCATCTGGTGGGGCCACTGTGAGATACAGGAAGCTGGACTAGATGGGCCTTTGGCCTGATCCAGCATGGTTGTTCTTGCGTTCTTATGTTCTTAAATAAACAATATTATTTGGTCCACTTTGTTTTAAAAAGTGTGTATTAGGTATGTGTATTGCATATTACAAGTGATGTAGGTGTATTAGATATGTATTGTATACACTTAATACACACACCTAGTAACACTTCTTAAAGATCTGATCAACAACCTGTGTGCTGCCTAATACACATGCCTTATACATGTCTTGATATACTTCTTTCCCTTGTCTTAAAAGCAGTGAATTTGGTTACAGGCAGTTTCTCAACTGGCCTTTTAAGACAAAGGAAAGATGAGATTTTAAAATCATATTTTAATGTTATACAGCACGTTTTCATTGTCCTGATGGAACCTTCCTATCCCACTCTGCTGAGGAGCAGAGGAAGTATTTAATTAGCCAATATCCTGAAGTGTTTAATTAGTCAATATCCAGAAGTGGCTCTCTTATTAAGTCACATAATGATATTGGCAAGTCAAAATAGGAAGCTTTCTGTTCATATGCTGAGATGAAACCAAAACAGAGTAACTCCACCCACAACAAACAAGCAGAGGCCCCTGATAGGGCACAGATAGGGTCAGACTGCTTTGTAGTAAGCTGGTTTGCAACAATGTTATCTGATCTGTAGGAGCAAACCAGCCCATCTCTGCAGCAGACCAAACAGTGGGCTGAATGCCCATGTTGCCAGCCTCTGAAAGAACAAAAAGATTTTTTTTTCTCTTCCAGGGTTTCTGTACTCTGGCTGTGGCAATATTGCCATCTTGTGGGAATGTTCCATAATGTCAATAGAAGGAAATGAAACCACTACTGTAAGAGTATTGAAACTCAATAATATTATTTATGAAATTAAGAAAAAGTTCCTAGTTCAAGAAAGATTTTTAGAAGGAAAAAAACCGCCTCAGTTGCTTAGGTATTTATCTTTCTTTCCAAGGAGAAAGGTGGGGTAAAAATACTCTAAAATAACTGAATGAAATAATAAATAAACTGGACAGTTTTATGTTTGAAATGAGACTATTGACTCAAGTCGCCAATATTTGTCTGCAACAGCCTTATTTCACCCCTCTGATTTATGGAGAAAATCCCATCTTTTAACAGTCCTGATTTTAAGGAATCTGGGAATGGTTTTGAAATATGCTTATGTGAGCTAAATCTAGAGCTTTGAAGCAGACATCACAAGCTCTCTACAAAAATTGTAGCTAGTCACTGAAACGTTGATGGTGATAAAAAAACTACAGTATTAAAAGTAATTAGAGTATTTATTTAATATTTATTTCAAAGATGCACCCAAAACTTTTTAAACAGTCAAACCTCAACTTTCTCTCCCTTTGAATTTGCTTCCTTTCAAGCCTTACTAGTAAATGGAAACTGTATGCTTCAATATTTTATGTGCTTTCCCCTTCCTTGTCATTCACAAAGGGAAAAGCAACAAGGAATGGGATAGGGCAGTGACGTATAGAAAATGAGAGGAACTGACTGTCAATTTACTGTATTCAGAAATAGCCAATAGCTCCTTCCTGCCTCTGAATTCAAAAAGAGCTCCACCTTTTTCCTGAGTGTTTCCTTTCCCTCTCCCTCGTCTCTTGAAAGACTGCTTGTTTGTTTGTTTGTGTTTTTTTGCTGTTGACATATTCAAAACAGTAAGCAATGAAATGTTTTTATTCTCTTTCCTACAAATGTCTTAAGGTACACTGAGACCTTAAGTGTCAGATAGTGAGAAAGGAGTGGACTACCTGAGGAACAAAAGCTTTTACCTTATATGGAGCATAATGTCCAAGATGGATTCCTAAAAGGAAGAGGCACTTGAGATCAAATTGCAAATATCTGCTGGCTCCTGGATATCACTAAAAATTTTCAGAAGATCTGTCTGAACTTTATGAACTACAGCAAAGCCTTTGACTGCATAGATCAGCAATTCTTAACCTTCTTAGTATTTGGCACCTTACTGAAACTCAAAATACATTCTCACATAAACCTTGAAAAATGTGTTCCAAATTTTTTGCTTATTTTGTTTTTTGTTTTTAATTTATTTTTTAAAAATTATTATAACTAAATAAACAACACATATATTCCCCACAACACATTTGTGCTATATTGCCCTACAACCTCAGGATTACATAACTTTATATTGTATAACATTATTTATTTATTTATTTATTTATTTATTTATTTAGTTAGTTAGTTAGTTAGTTAGTTAGTTAGTTAGTTAGTTAGTAAATATACATTTACTACATATACATGTTTTAATTTATGCATCCCATCTCCTTCCAAAACTGAACTGATTCTTTAGGCAGAGTAGATCCCTTATGTTTTAGAAATAAATGTTCCAGAAATTTATGCCAAATTTCATTAAAAACATTCTCTTTCAACAGCCCTTTTGTAACTTTCAATTCAAAAGTCAGTTTATCATTGATGGATAAACTATACATTTCATCATACCATTCTTCTATACTCAACTTCTTATCTTTCCAATTTTTTGTGATTATTAATTTTGCACTTGTTACCATAATTATAATCAAATCTTTTACCTCTATTTGACAATTTCTAACTAGAGATGGGCACAGAATGAATTTTTAATTTGTTTCGTTAGCTAGTGAAACAGATAACAAACCAACCCATCAAAGGAAAATGAAACAAAACAAAATGGAAATTTCTGTTTCAGTTCATTTCATTTTTAATTCCCCTGGTGTCTCCTACCTTGTCCACTCAGCGCCAGCTCCTCACCTGGAACTCCGTCAGCCACAAAATAATAATAATAATAAAATAAAATAAATGCCAGCCAGCCTACAGCTGAAAGGGGGGGAGCCCGGGCATCTGGGGACTTTTAAAAATAATAATAATAAAAATAAATATTTAAAAAAGCACCAATCTGGCCCAGGAGCCGCATCATCGGTGCTGTAAAATTTTAAATATATATATATATAAAATTAAAAAGCACCGACCTACCCCTGGGGCCACGTGGTCAACACTGCAATATTTTTAACAAAATTTAAAAATGTTTTAAAATGGCACCAGCCCAGGTGGACTTTTTTTTAAAAGGTTCCTCCAGCCCGTGGACAAGGCGGAAAACAAAACAAAAAAAAACTGGGGCATGGGGAAGCTAACACCTCTCAGCTGTATGTGTGGGGGGGGGAACCGCCAGCATCAGGGACTTTTTAAAAATAATAATAAAAATAAATTAATTAAAAATTATTTAAAAATTAAAAAATTAAAATTAAAAAAATTAAAAATTTAAAAAAGTGCCAACCTGGCCAGGAGCCGCATGGCCAGACTTCTAAAATAAAAATAAAAATGCAACAAACTTAAAAAAATTTAAAGCTGGAAAAATTTATAAAATCATACACTGTGTAGACAAAGTAGATAAGGAAAAGCTGTTTTCCCTATTGTGCAACAGTAGAATTAGGGGGCACTCCATGAAACTTTTGGGTGCTAGATCTCAAACAAATAAGAGAAAGTACTTTTTCACTCAGAGGATAACTGGTCTCTGGAACTCCCTGCCAGAAGAAATGGTGACAGCTGTCATCCTTGACAGCTTTAAGAAAGGATTAGACAAGTTCATGGAGAACAAGGGTAACAATGGCTATTATTATGGATGCCTAAGGACAACTTCTGGGTTGGAGTGATAGGCAGGATATCTCCCAATACCACTTTCAGGGAATCGTAAGCAGGTGAAGACATCTGCTTGGGAATACCCTGAAGCAAATGGTGAACTGCTGTGTGAGATAGAATGATGGACTGGATGGGCTGTGGCCTGTTCCATCAGGGCTGTTTGTTTACATTGTTATGAGGTACAATCTGAGACCAAACAATCCTCAGTGTTGGGAACCTACTTCTAAGATTCCACAGGTCTGCTTTTACCTAAAGAATCAACAACTTGCACATCCGCTGGGTCAAGTCATTTCCATGTAGGTGGACCAACATAATGGCAGGGAACACAGCACTTGCTGTCTGGGATGCAGTTACCAGGAAGTCATCCCAGCATATGCCTCTCTTGCCACTTCATTCCAAGGTGGTGCAAGTGCCCAGGCCCAAATTCTGGCCCCAGCCAGTACACCGTTTGTACACTGCTGCCCAATAAATGAAACTGTGCCCCAACAGCACCACTCTGACATAGCACCCTGGCAGAACACCTGAAAAGAGAAAACTAAGGAAAGGGGCCACATCCTAGCAGTCCAACAGTGGCTACAAATATGAACAAAACTTCTGCAATCTCCAGCGGCCTACCCTCTGGATGTCGGTGGCATTATAGCCCATGGCCATTACTGTCCGAAACTGAAATTTAGTTAAGGGTCATCCATCACAGTGTCTAAATATGGGGCCAGCTGAATCACCCTTTTGACCCAAATATTCCCTCATAGCCCATACAGGACACAATCTGACATCACCATATTCCTTTAGGACAATAATCATACTGGCACCATGCTGATCGGTCTTGGACCGGTGCAGAGAGATCCTGATGTGGTCTGCCACCAAAGGCAAGTCACCCCTCTGCAAAGAAGATCCTGACTCGTCTTTCTTGGGAACCATCATCAGTTTACTAATTTTCAGGGCAGCAAAGAATGCAATTAACATGGTGGCCTAAATAAAAGAACTTCAAAGTGATCCACACAAATTTCACCCAAACGTCATAAACCTTAACTAAAATAGTAGATGAAATGGGAGCGCTTTTATTTCTTGGCATGCTGCTGTCCTTCGACCAACCCTCTATCGTCTTTTGGAGTCTAAAACCCTCTGAATGGGGGGCCACCCATGAGATTTGGCATAAAAAGTCAATGCTGAAAACTTGCCCTGGATAGACCTAGGAGCCAACCCCTTATCATGCAAATAAACCGCAAACTGGGCCTATTGATCACTAGAAGCTGGCCACAAACAGCACAGTCCTTCCGTAATACAAAAGTTGCTATACTCCATCACAAAAGTTGCATAGCTATTAGAGATGGGCATGACCAGGAAAAATGACGTTTCAAGTTGTTGTGTGTCGGAGCTGGCCCGTTTCGGCTCGTTTCCGTTTGTCGCGAAATTTTTCAAAAATTGTCGTTTCGTTTGTCATCTGCCGTTAGTACTGGTTTAGGGGGGGTAGGGTAGCGGGCTCCTGAAGGCACCTCTCTGGGGTGGGTGCCTCCTCTGGCCCGATACGAAGGGAAGGCATTTAGCAGGCTCCTGGAGGCACCTCTCTGGGGTGGATGCCTCCTCTGGCCTGCTACAAAGGGAAAAGGAAGGGTACATGACCGTGTAGCCATTGCGTACCAAGTGGCACTGGCAGAGGCACCTCTCTTTTGGGTGCCTCTAGCTCACTAAGAAGGACAGCATACTGGCGTACAGGTTTGGAGTTTTTTGGAACTTTGGACTGTGAGCGAGGTGAGAGAAGAATGCCTCTGCTGGGCGCCCTCTGACTCACTAAGAAGGACAGTGTACTTGCGTGTAGTGCAATGCGAGTACAGATCTGGCTTAGGGTTGGGGTTAGGGCAAGGGCTAGGCTTAGGGTTATTACGGGTAAGGTTAGGGTGAGTTAGTGGGCTGCACCTCTGGGTGCCTCTGACCCACTAAGAAGGACAGTGTACTGGCATATGGGTTAGGGTTAGGGTTAGGGTTAGGGCTAGGGTTATAGTGGGCTTTTTATGCCCAACTGGCACATCCCAGAAGTCTCAGTCAAAACCTGGCCAAGTGGCCATGCGATTGGTGGAATGGCTCCAAAAATTTGCATGGTCCCATGCAAATTTTTTTTCCCGCCATCGCAATTTGTTTTTATTTACAACTGTACAGTGATTGAGGTGCCATAAGGTTTTTAACCTTCTGTTTTATTGCTATTACTATTTGCTTTACTTGTGCCTTTATTGTAATTTCTATGGCTTTGGTAGCCTTGTGAGCCACTTAGAGTACACTATGTAGATAAGCGGGGTATAAATGCAACAAATAAATAAATAAATAAAATGGCCAGCCCATCATTGTGCAGGTGTAAAAAAATAAAAATAAAAATAAAATAAAATAAAATCAATGGGATTGGAGACAGACGTTTATTGCAAGAAAAACCCACTGCTGCTACTGCAAAAATTCAGGCAGTTAAAATACCTAATTTTCGCATGTTTCTGTGTGGTGCTTTGGTGGGTTTTTGGACCACGATTTCAAAAAAAATATTGCGGTCGCCATTTTGGATCCCCCCGCACCGCATGGCATGGCGAGACGACGAGGATGCCCCCCACCAGAGCAGCCCAGGACAGGAGAGGGGGGGAGGCCGGGGACCCCCCCGAAACCACCCCTCTGGTAGGTGCCCTCACTCAGGCAGGCATATTTTCGCCTGCTTTTCTGGCCGGGAATCGGGGTTTTTTTAAAAACTTTTTTCTGTGCCGCTTGGCATCGCGCGATCGCCGCGATGCCATGAACGACAACGACAAATCAGACCCAATTTTTCTTTTATCGGTTTGAGTTCGAGTTCTGACGGCTTAATTGTCGTTACCATTTCCGTTGCGTAACGGAAATGAGGAACGGAAACGGAAACGAGAATTTCGCCAAGTCGTGCCCATGTCTAATAGCTATGCCTAGTTCTCAGCGCCAAAGCCTGACTCACTGCTGTATTCACCTCTACTCTCCAATTTGCCATACAGTCACCCCCCCGCCATTTTGTGCTTCAGGTACTGTGGTCCCACTATATCGCGGGATCGCACTACCTGCAGGGGGATGGCGGGGAGCGATCGCATTGCCCCCCTCCTGCCCCCTCCAGGAGGCCTCAGAGCCGCGGGGGGCAGCAGGAACAATCAAATCGCTCCCTCCCCCCCCCACGCCTCTGGGAGGCCTCAGAGCTGTGCGGGGGGGGGAGCAGGGGAGCGATCAAATCTCTCCCCACCACCCCCCATCCCTCTGATCACCCCCACCCCACCCCACCCGCTTCCGCATATCACGGATTTTCATGTATCGCGGGTCGGGTGGGTCCCTAACCCCCGCGATAGGCGGGGGGGTTACTGTACCTTCTCTGAGAGAACCTCGGGAAGTACCTGAGCATTTGGGGCCAATTCCAATAACAGCATCATCTGTTGACAGAGAAGGGCATTAGCCAATTCATTGGGAACCCCCAGCATATGTCTAGCATGAATAACAATATTGAAATGCAAACAGCATAACATGAAAGCCCGGACCAGCTTCATGACTTGTGGGGATTTACAAAACAATGTATTTACTATCCGAACCACCGCCTAATTATCACACCAAAACAAAACTGAGGAGTTTGACTATGCTACTGACCAAATCCACAAAGCACCAATGATGGAAAATAAATCTTAAAAAGTCAAATCCCTCATGGTCCCTTTCACCTTCCACTCCTCAGGCCACTGTCTGGCACAGCAACGACCCTTGAAGAAAATCCCAAAGCCTAATGCCCCTGACACATCTGTGTGTATGTGTAATTCAGAGCCCAAATTCAGCTCAGCTCTCCAAAATGAAACACCATTAAAATCTTTTAAAAATATGTGTCAAACGTGCAATCTTCTGTCATAACCACTGACATCCTTGTCTTGCGATGGGGCTTTTTAAGACCCACCATTGCATCACAGAGCTGTCTTAGGAATGCCCTGCCACCACCCTACATGCAAAAGTAAGATGGCCAATTATTTCTCGCCAATTCGTGTAGTGACACCTTGTGCCGGCCAAGTAATGCCTTCAAGTGCTGATTGAGGTCTGCTGACAAATATCCAATTTGAAGCCCAAAAAGGGTTAGAACGGTTGCTGGACCTTCCATTTTCTCTTCTGCCAAAAGGACAACTAACTCATCTGCTACAGCCCTGAAAGCTGCCATCAGAATTGCAAATTGAGGTGAGACAGATTTCCCAGAAAACAAAAAATCATCTAAGTAATGGACCATCTGGTGCAAACTAGACCTTTGCCAGACACACCACTCTAAAAAGGTACTAAAGCTCTCAAAGGCTTCACAAGATATGGAGCAGCCAAAAGGCAGGGCTGTATCCATATAAAACTTGCCTTCAAAAGCAAAGCCTAACAACTCAAAATGCAACAGGTGTACAGGGAGAAGCCTAAAAATGTGTGGTGTCACATTTGCCCATCAGGGCCCCCACTCCACAGGACAGGACCATAAGCACCACAGCATCAAAGGAAGGGTACCTCACTAAGCAAAGCTCTTGTGAAATCATATCATTAACCAACTGGCCCTCTGGGTAAGATAAGTGATGGATGAGTCAAAACTCACCTAGCACCTTCTTGACAATAATGCCTAAAGGGGGAAGCTCGAAAACCTGGAGTCAGGGGTCATCAAAAGGACCTAAAGCCCTACCTTCCTTAACCTCCTTACCAATCTTGTCCTTGACTATCTCTGAATGACCTTTAACCAACTTCAAATTTTGCTAACCTCTCAGCCCTAACACCAAACTCAGGTATCCTAAAACCAAACAGAAAAACTGTCTAATAAGTACTGAGTATCAGCCCAATCAGGTTAATTACTCAGCCATTTGGCTAAAGCTGGGATCTTAATTGGACTGGGTCCCTTTTCTAAATGTGTTGGGGCCTGGAGTTGAGGTCTCCTCTTTTCTCCATTGTCCTTAGATCTGGCTCCTGCATTTTGGGCAGGCCATCACGGCGTGAGAACCTCGTCATCCAGAACAGACATGTCTAAAATGGCATGCTCTTTATGAACAGCAGCCTTTACTGTTAAATTCCCAACAGGCTAAATGGGGTTGAACTGCCTGGCCCATCAAGGTGTGGGCAGCAATGAAGTTAGTGTCCCAGAAGAAAAGATGCCCACTATCAAAATGGTCACTAAGCAAAGGGTGAGAGGGCATCATAAGTCTCAACCACAGCAAATTGTACAGAACATCCCAATGCACCCCAGGCTGCTTGGCCGTGTGCATTCTAAATCCTTCATCATATTGTAATCAGGCCATCCCTGGGAAGTCCATCTATATTATGAAAATTAAATCAATAATCTGGATTAGGGCGAGAGCTCTCAGCTTTAGCTTTGCAAATCACAACTACATAAATGAAAATAACAACCAACCAATTAGACCAGCATCTCTTTAATTTGCAGCAGCATATTTTCTCCTTATCTCTTTCCTCCAGCTTCTCAATGTTTTTCTCCTCTGTTTCCCTATTTAAAAGCTCAAAAACAACCACATAATGTCCCTTAAGAATCTTCCTAAGTGTAGCCTCTGACAAGTGGTCTCCCAAGGGAAAAGACTCATCACATACATGAACAGCACCTATGTGGTTTATTTGTAAAGGAAAGTGTGGTTCTGGGCATAGCCTCACAGCTCCTATTAGTCTCCCCCTGTGTACCTGTCCTGAAATGGATTCTTTTGCCAGCCCAGCCTGGATTCCTACATCGACTGTTGAAGCCCTAGTAGACAGTGAAACCACAGGAGTAAGAGTGGGAACTGCTGCTTGGGTTGTCAAAGTGCCCAAATAAATATTAAACAATGATGAAGTCATAGAAAGACGCACCTGCAAGCTCCCTCTAATCCACAGCCAAGTAATTGTCAAGGCAGCAGCCTCATGTATGTGTGATCGCTCACCTGGCAGGGGCATGTGCACGAGGCAGTGATAAGCTCCCTGTTGGCCCGTAGACAAGTTCAAAGTCTGATGTTCCTCCAAAATGGGCCCACCTTGGGATAGAGTCAGAAAAGGCAACTGGATTGGTTGTGTAAAGCAATCTGCACCAGCCTGGTCTGGTGCAATGACACCCTGGTTGTCCTACAGCCAAGCTGCAGAGGAAAATGATACCTGGTGGGCCCTGCTTATGCAGGGCCCCAAAATCAGTTCAAAGAGAAGCCAAGCTGAGATCACTGAGGCCTTTCCCTGATCAGATAAGCAATTAAATTGATCCAATCTAGCTGTGTTGCTCCTGCAGTCTCAAAATGGCCACCGGCACCAACAAAATGGCTCTCAGCCACTCTCAGCCTCTACAGTGTCTCACAGAACAGCATAAGGCAAAAGAAGTAAGGAAACCTTCACCAGAGCTTTATATAGGATCCTAGCCTGACGGACCACATGGCCCACAATTTGCATGTCGTGTCCGGTGCAGGGAGGCAAAGGAGTCCCTCCCAGCACTGAAAGGCTGTTCGGAGCAGCCATTGTATGTCAACAATAAGACTTTGAAGTCAATGCAGCAACAGATCAGCAGCCAGTCCAGTGTGGCCAGAGTTGGGGCAATATGAAGGAATCTTTTAGTACCCAATACTAGTCTGACTACAGTATTCTGCACCAGCTGGAGCCTCCACATTAACTTCCAAGGCAGCCCCATGTAGAGAGCACTATGGTAGTCTAATTTAATGCTATTCATTCTGATCAGTAGTCTTAAGCGGTGGTCCCCAACCCCCGGGCCGCGGACCGGTGCCGGTCCGTGGACTGGTCAGCACCGGGCCGCCTGGGGAGGCCGGGGAGGCTCCTCCCCTTTTCCTCCGCCGCCCTCCTCCTCCTCCTCTTCTCCCCGCGGGCGGCCGGTGGAGGAGGAAGGCTGGAGGAGCACAGGAGGAGCCGCCGCCACCACCTTTGCCTCCCTCCTCTGCCCGCCGCCGCCAGTGGCGCCTCCTCCTCCGCCGCCGCCCTCCTCCTCCTCGCCCTCCACCACCACCAGCAGCAGCAGCAGCCACGGCGGCAGCGGCGCGTCCTCCTCCTCCTCCTCCTCCTCTTCTCTCCCATGGGCAGCCAATGGAAGAAGAAGGCTGGAGGAGAGCAGGAGGAGCCGCCCGCCGCCCGAGGGACAGAGAGCGCAATCATGCGGCTGCTGCCCCGGGCACCTCCGCCGCCTTCGCCTTCGCCCCTGCCGCCGCCGCCGCCGCTGCGCTTCACCCTGGCCTCCTCCTCGTCCTCGTCATCATGCTCCCTGGTGGCCTTTGCGCGCCCGGTTCTTAGAGCAGGACGGTGGGGGGTTGGGTTGGGAGGAGGCGAGGAGGGGCGAGCGGGCCAAACGGGGTTCGGAGAAAGGAGAGCCCCCCTCCCCTTCCCCCTTCTTGGCTGGGCTTCGGGTCCTCCGGCGCCTCCTTCCCTCTCGCGAGAGACCCGGGACGATACTTGGCGAAGTGGGTGTTGGGGGGGAAAGGAAAGGAGCCGCAGGCCGGGAGGGGAGGGGGAGAGGGAGGGGGCAAAGGGAGGGGGCGCCTCATAAGAGGGGAGGGGGCGGCGGAGCGGCCGAAAGCAGCCGGGCAGGCAGAGCATCTTCCACACACACGCGCGCGCGCACGCCCCCTCCCCTCCAGACCCCCGTTCCACACCCCCGGGGGCGCCTCCTCATCATCATCATCAGCCCTCTTCAGCCCCGCTGAAGGAAGGGGGCGCGCGCGCGCGGGCGGAGGTTTCGCCGGCTCTGCCTTCTCGCCTCGCCCGGCCCGGCGGCGCTTGACAGGCGGCGGACAGAGGGAAAACGGAGGGGGCAGCGGCGGCGACTGACGCTGGTGGTGCTGGTGGTGCGCGCCAGGGCATCCTCCTCCTCCTCCTCTTCCTCCTCCTCAGCGCCGGCCGCCCTTTCTCCTGAGGGGAAGGCAGAAGTAAGCGGGCGGGTGCGCGCGCGCGTGTGTGTAGCTTCTGAGGCATGCGCGGGGGGTGTGGGGGTGGGACTGCACAGTGGTGGGCGAAGGCTCGGCCGCGTCCAGGTGGAGGAGGTGGAGGAGGAGGATGTGCCTGGCCGGCTAACAGTCCCCTTTGGCTCCCTCGCTCTCTCCCCCCGCTCATGCCTCCCCCCCACCCGCCCCTCCCTCGACCCGCCTCCTCCTCCTCCTCCCCCCCCTCGGCCAGGCTCTTCTCCGCTCGCTGCCTCCTGCCCGCCTTCTTCTTCTCCTTTGCCTTCCCTCTCTCGCGTCCTCCAGCGGCGCCCAGCCCCAACGACCTGCGAGCCCGTGGCCAGAGAGGGTGGCCCGAGTCCCCCAGCAGCCCATGGCCAGCCGGCCGGGCTCCTCCTCCTCCTCCTCCTTCTCGGCCGCCCGAGGGAGAGAGAGCGCGGTCGTGCGGCAGCTGCCCCGGGCACCTCCGCCGCCTCCGCCTTCGCCCCCGCCCCCGCGCTTCGCCCTGGTCAACAGGAGGAGGAGGCGGGGGCCCACCCGCCCAGGAGCCCCGGGCTCCACCCCACCCCACCCGTGCGCGCGGGGGCAGCAACGCCCCCCCGCTTGCCCCCACAAGGCTCACACGCCAAGCCCCCTGCACCCCTCCTCCCTCCCCCCCCCTATCCCGTGCCCCCCGCCCGACCCCCTGCACCCCCCATCTCCCCCTCCCCATCCCCAGCCCCGGGCCACGGAAAAATCATCAAATATTTTCCGGTCCGTGGGGACAAAAAGGTTGGGGAGCACTGGATCTCATAATGGCCTCAAAGGTGATTGGTATTGCTTATTTTAACATATTTCCCCCATGCTCTATTCAATTAATCTTTATTGCATCTTCCAGGCATAAAGTCTGTTTTGTTTATTGAGATATATTTGGTAATGAATGCACTAGTTTTGTTTTGTTTTATTAGGCAAGAAGTTAATATTTTTATATCTCAGATTAATGGGGTTACTGCTCTGTATGATCCCAAATGATTCAGATCTTTACTAAGCTTCAGGATAGTAATTAGTCTTGCCTTGCTCCAACTGTGTGTCAGGTCTTTATTAAATATGTTTTCTTTAAAAGAGTAATGAGGGATGAGAATATCTTGAAGTGTTTTTTTTTTTAAATCACTTGTACGTCCATTCGAACTTGTTGACTTTGTTCTCAATGCTCAATGTTTCCTGTATTTCCTTTGCTGTTATTGGTGCCTCAGTTCCTTATTTTTGTTTGCAGTTTTTTTGAAATGAATAATGTTTGGTGTTTGATCATTTACTTGAATTATTTTAGTTTACAGATTACAAAAGTCTCCAAAAGATTTCATTTCTCGTTCTGTAAACACAATTTCTTGTTTGTTTTGATTCTGAAAATGTTTATTCTGTTTCTTGTCTTTTTTACAAGTCTTTACTAATAATTCAGTGTTTTAGTTGTTTATAATAAAGTATATTTGGAAGACGTTTCTATTTTGTGTATATCTGATACATTAAGTCTGGATTATTTCCTAGCCAAATCTACTTCAAATTTATAGTTTCCTTTGCTAATGTGCTGTCAGGGTCTTTATATTCCCAATAATTGCTGTTCTTTTTTCTCCTCTGTATGTTCCTTCTAACGAATGCTCTTAAGTAATGCTGCACTTCTTAGCATCCCATAAAATGTGTTTGTAGCACTGAGGTAACACCAAACATTTAGCTAATGAATGGATAGTAACTGTGTCTAGCTAGAGTATCCTGGCACAACCAGTTTATTTTCTCGTCTTTCCTGCTTCTATCAAAACTGTAGGGGAAAGAACAATGCAAGAGACAGCCACTCAAACCTAGAACAGGGTGTAGCAAGAGTTTCTCATGTAATCCTTTCACCACCACTCACATCTCCCAGCTTCCTATTGGCCAGAAATGTCTGCATCTTGTTCGAGGAAAAATACAGTATGATGTTTGGTTACCAGGGTGACCGAGACTGAAAGAATATACTAATCAAGGTTAAAATCTGTTTCCAGGCAGCCATGATCTATCTTTCTTTCTGAGAGAATGCAAGACCCATTTTTCAGATTTAGGTGACAGGACATGCTTTTATGCAGTTGTTTTCTTTTCCTGGGCTCCCACAGTTGCTTTTCCTGGAGTCGGGTTTAAATCTTGAAAAAGGAAGTAATGTTTGACAAGAAGGAGCAAAACACCCTCCATTCTGCACTCTTCACTCTGAAGAGAGAAAAAAACAGTCTACCAAGGGCTGAAATGATTATAATAGTACCTTCGTTTACAAGCATAATTTGTTCTTGGAACATGCTCGTACACCAAAATACTCAATAATAATAAAAAATAATTAAAACTTACCTAATTCGTCCCATGGCCACATGTCCCATCACCATGGCTACTGCCTTCACCATCACCCCCTTGCTACCATGGCTGCGGCGAGGGCTAAAGACCTCCGCCAGTGTCACAGCAAAGGCCATATTTTTCCAAGACAGAGCTCATTAACTGGAACAAAATTGTTCCAAAATTGTTGCTCATCTTGCAAAATACTACTAGATCAGGGCACTCGTAAACTGAGTTATTACAGTATCTGACTCAAACACTCTTCCAGATATCTGATCTAGGGCATCTCCCCAGAACCCTGATTCCCAATCTTAGGTAACCCAGGT
Organism: Phrynocephalus forsythii; assembly: GCA_029282475.1. Taxonomy (NCBI): domain Eukaryota; kingdom Metazoa; phylum Chordata; class Lepidosauria; order Squamata; family Agamidae; genus Phrynocephalus; species Phrynocephalus forsythii. The sequence goes on from JAPFRF010000011.1 coordinate 8,036,794, forward strand.
GCTTTTTGTGTTATGTGTCAAATTGCTTTCAAAAGTCCCTTCTTCCCCATTTGATGTGTGCATGTTGCATCATTACAGTAATGAGCAACTCTTCGTTACCCCATGTCCATGGAGTTTTCTTGGCAGGAATACTGGAATGGTTTGCCAGTTCCTACTCCACACGCCTACAGCACCTGGTATTCCCTGGTGGTCTCCCATCCAAGTACTAACCAGAGCTGACCCTGCTTAGCTTCAGAAATCAGGTGAGATCAGATGTGGTTAGGGCATCTAGGCAGCTCCATGTGATGTTAATATAATTGAACCCATGGATCTAATATAATTGGTGCTAATATAATTGAACCCATGGATCACTCCCCTCAATTGTTTCTTATCATTCTTCCCCATTTACTAATAGGTTACCCATCCCAATCTCTTGTGCACCACTGAAACTCTTCTATTTGGTATTCTGTCTCTTCTGGAATACCATCTCTTTTCTCAGCAAATTCACTTGAAAACCATCTTGATAAGGTTTGCCAAATCCCTGGGGAAAGTCTTCTTTTCCACAATCTGTAAGATGCGACCCATTTTTATATATTTATTTATTTATTTATTTATTTGCCAAGAGACACTTTTATGGAAGCAACAAAAAAAGGTCAGATCTACCCAGGAACAGTGTGTGCAAACCTTGGCTCCCTTTCAATATTCTTGGTTGATAACTTACCTCTGGCATTTCTTCTCTATTTAGAAGTATTGCTTCTCTTTTGCTCTTTGAGGAAAGTCATCTCTCTCCAGAAACACTTGCTATTCCTTTTTTGTTGTTTTATTGGTGGCCTATAAAGGTATCACCTATAGCCTAGTCTTGCTGTTCCTCAGTGGATTAAGGTTTGTGCAGTAACGTCCTTTCTAGAAAGGCAACTGCAGCAATGGCAGAGTCTTTGGGGCATCACTGCAAATCCATGTAAAATGCATTTGATTCATGAGCTCTTGTCGACAAGATCACAGGAACTATAGATGCAACCACTGCTAGCTCTTCCCTCAAGACAGTTATACATTTGCTGCTTTTGAAAAGATAACACAAGATTCCGATACTATCAAACTATCTTTTCTCTTTTCCAATGAAAATAGCAGCAATGGTGTCGCAGATTCCGTTGATGCATGCAGAACTACATTCGAATCACTGATGAGTCATAAAGTATACACAAGATGGTCTTGGGTTACCTTGTGTGTGTTGTGTCGTTACAGTCGTGACCGATTGTTCGTGAGTTTTCTTGTCCATGGAGTTTTCTTGGCAGGAATACTGGAGTGGTTTGCCAGTTCCTACTCAAGGTGCCTACAACACCTGGTATTTCCTGGTGGTCTTCCATCCAAGTACTAACCATGGCCGACCCTGCTTAGCTTTCGAAATCATTCGAAAGTGGATGTGCTTAGGGCATCTAGGCTAATCTCTTAGAACTGTTGCGAAAGTAATACAAATTAATTGCATGTTTATCACCCCAAAATGGTAGGGCACAAATATAAAAAAATAATACAGTACACGAAGAACATCTCTCAATATCCCATAGATCTGAAGTGTACTCAAGTAATAAGCAGAATTGCTGAAAGCACTGTCAACATGATTATAATGGTAAGTTTCAGTGTCAGACAACAGTGTTCTAAAATACCATTCTATTTTGTGTCTTGGATTTGCAACTGTGTGTTTATTAACTGAACCAATGTAACATCAACTTTTTTAAGCACCCGAAGCTCTCTATAATTAACGACACAGAAAGAATAATTAGCACTACCTTTTGCAAGTGGCAGTTGAGTGAAATGTAAAATAAATGCCTTAATTCCATTTAAAATAAAACTCTGAAACATAATTTTGCTTCATGACAAACAATGAGGGGACTGGGGTAACTCAAGGTCTCATTCGGAATCTACTGCATCTCTAAGAGAATAAGCAAGTGAACATTTGTGCACACTAGAGCCCTCAGCATGCTCTGACTCACATGGATGGCTCTGACTCTGGAGTATGTTTCTTAAAAGAGAGCATGAAAGTGAGAAAACTGGGCAAACAAACTGAAATTTGTGGCTGAAGGAATTTGGCATTCTAAGTGGAACCAATTGCCATAAAGGGGGTTACGCATCAAGCATAATTAACAAAATGAAACATGTTAGCCTTCCTTATTGCCTGTTACCAGTATATGTCCTACAATTCTCATCCACAAGATAACTACAGCTCCACAAAAGCCCCACAATATAATTTATTCAATATTCTGTTACAGCTTCAGTTCTTCAGTTGTCGCCTCATGAAGGCCTATTCCTTGGCGTCTCACAGGTTTATTATGAACAAGAGAATTCAGAGAAGAAGAGACTGAGATGTGACCAATTTCTGTAACTCCACAGGCCCACTGAAAGTTTCACTATGATGACAATGGTCATGATTCCTGAGGCAAACATTTGGCCTTCAGAACAGATCTTTTCCTAGTTGCCTCAGATTATACAGATGCAATCCTTCTTAGTGTTAGTCTTTCTTCTAAATATCCTCAAAGTTGCCATAGAATAAAGAAATCTGCTACTGTAATTCTATCAGTGTTAAGCCTGAAAATGAAGTGCTCTAAATTTCATCATGACACCTTCATTTAGAATAATGGAATATAATGAGGTAAAAGAGAGAAATACCACCATCTTATCACATTTCAAAGAAGCTCCACTGCCACTACAATGCACCAAAATGCACACAGGCTTCCTCAGTTTTTTCACAGGAAGGGGTATGTCAGGAAGCAGGAATAAAGGAGCACAGAGTGGAAACTCCTGTCAAAAGGAATAGCATTTTTCTAACGGGCCACAGAATGCATGCTGACTGCTGGAAAGCTCAGTGGCTTAGGTATCTGGCTACGGAGCCTGCGTTTGGGAGTTTGATTCCCCACTGCACCTCCTTGACCCCTGTCTGGACTCCATGATCCATAAGGCCTCTTTGAACTCTGCACTTCTAAAATTCTATTCAACAATCCTGTCCAAGTCCCCTTCCCCTTGGTTACTGCACTGAGAATAACAAAGGAAACAGCAGAGGGTTCAAGGTACCATGATGGTGAGCCCAAAGGGATTAGTCTTTCACTGACCGGCAAGGACACATAACAGGACAAATTTCTCATGCATTCTGTGAAAATGGGGCCATATTGTTCTTCTTGAAGTTGATTGTTCCAAAATGGGAAGATATTTCAAAGAATTTCATGGATACTGAACGGCATCCATTGTAATTCATTCCTGCCATATACAAATAGGATAAGAAATGCTACAGCTAAACGATGGAGGAGAGGCATTGGGTACAGCACATGTACCACTGAGACCCAGGTCAGGACAAGAAGGGCAGAAATTGTTATAAGGATCTCAGTCTGGGGGGGGGGGTCATTAAGACAGGGAGCTCTGAGAAACCTTACTCGACCACTGCCATGGTTAAATTAAATAACATAATGTTAACCCTAGTTAATTAATAATGGTGACAAGAAATCATGATGACATGATCTGAGTTTTTTTTATCCAGTTCTTTCTTCCTCTTCTTCCTTCGATCTAACACAAAATTCCTCCTGCAATAGTCCTTTCAATTCACCACATCTCTGAGGCCAGGAGAACACCAGTTCACTTGCCATAGACACTCTCATCACTGTAAGCCACGTAGAGAAAATAATCTTCCTCATGATTGTCCTGGAAAAGAAGTGGGGAGAAAACATCATACATAGAAAATATCATGAGAAAATCAGAGACAGCACTTTTCATAAGTAGCAGGTCTACTATTCTGTGCTTCACTTTATCTCCTTTTTAGAGTTGGGGAAGAAAAGAAAGAAGAAAGAGAAACATTAAAAGCCAATGCCATCAACTTAGCTTGAGAGCTGAACAAATTACAGTGGCACCTTGTATAAAGGAATTAATTTGTTCCAAATGAAATTATGTTGAGCAAATTTTCCTTTATACAAATTCCCATAGGAATGCATTGAAAATGGAGTAATCCCATTTTATGTTGTATGGATTCTCCCCATAGGCAATTATGTTAAGCAAATTTCCCCTCTCTCTGGAATTTTTTTATGTTGTACAGATTTTATGTTATACAAACTGTTTGTTATACGAGGGTCCACTGTACTTAATTACTTATTTTACTTAATCAGTATATACCAGCTAGCACTCTCTCTCTGGCTTTCTGCATTACTACAGCAGTGATGAGTTGTGTTCCTGTTATGGAACATGGCTGATCCATAATGGGTAATCTGATCAGCATTTCCAAATACTTCAGTCTTATAGGACTTCCACTAGGCTGGTACCAAAAGGCTTCATTAACCACTTATTATGAAACATATTTAATCTGGGACCCACCAGTACTGCATTAGACAAAATGATATGATGTTGAAAAAAATTGAAAAAATCCTCTTCTAGTTTTTGTGTTCTTCATTGGAATCTACTGATAATGACTTTTGGAAAGATCAACATTGCTCAACAGCAGCCATTCTCTCAATCTCCCCACTCCGAACACACACACACACACACACACACACACACACACACACACACACACACACACACCACAGCCAAAGACCCTAGAAAGCGATGGACTAGGACTCAGGTCTGGGTTAAAATCACCACTCGGCCATGGAAACTCATTGGGCGAGTGGAACTGGTTAAACCACTCCTTAAATACAGTGGTACCTTGGTTTACGAGCATAATCCATTCCCAAAATATGCTTGTAAGCCAAAATACTTGTATATCAAAGCAAATTTCCCTGTAAGAAATAATGGAAACTTAACCGATCCGTTCTGGAGTCCCAGTTTCCATTATTTCTTATGGAGAAATTTGCGTTGGCTAGGAGCCGCAGTGGCCTCTAGAGCTCACTTTGGGTCCAGTGCTGGCTGGGGCATTCTGTGGAGGCCACAGACAGGCAGCGTAGGGCCCGGGGTGTACTCCGGAGGCCCAGCACAGGCCCACCACGCAGTCTGGGAGTCACTTCCAGACAGTGCTGGGCCCAGCATGGGCCCTCCAGATGATCCAGAGGCCCATTCCAAGCACTGCCGGGCCCGCAGAGAGCCCCAGAGGCTACCTCTGGTCCACTGCACATCACGTCTGATCCACGCAGAGGTTCAGAAAGCCCGGCACAGGCCCACTGTGTGGCTCAGAGGCTCATTCCAGGCAACACAGAGTCGTAATGAGGTGAACCTTGCTTGCAAACCAGAGCAATGCTCACAAACCAAGGCAAATTTTTACTAAAAATTTTGCTCGGTTTGTGAAATACTCGCAATCCAAGATACTCATAAACCGAAGTACCACAGTGTTTCACATTCCTCAAAAGCCTTGTTAGAGTCAGTATACATCAGTTCCAACATAATAAAAATGAAATATAGCCCGAATCAAGGTTGTATCACTTGAATAACAAACCTTACAATATGGTATGTGACAAACTGCTTTCAGTCTGTCCCCCCTGCTTCAAGTGTGCCAGGGCCCCTATTAAGAATGGCTGCCCTAGAGCACAAATGTCATTAACTGGACTTTGAGAGAGGATTTAAGTGAGACAAGGTCTACTGACAAGCTGAGGACTTAATTCAGAAATGTATTCCAATTATCTCCAGGAAATGACCTCAATATATTGTCCTGCAGGACACCACCTCCTTGTTTTGTTAATAATAGAAAATGTCCTTCTTTTGGTAAAAAATATAATTAGTAATTAGGTTTCCTAGACTGTACTTCTTTTGACTTACGTAATCATATTGGGTATATAATTTCTCATAAATTAACAAGGAATTTGCTACATTATCTCTTTACTAATACAGTTCAATAGATTCACCATCCTTACACAAGTTAACAATTTGCATGGGTTTTTCCTCCATACAGCCCATATACCCTCCTAAGAAATACACAGATTTCAGCATTTGAAGAGTTTGAATATAAATCTTTTGAATCACACACTGGCTAAAATCCTGTCACTTGGCATATGTCACATTAGATTAGGCCCACTGAATCAGTGGGAATTTGATGAGTCAACACCTTTTTAAATGCCATTGATTCAAATAACCTTAGTCTTATTTGAATTTGGCTCTGATTCAATTTTTAAACAACCCTCTGGTTTTTGAATCTGTAATTCAGAAGGCTGGGAAATGGCCCAATATTGCCGCACTAAAATTGTTCCTTTTTTACCAGCCGGAAAAAGGATGCCAGCTTTACACAGCAAAGAGAAGCCTTAATGTTGACAACAATGGCCACAGTCAAGATGGTCTGACAACACTCTTGCTGGTAAGCCTGTTCCACACATGTTCAGTTTAAAACAAAGTCACTGTTTTCCCAATTTGAAAGGCCTTTTTTTAAGGATCAATATTTCAACCCTGCAGCTTGGATTCTTTCCAAATTACTATAAGGGGGTCATCTGGAAGCTGAATTGTGGCAAACTGGACTTCAGTTGCCATGACTCAACTTCCAGATAAACTCATCTAGATGACTGAGAATCTTCACAGATATTGGGGGGGGGGGGGCAATTCTTCTCTTTAAAAATAAGCAAGATTGCTTTGTTCAATATATGAGTTATTTTAAATCCAGGGACAGTTATGGCCACCTGTTTCTCAGTGGGGAACACAAGACATGGGCATAGGCTGTTTGCTACATCTGTGCCAGATTTGGTGTCAATCTGAACCCAATTTTCATTTTTTTCCTTTGGGCTGCTCCCATTTTTAGAATTGTCTTCTAGAAAATTTATTTTGCTCTGCTCCTCAATAACACAGCTACAGCTAAATTTTACTTTATAATAGTGCATTGCAGTTAATAGTAGGCCCATTTGAATTATTGGAACTTACAACAGAGTTGAATAATTAAATCTCCATTAATTCAATGGGCTATTCTAGTGCAATTTATTATGCTAAGTCAGGGATGGAGAATCTATGGCACGCGTGCCAAAGGTGGCATGGAAAGAGCTTTTGCCTGGCACGCGACATGCTCCTTGCCACCCCCCCACTTCCCCCTCCACTGGACCAGCCATGAGGAATTTGTGGAGGGGGAAGTGGGGGGGGACAGGGAGCGACCCTGCCGTCGCCATTGCCATTGCCGCCCGTGGTGCCGCCCCTGACCCCACCTCCGCCAACCCTGCCGCCAAGACCAACCCCATCCCTGCCCCTCCCGCTGCCCCCACTGCCGCTAACCCTGACCCAGTCGCCCTTGCTGCCCTTGCCCTCGCCCCACCCTGACCTCCCGCTGCCGCTGATCCCAACCCCCACCCCACCCCGTCCCCATTGCCATCGCCCTTGCCGCCCCTGCTGCCGCCGCCCCGCCCCTGCCTCCGCCACCATTACTGCTGCCATCCCTGCCCCTCCCACCGCCACCGACAATGACCCTGATCCCGCCCCCTCCATTACCCTTGCTGCCTTCGCCCCCTTCCCCCCGCGCTGCTGCCGATCTCGACTGCCGCCGCTGAGTTTGGGCACTCAATGGCAAAAAGGTTTGCCATCCCTGTGCTAAGCAATACAGTTTTGATCAGTGTCTCAGACAGTTCAACAGTGAGCCAAAAACTTCCAAGTCAACTCTTTTCTTAGCCACAAATACCACAAGCAGACTTCACCACTCCTTAAGTGTTCCACATACAAAATGAAGCTAAACATTATGGTCTGTTTTCTTATTTAGAGTGAACAATCTGAATAATCTAAAGAAATGTGATTTTGTTTTTCCAACTCACTGCCACCACCCCTAGTTAACAATAAAGTAGATAGCATTGAAACCATGATCTAGCATTCCTTTCCATTATTAAATGTACTTCTTCACTGTTCTATCTGTTTTAATGCCAGTTGGGCAATACTATGTAACATAGCATAAGGGGAGCTTTGCTGCATCTGACAAGGCACTTTCTTTTTGCATTGGCCAATCAGATACATCTGTAATTTTAGCAGAAAGGTCCTGATGGGATAAGACCTTCTTCCATGGCTTTCCCCCGGCGCCTAATATTCTGAGCTATTGTGAGAGGGAAGCAATTCACCCAATGTGGCTAGTTACTTTCATAGATCTAACCTCTGTAATCTAATTAAGCTTACTTCACTAGCAGGGATCACTATATCTTTCTTACTTACTTACTTACTTACTTACTTACTTACTTACTTACTTACTTACTTACTTACTTACTTACTTATTGAATTTTTTAGCCACCCCACTCTTTTTAGCCATCTCTGAGTAGCATACAACAATATATTAAAACTATAAAACAACATACTAAAACCATCAAAATAAACAGTTTAAAACAATCAATATACAAAAAAATAAAACCCTCCTGCTCATGCACCCAACTAAATGAACATTATTTAACTAAAAGGCTTGCTAAACAGGAAAGTCTTTGCCTGGCGCCGAAAAGCCAAAAGTGTTGTCTCCAGGTGGATCTCTGTTGGGAGGACATTTCAAAGTTGGGGGGGGGGCAACAGCCAAGAAGGCTCTGTTTTGACATGCCACCCCCTTCAACTCTTTAAGGAATGGCACCTTCAGCACGGCATCCTGGCCTGATCTTAGGGTAAGGGTAAGCTTGTATGGAAGAAGGCAGTCCTCAGGGCAACCAGTTCCTAAGCCACTTAGGGCTTTATATGTAAGCATAAGCACTGTGAATTGGGCCCGGGCAGCAACTAGCAGCCACTGTAAATTTTTCAGAACTGATGCAATACGAGTAGAGGTGGGCACGAAACAGAAAACCCATGGTTCGGATTCGTCTGTTTCGGGCCCACCCTTGGTTCAGTTCAGTTCGGGTTCATATGAAATTTTAAAAAATCGTACAAACCCAAACCGAGCTGAACCAGTTCAGATCCGACTTACCGGGCGGCGGTATAATTATTATTCTAATTTGGTGTGCGTTTTAAAATGCTTAGGGGGGAATTATTTTAAAGAAATCTACTATCTGTCTTTTGTTTTTAAATATGCCTCATAAGGCTATAAACTCCTACATTTTCAGAGTATAAATAAAACATTATCTGGAAGGTGAGTCATGGCAACTGGACTTCTTTTCTTGAGAATTGCACTGTTTTGCTACTCATCCAAGCAGCTTCATGAGTCTGAGGAAAGTTAGTGGCAAGTCTGCCAAGTAGTTCACCTTGATTTCATATCACCCTGGTCTGAATAGGCTCATAAGTTGGACAGTGGTCTGAATAGGCTCGTTAGGTGGTCAATGGCCTAGGGTGCGTGAAAGTCCCACCTATGTAACTTTTCCTAACACCCATTAAGTATGGTTCACTAGCTATGGCCTTGCTAGTGGGGGTGTGAACTGCTTCTGATTTGTCTGGGGATTGATGAAAGGACAGCTTGATAAGTATCAGACAGACTGTGTCTGAGTTCCCTACCTCTGTTGTGAGAGGGGATTTCAAGAGACACATGAATAGCCCCCCTGACACCTCTCTCGAACCACCTATCTTCTCTAATATGTGTACATCCTCATATTTAAAATCTATTCAGATCATGGTCTACCTATGACCTTATTCAGGTCATTGTCCATCTAATGAGCCTATTCAGGCCATTATCCAACTTATGAGCCTATTCAGAATACGGTGATGTGAAATCAAGGTGAACTATAAAATGGGGGACTCGCCACTAACTTTCCTCAGACTCATGAAGCTGCTTGGATGAGTAGCAAAACGTTTCAGTCTTTCAAGAAAAGAAGTCCAGTTGCCATGACTCAGCTTCCAGATAAACTCACCTGGATGACTAAGAATGTTCACAGACATAACTAAAACATTAGTTTTCATATCTTACTGCATTTGTATCCTACAACTTAAGTTTAGTTTTCATATTATTTTAAGCATTCATGCCTACAGGTTTTTTTTTCATTGCTCTATGTTGTTTGTAATCTTACAACTCTGAAGTACAATATTTAGAATCAAATAAGAACATCAGAACATCAGAACAGCCTTGCTGGAACAGGCCACTGCCCAACCAGTCCAGCATTGTGTCTCACACAGCGGCTCATCATTTGCTTCAGGTTATTCCCAAGCAGATGTCTTCACCTGCTTATCATTCTCTGCAAATGGCATTGAGAGATATCCTGCCTATCTCTTCAACCTGGAGCGTGTCCTTAGGCATCCATAATGATAGCCATTGATACCTCTGTTCTCCATGAATTTGTCTAATCCTTTCTTAAAGCTGTTAAGGCTGACAACTATCATCACTTCTTCTGGCAGGGAGTTGAGACCAGTGATCCTCTGGGTGAATAAGTACTTATTTGTTTGAGATCTAGCACCCAAAACTTTCATGGAGTGCCCCATAGTTCTAGTGTTGTGAGATAGGAAAACAGTTTTCCTTTATCTATTTTGTCCACACCATGTATGATTTTATAAACTTCAATCAGGTCACCTCTTAGGTGCTGTCGTTCAAGAGTGAAGAGGCCCAGCCGTTGCAGCCTCAGATGGTAAGGAAGGGGTTCCAGTCCCCTAATCATTCTGGTTGCCCTCTTCTGCTCTTTTTGCATTTCCATAATATCCTTCTGGAGGTATGGTGACCAGAACAGTACACAGTACTCCAGGTGGGGCCTCTTCATAGATTTATAAGGAGGCAAAATGACACTTGCTGACTTATTTTCTATATACCCTTCCTAATAATCCCTAGCATTGAGTTTGCTTTTTTCACTGCTGCAGCACACTGGGTTGACACCTTCATTGAGCTGTTCAGACCCCATTAGTTTATAAATATAATTGGGTTTTGGGTTTTTTTGGTTTTTGCCCAAATGTGCATCACTCTGCACTTACTAATGTTGAAGCTCATTTGCCACTGGTTTGCCCACTTCCTCAGTGTCAAGAGATCCCTCTGAAGCTCCTCACAATCTCTCTCAGTTTTTAGTACCCTGTATTGTCACAAAATTTGGCTACCTTGCTATTTATTCATACTTCTAGATCACTTCTGAAGAGGTTGAAAAGCAGGGGTCCCAGTACTGAACCTTGGGGGACCCCACTCTTTACTCTTTAGCCAGTTGCAGATCCAGGACAAGACCTGTCCCTTTATTCCATGACTGGCAAGTTTATTCAAGAACCTTTGGTGCGGGACATTGTCAAAAGCCTTCTTTTGATGAGCTTATATTGCCTGGAATTACTGCAACAGTGAAAAGACTTATACTTTGATACTCATCATTTGTATTTCCTGGAGGTCGATAAAGTTCTGTAGTGTTCAGGCATCATCTTAACTGACCTGACAAATTCAAGGTCCATGGAAACTTATGGCAAACAAAACTTGTTAATCGTTCAGGTGCCAGAAGATTCTGGTGGATATATTTACCTCGTACAGTTGGCCCATAGTAGCACTGGTGGGTGGAATAGTGTTGTTGACGAAAAAGAACAGGGCGTCCTCTGGCCTCAAGTGGATTCGCTTTCGGATCAAGAAGTAGAACTGACCGACTAGAATTAATGGGAGTGGGGAAACAAAAGAGAGAAAATCAATACGTTTATCTTTAGAGTCCTGTATAATTATAGCTATCAAGAAAAATAATTTTTAATTTCTCTCTCTCTATTGTTCTGTCCGAGGGCTAGCCTGTTATATTCACATATTTAGATTACTAAAGGCTTTTCCCGTTGTGCTAATGTGCCCGCTGCTCTGGAAATGGTTCTAAAGGGAGCATAAAAATTACCAGCACAAATAAATAGTACAGCAGGATGCACTACAGCAGGCCTGCCCAACAGGTAGACCGCGGGCTACTGGTAGCCCGTGAAGGGTTCAAAAGTAGACCGCCGGCCATCAATTAAAAAAGGGAGGGGATAACTTCTCCACCCTTCCCCCACCCATCCCAAGGACCACCACTGCCCCAGCAAAGTTCTGGGTCTGCCAGCCCACTCTCTCAGCCGAGCGGGGCAGTTCAAGGGCCATGGAGCATTGAAATATGTTCCCTCCAGAGCAGATTAATTGGTTTTCAATGCATTCCTATGGGAAACCGCTGCTGTACTTACAAAAGTTTATACCTTATGAGCATGTGCTCGGAACAGATAAAATTTGTAAGTAGAGGTTTTAGTGTAGTAGCCCTCAGGCACTTTGGGCCACAAAAAGTAGACCTTGGCCTGTTCAAAGTTGAACAGCCCTGCACTACAGTATCACACTGTTAATCCTTCTGCTTTGAATCCTACAGCCTTGATGTCCTTAAGCATATCCTTCCTTGAACCACAGTACAATTAAGAGACTGTGCATCAGAGTTCATTTACCTGTTAGATCAGATGGCACAAGGTACTTCCTTTTGTCCAGATCAGGTACTCTGGCTTTGGGTGCTTTCTCCACAATAACCTGGATGAAAAGAATAGGAGAATATGATAAACATCCCTTGCTACTCACAGCTTCCCAGCAAAGTCATGGTTCACTTGGAAGGAAAACAAAATCATATTGACATCCTACAGTCTCTTAATAATGCTTAAAATATATTGATTATTAACTCTCAATAGTAATTCTCTTTTTCTTCTGCACATACTGTATAGCAGAACAGAGTACGGAGTTCTCCCTCCATACTTTCGGTTTGTCTTCCAGGCGTTCACATCTCTAGACAAAGTGAGTATTTTCAAATCTAATCTGTGTTTTCAAAAGCAATGCACAAGTCAAGAGAGCTCAGGTCCACTTCCATTCCATTCTCCTTCCTCTACCCCACTTGCCTCCATCTGCTCTCTGAAATTGACACAGAAAGTTACATAACACAAAAACAACAATAAGCTTTTCCCAAACTGTTTCTGACTACAGCCTTTTGATTACTTATCACAGCCTTCAAGGACTACGCAGGGGTTTGTTCACTCCCACAAGATGAGGCGATGGCCACCAGTGGGATGGGTTTCCAAAAAAATAGGATTATAATTGACACGAAGATCACAGGCAGTAGGGATATAAGTACTACTTGCTGGAGAATAATCAGGGAAGAGGTTTTCTCTCCTGCTTGTGGACATCCCAGGACATCTGATTGGCCACTGAGAAAACAGAAGCTGGCTAAGTAGGCTTTTGGTTTGACCCTGCAGGGATCTCTTTATGACGTAATAATTTCACTGTTCTGTTGAAAAAGAAGATAATAAGTACACATAGCCATTGCTAAGCTAATACTGTAAACTACACGTTATGGCTCTACATCCAAGTGGATGTTGAAAAAAAGTTTGTTTAGTTAACTGCCATCAGTTTCTCAAGATATGAAATTACCAGTACAGTATTACGCTTCGGCAGACTGTGAAGCAAAGTTCCATTATCTACAGTTTACCTACACAATGTGAAACCTGCAGGAAACCTGCAGCCCTTGGCCCATGCATTTGCAGTTTCCAACTGTTTGTACTTTCAGCCTCTCTTTCCTGAGAGGAAATGCACCCAAGCCAATGAAAACTGGGGAGGAAAATTTCCTAAACTACAAGATTCACACCTCTCAACTGTCAATTCAGAGATGAAGAGTGGAGTGGTAGAAGTACAGTGGTCCCCCGCCCTTTCATGGTTCATATACTGCCTGACCACAGTATATGAAAAAAATCCCCTGTGGTAAGGGGGGGGGGGAGTCCCTCAGAGGCCTCAGAAATGACTTTTGGTGATCCGGACGTCACTTCCAGTTTTCCAGAAGTCACTCCCGGTTCACTGAGAGGCCCTTTTGGGGCCTCCAGAAGGCCCAGGAAGGCCTTCACAGGCCCATTTGGGGCAGCACCAGGCTGGGGGTAAGTACAAGAGCCCCCAGCTAGAACCCCCAGGCCTGACCCAACCTGCATCCGCATATCGCGGATTTTCAATTATTGCTGGTTGGCTTGGGTCCCTAACCCCAGCCATAGGTGGAGGGGGGCGTCACTGTAGTCTTCTCCAGACTAATTAAGCCAGCTGCAGATACCTTCATCAGCATGAACCGCCAAGGCAATGAAACAGACAGAAGGTAGAAAGGAGCAAGTGGAAAGCTGATGATGCAAAGAAACCTGTGGTTGGGTGGGGAGGGAGAGAGACCTGTGGATGGAAAACACAGAAAACTTTACCTGAGGACAGAGTGCAATTATATGCTCTGGGGCACAGATATAAGAACAGAGGGGGAGAGAAAGTGAGAAAGTGGGTTATTTGGTAAAATATATTCAGTGGGCATCAAAGAAAGGATCTGACACAAATCAAACTTAACGGAGACAAAACAGAAAGAGAAAATGTGGCTGATTCAACGGCAGGCATTGCCTGCCATTTGCCTGGGCTTGGCCACTGGGAAAAGATCCAGTTCCTCCTTTCTTTTTGCACTGGAACACAGGATGGAACCCTGAACAGAAACACCATGTACTGCAACATTTTGTTGCAAGACACCCCCACCCCAAATTCTGAAATAAAGAAAAACAAAATACAGCAAAGGCTCATCTGACTCCCTTCATATGTGATTATAAATAGCATCTGTTCTAGTGCTTGCCACCATGAAATTCACCATGAATTTTGTGCTCACCAGTTTTTAAGCAGTAGAAAGCAGAAAGGTGACATGTTGAGTGCACTGTGAGAAGGAGAAGCTAAAAGGAAGCAAGACTTCATCCCTAAAATCAGATGAAATCCAGCCAAATCCTATCAGTTGTTTTAGCCTACCTCTCCATACACTACTATTTCATAGCATATAAAAGTGAGCACAAGAACTACTTACAGATGAATTCTGACGGGCACCAATTCCCCAAAGCTTATCAATCCTAGTATTTGAAGGTGCTGGGGAATCTAAATTCCACGGATGAGGGGCATGCATTCCATCAGGTAAGGTATGCCACTTTCCTACAAGTTATGTTTTTATATGTCAGGCCAGTGTTGGCGAACCTATGGCATGGGTGCCAGAGGTGGCACTCGGAGCCCTTTCTGTGGACACCCAACATTGCCCCTTCATACCCCCCTGTATTCAGGTTAAATTGCTGTATTGGCACTTTGCGAAAAATTAGTGGATTTTGAATTGCAGTTTGGGCACTCAGTCTCCAAAAGGTTCACCATCATTGTGTTAGGCCCACTTCCCTCCCACCACAGGCAACCTCCAGACCAATCCACAAAAGACCATGAGAATTTTAATCTATATCATCCTATTCCATTCTTCCTTTTAAATTCAATACCATGCCCAGACAAATGTGACTGAATCACAGAATCACTGCCAGCTTTTCCATCACACTACAGTTCCAATCTTTACCTGTTCTCCTAGTAATATACTATTATTCTAGTGTGCAGCTCCACATACACAGCTAGGTATTCTTCTAATAAACAAATGTTTCTATGGATATTCCAACCTGGGTCAGAAACATGCCAGGTTGCACTTGCTTACCGACCACTACACTTTCCACATCATTTGCTTCTGTGTTCCATTTGTCTTCAAAATCTTCCCAAACACATCTATCCTTAGCTAATGTTTTACTAAGAGTGTCAGTAATTTAGTGAATGTAAAATTTATTTTTGTGATTAAAAAACAAAAACAAGACACATGTCTAAACTTCCTACATTAACCACTAAGCTTCAAAGCTGACAGAGGGTCTTTTGGGGGTGTTCCATCATCATACACACTCCACCATTATAAACAAAGCATATTTACCAATCTCCATCTTATAAAGACAAAAAATAAATAATGTTTCCAACATATATTTTTATCATTTCATGCTCAAATAACAACACACAGAGATGGACATTTCTGTAACACTGGCTATTCACACCAGCCTTCTGTGTACCAACAAGAAATAAAACAGCATAGATTTGATGTACACAAATGCTGTGGGGAGGTTACAAGATCATTTGGTTTTAGGACATCATCATATCAGATGGGCAAAACAAAATAATAAGCCCTTAGGAACGTTTGGTTCAAAGTCCCTAATAATACCGTAACTAAATGTAATGCTGCTAAAAATAACAGTCGGTGAGAGTATGATGGGTTGGGGAGACAATGTCGTCCGCTGCCTATGGAAACGGAAGTCATGATGTCCATGATGATTTAAAACATGATCCTATAAAAATTGTTTATTAGAAGACGCTGATAGCAGGAAATGGTTCTATACAGCACCAAGGATAAATAGCAGGCTATCGAGGTTGGGAGCGGCCAGAGAAAACCTTGTTAATCTCCGAGGAGGACCCAAAAGGTGACGGGGGTTGGGAGGGGGGGTGTCAAGCAAGCGAAGGAACATGACTGCGCTTTCCAGTGGTCTCTCCTCCTCCCCCCCCCATTCAGAGGGAGGAGCGATGAAGGCAGGCCAGAATGCATGAGAACCAACACAAAGGCCTCGCCGCCCGCAAGGGAGCCCTTCTCGGGGGGGTCGTGCGGGGGGTGGGGAGAGCGGGGGCGTCCGGAGCTCGCCCGCCCTTAATTAAGCTCATCAACACATCAAGACGTCCGCCGGCGGGATGGGAGCGCGGCAGGTCGTTCTGGCGGGCCTGGATTCCCCGTCCTTCTGCAGGTAGGACCCCGACCAGGAAACTGGGACTTTTGATCCCTGTCCCTGATATAAAGGGCAGCACTATGGAGACCCCCCTCCCACCGACCCCGTCCCAGGGGGATCTCAACAAGGCGGCGCAGCAGGTCCTGTTTTTGTCTCGCCCAACATTCCAAGGACGCAATTCACTCCGCAAACCAATACCGGCTTTTTGGAAACCATCGAGCCCCCCTGAGCAAAGGCTCGGTCGCTGTATCTTATTTACTTACAGGCACCCGGTCTGGGTATTTCTTTCGGATTTTCTCTCCTTCTTTTTTCCTGTACTCGAAAGGATGGTCTTCCTTGTACTGGAATTTCATGGCTCCGTTGGCTACTTTCCCTCCCTCGTCGCCCTTCCGGGCTGAAAACCGATGGCCCTCGGAGCGCGCCCGCGGAAAGAACCAAGCTCTGCCTCCGCTTCCCCCGCGGCGTAATTATTTTTTTTCCACCTCTCCGACTCCCTTCTGCCGCTCAGCTGATCACAGGACCGACAACAAACACCCGCGGTTCCAGCGGGGCATGGTGACGTCACAACGCTAGCACCGCCGCCCGCGTCCCGCCTTCAGTTGAGACCGCACCATTTCAGCCTTCGCCGTGGGGGGAGCCGCGCGCCTCGTTTAGGAAAGCTTCTTCGCCCCTGGGTCGATCCAATCCCAGTTCCTCGGGGGCGCGAACGTACCCACCGTTTAGTAGAACGCAACCACATTACCTCTCGGGATTTGGTTCCTTTTGGATGGAGGGTCTTTTAAAAGTATCATCCAGCTTTCCACGTCTACAGAAGTCGCTTTTGCTTCAGGTGATGATCCGTGGAGCACTAGCCGTTTTTAAAAGCCGTTTCACAGGAGCAAACCGAAAGGTTATATACAGCATACAGGATGCAGATTTTTAAAAGTGGGGGAAACAAGGATTCAGTCACCCTGTACAGAGCAGGTATCACCTTGTCTGTCCTGACCGTGGGCACTGAAAGAAGGTAGGGAGAAGAGAACTGGGGAGAGCAAGGGGTGCATGCTACCGGGAGGCCTCACAGATTTATTTATTTATTTATTTATTTTATTTCTGACTCTCCATTCTGATTCTTGACTCTCCATAGCAGCTGCACCAGTGATCGCTGTGCAGGTAGCAATCCCAGGACTGGCAAGGAATTCCCAGACAGAGGCCTGCGAGAATGTGCTGTTTGATGGGGCCATACTGTGCTCTGCTTTATTGACTGACACCAGGCAGTAATTTGTTTGTTTGTTTGTTTGTTTGTTTGTTAATCTTATACCCCACCCATCTTCCCAGTGGGACCTCTGGGCGGCTAACAATAAAAATAATAATACAAAAAGAAAAAAACAGATAACAAGCAAGCACAAAACACAAGGGAAAGGAGCAAGATGGTGGGCCAAAAAAAAAAACCTAACTAGAAAGGTCGCCAATGGCATGGCGGGCTCTTGACTATGGAGGGGAAGCCCCTCTCCCACTGGGTGTGGCTACTAGGAGCAACTGCAACCTCCGCAAAAGTGCAGCGGGACAGTGGCTTGGAAGAGGAGCTGCCAAGGCACCCCCTCTTGACAACACAAGTGACAGTGGGGTGGATCCCTCTACCCCAGTGTTGGTGAACCTATGGTAGGGTGGAGCCCTTTCTGTGGGCACCCAACATCACCCCTTCACAGCCACCTGTATTTAGGTTAAATTGCTGTATTGGCTCTTTGCAAAAAAAGAAAGTGGGTTTTCAATCACAGTTTGGGCACTCGGTCTCTAAAAGGTTTGCCATCACTGTTATTACCCCCAAAACAGGCCCACACCACAGCACCTGCTCTGGAGCCCGTGTCTCTTTGTGACTTGCTTGCTCCCCAGTGAAGAAAGAGGCAACGGCCTTTCTCTTCAGGCAAGCTTTCCCTGAATGATAGACTACCATGTGTATTTTATATGAATCTATAGGTTCACATAGACTTTGTGTTTATAACTACTTACAACCTTGTAGCCTTAATGTAATGTTGTCTATTAAAATGCTGTAAGATGTCCCTCAATCCCTTGTTCTCAAATACTTGAACATGTCTTAATTGTACTGGACTGTATATTATCCATCATTACTGTAAGCTGCCTTGGGTTTTTTTTCCAAGGAGAAGGGCGGGGTAAAAATACTCTAAAATAAATAAATAATAAAAAAATAAAATAGCTGACTGGAACAGCTGTCACTCTGGGAAAACAGAGCAGAAGTCTGCCTGTTTGCCCTGGAAGTAACTCCTCCTGGTCCACAGAGCCATTATTTATTTATTTATTTATTTATTTATTTATTTATTTATTTATTTATTATATTTATATACTGCCCATCTTCTGGACGGAACTCTGGGCAGTTAACAGTTAAAACAAAGCAACAGAAAAGAAAAAAAGAAGGCAACAAATACCAGTAAAATTGGGAGGGACAAATACCCTCCACAAATGATAACGTGGGCGAAAAAGAAAAAAACTTAAGTAAAACTTAACTTGCTGGTGATTGAGGGAGAGGGCACGGTGACTATAAAGCAGTGGTTCTCAACCTGTGCATCCCCAGATGTTCCTGGACTGCAACTCCCAGAAGCCTCCACCACTCGCTGTGCTGGAAGGGGTTTCTGGGAGTTGCAGTCCAGGAGCATCTGGGGACCCACAGGTTGAGAACCACTGCTATAAAGCAAATCAGTCTTTACCCCTCTAGCGGTTTGGGACATGTCTCTTCACTGGGCAGCCCTCTTGGAAGAAGTGGAGGAGTCTTATAGACTTGGCCGCCTTAAGCACTGGTGGGGGAATTCCTCAACAAGCCCTTTCTCCTCTTGCTACTTAAGCTTGGCAGCAGTGGACAGCTGAGGGCAGGGCGCCTGGCAGCTGCCCAGCCGTGGCAATCGGTGAGTGAAACCCAGTGCATTGAAATACCAGGGAGGTTGTTTAAACGGAAATTGGAGTCATCCCGTGTGCTTTGTTTGCATGTCCCTCAACTTGTCACATGCTTGCCGCTGGTAAACATTTAACTTCCCCCCGCCTCACCCCCCGCCTGTTCAGGGCCGCCACCACTACTACCCTGACACCTGAATGGTGCCTGTCATTTTTGGAGAAGGTGCGCATCCGGCAAAGGGGACCGGGTTCGGGAAGGCCATCCATGCTTTTTGGCCGCAAGACTCCTCGACCTTGAATCACGAGGCGCTCCGCGTTCCCGATGGCTCAGTGTCATTTCACAGCGATCCCAAGTATTGGCGACGCCTGCCTGGAAAGCTGTAGTAGAGAGAGAGAAGATCTGCGGGATGATTTGGCACTTTTGTGTTTATATGAATGCTGCTGACCTGGCGCGGCGCAAAGCAGCAACATTCCTTTTCTTCCCCGTCCCGGCCAGAGTGACGCAGCGTCTCAGCAGCAGGTCTGCAACCACCACCACCACCATCATCCGCTTGCCAAATGCGGTGACTCAGCCACACACCGAAGCGCGGACACACACACACACACACACACACACACACACACACACACACACGCCAGCCTGGAAAATGGACTGCGCCGCTTCATTCTTACCATTGCGGTGACTCTGGTGGTCACCTGCCTATTAGGTTACGTTCTCCGCGGGGACCGTCGACATCAGATGATCAGAGCTGGGTAAGCGGAAGGGGCTGCCGGTTTCTGGGGCGTGATGCGCAGTCGCAGTTGAGTCCGGGATCCAAGAATCAGACCCGGGATGCATGCAGCCGATGGAGCCTTGTCCTTTCCGTGCCGCTGGCCATGATGACCTCCAATCAGCCAGCCTTTGGTTTGCACCCGTTCCTGCCACTGCAACAGCTCATTTTCTGCCATGCCTACAGGCATCAGCCAGTCCTGATTGGTGTTAGCATCGAAACACGCGCATAGACAGCACCCCTCTCCGGACGTGTTTTGCTCTTTCTTCTTTGGCATCGTGAATAAAGATAGAACGTGGCAGCAAGGAATGGCGGGAATGGGGCGACCAGTCCTAGAACACCCCTGCTAGCAAACAGGCACAGACGGGTCCAAAAATCAAAACAAGAAAAGTCCTTTACAACAGGGTGGTGGGGAAAGGGCAGCGGTAGCAACCTGTGTGGGTTGCAGTCGTTAGGCTGCGTCTATCGAGAGCGGCAGGTTGAAGCCCCTATTCAATCCTGAAGGTCATTGAAGGATGTTGGGCGGTAGGTGACTCAGCTTAATCTACCTCCGACCGTTGTTGCCAGGATAAATTGCGGGAGGAAGGGAGCCACGTGTGCAGCCTTGGGAAGGGAAAGGGGGATGTACATGAATAAACACATATCCATAATATCCTTCTGGAGTGCGTCTTTACGCTGACTGTCTAAAAGGAGAGGCTTCCGCAGCATAGGGGTGAACACTGCTGTCAGGGAGAGGATGGTATTCTAACAAGGAGCCCCCTCTGTTTTTATATTGCAGAACAGACAGGATCTGGGGGACCAGTCCTGGGCAGCTTCATGATGTGCTTGCACCTGGTCAAATACAAGGTGCTCCTTCATGATCTGGTTTAGTAGCCAGATAATATGAATTGCTCTGCAGCAATTTAGGCTGCAAGCTGTCTAACAGGAGAGGGAAAGATACCGGCTTGCCATTTTGAATGGAAGCCTTTTGTTCTTGTAATAACTGGAGCCTTTTGTTCTCCATTAGAATGAACGTTTTCTCAGAGCCTGATAAGCTCTTTTAAAAGATAATTATTTCTGCTTCTAAGAATGCACCCAGTAGTTAGTGACCAATAGTTACCATGATTATCAAATCTTTCCTTTTTAATTTCCAAAAGGTCTAATTTTTTTCTTAAACAACACCTAAACAAACACCTAAACTGCTCTAATACCCTCTCCCCATGTTAGATACCCTACACAGCTTTTTCAAAATAGCAGGGTAAGCTGTACCATTTGGCAGAGTGGCTACCCCAGGCAGCAGATCTTGAGGGCTGTGAAGAGAGCTGAGCATCCCTCATTTGTTCCTTGTGAGGCCATCTTGTAGGCAGAGGTGTAGCTAGGATTTTCAGCACCCAGGGACAAAGTCAGTTCCTCACCCCACCCCCGGGGCTAAGGTGCTACAGAGAAGGTGGTGGTGGCAGTGGCATTAGCCGGGAAGCCCTCCCTACCAGCCCTGGCAGGTTGCCCACAACATGCCTTCCTATAGCTCCTGGGTGGGGAGCTATTTGGCACCCAATTTGGCACCCCATATGCTGCACCTGGGACAGATGTCTCTCCTTGCCCCCCCCCAGCTATGCCAGTGCTTGTAAGCTGTTCCATTCTGTGGGAGAATAGAACTGTGTATGTACTACATACTTGTCCTTTAAGCCCTAAACCAGCCCACAGATGAGCTAGCACTATAACATTGCAAGAACTGAAATAAAGTTAAACAGCCAAGTTGCAAGGAAGTGTATCCTTGTGTACTTTAAGCAGCATCAAGTCTTCAGATAGCCCAACCGCTAAGAAATTTGTGGCTTATCCTGAGTTAGAATAGGATCAATACATAATAATCAGGCCACAAATTCACATGCAATTTAGTAAATTGACATGTTGCAACTGGCCTTGTTTGGGTACTTCAGGTCTTCATAACTTTTATGCCTGTAATGAACACACACACACACATGCACACACACACACACACACACACACACACACACACACACACACACACACACACACACACACACACACACACACACACACTGAAGAACTCCATAGAAATCCTGAAATACCTCCTTAACACTCATTTATGGCACAAAGGCTATAAAGGACTAAGATAGTTAATGTTGGGGATAGAAGAGTGCCCATGATAATAGTTTAGAGAGTTATAAGGACAGAGAAAAATATGGGCCATAGTGAAAATTGGAGATAAGGACTGGACAATTTAGAGAGGGAGTTCCATCTTGAAGCAAAGTTGTAAATCACTCTGTGAATGTCTGTGTGTATGGGGGCAGGAATAATACATGACTGTTTCCAAGTTTCTGGACATTTATAAAAACCTCTAATTTGATTAGCCAAATGGGGTCAGTTGGAACAACCATTCCTTCGGGGTGTCAAGTTAGCTGTTTTGTTGCATTAAGTGTTCTCTTTCTCCATCTTGAGAGATCCATGTTTAAGAATTTTGTCATGTCAGGTGGTTGGTAAGATCTCTGCACATGTTCAGATATCTGACAAGTTTATTCAGTGTTTGGATAAACTAAGATAGTGTTTTAAAAAAATCTTGTATGACTGATCATTGTAGCAATTGTATTTTACTTGAATTGCTTTCTTAATTCTGAATTGTTCTTACTCTTTTCTAATATATTTTTTTCTTTGTTAAAATTAAATAAATAAATTCCCCACCTGGTGTACTTCTTGGTTAAGTGTTGGGGCTCTGTTTTGAATTCAGTAACTCTTAAATTGGGGATCTGGCTTACCTTTGAAACCATTTTGTTCTTTGGCTTGGTTCTTCTTTGTAGGACTGGTAGTCATCCTGTAAAAATAGCGACGAGACAGTTGTAATTCTGGAGGGAGGGATATACCAGCTTACAGAAGCCCAGATACTTCCTCTGGGCTTCTGAGTCTAGGGGGGTTGGATTGAGGTCTTATGGGGCTGTTGAAGGGACTCAAGAGCAGGTGGATTTTACCTGTGTTGAGAAACCTTTCTGTCAGCATTATAACAGCTTTTGGGAAAGGCTCAGGGGTTTTTGGACATCAGCAACTTCTTTCCCAAAGGGGAGAGGGAAACTGGTGCCTTAGTTCCTTTGATGCTGAGACAGGTCCCTTCTTTTAATATCTGTCCTTTTTATTTTATTTTTAAAATTTTCTGATGTTTTCAAGTGTGGAACAAATCAGAAGTCTAGAGCCACCTGTATTCTATCAATTTGTTCTGTAAGAAGGCAACTTCTTCCGAATAGTCAATGAGTACAAAAAGGACTGCAATACACCAATATAGTACATGGACTACTAAAGGCATAGCCGAAGAACCTGTAGCCCAGGCCTGCCCAACAGGTAGACCGGGGGCTACCAGTAGCCTGCGAAGGGTTCAAAAGTAGCCCACCAACCATCAATGAAAAAGTGAGGGGATAAGTTCTCCACCCCTCCCTCCCGCATCCCAAGGACAACCACTGCCCCAGCAAATTTCTGGGTCTGCCAGCCCAATGTCTCAGCCGAGTGGGGCAACTCAAGGGCCATGTCACAGTCCCCTGCTCCCCCTCCCCCCACCGGCCAGATGATCAGCACCTCAGCCTCTTCAAAGTTGGACAGCCCTGGCCTAGACAAACTTCTTCCTGATAATGAAATAGGAATCCCCTATAACATGTTGAAGTTTTACAAGTATGCTATACATTGTCTTATTTTCAATGCATTCCTATGGGAAACCGCTGCCCTACTTACAAAGATTTTTACTTACAAGCATGTGCTTGGAATTGACAAAATTCGTAAGTAGAGGTTTTAGTGTAGTAGCCCTCAGGCACTTTGGGCCAGAAAAAGTAGACCTTGGCCTTTTCAAAGTTGGACAGCCCTGCTGTAGCCTTTTCATTGTTAAGCTATAAAACCATTAGCCATGCTAATAGGTGCTGTGGAGTGCACCAACCTCTGGCTTATGTGGCTTGTAACACTTGTCCCCCTCTTTTCAGCCATGGTTAGGCCTCACCTTGAGTAGTGTGTCCAGTTCTGGACACCACACTTCAAGAAGGATGCTGACAAATTGGAGCAAGTTCAGAGGAGGGTGACAAGGATGATTAGTAGACTGGTAAAATCAAGCCATATGAGGAAAGACTGAAAGAACTGGGGATGTTTGGCCTAGAAAAAAAGAAGACTGAGGGGATATGAAAGCACCGTTCAAATACTTTGAAAGACTGTCATACAGAGGAGGGGCAGGGTCTGCTCTCCATCATTCCTGGGTGCATGACATGCAACAATGTGTTCAAGTTACAGGGAGCCAGATTTTGATTGAATACCAGGAAAAACTTCTGCGACTGTAAGAGCAGCACTTCAAGGGAACCCATTACCTCATGAGGTGGTGAGTGCTCCAACAATGGAGGCATTCAAGTGAAATCTTGATCTGGCAGATATCTCTTGATTTGTATCCCTGCATCAAACAGGGCATTGGACCTGATGACCTTGTAGGCCCCTTCCAACTTCTCTATTCAACGATTCTGTGATTAAGCCCATGGAGAGCCATATCCAAATACTCAGTCTGCTATGACCCTCTGAGGGTGATCTTGGGCCATTATCTGCCTCTTGGCTTAATTTATTGCCTAGGTTTAAAGGGCAGGTAGCTCAGCCATATTCCGAGTGTAGTGTAGTGGACAGAGTGACAGACTACGAGGACTCTGAGGAACAGGGTTTGAACTAGGGGAATGGAACTGGTAAAACCTCTCCTTAAAAATATCTCACTTGCTTTGAAAGCCCTATTATGATTGCTATTAGTTGGTTCAGACCTGAGAGCACATAAGAACAACATAGAGCTATATACACTGACCTGGTCAGAGAACATGATTTTTTAAAAATCATAAATAAATAATATATTACGAATGTACTTGGCAACTACATTTAATTTTTTTAAAAAAACAGTGTGGTACAGGTAAGTTGAATAACTCTGAATAATTTGAACTGCTTTTGTTTAGGGTTGGTTTGTTGTTTGTTTCATTCTGGTTTAGAGTGGCATGCCTTCTCTGTCACAGCATTCCTACCTCTTGAACAGAGGTGATTAATACATGCTTTAGTTGTGGCCTCATTAACTTCAGAATGTAGAACTAGTGGGAAATTGGCTGTGCTATTCGTTATAAAATTATAAGTATTGCATGTTAGTATCATGATGAATACATTTCCTGTTCAGCAAGGAGCAAGCATTTCCAACTAAGGAGGTAAAACTTTGCCATGGTGGATTGATATTGCTCATATTGATTATGAGACAGCTATTATTTTTACCTTAAAAGATCAGTTGTTTTTTTCCTTCTTCTCATAGGCACGTGATATGCTCTAAGGAGAAGCCTGCATAATGTGCTATTAGTGACTCATCATCCTTGTCTTTTATAACTGGAAGGAGAAGGCCTGCAGAAATGAACACCAACTTAACCTTGTCACGTGGACTGGACAGAAATCTTATGAGCCAAAAGAAACAGATGCCTGCCATAGAAGTCACATGTAATTCTTCTTTCTTTTCCAAACACAAGAGATGATACAAGGATACTGTTGTTCAAGCTTTTAGATACCACATAACTAAGAATCTAATCGGGTTTTTCACCTGGCATGAGCTGCGCCACTTATTTTTTAGTTTTACTGCTGTGAATTTTAATATGGTATGCATCACTCTCTGTTCTTACTGCTTGTTAAATGAAGGATTGGGGATTTCTTTTACTACTAGCATTGCAGCTAATAGTAGAGTGTTTGGAGTGGCCAACTGTTTGAGCAGGAAACAT
This sequence comes from Phrynocephalus forsythii, assembly GCA_029282475.1. Lineage (NCBI taxonomy): Eukaryota > Metazoa > Chordata > Lepidosauria > Squamata > Agamidae > Phrynocephalus > Phrynocephalus forsythii. The sequence goes on from JAPFRF010000011.1 coordinate 8,062,469, forward strand.
CTCAATCAAAAGTAATGGAGAGAGAGGTGTCTCCCCCTACTTCAATGGTAGGGCACATTGTATGTAATCTTTGACCAGCTGAAAAGAGAATTTAATCCTTTCTGAATGCATGCACTTAAGTCGAAGTACTCTTAAGTCAGGGTACCTATCTAAAAAATTGAAAACATAAGTTAAAAAATTTAAAAATTTAAAAAATGAGCAGATCATATCTAAAATTTGTAAGGCAGCAGTTAAAACACCAACAGTTTTCCTGTCTTAAGTCGAATTGCTCTGAAGTCCAGCTGCTTTTAAGTCAGGGTACCACTGTATTTATTAGAGATGGGCACAAAACAAACTTTTGTTTGTTTCGTTATTCATTATTCATTTCGTTAATTTCTGTTTCGTTCGCTTCATTTTTCGTTACCCCTCCTACCTTGTCCTCGTCACCACAGTCCTCCTGGTCCTGGCGGGGAACGTAGGCCTGTAGAGGTGTTGGCTTGGGGTCAGCGCCTCAAAAGTCCCTACCGGGGACTTTTAAAAGCCAAAAAATAAAATAAAAATCAAATAAAATTTTAAAAAACAAGCGCTGACCTGGTCCCAAGGGTGGCCAGGTCGGTACTCTAAAATAATAATAATAATAATAATAATAATAATAATAATAATAATAATAATAATAATAATAATAATAATAATAATAATAATAATAAAGAATCGGTGCCAACCCGGCCCAAGGTGCTGCACGGTTGGCAAACTAAAAAAAATAAAATAAAAACGCGCCAACCTGGACCCAGGGGTGGATGGGTCGGTGCTCTAAAATAAAGAATTTTTTTAAAAATCAGTGCCAAATTCGTACAAACCCGAACTGAACCGAACCAAGGGTGGGTCCAAAGCAGACGAACCCGAGATAGATAGATAGATAGATAGATAGATAGATAGATAGATAGATAGATAGATAGATAGATATAGATACACACACACACACACACACACACACACACACACACACACACACAGTGTGGTGCCTCAGATAACGACGGCAATTCATTCTCTGAGGTTAGTTGTTATCCGAAACACATCGTTATCCGAAACGCAGTTTCCCATAGGAATGAATGGGAAACCATTTAATCTGTTCTGGAGCCTAGGAAAAAGGGACAGACACCTGGTTTTTTGCTCAAAACTCTTTAAAAAGTGCACTTTAAAGGTACAGATGCAATGTCACCTGGGATAACTTTTTTACTGATGCATGCTGGAAATTCGTTATCCGAGGCAGCCCATAGAAAAAATTCATTATCTGAGGCAGACCTATACCTAGGAATTGTGATTCGTTATCCGAGGCAGCCCATAGGAAAAATTCATTTCAGAGGCAGCCCTACACCCAGAAATTTGCAGTTCTTATCCGAATTATTCGTTATCCGGGGCAGTTGTTATCCGAGGTACCACTGTATATATATTTCAAGGGTGTGTGTGAGTGACACCTAGTGGTTGACTTTAGTTCTGTGCCAATGCAATGCAGAGTTTGAGGGCTCTTAAACCAAAAGTGAACCTCAGTTATATATATGCTTTTCATACCTCTGTTGTATCAGGAGCATTCACATTATTTTTAACTTTATCAGTTCTTTTGTCTTCTATTTGAATGATTACAGCAAGCTACAAAGTGCCTAAATCTGTATCCATTCATTACCTCTACTATTTATTGGGGCAATCAGCCCCCCTTGTCCATTTTTTTAAAAAATAACAAAAATTATACATTGTCAGTGCAATAGAGAGTCCTGAACCTTTTCTCCTCCTTCTCTTTTCTGTTCCTTCCCTTACCTGACCCCTTTGCAACGATTAAAAAAAGTGGCAGCACAATATTTTGTAAGGATTTTGCATAGTGTTGGGAGGAGGATGTGTGTTTTGAAACACTGGCCGTTACTTCATGAACCTCTCGCTGCGCGGCGAGCCGTAATTTCCGTGCGAATCGATCGCTTCTGTCCGCACGCTCCTCCTCTTTGGATTTGGCGCCACCCCGACCACGCCCCCTAAACCGTGCTCCAAGCGGGGCAAGAGATTCCCCCGCCGGAGGCCGGGAATCTTCTTCGCTTCGCATTCCGCTTCGCATCCAAATTCACGTGTGGCCAGTTAAAAAATATATTTATTTTTTTAATTGTTTTTTCGCCGAAATGCTGATGCATCGATATTTCGGTTAACCCGTTCTTTTGATCTTGCTTTCCGTTCTTGCAATAATCAGACACTTGTGCTTGTTTGTGCAGTTATATATGTATCTCGGTGTCACATATCTTTCCTTTTTCCCGAAATCGACAAACGCCAGGTGCCGCTGTGTTCCCCTACGCGCCCCAACCTTCGTTTTCTAAATTAATGAAACCGCCGAGTGGTGGCGTTTGCCGGGGATGGTACTTTACTTTCTTGTATAAACTCTTTGGTTTTTCTTACATTTACTACCGGATGTTGCTTGCCTCCCCCCCCCAACCCCCCCACCAAATACAAAAGAGACATCCCAAAAAAAGGGTGACAGTTGTGCGCCGATGCATCGAGCCGTCGTAAAGATAGACCGGCTGGCGCCTATCCTTAGGGTTGGGCCCGCCCTGAAAATATTCCTATTTAGACAACACCAGTGCCTCTGGGCATAGGCAGAGTTTAAAAAGCACTACACTCGTCCCGTCTCCCTTTTTTGAGAGTGCTGTTTGAGGAGCATCGCTTGCTGCTTCGAAAGCATCGTGGTCGTTCCCCCCCCTTTACCCCCCACCAAATGAAGCATAGGCTCCGTTGTAACATATAAAGGTGAAAGTTGAGCGCCGTTGCATCGAACAGACGCAAATCGACAGACGGTATGGCGCCTATCATTAGGGTTGGGGCAACCCTAAACATCTTCCTTTGAAGACAACACCAGTGCCTCTGGGCATAGGCAGAGTTTAAAACGCACGACACTCGTCCCACCTCCCTTTCTTGAGTGTGCTGTTTTAGCAGCATCGCTTGCAGCTTTGAAAGAATTGTGTTCCCCCCCCTTAAGCCCCCCCGCCAAATAAAGCATAGCCTCCGTTTTAACATGTAAAGGTGACAAAAAAAAATTGACAGCTGTGCGCCGTTGCATCGCACAGACGTAAAGACAAACAGGATGGCGCCTCCCGTTATGGTTGTGGCAACCCTAATAATCTTCCTATGACGACTACACCAGTGCCTCTGGGCATAGACAGAGTTTAAAACGCACAGTACTTGTCCCGCCTCCATTTCCAGTGACTGATGTTTGAGAAGCATTGCCGGTTCCTTGGAAACCCTCAGTGTTATTCCCCCCCAAACCCCCCCCCCGAAAAAATTCTCCCTTAAAAAAAAAAGACAGTTGTGCTCCGTTGCATCGAACATACGTAAAGACAGACGGGATGGCGCCTCTCGTTAGGGTTGGGGAAACCCTAAAAATATTCCTAGGGAGACTGCAGAAGTGCCTCTGGGCATAGGCAGAGTTTAAAACGCACTACACTCGTCCCGCCTCCGTTTTTTGAGTGTGCTGTTTGAGCAGCACCGCTTGTTGCTTTGAAAGCATCGTGTCCCCCCCTAAACCCCCCACGCCAAATAAAGCATAGCCTCCGTTGTAACATGTAAAGGTGACAGTTGAGCGCCGTTACATCGAACAGACGTACAGACAGACGGGATGGCGCCTCTCGTTATGGTTGGGGCGGCTGTGTGCCGGTGCATCGAACACATTAAAGGGTTCCTTCAGAATGCACCATTGGTTTCCAGGGGTCAACTGTCCTAATGAATTTAATGGGTTCCTTTATAAACCTTTTATAACAAAATTACTTGGACGCAGCAACAGTTAAAATAAATAGTTTTGCTTTGTTTACAACTGCCTTATTTAAGCCTTGGGAAAGAAGCTAAAGACTAGCATCTTGCTTGACCCCTATCTTACAAGTGGTACGTTCCTCTCCTGTTTGCAAGGGTCAGTTCCACTGCCTGAACTTCTGACCCCTAGATAGCCATCACCTCTGCCTCAGACGGCAGGTGCTGGACTTCGTGGAGCCTGCCCATCACCAACTCCATCACGTCACCTTCTTAAACAATGGGCCATTAGTACACAAGGGCCAAGAAAATGTTTCTATTGGTTATCTTCAAGCACTCCACCACATTACTTGGAGGGAACTAGGAAGGGCAAGAATGAAGATACCGTTGGATACTGATTAAAATTATTGTACTTAAAATAAAGGACACAAAGAGATGCATTGAAAAGAGTATATTTATTTGTTGCAAAGCATCATATGCACAATTGATACATGGGTTTTTAGCAGTGGATGGTTTGAAAAACAGTATATCAATTATAAAGATACCATGGTAAACATACTCCTATGCACCTGGCCCTGCAACGACACTTTGACCCCTTCTCCTATTGGTTGAAATTAGTTTCTTTTTCACCAGAACTGCTCAGTGTCAAGCCTCAAAAAATTATAAATACCCGGGGGCACCTTTGGATAAATGTGGGGAGTTAGTTCAGAGGAGGGCTGTGTTGTGGAGTTCTGTGGATTCGATTAACGTTGCTTAAATTATGATGGAGGGGGGTAGGGGCAGATATTGGTCGGAGGCAGAGGTGACTGCCCTATTGGACATCTTGATTCAGAATTGTTGCTTTGGGCCTGTACTATTTCATATGCAGCCAAGAAGAAATGAGGGTGCGTTTAGGCTTGCTTCTAGGGAACTTGCTAGACTGAACTATGCAAGAACCCCCACCCAAATAAGATCTAAATTTAAAACGCTGAGGCAAAACTTTAATAGAAGTCTTTTTTACTTCGGTGAGCAAGCTGAGGAGAGACAACAAGCAGCATATTGGGACCAGCTGCTTCAATTATGGATTCAAGCGGACCGCCCCCACCCTGCCAATCTTTTCCCTGCAGGTAAGATTGAACAAATTTTTTTATAACATACTTAGATGTTAGGCTTACCTTACATGCTAAGTGTACAAGTGCCACATCCAAGGACCAAGGCACAGAGGCACTGTGCCCTGGATCTTGGATGTGGTCTGAAAGATTGATTCGCACAGAAATGAGGCCCTACAACGAAGCCCTCCTCTGAACTAATGTCATCCCCACCCCCTCATTCCTTGTTTTCCACCCCAGGGGCTGGCCCTGCAAGACATCTTGGAAGGAGGAGGAGGGCACAAAATCAACCACAGGTGCATGAACAACGCAGAGTCCAGGAGGGAGACTCTGACTCCGCTAATGAAGACCAAGGGGCCATTGCGGGGGATGTGCAACAACATGTTCCTGAAGGCCCAGAAGGCGCTGTTGAGCCCCAGGTCCAAGGGGAACATGGTGAGGGGAAAAGCACATTCGATGTTATAGTGTTACTTGAAACCTGTTAAAGTAGGGTAAATGCAAACCACTACCACTAAAAATATGTCCCCTTTCCATTGCAATAGAAAATTTACCTGAACAGCCCGTGGATATTATGAGAGAAGCAGTGCCTAGAGTAGAGATGGAAAATTGGGTGGCTGTTTTGCAGGAGGTGGTTGCCAGAGGTACATTTACATAGAATATTATATTAATATCACAGCGCAATCGTTCTAAAAATGGTGTCATAAAATACTGTACTGAACTACTTAAGAACTCATTGGTAAAGGTCATAAAAAATGATTAAGTTAAAAACCAAGCATATTGAATATGTACTTCTGGACAGCTGTAGTTTAAGTTGGTTCTATATAAAATCAGATGCTAGTGTATGTTCAAAGTACTTAATAATTAATTTAAAAATCATTTATTTGCAGTTGGAGTCCTTGAACAGCAAATACTTCCAGGACCAGTGGTCCGTCCTCCACCCAGGAGAAGATGAAGAAGGCGATAGACTTTTTAAAAATATATTTCATTTACAGGCACTTTGAAATATCAGCAATTTTTTTCCTCTAAAATTGGGTTTTTTGGTGTTATATATAGTAGTTCTTAAAGAGGATGTATATTTTCTTGGGTGCAATAAAACTGATCAATGTTCTGCTCAATGAGCATAGTTACTGTTCCACTTTAAAAATAATTGTTGTTATTTAAAAGTTTAACTAAAAAACATTGCACTTCCTCTCTGAAAGCTAGGGCTGTTAGTTTACTGTTCTTCTTCTGAATAAAACTGCTCAATGTTCTGCTCAATGAGCATTGTTCCTATTCCACTTTAAAAATATTTGTTGTTATTTAAAAGTTTAACTAAAAAACATTGCACTACCTCTCTGAAAGCTATGGCTGTTAGTTTACTGTTCTTGTTCTGAATATAAATAGGAGTTCTTGAGAAGGATGTACTGATCCATTGCAGAACTCAACTTGTTTTACTTGCTACTCAAAGAGCAAAAATTTCTCTTAAGTACTTATCAATATATTCCTAATATTACCATGGTGTTCTGTAGCCAGTTTCACTTGTTTTCTAGAAGAAATTTTTTTTTAAGGACTGTTGCTTTCTACCTATTGGCGTGATTTATTGGGTTTGAATTGGTGATTCCTTGAATAGAGGTATATGTTGGATGTTATGCCCAATGACATTAGAAGTTCTTCTTTTACTTTAAAATACATACTTCACATTTAAAAAGGGTGCTATAAATACTTGTACTACTTCTTTAAAAACCAAAGACATTAAGGAACTGCAGTTCTGATAACAATGGTACGATTTCTGGCACAGTATGAATAGCTGTTTTGGAGAACACCAATTGTAAGTGTTAGTGCTCTACTACCAAATATTTTCTTTTTAAAAATTTAACTGTATTAAGGATATTTAAAAGGACTATTATAAAATTCATGTACAATATTTTGAAAACCAAAAGCTAGGCTGATTAATGACCTCACAATATACAATCTGGGTACTTTCTGTTATACAGTTGATTATGAAACCATTAGTACTTTAACGTGCTTCTCTTACTGATTGTTGCAAGTTATTCCAAGACAGCCATATTTTCGAATAAACATAACGTTTGGTACTGTTTCAAATAGTATATTGTTTAACTAACTGTTAATACTAAGTCTTCGCCATTTTGAACACATGTTTTTACTTTCTTAAAAAAGTAATAAAACACCTACAGTAATACATTCTTGACCCCGTGCTGTTCTTTGGTCTCTCTGTACTGGGTCGTGGTGGTATGTAGCAAAGGTATTTTCTAGTAAACATCCTCGGGGTGGGGGTGGGGGGAAAGCATCAAGAAAGTAACTTATGGTTTGCCCAGTTCAAATAGATACTAGTAAAAGAAGTTAATAATCAATAAAAACTAAGGTGAAAATATTTTCTTTTTCATTCTTTTCCTTTTGGGCGGTGTCCTAAGGAATGATTGAGAATCGTCTAGTGTGTCCTCCCTCTTTACAATTAGGTATGGAGATCTTTCATACTTGTTTTGGCCCAGCCCCTCAGATAGTCTGGTATTACATTTTTTTTTCAGATAGCTTAACTGGTTCCTTTACAGTCCTTTTTACAGTTCGAGTAAGCTCACTGCCAGTACCATGGGTCAGTGCTCCACTAACTCTACTGCTGCCACTTAGCAGGGATACTGACCCATCATCATCACTATCTTCCTCACAACTGTTCCCAGAATCAGCTGTGTTACTGAGTTCTGGTTCAGAGTCACTTATGTCAGCCAATACTGCTGGTGACTTGTCCCTGCGCCTAGAAGTACCAGAGATGGGTGAATGTTTTTTCAAATGTTTGGTTTTTTTCCTCACCTTTCCCTCGGGTACCTCTGAGGGAGATTCAGTAAGGTAGTTTGTAAGCCTCTCAAGGCATGTTGATGCAGCCCTTAGGTTGTTAATAATCTCCTTCTGGAAAAAAATGTCCTCCTTGTCCCTTTCATTCATTTTTTCCTCCTTTCGTTGATCAGATTCCCTAACCCAATCCACAAACCCAGATAGAGTGTTATCTAGCCTGGCCGCTGCAGTAATTCTCTGTTTCCGTTTCCTGATTAAGGCCAGTCTTGTAGCAGGATCAAGCGTTGCCTCGTAGTTGGTAGTTTCTATCGATCCTATAGTGGCGATGTTAAAGACAAAATGATTAGGTTGTTAGCAAAAAAAATAAAGTGCATATAACAACAGGTAAAAATACTTTGCATTGGTTATCACCTTCGTGCGTACAATATCCAGAGTAGCTAGCGCAGTACACATATTTTTAATGATACAGTAAGTGCATTTAACCCTTAGTAAATAAACATTAATGATTACTAGAAGGCACTCAAAGCGTTTGAACGAGGTTCCCCATTTTTTAATTACTACACCTGTACACGCAAACAAAGCACTCATGGAAGGTAGCCAAAAGTTCCCAAATTTGTCCTGTTAAAGCACCACAAACCCTGATGGAAGACCACTTACTTGGGTTGCTGGACCTTTCTGCAGCAATTGCTGGTGTGCTATGAGAAGATGAACACCCAGAAGTGGAAGGTTCACAGCCATCAGTGGATTGAGTCTCTGGGGTTAAAGATAGTTTTTGGGAAGAAGTTAGTTTTTTGTGTTTCGCTTTGTACTCATATTATGTTAAAAAGACCCATAACCAGAAGCCTTTAAAGAGAACTACCGTTCCATTGTTAGGAAAAAAACACTTACCCAACATTGATGTCTCAGATGTCCCATAGCTCAGGTTCTCGCTGTCTGTGTCCTCGAAAAGAATCAAGGTAGCGACGTTTTCGTTTCCTCCCGGTATCGGCTCCATTGCTGAAATGTGAGAAATTTTTAGTAGTAAGAACCTCTGGTTATGTTCTTCGCGAAAAGTAAGGTCCAAAAACTAATCTCTACAGGCATGGCGCTCTTCAGGAAGTGCTTTTCGAGATTCCTTTTTACTACATCCGCTGGGACATCATTGGCGCTCCTAAGCAGTCGTCACGCCCCCCTTCCCCCCTCCTTTTTTTTAAAACATTGAAACAGCCTATGGGCAATGGACCGCCAGCGCAACGTGGTCGGGTAATCAACTGCGGTCCGTTTTCACCTGTGTATGGTTTTTTTTTCTTTTGGACACCTATATGGAGAGGCACCCACCTGCAATTAATCTCTCATGGTAGTTGGTCAAAATTGATGCGAGTGACACAGCTAGGCACAGTTAGAAATTGCTGATGTAATCCCCCCCCTCGGTTTATGTGATACATGCTGCTCTCGATTTCAAAGTGAAAAGTCAAAATTTTTTACTTTAAAAACTGCGTGCTGCCCAAACTTTTAGGAGCGTACTTATCGATTAATCGATGAGTACTAGTTTTTTAATGGAAAACATAGCCTTTCCACAATGAATCAATGTGTACTGAGTAAACATTTCCATTTTAAATAAAACCCATATGTTGGTTATTAAACAATTGCCTATTGCCGACATATCGATGGATCTAGAGAGAAATTGATTAAAGGAATTTGCTCAAGCTTAAAGCAGTCATTTATAGGATTTATAATTAATTAATTCCGGTACTTTAAAAAACTTAATATTTTATTTATGGTGTGAGTTTCCGAAAAAACGAAACATCGATAGATCAGTTATTTCCCCTCCTAATTATCTCAACTGCACGGCGGTCTCCTTTTTAAATCAGAACGGATTTAATTTTATAAAAAACCAATTATACAATTTACTCAGAAAGTACACATCGATTAATCGAAGTGTACAAGTAGTTTATAGAAGTAATTCGCCTTTCCGCAATCAATTTTTGTGTAACTATTATTGGTCTCAGAGATACAAAATAACACTGTTCTCGCTTATTTAATAATTGCCTACCGCCGACATATCGATGGATCAAGGCTTTTTTAATAAAGGGATTTGCTCATGCATCATGCAGTCATTAACCTCGGAAATTATTGTTTCCTGTACTTTATTAATTTTTTTTTTAGGTGTGAAGAACCGGCACAGCGGTATATCGATATAAAATGCCTCGTGATTTTTTTCATGAAACAAGTGTGCCTTTGCCCAAAAAAGGTTGAAAAACACTGACCTAGGCAAGCCATTAAAATGACCTCATTTTTGCTCCTAACCAGTCTGCCTTTATCTGCATATCAAGAGGAAGGTGTCGACTACCCAAAGGAAAGAATGTTGGCTGGTTTCTGACCAGGGGCCCCTTCTCAATCCTGGGGTTTTAAATCTGCATTGCATTCATGGGCCACAGTGTTTCCTTTTTAGTGGATGGAATAGCAACATTTTTAAGATTTGTATTGGTTAGGAAGGGATTCTCCTTGACAATTTATCATTGAGCAACATATAATTGTAGGGTTTTTGTTGTTTATTGAAACGAAAAAGCAATTTAGCAAAATCTGCTTGCAAAGGAAAGCAAGTATGCTGAAAGCACACTAGCTGACCTGTGTGGTGTAGAAGCAGGCACCCCCTGTTTTCCATCACCATTTTTTTTTTTCACTAGTCAGATTTATTGCTTCCTGTTCTGGCACCTAGGCCAGCATAAATCTGCATATGAAGGGAGAGTTGATGTGAGCAAAGAGTGTGCTCTGGTTTGTCAGAGGGGCCCTTTCTGGTAACCCACACCTTTGAACAAAAAATTATTACAGGGCTTGTGTTGTTTATTAAAATGAAAATCCCATTTTGCAAAATCTGCCTGCAGAGGAAGGCGATTCAGGCACAAGGGACACTTGCTGACCAGTGTTAAGCTAAAATAGGCAGCCACTTTTTTGTATCTATACAGATTTTTCTAAAGTAGCCAGAGTGCTTACTACCTTTCCAGGCTCTGCAGGCTGCCCAAATCTGCATATGAAGGGAATGTTGCAGTGACCCTTGAGGTTTCTGGGGTTTTTCAGAGGGGACCTGCCTGGCAATGTAGTGCTTGCTTTCATGGGAGGACATCCTTGAAAAAATCATTTGTGTTGTTTGTTGAAATGAAAACCCCATTTTGCACAATCTGTCTGCAAATAGTGCTCCAGACCTCTGTTGTACCATCAAGATACCCCAAGGCACAGTCCCCAAACTGCACCATTCTTGGTCTCCTTAGGCCTTTGTTATGCAACTGAGTTTATATTTCAAATAAATAAGTAGCTTCAAGGCCATCTGCAGGAAATAGTTGCTTTAAAAAATATTACTACTTGGCTGACGTTGAAAAGTTGCCCAGCAACTGTTTTGATAAAGTAACCGTGCTTTATAGTAGTTTCTCCCAAAGGAAGAGTAAGATGCAAAGTTCATGTCCCACATAGTATTAATGATACATATTTCAAAATGTAGTAACTAGTTTAGGTTCAATGAGGGCAGAGAAATGTCATATCATCACAAAACCCGTAGCACAGTGCCCAAACAGCACGTTTCTCTGCATTTTTAGGCCTTGGCTGTCCAAATAATTTATATTGAAAATAAATAACGAAATGCAGTAAAGGGCGACATTCATTTTAAAGTCAGGCCAGCAATCTCTTCCTGGTGTTTGGAACCAAAGTAGGATAGATATGCAAACAACGACTGCAGCTTTTATTGAGAAGGCATTATAATTATTAATTAATCGTGAAGTGGAATCATCCATTTCATTGTTTAATAAACGTTTTTATTTATTCTTCGTTTTAACAATTAACTATCATGAAATTGAGTTATTATACATGTCACTTAACATGGGTTAGCAAATACTCAGAAATGGCATTGCGCACTGCTTCAGCCTCTGCGCGTGCAGTGCCTGATCTGTAGCAGTCATATGTGTCGCTGCCATCAAGGGAATCAACTTGTGAACGTTGCTGCTGGTCCTCATCAGGAATGTCATGCTTTTCACGTTCACATATGTTATGTAGAATCACGGCAGCAGCAATAATGGAATTAATGTTTTCGATGTGTGCCTCAATCCTAACGGACAAACGCCTGAATCTAGCCTTCAAGCGCCCAAATGCTCTCTCAACGACGCATCGTGAGCGATTAAAAATCTTATTGTAATGACACTCTCTGTCATTTCGAGGTACAGCAGAAGGCTTCATCAGCCACTTACACAAAGGATACGCGCCATCCCCTAATATTATTGGTGGAATTGACACCCCTGCATAGGTGAACAAAGGGCTGCCAGGTATTAGCGTCCCTTCCTCCATCTTGCTGAAGAGAGTGGACGACCTAAAAACATGAGCATCATGGTTCACACCTGAATGTCCTGTCAACATCGGAAAAAAAATACCGTCACCGTCGCAAGCAGCCTGCAGTAAAACAGAATGGAAAGATTTCCGGTTAAAATAAGCTGGCCCCTGCAATTTAGGCGGACTGATCGGGACGTGGGTTCCATCAATACATCCAATAGCATGCGGAAATCCGAATATTTTCATAGATGACATCATCTGTGTAACCAAAAAAAAAAAAGAACAGTAAATGATTCACGTTAACAGAACGAAATTTGTACTGAAGTAAGAAATGTTACGTAAGAATAAATGGGCAAATCCATAATAAGACACGAACCTTATTGAATTCTGAAAGACGAACCTCTTCCTTGAGAAGGACGTGTTCCATTGCTAGGCACACCTCGATTACAATACTTGCAACAGTGGAACTTCCTTTCTGGAATACCAGAGCGATGGTTCTGTAACAAGAACGGCTGGCCAAGAAGTACACCCCGATTGCTACTCGTTCTTCGACTGGAACGGCAGATCGCATAACTGTGTCCCTGCGCATCAGATATGGTCGCAGCTTGTCGGCGACCCCAAAAAGTGTTCTTCTCGTCATTCTGAAGTTTTCCAACCACTGCCTATCGTCCCAAAGCTGAAGAACCGTGTCGTGAAACCACTGAGAACGTCCCGGGTAACACCAGAATATTTTCTGTCTAGGCGACGTTTGCACCCACTGCCAAACGACCCATATCAAAGTGTTGCAACCCACCATAGCATCCCTAATCATAACTCTGCGTCGGAGTTGTCGTTTTCTGTTCCGGAAGCATAACGTAGCTATACCGACCATCACCCTACGAACACTATGCAGCAGTGCAACAAAATATGGGCGATACCTATGGAGTTTCTGAAGCCGGCATGCAGAACGGGAGGGAGCCATGATACCTTTGCAATGTTTGATGGAGGCGGAAGTAGCTGGTCTATGCTCTAGGGATTTAGGATGGGATTACTCGAATGTCCTTGGAGGTCCGATGGATCATACACAACAAATGTTGTGTGCTGGTCCACCTTGTGGCCCTGACGGGGAACAGCAATTTTTTTCAGGTCGCCAATGGACGAAGCAATACAAATCGGGAGTAGAAAACGAAGGATCATACAGTAATTCAGCTTTGCCGCAAATGACAGCCGGGTATCGATGCATCGATACGCCGCGGTAATTTTTTTTAAAAAATAAAAGAAAGCAAAAACCGGACGTTGAAAGAAAGCACCCGAATGCGAAGGGAGCACGTGAGGTAGCAATGGATTCGATCCTAAAATTTCGCATGGTGAGGACAGAGAAAGAGGGGTGGGGGCGAAGGGAGACCACGTGACCGCCTTCGCATTCAAAGCGAAGGGAATCCCGCTGCGAAGCGAAGTACTTTGTGAAGTAACGGCCACTGTAAAGTATTGTGAACAGCAGGATTAAAAGAGAGAGAGAGAGAGAGAGGATGCAACACTCCTTTTTTACAACTCAAAGCATTAAATGTTTCTGCAAAAACCATCTTGTACTTTCTCCCACAAGGGGGTGGGGAAGACTGTATCCTTCAAGCTGTCTCATTTTGGACAATGTATTCCTGTTGGTTTTGCTAGCAATTTCAGCTGTTCTTGCTAATTTGTCAATATATATTTGAAAGAAAAATAAAACTACAAAAGGGTACAGGTGCAATGGCCATGAAATGTCCACCGCACCCAGAAACCCGACTCCTTTACCAAGGAAATAAATCAACAGCAACCTTCACACAGGTCAAAATGTTAAGGAATGAAGTGAATCCTCATTGGTATAAACGAAAGCAACCCTCCTGACAAAGGAGAAATAAATCAGCAATAAACTGCGGGCCAGGAAAACAAATCTATCTTGGCCATCTGTCATGTGCTCAGAAATTGATCGAATTATCTAAAAAACTGCCATATCTGTTTTTTTACTGGGGTTCTTTTGCCAGGCATGATTGAGCCCTGAGTTACTTTAAAGCAATGAATTCTGCTTGGTGCTGAAAATATGGGTCTCTGTTTCTGGAATTTTGTTCATTTCACTGCTCCATTTTCAGGTCCAGAGGTCCGTATTATGTGCAAATTAATATTAAGTGCAAGATTTCCTAGAAGTGCTTAGCCAAAGGAATATTTATACCCAGCTTCAAAGCTGACAAAGAATTGTTTCCATTGTACTTGATGCCATCACTTGCAATGCCTGGGGCCTTCTACCTCCATTTCTTAAATATAAGTTGTCCGGGGAATGCTTAGGGGAAGTAAGAGGTATATCCAGTTTTTAATGACTCAAACAGTATTTTCAGTTTTTTGAGGCAGGCAGGTCGAAAAACCAGTTGAACGAAATGGAACAAAAAACAAAGGTGAGGACATGTGCCATTTCTCAGAAATTCTAGTATGTCACAATCACTCAGTCATATGCAATAACATGTTGATCAACCCACTAATTGCAGGGGAAGAAAAATGAATAACTCACAGTTTGGCAGTAATTAATTACAAGTTGATATATCAAGTAATTCATTCTTTTTCCAAATAAAAGAAAAAGAAAAAGAAATCCCATGGCCCTTCCAGAGTGGAAGAATCACCCAGCAGGGAGCTGCACACAATGCATACGCTGAATGTTAGAGGAAGGGCTTAAGCTTTAAAAAGAGTTAATCTTTCTTGTTTACCCAAAGGTAACTTGCACTAATTACAGTGAGATTTAAACTTAGAACACAGTCACAAGACTGCAGCTGCAACCACTTGCAAGTTAGCATTCACATTCTCTCCTGAGGCATGGAAAAAAGAGCCATGTGACCCAAACAATTAATCACAGCTCACAAGAAGGAAATGATCAAATATAACTCATAGCTTAATGCATGCTCTGTCCAAATCCTAGTCCCTATATATTGTAGCAGTCTGCTTCAAATCAACATCACTCCCACCAGTACTGGAATGATCAACAAAGATTATTTGAGTATTAGGGACTTAATAGTCAATGGGGGGGGGGAGAGACCCACAACACTGAAATCAAATAAAAGAGTAACAGTCCAGTGACCAAATATAATTCATAAGTAAAAGTTAATACATACTCAAACAGACTTGGGCCCTTCATCAGTAGGCTGACCAGGACAGTTTGAGAGAAGGAAATTTAAGCAGGTATGGTTTTGCATTAGAAGCCACACCAAATTTTTATAATATGTTTTATTCATTTTCTACAAATAAAAAAGAAGTATATGTGATATTTGTGCTATATGGGTTTCAGTCATTATTATGTTACAACCAACTTACTCTTATTATTTGTTTCTTTTTTCTAGCCATTGATAAAAAAAATTCCATACTTGTAATATTACAAGTCCTCCTCTTTGTACCAACAACCCCCCTGTCCCCCAAATTATCCAACTGCTGTGAAAATTTTACTACTTTATTGGAGATTATGCAAAAAGTCAAAAAAAGAAATAAAGTCCAACACAGTTACAAAACTTCATTTCAAAAGCTCAAAAGCAGTCAAGAAATATGAGGTACTGTAAATATATATCCAAAAAGATGTGAAACCTGGGCAATTCTAGAACAGGCCCTAAAGAAAATAATAAAACTTGCTGTCTTGTATCAAATACAGTAGGACCCCTGTATCCGACTGATTCATTAACCACTGATTCAGTTATCCACAGCTGGCAGAGGAAAAAAATCAAATAAATAATTCAGGAGCCACAAAGCAAGCTACTGTCACAAACAGCAGCTGTAAAGCAAGCTACTGTCACAAACAGCAACTGTAAAGCAAGCTACTGTCGCAAAACAGCAGCCGTAAAGTAAGCTACTGCCACAAAACAGCAGTTGGGAGGCATTCTCTCTTATCCATGGTTTTCTTTATCCACTGGAGGGCCTGGAAACAATCCCCAGTGGATACCGGGGGTCCTACTGTACTTGCAATCCAGCATAGTTGGGTTGAAACATAGTTCCAGAGTATAGAGTAGTGCAACTTGCACTAAGGGAAATATAATAGAAATATAAATAAATATAAATAAATAAATAGCAATAAAGCAAATGAGCATAGCTATCCTCAAGGAAGCTAAACTCAACTAAATTTGAATCTCTATGCTATTTTTATATCATCCACCTTTCCATATCTTTCAAGAGTATACCACCAATCAGATTTTCATATATCTTGAACCTTCCAGGAGGGATGAACTTAAAGTAGCTTTATTCACTTATCTCCTTCCAACTTCCTGCTATTCAGCTGAACCCAGTTTTCACTTAATCAACATGGTACCAGAAGAAGAGTGCTTTTTGACTTTGGATGTATTCCCCCCCCCCTCCAAATTAAGTGTCTCCCAATTAGTCCTCCCTCTTCCTTTCCAGCCACTTTTCTCAGGAACAAATAATTTTACAAGGCAACTGAAACCTATTAACCCGTCTTTTACCAATTCCTTATCAATACTCCCCTGCATATTTTTTTCTGCGTAATTGCTCCTTCATGTACAAGTGATGTTTAGAGAAGGAAAGCAGGCGTCCACAAGTCAAAGCACCATAAAATGCTTATTATATTGAAACATGGAGTGAAATGCCTAAGTAAAGTACATTTGTTTGAGGAAGGTATGTTCACACAACTCAGAAAAATGAATACAAAAGGGACTTTAATATTGAAATGCTATTTATTGTCTTATCCAATCATTCTACCTTAATTCATCAAAGGAAAAGGGAGATTTTTTTAAAAAAATAACCTCCCTTTTGAAATATCTCTTTCCTTCTTTCTCCTTTTCTAATCTTTGTTCACTGTCAATTCTCTGGAGAAACCCCATTTTAAATTATGGGCACAGCATGACAGTTGGAGTGTCTCCACATTTGCCCTCACAAAACAAGTCATTTATATATATATAAAGCTGCAACAAGACTCGCAGCAATGCAATATATATTTTTTCAAATAGATCTGCAACACAAACAATAGAAGCATCTGGTTGAGACAGAAAAGATCTGCAGTTAGCATGCTCCCCAGAGAAATGATTTGCTAAAGGCCATGCATCATGTGTCCACAGATTTATGATGCAAATTCAGTGAATGATAGGAAGGCAAGATTTGGCTTGTGTGACCACAGCTGGAGCCTCTCCCTGGATGTTAACTCTCTGCAAGATACGGTGGTAACCTGCTGTTGTCTGACTCAGGGCCCTCCTTGGCTTCATGGGTCTTTTGCTTGTGGATTTTCTTTTCCATCCTCTGCCGTCTGTTTTTCCTCTGGTACTAGTTCCAAATCGGGGGCTCTTTCTCCACTTCTAGCTACTGTGAATCTACTCATCTGTATCGCCTCCTCATAAATGGGGGTGACTCCTTTCCAGCAGAGTGATGCATAATATTGTGCGCATGCGCTACTGCTAATATCCTCCTGGCAGATGGTCCAAAAACTGAATGCAGAGCTGGAAAGAGAAATAGCAGAATTATCCTCAAACACTAATTGTGACATAAGAGAATCATTCAACTGGTGCTTGAACAATCATTCTGTCCATTGAATACTGCAGTTGTGCAAGGGTAGTCATCATCGTTTGTAGATAATGCAGTTATAAATGCATTTCTAATTTTCAAATAAAAGCCATAGGGCGTTTATACACGACCCCTAAGCTCCACCGCAAATGGCTGCAAGGTCCAGACCTTAAAAATGTTTATCCACCAGCTCCGGACTTTGCAGACAATTAAGTGCGACCCCGCCCACTTTAGCGCGACCAAACATCAGTTTTCTTGTACCTGCTTTTTGGATGTGACAAATATTTGATCCGGTGTAAGGATAGTGAGTGCGGGGCTCTCCTGGCTTCTGTTTGTTCTTTTTTTTTGCGCCCTGCCCCTTTAAGAGATCTGAATGCTGCCGGGAACAAAACAGAGGTAAACCGGCAATCTTTTCTTTCTTTTTTCTCCCTCCCTCAGGCAGCCAGCAACCAAGAAGTGCGGAGGGGGTGGGGACAGAGGAAGAGCGAGGAACCCCTAAGATCTCTGGTCCGAATTTAAGTGGCCAGCGGATCTTAGGGGTCGTGTAAAAAGGCCCATAGAATCATACAACCACAAAATAATAAAGTTGGTAGGGTCCTATAAGACTATACAGTCCAACCCCTTGTTCAATTTAGTAACACAAATTGAAGGATGTCTGCCAGGTGGTTGCCTAAATTTCTTTTTTGAATGCCTCCAGTGTTGGAGCACTCCCTACCTTACAAAGAAAAGCAGGCGACAGATCACACAGTCTCCAGTGTCTATATAAAAATTCCAGGACTATTGGGGGGGAGGGGGAGAACTGGAAATCTCAATTCAGGAAGATAGGAATAACTGAAGATTGGTACCATTATTACCATGACTGGAATACAAAAGCTGAAAGATATAAATTGTTCAAAAAAAGCATAAATAATAGAAAGGGAGGTGGAATTGCAGTATATGTTAAAAACACACATTCCTACACATAACGGAGGAGATTGACTGTTCCATTGACAGCATCAATGAAGCTGGGTTGAAAAATAAAAGGAACATGGTATCTGGAGTCTCCTGCTGACCATTCCATCAAGCAGAAGGTGCAGTTAAAATTTTTGAAATACGAATTGCAAGGATTTCAAAGATACACAATATAGCACTGATGGGAGATTTTACTTATCCTCATTATGGTTGAGAGGAAAATTCTGCCAAGTATGACCCTTCTATGAACTTCCTGGCTTGTGTGGATGATAGTGTGGCTGATATACAGCTCTAACTCGTCTTCTCACCATTTAATGTTCTTGCCATTTCTACTAATTAACTCTCCCTCCCCTTCCCCCCTCCTCCCTCCCCTCCCCTATTCCCCCACACACACACTCAATTCTATATGCTGCAGCCAATCATATCTAGGCTCAATGAATATCTGGTATGAAATTTATATCTCAAGTCATCTCATATCCCACACCTCATTCTGCTGCTATGTTTTGAAGAAGTCCACATGTGCACGAAACGTCACATTAAAATATGAAAGTTAGTCTTTAAGGTGCCACATGTTTGTGTCTTTTTTTTTTTTTTTTTTTTTGTTTTTCTTTGAGTTTTGCCTGAAATTCTTGAAAAGACTAACACGGCTATCCTCTCTGAAACTTCTCCTACAAAAAGTGGAGCAAGAAAGTAGAGGACTAGCTATCCTAATAGAGATGACTTAGTGGGGTAAGTTGCAGTCACTAGCATAGCTTGGGAGGGGACGGGGGGGGGGCAAAAGCCCCTAGGTGCAGAGGTCTGAGGGCACCTGGAGGGGAGCGGGAGGAGGAGGATGAGTCGAGCAGGTTGCATCCTTTAGAAAAGAGTGGGGGAGGATGAGGGGGAGGAAAGAGACAGGCCTCAGCGACCACTGTGGCCAGGATGGAGAAATGGGCATGCAGTGCCCTCCCACCTCCTGCTGTAACTTATGGCACACAAGGCTGAGCTTTGCACGTTCACCTTTGGGGAATCTGTGTGCCCTTCTGCCAGCAGAGGCTCCTCTGGCGGCATGTAAAGCAGCTCACAGGCAGCCAGCAGGGGGCACGGCTGTTGCGCCTGATTGGAGCTGGTGGGAGGAAGGCAGAGCCCAGTGATGGCTATTCTGTTATCTGAGACAGACAGCAAATGATCTAGAGATGATAGTACCCAAAGCTAGCCAAATAATTATGATAGAAAGGAAGGAAATCTCTCAAGCACATCTCACCACCTCCAAAGGGGGAAAATACAATAAGAAGCACATTAAATAGCTACCAATTTCATATTAATTAAATAGACCCTAACCTCAGGCTGTCCCCATAAGGTCCAGCTTTCTGATAGTGCCTCTTCCAACAGAGATGCCAACCAGGCAGTGTAAAGAACTTAAACAGCTCTTGGAGCTTAATGAAGCCAAGTTGAGGAGGGGTGGAGGTTTTTTTAATGGCTTTTTCCATTTGGAAGGAGACTCCAGAGCCAAAAGAGCGGCTGTGTATATGTTGCAAAGCTGGGAGCTTGCCCTGTTAAATGCCCCAACCTGGACACCGGGCATCCTGAGAAATCTTTGCAAAGGCGCTCGAAGCCGTAGCAAGCTGTAGAACAGAATATGGCACTGCCATAAGGAAAAGCAAGGTTCTAGCCCCTCTGGTTGTGAAAAAAAAAAAAAACTTAACTACCAATTAAATAGTTACCATCATGCGTAACCCAGTGAAGATGGCTCTCTCACTCTGGCTAGTCCTACTTACAACAAATCTCCTGTTGTATTAAAATTACCAATTGATTCCCCCACTTCCAGGGGCTGCTCCCTCATTCCTGTCATCCCACTCACAAGTGATGGTGCTTTGAAGTGTGCTGTTGTCCTGATCAAATGCAATGACGGTGACTTCATATGGTGGGGGGCGACTGTCCTGCCCTGCTGGATGACAATTAAGGCAGCAGCACTTCACACAAACGGAGACAAGGCCACAGAAAAGGAGGAGACCACCAATTGCAATCACAAGCCTAGAAAGAGCAGGGAAAGCAAAGGTCATTTCCGCCACCATTTAGTTTTCCATTTATCTTTTTTGCTGTGTAGGAATCCTATGAAGTGATATCAGTGAGCGAAATTGCACAGATTCCCTCCCCATTTCATCTGTTTCATATTCTGGTTTAACTAGAATGGCTAAAATAGCTCCTGAAATTGGGACAAACTACACAAGCTTCCTGTGCCTCCCCCAGGGCTAGCTGGGAATAGGGATGGGCACAAAATGGGAAAATGGTGTTTCATTTCATTCTGTTTCATCCCCCTCTTTGTTTTGTTTCACATCATCAGTATAACAAGTTTATTTTTTTAAAAAAAATTCATTACTTAGGAAACAAAATGACATGAAATGAATCCCCCACAGCACCAGCGCTCTAGCTGGTGCCGTGGAGGATTCAGAAGCCTCCTTGCAACCGTCTCCCAGCTGATTTTGTCAGCTCGACCCCAGCTGGGAGGTGGGCAGGTAGGAGGAAAGGAGCAGTCTGGCAGAAGTAAATTCCTTGCCTGACTGCTCCTTTCTCCCCTGCCACCCCCTCCTCCCAGGGGTGTGTTTTGGACTGGGAGTGCTGTGGGCAATGGGGTCAGCCCCCACTGCCCACAGCCCTCCCTGTTCAGAAAACCTCTTTGGGAGGAGGGGAAGCATGGAAGAAGGAAAGAGGCAGTTTAAATTCAAACAGATCTTCACTTTACCTCTGCTTCCTTCCTTCTTCCTTGTGATCCCCGCCTCCCAGCTGGGGCTTTTTGATAGGGCAGAGTTTGGAGAGTGGCACCCCTCCCCCAACACCTCAACCTGCCAAAAAGCCCCAGCTGGTACACGAGGGGAAAGGGGAAAGGCAGAAGAGAGCAGATTTTCCCCCTCACTGCTCTGTTCTGCCTTTTGTGCCTCCCCTTGCCTCCCAGCTGAGGCTTTTTAACAGGTTGGGGTGTGGGGGGAAGGGTGGCCCCTCTCCAAACCCCAGCCAGTCAAAAAGCCCCAGCTGGGAGGCGGGGAAGGGGTGAAAGGCAGAATGGAGCATCGAGGGGGGGAACCTGCTCTGTTCTGCCCTTTGCCCCTCCCCTGCCTACCAGCTGGGGCTTTATGACAGGTTGGGGTACGGAGGAATTTTAGGGAACCCTCTGAAATCTGGAAAGATTTGGAGATAAGGGGACTTAGTTATTAAGCTCTAAAGTGGCTGGTGGTAGTAAATTGGCCATTTGTGTTGGGAGTGTCACCCATAGAGTAAACTCCCTATGTTTACTATAGAGTATACTCCCTGATTTGTCTCCACACTCCCAGCACACCTTGCCAATTAACTACCCCCATTCTCTTTGGAGCTTCATAACTAAGTCCCCTTCCCCCAAATCTTTCCAGAATCACTTCGGGAAGGCACCCCTACTACTTTGGAGACCCAAGGTAAGTAAATTTTGATTGCAGTTTTTTAAAAATAATTTTGAGTGCATATTTTTAAAAATATATGCACTCAAAATTACTTACCTTGGGGCACCAAAGTAGCAGGGTACCTTCAGAAAGCGATTTTAGGGAACCCCCTGAAATTTGGAAACATTTGAGGGTAAGGGGGCTGAATTATGAAGCTCCAATGGGGGTGTCCCTAGGAAATAACCTTCTAATCAGAGTCATATGGGAAGTGGAGGCAGCACTATCACTTACCCGATCAGCTTCTGATTCCAATTAGAATGTTTTTTTCCCCTAAGGCAATCATGGCGAACCTATGGCATGGGTGCGAAAGGTGGCACTCGGAGCCCTTTCTGTGGGCACCTGATATCGCCCCTTCATAGCCACGTGTATACAGGTTAAATTACTATATTGGCACTATGCAAAAAAAATAGTGGGTTTTCAATTGTAGTTTGGGCACTCGGTCTCTAAAAGGTTTGCCATCACTGCCCTAGGGGCGCCCCCTTTAGAGCTTCATAACCCAGCCCCCTGAACCCCAAATCTTTCCAAATTTCATGGGGTAGGCTAGAATCGCTTTCTGAAGGTACCCCTGTCATTTCCTCTAGAATGAATTGTTTTGTTCTAGAAGGGGAAATGGTTTTTGTGTCATTTGTAATGAAACACTGCTTCCCTGTTTCATTTCGTTTCATTTCGGTTAGCTAACAAAACGATGAAAGAGTCTTTCGTTTTTCCTTAGGTGCCCATCCCTAGCAGGGAACTTTGTTTCTGAGAAAGAAGTTTGTGTGGAGCTCAACCCAGATAGCCACAAAGGCTTCTAATTTAGGCCTTTCTCCTGGGGGTGTGTATGTCACAATGAGGTGTTTGTAAGGTATCTGCAAGGAGAATTATGGTGACATGCTAATACGGGACATTCAGTTACATACTTCCTGTTCCTGTTTCAGGTTCTTGAAAAGTAATGCTGAAATGCATCTTTGAAATTTTCAAATGGCTATTGTTTTGGTTTGTTTTCTTTTCTTTTCCCAGCTTTGGTGTTTGCCAGTATTTCACCCATGTTACTGATGTGCTTGGATAAAACACTGCAAATAAGCACCTTCTGGTGGATCAAGCGGTCTCACAGCTTAGGGCAGGAAGCAAAGTGATGCCCCCACACACACAAACATTGTGCCATAATGATGTCTTCCCTCTCAAGAAGAGGAAAAGGGCATGGTATGTTCTTCCCAAAAAGAAGAATGAAAAAGAGGAGGGGGGTATACCTTCGCCTTGTCTAAAGCCACCACATGTGCAGAGTTGGCTTGCTCCCTATTCAGTTCAGGGCCACGTATACCAGGCATCAAAAACAGGCAATTTGGAAAGTCACCCAGCCCCTAATGCCTGGACTCCTGACCTTTCAAAGCCTGGGACCAAATTGAACATTTTTGCACAGTGATAACAATGCTGGAGTTCTTCCTTCTTCTCTCCTCCTCTTCAGTCAGAAAGGAGCTACAGCAGAATATACAACCTGCCAAACATGGATGGTTCTGGAGAATTATAGAGTACAGGGTCAACTTTCCATAACACTTTAGTAAGACCTCAGCTTAACAAGAGTGGTGTGACCCTGGTGAACCTGCCACCTGTAACCTAACACCACATAAGACATGCACTTTGCTCAGCCTAAAAAAAAGAATGGCAAGGAACCATTCTTCATGTCAATGTACAGAAGTGTACAAAATTATATATATTTTTTTAACTTTTCAGTTAGTTTTTTTCCTCTTTTGCCGCCATCTTGTTCCTTTCCCCTTTTTTTTTTGTGCTTGCTTGTTATCTGTTTCTTTTATTTTTATTGTAAGC
This sequence comes from Phrynocephalus forsythii, assembly GCA_029282475.1. Lineage (NCBI taxonomy): Eukaryota > Metazoa > Chordata > Lepidosauria > Squamata > Agamidae > Phrynocephalus > Phrynocephalus forsythii. Next base: position 8,086,086 of record JAPFRF010000011.1, read on the forward strand.
CGCCCAGAGTTCCCTTTGGGAAGATGGGCAGGGTATAAGACTAACAAATAAATAAATAATAAATACAGTGTTTTTCATGTGCACATTGTGAATCTAGAAGTGAAAATATACCAAGAACTTAAAAAAAACATGAGAGGTGCTGCAAAGCACACAAAGTCAGTGTTCTGCAGGGAATTTGAAAACAGAAGCCAAAAGTACCAGTTTCTAATGTATTTTGGAACTAGTAATTTGAAACTCTAAACTGAAGGGAGACCCTTTCATACACAACTGATGAGGAAAACCGAGAGTTCTTCACATGGTCAGAAGCACTTCATGTCTTGAGCCTGATTCCTGGCTTTCAAAAACAGGAGATTTCAAGAACAGTGCCCAACAAGCCTGCATTTACTGACATAATTCCTCAAGATAAATGTTATAAGTGACACAGTTGCTCTTGTGGAAGGTCCCCAAAGAACTTACCAGATATACCAGAGATGGGCTCCATTTGTACTTGAGCACCTTTGCGGAAGGAAGAGCATTTGAAAAACAAGTTAATGTCAGAAATAAAATATTGGTTTCCACATCACATGTATATTGTTACCTTATTTCTCTTCACTTTTCCCAGACTTGCCAGTGGCACCTGAGTGACTGAGTGACACTCATGAAAAACATTTTGCATTTGAGGAGGTAAGAAAGTTCTGTCAATGGTGCTGTGTAAATATTTATGATTAATAAATGCTCTTTGTTAGCCCTGACACTTAGGGTGGCCACCCCTAGAGAAACTGGGCTTTCTCAATGGCTGTCCCTGCTCTTTGGAAAAATTCCCAGTTGACATCCACTTAGCTCCATCTGTGGCAATGTTTAATAGCTCTTTAAAAACCTGGCTCTATCATGAGGCCTTGGCAATGACGCATGTTACTTGCTATCTACCTGACTCCCTATTATGATTTATTTACTCTATATGCTTACTTAATACAGTAAATGTAAAATGTTACAGTGATACCTTGTATAAAGGAATTAATTTGTTCCAAATGAAATTCTGTTAAGCAAATTTCCCTTTATAGAAATTTCCCATAGGAATGCATTGAAAACAGAGCAATCCCTAATCGTGACCATTTTTATGTTGTGCGGATTTGCCCCATAGGCGATTCTGTTAAGCAAATTTCCCCTATCTCCGGAACGTTTTGTGTTGTACAGATTTTATGTTATACAAAGCATTTGTTATATGAGGGTCCACTGTATTTTTATTTTGTTGTTTTAACTTTCCTTGTGCACTGGAGTTGATCTTTGAAATAAGCTTGGTGGTAAGTAAGTCTCCCCCCGCGCGCTCCCCTCTGCCCAGCTTTCCCATTGCTAGAGGCTTATGGTTGTCTAAGTGAAAAACTTCATGCCAATGCAGGCATGTCCAAATGTTGGCCCTCCTGATGTTTTGGACCACAACTCCCAGAATTCCAAGCCTGTATTTCCAATGGCATAGGACTATGGGAGTTGTGGTCTAAAACATCTGGACGGCCGAAGTTTGGACATGCCCCCTTATGAGTCACATCTTGTCAGGGGGGGCACAAAAACTGACTTTTGCCCCGGGCTCTGGAACCGTAGCTACGCCTCTGAATGTGGTCTGGTGGAGCCAGGAGGGACAGCTGATAGAGACTATCCTGCCAGCCTGGTACCGTACAGTTGGATTTGGACAATACACTGTGATGCAGCTTGACCAGAATATGAGGGTTTTCCTTACAGTCTGCTCAACCAGCTTCAAAGCCAGAGGTCCACCCATCCTATCCAGTCTGCTGCTCATCCGCTCCCCTTTCTTCTTTCCCTTCTCCCCTCTTTTGTCGTGGTGGGAAGGATATGTTGCTTATTATTGTTGCATAACTTGTAGTGGAGAGTGTTCAGGTGTTTTCACTACACTCAATTTTGTTCGTGGGTTCAGGATATTGGGTGGATCTGCACAGCTTAAGGATGAAGAAGGGATGCTGCTCACCCGGAATGGTAAATGAATCAGGGAAATTGGGGTAGGGTCATGTTATGGTCCAGCTTGGGAGCCTACAGGTCCAAGCCCTGACCCAGGTATTGGAGATTGGGGTGGTATACACCTGTTTGGTTTCCAGAAGATGGCTACTTCTGGTAGAGCATTCATCAGCTGATGAAGCAAATATTGTTGGGCTTCAGGTGGCACTCGGGCCTCTCAGTGCACTGGTCCAGTACCCCAGTGCTGGCCATGGTTAACGAGTGGAGTTAGAGAGGCTCTAAAGCACAAGGAGAGGTCCTTCTGTAAATGGAAATCCTCCCCAAATGAGGAAAATAAAAAGGAACACAAACTCTGGCAAAACAAATGTAAAAAGATGATAAGGGAGGCAAAGAAGGACTTTGAGGAACCAGCAATATAAAGGGTAATAATAAAAGCTTCTTTAAATATGTTAGAAGTAGAAAACCTGCCAGAGAACCAATTGGGCCTCTGGATGGTGAGAGAGGAAAAGGGGAGGTTAAGGAGGACTTGGATCTTTTCTTTGCTCTGTCTTCAAGACAGAGGACCTTGAGGTGAGCCGCCCCTGACTAAAGAATTAAATCAAATACAGGTTAAAAGCTAATTGATAAATTGAGGATTAACAAGTCACCGGGCCCAGATGGCATCCACCCTTGTTAGGGAACTGAGAAATGAAATTGCAGATCTCTTAACGGTAATATGCAACTTGTCTCTTCAAACAGCCACAGTGCAGGACTGGAGGATAGCGGATGTCACACCAATTTTTAAAAAGGAAGGAGGGGGACCCAGGAAACTACAGGCGGTTATTACATCTGTCCCAGGGAAGATGGTTCATCCAAGAGAAAATCTTAAAACACATAAAAGAACAAACCTTGCTGAGAGAAAATCAGCATGGCTTCTGTAGGGTAAATCTTGTCTTACAAACCTTTTAAATTTTTTGAAAAGGTCAACAGATTTTGAACCATATATCTACTGGATTTTCAAAAGGCTTTTGAAGATCCCTCTGCTGAGAAAATTGCATGGGGATAAGAGGGCAGGTCCTCTTATGGATTGAGAACTGGTTGAGATCCCGAAACAAAGAGTAGGTGTCAATGGGAAATTTTCACAATGGAGAGAAAAAGCCCTTTCCTGGGACCGGATCTGTTCTAAATTGGGACATTTGTTTTGCAGATGACACAAAACTTTTCCATTGGTAAAAACCAGAGAAGATTGAAGAGCTCCAGAAGGATCTCTCCAAACTGGGGGAATGGGCTGAGAAATGGCAAATGCGTTTTAATGTAACCAAATGTAAAGTAATGCATATTGGGGCAAAAAATCCAAAATTCATCTATCAACTCATTTCTAAGCCTGCTCAGGAGATGTTACAGATCAGCAGGAAGAAGGCCAAACCATGCTAGGGATTATCAAAAAGTCCCAACATTATAATGCATTATACAAAACAATAGTCACATGTTCATTCAATGGGGACACTGGAAAAGGAGAAGAGAGCTCTGGGCACAAAGAAAGGCTAAAACAGGCTGGATCCCAATTTACTGTCCTTTCCCTCTCTCAAAATACCAGAACTAGGGACATACACTCAAATTGAGTGCTGGGAGATAAGAACTGACAAAAGAAAATATTTTTTCACCCAGCGCTTTGTAAGTCTATGGAACTCCCTGCCACAGGATGTGGTGATGGCATCTGGCCTGGATGCCTTCAAAAGGGGATTGGACAGATTCCTGAAAAGTTGGGATTGATGGAGATGTGTAATCTAAACCATTAATTTTCTGTGCTTGCCTCACTGCATTGAATATGTTCTTATGTTTTGTTCTTATGCCAGGGACTGCTTTGTTTGTTTGTGATCTTTCCTCCAAAGAAGTGGGTGTTTTGTAATGTATAGAGCTCCGGAGGGGTAGGGGAGCCCACTCTGTGATAGGCCCTCAGGTAGGATTATCCATTTATTACACAAGCTTGTGTGAACCAGAGAAAGAGAAAATCAAAGAAGTAAGATTTTGACAGATACTTTGAAGATTCTCATGCTCCAATGAGATATTTGTGAGAAACCCTTTCCTAAGGATCTGCCTACATTGGGCATTTGTTTAATTTTCCTTTGACTCATGATGCCAGTATGGCAATTTCAAGGACCACCTCTCCCTTTTTAAGCCTGCTCGGGTGTTAAGATCATCAGGAGGGGCCTTACTCTCAGTCCCACCATTGTCACATGTTCATTCAATGGGGACACAGGAGAGGGCTAAATAAATAAATATTTTTCTAGGCAGCCTTTTTGTGACTGGCTGCCTGATTGGGATTGTTAAATTAATTTTCTGTGCTTGCCTCACTGCATTGAATATGGTTTTTGTGGTGTTTTTGTTTATTGTACTGTAATATGAGTATAGTACTGTTTTTAGCTTTCTGTGTTGATTAATCATGTAAGCTGCCTTGGGTGCTTTTTAAAGAGAAAGGTGAGGTAAAATATTTTTAATAAATAAATAAATATAGCAGTTTAAGGTACCACACCATTTTTGTCTTTTATTTTTGTTTTGTTTCTTGTCTGATGTAGGCGTCAGTATTATTTTTTACAAGTCCTTTATGTGTTGTTTTTTAAACCATGTGTGGGAGAAATGAAATGATGGAACCTGAAATAACTAATTTTGTACATGGGGTCTCAGGGGGCAATTCTGGAACAGTTGACCAGGCTATTTGACATACAATGGATGAAAGAAAGGTTGCATAAAAGGAAACCACCACCACCCTGAAACTTTTATATACCCTGCTTTCTTAATACAAATCATGTTTGTTTGAGAGACTCTTTTTATGGTAGTTGATGACAGAACACTAACATGTTGAAAAAGAACCTTTTGTGTAAACATGAAAGACCCATCCCTATTTTGAATGTGTGTGGACAGACAGTACCTGAAGAACCCAGTGCATCACCAAATAGTCTTCCCATGTGAGAATGGCAAAACCAAGATGACCTATGAAAATCTGTGACATAAATCACCAGAGTGATCCATAATAAACCCAAAACAACTGAGGACAACACAGTGTGGGCAAGCACTAAGATGTCAATTTGCAACCTCAAAAAGCTAATGGCTCTCCAAATTTGGAGAACATTTTTAAAAAAAAATTACAGTAGGACCTCAGTATCCACTGGGATTGGTTCCAGGCATTGGAAGAGACCAAAAAGACCATCAAGTCCAACTCCCTGCACAATATTCTTCTCCCCCAAGGAATTAGCTGGTCCACTCAAATTTGTGTCATCCACAAATTTGACAAGCCATTCCCTGAACTCCCTCATCTGATTCATAAATAAAAATGTCGAAGAGCACCAGCCCCAGGACTGAGCCTTGTGGTTCCCAACTTGCTACTTCCTCCCAGTTCTGTCCTCTGATTTCCCCCACCCACCCCTCCACAACAACACACAGACAAAGACAAGCTGGAAATGGAAGCCACATAAAAGAAATACAGGGTTTAATACAACTTCCCCTTCCCACAAATAATTCAGGAAAATGTTCATAATCAGCATGACAAAAATTACTTGCACAATTGCTTTTTTAAAAAAGTTTTTTAGCCTCCTGTTTTGCACAGATCCCCATTGCCAAAAGTAGCACATTCAGAGGATAAGCTGCAAAGGAGAAGGAATACTGTACAGCACTCATCAAAGCACCTTCACTTTCAAAGTGGGCTTCTTCATCCTCCAACCCCCAAACCCCCAACAGTTGATCCTGGGCCTTAAAAAGGCTTGGAATATGACTACTTGACATCTACCATCACCCTGAGATGCAACCTGCCAAACTGAGCATTGTGAGCTGGTGAGATTTGTTTCCTTGCAAGATTCATTTTTCACTCCGTTGATCCGGTTTTATATTCTATTCCTCCTCTGCCCATTTTTAAACTATTATTCTTTTTTTATATTTGCTCTAATTACAATTGATTGATTAATTTTATATTTGCTTATATGCTGTACATTGTTTAATTTTATTATTTGTTGTATTCTTTATGTTCAAAACTTTTGTAAACCACCCAGAAGTGACTTTTGGTCAGATGGCATGGTATATAAATCAAGCGAATAAATAAATAAATAAATAAATAAATAAATAAATAAATAAATAAATAAATAAATAAATAAGTGGCTGAATTTCCTGTTTAAGTTTAAAACCAAACTCCATGTGATTGACGCACAATGATGAGTTATCGCACAGAAGGCATTCCGGCACAAGAGGGGAATCAAACTCCAAACCTCTCACTTTGCAGCCAGATAAGTAAACCACTCAGCTATCCAGCCAACTTTTCCAATTTATGCATGCAACTCAAAATGTATATATCCAACTGACAAAAGTTCACCCCATGTCTCTAATATTTTATTCTTATGAAACGTATTAAAATCTATGCATTTACTCACTGGTCAGGGCTGGTACAGCTCTGCTGCAGTTTCGCCGGAGGAATCTTCAGAAAGAATGGAGTCAAGATTGTGAGGCACACTGTTCCTCTGTTTTCACCATCCATCCCATGCCATTTCCAATTTTTTTGCCTTTTCTCCAGGTAGATATAAATAATTGTTTCCTCACCACCATCACCATTAAGTCAAATATTTTAATCTCCTCTCTTGTTAATCTTTTGCATGACTTGCATATGCTTTCTAAATTGACGTTAAAATGTGGGTCCCTTTTGCAATTGAAATTTACATGTATAATTACATTTACAGGTAAATGTAAAATTACCATCTACAACTCTCATTTGCAGTTAGTTTCCATTCTGCTTTCAGTACTTGCTACTAGTCTGTGCAAGAAATCTATAAAATACATCTTACCTGAGAGAGACATGTTAAAATCGAAATGATCACAACTCGGGTACACTTTCCCATCAGCATATGTGATCCTTTTTTGTTTGTTTACAGAATTCACTGTTATAATTAACAGCCTTCAAGCCTGGACAGTGGATAGAAAAATGTTTTGGAATGTCACCATTCACAGGTTCTCATCATTCTTGTTTCTTTCTTCTCCCATAAACATCCCGGACTTCCTTTTTCCCCACTTATGTTTCTCCATAAAAGTGACCAGAGGCATTCAGATTTCGATGTACTTTTCAGTATCTACTCATATCTACCTCAGAAACTCAGTATGGGGCAAAATATCCATGTCAGACAGATGTTTAAAAGTGATTCCAGTCTCTCTCTAGTGGGAGATTCTCTCAGTCTTTTCTTCTGGTGAGTCTAGGACAGTCTTAAGGAATTTAGGAAGAACGGCGAGGCTTACCTGAGGTGAGCGTTCCATTCCTCTTTTTGCTCCACCTGTACTTACACACTTGTCCTTGTGCAAATGCGGTGCCCTTTCAGAAACAGAAGGCAGTATTTTTGCAAAATGACCCAGGAAGTATTTCTGTTATGCTATCCCCACATAGTTTCCCTTCCACCAGATGGCTAAGAGGTATAGTATCGTAAATGTTAATCTATAGTTGTTTCAGTGGTTGGTCCCTACATACTTCTCTACCTATCCCCCTTAATGTTTTTCAGCTTCCAGAACTATAGTTATTCTCCCTCAAGCAGTTAAATTAACATCTCTAATGTACACTCTTATATAACCTATTACATCCAAAGCCTATTCAATATGCATGTATACAAGCTTAGCATGTACATATTAATATACATATATCCTAATATTTTAGATATAGAATGCATTTCCACTACCAAGTGAGTTTTTGATAGGTGATAAAATCATTAAATCATTTTTGTGCTTATAGCTCCTTCTTCAAGGGCATGTAACGTTTCTGTCTACAAAAGACTAGCCAATGTTGAATCTACAAGGGCTTGTTTTTTAAGTGTAACTACAATGTTATCTCAGCAATTAAGCTGGTGAATCATTACTTTGGCAAAGTTTTTAAAGGCAGCAAGTAGAACAAATGGATCCCTGGAAATAGCACATGTGTGCAACCACCGATTTGTGGAAGTCTTTTTTTTAAAGTGGCCCTTACCACCTCCAGCTGTTCTTGCATCAATGAGAATGGTATGTACATAAAAACAAAGTCCATAATGGATCCTAAATAGTTTTTGATGTGGGTAACTTTAGAAGCTTCTGCACCTAATGCTTTGATAGTCAAACCTGATGCATGATTGAAGTATTGAAATAAATCAGGATCTGGATCAGAGTGTTTGAGGTAAGTCTAAAGTCACATGGTAGTTTCATAGTTTGTATGTCCTCTTGGGACAACTTTGAATCCAGGTATAAGATGTGTGGCGTATTGGTTGAGGGTAGCCACATTGAAAATTGTTTTAAATTTGGCACAGTGGGATTCCAGTTTCTTGTATTTTGCCCTCCCAAGTCACTGCTTTCCCAGAGTGAAACAGCTATACAAAACAACAAACAAACAAACAAAACAAACAAAACAAACAAAACAAAAACACATAAAACCCTGCACTGCTGAAGCTACAAGAAGACATTCTGGTTGTTGACACGTTGTGGATCTTCTCTTGAGGTTTTAGTCCTGAGCCCATCCAATCTCGCATTGGCTGTTTCTCACGGCCACCCACTGCTACAGCCAACTCACTTCTGTAACTGAGGTTATATGGACAGCAGTAACAAACACCTCTTTCTTCTGCTGTGGTATGATTTTAATATTTCTTTATGTTTTAAAAATATTTTATATGTTGTTTTTTTCAAACCGGCATAGCGTTTGATACAATTCACACAGGCCGGCACACATGTAAAAATGATTCAAAATAAAATGTGTTCATAATTGAGTTTAAAAAAACCCAAGCCCCTAATGGGTGTTTTAAAAAGCTCAGTCTCTGGAAAATAAACATGCTTCCCAGTTTTATATATACTGTATATCATGTAAGCAAACATTTTTAATTTAAAGAGTGTAAACCCAAATGTACTTTGATATGTAAGTAAGTCCTCAACTGAGTATTTTTACATAGTGGCCAAAATCCTGCTTGCATGAAGTTATACCATATTGTCAGAGGGAATATTTTAATTGAAATGAATTCTAAGCTTCCAATTTCCTCTCCCTCCACCGATTTTAGATTCTGACATCCTGTAGGGCTCTCTTTTGCCCTAGAGAAGACTTTGGGGGCCTTAGGACTTAGGAAGAGCCTTGAATAGGGAAAACTTAGATGACTTCCTTGACATTCAGACAGGAGATCCATGCGTGCCCCATTACTGCCTTTGAGCCACACTATCTTCAACGCATGTCTGATGCCTTATTAATGTTATGAAGTTATATAGGGACCAAGGTTACCTCTAAACTGTGCAACTACACACACTTCTTGTGGCCATTTTTCTTCTGACTGTGCCAGAATCCAGCAGGGGGTGGAATTGCTCATGCACATGCACCTATGGCATGCACGTGCAGATGGAAGAGAGCCCCTCTCAGCAGGAATGAAAATTAAAGGACACTTTGAGTGAGAGCAACATGCAGAGGTCCCCAGGAGGGCCTGGAGAGCTGAGTGTGACCTGCAGTGCATCAGCTGCTGAGATATCTGCCACAAACTGCTAAGGGCTGGTGGCTCAGTGATTGGCCATCAGAATGTTGGCACCAACAAGGTGCAACAGGTTTCATCTTTCCACCTCGAGTCTAGAGCTGTTTCTGTCCAACATCCAGAGGGGGCTGCAAGCCACTTTGCGCAGTGTGTAGGAGAGGCATGGGCTCAGCTAGGCATTCCCATGGCCTTGGCAGGTAGTGCAGGGAAGCATCTGGTGAGTTACAAAATAGTTAACAAGTTATGCCCCTTCAACCCCATGGCCCCACAGATCCCATGATCATGGAGCCGGGTTGAGGAGGCCTTCGTAACCCCACCAGTGCTGGGACCAGCCATGTAATGGTGCCCCTGTCACCATGGGGTGAGAGGTATAGCTACCACCTCTTTATTTTTTTATTTTGTTTTTTATTTCAAATTGCTAAATGGTTTTGATTTATTCGTGTTTACTTATCCTTTTATATATTGTTTTATTTATTTATTTTAGAGTATTTTTACCCCACCTTTCTCCTTGGAAAAGGACCCAAGGCAGCTTACAGTAATGAGGGATAATATACAGTCCAGTACAATTAAGACATGTTCAGGTATTTGAGAACAAGGAATTGAGGGACATCTTATAGCATTCATAGACAACATTTTTTTTGCCAGCCCAAAGCTGTGCTACAGCTGATCAGCCCTTGGGAGCAAAAAAAGTTTTAAAATCCCCCCTTCTATTTTTTGTGAGCCCCAAGCGCCGATCAGCTGTAGCTGTAGGCTTGGGGCTGGCAAAACAAAGTTTGAAAATCACTCCTTTCCACCTGACAGTGCTTGGAGCTGAGCAAAAAATAAATTTTAAAAAATGGAGTGTTGGGGGGGGGGAGGAGCTATTTTTAATTTTTTTTTTTGCCAGCCCCAAGCCTGTGCTACAGCTGATCAGCGCTTGAGGCTCAGCAGGAAAAAAATTAAAAATCCCCTTATTTCCCCACGCTCAATCGGGGGGGGGGAGGCGGGATTTTTAAACTTTTTTTTGCTGCCTGCGCTATAGCTAGTCGGTGCTTGGGGGCAAAAAAAGTTTATAAATCCCACCTTTTCCCATGCCCCATTGGGTGCAAGAAGTTACACAACCACTACACACACACACAAACACAAACACAAACACACTCACACACACACACACACACACACACACACACACACACACACACACACACACACACACACACACACACACACACACACACACACACACAGAGAGAGAGAGAGAGAGAGAGAGAGAGAGAAGCAAAATGAAAAATGAAAACAAATTTTTTCAAACAATTTGTTTCAAATGAAACAAAATGCTATTTTAGCATTTCATGCCCATATTCATTTCACCCTGGGAAGGTAAGGGCCCATTCCGCCACCAGATCATCTGCCGCAGTGACCCCTTTGCCCTCAAGGGTGAAATACCACAAGATGCACTTCCACTCAAACCTTGCGAGCTGTGCGGGGGGGGTGAGAGTCTTATTTAACAGGACCTCACCGCCCACACAACCCCTTTGTTTTGTCCTGGCCAGAAGCAACCCACCTGCCTGTCACCTTTTAATTGCTAGTGTGGCACAACATGATCGCCATAGGGGCCGGATAGGAATTTTTGCCTTGCCCGCCAGATTGGCTGAGGATGGACAAGGATTTTTTTGCCTGTCTCACACTGGCATGGGTGGCATTGGGCACACTGGTGGGTAGTGCAGGGAATGGAAGCATAGGGTGAGTTCCAAACAATTAACAAGTTACGTCCCTCCAACACCATAGCTCCGCAAATCCCTTGATCAGGGAGCCAGGGCGAGGAGGCCTTCATAACCCCACTGGGGCCAGGACCGGCCACATGATGGTGCCCCTGCCACCAGGGGTGGAGGGTATAGCTTCAGCTGGCTGAGGGAGTGTCATTCTGGGATGGTGCCCCCATGGGGCCGCAGAACTTTTCCGCCTGGATGATGTCATGGGTGAGGTCTCCCGGAGACCTCAGTGCCAATAATTCCCCGCATTACAGCAGCCCCTTCTCAGCTTCAGATATGCAATGTATTTAATAAAGTGTGGCCCAATTTCCCACCCAACAAGTCATCTCGCCAATTCATTTCGCCCTGGGAGGGTAAGGGGATTTCTGACAGAAAAGGACCCTCTGTCCCCATACAGTAAGCACATCTTTGTGTTAAGACTGCCCTGTTAATATGATTTACTTCTTGTTATTCATCTATGGAAATCATTTTGCTATTTTTGTCCTGCTGCTCTGTTGTGAAGTGCTTGTGGTAATGAGTCAGTCCCAATTACTGTTTCCCCTTTCAGCATGGAAACGCAGAGGATGGAAACAATTTTGAATTTGTTGTTCATAAATTGAACATGATCTTATTGTTGTGCATGGAGTAGCAGCTTAAAAAGGCAAGCCCATATATATTACTCTGAAGTCTGCAGCAAAACATTTGTGTTTTATTAAAGGTTTTGCAACAAGGAGACATGCATTCTCAATTTGGTAGAAAGAGTAGGGGATTATAAAAAATGATTTTGCCTGAAAGTAGAGCTCAGTTAACACTCTTAACTTCACACTGAATGTTCGCAATCTGTTTTTTGGGGGAAAGCATTTTATAAACAGTGGATGAGTGATATATAAATCTTCTCAAGAAATGGGGGGACAGTAAAGATAGTAAATAAGGGTTTCTGGACTGGAGTATTTTGACTCTTCATTTCCTGCCTTGCCTAATAAATTTCAACCTTCTGCTAGAACAATGTAGTGTTGGGGACTGATGCAGGTTGGGGGATTTTAGATATACCAAAGGGAAGGCTCTGCGTGCCAATATGCTTCCACATTGACTTCAAGGTTCTAATATTAACATACAAAGCCCTAAACGGTTGGGACCTTGTTATCTATCAGAGTGGCTTCTCCGAAATAGAATAGCCTAGACCACTTGTTCCTCCCAAGCTGGGCATCTGAGGGTGCCTTAACCAAAGGAGGCCAGAACAGGAGTAATATGCTGGAATCTTTTAGTTCCTGTTAACAACCTGGCTGCAGCCTCTGCACTAACTTCATAGGCAGCCCCACACAGAATTCACTACAGTACTTTAGTGGTTTAAAAACCTCTAACTATGCAGCAGTGAATTAGCTCCAAGTCTCTCTTTAACAGACCACCCATTATTACTTATTTCACCTCAACTGGCACTTTCTGTCTCAATAATTAGCTCAGAGACACTAGTAAGAGGGGCGAAATAAAAGATTCCATATTTATCCACTGTTATTCATAGAGCAAAACAAACAGCATTCTATAGAACAGATATTTACTGCTTGTGTGAACAGAGTTGGTTCATGTAGTCAGATCTCCATGACTGACTGACTAACAGACTGACTAAATACAATGTTCTGTCTTCAGACTTCCTGACTTGGGGGCGGGGGTGGAAGGTGAGATAAGGATCCACTAGTAGAGAGGCATGGCTCTTTTCAAAATTCTGAGGCTAAAAGTAAACAATTGAGAGTTACTGGATTGATTGACACTAACCCGAGTCCATAGTGCACATAGGAGTGTGCAATAATTCCAACATTTTTTCTATAATGCACCCGAGACCTATGTGTTCTGCTACATTTTAAAACAGCATCTGTCTTATTGACACAATGATTACATTAATAATCTATGCAGGCTTTCATCAAGCACAAGGCTCTCAACTCTCCTTCTTCTGTGTCTGAACTAGTAATTCATCACCATATGTGGTGCCTTGCATATGTGAAACGCCATCACAGAGCTTCCCCACAGGACATGATTTTAAGTTATGGTTATTAGAAATATCTTGCAGGGGTCAAGAGGTCATCAATACAGGGCAAGGGATCATACTTAGAGTTCACAAAGAAGATAAGTGGGGTACAAATGCAAAAATAAATAAATAAATAAATAAATAAATAAATAAATAAATAAATAAATAAATAAATAAATAAAATACTTGAAATTACTTCTGGAGCAGTTCTGTTCAATCCATTCCCCAGGGATCACACAATGTATGGGAATTGTGCTCCAGCCTGACCCATGCCCGTGTCTGATGGATACACTTTCTTCCTGACCTTAAACAAGGGACATTGAACACATCTCCAGTTTTATGGAGTGGAATACACCCTCCCTCCCCTCCATCTGCTTTGTTCTGAGTTGTTTTTTGTGTGAAGGGGAGACTGTGTCATACAAGTCACCGATTCTGTGTGTGCATCATTGTCTCATGACAATAACATACTAGCCTCTTTGCACTCATCTTGGAAAAGGCAAGTAGGGTTCCAGTCTGCTGTGAAATCCTTGCCAGAAATGGCTGAAGAAGTGACCTATGCTGACCTGACGTTCATTAACCTGGAGCAGCACAAGAAGGAGGGATTCCAGAAAACCAAAACCAAAGGTAATGTAGTACCTTGAGATATGCCCTGTTCATAAGTATGTTTTTAAACCTGGATGTCTGTCCAGTATGGCTCTTGCCATAGTCAGTATAACAGAAAATTCCAAAACTCCATTCTGGAACCGAAACATATTACAGCATTCAGCTTTAGTTTGTATCTTACTTTTTAGATTTCTCATGTGCATGTATAATTTTGTAAAACTATATGAAAATAAAAAAATGCATCTGTGTAAGCTTTGGGATCACACCAGCCCATTCCTTTTATTTTTGTTCTGGAATAAATATAAAAACAAGAATCTTGAATGGGATACAAATATGATTATATCAAGATTGCTTATTTGCAGTGCTTTGTCAATGCCTATGTGAATTCTCACTAAATTCAGAAAAATGAAAACAACCAGTTCTTCATAAAACTAGCTAGAGAATTAGATCAAGATGGCTTTTTCGCAGTTCTATCACTACACGGATGTGTGTCACTAGTGAGTGAAGAGAGGAATGAACTAGAGATGGGCACGACCAGAAAAAATTTTTTTCCGAGTTGTCGTTTTTCGGGATGGGTCCGTTTCGGGTCGTTTCCGTTTTTCGTGAAATTTTGTAAAAATTTGTCATTTTGTCGTGTCGTTTGTCGTTTGTCATTACCGCCACCGCGATTTCGCGCGATTTGACGTCCCAGCGAGTGGTGTCCCACCGGCGCTAGGTGTTTTTGCGCCCTAGGCGGGGGCGGGGGCGGGGGGGCCATGGGCGGGCGGCGGCAGCAGCAGGGGGAGGGGCGGGCGCGCGGGCATGTGGGCGCGCGGGCGGCGGGCATGCGGGCGGCGGGCGCGGGTCCCGCAATGACCCACAGCAGGCGGAAAACACTTTAAACTGACTTGCTGTACAAGACTGCATCGAATAAAGCAATTGCAATTTTTATTGCAAACAAAGTGGGCAGTGCACCCACAGCAGAGCTGCAGGCAGGGTATGAAAGGACCTTGGCTTGCCACCAAGCAAATGAAATTTTTAAAATAAATCCACACCTCCTCCCACTCAAACCTCCCCCTTTGAAGCACTATCAGAAAAGAAATCCTAACAAACTGCAGGAGAATAAAAAAGAATAAACTGCGTTGCTATTCCCCACAGCAGACAGAGAATGAAAGGAATTATTATTATTTCCTAAAAATTCAATTGAATCAATTCCCTCCCTGCCTGCCTAACTGAAATCTAAAGGATCTGCGAAATCGAAACAGTCTAGCACAGCAGCCAGCTACACACAGCCCTCTCCCACCCATATCCAAGCCCAGACTGCGACTCTTCTGGCAGTGCCTTGGCTTTTTATGCCCTCTTGCACATCCAGAAGTGTCAGTCAAAACCTGGCCATGCGATAGGTAGAATGGGTCCAAAAATTTGCATGGTCCCATCCCATGGCCAGTCCATCATTGCGCAGGTGTAAAAAAATTAAAATAAAATAAAAATAAAATAAAATCAGTGCGACCTTTTACTGCTATAAAAAACCCACTGCTGCTACTGTAAAAATTCAAGCATTTAAAATAGCTAATTTTCGCATGTTTCTGTGGTGCTTTGGTGGTTTTTTGGACCACGATTTCAAAAAAAATTGCGGACGCCATTTTGGATCCCCCCGCACCGCATGGCAAATGGAGACGCCGAGGATGCCCCCTCCCAGCCCGGTACCAGCAGCCCAGGACAGGAGGGGGGGAGGCTGGGGACCCCCCCCAGAAACCACCCCTCTGGTAGGTGCCCTCAGGCAGGCATATTTTCACCTGCTTTTTTGGCCGGGAATCGGGGTTTTTTTATTTTTAAAACTTTTTTTCTGTGCCGCGTGGCATCGCGCGATCGCCGCGCGATGCCAGGAACAACAACGACAAATCAGACCCAATTTTTCTTTTTTCGCTTCGAGTTCGAGTTCTGACAGCTTAATTGTCGTTACCGTTTCCGTTACGTAACGGAAACGATATCCGAAAACGGAAACGATAATTTCGCCAAGTCGTGCCCATGTCTAGAATGAACTGTAAGCACCAGCATTCTGTGTATGTTCAGTGGTGTTGCCTAATGCATTTTGGGAAGAGAAACCCAATCATTTAAAATGTAGAAATCTGGAAAAAAGTTTTAGTGAATCAAATTTCAGGAGCATGCTAGGCATATCAGGCTAGAGAAAATAATTATGTACAGTTTATTATTTATTTAATGGGGGATTATAGTACCTGTATCATATTACAATAATCAAGCAATGTGATATCCTGTACTATCAGGAGAGATTAAACATTAATGATATCATCCCATAGAATCAATCTGAGGTGCTGAAGAAGTGAAATTTGTGTTTATAACCACTTATTGCTAGAGATGGGCATGACCAGAAAAAATGACGTTTCGAGTTATCGTTTGTCGGGGCGGGTCCGTTTCAGGTCGTTTCCGTTTGTCGCGATAATTTTCAAAAATGTGTCGTTTCTGTTTGTCGTTTGTCGTTTGGGTTGGGGTTCGGGTAAATGGGCTCTGGGAGGCACCTCTCTGGGTGCCTCTGACGTCTGACCCACTAAGAAGGGAAGGGAAGGGAAGCGTAACGCGAAGCTGCCACGTACGATACATTACATTATGTTAGGGTGGGGGGTAAGTGGCAGAGACACCTCTCTCTCTGGGTGCCTCTGACTCACTAAGAAGGGGAGCATACTAGCATACTGACGTACAGGTTAGGGAATGGGATAGGAGTAGGGGATAGTGGGCTGTGGGAGGCACCTCTCTGGGTGCCTGTGACCCACTAAGAAGGAAAGTGTACTTGCATGCGGATCTGGGTTAGGGTTGGGGTTAGGGTAAGGGCTAGGCTTAGGGTTACGGTTAAGGTTAGGGTGGGTTAGTGGGCTGCACCTCTGGGTGCCTCGGACCCACTAAGAAGGACAGTGTACTGGCGTATGGGTTAGGGTTAGGGTTAGGGTTAGGGTTAGTGGGCGTTTTATGCCCTCTGGCACATCCAGAAGTCTCAGTCAAAACCTGGCCATGCGATTGGTGGAATGGGTCCAAAAATTTGCATGATCCCATCCCATGGCCAGCCCATCATTGTGCAGGTGTAAAAAAATAAAAATAAAATAAAATAAAATAAATGGATAACGTAACGATAATGAGAGCCGAAAACAGAAACGAGAATTTCGCCGCTCCGTGCCCATGTCTACTTATTGCCTTATGTGATTACATTGACACTATGTTTTCAATGTTAGTTTTCATCACTCATAACTTTTCCATTTACTCTCCTTTTAACTTCTCGCATTTTCTTGTAGCTTTAATGTAATGTCTTTTAATGCTGTAAGATATCCCTCATTTCCCTGTTCTCAAATACTTGAACATGTCTTAATTGTACTGGACTGTATATTATCCCTCATTACTATAAGGTTCCTTGGGTCCTTTTCCAAATACAGTGGTACCCTGACTTTGGGCGCTTTCCCACGAACAGTATAAGAGCAGCTCAACTTAAGAGCAATTCGACTTAAGAGCGGAAAACTGCTGCCATTATATATATATATATATATATATATCTTATTTTTTTCATTTTTTTAGATAGGTACCCTGACTTAAGAGTAGTTCGACTTAAGAGCAGGCATTTGGAATGGATTAAATTTGTAAGTCGAGGTAGCACTGTAATATCACAGCCAAAAGCCTACATAAAGAATATTACTGTATATTGGATTCAATGATTCATATGGCTACTTCCAGATGTGAAGTTCTAAAATGATGATGATTAGAAATGCTATGTTCTGTGTTTACTGTAGGCTTCATCTGGGGCGTGTGTGCATTACTTAGCTTTAACACTACAACAGTCTCTGTTTGGCCTGGGCCATTTCCTGAGCCACACTGCCCTTTTATTAAAAGGATATCCATTTTCTGCAGACATAGCAGAGACACATGGCAATCCTACAGGTAAAGCAGAAGATAACTGCTGCAGTCTAATACAAACTCTACAGAGCAGCCCGTGCTATCCTGGTAAAAGAAGTTGAAATCTTCTAAAGGAGAGGGAGCAAGGGGACTAATCCAGCTCTATCTTCTCTCCTTTTCAAACGTACCATATATGGTTTAAAAAACCCATAATATTTAAAGCCCCCTTTTTAAATCAAGGAGCTCTTGATGTTTCTCATGTTTTTCTCCATAATTATTTCCTGTGAAGTAGGATTCATCTGAGAGGTTCACCCACTAGGCTTCATGATGGAGTGCAGATTTGAAACGTTGTGTCTCCTAGTCTGGATCAGTGCTGTCAACACCACAGGAAATTCACTATTAGGCCACTACCGCACTTCCTTGAGCAGCAGCTTTTTATTTTTTATCGCCTTATCTCCTCCCGCAGTCACGTGGTCGCTACAGCGGTTCGGCAGTCCGCACTTCAGCAGTTCCTTAGCAATCGGCTTCCCTGTTCGCACGTGGCTGAACCGCTTTAAACTATGACAGGGAAACAGCAGAAACAGGGGGGAAACCAAAAAAAGGCGGCGTAGTATGTCCGCAAATACAACCAAATTGCTTTAAAAGGGGTGCAGGAACCGATTTAAAAAACCACCCCCCAGTGGTAGTTGCAAGATAAACCGACACAGCGGTCAAAAATGGGCATGGCCAAGGGGGCTCTTCAGAAAAAGCGATTTGAAAAGTGGACAGTGATTTTTAAGGCAATTTGTCTTTAAGGAGAAGGCATTTCAAATCTAAAGTGCAGTAGCGGTCTTAATTGTTAAAGTATATTGGCATGTATTGAAGATGGAGATGAATCACCAAAAGGGCGGTTTGTCATGGTTGATGCTTCATCAGGATTGATGAACCATGAATCCTGTCTCATGAACCAGTGAACTGATGAATCAGTTTGTCAGTTAATGTGGGTGGGGTTTTAGATAACCTGTGGCTACACTTTGCAAAGATGGAGGCAGCGGTGCCCCTTAGGGCAAAGGGAAGCTCCCACTGCCATCTTTGCAAAGGACATCCTGGCTTCCTGTTGGGCCTAAAAGAAACCAGGTTGCCCTCTGCAAAGATGGCAGCAGTGGTTTCCCTAGAAGATGCATCCACCATCTTTGCAAAGACGTTAATGGTAGCAGCAGTGGAGACTACCAGTGGAGCACTGGTGGCAACAGCAGTGGCGCTGATGGTAGGGAAGTGATGGGAGCAGTGGGAAGGGAGCAGTGGAACAGGCTGTGGAGTCCACAGACAAGGGAGGAATAAATACAAGTAAATATTTGTCCTTTCATATTAACCGGGATCTCCAGACTTCACAAATATGGATGAATATTCAACAAATCAGCCATTGGCCTATGGTGTATCTCAGGATTCTGTTTTATCCCATATGCTCTTCAACATGTGCCTGAATCCGCTGGGAGAAGTTGTCCTCAGTTTTGGGTTTGGTGTCACCAGTATGTTGATGATACACAACTCTATTTCTCTTTTCCATCTAAATCCATGGAAACTGGCTTGCTTCTAAATTGATGTTTGAGATTAGTAATGGACTTTGTTGTTGTTCAGTCGTTCAGTCGTGTCTGACTCTTCGTGACCCCATGGACCAGAGCTCGCCAGGCCTTCCTATCCTCCACTGCCTCCCGGAGTTTTGTCAAATTCATTTTGGTTGCATCGATGACACTGTCCAACCATCTCATTCTCTGTCGTCCTCTTTTCCTTTTGCCTTCAATTTTTCCCAGCATCAGGGACTTTTCCAGGGAGTCCTCTCTTCTCATGAGGTGGCCAAAATACTGGAGCCTCAGCTTCAAAATCTGTCCTTCCAGTGAACATTCGGGGTTGATTTCTTTCAGAATGGATAGGTTTGATCTCTTTGCAGTCCAGGGGACTCTCAAGACTCTCCTCCAGCACCACAGCTCAAAAGCATCAGTTCTGCCTTCTTTATAGTCCAGCTCTCACTTCCATACATCACTACTGGAAAAACCATAGCTTTGACTATCCTGACCTTAGTTGGCAAAGTGATGTCTCTGCTCTTTAGGATGCTATTTAGGTTTGCCATTGCTTTCCTCCCAAGAAGCAGGCGTCTTTTTATTTCGTTGCTGCAGTCGCCATCTGCAGTGATCAAGGAGCCCAAGAAAATAAACTCTGTCATTGCCTCCATTTCTTCCCCTTCTATTTGCCAGGAGGTGATGGGACCAGTGGCCATGATCTTAGTTTTTTTGATGTTGAGCTTCAGCCCATGTTTTTCACTCTCCTCTTTCACCCTCATTAAGAGGTTCTTTAATTCTTCCTCACTCTCTGCTATTAGAGTAGTATCATCTGCGTATCTGAGGTTGTTGATATTTCTTCCGGCAATCTTAATTCCGGCTTGTGATTCATCCAGACCTGCCTTTCTCATGATGTACTCTGCATACAAGTAATGGACTGGACGAGGGTAAATAAATTGAAAGTTAATCCAGACAAGACAGAGGTGCTCCTGGTCAATCAAACAGCAGATCATGGAATAGAGCTGCAATTTATGCTTGATGGGGTTACACTCCCTCCAAAAACATAGACATGCAGCTTGGATTCATCTCTGAGCCAGGATGCCTAGGTTTCAGTGGTGGCCAGGAGAGTCTTTGCACAATTAAAACTGATGCACCCACTGTGCCTGTTTCTTGGGGGGGGGGGTCTGACCTGGCCATGGTGACACATTCCCTAGTTACTTCTTGTGTGGATTATTGTAGCTCACTCTCCATGGGGCTGACTTTGGAGAGTGTTCAGAAACTTCAAAGGGTCCAAAATGCCACAGCCAGATTGTTAGCAGGGGATGGCTACAGGGAACATATAACACCCCCTGTTACAGCAGCTTCAATGGCAGCTGACCTGTTTCTGTACAGAATTCAAAGTGCTTGTTTTATCCAAGATGTCTTTTAAAAAAACACTCCATCTCCTTCTATTAACCTGCCTGGGCATTAAGATCTCAGGGGGAGACTTTTCTCTGAACCTCATCAACCTCATAGGTGTGTTTAGTGGACACATGGGTAGAGATGGGCACGACTTGAAAAAAAATTTTTTTTCGAGTTGTCGTTAGTCGGGCCAGTTCCGTTTCGGGTCGTTTCCGTTTTTCGCGAAAATTCGCAAAAATTAGTTGGTTCGTTTTTTCGTTGTCATTAGTACTGGTTTGGGGGGGAGCGGGCTCCTGGAGGCACCTCTGTGGGGTGGGTGCCTCCTCTGGCCCGCTATAAAGGGAAAGTGGGCTCCTGGAGGCACCCGTGGGTGCCTCCTATCCTCACCCACTAGGAAGGGGAAGCAGGCTCCAAGAGACCCCTCTACATGGGGGTCTCCCCTCCTCACCTGCTGCTGCTGCAAAATGGTATGCAATAGCCATATGGATATTGCATACCAGTTGTGCAAATGTGCAGACAGTGACTGTGAAGACTAGTGGATGGCACTGAACCCAGAGCCATAGGTGAGATGCCTAACTAAGGCTCTCGCAACACCATGTCTCACCCAGAAGGGAATTGTATTTGTGTGTAGTGCAATGCAAGTACATCTGGCTTAGGGTTAAGGTAGGTTAGGGTTAGGGCTAGGGTTAGGCTAGTGACGGATAAGGTTACGGTGGGCTAGTGGGTTGCACCTCTGGGTGCCTCTCTGACCCACTAAGAAGACAGTCTGTGATGTATGGGTACGGAGTCAAGGGTTAGGGTTAGGGTAGGGGGCTAGGGCAGGTTTTAGGGGGCTTTTGGGCACATCCCAGAAGTCTCCATGGCCAAGTGACCATGCGTTTGGTGGGATGGCTCCAAACATTTGCATGGTCGTCCACTCCCACATGGCTGGCCACTCGGCCAGCCCATCATTGCGCAGGTGTAAATAAAATAAAATAAAATAAAATCAATGGAGGACAGAGGAGGAGAGGAGAGACATTTTGTTGCAAGAAAAAAACCCACTGCTACTGTGAAAAATCTGGCAGTTTATAAATTTTCGTTTCTGTTGTGCTTCTGTGTTTTTGTGCGATTTCAAAAACAATATTGCCTTCGCCGCCCCATTTTGGATCCCCCGCACGCACCGCATGGCATGGCAACTCGAGTCCGGCTGCCCAGGACAGGGGGGAGGCAGGACCCCCCCTCCAGAAACCACCCCTCTGGTAGGTGCCCTGCGCCCTTAGTCAAGCAGGCATTTTTCCACCTGCTTTTTTGGCCCGGGAATGGGTGGGGGGAGAGTTTAAAAGTTTTTTCCTGTGCCGTCCATGCCGCTTGCTTGCGCTTTAATTGCGGCGGCCGGCGGCCGGTGAGACTGGGCTTTTTGCTGGCTGCCTGCGAGCCTGCGGCGAGTCCCACCAGAGCAGCCCAGGACGGGGGATGGGGGGGAGGCCGGGGACCTCCAGAAACAACCCCTCTGGTAGGTGCCCTGAGGCACGGCAGGCATTTTTCCGCCTGCTTTTTGGCTGGGAACCGGGTTTTTTTCACTTTTAAAAACTTTTTTTCTGTACCGCGTGGCATCGCGCGATCGCGTGATGCAAGGAACGAGCACGACAAATCAGACCAAAATTGTTCGTTCATCGGTTCGAGCTCGAAGTCTGGCGGAGTAATTCCCGTTTCCGTTTCCGTAGAGTAACGGAAACGAGTAACGGAAACAGAAACGGGAATACCGCTAAGTCGTGCCCATCTCTACACATGGGAGAGGGCCTTCTCTGTCGCTGCTCCGACTCTGGAACTTGCTCTCATGGAAAGCTAGGCTAGCCCCATCTCTGGTGGCCTTCCACAAGCAGACAAAGACCGTTCTTTTTCATTAATGACTTTGAGATAAGTTTTAAATGGATTATTGTGCTTTGTTCTTTTAAATGTGTTTTAATATGGATCATAGGTTGCTATCTCACCTGGGGGAAGATCTGGATATAATGAAAGTCTGGTTTTTCTTCTTTCTTCTTTCTTGTTCACATGACTGAAGATGTGGGATCTCCGTTCCCATGTACAAATATATATATATATATTTTAGAAAAGTGCCATTGAGCCCCATGGCCAGCAGGTGAAGCTGAGGAAAAAAATGAATAATAATAATAATAATAATAATAATAATAATAATAATAATAATAATAATAATAATAATAATAATAATAATAATAATAATAATAATAATAAAAGTGCTGACAGCCTGAAGGCCAGCTGATCAGTGCTGAGGGAAGTGCAGGAGAGCAGCGCGCAATCTTTAAAAAGGACTTTCAACCACGTGGCTGAAAGCCTTTCAAACATTGTGTGCCACTTTGCAGCACCCTGAGGGGGTGGGGAGAATCAGCACATGATGCCTCCATGGAGGCACACCCTGGGCTCCAGCTGATTGGCGCTGGGTGGGGGAGAAAAGCCTTTTGTTTCCCCACCCCAGCACCAATCAGCTGGAGCCCGGTGGTTGGGGAAGGGGGGAAGGTTTAAAAAGCCCCAGGTTTAAAACCTCCCTCAACCCCTTTCAGGGTACTGCGGTCCCACAATATAGCAGGACCACAGTATATGAACCGTGAAAGGGCGGGGGACCACTGTAACTAGAGAAATGATAAAAGATAAATCTTTAGGTTTCAGATGTTAGCAAGCATCAGTTCAAAGAGTTAAATTTCTTTTCTTTTTTAAGTTAAAACAAAATTCAGGGCCTTAATTGCATGTCGACTGAAAGGGTCTGGGTGCACTTGTGTTCAGAAAGATGAACAGTTCCCTGTTGGGGGCAAGCTAAGCAGGAGTGTGCTGGAGCAAGAGAAAGTGAATATATAACTGACATGTCTGTTCTCCTGCTCTCTTCTCTTGCTTTGATTCAACGTCTCCTTCAGCATCACATCACTGGCGACCAGCAGCAGTGGCTCTTGGGATCTTTTGTCTGGCTCTGCTTGGGGCAGCTGGTACGCTGGGTTTCAAGGGTAAGTGGTACATGAGGATCATCCACAAAACAGTAGCCCATGGGTTCCTCTAAAATGTTTTAGAAAGGCTACCAAGTAAAACTCTTCTAATTGTGGTTTGTATAACTGTTTATTTTGAACCTATTTCTAACCCTTTGAAGGTCAAACAAAAACTGTTGAAGGGTTTCTCTCTCTCTTTCTCTCTCTTTCATTTTGGTAGAATTGGCACTGGTGATGAGCACAGGGCCAGTGCTAGGGTTTTTTGCGCCATAGGCGGGGGGAGGGCGGGGCGGGCGGGCGGTGCAGGGGGTGGGGCATTGGGCAGGGCGGGGGGAGGGTGGGCAGGGTGGTGGCGGGCAGGTGGCAGGGGGTCAGCGGGGGCAGTGGATGGTGGGGGATGGCGACAGGCGCGGGAGCGGCGATGGGCACAGGGGTCAGCGGGTGGGCAGCAGTGGGCAGCGATGGGTGGACGGTGACGGGCGGCTGGCGGGCGGGGGGATGGACGGCAGTGACCAGCGGCGACGGGCGGCGGGGGCAGCGGGGGGCAGCAGGCTGTCCAGTGCCCTCTCTCCATTTTGGCGCCCTAGGCAACTGCCTAGTTCGCCTTAATGGAAGCGCCGGCCCTGGATGAGCAGACCCCAGAGCCTCCTTCATTTTAAAGCTGTAACTATAAAGGGTGGAGGGGTTCAACTTGACCCACTGTGTATTTGCTCCCAGGAAGTCAGGTTTCCCAAGGTGAATTCCCATTAGTTGACTAGACAGGTAGCAAGAAGAAAGGAGGAAACTATCAAGCAGCCTTTGTTAAGGAGGTTTCTGGTGTAACGGTCCAAATTTGCAGGCAGCATGCTTGCAGCACAGTTCTCTTTAAAAGCTGGGGGGGGGGGAGCTGATTGCTAATCCTCCTCCTCTGCCTCCACCACCACCCTGGACCTCCACAGTTGGTCCTGGTAAACAAGGGTTGACTTTTAATTTCTTCCTCACTTTCTTGCTGTCTTTTGAGGGGTGGGTATTTCTTCTGGGTAACGGCCACAAGGCCTTTAAAATGTTTTGGAGACCAGTGATGCTCGGAGTGGGGGGAGCTGTTCCTGGGGCAAGTGTATCTTTGCTTTCTCTCTCCCCACTTTGAACTAGGAATCTGGGACAGGTAGCTTCTGGTCAGCCATGAAGGTGTATCAGCTGAAGGAACACAGCGGAAATACATTCAATTCAAAATAAAATTGAATGTATTCCCCATCAGCAAAGGGGAAAAGTACAGATGTGAAGTGGGGGTGTGGGGGTGTGTATGAAATGACTCTGCACTGATTCTCATTGACTTGTACAGCATGTAATCACTGGGAGGTAATACTAATATGATTGTCCCAATCCTGAACCATTTCCCATAACATCTTATAAATTCCGTAGAAGTCCAGAGTCTCTAGGTCAAGGTTGCCCGGAAGTAGACATTATAGCAAACAGGAGGCTATCTTAAAAACATCAACCATATGTCTCCTCCTTTCTCCTCTATAATGTCCCTAGTAGGGATGGGCATGAAACAGAAAAATTGTGTTTCATTTTGTTTCATTTTGTGCCACCGTGATTCATTTTATTTTGTCAGAAATATTTTTTTAAAAAGTTTGTACAAAATGAACTGGTAACAAACTGATTCATTTCTCTATGAAACAGGTCACATGGCTCCTAGAGGCACCACATTTGACTTGACTGTCCCCTTTAAGCCCTCCAAATTTGGGGAGTTTTGTGGTTCAGGGGGCTGAGTTATTCAACCTCAAATGGGGTACCCCCAGAAAAAAACATTTGTAATTGCAATGTTATGTGCTTGAAAATAGTGATCCCAGGAAACTAGCCATGTGGAAATTACAGTGGAGCTTCCTCAAGCTCTCCCCTTTAAGAACCCCTAATTTGGAGAGGTTTGGCGTTCAGGGGGCTGAGTTATTCAACCTCAAATGGGGTACCCCCAGAAAAAAACATTTGTAATTGCAATGTTATGTGCTTGAAAATAGTAATCCCAGGAAACTAGCCATGTGGAAATTACAGTGGAGCTTCCTCAAGCTCTCCCCTTTAAGCACCCCTAATTTGGAGAGGTTTGGGGTTCAGGGGGCTGAGTTATTCAACCTCAAATGGGGTACCCCAGAAAAAAACATTTGTAATTGCAATGTTATATGCTGAAAATAGTGATCCCAGGAAACTAGCCATGTGGAAATTACAGTGGAGCTTCCTCAAGCTCTCCCGTTTAAGCACCCCTAATTTGGAGAGGTTTGGGGTTCAGGGGGCTGAGTTATTCAACCTCAAATTTGTAATTGCAATGTTATGTGCTTGAAAATAGTGATCCCAGGAAACTAGCCATGTGGAAATTACAGTGGAGCTTCCTCAAGCTCTCCCCTTTAAGCACCCCTAATTTGGAGAGGTTTGGGGTACAGGGGGGCTGAGTTATTCAACCTCAAATGGGGTACCCCAGAAAAAAACATTTGTAATTTAAAAGTATTTGAAAATACTGATCCCAGGCATCTAGCAGCATGAAGTTGCAGTGGAGCATCATCAAGCTCTTCCCTTTAAGCCCACCAAGGCACATTGGGCTATATCAGAATTGCAATCCACCAGGCAGGCTCAACAGATAATATATAGAACCTCCTTGTTCAGTGTTATCGTACCTCAAAATACCAGTGCTAGGGTCAGATAATAAAGACTAGGCATTGCATTTGTGCCCTTTTTGTTTCCTGGGGCTATCATATTTTTAATGGTAAATCGTTTTGGCTGATCAGATGAGATGCCCTCTTGCCTTACTGTCAGCCCCCCACTCTCTGCTTCTTCTCCTTGCCATGCCGCCTGTGGCAAGGCTTCCCCATCACATTGGCAGGAGAAGACATCATGATGATATGATGGAGATGGTGACACTCATTGTAACTTTGTTGTGGGTTGAAGTTCTGCAGGCATCCCACAGAGTGAGCAGTCAAAATGAAAACCTGACCCTGCAGAAAACGATGTTGGAAATCCTACTGACAAAGCTGAATGTCCTCCAAGGCCAGAACCTGAACCTTTCAGAGACAGTGCAACAACTGTCAAACTACAGAGGTAATCATCAAATGCTGCAAATGTTATTTTAAATGCTGCATTTTAAATGTTATTTGAAGAACCTGTTTCAACATCATTGCATGCACATTGCACACTACTTGCAATCTCCAGGTAAGTGCATGCAGATTCTCTCTCATCTCCCATATTAGCTCTTTCTATCACATCATGTAATCATGACATGTGCAGAACAGAACTCAGTGCTCTTGCTCTTAGTTATGAAATGTTCACAGTCTGGCTTTTTCCATTATTTTATTTTGAAGGACATAGATGCAGCCCTTGCCCAGAAAAATGGCTACAGCGGGGAGAGAACTGCTACTTCTTTACCACAAAGTGGAACTCTTGGGAAGAAGGCAAAACTCAATGTACCACACTTAATTCCAGGCTTCTTAAAATAGAGAATAAGGAAGAACTGGTAAAGACAGTATTTCTTTTTCTCAATACTGTATTTGGGCACATGTTTGTATCGATACTAGTATGAACGGCACTAGGTTTGGAAGGCATTGTTGAGATTACATAAATTACATGTGACCAACTCAGATTCTTAGAAGGCTCAGCAACATGCTCAGGAATTATGTCCAAACAGTTCTTCTCCACCTCTTAAAACATGCTTAGCTTTAATTTCCACCCAGTAGCCTTGCTAGCTGGAGGTTCGGGGAGTGATAACCAGTCTCTGTCAATCTCTGTCAGGATGTGCGAGGTGGCTAGGCAAAAATAATTCACCTCTTTTCCACTGATGACAAGGCTGACTGTCTCAGAATGAACCTGCTTGATTGTGTGGTTGCTTCAGGAGTCAGAAAGGGTCCACGTGCATGTGAGCATTGAAAACCCCTCCCTCAACAGAGGTGGTGGGCTCGGGCAGAGTCTATCTGCTACTTATCAGGCTGTGCTTTCCAAAGTACCCAGACAAAACAAAAAGCCTTCACCACCAAGGCCATAGCTAACTACCCATTCTTGATAGGTTTCAGCACCTTAGGCCATTGTTCACCTTAAGGCTATGGATACTATTGTCTCCCTAACAAGCCTATTCAGGCCATTGTTCATCTTATGAGCCTAATTCAGACCAGGGTGACAAGAGGTCAAAGATGACTATAAGATGGAGGACTCACACTAGCTGTATTCAGACTGATGAAGCTGTTTGGATGAGCAGTGAAACGTTTCTATCTCTCAAAAAAGAAGTCTAGTAGCCATGACTCAACTTCCAGATAAACTCACCTGGATGACTGAGAATCTTCACAGATATAGTTCTCCTTTTGTGTTTTGATATCAGGTTCTTTGGGTGGACAAGTCTCTGCCTTAGTGTGTTTGTGGGTTTGAAATAAATAGGGATGTGGCATTTGCCAAAAATCCTTTAAGCTTCTCAGACACTCCAGACATGTAGGGAATGACCAGGTTCTTCCATCCGGTTTGGGTCTCAGGCTGATCCCTGGTTCTTCTGGGTTGGCTCACTGCTTTGTTGAAGGCCCCCCTTTTCTCAAGAAAAAGAAGTCCAGTTGCCATAACTCAACTTCCAGATCTCAGAAATGACCTTAATCCACATTTTTAATAGAAACAGTGGTGATCTGTCATGAACAATCCCACTGAAGACAAGAACAGTGGTTACTCAGACCTTGTTGCTGGTGGCAAAGAGGCTCCACAAACAGTTCAATTTTCAGAGACCCAAAAATGTAGGACCTCCTCTGAATCCAAGAATGTCAAATTACCTCATCTCCTGGGATTCTGTAGGATGAAACCACAAAGAGTATGGAACTTCTATAAATGTGTAGTGTAGATCTGTTCAAAAACTATGACTAGGATCCTCACCGTACAGGAAACTGCTATATTTCCACTATATTTTTCATTCCCCCCTAAATTATACCTACTAAGAATTCATTTTATCTATCTGATAAAAGGGTCTGCAGTTGATGAAAGGTTATTCAAAATAACTGTGGCCAGTCTTGAATGTGCCAGAAGACTCATTGTTATTTCTGCTGCAAGAGATTAGTACAGGTGGGCCTTGGAAACAGCCTGTTTCACCTCACGAGGTAGGCAGGTGTCGCTCTGGAATGTCTGCCAGGAAATGACATCACAATCCTCGACCAATCCATCTCATCCCCTTGCTTGCAGCATCTGTTTCTACTTCTATGTTCTACCCCAAAGTCCAAAAATCTATCTCTTTGCCATTTATCTTCCTATCAATATAAGCAAAATGTTATTTATCAGAAGAGCTGACATGGTTTGTCTATCCCTCCTTGACAGTCATCATGTACTGTTTGTTTTGTTTTGTTTTAGTCAGTTAAAAAGTAATTCCAGTTGTTGCTTGTGTTTTCACTCAGGAGTTCATACTGGAGTCAGCACAGTCCTACAACTCTTATTGGATTGGTTTGTCCCGCAGGAAAGCTAGTGAACCTTGGTTATGGGAAGACAACAGTACCTTCATTATGGATCTGTAAGTTCTTTGTGCTTGGCAAAGTGGTTAAAAAGGACTAGACTGGATTCCAGTACAGTAATTTTCATCTGGTATATTTGGTCTACCTTTGATAAAACTGCATCACTAAAATAAATGTTCCCTCCAGGGTGTTGTTGGACTACAACTCCTATCAGCCGTAGCATTTAAAAAAACCTCCCCAGGATCATGTTTTCCTACCATTTTCCCACAGCTTGTGTGGCACATATAACCAACAGTCTTTTTATCCTATGGGGAAAATGTAAAAATTGCATGTTTAAAAAATAGGCATACAAGTTTTACATGTGATAAGAGACTTCAGATCAATCAGGGATCTACAGAACAATCCCATCTGTTTTTATATTAGAAAACACTCATTAGAAATGTAACCCAGCTTTTCCAAGCACTCAGATGTTTTTCCATGTAGGCTTTGCAGTTTTGATCCTATAGAGCGGGTCCAATCTAAAATCCTTAGAGCGATCCTTGAAGTCCCAAGAGGTGTAACGAACACACAAATTCGTTTAGAGACAGGCTCGCTATCGATGATAGCTAAAATTCCATTAGCCTCTCTTCAGTACTGGCTTAAAATAAATTTTCAACCACAGTGATTAACTCATATACTCTTAGTAGACAATTTCCAATCAAAGTAGTTAAAATAATCCCTAAATAAATTGCAAGTTACGGGTCTTTCTTCTCAAGCAGTCTTGAGTCTGCAGTTGGATGAAGTAAAATCAGCACCTAAACAAAGAATAATGGACTTGGAGAAACAGACAAATCCTAGTAGTTGCCCCAATGTTAAAGTGCCAGATTTGTACAAATACTGCCCACTCCCCATGGCCTATCTATCACAGCTATTTCCAACCAATATTTAGCATATAACATCTTTTTTCTTTTGTTTTGTCTTCTGTTTGGCTTGATGCCATTAACAATAAACCTACATAACATGTAGGCCCCATCAATGTGCATCATAGGACATGTTGGGTAGACAATGAGAGTTGTAATCTAAAGCATCTGGAGAGCATCCATTTGGTGGAAAAGGCTGCTTCAGATATTATCAAATTTTGCTTTGCTTTTGGAAGCATGGAGAAAAGCTACATGAATTCCAGTGTCCAATTTTTTTCAATGTACATAAGAAAATCTAATGAACAAGTATACATTTTGTTTATTGAATCAATTGTTTTCTTTTCCAGATTTAACATTCCTGATGCTGGCTCCAGTAATTATTCAATCTGTGTCTCTATACAGGGTGGGAATCTGGTTGCTTCCGATTGTTTAGGGTACCGGTTCTCCATCTGCGAGAAAATACAATCTTGACCAAAAGTAAGATGTACAGTGCTAACATTCTTCATTGATTTCAGTCTGGACACAGGGATCAGGAAAAATAATGGGGTTTGGGGAGGGAGTTACACATAATTCCTAAGCTGCTCCTCTAACAAATTCCCATTGATTTATGCCCTTTGGAAGGAGTGCTCCATGAATACAGGTGTAACTGCAAAGGGCATCTCTATGTAAGGAATCCACACAGGTACTCTGAAATAATAAGAAAGTGTTTCATGTTGTTCAGGGAAACATGGCAGTGGTGCTACTGGGCAGAGCTAACCTATGTAGCTTGTTTCCCCTTCTACCCATTCAGTCAACAGGTAGAAAGGAGTTGTCTGTATTCCCTACCATGGCAACATTGCAAGCTGATTTCAGAGAGCCACAACATCACATTGTGTTGCTTTTTGCCTGTCCCAGCTCATTAAATCCTTCCTGAGCCTTCCTTCCATCTTTTATTTCCACTCACCTATCTCTCTTACATGTTCTGGCCACTTCTCAATAGAAAATTTTAGGAAACACTATTGCTGTGATGTGTCTCTGAAACTCAGGTTGGGAAAATGGTTACTTTCCATGATACTATAGTTCCCATCATCCCTAGCCACTAAAGCCCATGTTGAAGGATGCTGGGAGCTGCAGTTCAGATGCATTTGGAAGGCCACATGTTCCATATCAATGTCAATGAAAAATGCTGAACACTGGGATGACACTTGGAGTTTCTTCTGTCTTCTGATATTCTTTATAGTCTTCTTCTGTCTTCTGATATTCGCTCTGCATCCAAGCAAGTAAGCAACCAACCAACCAACCAATAAGAAAAAAGTTATTGTGTCTAGATTGTTATTATTTGTCTTGTATAGGAACCACAACTTCCACTTGTCCTTCAGCCTTAAAGCAGTTAAGGTGATGCATAACATTAGAAATATGAAGTGCAAATTATGCAACTAAAAATCTACAAGGCAGTCTTGTGCAAATATTTCTAACAGTAAGCCCCATTAAACATGGGATGTTAGATCTCTTGAGTAATCATGCAGAATATGAGCCCCAAGCAATGCATCTGCAGACGTCTTGTTGACTGAGCATTCTCAGGAGTGAGGCCAGTTCCATGGGGTGTTTGCTGCTGTTTTCTAGTAGTAAGAGAACTACACATGTTCTCTAGTGTAGTTACATCAGAATAATGTTGATCGCATAGCTTCTGGAGACAAATTACCTATGTAAAGAAAATGACATAAACATTATCTGGCCAGATACCTAAGCCTCACAATATTCACTTCTCCAGTTTCATCATGTTTTTGCAATTACATTTATTTGGCCACCTGAGGGAGCACTATTCCTAGATATAGCTTCCTTGTCTCACATGGTGAGACCCTGGTTGTGAAAGTTAGCCTGTAAATGTAAATTGATAAAGCAACCCAAATATACATTGCTGGTTTCCCAGAAGACAAGCCACTGCCTGCTTTTATCCATATATATTCCAATACAAATATTTCTGTAGTCTTTTTTGAAGAGTTTTCTCTATCTTCATTATAGTTAGAGGAGATAACTGAAAAGGAAACATAATAAGCTTCATCTAATTTTCATATGCATTATTTCTAAAAGAAAAAAAGAAAAACTGTAAATGGCCCCTGCAGCTCCCTCCATAACTACACCTTAAATTGCTATAGAACCAGGTGCTTCATTGAAGGCAACACAATGTTAACAAAACAACACAACCTTAAAGGTACAATAGGTCCCAGTGGTCAACAGCCAAGGATGGAACCATGCATTCTAGTCCTCTTTCTCCCATCCCCTACGTCGAGGAGAGCCCCTTCTTGCCCACCAACTCCAGAACCCTATGCAGATGGGCAAGGCAAGGGGTTCCACAGCAGGGATGCTGGATGCACACCATCAGTTTTCCCCATATTTAGGTGGCACAAACACCCTCCCTGGACAGACCTCCCAGCCCTTCCTGAGCTTCCACTAGCCAGTAGATTGGTAGCTGTCCATGGACACTTGCCCAAAGTCCACTCAAAACTGACTAGCTTCACCATACTTGTGGGGTGGATGGTGGGATGCTGTGGGGAAAGGGCTTCAGCTTGATCCTGGCTGAGGGATGCCATGGGAAGCCTCTGACTGAGCTGGCTGAGCCTGGTGCCTTTTATGTTGCAATTAGGCATGCCGATGATTCTTGAGCCTGCGGGCTTCTTAGTACTGGGCCTTTTGTTGGTGTGCTCATACAGCCACCTCAGGTGGCACCAAGAGGTCTATCAATTACTGGCTTCTGAGTTGAGGTGACATCTCCAGACATCCTTTGGGCAGAATACAACTGGTCACACCTCCTGAACATTGCATGCCTCCCAATCATCAGCCCAGCACTCCCCTTTCCCCACCTCCTGCTCTTCCTTAGGTCAAACCACCAACCTCCACCTTCTTGTGGCCCTGGCTCACCAGTGAGCTATGGTTAGGGAGCGCAACAAGAGGTCTTGCTAAAGTGGGGAGCCCATCATCGGGGCAGTGACTTGTAGGCTTGCACAAGAGATTTAAATACAAAGCTGCCAGGGTCAGGGCAAGAAGACGGAGAGGATCTTTCCAAGACAGACTCCTCTTTCTCAGCTTCTCAGCTTCGTTTTAAAATTTCTCTCATCCTGTAAAAGTCAGGCAAGGGGCAGCATCCTACGTGAAACTCATGTAAGCCTAAAATTCGCTGCCCCGAGACACTCACAATCTAACACGTGCTGAAAGACCTGAACAAAAGGGATGCCCATCAAAGGAATGGCGCATAAGAGAGAGGCAGCAGCAGGGAGGGGGGGAAGCTGTAGCACGGGGCCTGAACCCAGAAGTGTATGTGTGTGTGGGGGGGGGGGGAATAAAATAAAAATAAAAATAAATAAATAAATAAGGAAGCGCCGACTGGACCCCAAGGGTGGCCTGGTCGGCACCCTAAAATAAAAAATTAAATTAAATTAAAATTACCAGGCCCCAGGGGCAATTGGCGCTGAAAGAAAAAAACAAAAACAAAAGCACCGCACTACAGCTGTAGTGCAGGGCAAACCCAGAAGCGAAAAAATAAAATAAAATAAAATTTTAAAATTTTTAAAAAGGAGTGCTGACCGGGCCCCAAGGGTGGCCTGGTCGATTTGGCACCCTAAAATAAAGAGAAAAAAATAAATAAAAAAACCCAGCACCAACCGGGCCCCAGGGGCCACGCAGTGGGCACTGGGGAAAAGGGGGTAAAACGAATAATGAATTAACAAAACAACGAAATGAATTTTCTGCAAAAATTCACAAAAAAATGAAATGAAACAAAACAAAATGAAACGAAACACAATTTTTTCGTTTCGTGCCCATCTCTAATCACAGGAAGATACCTCACAGCAGTGATGCTGAACCTTTTAGAGCCCGGGAGTGCCCAAACTGTGATTCAAAATCCATTAATTTTGCATAAAGTGCAAATAAAGCAATTTAACCCCAGTACAGATGGCTATGAAGGGGTGATGTTGGGTGTCCACAGAAAGGGCTCTCTCTGAGTGCCAACATTGGCACCCATGCCATAGGTTCACCAACACTGGTCTACAGTATAGTATGATTATTGGGAGAGGGCAGAAGCAAGAACAGCTTGGATATGGCTGTGTAGTCCCTCTGTGCCAAAATATTTTGAAGGGCTGGTTTGGACAATGAAATGATGAAGCAAAGTGTGCATAGTTATATAATATACTATGGAGAAACGTACACACCCTTTAGCCTCTCAGGTAAACAAATGTTGCTATGCCTGCTCCACAGAATGCAGACTAGAAAGCTATGTTTCAATTGCCAAATCATTTCCTTGAGTTAGGCAAGCTGAGGAATAAAAGCTATACCAGACAAAAGCTCTACAGACATGTTGTGTGTATGTTTTCCAAAACATGTCCTTTGCCTTTTAATTTTTTTTTAAAAATGGGGAGGCGCTGTAGGGGTGGAATGGGGTGGAGCGGTAAGAAAAGATATAGTGTGAGATTGGTTTATTTAAATGAGTGAGGTATTTTAACCAGAAATAGAAGCTGTTTTTAATGTCTGTTTGGCCAGGAAGGAGTTAAAAAGTTGTCCTCTGCAGAGTCATTTAATTTGGACCTCACTGGCAGGGACAAAAGGCTAGATCTCCCTTCTGGCTCTCAGTGTTTTATATTTAAAACTAAGAAAAAGAGCCAGAAATTTACAGAGTTGTTTCTCTCTCAAATTGCTTTTATCAAAGTCATTATCACCCCCACTGGTGACTGAATTCCTTCCAAATAAAAAAGGGAGGCTGGGATTTACAATTCACTTTCAAGATAAACAAGTTTGGTCTTTTCAATGTATTTGATCTATTTTAATTATATATATTTCTAACTATATTTAGCAATGCTAATCTTGGACATCTTTCTATTTTAATTCTGTAGGCAGAAAAGGTCATTACATGGATGGGGTAGTGTAAAACAGCTTTAAATATAAAAATCATAATCCATAAACCATTTGCCCAAATGTTCCCAAATTTGGCACAGTGCATGAGCAGATTGTCTGCTATATTTGTGTCACATTTGGTGCCGATACAACATATTGTTTCAAAGTGATAGATAGATAGATAGATAGATAGATAGATAGATAGATAGATAGATAGATAGATAGATAGATAGATAGATAGATAGATATTGGGGGTACCCTCTGGTCTTTGAATTGCCTTTTGCAATGCTGATTTGTTCTACTGTGCAATATCTGTTGCTGAACTCATGAACCAATAAAGCACTGCATTTATATTATAAGGACAATCACCTAATCTGTTGAGTAAACTGAGTGTGTACAAGTGAATATCAAGGGAATGGTGTGTGAAGAATTAAGGGTGTGATTGCATGGAAGTTTCTCCTGCACTGATGTGATTTTTTCCTGTATTGCACTCTGCTATTTAAATTGTTTCTCACAGGTCACATAGAAATGGTTTATTAACCCAGGAAGATGTGTCTCGATCATCCACGCATTATGTAGCCCTTCATTCTTCTCTGCTATTACCCACACTTTTGCAGGCATTCAAAACCCTTCTCTATTTTTAAATGCCTAGCAAGTGAAACTGCACTGAACTGACAAGACATAGTACAGTATTTGAATTCATGATGCAACAAATTGCATTGCAGTTACTGTCCTTACCAATGTGAACAGAAGACAGGCAAGAAGAGTAGGGTTCACTGCTCCATTTTGCTCTAGCCTGCACATCATCAGTGAAATCTTTGGAACATGTTCAGCAACGCCCCCAAATAAATTATATATGCCATCATATAAACCAAAAGCAAGAGAAAATAATACCAAAAAATAATAATACTACCAGAGTGCCCCTTGAACCCTATAAGGCAAGCAAATATAGCTCCTCCTCCTCCTCCTCCTCCAGTTGCTTGACTGGTCATATGAAAGGGAACCTGCTGGGACAGGAGAATGCTTTCAAGATTGCCCTTTTAGAAAGCAAAACAAGGGGTGCTACTTATATACCACCCCATAGTGCAGAAAGCACTCTTTGGGCAGTTTATAATTCAATTATGCAAGCTACACATTGCCCCCTCCCCCACATGCTGGGTACTCATTTTACCAACCTTGAAAGGATAGAAGGCTGAGTAAACTATCTGAATCTTCTGGAATCAAATGCAGGTCACGAGCAGCATGTTCACTGCAGTACTGCTGTTTAACTACTGTGCCACAAGGCTGGGGACTGAAAAAATGGACTTGTTCATGAAAGCTCACGTTAAAATATAGTAGTTAAATCTTTAAAGTACCACAATGATTTGTGTTTCTAATTTCAGACGGGGAGTAATTTACTGGCCCAGCAAGGTCTTTGGAATGTAGTCTTTATGACCATCGTAAATGTAATCAGATACGTATGTGGTTGGCTACAGCTTCTTCCAGATAGATCTTCTGTTGTGCAATTACTTCACTCAACAGATTTTATTGCCTCTTTTGCCAAACATACTTCTCTGATATCAGTAACCCTCCTGTGTGTTCCCACTGTAATCCCTCATTTATGGGACAATAAAAAATGTTAAGGAAGGGAAGACAGATGATATAGATATCTTATGACTAGATATAGGTGCTTCATTGCGTTTACAGGTTCATACAAAGCTGCCAGCAAGGGTCCACAGGGCTCTGTTGCACTATGCCCATTCTTCCCCAGTGGCACTCCAGGAAGGAGTCTAATCAGCCTTGCCCTGCCTTCCCCAGCAACAATAAATTTTGAAATGGTTTTGACTGTCTTAGCATTTGAAAACATACTGAGTTGAGCATCTCCTGTTCACATAAAACTTGCCGAACTTCAAGCTACAATGTGTTGCATTGTTACAGTTCATGACTCCATGTCCATGGATTTTTCTTGACAGGAACACTGGAGTGGTTTGCCACTTCCGACTCCAGGCGCCTACAGCACCTGGTCTTCCCTGGTGGTCTCCCATCCAAGTACTAACCAGGGCCAACCCTGCTTAGCTTCCAAAATCAGGTGAGATTGGATGTGCTCAGGGCATCCAGGCAGCTCTCTAAGCTACAATAATGTGCATTTATTAATATTTATTTAAAATGTTTATATGGCACCTTTCTTCTGAAAGATTCAAACCCGCTTACACTATTAAAAGAACGAATTTAAAGGCCAAATAATAAATAATTACAATATTTAAAAAGCTTTAAACAAATGTCATAGTGAAATTTATAATAAAAATATTTAAAAATATTTATTTTATTTATTTATTTTGAAAATTTATCCCACCTTTCTCCTTGGAAAAAGACCCAAGGTGGCTTACAGTAATGAGGGACAGCCTCATTTAAGACATATTCAATTTAAGAGCAGGGAGTTTGAAGAGGCATCTTAGAACATTAAAAGGTAACATTAGAACTACAAAGAGCACGCAAAAAAGAAAAAAAATCCATTATGAGGGGTGGAAAGTACAGTAACATGGAAAACACTGGTGTTCTTATGAAATCTGTCAATAAAAATCCATCAAATAAACGTAAATCTGTCAAATAAAAGTAAAACACATAATAAAATGTCTCCTTTAAAAAAATCCCCTTGGTCAACCAGTCATTTAAAGAAAAGCCTGCCTGAAGAGAAAGGTGTTCATCTACTTGTGGAAGAACAATAAAGATGAGGCCAGCATGGTGTCTCATGGCAAGGAGTTCCAGAGTCTGGGAGCAGCAACAGAGAAGTCCATCTCCAGTGTCCCCACCAAACATGCCTGTGAAGATGATGGGACTGTGAGAAAGGCCTCCCCTGATAATCTTCATACCTGGGTAGGCTCATAAAGAGAGATATGTTCTTTTATAAACCTCAAGTTGTTCAAAGGTTTATAGGTTGAAACCACGAGTTTGAGTTGTGCCCATAAATGGATCAGCATCCAGTGGAGCTGCAGTTGTGTATGAGAAAATATGCAGTGATACTGTGGTTTAAGAGTAACTTGGTTTAAGAGCATTTTGCAAGGCAAGCAAACATTTCTTCTAAATTTTCCCTTGATCAACAAGCAATGTCTCAATATACAAGCACTGGAGTAGGTCACATGATCACAAGTGAGCCAATGATGGCTCTCACTCCCACCCCCTTCAGGATTGTGGGTGATTGTCTGGAACATTCCATTTCAGGCAGCCTCCAAAGCAGAGGGAGGAGAGAGGAATAGAGGTCTCCCTTGCACCAGCCATAAACATTTTCAAAGGAGAGTGCAGGTTAGGGTTTTATTTTAGTTTATATTTATATTTAATTTGTTTTTAACATCCTGTCTTATTTTTCAAACAATTTCTAGTCAGGGGGGGCATATAGTCAAGTGTGTACAGCATATGGCTACAAATTGCATTTTATTACTGCATTGCCACATTAAAAACACAAAGTAAATTCCAGTTGTTAGTCCCAAGCAGAACAGATTCCACAGCCAGGTACCAAAACCATGGTGTGGACATGGATTTATAGCCAACTTCTTTTGTGAGTTTTGGCATTTTGTGTGTACAGTTTGTGTTCTATTGAACCCTGGAACAAATTGTTTGAGTTGCCATGATTTTCTATGGAGAAATTTGCTTTGATATAAGAGTGTTTTAATTTACAAGAATGTTTCTGGAACAAAATTGTGCTCTTAAAACAAGGTATTACTTTATTGGGCGTTTGACTGAAGCAACTCAGTTTTAACCCGTAACCTTTTCTTTAATATTTACAGTCTTCTTCTGAATTCTTTCTCTTAGTAAGAATAAGTACTTTGTTGCATTCGCTGCCTAGGAAAACAGTACTAAGACCTGTCATTAATCATGTGGATTAAATAAAGTCGGGTCATCTCATCTTGCTTCTTCTCTAGAACAGGGCAAACAGAGGTCAAATTTGGAAAATCCAAGACTACAAGCTATCATCTTAATTGATGATTGGGAGTTATGACTAAAGATAATATATTTCTGAAGATTTTGAAGCCATGGGGGGTACTTTGGAAAAAATGGGAAAAATCAACCCCCTGGATTATGTTTGTAAACCAAGATATCACTGTTTTGTTCATGATCACATTTTTATTTTCTGCACTTCAACCTGCTTGGATTTAGCCAGTAAATAGTTTTCAGAAGCTGCATATTATGTTAAATAGTATAGATGAGGGATGGGCACCTTATGAAAAATGACATGCTGTTTCACCATTTTGTAACATTTCGAAACATTATGAAACAAAATGGCAGACAGCGTGTCATCACAAACTGAACTGAAATGATGTTTTCCGTTTGGTTGCTACGAACTGGGAAGCTGCTGCCAGATCTCCCTTAAGTCAAGGGGCTGCCATCTGGCGACTATTTTCCAGTTCTCATCACCACCTCCCAACTGACTTTTACATTAATGGTTGCATTGTTTTTGTTACCAGTGTGTTTCAGCCTTGGCATCATTAATACAATAGCCAGTGATCTGAGAAAGCCAGCACAGTGTAAAATGTCATGAAATGTACTTGCTGTCCTTGAACCAACCTCTTGCCAAGACCCACCTTATGGGATTGTTTTTGGCATAAAATGGGGAGTAGGGAGCCACGTAAAACAGCCATGTACACTGTTGTTGCATATAGGTAAATTTTTGTCACATCTCTGGGCCTCTGGTGATATTCTCAGGAGATGGTTGTTCTTCTTCTTGGTATGTTTTTCTTGACTGCAAAATATTGTTAAGGTTCATGGGAATATCACAAAAACCTCCCACAAGTGACACCCTGTGATCTGACTTACAGGAGAACATGCAGTGGAAAGTGGGGGACAACCTGGAAGAGTCAGGTGGGAATGGAGGATGTTATTTTCTTCAGAGATGTAGATACAATATTTTGCTTTAACTAGAAAATATCATGATATAATCTTCTTCACACACACACACACACACACACACACACACACACACACACACACACACACACACACACACACACATCAAGTGTCATTCCAATGTGGTAACTTTTCAAAACCTTCACTTCCATTACCTCCTGTTTTATTTCACTGCCTTACGGGTACATTGCACAAGGTAATGAGGTTTATAACACAATTTGAACACTTACTTTTTGTATTACACAATTTAAAAAAAAATTCAGCCAAACTAGGTATTGAGCCCATTTCTTCTTCCTTATCAGTACATCAATTAGCAGTGCACATTTACTGGGATGTAAGGCCCATTTATTATAGTAGAATATACATTTAAATAAACGGTTTGAAGAGCCATATATTTACATGATAAATAAACTCCCTGCTAAGTCCTCACAACTCCCTCCTACTCAAATCCTCTCAAAGGCATCATATGAGGGTGTAATATATCCAATAGTTTTGTAGTGTATCCTTTAAAGGAGGTTTCTCAGAGCAGCAGGAAGCAGATGGACTTTGTAATGAGGGTACGCCTAGATGGGCTGATTGGGGGGGTGGAGTTATGTTTTATTTATGGAATGTGTGTTCTCTGTTGTTATGTCATATTTGGAATAAAGAAAGCTATGCTGACGTACATTGTTGTGTCTGGACCCACTTCAAAATACTGGCAACGAAGGGGATTTTTGCTTGCCTGAAGAGGGTATGTTGGATTGAAAGAATTACCTGTCTGTGCGGAGAACTTTTGGAAAGGGAAGGAAGAGCTGTCGAAATGGATACAAGGGGACTGTTGGAGACTTTTGACCAAGCTGTGACTGACTGGGAAACTTACATTTCATGGTTTGACTTTTGCGGCTAACAAAATAACAGAAGTCAAGACTGTCGAGGCCACCTTCCTCAGTTTGGGCGGATTGTGTGTCTTTGAAACAGTGAGAGCACAGCATTGTGTGCCCCCACCCCTGTGAAGGACATTACATTTGCAGTCATTAAAGACAAGCTACGAGAGCAATCCGCACCTCGACCTTCGGAGATTGTCTGCACACATTTTACAAGCGGAACCAGGGGGTTGGGGAGTCAGCAGCTAATTACATTATAACCAGGGCCGACGCGTCCATTAAGGTGAACTAGGCAGTTGCCTAAGGTGCCAAAATGGACAGGGGGTGCCAAAATGGAGAGGGGGCGCCACCCCCCGCAGCCACCGCTGGCTAGCCTGCTGCCCCCCGCCCCTGCCCCCCTGCTGCTGGCCCCTGCCGTCCGTCCCCCCGCCGTCCGTCACCACCGCCTCCTGCCGCCGCTGCCTGCCCCCCTGCGGCCCCCCTGCGGCCCCCTCCCCCTCCCCCTGCGCGCCCCCACCACCCCGCCCACCGCCTAGGGCGCAAGAAACCCTAGCGCCAGCCCTGGTTATAGCTCTCCAACAAGTGACAATGCATTGTAATTTTGAAAACCTTGAGGAATTATTGAGAGACAAGACTTGTTTGCGGGCTTAGGGACGAAGGAATACAATGTAATTTGCTCACAAGGAAGAACTTGGACTTTAAATCAGCTTATGAGAAAGTCTTATCTATGGGGGCTGCACATAAATTTACAAGAGAAATTTGACAGGGAAAGACGGTAAGCTAAACAGCTCCCTGTAAGCTGGAGAGTGGCAATCAACAGCAGTGGGAGGGCCTGTGCAAGGAGGAAGAGGGAGAAGCCGTGATGCAAGTCACCCATCGGAGAAGTCAAGGAATAAAGTTACCACCAGAAAATGTGTGTGCCGGTTGTGTATGTGTGTGTGGGGGTGCCTGAGGGAAGTGTGTCCATTTGGAACACACAGTGCTGAAGCTGTGTGAAGGTGGGGAACATTGCCTGGGTCTGTCATGCTGCTCCTGAGTGGAGAGCAGCCAAAAGGGGGTATCCTCGAGCTGCTTGGGCATCTAGGGAGGCTTTTCACCAGCAGGGCGAGTATTGCACCCTTTCCTCGCATCCTGCCAAACTGCCAGAGATTAAAGGAGACAGCGTTGTGATGATTTTACAGCCGTCAATTCTACCAAAGAATTCAGGATGTGCCATGTGAAATGGAAGTAGACACAGGTTCTGCATGGTCTATTATTGCAGACCAGGCACTCCAGCAGATTTGTCCCAAGGGATGGAGGAATAACTTGGAGCCATGTAATGTACCCCTTATTTATTATTTGTTTGTTTGTTTGTTTGTTTCATTGTTATACTGCCCATCTTCCAATCTGGAACCCTGGGCGGTTTACAAGTTAAAATGATACGATGCAGTACAAAAAATAAATAGGAAAAACCCTGGCAAGAAGGATCAAAAGGTTGGAGGGGGGGGAAAAGAAAGAAAAAATTAAATTAACAGTCACCAAATGCCTCCCTGAAAAGCAAGGTTTTTAAAGCCTTTCTGAAGGCGGGCAGGGACTGTGCAAGGCGCAGCTCACTGGGGAGGTGATTCCATAAAGAGGGGCCCAGAACAGAGAAGGCACGGTTGTGTGTAGCCGTCCTCTGCGCCTCCCTGGGAGTGGGCACCCTGAGTGAGCGTGTCTGCGACATTTGGGTAGGCCTGGTCTCAGTTGACCTTAAGGATTCCCAGGGCAGGCAGGTTCTGGTGCTGGGGAAGGGTGATCTGCAAATAGCCTATAAGAACTTTAGGGGGGGTTATGAGTGTTAGTTGCAAAATGGCAACCCATGGGAGGCAACACAAGGGCCTTGGTCTCAACTCCAAATGGACTTTGCTGTTCCCTTTTCAGGGGCAATTATTTCTTATTGTGGTGGGTTCATTTTCTAAATGGTTGGAGGTAGTCCCAGTGTACAGTATGTCCACGACCACCATTGTTCATGTACTTCGGCAGCTGTGTGTGACACATGGTTTGCCGGACACTATTGTTTCGGGCAATGGGGCTCAGTTCACTTCTGAAGAATTTCAGTGGTTTTGGGCAAATAATGTTATTCAGCATGTGACATCAGCTCCCTTCCTCCCCACCACAAAGGGACAGGCAGGGAGAATGGTAAGGAGAAGGACAGTGAAAGACACTCTCTGCCTGGTGGTCAGGGGAAATTGGCATGACTGGTTAGCAGTGCTGTTGTTGCAACTAGAGATGGGCACGAAACGAGCAATTTTTCGTTTTTGTTTTCATTTTTTTGTTTCATTACGTAACGGAACGAAAAATGAATTTTGTCTCCAAAATGAAACGAAACGAACCAAAACAACAGAAATTTTGTCATGCGTTTCGTTTTTGTTGTGGCAAATACATTGAACTGTAATGAATGCTAATGAAACAGCAATTTTTCGTTTTTGTTTTCATTTTTTTTCATTTCGTAATGAAACAAAAACGATTTTTTTTGCAAAAAATCACAAAAATGAAAACGAACTGAAACGGACCCCCTAAACGACAAACGACAAACGAACACCATTTTTTTGAGTCGTGCCCATCTCTAGTTGCAACAACATGTTACTCCCCAGTCTACAACAGGGCGTAGTCCAGCAGAGTTGTTAATGAATAGAAGGCTGACTACGGCCCTGGATAGGTTACATCCAGACTTGACAGCAGATGAATCACAGCAAGCAGAGGGGAATGTGCAGGTTCATCCAGGAAATCTGGTTTATGCCTGTAATTATGGTGGGGGCCCTGACTGGGTACCAGCAATAATGGGTAGAGTGATGGGGCCACTATCATATTGAGTAGTTACAGCTGAGGGCCAAGAGTGGCAACCTCACCTGGATCAACTGCGACAGAGAAGGCCAGGCAGGGCAGCAGCCACCAGAGAGAAACCAGAGAGTGAGATAACAGAAGCTGTGGCACCCAATGCAGCAGATATCATGCCACAGCCCACTATAGATCCAACAACAGTGTGACCACATGGTAGTGATGGTGGGGAACATGCTGAGGCACTCAGGGGTAGAACAGTCTGAGCCATTGGGTCTTAATGAGCAGACTGAAGGCAATGTTTTAAGACATTCTCAGCGTGTGCGAACACCTCGCTATCTGGAAGACTATGATTGTAATTGGGTGCAATCTTTTCTTGGGGTGAGGGGTGTAGTGTATTGGGCATTTTAAAGGAGGTTTCTGAGAGCAGCAGGAGATAGGTGGACCTTGTAATGAGGTGATGCCTAGATGGGCTGATGGGGGGTTTTGGAGCTATGTGTTATTTATGGAATGTGTGTTCTATGTTGTTAGGTCGTCTTTGGAATAAAGAAAGCTATGCTGACGTATGTTGTGTCTGGACCCACTACATAATAAGTTTCTTCATGCAAAGCTCTATCAATGAGCTTTAGGCTGTCTTCTAAACCAAGAAACTGCTTGGAGGGGAAAACGTGAATCAATGTGTTGAAGGGAAAGAAATGGTTCTGTTGGACCATTGTCAACTTTTCAGACAGCCTCATCTGCAGCATAGTGAGGTTCAGGGTCAAAACTGAGTCAATTTGAAACCAGATTCCCAAAGTGCTAACCCAACCCTGTAACCAAAACGTCAAACA
Source organism: Phrynocephalus forsythii (assembly GCA_029282475.1). Classification (NCBI taxonomy): domain Eukaryota; kingdom Metazoa; phylum Chordata; class Lepidosauria; order Squamata; family Agamidae; genus Phrynocephalus; species Phrynocephalus forsythii. Next base: position 8,130,200 of record JAPFRF010000011.1, read on the forward strand.
TGAGATATCTCCGATTTCTCCATCAAGTCTTGTTTTTTCTGCTAAATGGATAACAGTTGAAAAGTCTAGAGGAACAGATAGTTGGATGGGCATGAAGTTGAGGTACATAAAGATAGGGAGATATGAGGAAAGGAGTAAAGAAAATAAATAAGGGGGAACCTAATACCCAAATGATTACACAATTATGACCTAAGAAATTGAAAGGGGGGATTTAAGAAGGCACACTGAGGAATTTGATTGATATTCAGAGCTCAAAAACCAGCAGGGAAGACCATGCATTGTAAAATTCAGGGGGTAGGATTGGGGCAAGCAAGGAAGAGATTTGAAAACAAAAACTTTTTCAAAGTAGCAAAAGAAGCTACACATTCACACACATGACTTGGAATGTGTCATGGAAGGTATCTGGTATGAGAAGGGAAGGACTATAGTACAGAGGAAGAGCATACTAGGTTAAATCCCATTAGTGGTGCAAAGAAAGCAGAATGGGTTAATCCAATTCATGTGGAATTTCAACAATAAAACCTTTTTTTGTTTTCAAATAGCAAAGTGGTGGCTAGAGAATACAGAGAGTTCTCTATTGAAAATACAGTAGGGTCCATGGGATCTGTATCTGTTGATTCACTTATCTACACTCTGAAAATATTAAAAGAAAATCCTCTAAATTTTTGTTTTTAATGATGAAATTAGCAAAACTAGCCATTTGAGGGAGTCAGAGAGTATGCTGTGTATACTGTACAGTGGTACCTCTACTTAAAAGCGGTTCTACTTAAGACCAATTCAACTTAAGAACGGAAAACTGCTGCCGTTTTAACTGCTGCCTTACAAAGTTTAGATGCGGTCTGCTCTACTTACAAATGTTTCTTTTTTCAATTTTTTCAATTTCCCCCATTTTTTTGATATGGTACAGTAACCCCCGTCTATCATGGGGGTTAGGGACTTACCCAACCTGCGATGACTGAAAATCTGCGATATGCAGATGCAGGTCATGTGGGGCCTGGGGAGGGCAGCCGCAAAGTTTAAAATGCCTTAAAGCAACGGAGCCAAGCACTTGGCTCTGTTACTTAAAGGCATTTTAAACATCATGCGTCGCTTCTCCCAACCTCGCGGGCTCAGGGAGCAGCATGCAATGCCAGGGCCGCAGTTCATTGGCACTGGGGTGGAGGAGAAACACCTTTATTTCCCCACCCCAGCACCAATCAGCTGGATCCTGGGCGTGGGGAAGGGGTTGAAAGGTTTTAAAAGCCCAGGTTTTTTATACCTTTTTTCTCCCTTCCCCATGCCCCGGACTCCAGCTGATTAGAGCTGGGGTGGGGAAATAAAGGTGTTTCTCCCCCACCACAGTGTTAATCAGCTGGAGCCCTGGCATAGCATGCTGTTCCCTGCACAGGCGTAAAATGCCTTTCGGGTTGCACTTTACTTTGGTCCCACGATATCACGGGACCACAGTATATGAACCACAAAAGGGTAGGGGACCACTGTACCTCTACTTACAAGTTGTTCAGCTTAAGAAGCATGCATTTGGAATGGATTAAATTCATAAGTTATACAGGATAGTAAAAACTGAGAGAGACTGTGAGGAGCTCCAAAGGGATCTCTTGGCACTGGGGAAGTGGGCAAGGGGGAAAACCAATGGCAAATGAGCTTCAACATTAGCAAGTGAAGAGTGATGCATGTTGGGGCAAAAAAACCCAATTACATTTATAAACCAATGGGGTCTGAACTCTCTGCAACAAACCAGGAAAGGGTCCTTGGTATTCTGGTGGAGAGCTCAATAAAGGTGTCAACCCAGCGTGCCACAGTAGTGAAAAAGCAAACTCAATGCTAGGGATCATTAGGAAGGGTATAGAAAATAAGTCAGCGTCCGTTTTTCAATATTTTGCATCCCCACTGTGGGTGTGCGGGCTGTCTTGGGAAGCCTGGCAGGAGGAGCCAGGCGAGTCCTCACCACTTGCTGTGGGCGAAACGGTGGTGGTGATGGCGGTGGCGGCGGCGGCGGGGTGAGACACCCTCGCCCTGAACTCAGCAGTCTGTGGGCTGGCAGGTGAGCAGGCAAGGAGAGCTCAGCCCCACCTACGGGACCCAGGAAGGACGGACCTACACCTGACAGTGGCTCTCCGCCTGTCCCTTCAAGAGCTGCCTTCTCCTGCAGGGACAGCCGGGCAGCCGAGCCTGGCCTGGCGCAGGAGTTCCAGTCAGCTTTCTTGGTTGTCGGAGTATTCCTAGAGCGAAAGGGGGAAACAGCCATTGCCGTTACTTCACGTCCCTTGTCTCGGAACAGGAACTGGGAACAAAGCATGACAAGAGAATTCCCCAGCCCAGGGGCAGGTATGGCTTGTCACACTCTGTTCCCATTTTAGGGGGCGTGGTCGTGACGAGTTTCTGCTGTCACTCTATAGACGTGAAGTAAGTTTTTTTTCGTACCGGTCCCAAGCAGGACAGCAAAGAGGGATGAAAGGAATGTGAAGTAATGGCTTTTTAAGCTATCCCTCTTGAATATGGTTTTTTTTACTGTACCCACCAGAAGGAAAATTCAGCAGAGGCAGGCAGAGGAGGAGATATAGCTTTCTGCTTTTAAGTTACATTCTAACAATTTACCACAACTTTCTTACTAACATCTTTTCCCAGTCCTTACAGGAAATATCTGGAAGGAAACACAGAAACTGTTCTCGAGTCTTGTGAGTGGTAGCTGTGTTAGCCTGTGCAAGAATTCCAGGCAAAAATCAAAACAAAATAAAATGCAAAAATATGTGGCACCTTAAAGACTAATATGTTTTAATTTAAACTTTTGTGGACATGTCCACATCTTCAGACATATAATAGCAGAATTAACTGGAGTCTTCACAATGCATTTTATGTCTAAGTATGTGGAGGTAGCAGTCACACGTGGGACTTTTAAGACTGCACAAGTAACAGGGAAGCACCTGCAACAGGAAGATGAACACCTGTTTTCCACAGCTATCTTTTCAGTGGATGTCTGGACACCAGCTTCTCATCAGGTATGTAAAGTTGTACCAAATTCTCACAACTCATTCTAGGACATTCAGAATCATACTATATTTTCTTGGTGCTGTTAGGGCCAAACACAAGCAATATGGCAGGGCCTAATATACTGTAAATAGGTTGTTCAGTGTTGCTTAATTCTGCACAGACACATTTAAAATTTGCAAGGAAATGGTCAGAACAAATTCTATCTACTGTATATACTCGAGTATAAGCCTAGTTTTTCAGCCCTAATTTTGGGCTGAAAAAAGGGGTTCTCAGCTTATATTTGGGTCAATACTTTTAGCCACTGAGGCAAGTTTGGGTCAGTGGGTCATTTTAAACATTGTGTGCCACTTCTCCTGACCCCCCCATGTTTAAAATGACTTTTTAAAAAGTCATTTTAAAACAATGTTTAAAATGACTTTTAGTCACCAACTCAAGCACTTGCCTCAGTGGCTAAAAGTCATTTTAAACATCACACACACACCCAGCTCACAAAGGAGGAGTTGCCAGGCCCTGCTGCATTTCCCACCCTAGGCTTATACTTGAGTCAATAAATTATCCCAGTTTGGGGGGTTTAAAATAGGGACCCCGGCTTATACTCGGGTCGACTTATGCTTGAGTATATATGGGTAGTCCTAACCAGTCTTAGCTCAGTAACTGCAAGATTTTAGTAACTGTAGAATTTTGGGAAGATTTTTAAAAGTTTCTGGGCCTATATATGTCTACTGCGTATTCTCTTGGATATGTACATATTTTAAATTTATGTACTGTATGTCAATACTGGTCATTGACTGCAATACAGTAAGTATATTTAACATGATTTCTGTCATGATCCACACAGTTAAAAATCCTGCTATAGTCTACTAAGCACAGATTGATCTTCTAAAATTCTTTGGTGCACTCCAGAAGAGATTTGCCATACGATATGGAGTGCCTCTGAAAGGAATAGGAATTTTGGGGTCCGCTGCCGGCAAGCATAGGCTCTACAATATGCAATGAGCAGTCTGGGTCTCAAAGACAGGAAAAGGATTTTTATTTGGTTGTCAACCAGAGAAATCTCACTTGATGCAAACCAAGTGAGAAGTCCGTCCTACAAAGGTAATGCAGTATACTTTATAGAGATATGACCACTCTTCTTTCCTCCCGCCCATCCGAATTTTACGTCATGCACATCTGTTACATACATCAAACATTAATTGACATCCTTGGCCATTTATTTTGTATTTCTGACACCAATTAAATGTATTCCTTGGGTTCCTAATTGCTGTGGCGTTTGATCTGACCTACACGGGGCTAGGAGTGCCTAGGAGTGCCAGTGTCCTTGGTTGTTGACAGTGATGCATGCCAGCTGCTCTAGGTGGCGAGCTCTCAAAACAAAGATAAGGTTTTCTTGGCTGGCTTAGCTACATGTAATTAACTGTGTGTAAAGCATCAAAGCTACAAAAATAATTAGATCCTTGAATCTTATTGCTGGCTCAGCCAATTTTATAACGGAAGTCCTTTTCTTTTAGTGGTCTGCTTCATGCCGGAAGGCTTGACCAAAGTTTGTTTGCAGGACAAGAATATACATGTGGGTACAATTGGAGTGCTTATTAATATTACTACTTCTAAATATACAACTTGTGTGGCTTATATTGTGCAGGGTATAGCTTGGGATATGCTGTTTTTGAATACATGAGGCTTGTCAATGCCTGGGGGTTACTAAAATAGCTATATATGCTTGATCTATACCCTTCACTACCCCCTGACGTGTTCTGGAAATTTACGCCAGTAAATTACCCAGAGGTTGCTCCCCTTGGCTCCTGTGATAGACTTGCAAGGGACAAACAAACATATCAAAGGTGTATGTACAAAAACGTGAATATTGCTTGATCTTCCCTTCTTACCATTCCCTTGGGGAGGGGTTTTCATCATGGCTCAGGGAGGGATTTTTCAGTGTTCCTGACGAGAGTTTAGGCAGTGCTGCCAGGAAAACTTTTCCAGCCCTCTTTTCCCAAAGGGCTTATAGGCACAGTTCAAAAAATGAATTATCACAAAATGATTTGTGGCGTCTCATGGTGGGGGACGCACTGAATAGGTGAATGACAAAGAAATACCCCTTAATTCACTAGGGCACTTTCTATAGTCAAATGTTAAGTTAACAGATAAAGTTTTGCAATGTCTGGGATTTAAAAAGTCCCTCTGGTCAGACCCACAGACTGCAATGGATGGATGCGTTCCACGGACCACAGCATTGTGATTTCCCCTTTTGGAGAATTGTCATGTGGTCGCAGCAGCTTCTAAGGTAGGCTCCTAGGGCATGTTATTTGCCTCTCAGGGATACCAAATTCTCAACGTTTAAAGGGGCTGACACAAGAAAGTTTGGGAACATTGTGATAAACTTGGAAGGTTTGCAACCTCAGGCTCATTGCCTGATGTATCATGCCTTAATTTGTGGCAATCAGGCTGAAAAGCCTTGAAGTCTCTTATGCAAATCAAATACTCATGAGGAGAAATGTTATAGTAGGCCTACAATTCTCCTGTGCTTGCCCGAGTGAAAATATGGCCAAGGCTGTGTTGCCAGCATACCTTTTCGGCTGACAAAATGGCTTTAGACTGACGAATCAGTTCGCCTTGAAATATGGTAGGCCATACTGTTATTCTTCATACAGAATACATAAACATTGGCACCTGGTTTCATAAAAGATCAATAACATGGTGTGCAACCCTCTTGGATGTGTGGTATGCATAAAGCCCAAATTATAGCAGGCTTTACAGAATTACCTAGTTGTTTTTGCATACAGGATAGCCCAGATGATAGACATTATGCTTAGAAAAACCCATTTTGAGCAATAAACAATAATCAACAGTTAAATTTTTATTTATTTTATTTTTTATTTATTTATATAGCTTGTATGCCGCCCACTACCCAAAGGTCTCTGGGCGGCTCACAATCAAAATGGACAATTAAAACATCAAAATACAATAAAATTAGAATAATAAAAACATGTAAATGCAATAAATAAATACGATACATTAAAAACACCACTAAAATTGCCATCAGGACCCACAATCATTAGTTAAAAAACTTTTGGAACAGGAAGGTTTTTACCTGGCGCCGAAATGTTAGCAACGTCGGTGCCAGGCGAGTCTCATTTGGTAGGGCATTCCATAGTCTGGGGGCAGTTGCTGAAAAGGCCCTTTTCCTGCAAGCCATCCCCTTCACCTCCTTAAGGGATGGCTCTTTCAGGAGGGCCCCCTGACTAGATCTTAATTGCCGGGTAGGTTCATATGGAAGGAGGCAGTCCTTCAGGTATCTAGGTCCTAAGCCGTTTAGGGCTTTATATGTCAAAACAAGCACTTTGAATTGGGCTCGGGCAGCAACTGGTAACCAATGAAGGTTATACAGAATCGGCGTGATGTGTTCCTTGGTGGCCCTACCACTCACCAGCCGTGCAGCACGATTCTGAACCAGTTGCAATCGCCGAACCGTCTTCAAAGGCAGCCCCACGTAAAGCGCATTGCAGTAATCAATACGGGATGTTACCAGTGCATGCGTAACTGTCATAAGGCTCCGTTCATCCAGGTAGGGGCAGCTGATATATATTCCGCAGCTGGAGAAAGGCGCCCTGGCCACCGAGTCCACCTGGGCTTCCAGAGTTAGACCGGGGTCCAGGAGCACCCCCAAGCTACGGACCCTGTCCCTTAGGGGGAGTGCAACCCCATCCAGGACAGGGAATTGGCCCTCTAGCCTGGCTGACGAAGCACCCACTAACAGCACTTCCGTCTTGTCTGGATTGAGTTTCAATTTATTAACCCTCATCCAGTCCATTATCTGGTCCAGACACAAGTTCAGAACAGAAACCGCCTCACCTGGATTGGTGGAGAACGAGAGGTAGAGCTGAGTATCATCAGCATATTGCTGACTCCTCAGCCCAAACCTCATGATGACCTCTCCCAGTGGTTCCATGTAGATGTTAAACAGCATGGGGGATAGTATTGAGCCCTGTGGAACCCCATGACGTAAACGCCATGGGGCAGAGCTACTATCCCCAGCACCACCTTCTGGACACGGTCAGCCAGGAAGGATCGGAACCACCGCAAAGCGGTGCCTCCAACTCCCAACCTGGCCAGCCTATCCAGAAGGACACCATGGTCGATGGTGTCGAATGCCGCTGAGAGGTCCAGGAGTATCAACAGGGTTGCACTCCCCCTGTCTCTCTCCCGGCAAAGGTCATCGTACAGGGCGACCAAGGCAGTCTCTGTTCCAAAACCCGGCCTGAAACCAGATTGAAATGGATCCAGAAAATCCGTTTCATCCAGCAGCGCCTGGAGCTGTCCGGCCACCACCCGCTCCAACACCTTGCCCAAATAAGGGAGGTTCGCTACTGGTCGGTAGTTAACCACCAGTCCTGGGTCCAGGTTGGGTTTTTTAAGGAGTGGTCTAATTACTGCCTCTTTTAAGGCAGCAGGGACCACTCCCTCTCTTAGAGAGGCATTTACAGCTTCCTGGACCCAGGTGCGAACCCCCCTGGCAGATCTTACAATTAGCCAAGAAGGGCAAGGGTCGAGCAGCGTGGTGGTGGAACGGACAGAGCCAAGCACCCTGTCCACATCCTCGGGTCTCAACAATTGAAACTCATCCAATAACACTGGACCTAAGCCCGGTGCACTGGACACATCCCTTGATACTGTACCAATAGTGGAGTCCAGTTCACTGCGAATCTGAGCAATTTTTCCCTCAAAGTGAACAGCAAACTCCTCACAGCGTGCCGCCGAATGGTCCTGGGCCTCCACCCTATCTCCTGGCTGAAGAAGTTCCCGGACCACCCGAAACAGCTCCGCTGGACGGCACTCTGAGGAAGCTATACGGTTGGCGAAATACTGCCTTTTTGCCAACCGTATAGCCACGGAATAGGCCCGATAGTGGGCTCTAAGCCGTGTTTGGTCAGACTCACTGCGATATTTTCTCCACTTGCGCTCCAGCCGTCTCCCCTCCCGCTTCATTGCCCACAACTCAGATGTATACCAAGGAGCTGTCCGGGCTCTGCGTAGGGGAGAGGGCGCTAGGTGCGATCATGTCAACTGCCCGTGTCATCTCCCTATTCCATAAGGTGACCTGAGCTTCGACAGGAGCGCCCGACCATGTCAGCTGGATAATCCCCAGAGCTTTCAGGAAACCATCCGGATCCATTAGTCTTTGAGGGCGGATCAACTTAATGGATCCCCACCCTTGCAGAGGGTTGGAGTAGCTAATAGCCTAAACTTGACCAGGAAGTGGTCTGACCATGACAATGGAGTCAAAGCCAACCCTCCACATCCAAACCACCATCCCCAGTCCCGTTGAGAAGACTAGGTCCAGAGTATGGCCCTTCTGGTGTGTTGGACCGATGACATGTTGAGACAGCCCCATGGTTGTCATGGCGGCCATGAAGTCCTGAGCTGCTCCAGTTAAGGTAGCCTCGGCATGGATGTTGAGATCCCCAGTACCAACAGTCTGGGGGTCTTCAACACCAGGTCCGAGACCACCTCTGTCAGCTCAGGCAGGGAGACTGTTGGTACGCAGCAGGGTGGGCGGTACACCAACAGAATCCCTAATCTGTCTCGTGAGCCCAACACACAATACAGGCCCTCCAGACCTTTTCCCAAAGAGACAGGAAGCCTGGCCAAGGAGATAGAACTCCTGTAGACTATAGCAACTCCACCTCCCGGCCCACCGGGCGACACTGGTGCTGGACTGAGTACCCAGGTGGGCATAACTGGGAAAGGGGAACTCCACCCTCCTCTCCCACCCAGGTCTCAGTAATACATGCCAGGTCAGCACCCTCATCCAAAATAACATCATGGATGAGGGTGGTCTTATTTTGTACTGACCTGGCATTTAACAACAGCACCATGTGGCCCGTGGGCTCGCTGACATGGTCACCTGATTCCTTCTGGCTAGGAGTGGGACCAGAAGAGGGGATAGATGTAAGATATCTAACCCCTCTTCTCCTACGTGGGCATGTTCCACTCCTACCACCATACCTTCCCCTACCCAGCACAATTTCAGTGGCTGCCCCCTCCATTGCCCTCCCCCCTTCCTGTTCCCTCAGTTCCATTGTGGGTCCCTACCACCTACACCTAGTGGCAAAAAACAAAATTAGCAAACAAAAACAAAAACAAAAGCACCCAACAATTGGACCTCATCAGCCCACCTCTTCCTCCCCCTCAGATCGGCACTGCATCTAAAAGTTTTTTTAAAAAGGCAGTGAGGCACACTGACAGGACTTGAGGGGGCCCAGCAAGGGTTACACCGGCTGGCTCAGATGGTCCGGGAGGCCAGAAGTTGATGCTGGATTCCAGCCAGTTCAGGAGACCTCAAAGGTACTTGTGCTCTCACACAGGCCCTCCTCTTGACGCTGCAGACTCTCCCTGTTGAGCTTCTGCCACCAACCCAGCAGAGAGACGCAGGTGGATGTCAGTCTGGAAGGGCTGTGGAGCACACTTGCCAACACTCAGCAGCCTTAAGGGGGCCCAGCAAGGGTTGCACCAGCTGGCTCAGATGGTCCGGGAGGCCAGAAGTTGATGCTGGATTCCAGCCAGTTCAGGAGGCCTCAAAGGTATTTGTGCTCTCACACAGCCCCTCCCCTCTTGACGCTGCAGACTCTCCCTGTTGAGCTTCTGCCACCAACCCAGCAGAGAGACGCAGGTGGATGTCAGTCTGGAAGGGCTGTGGAGCACACTTGCCAACACTCACCGGTCTTCACGGGGCCCAGCAAGGGTTACACCGGCTGGCTCAGATGGTCCGGGAGGCCAGAAGTTGATGCTGGATTCCAGCCAGTTCAGGAGACCTCAAAGGTATTTGTGCTCTCACACAGCCCCTCCCCTCTTGACGCTGCAGACTCTCCCTGTTGAGCTTCTGCCACCAACCCAGCAGAGAGACGCAGGTGGATGTCAGTCTGGAAGGGCTGTGGAGCACACTTGCCAACACTCACCGGTCTTCACGGGGCCCAGCAAGGGTTACACCGGCTGGCTCAGATGGTCCGGGAGGCCAGAAGTTGATGCTGGATTCCAGCCAGTTCAGGAGGCCTCAAAGGTATTTGTGCTCTCACGCAGGCCCTCCCCTCTTGACGCTGCAGACTCTCCCTGTTGAGCTTCTGCCACCAACCCAGCAGAGAGACGCAGGTGGATGTCAGTCTGGAAGGGCTGTGGAGCACACTTGCCAACACTCAGCAGCCTTAAGGGGGCCCAGCAAGGGTTACACCGGCTGGCTCAGATGGTCCGGCAGGCCAGAAGTTGATGCTGGATTCCAGCCAGTTCAGGAGACCTCAAAGGTATTTGTGCTCTCACATAGCCCCTCCCCTCTTGACGCTGCAGACTCTCCCTGTTGAGCTTCTGCCACCAACCCAGCAGAGAGACGCAGGTGGATGTCAGTCTGGAAGGGCTGTGGAGCACACTTGCCAACACTCACCGGTCTTCACGGGGCCCAGCAAGGGTTACACGGGCTGGCTCAGATGGTCCGGGAGGCCAGAAGTTGATGCTGGATTCCAGCCAGTTCAGGAGACCTCAAAGGTATTTGTGCTCTCACACAGGTAAAGTCATGAATGAGCCGTTGAAATCCGGTCAGAAATATCTCCGTGGCTGACAGTTTACACACAAAAAATCTGCCCTGTAAACATGAGGCCAAGATTAGTTCATCAGTGTCTTTGGTGAAGAAAATAATGTAGATAGCTACTTTATAAAGCCAGTGTCCTTTGGTGTAAAGTCCCGTGGACATCCATGGGGTGCCAAAATTGCATAGAAAGTCAAGGCATAGTCTCTTGCACTCAATGCTTGTGGGTAAAAAGTCTTGCCCACACTGGTCGCCATGACTGTGAGTGCCTTTTACCTTCTCCCTTCCATCTGGAACAAAAGAGATGCATATGTTTTCACCTGGGGCTGGGCTGTAACAGGACATATGATTATCATAAACAAAACAGCTAACATTCCTGGTCCTCTGGGCATTATAAACAGAATGGCTAGTGTCCTTTATACTCTTGGCATCTCCCATAGTCTGCATTTCTAGTGGCAGTGTGACTACCATACAAATTATAAAGGCAAGAGGTGCCACGATCCATACCCCGACCGGTGCTTCTTAAAACATATTGACAATAAAACAATGACAACAAACAACAACATAAATAGTAATAATCAGTGTCTCTCTGCAAGGCTTCAAAGGCTGCAGAATATTCTCAATTGTCGAGACCAGGCAACAGGATGAAATAATTTTGGCTCTATAGGCGATAGTGCGCCAAGAAGTGCCAATTTGTCCTGGTGTGTGTTGGGGGCTGAGATGCTTGCGTCTCTCAAGAAGAAAATGTGTAGACAGCCATAAGTGTACAGTCTGTGCCAAGGGCTTAAAAACAGTGATGATTTCACCAGATTCAAAAACAGCCACTTCTCTGTTCTGACGAAAAGGGTATAAAGGGGTTAAGTTGCAGATCTGTTGGCCGTACTTCAAAATAAAAGTCAGTGGCTGTTTCAGACCCACTCTCTCCCCCCATAAACAAACAGAAAAAAAGAAAAAGAGGCAGGAAGACAGGATTTTAATCTGTCGACCTGAGTTGAAAGTGAATCAGCAGGCTGCTTCGGGACCCTCCGAAGCGTCAAACGCACGCTGTCATCTGGGGAAGGATGGGCAAGGATGCGAGGACCACAGATCTAATTCGCGTCGATTCCCTCTGCCCTGGTCGATGCTGGCTGAAGGTCGTCACTGGTCTGGTCCTCCTCTGGTCTGGTTCACTGCGGCCAAAGGTGCTGATGTCGCTGGCCGGAGACGCCCACGTTGGAGAAATCCACGGGGTGAAGTCATCGCGACGATGGCGGTTGGGCAGCAGGACAGCAGAAAGGGGGTGGTTTCCACTGGAGCCTCATCGCACGCTGGCTTTAACCTCTCCGTCTGGTGGTGCCCGACGCTGCGCGATGACGGGGGTGGTGGCGGCGAAGGGGCCTCACAAAGGGGTCCTCAGCTTGGCATCCACGAGCAGTGCCGTCAGCCTTCCAACCCACAGCGACTCCTCAACCTGGAAATGATGAACGGGTAGGCTCCTCCCTCAGGACGGAAAGGGGTTCCTCCAGGGTTTATCTGTGTTAAAAAAAGACAGACACACACACAAACACACACAAATACAGACAAGAACGGCCAAGCTATCTGCAGATCATGGCCTTGTTCTCCAGGTGTGATAGTTCTAGATGCAGTACACTGTGTGCAGATTCCAATGGCGCAGTGTAGCGCAGTCTATCTGAGAGTCTCGAGAAGGAAGAAAAAATGTCGCAAAAGGCAAATGTCCTGCAGAATAGGGTATTCCATTTTGTAAAACAAGCATATGAATGAAGGGGGGGTGGCCAAATGTTCGGAAACGGCGTTTGGTCATAAGACACATGTGCACTTCAGTAGTTTTCAAAAAGTTGAACTTGAAACAATGTGTCACTATAACAAAGTAATAATGTGCCCTACAGAGCTGTTCTTTAAAAATAGGGAATCTCGCCCTTTACATGGAGTTTCATGTGCAGAGAGAAGAAAAGATTTAAAGTCCGCTTGAAAAGACTCCATTGTCCTTCAGAGGAACTCTGAAACCAGGTGTGGATTAAAGCTGCACCAACCTGCTATTTACATTTTAATAGTTGAGGCGAGCCTTTTACCGCCCAGGGCAAAAAAAAATATTCTCCTGTAGTGAATTAGTAGTAAAGAGTCATTGAAATAACAAGTCAATCCACTATCCCTGTATCTGTTGATCTTCCAAAAACCTAATTAAGAAACGTGCGTATTGTGCTGAAAAAGCAAGCTGCCCTAAGTTCCCGTTTGGAAGCCCGCTTTAAAGGCAACGCTTTTGGTTTGACATGTGCATTACTTCAAGGGCAAAAAATGTGTGCAAGGAAAGGTCACAAATAGGGGGGGGGGCGTCGACTTGGCGTCACATCATAAAAAAAAAATGTCAGTTTTCTCCTCTGTCCCTTTTCTTTCTGAAGCCAAAGAGGGAAGCTTATTTTTCGGCAACAAGAATCATGCTACCTATTCCTTACACAAGATTTGAGTGTGCTTCTGAGGGCTGAATTAACTAAACAATAGACCCTCTCTCTCTCTCTCCCTGGGGACAAAAATGCCGTAAGCCTGCTCGAAGCCTCCTCCCTTCTTTTAAGGTGGCACAGAAAATTATTTATTTATTTATTTATTTATATAGCTTGTATGCCGCCCACTACCCAAAGGTCTCTGGGCGGCTCACAATCAAAATGGACAATTAAAACATCAAAATACAATAAAATTAGAATAATAAAAACATGTAAATGCAATAAATAAATACGATACATTAAAAACACCACTAAAATTGCCATCAGGACCCACAATCATTAGTTAAAAAACTTTTGGAACAGGAAGGTTTTTACCTGGCGCCGAAATGTTAGCAACGTCGGTGCCAGGCGAGTCTCATTTGGGAGGGCATTCCATAGTCTGGGGGCAGTTGCTGAAAAGGCCCTTTTCCTGCAAGCCATCCCCTTCACCTCCTTAAGGGATGGCTCTTTCAGGAGGGCCCCCTGACTAGATCTTAATTGCCGGGTAGGTTCATATGGAAGGAGGCGGTCCTTCAGGTATCTAGGTTGGTTTCTGTAGCTGCAAGGGGGACCTACTATTATTGGCTTGTGTCTTTTAGGGTCAGTTTATTTTCCTTCACTATGCATTCATTTGGTTGGTGTGTTCAATATAAGTTTTGCGTCCAAGCTCTGTCAAGTGGCTTGGGAAATCGTTCTAAAAACAAAAATCAACACATTGCTTTATCATCCCATCCAGGGGCTTGAAAATCGTAACTTGATGTGTAAAATTTCTCCCTCTCTTTCTCCACCCTCATATCCACGGGGAGGCAGATTAGTTATGGGTATTATTTAATTCCTTTTGAAGTACATGGAATCACAGTCCGTACATTCCACTCTTACTATTGTTGTGGTGGAGGCAGGGCTGAATAGCTAGCTCTTTAAAAAAATTCCTGCTTACTGTAAGGCAATAGTTTGCTCTAGGGTAAAAAAATATTTACTAGAACCTTTTCCCACTGTTCCTCTGTCCTTAAAATGGTAAACCCGCGCAGTTTTTGGCGCTTTTTCTGTTAGTGTTTCAAAAAGTTCTGATTTAGATATTTGTTGGCAGGGAAACGACATCTTTCGTGTGTTCCTGAGATTCTCCCTGTGTTTGAAATTAAATTGCCTTGTTTCTGTCAAATGTTCCTAGTCGCTGTTGGAGGGGGGGGGGAGGCGTTTATTCTACTCCCTATATGAGATCTGGATGTGGCCAGCCTCCAGAGTTGGCATGGGCCCCTATACAAATTCCCTGCTTCTGATTATTTGGAGCTCAGAAATAACATCTCTGCCAATCTCCTCATGTTGTGCATAGCGAACATTAGTTCTTTTTAAGGCTTCTATATTCAAGCATTTGGGCATTGGCGTAACGGGGTGGAAGTACCTCCTGAACGCTTGAAAAATGGAATTCAGGGTGGCGCGCCCTGGGCTCCCGTCTAGCGCTATCTGTTCCCTCTGTGCTCCTTCCCCTCCTCCAGTTTTCCTGTCCATTCCTGTCTCCGTCTTCATACCCCAACTCTGCTGCACTTTTTCTGTCCATTTTCTAACTATTTCTCCTCATCTTTCCTTCATCTATTCATTTCTTTTGCTCATTGCTCGGGTCCCTTCCTCTGGTTTTGGGGCTACATTCTCCCTCTTCGTTCCTTTAGCGGGTAGAAAAAGTTCGGACTGCCAGAAATCTTGGGGGTTGGAGAGGGGGTTTCTGCCCTGTTCTGGGGCACATGGGGTGGAGGAGGAGTGATGCTGAATCGCTTGGTTCTCATTCAGAGGCAGCTTATTGTCCGATGTTTTAAACTGCTTGCTGCTTCTTTAAGGCATAAAATTGGCTTGAAAAGAGGGGGGGGGGTTTCCTGGATGTTTTTCACCTCCTAAGTTCTACGCACGGGACTTGATGTTTTAAGAAATGTTAGGCTCAAATGCCCTATGATGTTTTCATCTTAAAATGTCCCTTCAGCTGGTAAATTTCGTTGTGTAACAAGCCAGCCTAATTTACACAAAATATATGGGATGTTGCTTTGTCCTGAGTACCCAAAAATATTCTTCTCAGTGTCCATACTTCCCCTGGTGTTATCAAAATTGCTGGCGGGGTCTTCTAGTTGGTAGAGTTTTTAGTCTCTATATTAATTAACTAATCACGTCCTTGTAAATTCACACGCCTCTTGCTAGCAGGTCATAATTGGTCTGTCCTCCTTGAGGGCTAGAATCTTAATTTGGGATGGTAAAGTCCTGCCTTTTCTCAGTCAGAGGGGTTCTTCTTAAAGTTTACATCCGTTCCATTTAATACCAAAGTCATTACTTCCGGTGGCAGAATTCCAATGTTGCCACAGTGCACATCAAAAAGGGGTGCATAAGCTGCATTAATTTATCCCCATTGGTTTGGTTTTTAAAGGTCTAACTGTGTTCCTATGATTTCTCCCACACAAGTATCAAACGGACTCGCACCTCAAACAATTAAACACACATCATACATGCAAACATGTGATTCTGGTGTGACCCAAGTAGGTCGCCCTAGCTTGGGACGTGCACGCCCGGACACACTTCGCCAAGGGGTTTTTTGCTAAATGACCCCGGCCCAATCAGCAACCATTCACTGAGTCCGTTATGATCACACAAATCTCCCACATTTCCCGCTTCCCCACTTAACTGCGATCCCCTGCCTAAGAATAAATCTTTTTAACTTCTCTAAAATCAAACGGAGGTGATGTCAACACTCCGTCGGTAGTAATGTGGGGCAAAGCCTGCCACTCTTTGCCACCGCTTAGATACAGAGAATGGCCATTTCTCTGTAGTTACAGAGGGTATCGGGGCGCAGCCTCTTACCCTTAAAAACACACATGAACATACATGAAGCTTCTTTTACACAAAATTCAAAAGTGGAATCACCATCCCACATACCCACACATTTATATATCTTTAAACTTTCCCCAGGACGATGGAGCAGCACTCCTCTCCTGTTTCAAATACTGGGGGCGAACGCTAGGGCTACTGGATCTTTGCAAAAGAACCTTTCCACCCTTAGAAGATTTCGGGGTCCCTTAACCCGTAATTTCTTCTGGTTCTCGGGAAGCTAGGGGCGCATTCACCCCTTCTCGTCTCCGTAACCCCCGGGGGCCGACTATAAGAATCCGCAATCTTCTCCACTCCACAGAGCTGTTAGATTCGAACTCATGCCACCCCACAACCGGTTGTTTATCTTACGAGATTTCTTCTGCGCAGTCTTTCCCAGTTCTCCCCCCCTTCGGCCGGCATCGGTTTCCTCTCAGGTAATGGTATTTCATTCAGTGCCGACAGAACGTTCCTCCTCACAACTGGGAGGCGTCCGGACTGGAATGTTCTGCAATCGGCACAGATTTCCTACCGTGACCTGAGCCAGACGATTGCAGGCCTATAGTTGCGGCTGAGCCCCACGTTGGGTGCCAAATGAAAGGAATAGGAATTTTGGGGTCCGCTGCCGGCAAGCATAGGCTCTACAATATGCAATGAGCAGTCTGGGTCTCAAAGACAGGAAAAGGATTTTTATTTGGTTGTCAACCAGAGAAATCTCACTTGATGCAAACCAAGTGAGAAGTCCGTCCTACAAAGGTAATGCAGTATACTTTATAGAGATATGACCACTCTTCTTTCCTCCCGCCCATCCGAATTTTACGTCATGCACATCTGTTACATACATCAAACATTAATTGACATCCTTGGCCATTTATTTTGTATTTCTGACACCAATTAAATGTATTCCTTGGGTTCCTAATTGCTGTGGCGTTTGATCTGACCTACACGGGGCTAGGAGTGCCTAGGAGTGCCAGTGTCCTTGGTTGTTGACAGTGATGCATGCCAGCTGCTCTAGGTGGCGAGCTCTCAAAACAAAGATAAGGTTTTCTTGGCTGGCTTAGCTACATGTAATTAACTGTGTGTAAAGCATCAAAGCTACAAAAATAATTAGATCCTTGAATCTTATTGCTGGCTCAGCCAATTTTATAACGGAAGTCCTTTTCTCTTAGTGGTCTGCTTCATGCCGGAAGGCTTGACCAAAGTTTGTTTGCAGGACAAGAATATACATGTGGGTACAATTGGAGTGCTTATTAATATTACTACTTCTAAATATACAACTTGTGTGGCTTATATTGTGCAGGGTATAGCTTGGGATATGCTGTTTTTGAATACATGAGGCTTGTCAATGCCTGGGGGTTACTAAAATAGCTATATATGCTTGATCTATACCCTTCACCTCTTCCTTTTCAAAACCCAACTTGAACATTTCTCATTCCGTGTAAGGTAAAAACCTTTGCTACAACATCATCAGCATAAATTTCCTTGTGTGGTAAATTAAAGCAATGGCACTATAGTTACCATACTCCTTGGCATCTCCTTCCTTTGGAAATGGAATGTATATTAAATGTTTCCACTTTGGGGGCCATTGTTTTATTTTTCACATTTGTTGGCATTTTCTTAGGGATTTGACAAATTCAGTCTCTCTGGCTGAAACAGTTCACTTGCTACTTCATCAACCTTGCCTTCTTTCTTTATGTTTTCCTAGTGCTTTCAGTGCAGCTTTCAGTTCATTTATAGAACTGCAGGTTCTTCATCATAGAATTAATCATCAAAGGACTCTACCAAACTTTTGCCTCTTCGGTATAGGTCTTCAGTATACACTTTCTACTTTCTCTTGATTTTCTCCTTAGAATTTCTCTAAATATCAGAAAGGATGTCATATCAAAGAGGGGGCTGGCTTGTTTTCCATGGCTTCAGATACTAGGACACAGAGCAATGGTTTCAAATTACAGGAAAAGAGATTCACTTTAAATATTAGGAAGAACTTCCTGGCAGTTAGAGCTGTTTGGCAGTGGAATATGCTGCTATGGAGGGTGGTGGAGTCTCCTTCTTTGGAGGTTTTTAAGCAGAGGTTGGATGGCCATCTGTCAGGAGTACCTTGATGGGGGTTCCTGCATGGCAGAGGGTTGGACTAGATGGCCCTTGAGGTCTCTTCCAACTCTATGATTCTGTGATTCTATTAATCCCCGTTTCTTATTGAATGTGAAGAAACTGAGTCTGTTGAAATTGAAGAGATGTAACTCATTGACTGAAGTTACTTGCCCTTTACATGTTAAACTAAGCACCTCTGCTAATTAGGTTTTCTTCTCAGTCTACAAATTCTGCATGCCAGAAAGTTTTTCTTGGAGACTCTTTGATTGTGGAAGAAGCTGAAGTGTTTGTTTACACAGAAAAACTAGTGACACAGATTAAAACAATGTGCTGCAAGTGTGATGTGGAATGACCTTTCCTGGGAAGGAAACAATATGTAATGTTTGCGTTTTGTCCTATTATGGCCTTGGTGCAGCAATTGTTTTGAGAATGTTTCTTCATTTAGTTTCAAGAGGCTTGCTCCTGTTCCTACATTTGAACTCTATATCCTAGCCTGAAAAAAAAAAAGCCATCTTTCTGACCAGGTGTGTCTGGGAATCAGGCCATTTCTATATGTCATTGCAACATTACGACCTGCACGTCATCCTACTGCAGCTCACACCCTCCAAACCTGCTTTGCAAGGCAGTGAGTGTAAAGCCCGCTATTGCTTTATTCATGTATCTCTGAATTCAGTAATTCAACAGTAGTCTCCCAATTTTCTGCAGCCATAACATTCACCAGACCAATTTAATACATAATGGAGCTAATTCCAGTTGTTAAACAGAATAGAAGAGATCCACTGGGTGAATGGGATATTGCACAGACATGCACAGATGGTAGCGAAACTTTGTTAGCAAAATGTTTGTCCCACTGAGAAGACGTAGATTGTGCAACACTTGGCAACATACAGTCTAAAAGCTGGCATGGTCCATCTTCAGAGCCAGTTCCTGTATTAGGATAAAAGGTCAGTGCCTGTTTTTGCTGGGACCAGGGAACAACACGGAGGTGCCACTATCTGTGGCACATGGCCCGTCGAGCTCTTAAGCATGGTGGATGACTATACTGTACCTGTCATCAGCACTGAAGTATGATTAAGGTACAAATCCAATGGGTGGGGATTTTTTTTCTTTCACCTCACACACACACAGAGGCGAGAGAGGAGAGAGAGAAGAGAGAGAGAGAGAGAGAGAGAGAGAGAGAGAGAGAGAGAGAGGGAGGGAGGGAGGGAGAAACCAGAGCAGAGAGAGCTCCTAGTTCCCTGAGCAACTTGTCCTCGAATATACCAGGCACAGTCTGGTGAAATGTCAGGAAGAAAAACTTCTAGAACACAGCCAAACAGCCCCAAAAACTAACAACTATAAGAGAAAACACTTTTTTGAACTATGCCTTTCAGATTCCCCCAAGCATAACTTATAACCTCATATTTTGGAACAATACCATACACCAGAGCCAGCTTCTTGCTGAAGGAATTTGGATCTTGGTGCAAAAGGGGTGGAAGAGCGAGCAGGACAGTGAGGCCAGAGAAGGGGGCTGGGACCAGAGGCTCCTCCTAACTCTCTTCCCCAGGTGAAGAGTCTAACCACAGGGGAAGTAACCATCTGAATGGGGCTCAGGTGAGTTCATATTGCAGGACAACTAATCTTTTACCTAAAACATAGATGTCTTGCCTGCTCCCACTTTATTGCATGGGATATTTATTCAAGCCGGTATGTACCGGGTTGCAACCTTAACCCTGAAGATAGAGTTAAGAGTGGGCCTCTGACCTTGTTTTCAATCAGTCATCTCCCTGGAATCTCTGTCTTTTAAATCAGAGACAAAGGACGTGGGAATCTAAGGAGAGAGAAACCTAATGAAACATGTTGCATCATTACTCCCAGCTTTTTTGTCAAAGGGTTTTCAGAGAGGTGCTTCTGTTTCCTGCTGACTAACTGGCAGGGGCCCTTGCAAAGAAGGAAGAAACTCACTTGACATTTGGGGTGCCAGATAAAATTGGTGGTTTTGAAACATTCAGCTCAGTTCTTCTAAACATGACTCATCTCCAGCACTCAAAATGCTCTCCTAGTATGCAAGATGAACATTTGTATGCAAGATGAACATTTGTAACCCTTAGTTTTTTCCTATCTCACGTTTTTGTCTAAATCAGAGAAGAATCCTAGTATTTTTTTCCTTTGTGATGCAAGTCAACATGCAATATACCACAAACAATGGCTTTCTTAAGGGCTATTGACAAGCCCAACAGGGTCCTTGGGAAAAGACGGCCTGGGCTGGAGAGCTGGAATACTGGTAGATGAAGAGACATATGATTGTTGCTGCTTCTTCCACAAGAACTAACGTGTTACGCAGAACAAAACAAAGAGTAATGTAGTTGTGATTTAAACCTGAGATATCCACTATTTTTCAGATTAGATATGATTTTTGAGCCCTAATATTTACCATTTTACTTTGTTTCTCCTTTCCTAATGTGTATTTATCTTTAGATGTTATTATTTCAGGTCTTTAGTTTTTCTACAGGGTCCTGCAGTTTTAAGTATGTCATCATTTAAAAAAAACTAATTGAAATTACCAGCTGACAGTGACTGTTATCACAAAATCCTTGTTCAGTGGTTCCACATTTTTAACAGGCTCATATCTCAAATATGATGGCTTTATCCAGAAGAGAACAAGGCTCCTGTACCTCTAATACTTGTGTTTGCTTTTGTTGTTATGTGATTTCAAGTCATAATTATTTTATTGCAACCCAAATAGGGATTTCAAGGTAAGTGTGATATTTAACTAGAGCAGTGGTGGCAAACCTTTGGCACTCCAGATGTTTTGGACCACAACTCCCACAGTCCTTTTCTTTGGCTCCCTTGGGAAAGTCATTTTGGAATTAACTGCCCTCCAACAAAGTAGTTTGTGTCAGTAGGGTATTATGCTATACTTGTCCTGACAGTAGCAGAACAAACGTTGTGCATGAGTCACTGGAGCACTTAGTTGTTGACAAATCTATTGGCAGAAAACACAGGCGGGACTGACATGCCAAGGACAGAAGGAAGTATCTCAGCAATATAGGAATCTCCTGAAATAAAAGCATAAGGTCCTAAAAGAAGGCAATCAATGGCCACATGCAAATTTTGACTCTGACATCAACTATTGGGCTTTAGAGAATTAGGGAGGGGACAAGGAGGAGGAGCAAACCTTGGAAAGTAGCTTAAAAGGTGAGGAGAGTTAGGTGCATTTCACGTTTCCTAGCCAGGGCTGAGATGGCTTTATGTTTCTTCCTTGTTGCCTTCCTGTTCCATTTAAGTACTGCAGAACCTCCAGAGCTGTAAGTAATCAGCTGTCTATGTAAATATTTTCTTGCTCTGCATTTAAAAGCTAAATAGTGTTGTCCCTGAAATGAAGTTAGTTTCAGTACTGCAAAACCTCCAGAGATTAAGTACTGCAGAACCTCCAGAGCTGCAAGTAATCAGCTGCATATGTAAATATTTTCTTGCTTTGCATTTAAAAGCTAAACAGTGTTCTCCCTGAAACTAAGTTAGGGATTGCTTGTGAGGCATGAGGTGTAGTATTCTGCCACCTGAATGCAAATTGGAGTGGAAATTGCTCAAAGGTTCCTCCTGCTTGGACAGGCTCTCTGTTGTACTGTATGCCCATTCGTGCAAATGTGAAGCCACATCCTCATTCGGCTTCCCTTGTTCTCTGCATTTTAGGAAACAGGGTGAATTAATGGGCTGACACTTTTCATGCATGTATTTTAAACTGTGCTCCCCAATACGAACGTGGCTGGAAGATGCAGATGGTGTAGCTGGAAATCCCCAGTTCAAATTTAACCTCACCCCAGGAATCCATTGGGTGGATTGATTTAAAATATGCTTATAACATTGTGCAAGACTGCATACCATGAAAACATTAAGCAATTGTTTTTTTTTTTAAAAATCTCAACTCTACTGAGGAGGCACAGTCCTTTAGAGTTTAGAGAATGCATGAAGCGAGATTCCTGCTACAACAAGTGTACAATCTAAAAACAAAGTGCCCAGTCATCAATGAAAACATAATGTGCTTCACACTGGAACAAGGTGCTTTGACTTCCCTTCTTATTATTCCCATTTGTAACACTTTTGATGTGCTGATTTTTCTGAGGTTGTTTCAGATATGGTGGGAGAACAGAACAGAACTCCAAGCGATAGAAAGCAGTAGCCAAGAATAACAGAATCATAGAATGGTGAAGTTGGAAAATGCCTACAAGGCCATCAAATCCCCTACTCCTGTGTTGGCAAACCTATGACACGGGTGCCAAAGGTGACACTCAGAACCCTTTCTGTGGGCACCCAACATCGCCCCTTCAGAGCCACCTGTATTCAGGTTAAATTGCTGCATTGGCACTTTGCAAAAAAAAAAAAAAAAAAGAATGGGTTTTGAATTGCAATTTGGGGACTCGGTCTCTAAAAGATTCGCCATCACTGCCGTACTCCATGCAGGAATACAAATCAAAGGATATCTGCCAGGTAGTTGTCCAGATTTCTCTTGAAAGCCTCCAGTGTTGGAGCAATCACCGCCTCTTGAGGTCATTGGTTCAGAAGTGTAAAGCAGCTAAAGGAACTTACTTAAATAAGTCAAGAAATATTTAGACTAGGAATTTGCTCAGAACATTATCTAAGGGCATGTAGATTTGTTCCCATTGCTGTATGGTAAGAGAAGACTTTACTGCCCCTTACATCAATGCCAGAGAGAAATAGGAAGAAGAAGAAAAGCTGGAAGAGAGCAGAGTTGCCATGAAACAGTGAATCAGATTCACGGAACTATGAACAAGCTTCAGTCAACTCAGAAAGAGGAGCTGGTGTACAAAAGTTTAAAAAGGGAAGTGTCATGCAAAAAAATAAGGATTAATTTTTTTAAAAAAATAAGGATTAGAAGGTGCAAAATAAAAGTAGATGGAATTGTTTATTTAACAGATGAGGAAATGCAGTCTTTACCAGGCAAGGCTATAATTTCAGTTGTTTATACTGGTGACTGTGTTTAGGATTCTAGCCAAATGTTTGAGGAAAATAAACATGTTCAGTGTTCTGGAAGGAAATAAAGGGGAGACTGTATGTCGGACATAAAGACTAGAGGATATAAAAGAGACACATCCAAGAGCAATTATTCGCACAACCTAAGCTGTTCATGTGAGCACCCCCATCCCTATTCTCAGCCTCTTTATCTGCAAAGAACTGAGCATAATCTTTGTGTATCTTCTGGAGTACCTCAAAGTTCCTTATCATGAGTAGGATTTAAGCTTACTCAGCCAAATGCAGGTAGGATGTGTGTGGTAAACTATATGAAGTAAGGACAGTAAATGTATGCATGTCAGGAGGACAAAGACTAGAAACCCTAGGGCAGTGATGGCAAACCTTTTAGAGACTGAGTGCTCAACTTGCGATTCAAAACCCACTTATTTTTTGCAGAGTACCAATACATACAGTGGTACTCCAGGTTACAAATGCTTTGGGTGCTACCCTTCGGGAAACCGAGGATCAAAGAGCAGACTTTTGAACTTCCCGCGGCCACAGTCCCCCTTTTGGATGCCCAGAGTGGCATGGTTGGAGAGTAAACTGGGGCTAGGAATGAGTCCACAAATCACTGCCTCCCCTTCTCCCAGCTCTACGCATGGAGCCATTTCGATGGTCTTGAGATAGCTCTGTGCAGAGAGCCAGGCAAAGGGGAGGGAGTGGTTTGTGGACTCGTTCCTAGCCCCAGTTTACTCTCCAACCACTCCACTTTTGGGATGCTCAGAACCCACAAGCTGCTGCCTCCCCTTTGCCTGGCTGTCTGCAAAGAGCCCAGTGGCGTGCCCCGAGCAGAGGGGGAAGTGCTGTGGCTGTGAGTGGATAATGTCCATACTACCCCCCTGCTTCAGTTTCATTTTGGGACCAATGATACAACAAAGAAGAGCCTAAAGAACATATCAAGGGACTATGAAGGCAAAAGAGCTGGGAGCTCAGATGGTACTTTCAGCAGTGGGTCAACATCCAATGAGGGAATGGGGGATTGCACAGGTCAGCTGCAGCCTCAAGGGATGGTGCTGGCAAAAAGACCCCAAAATTTTTGGATTTCTAGACCACGGGCTACACTACTTACTTGAATGGCTTCTGGCTAGAGATGGGCTGCACCGCACAAGAATTGGAAAGATTTAGACTAGGAAAGCATGTGCTTGGCAGACATCTTACTCAGTTCATCGGAAAGGCTTTAAACTAAATCCACAGTGGGAAGGAGAACAATCTGTAGGATCAAACCCAAAGCAAATAACCATAACCTCTGAAGTTGACAACAGAAGGAAGAAAGTGGTGAGAATATAAAGCACGAGACACAGCAAGTACACATAAAGGGCTCAGATGTCTAAAACAGGGTGAACTTGAAGTCCTAGTATGCAAGGGCAGGTACAATATTTTCACCATTACCAAAACTTGGTGGGATGAGACCCATGAGACCCAAGACCATGGGCCCTTTACAAGGAGAAAAGTGGGGTAAAAATACCTAAAATAAATAAATAAACAAATGATTGAAATGTGCTATTAGAAGGATGTAAATTGTTCAAAAGAAACCGACCCAACAAAAGAGGAGGAGGAGGAGTTGCACTGTATGTAAAGAATTATTACTCCTGCACTGAAATACAGGAGACCAAGGATGAAAACATCCCTGAAAATCTTTGGGTGAATATTAGGGGGGAAACAAATGATATAACAATAGGTGTATACTACAAGCTATCTAACCAAGCTGAGGAAATAGATGAACATTCTGCAAATCAGTTAGCTGAGATGTGTAGGAAACGTACCACTGTAGTAATGGGAGACGTTAACTATCATGATATCAACTGGGAAACAAACTCAGCAGCAAGTATGAGATCCAACAGGTTCTTGACATGCCTAATTGACAACGTTATCACCCAAAAGGTGGAGGAGGAAACCAGCGAGTCAGCCATACTGAACCTAATGCTTACTAATAGGAAGGAAAGAGTTGAGGGAGTGGAAATTGCAAGAACTTTAGGAGAGAGTGACGACGTCATATTGGAATTCACCATCATGCAGGCAAGGGTAACTATCAAGCCAAACTAATGTTCTAGATTTAAAGAGAGCTGAGTAGACATGGGCACGACTCGGCGAAATTGTCGTTTCCATTTTCGGTTATCGTTTCCGTTACGTAACGGAAACGGTAACGATAATTAAGCCGTCAGAACTCGAACTTGAACCGAAAAAAGAAAAATTTGGTCGGGTTTTTCGTTTCCGTTTGTGGCATCATGGCGATCGCGTTATGCGAAGCACAGAAAAAAATTTTTTAAAGTTTTTTTAAAAAACCCGACTCCCGGCCAAAAAAGCATGCGAAAATATGCCTGCCTGAGGCTTTGCCACCTACCAGAGGGGTGGTTTCTGGGGGGTCCCTGGCCTCCCCCCCTTCTCCTGTCCTGGGCTGCTTGCACCAGGCTGGGAGGGGGTCATCCTCATCGTCTGTCTCGCTGCATGCCATGCAGTGGGGGGGGGATCCAAAATGGCGACCACAATTTTTCTTTTGAAATCGTGGTCAAAAAACACACCAAATCACCACAGAAACATGTGAAATTTGTTTATTTTAAATGCCTGAATTTTTATAGTAGCAGCAGTGGGTTTTTTATAGCAATAAAAGGTATTGATTTTATTTTATTTTATTTTATTTTATTTTATATTTTTAGACCTGCCCATTTGGGCTGGGCATGGGATGGGACCATGCAATTTTTTTGAACCATTCTACCAGTGGCATCGCCAGGTTTTTGACTGACACTTCTGGATGTCTCGGAGGGCATAAAAAGCCAAGGCACCTTCCAGAAATTGCAGTCGGGTTGGGTGTATGGATGTGGTTGAGGGAGGAGGGCTGGCTGCTGGTGCTGGTGTGATCCGATCGAGATTGAGGAGGGAGGCTGGAGGCTTTAGGATTTAAGTTAGGCAGGCAGGGAGGGAACTGAATTTAGAAAATAATTTCTTTGATTCCCTGGAGCTTTGTCTGCTGAAGGGAATAGCAGTTTATTCTTTATTTCTTCTCTGGCGGTTTGTGAGGATTTTTTTCTGATATTGGATAAAGGGGGAGGTTCGACTGGGAGTGGGAGGTGTGGATTTATTTTAAAAATATATTATATTACTACCATTTATTTTTTGATTTTTCCAACTTCAATTTGCTTGCACACACACACATTTGGGCTGCAAGCCAAGAACAGAACCTCTATCCTAAGTGATATCCTAACTGCCCACTCGCCCGTCCGACCGCGCCGCTACCCGCCTGCGGCCCGCGCCACCACCCGCCCGTGGCCACCGCCCGCCCATGGCCCCCGCCCCCACCCGCCCCCCCCTCCCCCCACCGCCTGCCCCCCACCCCGCCTGCCACCTAGGGCGCAAAAACACCTAGTGCCGGCCCTGATTGCGGGACGCCCCTATGCTCTGGGAAGTCAAATCGCGCTAAATCGTGGTGGAAACGACAAACGGAAATGACAAATTTTTGAAAAATTTCGCGACAAACAGAAATGACCCGAAACGGACCCGTTTCGACAAACGAAAACTCGAAACATCATTTTTTCTGGTCATGCCCATCTCTAGAGCTGAGTTCTACAAACTGAGAGATGTCATAGGGAGGATTTCATGGGTGGAAATACTAAAGGGAAGAACAGTTCAGGATGCTTGGGAAACTCAGAAAGGTGAGATAATAAAGGCTCCAAATGAGCTAAGACTTGAAACAAATGCCAAAAAGAACAAGAAACTAGAGATGGGCATTTCATTTCGAAGGGGACTCATTCTGAAATGAAACATGCTGGCACCCAGAATGCAGACCCACCCTCTAGAAAAAAATCAACTACTGTCTTACAGTGCTGTATCAGATGATTTCACAGGCATATCTGCCACCTTCAGATATGACAGATTGACAGATAACCTCTCTTTAACACATCTCAGTACCGTCTTGGAACATTGCGGGGTGGAAAGGCAAGGGTGGAGAGGACTCATCAAATACCTTTCCAAGTTTGATATTTTAATGCTACAAGAAACCTGGGCTTTAGACGCAATTGAACTAAATGGATATATGGTCCACCAACTTTTAGCACTAAGAAGGGCAGGCCAAAAGGTGGCATAATTACCTTGATCTCCACCAAACTCCATATGTCATTAACAATACTCCATATGATCAATATGCAATTGCGGTGCTGGTCATGTTTGCCTGTTGTGCAATACTGTTTGTAAATGTATATGTACCTCCACAACATTTGTATAGGCAGATTGACTTAGTGCGGCAAGTGTTTGGAGCTTACATAGAGGATCTTTTAATATCCTGTTCTTCCCCACAAGTAGTTATCGGAGGAGATTTTAACGCGAGACTGGGGGCAAACGATGCTGCCCTCTTTGCTGCTTTCTGCCTTAGTCCCCCAGTAAGCTTTTTCTTTTCCACCATAAATGTACGGTGCTCAAAAGACAAGACCTGTAATTATGCAGGACTTGATGGTCTACCAATTAAATCTACGTATTCTTAATGGCAATACCACAAGTGATATGCCAGGAGAATTCACATTTTGGTCAGGCTCCAGGATGAGCACTATCAACTATACAATTATTAGCCATGATATAGTGGGGGCCACTATAAAATTTGAGGTAGATACTAGGACAGTGACCACCTTCCATTATGTATTCAATTGAGGGTGCCTGGCCAAGACACTCATACTGAGGAGGTCCTTCAATTCAACTTCGTGTTTACAGCTAATTACAACAGAATTAAATGGACTACTAACACTGCAGAGCGATTCTCAGAGCTACCCAATACTGTCATTTACTCTGAGATCCATTCCACCTTCCGTGCAATGATAGCAAACTGTGAAATAATAGGACAGTATGGTAGATTGATAAAAACATTAGTTGGTGTATTTATAGTAAAGGATCAAAATAAACCTTACTCTAGGCAAGTGGAATTCAAAGAAATTGTTTGATCAGGAATGTAGGGATGCTAAGAAAAACCTTATTTCTAAATCTAAGCTCCAGAAAGAAAATCCAACCGCAGTGAAAGCTGAGGATTTAATGCACCTTAAGTCTCAGGTGCATTAAGTCTCAGGTGCATTAAATTTGACAAAACTCCGGGAGGCAGTGGAGGATAGGAAGGCCTGGCGAGCTCTGGTCCATGGGGTCACGAAGAGTCGGACACGACTGAACGACTGAACAACAACAAAAGTCTCAGTATAAGCATCTAATTAAGGCAAAAAAGATCAAAGGACAGCAGCACCTATAGGAACAACTTAGGTTCCTTGTGCTGCAGTGGTTAAATGCCTGTACTGCAGGTAAAACCGTGCTCACGACCTGGGGTTCAATGCCAGGCAGCAGGCTCATTGTTGACTAACTCTTCCATCCTTCCGAGGTCAGTAAAATGACTACCCCGCTTGCTTTGGGGGCAATGTGTAGCCTGCATTCTGTAATTAAAACTAAACTGCCCAGAGACTACTTGAAGCAGAACACTTCCATGCAGTCAGGACTAAAGACATGAGCACTTTTTGGCATCTTACAGCTCTAAATAATAATGTGGCATGGGCAAATTGTTTAATCTTCTCTAACATATGGGAAAGTTTCTTTCAGGAGCTATATAGTAATAAGGGTATTTCTACCTTCCATCTGAAACATGCCACAGAAAATTTGACAGATTTGCCACCACTTTCAATCTCTGAGACAGCTGATCTCACAACCCAGCTCAAGCAGATGATCAAGGGGAATATAGATTGGTGGGCTCCAATATTAGCCAAGCTCTTTACATATATAGATCAAACTGCCCACATACTTTCAGATTGGAACATAGCCATAGCCATTCCTATCTATAAGAAAGGGCCGAAGGCTAATCCCTCCAATTACCACCCAGTCAGTTTACTGTTGATAATCAGTAAACTGTATGCTAGACATCTATACTGGAAATTATTAGACTGGATGGACAATGAAAACATTCTTGCAGATGAGGAGGCGGGCTTTAGAGCAAGAAGATCTCCCATGGACCATGTTTTGATTCTGCAGCATTTGGTGGAAAAATACACTGGTAAACCAAAAGGACAGCTATCTGCATCCTTCATTGACCTTAAACCAGCCTTCGATTCAATCTCTAGAGATCAACTGTGGCACAAATTTAAGGACACCACTATTGCTGCTTATGTATAAGCTGCATGAAAATACATCTTTAAAAATAAGGTGCAATCCAGAAGGTCAGCTTTCAAAGTTAGTACATACATTTAAGGGAGTTAAGCAAGGCTGCATACTTGCCCCATTGTTATTTAATTTTTATATTAACTCCATGAACACAATGCTTACTCAACTAGATTTTCACCCTCACTCCACCCCCAAGCTAGGAGGCAGATATATTTCAGTGCTACTATATGCTGATGATGCTGTTATACTCTCTCAGACTCCTATCAGCTTAAAGAGGGCATTAGGGGCCCTTGGGCATTAGTGCCATGAAGAAAATCTCCTAATCAATTATATAAAAAACCCAAAAGTTATGGTTTTTGCTAAATGACCAAAGACTTATAAATGCACTTGCATAGTTCCTATTCCCTTCCTTCTCTTCTCCTCCTCTTCCCCCCTCCCTCAGGTGCCGTTGCAACTGCCATACGAATGAGAGTTGCTGCTAAAGTGGCAGTGGCTACTATAACTTCCTTTGCTCTCCTCAGCATTACTTGGTTGTCACATGCCCTCACAACCACCATCCTCTTTCATGACTTCTGGTTCATTTCCAGTTCACAGAAAGGCATTTCTGAGTCCGCCAACATTCCTAGAAAGGCCCTCAGAGGCCCCAAAAGTGCTTTCAAGCAAACCGGAGGTCACTTCCTGTTTTCCAGAAGTCACTTCCAGTTCATGGGGAAGCCCTTTTGGAGCCTCTGACGGGCCTGGGAAAGCCCTCACAGGGCCATTCGGGGCAATGTCAAGCCAGGGGGAAGTACAAGAACCGCCAGCTAGGACCCCCAGGCCCAGCCCAGCCTGCATCCGCATATCGTGGATTTTCAATTATGGGTTGGGGCGGGTCCCTAACCCCCACAATAGGCGGGGGGGTCAGTAAACATGGAAGTGCAGTCCTCGTTGTGAGGAGGAGAAGGCGTTGGCGGTAGTAGCAGTGGCAGCAGTGGCAAATTCTTCCTCTTTCTCCTCCTTCCCCCTCCCACCGCTACTGTAGCAGCTGGCATGGTTGCATCCTTAAACCAGTGGTGGTGGCACAGCCGTAGCCACAGAGGCAAAGCATGTGCGGTCCAGCGCTCCCAGCAGTACCTGGATGTCACTGCTCATTTGTTATTGTGCTCAAGAGGTGACACGGGGAGGGAGGGAGGAAGGGAGGGGTGAGGGAGAGGCAAGGCTGTTGCTCTTTAATGCCTGGTCTTGGTAGGTGCAGACAGTATGGGATCTGGCATGGGCTGGGGGAAAGGTGGTGCAGTCTGGAGCATGCTTATTTTGGGGCCAAGGGCAGGGGCTGAGTCCCATTCAACTAGAAGCCCTTCCATGTGTTCTTGAGCTTCTGCCACTGAGCAGACCAAACCTTTTGCTGCTCTCCTGGAATCCTAAGCATGCTCCTCGGGCAGTTCAGTGCAAGCCCAAATGCATAGGATCAGGTCCCATTTCCGTCACTCCGCAAAGGAAGGAGATAACAGTGGAGGTCCAGTCAGGCATGGAGACTCTTTTAAGGCATCCTTTGGCTCCCCCAACCCCTTCAAGGGCCTTGGGGTGTGCTGATTTGGTGCCTGCTATGCACCAATGGTACCTCGTAAGATGAATGCAAACTGGGAGGAAAAACTTGTCTTATGAGTTTTTTCTATCCCTGGAAATTGCATTTGTCTTACAAATTTTCCATCTTAAGGAGCATTCATCTTACAGGGTATTACTGTACATACTACATCAATCTCCAGGAAAATCCTGGAAAAATAATCAAGACACAGATCTGTGAGCAAGGACCAGTATATGCCAGATAAATCCTATTGCCTTCTTTGATCAAGTGACTAAATTAGTGGACAAAGGAAATGCAGCAGATACAATATTTAGACTTCAGTAAGGCATTTGATAAGGTAGATCACAACCTACTTCTGTGTAGGGTGGAACAAAGTGGGGATAGACAGTGCAACTACCAGATGGATTTGCAGCTGGCTGACTAATCACACCTAATGTGTGGTCCTCAGTGGAATCACATCTACTTGGAGGGAAGTGTGCAGTGGGGTCCCTCAAGGTTCTGTCTTGGGCCCAGTGCCTTTCAACATCTTGATAAATGACCTTAATGAGGAGATTAAAGGAGAACTCATAAGATTTGCAGATGACACAAAGCTGGAGGGGGCAATACCTTGGAGACACAGTCACAATTCAGAAGGATCTTGACAGACTTGAACATTGGGTCCTGTCCAGCAAGGTGCAGTTCAACAATGAGAAAAGTAAGGTCCTGCATTTAGGCAGGAGAAACCAAATGTACGGGTATAGGATAGATCAGGCCTGCCCAAAGTCCGGCCCGGAGGCCAAATCCAGCCCGTCAGGCCATTCTGAGTGGCCTGCAGCTAGCTGGCCCGCCTCTCCCTCCCCCTCCTTCGCCCCATGTTTTTTTTTTTTTAAAATCTTCTGCCAACACTGACTCTGCTGGGAAGCTTGGGCGGACGCGCGGATGGGCGGTCTGCCACCACAGGCACTGCAGGGGAAAGTGTGGGGGTGGGCAGGTCAGCGGGCCTCTGCCATCGCCAGGGAGCTTTGGGGTGGGCTGGTGGGCGAGCCATCGCCACTGCTGGGGAGCTGGGGGGTGCAAGTTCGCACATATCGCCTCTTCCAAGGGGCGACCTGTAGCCACGGCTCCCAGTGCTTCCTTTGGTCCCCACCTTCCTTCTTTCCTCCCTCCCTTGGTCCCCACCTTCCTTCATTCCTCCCTTCCTTGTTCCCCACCTTCCTTCCTTCCTCTCTTGGTTTCCACCTCCCTCCCTCCCTCCCTCCCTTGGTCCCCGCCTTCCTTCCTGCAGGTGGGATTGCAAGGGGTCAGTGGGTGAGGCTTATGGGTCAGTGGGTGGGGCTTGCAGTGGGGTGGCAGGGTCCGGGAGCAACTGGTCCCTGACACATTCTCAGCTACTAAATCTGGCCCTCCTCACAAAAAGTTTGGGCACCCCTGGGATAGATGGTACCTGGCTCAATAGTAGTACCTGTGAGAGGGATTTAAGTGTCCTGGTGGGCCACTGCCTAAGGATGAGGCAGCAGTGTGCTGCAGCTGCCATGAAGGCAAACAGGGTCCTAGGCTGCATCAAGAGGGGGATAGGATAAAGATAACAGGAAGTGACAGTACCACTCTATACTGCCCTAATGAGGCCACATATGGAATACAGTCCAGGTCAGGTCACCACAATACAAACAACACAGAGAGGCCCTAGAAAAAGTGCAGAGAAGAGCAACTAAGATGATAAGGGAACTGAAGGCTAAATTGTATGAAGAACAACTAAAAGAACTAGGCATGTTTAACCTAAGAGATTACTGAGGGGAAATATGATGGCAGTCGTCCAATACCTGAAGGGTTGCCACAGAGAAGAGACATTGGTCTATTTTCCATTGCACCTGAGGGTATGAAAAGAACCAGTGGGAGGAACCTCATCTGTCTAGGATGGTATCAGGTCTCCTGCCTTGGGCAGGGGGTTAGACTAGAAGACCTCCGAGGTCCCTTCCAACTGTACAATGATTATTTGAGAGAGGAGGGGCAGGGTCTGTTCTTGATCATCTCAGAGAGCAGGACATGCAACAATGGACTCAAATGATGAGAACCCAATAGTTGGCTGAATATCAGGAAGAACCTGCTAATTGTTAGAACAGTGTGGCAATTGAATCAGTTACCTTAGGTGTAGAATGCTCCAACATTGGAGGCATTCAAGAAAAATTGTGACAACCACATGACAGATATCCTTTGATTTAGATTTGTGCATCGAGCACGGTTGGACTTGGTGGCCTTGTAGGTCCCTTTCAACTTCACTGCAGTGGCACCTTGAATTATGAATACCCTGAGTTACAAAAATTTTGAGTTATGAATAGAAAACCACCAGTATAGGAAAATTTTAAGTTATGAAAAAACCCTTTTTTTAAGTATACAAGGGAAAAGGAAAGGAAAGCCACCTTTGCAAAATGGCTCCTGCTTGTTTGCAATAGCAACACTGCCATCTTGTGGCCATTGGACTAGAGTGCTGCAATTGAGAAGAAGAAGGAGCCATTTTGAAAAGGGAAGCTGAGAACTGGGGCTTCTGTTTTCAATGACCTGCATGAAGTGCCCCGTTTTGGAATTATTTGGTACCATTTTGGGCACTTTTGGGGACCTTGGGTGGATTTCTCAACTGGTTGTAAGGTAGGTTGCTAATCTTCTGTTGTTTGCCTGCCTGCTGTTCTTTTTCCTTTGGGGGTGTGATTTCCACTTGGAATGAATTAAAACATTTCCAGTGCATGCCTATGGGAAACCGCATTTTGTGTTAAGAAAAATTTGAGTTAAGAAAATGCATTCGGAACAGATTAATTTTGTAATTCAAGGTACCACTTTATTCTTTTATTCTATGAATATGGGGATTCTCAGTCATCCACGTGAGCTTATCTGGAAGTTGAATCATGGCAACTGGACCTCTTCTCTTTTGGATTTGAATTGTTTCACTAATCTAAGTAGCTACTTCAGTCTGATAAAAGGTTGGTGGAAGGGTTCCAATTCATAGTTCACCTTGGTTTCCTCCCAAACCAGGTCCAAATAGGCATGTTAAGTGGACAATGGCATGAATAGGCTCATTAGATGGACAATGGCCTAGGGTGTATGAAAGTCACACCCATGTAACCTTTCCTAGTACCCATTACGTATGGGTCATTAGCAGTGGCCTTCCTGGTGGAGGTATGAAGTGCTTCTGATTTTTCTGAGGATCAATGAAAGGGCCGCCTGACAAGTGGAAGACAGATTGTGCCTATGTCCCTAACCCCTATTGAGAGAGATATTTTCAATATACCGTACATGTGAATGGCTTCCCTGACTCCTCTCCCAAATATCTACCTTCTCTTTGTAATATGTGCACATCCTTGTCTTGTTTGTCCTTCTAATTAAGGTGCACCATTGATTCTGGTCCTGTGCTGTTGCCCCTCTTGTGCTGGGCCATCCTTTTATTTAGTGGCTGTTTGGTTTCTCCACTGTAGAGCTCTGCACACTCCTCATGCCATTGGACCACATGTACTATATTGCTCCTCTTGTGTTTTCGTGTTGGGTCTTTTGGCTGGAGAGGTCTGAAATGGCTATGGTGACCCATGCTTTAGTTAAATCCCAGCTGGATTACTGTAACACACTTTATGTGGGGCTTACTTTGGCAAGTGCTCAGAGATTCCAATGGGTCCAGAATTTGCACCCAGACCAACTGGGGTCATATAACTCTCTCCCTTATAATAGCTCCAATGGGTGTTCATTGGTTTCCAGACACAATTCAAATTGCTGGTTTTAACTTACAGAGCCCTAAACAGCTTTGGTCCAAGGTATCTCAAGGACCATCTCTCCCTTTCTCTTCAAGCAGGCTTTCCCTTAGTGACTGGCTCTCTGAGACGGGCTTCTGAATGGACTGTTCTGCCTTGTTGCTTTGAATCCATTGTTTATCCTAATTTTGTTTTCCATTTTAGTGTGGTATTTCTTTGGTTCTATTTGTATACGTACTGCATTAAGCTTTTAAATATTAACTTTAAATAATGTAAGCCACTTTGGGTCCTTTTTAAGGAGAAAGATGGGTTACAATATTTTATTTAAATAAGTACATTAAATACCTAATAATTGTGCAGTGTCCCTTCCTTTGCATCCTTTCTCCATCTGGTGGCTTCAGCTGCTGGCATCTGCTCAGTTTCCTTCCAGATTAGTTTATCTGAAACAATATTGTGAAACAGAGCAGGCAAGGAGCTGGTACACCTTTGTTGAGCACTGTAAACATCTGGGGGAATAGATGCCTCTTCTAGTTCATAAGCCTTGATATTACCATCTGTGCCTTCTTCCTTTGGTGTTCTGCCTTCGGTTTGTGTGCCATTGCCTTCTTGCCCCCCCTCCGCTTCCTCCTCTCCTCCTCCTCCTCCTCCTCCTTATTTATTTATTTATTTATTTATTTATTTATTTATTTATTTATTTATTTAGCTTGTATGCCGCCCACTACCCAAAGGTCTCTAGGTGGCTCACAGTCAAAATAAACAATTAAAACATCAAAATCACAATAAAATTAGAACAATAAAAACATATAAATACAATAAATGCAATGCAATACAATAATACAGATTCTGCCTCTTCCTCCTCTTCTTCTTCCTCTTCATCTTTTTAAGTAAGGGGGTGGGTGGGTTCCAAGTTGCAAGTGGAGTCATGGGGTGGGGGCAGAATCCAAGTCACGTCCAAGGCAAATCACAGATGTGACTTAAGTCCAACTTGACTGCGAATCCTACGACTCAAGTCCTCATCCCTAGCATTTAGAGTCATTATTTTGTGCTACTAAACACATTTGTAAAATTCATGTCACTTACAATCTTCAAAATGTTATAGATATTTTAAAGATATATAGAGTGGTACCTCTGATAGCAAATTTAATTTGTTCTCAGAAGCAATTTGTTATCCGAAGAATTTGTTATCCAAAACATGGTTTCCCATTGAAATGAATGGGAAACTGATTAATGTGTTCCAGAGGTCCCCAAAAAAGGCAAAACATCTGGAGGGCCCCCCAGACCTCTTTATAAAATGCACTTTAAAGGCTTGCCGTGCTGGAACACCCCCCAGAACATCCCCCTGCAGTGCAATGCAAACATGGACAAGAGAAACCAGCAAGACTACCCCAGCCTGTTCCCACCCAAAGTGCAATGGGGAAAAATGCAAACAAACAAACATACGCAGGAAGAAAAATCCAGCCCATTTTTGCCTGCAGAGCAATGAAAAAAGACTGCAAACACAGATAAATGAAACCAGCAAGACTACCTCAGCCTTTCCCAGCCAGAAATGCAAAGAAAAGCAGTGCAAAGTTTAATAAAAGCTAGCTCCCTATCTTACCAAGTTTGAAAGGTCCAAATCCCTCAGCAAAACATGTCTAGAATGGCTCCAAAACACCATGAAAAAATGCTCTAATTCCTTCTACCCCTCCACAAACTATGCATCCTGAAATGCATGCAGGGTACACATTTTTTGCAAGGTATTATGAAACATTTGTTATCCAAGGCAGCCCATAGGGAACATTTGCTATCCAAGGCAGTCCTATACCTTGAAATTTCCATTTGTTATCCGAAAAAATTGTTATCCGAGGCATTCTTTATCTGAGGTATTACTGTAATTAAATTTTGAATTTTAATTGTAATTGTCTAGATTGTTTCAACTGTGGTTTCTGTTCTTTCCTTGTTATAGGCAATATGTCCTGATAGTCCCTGCAGTTGTCCGAAGTGGTATTTCAAATGAGGCCTGTGTGCATCTTCTCAACCTTAATACGACAATCTCACTGAATGTTACTCTGGAGTACAATACAGAAAGCTACACCCTTTGGAAGGGAACTGTGATACCTGACCACTTTTCACAATGCTTCAGTTTCACGGTATAGAATCTTTATTCTTCCTTACATTGCCCTGCAGACTAGAGGAAGGAGGCAAAGGTCCTTTAAAAACAAAGACTCATTTATAGCTGATTGCATTCTATTTGGGTTTATTCAATGTATTCATCATCAGTTTCACTGCTAAAGTGCTGCTCCTTTTCTACTTTCCAGTGCCCTTTACCACTATTTAGACATACTGTATCTCCTTGCAAGAGGACCAGGAGATCTGAATCAAAAAAATTCCCAAACCTGACGTGACCCCTAATTAAAATAATACAGGGAGGTAAACAAATTATAAATTTCAGAGTTTTAGGGTGTTAATACTGAGCTGGGATGTGTGTGGAATGCATCTGCTGTGAAGCTGCACCTGGAAAGTTGGGTTTGTGTGAGAATGCCAACCACAAAGGGAGAAACTGGCAGTCCTCCTTGTTTGCAGCTTTTTCAATTAGTTCAGCTATGGCCAACTCGATTTGCAGGAGGCACAGCTACATCAGAGCTACCTTAACAAGCTGCAAACAGGTCTTTATTCTCTGCTGACGTTTCACTCTTCTCCTCCACCCAGGTATCCTAGGTGCCCTAATGCAGTGATACCAAGTGCATTGCCCTGGTGCAATGACACCAAGACTTTTAAAAAGAGAGAATACAAACTGAGCAGAACAGAATGGGAAGAGGAGAACAAGCAGAACCAGGCACTAGGTTTGGGGAAGATAGGATTCAAATGGCAGCCTGTTCCCATCAATTATGGGTCCTCTGCCCTGCCACACTGCTTCTAAGAACAGAAGAACATAAGAAGAGCCATGCTGGATCAGGCCAAAGGCCCATCTAGTCCAGCTTCCTGTATCTCACAGTGGCCTGGTAGAATGTTTTGAAACAGAATGGCTACATCCCCCTATAGAAGGATCAAATTGTATGCATTGACATAAGCAGTCACAACAACTGAGCCGATATAAATGCAAGCAAGATATAGGAGAAGCCCTATTTCTCCTAGGATGGATGTAGGAGACAGCTCCAGACTTATTTTCATGTAGGCAACAGAAAATAATACAAATCTGATCATCCCCAAGTCCTGGGACAATTCTTGAATAATTTACCAGTTATCAGACATAATGAGTTATTAGATGTGATTAGATTCCCCCCAAACTGTTCTTGGAAAAGATTGGAGGAAATATAATATGTATGTTGAACTTCTGTGACTTTCCTGAGATGTTTGATGAAAACACCAGGATTCTGGATACAATCTAAAGTCTCAGTTTGATCCTGGCTTGGTTTGTTGTTGTTCATTCATTAAGTCATGTCTGACTCTTTGTGACCCCATGGACCAGAGCACGCCAGGCCCTCCTGTCTTCCATTGCTTCCCAGAGATTGGTCAAATCCATGCTGGTGACATCGATGACACTGTCCAGCCATCTCTTTCTCTGCCATCCCCTTTTCTTTTTGCCTTCAATCTTTCCCAACATCAGGGTCTTTTCCAAGGAGTCCTGTCTCCTCATGAGGTGGCCAAAGTATCAGCTGGTTACCTAGACATAATTCATGACAAATGTTAAAAAAATATACACCAAAGAGTGTATCTTTGTTAATGCTTCCTTCTTCCTGACAATTTCTTTTCTTTCCTAATTTGGAAATATGAATATGGTCCAGTTGTGTTCAAAGTTCTGGAAGAATGCCAAGACATCGTGTTTATGCACCTCATCTGATTTTGGTTAAGCTCTCTGAATAGCTCAACAGTTTAGGTATTTGGCTGTGAAACTAGAGACGACAGGTTTGATGCAGGCCTCCTGTAGGTTGAGCCAGCCTGTATGGTTAGGGGCAAACTAGATAGTCCCCGGGTGTCCCCAGAAGAAGGGAATAGTAAACCACTTCTGAATATTCTATACCTGAAAAACCCTGATAAGGTTCCTAACAGGACATGATGATTTCAATTAAAATAATGGGTATTTGCCTACTAGCCACATTACCACATAAACAGTCCTCTTAATCTGATGCAGGATCTCTTTTCCTTTCTAGGGTGTAAATGAGAAATAATCAGTTTTTCTTTGTTTCTTGAATAATCCCTTGTACACAGGTTCCGCCAGCTGCTTCTGATCCATTAGCGTTCATCGTTCTCTCTGCTGAGGGCTCCTCTGTCAACATCTATGAAAGAAGATCTGTGGCTATCCAGAACATAAGTACAGCTCTCTTTATGCAGACAGATAAACCTGTCTACAAACCTGGGCAGACAAGTAAGCAAAAAATATATTCTCAAGAGGGAGAACCTCTCAGAGCAAACCGTGGTGAAAATGGTGGAAGTTGGCCATCCCACATGTTTCATGGAATCTTCCCACTTTACAGAACAAAAACAAAACAAAACAAATCCCTCCAATGTTTTGCTAATAAGCAGATGCTAAGGTTTTTAAAAGTCTTATTCTGATTTTTAGTAAACTTGTAAATAGAAACCACTATGTGTTATTTGCTAATCACCTTTGATTTGTACAAAGATAGGATAACATATCCTGTTGTAATTGTTACCTCCCATGAAAAAAAAATGTTATTTCTATGATAGGAAAAGTGGAAGGAGAAAAAGAGGAGGATCAAATATGAGATGAATTGACTCCCCAAACAGGATGATAACTCCTACCCACCTCACTCTTTCTTCTTGGGCTAGCCTGTTGCAGGTGCTAGCCCCAAGGGAGGTCCGGAAGAAGACAATAAGGAACCGGGCTTTCTTGGTGGTTCCCCCCCCCACCTCTGGAATGAATTACTAGCTGAAATTTGCCTGCTTCGTTTCTCTCAGAAGGCGCTATTTTTATTTCTCTTATCTGTGTTTACCAGCAAGACATTGGAGAGCTTACAGAAGCAATCGTTCGGATAGGAGACAGGTGCCCTTTAGCCCTTTGGCCCTGCCTCAAACCAAAAGCTCAGGGGAATAGAAGGTCACTTCCTTTCCAGGAATGCAAGATGGCACCAGGAGCATGTGCACATCACTGCAGTCCTCTGGAACACACCCTTCAAAGGAAGGTTCCCACAGACATTCATACTTTTTCAAAATGAAAAGTTAATAGGGCCAGGAAATGTTCCTGTTTAATTACCCAAGATTCAGCAGTAGAATCACTTCCAATTTCACTAGTCTTTAAATTATGGTACTCTGGGGCAAAGTCCTACTCACAGCACCCAGTTCCTGACATATATTTGGACCACCCTAATAGCTTCTTGGCTGAAAGAATTTAAATATGGTTACACTGAGATGTTGATGAAATATAATTGCATCATCCCAGTTCTGATTTGCCTCCAATGGTTGCCCCTTGAATCACGGATTAGGATCAAAGTGTCCACTTTTACATATAAAGCATTCCATGGTTTGGGTCCATGTTACTTGCTGCAGTATCTTTCCTTAGTGTCAACTGCCCAACCCACCAGAACATTACAGGGGTGTCTATCCAAAGCAACAGAATGGAATTAGAACTAAAGAAACCTTTTTTAATATCTTTAATCTCTCTGGCAAGTCTAAGTTCATTTTGCGGTTTAGCTTTATTTTACTATCAGCCTGCATATATTATCTATTTGCTTATATTCCTATTTGGTGCATTCCCCATTTTTCCATTTCCTGTACTTGTTTTTCTTTATACATAGCTGAGTTGAAAGATCTTTAGTCAACCATTGCAGTTTCTTTAGACATCTCTCATTTTTTCTTCTTGTTGGAAGAGTTTTAGATTGTGCTTTTAATCTCTCACTTTTAAGGAACTCCCATCCATCTTGGACTCCCTTCTCTTTCAGTGTTTTGGTCCACAGAATCAGAACCAATAATTCCCTAAGTTTACAATTTAGTGTATCAGGCTTGGGACCAGGAACCAAACACTTGGACTCAGACTTGGGACTCAGACCCCAAGACTGGCCAACACCCCTGCAAGACACACAGTTTAATATTAAATATCATTCCTGGGTATAGCCTGCAACTATATGTGAGGCTTGCCACTGCAGT
The DNA here is from genome assembly GCA_029282475.1 of Phrynocephalus forsythii. Lineage (NCBI taxonomy): Eukaryota > Metazoa > Chordata > Lepidosauria > Squamata > Agamidae > Phrynocephalus > Phrynocephalus forsythii. Next base: position 8,170,643 of record JAPFRF010000011.1, read on the forward strand.
TCCTTTTGACTGGTATTTTGTCTGATAACATTGGCTACAACAGACACTTTGGATGAATACTGCTGTTCATGAAATCTTGGCAAAAGTTATAGTTTTATCATGTGAAAGGAAATAAAATGAAGCATGACTGTTTTCATTCTTTTCAGTGAAGTTTAGAGTTGTTACTTTGGATTCAGATTTCAAGCCAGTGAATAAAATGGTGAGTTTAACTGGATCAGTAGGTTTTTCAAATTTTTGTTTTTTTAAAAAAAATTAAACTATGTATTCTGGTGTTGTTCAAATCTAATACTTGTGTTTTGTTTTGTTTTTTGTTTTGCTTCATAGTATCCACTGATCTATATCCAGGTAAGAGAAACAGCACAATGTTTTTAAAGTTGGGGGTTGGTCCACTTTCGGTACTTCAATGCTGGCCTTCTGCTTCCATTCTAGTGTTTCTCTTTTTGTCTAAAGATGCTTCTAGATCTAGTATTCCTAACACTACCATTTAAAGCCCTGGTCCACTAGACAGGAAGAAGAGAATGGAAAAGCTCAAATAGACCAGAGACTTCTAAAATTTGGTGCCAAAAAGAGTGGGGATGTGCTGGACAAATACTGAAGCAATATTTAAGATCTCACACCCAATGGCTGTTACTCTTTCAATAACTCCTTCTTGCCCCTAAACCCTCCAGAGTGAAACAGTGGCCTAAAATGGCAACTTCCAACTGCTGGAATGCTCTTTCTTGGGACATTTTGTGGCTGATTGCATCCGTCTCCTCTAGATGAATAAGGTTGGCTGAATTTGGTTGGGCTGGCCTGCTTGGAAGTCACTCTTCTCAGCTGTTTCACACAATATCGATTTACTGCTCAGAACAAGTACTGGGGATGTTTTGTGTTTGGTACCTCCAGTCCCCACTGGTTGGATGGGTCTGGTGGATTTGGTTGGGCTGTCTTTTTCAGGAGTCTCCCTTCCAGGCTGGCTTTGTTTGCAATATAGATTTTCTGCCCAGAGCAATGTGTGGCTTGCTGCATTCTTGTCATCTAGTCAAAGGTGTAGTGTGAATTTCATTGAGTTATCCTATTTATTTATTTATTTATTTATTTATTTATTTATTTATTTATTTATTTATTTATTTAGATTTTTTTAGATAGGGCTGCTTAAGAGTTGTTCAACTTAAGTGTATGCATTCAGTACGGATTAAACTTGTAAGTAGAGGTACCATTGTATTTACAAGGCCAGCCACATGACATCAGGTCTCAAAGAAAGAAGAAAACAGAGAATGTTCTTCTCCCCCACCCCCAGGATCCACAAGGCAACAGAATCGCTCAGTGGTTAAATCAAACCCCTTCCTATGGCATCCTCCAGCTTGAGCTCCAAATAGTCCAAGACACAAATCTGGGAAACTACCAAATTACAGTTCATGATAACGATAAACCAAGTTACAGCACCAGTCAATCGTTTAGTGTTGAAGAATATGGTGAGTATGACTGTGGCATTCACTTTTGACTTTAAGTACACACAAGGGTTTGATAGATCTTTGTCTATAAAAATGATAAAAAAGAAAAAAAGAATGTGTAGATAAAATAAGCCTGCCTCCTCACAAATTTCATTTGAAGAAATGTGCTTTGCCCCCACGTTGCCCATGTTTGTGTGGATCATGCAATTGTGAAATTATAAAAATGACCCAAACCAGAATAACTGTTTTATTCAAGAGTTTGAAGCACTGGACTAATTGTTGACATCTTAACAATCAACCTCAGTGTATGTGCGTTTTGCTTTCCTAATGGAAAGGACATTATAATTATTTATTTATTTATTTATTTATTTATTTATTTATTTATTTGGCTAATTACACATCAGTAATAGACATTAGAGATCAACCATAGGCCAAGACAGGCCGTTACTAATGAAGCATCTGAATATTAGAGTAGGAGGCTCCCTCACCTCTGGGAGATACAAAATAATTTTCTTGTTTAGTCATTCACCTTCAAGACATCACTATAGGATTCCTTTGAAGTCTGACTTCACCTCTCTAGAAAGGCTGCCCCTATTTCTTTCTGTAACATTACCATACTCTCAGCTCTAATCATGGGCTATCGCGAATGTCCTGACTTAGCGAATCTAACAGGAAAAGAACCCTTCATCTCGTTCTTTGGCTTGCAGCAAGGAATCTTGTGGAGCTTTACAGTTTCCTACTGAGTGTGACTGCCGAGAGAGTTGGAACTGGTGAGAATGAAGAAACTTTAACCGCTACCGCACTTTGGTTTCCAATCACTTTTCCCCTAAAGTCAAATCACCTTAAATTTCACATAACGCACTTCCGGTCACTTTTTTGGTGGCAGCTCCTTGGCCACGCCCCTATTTTGTGGCTACATCGCTTCCTCTTGCGACAGCCACCAGGGGTGGTGTTTTCCTGAACCGGTTTCTATACCGCTTCATAAAGCGATTCACCTTCAATGCGGACTCTGCGAATCCCACTGAAACTTATTCAGATATAAAGAAAAGAAATGTCCATAGATGGAATCCAACGCATAAAACAGAACATTACCTCTATTTGTTTTTTTAAAAAGTGATTGCAGATGCAATGCTGGTGATAGATAGTTCTCCGGGTGTCAAAAATGAAGGCATGTAGTAGCACGGAGAAATCATAGATAAACCAACAAACCAGAAATGAAATACAAGCAGCGGGAAACCTAAAGGTTTTAAGCTGAAATCAATGTCCTATGTCCTCTGTGAACCGGAAGTGCGAGCGGCACATAATGAAAGGAATGTCTACTGTTTTGGGCTCGCTAGTAGAGGTGGAGGAATTTGAAAATTATTGGTAGCTTGGGACACCTAGTGGAAAAACTGATACTGCAGACACATTGCGAGTAAACCAAAGGGAGAATAAAAAAAACAGCAAGTAAAATGAGAACATAACGCCATGACGTTATGCCAGCAATAATTTTTAAAAATTGCCGCAGAAGATAGGAAACTGTCTGAGAAAATCGGAACAAAAACCAGTTTTACACAGTGTGGACTCTCAAAGCGATTCCTCAAAAACAGCCCAAGTGCAGAACGCTGAATAAAGAGCATCTTATGTCTTCAATTAGAGCCAATCCTAATATTCTTAAGAGAGGAGATGCAACTGTGCAAGTTTTTCAAGATTTCTCCAAAGAAACTGCTGATTGGCGTAAATCGATGAGACCAGTCACAATCATATTAAGGAAAAACAACTATAGCTATTCTTGGGGCCACCCCCTATTCTTGAAAGTTTGGAAAGGCTCTGTTCAACACACTATTCATTCTCTAGAAGAAGGCCAGCATCTTCTTGAAGCATGGAATATACAAGATGACTCAGTTTCTGCCTGTCCTCCCCCGGGAACTTCAGTGGCAACATCAGGACAGTGAATTTTTTTTTAACTCCGGCTCCAGGGATTTTCGATGAAGATGAAGAATATTTGAAACTCATTTAGTTTACTCCTCGCTCCTTCCCCCTCTCTCACCTCCTATCATCCCCTTTGTTTCTCTTCTTTTACCCTTCTCCCCTTTTTCCCTTCCACTTCCCTTCCCCCCCTCTCCCCCCCCTTTTTTTTCAATTTTAATTTTTGTTTTTGGGGTGTTTTTTTTCTCCTCTCTTTTCTTTTATTATCCCTTTCCTTCCCTTCCCCCTCCTCTTCCCCCCTTCCTTTTTTTTGAGAGGGGGTGGTGGTGGTGAGAGGGTGGTTTAGAGGGGGGTAGAATAAATTTATAGAATTTACAGTAACATGCTACTTAAGAGCTAATGAGATCTTGGCTGGCTAATGTCTGTGGACGGACCTCCTCCCTCCCATCCCCTTGATGCACATGCTAAACAGTATGATAGCTGGTGGGGTGGGAGAAAAGAATAGTTTTTTAGGGTGGAGGATTAGATTCATTTTAGTTTATTTTTTATTAATTGATGGTGTTTTTACTTTTGCATGCACAACGGGACCATTCCAGAATATTGAAACCAAAAGAACTAGGTTATGGGAAAGTTTATAAAATTAGCAACGTTGAATGTAAAAGGTCTGGGGTCATTTTCGAAGAAAAACAGAATTGAAGCGATGATCAAAAGGCACAAAATAGATATCGCCTTTTTGCAAGAGACTCATCAAACAAGAGATGGTATTAATGAATTAAAAATTCCAAATGTTGATATATATGAAAAAAGCTTTGGCACATCTAAAGCAAGAGGGGTTGCCATTATAATCTTAAGGAATTGTGAATGTGTTGTTGAAAATGTGGTAAAAGATTTAGAAGGTAGATATATAATATTGCAAGTTCTAATGGGGAAAGATTATTACACTTTGGTAAATCTGTATGCACCAAACGTTAACCAAGGCCGCTTTTACAATCTCCTTTGGGATCAGATTGAATTGGTTAAAAAGGGGTATTTAATAATGGCAGGGGATTTTAATATGGTCTTAGATAAAATTAAAGATAAATCGGTCTGTAAAAAGGAAGAGTGGAGGACAAGACACACAACTCTAGCAAAGTTTATAAATACAACAGGATTGAAGGATGTCTGGAGAGAACTGAAAGGAGAGGAAACAAAATACACCTTCTACTCACCAGTACACAAAACCTATTCTAGGATAGATTTTGTGTTTGTTTCTAAAGCCTAATACCCAAGGTAAATAATACTGAGATTGAGATCATAAAAACATCTGACCATGCTTTAATGTCGATTGATTTAGCAACAAATAAAAATTATAGAGAAGCTAAAAGGTGGAGAATGAATTTAAAAATATTTCAACATCCAGAAGTGCTGGAAGAGGTTAAAAAAGATTGGTTGGAAACTTGGGATATAAACGAAAAGGCAGGTAGCCAAACGCCAATCATATGGGACACCCTGAAAGCGGTAGCTAGAGGCCTTATCATAAAAGAAAATATTAAAACTAAAAAACAGGAAGAACTCAATAAAAGAAAATTAGAAAAATTAATAGCAGATTTAGAATCCCAATTCTTTCTTACTAAGGATAATAAGATACTGAGGTTGATTGAAGCAAGAAAAAAAGAGTTAGAAGATCTAGATTTACAACAAACACAAAGGAATCTTCTGTACCTAAAAAGAAATTTTTTTGAATACAGCAATAAGAACTCAAAACTTTTAGCCAGATTAGCACAGAAAAGACAAGACAAGAATACAATAGGGATTATAAAAGACTCCTCAGGCAAGACATGCACACAAATGAAGGAAAAGTTAATAGCTATACAAGAGTTTTATCAGTTGTTATATACTGCAAAAAATAAACCTAAGGAGGATATAGAAAGGTACATCACTAAGAATTTAAAGAGGGTCTTGGAACAGGAAGATATGCTGGAAATGGAAAAGCCTATTACAGACCAAGAGATAAGCAAGGTAATAGACAAATTAAAGAATAATAAAATGCCCGGAGTGGACGCTCTGGGACCTGAATTTTACAAACTTTTTAAAGCAGTATTAATACCTAAATTAAAGAAGCTATATAATGAAATTTTGGATGGAGAACAAATTCCGAGATCTTGGACCCATTCTTTAACTATTTTAATTCCAAAACCTAATAAAAATTTAATGGATATTGGGTCATACAGACCAATATCCTTATTAAATCAAGATGCCAAGATTTTCACAGCAATTCTGGCTAAAAGAATGAATAAATTTATAGCTAAATATATTAAAGAGGATCAATGTGGTTTTATCAAAGGTAGACAAATGGCAAATATTATTAGAAGGAATTTGAATGTTCTTTATGAAATGGGAAAGAGTACTACTAAAGCTGGGATGTTATCTCTAGATCTTTTTAAAGCTTTTGATTGTGTTCAATGGCCCACATTAAAAATATTGTTAAAAAAATGGGGATTTGGGAAATCCTTTTTGGGAGTAATAAATCAACTATATTCAAGGGGCACTTCCTCAGTAATAGTTAATGATGGATTGACTGAACAAATCACCCTAGGCCGGGGAACTAGACAAGGATGTCCTCTTTCTCCAGTCCTATTTTGTATTGTTATAGAGCTCCTGGCAAATGCTATAAGGGACGATAAATCTATTAAAGGTATAGGGAAAGATGGGGCAACTAAAATCAGTTTATTCGCGGACGATGCTCTTTTGACTATTGTAAACCCAATAGAGAATAATTCAAAGAGTAAAAACTCATTTAGAAGAATTTGGAGAAATAACAGGATTATGTGTAAACGGGCAAAAATCCGAGAGTTTATTGTTCAATTATGGAAAACATGACTTAAAGATGATTGAAAAATCCGGACTTAAACCGGGAAAAAGCATTAAATATCTAGGATTAGAACTCCATAAAGAATTTACTAAAACTAAAGAAAGAAATATTTCGAAATTAGAAGAAGAGATGAAAAACAAATTATTATCCTACTCTAAACTAAAATTATCGTGGTTTGGCAGAATTGCATTGATAAAAATGAAAATACTTCCAAAAATTAACTTTATTTTTAAAATGTTACCGGTTCAGTTTTTAGAAAAGGAAATTAAAACTCTCCAAGACATGATAAATAGGTTTTGTAATGCAGGGAAAAAATCAAGAATAAATAAAAGTCTATGGTATAGATCTCAGAAAGAAGGAGGAATAGGTATACCCAATATAAGAAATTACTATATAGCCAATCAACTCAGTTCTTTGGGGGAAATTCTTTTTAAACCACAGAAGCTAATATGGTGGGAGCAAGAGCCTTTGGATATAAAGGGGGAAATAAACACATTTTTATTCACGGAAGTTAAAAACAAAGTAAAGATTGACAACCCCCTATTGAATAGTCTAATTGTCACATGGAAAACATATAGAAAAATCTTGTCTCCGAAGGGATCCCCACTGGCTTTAGTTACTGACTTGGAAAGCTTTCCACTCAACTTGAAGCATTATTTGGAGTTATTTAAAATTAAGAAAATAGCTAAACTAAAGGATTGGATGCTCAAGATAAAAACAATTCAGGATATAAAAAATATTTTGCAACCCAGTGATTTAACATGGTTAAATTATATTCAACTAGGAAAATGGATGAAGGACTGGGGAAAAAGAAATAATCAAATCAGAGAGTGCACAAAATTTGAACATTTCCTATTATCGCTTGAGTCTGAACAGGAAAATTCAGAGAAAGGAATAACACGTAAAATATATAAAATACTAGGGGAATTATTAGAAATGAAGGAGTTAAACACCTTGAGAGAAGTTTGGAACCAAGATCTTAATGTACAGATAGAGAAAGAAGACTGGAAGAAAATTTGGAATATGAGAATTTTGAGATCATTATCGGTCAGGATAAAAGAAAACTACTTTAAATTGGTTTCTAGATGGTATTTAACCCCAGTTAGACTAAATAGAATGAATCCTGCTTACTCTAAGATATGTTGGAAATGTGAAAAAGAGCTTGATACTTACTTGCATCTTTGGTGGGAATGTGAAATAGTCCAAAGGTTCTGGAAAAAAGTGTTTTTAGAGCTAAGTAATATGATTAAAATGGATATAGAGTGTAATCCAGAGATAGCATTATTATCATTGTTAACAAGTAAAGATTATGATGTTACAACAAAGGAACTAATAGCAAATTTTATGACAGCTGCTAGGTTAATTATAGCAAAAAATTGGAAGTCAAAACTAGAATTCAAGATGGAAGACTGGTATAATGAACTTTGGGATATAGCTATAAACGATAAACTGTCCTGCAGTTTAAAGGTTAAACGAGGAGAAATGAAAAAAGACATTTTCTACGATATCTGGGGTAAATTTTTAGATTATGTATTAGTCGAAGGAAAAGGGAAAGAGTCCACGAATATCTCACAACAATTCTGGAGAAGAGAACTTTAAGAAGATTACTAGAAGAATAGAAGATGGAGCAACGAATAAGAATGCATGGATGGGCCCGTGGGATGGGGGTGCACTTATATTGTTTGTTGTAGTTTTTTTATTCTCATTTTCTTATGTTGTTTGTATGTAGTTTAAAATTTAATAAAAAAATTATTAAAAAAAAAGGAACTGGTGAGAATGAAGAAACTTTGACCGCTACCGCACTTTGGTTTCCAATCGCTTTTCCCCTAAAGTCAAATCACCTTAAATTTCACATAACGCACTTCCGGTCACTTTTTTGGTGGCAGCTCCTTGGCTACGCCCCTATTTTGTAGCTACATCGCTTCCTCTTGCGACAGCCACCAGGGGTGGTGTTTTCCTGAACCGGTTTCTATACCGCTTCATAAAGTGATTCACCTTCAATGCGGACTCTGCGAATCCCACTGAAACTTATTCAGATATAAAGAAAAGAAATGTCCATAGATGGAATCCAACGCATAAAACAGAACATTACCTCTATTTGTTTTTTTTTTAAAAGTGATTGCAGATGCAATGCTGGTGATAGATAGTTCTCCGGGTGTCAAAAATGAAGGCATGTAGTAGCACGGAGAAATCATAGATAAACCAACAAACCAGAAATGAAATACAAGCAGCGGGAAACCTAAAGGTTTTAAGGTGAAATCAATGTCCTATGTCCTCTGTGAACCGGAAGTGCGAGCGGCACATAATGAAAGGAATGTCTACTGTTTTGGGCTCGCTGGTAGAGGTGGAGGAATTTGAAAATTATTGGTAGCTTGGGACACTAGTGGAAAAACTGATACTGCAGACACATTGCGAGTAAACCAAAGGGAGAATAAAAAAAACAGCAAGTAAAATGAGAACATAACGCCATGACGTTATGCCAGCAATAATTTTTAAAAATTGCCGCAGAAGATAGGAAACTGTCTGAGAAAATTGGAACAAAAACCGGTTTTACACAGTGCGGACTCTCAAAGCGATTCCTCAAAAACAGCCCAAGTGCAGAACGCTGAATCACTCCAGCGAACACGTGACCAGGGAGGGCTAAAGGCAATTCAAAACAAAAAGTGACTGCTGAATGAAGTGCAGTAGCGGCCTAAGTAGTTTTTAACTCGTCCTTGTTCAATTCTCCATGCAAGACACTTTCAGATATGATAGGAGACAGTCTGACTTTACGAGTATCAGTATGATCCTGATTTTCCCCCTCTGCATGTTAATGCAATTCAGAGGCATAGCAACACACGATGGGTTGCAGAGGCTTCCTCTGACTCTGCCACTCTTCTTACTGCTGGCACCACTACTGCCAGAAGTGCTATTAAGATTCTGTAGTGTCCACAAAGTCTGGTATTTTCCTTCATTCCTTTCTTGCATATTTCTTCATCGTACCACATATTTTAGTTGTTTTACATTATTAATCTCCACAAATCTAAACTTCAGTAAATGAGCCATTCTTCTCTGTCCCCCCCCGATCCCATCACTTCCTCTTGATCACTCTGCAACCCTTTCTCCCAGATAGACCCTTTTGTAAATCTAGTCAGTTATTTGACAGAGATACACTTGTTGTATATCTTCTTGTATTTGCAGTGCTTCAGAAATTTGATGTGAAACTCAAAGCACCACAGAGGCTATCGCCTTTTGATGAAGAATTTGAAGTAGAGATCTGTGCTGGGTACGTTGTGAGGCTATGCTTTTTTATGCATAGCTTAAAAGTCTTAAGTTTTTCTATGCTAACATGTGAGCTGTTCTTGTTCCCTTTGTGAAGCTGGGGAATTGAGAATAAACAGTGTTAGCTTGACTAAGGACAGTGATGACAAATTGCAGTTCAGCTAGAATCTTGGAGGAAAATCTGAGAGTCTGCTGGAGATGAAGCATGTGGAACCTGGGACTCCATTGTTCTGAAGTGGAATTTAAACTTGTTTAATTAAAAAAAAATCACAGGGTGGAGGTGCCAATGACTCTGCAGCCAAAGAGTGTTTGTGGCCTGTGTTATGCTGCAGCCTCAAATACTCCCCATACCAAACAGGCTTGCTAGGTCTCTTTTGAGGTGTTTTGAGTGGATTTCAAAATCCTTTGCCTTTCTGCATTGAAATGGGTCAGTTCTACTCATGATAGTCCTCTGTGAATCCATCTTATATCCAGATTTGTCTAAAGCCAGTTGCAAGGTTTGTGGCTAGGATGCAAACTGAAACAGGTTCTGACTCTTTTCATATTTCACTTAAACTGCTTGGTTTATTTCTTTCCTGTTAGGTATACTTATGGCAAACCTGTCCAAGGGAGAGTCCATCTCAGAGTGTGCAGAAAACAGTATTACCATCCAAGATGTAACGGAGATTCTAATGGGATTTGTGAGGTTATTCGTACAGAGGTATAATTCTTATACCTTTTCCTGTAATTCTGATAATTCAGGCAACTATGGGGTGTTTGGGGGTAAAAAAACCCCTCAAACAGATGCAACTATGGAATCTTATCTACAGACATTTTACTTTTAACCCTAACTTCTTGCATTCTGTCTCAGTGCACAGAAATACTGTATATGACGGCGGCAATGTGTATCTTTTAGAAAAAAACAGGAAGACCTCTGTTTGAAAGGCTGCTACAAAATGCCTTTTTTCTGAAGGTTTCTGTTTGAGTGTCCAGATCTGATTTTAAAATCAAGATCCATAAAGAAAGGTCTTAAAGTTGACTATCCATAGTAAGCATCTGGACAGCAGACTCCCCAGATAGACAGGTTACTTGATCAGTATCTTTTGACTCAAATAAGACACTTTGTAATTAGGAATGTGGAGTACAAATTCCATAATTCTCCATTCTAGGAGTTCCATCTGAAAAAAGACATCTACATGCTCTTAAAAGCAGTCTTAGGAGGTTACTTCATGCCCTACCTTATTTATTTATTTATTTATTTATTTATTTATTTATTTATTTATATACCACCCATCTTCCAGAGGAACTCCAAGCAGTTTACAACAGCAACGATTATAACAAACAAAATTAGAGTACAAAAGCAATAATAGTAAAAAAAAGTGGAAAAGAAAGAGAAAAAAATTACGTTTGTACTGTGACAGCGTTGTTCGCGGTCACATGGTTTTGTCCCTGTTCAGTCCCTGTTTCCGTTTACTCACAGTCATGATAACTTGTCTCATGACAAGTGTTACTTCACGCCCTTGTTTCGTAACAAGATATGCTTTTTTGAAAAAAAACCACACATAAAAATAAAGGGCACACCATACCCCCTGTGCTTCGTCTATTCAAAATGTCGATCCACAGCACTCAAAAGTATGAGAGAAATGGATGAACGCAAGTTCACGAGTGGAAGATTGCCTTCGTTGTGTGACAGTTGTTACCTCATGGGACCTTTTCCCAGAACAGGAAGAGAGACAAAAGAATTCCCCAGCCCAGGGACAAGTACAGCTTGTCACGCTCTGTTCCAGGTTCCGGGGCGTGGTCGAGACAAATTTCTGCTGTCACGCTATGGACATGAAGTAAGTTTGTTTTGTATGGGTCTCAAGCGGGACCGCAAGGAGGGACGAACAGGACGTGAAGTAACTGCCTTACTCAGATTGGAAACTGCCCCAATGCTGGCTGGAAACATCCTTTCTGCTAGGGAGCTTGGGCACAGCAAGACCTAGCTAGGACACAAAGCCATTATTACGTTTTCACCCTTTGAAGTTTGGGTGACCTGTAAGTGTCTGTATCTCAGGGAGAACTCTCAGAATGGAGGATTGATTGATTGATTGATTGATATACTGCCAAGCTTAATTCAGATTTGTAGTCCAAAAATTAATAGCGGCACGTCTCTACTTGTATCTGTACCCAGAAATTTGTATACAGTAGTACTGTGGTTTAAGAGCATAACATGCTCGTAAACCAAAACGCATGTAAATCAAAGGGAAAACTTACCTGATTCGTTCTGAGGTCTCTCACCCCAGAATAAATCAGTAAGTTTTCTTTGCAGTATTTCCTATGGGGAAATTTGCTTTGATTTATGAGCTGGCTGCCAGCTCCCTCGAGCACTCAGGGTCCCCTCAGGTGGTGATGGGGGTGGGTGGGGAGTTGCAGCAGCAGCACATCTCCTGGGGTGCTCTTGCTCTCATTCTCTCTCCGTCCCTTTTGCTATCTATACACACTCAGCTGCGACTGGAGCCTCAGTGCTTGGCAGCCAGCTGTGGAGAAAGCAGAGCAGGAAGTTTCAGAAGTGTGGCCTATTCTGCCCAGCCAGCTCCTGGCTGCAGCATGTGAAGGGCCTGTCAGTCCTTTTGTCAAAATTTGGCATTCAAAGAATTGTGTGCATGACACACACACACACTGCACAGCTCACCTCCTGCAAAAACTCATCCACCTGAGGCTGCAGCATGGTGAGCAAGGGCTCAGCATCCAGCTTCAGCTCTCTAGGAGTCCGGGTGCAGCTGGCCAATTCCTACTCAAGGGCCACCAGCCAGCCCTGCATCATGTTGGTCTTGGCACTGAGCGGAGCGAGAAGAACAGTGCAAGAATGATGGGGGGGGGGGCTTCCCCAGTGCATTGGCAGCTGCCTGGAGGCAAAGCAGGGGGTGCTGTCTCTCGTTGGTCACTCGTGGCATGGTCACTCCTTGGGGGACGGGGGAAGACCGATGCCTTGGGCTCTCAGGTTCCCCTCAGGCAGCAAAGGGGTGGGGGTGGGGAGTGGTGGCAGTGGTGCATCTCCCACGACACTCTTGCCCTCATTCTCTCCCTGTCCCTTTCGCTCTCTGTACGCGCTCAGCGGCGGGGGTGGTAGCCTGAGTCCCTGGCAGCTAGTGGTGGAGAAAGTGGAATAGGGAGTTTCAGAAACGTATTCTATTTCCCTTGCATGGCCCTCCAGCTGCATAGGGCAGTGGTAGAAGAGGGTGGGTGATGAGCCGCGCAGGTGTTTGTGTGTATCGCATACGCATTTCTTTCAATGTGAAGTTTTGAGGAAAGGTCCTGCTGGCCCTTTGCCCACTGCAACCAGGAGCCAGCTGGTGGTCATGGAAGAGCTGATGCTCTGATGCTTTTCTTGCAAGACAAGCTTGTAAACTGGAATACAATTGTTCCAAAATTTTTGCTTGTAGACCAGGGCACTTGTAAACCAAGATATTACTGTATTCCATTTATGTGCAAAGCAGTGTCCTCTTCTCTTTTGGGGTTGTGTGAATTGCCATCTTGGCACTGATATGCATGCACACATTAGAATTCAACATACTTATTGTTGTTTTCCTTGTCTTTTCAGTTGGGCAAAGATGGCTGTGTTTCCAAAATGATCAGTACGAAAGCATTTCACTTTTATAGAAATCCAGATAACAATTGTTATTTCTATGCTTCACTTCATGTAGAAGGCGTTGTCACAGAGAATGGAACAGGTAAATGTACTCCCCTGTGTATTCTATACTAAGAACAGTGCTAGAAAAAGGCATTAGATTTAACATGTACTAAAATTGACTAACAAGGTTTAAGCAACAAAAACAGTAACATTGTTATTATAACACTGAACAAGAGAATAAGCCAACAGATGCCTCTAAAGTGATATGTGGGCAGCAACATGATGGGGAGCTTCTGTATTATTTAGCTTTTGCTTTTCAGTGGCTTGGTATTCCAAACCTTCAGGGAGTGACTGGCTCACAGCTGTTGAAGGCAGAGGATTCTGGAGTCGCCAGACTTTCCCTTATGTAGAAAGAGAATTTGGGTACATTTATAAGAGATGGAACCAAGCTCAGATTCATATTAAAATAAAAACCTACAGCACTGTTCCTTCCAAGAGATCTTGCCATGGTGAGACAGTGTGGTGTCATGAGCTGGACTAGAACTTTGGAAGTCTGAATCCTACTGAACATGAAATATACAGGCTGCATTTTATAAAAGAGTTAGCTGTTCTTGTCTATGGATGCATATCGGGCAAAACACAACAAACCCAACAAATTACAAAGTCATTGTGACACATTATGCAAACACTCTTGCTGCTGCTGCTACTGGACTAAGCCTGGAGGAGTTGCCTTTCCTCTTCGACTGCTCCTTTCCTGCTACTCCGGCGTCGGTGAGAGGGACACCTGGAGAGGCAGGGCCAGACAACATCAGAAGGGCGGGGCTGAAGAAGAGGACTCCCACCTAAGGCTTTTTAGCTGACCTCAGCTCCTGGCAGCCACAACATCATCCAGCAAACACTCTTGCTGCTGCTGCTACTGGACTAAGCCTGGAGGAGTTGCCTTTCCTCTTCGACTGCTCCTTTCCTGCTACTCCGGCGTCGGTGAGAGGGACACCTGGAGAGGCAGGGCCAGACAACATCAGAAGGGCGGGGCTGAAGAAGAGGGACTCCCACCTAAGGCTTTTTAGCTGACCTCAGCTCCTGGCAGCCACAACATCATCCAGCAAACACTCTTGCTGCTGCTGCTACTGGACTAAGCCTGGAGGAGTTGCCTTTCCTCTTCGACTGCTCCTTTCCTGCTACTCCGGCGTCGGTGAGAGGGACACCTGGAGAGGCAGGGCCAGACAACATCAGAAGGGCGGGGCTGAAGAAGAGGGACTCCCACCTAAGGCTTTTTAGCTGACCTCAGCTCCTGGCAGCCACAACATCATCCAGCAAACACTCTTGCTGCTGCTGCTACTGGACTAAGCCTGGAGGAGTTGCCTTTCCTCTTCGACTGCTCCTTTCCTGCTACTCCGGCGTCGGTGAGAGGGACACCTGGAGAGGCAGGGCCAGACAACATCAGAAGGGCGGGGCTGAAGAAGAGGACTCCCACCTAAGGCTTTTTAGCTGACCTCAGCTCCTGGCAGCCACAACATCATCCAGCAAACACTCTTGCTGCTGCTGCTACTGGACTAAGCCTGGAGGAGTTGCCTTTCCTCTTCGACTGCTCCTTTCCTGCTACTCCGGCGTCGGTGAGAGGACACCTGGAGAGGCAGGGCCAGACAACATCAGAAGGGCGGGGCTGAAGAAGAGGGACTCCCACCTAAGGCTTTTTAGCTGACCTCAGCTCCTGGCAGCCACAACATCATCCAGCAAACACTCTTGCTGCTGCTGCTACTGGACTAAGCCTGGAGGAGTTGCCTTTCCTCTTCGACTGCTCCTTTCCTGCTACTCCGGCGTCGGTGAGAGGGACACCTGGAGAGGCAGGGCCAGACAACATCAGAAGGGCGGGGCTGAAGAAGAGGGACTCCCACCTAAGGCTTTTAGCTGACCTCAGCTCCTGGCAGCCACAACATCATCCAGCAAACACTCTTGCTGCTGCTGCTACTGGACTAAGCCTGGAGGAGTTGCCTTTCCTCTTCGACTGCTCCTTTCCTGCTACTCTGGCGTCGGTGAGAGGACACCTGGAGAGGCAGGGCCAGACAACATCAGAAGGGCGGGGCTGAAGAAGAGGGACTCCCACCTAAGGCTTTTTAGCTGACCTCAGCTCCTGGCAGCCACAACATCATCCAGCAAACACTCTTGCTGCTGCTGCTACTGGACTAAGCCTGGAGGAGTTGCCTTTCCTCTTCGACTGCTCCTTTCCTGCTACTCTGGCGTCGGTGAGAGGGACACCTGGAGAGGCAGGGCCAGACAACATCAGAAGGGCGGGGCTGAAGAAGAGGGACTCCCACCTAAGGCTTTTTAGCTGAATTGTTAGGTGCATCTGTTTTTGTTTTTGTTTTTTTATTTTTATTTTTGCTTTTTGTTTTTTTGCCATTAGGTGTAGGTGGTTGGGACCCACAATGGAACTGAAAGAACAGGAAGGGGGGAGGGCAATGGAGGGGGCAGCCATTGAAATTGTGCTGGGTAGGGGAAGGTATGGTGGTAGGAGTGGAACATGCCCGCGTAGGAGAAGAGGGGTTAGATATCTTACATCTATCCCCACTTCTGGTCCCACTTCTAGCCAGAAGGAATCAGGTGACCATGTCAGCGAGCCCATGGGCCACATGGTGCTGTTGTTAAATGCCAGGTCAGTACAAAATAAGACCACCCTCATCCATGATGTCATTTTGGATGAGGGTGCTGACCTGGCATGTATTACTGAGACCTGGGTGGGAGAGGAGGGTGGAGTCCCCTTTCCCAGCTATGCCCACCTGGGTACTCAGTCCAGCACCAGTGTCGCCCGGTGGGCCGGGGAGGTGGAGTTGCTATAGTCTACAGGAGTTCCATTTCCTTGGCCAGGCTTCCTGTTTCCTTGGGAAAAGGTCTGGAGGGCCTGTATTGTGTGTTGGGCTCACGAGACAGATTGGGGATTCTGTTGGTGTACCGCCCACCCTGCTGCATTCCAACAGTCTCCCTGCCTGAGCTGACAGAGGTGGTCTCGGACCTGGTGTTGAAGACCCCCAGACTGTTGGTACTGGGGGATCTCAACATCCATGCCGAGGCTACCTTAACTGGAGCAGCTCAGGACTTCATGGCCGCCATGACAACCATGGGGCTGTCTCAACATGTCATCGGCCCAACACATGAGAAGGGTCATACCCTGGACCTAGTATTCTCAACGGGACTGGGGATGGTGGTTTGGATGTGGAGGGTTGGCTTTGACTCCATTGTCATGGTCAGACCACTTCCTGGTCAAGTTTAGGCTATTAGCTACTCCAACCCTCTGCAAGGGTGGGGGATCCATTAAGTTGATCCGCCCTCAGAGACTAATGGATCCGGATGGTTTCCTGAAAGCTCTGGGGGATTATCCAGCTGACATGATCGGCGCTCCTGTCGAAGCTCAGGTCACCTTATGGAATAGGGAGATGACCGGGCAGTTGACATGATCGCACCTAGCGCCCCCTCTCCCCCTACGCAGAGCCCGGACAGCTCCGTGGTATACATCTGAGTTGCGGGCAATGAAGCGGGAGGGGAGACGGCTGGAGTGCAAGTGGAGAAAATATCGCAGTGAGTCTGATCAAACACGGCTTAGAGCCCATTATCGAGCCTATTCCGTGGCTATACGGTTGGCGAAAAGGCAGTATTTCGCCAACTGTATTGCTTCCTCAGAGTGCCGTCCAGCGGAGCTGTTTCGGGTGGTCCGGGAACTTCTTCAGCCAGGAGATAGGGTGGAGGCCCAGGACCATTCGGTGGCACGCTGTGAGGAGTTTGCTGTTCACTTTGAGGGAAAAATTGCTCAGATTCGCAGTGAACTGGACTCCACTATTGATACAGTATCAAGGGATGTGTCCAGTGCACCGTGCTTAGGTCCAGTGTTATTGGATGAGTTTCAATTGTTGAGACCCGAGGATGTGGACAGGGTGCTTGGATCTGTCCGTTCCACCACCACGCTGCTCGACCCTTGCCCTTCTTGGCTAATTGAAAGATCTGCCAAGGGGGTTCGCACCTGGGTCCAAGAAGCTGTAAATGCCTCTTTAAGAGAGGGAGTGGTCCCTGCTGCCTTAAAAGAGGCAGTAATCAGACCACTCCTAAAAAAACCTAACCTGGACCCAGGACTGGTGGTCAACTACCGACCAGTAGCGAACCTTCCTTATTTGGGCAAGGTGTTGGAGCGGGTGGTGGCCGGACAGCTCCAGGCGCTGCTGGATGAAACGGATTTTCTAGATCCATTTCAATCTGGTTTCAGGCCGGGTTTTGGAACAGAGACTGCCTTGGTCGCCCTGTACGATGACCTTTGCCGGGAGAGAGACAGGGGAGTGCAACCCTGTTGATACTCCTGGACCTCTCAGCGGCTTTCGACACCATCGACCATGGTGTCCTTCTGGATAGGCTGGCCAGGTTGGGAGTTGGAGGCACCGCTTTGCGGTGGTTCCGATCCTTCCTGGCTGACCGTGTCCAGAAGGTGGTGCTGGGGGATAGTAGCTCTGCCCCTTGGCGTTTACGTCATGGGGTTCCACAGGGCTCAATACTATCCCCCATGCTGTTTAACATCTACATGGAACCGCTGGGAGAGGTCATCAGGAGGTTTGGGCTGAGGAGTCAGCAATATGCTGATGATACTCAGCTCTACCTCTCGTTCTCCACCAATCCAGGTGAGGCGGTTTCTGTTCTGAACTCGTGTCTGGGCCAGATAATGGACTGGATGAGGGTTAATAAATTGAAACTCAATCCAGACAAGACGGAAGTGCTGTTAGTGGGTGCTTCGTCAGACAGGCTAGAGGGCCACTTCCCTGTTCTGGATGGGGTTGCACTCCCCTAAGGGACAGGGTCCGTAGCTTGGGGGTGCTCCTGGACCCCGGTCTAACTCTGGAAGCCCAGGTGGACTCGGTGGCCAGGGGTGCCTTTCTCCAGCTGCGGAATATATACCAGCTGCGCCCCTACCTAGATGAACGGAGCCTCATGACAGTTACACATGCACTGGTAACATCCCGTATAGATTACTGTAATGCGCTTTACGTGGGGCTGCCTCTGAAGACGGTTCGGCGATTGCAACTGGTTCAGAATCGTGCGGCACGGCTGGTGAGTGGTAGGGCCACCAAGGAACACATCACGCCGATTCTGTATAACCTTCACTGGTTACCAGTTGCTGCCCGAGCCCAATTCAAAGTGCTTGTTTTGACATATAAAGCCCTAAACGGCTTAGGACCTAGATACCTGAAGGACCGCCTCCTTCCATATGAACCTACCCGGCAATTAAGATCTAGTCAGGAGCCCTCCTGAAAGAGCCATCCCTTAAGGAGGTGAAGGGGATGGCTTGCAGGAATAGGGCTTTTTCAGCAACTGCCCCCAGACTATGGAATACCCTCCCATATGAGACTCGCCTGGCACCGACGTTGCTAACATTTCGGCGCCAGGTAAAAACCCTCCTATTCCAAAAGTTTTTTAACTAATGATTGTGGGCCCTGATGGCAATTTTAGTGGTGTGTTTTTAATGTATTGTATTTATTGCATCTACATGTTTTATTGTTTTAATTTTATTGTATTTGATGTTTTAACTGTTTATTCTTATTGTGAGCCGCCCAGAGACCTTTGGGTAGTGGGCGGCATACAAGCTAAATAAATCAAATCAAATCAAATTATGTTTGGAAAAATGTATTTTTAATGCATTTTCTTTACCTCATTAAAAACAGCTCTTTTGCAAATGGGGCCAGGGATCAAACTGTACTTGGCTATTACAAAAGGATAATAACTTGAAAAAGTTTGGGAATAATTGATCTAAAGAATAAGATTTTTAATATTAATGTTAGATTCACAATATGAATTTAAAAGATCTGATACATTAATTGGCATGCCCGCCTGTTTAATGTACAAGTAACTATTTTCACATTAATGCCTTTGGCAAAGCCATAGCTAATTTCTTTATGACAGAAATTGACCACCTAAAAGGCACAAGGTCATTAATGGGTTAATTTTGGCTGGATGGAATGTTGGTCTCAAACTGTTAGATATATGAAAAGAAACACTTCAAATACTGTTATTCTACTGAGCAATGGACAGCTTCATTGATCTGGCCCAGTACTTGTATATACTTCAGGGGTGGTGGTTTATAAATAGCTACTGACAGAATGTTTCATGTCTTACACAGGAATCCAGATTTCAAGCACCAGCTACATCTCTATCTACCAAACCAGGACAACTGTAACATTTGAGAAAATAGATTCATACTTTAAAAGGGGGATTCCTTTCACTGGAGAGGTAAGAAACAGAATGAAACAAAATTGTCACCGCTACAAGTTATGTCTTAGGGCACATCCAGACAGGGGAAGTTGGAGTGGTCTAGTTTGTGATCAAAAGGTTCTTATATTTAGTGAGATCTCTTTTATCTCTCACTTGAGTGATCCTTCCAGTCACACTGACTGATGTTTCCCATGAGACGGGTCCAGACAGGTCTTTGGATTGCTCCAATTTGTTTCCTTTAGATTAGTGACACTCCCTTTCCCACACCCTTCCTTGCCTCTTCCCATGGCCATCATTCATCAGGCTGTGGCCGCTTTTCCTTTTTAAAAAAAAAATAGAGTGATATAGCAAAACAGCAATGCATTTTCACTTTACATGGTAGACATACCATAACTGCGAATGCAGGAACAGGTGATACCTTTATTTGACCATTAAGAATATTAAACAAAAAAAACCCATCATGTTTCCATTATAATTCATCCTCTTCAAGACTGCATTATGTTCTTGTGGGTAGTTCCAAAATTAAATGCTGTTACTAATGTGCCAAAGTCACGTGGTGAATGTTGAAGTCAGCCTAGCTTCTTCGTTGGAGATAGTTGCAGGATGCAAGTTGGTTACAAGTGCTTCCTCAGCTAACAGTGGGGAATTCATGCCTCATCTCTTACAAGAGAGTACAGGCAATCTGAGCCCCCTTCACTTCCAATGTATCTTTTTAGTCATTCTTATTTTAAAGGATGCTAGGGTGTGTTGTTGTTGTTTTAAAAATGGGGAAAATAGTTTGGGAGAAGACAGGCACTCAAAACCCACCCTTCTTCAACCGGCAATGACTAGACCAATGGCAGAGAGCAGTGCCACCAAAAAACTTGAAATGCATTGAGAAACAATCCATAGAGATAAGTCTAAAACAGTGATGGCAAACCTTTTAGAGACTGAGTGCCCAAACTGTGATTCAAAACCCGATTATTTTTCACAAAGTGCCAAAACAGAAATTTAACCTGAATACCTTGGTACCATGAGCAGGATCTAAGAGCAGGGGTGCTGTGGCCATGGGATATTCAAAAGCCTTCTCTTTGAGCCTCACTTTCCCCTTCTAGCTTAGATCAGGCCTCATTAGGCCCTAGCCACTGCCTGGTGTTTCATTTCAGTTTTACATATGATTCTGTTAGTCATAGAATAGTGAAGTTCGAAGGGGCCTATAAGGCCATCACGTCCAACCCCCCCCCCCCTCAATCCACCCAGGAATACAAATCAAATGATATCTGCCAGTTGGTTTTCCAAATTCTCTTGAATGCATCCAATGCTGAAGCACTCACCACCTCTTGATGTAATTGGCTCCAATGCCATACTGCTGTTACTGTTAGGAATCTGGAAGTCGAGTCATGGCTACTGGACTTCTTTTTTCTTGAGAGAGAGAAACGTTTTGCTGCTCATCCAAACAGCTTCATCAGTCCGTTAGATCAATTAGATCAGTTAGATCAATTAGGAAGTTTTACCTGGTGTTCAGCTGAAAACTGGGTTCTCTTAACTTGACCCCATTGTTGCACATACTGCACTCTGAGATGGTAGAGAACAGATCTTGCCTCTGTTCTGTATGGCAGCCTTTCAGATATTTGAAAAGTGCTATCATTACTGTGAATTCTTTGGATATGTACTGTTGTGCTGTGCATCTGCCGGGGGTGGGGGGAAACATGCAGATTGGAACTTTGTTATCCATTGGCTTTGTAATAGTCTGATGTTATATTGAATACAAAAAAACAACAACCCTGAAACTTCAAAAGGCTGGTGTTGTTTTGAATACAAAAATAACAACAACCCCAAACACCTCAAAAGGCATTTTGAACTGTGTCATTAGAGAGAAAATGAAGATGTTCACCCTGCTTTTTTTTTCAAAAGCAACTTAATGCAGAAACAATGTGGCACAAATTAATGAATGAATATGTGTGGAAGTGACATGGAGCAGTAACAGACAGCTAGAACAACAGATATTTTATAACTATTTCCCCCTCTTTCAGGTCAGACTAAGAGATGAGGACGACATGCCAATTGCAGATGGAATTGTCTTTTTAGAGCTTGATGGGGAGATTTTGACCAATTATACCACCAATAAGAATGGCATTGCTCAGTTTTCCATAGAAACATCCAATCTATTTGAAGCTCGCTATAAACTGAGGGTAAGTTGTTGAGTGGGTGGAAAGTACCAAGAGAGAGTGCCAACGGGGGCAGGTCTACACGCTTGCCTATTGTTGTTTTATACAGAGACATACATCATAGTCATGTCTATGGAGTCATCTGGGTGGCGAAATGATTCATCACCAACTTTTGGGAACACCCCAAAAATTTTCTCTTTGTCCTGGTTAATGCTTATTTAATACCTTCTCCAACCTTCTGTTGTCAGGCTTTCTATCAACCAGATCAGTGCACTGACTATGGCTGGCTGGACACCTACCAGCCAGAAGCAATTCACTACATCCAGCGCTTTTATTCCGGGAGTGACAGCTTTATGAAAATAGAACCAGTATTGGAGGAACTGCCCTGCGGCCAACAAAGATCTATCACTGTGCACTATATCCTGAGCAAGGAACAATACAAGGATACGCAGACCACCACTGTATACTTCTATCATGTTGTAAGAACAAAATGACAAGACGAATTTCCCACAAAACATTTACTAACTTATAACCCTTCTTTGAAATCATGCAGTTTACTGCCTGGCTTGTTAAATTAAAGAGTGAAAAAAATTGGCATAATCTGGCATTGCACCTTACTTGTATTGTTAATAAATTAGTTTAGCAGTTCTGCCTCAAGAACATGTGGTTTGAAGCCAAGGAATGGGATGTGTGTCAAGAACGTAACAAAGAATACATGCACCTTTGATAGGGACTGTGAACATTTTGGGATATTTGCTCTCCCCATGGGGGAGAAGAGCAAAAAATTGGTTCCTAACTATGTCTCCCTCAAAATTGGAGTTTTTGTTGTATGAAGCATTTTATCATGGCAAATAAGATGCCATGATAAAATGCTTTTGTGTTCTAATTCTTTACCATTTCTTTTTCTCTTTTTTGCCTTCAGCTGGTGGCCAAAGGTAAAATCTTTAAAGGTGGTGTCCAACAAGTCAGACTTAAAAGTAAGTGTTCTAATTTTTCTACTAAGGAATGGAGAGAGTATATATTACTCCAGTCCTTTTTTAATTTTTTTTCAAATATCATGTTATTTATAAATTTTTGAGAAAGAATTAAGTCACAGTTGGAGTGTCTGTCTTGTAGATTGGTTCCTAGAATTCTGGTCAGAATTCTCATTTTGTAATGCTCATTTTGTACTTAGATGAATACTTCACAGTGGATCTGAAAACACCTGTTTTAATGAAAATCTGAGGAACGTTAACATATAATCTCAGTAATATGTCTCCTTCTACTGCAGATCCTTATTTGTTTTGGGCCTGAATTAATCCTCACACCACCTTGTCTGTGGTCACACACACACACACACACACACACACACACACACACACACACACACACACACACACACACACACACACACACACACACACACACACACACACACACACACACACACACCAAAGTTGTGAAAGGCAAGGGCACTTTGCAAGGAAAATAGTGTATGGTTATAAATGACAAACTCATCCTGATTATCTACATATTACCCAGTCCCTTATTAGAGATGGACATTAAGTCTGCCAGTGTCAAGATCCCAGAAATAAGATACTCATGTATATGCCATTCATTGTGCCCAAGCAATGATCAGCTTCTCTTGGTTTAGTATTTTGACTTTTGCTTTAACTTTCTTCCCTTGTCTTTTCCTGTTTCTGCTTTCAGGTGGAAAACATAGCACCTTCTCTATCACAATCAACATTGATGAGAAGCTGGCCCCAAGAGCCAGGTTGTTGGTTTATTCCTTACAGCCACATTGTGATCTGATTGCTGATAGTATCTTTTTCCAGGTCGAAAAATGCTTTAGAAACAAGGTGAGAGCTTCATCCCTGTTCCTGAGTCAAATATGTTTTAGTTTATAACTATAGGCTGAGGCTGGCTCTGAATGGCAAGAACCATGAAAATACTGGTAATGATGTTTTGAAAGCTGAAAGAGGAAACCATATGTGATAGAGAAGATGTGCCAGTGAGATTACCCTTGGATCTGACCTTAGAAAACTGTCAAAAGTGTTTCTTTCACAATTCTCTGCTATTGCCTCATTGACAGAGGCTGGGCTAGATAATCCATAGGGTTGTAAGATTATTATATTATCAGTTTTGTGAGAGAGCCTCTGATAATGGTTGGTTGAGATGTTTCTATATCGCAAAACCCTAAGAATTGTAAGCAACAAGGAAAGGAGGATGAAGAACAATTGTGTTTGTGAAAGGGGCAGATGGCGACTGAGAAATCAGCAAGTAAAGGTAGGTTGGGGTTGTCTAGAGAATCAAGGCTAGAAGGGGGAGGAGTAACATCAAAGAATGAGGCTAAGCATGAGCGGCTAAAGAAGAATTTGTTAGCTTTGAAAACAGAACAAAATCTGGAGAGAGAAAAATACAAGAAGAGATGTGTGTGATCAGGAAATGGATAACTGAATAAAGCTGTAATTCAAAAGCTTGCTGCTTATATACCACCCCATAGCATTTAAAGCACTCTATGCAGTTTGCAAGTAATTATGCAGGCTACATATTGTTCCCCACCCCACAACAAACTAGGTATGCATTTTACTGACTTTGGAAAAATGGAAGGCTGAGTGAACCTTGAGCCTGCTGCCTGGGATTGAACCCCTGGTTGTGACCACAGTTTTGGCTGAAGTACAGTGGTTTAACCACTGTGAATCGAGGCTCCTACATCCACATATTGTTCTGAGACAGTCATTCAAATACTTAGGCTATAGTTCTGTACTCTAATTATTAAGTTGTTTTCTGGACTTTTTGACATGAAGGAAATTTACTATTTCAAATCTTTTCTGTACAGAACCAAAAAAAAGATGGGTAGCATTTTTGTCTGAGCTATTTGTCTTCACCTACTTCAAAATCCTATTCCGTTAAATGTGCCATTAGCAGCTTCAATGCATAAAGGGGACTGGGCAAAAATTCAGATACAGTGACCTCTGATAACGAATTTAGTTTGTTCCCCAAGGTAATTCGTTATCTGAAACATGGTTTCCTATTGAAATGAATGGGAAACTGATTAATCTGTTCCAGAGGTCTGAAAAAAGGCAAAAAAGCTGGGTGCACTTTAAAGGCATGCAGTGCTGGAACACACCCCAGAACACCCACCCTTCAGTGCAATGCAAACATGGACAAAAGAAACCAGCAAGATTATCCCAATCTTTTCCCACCAACAATGCGATGGAGGGGGATGCAGACAGACAAACATAAGCAGGAAGAAAAATCCAGCCCGTTTTTGCCTGCAGAGCAATGAAAAGATTGCAAACATGGAGAAATGAAACCAGCAAGACTAGCCCAGCCTTTTCCCTCCAATAATGCAATTGGGAAAAATGGAAACAGACAAACATAAGTAGCAAGACCCCATTTTTGCCTGCAGAGCAATGAAAAGATTGGAGACATGGAGAAATGAAACTAGCACGACTATCCCAGCCTATTCCTGCCAAAAATTCAAACAAAAGCAGTGCAAAGATTAATAAAATCGAGCTCCCTATCTTTCCAAGTTTGAAAGGTGCAAATCCCTCAGCAAAAAAAAAAAAAAAAAAAAGTCCAGAATGGCTCCAAAACACCATGAAAAAAATGCTCTAATTCCTCCCACCCCTTCACAAACTACGGAGGGTGCAATGCATCCTGGGTACACTTTTTCCCCAAAGTATTATGAAACATTCGTTATTGGAGGCACCCTATAGGGTACATTTGTTATCCAAGGGAGTCCTACAACCAGAAATTTCAATTTGCTATCCAAAACATTTGTTATCTGAGGCATTCATTATCTGAGGTATTACTGTATCTATATTTTTACAATGGAAGTGTCCCGATATATTGAGTCCTGATGGTATTGTATATTGTTATATGCACCTAATCTTAACTTCCCTGGGGAGGAGCAACAGTTGTTAAGTAACATTAATTATTTTAGAAAAGACAGAATGGCTGTGTGTAGGGATTGTGTAATGGTTATTCCATTCTTCTGTGACAAACCCCTGGAAAGAGAGCTGAAGTCTCTGTTTTAATTCCAGGTCAGCTTGCAGTTCTCTGACAATCAAGTACTACCAGCCTCCGATGTCAGCCTTCTACTTACAGCCACCAACAATTCATTCTGTGCCTTGAGAGGTGTGGATAAGAGTGTTGAGCTTCTAAGGCCTGGAGCACAACTCTCTCCTGAACATGTAAGCCTGAAGTTTTCCACATCCTTCAAGCCCATAATCATTAAAATTGTTATATGCCCCTTTAGTGGCACAAGCACATTGCCTACGAATTTACTTGTGCCCTGAAGCAGTTACTCAACGCAGGTTGTGCTCTCTTTAAAAGCATCATGTCTGTGGCCCAGGAGTACTTATGTGACCCATATTACTTCTGTGAGGATTACTGGATTCATATTATTTTTGTGGAGATTACTGGACTCCCTCTCTAGCCACCCATCAGCACTATCCTGTTGTTCATGAGGTGAATGAACCCTGGAGAGTCACTTGCGGTGGTGGTGACTTTGGAACCTGCCTGGCACTGGTGCCTCCCAACACTCTTGTCTACCTTGACAGCCGTTCTAGGGAGTCCAAACATCCACAAGGAAAGCTCTTAGGACCAATATGCCAACCTCGCAGGAAAGAGTTGCCAACTCTCTCTCTCTCTCTCTCTCTCTCTCTCTCTCTCTCTCTCTCTCTCTCTCTCTCTCTCTCTCTCTCTCTCTCTCTCACACACACACACACACACACACACACACACACACACACACACACACACCTGATAGTTGGTCAAGGCAAGACCTCCTTTAAGTGCCACCAACCCTCTAAATCAAAAACTCAGACAATTGGTTGGTGATATTTTTATTATCACCAACCAACTGTGTTTACTAAAAAACACTATCATTTGCTATTAAAGAGTAAAAATATAAATGGATTTCTGAGTTCAAAAAAAATTTCAAAAAGCAGTTGAAGCAAAATACAATTTGAGAAAAAGCTAAAACCAGGAGAGAATGTTCCAGAGAATGACAAAGCTAACTAATCTAATAGGCACGCATAACCATACATTCAGAATAGTTCTGAAGCAGAGTCCATCTTTCCAGTCATCTGATTAGGCTTTGATTTCCCTTGCCCCACTCCCTTCTTACCACCTTAAATCATCTCCCAGTTAGCAGGGGTATATCTGGGGGGAGCAGAAGGGTACATCTGCCCTGGGCACAGTAATCTGGGGGCGCCTGAAGGGGCAGCAGAAGGAGAAAGCTGTGCACCCTCCCACCACCCAGCAGTCCTCCTTTCCCCTAAAGCAGGCATGTCCTGATGTTTTGGACCACTACTCCCAGAAGTCCAAGCCTGTATTTCCAATGGCAAGGGACTGTTGGAGTTGCAGTCCAAAACATCTGGAGGGCCAAAGTTTGGACATGCCTGCCCTGAAGCTTGGCAGCAGCACCCCCTCTGCTGCCACGTGCCAGGTGAATGGTGAAGCAGGCAGGCAGGCAGGAGCGCAGTGGTCGCGGCGCCCACCTCCTCCTCTTCCTTACCTTGGTGAGAGAGGTGTAAGGCACACAGGCAGTACCAGGAAAGAAACTGACTTGACCGGGAAAGCCTTTCTCACAACAGATATATTGCAGGCGCTACTTCTTTCTTGTTACTAAGCAGACACTGAGCTTCACATTCTTTCCCCAGGCACTTCCAAAGAAGCCTGAGTTTTCTTGATGTCCTGTGTTCCCCAAGTTTCTCAGTTTATTGAAGACATGGTTGATATCTGTAAATCCAAACCATACCTGTATGGATATGATTTGCCCTCAGTTACCTATGCTTGTTCCCGTGCTCTCGAGACAGCTGGTCCTCAATAAGTTTATAAAAATAACTGGGACCAGGCAATCAGACTAGGTTATCCCTGTGCTTTGTCAGTTCGCAGTCTATTTCTGGGCAGAATGTCAGCAGGTGGTGATTTTCCTCTTTAAAGTCTTTAACCAGCTTGGGACAAAGAGGAGAAACAGACATTGAAGACAGCCTATGATTACTAGAGGGAAATCCTTAAATATTAAAAGCATCTGAGTGCCTAGCAGGAATTTTCCCCCCACACCATTTGATGTGGAGCTTTATTTTTAAAAAATGGTCTTCGGGATTTATGCACAAGTTCCTGAAGTGTGACCTCTCAACTAAGACCTCAGCCATGATCCCCCCCAACCTTAACGAATTTTCAGATCTAATTATGGGCTGTTTGTGACATTCTGTTTTTGTCTCAAGTTATCTGAAAGATCATCTTCTACGGTGGTAAAGATTTTTTTTCTCATCCCAGGCCATTTAATCTGTGAGTAGATTTTCAGCCTAGATTTCTCAGTTTATTATGATGTGTTATTGAACCTGCAGTACCAGCATATTTTATCTGTTGCAGTACTAGACAGAACCAATTGAACACCACTGTTTCACTGTTCTGATTATTTTTGGACAGCCACCCAGTGAATATATGTTGTCAAGCATCTCAGTCCCATTTGCAAGAAGAAAATTTGGTGTGATCATCTTCAATTATTTGCTTCCTTCAATAGTAATCAAAGTAGTAATAAACAATATTAATACTGAATCTACATATGCACCTTCAGTTCTCAATTGTATTCATACAGTAGGACCCCTGTATCCATTGATTCATTAACCACTGATTCAGTTATCCATGGTTGGCAGAGGGGAAAATATTAAATAAATAATTCAGCAGCGACAAAACAAACTACTTTCACAAAATAGCAGCCATAAAGCAAGCTACTGTCGCAAAACAGTATTTTGGGGGTGAGCTGGCACTCTCTCTTATCCATGGTTTTCATTATCCACGGGAAGGCCTGGAACCGATCTCCAGCAAATACTGGGGTCCAACTGCAGTCTGTGTAGTGGTATGTGTGCTAAATGAGTATATGGGAAATGGAGCAAGACAAACAAGAATTTTATTTGAAAAAATGATTTTAAAAAATCCTTTTGTGACAAGTTTTGACCCAGTACTAAATTACAGCTGAGCTATTCTATGCTATTCTATCATAATTCTAGCACTTAGATTCCCATAATTGTACCTGCCTTAAAGCTTACTTGTAGTAAATTACTGCTGCTGTAGCACACCTTTTGTGACTCCTCCCTTCTTTCCATTGTTCTCAAATATATATATATTTTTTTTTTTTTCACCAGGTATATAACCAGATGCCTTATTTAGATCTTTGGGGTTATAACTATATGGGGATAAACCTTGAAGATGACCCTAAAGAGCCATGCATTGAGCTGCGAAACACTTTTTTTAATGGCCTGTACCATGTGCCTGTGAATGTTACCAATGATGGGAATGTCCGTGATATTTTGGAGGTACATTTGTTTGTTTTGAAATGTATTTATTGCACTTATATCCAACTCTGCTCCTGTAAGCTAAAAATAGCATGTGGCTCTCCTCACCACCACCTTATTCTGGCAATAACTCTGTGCAGTAGAGCAGGCTGAGACTGGAATTGTTCTTCAAATGAGTTTCACAGCTGAGATCAGAACCCAGGTCTTTGAAAGCTTCATCTAAGGCTCTAGGCACTATACCATGCTAATTCTCAGTGTTCTGCTGCAAGTAACATCACTCATTATATATCTGACATTAGTACTTTTTTGTCTTACTTCGTAACCAGTTTGTTTAATGCTACAAAAAGAAAACCATACTGAAGACCTGCTGTGTAAGAATGTTTGTTTCCCCTACATGTCACTGGACAATGAATCACAGCTCTCAAAAGATGTTCTGTTATTCTGAAGTTGGGCAGGGGGAGGGAGGTGTAGATACCAATTCATTTAATCTTGATTCTGCAATAACAGTATCATAAAACCATACATTTAT
This sequence comes from Phrynocephalus forsythii, assembly GCA_029282475.1. NCBI lineage: Eukaryota > Metazoa > Chordata > Lepidosauria > Squamata > Agamidae > Phrynocephalus > Phrynocephalus forsythii. The sequence goes on from JAPFRF010000011.1 coordinate 8,199,896, forward strand.
TAAGCAGGGACATCTCTATAGCTGCTTCCAATGTGTGGTTTTATTAAGAACCACAGCTGAGTTCCCAAATAATGGTTTTTAGTTAAGTAAGATTGATTTTTGAAGCTTTTAATGTTTTTAGACATTTAATATAGTTAGGCGCCTGGAGGAGGAACTGTCAAACCACTCCAGTATTCCTGCCAAGAAAACTCCATGGACATGGGGTCACAAAGAGTCGGTCACAACTGTAACAACAGATCACACACACATATTTAATATTATACTATTATCCACATTTATTGATTGAGTAACTAATTAAGTAAGCAAGCAAGCATAATTGTAGGCAACCTACAAATCATTTGTAGACTACAAATCATACTGACTTACTTAGTAAATCCATCCATCCACCTGCCCACACACCCATCCATCCATCATTGTGGAGGGAATGAATGGATCTGATTTAGGAAAACACTTGAAAGGTGATTCGTAGACACCGATAGACACCAGGTAGACACCATAAGATATGGTTGAGTCCAGGAGAGCATGCACAGGAGGTACTGAAATCAAAGGGATTGTAGCCAAGAGCAGTGAAAGAACAGGAGAATTTGAAAGAAAAAAAAATCTACTTCCTTTGAACTGAACTTTTTCCAAGTGTCTCTGGCCCATCTGCCACCCTTTTCTGCAACTATTTTTTAACAATTGTCTTTGTTGAATAGTCATAAAACTGTACCATAAATATTATTTTCATAGATGTAGTTTTCTGCAGTTGTGAATTTGTTGTCACACTATGCATTGGAACACAGTTTTATGTTATGTCTTCTCCATTTGTAAGCCTCATGCTGGGGAATATTTTCAGCGATGGGATATAAGATTTTGGCTTTAGTGATCCACATCCTCATGGCATGTCTCCTTATTTTCACATATCATATATACCATTACCATATCATATATACCATTACCACTTTGGTAATGCAGCTGAGCAGTTATCTTGAATGTGTTTTTCTTTCTTTTTTGCACACCTGTATAGTTTTTAACTCAAATAATAGTCAGTCAGCATGATGGATGACAGTTGCATGAGGTAGCTCGAAAAATATCCTACTTCTTAAGAGCTGGTTAATTTTGTGTAGTTTGGAAAGGAAACTTTGTGTTCCTTCCTCCTTGATTGCTTCATTGACTTCCTCACAGAGCAAAAAAGACTTATCTCTCCACTTTAGAACATGGGCCTTAAAGCTTTTATGAAGTGTTCATTGCGGAAGCCCTTTGTGTGCCAAGGTGACTATGAATGCAAGAAGATTTCCTCAGATGATTATCCTGATGCTATGCCTCTTGGTAGGTATCAAGATTCATTTTTTTTAATTTTTGCAGATTTAAGAGCATAAAAAGTTGAACTAACAAAAAAAGACAAATACAGCAATATTGCTACTCATTTGCCATTATAATTTTACAATACAGTTGTCACCATCACTATGTACATCTCATGTTGTGCATATAAAGCAGGGGAGGCCTTACAGATGGACGCATGAAGTTGGTATCTACTGTATATGATAATTCTTCAATTGAAACTAGTGCTAAAAGATCCTCTGGCCATAGTTTAGTGGATGATGGGATGTTTATCCATCTAGACTTTAAGTTCCTTAAGCCATGATAAGGGCTCATAAAGTTCAGTTTCATTATTCCTCTGCTCCTATTTCTAGAAACATAGACTTGCCAACAATTTGCATGTGCTAAAATACATACCTTGTAGTACAAAAGTAGTGATTCATTTTGATTCATTGTTCCTCAAGGTTGACGAATAACAAATTTACAATTTTTTTCTAATGAATCAATAAATCAATTTCTTAATTTATTAATTTCTTTAAAACACTATATACACCTACAAATTTCTCCCCCCCAGGAGATTGCCCTTTAGCAACTAGTGTGGGGAGACCCATTCTTCACCAAACCTGGAGGGCTTGTAGAGAAGAGTCAGAGGAAGCTTATCTGCAGATAAGCTCTTGGGGCCTTGGGGTTCATTTTATAGCCAGACAAATCAATGAATCAATGAATTTATTGGGGGTTAGAGATTTGTAAGAATACAAACTGATGAATGTTCTGTCTTTTAGAACAAACCATTGCTTCCAAACAGGAATCAAGAACAATAGAGACAAGGAACAATCCTGTCTTGTCTCTCTCTCCAAATTAAAGGAAGGAGAAAGGAGTCCATTAATCCATATTTGTGATTTGGGGCCGAAGTATAACATTTTAATGCATTTCATGAATTCTTGTGAAAATCCATTTTTTTCTCAATTGACAAATATAAACTGCTTATACACACAGATAACAAAATATGCAGACAAGAGCAAACACTCTTATCTGAGAGTGATAGCTGTGGCGCCAGGGTTGATGTGGGTGAAAATGGTGGCGGGTGTGCCAGGGTGAAAGTGGTGGTGCTACCGCACCTGCCATCACCCTTTTCTGCACTGCATGCCCTTCGCCATCACATTTTTATTATATATTTTTGTTTATTATATTTATTATTTTTGTTTACATTGCCTGAGGAATTATAAGTGGCTGACTTCAGCGCCCACTGCCCAACGGCTCTGGGACCCCAACAAAAGGAGAGGAAGCAAGGTGCCCCTCCCCAAAAGTGAGCTGGGAAAGGCAGCAGCTTTCTGGGCTAGGTCCTGGTGGGCACGGGTGGTGGCGGAGGGCAGCACCTTGGATCCAGTGGGAAGGAAAGGCATGCATGCCCCTCGCGGCCACTCGAAGCTCACTGCCACCATCCACAGCTCACTGCCATGTCCGCTCACAGCTTACTGCCACCCACTGCCACCACACCACCTCCGCAGCCATGGCCACATTTCCCTTGCAGCCCCTCACAGCTCAGGACTGAAGCTTGCCGAAGCTTGCCGCTCCCTGCCTGCACTGCACTGCCCCTGCTGCTTTGCACCCCTCAGCCCTCGACCGGCGATGGGGTGTCTGTATTTTTTGGCTGCCAACTGTGGATAATTGAATCCGTGGATGGCAAAGCAGCAGATAAGTGGGTGGTACTGTATATTTTATCTAAAGCTTTTCCAGCATCCAATAAGATTAGTGATATCTAATAGATATGATTTATTGCTATTTAGGGCTACCAAATGAATTACCAGTTGTAAGTGGCTTGCTTCTTGTCTGTGTTGAAATAAACCTAGTTGATCTTGATGTTCAGCCTGCACTCTGTTAGCCAAAACTGCAGATAATATTTAGAATCTTTATTAATTACAAGATTGGTCTATAATTCAGTTAGTATGATTGTTACCAGAGTTTAGTATGAGTAATAATGCATTGAAGTTGGCAAAAGCTCTGCTTCAAAGGATTATTGACAAATATGAAACAGCTTAGAAGATCCACATGTGTCTTATACCATTCTGTAGGCAAGACATCTGGCCCTGGTGTTTTAAGTTAAATTGGCACCTTCAGTATATTTAATGAATTAATACTTGTATATAGAAACACACCTCTTGTACTGTTACAAGTGGCAGTTGATCCAGAGGGATAATTTATTTGTTTACTGGTAAAAATATCAAATATGACAATAGCAATTGTAAATATATATGGGCCAAATATGAACTCTTCTATAATGAAAGCAATATCTTAGCTGATGCACCCTCAGCACAATCAGAGTTGTTAGAGGCTTATTGTGTCCTTGGCCATCATATCAACAAAACATTTTCAGTTACAATTAGGAAGAAGTGGGAAATGGTAATCACCTGTTTAGAGTCCTCAGAAAAGAGCATACAGTGGTACCTCTACTTACGAGTTTAATCCATTCTGAATGCATGCTCATAATTCAACAATGCATAAGAAGAGCAGCTGTATCTAAAAATAAAAAAAAAATTAAAAACTTGAAAAGCATAAAAAATGTAAGAAGAGTAGACTGCATCTAAAATTTGTAAGGCAGCAAAGTTTTTTTGCTCTTAAGTTGAATTGCTCGTAAGTAGACCACTCATAAGTAGAGGTACCTCTGTATCTCTTTCTCAGAGAGAAAAAAATGCCAGTCATAAAATGCTTCCAGCTGCATTGGCATGAAAGTGGAAGTCTGACCATTTTTCACTTTTATCCTAAGTCATATAATGCTGCTGCATTGCAAGGCATATAGTAAGGTTTCATCTTCAAAGCTTTAAATTTGTGGTTGAAATCCAGTTCTGATTCATTTCACACTAGACCACTGATTTATTGAGTCAAGTCCTCTTTATGTTCCATCAATTCAAATGGGCCAAATCTTGTTGTGATGGGCTACGTGAAGCAGCAGACTTTCAGCCACTAAGTTAAAACTTTGGAAACCAGTTTTGAAGTTAAGCCATACTATATGGCTTGCAATGGAGCATCCCTATTTGATTTAGGATTAGAGATGGGCACAAAATGAACCATGAAGAGGAAAAAACATGATTCAGGATATTTTATTTATTTATTTATTTATTTATTTATTTATTTATTTATTTATTTATTTATTTACAGTTTTTAGCCACCCCACTACCAAATGGTTTCTTGGTGGCATTTTAAGGGTACCTGCCCAGAATGAAACAAATGACGAACTATTCATGGCATTGGCAATTTGTATGTTGCATTTTGGGGCATGTCATCCGTGGTCAGACAGCCTAGCACCACTTAGTTCCTTAGACAATGCTGGGGTGGACCTAGAGAAAACTACATGTAGGGTTGGTTGTTGGGTCAGGTAGCCAACCAAGCAACTCCAAGTTTGCTCTCTGGGAGTAACTGGTTATAGGAACCATGCCCTGGACAGCTCAGCTGGTGGTTTTACTTCTGCAGCAGCCAGTGTCAGAAGAAGATGGTTAGCTAGTTGTTCTTCACATATCTGCCCCCTTTCTGTTCCCTCCCCAGTCCACCAGTCTCAGGTTCCCACACATGAACCGCTCATTTAATTTCCCCCCAACGCAGTTGCTAAAGAGCCATTTTCTATAAACTATAACAGACAGATCAAACTTGGTACATACTTCACCAAACTTGGAAGAGGTGGAGAGGAGGCAGCTGTAGATTCTTGCAAATTTGGTGCCTCTAACTTACACGGGAGCTATTCTACCACTCCCAGAAGTTTCAAGCCACACAAACCACAAAATTATTCATTTTGTCAGAAGCTTCATGAAAGTTCATGGTTCATGGATGGCAGCAAACCACGAACCATCATGAACCTGGTTTGTGCCCATCTCTCTTTAGGATGATTAGTGTGATAAGTAGTCTGATTTGTTTTGAAAGTGAATCAAAGGGGGAATACCCAAATGGTTAAATTCTGTCCAGTAGCAGAGCAGTTGATGATGGTTCAAAGTCTTGTCAGGGATCCTGACACAGCAATTTCAGAATCTTTTCTGGGTTGATGATGAGGAGGAGGAAGGGGCTGGCTCAAGATTATAATCAGGAATATCTCACTCATTGAAAAATTCAACTCTTGAAGAGTGGTATCCATACCTCCAAGTTGTGATGTAAAATCACAGAAAAAATTAAGTTCTCTGTAGCTTCTGTGAAGTAGAGTAGAGTATAATGGAAGCTAGATAGACAGTATAGAAATCAAATAAATAAATAAACAAACAAACAGAAGAATTAATCTAGTTTCTTGGTGTAGTTTAATGCAACACTCTGTGCATTCAAGATATAATAATTCATTGTTCCTGAAAAAATAGAAAACTTTTCCATTTGACCTTCTGATAGAATACCTAGTGTTGAATTCCCATCATCATTATGACTTTGCTCTCTTTTGCCATAGAGAAGGCTGTCGGATTTGGTGCTTCTGCAGACAACCTGATTGAAACAGTGAGAACCTACTTTCCAGAAACCTGGATTTGGGATACAGTTTTCATCAAGTGAGTCTCTCCGCTCTTTTGCTTGACTGTCCTTTTCAGCATTCCACTTAACGAGACGAATCTGCTTTTGGCATCCTGAAGGATAAAGAAGGGAGCAAAAGCAAAAAAAAAAAAACATGCACACACACACATCTGTGCTAGGAGAATTATTGCAGCCTCATTACGAAACTACAATTGCTTTATACAATGTACCACTGTATATTTTGACAGCAATTGTTTCATTATTTTATTTATTTATTTATTTATTTATTTAGAGTATTTTTACCCCACCTTTCTCCTTCAAAAAGGAACCAAGGCAGCTTACAGTAATGAGGGACAATATACAATACAGTACAATTAAGACATATTCAAGTTCGAGAACAGGGTATTCAGAGACATCTTACAGCATTAAAAGACATTAAAGCTACAAGAGTACATGAGCAGTTAAAGAGAGAGTAAAAATTTCCGTGCATGATAGACCATCCAAAAGTTATGGGGGATGAAAACATAGTATCAAAGCAATCACACAAGGGAGATATAAACACAAAGTTATAAGTGATTATAAACACAAAGTCTGTGTAATCATGTATGAAAGACACACATTAAGTAGGCAATCATTCATGGAAAGCTTGTCTGAAAAGAAAGGTCTTTGCCTATTTCTGGAAAGACATCAGAGATGGGCAGTCCTGGCCTCTAGTGGGCGGGAGTTCCAGAGTCTGGCCGCAGCAGCTGAGAAGGCTGTTTCATGTGTTACCACAAGACGTACCTGTGAGGGTGGTGGGATGGAGAGAAAGGCCTCCTGATGACCTTAACAACCGAGCCTGTTCATACTGTGAGATTTGATCTTTGAGGTAGCTAGGACCCAGGTTGTATAGTGCTTTGTAGGTTAAAGTCAGCACTCTAAATTGTGCCTGATAGCTGATTGGCAGCCAGTGGAGCTGCTTTAATAGTGGTGTAATGTGATCTCTGTACCATGCCCCAGTTTGCAATCTGTCTGGTGCATTTTGGACCTGTTGAAGTTTCCTGGGACTTTTCATCGGTAGTCCCGCATACAGTGCATTACAGTAATCTGGCTGTGACGTCACTAGGGCATGTGTCACCGTGGCCAGTGCACCATATTATGGTCTGTCCAAGACAATGGGACTACAGAAAGTTCCTTTACCTCAATGTTCCCACTGTCCATAGCAGGGCGGAAGACCAGGTCTAAGGTGTGGCCTGCAGGATGGGTTGGGGCAGACACCATTTGAGCCAAACTCATTGTTGACATGGAGGTCATGAAGTCTTCGGACACCCCAGACAGAGCTGCCTCAGCATGGATGTTAATGTCTGCCTGAACTATGAGCCGAGGGGACTGCAATATCACCCCAGTTATCAGTTTAGTAAGCAGAGGTAGAGAAGTTATGCCATGAGGAGGGTAATACTGTATACCAAGAGAATTCCTATTTTGTCCTTGGCTCCTACTTTTAAGAACATATATTTATATTTATTTTTATATATAGTACCTATACATACATTCAAAACCAGGGAATTGGGGAATGTGGCATCTAGCAAGAGGGATGGAGTTGCAGTAGACTATTGCCACTCCACCACCCCATCCCCCTGGTCTTGCCTGTTGTTCCACAGAGAAGCCTGGAGGACAGAGCTGAGTGAGGTTCACCCTCCCAGGCTCATCCACCCAAGTCTCTGTGATGCAAGTGAGATCAGCATGTTCTTGCAGGATCATTTTCTAGTTTTCATTTTTAACAAAAATCAGATTCCCAGATTGAGGGAAACTATTGTACAAGGCAGTAACAGAACAAATTAATCACTAGAATAAACTTGAGGGTTGGCAGCAGTGTTGGTGGCGGCAACAATAGCACTTTTAATGAGAATTCAGTTCAGGGTATATACATCCAGTTTTCTAGTCATTTTGTGCTGCTGACTAGAGATGGGCACGAATCAAAAAAATTGCATTTCATTTGTCGTTTGGAGGTTCCATTTCCGTTTGTTTCCGTTTTTCGTGAATTTTTGAAAAAAAATCGTTTTCGTTTTTGTTCATTTCGTTACCATTTCATTACCATTTATTTCATTTTTTTGTGATTTTTAAAGGATTTTAAGCAATTCACTCATATTGCAGTAACGGAAACGAAATGCACGACAAAATTTCCGGTGTTTCTGTTCGTTTCGTTTCATTTTAGAGACAAAATTCATTTGTCGTTTCGTTACATAACAAAACAAAAAAATGAAAACGGAAACGAAAAATTGTTCGTTTCATGCCCATCTCTACTGCTGACAATCTAATAGTCGTCTTTTTGGGAACAGGTATTCCTGAATCCCAGCAGGTGGCACTTAGCCCTCCTCTGGTGTAGTATATAGAGCATAATAGTAACATACTTAATCTCCAATAACAAATAGGCTTGCAGAGCTTTTACACTTTTCTTCCCTCTTGTTTCAGTTCTAGTGGGGAGGCCAGTCTTTCGTACATTGTCCCCGACACAATCACTGAATGGAAAGTCAGTGCTTTCTGTGTACAAGACAGTGATGGGTTTGGCATGTCAAAAGCAGCTTCTCTGATCACTTTCCAGCCATTCTTTGTTGATCCAAAGCTTCCTTATTCCACTATTCGAGGAGAAGAATTCCTTTTTATCTCCAATATCTTCAATTACCAGAACAACTGCATTGAGGTACCATCTCCTCTTCTATTCCCAATAACTATCCTACACCCTAGTAAAAGTGAATATAACATATATAGGCCTAAAGCCTGTTGGGGTAGGTCTACCTCCACAACAAAACTATTGTCATCAGTAGTAGTAAAAAGGTAAAGGTTCCCCCTGCACATGTGTGCTAGTTGCGTCGGACTCTATCTCCATATTTAAGCCAAAGAGCCAGTGTTATGCAAGTCTATGGCCACGTGGCTAGCATGGCTGCAAGGAAACACTGTTTTACGTTCCCGCTTTTTATGGCGGTATCTATTTATCTACTTGCATTTACATGCTTTCAAACTGCTAGGTTGGCAGGAGCTGGAGTTAACAGTGGGAGCTCACTCCGCTGCGTGGCACCCAGGATTCAAACTGCCGAGCTGCTGATTTTGCAGCCAACAGTTTTTGGAGCCTTAGTCCGCTGAACCACCACGCCTCTTATTAAGCAATTCCTTTAGCAATCTCTGTGTGCAGCCTGAAATTGCAAAAAGAAGTATTGAATCAATGACAGTCTGGTCTTACCAAAGATGCTGTTCTGTTGCACAGGTAGAGCTGCTCAACCGGATTTTGACCATTTTCATGTTCAACTATATTTTATAACTTAGAACAGGAATGTCCAAACTTCGGCCCTCCGGATGTTTTGGACCACAACTCCCACAATCCTTTGCCATTGACAATCTAAGCTTAGAATTCTGGGACTTGTGGTCCAAAACATCAGGAGGGCCGAAGTTTGGACATGCCTGACTTAGAATAAAGAGACTGCAGTAATAAAACGCTGATTATTAGTCAAACTACTTTTTCAGGAGTGAGAAATCCAAAGAATATTTTCCCCATCCTGAAAGAACATTATAAATTGAAAAAGAAAATTGATGGTCAAGTTTAATACCAAGGAGAAAGTGTGTTAGCTCCAGTTCACTCATTTTTTGCTGCTATAACACTGAGTTATTTTTAGAGATACATTCCTTAGAGATCAAATTAATTTGGATCAATCCAGTGATAAATCATGAAAGAAAGAAAGCAAGGCAAATTGTGAGATATTTAAGTAAGGAAAATCATATGTCTTTCACCACTTGAAAGAGTACTTGTACATGCATGTGTGAATCGTGCCATCTAACTTGCCCCTTAGGCTTTTCCCTGGCAAAGTAACAGCACTTGATTGCAGGTCTGATTTGGAATTATATTACTTCCTAATTGTTATTGTCATTGGCTCTTATCTCAGATAACTGCTTCACTGGAAGAGTCTTCAGACTTCAAAGCAGAAAAACTGTCACCAGATAACAGTGTCACTAGGATATGTCCAAATGAAACAAAATCCTACACATGGAGAATTACTCCTCAAAAGCTGGGTAATCATCTCTATTACTTCATCTTCTGCACTCTGCATATCCTGTTCCATCATCTAGCATTTCCTACCAATTACAAATAGTTAAGGAATACCTTATTACCTTGAATGAGTACAAATTTCCAGGGCCGGATGAACTGCCTCCATGTGTATTGAAGGAACTAACTGAAGAAATCTCAGAACCACAGTACATAATTTTCTTGAAATCATGGGTAAGGGGTGAGGTAGCAGATGACTAGAGAAGGGCTAATATGGCCCTTATCTTCAAAAAGGGCAAAAAAGACGAACCTGGAAATTATAGTCAAGTCAGCCTGACTTAAGTCCCGGGGGAAAAGATTATAGAGCAATCACAATGCAAGTACCTAGAAAACAATGCAGTAATAACTAAAAATCAGCATGGATTTCTCAAGAACAAATCCTGCCAGACTAATCTGATGCCATTTTTAACCAGGTAACTTCTCTGATAGAGGGAATGCTGTGGACACTGTATAGCTTGACTTCAGCAAAGCTTTTGACAAAATGTCCCAAGATATTCTGATTAACAAGCTAACTGGGTGTGGGCTGGATAGAATATCTGTCAGGTGGATATAAAGTTGGCTACAGAATCACGAGTGGGTGATGATCAATGGCTCCTTCTCCAACAGGGAGTAGGTAAGAAGGGGGTACCCCAAGGCTCAGCCCTAGGCCCAGTGCTCTTCAACATTTTTATTAATGAGTTGGCTCAGGAGCTGCAGGGAATGCTAATAAGATTTATGAATGATGCAAAATTAGATGAAATTGCTACTACCCTGAAAGATGGAAACAAAATTCAAATTGACCTGGATAGGCTTCTGCAATGGGCTGAAAACAGCAGAATGAAATTCAGCAGGGATAAATGCAAAGAACTGCACCTAGGAAAAAGAAGCCAAACACACAGTTTTTTTAAAAAAAGTAAGTTGTCAGGGGATACCTGGCTCGGCATTGATATAAATGAGAAGGACCTTGGATCATAAGCTGAATATGAGCCAAAAGTGTGGTGTGGATACAAAAAAGGCAAATGCTATTTTACGCTTCATTAAGAAGAGTATAGTCTCCACATCTCCCTTCTCTTTGGCATTGGTTAGGCCTCATCTTGAGTACTATGGTCCTGGTCTAGATATCACTCTTCAAGAAAGATGCTGACAAACTGGAACAAGTTCACAGTAGGGGAACAAGGATGGTTAGAGGGTTGGAAACCAAGCCCTGCGAGGAAAGATTGAAAGAACTAGGCATGTAGAGTCTTGAGAAAATAAGACTGAGGGGAGAAATGATAGCAACTTTCAAATTTGTGAAGGCTGTCATACAGAGGAGGGGCAGGATCTGTTTAGGACATACAACAATGGGCTCAAGTTATCGGAAGCCAGATTTTGGTTGAATATCAGGAGAAAAAAGCTCTTAACTGTTCCAAGCAATACGACAATGGAACCAATTATCTTGAGGGGTAGTCAGTGTTCCAACACTGGAGGCAGTCAAGAGAAATTTAGATAATCGCTTGGAAGATCTGTTTTGATTTAGATTCCTGCATTGAACAGGGGGTTGGACTTTATGGCCTTGTGGGCCCTTCCAACTTCATGATCCTATAAATTAGTACTCTTGCATTGGAAATTCCAAAGTAGTGATTAAGTTGTCCATATTTAAGTTATTGAAAACATGTTGCATTAACCAGACATGCTCCTTGTTTACTTCTGATAATTTGCCTCCAATAATTGTCTTCAGTAATATGCCCTTTGGAGAAAATTGTCCCCTTTTATGTTGCTTTCCAGGTACTGTGAATTTCACTGTTACTGCTGAAGCCAAAGCAGGTGAACTAACAGTTGGAAGAAGGGACACAGTAGTTCTGCCACTCCTGGTTGAGGTAAGCAGAACTATGTATGTGAAGGAAGTGAAAATAATGTTTCATGAAGCTGCGCTCCAGAGGGGTGGAGTGAGGACTTAAGAGGACCCGCCTGGCTAACTGGCCTTTGAACTTCCCGCTTGGGTCCCAGGCAGTGACTGGACATTTTGAACTTCCCACTCAAACTTCCAGAAAAAGAAAGAAAATTTACCAATGCTGACCCCTCCTCACTGCTACCGCTGCTGCCACCAAACAGCCACCGAGTGGCCAGTGGTGGCAGTGAAAAGGGCTCAGCAACAGTAGGTTTTCTTTCCCCCCCCCCACTACCACTGCCATTGGCCAGCGTTTGGGGGGTGTTAGGGTGAAAGCTTTCACCCTGGTACCCCACCAGCCCTGGCACCACTATTATCCTCAGATAACAGTGTTTGCTCTTGTCTGTGGATTTCGCTATTCGCGTGGGGGGGGGATGAAACTGATCCCCCACTGCTACGGTGGTCCTACTGTATATATAACAGATGATGTGTAATGCTCTATGACAGTGGTAGTGAACCTTCGGCACCCCAGATGTTTTGGACCACAACTCCCAGAATTCCAAGCCTGTATTGCCAATCATTAAGGACTGGTAGCTGTGGTCCAAAACATCTGGAGTGACAAAGGTTCACCACCACTGCTCTATGATGTTTACAGGTGACTGTTATATGTTACTATTGCAGTTATTATGGTGCTTTTTAGTTTTGTTCATATTGTTATGCCCATCTTTCCCCTATTTTTGTATATTTAGCCTGAAGGCGTCAAAAAGGAGGAGACCCAGAGTTCTTTAATTTGTGTGAAAGGTAAAAGAAAATTTTGTGAACTATGTTCAATTAATATGCAGTTTTCTATTATCTTATTGTCTTAAGAAGGATTCTATTTTAGCAAGTATACCTTCTAAGCTGCTAAGTAACAAATATTTTGTTGAACAAATAGATTATTCTTTTATATTGCTGGCAGCCCTGAATGCACTTTCTAAAGAAAGTAAATCTGGAATTGCTGACAGTACCTTGAGTTCCTGCCTGAGCAGAACAGCTGGCCACAATAATGCATGGTCTTAAACCTTGGTGTGACCTAGGGATGAATGCTTTTTAGATATCCTTGGCTATCCAATGACCAGTGAATATCCAAGGCCAGAATTTGGGGAACAAATACAGTAAATTACAGCTGTATCACCATTCTTTACTGGTTTCAGTACCTGAAAATACAATAGCAATGGCTTATCTTTTTAAAAAAATCATTCTTATGTACTGTAGTTTCTTGAGAAGGAAACTTATATTCTGTCTTATCTGTATGAATCTATAGGCACTAAAGTCTCCGAACAGCTGACCTTGACCTTGCCTGAAAATTTGGTAGAAGGATCAACCAGAGTTTCCGTTTCTGTTCTTGGTAAGTTTTTAAAATGATTTTTTAAGAATTCTCTTCTGCTTGTATCTTTTGCTTAAGTGTTGTAATGTTCAGTGGCTCTTTTCTAGCATTTCACAGCTATGGGCTTAAAAACCATTTGTTTTCCAAAATGTACCTGATGTGTCGTGGATGTTGAAAATATTGTTCCCGTCATCCAGATGACTTAAAACTTATCTTGCAGTCAAATCTTATCTGGTAGATAGGAATAAATCTGGGACTTTGCAAAGCTGTTGATGCTCTCCTGAAAGGAGGAGGTGCTGTTTCAGCTTGTTCCTGGGTTTTCTCGGGAATACAGTATTTAGTGCTATAGCAAGGTCTACTACAGTATTTAAATGTATCTTATATAGACCTTCTGTGCTTCCTTCCTTCTTTTCCCTTTTTCCTGTCCTATCTGCTCCCATGCCTGCACCCATCTCTTGCCACTTCTCACTGTCTGTGCAGTCCAACTGCGGTCGTGAGGGGTGGGGGGCTCACTGGACAGCATGAGAGGCAGCTGAAGGAGTTACTGATGTTGCTGCCATCACCGGCACCAGCCCCTAAAGATGCCCACCTTGCACAATTTTGGACTGCTGAATTTTCCAAAACTTTTTTCCAAATGCCATCCCACTTAGATCATGTTACAGTAATCCAGTCAGGATGTCAGTAAGACATGTGTCAGGAACATTAGTGCAGAACATTTTCTCCCTTTTGAAAGAAATCACATCCACAGTTGCAGGGGGAAATACGAAAGCTGATATTTATTACGGAAATGCACTGGGATAGCAAAGGTCATAAGGGCACTAGTTCTAGCCAGAGAAAGTGGAGGTGCAGAAGGTCATGGCTGCCTCCTCAACAAAGCCAAAGTGATACCTCCTTCCGCTCCAAGAGTCAAGAAAAAAATATGAAAAGGTAGGAACATTGACAACCCAAGAATATCAATCTAGGTTTAAGTAAGGCCTGCATAGGCCAGAGCAGGTATAGAGAATACTCTAGAAAACCCAAAGAGGTTCTGATTTCCCTTCCTGCTCCTCCCACGAAAAGGCTCTGGGTTCTTCAGTGTGAGCTGAGTTGCATCCTATCTCCTCCAGCAATGTGGAAGACATTTACATTTATTTATTTATTTATTTATTTATTTATTTATTTATTTATTTATTTATTTATATAGCTTGTATGCCACCCACTACCCAAAGGTCTCCGGGCGGCTCACAATCAAAATGGACAATGAACCATCTTGGTCTCTTGCCTACAGGTGACATTATGGGCACAGCTATGCAGATCACAGAAAATTTTCTACAGATGCCATATGGCTGTGGGGAGCAGAACCTTGCCATGTTCTTATCTAATCTTATTGTCTTCAACTATCTGGAAAATACAAAACAGATCACCAAAGAGAAAAAAAACAAGATTGTTGGGCACTTGACCGGTGGTGAGTAGCTAAGCAACTTGAAAAATTGTGACTGCATGTTTGTTGAATTTCTAAACAAAAGTTTATTTTATTTGCAAAACAAATGCACAAAACTCAAGTTGAGAAAATGAGGTAATTGTTTCTTAGCCTGAATTCACAAGACATTGGACCTTGTTTGCAAAAGTATCTGCCATGGCTTGATCTTCTTTTGACTTTCAAATACAGTGGACCCTCGTATAACAAGCGGTTTGTTTAACAGAAAATCCGCTTAAGGAAAAAAGTTCCGGAGATGGGGAAAAGCTTAACAGAATTGCCTATGGGGCAAGTCTGTACAACAGAAAAATGGTCGTGATTAGGGATTAATCCATTTTCAATGCATTCCTGTGGGAAATTTGTACAATTGGAACGAATTAATTCCTTTATACAAGGTACCACTGTATAAGTGAAATTTAGTTAGAATGCAATTAATAATCAATGTTAGTCATGTGTCAATACATCTTTTTTTAAAAAAATCACTAATATCACTGCAATTCAGTTGGTCAAACATGGCCAACCTCTACCTTCAAAATAATCCCATGAAATACTGAATTAAAATAATGTGAAAATGGGGTACTGTATTAATTTTTTTTTATGAGATAACTTTCACTTTTTGAAATCTGAGGATATAGACCAGATACTCACATCAGTATGATTCATTTTATATAGAGGAGGTATAGTTTATGCAGCAGAGACTGGTAGAATTGGGAGGGGAGCAGAGAGGATAACTCTGAATAGCCCTTTAGATCCATGCCCCTCCCCATATATGCCAACCACATATCAGTCTCCCCATCAGCTAGATTTACTCCATCCTCCTTTGTTTTACTACAATAGTAGATGTGTTGCAAGCTGTTGACTAATTACCCATGACATGAAAATATCATCCCATTATCTTTCCAAGTTGCCTAAATCAGTCTGATTAAAAAAATGTTGCAATGGTTAGAATGATTTTGATAATGGAGGCTCTTAAACGTTTGACTGCAGCTGCCTAGATGCCCTAAGCAGATCCGATCTCGCCTGATTTCGGAAGCTAAGCAGGGTCGGCCCTGCTTAGTACTTGGATGGGAGACCTCCAGGGAATACCAGGTGTTGTAGACTCCTGGAGTAGGAACTGGCAAACCACTCCAGTATTCCTGCCAAGAAAACCCCATGGACATGGAGTCACGAAGAGTCGGTCACAACTGTAATGACACAACACACACAAACGTTTGACTTAAGCACAGAAGTTCCAAACCTTCATGTTTCAGAGGGGGGCAAAGTTCAGCAACAAATCAGGTATTTTTGATACAAATTGTGGAGCTCTGAGTCAGTTTAAAAGGCATAACTCAAGACCAAATACTTGTCGTTTGAATTTATTTTAATCACTAAAGGTAGGGAAAGTGCCTATAAGCTAGATTTGATATCTTTAATTCCATTTCAGGATACCAGAGGCAGCTGTCTTACAGACTTTTGGATGGATCCTTCAGTACTTTTGGCAGCAGGGATGCAGAAGGAAACCTTTGGTGAGAGCTAGCTTAAAATTGCAATACTGGGGAGAAGAGATATTCATAGTTGAATATTGCAGTAGGTCAATGTGTTCAAATGTGGACTAATCGGAACACTTGAGAGAAGCCTAGTGGAGGTGGCTTTTCTTTAAGTTTCTAGAGGGCTCCATGCCTGCAAGTTGTAGTTTTGCTGTACTTTAGGCTCCTTAAAAAAAAAAACTTTGTCCGTCTGTCAGATGGCCTAAGGTCTGCTGAGAAGCTGGCAAATTTTTTTTTTAGTAGCCCAATTTAGGTGATCACCTACTTAGGGCAAAGTTGACTAGGCTTCAGAAAGAAGGAAGGATCTTCAGATGGCCCTGAGTGAGCTAAAAAGCCAGCAAAGTACAAGACATTTTTAATTTTAATTTTAATTTTGTTTACGTTGTTGGCCTATCAGTCAATCCGGAGCCATCTGTGCCTGTCCTCACATACCAGCTGAGGGGACGTGCAGAGATGGCCCCCAGCTAGGCAGTGGTGTCAGCAGTGGTGATGACAATGAAAGGATAGGGAGGTGATGGGGTAGGTCAGGAGACAGGTAAGCAGGTGAGATGTGGAGGTCGGCTCTTTTTATTTTTATTTTTTAGGAACTCCTAAAACAAGGGGCTATCTAAAAAAGAAATAGAACAAATCCAACTGATTTCTCAGTTCAGGGTGGGGAAATTTGTACCTTGTCAAAGTTGACAAAAACAAGCAGCCATTCTGACAAGATGAACTGCCAATCTGTATAACATCTCTCATGTGTTGCTATTGTATCTCCTCTCAGTTTTATTTTCTCAAAGCTAAATGTGGCCAGCAATTTCAGTCTTTCCCCATGGAGCTTGGTTTCTAGTGCCCTGATCAGTCTTCTTATTCTGAATTTCTCAAACTTTGTCTGCATCCTTCTTAAAGTATGGTGTCTAGAACTGGACACAGAATCCAACAGGAAGCCTAACCGGTGCCAAATCAAGAAGGACCAGTACTTCACATGATCTGGAAACTATACCTCTGCTAATGCAGCTTCTAATCCTCTTTTTTACCCATTCAATATACTGATAATCTTTCCATTTATGCTGATACATTTCCACCCTGCCATAATTTATCTGGATTTTTCATGCAGGCACTTTGAAATTATAGGGTTCTTGTTTCCCATTAAAATACCTAATGTGTGTGTCAGACTAAAACTAAGGAAGTGATGTCTGTGGTCTAAATTCTTGACTGTGTTGTCAATTACAGTTCTTTTGCCAAGCAATTCTGCTTATTATTTATTTATTTACTGTGTTTTTCCATCTATAAGATGGTCCTGTGTATAAGCGGACCCCCCACTTTTCCAATCCAAAATTATAGTTTCTCAACCGGTGGGTTCTGTCCTTGCCTTACTTCTGTGTATAAGACAACCCTCATTCTTAATCTAACAATTTTAGACAAAAATATAGCCTTATATAAAGAAAAATTTATTTATTTATTTATTTATTTATTTATTTATTTATTTATTTATTTATTTATTTATTTTTAAGGCTCACTGCCTTGGTCTACAAAGCATTTGCACAGAGCAAGTCCAAGATATATATAGATGACAATGTCCTCAACCAAGCACTTCTCTGGATTTCAAGTAAACAGGAGGCAGATGGCTGCTTCCAACCGGATCGGACAATCTACAACAATGCCTTAATGGTAAAATCTGGAACTTCTGAATTCTGTACTTAGTATCACCATCCCAACACTCATGTCCTTCTTGTTGTAAAGATTTATGAGGTTGTATAATTTCCCCTCACAATGTTTTATCCCACTATAGAATCAGTGGATGAGGATAGTACAGGAAGCATTGGGGACTGCTGCCTTGTTTGGCTAGTGAGAAGAAAAGCAAAGTCACCAGAAATGGAACACATACAGTCACTACAGGCAAATAACTATATTCACTTCACTTATTGTCCTTTCTACAGGCTGAACAGAAGGGTGAAACTATGTGGAGGGGAAGTCTAGCCAAAGTAAAGCATAAGCAAATTAAAAGTAGACTCAACATATTGCACCAGGAAATGTTCACTAGAAGCTCTTTAGTAGATATTAGCTGAGGAGTGGTCACACAAATTACTATTAAAGGAAAAGGACCCCCAAAACTCACTGTGAGATCCATATTTATCTGTTGCCAGACACAAAAGTGCTACACTGTCTCCCTCTTAATCAAACATTTCATGCCCAACATTTAGTTTGTCTCCAGAAGCTGGACCATAGTCTTTGCTTTTTGAAGACACTATAGTGGGAAAATGGATCCAAGGCATGAATCATAACAGATTTTTCATGAGATTTGTAACAGAAATCAATCACAGAAGATATTTGTGCTCGCTGACATAGCACCCCCTAGCACAAAAATCTGGATCCGCAGCATGGCTTCCCAGCCACCCAAACCATGATCAAATTACAGTATATGCCCCTTGGCTGAACCACTGAAACTAGCCTGGCATCTGATTTCACAGAACCCATAAAGTAATAGATCACATACATGTTCACAAAACAGAACAATAAAAATCACTTCATAATACCAGACATAGATATTTATGATCTGAATGATTTTTGCCAGGAATCCACCAAAAATTAAAGTCAAAACATAGATTACATGTAGACCAGGCATGTCCAAACTTCGGCCCTCCAGATGTTTTGGACCGCAACTCCCACAGTCCTTTGTCATTGTCAATCCAAGCTTAGAATTCTGGGAGTTGTGGTCCAAAACATCAGGAGGGCCGAAGTTTGGACATGCCTGATGTAGACCATATAGATTCATATTCTGTATATCACTGTTTCACCTTTGGGCAAAAATATGAAGATGATTCACAGCCTCTCTGCTCAAGGCTTTTCACAATTTTTACCCCAATCCAATGGTACTACCATAGCAAAATAGAGACATGTAGGTTTTCAGAAATTACTGTGGATTATAGAGCCCACTGTGAAATCATAGACTGCATACATTATTGTGGAAAGAACCCTATAAATCACACATATAGTACTGCCTGGGATTGCCCTGAGACCATTGAAAAATCACAAAACACAGATGTATTTACAGGCTAAGCAATAAAACCAGATGTCTTGCTTCATGGAAGTCTCGTACAAGGATGATATGAATATGGAACATATTTAGGCAGACATTTCATAGAATTATACCTGTGAACCTGTTGAGTGTAGTTAGCTTATTTGATCAAGCCTGACATTTTAAATGTTTTAAAATGTTATGTTTTATGTAAATGTGGTTTTGTGTTTTGATGGTTCTGTTTATTTGCATTCTGTTATCTATATTCTACATTGAATTTAAGCTTGAATTTAATTTAAACCACCCAGAGTAGCCTTTGGCCAGATGGTTGAAATAAATAAATGAATAAATATTAAGAAGTGACAATGGAGTGTCAAACTGTGACAAACCGTATTTACTTCTCTGTTTGGAAAATGCTTGTTTCTTTACTGGGGCTGAAACCACCACAAAACAGAAGGAAAAATCTGGACATGAGAGTTTTATTCTTTATTCCACTGCATATAGAAAGGGTACATTAAAATTTTTATAAAGGGATGAGTTAGTTCAAGGGAATTTTGAAGTTTTGTTTTGTAATTTTTTTCCTTTGGATTTTTGTGGAAGCAAATTATAAACTGAACGTGAAGAATGAACATGGGGAATATGGGGGGAAAGAAGCCCTTGCATTTTTGTCTGAACTGTTTTTTGTTTTTGTTTTTGTTTTGTTTTGCAAACAGGACGGAACAGATTACAGACTTATTATCACTGCATTTGTCACTTCATCTCTGCTGGAGAGTGGAATTCTCCAATCGGTATGGATTTACTGCCATTCATGTTTCCAACCTTTTCCTCAAAAAAACACATTGTAGATTCTCTCCTTGAACTACAGTTTATATAATCTCTCATCTTGAGTTTTATCACCAGTACTGAGATTGGAGCATCCACTCAATGTTGAAACCCAATAGCAAATTGTCTCCAAATATAAGGAAGTGTTTCTCATGGGAATGAGCCTATTATCCAATTTAGTTGTAACATAGTGAGAATGGCTAAAATTGTGTTTCGTATACGCTGTTTCTGTCCTAATATTAATTTAAATAAGGACACAATCCAGTGACAAGTTCTTCTGGTCACATTCAGAGAAGGGAATGGAGGCAACACCCAAGCACACTGAACTTATCTGTGCATTTGTATGCAAGACATATTTGTGTGTGAAGTTCAAAATCAGAAGTGCATATTCTAAATTCTTACAAAAAAAAACCCTTCTAAAATTCTAGTTTATGAATGGACAATAAAACTGCTAAAGCTCAATATTTCATCTCAGTTGGAGAACATCTCCCATGGGTTTCTCTTGAATTAATAAACACGTTCTGTATCTGGAACAAATAGACAAAGGTTTGGCTTGTTTTCTGTGCCAATCAGATTTCAGAAATGGCAGTAGCCCTTAAAAGAACTTGTTTTTCCATGGCTGCTGGCTCTTTTATGGTAGTGTGCTGCTATGTGGCATGGCATGTTTCCCAAAGATGGGAAACCTGCCCCTATTCTTTTCCCATGACAAGACGAGGGCAATTCTGGTGGTCCTGCCACCAACTGTTATCCTAACCCAAATAAATTGATGTTAATGGGAAAAGAAAGAGTTAGAGAGGGGGCATGTAATTTAGCTGGAACTTCTTCTCCAGGTTGGAGTTTTGTCTGGTCTTGTTATTGATCTTGGGGTTACTTGTGCTAGTTGAGTTGTTAAAGCAAACATTATAAGCCCCTAAGTTTATTTCTAGGCTTGATCAACCAAGTTTCACTGGCATCCCCAGTCCAGCTTAACTTGTTTGTTGGTGAAAAGCTAGTCTCAATTCTATGATAAACTTTATGCTTATGGCACAACTATGTCCCCTATTCAGATGTACCTAGCCATCAACATGTCTTGAGATATCTGCATACAAAAAAATTGGCTTTCGCTGTGGCCATTAAATAATTTAAAATACGAAATACTAAAGCAAGACTAGCCCTGTGATACTGAACCTTTTAGAGACAAAGTGCCCAAACTGCTATTCAAAGCCTACTAATTTTTTTTTTTGCGAAGTACCAATATAGCAATTTAATCTGAATACAGGTGGTTGTGAAGGGGCAATGTCAAGTGCTCACAGAAAGGGCTCCAGGTGCCACCTTTGGCACCCATACCAGAGGTTCACCAACAGTGGACTAGGCTATAGGTAATACCTTTATAGGCTATTAGTAAAATAACAAAACAACATTGTGAGCTTTTGAGGGCATGCCCTGTGAGTGTTTGGTTCTTACCCCAGGCGGTTCTGAATCACAGATTTCAGGCGAGCCATTTTTAATTAAAATATCAAACGGATTTTTATTGCCTACAGAGTCTGAAGCACTGTAGGTTTTTCCTTGGGTTACAGGTGACAACTTTGGCATACTTGAAACAACATTCCCTTCAACATCACGATCATCATAAATAACATTAACTGGAACAAAACTAGGATCAGCTTCTTCTATGGATGTGGGGGTAAAGGAGATCCCCGGCCCCAACACTGGGTGCCGCAACATGGGTGTTTGGCCTATTGCGCCACAGGTCTGGCATATCTCTCGGTTTTCCATTTCTGAAACCGATTAGATGTCTCTGGCCATTTGAGAGGACGCCCATGCACCGCCCATGCAAATTCTCCCTTTCGGACTCTCAAATACTCCGTTTCTCCTTTTTCCTCTCCCCCTTCCGTCTGAGTGCCTACACTCTTCAACTGCCAATCCCAACTGTCATTCTCCTTCCTCTCCTCTCTCCCTTTCTCTCTCTCTAGCACACGCGCCACCCAGTCATCTAACGGTTCATCCACCACCCAATATACATCCCGTGTGTCCTCGCGCTGATCGTCCTCATGATCACCCTTGCCTTCCTCCTCTAATTCTACTACATGTAATCTTTTCATCTGCATCTCCATTTCTCTCTTCTCTTCTTCCTTTTGGTTAGGAAGTCCAAACGGCTCACTCCTTTGATTATTCACAGGGTGGTCCGTCTCCTCACACGCCCTCATATTTCAAAGCATGTACCAAAAATCCAAACATGGCACAATATGTGTTTTGCCACAAAATCTTTCTTAGATGTAAAGTTCTTGGCTAAATGAGATATATCAGGCTGGTCTTCTTGTCCGCAACTCCCCAATATCTTTTACTACATTTTATCAGTGAGGTGCTCTTCATCTATAATGGAATGTAATCAGTTTGTCACTACAGCATTTCCTTCCTACTAAAATGAACTCTTCCCCCACACACACACACACAAACACTGCCCATCAAGAAATGTCTAGCTGCTGGAATGTGTGGGGCCAAATGCTAGGTCTTGGGTCTTGCATAAGAGTCTTAACAATTTGGGTATCTCTGTAAGTAAATCAGTTTCAAATACTGCAAATTTCAGATATCGGTATATAATTATGAAATATCACATATCTTTAAATATAGAATCCTGTAGTGCGGAGGGGTCTCTCATGCCTGGCTGCTATTTCTGATGGGGGCCTTGAAAACACCTTTGAAAATGCTCTGTTGGCCTATACGTACAGAGTAGCTGGTGAAGTGGAAAATCAGAAACGTATTTTGGATGACTTGTTGCAAACCGCTACTAGAACCGGTAAGCATTCTTTCCTCTTGGACTCAGAAACAAAAAAAGCATATTGAATTTTAATAGCAGCTGTAATTTTACCAATACCCCCAGGAAGATACCTAGGAAGACTTAATACAGTATGTTTATAAAGGTTGCCAGGTTGAGAGAGAGAAAGAGAAAAACTCTCATTTTTGCATACAGCAGCTGCTAAATGCTGTCTATGCACATTTCTCAATATGGAGATAAAGGCATATTTCCAAAATGGAAACATGGAAATAAAGGCAAAATAGCCCAATGCACATAAATATAAAATCCATGATTCCTTTAATGTGCAGGGGGGAAAGTCAAGGAAGAAGCAGGTATGTTCAAACAAATAAACAAAACAAATAACTAACCACTGCTGATGGATAGTATTCTCTGATACTTGATATCAAGAGTGAAATCATAGGATGGTGTGAGTACTGTATATTAAAAAGCAGTTTTAAAGCAACCGATCTATATAGTTTTTTAAAAATCACATATCAGTAGTGGGCTAAAAAATCAAAATCTAAAATGCAGTGCAGCTTACAAAATTGTCATGAGGTTTTCACAGTATTACAGTTAAGAGATAGTCATGACATCGACCTTTTAGTGAATTTTCTTAGTTAAAATGACACAGCAGGGGTTACTCTTAAAATTTAGCTGAGATTACCTTTATTACACCATACATACATTCCCCTTTTAAAATAGTGTGATAAAGGTGATCTTAGAACATTAAGATTATGAGTCATTTGATTGTTTATGGGAAAACAAAACATGACATAATTTACTATACAGTAGTGCAAGCAAGAGTCAGGATATACATTTTGGATTCAGAAGAGGATTTGGAACTAGAAGTCCATTCTCCATTAATTAGATTGAAAGAGATGATGTGACATGAACGTAGATATGTATCCTTGCTTTATCAACTACAAAAAGCCCTAGAGAAACAACAAAGCAAGCTGATAGAACCACTGGTATACCACCGTCTTGATCCAAGAGATAGTTGTACGACTGAAAATCTGAACCGGCAATTAAAAAAAAATCTTTGGTGAAAATTTAAGACCTAATGACAAATTTTATTTGCCACTGCTTAACATTTGCTGGTGTGTTTTAATCTGTACTCTGAGAACATCATTAGAAAAGCATTTTCTGATTCAAATGACAATATCTTTGTCAAGGTAGGAGTTATCAACAATATCTCACTGACAAGAATATATGTAGATAGTCTACAAAGGTTACTCAGTGACATCAGTTAATAATAGGTAGTTATTTTCTGTCTGGCACTTAATTTGTAGTGCAGATTTGAGAAAATGTTGACCAATACTTATATAGAGGAAATATAGGAGACTAAATATGATTCTCTTCTTCTCAATTCTCAGGTGGTTTCGTCTTCTGGGAAAGGGAAAAAAGGCCTCCAGGAGAAAAACCCTCCTCCTTTTATCTTCGCGCTCCATCTGCTGAGATTGCAATGACCAGCTATATACTGATGGCTTGGCTAAACCAAGCAAACTACTCTCAGGAGGACCTGGTATTTTTCTCACAGATTGCACGTTGGATTGTTGGACAGCAAAATTCCTATGGGGGCTTTTCCTCTACTCAGGTAATTTATAAATTAATTTCTTGCTAGGTGGAGAATTACATCCCTTGGATGTCTGAGGACCAAAGTATACGTTACAGAAAACTGGACATTACAAATAAAATTGCTTAGTATTCAAGAAACATGACTCATGTTCAAGAAATCAGTCTTACAGTGGAAAAACACGCATAGGATCTGAACACCAAATGAAGCAAGCTGATTTTCAAATTATGGGGGGTGAAACTGTATACATGCAGTATGTGAGGAATTTTCCAAGCCATATTGATTTATGAAACTGGTAAGTTATTAAATTGCCTGGTATTTGGGAAGAAGCTTGTGGAAGTTCATAATCATGAGTGGCTATAATTATTATTTCCAAAAACATGTAATTATAAAATGAACATTATCAAGAAAGATAGCAAAGGTATCCCAAGAAACATTGGGAAGAGAGAATTATATTTTAATTAATGTTCATCCTCCAAATGTAAACCAAGATACTTTTTAAAAATGAAGGATTTAAGGAGTTAGGATAAATGAGGAAGGTTTTTGCAGTAATGTCTAGGGATTTTATATGGTTATTAATAAAGAGAAAGGCAAATCAAACCCTACCAAAGTGAAGAAAATAATGTTGATACTTTCTTGAGCAGAATAAATAAGAAAACTGAGTAGAAGGATCTTTGGCAGGTGATACAAGGAGATGAAAGCATGTGCATATTATTTTTCTCCATACTTAAGATTACTCTACAATAGATTATACTGTATATGTATCTAATAATTTGATTATGAGAATAGATAAAACAATAGTTGACTTGAAGCATGTAACAGACCATGCCTTGATAAATGCAATGGAGGTACAAGAAGATTTCAAAATGGAAGTTATGAAAAAAAAATTCTCTAGTTGAGGGTAGTCTGAAACACTGCTGTATATAGAATTGTTATAAACTTTTTCTAATTTGCTTTTTAAAAATTGTATCTCCCACAGAATAGTGTAGATTGAGATCAGGCGGTTGAACAGATCTGGCACAAAATGGGCTGGGTATTTGGGCTTGGAGCCCCTATACTCTTAATGCACTGTTGTGCCATGGGCTCAACAGTTATATCTGGATAGTTATATCTGGATGTACCTGTCATTAAACAAACTGGGTAGTTTAGGATCATGTATAAAGCACAATTTCTAATGGCTTTGGCACTTTCATCATCATGTTCATAGCTCCAAATGTTGCTATGGCTGTTGAAATGTCCAACTAAAAAGTAAATGTTCTGTAAATATTGGATGGACTTAAACTGATGTCACTATACAGATGGCCAGTTCAACCATCATGATTTCTATGTTGTCTTCTTCAGTTAAGTCTATTGAGCAGGCTATAATGCCTGATCTTAAAAAATGGCATTTTCATATTGGTTGTTTCGTCTCTTAGCAAGTAAATACATTCCAAGAACTTTTTCATCAGTGCCAGTAAGTTCTTCTGTGAGTTACTTGGACATTAATGACATCACAAAAATAAGTAAGGTGTTCGGTTTTGGTAAACAGTTTGGTAAGCAAATAAACCATACAGTACAAAACAAAACAGAATGTGCAGTGTGCAGCGTGTCAAGCACTGCATCCACATGATATGTCATATTTATGTCAAAAGTCTTTAGCACAGATCAGAAGGGACTAGGGTGATGCAACGAAGAGGGCTAGATGGAAGATTGCGAGGTTGGTTAAGCTTCTGTTTATCCATGGAATTTGCTGACTTTCACATGATTTTGAGAGCTACCAGAATAAACTCATATAACACCAATGTATATCTGTTGGTGTTTCTTAAAGAAAAGGCAGGTTTCACACGTGACAAAAGAAATGAGACATACCTCTTTCCAACCTGGAGTTCTTCTGTGCTTTCCAGGACACTCCGGTGGCCCTCCAAGCTTTAGCTCAGTTTGGCATCCTTACATTTACCAAAGATGCTCAAAATACAGTCATTGTCACTGGTGCTGGGGGATCCTTTAAGAAGATTTTCCAGGTGAACAGTGACAACAGTGTCCTCCTACAACAGATTGCACTGCCCAGTGCTCAAGGGAACTACAGTGTGGAAGTGAATGGCTCTGGATGTGTCTACACACAGGTAAACAACATATATTCTGGGTGGCACCCTTTGGCTACTTACTAGAATGATTGCATCATAGCTAAAGATTCAACGGTCTCTTTCCTCTTCCAGACAACCCTGAAATACAACGTCATCCTGCCTGCCTCGGCCTCTGGCTTTGCTCTGGCCGTGCAGACCAGAAACGCTTCCTGTGGTGGGGGTTTCCCACCCAGGTTTGATGTCGTCGTGACAACCAGGTAACATCCCAATTGACTACAATGGGGCTACTAAATAACTTCAAATATTGCTGATACTATTTATTAAATATTTACGGTCAAAGACCAAAGACTATTGCTGATACATTTGCCAGCTAGTCAATATGACGCTCTTCTGTTACTCATGGTGGTGTTCCATGTTTGACAATATGTCACAGGATGTATGAGCAGATTAGCTCCTGGCTAGGTGCAAAATACAAGGAGAATGGCAGTGCCAGGTAGTATGTATGGCATGACTATATAGTAAAAGGAAAAGATGCAGAAATCAGCATTCCAAGAATTTTTAGTTTTCATGTAAAACAAAAGCAGGCAGGGTGTTTGGGGGGGAGGGGGCACCTCACCTCAAAATTCCTCCTATGGCACAGATGTTACTGTTTCAGAAGGCAAGGCAATGGAAATACATTGGTTCTATTAACCTTTTAAAGCTGAAGGGCTTAATAGAATGAATTGTGAGAAAAGATATGAAACACGGAGTAGATTGTGCAAAATAAACATACAGTGGTACCTTGTATAAAGGAATTAATTCGTTCGAAATGAAATTATATTAAGCAAAATTTCCTTTATACAAATTCCCATAGGAATGCATTGAAAATGGAGTAATCCCATTTTTATGTGGTACGGATTTTCCCCATAGGCGATTATGTTAAGTAAATTTACCCTATCTTTGGAATTTTTATGTTGTACAAATTTTATGTTATACAAGGGTCCACTATACTTGTACAATTTAAGAAGGCCCAACAGAGATTATATCTTCTGAGACTTCTCAGGAGGGAACAACTGTCTAAGAAACTGTTGGTAACCTTCTACCGGGGCTTTATAGAAAGCACTATCACTTACTGCCTCTGTGTCTGGTTCGCCAGTTGCACAGTGGCAGATAGAAGGGCACTCCAGAGGGTCATAAACACTGCTGAGAGGATAGTGGGCTGACCTCTTCCTCCTTTGGAAGAATTATACAACTCCAGATGCTCAAGGAAGACATCTAGAATTCTGAGAGACCCTTCGCATCCTGGCCACCAATTTTTTGAACTGTTGCCGTCTGGCAGGAGATACAGGACTCTTAGGTCAAGGACAAATAGACTAAAGAACAGCTTTTATCACAGAGCGGTATCCAAGTTAAATGTGACAGTTTTAGCACCATCTTAATCAGTTTTTAAGTAGTGTTTTAAATTTTGTAAGCAATTTTAAGAGTTTTTAATATTTTGTATGGTGTTTGTGTTTGATGCATTTTATGTGTTTTGTATGTTTAGAGTGTGTAGTGGAACAGCACTCTAATTTCGTTGTGCATATCCTGCGTATGCATAATGACAATAAAACTCTATTCTATTATATTCTAATTTGTATTGCATGGTGTTTTAAACCATACTGAATTTTATAGCTTTAACAATTTTTTTGTTTTATAATTTTTAAAACATTGTTGTATGCCGCCCAGAGACCTCTTTGTAGTGGGTTGGCTTTTTTTTTTGTAAATAAATAAATAACTTTTTAAAACATAAGCGATTCCCACAAGTCACAAGAGTTATAGTTTTCTTGTGGCACAATTTTAGTTACCATGATATAGAACTTAAAATACTGGGTTCAGGCCATGGAAATCTACAAATCTATTTATTTATTTATTTATTTTTACAACTTATATGCCGCCCACTACCCAAAGGTCTCTGGGCGGCTTACAATCAAGGAATTAAAACAGTTAAAAACATCAAACAACAATAAATAATTAAAACAACAATAAAAACCTTATACTAAAACATCACACTAAAATTGCCATCAGAAGACCCACAATCTAAATTGTATCAATTAAAAAACTAAAAATCTAGTGAATAATGTAGGGCAATACATGGTAAAATGCATATTAAAGAGCTTTTCACAACAATATATGCAGCTTACTTCTGGTGGGCTCACTAATAGGGCACTATCTCACAACCTCTTTGATCCGGTTCTTACTTGCCAAAAATGTGTCTCCAAAAATCATGCCCCCATAGTCAGCGGTCTTTTTAAGAAAAGAAAAGAAACTGTTAACGCCCACTTAACCAGGTTCTAGTGAGGTTTCTGAGAACCAAGGGTGATGGTGGGTATTTTTTGATCCGGTTAGAAATGTGCGATTTTACCTGTGGCAGAAGTCTGTGGGGTCACATATAAATTGGGTTTTCTCCCCTCTTTTGTCACCGTGCCGCTGACTGTTGAGCTCTCAACTTTCTGGAAGCCTTCCTAATCAAACGAACGGAAGCCCAGCCTTTCCCACTGCCAGGGCTGTGTCTTTAAATGCTGGGGTCTGCACATGGGAGAAGGGGAGGGCTTGGCTCTGGAGTGCATATGTCGCCTCGCCCACCACTCACTCTCAAGAGGCAGCGATAGGTGCATGCACCAAACCTTCCTCCGTGCCCGGTCACCTCCTTCTCATGGCCGCTCCTCTTGGAGGAGGTTTGAAGTGGGGTATGGTCTCGGAAACATTTCAGATGTGGAAAATAATAGAATGTATGTGGGATCTCTGAAACAGCATCTTGTAATCATGTGACCAATGCAGAACAAAATCTGGAGTGTCTCAATAACCGCATCAACTGACAAGTTTTTTTCTTCTTGTTTCAAGTTATACTGGAGAGCGCAACATATCCAACATGGCCATTATTGATATGAAGCTACTGTCTGGCTTTGCTGCTGACCAATCATCCCTACAGAAGGTTAAAAGCTCCAAACTACCCGCTTTGAGTCAGTCTAGAGAGAAGTAGGAAAGAATTATTTCAGATGGATGGAATAACATGTCAGAAATAGAAATTGCCATTTTAAGTGATGTAAGAAATGTAGGCATTTCTGCCAACAAGGAAAAGCAGTTAGCTGTTGGTTACCAATTAAGCAAATGTGAGCATCTAATCTCTGGCAGACTCATAGGAGGCACAGTTTCTCATTGTCATCTTGCAGAGAGCAGTTGCATCTTCACTCCAAGCTCTGAGAGGAGCTGCTTGCTTGTTCTGCACAGATAGTTGAGGAGGCAGTGATAGTCCTATGGCAGGACAGCGGCCAAACCTCTAGATGAAAAATACTCAAGTAGATGTTATGGCCCAGGACAGCCCATATGTATTCCCTTGTCCCAGCCAGAAGTGTGGGGGTGAACTGGATGAACAGCCTTTCATTATGTTGTGTCAGTGTGACTGCATTTAGAATAAACTGCAATTATCCAAATACAGATACAAGTAGTTGAAAACTGCCACATCTGCTTAGTCAGTTGTGATGGTGTCCTACATAGTCCACTTGGCTGGTTCTCATACTACTATCTGTAATCAATGGGGAGGGGGGACACAAGATAGTACCTGGGACTGGACTGGTCTGTTCAAGCAAATGACCTGCTTTCACTGGCCATGATATTCCACTCAATAGCAAGCCTATCAGTCCCTTGACATTCCCCTTGAATTGGAGGGTTCAGATCCTACAGTCATAGAATAGTGAAGTTGAAAGCATCCTACAAATAATGCACACCATAGTACATTTTTGTGAGAAAACAACATCATTTCAGTCTAGCTAAATGTCAATAAGTGGCACCTCTTAAAATGATTTTGATTCGTTCTATGGGTCAATTTGTTTTAAGAAATTTTTGTCTTATAAAATGTGATTTCCTATAGGAATGCAATGAAAATGGATTATCTGTTCCAGGGGCTATGAGTTGCTTCATTTTATGAAAATTTTGTCTTACAAAATATGGTTTCCCATAGGAATGCATTGGGAACAGATGAAACTGTTCCGGAGACTAGAATAAAGACAAAAATAACTGGTTTTCTTTTCCTGGGTACATGTGGAATGGTGTTTTTTTTGTCTTGTGAAGTATCTCATAGGGAATATTTTGTCATGCAAACAATGCCTATTCCTGGAATATTTTTTCTTCCTACGAGTTTTTGTCTTACAAGGCATTTTTCTTAAAAGGTACCACTACTTTCATCTCTACCTGACGTTACATGTCTCCATGGCTGAAGGAGAGCTTTTCAGATACTTGAAGGGATGTCCTAGAGAGGAGGGGCAGGACCTGTTCTCGGTCATCCCCAAGTGCTGGACACACAACAAGGGTCTCAAGTTAAGAGAACCCTGATCTCATCTGAATCTCAAGAAGAATATTCTGTTAGAGCAGTATGGCAGTGGAACCAATTAGCGATGGGCATGAAATGCCAAAATGGCATTTCGTGGTCGTTATTCAGGCCCTGGGGTCCGCTTCCTTCCGTTTCCATTTCCGTTTCTATTTCTTCAATTTTCGGGTGCGGCAAGCTGCGGCCGCAGGGAGCCTTCCCAGGGACGGGCGCCACCGGAGCCAGCGGCATGCAGGCTGGGAGAGCGTTCCCGTGACCGCGGTAGCCCTCCCGGGGCCAGGGCAAGCCTCCTGGGAGAACCGTCCCACAGCCATGGGGAGCCCTCCTGGGGCCGGGCACCACTGGAGTTGGTGGCAAGCCTGCCAGCAGGAGAGCAATCCCGTGCCATGGGGAGTCCTCCCGGAGCCAGGCGCTACTTCGGTCACCACCCCAACATGCCACGACCCCCGGAGCACCACTGAGCGCCGCCCTCCCTTGGGCCCCTCCCCAAGGACCAATCCGCCGCGCCATCCACCGCCCCGTTGGGTCGCTACCCCCGGAGCCCCACACAGCGCCGCCCTAACTGGGGCCCTTCTCCCTGGGAACCACTCCGCCCCGAGAGCCGCCGCCCCAGCAGACCGCCACCTCGCACCCCCCCGGGCCTAGACCCGGGAAACCTGTGGGGGGGGGTGCTGCACTCCCCCCCCCCGTGCTCCAACAACGCCCTTTGCTCCGGCTTCTGAGCTGGTTGCACCGTTGCTGCTTCTCCACGTGGCCAAGATCCCGGAGCCCCCGCCTCTTCCCGCGGGCTGTCATTCACCAATCGGAGATGGTTGGACAGGGGGCTGAGATCCCACCTCCGCATGCGGAGGCGGGATCCCAGCCCCCTCTCACCGCCTTCTGCTGCTCCATAATTCATCGTGCGAGCAACATGACAGCAATAATGGAAACAAACAGAACCGAAGAAAATTTTCTTGGTTCTGTTCTGTTCAAGCCTGCTTTATCGCGAGGGTCGTTATTCATACCGTTACGTAACGGAACGAATAACGGAGAACGGTAATGAAAAAATGGTCGTTTCATGCCCATCTCAAGAACCAATTATTACTTCAAGAGAAAGTGAGTGCTCCAACACTGAAGGCATTCAAGAGAAATCTGGACAACCACCTGGCAGAAATCTTTTGATTTGTATTCCTCCATGGAGCAGGGGGTTGGACTCAATGGCCTTGTAGGCCCCTTCCATCTTCACTATTCTATGATTCTATGAAGTGTATATTGTCAATTTTTTTCACTTAGGTAAGAAAGCAATGTGTTCATCCTTCCTATGAGATAAACTATCTTTGCCTTTTGTCAATTCATACAGCTCCATGACAAGGTGATGCGCACGGAATCCAAGAATGACCACTTATTCTTCTACCTGGCCTATGTAAGTTTTGGTGGGAAAAACTTTTGAAGTTCATTGGAAAGCTCCAACTGCAAACAATGTCAAAATAAGCATTATCTTTTCTCTTTGTGTGATCAGGTGTCAGCAAAGAACACTACTTTTTCATTAACCTTAGAACAAACCCATCCAGTGTCCAAAAGCAAACCAGCTCAAGTTACGATCTACGATTATTATGAAACAGGTAGGAGGTTTGGTGGTCCAGTGATTGAATAAAATTTCAGTATAGAATTTCTGTATAGAATAAATCTAAAACCAGTCACTTTTTAAAGCAAGAAGGCACAGATGATCTTCTGTCTTTTTGTACCAGCCAGAGTTGCATGAAGTTCTCTATCTGAAGTAACAAGTTGGGAACGCCTTCCTTCATCTTACACAGTGGCTCCTTCGTGTTAGCAAGAATTATTATTTCAGTGACAAATTTCTCTTTAAATAATGGATAGCTTGAGTTTTTACCATTTATCGCCAATCTGGATATTGTGAATTTCTCCCCGGATGTCTCAGTCTCAGTCTCCATGCAAAGATAAATATCTGAATAGAATATGGACAGTTGCACTGATGGAGAAACTGACCAATCAGATAAGATTATACAGAAGGGAAATAAAAAGAAAATTTTATGAAGATATGGCATCCCTTGTCTCTGGATGCTGACTGAAAAAACAAACTAAACAAATTGGGTGATGGACTGGGCTGCTCATCAGTTTAAGTGGTGTAAGCCAGATATAAAAATGAGATAAAGAGCCATGGAAGAGTCTGAGGCGGATAAAGAGACATATTTGAACGTATAAGAGCCTATCAATAAGAACTTTATTTGATAATTGCATATAATTCTGTTAGGGTATTTTGAGTAGATTATCAATTAAAAAATTCAATATGAAAATAAAGTGCCTTTTGTCAGGGTTTCTTCCTATGCTGCATTAAAAAGGAACAATGCTAGTTACCGTGAGATACTTGTTTTCTATAATAGAAAGGATATGGCCTCCTCACCCTATTTAAAAACTATCAGTAGGGCTTTGTTTAAGGGACACCAACCTTATGGTTGCCTCCACACCGTTTTGCATTTCTCTCCTTCACTTGAAAGAGGAAGCTGGATCTTGTAGTTGTGAAATGTACACTCATCTTACCGGATCTTTCTCCCTCCACCAGATGAGTCTGCGCAGACTGAATATAATACACCATGCCCACAAGATTCAGATTGAATGCAACAAGAAGAAAGGTAAGATGTCACGGTGGATGTCAGTGTCAGTTAATTAATACAGTGGTACCTTGTATGAAGGAATTAATTTGTTCCAAATGAAATTCTGTTGAGCAAATTTTCTTTTGTAATGATTTCCCATAGGAATGCATTGAAAATGGATTAATCCCCAACTGCGACCGTTTTTCTGTTCTACGGATTAAACCCTATAGACAATTCTGTTAAACAATTTTCCCCTATCTCCAGAATTTTTTTCCTTTAAGTGGATTTTCTTTTAAACAAACCACTTGCTATACAAGGGTCTACTGTATATGCCAAGGGGTAAAGGAAGGTTGCATAAGTGAAAAACAAAAGCAAAATTTGCATAAATTAGTGACAGCCCACCCTTCCCTGTAGTGATCCCTGTACAATTGTCTCTGCTTTGAGGGTTTACCCATTGAACTAGGAGGTAAAACGTGTCCGGTATCAAATGATGTTTTATTTATTTAATACAATCTGCCCCTTTACAGATAAAATAAAATGTTGGGAATTCACAACTTAATAGAGAATTTAACTTAAATATTAAAAAAACAATATAAATGCACACAATCGGAACAGAACATAAGAACATAAGAACATAAGAAGAGCCATGCTGGATCAGGCCAAAGGCCCATCTAGTCCAGCTTCCTGTATCTCACAGTGGCCGCACCAGATGCTTTTGGAAGCGCATGAGACTAGATATCTGTCTCCTGATACCACTCCCCTGTATCTGGCCATTTGAAGTACCCTGGTTTTAAGCCTGGAGATTACACATCTACATCATGGTTTGTAACCTGTGATGGACTTTTCCTCCAGGAATCTGTCCAATCCCCTTTTGAAGGCATCCAAGCCAGATGCCATCACCACATCCTGTGGCAGGGAGTTCCATAGACTAACAACGCGCTGGGTGAAAAAATATTTTCTTTTGTCTGTTCTTACTCTCCCAGCCCTCAATTTGAGTGCATGTCCCCTAGTTCTGGTATTTTGTGAGAGGGAAAAGAGCTTCCCTCTATCCACTTTACTCATGCCCTGCATTATTTTGTACGTCTCAATCATATCCCCCCCTCAGGCGCCTTTTTTCCAGACTAAAGAGCCCCAAATGTTTTAGCCTTTCCTCATAAGGGAGGTGCCCCAGCCCAGTAATCATTTTGGTCGCTCTCTTTTGCACCTTTTCCAGTTCCACTATGTCTTTCTTGAGATGCGGTGACCAGAATTGTACACAATACTCCAGGTGGGGCCTTACTATTGTTTTGTATAACGGCATTATAATGTTGGCTGTTTTATTTTCAATCCCCTTTTTGATAATCCCTAGCATGGAATTGGCCTTCTTCACCGCTGCCACACATTGGGTAGACACCTTCATGGAGCTGTCCACCAACACAACAAGATCTCTTTCCTGATCTGTCATGGATAACTCAGAGCCCATGAGTTGATAGATAAAGTTTTGATTTTCCCCCCAATATGCATTACTTTACATTTGACTACATTAAAACGCATTTGCCATTTCTCAGCCCATTGCCCCAGTTTGGAGAGATCCTTCTGGAGCTCTTCACAATCTTCTCTGGTTTTTACCACCCAGAAAAGTTTTGTGTCATCTGCAAACTTGGCCACCTCACTGCTTATCCCTGTCTCCAGGTCATTTATGAACAGATTGAAAAGCATTGGTCCCAGGACAGAGCCCTGGGGAACACCGCTTTTCACCTCTCTCCATTGTGAAAATTTCCCATTGACACCTACTCTTTGTTTCCTGGATCTCAACCAGTTCTCAATCCATAAGAGGACCTGCCCTCTTATCCCCTGACTGTGCAATTTTCTCAGCAGCCTCTGGTGAGGGACTGTGTCAAAGGCCTTTTGAAAATCCAGATAGACTATATCCACTGGTTCACCCAAATCTACATGCCTGTTGACCTTTTCAAAAAATTCTACAAGATTTGTCAGACAAGACTTACCCTTGCAGAAGCCATGCTGATTTTCTCTCAGCAAAGTTTGTTCTTCTATGTGTTTTAAGATTTTCTCTTGGATGAGGCTTTCCACCATCTTCCCTGGGACAGATGTAAGGCTAACTGGCCTGTAGTTTCCCGGGTCCCCCCTCCTTCCTTTTTTAAAAATTGGTGTGACATCTGCTATCCTCCAGTCCCCCGGCACTGTGGCTGTTTTAAGAGACAAGTTGCATATTACCGTTAAGAGATCTGCAATTTCATTTCTCAGTTCCCTAATAACCCTTGGGTGGATGCCATCTGGGCCCGGGGACTTGTTAATCCTCAATTTATCAATTAGTCCTAAAACCTCCTCTCTTTTAACCTGTATTTGATTTAATTCTTTAGTCAAAAGGCAGCGGAATCTGCTCAACGTCTTCTGTCGTGAAGACAGATGCAAAGAACTCATTTAATTTCTCTGCAATTTCCAAGTCCTCCTTAATCTCCCCCTTTCCTCCCTCACCATCCAGAGGGCCAACTGGTTCTCTGGCAGGTTTTCTACTTCTAACATATTTAAAGAAGCTTTTATTATTACCCTTTATATTGCTAGCCATGCGTTCCTCAAAATCTTTCTTTGCCTCTCTTATCATCTTCTTACATTTCTTTTGCCAGAGTTTGTGTTCCTTTTTATTTTCCTCATTTGGGGAGGATTTCCATTTACAGAAAGACCTCTCCTTGTGCTTTAGAGCCTCTCTAACTCCACTCGTTAACCATGCTGGTGTCCTCTTGGACTTAAATGAGCTCTTCTTTCTTTGTGGTATGCAGTTGTGCTGGGCCTCTGTTACCGTTGTTTTAAACAGGTTCCATGCACTCTGAAGAGATTGGATTCTTCCAACCTTCCCCTTCAATTTCTTTCTAACTAGTTTCCTCATCTGAGGGAAATTTGCCCTTCGAAAATCAAGGATTTTTATGTCTGATTTGCTTGACCCTCTTCCTCCAACATGCATGGCAAAGGAGATTGCAGCATGGTCACTGTTCCCCAGAGGCTCAGTGACATTCACATCCCTGACCAGATCCTGAGTATCAGACAGTATTAGATCCAGAGTTGCCTGTTCTCGGGTGGGCTCCATGACAAGTTGCTCTAAGGCACAGTCATTCAGCAAGTCGAGAAACCCAGTTTCTCTTTCTTGCCTGGACCTCGCATTGGCCCAGTCGATGTGGGGATAATTGAAGTCCCCCACGATTACTATCCTGTGCTTCTGAGACACCTCCATGATGAGAACTGTATCCTGGACTACAAATCTCCTCCAATCAACTGTGCTTTTCATATATACTGGAGAGTTGAAATAAGGAGGGGATCTAGACAGAATCCTATTGAAAGGAGTAGTACTACACCTGTGGTGTGAGTGACCATGATAAATGCCTTAGGGTTGCACCAGCCACCATTTAAATATAGAGGAGACCTTTCCCTTTAGGGAATTGTGCCTAGGATGGAAAAAGTGGAACAGTTCTTTGGGTACCCTCAACCAAAGCCATTTGAATGATACCCAGAAACATATTGATGTGATATAGAATCATAGAACCATAGAGTTGGACAGGGCCTATAAGGCCACCAAGTCCAACACCTTTCTCCATGCAGGAATACAAATCAAAGGATATCTGCCAGGTGGTTGTCTAATTTTCTCTTGAATGCCTCCAGCGTTGGAGCACTCATCACCTCCCAAGGAATTTGGTTCCACTGCTGTACTGCTCTAACAGTTAAACAGTTTTTTTCCTGATATTCAGCCTAAAATGGGGTTTTCCTTATCTTAAGACCATTAAGCCTTTTCTTGCAGAGAAGCAGAGAGGAAGCAGGCTGTCAGAGGAAGCACCCAGCTGTGAGAGGAAGCACACGGCTATAGAGGAAGCACACGGCCAGAGGGCATAGAGCTTACTTCCTGTCCTTGCAGGAAGTAAGGGGCGGAGTTTTATCTTTAAATAGCTCCTCCCAGCAGCCTCCCAGTCCTTTTCTTGCAGAGAAGCAGAGAGGAAGCAGGCTGTCAGAGGAAGCACATGGCTGTGAGAGGAAGCACACGGCTATAGAGGAAGCACACAGCCAGAGGGCATAGAGCTTACTTCCTGTCCTTGCAGGAAGTAAGGGGCGGCGTTTTATCTTTAAATAGCTGCTCCCAGCAGCACGTGCCTGACGGTGCGTGCAAACTAAAAAAAAAAATTCTTCTGGGTATCTTTGAGTTCCCAAGCCAAGCTACTCCTGAGGAGATCCTACGCACATTAGCAAGTGCTTTAGCGGCCCCTACACTGTTAGATCTTGAATAAACAACAAAAGAAGTAAATAGTCTTACTAGATTAAAAAAATTAGTGTAAGTTTACATTTTTGAGACCTTGAATACATTTTATTGCACTCGTTAAAATGGAGTTGGAGGGAGCAGCTGTAGTTACCTGCAATACTTGTGCCATGTTTGTCATCTTGACAGAGCGTGTGCAGAACTAAATTTGCTGCAAGTGCAAGCTGGTTGCGCTATTGGAAGAGAAGGTCCAGCAGCTAGAGGCTCGCATATCGGACCAGCAACATATTAAGGAGCTTGAGCGGTTCTTGGACAGAGCGGAACAGACTATCCAGGTCCAAGAAGAGACAGGGCACACTTCTGAGGATGTAATCACTTCCCCAACCCAGGAGGTAGATGGGTGGAGGAATGTGACTCAAAGGAGTAGAAGGCCAAGGGATCGCTCAGAGAGTCTCATATTGCACAATCAATTTGAGGCTCTTTCCCTCATCACACCTCATGAGGCACACACCGAGGAACAATTGGTTCCACCTGAGGATCTCTCCCTCATCACTATTGATGAGATACAAGATCAGGTACATGTAGATGAGCAGGCTGCCGGAGAGAAGCTCCTTGTACTAGGAGATTCTATAATTAGAAATACAGAGGGATGGATTTGTGAGGAGCATGATAACCGTATGGTCACTTGCCTGCCAGGTGCAAAGGTTGCAGACATTACGAGAAATCTAGAGAGCTTGTTAGAGAGAACTGGGAAGGAGCCAGTGGTCATGGTACACGTTGGTACCAATGATGTTGGGAAGACCAAGCGGTCAGTCTTGGAAGCCAAATTCAGGTTGTTAGGTAGAAGATTGAAGTCCCAGGCTTCCAAGGTAGCATTTTCAGAAGTGCTACCTGTTCCTCGTGCAGGACCCGCCAGGCAGGCAGAACTCGGAAGCCTCAATGTGTGGATGAGGCGATGGTGTCGAGAGGAGGGCTTTAGATTTGTCAGGAACTGGAGAACATTTTGGGACAAGCCAAACCTGTTCAGGAGGGATGGGTTGCACTTGAATCATGATGGGACCAGATTGCTGGCACTCAACCTCAAAAAGGCAGCAGAGCAGCTTTTAAACTGATAACCGGGGGAAAGCCGACAGGAGCTGAGTGGCATCCGGTTCGGAACACCTCATCCTCGGGGAACGAGGTTGGAGAGGGTAGAGAATCACATAGAGATGACATAGCAGGTATTAGCACTGGGAGAATAATGGACTGTGACAGTTTGTCTACTGAAAATAAAAGCTGTGAGGGGAAAAGAACAAGGCAGCAGCTGTTGTTGCGGGACCCACTGTACAGGTGCTTCTACGCCAATGCTCGAAGCCTCCGAGCAAAGATGGCAGAACTTGAACATTTGGCAGCTAGGGATAACATAGATATAATAGCCATAACAGAAACCTGGTGGAATGTGGAGAACCAGTGGGATACAGCAATGCCAGGCTATAAACTCTATAGAAGGGATAGAGAGGGGGCGGGTTGGAGGAGGAGTGGCCATCTATGTCAAAGAAAGGGTAAAATCCAGCAGAATGGAGATGGACAGAGGGTCTGACTCCACCATAGAATCACTGTGGGTTAAACCACCAGGTCCCAGGAGTGATGTGATAGTTGGAGTATTCTATCGTCCACCAAATCAAAAACTTGAGGGGGATCTTGAAATGAGGAGAGAAATCATGGAAGTGGCCAAGAGGGACAGGATAGTAATCATGGGGGACTTCAATTATCCCCACATTGACTGGGCCAATGCAAGCTCCGGGCAAGAAAGAGAAACTGGGTTTCTCAACTTGCTGAATGACTGTGCCTTAGAGCAACTTGTCATGGAGCCCACCCGAGAACAGGCAACTCTGGATCTAATTCTGTGTGATACTTAGGACCTGGTCAGGGATGTGAATGTCACTGAGCCTCTGGGGAACAGTGACCATGCTGCAATCTCCTTTGCCATGCATGTTGGAGGAAGAGGGTCAAGCAAATCAGACATAAAAATCCTTGATTTTCGAAGGGCAAATTTCCCTCAGATGAGGAAACTAGTTAGAGAGAAACTGAAGGGGAGGGTTAGAAGAATCCAATCTCTTCAGAGTGCATGGAGCCTGTTTAAAACAACAATAATAGAGGCCCAGCACAAGTGCATACCACAAAGAAAGAAGAACTCATTTAAGTCCAAGAGGACACCGGCATGGTTAACGAGTGGAGTTAGAGAGGCTCTAAAGCACAAGGAGAGGTCTTTCTGTAAATGGAAATCCTCCCCAAATGAGGAAAATAAAAAGGAACACAAACTCTGGCAAAAGAAATGTAAGAAGATGATAAGGGAGGCAAAGAAAGATTTTGAGGAACGCATGGCTAGCAATATAAAGGGTAATAATAAAAGCTTCTTTAAATATGTTAGAAGTAGAAAACCTGCCAGAGAACCAGTTGGCCCTCTGGATGGTGAGGGAGGAAAAGGGGAGGTTAAGGAGGACTTGGACATTGCAGAGAAATTGAATGACTTCTTTGCGTCTGTCTTCACGACAGAGGACCTTGAGCGGATTCCGCTGCCTGAGCCGCCCCTCTTGACTAAAGAATTAAATTAAATACAGGTTAAAAGAGAGGAGGTTTTAGGACTAATTGATAAATTGAGGATTAACAAGTCACCGGGCTCAGATGGCATCCACCCAAGGGTTATTAGGGAACTGAGAAATGAAATTGCAAATCTCTTAACGGTTATATGCAACTTGCCTCTTAAAACTGCCACAGTGCCGGAGGACTGGAGGATGGCAGATGTCACACCAATTTTTAAAAAAGGAAGGAGGGGGGGGCGGAAACTACAGGCCAGTTAGCCTTACATCTGTCCCAGGGAAGATGGTGGAAAGCCTCATCCAAGAGAAAATCTTAAAACACATAAAAGAACAAACCTTGCTGAGAGAAAATCAGCATGGCTTCTGTAAGGGTAAATCCTGTCTGACAAACCTTTTAGAAATTTTTTGAAAAGGTCAACAGGCACGTGGATTTGGGTAAACCGGTGGATATAGTCTATCTGGATTTTCAAAAGGCTTTTGACACAGTCCCTTACCAAAGGCTGCTGAGAAAATTGCAGTCAGGGGATAAGAGGACAGGTCCTCTTATAGATTGAGAACTGGTTGAGATCCAGGAAACAAAGAGTAGGTGTCAATGGGAAATTTTCACAATGGAGAGGTGAAAAGCGGTGTGCTGTCCTGGGACCGGTGCTTTTCAATCTGTTCATAAATGACCTGGAGACAGGGATAAACAGTGAGGTGGCCAAGTTTGCAGATGACACAAAACTTTTCCGTGTGGTGAAAACCAGAGAAGGTTGTGAAGAGCTCCAGAAGGATCTCTCCAAACTGGGGGAATGGGCTGAGAAATGGCAAATGTGTTTTAATGTAATGCATATTGGGGCAAAAAAATCCAAACTTCATCTATCAACTCATGGGCTCTGAGTTATCCGTGACGGCTCAGGAAAGAGATCTTGGTGTGTTGGTGGACAGCTCCATGAAGGTGTCTCCCCAGTGTGTGGCAGCGGTGAAGAAGGCCAATTCCATGCTAGGGATTATCAAAAAGGGGATTGAAAATAAAACAGCCAACATTATAATGCCATTATACAAAACAATAGTAAGGCCCCACCTGGAGTATTGTGTACAATTCTGGTCACCGCATCTCAAGAAAGACATAGTGGAACTGGAAAAGGTGCAGAAGAGAGCGACTAAAATGATTACTGGGCTGGGGCACCTCCCTTATGAGGAAAGGCTAAAACATTTGGGGCTCTTTAGTCTGGAAAAAAGGCGCTTGAGGGGGGATATGATTGAGACATACAAAATAATGCAGGGTATGAGTAAAGTGGATAGAGGGAAACTCTTCTCTCTGTCCCAAAATACAAGAACTAGGGGACATACACTCAAATTGAAGGCTGGGAGAGTAAGAACTGACAAAAGAAAATATTTTTTCACCCAGCGCATTGTAAGTCTTTGGAACTCCCTGCCACAGGATGTGGTGATGGCATCTGGCCTGGATGCCTTCAAAAGGGGATTGGACGGGGGGGGGGCGTGGCTGGAAGAGCAGCGGAGCAGCAGCGTTTTTCGGGGCTCCGAGAAGAGACTGCTGTTACGACAGATCGAGATCTCCTGAAGAAATCAGGAGCAGGGGGGTTGTGCAGGAGAGCACACTCCTGGGCCGATAGGGATCAAAGAAGTGTGGGGAGTTGAGCAGCAACTCACCCCCGAAGCATTTCTCTCCCGAGGCGAGCGATCTGGTCCGGCGCCATGATGGCGACTCAGCTGCTGAACCACGCCAGGATTCCACTTTAAGGTAATCCGAACGCATCGAAGAATAAGGAATGCCAACCCGAGAAGTGTGTACAGAGAATTGGCAGCAAAGAGTGGATTGGAGTAAATAAGCCATTTCCACAAACATTTCTTTGGGACTGAAAGAGGGAAAGCGGCATAGAAGACCCCTCCCCCCCCTTTCTGGAGCTCTCTTTCACTTTGTCCGCCTTGGCTAAATTTATCGGACAGAGGCAGAGTGACCTGAAATAAATCACTGACTGGTTGTAAAGCCTTGAATAGCTGCTTTTTCTCCACAAGCAGGGCTGTTAGCACTCAGTTAACAGACAAGCAACATCAAAGCAAGAATGGAGATCAAGGGCAATTAACCCGAAGCTGCTAAGTCTGGCCAGAAGCCATTACACAGGGAGACTGTTCCAAGCCTTTAACCCTTTGATAGCCTGAATTACACTTTAACTGCTTGACTCTTGTTGCTGGTGATTTAAAACTGAGCCAGACCACCTGAATCTTAGCCTTCTTTCGTCATCCCTAAAAGCTGTGGATTTATAAAGACATCAAGTGCTATTCGAAGCCTTGGGCATTGCCAGCTTCTTAGCACGAAGAGTGGGGCACGTTGCAGTTGGATACAATTAAGAGCACGCAAGGTGCTGCTGGAGCCTTTGGCATAGCCGCCTCCACAGCACGAAGAATCTGGTTTCTTGTTTACAGGTGCCTGCATATCGGGCGAAGATATCCCTAACTCAAGAGGGTATAGGTGTCTAACTTTAACTAAACTGAAATCACAGCATAAGGTTATAGACTGAATTCGGTAGTAGATGAGTTTTCTTAAGCGCTTATAAATGGCAGTTATTTAGATGGACAAGCCCTGAACAGACCTTTGGTTAAGAGCAACCTATATTAGACAGTGGTGAATCATTACTTTAATCCTCACCGTTGATACTTGTTTTGTTTATCAATTTGGTGGATATGAGTTGTATGTTATAGGCTAGATTAATGGTTAAGTTTTATATTGAAATAAGTGGCGAAGGAAGGGGAGAAGGACAAAAGGCAATTGAAAAAGGGGCTCATATTTATATAAACTAACCTTGGGGTCAAATTGAGCTTCAGGAAGATGGCAACTCGAAAGAAAGAGGAATCTCCCAACCAAACAGCAAATTTAATGAGACTCATAGCCCAAGATCCATTTAAGAACGCCCTTCAAGACCTTCAAGCAAACATTGTAAAGCAAATCCTAGATCAGATGCAAGAGGTCAAGACTGAGCTTAAAGCCGGAATAGATAGCAATAATGCGAAAATTGACACCTTCACGCAGGCAATTAAAGAGGTGGAACACAAAATCACTAAAATTGAAAAAGAATTAGAAATTATAAAGGAAGAAAAGAGTAAGGATCAAGACAGACTGACATTGATAGAGATGGACAGAGCATCATACTTTCTGAGAATCCAAAACTTAGAAGAACAGGAAGGAGAAGATCTAGAGCAATTAATAATTGAAGAATGGGCCGCACAAATAGGATTAACCAAAGAAGAACTACAACAATCCATAGACAGAATATATAGAGTAGGCAATGCATACACAAGGAAGAACAAATTGCCAAAAGAAGTGCACATAAAGTTTATAAAGAGATCAACAAAAGAGAAAATATTGAAATTTAACCAAGAGAAAGATCTAACGATAAGGGGGGCTAAAGTCAATATTTTGAAACAGGTCCCATGGAGCATGCGAAAAAAAAGACAGGAATATGCGTTCCTCACAAAAGTGCTTATAGATAGGAAAATCCCCTTCAAATGGTTAACCCCAGAAGGCGTCTTATTTAACTGGGAGTCGAGAAGATATAATCTAAATAGCAAAATGAAGGCAAGGAACTTCCTGGAAGAGATGAGATACAAACTCAAGTTAACGGAAGAAGAATTGCAGCTTTCTAGTGAAGATTCAGAAGGGGAGACAGAAGGGAAGGAGGACAGAGCATGGAAACCACAGAGAACTTTAACACCCCCCTCACCCAGGAAGACAAGGAACTGGAATAAGAACAAAGACAAAGCAGATAAATCAGACAGTAAAAACCGGTAAAATGTCAAGAGAACTCAAGTTCCTATCTGTTAACGTTAGAGGGATGAACTCGCCCCAGAAGAGAAATTCAATCTTCAATAAATTATACAAAACCAAAGCGGATGTCATATTAATTCAAGAAACCCACATTA
Organism: Phrynocephalus forsythii; assembly: GCA_029282475.1. Lineage (NCBI taxonomy): Eukaryota > Metazoa > Chordata > Lepidosauria > Squamata > Agamidae > Phrynocephalus > Phrynocephalus forsythii. Next base: position 8,243,842 of record JAPFRF010000011.1, read on the forward strand.
AAGAATCAGATAAGAACATGCTAAAGAATGACAAATTAGGACAAATGTTTATAGCAGCAGATAAACAAAAGAAAAGGGGTGTGGCAATGTATATACAGAAAGACCTTAACCCAAAACTAATCCACACCTCAAAGGATGGAAGAGTGGTAGCAGCAGAGATAACAACAGAGGGCGAAGAAATATTGCTAATAAATATTTATGCGCCAAATGAAGCGCAAGATAAGTTTTTCATACAATTAAAAGAACTCCTAATAAGAGAACCGGAGAAAAAAATATGCATCATGGGAGACTTTAACGCAGTAGTGGACAAAACAAAAGATACCTCAACGACAGATGGGGCAGGAAGAAAAAAGAAAAGAAATATGATCCCTAAAACTTTCTTAGAAATGGCAAAAGAGCTGAACTTAATTGACATTTGGAGAACCCGAAATCCATATAAAAGAGACTACACATTTTACTCATGCAGACACAAGTCCTGGTCGAGGATTGACAACTGTTGGATCTCAGCAGATTTGATACATCAGGTGGAAGAAATTGAAATATTGCCAAATACGTATGCAGACCACAACCCAATAATAATGACGTTAGGACAAGCAAGAAGGAAAGGAGGATGGAGATTAAATACTTATCTGATGAGGGATGAAAATTTTATAACCAAAATGAAAAAGGAAATAGATTTCTTCTTCCAAACAAATAAACCCCAAGATACAGAAATGACAACAATCTGGGACGCAGGGAAGGCCTATCTTAGAGGGTTAGCAATACAATATAATGCACAACAAAGGAAAGAAAAGAAGAAACAATATCAAGATCTTCTAACAGCTTTAAAGGAGAATGAACAGGAGCTTAAAAAAAGACCCTCAGCCTCCAACTTTAAAAATAAAATAAATATTTTACAACATGAAATCCATCTGCTGGAACAAGAAGAAATGGCAAAAAAAATCAAATTTGCAAGGCAAAACTTCTTTGAAAATGCGAACAAACCAGGAAGATGGTTAGCATACAAAATTAAAAGAGAGAGAGAAAAATGAGAATTGGCACACTAGAAAACAAAATAGGCAGGGGAATATATAAGCAGAAAGAAATTGAGAAAATAATACAAGATTACTACACAAACTTATATAAAAAAAAAGAAATTGAGCAGGAAGATCAGTGGAAATATCTAGATAAGATCGGGAGCTGGAAATTTAGTCACCAACATTTAGAGAGGCTAAACAATCCAATAACAACCTGTGAAATTATGGAGGCATGGAAAAAACAGAAGAAGGGGAAGGCGCCGGGACCGGACGGGATTCCGATGGAATTTTACCAAGGATTGGAGGGAATTCTAGCCCCACAGTTCAAAAAACTAGTGGAATATATTGGAAAAAAACGGCAAAATTCCAGACTCATGGAAGGAAGCACATATATCACTGGTACATAAAGCAGGAACAGAAAAAAAAGAAATTAAAAATTACAGGCCAATCTCTCTTTTAAATGTCGATTATAAGATATATGCAACTATCTGGGCTACAAGACTAAAGAAGGTGCTTGAAGAAATGATACATGATGACCAAACAGGATTTATCCCCAAACGAAAACTGACATCTAATATAAGAACAATAATAAACATCCTGGAATTTTATCAACAACACCCAGAGAAACAAATGATGTTGATTTTTCTAGACGCAGAAAAGGCCTTCGATAATCTGAATTGGGAGTTTATGATTCTACAGTTAAAGAAGATGGGGGCACATGGACTCTTTTTACAAACAATTAAAAATATTTATACCGAGCAGAAAGCGAAGATCAAAGTCAATAATCAAATGACGGAAAGTATCCAAATCATGCAAGGCACGAGACAGGGGTGCCCACTCTCCCCTCTACTATTTGTTCTAATTTTTGAGTCTCTGAATAGACAAATAAGAGGGAACAAGGAAATTAGAGGTCTGGAAATCAAAGGGGAGGAGTATAAACTGCAAGCCTATGCAGACGACCTGGTAGTAATATTGGATAATCCCCTGCACAGCATTGAACAAGTATTAGGAGAAATAAAAGAATTTGGAGCAGTGGCAGGCCTAAAAATAAACTACAGCAAAACAAAATTCATGACTAAAAACATGCACAAAAAAGATGTGGAGGAACTCAGCCTTAAAACAAAATTTCAGGAAGTCCAAAAAATAAGATACTTGGGGATTATGATCACCAAAAAAACAAGCAATCTAATGAAGGAAAACTATCTCTTAATGCAGAAAGAAATAAAGAGAGATTTGGACGATTGGAACAAGTTGCAAATATCAATGATGGGAAGAATCGCAACAATCAAGATGTCAGTCCTCCCAAAATTGCTATTCCTCCTCCAAAATCTACCAATAATACTAAACTTTAAATATTTCAAAGAACTAGACACACTGATCTCAAAATTTATCTGGAAAGGGACAAGACCAAGAATAAAACTCAAAACATTACAAGATCTAAGAGAAAGAGGAGGGACAGGGCTACCAAACTGGTTACTATATTATAAAGCATGCGCCTTGGTTTGGATAAAAGAGTGGATAACACTTGGGAACCAAAGAATACTAAAATTAGAAGGCCAGGATTTAAGAATGGGCTGGCACGCATATGTGTGGTATGGGGGAATCAAGGAGCAGGCACACTTCTCAAACCATATAATAAGGAAAGCACTCTCCTTAGTTTGGCAAAAATTTCAAACACAGAACTATAAAAAAATTCCAGAATGGGTTGCACCTATAGAGGCCTTTACTCTAAAAACAATAAACCAAAAGGGTCTACTACTTACGTATCAAGAATTGCTGACTAAAGAGAAGGAGATGAAAGAGAAAACAGAATTGGAGAAATTGGGCTTGGCAACAGATTGGTGGTCTATGGCAAAACTAGAATCAAGATACAAAAAGATAAATGTATGGGTTTTTTTGAAGGGAAAACACGGGTGGATGAACTCTGGATATATACAAATGAGGGAATCATCAAAAAAATGTACACATATTTATTAGAATATGAACTGGAGGATGAAAGAGTGAAGGAGGGAATGATTAAATGGGCTCAAAATTTTAAATATAATATTGATATTGATGACTGGACTAAAATGTGGAAAGACAGTCACAAATTAATTAAACCTGTTAGTCTCAAAGAAAATATATTTAAAATGTTTCACAGGTGGCATCTGACTCCGGTAAAACTAGCCAAAATGTCAAAAGGGTCTAATAATGTTTGTTGGAAATGTAGAAAGAATCCAGGGACTTACTATCATGCATGGTGGTCATGTGATCAAGCTCAGATATTCTGGCGGCAGACTTGGAAAGTGGCACAAGAAATTGTACAAATTAAATTAAATTTCAGACCGGAAACGTTACTGTTGAATATAATGCCAGAGACTACTGATAAAAAAATAAAATATATTCTCTTGTATATATATACGGCAGCTAGACTGCTCTGGGCCCAGAAATGGAAAATAACCGAAATACCAACGAAGGCTGAACTCTTGAAAAAGTTACTGGACATTGCAGAACTGGATATGCTCTCAGAGGCGCTGCGAGACCACCCAAGGCATTATGTAAAGGAGAGCTGGAAGATGGTATACAGCTGGGCCCAGAAGCAGTTAAATGAATAAAGGGCAAAATAGTCATAAAGACGTTAAAAAGTGACACTAAGTCTGGAAGTCTTGCAGATGGCTGTTCAAAGGTGGAATCACCAATACCTCTGTATTAGTAATAGATAAGGGGACAGGAGCTGTCTACTCTAGACTCTGGTCTGTATTAGTAGTCTAATGTGACCCTTAATACTATTGAATTTTGTTTGTATATAGTATGCAAAATAATAAAAAAAAATAAAAAAAGGGGATTGGACAGATTCCCGGAGGAAAAGTCCATCACAGGTTACAAACCATGATGGAGAAACCAGGGTACTTCAAGGGCCAGATGCAGGGGAGTGGTATCAGGAGACAGATATCTAGTCTCATGCACTCCCAAACGCATCTGGTGGGGCCGCTGTGAGATACAGGAAGCTGGACTAGATGGGCCTTTGGCCTGATCCAGCATGGCTCTTCTTATGTTCTTATGTTCTTATTACGTGTCCTGCATTCTGGAATGGCTGAGGACAGTATCTTCCCTTCCTCTATATGACTGTCTTTCAAGTATTTGAACAGTGCTTTCATATCTCCCCTCAGTCTTCTTTTCTCTAGGCCAGACATGTCCAAAGTCTGGCCCAGGGACCAAATGTGGCCCGATTTAAAATTTTGAGTGGCCCTCAGCCTCTTCTCCCTGCCGGCTCAGCCTGTCACTCATCCCCACCGGCCGGCTCTTCCCTATGCTGGCTAGAGACATCCGCTTGCAGTTTTATGGCTTGCCTGTCCTCCCTGCCTCTGTCCATCCCCTCAGCCACCCGCCCTGCCTACCTGCTCCTGACTCCATTGCTGCAATGTCTTCCCCACCTCCTTGTGAGGGAGGGCAGCATATGCGAGCAGTGGTGCACCCCTTAAAACTGGAGCATTTGTGGCTGTTCCGGTTGTGCATGGACCACGCCTTTTCTCCTCCCTTCAGGCTGAATGGTTGGCCCCCACACATTTTCACCTCACCAAATCTGGCCCTCCTTGAAAAAAGTTTGGATGCTCCTGCCCTAGGTGCAGAATCTTGCACTTGTTGAAGGCAATTTTGTTGTTTTAGCCTCAAACCTATCAAGATATTTTAACACTATTTCTGTCTTCCTGTGTATCAGTTATTTCACCCAATTTTGTGTCATCTGCAAATCTGATTAGTATTCTCTGCACTTCCTCATCCAAGTCATTAATAAAAAAATATTGAAGAGTACAAGGTCTAGGATAGAGCCTTGAGATATTCCACTTCTTACTTTCTTCGAGTTGAAAAAGAGCCATTGACAAACACTCTCTGAGTACGATCTTGTAACCAACTGTGTATTCATCTAACAGTTCTAGTCAGTCCACATCTTGTGAGCTTGCTAATTAGAATATCATGCTAATATGCTGCTGTGCTGTCATGTCCAAGTTGGTTTTCTTTTTCCTTTTTTTACTTGTTCAGATTCAACATAAGCAAAACAAAAGGAAATTGAACTAAGAAAACAAAAGATGAGCCCCCAAACCACATTTAAATGTATTGAATCTTTCCTCTTCTTTCTTTAAATAATGTTTACTTTTTTCAGCAGGAAGGTCAGAAGCTGTGTCTCTGAATCACTGAGGCTGGTGTGGATTGGAAAATCAATGTCCCTGCAGATGTCCTCAAAATCTATCAAGGAATACTGTTGATATTTGGTTGAAATCTAGCTGTAAATTTTCTCAGGATTCAGATGGAAATGTTGAATCTCACGTTTACAGAATAAAAAAACACCAGGTGATTGCTGCAGCCATTTGGACGCCTCTCTTTTGGTGTGATTTTCATTAATATGTTGGTTTTGGAATATTCTTTCAAATTCTAATTAAGTGTAATCAGACAGCCAAGTTACTGGGATCATGAATGAAATAATTATAATAGAGTTGGAAGGGCCCTAAAAAGCCAGAATGCAGGAATCCAAATCAAAGTATATATTACTTCTTTGTCATCATTGCTGCAAAGACACAAAAGAAATTTTCCAAACATGGTGACAATTGATTTCTTGATATAACTTTCCATGTGACAAAGAAGTAGGAAATTCTAAAATTGTGGGGGCAGGTGGGTTTACAATCTACAAACAAAGCTTGTTTCTTGAGAAACCTGCTATGGTCACGATGACTCATGCTCTAGTGATGTCCCGACTGGTCTACTGTAATGCGCTCTATGTGGGACTACCAATGAAAAGTTTCAGGACTCTTCAATGGGTCCAAAATGCAGAAGCCAGATTGCTGACTGGGGCAGGGTACAGAGATCACATTACACCCCTACTAAAGCAGCTCCACTAGCTGCCAATCAGATATCAGGCACAATTCAAAGTGCTAACCTTAACCTACAAAGCACTATGCAAACTGGGTCCTAACTACCTCAAAGATCAAATCTCATAGTACGAACTGACTTGGGTGCTAAGGTCATCAGGAAAGGCCTTTCTCTCCATCCCTCCACCTTCACAGGTACATCTTGTGGGAACACATGAAAGGGCCTTCTCAGTCGCTGCACCCAGACTCTGGAACTCCCTCCCACTAGAGGTCAGGACTGGCCCATCTCTGCTGTCTTTCCAGAAACAGGCAAAGACCTTTCTCTTCAGGCAAGATTTCCCTGAATGATGGACTACCTATTATGTATTTTCATATGGACTACCATACATGATATGTCTACACAGACTTTGTGTTTATAACCACTTATAACTTTGTGTTTATATACCTTCTTGGTGATTGCATTGACACTATGTTTTCAATGTTAGTTTCCATCCCTCATAACTTTTAGATGGTCCATTGTAAATGATTGCATTGACAGACTTCACAAATACACTTTGGTTTTCAATGTTGGTGCCATTCCTCATAAGGGAATTTTTACTCTTTTCGTTAACTGCTTGTGTTCTCTTTTATCTTTAATGTTGCCTTTTATTGCTGTAAGATGCCCCTCAATTCAGTGTTCTCAAACGTGAGTATGTCTTAAATGTACTGGACTGTATATACTCATTACTGTCAGCCACCTTGGGTCCTTTTCCAAGGAGAAAGGCAAGGTAAAAATACAAAAAAAAAAAAACCTGACCGAAAAACTTTCTGAAAATGCCAAAAAGAAAGGAGATTCTGTTTTTTGTTTTGTTTGTTTTTTTGTTTTGTTTTTGAGCTTCATTCCTAGGCCATTCCACAAAACTGGTGAAACCGCTAGAAAGGTCTTGCTCCTAATGGATACCCTGTTATGTATCAATAGGATCCAGCATCTATTGGGCATATGAAGAAAAAGCAGTCTTACTGTGAGTCATCTAAAATATTTAGGCCTTCGGAGCGTAAAACCAATATCTCAAACAGGAAAACAGCAAATCACACAAAATGTTATGTCCAATCGACTGGATCTAGTAGTGAAATAACTAGAGAAAATAATAGGTGTAGAGAACACAGATGTATACACAATGTGTAGTCTGCATAATTAAACTGTAAACCGCCCAGAGATTATTTGAAGTGGTATAAACAGAACACTTTCTAGATACACAATAAGAACCTGTTTTCCAAAATTAAACATTTATCACATTGTTTGACCTGGTGTTTGTACATTTTTGATCCCCCCCCCCAGTAACTATTCAACACACAGCTTGTCTGACCTTTTTCTAGGGCCATTTGGACCTCTTTGGCTCACGAGAAGAGGCTACTTTGTTAGGGTTTTTTTAGTGATTCAGATTGTGTATAGGCCCATTCCTGGCCTATTTATTTACAGTTATGACATAAAAATGTGAAATAACAGCAAATTACAAGCATTTGCATTACAGTGTTGTACAGCAATAATTACATTTTGTTAATATGAAGGGTAGTTTCTAACAACAACCTGCCAAGGGGCACTGAAATTGAAAAAAAAAAGGTTGGGAACCATTGACCTAGAAATAGGTCTGTGAAGATTCTCAGTCATCCAGGTGAGTTTATCTGGAAGTTGAGCCATGGCTACTGGACTTCTTTTTTGAGAAATAGAAACATTTCACTGTTCATCCAAACAGCTTAATCGGTCTGAATACAGCTAGTGCAAGTCCTCCATCTTATAGTCAGCTTTGACCTCTTGTCACCCTGGTCTGAATTAGGCTCATAAGATGAACAATGGCCTGAATAGGCTCGTTAGGGAGACAATAGTATCCATAGCCTTAAGGTGAACAATGGCCTAAGGTGCTGAAACCTATCAAGAATGGGTAGTTAGGTATGGCCTTGGTGGTAAAGGCTTTTTTATTTGTCTGGGTACTTTGGAAAGCACAGCCTGATAAGTAGCAGATAGACCATGCCTGAGCCCACTCTGTTGAGGGAGGGGTTTTCAATGCTCACATGAATGGCTTCCCTTACTCCTCTCTCAAACCACCTCTCTTCTTTATCTAATATGTGTACATCCTCATCTTTGAAAGAGTGCCCTTTGTCCTTCAAATGGAGGTGTACTGCTGATTCTGGTCCTGAGCTGTTACCCCTCCTATGTTGGACCATCCTTCTGTTTAATGGCTGTGACCAAAGTGGGCCTTCAACAAAGCAGTGGGCTATCCCAGAAGAACAAGGGATCAGCCTGAGACCCAAACCCGATGGAACAATCTGGTCATTCCTTTCATGGCTGGAGTGTCGCAGAAGCTTAAAAGGATTTTTGGCAAACACCACATCCCTGTTTATTTCAAACCCACAAAAACACGAAGGCTCAACTCCAAACCACTATCAAATCCTAGGGCCCACCCTTACACACAGACTGCACACCCAAAATCAGGGGTCCGGCAGCACATGGCTCCACAGTGGCGCAAAAACATGGTTCCAAGGCACGGAACCACATGGAACTACATGATTTTTACCCAGGATCAACTCCAAATCACTATCACATCCTAGGCCACACCCTTACACACAGACTGCACACCCAAAATCAGGGCTCCGGCAGCGCATGGCTCCACAGTGGTGCAAAAACATGGTTCCAAGGCACGGAACCACATGGAACTACCTGATTTTTACCCAGGATCAACTCCAAACCAGTATCACATCTTAGGCCCCACCCTGACACACAGACTGTACACCAAAAATCAGGGCTCCGTCAGCACATGGCTCTGCAGTGGTGCAAAAACATGGTTCTAAGGCACGGAACCACACGGAACTACCTGATTTTTATCCAGGATCACCTCCAACCCAGTAACAAATCCTAAGGCCCACCCTTATGCACAGACTTCACACCCAAAATCAGGGCTCCGTCAGCCCATGGCTCCACAGTGGCGCAAAAACATGGATCCAAGGGACGGAACCACACGGAACTACCTGATTTTTACCCATGATCACCTTCAAAACAGTATTACATCCTAGGCCCCACCCTTACACAAAGACTGCACACCCAAAATCAGGGCTTCATCAGCGCATGGCTCTGCAGTGGCGCAAAAACATGGATCTAAGGCACAGAACCACATGGAACTACCTAATTTTTACCCAGGATCAATTCCAAAACATTATCACATTCTAGGCCCCACCCTTACACACAGACTGCACACCCAAAATCAGTGCTCCGGCAGCGCATGGCTCCACAGTGGCGCAAAAACATGGTTCCAAGGCACGGAACCACACGGAACTACCTGATTTGTATGCAGGATCACCTCCAAACCATTATCACATCCTAGGCCGCACCTTTGCACACAGGCTGTACACCCAAAACCAGAGGTCGATCAGCACATGGCTCCACAGTGGTGCAAAAACATGGTTCCAAGGCACGGAACCACGTGGAACTACATGATTTTTACCCAGGATCAACTCCAAACCAGTATCACATCTTAGGCCCCACCCTGACACACAGACTGTACACCAAAAATCAGGGCTCCGTCAGCACATGGCTCTGCAGTGGTGCAAAAACATGGTTCTAAGGCACGGAACCACACGGAACTACCTGATTTTTACCCAGGATCACCTCCAACCCAGTAACAAATCCTAGGGCCCACCCTTATGCACAGACTTCACACCCAAAATCAGGGCTCCGTCAGCCCATGGCTCCACAGTGGCGCAAAAACATGGATCCAAGGGACGGAACCACACGGAACTACCTGATTTTTACCCATGATCACCTTCAAAACAGTATTACATCCTAGGCCCCACCCTTACACAAAGACTGCACACCCAAAATCAGGGCTTCATCAGCGCATGGCTCTGCAGTGGCGCAAAAACATGGATCTAAGGCACAGAACCACTTGGAACTACCTAATTTTTACCCAGGATCAACTCCAAATCATTTCCACATCCTAGGTCCCACCCTTACACACAGACTGCACACCCAAAATCAGGGCTCCGGCAGCGCATGGCTCCACAGTGGCGCAAAAACATGGTTCCAATGCACGGAACCACACAGAACTACCTGATTTTTACCAAGGATCAACTCCAAACCAGTATCACATCCTAGGCCCCACACTTACACACAGATTACACACCCAAAATCAGGGCTCCGTCAGCGCATGGCTCCGCAGTGGTGCAAAAACATGGTTCCAAGGCACGGAAGCACATGGAACTACCTGATTTTTACCCAGGATCAACTCCAAACCAGTATCACATTCTAGGCCCCATGTTTGCACACAAATTGCATGTCAAAAATGAAGGGTCCACCAGCACATGGAGCCACAATGGCGCAAAAAAGTGTATCCAAGGCACAGAACCACACGGATCTACACGATTTTTACCCATGATCACCTCCAATCTGATCTCACATCTTAGAACCCATGTCTTCCCACATATTGCATATTAAAAATCAGGGGTCCGTCGGTGCATGACTTCGCAGTGTCACAAATACATGGTTCCAAGGCATGGATCCACCCAACTTTACATTTATTACAAACTAGGCTGAACTGTGCTTTCATCATTGCTAGGCTAATTACATTGGTGACAATGAGGCCTGTAATAAGACTTCCTGAGCTAGGAACTGGCAAGCCACCCCAGTATCCCTGCCATGAACATTCCATGGACAGAGACAACAGGCTAAAAGATATGACGCTGGAAGATGAGCCCCTCAGGTCGGAAGGTATCCAACATGCTACTGAGGAAGAGCGGAGGACAAGTACAAGTAGCTCCAGAGCTAATGAAGTGGCTGGGCCAAAGTCGAAAGGACACTCAGCTGCAGACGTGCCTGGAAGAGAAAGGAAAGTCCGTTGCTGCAAAGAAATATACTGCATAGGTACCTGGAATGTGAGATCTATGAACCAGGCTAAACTGGATATTTGCCAGGACCCTGCCTGTCATGGAACTCGAATGTGAAGGGTTAAATGCTGGAGAGCAGCAGGAGGAGCCTTGTAGTTCAACTCAGCAGGCAGCTGATTCTGAGGACGCAGCTGAGGGCACATCTCCTCCTCCTATAAGGGCTAGGAGCAGGATCCTGCAAAGGAGAACTAACAGGAGAGCTAGGGAAAGGATATTTAATGATAGGCGTAGAATTAGATCTGAAAGCCCTGAGTTCTAGCAGGAGCCTTGCCAGAGATATGGGTGTGATCCCTGTTTTAGGATAAAGCTAGCAAGTTTACCCTGAACCCTCTGTGGGAGCAACGCGTCACTTACCTTGCCACCATGTTCCTGTGTGTTATCCTGACTTTCTTTCCTGACCTTGGACCGGCTTTCTGACTACAGCGTTCTCTGTTTCCTGACCTTGGACCGGCTTCCTGACTACGACGTTTCTCTGTTTCCCTTGAACTTGGCATTTGGCTCTGTAAATTATTCTGGATTGACTCAGACTGTACTTTGTACTTTACCTGGATTACAACTAAAATTCCTGGCAAAGAACTGAACTTGGCTTGCTGTGTGTTCTGTGTGCGGGGCTTGACAGTTTACTCCCACCCACCAAACTTATTCAAGCAGAATGGAGAAGGAGGGGGCTGTTGGAATGACTCCACTGGAAGCTTTGCAAAACCAAGTACTGTTTTTGTCACAGGCAATTGTTCAATTGCAGCAAGCTCCAGCATCATTACAGCCTCGTTGCCCTTTGCTGCCTCCTGACCGGTTTGAAGGCAAATTAAAGGACTTCCCTGCATTCTTGGCTCAATGCAAGCTGTTCATTGAGGTACGGGCTCAAGAATTTCCTACTGAGAGGTCTAAGGTGTGTTTTATCATCAGTTTATTGAAGGGACAGGCAGCTAAATGGGCGACTCCTTTACTCCTCAGTGCTTCACCTTTGCTGGATAATTATCAGGCTTTCCTGAACCATATTTCTTCAGCCTTTCACAATCCCGTGCAGGCTGCTACTGCCAACAGGAGACTCAGAGCTTTGAAACAGAGCAAAGACTCAGTGTTTGATTATACCACTGCATTTCATTTGATAGCTCAGGATTTGCAGTGGAACGAGCCGGCACTGATTTCTCAGTATATGGAAGGTTTGGCAGATGAAGTGCTGGATGAACTCTGCAGGGTAGAACAACCAAACACATTGCAGGAACTCATTACCCTGTGTCTGAGAATCGATGGACGCCTGGAAAGGCTCAGGCCAGAACTGCAAACAGCAACCTCTGCCAGCTGTGTCTCATCTGCAATCCCGGGAGGCCCGTGAAGTGGATCCAGAGCCTATGCAACTGGGAACTGCTCAACCACGGCTCACCCCAGAGGAAAAGGCAAGACAACACTTTCATCATCTCTGCCTGTACTGTGGGGGAGGAGGACATTTCGCTTCTAATTGCCCTTTGAAGCGTTCCTCAATAAGTGCTGCTATCTCTCCAGCAGTAAAAGGGCAGCTCCATCCTTGAAAGAACCCCAAGGAATGGAGCATACCGAAGGGTTCCCAGACAATACTATCACACCTCAAGGACCTTTTCTGATACCTGTGATTCTAGGGCTCCCTGATGGTCGGGAGATTCCAGTGTATGCTATGGTAGACTCTGGGGCGGCTCTCTGTTTTGTGGATGCTGGGTTTGTGTGGTACCATCGGATTCCAGTACAAAATAAGGACACTCCTTTGTTAGTAGAATCCATTGAGGGTCAGTTACTTCGTTCTGGGCTGGTAGCTCAGGAAACCTGCCCCCTTACTCTTCAGGTAATGAATCATAATGAGCAGATTAGCTTTAATGTAACCAAAATGCCCCAGTTTCTTCTTGTTTGGGGACTTTCCTGGTTGCGAGCTCATAATCCACTGGTGGATTGGGTGCAAGGGGAATTATATTTCAAGGTTCCTTGTTCAAAGCAACATTCCTCTACTGTACTGGCATCTGCCCATGATACATCTGACCCTGTCTTTCCTCAGGCATACCAAGACTTTGCAGATGTATTTGAGGAAAAGGGGACTGACAAGCTACCTCCACATCAACCCTATGACTATGCCATTGATTTGATTCCTGGGGCACCTCTTCCTGTGGCGCGAGTTTATCCCATGTCTGAACCAGAATTAGAAGCATTTTGGACTTTTCTAGATAAAAATATTCGATGTGGGTTCATACGGCCTTCCAAATCACCATTGTCCGCACCAGTGATATTTGTCAAGAAGAAGGGAGGGGAGCTTCGTCCTTGTAATGATTATAGAGCACTAAACAAGATCATTATTAGGGACCGGTACCCTTTACCCTTAATCTCTGAACTTTTGGACTGGTTGAAAGGGGCTAAGTGTTATACTAAGCTGGACCTTCGGGGGGCATATAATTTGGTACGTATCCGTAAGGGAGATGAGTGGAAAACTGCATTCCAGACCCAGTACGGTCAATATGAACATTTAGTAATGCCTTTTGGTCTGACCAATGCACCCAGTGTGTTTCAGAGGATGATTAATGACATTTTCCAGGATCTCCTAGATCGTTGTGTGATTGTGTATTTAGATGACATTCTGATTTACTCCGCTGATCCAGCTCAACATGTTCAAGATGTTTGTCAGGTCTTACAGCGTCTTCAGGAGAACGGACTCTATGCTAAGCTGGAAAAATGTGAGTTTAACATTGAAGAAGGTGAATTCCTGGGGCATATCATTTCTCCCCAGGGAATCTGCATGGACCCCAAGAAAGTAGAGGCTGTGTTGTCATGGCAGCAACCACAAAATCGTAAGGACTTGTAACGGTTCCTTGGCTTCGCTAACTACTACCGTCAGTTTATTCCTGCTTACGCCGATATTGCTGCACCTTTAAACCGTCTCCTTCATCCCAAAGAGCCTTTCCGGTGGACTCCAGAAGCAGAGAAGGCTTTCTCTACCTTGAAAACCCGCTTTACCTCGGAGCCTTTACTTCGCTACCCTGATCCACAACTGCCATTCATAGTGGAGCCTGACACATCTAGTGTTGCCCTGGGAGCAGTATTATCTCAACAAGAGGATCCCTCCCAAACCCCGCGTCCCTGTGCCTTCTATTCTTGGCAATTAAAACCTGCAGAGAAGAATTATACGATCTGGGAGCGTGAACTGTTGGCCATCAAAACAGCTTTTGATGTATGGAGGCATTACCTTGAGGGAGCTCGACACCCTGTGCAAGTGTTAACTGATCACAGAAACCTGGAACATTTACCAACAGCTCGGCGATGGTCTCAGCGACAAATCCGGTGGTCTTTATTCTTTTCCCGGTTCGATTTTCGTATCAAGTATATTCCTGAGGCTCAGAATAAGAAAGCTGATGCATTATCTAGAAAACCTGAATATGCGGCACCAGTGAAAGAGACCTTAGTGGCACCCATCTTGCCTCCTTCTGTGTTCACAGCCACGAATCCGTGTCCCAGCTTGGCAGAAGAAATCCGGGAATCTCAAGCTCGAGATCCATGGACTCAGCAACGTCTTCAAGAACTTCAGAATGGGGAGCATGGAGAGTTTTCTGCACAACAAGGGTTATTACTACATCAAGGGAGGTTATATGTTCCTGCTGGTCCCCTTCGTAACCAGGTATTGCATCTATCTCATGATTCTTTACCTGCTGGACACTTTGGACTTTACAAAACCCTGTATCTGCTCACAAGAGAGTTCTGGTGGCCACAGGTCCTTGCTGAAGTTGCCCGATATGTGGGTTCCTGTGAAGTTTGTCGGTGAGCAAAGGATGTGGTGGCTAAACCCTCAGGTCTGTTGCATCCTTTGCCAACATCCTCTGGTCCCTGGAATGCTGTCTCCCCAGATTTTATCACGGATCTTCCCCACTCAAAAGGGTTTACCTGCATCCTGGTCTTCATAGATTTATTCACCAAAATGGCCCACTTCGTTCCTTGTCCTAAATCTCCTACCGCAGCAGAAACAGCTCATCATTATTTACAACACCTCTTCAGGCTTCATGGTTTACCTGAACACCTTATTTCGGATCATGGACCCCAATTCACCTCTCGTTTCTGGCAAGCAGTGCACAAGGCACTAGGAACCCAAGTTCACTTGTCATCCGCTTATCACCCACTGTCAGATGGTCAGACTGAGCACACCAATGCCACTTTAGAACAATATTTACGTTGTTATACATGTTATCAACAGGACAATTGGGAGGATTTGTTGCCTTTAGATGAGTTTGCATACAACAATGCTGTACATTCATCCACTCGTCAAACCCCATTCATGGCCAACTATGGGTATCATCCTCGGTACTTTCCAGCCACCTGTCAAGCCCCGCACAGAGAACACACAGCAAGCCAAGTTCAGTTCTTTGCCAGGAACTTTAGTTGTAATCCAGATAAAGTACAAAGTACAGTCCGAGTCAAGCCAGAGTAATTTACAGGGCCAAATGCCAAGTTCAAGGGAAACAGAGAAACGTCGTAGTCAGGAAGCCAGTCCAAGGTCAGGAAACAGAGAACGCCGTAGTCAGAAAGCCGGTCCAGGGTCAGGAAAGAAAGTCAGGATAACACACAGGAACATGGTGGCAAGGTAAGTGACGTGTTGCTCCCACAGAGGGTTCAGGGTAAACTTGCTAGCTTTATCCTAAAACAGGGATCACACCCATATCTCTGGCAAGGCTCCTGCTAGAACTCAGGGCTTTCAGATCTAATTCTACGCCTATCATTAAAGATCCTTTCCCTAGCTCTCCTGTTAGTTCTCCTTTGCAGGATCCTGCTCCTAGCCCTTATAGGAGGAGGAGATGTGCCCTCAGCTGCGTCCTCAGAATCAGCTGCCTGCTGGGTTGAACTACAAGGCTCCTCCTGCTGCTCTTCAGCATTTAACCCTTCACATTCGGGTTCCATGACAGGCAGGGTCCTGGCACCTAACTCCTTCACCTCCTTTTCTATGTATAATGTCCTAGCTGTCTGTGTCCCTGCATTCTTGATTTCTTTGGACGCCTCTTCCCATTCATCCCTTAACATATTCCATATCTCAACCTGCTTCACCATAGCCAAATAGCCCTCCATAATAGTCACCTGATTGTCCCTCTTTGACCTCAGCTCCTCTATTCTGTTCTTTTCCTCCAAAGAACAGTTCCCCTGGCTGTCCTTCTACATCTTGTCCCCTGTTTTCTTTAATCGGTATTAGTTGTGTTATGGAGGTCTCTCCTGCGGATGAACCAACGTTCTTGTTGATCTGTGCTCATTTGTCGGGCTCACACACAGGCAAGTATGGTTCGGGTGTGGTTCGGTTGACCAAGGGCCCTGCTGAGAGAAATAGTCAGCATTAGTGAGTTCTTTGCCTTTTTTATATATGGCATCAAACGCGTAAGGTTGTAGACTGAGGTACCATCTGGTTAGCCTCGGGTTACAGTCTTTCATTCTGTTAAGCCAAATCAAGGGGGCATGATCGGTAACCAAAGTGAATTTAGCTCCTAATAAATAATATCTCAAGGCATTAACAGCCCATTTAACTGCTAGGGCCTCTTTTTCAATGGTGGCATATTTTCTTTCTTTGCCCTTTAGTTTTCTACTGAGGAACAAAACAGGGTGTTCTTGACCCTGGATGTTTTGAGCCAGGACAGCGCCTATTCCCCTGTCTGATGCGTCAGTTTGAAGTATGAAAGGGTAATTGAAATCTGGGGCATACCGTACCGGATATGAACATAGGGCTTGTTTCAGGGTATCATATGCCTCTTGCTGTTTAGCCCCCCACTTGATTCATTTCTGCATGTTCTTCCTTGTTAAATCTGTAAGGGGTGCGGCAATTGCCGAAAAACCTTTTATGAATTGCCTATAATATTCAGCTAAGCTCAGGAAACTTTGTACTTCTCTTTTAGTAGTAGGGATTGGCCAGTTGGACATTTTGTCTATCTTATCTTTTTGAGGCAATATGTGACCCTGTCGAACGTTGAACCCTAGGAAGTCTATACTAGTTCGTGCAATTTTACATTTTTGTGGGTTGACTCGCAATCCTGCTGCACATAGGCGCATCAAAACTTTGTGCAGGTGGTCTAGTTGTTCCTCCCAGCTATTACTAAAAATAATAATATCATCAATGTATGCTACAGCAAAGCTCCTAAAAGGGTCCAAGACCTTATCCATGAGGTGTTGGAAGGTAGCCCCCGCCCCATGTAAGCCAAAGGGCATATAGGTAAAATTAAAAAGTCCTTGTGGCGTGGCAAACACAGTTTTCTCCTTGTCACTGGCCCGTAAGGGGATCTGCCAGTAGACTTTTGTTAAATCTAAGGAGGATAATACGGCCGCCTCTCCTAGACGGTCCAAAATTTCATCAATCCGTGGCATAGGATAGGCGTCAAATTTTGAGATCTTATTGACTTTGTGGAAGTCAATACAGAATCTAATGGTGCCGTCTGGCTTTGGAACCACCACCGGGTGGCTCCTCCATGGGCTGTTTGATGGTTCAATGACACCTAATTTTAGCATTTTATCTACTTCCTCTTTTATGATTGGAATCAAATGGCGGGGCCATAAGCGGCCATCCCTAACAACCTGTCTGGGTGGTGTGTCTATGCGGTGTTCAGCCCAAGTTGTCCTGCCTGGTTGATCTGAGAAGACATCTTGAAACTCTGTTTGTAACATATGTATATCCTGTAACTGTGTATCGGATAATTCCTGGCAAATAGTAAGGTGTCCTTTGCCTGTTGCCCAATCTGTGGCCTAATTCATCTGATAACACTTGTGCCAAGCAGACTTTCCTTTCTGCCCATTCTTTTAATAAATTGATATGGTAAATTCCTTTTTTCTTTTTCCTATCCGGGGTTGCTATCTCATAATCTACTGCATTTATCTTCCTCACCACCATGTATGGTCCTTGCCATTGAGCTAGGAGTTTAGAATGTTCTGTAGGCATCAGAAGCAGGACTTTTTGTCCTGTTTGGAATTCTCTGGGTTGTACCATCTTGTCATATCTATGTTTTTTATTAATTTGAGCATTTTTAAAATTTTGATGTGCCAGTTCATGTGCTTGCCGCAATCTATCTCTCATGTCCATGACATGTTTTACCGTACAGACAGATGTGTCCTCACCTTCTTCCCACCTCTCTCTAATAAGATCTAGGATTCCTCGTGGGTTGCTGCCATACAAGAGTTCGAAAGGTGAGAACCCAGTGGATGCTTGGGGTACTTCTCTGATTGCAAACATTAAGGGGGCTAACATTAAATGCCATTTGGTAGGGTTTTCTATTACTATCTTCCTTAACATCTGCTTCAATGTTTTATTAAACCTTTCTACCAATTCATTAGTCTGTGGATGGTAAACTGTCATGTGAATCGGTCTGATGTCTAAGATTTTCCACATCTCCCTCAACGTTTGACTCATGAAATTGGACCCTTGATCTGTCAAAATTTCACGAGGAAATCCTAGTCTAGTAAATATTTGTAATAGTTCCCTGGCCAGGATCTTAGCTGAGGTTGACCTTAATGGTATTGCCTCTGAGTATCTCATGGCGTAATCTATGAGGACCAGCACATGAGTATGTCCTCCTGCGGATTTCCTCAAGGGTCCTATTATATCTATGCCAATCCTGTTGAAAGGTTTAAAAATAAGTGGCATGGGGATGAGTGATGCACCCTTCCTAGGTTTTGGTTGTGTTTTTTGACATACGGGGCATGTTTTGCAAAAAGTTTCTATATCCTTGGTCATGCCAGGCCACCAAAATCTTTGCTCTACCCGTGCTTTCATCTTGTCAGAAGCCAGATGTCCTGCCAAGGGAATATCATGGGCCAATATAAGGAGGTAGTGCCTCCAGCCCCATGGAACTATCAGCTTGTCCCTCCCATCCAAATCAATATAATATAATAAGCCATTTCGCATTTCTATCCCTCTTTCCCCTGTAGAAATCCCGCCCTCTATTTTGGCGCAGTCCCTCAAGTCCTGTAAGGATGTATCCTCCTGTTGCCATGTTCTCACCCTGTCTCGAGTAGCTTTGGTCATCTCTTTCCAGGCTTGGGACATCTGTTTCCAAGGGCGGTAGTCCGGGGGTGTCACCGCCAAGCACATGGCTTCCTGTGACAATATGAAATCATTAATCCCCTCCCAGTCCCGTCCTAGTAACATTTCTTTAGCCAAGGATGGGACTATACCTACAGTCATGTTGTATTCTTTGTTGTTAATACGGACGGATGCACGAGCCGTGTCATACAATTTTGAATCTCCGTGTATGCACTGTACCTGAATACATCCTCGCCGCCCTTCCCCTTTTATATCCCTTACAAGAGTTTGTCCGCAACCTGTGTCTATCAGAACCTTCTTCTTTTCTCCGTTCACCCACGCTTCCACTTCCCAATGATTTCGAGAATCAAAGTCCTCCCTAGATAACTCTAATGATCCTGATGCTGCCCACGCACAATTTAACTGAGGACATTGTTTTTTGAAGTGGTCCACGGAACCGCAGATGTAACATATGGGTTTTCGTTCTCCAGTCGTTGGGAAGGGTAGGCTGGTACGATCCGGTGGGCCCCAAGTAATCTTGGACCCCGGTTTCTTCGAGGTATTGTGTGCTTCAAGGTGTTTTCCTTTATCTTCTTGGCCCATTTTAAGCGGGTTCTGTTGTGCGGATGCCGCCATTTTGTCGGAGACGGACATCCGGTCTCATGTACTCTCATGAGATCCTGTGACGTTATGGTTGTTGGGTTGTCTTTCATTGTTGTTATTGTAGTTCTCCAGCAGGCGGATCATGTCTTCCAAAGTTTTTGGCTGGTTTCTTCTGACCCAGTTATTGACGGAGGTACTTGCTGTTGTTAATAGTTGCTCGATTATGTTGATCAATGGCCTTCGCAAACGTCTGTGACTCCGGCTGTAGCCATTTAATTACGTTGGCTTTCATCTGTTGTGCCAAGGGTCTTGGATGAATGAATGCCTGTTTGTAAGCGTAAGTCTCTAAACTTTTTCCTGTATGCCTCCTCGGAAATGTTAAAAGTCAATAAAATATTCTTCTTGACAATGTCGTAATGTGCCGCTTCTTGTGGGCTTAACGTATCAATTATTGTTTGCACCTCACTGGTAAGACACGGGGTAAGAATCAATGTCCATTGATCCTTTGGCCACTTAGCGGCAATGGCTGTGCGTTCAAATGTATTCAAATATGTCTCTATGTCGTCCGTGTCTGTCATTTTTTGTATTTTCATGGGGAATTTAGTCATCAGTGACTCTTCTCCTCGGGCTTTTGCATCTTGTTTTGACGGTAATTGGTGATCCCCTGATATGTCGTATTTGTCCAAGCGGTCCATTAGTTTCTTGTTTTGATCTGCCAGCAT
Organism: Phrynocephalus forsythii; assembly: GCA_029282475.1. Classification (NCBI taxonomy): domain Eukaryota; kingdom Metazoa; phylum Chordata; class Lepidosauria; order Squamata; family Agamidae; genus Phrynocephalus; species Phrynocephalus forsythii. The sequence continues at coordinate 8,263,931 of JAPFRF010000011.1, forward strand.
ATCTATCATTTTTTCTTGTTGGTGGATCCTGTGGCGGAGCCAATCATCATCGTTTCTGGGATTGTTGTTGAATATATTTACCCGTTGGGCGCCAATTTGTGAGGGTTCGTTGAAATTAATCAGCGGATCATCCGAGGATTGAATATTCAAACAATTGTTTGTATGAAAATCAAATAAACTTTTATTAACCATCTCACAAAGTGGGTTTTCATTTCTTTCTGTTCTGTTGGTTACAACATTTGGAGTCAAAACAGGCAAACTATTCGTCATAGAACTGACGTGAGATTCAACAGTCTCTTCTTCAACAAATGGGTTATGCCTCCCAGTTAAACTTTTGAATATCAATCCTTCCCTAAACTGCCATGGGGTTTCTGGAGAGTAGGGGGAAGGGCTCGCAAGGGGTGATCCCATCCCCATCCAGGAATCCATCCTGGTGGGTTTGACTGACAGGGACCCCCTTGAGACCTCGCCCTCCAATTAACAAATCTTCGGGGATGATTATAAGTCACCTCAGGGGATAGAAGGGGTAAACCAGTCTCCTCCTTCTTGTCCCCCTTCTCCTCTGTCTGGCTTTCCCTCTCCTTGTAAACCGTTAACTTCCCAACTGTTCCCCCATCGTGAGCCTTTCTCTCTGCGCCCCTCCCTTCAGCCTTACCCTGCTCGCGCCACTCTACCTGAATCTCCCTATCTTTAAATATCTTTCTTGTTCCTATCCCTTCTGTTTGCATTCCGGTGCTAACTAATTGTTTCTCTTCCTCTAACTTCACTTGCACCCCGATGTGCCATGACTTACCCAATATAAATTTATGTTTAACTTCCCCTACCTGTACTTCTTGATTCTTGGTGTCTTTCTTACCCATCCCCATTGTCTGTGTACCCACTGATCTCCCTCTATGCCTCAATTCTTCCATTTGACAACCTAACTCCTTCACCTTATTTTCTATGTATAAAGTCCTAGCTGTCTGTGTCCCTGCATTCTTGATTTCTTTGGATGCCTCTTCCCATTCATCCCTTAACATATCCCATATCTCAACCTGCTTCACCATAGCCAAATAGCCCTCCATAATAGTCGCCGATTGTCCCTCTTTGACCTCAGCTCCTCTATTCTGTCCTTTTCCTCCAAAGAACAGTTCCCCTGGCTGTCCTTCTACATCTTGTCCCCTGTTTTCTTTAATCGGTATTGGTTGTGTTATGGAAGTCTCTCCTGCGGATGAACCAACGTTCTTGTTGATCTGTGCTCGTTTGTCGGGCTCACATAACGAAATGGTAATGAAACGAAAAAAAATGAAAAATGAATTTTTTTCAAAAAATTCGCAAAAAAACGGAAATGAACCGAAACGGACCCTCCAAACGACAAACAACAAATGAAACTCCATTTTTTCTATTCGTGACCATCTCTACTGGATATGATCAAACGTGAGATGGAAAGAATAAACATTGACATCTTGGGCATCAGCGAACTTAAATGGACAGGAATGGGTGAATTCAGTTCAGATGACTATCACATCTACTTCTGTGGCCAAGAATCCCATAGAAGAAATGGAGCAGCCCTCATAGTCAACAACAGAGTAGGAAAATCAGTTCTGGGATACAACCTAAAAATGATAGAATGATTTCAGTACGATTCCAAGGCAGCCCTTTCAACATCACAGTAATCCAAGTTTATGCACCAACTACCGGTGCTGAAGAGTCTGAGATTGACCAGTTTTATGAAGACTTACAAGAACTTCTAGAACTGACACCAAAGAAAGATGTTCTTCTCATCATAGGGGATTGGAATGCTAAAGTAGGGAGTCAAGTGATAAAAGGAATAACTGGCAAGTTTGGCCTTGAAGTTCCAAATGAAGCAGGGCAAAGGCTAATTGAGTTTTGTCAAGAGAACAAGCTAGTCGTTGCAAACACTCTTTTCCAACAACACAAAAGGCGACTCTACACATGGACATCACCAGATGGACAATACCGGAATCAGATTGATTATGTTCTCTGCAGCCAAAGATGGAGGAGCTCTATACAGTCAGCAAAAACAAGACCTGGTACTGACTGTGGCTCAGATCATCAGCTTCTTATTTCAAAATTCAAACTTAAACTGAAGAAAGTAGGGAAGACCACTAGGCCAGTCAGGTATAATCTAAGTCAAATCCCTTATGAATGCACAGTGGAAGTGAAGAATAGATTTAAGGAACTAGATTTGGTGGACAGAACACCTGAAGAACTATGGATGGAGGCTTGTAACATTGTACAGGAGGCTGCAATGAAAACTATTCCAAAGAAAAGAAAATGCAAGAAAGCAAAGTGGTTGTCCAACAAGGCCCTACAAATAGCGGAGGAGAGAAGGGACGCAAAATGCAAGGGAGAAAAGGAAAGATACAGAAAATTGAATGCAGACTTCCAAAGAATAGCAAGGAGAGACAGGGTGGCCTTCTTGAATGAACAGTGCAAAAATAGAGGAAAACAACAGAAAAGGAAAAACCAGAGATCTATTCAAGAAAATTGGAGATATTAAAGGGGCATTTTGTGCAAAGATGGATTTGATGAAGGACAAAAATGGTAGGGACCTAACTGAAGCAGAAGAGATCAAGAAGAGATGGCAAGAATATACAGAGGAATTATATCAGAAAGATCTGGATGTCCCTGATAACCAAGATAGCATAGTTGCTGACCTGGAGCCAGACATCCTGGAAAGTGAAGTCAAGTCGGCCTTAGAAAGCATTGCAAACAACAAGGCCAGTGGAGGTGACGGCATTCCAATTGAACTCTTTAAAATCTTAAAAGAGGATACTGTAAAGGTGCTGCACGCAATATGCCAGCAAATTTGAAAAACCCAGCAATGGCCAGAGGACTGGAAAAGATCAGTCTATATCCCAATCCCAAAGAAAGGAAACGCCAAAGAATGTTCCAACTATCACACAATTGCACTCATTTCACACGCTAGCAAGGTTATTTTCAAAATTCTACAAGGCAGGCTTCAGCAGTATGTGGAAAGAGAACTTCCAGAAGTGCAAGCTGGATTTCGAAGGGGCAGAGGAACTAGAGATCAAATCGCCAACATGCGCTGGATTATGGAGAAAGCCAGAGAGTTCCAGAAAAACATCTACTTCTGCTTCATTGACTATGCCAAAGCCTTTGACTGTGTGGACCACAACAAACTATGGCAAGTTCTTAAAGAAATAAATGGGAGTGCCTGACCACCTTATCTGTCTCCTAAGAAATCTATATGTTGGACAAGCAGCAACCGTCAGAACTGGATATGGAACCACTGACTGGTTTAAAATTTGGAAAGGAGTGCGACAAGGCTGTCTACTGTCACCTTGCCTATTTAACTTATATGTAGAGTACATCATGCGAAAGGCAGGTCTGGATGAATCACAAGTCGGAATTAAGATTGCCAGAAGAAATATCAACAACCTCAGATATGCAGATGATTACTACTCTGATAGCAGAAAGTGAGGAGGAATTAAAGAACCTCTTAATGAGGGTGAAAGAGGAGAGTGAAAAAAATGGGCTGAAGCTCAACATTAAAAAAACTAAGATCATGGCCACTGGTGCCATCACCTCCTGGCAAATAGAAGGGGAAGAAATGGAGGCAATGACAGAGTTTATTTTCGTGGACTCCTTGATCACTTGCAGATGGTGACTGCAGCAAAGAAATAAAAAGACGCCTGCTTCTTGGGAGGAAAGCAATGGCAAACCTAGATAGCATCCTAAAGAGCAGAGACATCACTTAAGGTCAGGATAGTCAAAGCTATGGTTTTCCCAGTAGTGATGTATGGAAGTGAGAGCTGGACTATAAAGAAGGCTGATCGCCGCAGAATCGATGCTTTTGAGCTGTGGTGCTGGAGGAGAGTCTTGAGAGTCCCCTGGACTGCAAGGAGATCAAACCTATCCATCCTGAAAGAAATCAACCCCAAATGTTCACTGGCAGAACAAATTTTGAAGCTGAGGCTCCAGTACTTTGGCCACCTCATGAGGCGAGAGGACTCCTTGGAAAAGTCCCTGATGTTGGGAAAGATCAAAGGCAAAAGGAAAAGAGGACGACAGAGAATGAGATGGCTGTATGGTGTCATCAATGCAACCAACATGGATTTGACCAAACTCCGGGAGGCAGTGGAAGACAGGAAGGCCTGGCGAGCTCTGGTCCATGGGATCACAAAGAGTCGGACACGACTGAACAACAACATGTTACCTTAAGAACCCTAAATACCACAGACATTATTTTGGCATTCTAATACTACCAAGCTCTTTACCCTTCTGCAAGTGTCATATAGTCCCAGTTCATCTGAGTAGTAGATCACTGGCACATCATGGTTATATTTAATGCTTCCTTACGGGTCCATGGTATTCCTTTATGTCTCCAGCATTGAATAACTTCTAAATCATTTGCATGCAAAGTGCATTGGTTCCTAATTTCTGGAGAACTGTATTGTATAATATTATATTTTTTAACTTTTCGATCTTCGTGTATCCATTGTTTTTGATGCATGATAGTCTATTTTGGCATTATCCCGCCACAGGACCAGCGTTCCTGTGCCAGGACACTCCAACAACATCTGTCACCCCCACGCCTTTTGGGTGAGAGCCAGAAGGGGCTGCTTGAAGCTTTTCCCTGTGGGTGCTGTTTGGCTTTGGAGTCCCTGTGGTCTCCTCAGGACGAGGACCCTGGGACTCGGCTGCCTGGGCTTCCCCCACCTCCCTGCTTAACACCAGCCACCTGGCCCAGGGAGGAAAGGGCATGAAAAGGCCAGGCTGCCAGGGACTGTCGGGCCAGCGTTCCTGTGCTGGGAGACTCCAACATTATCTGCCACCCCCACGCCTTTTGGGTGAGAGCCCAAAAGGCTCATTTCTAAGCCTGTCTCTAACGGACTGCCATTTTCACTGGACCCTCCACTCAGCGGTGGCTGTTGGTTGAAGCTTCGAGCAGGGGGGTCCTGTTGATCTCTGGACCCTCTGTGGTCTGCTTGTTCACCCCCCCCTTCTGTCTGGTGGTACAGCGGTAGCCCTGAGACCCTGTTGGATTTGCAGGTGGCGGTCTTGCCCTTCCCGGTCGATGAGGTTTGGCAGCGGCACCTCGGTTGGAGGCAGTGACTCTGACTCAGACTGCTAAGTCACCCCCCCCCGAGAAGATCTTCGCCGCTGGAGGGAAGCGACCTTGGGGCGGACGCGGGCGGTGGGGGGAGGTGGACTGTGGCTCCGGTGGGGAGGCTATGACCTCTGGACACTGCCGTCTTGCTGACCTGGTAGTAGTGATGGATGGAAGATGGTGCCTTTTGACATTCTATGGCCCATGGCCATGGCAGTTCTCTACTCGATCTTTGGACCTGGGATCTGCCTTCTGTCCACCCGTAGAGGCTTTGGCTGCTCTCCACATAGGACTTGGCCGACTCCACTTGGCCGATAGACGTTCCCTGCCTCCTTCCTTGTTCCAGCGTAGTGTCAGATGTCCTCCCTTTCTTTCTGGGACCTCCCTTCCTTTCCCCTGCTGGTGCTCCTGAAAATATCTCCCCCCTCCCCCCTCCCCCCATCTTTTACATCTTTTACATCTGACGCCCTTGGCTCCTGGGCCTATATTATGTATACTTTGTTTATTATTATTATTATTATTATTATTATTATTATTATTATTATTATTATTATTATTATTATTATTATTATTATTATTATTATTATTATTATTATTTACCCTATTCCTTTTTTTTTAATTCTACCTCATTTGTACTTATTTGGTTATTGTAGTATTTTGTTGTATTTTGTTAATTGTATCTCTGCTACTTTTGTTACTTGTTTTTTTTTTTTTTTTTTAGGGTCACCATGTTGGCAGGGACTCCTATTGCGGTGGTGACTGGCCGTGGGAGATACACTAGGAGCGGGGCGATTGGTCGGGTAAGAAGAACGTGGGTTAGGCAGTTGGTGCCCCTCCCCTGTTCTGATCGCCCCGCTCAACGTCACAGATCAGGGAGCCACTCCACCAGTGCCTCTGACCTGTGCTGCCTCCTGGTCAATGCCAGGTCGGTTCATGCTAAAACACCTCTCATCCTCGATGCTATTGTGGATGAGTGAGCCGACCTGGCATATATCACTGAGACCTGGGTGGGCGCGGAGGGAGGGGCATCCCTCTCCCTGTTGTGCCCCCCCCGGGTTTCAGGTTCAGTGGACCGGCAGGTCAGAGGGTAGGGGGGGTGGCCATCGTTTACAGGGAATCCCTTTCTGTTAGCAGATCTGCGACATTGGTGTGCCCTGGGTTTGAATGCCTCCACTTATCAGTGGGTCAGCGGGATAGGTTTGGTATTGTGCTGGTGTACTGTGCTCCCCACAACCCAGCCCAATCATTTCCAGAGATCACCGAGTTCGTCTCGGCTGCCCTGTTGAGGTCCCCCAGCCTTTTGGAGGTTGGGGACTTCAACTTGCATGCCGAGGCAGTACTGTCTGGTGCCGCTCTGGACTTCATGGAGTCCATGACCTCGATGATCGTAGTATGGGAGAGAACACTCTCAGGATGCTGATAGGAAGTTTATTAAAAGTTTATTAAAAGAGCATTTGATTATTAGTGCTTCTGTTTGTTGTTCATATATAAAATTCTCTGACTCTATGTCTTTTAAATGTCACCCGTTTTTATAGTGAAAAAGTCCCTGAAGAAGGCCATTTGGGCCGAAACGCGTTGGGCTCTTTTAATAAACTTTTAGGGCTCTTTTAATAAACTTTTAATAAACTTCCTATCAGCATCCTGAGAGTGTTCTCTCCCATACTACGATTGTCTGTGGATGCTCCAGTCCTTTTACCATGACCTCGATGAGCCTTTCCCAGCATGTTGTATGCCCCACCCATAGTGCTGGCCATACCCTGGACCTGGTGTTTTCCTCCATGTCGTCAGACTCTTGTCTGAGGGTTGGGAATCTTGTTTCCCAGCCCGTGTCATGGTCAGATCATTATCTGCTAAAATTTTCCTTGTCAATCGCTGCCCTGCCCCATGGGGAGCATCGGCCCTTCATTTGGGCCCGCCCCTGGAGGCTCCTGGACCCTGGTCTGTTCATGGAGGCCTTCGGGGAGCTCACTGGCAGACTGTCTGATGATCCGGTCAAGGCCCTGGTGGAGAAGTGCTATGAGGGTCCCGTCAGGGCTGTTGACCGGATCGCCCCCAAGCGCTTCCTCCGCTGTCGAGCCCGCCCCTCGCCATGGTTCACGGACGGGTTGCGGCTGCGGGCAATGAAGCATGAATGCAGGAAGCTCGAGTGCATATGGCTGTGCTGAATCAACTGACCGGCCATTACGTGCACGCGATCAGGGATGCTAGAACAGCTCATGCCTCCTGGAGAATTGGTGAGGCCTCGAACCGCCAGGCGGAGCTCTTCCAGGTAGTTCGAGACCTTTCCAATCCTGGTCAGTTGGGGCCTCCTCCTAGTGATTTCACTAGTGAGCAAATCACAGCCTATTTTAGATCCAAGATTGAGGCCATCCGTTCGGACCTGGACTCCAGCTGCAATAGTCTCTCCCCAGTTATCGGGGGGGCCTCACCCCCTCGGTCACCTCACCTGATCGAGTTTGGGCCTGTTTCACTAGTGGAGGCGTCCAGGGCTATGGCCTACTGCCGGCCGGCGGCCTCCCCTTTCGACCCTTGCCCAGCCTGGCTTATTAAATCTGCCGAAGGGAACATGCCAGAGTGGGCTTCCACCATTGCAACTGCCTCCTTCGGGGAGGGAATCTTTCCCTCCCGTCTGAAGGAGATGGTGGTGAAGCCTACTTTGAAGAAACCCAGCTTGGCCTCTGACGATCTTGCAAACTATCGTCCGATCACCATTGTTCCCTTCCTGGGCAAGGTAGTTCAGAGGGTGGCCGCCGTCCAGCTTCAGACCTACCTGGAGGATAATCTTGTCCTTGATCCATTCCAATCCGGGTTCAGGCCGTTTCGCGTGACCAAACTGCCCTGGTCGCTCTGCAGGATGACCTCCTCAGGGAAGCTGACAGGGGGTGTTCTACCCTGTTGGTCCTCCTTGTTCTGTCAGCAGCCTTTGATACCGTCGACCATAGTAACCTGCTGGTCCAGCTGGCCGAGGCTGGAGTTGGGGGCTCTGTGCTTGCTTGGCTCCGCTCCTTCCTTGGTGGCCGGACCCAGCGGGTTCAGCTGGGGGAGGATTTGTCAGCTCCTTGGACCCTCCCTTGTGGGATGCCCCAGGGGTCAGCAATCTCACCTATGCTGTTCAATGTTTATATGAGGCCGCTGGCGGAGGTCATCAGGAGATATAGAGTTCGCGTTCATCAGTACGCTGATGATATGCAGCTCTATCTCTCCTTTTCTTCTTCTGCAGTGGAGGCAGTTCGCTCCCTTGATCTGTGCCTGGAGGCGGTTCTGGAATGGACTAGGATGAACAGACTCAAGCTCAACCTGGAGAAGACCAAGGTGCTGTTTTTTGGGGCGTCCTCGCCTGGGTACAATGGCCCCCTCCCTAGCCTGGGGGGTGTTTTCCTCCAGCCTACAGACAGGGCCAGGAATCTGGGCGTGGTCCTGGATTCAGCCCTCTCCCTGGAAGCCCAGGTGATGGCGGTATCCAGGGCCGCTTTCTTCCAACTCCACAGGATCGCCCAGATCCGCCCGTACCTTGACGAGTCCTCCCTGAGAACGGTCATGCAGGCCCTTGTGATATCGAGGATTGACTATTGCAACACACTCTACGTGGGGTTGTCCTTGACCCTTGTCCAGAGATTGCAGTGGGTGCAAAACGCAGCGACCAGACTGGTGGTGGGTGCTCGTAAATACGATCATATCACCCCAGTTCTGGCACGCCTGCACTGGTTGCCCGTTACTCTCCGGATAAGGTTCAAGGTCTTGGTTTTGGTTTTCAAAACCCTCCACGGCTTGGGACCTGAGTACCTGGCGGAGCAGATCCCCCAGAGATCAACTGAGGCCAGACCCACTCGACAGTTGCGGGCGCGCTCACTCAGGGTAGCCACTCCAAGAGAGGCGCGGAAGTCGGCGACCCAGAACCGCACCTTCTCAGTGGTAGGCCCCTCTCTTTGGAACCAACTCCCAAGTGAGCTGTGCCTTACAGAGTCCCTGCCCGCCTTCAGAAAGGCGCTGAAAAAGCTGCTTTATAAGGAGGCATATGGTGACCTTATTTTTGTTTAAGTTTGCTTCCCCCCCAAAAAAACTCATCTGCTCCTCCCCACCGAGGGCTTCCCACCGAGGGTTTCCCTCCTAGCCAATTCTATTTTTATCTTGCCTTTTATTCTTTTATCTTTGTACTCTTGTATTCTTTTTTTTGTTAATTCTTTTATTTTTTATTTATACTTTTATTGCTTCATTGTGCTTTTACTGGTTTTTAGCCATTTTATTCCTGTTTGGAAAAAGGTATTTGCGGTATATAAATGCTTCAGATAAATAAATAAATAAATAAATAAATATAAATCACCACAGTGTCATGTGACATGTGTGCACATGGATTTAACTTCATTAACTGCAGATCACTTGCTTCCTTGTCATACTTATAACAGGAAAGCATTGATTGACCCTGCAGATGCACATGAACTTTTACGATTCTAAGTATAACTGACTACTTGGTGAACTTGTGAACTGGTTAATTTGAAATGGGCAGGACATAAAGCTGAACAACACTGTCAGAATAAAAGTTTGCAACTGATAAAGAAACAGTGAAGGGCCGTTGGAAAGCTTATTCTAAGGCAGTGGAAGCAACAAATATATCATTTTTCTGTACCACCATTGCTTTGAAATAAAATCGCCCAGCAGAGGTTTTCCAAATAGTCACAAGTCTCCCACATGCTGACCCACTGTTGGATAGCACAGACCACTCTGTAAATCGCTGCAAAGAATTTGCACACTTTGCAAACAAAATTGAAAAGATGCATGCTGGGTTGAATGCTGTTATTTTAAATAAAACTGTCCCCACTGACTGCACTGTATTAATGGATGAGTTTCATCTCCTACAGTTGAATGATGTGGTCAGGACCCTTGGGGAGGTGAGGTCCACCATTGTGTCTGTCTGTTGGATCCTTGACTTTCCTGGCTCCTAAAAGCTGCCAGAGAGGGAATAGCAGACTGGTTAGGAGGAGGAGTGAATGCTTCCTTCAAACAGGGCAGGATTCCATCATGCTTAAAAGAGTCAATAGTAAAACCCAAGTTTTAAAATCCCTCTTTAGTTCCAGCAGTACTACACAATTACCAAATAGTATTGAATATCTCATTCTCGGGGAAAGTACTAGAGCAGGTTGTGGAACCTCTGCTCCACAGGTTTCTGAATGAGATAAACTACCTGGATCCAACTCAGTCTGGCTTCAGGCCTGGTTATGGGACTGAGACAGCATCAGTTACCTTGTTAGATGACCTATGCTGGGAAATGGACAGGGGATCTGTGTCCCTGTTGATTTACTGGACCTCTCAGCTGTTTTTGAGACTATTGACCACAGCATCATCCTGATTCATCTCTATGAAATGGGACTTGGGGGGACTGTCTTACAGTGGCTTCAGTCCTTCCTACAGGAGAGAATGCAGAAACTTGTGTTAGGGGACTCATGTTCAACACCACTGGCCTGTGGGGTCTCTCAGGGTTCAGTTCTGTCTCCTATGCTATTTAATATTTATATGAAACCACTGGGATAGGTGATCTGGAGTCTGGGGGTTAAGTGCCACCAGTATGCTGATGAAACCCAATTCTACCTCTTGTAAGCTCCAGATTCTATTTCAGCTTCACATCAGAGCTTGGAACTGGATGAGGATGAGCTACATTAAACTAAACCCAGACAGAGGTGCTTCTGGGTCAGCTTAAAGGGAGATCAAGGAATTGGGATGCAGCATGAACTGGACAGGGTTATCCTACAATTGGATTTCATTAACTCCACCAAGGCAAGAAAGTCTACCAATCAAACACCACTTGTGTGTGTGTGTGTGTGTGTGTGTGTGTGTGTGTGTGTGTGTGTGTGTGTTCATGCATTTAGGGAGAAAGGTATTTCCTTTTAACCTTCTCAGCTAAGTGAGTTTGCTTCATTTGAACATGTATTTCCTGTATATTTCAAAGTACATCTCTGCTTATGTTAACTTTTCCCATCAAATAAAGTTCCCTTTATGCATACCTTTGTGTGATGGTTTGATGTGCTCTGCCAAATCTATGCCAATATATACTATTGCCACAAATCAAAGATTCTTTATGGATATGCCTCTGAGTATGTGTGAGTGCACACATGGTCTCTGAAGTGCATACCAGGTAAAGGGATTCTTCTGTTGCCTTAGAGTTAAGCATAAAAAACAGATCTCCTCACTGTAGGGCATCTTCATGATGCAAGAAAAATGAGAGGAGGAGGAGGAGGAGGCAGGAGGCGGAGGAGGAGGAGGAGGAGGAGGCGGAGAGGAGGAGGAGAAGAAGAAGACGAAGAAAGAAGAAGAAAAGTCTGTGTATAAGGGTGGGTCCTAGAATATGATACTGGTTTGGAGGTGATCCTGGGTAACAATCAGGTAGTACGATGTGGTTCCGTGCCTTGGATCCATGTTTTTGCGCCACTGCGGAGCCATGCGCTGCCGGAGCCCTGATTTTGGGTGTGCAATCTGTGTGTAAGGGTGGAGCCTAGGATGTGGAAATGATTTGGAGTTGATCCTGGGTAACAATCAGGTAGTTCCGTGTGGTTCCGTGCCTTAGATCCATGTTTTTGCGCCACTGCGGAACCATGCACTGACGGAGCCCTACTTTTGGGTGTGCAGTCTGTATGAATGGATGGGTCCTAGAATATGATACTGGTTTGGAGTTGATCCTGGGTAAAAATCAGGTAGTTCCATGTGGTTCCGTGCCTTGGAACCATTTTTTGCGCCACTGTGGAGCCATGCGCTGGCGGACCCCTGATTTTGGCTGTGCAGTCTGTGCGTAAGGGCGGGGCCTAGGATGTGATAGTGGTTTGGTGTTGATCCTGGGTAAAAATCAGGTAGTTCCATGTGGTTCCATGCCTTGGAACCATGTTTTTGCACCACTGCAGAGCCATGCGCTGACGGACCCCTGATTTTGGGTGTGCAGTCTGTGTGTAAGGGTGGGGGCCTAATAATAATAATAATAATAATAATACCTTTATTGTCAATGTACAACATGTGCACAATGAAATTAGCTGAGTCTCCCTTGCCCACCCCCACCACCATCCTACCCCCATCCCACTGGCAACCACTCAGTCTTATTGCACCCTGTGTACTTGACACAGAATGTGCCAGCCCACAGGTCAGTTCTTCTATACTTGTCCTGGGATTATTTCCCATTCAGCAGTCTGACAGCCCATGGATAAAAACTGTTCTTCAGTCTGTTGGTACGGCAGGCTATACTGCGATATCTTCTGCCTGATGGTAACAAGGTAAAGAGGTGCTGACCGGGGTGTGAGTTATTCTTAAGAATTTTTCCAACCCTCCTGAGGCAACGATCCCTAGCGATGTCGTCCAGTGCACTCAGGGGACAGCCCGTGATATACTGAGCTGTGCTTACCACCCTCTGTAGTGTCTTTCTGTCAGCAGCTGTCAATCCAGCATACTAAACGGTAATGCAATATGTGAGGATGCTTTCAATTGTGGACAGATAAAAGGAGATAATCAGTTGTTGCTTCACTTTGTTCTTACGCAAGACCCTGAGGAAATGCAGTCTCTGCTGGGCCTTCCTGACTACTTTGGTTGTATTAATTCCCCAGGAGAGATCTTCACTGAGATAAACTCCCAGAAATTTAAATGAAGAAACTCTCTCCACACAGCCCCCCTGGATGTACAATGGAGCTGGTTCCTCTCTCTTCCTCCGGAAGTCCAGCACCATCTCCTTTGTCTTGGTAATATTTAGATACAAGTTGTTTTCTAGGCACCATGTGGATAATTTTTGGACCTCATTTTGGACCTCATTCATCTCCCCCTGTAATAAGACCCATTATGGTGGTATCGTCTGCGAACTTAATAATCACAGTAGATGGATCAGATGATACACAGTCATATGTGTACAGTGAATACAGGAAGGGACTAAGCACACAGTCCTGTGGGGAGCCGGTGCTAAGCTTCAGGGAAGTAGATGTAAAAGGCCCAACCCTCACTATTTGTGAGCGGTCCCTTAGAAAGTCCTTGATCCAATCACAGATGGTAGAAGAAAGGTCCAAATCAGCCATCTTTTTAATAAGAATGCTTGGTAGGATGGTGTTAAAAGCTGTACTATAATCAATGAAAAGCATCCTAACATAATTTCCAGGTTTCTCCAGATGACTCACTGCAAGGTGTAAGGCAGTAGCTATGGCATCATCTGTTGATCTATTTCTCCTATAGGCAAACTGATGTTTATTAAAGTATGGTGGAAAACATGTTTTAAGGTATTGGAGAACCAATCTTTCAAAGCATTTCATCACTACAGACATTAATGCAATAGGTTTGTAGTCATTTAGGCAATTAACTGCTGTTTTCTTTGGGACTGGGACAATGGTAGCTGCTTTCAAACATGATGGAACACAAGCCGTTTGCAGGGAGATGTTAAAAATTCTTGTCAGGAACCCTGCTAACTGATCAGCACATTTTTTTTACCACTATCCCTAGGACCCCGTCTGGGCCTGCAGCTTTACTGGAATTCACAGCCCTCAATGCAGCTCTCACTTGATGTTCATATAAAATGAGTGGCTGGGAATTTGAAGATTGGCAAGCAGGTACTATGGGGCCTGGTCTTTTAACCTCATAGCGAGCAAAGAAGATATTCAGCTCCTCTGACATTGAGGCATCAGCCTCAGCCACGTTCCTCATCTTGCCCTTATAGTTGGTTAAATGCTGCAGTCCTTGCCATACTCCCTTTGTGTTGTTATCAACTAAGTAGTTCTCCACCTTAAGTTTATATTTTTGTTTTGCTGCCTTTATACCTCTTCTAAGATTAGCCCTAGCCTCTCTATATGTGTCCCTAGCCTCACTATATGTGCCTTAAAGGCAGAGTTCCGGGCTCTCAGAAGTGACCTTACCTAGGATTTGATACTGGTTTGGAGTTGATCCTGGGTAAAAATCAGGTAGTTCCATGTGGTTCCGTGCCTTGGAACCATGTTTTTGTGCCACTCTGGGGCCATGCGCTGCCAGAGCCCTGATTTTGGGTGTGCAGTCTGTGTGTAAGGGTGGGGCCTAGGATGTGATATTGGTTTGGAGTTGATCCTGGGTAAAAATCAGGTAGTTCCATGTGGTTCCGTGAGATGGAATCATGTTTTTGCGCCACTGTGGAGCCATGCGCTGACGGACCCCTGATTTTGGGTGTGCAGTCTGTGTGTAATGATGGAGCCTAGGATGTGAAAATGATTTGGAGTTGATCCTGGGTAAAAATTAGGTAGTTCCATGTGGTTCCGTGCCATAAATCCATGTTTTTGCGCCACTGCAGAGCCATGCGCTGCCGGAGCCCTGATTTTGGGTGTGCAGTCTGTGTGTTAGGTGGGGCCTAGGATGTGATACTGGCTTGGAGGTGATCCTGGGTAAAAATCAGGTAGTTCCATGTGGTTCCGTGCCTTGGAACCATGTTTTTGCGCCACTGTGGAGCCATGTGCTGCCGGAACCCTGATTTCGGGTAAGCAGTCTGTGTGTAAGGGTGGGGCCTAGGATGAGATAGTGATTTGGAGTTGATCCTGGGTAAATATCAGGTAGTTCCATGTGGTTCCGTGCCTTGGAACTGTTTTAGTACCACTGTGGAGCCATGCGCTGCCGGAGCCCTGATTTTGGGTGTGCAGTCTGTGTGTAAGGGTGGGGCCTAGGATGTGATACTGGTTTGGAGTTGATCCTGGGTAAAAATCAGCTACTTCCATGTGGTTCCGTGCCTTGGAACCATGTTTTTGCGCCACTGTGGAGCCATGTGCTGATGGATCGCTGGTTTTAGGTATACAGTCTGTGTGTAAGGGTGGGGCCTAGAATGTGATACTGGTTTGGAGTTGATCCTGGGTAAAAATCAGGTAGTTCCATGTGGTTCCGTGCCTTGGAACCATTTTTTGCGCCACTGTGGAGCCATGCGCTGGCGGACCCCTGATTTTGGCTGTGCAGTCTGTGTGTAAGGGTGGGGCCTAGGATGTGATATTGGTTTGGAGTTGATCCTGGGTAAAAATCAGGTAGTTCCATGTGGTTCCGTGAGATGGAATCATGTTTTTGCGCCACTGTGGAGCCATGCGCTGACGGACCCCTGATTTTGGGTGTGCAGTCTGTGTGTAATGATGGAGCCTAGGATGTGAAAATGATTTGGAGTTGATCCTGGGTAAAAATTAGGTAGTTCCATGTGGTTCCGTGCCATAAATCCATGTATTTGCGCCACTGCAGAGCCATGCGCTGCCGGAGCCCTGATTTTGGGTGTGCAGTCTGTGTGTTAGGTGGGGCCTAGGATGTGATACTGGCTTGGAGGTGATCCTGGGTAAAAATCAGGTAGTTCCATGTGGTTCCGTGCCTTGGAACCATGTTTTTGCGCCACTGTGGAGCCATGTGCTGCCGGAACCCTGATTTCGGGTAAGCAGTCTGTGTGTAAGGGTGGGGCCTAGGATGAGATAGTGATTTGGAGTTGATCCTGGGTAAATATCAGGTAGTTCCATGTGGTTCCGTGCCTTGGAACTGTTTTAGTACCACTGTGGAGCCATGCGCTGCCGGAGCCCTGATTTTGGGTGTGCAGTCTGTGTGTAAGGGTGGGGCCTAGGATGTGATACTGGTTTGGAGTTGATCCTGGGTAAAAATCAGCTACTTCCATGTGGTTCCGTGCCTTGGAACCATGTTTTTGCGCCACTGTGGAGCCATGTGCTGATGGATCGCTGGTTTTAGGTATACAGTCTGTGTGTAAGGGTGGGGCCTAGAATGTGATACTGGTTTGGAGTTGATCCTGGGTAAAAATCAGGTAGTTCCATGTGGTTCCGTGCCTTGGAACCAAGTTTTTGTGCCACTGCGTAGCCATGCGCTGACGGACCCCTGATTTTGTGTGTGCAGTCTGTGTGTAAGGGTGGGGTCGAGGACATGGTATTGGTATGGAGGTGATCATGGGTAAAAATCAGGTAGTTCCGTGTGGTTCTGTGCCTTGGAATCATGTTTTTGAACCACTGCGTAGCCATGCGCTGACGGAACCCTGATTTGGGGTGTGCAGTCTGTGTGTAAGGGTGGGACCTAGGATTTGTTACTGGTTTGGAGTTGATCCTGGATAAAAATCAGGTAGTTCCATGTGGTTCCGTGCCTTGGAACAGCTACATATGAACATAAGAACATAAAAGAGCCCTGCTGGATCAGGCCAAAGGCCCGTCTAGTCCAGCTTCCTGTATCTCACAGCGGCCTCACCAGATGCATTTTGGAGCGCAGGAAACTAGATATCTGTCTCCTGATCCAACACCCCTGTATCTGGCCCTTGACGTACCCTGGTTTGTAACCTGTGCTGGACTTTTCCTCCGGGAACCTGTCCAATCCTCTTTTGAAGGCATCCAGGCCAGATGCCATCACCACATCCTGTGGCAGGGAGTTCCATAGGCTTACAACGCGCTGGGTGAAAAAAAAATATTTTTCTTTTGTCAGTTCTTACTCTCCCAGCCCTCTATTTGAGTGTATGTCCCCTAGCTCTGGTATTTTGGGAGAGAGAGGAGCTTCCATCTATCCATTTTTCTCATACCCTGCTTATTTTGCATGTCTCCGTCATATTTTAAATGTTATCCTGAGGCAACATGAATCCCAGGCACTTTTTGTCAGGCCCACAGACAACATTCACTTATAGATCCAGTGGACTCTGCAGTCAAGGCCACTCTGATTGCCGAGTGGTGGCGTTGACTGCACTATTGTAAAAGGCAGACAAATTTACATTTGTCTCGAGTAGCAATGATGAAAATGCCAAACGTGTGACAAACCAAATCCACAGTGGCAGAGTTGGTTTGTAAATGGAAGCAGTCTTAAAATTGCCTTTGTATCTTACGTCACCCCAGACATAAGCAAAATCAAGAAAAGTACATAGGACAAGACCACCTTTAATAACAGAAAGGAAACTCAGGTTTCCTGAACGACAAGCCCCAGCCAAAGAAACTCATGGCCCTTCAGCACCTTCTAATGCCCCAAAGACAGTTCATCCAACAGGTGGACAGGAATACTTGTAAATATTGCACAGACTTTTCCAGATTCCTATAAGCCCAATGTCAGGACAATAGGGTACTTTCCAGCCCAGAAACCTCCAGGGCCTACGTCAACAATTCAATAATAACCCCTTTCGTGGGTCAGTCCAGATGACCTCAGGTACTCCCCAGCAAGCACGAAAATCCCAGATGTCCAAGAATGCACAGTTTCTACAGCAGCAAAGTGGATGGGATCCTCCCTTCCAGAATGTAATGGCATTAACAGAAGAACACAAGCCTGCCTATCTTAGTTTCCATAAATCATTTCTAACCCATGACCACTCTTCAAAAAAAAAGGACAACATGCTTTACATTTATGCATTCCGTCTTCTCAAAATTTATGAAGCTCCTAGAAAAATCTACTTCAGTCAACGTGTTAGGAACAACAGTAATGTGCATGTTGGGGAGACAAATTATCCAACACAAGTTCCTGTATATGCCAAATGGCCCAGATTCCACTCCTAGGCATAGACTTACTATTTAAAATGGGGCTTGTTCACTCTTCAGATGGGGCAATATGCACTCAATTTCTTAGGGAACACCGAATAAGCCTTTCAGAATGTACTGGCTTTAGCAGAAAAAGAACAGTTTGATTATCTTAGTTTCCATAAATCATTTCTAACCCATGGTCCCCTTCAAACAAGACAACATACATTTAATTTCCTAGGAGCCTGAAAAGCCCACGGAGGACACATTGTTCAGCACAAGTTTCCTTACAGGCCAGACTGCTTTGTTTAAAAGGTGAGCCCAAAATCACCTTTACCCCCAAAAGAGTAAGTAGGTAAATAAGTAAGTTTATTGCTATATAAAATAGGCTAGAATAGAGCAGAATAAGATACAATATGTGTATATACATATATGTACAGTGGACCCTTGTATAACAGACAGCTTATATAACATAAAATTTGTGCAACATAAAAATTCCGGAGATAGGGGCAATTTGCTTAACATAATCGCCTATGGGCAGAATCCATACAACATAAAAATGGGACTCCGTTTCAATGCGTTCCTATGGGAAGTTGTATAAAGGACAATTTGCTTAACATAATTTCATTTGGAGCGAATTCATTCCTTTGTACAAGGTACCACTATACATATACACACACATATATGTATAAATACATTAGGGCACCATTACAGTGATTCATGTATAAAACGAATTTTATTTTTAAAAGCCATTAAGACAGCAGGTGTGACAATAGCTTGAATATTAAAATTCAAGCTACCTATTGCTGTAGCATGCCGCCCAGAATTTTGCCACCAGTTCAGTAGTCACCCATTATATCCCAGCAGCCCTAGAACTCTTTCAGGCAAAGGTGGTCAGCCAGATGCTCTATAGGCCTGCATTTTGTAGTTTTGACCATATAGAGCGGTTCCAATCTACATTCTTTAGCACAATTCTTGAAGTCTCAAGATGTGTCACACACACATGCACTCGTTTAGATACAGGTCTGCTATCAATGTTAGCTAAAGTCACCTTAACTTCTCTACAGTATTGGCTTAAGATAAACTTCCAACTGCAGGAATTGGCTCATCTATTTTTAGTGGATAACTTCCAATCTAAGTGGTTGAAATCAGTCCTAACTAAATTGCAAATTATGGGTCTTTCTTCCCAAGCAATCTTGAGCATGGAATGGGATAAAGAAAAATCAGGCCATGCTCTCTGAATCTGTCACAGCTAGAGATGTACAAGTTTGGGAAAACCATTACTCTGGCCAGGTTTGAGGTTTTCCCTTCTGCAATGCTGGAAGGCGGATTTAACAGCATCCCAAGGGAATGTAATCAATTGCTAATTGCCCCCCAAAGGAGAAGTTTTCTTGTCTCCCATCATCAGCAAAGGCCCTACAGAAGAAATATGCCTTGAATGCCCACTCAGTGAAAAGGTGGTTTTTAATTATACTCCAATAATGTAAGGCCAAGTCAGCTTTTCCCTACCTTCCTGATAAATTTTGGGCAGAACATGGCAAATCTCTTCCAGGGCACAGCAGCTAGGGATAGCAGCTAGGAGAACACAGAGAGCCCCCCCTCCTCTTTCTTCCCCTTCCAGCAGCTTTCCTGCAAAAAAAAAAAAATCTGGCAAAAAGGCTGTGTGAAGGAACGCCACATCCCCCTCGCAGATAAGGAATTTGCCTTCACTTCACAACTTCAGCAGAGAACAATAGGCTACTTTCAATGTTTCCCCGCTACCTCCCCTGCAGATATGAATGCAATGTGGTTGCTAAGCAACCACTGTTTCAGTTCTAATCTCCAGCACCGCTCAAGCAAAGCAGCAGGGAACGGACTTTTAGGCAAGGCACAGACTTTTAGGAAATAAATATGTGAAACTTTTTCAACAGAATATCATGCTGTAGACATAATGGACAGTGCCCAACACTCTCACTATGCGGACTTAATTCAAAGTATTTCTTTTGTTCCAGAAACAAAGCACTTTTTCGCCCACTGAGACTGAGAAACAATAGTACATTGAACTTTGCCTTTCCTTTCCAGCTATCAGCCTACCAAATACAGAAGGAAGAAGGAATGAACTTTTGCAAACCTTTTGCATACTTACCAGCACAACTTTTAGATGCAAACAGACTTTTAATATTTCCAGATTCTCGGGTGTGTGTGTTTTTCTGATATTTTCACAGATAGCTATGCTAGAAGCCTGCAGCCAGATCCTAACCCAGATGAAGAAGCCTGATGACCAGCACCTTGTGTTGCCAGCTGCCCCAGACGAGAAGCCTGTTTTTCTGTCCCAGATGTGCCATTATGTCCCAGATGTGTGATCCCCTTCGCTGCAGTGCCGCTGCAGATCCTGAACACCAGCCAGAAGCCACCGTTTGCCAGCCACTTCGCTGCAACACATCGATGCGGGAGGCAATTTCCACCACCGAAGGGAGCCCTTTGCCTTGCCTTTTGTTCAAGCTGACTAATTGCATCGTTCTCAAATTGCAACGTGCCCTAATTCTCAATTTGCTTCCTGATCCAGCCAACGAACTCAACCTGACTTTTGAAAGCGTAACTACGAAGAAGCTGCACAGACTTTCCCTTGCTGCAGCCATTTTTTTATCATCACTAGAGGGGAGGAACTCCCTCCTTCAGCCTTCTCCTCCCAGAATTCCAGCTGCCTTGCTGACCTCAGTTCCTGCTGACATCACGAACGCTTCAGTTTTCAGATTAACCCTCTAACTCCTTCTTTCCAAACAGAAAGTTAGCCAGCAGTGGAAACACGTTTAGTTTAAGGAAGACCTTCTTTAACTGCAAAATAAAGTTTTTCTCTCTGTGTCTGTATTATGATTCCTACATCTGCTCCTACATCCCTGCCCACCACACATGTAGGTATGCCTTCCAGCATGTCAAACACACATGCGATTCTTTCTAGCCAACACTGGCCCATTTCTCTTACTAGTGGCAATCAGTTAATCACGCCACAAGATGCCTCAGAGGAAAAGGACTCTGATACACCAGGCCTTTCCACTGAATGTCAGTCCACCACTTCCCGCACTGTTACCCAACGCAGAGGAAGAGGGGGCATACTTATCCCCCTAGTTACTTTGAGGCCATTCCGCTGTTCAAATACCAGTGTTGTAATTTGTGGACACAGTTACGTTTATTGGGCTGGAAGGTATGCCCAATCTTCAGTTTGGGGCGCGAATCTCCACCTTGGGAGTCGCATCCAAATTGATTGGAAGGGAAAGCGAGGCATGTCATGGGATGCTTTTTCTGCAACCATGTATCGCATGACTTCCATGGCCCCAATTGATATTCTGCTTGTTCACCTGGGAGGGAATGACTTGACCAAAACAAAGGGAATAGTCTTGTCATCGAGAATCATTGCCGATTTGCATGCTTTTAAAATTCTTTTCCCACATACCAAAATCATTTGGTCAGCTATGCTTCCCAGGATAGTGTGGCGTGATGCTCATGATCCAGTGAAGGTAGATAAAGCCAGGAGATGCTTAAACCGTAGGGTGACTGTTGCTATGCGCAAATATCTTGGTACAGTAATCTCTCACCCTGATATTAAATTGTCCCGAACCCACCTCTTTAGAGATGATGGAGTTCACCTAAGTGATGCTGGCTTGGACATCTTGCTGCATGACTTCCGAGTGGGCCTTTCTAATGTACTTGGTGATTTGGTGGTAACTTAGATGTATGCCTTGCATCTATCTCTGCCCAGGTCCCTATAAGCCATTTTTCTGCCTTAGTTAGAGGGTATAATTAACAGCCTTTACCTACATATGTCTTTTCTTCTCTGAGTGTGTGCCTTTATTTTTTATGCATTTATATTTCAGCACAAACAAGCACTCTGGAAATTCCTGATCTCAGCATGTGTGCCTTACTATACCAGGATTCAGGTCTTATAGTCACAACTGAGTTTCCGCATCAAGAGCCTTGGTGGTTTTGGATGAAAATGGGTGCCAGGCGCCTGTACTAGCATTGCATTGGCTCAAATATTTTCCCCCCCTTTGGCTAGCATATCTCTATTATGCCTGAAAATACAGTATGCTCCTTCGAGCATACCACAGTAGCTCATTAGCTCTTGTGTTTATGATGCTTCTTGCCTGTCTTGCCTCTGCTAACATAACAGCAGGTGTGCCACCTTCATTTTACTGCTCCTGCTTCAATACCTCAGGAAGTGGTGCCATGATGGGTTTGATTTTTCTTAGCTGTCACTGTTGTCTTTGGCTTCATGAATTATATTACACCTGGAAAGATGGTGCTTGGTTGTGCCCAGGATTTAAAGGAGGAATGGTTACTATTCCACTAATTCCTCTATGCTTTGATGCCCCTCTGTAGCACATGCAGACACATGTTCTCCTTGTATTGTTTCTGCTACACAAGGTACACAAGTGGTGCAAACTCTGCTCTTTTACACCTACTGTTCCTCTTCGTTACATAGGCCAGCCCAACTAGTAATCTTTTTTTTATTATTTTTTATTAGAAAATTTTAATATACAAAAGAAAAACAAATTCAAAACATTAACCATACAGAGTCAATCTATCACTAAAGTTCGGCTTCCCTCTGTTCTTCGCGCGGTTTTAACGTTATTCATCTCCCAGCCTTCCTTTCAAACGAACCCCTTTTATATACTTATAAAAAAGGTTCTAAAAATGGATAATAGTCCTTCGAGTTCTACCCTAATCCGGTAAGAGTCTTTAATTCCTTACATTTAGTCTCCATGTAGTTCTTAAATTTTCGCCAGTCTTTTTGGAACCTCTGGTTGTCTTGATCCCTCAGTCTGCATGTCAGTCTGGCCATCTCTGCAAAGTCCAGTAATTTCGCCCTCCATTCATCCAAAGACGGTATATACGTTGTCTTCCAGTTCTGTGCCAGGAGCATTCGTGCCGCTGCTGTTGCATATAAAAATAGCGTCTTGTCTGCTCCTTTAATTTCATTATCCACCAACCCTAACAAAAAAAGTTCAGGTCGTTTTGGGAATGTACACTTTAACATCTTTTTGAGTTCATCATATATCAATGCCCAATATTCTTTCACTTTCTCACAGGTCCACCACATATGATAAAAATCACCTTGTTTCTCTTTACATTTCCAACAATAATCATCTTTCATCCTATACATATTTGCTAATTTCGTTGGAGTAATATACCATCTATACATCATTTTCAACAGATTTTCTTTTATCAAAGTACATGCGGTAAACTTTATGTTCTTTTTCCACAATCTTTCCCACACATCTAACTCAATATTGTGACCCAGATCCATAGCCCATTTTATCATACATTCTTTGACTTGTTCATCTTTTAGGTTCAACTCCAACAAGAAATTATATAATCTAGTCAACAATTTCTTTTTTGGGCCCATGATTATGGATTGAAACTTGGATTCCTTCTCTCCAAACCCAAACATCCTTCTGTCTTTCTGAAAAATGTCATGTAACTGATGGTACTGAAACCAACCTGTTAACCTCTCTTTTAACAGTTCATAAGACTTCAGTCTGGGACCTTTTTCTGAGAAAAATAACACATCCCCATATGTGATCCCCCACTCCTTCTATATCTTTCCTTTTGATCGCCGATGCTTCAATCGGGGATAACCACCTCGGGGTGTGTCTCTCTAATAAGGGTTTCAACCGTTCCCAGACCTGAAGTAGTGACTTTCTAATTACATGATTCGTAAAACTTTTATGTACTTTCACTTTATCATACCAAAGATAAGCGTGCCAACCAAATCTATCATCATGACCTTCTAAATCCAAAAGATCCCCATCAACTAGAGTAATCCATTCTTTTATCCAACCGAGACAGGCCACTTCATAATACAATCTCAGGTCTGGCATGGCAAATCCTCCCCTTTCCTTAGCATCTGTTAATAGTTTAAACCTTATTCTCGGTCTTTTGCCTTGCCAGACAAATTTAGACAATATCTTCTGCCATTCCTTAAAGTGGCCTGTCCCTTTGACTATAGGGATCATTTGAAATAAGAATAACAACCTTGGTAACACGTTCATCTTTATCACCGAAATTCTTCCCATCAGTGACAGATTCAATCTATTCCATATTTCCAAATCTCTCTTAATCGAATTCCAGACCATAGTATAGTTATCCTCAAAGAGATTCAAGTTCGTAAGAGATAAATTAATTCCCAAATATTTAACTTTTTTCACAACTGAGAGAGCAGACAGTTTTTCAAATTCTTCCCAATCTTTCTTAGTTACATTTTTCAATAAGACCTTCGTCTTATTCTTATTCAGTTTAAAGCCGGCTAAATTACCAAATTCTTCAATTACCTTCATCACCTCAATAATACTTTCTTTAGGATTCTCTAATGTCAAAACCAAGTCATCAGCAAATGCTTTTAGTTTATATTCCTTATCCCCCACATTTATACCTTTAATTGTCCCCATATCTCTCAGTTTTACTAACAATACTTCCAGTACAGTAATAAATAACAATGGAGACAATGGGCACCCTTGTCTTGTACCTTTCCCAATCGGGAAACTTTCTGTTATCACATTATTAACCAATAAACTTGCTTTCTGTTCCTTGTATATTGCATTAACACCATTCCAAAACTTTGTTCCCACTCCCATATATTCCAAATTCTTCTTCATGAATTGCCAAGAAACATTATCAAAGGCTTTTTCAGCATCAATAAATATCAGAGCAGCTTGTTTCTCCTTCCTGACTTCTAGATATTCTATTATATCAATTATATTTCTCATATTGTCTTTCATCTGTCTGCCAGGAAGAAACCCCGCTTGATCTTTATGTAATAATTCATTTAGAACCCTTTTTAATCTATTGGCCAAAACATCGGCAAATAATTTATAATCTCCATTCAAAAGGGAAATGGGCCTATAGTTTTTGACATCTGTCACCTCCGAGTTCTCCTTTGGGATCAGTGTTATATACGCCTCCTTCCAAGTATTAGGTATAACTCCTTTTTCTAGCACTTCATTCATCACCTCCACCATTATTGGTAACATTTCTTCTGACAATTTTTTGTAATATTTTGCAGTCAGACCATCTGGACCCGGTGATTTTCCAGATTTCACCCTCTCTATTGCACTTTGTACTTCATGTGGGGTAATTTTCTCACTCAATATCAACAATTGGCTTGTTGAAATTTTTTTCAATCCATTCTCTCTCATATATCTATCAATCTGTTCCGGATCCTCTTTTTCTTCATATATAAATCTCTGTAAAAATTCAAAACACCTTTACAATTTCTCTTGGATCTTCCACTAATTTCTTGTCTACTATTAATTTGTTCACAACCTTTTGTTTTTGCTTCCATTTAAGCTGCCAAGCCAACAGTTTCCCTACTTTGTTTGCCGATTCAAAGTTTCTTTGTCTCATCATCTTAACCTTCCACTCAATTTCTTGATTGATAACCATTGACAACTGAGTTTGGAGCATCTTTAATTTTTGAGTCCATTTCTGTTCCTTTGGCTTTTCCACCAATTTCTTCTCTGTCTCCACCATTTCTTTTAAGATCTCATATTTCTTTTTTTCTTTCTGTTTCTTCTGATATGAATTTCTCTGAATAAAGAGGCCTCGCATAACAGCTTTACTCACATCCCAAACCAAATTTGTTGGCGTTTCTCTTCTCCAATTATTTTCCAAATAGTCTCTAAAAGTTTCTTTCGCTATTTGCAAAGTCTCTGTCTCATCCAATAAACTTTCATTCAGTCTCCAGCGGTATAGTCCTTGCAGTTTTGTTTTAACTTCCATCACAATTGCATTATGATCTGAGATCGTTTTAGGTAAAATTTCCACTTTCGTCACTCTATGTGAAATATCGTTAGGAACAAATATGTGATCGATTCTTCCCCAACTCCGATTTGGTTCAGAAAAAAAGGTAAACTGTTTCTCCATTGGGTGTCTCAATCTCCAAATATCCGTCCATCCAAAATTTTCAACTAAGTCAAAAAAGATTTTGGTAATTTCCCTTCTGAGCCTTTCTTTTTCTGGGATCTATCCAGATCCGGCATCATTACTCCATTACAGTCTCCCATCAAAAAGAGTTTTTCGTCCATATAATCTAGCAGTCTTTGTTCTAAATCTCTGTAAAATTCTGATTTCCTTTCATTTGGTGCATAAATTCCTACAATGAAAAATTTTTCAGATTGCCAAGTAATTTGCACCATCAAAAATCTTCCCTCTTCATCTTTCATTATCAACTTAGGTTCTAATTTATGTTTTGCATATATCACGACTCCTCTTTTCTTCAATTTATCAGACGATACAAATTCTTGTCCCAAAATTTTGTTTTTTAGAATCTTCATGTGTTTCATTGCAACATGTGTTTCTTGCAGACAAATCAGGTCTAAGTTTTCTTTCTTCAATAAGTGCGTAATCCTGTTTCTCTTGGTCTTTTCGTTCAGACCATTAACATTCCATGTTAATACTCTCAGCACCATTGCAGATTTCAAATTAAATATATTTTTATCAGTCTCTATTCAAATATTGGCCATAGCTAAGTCAGCTTTGCCTTCCTCCTCATCAGAGAGTTCTAACTCCTCTTCTTCTTCCTCTTCTTCTTCTTCACCTTCACCTCTTCTTGAACCTTGGTCCTCCTTCTCCTCAGGTAATCTATCCCCCTCTTTCAATGGTTTCCTATACCCAAGCTCTTCTCCATATTTTCTCAGAAATTTACCTATCTCCAACTCAGATGTTATTTTAAACCTCTTCATTTTGTAAATAAAGGATAGGCCTTCCGGAAACTCCCAGCGAAATCTCAGACCATTTCTTCTCAATGTTTCTGCCAGAGGTTTATAACTTCTTCTTCTTCTCAAAAAAAAAAAAGAGGGATCTCCTTATATATCAGGATCTGTTGTCCTTCAATCACAAATCTGTTGTCGTAACTATATTTCAGAATTCTATCTCTCACGTCCATAGATGTCATTGACACAATAACATCACCTGGTGTCTTCTTCGCTCTCAACTTCTTTGATCTAACTGCTATCCTAAACACTTGGGAGATTGCACCAGCTAGTTCTTCTTCTTGCCACCCAAGCCACTTCGCAAGTTCAGTTATTACTTTGGCCTTAATATCTTCTCCTTCCTCCCATGGTATCAGGTGAAAATGAAGATTCTGTTGCCGTTGCCTCATTTCAAGAAAAGCAAGCTCCTCAGCCACTTTCATTTGTGTAGTCTTTACTTCTGTCACTCCTATTCTTTTCCTCTCTGTTTCTTCTCTGCATTGTTTAACCTCTGTCTGCACTTTCTTCACTTTAACTTCTATACTCTTTGTTTTAGCCGTTAAATCCTTCACTTGCGTTGATAGTTCTCCAACTGCCTCTTTGATTTGTTTCTGCATATCTTCCTTTAGTTCTGATAACTTCTTGTCCATACTTTCTTCGCTTTTTTCAAATTCTCTCCTTATGTGTATCATTAATCCTTCCCATTCTTTGCCCTCCTCTTGTCTGGAGTCTCTTCTCTGTCATCTCAGTTTTAATTAACTTCTATTCCAATGGAGCACAATTTAATCACAAATTTAATCACAAATTAAAATTGATTCAAATTGATTCAATCAGTAAATAATAATAAGCTTCAACCAGTCAAATTAACCAAATAATACTCCAATAATTAATAATCACCTATTTACCATCAATAATATTCAATTTACTTAATCAAACTTCCTTTTGTCCTTTCTAATTTTAAATTACCCACATATCAAATTAATAACAATTTATCAAATTTTGTGAATTTTTCTATATAAACAAGCATTCTCCCATCCCAAACAGCGTTCAAATTGAATTTTAAATGCAATAATTTTCAAAATCCACTAGATGGCGCTCCAACATAAGAAATGAATTTCTTAACCAATATCAGATTCATTAATTTTTAAAATCCACCAGATGGCAATCCAACCTAAGAGATGAACTCTCCAGTCGTCTTCACAGCTGCAGCATAGTTGTTTTGGCTACAGTGCGACCTTCCAGCCGTAGAGAGCCTCAAAAAAACAGCAGATAATGACTTGGTTTCAATTCCGCTGCAGCCAAATGCACAAAGGGAAACCCACAAAAACCCTTGATAATTAAAAATTAAGGGAAAGAATTAAAAAAATGTCTTCAGCTTCTTCTAAAAGCCTAATCCACATATCTCTCAGATAGGAGAAAATGAAGTTCCCTGCTCACGAAAGCCTCTGAAGGGAAAGTTCTTACAAATTCAAAATCCAGATAGCAATAACTCCAAAGTTGTTCACAAAAGCACCCCCAAAAATAGAAAACAAAGCACTGAAAAATCCAAAGTAACGAAGGCAGCTCCCCCTGAAAAAAAAAAAAAAAAAAGAGGGGGGTAACTCCAAACACCAGCTCTTGTAAGGTCTTTTAAAATGTAAAACCAAGCCGATTCTCCTCCTTATCTGTCCCCCAGATTCTTCTTAAATATTCAATCCTTTCACAAAAGGAAAAAGGGAGGGGGAAGTTACTCCAAAAGTCAATTCTCCGAGGTCTTTGGAAGTATAAAATCAAATAATACAAGCTCTCCTCCTTAGGGGGGGAATAACTCCAAGCGCCACTATCCTTTGAAATGTATTCAAAAAGGAGTTGCCCCCCTTATCCACCCCCCCCGCGTTCTTCTTTATTCACTCAGTCCTTTTCACTCAGTCCTTTCACAAAAAGAGGGGGGTGACTCCAAACACCAGTTCTGAGTTACAGACTTCGGTCAAGACTCCCCAAGTCCCATATTTCTCACCACTTCAATGTAAATAATAATAGTTCAAACTCACTTCGCGAATGAAGGGATATCTCTCCACCCCCACCGCACGGCTCCAATTTGTATCACGAAGGAGAGTTACGGCTTAATTTCCACCACGCTCCGAACAGATTCCGATGTAAACAAACCAACTTCACGTTTCTTCGGGTATAGTCCTTATCTTCAAGTTAACCGTTTAACAGCCTCTGCTGATTCTTCCTCCGATAGAAACAATTTTATAGAGTTCTTGGAGGCTAATGGCTTCCTGCTAAGACAATGAGACTTCGCAGCACAGGGGTAGCGATCGCAAGAGCGCTCGCGGCTCAATCCTTTCTCCCCAACCCCTCCGGGTCGGGGCGAGAGGAGAGCCGCAAAGGGCGCAGCCGATACCCAACCCCTCAGGGCACCCCCCTGAGGTCTTTAGAGTTCGCGTAGCCTTCGCGAAACTCTTTAAACCCCCTGTGTGCTCTGGGGAACTCACGGAGGAATTCCCCGGCCCAACTAGTAATCTGACTTACCTAAGTCCACAGACTCTCTGAGAACAAAGCCTGCAAGTGGTTTGGATCCCAGCATGCCATACACTTGCTCTAGGCACAGGTTTTCATTGTGGTTCTTCTACATGGTATCAGAATTACAGGTCTGCTCACAAATATTTATGTTTTCTCCTACGGAAGTTAGCAAACTTGGAACTCTTCCGGGAGACTTGCCTAGTATTCAGTATGGTCTTGTGTGTGCGTGAACAGGTGGAAGTTTCTCAGAGTGCCCACATTCTTCACTTCAGCTGGGTAAGGGACAACTGCGTGAATGTTACCCAGCAATAATTTGGCGTCCATGGTCTTGGCAGAGACCCCAAAAGGGGTACATACTGGACAACAGAGAACACCTCACCTGGTCTGTATACACAACTTTTGTCAACTTGCAAAGTTGTCCCCTTCAGCAAATTCCAGACACTACCTAAGAATTTGTTTATAGACATGGCTCAGAGCATAGACACAACACTTCAGGTGAACTGCTATTATTCATGTGTGGCTACCTACTTGACTACTCAATGGCCAAGAGCAGTCATGAAGGTACCCTAAGCTTGTATCACACGATTTCTCAGCAAGGTAACATCACTAGGAGAGCCATGTCATTCACCATTCTGCCTTAGCCTTACATGACTTAGCCCTGCCACTGACTTTCAATGCCATATCAAACCCTATAGTTTTTGGTTGCTCTAGGTTATGCCTTTTTGTTCACGAAAGGTATACACTTAATTATGTGAACATGTCTAAGGGAATATATGAGCTTTAATTATTATTGTGTGAATATGGGGATTCACTTATTCATGTTTCATTTATTGCTGCTAAATAAATTGACCCTAGCAGGTAAGACTGTCAATCCAATTGGCTATGGAAATTTAGAACGGTTTACCTCTGATACCTTAAAGGGTCTCTTTATTGCTTTAGTATGCTGCATTTATTCAGAACTTCTGTGTAGAAAATAGCTACTCATGTGTCTAATCAGAATATTATTACTCTTATGCAAGCTTATGAAAAGGCCTCAATTTACAAGAAACTTCCTTGGGACGACTCAGTTCCTGAGTGTCCTTGAATCACAGGGGGAAGATGTGGGGAAGGGTCTTAAAATGGTGTCTCTTATGCTAACCAGGAATGCTTTACAAAATGTCTGTGTCAATAGATTCAAATTGCAGTCTAAGCAGAAGTTAGCTGTCATGGGAAGAAGTGGCCTAGAAGCTTCAAAATGTATCTGCAAATGTTCTTGTTTATGTGACTCGCTTTAAGTTTCTATTTCCCAGCACAAAATGCCATTGTCTGTTCAGCCTCAGTATGTTGCAAAGTATACCAGATAAGAATACAATAGTCTGCCTATACTCAGAAACTAGTACTGTGCATGTCAGTCCCTACTCCTGAGTGGCTAAAGCTTAGACTCGTGGTCAATTATGATGTATTGGGGGGGTGGAGGAACGAATGGTATTTAACATGTATGAATTGAATGTATTCTTGCTTCAGCTTTTGGAACAAATTTCCACTGAATGCCAGAAACTGTTGCTAAATAAACTCTTTCTCCTTTTTACTTAAAAATCTGGTTTCGTATTGAATTCCTGACTCACCCCAAGCGGACAATGTTCCCGTAAAGTATTTTGCAGAGGATGTAAGCCCCCAAAAGGCTACAGTTCCATGTGGTTCCATGCCTTGGAACCATGTTTTTGCGCCACTGTGGAGCCATGCGCTGACGGAGCCCTGATTTTGAGTGTGCAATCTGTGAACTGAAATGGGCTCTATATATGATAGTGGATTTATCATGATCCAATGTAAAAATCATATGAAATCAGATGGTTCCGTGAGATGGAACCATGTTTTTGCGCCACTACCGAGCCATGCGCTGGAGGATACATGATTATTACTCTGTAATAGTTGGCCATGAGTGGGATGTGTGATTTGATGGTGATTTGGAAAGGATCCCATGTAAAAATCATATGAAATCAGGAGGTTCCGTCAATTTCCGCCTTTTACTTTCTTCCGGGAAATTCCACACCCAGTTACCGAAACTCTCTAATGTAGCCTGGCGCGTTCGTCTCAACATCTTTCCCAGGACATATAACAAGGAAATGCAAAAAAGGTGCCTCAGGGGGCCTTTTCACATGACCCCTAAGATCCGCTGGCCACTTAAATTCAGACTAGAGATCTTAGGGGTTTGTTGCTGTTCCTGCGTTCCCCCCCCCCGCACTCCTGGCTGCTGGCTGCTGGCTGCGTGAGGGGAGGGAGAAAAAAAGGAAGAATGCCGCTCACCTCCGTTCTGCCGTCCCCGCACTGCATTCAGATCTCTTAAAGGGGCGGGGGCAAAAAAAGAACAAACAGAAGCAAGGAGAGCCGGGCAGTCACTACGTTATATCCGCATAAGGAATTTTCACCTCCAGAGAGCAGCTACCTGAAAAGTGCGCTGGGATGCGCTTAGGTGGGCGTGGTCGCACTTAACTATCTGTCAACTCCGGAGCTGGTGGGGAAACAATTTTAAGCTCCGGAGCTGGGAGTCATTTGCGGCGGAGTTTAGAGGTCGTGTACAAAGGGCCAGGGTCGCTGGAGCTACAACCACACACACACACGCCGCCAGTGCCAGGCGCGCTCCCTCAACACTTTTCCTATTGGACAAAGGTGACCACGTAGCAAAAGGGACAGCTTGCTCTTCGCCCATTGGGCTTCACGCTGCCCATCGTGGAGAAGATCAGCCTCGCGTATTTCGCTTCTTGGGCAACACTCCGGTTCCGTACAACGGGAACAAAAAATAAAATAAAAATAAAATGTATTTACAGTGAAGGGTATGGATCAAAGCCTATAGAGACAAACCTCATGGCAATCTATATCCCAAGCTATACCCTGTATTATATGGGATATTTCAGGCTATGCCTTGCAAAGTATAAGCCACACAAATTATATATTTAGAGGTAATGATGTTACTAAGCATACATATATATATATATTTCATTTATATTATTATTCACACATGTATTCTTTATTCCTGCAAACGCTGGTCAAGCCTTAAGAGAAAGGGCCCCTGTGATAATATTGGCTGAGAAAAGCAGAGATAAGACTTAGAGGTCTAATTCACAGTTACGCCAGCCGAAGAAAATCTTATCTCTTCACTCAGCCGAGGCAACAGCACCTGCAATCCATCACCTGTCAAATTCCAGGGTCATAAAACGCTTGCAGCTCCGTGGAGCTCTGTACTAGTCAGTTCAAACAAACGCTCCAATTAAAATATTTAGCTGTTGCCAAAAAGTGCAAAATAATGATCAAAAGTACCAATTAGTGTTTGATGTGTGTAACCGATGCATATGACGTAAGATGCAGATGGGAGGGGGAAAGAGTGCTGGAAAACCTTATAAAAATATCTCCTTTCGTTTTCTGGGTGGGACTTCTCACCAGCAGAGAGTGTGGAAGTGCCCTGATTGCAATCAATAAATCTTCTTTTCTGTCTACAAAAGACTCAGATTGCTTGTTGCATTCTGCAAAGCTATTAGCACGCCGGCAATGAACCCCATAAATTGAATTCATTCCTTTCATTTGGTGGAGATGCCGGGGAATTTTGCCGCTGCTAAAGAGGCTTGTAGAGTCTGACTCAGGTCACGGTAAGAAGTCTGTGCTGATTAATTGAACCTAGTCCGGACCCTCAAATTTGTGAGGAGGTCCACTTTGTCAGCACTAGATGGGCTACCGTACATGAGAGAAAACCAAGTGCCGGCAGGAGGAATTGGAGAGGACTGCGCAAAAGAAATCTGGTAAGAAGAGAAAACTAGTTGTGGGGTGGCGTGAGTTCGAATCTAACAGCTCTGTGGAGTGGAGAAGATTGCGGATTCTTATGAGTCGGCCCCGGGGAGGGAGGAAGACGAGAAGGGACATTTGTGTGTCTCTAGCATCCCGCGAACCAGGGAGGACTAAGAGTTGAGAGACTCTGAGGTCCCCCGAGGGTGGAAAAGAGCTCCTCTCTAGTAACCCTAGTGTTCCCCTCCCAAGTGTTTGAAGAATTAGAAGCAGAGCACTGCTCTGGCTTCCTCAGAGGATTTATTAATGTTTGAATATATATGTGGGTGTTAAGTTGAATTCTTTCTGGTAACCACAGGGGAAGTGGCCATTCCCTGTGTCTTAAGCAGGGGCAAAGACTGGCAATCTTTGCCCCACAATACCAACGGAGTTCCACCATCTTCGTTTGATTTTAGAGAAGTTAGACAGATCTATTCTTAGGCAAGGGATCGCAGTTAACTGGGGAAACAGAAATGTGGGAGAGTTGTGTATGGTTGCTGAATCACATGTTGGCGTGTATGATGTGCATTTGATTGTTGAGGTGCGAGTCCGTTTGATGCTTGTGTGGGAGAAATCATAGGAACACAGTTAGACCTTTAAAGTAAACCTATGGGGATAAATTAGTGCAGTTTATGCACCCCCTTTTGATGTGCGATGTGGTAACATTGGAATTCTGCCACCAGAAGTAATGATTTTAGTATTAAATGGAACATGAGTAAGCTTTAAGAAGAACCCCTCTAACTAGGATGAGGCAGGACTTTACCATCTCAAATTAAGACTCTAGCCCTCAGGGAGGACAGACCAATTATGACCTGCTAGCAAGAGGTGTGTGAATGTACAAGGACGTGCTTAGTTAATTAATATAAGAGACTAAAAACTCTGCCAACTAGGAGACCCCTCCAGCAATTTTGATAATACCAGGGGGAATATGGGCAGTGAGAAAAATACTTTTGAATACTCAGGGATAAACAACATCCCGCATATTTTGTGACTGGCTGGTCACGCAACAAAATTTACCAGATGAAGGGATATTTTACAAGGAAAACATCATAGGGTATCTGAGTAATGCATTTTTAGTAAAACTGGGTAGGAAACCTGAAAGATGATGGAAGGAAAGGCAGGATGGTGAACTGAAAAGGTATAGAGAAAGACAGATGAATAGAGGAAGTGGAGTAGAAGGAAGGCAGCAAGACAGAAGTGGGATGGATAGGTATGATGTTGAGGGAACGGGAGGAGAGCACGGAGCATTGAGGGGACAGGAAGTGCTAGATGGGGATGCGTACCCCTGAATTGCCTTATTCAAGCATTCAGGAGGTACTTCCATCCCGCTACGCCAATGCCCAACTCCTTGGATATGGAAGCTTTAAACAGAACTAAGGGTTGCTATGCACCACATGAGGAGATAGGTAGGGACGTTATTTCTGAACTATTAATAATCAAAAGCAGGGAAATCAAATCAGGGGCTGAGCCCCTTCTGGCAGCTGGCCACGACAGAAAGTAGAATCAATGCCTTTTTTTTCCCCTTCTCCAAAAGTAGTTAAGAACATTTGATAAAAGACCAGGCAATTTAATTTCAAACACAGGGAGATTCTCAGGACCAAACTGCCAACAACTATCCTACTGCGCAAGTCTACCTTTTTTTTTAGACGAAGGAAAAGTGGGGAGAAGATCTTAGTTTCTCTCTCTCTCTCTCTCCCCTGGAACAAACTAGTGTCTCAAAATAAGCAGGAATTTTTTTCTAACTGTGATTTCATGTTCTTCATAAGGACCTAAGTAACATCTAGGCATTATTTGCCTCCCCATAAATATAAGAGTGAAGGAAGAGAGAGAAATTCTACATGTTCACCTAAGATTTTTTTTTTCTCCCTCCTGATTTAAGTAGCTCTGTGTATTCATTACAAAAGCCACGCTTCTCAAATTAGGCTTAAGCCAACAACAAGATCAACAGCCACAGAAAGGGTGAATTGCCCCTTTGTTCCAGGGCATTTCACACCTAATACATTACAGAAGTAATTACAGGAGATTATCTGCTTGCCTCAGGCTGTAAAAGGCAGCCGCGGGGGAATTTAAAAGTCTACAGCCCCTCCTTTCTTTTTCTGCTCTCGGGGCCCCCTTGCAGGGCAAGGCAGGATAACAACTCCCAACCCCTCCTTTCTCTCCCAAGCCACTTGATAGAGCTTGGACACAAAACTTATATTGAACACATCAACCTAATGCATGCATAGCGAAGGGAATAAACTGACCCCTAAAAGCCATAAGCCAGTAAATTTTATAGGCACTGGCCAGAAGGTCACTCCTCTCCACTTACGGGAACGACCACAATTTTCCGTGCTGCCTCAAAAGCATAGAGAGGTGGCTTCTAGCCGACTTGCAGCATTTTTTTTTCTCCTGGATAGGGGGAGAGGGAAAGGGAGTCTATTGTTTAGAAAAGAATCCAGGAATTCGGCCCCAAAACGTCATGTTTTAATTTAATTAAACCCTTGGAATCAAACACACCTTTCAGGTATTTTTGCTAAAGAATAAGAGGTGAAAATCTTGTTATCAGAAACTTTAGAATAAAAGAATTCTTCGGAAAAAGGACACAAGAGAAACCTGATTATTTTTTTTTTTTGGATGTGACAGCACACTAAAGCCCCCTCCCCTCTTTGTAAGCTGTCCTGCAAGCATATTTTTGCCTTTGAAGTAACTTACAAGTCAATCCCAAAGCATTACAGTTAAGGCAGGCTTAAACACTAGAACTTAAGAGGAGCCTTGCTTGCCCAACACAGTGCACAACTTTCTTAATTAGATTTTTAGAAGATATGTTCAAACACTACTGGGATAGTGATTTTACTTGCGATTTTAATGACTCTTTAGAATATAAGAATTATCTTTTTGCCATAGGCGGTAAAAGGCTCGCCTGGCCACTAAAATGTGCATAGTGTATTGGTGCAGCTTTTAAATCACACCTGGTCTCAGGAGCTCCCCTGAGGAAAATGAGGCTTATTTTCTTTTTAGAAAACAATATGGACTTAACGATTTTCTTTTTCCTTTTTTTTGTGCACATGAAACCTGTATGTAAAGGGCAAGATTCCCTATTTTAAAGGATGGCTCTGCAGTGCACATTATTACTTTGTTCCAAATTTCACAGGGAGCCTAGTAGCGTGGCTATGGAATATTGTTCCAGCTGAACTTGTGCAAAACTACTGAAGTGCAGCTGTGTACTATGGTTTTTTTTTTTTTTTAGATAGACTGTACTACACTGTGCCATAGAAATCTGCACACAGTGTACTGCATGTAGCACTATCACACCTGGAGATCTGCAGATTGCTTGGCCATTCTTGTGTGTGTTTGCTTGTTTGTCTGTCTGTCTGTCTGTCTCTTTCCACACGGGAAGACGCTGGAGGAAACACCCTGTTTTGCATCTCATGGATATTCTGCCAGCTACACCTTTTTGTTGTCCCCTGTAGTAGGAGAGCAATTTGACTTGGGGATGGGATCTGTGGTTGATTAGGGACACCTGAGCACCTACACCTTGCAAGCGCTCATTGGGGCCAGCTGAACTTGTGCATATCTCCTGATGTGCAGAGGTGTCCTCATCATAGACTCCCCCCCCCTTACTTCACGTACTGGTTTTACGAAGAGGAAAGCCTCAATCTGCCTTTTACGACATTTTTTTTTCCCGAGACTGTCAGATAGACTATACCACCCTGCCTGGCAGCACAAGGACAGCTGAGGGGCCATTTTGTGTGTGTTTGTGTTCTGTGTTTGTCTGTTTGTGGTCGTGTGTCTGTTCTTCTCTTACCCAGGTACATCCTGGAGGACGGGCTTTTGCTCTGGGAAAAACGCCCACCCGTTCTTTATTTTTGGATCATGGAGTCGGTCGGGTTTGGAAAGCTGACGCCGCCGCCGGTCGTAGATGCTCAGATGGGGACCCTCCTGCCCTCCATTCTGCCATCCCTCCTGGACCTCCCCTCCCGCCTTTGATGCCTTTGATGATGCCATCTTCGTGATGACTTCGCTCCGCGAGTTCGATCGATGTGGGCTCCAGGATCCAGTGATGTCAGCCTTTTCACCCAGCGTGACCCGTGACCCCGCGACCGAGAGGGAGTGAGGCCTGACCGGTGACGCCTTCTGCCCTCTGCTGTAGATTGCCCCTATGCCTTAGATGACTTCACCCTGGACGGCGGGCGACAACATGAACCTGACCTGTGGTCACCGCATCCTTGCCCATCCTTCCCCAGATGACAGCGTGCGTTTGATACTTCGGAGGGTCCCAAAGCAGCCTGCGGATTCACTTTCAACTCAGGTTGACAGATTAAAATCCTGTCTTCCTGCCTCTCATTTTCTTTTTCTTTTTTCTTTTCTTTTCTGTTTGTTTATGGGGGGAGAGAGTGGGTCTGAAACAGCCACTGACTCTTGTTTTGGATTGCGGCCAACAGACTTCACGTCCGCAATTTAACCCCCTTTTTCACCGGGACAGAGACTTGGGGTTTAACTACTGCTTTCAGACCTTCATTGATGCCTATGCGCGTGCCCTGGATCACCATGAACTTGTGTTGCCACACACGCACATACCAGCCTCCCAGCATCCGACAAGTGAGCGCTTATTTCTTTTTTTTTTTTTTTCCTGCGCACGGTAGGCTCCAGAGCAACTTTACATATTTACATTACCCTGTGCTCGATCTGGTAGGAAAATGCCCCACGGCCTTAGAAGCCTTGCAAAGGGGACGTTAGTTATTGATCACTATTATGATATTGTTTATTGTCTATTATTGATAGTCACTGTGAAAACTCTTACTGAAGTGCCTCTCTGGATGTGCCCTTTTATCATGCTTTGCCACTGAAAATGCTTTTTACTCACAAAGCATTGAGTGCCAGAGATTATGACTTGCCTTTCTATGCAATTTGTATTGAATGAGAGACATTTTGGTGCCCATGGGTGTTCACGAGCCTTTATACCAAAGAAAAAGTGGCTTTATGAAGTAGCTATATCTACATTATTTTCTTCACCAAAGACACTGATGAACTAATCTTGGCCCCATGTTTACGGGCAGATTTTTTTGTGTGTAAACTATCAGCCACAGGGACATTTCTGACCGGATTTCAACGGCTCATTCATGACTTTACCATGAGAATGTATGGCGCAAGGTGGGTTTTTCTAAGCACCATCTAGATGTGTCTTATGCCTCTTTCAGCCTTCATGATATGTATATTACCTTTATTTAGTATCATTGCAAATGTCTATCATTTGAGAATGCACACACAACTGGGTGATTCTGCACAGCCTGCTATTATCTGAGTTTGAATGCACACCACACACACCTAAATAAGGTTGGAAAAAACCTGGCAAAGTAGCCTGGCCCACATATTTCCTTGGTGGGCTAAGAAGGGCATATTTTCCTTATAAGTATTTGGTTTGCAAAATGAACCTACAGTGTGGTGCTTTGTTCGAATTCAGGGTTCTCAGCCTGACTACCAAACACACAAACACGATATCTCACATGTGCACTGCTGTGGCAGGCAAATTTATTTGGGTTTCATGATTGTCCTAAAATAAGGTAATGAACAAATCTGCTGTTTAAAGCATGTTTAATTATCGCTTTGGGACGGGATCTTGATATCCAAGTCTATCACAATATTATCAAAAAATTCTTATGCCAGCCCCCTTCAAAAGTTGAGAATTTGGGATCTTTGAGAAGTGTACAACATGGCCTGGGAGGTTACCTTATACTGCTGTGACCACGATGCATTTCCCCAACAGGGGAAACTTAAATGCTGTGGTCCATGGAACATATCCATCCGTTGCAGTCTGTGGGTCTGACCAGGGGGTCTTCTTACATCCCAAGCATGGCAACACCTCATCTGTTAACTTAACATTTTACTCTAGAAAGTGCCCTAGTGGATTAAGGGGTATTTCTTTGTCATTCACCTGTTCAAATGCGTCCCTCACCATGAGATGCCACAAATCATGTTGTGATACTTCATTTTTTTGAACTGTGCCTATAAGCCCTTTGGGAAAACAGGGTGGGAAAAGTTTTCCTGGCAGCACTGCCTACACTCTCGTCAGGAACACTGAACAATCACTGAGCCATGATTACACCCCTCTCCAAGGGAATGAATGGTAAGCAGGGAAGCTCAAGCAATATTCACGCTTCTGTACATACACCTTTGATATGTCTCTTTGTCCCTTACCAGTCTATCACAGGAGCCATAAGGGGCAACCTATGGAGAATTTACTGGCGTAAATTTCCATAACGCGTCACGGGCAAGTGAAGGGTATGGATCAAAGCCTATAGAGACAAACCTCATGGCAATCTATATCCCAAGCTATACCCTGTATTATATGGGATATTTCAGGCTATGCCTTGCAAAGTATAAGCCACACAAATTATATATTTAGAGGTAATGATGTTACTAAGCATACATATATATATATATTTCATTTATATTATTATTCACACATGTATTCTTTATTCCTGCAAACGCTGGTCAAGCCTTAAGAGAAAGGGCCCCTGTGATAATATTGGCTGAGAAAAGCAGAGATAAGACTTAGAGGTCTAATTCACAGTTACGCCAGCCGAAGAAAATCTTATCTCTTCACTCAGCCGAGGCAACAGCACCTGCAATCCATCACCTGTCAAATTCCAGGGTCATAAAACGCTTGCAGCTCCGTGGAGCTCTGTACTAGTCAGTTCAAACAAACGCTCCAATTAAAATATTTAGCTGTTGCCAAAAAGTGCAAAATAATGATCAAAAGTACCAATTAGTGTTTGATGTGTGTAACCGATGCATATGACGTAAGATGCAGATGGGAGGGGGAAAGAGTGCTGGAAAAACCTTATAAAAATATCTCCTTTCGTTTTCTGGGTGGGACTTCTCACCAGCAGAGAGTGTGGAAGTGCCCTGATTGCAATCAATAAATCTTCTTTTCTGTCTACAAAAGACTCAGATTGCTTGTTGCATTCTGCAAAGCTATTAGCACGCCGGCAATGAACCCCATAAATTGAATTCATTCCTTTCAACAGTATAACAGATAGTTTGTATAACAAACAGTTTGTATAACGTAAAATTTGTACAACATAAAAATTTGGAGATAGGGGAAATTTGCTTAAAGCCTATGGGGCAAATCCGTACAACATAAAAATAGGATTACTCCATTTTCAATGCATTCCTATGGGAAATTTGTATAAAGGAAAATTTGTTTAACATAATTTCATTTGGAACGATTTAATTCCTTTATACAAGGCCTGCTTTTCCTGGTTATTAACTGTTGCATGGCCTAATTGATTTAGTGATCTAATCTCATCCACAATTAGCTTATCTTATTTGCCTTTGATTTTTATGAATGTTGTTGTTTTAGTTATGTTTTCATTTGTAATATTTTTGTATTGGTATTTTGTAATCAGCTTGTTTTATGTTGTAAACCACCCAGAGTGGCTTTCTGCCAGATGGGCGGTGTATAAATCGAATAAATCGAAGGTACCACTGTATTTATTTTTATTTATTTTTTAAGGCTCCCGGAACTAATCGTGGCGACCAAGGGACGGAGTCCCATACCCCCACCCCGCACCCCCACTTCTTGGGCATTGCTTCCGGGGCCAGGGGAGGATTCCTGGGCTGCGCCGCGGCCGCTTCCTCCTTCCGCCCCGCGCGAGGAGCGAGGTTGGAACTGCTGTTTGCAAAGCATGAGGAGTCACGAGGTGCCGTCAGGCGGTCCGTAGCGGCGTCGGGCTGCTGCTGCGCCGGGAGGAAGTGGCGGGATCCGGTGGTGTCGCCGACGGGAGCGAGAGGAGGTGGCCGCTCAACCCCGCGCGTGAGTGGCCCTGAGCTCCCACCGGGGCCGGTGCATGGGTGGGAGAGATCGCTGCAGCTGCAGGTGCAAAGGACATGGCTGGTTATTTCTCTCCTCCCCCCCCCCATTGCCCCTCTCCGCTCCCCACCCTTGTTAGATGGGATCTGGTTTCGGTGTTTTCTCCCCCAGGATCCGGCCAGCTTGGGGGGGGGATCGCCTTTCGTTGTCTTTCCGCTCTCAGATTAGCTGCGAGTTGCGCAGCAGGTCCCATCCTACTTTCCCCCTCCGGCGCATCAAGTCAAACAAGTTTGGATTGGAAAAACCCGCACGGGTCACCGTCGCGGACACGTTTTCGACCGCGGGCGTGGCGGGGAAATGTTTTTCATACAGGACCTTGGCAGTTCCCTGATCCGTGCAAGGCTTTTTGCCCGCGGAGGTGGGGAAATGGGTGTAGCGGGTGGAAATCCCCGAGCTACAACCTCTAGTAAGCGATGAGAACTAAACATGAACTAGACGTGACCCGAGTAACAAAGGGTATCTTTTGGGCCACTGAAAGCACCTCTTCTGTTTATGGATTATATGCAAGGGCTGCATATGGATTATATGCAAGGTCTGCGTCTCTTATTCTTGCGTTTCTTGCTACGCTGGCAGGAATCCAGCAGTAAATTGCAACTTACTGAATCGCCCCTGCCCAATCAAGTGAACTCTCCAAATCTCCACTGACTCAGTGGGCTTACCGTAGTTGACATTTACTTCTAGATTTCAGCCAGTGTCGCCTGAATTGCAGGAAAGTGCGTTTTCCCTAATAAAGTAGTACAGTATTTTGTTTAAATCTAAGTGATAGAACAATTGGGGGAATGCCAACAGCTGTCAAGCAGCAGCCTTACCTGGCAGAAAGTGGCATCTTGGAGAAGGTAGAATAAGAGTGTGTGTCACATTTATTGACAGAAGTATCCCTTTGATTACAAAAACAGAGGTCCCCACCAAACTTAGCATGTCTGGATCTGCAGTGGAAAACCGACTTCCTTCATCATAATCACTAGTACAATTGAGCACTTTCAAGCCTTTATGAATTCCTTCTGGCCTGTGTTCTCCTTCACTGTTGAGCGTTGGTGGAGTGTGTCCATCATCAAAACATGAGAAAGTGATGCATCAAGTTGCTTAACTGGCCTTATCTGTCTTCCCTCACCTAGGTGGGGATGATGGTAGTTGCAGTTCAGCACATGTGGAAGGCATCATATTGGAACTTCTTAAGTGAGCTTTGCCTAAAAGTTCACCCACAGTTGTTAGTTGTTCCCATCTGTGGACCTCTACATTTGAGTCATTTGAACTGGGGGCGGGGGGACGGGAATCCTAACTACCTTCCCGCTGCCCCATATTTCCTCTACCTGTCCTAAGTGCATAATTTCTGGGGTCCTGCTTTTTAAGATATACTTTAACCAACAACATAGAAACAGTATCTAACAGTGTGAAATAAATAGCTGTAATTGTGAGATTTAAGGTGGCCTGATATTTTAGCAATAAAATCTAACTGTTGTTATGAGAAAGTGTATCTGGTCATTGTTCTCTCAGGAATAGGAGGCTCTTAAAATGTATCTCTGGTACAGTAGTAGGAATGGAACTGAGCAAGTTGATCCAATGAGAACTACTTTTGCAGTTATTTCAAGCCACAAAAAAGAGGATGTAAAACAGTTGTTGATTAAAGGAAGATTTGCTTCATAGCACTTTGCATGTCACTGCTTTTACCAGTTAACTCCTGAAGTCCCAGTATACTGATGAGGTTATAGGACACTGAGCTTTGTCTGTTAATGACTTGAGATCTCTAGGCTGTAGGCATGGATCCTCTGTGTGACATTTAGTACTTCTTGTCTGCCTTGTATATTGACCAGACCTTGTTGGCTTCTACTTCTGAAGCACAAATGAGAAGTGATATAAATACTAGTAGAGCAGTTTGACTTTGTGTGTCACACAGTAAACAGTACTTGTGATAAATCCAGGTTTTCGTGTTTGCCACACATTTAAGTCTGAGTATTCTGTGGCATTTTTCATAGTGATTGCTAAGTTCTGAAGT
This sequence comes from Phrynocephalus forsythii, assembly GCA_029282475.1. Taxonomy (NCBI): domain Eukaryota; kingdom Metazoa; phylum Chordata; class Lepidosauria; order Squamata; family Agamidae; genus Phrynocephalus; species Phrynocephalus forsythii. Next base: position 8,306,298 of record JAPFRF010000011.1, read on the forward strand.
GTTTTAACTGGGGCAGATGCCATAAAACCACCCTCAAAGGTTGAACCACAACCTTTTTGACACATAACCTCTGTTTGGGACAGGGGAAGGGGTCCTGAAGTGAAACAGGTTTCATTTATCAATCCTCTCGTGTGTGAGTTTGTGTTTGTGTGTATAAATGTTGAGTCTTTTTTGACTGTTTGTGACCATTCATTCAAATGGGTAAAAATAAATGATTTTTCAAAACAAATTGATTTAAATCACAATTTAAATTTTAAAAAGGATTGTTTAAAAATTTAAATCACTAATAAGTCATTTTGTTTAAATCAATTTGATTTAAGTCAGGTCCATCCTGCTTTTTAGCAATTGATTTCAGTCATTTCTGTGTCCATACAATAAGGTGATTTCATAATTTTATTATTGTGGAACTTTTAAGAGTCTTTAAATTCCTTTAGTGACGTTAGCTGGATAGAATTTCAAGGAGAAAATGATTTCAGTTGTTCATTTCTTCACTGGGGATGAACAAAGCCAGTTACCTTTATGCAGGGCTGGCAGAAGGTGGGGTGGAGGAGTGGAACAGAATTCTAATTGGCTAACAGGGTTCTTATGTCTCGGGCGGGCTCTAAATTCACAATGATTATGTTGGAGAGTGGATCCTGGAACACTTCACACAGATTAAATAATTCCAGATTGTCACTGATGAGATCAGTGATATCCTGTATTCCCTTAAAGCAGAAGCAGTGGGTCGTGTGGTGACCACACATGCTCTTTCATTGTTATGATAGAAATGGGGTGGGTTAACTGGCTGGATGGCTCAGTGAGTTGGGTATCTGACTGCAGAACATCATGGTAGGAGTTTAATTTGCCACTGTGGATCCCAGCTAGCTTCTCTTATCTTTGGATGACCTACACAGTTGCAGTTTGCCCCCGAGGGGGGGGGGCGAAAGGGACAATGCTGAATATCTTGTGCCTAGAAAAATCTGGAAAGGGTTGCCGTAAGTTAGAATTGACTTGGTGGTACACTTGTCAAGTCAGGGCAGCAGGAAGGTAGTTAGGATTTCCCCCCAGTTCAACTGCCCTGCTCAGCGTCTGATAGCTCAAGCCAGTGGCTTCCTTTTTAGGTAGTCAGTCCATCCCACATTTGGTCTTCCTCTTGTCCTGCTACCTTCAGTCTTTTCCAACAGTATAAGGTCTTTTCCAGGGACTCCTGACATTTCATGATGTGCCCACCAATTATGTGCCCACTCTATTCTGGCTTCTAGTGTGATGTGTTGTGCATACTGATGGAACACATAAGGGGATAAAAGGCACATTTGTCTGACACCTTTGTCCTTAAAGGAAACCATTCTGTATCTCCATCTTCTGTCACATGGTAATGTCTTCTCTACAAAACAAATAATGCATGAAGACACTCAAATGCCGAGGAAACAGAGTAACCATAGTCTGACCGTTTTTATTAGAAAAAACACTCCAATTTATACATTTTTCAAACAGTTAAAAAAAGGAGAAAGAAAAAGGGGTGGTCTTTAAAAAAGGTTAAAATGCTAAGATGCTAAGATGTTAAGGGGTTACTATAAGGATAAGGTACAGGTTAGGTACAGGTTAGGTCTTAGGTTTAGAAAAGGGTTAAGGTTTTGAGGGGGGAGTGTTAAGATTGAGGTTAGGGTTTAGGAACAAAAAATCAGAAAGAGAGAAGAGGGGGTAGGAAGGGGGGAGAAAGGAATGATATTTTATAAATTTTTTCTTAATTATTCCATACATTTCTCCTAATTGTTCCATAGATTTCTCAGTTTTACACTTTTTTTTACACTTTGCACATGCTCTAATGTCATTATGTGTATGCTGTAATGTCACTTTGTGTGTGTGCTGTTAGTGTTTCTTTATATAATTCCCAAATTTCTTTGTGTCACCCAGCTCCACCAGAGGTTTCTTTCTGTTTCATTTTTCCTTTTATAAACACAGACTGATCCTCTTCCGAAACTTTTTGCTGTGCTTCAGTGGATATTTGCAATATGATATCAAGTAACTTTTTGAAGTCCAGCTTAAATATCAGGCATTTTTTTCTCCATATAAGGCAAAGGCCTCTGTTGCAGCATACTGCACTGAGCATCCCTTTGCTTGCATGGGACAATTGAAGCAGTGAGCCTTATAGTTACTGCACTCCTGAGCATCTCTTTTCTTAGGGATTTGAATGTTTATTGAGGGTTTCAATTCTATGTGCATTTGTATTGTTTCAAGTCTTTGTTGACATGCTTTTGTTAGGAGTTTCCCAGATTCATTCTCTGTGGCTTGAAATGGTTCTATCCCTATTCCACCCACCCCAGGTGATTTATTTCTTTCAAGTGCTTTCAGAACAGCTTTAACTTTGTTTTCTAGAACTGCAGGTTCTTCCTCACAGAACACCTCTTCAAAGGTGCCCATTCTTTTGACCCTTCTGTATTGGTCTTCAGTATACTGTTTCTACCTTCTCTTTATTTTTACCTGGTCAGATAGTGTGATTCCCTGTTGGTTATTCAGCATTTCTAATCAAGGCTTGATTTTTTATTTCTGTTGTTGTTGTTGTTGTTGTTGTTGTTGTTGTTGTTGTTGTTACTACACACCTAAGAAACTGACTGGGTCTGGGCTGCACACCACCAATAAGAACAACAGCTTCAGTGCCATGTGGTGTCAATCTGTACATGTCAAAACAAGTGCCTACAGCTCTTGTAGGATTGTTTCTGGCTGCCCGAGATCTACCCCTATTTTAAAAGTCTATTACTTGGCTGGGATTGTTCTTCCAGAGGTTATATTAAGAGATGCTAGCAAGTAATGAATGAAATGAGGTAATGCAGCAGCACCCCTCAAGCCCAAAATATTAAACCAGAAAAGCCTAGCTAAACTTGTGTAGAACAAAAACAACAGACCTTGCTGAATGGATGAGTGCTTGAAGAGTGTCTCCCACCAGTACAAGACTCTGGCTGAACTATCTGGAAGTAGTGTAGTAGTCTTTGGAGTGCAGCAGGAAGATGAAAATAAATAAATAAAGTGAAATAGGGTTACTTGGATACAGGGCAAATGACTGAGATACCACTATTGAAGTAGCCCATGATTGTTCAAAATTAATCTAATTACGTTAGCATTTTTTTAACTTTACCTATACAGTAATTCACCTATGTCTATAATTTTAAATTGTGACACGAAAATGAAGGATAATTATATCTACAGTGCTCAAATGCTTTTTTTAAAAAAGAACACCTCAGCCCACTCTGCAAATCCCTAGAGAACACAAGGACTTTTCAGCCAAATCTTTAGAAGGTGTTGGGGGCCACATGTGGCCGATTCCTGCCCTATAATTTCCCTTTTCCAATGTGGAGCTTTCATACGTGTCACAGACTGTCTTCAGATAGGCTGTTTCATCTGGAATGAATCTAGAATTGTGCATTTCATGCAGAAGTATCAACAGTTTATTTACGTTTATTCTGTCTCCTCTCTAACCGATTGCTATAGAATGTTCCTGGCTCAGTCTTGCCTCCATGCCTTGATACTAGTTGTCGTAACCACTGTGATGGCAGAAGAAGGCTGTGATCTTGTTGGGGAGGAAGGAAGCGAATCTCCAAAAGAACTGGCGATTCTGAAGAGGTTGGAGCCACTTACCAACATAAGGTAGCTAAACGTTTTGCACAGAGAAGGGATGGTGGCCATATGCTTTAAAATTAATGTCCTTCTGTCTTTGGAATGTCTTCTTAAAATAGATTGCATTAGATGTGTGTGTGTATTCACTGTTTTAAGTTTTATGCTGGTCTCTGCATTCTAATACTAAAAATTCTGGCATCTTAATACTTTGATTCTGTTGGGTTTTTTTAACTGAAAGTCTGAAGTTGATTCTTTCTGCTTTACATTTTTCAACTGCTGTGAGGGCACTGCCATGTGGGCAGAATTCTGCTGCAGCAAGACAAGAGTGGAAGACTAATGTTTTGGATGTTTTAAATTCGACCAGTGGGTTGTTAAGGATGGGATTTTTGGAATTACAGGACTGTTACTCCCATAATTTGGTGGCAGTGAAAATCCTTGGACTGGCAGGAAATGAAGCTCCCTCATCTTCATGCCATTCTTGTCATTCCTCATTTCCCCTAGCCTCCATCGCAACTCATTCTCCTGTATGCATATCTTTGAGACTGTCAGAGAATCTCATGATTCTCCTAGTGTAAGCTGTGAGCAGAATGCGTTCATATTGATGGAAGATGAAGAACGTGTTGGAATGGTATGGAAGGGAGGGGGCTGCCCCATCTCCTGCAAGTCTGTGGACTTTCACGCTCATAATCTGACCAGGGAGCTCCTGTGGGAATAATAATCCTTTAATTCTGAAAATCCCATCATTGGGGGCTATTATTCACGCGACTGGCTGCAAAATATAGTGCACGATTGACCTTGCAAACGAAACTAGTCCACTGAGAAGGGAACTGGATGTGCAATTTGCACATAAGACTTTTTCCTTCCTGGTTGTACTTGGACATTAAAAAAACAAATACAGGTAATTACTCAAAAATCTGTTACAAAGATTGGTTTTAGACATGTAAACAACCCCAGCTGTTTCATGCTGTGGGTTAGGATTGAGGATAATTGTAATAACAAGGCTTGCTTTGTTGATTTACTGCATTAATGTTGTATAAGTATGGCTTTCAAGAAATATCAGCCAGCCCCTCCAGAAAGCCTTTAACATCTTAAGAGTGTGGGATTCTGTTTTTCATAGGATACCATGATAATGAAACATACCTCAAACACTTACCTAAAAATGAGCTGTTGCGCCATCATTTATTGTGATAGTGTTTGCCTTCATCACACACACTATCCCTAAATGACAAGATCTAAATAAATAAATAAATGGAAATAATGCAAGGAAATAATGCAAAACTTCCTAATTTGCAGAAGGTTTAAAATGGTTTCTCTGTTTTTCTGATGTTTTCTCCTGCAGCTTTTCAACAGAAAGTGGGAGCGATAATGAGCAGTACACATATAAGTTCAGGGTGTGTCGGGAAGTTGCTGGAGAAAAACCAAACTCGGGTCTGGTGCAGATTAATAACCAGTCCGGGAAGATGGCAGTTGTGGGGCGCATCAATGAGACCCATCTTGCCAGTGGAAGTAAGACAACTTTACACCTCAACAGGTCCTCTCCATTGTTCGGCCAGTAGCACGCGGATCTCACTGGGTGTCTTTTATATTTTTATTTTGTCAGGCAAATGGATTATGCTGATCTATAAAGGAGGAGATTCCTATACTAGTCGCTGTGACAAGGAGAAGAGGAAAGCCATAATAATGATTACTTGCAATCGGACATCATTAGCAGTAAGTAGATGTCAAAGGAGGGTGGGTTTTTTATGTACAAATAAAAGGCTTGGAATCCACTTGAAGGATTATGCAAGTGTAATTTAATTAGTGTAAATCTCTGATGGAAATTGCCACAAAATAAAAAGTCAGCATGTGGATTTCTTATTACAGTGGTACCTCGACTTACGAATTTATTCTGTTCTGAATGCATGCTCTTAAGTCAAACTACTCTTCAAGTTGGGGTATGTATCTAAAAATTGAAAAAAGAAGTTAAAAATGAAAAAAAATGAAAAAAATGTGCAAGTCGAGCAGACCATATCTAAAATTTGTAACACAGCAGTTAAAACACCAACAGTTTTCTCCTCTTAAGTTGAATTGCTCTGAAGTCGAGCTGCTCTTAAGTTGGGGTACCACTGTATATATCAATTAACACAACCGACATACAGCAGCAAGCGCTTACATTGATTTTTTTTAACTTATATTAGATCATAGCCAAGATGTACACTGATGGGAGTTACACGGGCAGGCATAACTAATAGGAGTTTGGTTTAAGTTTTATTTTATTTTTGCTGCCTTATATATTATTTCTATTAGATGAATTTCTATAGATAAGCAATTTAATGATTAGAAAGGCTGGCAGGGATGGGAGCATAATTAAACTGTGAGAGAGGACAGGCAGGGGAGGGGAGGGGTGTGGTGTGCTTTTATGTTCCCTTGATTTAAACACACACACATAATTGAGAAAGGCAAGCTACAGACCATTCACCCTTTCACTAGCAGGGAGCATCATAGAGAAAGAAGACAAGCATGCATCCTGCAATCTGTAGTTATAGAGACCAAGAGGTCAGTACTGCATGCTTATCTGAATAGGTTATCTCAGTAACAAGGAAATTGCATGCTGCCTTATGAACTGATCTGTAAGTGGAGATTATTACAATGGTGAGAGATTGTGGCCAGGGTGGATCTCTAGGGAAGATAAAGCAAAGTGTGCTGCTTATATACCACCCCATAGCACTTAAAGCACTCTCTGGGTGGTTTACAAGAATTTATGCAGGGTACCTATTGCCTCCCCATCCTCACACCCCCAAGTAAGCTGTGTTTTCATTTCACTGACCTTGGAAGGATGGAAGGTGGAGTGAACATTGAGCCTGCTACCTGGAACTGAACCCCGGGTTGTGGGCACAGTAACAGTACAGCAGTTGAACCACAAGATAAGGGAAGCCCTGTCCTTGTATTTATTATGAAGAAGAGATACTTCACCGAGCTGCCTTGAACTATTATCTTCCTCAAACAGACTGGTTTCACCATGGTGACAGAGGAGCGGGAGAAGGTGAATGAATGCTTTTATATCTTTGAGTTAGAGAGCAGCTTGGCCTGTCCTCCAGAAGATTTGCACCTGCGTGTTGATTCCCCACATCTAAGTGTTGGCTCCATATTGCTCATCACGTATGTTTATATAAAATATTTAATAATACCTCTGCCACCTTCCCCTGTTTTAGAGCTGCTATGTACGGTGGGTGTAAACTCTTAAAACCATTGAATCAGGACGTTGGATTCCCAATTTGAACTCCCTTGTGTTTGCTTAAATTGGCATTCCCTTTCACAATCAGAATTTAGCATACAGTAAAAATGTGGATTTGAGTTAAATAACAGTGCTTCACAGCAAAGGGTAGCATCTCAGATGTTCTGAGCCTGCATCGGAATGTACTAGCGTTAGATTTGTGTTTCCTTCCCAACACACTGTTCTAAGGGGTGCCCTTGCGCAGAGCTCCATCAGCACCACGTGAGCGGCCGCCAGGGGTTGATGCTTATTTACTCCTGGGTTTCAGATGAAGCCCCGCCCCATCTCGCCCCACATGTGACTGGGATTAAAATTAGAGGGCATGTTGGTGAAAAGGCTTCTTTGCACCATGAAAATGCAATGTCGTTTTCTCTAAAGAAAAGGAGTAGCTGTAGGAATTGTTTTCCGTATCTCTGTTATGAGGGTTATGTTCTTAAACTAAATCAACACAGTTCCCTTCCTGGCGTGTTCTGTTATCTAACTTTATTTTTCAGGTTTACTTCACTGGTTGCCATGTATATCATTGGAGGATTCCTCTACCAACGTCTAGTGGTGGGAGCTAAAGGCATGGAGCAGTTTCCCCATTTTGCTTTCTGGCAGGATCTAGGGAACATAGTCGCAGTAAGTGATAAAACAAACATCCATAAGAAGGGGGCAGCTTTTGGCTTACTCGAGGGTTGTGTGAAAATTTCATTCTCACAGGCTGTTACACCACTAATTTCAGTGACTGGCTGTACAGTGTTCCCCTGCCCTTTCGCGGTTCATATACTGCGATCCCACTATATCGCGGGACGGCAGTATATGAAAAAAGCCACCTGGGGTAAGGGGGAAAAGGCCTGTTTCACGCCTCCCATTCTTACCCCAGGACTGGCGCTGCCTCAAACGAGCCTGCAAGGGCCTTCCCAGGCCTTCTGGAGGCCCCAAAAGGGCCTCCCTGTGAACCAGAAGTGACTTCCAGATCATTGAAAATCATTTCTGTGGGATTGAGGCATCAGAACTGATTTTCGGTGATCTGGAAGTCACTCCAGAAGGCCCAGAAGATTTTCAGTGATCTGGAAGTCACTCCAGAAGGCCCAGAAAGGCCCTCACAGGCCCTTTCAAGGCAGCAGCAGGCCGGGGGTAGGTACAAGAGCCCCCAGCTAGGCATTCCCAGGCCTGGCCCGACCTGCATCCGCATATTGCTGATGTTCAATTATCGCGGGTCAGGTTGGGTCCCTAACCCCAGCAATAAGCGGGGGGGGCACTGTACCATCAGAAAGGAAGAGTTCAATTCAGACATAATGAAAACACATGGGCTATAATTATGGAAATGAACTATATTTACCTTTGGGTCCTGCATGTTCAAGGGAAAGCTCATGGGTGTCTTCAGCTGTGCCAAGAAGAGACTAGAAATGAGCTGTATGAGGAATTTTCAGTTGAAGTAAGATGTAAAAGGGGCATGTATAAAGAATGGAAGGACAGATAAAGTATCAATGAAGACTTAATTATAAAGGGAAGGTTGGGAGGTGGAACATTCAGAATGAGCTTAGACAAGCTTTGGCTGACTAACTAGCTACAGTATGATGTGACTTTTCGCTAGGCTATCACACGTTTGGAACGAATCTGTAATACAGTAACCCCCCATTTGTCATGGGGGGTAGGGACCTGAGCCAACACGCAATAAAGGGAAATCCGCGATGTGCAGATACTGGGTTGGGTCGGAACTGATGGGGGAGCTGTCTGGGACCTCCTACACTTACCGGAGGCCTGGCACTTCCCCGAACGGGCCTCTGACGGGCTTCCTGGGCCCGTCGGAGGCCCCAGAAGTGGTTTTGGGCAATCCTGAAGTCACCTTGGCTTTGCCAGAAACTTCTGGAGCCTCCAACAGGCCTGGGAAGTCTGACGGAGGCCCGCTTGGCGTAGCACCAGGTCTGGGGTAAGTGCAGGAATCCTCAGAGAGGCCCACGCATCGTGCACCAGGGGCCCTTGCCTTCATATACTGCGGTAAATGAACCATGAAATGGTGGGGGACAACTTTACTATTTGTGTTTTCCGTTTTTAGTTTTTAATCTATCATAGTGGCTTTCTTTAATTAGTTTGCTTGTTGTTCTTAGCTTTAATATTGCCTTTTAAATGATTTAAGATGCCTCGTCAAAATCATTGTTCATATCTTGAACATTGTCTTTAGTGTTTCTGGGTTATATATTGTCCCTCAGCATTGTAAGCCACCTTGGGTCCTTTCCAAGAAGGAAGGGTTAAAATATTTAAAATAAAAGAATGAATAAATAAATGCTGAGAGCCTGAACAAGAATGTGGAAACAGTATGTCCGCTGCCTAGAAATGCTGCTTAACACCTACTTTTGCCTTTTCTTTCGAAGGGAAACCAGTGCTCAGTCTAATGCAGGTAAAGGGGGTGCTACGGCAAAGGAAGAACAATCTTCTTGAAATGAATTCAAGTTCATTAGAAGGATGAACTAAATTCAAGGGCTATTCAAGGCATTTGCAGGTGTAATCTCATATAATGTCTATAATGGGAGATGAGATGAGATATGAATATTGGAGGCAGGCCAGTGTTGTAGAAGAGTGAAGTTGGAAGGGGCCTATAAGGTCAACAAGTCCAACCCCCTGCTTGATGCAGAAATACGAATCAAACAATATCGGTCAGAGGGTTATCCAGATTTCTCTTGAACACCTCTAGCGTTGAAGTACTTGCCACCTCAAGGTCATTGGTTCCACTGTTGTGCTGCTCTAACAGGAAGATATTCTGCCAACTTAAGCCCATTGTTGTGCATCCTGCACTCAGGGGTGATCAAAAACAGATCCTTCCCCTCTGTAGGAAGAGGCGTCCTTCAAGTATTTAAAAAGTGCCATCATATCGTCCCTCCATCATGTTTTCTAATGATGCCCAGTTCTTTCAGTCTTTCCTTATAGGGTTTGGTTTTCATCCTTATCCCGTCCTCTGAACTTGTTCCAATTTGTCAGTCTGTTTCTTGAAGTGTGGTGTCCAGAACTGGGCACTGTATTCAAGGCAAGAACTTTGAACTTTTATGAGAACTGGACTTTGCCCTTGGCTGCAAACGGCATTGGGTGTGCTTCAGATAAGTGTTACTTAAACACATTCTGGATTTCTTTCCAACAAACAAGCCCAAGACCTCACATGCTGCAATAAATGTCTCATGGAGTAGTCCTCCATGGTGTATTTCGCTGTTCTTGCTGGAAGTGGGAGCAACGAGGCATTATGCTAATACTTGTTGTGGCAGGGTTCCCACAACAGGGTTTATGGGTTTTTATTTATTTCATTTCTATGTTGCATTTCTTCTATAAAAAGACTCAAGGTGGATCACAATTCCAAAACTAAAAGGTCAATAGGATTATGCAATTAAACATAGGATCATTTAAAAATTAATCATGTAAAACATAGTCAAACCGTTTTAAAAGCACATCTTAATAAAAAAATTTAGAAATCATAGCCAAGGCCTCCAGGAGAATCTACCTTGGACGCCCAATTTGAATGTTAAAAACTTAAAAAATAATGTCTTTACTTGATGGCAGATGGACAAGGAGTGGACAAGTTTCTCTCTCAAGGGAAGACATTCCAAAATTTGGGAATATTGACAGAGAAACCTCTTCTCACATTCCTGCTAAAACACCAGTGAAGGCAGGGGGACTAAGGAGGGGCTCCTCTGAAGATTTTAAGAGCTGTGAAGGCTCATATAGGGAGATACAGCCATTCAGATAGGCTGGGCTCAAGCTGTAATGGGTTTTATAGGTCCTAACTAGTAGTTTGAACTGGGACTGGAAGTGGACCAGAGCTGGATAATTGCTGCAGGATCTCCTCTTTGTAGGATCAGCGTCTGCTGCCTGACTATAGAAAATACCACCACCACCACCCAAGAAATCATGATTCTAAGCTGTATTACCAGAACAGGCCATTAGAAGGAGCCCGATATTTTGTTGTTGTTCAGTCGTGTATGTTGCTATATAATTACCATGTTTTTTGCTCTATATAAGATGCACTTTTTCCTCCCCTCAAAAGTAAGGGGAAATGTCAGTGCATCTTATAGAGAAAATACAGCCCTCCGTGGAGGGGCCTCCATTGTGGCTCATGGCTCCTTTTCTCCCTTGAAGGGAGCCATGAGCTGCAGTGGGGGTTACCACAGTGGTCACCATGGTTCCAGAGGTCTCTGTGGTGGTGGCTGCTGGGAGTCTCCAGGGCCCGCAGCCCTTGCCATGTCCTGGAGAGCTACTAAAGGGAGGAGCCTCCCAGACCAGGTTCAGCGGCTGCTGCTGCTGCGGCAACTTCTGTTGCTCAGGCCATTCCGCTCACGGGGCCTCCGCTTCATCTCCCTGGAGAAGGTTGCCCTCCTGGCCTGGCTGCCCAATCTGGACAGGAGCTTGGCCTTCTCTTTGCCACCTCTTCTGGCAGCGGACCAGGGAAACAGTTGTACAGGCAGGTGTGTCATCTCAGCGCTCCACTGCTGAAAGAGGTAGGGACGGGACGTCCCACTCAGGCTCTTTCTCAGACTAGGGCATTGAGCATTCTCACGTTAATATTGAGACACTTAAAATGATGGAGCTGAAACCTTTCTAAAAATGTGCAGAACTGTGGAGATTGAAGAACATGAGAACTGGACTGCAACCCAACACATGTATCAGAAGGCTCCACTGACCGAGAGGTTTTTTAGGGCTGTCATTTAAGGGTGGGACTTTGTATTTTGCTGTTGACTTTTCTTCAAGATAGTAATAAAAGTTAGGTCATATCATTCTAGGGGCTAAACATTTCCATGTAACTTCTAACTAAATTGACAGTCTTTGCTTCTAGTCTGATGATAGTATGTTAATCCATCTTTTCTTTTCTTTTAGGATGGCTGTGATTTTGTATGCCGATCTAAACCACGAAATGGACCAGCAGCATATCGTGGTGTTGGCGATGATCAACTTGGAGAGGAGTCCGAAGAACGAGATGACCATTTGCTACCTATGTGACCTACCAACCTTGTTCTGTGATTTGTTATTTGTGTAGGCAGGTGGCACTGAATCATGTCTCCTCCTCCTCTGTTTTTTCCTCCCCTTTTCTTGTTGGTCCTAAACCTGTTTGCTCTGACCGTGAATGCCCTGGGGCAAGGGACAGGGGGTACAAATATAAAGCTGCGCTAATAATATGTGGAATAGGGGAAATTCCGAGGGCCCCATGCAGCAAAAATGGTGAGGTCACCACCACAGTTACTTTTTTACATGACTTGTGGGGAAATGCTTCAAAGACTACTGAGGGAGAACCGGGGGGGGGGGGAGAAGTATGTATAAGGGGGAAGTACTTGAATGGAGGGGGTTAGAGCTGCAATATAATATGTATTTTCTCTAGGCTTTTTTCTTCAATACTCGGGATCTCCCCTGTCATTTCAGTTAAACATTTTTTTTCCTAGACTTGCAACTTGTGGGAGTATTTCCCTTGGCATTTTCAAAATTGCAGGAAGACCTGGGGGGTTCTTTTTTAACCAAAGTGTGCATCAACTGTTGATCTGAATTTCTTTTAGTCACTAGCAAAAAAAAATGCTTACCAATAATATGTTTAAGATGTTTATTTTGTAAAAACAGTCTCACGTGAAATAGAGGTTGAAATTATTTAATAATTTAAGGGAGAGAATCTTCTCAAAGCAGCATGTGCTTAAAGAGACGATTCCTGCAATATTAATCCACAGCTTTTAATAGCTTTTGGAACAGATGAACCATTCAACTGTAATTGTGAGCACGATAGCGTCTGAAGCTACAGCATTTTGGAAGATTTTGTGCTGAAGGAGAGTAAGATCTAACTAAAGAGTGGCTGAATAGAATTATCCAACAGATGTATGAAGACAGTGTCTTTTCATGTTGGTTGTTCCAAGCTCTTGCAGTGGTTTGGAAGTGATGGAACATTATCTGTTCTGTTACTTAGTGGATTGCTGGGAAGGTATCAATGTTGTCTGCACTCTGTTTAAAAAAACAACAGCTCCAGTTCAAAATGCTCTTTGCTGTTGAAAACTGGGCAACCATAGCCAACTCTTTTGGAGAACATAATTTACACTTGCTATCTTGTCAGGAGCTAGCATGTCTAACAGAGATAAATCTCTGGGTGCACATAAAGGCAAATATGTATTTTTTTAATATAGGCACAAGCTTCCAACAAGGTTAGCGATACTTGATTCTGTCTGTTTTGTCAAATGCTTCCCTAACAGGAATGAAGTGTTCACTATAACTTATCACTTTTCATGGTGGTGTCCAAGAGACTTTGTTACAAAGAGATGGTACAACTTTGAAAAACAATAAAATGGCCTGAAAGTCCTAAAATGTATTGTGGTTAATTAGAATAGCTTGTGAATAACATGAATCATACAAGGATCATCTTTGAAATGCAGTAAACAGTAGGCAGGCAAACAGTTATGACCCCCTTCCAAAGGCTTTGTTTCAGTTCTTGCTACTTCTTTCCTATTTCCAAATCAGGCTCAGTGCTACTTAAATTAAGAACTCAGAACAGTTTCAGAAGAATCTAAACTTCTGCAAGTGATTAAAACCCCTTGTTTTTATAGAAGTGAAACTTTGTATTCATGCAGTGGGTAGAAGGCCACAATTTGAAAACCATCAAAAAGTAAGGTTCTTTACTGAATGTAAAGGCAAGTAAGAGAACTCATTCAATTAATATATATAATTCTTTGGAACAGGTTTGATTTGTATGACACAATAAGAGAAGTACAATATCTACAGGTGGTCTCACCACTAGTAGGATGCTACTAAATATCATGATGGCAGTAGGAGCAGCTAAACTAATCAAACCAGTTCTTAGTCAGGTCTTCCACCAGAGTGATGATTATGAGATTAGTGAGGTCTGTGAAAGCATGGCGGATGTAATGTTGGGTAGTTGCTCAGAAAAGGCTAGATTTCAGATATTTTTGTTTCTGATAATGCACATCCATCCCTGCTATACTGCATTTTGCATGTTCACTACCTTTATTTCAGAGGTCATGATATAATTATTAATGAACAAATATTGGTAAAAAATATTAATAGATTTGCAACATTTCAGACTCTGCTTATCTCACATTCATACTCCATGATAAGCAGGAGTATTTGGAAATGTATGTCAGCATGTTGGGGTACCCTCAGTAAGACAGGATTTTCTTAATCATACATTAGAATAATTGAGTTGGAAGGATTCTATATGGCTACTGAGTCCAACTCCCTGCTCAATACAGGAATCCAAGTCAAATCAGATCTGAAAGGTGGTTGTCCATTTTTCCTCATATCCAAATGGAATCTAGTTTTGTTGTTTGAGCCCATTATTACATGTGCTGTATTCTGGGATAATCAAGAACAGGTCCTGCCCCTCCTCTGTATCAACAGTCTTTTAAGTATTTGAAAGAGACTATCATGTCTCCCCTCATTCTTCTTTTCTCAAGGCTAAACATGCCTAGTTCCTTCATTCTTTCCTCAAAGGGTTTTGGTTTCTAATCCCCTTTATCATCCTTGTTGCTCTCCTCTGAACTTGCTGCAGTTTTTTTCTTGGCATTGTGTCCAGAACTGGGCCCAATATTCTAGGTGAGGCCTAACCAGTGTTAAATAGTGGGAACTAGTACCTCAGAGTTTCCAAGCCACAATTTGGTCAACAGGATCTTTTCCAATAGGATAACTGTGTTTTGAAACAATGGGGTTCTTGAGTTTTAGGAGTGTTGAATTGGACTTTTGGGGGCGGGCATATGCCTAAACATTTATTAGCAATTTGGAGAATCACAGTAAAATAGTTGATCAATTTTTTTCTCTAGCTCGCCAGGGTTAGGGGGTGGTGGACTGCCAGCTTTATGTTCAAGTCCTGGTGAATGGTTTAACCAGTGCTCTTCCAACATTTCTCCCACGTTGAAATAGTCTGCAGGACTTTTCTAGTGTTAGTCAGGTCTTCCACCAGTTCTTAGGTCTTCCACCAGAGTGATGAACATTAAGCGATTAGTGAGGTCTGTGAAAACGTGGAGGATATAATGTTGGGTAGTTGCTCAGAAAAGGCTAGTTTTCAGATATTTCTGTTTCTGATAATGCACGTCCAACCCTGCCATACTACATCTTGCATGCTCTACCAAATGGGTAAGATACAAACATTCATACCTTTTTGCACTTTGCCTGATATTTTGCTTTTAAAAATGCCACTTCCATGCTGTATCCAATTTTCATGATAGCTCCCCATCCCAACAAAAAAATTAAGGAGAAAAAAACCACACACAAACAGAAAAGATCACCCTTAGACAAAATACCTTTCACTTAAGTCATCTGTAACTTTAAAAGCCTGACCTATCCGAAGCAACAGAAATCCCTGTTAGAGATGGGCATGAATCAAAAACATGGCGTTTCGGTTTTTTATTTGTCGTTGAGAGGTCTGTTTCGGTTCATTTCCATTTGTCGCGAATTTTTGGAAAAATTTCGTTACCGTTTTTTGTTTTTTCGTTTGTTGTTTCTACCCGCTTTTTGCGCGATTTTTAAAGCATTTCCGTGCGCAGGCATCCCCCAATGCCCTAGACCAGAGGGAAAACACTAAAAAAAATGGATGCTGGCAGAGACACAGTATAGACTAGGTATGCAGGGAGGCTGCAAAGGCAGCAGCGGGCGTTGCCCAGGGTGCAAGGCAGCCGCAAAGTGACTGCACTGCGGGGCAAGGGAGGGTACTCACTGAGAGGTACGCAGCATGCACGCACACAGGGAGGCTGCAGGACTGAAGCTAGAGTCGCAGAGACAGCAATCCCACCCTAACTCCCACCAGAGACTGCAAGGAGGACGGGGGCTGCCAGAGCTTTTTATGCCCTCTGTGGCTGCCAGACCTGCCCAGTCTGCAACCTGGGCATGCTATTGGTTGAACATGATCCCATCATATAGCTTGCCTCCATTTTGTGGCTGGTGGCGACATCCATTTTAAAGGGAAAGGAAAAATACATTGCGATGGGAGAAGACAAAAAAAACGTTTTAAGGACCCCAACCCCCCTGGTAGGTATTATCAAACAATATAAATAATTATTGCTGCGTTTTTACAGATGTCCAGGGCGTTTTTTAACATTTAAAACAGCTCATTTCATTGCGTGTCGCCATTAACGGAAACGAAACGTAACGACCACAATTTTTGTGGTTCTGTTTGTTTCGTTTCATTTTCATCACAATTTTTGTTTATCATTTCATTATGTAACGGAAACGACTAACGGAAACGAAAAAATGTTCGTTCCGTGTCCATCTCTAATCCCTGTAAATGTCAATCATTTCTTGAAAAATAAAAAGCTACTACTGTAGCTGTTTTTTTAAACAAATCTAAACCTAAAAGTGCATAGGAACTAAACCTTTTACTCATGTTTAAAATTTGACACACTTGACCTGAAGTTACTATCACACTTGAAAGTTTTAAGAAATTATAGTTGTTTGCCATTTTCTATGATAGACAACAGGTGGCACAGATATCTGGTTTTTAAACTTGAGCTCAAATGGATGTCTTCCACACCAGTCAAATGTAGCTGTTTTCTGAATTCAGGTTTTGTGGTTGATTACATTCCTAGTATAAACTTACTGTACAGACAAGTAGTCATTCAAGAGAAATTTGATCAACCACCTGCCAGATATCCTTTGATCTGTATTCCTGCATGGAGTGGGGAAATTGGCTCCTTCCAACTTCACTATTCTATGATTCTATCATTTATAGAAATATGTTACAATGACTGAAAGTTAGATTAAATTGTCTTAAATGTACTACAAGAACTATTGTTGAATTTTGTTCAACACCTTCCACTAAGTGTAAAACAGAAATGAGAATTCTTGTAGCACTTCTAAAACAAGCTTTTATTTTCCACAAACTTGTGTGTGCCCAAGCACACATCTTCTGGTGAATGCAGCAGCTGCATCTCGGGGCAAAATTTAAAACTGTTGGCAAGGAGGTTGTTTTGAGGAGGACAACAACAGGGTGTATTGGTCCTGTGTAAAGAGAAATCTTTAATAAACAATAAGCAGTGATTAGTTCCTGTAACAGAGTAGAGTCATTCTTATATGAAGACAGCACAGTTAGCATATTCCAGAAACCTTACATTCATTCTGCAGTGGCAAAGTACCACATCCAGGCTGGCAGTCTTCTCCATAACGCCCTTGTTCACTACATGCCCCTTTCAAGTCAATCATACTGTATTTCTTTTTAAGGTTATATACTTATCAATTTATTATGAAAGAAAAGATTAAGAGGAGTCCTTATCCAAGTGCCATGACTGTCCTTTAGCTGTTATCGTCAACCTTTCTAACTCACTTCTTGAGACAATTGTTCATCAAAGGATAATAACAGAACCACTCATGGTTGCCTTTCAGGTTTGTTCCAAATATATGTTGTACAGAAATGCAAATACCTATTCTAAATCATTACACTTCAGAATCTGTAAAGGCACAAACATGGAAAGAAGCTTACAGTTTACAAAAAAAATCAAGGATTAAGGATGCTGTGCTTTGATGTAGAGTTTTGTTTTTGTCAGCACCCCACTTTTTAATATGTCTGTATTCAGGGAACAGCCACAAAACCTGCTGCAGAACTATAAGGGAAAGGTGTCTACTTCAGTTTCATATGGATTTGGGAGAATCAAGAGTAAAATCAGGTCACAGAAAGGCTACCAACATCATTTTTGAAGGACTCTTTACTGAGGAAACAAATATTTGTATAATAAACAAAAATAAACAGGTTTTTGTTAGAAGATATAAACATGAAGGAATCTTCATCCCATATATTCCCTCGGGGGAGGGCAAGATATAAAACTGAAAAAAAGAAACATTTTAAAGTCAAGATAGAAATAGAGCTTCAGTACACTTAGATTCTCCTTTGGATTTTTGATGTTATATTTCAAACGCACAAAACAAACGAGTGGGATTGAAGGTCTTTAAAAGAAGTTTTCCTTTGATGCCATAGTCTTATTGCTCATGTTGTCTTGGGAATGGTCCTGACAGGCATGAACAAGCTCAAATATTTAAGTGATCCATAACACTTTGCTCCCATGTTCTATACAGTGCTGACTCGCCTCCAGTCAACTTTAAGAACTGGGAAAGAGATCATTAAAAACTTCAGTCTTCACTGTTCCAAAAGGAATCCTCCAGCTTCCCGCTCCCAGCAAGAAAAAAATCTAATTAAGCTTCCGTACTAATTTATCTTCTGCAGTATGTGTAGAAGAAGAAAAAAATTCAACGGGAACGAGAATGCTATAAAATGCAGCAATACCACTCGAAAAGAGGAAAGGCCCTCAACAACTTTTCTTCTTCTCAGGAAAACACAAAACAGCTCTTACCTTCTTTGCTGTGTTACCTGAAGAATATTTCAAGAATAAAAGAACTTGATGGCAAATGAGATGCTCTGAACTCCAAGGGAGTTCTCCCCCCCCCCCATGTAGCACCAAGATACAGACTTTGAGAGAGCAATTTCCCTTCAATCCCTTCAGATTCCCTCTGTGCAGAAGACATGAAGAACTGGCCTCAGCCTTGAGGAGGGAACACTGTCTTCTCAACATTATTAGGTATCTTTGAGAATGTTGATCTTGGCACAGATCTTGAGAGCAGGACCCAGTTTGATGTTCATCGCGCTCATGAGATGTTCTTCTTTCAGCAGGAGCAAGGCCTGGCCATCAATCTCCTGGGAACGAAACTCCTCTGCGATATCTTGGCAACCTAAAACATTTAAGGAATGAATGATTGATTTTATCTAATACTGTAAAAAATATCTGGCCCAAAGGCCACTCTGGGCTGTGTACAACATTATAATATACAAAACAAAACTGAAAATAAGGGGGGGGGAATCATAAATCAAATTATCATTAATATAAACTCTAACATATAAAACAAATAAAAGACAGGTGTAGATAAAAATCACAAAAATCACAATCTCTGACACAGGTAGAGACAACAGAGAATAAAAACAAAATAAAAGGTATATATAATAAGATAAAAGCAATAAATACCAAATCAACAGTAGAGGAATAGTAGTACAGTAGAACCACCATATCCATGGGGGATCGTTTCTGGGACCACCCCCAACCCCCGATGGATAGTGAAATCTGCGGATAAGAGCAAACACCCTTATCTGGGTTGATGGTGGTGATAGGGTTGGTGGGGTGCTGGGGTGAAAGCTTATGCCCCGACACTCCCCAAATGGCAAGGAGGGAAGAAAGGGTGTGTCCCCCCCGTTTCTCCTTGCTCGGCTGTAGCAAGGGAAAAAATAAAATATTTCTTCCTTGCCACTGCCACAGGCCAGCTAGAGGTGCCTGGCTGGCCTGCAGTGGTGGCAGCAACAAGGTGGAAAATAAATAAATAAAACTTAGCACCCTGATGCCTGCCACCCTCACCACCACCGCGATGGGCCAGCCAGGCACTCTCTGGAAACGGGGGGCTCACTCAGCAGAAGTCCCAGACAGCAGAAGTTTTGAACTTTCCACTCAAATGTCCCAACTGCTGCCCAGGACCTGAGTGGGAAATTCAAAGGCCAGTTGGCTGGGCAGATCTTTAAAGTCCACACCTCACCCCACTGGAGGGTGCCTGGCCTGCAGCGGTGGCAGTCAGTCCCCCCCCCCATTGCTGCTGCTGACGCCATCAGCCAGCAGTAGGGGAACAAAACTTACTGCCACTGCCACTTACCAGACACCCTCTGGAAGGGTGAGGTGGAGAATTTGAATTTCCCGCTCAGGTCCCAGGCAGTGGATCGAAAGTTTGAGCAGGAAGTTCAAAACTTCCACCAACTGGGAAATTCAAAGGCCGGTTGGCCAGCCGGGTGAGTCCCCACCCCACCCCTTTGGTGGGTGCCCTTCCTTGCCATGCCCCCCCCCAGCTGATCACCAACCGCGAATAACTGAATCTGTGGTTGGTAAATCAGCGGATGTGGGGGCCGTACTGTATTCACATACATCCACTGCAGATTAGATCAGGATAGGCCATCTCGAACAGCCAGGTTTTCGTGAAAGGTAAAAATATGCAAGCAAGCAGCTGCTCCACCCAATTGTGCCATTTCGTGTCATTTTGACTAACAGGAAACACTAGGCATTGATTTGAGAGTGGTACCTCGCAAGCGCCCTGTCTTGGGCTTTCACAGCTCTCCCCTTGCCAAGCTGAAGGAGCCGGTGGGGACTCCTTTGGCTTGGTGAGGTGGAGGAAGGTGAAAGCAGTGCCTCCCAAGTGCCCTGTCTTCAGCACAAACAAGCAGGAGCCCCACCGGTGAGTTCAGCTTGGCAAGGTGTGGGATTAAGCTTTTGGATTGGCATAACTGTAGCCATATTTTGCCATTTCAGAAGCAAGAGCTTTCAATGGCATAGGCCAGAGCTCTTGGCAACAGCAGACAAGTTGTGCCAGCACACTAGCCCTCCCTCTATCTTCCTTAGTTAGGCTAGATTTCTTTGTCTTCTCATATTACCAGTAAAGCTTGCCAATAAGTGATGTCATTGTCTCCTACCATTACTAGTTACGTTTGCCAATTAGAGTACTGTGTCTTATCACTAAGCTGAAGCTTACCAATTAGAGCAATGCACAATACACGTAATGCATAATGTAGACCTCCCATGTAACACCCCTTTAATCATATTTAGGGAATTTATTGCTGCGACACAAAGAAATCAGCGATGCTAATTACCTAGGGTAGAAGGTTAATAAAAGGAAGCCTTCCGGGGGGGGGAGTTCCTCCGCTGGTTCAGATATTCGTGTGTGTGTGTGTGTGTGTGTGTGTGTGTGTTCTTCAAAGCACTTTCCTGTTACTCCAGTACCCAGCTGCCCCTGGTTGCCCCAGATTATTGCTACAGCAAGGTGGGGGGGGGCATGCCAAAAAATCTGCAATATACTGGGACTGCAGTATATGAACCACAATGTGGTGGGGACTACTTAAAAATTAGCCTAGTTTTCTTTGCCATAAGGTTTTGTGGCTTGTAGCATCTGAATAAGAGTATAGCAAAAAAACCTCTGGCTTTAAGGCACCATGCAGCTCATTTGTTGTTTTTCTGCGCATAAAGTATTTAAGGGCACCAGGCTGAAGTGGAATTTTGTGGGTAACATTACACCCCCAAAAAAAAATGCTATATCAACACACACAACTAGTCACTGTCATCTACAGACATCATCAGAGTTGATGGACCATGTCTAGCAGCACTAATACTAACTGTATCTTGGCATTCCCTTTTGCCCCTGCCCCAAACTGCATACTCTAACACTTACAATAGTGTAAGGGGAAAGCAGATCATTTTTCGGTGCACATATTACTTCTGTTGCAATCCAGTCAGTATTGACAATACTAGGTTCCTATTCCAGGCTCAATTCTGCTGCCACCCAAGCATTAGAGGACTGGAGGTGAGTTTGAAATACTAAAACTGCTGCATGCATTAGGCTCAAGTCCACTATGCATGATAAGTCTTCCCTCACATTTCTAACTGGATAGAAGAACAGAATGTCCAAATTAGACAGCTCTCTACTACTACAAACCTAAAAGCAGAAAACTTTGTTGTGTTGACGTAGCTGGCAATCCAACATATAATTACTAGCTAGGACCTTCTCTTGGGCACATGAGGGAAGAAGGAGATGGCAGACTTGCCTTGAAGGGATGCAATGAACTCATATACTTCCTCTACACTCCAACGGCTGGGATTGCTGGACAGAAAGACTGGGTTGATACCATGCAGATCAGGAACCGGTTGCATCATGTTAGAGCTGGCAAGGTCTCGCTCCCCATGGCTTCCCCTCACTGAAAGTGGTCCTGGTGAAGTCGGGGATAGAGCTTCATCATAACTGGAGTTATCAGATCCTCTACTAGAGTCTTCTTGACCCTGCAAAACAGAAAGCAACAGAAGCTACAGTGTAAGAAATATTGAGGAACGGGAAGATTATTTTAAACTACTGCAATTAAACCCACGTTAAATTAGCCAACACAGAGACTTAGTAAATCACTGAGACGTTGCTTAGTCAATCCATTGATTTAATTCATTTCTTTTTAAAAATGCTGATTTATGAATGTGGGATATTATTGGCCTGATTCCTGGGTCAGTTGGAGGCCCCAGAAGTGGTTTAAGGCGATCAAGAAGGCACTACGGTTTTTTTCGGAAGCCACTTCGTTTGTCAGAAACTACTTCTGGGGCCTCCGACAGGCCCAGGAAGCCCATCGGAGGCCCACTCAAGGCAGTGCCAGACCTCAGGTAAATGCAGGAGGCCTCAAACAGGCCCACACAGTGTGCTGCAGGGGGCATTGCCTTCATATACTGCGGTCCTGCAATATACCAGGACCGCAGTATATGAACCACGAAATGGCGGGGGACAACTCTATAAGATACTGTTGGTTTGCATTATCTTAATATTTTGTTTTGTAAGATAATATGTCAGTTTTCAAGAGCTTAATATACTATTAAGCATTTTGGAGTCAGTCACTCATTTGCAGAGGGAAAAATGTTGGAGGGGGGGAATTCCCTTCCTTCTGTCACCCTAACCTTCAAAGCAAACCTTCCCCCTCCCCATGCTGCAGCTGGCTGCGCTCTCCTTATTCTCAAGTAAACCAAGTAAAACCTGCTTTGAGAAAATTCCCAGGCACAAAGCAGAATCACCATCCAGTAATTTTGCAGTTTAAATGAGCAAGCTATTCAACATTATTCTCATTTTAAAATGTCTTTTTTAAAACCAGTTTGAAATGGTTGGCCACAAAGGAGCTAACTGTCCTTTCCGAGTGTCAGGATAGACAACCCCCAAAACTCTGGTGTGTGGTTTTTTTCCTTAGCTTGAAAAGCACTAATTACAACAGGGTTATGAGAGATAAGAGCATGTTAATTATTTTTTTAAGTACTACAAGGGACCATTTTCCTTCTAGGTAAGCAGTGTTCCCCCTCTGATTAATATATTTAGGGTTTTCTAATAATTGTACAAAGGCGATGTTTAAAAACAATGTTAGTTTTTTTAAAGTATGTTGAAATCTATGCCCAAACCTCCCAAAATAGACTTGTCTTCTACCCACTAGACCAATTTTTGTGTTGATTTGACCTTCGGTTTTTACATTAGAACTTTTTGTTTGGACTGCCACCCTTGTCAGCATTACCTGGTAAAATGTGGGTTTTATTTTTCCAGCTGTACCAATATATGATTGGGCTACTCTAGACGGAACTGAGTTTTGTTCTCGAGTGCTAAAGGTAAAATGATGAACAGAAACGTGATGATAGAATCCCATATCTGTTTTACTGCAACTGTTGAGTGGCAAATCTCTAAGGAGATAGGTGCCAGATTAAACCAAGCCTGAACAAATGCAGTCATATCAGCTTCAACTGATACAGCCCTGATGACCTTGCTGAGAGAAACTTTGGAGTGATCCTGGCAAACATTACAGGGAAAACTCATTGTTCTTAGCTTTAAACATTGTCTTTAATGTTGTTGACAACTGTTGTATACTCATTGTCTTTAATTTTAAGTATTGTCCTTCAACGTTGTACCAAGGTGGGTACTTTTCAAAGAGAGAAGTGAAGTATAATATTTTAAATATAAAGTTAAAAAACATGTATTTAAGCAACAGTTCCATATTTACTTTAGCATCCAACTGCAGTGTTAAGAGACATTCCCTTAACACATCATTTAGGTCCTTTTTAATTTATTTATTTATTTATTTATTTATTTAAGTACTTATATCCCGCTCCATCTTCCCAACGGGAACTCTGGGCGGCTGACAACATAAAAAAAACATAAAAAGCTAGAAGCTAAAAATAGCCGAGCCACCAGGCAAGGGCAGCGGGGGGCAAGATGGCGGCAAACAATAGGGCCAGGGAAATAAGAAGAGGGACTAAGTAACAAGGTCACCGTATGCGTCTTTAAAGAGGAAGGTCTTTAGAGCCCTCTTAAAGGCAGGCAGGGACTCCAGCAGGCGCAGCTCAGGAGGCAGATGGTTCCAGAGCGAGGGACCCACCACAGAGAAGGCGCGGTTCCGCGTACGCGTTTTCCGCGCCTCCCTGGGTGTGGCCACTCTCAATGAGCACGCCTGTGATGATCTCGTGGGTCTGGATCCGGATGCCCTCTGGGAGATGCGCTCCGCCAGGTATCCTGGTCCCAAGCCGTGGAGGGCCTTGAAAACCAAGACCAGGACCTTGAACCTGATCCGGAAGGCAACGGGGAGCCAATGCAGGCGGACCAGGACTGGGGTGATGTGCTTGTATCTACAAGCACCCACCACCAGCCTGGCCGCCGCATTTTGCACCCGTTGTAACCTCCAGACCAGGGTCAAGGGCAACCCCACGTAGAGGGCATTGCAATAGTCGATCCTCGAGACCACCAGGGCCTGCACGACTGTCCTCAGGGAGGACTCATCAAGGTACTGACGGATCTGGGCGATCCTGCGGAGATGGAAAAAAGCGGCCCTGGAGACGGCCATCACCTGGGCTTCCAGGGAGAGGGCCGAATCCAGGACCACGCCCAGATTCCTGGCCCTGTCTGTAGGCTGGAGGGAAATACCCCCCAGACTAGGGAGGGGGCCATTGTACCGAGACGAGGGCGCCCCGAAGAACAGAACCTCCGTCTTCTCCGGATTAAGCTTGAGCCGGTTATCTCTGGTCCATTCCAGTATGGCCTCCAGGCACAGATCGAGGGAGCGAACCGCCTCCTCTGCAGACGTAGAAAAGGAGATATAGAGCTGCGTGTCATCAGCGCACTGATGACAGCGAACTCCATATCTCCTGATGACCTCCCCCAGCGGCCTCATATAAACATTGAACAGCACGGGGGAGATTGCCGACCCCTGGGGCACCCCACAAGGGAGAGTCCAAGGAGCCGACAAAACATCCCCCAGCTGAACCCGCTGAGTCCGGCCGCGGAGGAAGGAACGGAACCAGGCCAAGGCCTGACCACCAATTCCCACCTCAGCGAGCCAGGCCAGAAGGTTACCGTGGTCGACGGTATCAAAGGCTGCTGAGAGATCAAGGAGGACGAGCAGGGAGGAACTCCCCGTCAACCTCCCTGAGGAGGTCATCCTGCAGAGCGACCAGGGCGGTCTCGGTCCCGCGAAGAGGCCTGAATCCAGACTGGAAGGGATCCAGGATATGGTTTATCTCCAGGTATGACTGGAGCCGGACAGCAGCCACCCCCTCGACAACCTTGCCCAGGAAGGGAACAATGGCAATCGGACGAAAGTTGGAAAGATCATCCGACGCCAAGCCAGGTTTCTTAAGTGTGGGTTTTACCACAGTCTCCTTCAAGCGGGAAGGGAAACAGCCCTCCCGAAAGGAGGCCGTGGCGATGGAGGAGACCCACTCTGGCATGTTCCCTTCAGCAGATTTGATAAGCCAGGCTGGGCAAGGGTCAAAGGGAGTGGCCGCCGGCCGGCACCGAGCCATAGCTCTGGAGGCCTCCGCAGAAGAAACCGGCCCGAACTCATCCAGGAGTGGAGAACGGAGGGGTGAGGCACCAGAGGACCCAAAGGATGGACTAGAGCAACTGGGGGGCAAGTCGGAGCGGATGGCCTCAATTTTTGATCTAAAATGGGCTGCAAATTGCTCACTAGTGAAATCACTAGGAGGAGGCCTCAGCTGACTGGGATTGGAGAGGTCCCGAACCACCCGGAATAACTCCACCTGGCGGTTCGAGGCCTCGCCAATTCTCAGGGAGGCATAAGATCTTCTAGCGTCCCTGATCACGTGAAGATAGCGGCCAGTCAGCTGTTTAAGAGCAGCCCTATTTACTTCCATCCGGTTTGCCCTCCATATGACCTCCAGTCTCCTACGTTCTTGCTTCATCAACCGCAGCTCCTCCGTAAACCACGGGGAGGAGCGGCCTCGACATCGTAGGAGACGCTTAGGGGCGATCCGGTCTATCTCCCCGGCGGAACCCACATACCACCTTTCCACCAGGGCGTCAACCGGATCGTCTGCCAGGCCGCCAGAAAACTCCCTGAAGGCCTCCATAAACCTTGCAGGGTCCAGGAGCTTACGGGGGCGAGCCCAGATGTAAGAAGGGCGCTCCCCGCGGGGTGGGGGGGTGATCGACAGGGAAAATTTTAGCAGGTAATGGTCTGACCATGACATGGGCGGGGGCAAAATGCCCCCAACCCCCAGACACGAATCCGGCGACATGGAGGAAAAGACCAGGTCTAGGGTGTGGCCAGCTCTATGGGTGGGGCATAAAACATGCTGAGATAAGTTCATGGAAGTCATGGATTCCATGAATTCCAGAGCTGCACCAGAGAGTTCCCCCTCGGCGTGCAAGTTGAGGTCCCCAACCACCAAAAGGCGATGAACTCAGCGATCTCTGGTAGGGATTGCGCTGGGTTGCGGGGAGCACGGTACACCAGCACAATGCCAAACTTATCTCGCTGACCCACAGATAGATGGAGGCATTCCACCCCAGAACACACCATCGTCGCGGACCTGCTAACGCAAAGGGATTCCCTGAAAACGATGGCCACCCCACCCCCTACCCTCCGATCTGCCTGCCCACTGAACCTGAAACCCAGGTGGGCACAGGAGAGGGAAGCCCCGCCCTCTGCACCCACCCAAGTCTCGGTGATACACGCCAGGTCGGCGTGCTCATCCAAGATAGAATCGAGGATGAGCGGGGTCTTATTGTGCAAGGCGGGGTAAAAATACTCTAAAAATAAAATAAATAAATAAATAATCAGGATACTGGTGTGTGTGTGTGTGTGTGTGTGTGTGTGTGTGTGTGTGTGTGTGTGTGTGTGTGTGTGTGTGTGTGTGTGTGTGTGTGTGTGTGTGTGTGTGTGTGTATGTGTGTGTGTGTGTGTTGTGTCGTTATAGTCATGACCAACTCTTCATGGCTCCATGCCCATGAAGTTTTCTTGGCAGAAATGCTGTGATTAATTCCAGCTTCACACTACCTTGAAGAAGACCAAACATATTCTATGGAACAATGAGGAGAAGGTAACCTAGAAGCCTAGTGTATGGATTAAGATGTATTAAACATTAAACAATTTGGCAGAGTTTGTCTAGACATCTTGGACTTTACACCTCTGTCGGATAAGCTCCTCCCAGCCGTACTGTGTCAGAGCAAAAATCTTCAGGTGGAATTCCATTTCCCGGGTAGAGGAGAAAAAACAGATGGGATTACAGCCTTACCCGGTGACGCTTGCCCTGAATCTTGGCTCGGGCAATCTCTGAACTGCTGCGCCGAGGCCCACGCCGACGGCGGGCATAATTTGCTTCTTGCAGTTCTTTCATTTTTTTCCTTTGCAGTCGAAGTTGATGGCTACAACCCACATTGTACCTGTTATATTAAAAGAGGGAAGTTCTGTAAAATCTTAGTTCTTCCAGTCCAAAATGGGAGGGGGGAGCAGGAGGCTTTAAATATCTGTATAAAGTGCTACGCCTGTGTCATCCATCAGCTGAAATTTACTGAAAATGCTTTTCTGCCAGAAGGCAGAGGCTTGCCTATGGCCTACTAATCCACCTTTCTTTCTACCCAGAGATGTTGGCAAGTCTTGGGACCCAAGTCACCAATCCAAGTGCAAGTCTATGCCCCCAAGCCCCAAGTCAGAGCTGCAAGTTGCTTGTCCCTCCCCAAGGCTTGGGACTCAAGACTTGGTACCAAACCCCCACTGCCTGCCCCCATCCCCATCGGCCTACCTGCAGCTGACTCCATTCCGGAACCTGACTGCTCACTCCCCACACACAAGTGTTGGCCAGATGAAACAGGGAGAAGTTAGAGGGCCTTTCACGGTGGCGCTCTAGCCTGTTATACTCCGAAGGAAGGTCCTCCTAACTTCCTCTTCCTAGGGCAGGCTGGAGGATCACTGGGGCAATTAAAAGAAGGCATAGCTTGGAGGGCCTGCCCTCTGACTACAGCAGGCACGAAAGGCCCTATGATGTGGTGCATTTGAAGATGGTGGTGACAGCAGCAGGTATGCTGGTGGTTGTGGGGCACAGGGACTTGACAACACAACTTGGACAAATGGATCAGATCACAGATCAAGACAAGTCACAGGTGTGACTCAATTGTGAATCAAAAGCAAGTTGCAAGTCCCCTTCCCTGTTTCTACCACCGTCAAAGCTGGATATGAGGATTGCCAATTGAAAAATTCATTACAATACCAACATAACTATTAGCATTAGAGGCTTTGATAGCTCAGGTTCCATGGAAAGTATTGCCTCTTTATAAAAGTATCTGACATACATTAGTCACTATACCAAAGGTCTATAAAGTAATACCTTAGAAAATGACTAGGCAACCTGTAAGCTACATTAAGCTTCTCAAGGACTGAACTACAGCCCACAATCCTTTTAAAATGTATTAATTAGGAGTTTGGTGAACAAGCATGAAGCCACAAAATGCTGCACATTATATAAAAACATGGCACTCTGATTTTAAAAATATGTATATCGTTAAATAAGTATGGTAAAACCATGGTTTACGAGCATAATTTGTTCCAGAGACATGCTTGTAATCCAAAGGGCTGGTATATCAGAGGAAATTTCCCCATAAATATAACAGCAACTCAAATGATTTGTTCTGCAGCCCAAAAATAGTTAGTAGTTTTTTTTTATTTTTTTGGAGGGAATGAGAATGTACGCCACAAGGAGTTGGTGAAAATCTTCACAACAGCAGGGAGAACTAAAACTGCCTGTGCTTGGAAGAATGCTTAAGGACTTTCCTTCCAAAGATATCTAGATAGGATACGGACAGTAGCATTAATAGAGAAACTGACCACATGAGGTAGACTCCTTAGAGGTGACTAAAATTTGGTAGTCCTGTTGACTCCGGGCACTGAATCATATAGTGAGAAGAATAGTCTGGGAGGTCCCCAAGATTGAAGCCTGCATCTCTCACAAGTCCTTGCCTTCAAAGTTAGTGGTGAAGGTTCTGGGAGTCACAGTCCAAAATAATCTGGGGACCCCAAGTTTGAAAACCAGGAGGCTAGGCTTTCACGTTGGGCACAAACCTTATGTAATGGATTATAGGAAAGGATTGAAATACTTATAGAAGGAAGGTCATTCACATGTATAAAAATAAATAGTGGTATATGATTGTATAAGGCTATACATTTTGCATTACATTATATTGTTTGGTCTTATCCCTTAAGGACTGTCATTAAAACTTACACACTTGAGATTTGTCTATCATCTCAATAAAAGCAACTGTATGATCTTTCCAAAGGCTGCCTCTTCCCCTGCTCAGTACCACCATTCTCTCACACTTTGCTTTTCCCAAGGATGATGGAAGCATTACATGCAGGGGGAAAAGATGATTAATTGTTTCCATATACTGTATTCCCAAATCAGAAGCAATATGAGTCATGCTCTTCCAAAAGTTGTACCCCAGGTGAGCTCCAGACACAGCAAAAACTCTCTGAACCCCACCTCTAAACCTTTCTTCCTCTAACAGTGTGACCAAGATTACAGTCATTTTACAAATACTCGGCAATTCCAAACAAGCAAGGTGTCCTCTAGCAAGTCTAAAGAGCAATTTTGCCAAACTGCCTCCTCCCAACTTGGAAGGGGAGATTTTACAAAAGCATAAACATCACCCTCTCTCCAAATATGAGAGGAAAGCCAAGGGGTACAAACCTATCAAAGTCTAAGGGTGAACACTGGATCCCAGACTCTTGGAATGCTTGTAAAGAAAAAAAAAGTCTCTTCCCCCAGTGTGCTGGTCATGTCCGACTCTAGGGGCGGTGCTCATCTCCATATTCAAGCTGAAGAGCCAGTGTTGTGCAAGTCCATGGCCACATGGCCGGCGTGGCTGCAAGGAAACACTGCTTTACCTTCCTGCTTTTTATGGTGGTACCTATTTATCTACTTGCATTGACATGCTTTTGAACTTCTAGGTTGGCAGGAGCTGGGGTTATCAGCGGGAGCTCGCTCCGCTGCGTGGCACCCGGGATTCGAACCACCGAGCTGCTGACTTTGCAGCTGACAGTTTTTGGAGGCCTTAGTCCACTGAGCCACCACGCCCCTGGTACTTGTAAAGTACCAGGCCCCATTTTTATAATCCAGAGAGAAACCTGCAATCTATAGGTCAGTGATCACATGACACCTAAACAAAAGTTTCAAAAAAATATTCCTTCTGTTTGTCATTACCTCTTGGCACATGCCACTGAACAGAACCTTTTTGAACCACGGAACTGATTGGCCGGACCATATTTTCCACAAAACTCACATTTGAGCAGGCTGGCTTTCTTGTCTTGCTCTAAGGAAGTAAAGAGAGGACAATACACTTCTTGTTAGTAAAGAAAATAACTTCAACAAGAAGCAGTAACATCAAGTCCTAAGAACTTTTGCTTGAGAGGAAAATGTCCTCTGTTGAAAGATTACAGGTCTTAGAATTCCCACCCCACCCACCATGTGTAGGGTCCCTGTGGCATGAAAATGCAGGTTACTTACCTGTAAGTTAAGTTCTTCGAGTGGACCTCTGTGAATACACACCACCCACCCGCCTCCCCTCTCTCCGTCATGGCTCTTCGACTCTATATGGGTCAGCGGCGGACCAGAGGGAAACTGAGTCAGCAAGGCGGGAGAAGGGTGAGCATACACGCATGGAGGGGAGGAGCTTATACGCCTTGAGCTTTGGAAAGACCGGTAACTCAGGCGCGCAGGCGCGAAGACCCATTGTGTGTATTCACAGAGGTCCACTCGAAGAACTTAACTTACAGGTAAGTAACCTGCATTTCTTCCTCGTGGACTCTGTGAATCCACACAATGGGTGACTGGCAAGCTGACTTACTGGTGGAGGGTAGTCATGGTAGTACAGTTGTCAAAACTGCCTTGCCAAATGCGGCTGATCTCTGTGTCCTGACGTCTAGCCTGTAGTGTTTCAGGAACGTGTACAGTCAAGACCAGGTTGCCGCTTTACATATGTCTTCCAGGGGCACTCCTTTCATGAAGGCAGTGGAAGATGCTACTGCTCTTGTGGAGTGTGCCCGAGGTGTGACAGGTATGGAGACATGCGCATTTTCGTATGCCATCTTGATGGTTGTGGTGATCCATCGGGAGATGGACTGGGGACAAACATGGTGACCTCGAGATGGTTCAGAGGTTCTGATGAAAAGCCTGTGAGTTTTTCATACAGGGGCTGTCCTGGAGGTGTAGTAGAGGAGCGCTCTTTTAACATCAAGTGAGTGGAGCGTCCTCTCCAGGTGAGTAGTCGGGTTTGGGAAGAAGGTTGGGAGAATAAGTGGCTGAGACACGTGGAATGAAGACACTATCTTAGGTAAGAAGGTGATGTCTGGACGGAGTTCCACTCTGTCATGATGGAATTTTAGGAATGGAGGATCCGCTCTGAGAGCAGCGAGCTCTGATGCTCTTCTGGCGGAAGTAATTGCCACTAGGAATGCTGTTTTTAAAGTAAGCAGGTAGAGAGATGTAGTAGCCATGGGTTCGAATGGCGGTTTGGTTAAAGAATTAAGCACCAAGGGCAGAGACCATTGTGGTGTGAAGGCTCTGTGTTGTGGACGGAGGTTAGCTATGCCTCTTAGAAACCTCTTCAGTTTGGGGTGTGTAAACAGGGCTGCAGCATCTGACTCAGGTGGTTGGTGAGCTACAATGACTGCAGTGTAGACTCTCAAGGTGGATAAGGAGAGTCCCCGGTTGAAGAGTAAGAGGAGGAATTCCAGTAGGACCTGGATATTGGTTGGACTCGAGGGTTGAGAGTTGACTCGAGTGAAGTGTAGAAAAGATGCCCACTTGTGTGCATATAGTTTGTTTGTAGACTTCTTTCTGGAGTTTGTGAGCACCTCTGCGATGGTTAGCTGATGTACCATGCTGTCATCTGGAGAGTCAGTACATCTGGGTGTCTGACCTGACCCTGGTGCTGTGTCAGGAGATCTGGTGTTGATGGCAGCCTGATGGTGTCGGTCGCCATTGTTTGTAGGGTAGGACCTGGAACCATGGCTGCCTCGGCCACCACGGTGCGATAAGTATGACATGGGCTCTGTGATGTCTGATCTTCATTAGGGTTCTCTGAATGAGAGGAATTGGTGGGAAAGTGTAGAGGAGACCCCGTGGCCAATTGGTGGCAAAGGTGTCTCCGTGGGAATGTTTGCCCATCCCTGCTCTGGAGCAGTACATGCTGCACTTGGCGTTGGCTTGTGATGCAAACATGTCTATGATTGGGGTTCCCCATTTGGTGCAGAGGATGTGGAACACTGGTTTTGAGAGGCTCCACTCGTGGTTGTCATGGGTGAGGCGACTCAGTTTGTCTGCTACCACATTGTTGCATGATGTGATGTGTATAGCTATCGGGTGAATGTCCTTGTTGATGCACCACCTCCAGAGTTTGAGGGTGAGGTGCAATAGAGATTTTGAGTGGGTGTCTCCTTGTTTGTTCAAGTAATAGAGTGCCGTGGTATTGTCGGTTGTTACTTGAACCATCCTGTGAGCAAGGAGGAGCTCAAAGGCTTTGAGGGCTTTGAAGATAGCTAGGAGCTCCAGGTAGTTGATGTGGTGGAGTTTCTCCTTGGGTGTCCACCGATGGTGGATGGAGAGGTGGGTGCATGTGGCGCCCCATCCGGTGGTACTGGCATCCGTCGTTACCTGGATGGATGGGTAGTGTTGCTGAAAGGGTCATCCCACTTTGAGGTTGCGGGAGGACTTCCACCACCTCAGACTGATGAGAAGGGAGGAGGTGACCCTGAGCCGTTTTGCGGGGTTGTCGCAATGGGGGCAAAATCTGCTCAACAGCCATGCCTGCAGTGGTCTCGTGCGGAGTCTGGCATGGGGCAGGATGGCTGTAGTGGAGGCCATCAGACCTAGCAGGCGTTGGGCTTGAAGTGCCGACACCTTGGTGTAGATTTGAAAAGGCTTCAGCGCCTGTTTGATTTTTCTCGGGCGGTCTGGAGCCAGGAATGCCTCTGCCTTTTGGGCGTTCAGGAGTGCTCCTATGTATTGCACTGACTGGCATGGAGAGAGGGTGGACTTCTTTATGTTGAGTTGAAGTCCCAAGGATGTCAGGAGTTCTATGGTGAGGTCTCTGTCTTTCTCTGCCTTCTGTTGTGTAGGCGCAACCAGGAGCCAGTCGTCTAAATATGGGAAGATCTGGACTCCCTGGAGCCTGAGGCAGGCCGCCACAGGTGCCATGCACTTTGTAAACACCCGCGGGGCGGAGGAGAGACCAAAGGGCAGGGCTTTGAATTGGTAAGTGGAGCCTCCCATGCGGAAACGGAGATATTTCCGGTCTTGGGGGGCTATGGAGAGATGGAAGTATGCATCTTGCAGATCGAGTACCACAAACCAGTCTCCTTTTTGTAGCATGGGTATGATGGTGTCTAATGTGGCCATGCGAAATTTCTTTTTTCGAATAAAGGTGTTTAGCTTTCGAAGGTCTAGAATAGGGCGAATGCCTTCGTCCTTTTTGGGTATCGTGAAGTATCGAGAGTAGAAGCCTAATTGATCTCCTGATGACACTAGCTCTATGGCTTGTTTTTCCATTAGAGCTGCAACTTCCTCCCTTAAGACTTGTGAGGGAGGCGTGGAGATGACTCTCCCCAACGGGGGCCGATGATGGAATTGGATTCGGTATCCCCTTTCAATAATTGACAATACCCATGCATCTGTCATGATGCTTTGCCAGGTCGGTAGGAATGGGTTGAGCCGGATGTCTTGGTGTCGAAGAGCCGGGTCAGGCCGACTGCTTTTCTTTGCGGTCAAAACTCCTGGGTTGTTGTTGTTGCCGGTGTCTCGGCTGTGGTGCCTGGCGTTGATATGGAGACTGTTGATATTGCGGCCTGTACCGTCCCTGGGACCTGTTCTGGGACGGAGTATATTGTCTTCTCCAGGATGACACTGGAGGTCTGGAGGATGACTGGGAAGAGTTCCCCTGATAGGTGTAATATTTGGCCGCTTTTCTCATTTTTTGGATATTATCCAGTGATGTGTCGGTGGAGGTAGCAAAAAGACCTTCTCCATCGAAAGGAGAGTGCTCTATACGGTTTCTGGCATCATCTGTGATGTTGGCAGTTCTGAGCCAGGCATGACGGCGAAGGTGTATGGCCGTCGTCAACTGTTTAGAGGCTGCATCCGTGATGTGGAGGGAGGTTATCATCTGGTAGTCTATGAGTGATAGAACCTCAGCATATGAAGCCTGTGCCTTAGCCTTTTGTTCTTCCAGAAGATGTTGAATGAATTCCGGGAAGGTCAGTAGGAGGTGGCGTGTGTAAGCCTCCATGGCACATAAATAGTTTAGCACTCTCAAAGAGAATGAGGCCAGGGAATAATGACGCCTGCCAATGAGATCCAACTTCCGAGCTTCTTTATTGCTCGGGGTAGTATTGGAATGTGACTTACCCCTGTTTTGTGTAGCATCCACTATCGCCGAGTTGGGTAGGGGGTGCTTCATGAGGAAGTCCATGCCATCACCATGTGTTTTGTAAAGGCTGTCAATCCTCCTTGGCATCAAGGGGTTGGAAGAAGGTTTGGCTCAGGCTTCTTTGGCTTTGTCAAGCATAGAAGGGATGAATCCCATCCTCAACGGAGGTGCCCTAGTTTTGTGTAAGTGGCCGAAAAACTTACACGCGTTGGAAGTTGCACTTGGAGTCCCATGACCTGTGCAATCTTATGTACCATCTGTGTATAGTTTTTAAAATCCTCTATAGATGTGGAAGATGGTTTTTCCTGTATATCGGTCTCAGAGTGTTTTGAATTTGAGACAGTGGACTCATGGGAGGATTGTGATTTTGCTCCCGTGTCGGAATCCTCCGTTATTGGATGATCCATGGTGGCTGGTGAATCTGGCAACTGGGCTTGTGGTACCCGAGGAGTCACTGATTGTGGTGTGACGTCGGAAGGTACCCGCGGGTACTGAAAAGCGAAGCCTGCAGCTGGGATGGTATCATTGTTAGGCGCCAGGGGGCGCTGAACTTTTGGCTTCGTAGTACGCCTTCTACGCCTTCTACGTTTAGGTGAGGTGGAAGAAGACGTGGTAGAGGAGTCTGTGTCAGATGATGTAGACACCATACGCGCATGACGTCGCTTCTTCTTGGCGTGGCGTTTGCCCTTACAATGCCCTGTAGAAGAAGATGAGGCAGAAGACTCATGACGTCTGTGATGCTTGCCCCGTCGACGTCGTGTGTTATGACGTCTAGGGGAGGGTGAGGAGGAGGAGGTGGCATCATGGGTTTCCGCCCTTGCCCATTTCCTGCCTCTAGTTGGGGATGCCTGTGGGTGCTGCCCCTTAGGTTGTTGCCCGACATCATGGACCGCTTTGTCCTGTAAGGCTGGTCTCATGGTGGGTGAACCTTCCCTGCCCAGGCATCTGGGTGGTTCCATCCCATGCTCTTCCAAGTCCGAGTGCTGAAGAGCAGAAGTGGTGGCTGCAGCTTGCAGATTTTGTAGGTGTGATAACGGGTTATAGCTGAGTGGCCATGTCCATATCATGGACAAGTTGGCCTGGCGGTAAGCCCGATAATATCATAGGGCTATGAGGGGGTTCGTGGGTACCCGTTGCCTGATTTTCGAAGGCATGGGACCATTGTTCATTCCTGACATCAGGAGATTGGGCGCCATCCTGCGCTGAGCTCAGAACCCCCTCTACGCCGCACGACTCGGATGAAACGAGAGCGGGTGCTTTTGGCGCCGCCACCGTTATTTGCACATCGGACACCAAGTCCTTTGATCTTTTCTCCGGAATCGGAGGTTGCTGGAGGTGTTTTTTCTTCCTTTTTTCCATTGTCTTTCCTTTGTTTGAAGACTTTGGTTTTGAGGAAGTGGAGGGCATTGATGCTTCCGAATGGGTTTCCATCGGTTTGAGGGATTTTTCCCAGAGATTTGCCCTTAACCGTTCCAGGCGGTGTTTAAGGGCTGGCTTGGTGAACTTTTTGCAATGTGGGCAAATGGTCGTTTGGTGAGCCTCACCAAGGCAATATAGGCACAAACTGTGACCGTCGGCCAAAGGAATTCTCTTTGAACAGGCCTCGCACTGTTTAAAAAGTGCTGCCGTGGCCATAAAATGCTGATGCGCCCGCAACTACAGGGGGGTATCCACCCCTCTGCCCTAGGGGCGGGCGCCCGTAGAGAAAAATTTTAACTAAGAACTTTGGAGGGGGAGGAAACTTGGGAGGAAAATGAACAAAATAATAAAAATTCAAATTGAATTAAACAGTTTCACTTTCCTTATTTTTGCAGGAGATCAGAGATATGCGACCTCGCTCAGTGGCGGCAAAAAGGAACTGAGTCAGCAAGGCGGGAGAAGGGTGAGCATGCGCATGGAGGGGAGGGGCTTATACGCCTTGAGCTTTGGAAAGACCGGTAACTCAGGCGCGCAGGCGCGAAGACCCATTGTGTGGATTCACAGAGTCCACGAAGAAGAAATAAAAAATTATTTATAATTAAAAAAGAAAAAGAAAGAAAGATAACAGCTCTTGTGATTCAAGTATGAAAGCTCTCATTTAAAAAAAGTCAGAAGCTCTGTTAGCTGTTATGCTACAAGCACTGTAACAATTAACATGCAATGTAGACATTCTGTAGAACAACCAGACACTTCCCTTGATGACAAGGAAAGCAGAAATATCTCCTTCCATGACTTTAAGAAAAAGTTAGTAACTCTAAGCACTCAAATCAGCTTGTGGTTCCTTCCTCACTTGAAAAAAAGGGGGAAATGGGCTGAGAACTTTGATCCTGTAACATGTAAGAGGAAAATAACTCATCTCAATCCTGTAGCATTCCTTCCTTTTTATTACAGTCTGGTAACTCTCACCTGCTATTAGACTTTCCCCTCCTGGGGAGTCAGCAGACTGGTTCTCAGATTGCCTAGAAGGAGTGCCACCCTGAAGAGGCTTTTCAAATTCTTTTAGGAGCTGAGAGCAACCCACCTGTATTTGAGAGAGGGTGAAAGAAAGTCTGTATCAGTAAGCAACCCTTACCAGAGTACACATAGGCTAAATTAGCAAGCTGATCATCATGGCGGGACAAAGAGAAAAGAACACTCTTCTTCCAGGCTATTCTAAGCTCTCAAATCTCTTACCGGGAAAGGCTCTGCCCCTTCCTGAATGACAAAACCCTCGATGATGTGGGTAAGAATTTGAGGCTTGACAATAGCTTGTGGAGGCTTGGAATCTCCTGTCTGACGTGACAACATAGTCATAGTGGGCAGAGAAACAGTTGCAGCAGGGATGGTATCAGCAGAGGTTGAATTTAGGGTAGCACCAGGGAAAGATTCTGTTTTATCTGAAAGGAAAACAGCATTTACAAGTATATCCATTTGATTTTTGAGGATTATAAAAACAGCAAGACATTCTGTTTGCAGTGTTGGCACAGTACTAGTATGAGTTTATTTAAGAATGCAGGAAGAATCCTAGTCTATCATGACCAAATCCTATCTACTTCAACATTCTGTTCACACTGGAAACCAACTGCCAATTTAAAGCTTGCTAAAAACATGCAAGTAGAAGACAACAGGCTGGCTTTTCTGGATTATGCAGTCATCATCAGACCCAACTATGGCCTGGGAGTAAATGTTTACAGGAAACCCATCAGAGCCCATGCAGTGAGAAACTAAACAGCCATTAAACAGAAGGATGGCCCAACATAGGAGGGATAACAGCTCAGGACCAGAATCAGCAGTACACCTCCACTTGAAGGACAAAGGGCACTCATTCAAAGATGAGGATGTACACATATTAGATAGAGAAGATGGTTTTGAGAGAGGGATCAGGGAAGCCATTCATGTGAGCATTGGGGGGTTCAGACACAGTCTATCTGCCACTTATCAGGCTGTGATTTCAACAATACCTGGACAAATAAAAAATACTTCACGCCTTCACCATCAAGGACATAGCTAACAATCCAAACTTTATGGATTTCAGCACTTTACGCCATTGTTCACCTTATGGCTATTGAGACTAATGAGGCTATTCAGGCCATTGTTCATCTTATGAGCATATTTCAGACCAGGGTGACAAGAGATCAAAGTGAGCTATAAAATGGAAGACTTGCAACTAGCTTTTTTCAGACTGATGAAGTTGTATGGATGAGCAGCAAAACGTTTCAGTCTCTCAAGAAAAAGAAGTCCAGCTGCCATGACTCAACTTCCAGATAAACCCACCTGGATGACTGAGAATCTTCACAGACAAGTAGATGTGTTGTTATACAACACATGGCCTGAGAAGGCCACAAGAGTCAACTGTAGTAAAGCACACACTGCTCATATGTCCTTGAGTTTAGCTGCAGGTATCATATGCAAAATATGAGATTTGCCACACACAGGACTGTGTATTCATGACTCATAGGAAGGGGGGAAGCTATCTACTCATCAAACGAGCCTAGTACAAATCCCACCCCACCCCTGAGACTGAGGCTTTGTTTTTTGGTGCATGCTGAAATTATACATCACCAGCTGTTGTGGAGTCATGTCACTCTTCATTAGACCCACAACCTGAATCTTCTGCCTATCCTAGACAAATATCTACTCTACATATAGAAGACAGAACTCACCTCTGTGCCCTTCGCCTACAAGGCCACCATTATCTTCTGTTGCTTTAGGGCTCTCAGCAATAGGAGAAGACTTGTTGGCCAGAAGCGAAGGTGGTGCATTGGACTCCTCCTTCTCCTCTTCTGATTCTGCCTTGCGCTTCACTGCCAAGGTCTGTGGCTTGCTCTACGTAGGGAGAACAAGAAGAATTTAACAGGTAAGCAGACGAAGAGTGAAACAGACTTGATTCCAGATTTGAGAAGAGAGCAAACACCAATCTCCTAGAACAGTGGTGGTTAACCTTTGGCACGCCAGATGTTTTGGACCACAACTCCTACAGTCCTTTATCATTGGCAGTCTAGGCTCGAAATTCTGGGAGTTGTTGTCCAAAACATCTGGAATGCCAAAGGTTTACCACCATTGTCCTAGAAGCTCTTGTCTTATGCCTGCGATTCTCAACTTTGAGTAACCCAAATACTCCTGGATTGTAATTCCCAGAAGCCCTCATCACTAGCTGTGCTATCCATAGTTTCTGTCGGTTGCAGTCTAAGAACACCTGAGTTACTCAAGGTTCGGATATCCTGTCTTATACAGAAAGACCATTTCAACAAGTGCAAACGAACCTCAGTTTTCCTTTCATGAACCACCCTTCCCCAGAAACTACTCTTAAAACAGTCTGAGGGCTCTTTGAAACTGCTGAGAAAGTTCTACAAGTGCAGCTGCAAGACAAAGGAAGGATAATTAGAAAATGTTGGGGATATATGTGCAAGCAAAACTACCTTTCACTTGTGCAAGGAACTCTGCATGCAAACCATAGATACATATCTGCCCAAGGATAACCAAATACACAACAAAAGAGTACTGTTGCAACTATATGACAAATGCTTTTTGTAACAAAATGAAAAATTCAAGTTTAGGGGTCAGTTGATTATCATTCCCACACAATAAACCTAGACCAGAAGGACAACATATTGAATAGTGAGCGGACTGTTTTTCATTTTTAGCTTTCCAATGTAAAAGGCTAACCTGAGGTATTTTAGTGCTTTCAGCAAAAATCATACAACTGCTCAGCAATTTCAAATAATGTCTAGTCCTGCTGAAGTTAACAAGACAGTACTGCTGCTATGGGAATCGTTTTTTAAATTGTTTACATGATGGGTTCACATCAGGATTTACCTCCAAATACCAAACTAGCCAACATTTCCTGCCTCAGATGGCCAGTACAGATTTTATATCTTGAAAAATGCCAAAACGAAAGGTAAATGTCCTGCAGACACTGAGGCTCAAGAAGGTCCAGCAAAGGCTGGGAATACAGCAATGGGAATTTTAAAAAATCTTTTTTAAAAAAACCCATTATCTTTAAGAAGTGAGGGACACCTCTTGTCATGCTGAGAAGCATTTGTTTACTAATTTTTTCCCATTTCAAATTCCACTCTGTCAAAACATTCCATTATCTACCTTATTTTGGAAAACTAAAAATAAAACTAGGCATGGGATATTCAGATATTTTTTTTTTACTACAGCTGTCAAAATTCATCAGGAACCCCACTGCTACAATTCTGGTAGCCTTAGCCAATAAATAACTAACTAAACACAACCCAAGTTCCCAGGGGATTTTCAGGGGGCAAACCTGTTCTTGGAGAAGGCTCTCTTTTTAGCACCAGTCCTTAAATCACGGAGGACATAGATTGAGCTTTCTAACTTCCATGGGAACTGCCAACTATTAAGGGATGGTAATCTCTCAGTTCATTAGGCTGTCTAGAGGATGGATCTTAAAAACACTAGCCCTCTCCTCAAGCTTGGCTGCTGGGAAGGAGCTGAGAAAGAGCAGTTCATGTCCTCAATGCTTTAATGGTCATTGCTGCCAAGACAGCTTTAGCAAAGAACAGACATGTATCCTGAAACAACTCTGAAAACTTATCCTGATTTTTAAAAAACTACAGCTACCAGAACTCTAACTGGAAGAATACCAAAAGATACTGGTATCTGAAGTGAACCCTCTCTGGACCTCACTATTTGGGCAATTATCAGCCCATCCCCAATGTTTTACTTTTGTGCAAGGTGTTGCAGCATGTGGTGGCCTCTCATGTGTTACATACATGACATAGATTGTCTAGATCAGTGGTGCTCAAACTTGGGAGTCCCCAGAAGGTCTTGGACTAAAACTCCAGGGAGCCTGTACCACTAGCTGTGCTAGCCAGGATTTCTGAGAATTGTAGTCCAAGAATATCTGGGGACCTAAAGTGTGGAACTCCTGATCTAGATATATTTCAGTATTATTCCAGGCCTGGTTATCCCATGGAAACAACAGTTGGTTTTCTTGATGGAGGGCCTATTCCGGGAAATAGATGGGAAGTATGTCCCTGTTGGCTCTGCTGGATCTCAATGACTTTTGATACCCTCAACCATGGTATCCTTCTGGGTCCTCTCACTGGGCTGGGAGATAGAGGCCCTCTTTTGGAGTGGTCTTAATCATTCCCAGAGGTTGGAACTCAGACAGTGACCTGCCATGGCCTGCAGCATCTCTCAGGGTTCTCTTTTGTGTTCTTCAACATGAAACTGCTACGAGAATTGTCTGACATTTTGCAGTTCCTGGAAATGTATGACTTTGAGTAGAAGGACACTTGCCTTAGTTATATCCCAGCTGGATTAACATGCTTTAAGTTGGGCTGCCTTTGAAGACTGTTCAGAAACCCTGTTAAAACTGCTTCACTGACTGCAAGTCCATTTCTGGACCCAGTTCCAAGTGCTGACCTATATGGCTTGGATCCAGGCTGCTTGAAGGATCATATCTCCCCATATAATTCCCCTTGGCCTCTGTAAGCTTCAGGGGAGCCCTTCTCAAAGTCCCACTTTCATTCTAAGAACGTTAAGTGAGATTTGGGTTTCCTGGCCAAAGTGGTGCTCTAAATAATGTCTGATTTAGGGTTTGGTTTAAACATCATGTTCAAGCACATTCAAAGCTTTATGTGGAAATTAGTTTATTGGAATATTTGTAATAAGTAAAAGAAAATAACACATTTAAGCAAGCAAGCAAGCAAATAAACAAACAAACAAGCTGAAAGAACACATTTTAAAGGCTTATCTAGACAGCTACACCTAATATTGTGTGTGTGTGTGTGTGTGTGTGTGTGTGTGTGTGTGTGTGTGTGTGTGTGTGTGTGTGTGTGTGTGTGTGTGTGTGCACGCGCATGCACACACACACACACACACACACACACACTGCAATTTCTTCTGAGTCTAATTAACAATATAATTATGAAATGCCTTCAGAATTGCATTATTTTCTGTGTTCGTATTACTATATCCTTTACCAGAAGATTCAGCCCATGAGCAAAGTAGCCAAACATTATTAAATGAGAGTGCTTTCCTCTTAATATTTGCCAGTTTTCTAGTTGCTCACATTGCTTGTTACAAAGCCTTGTACCCTCAAAGAACCTACACATTCAGTGTCTTTCATCCATAAGTTCACTATGTATTCAAATTCATTGGGCAGCAACTGGTTTCAGGAATATTGGTTCAAGTGTAGCAAACTTAAATGTTCGATAAAAGGTTCCTCTCTGTATCAGTCTGGCCATTCCTTGGAACAACCATTATTTGAATTCTGTAATATTCGATATCTAACTGAGAATATGAGAAATGCTCATGTAAGGGTAATTTGTAAGATCCCACCTAGCACTGGTTTTGTGTTATGGAAAGAGGTAGAACACTTAAAAACGTCTCATTTACTTTTATCTTGATCTTTGACATGTCCACAAAGCTTCAGAAAAAGTCTTGACCATCTTGAAATGCAACTCACAGACTGCAAATCTGTTTTGTTGGCCTTGTTTCTCCTTGTCCCAAGCCCACCAGCATAACATTTTCATCTTCCATTTCTAGAAAACCCACAATTTCACTTGAGCTATTCAAGTCCCATGAAACAAAAATAATAAACTATTTTTATTTACCCTATTCCAGTCTGCTCAGAGTGAGCACAATGGCAGGTAGTCTGCTTCCTACCTCCTAAGCAGAAAGATTACTATGGGCCTTTTTACACGACCCCTAAGATCCGCTGGCCACTTAAATTCGGACCAGAGATCTTAGGGGTTCGTCGCTCTTCGGGCGTTCCCACCTCCTCCGCACTTCCTGGCTGCTGGCTGCGTGAGGGGAGGGAGAAAAAGAGAAAAAAAAGAATACCGCTCACCTCCGTTCTGCCTCTCGTCTCTGTAAAAGTAGCTCTTAAAGGGGCGGGAGCCAAAAAACAACAAACAGAAGCAAGGAGAGCCCCGCACTCACTATCTTTACACCAGATCAAATAATTTTCACTGTCCCAGAGCAGGTACAAGAAAAGTGCGCTGGGACGCGCTAAAGTGGGCGGGGTTGCACTTAATTTCCTGTTAACTCTGGAGCTGGTGGGTAAACATTTTTAAGCTCCGGAGCTGGGAGCCATTTGCCCCGGAGTTTAGGGGTTGTGTATAAACGCCCTATGTCAGTCAACCAGCTTATTCTTTGGAACGGGACTATATTTTGGCATGGCCACCACTAGTTTTGCTGGACTATAATTACTGTTTAATTATATCTATTTTTATAAATCACTGTAAGAATTTTGGAGTGTTTTTAGTGTAAATACACTAGTTGGATGCAATTTTTCAGCAACTGAGATGCCCTAAGCACATCCAATCTCGCCTGATTTTGGAAGCTAAGCAGGGTCAGCCCTGGTTAGTACGTGGATGGGAGACCACCAGGGAAGCAACCAGCAAACCACTCCGGTATTCC
Organism: Phrynocephalus forsythii; assembly: GCA_029282475.1. NCBI lineage: Eukaryota > Metazoa > Chordata > Lepidosauria > Squamata > Agamidae > Phrynocephalus > Phrynocephalus forsythii. The sequence continues at coordinate 8,349,229 of JAPFRF010000011.1, forward strand.
TGCCCAAAACTACACACACACACACACACACACACACACACACACACACACACACACACACACACACACACACACACACACACACACACACACACACACACACACGCGTTAAGTAGCCAGACTCAGTGACAGCCACATCAGCACATTTAAAAATGCTTCTATAGCTTAAAAGCTAGAATTAAGGGAGAAAGATGTTGATCTGTCCATGTTAATTTCACTTATACTGTATAGGACTTTTACTTATATATAGGACTGAAGTCCACCATTGGCATTCCACTACTCTCTCTCTCTCTCTCTCACTCACTCTGTGTGTGTGTGTGTCTTCCCCACCCAAGATAGTTCCTGCATGCCGTTAAGTGCTTCTTCATGGTTTATGGTATCAATAGTCATTGAGATTCAGCAGAACCAACAGGGACATATTTCCCATCCATTTCCCGGCATAGGTCCTCCATCAAGAAAACCAACTCTTGTCTCTGTAATGAGACTGAAATGGATCTAGATCAGTAGTTCCACACCTTGGGTCCCCAGATGTTCTTGTTTCCATGGGATAACTAGGCCTGGAATAATACTGAAACATATCTAGATCAAGAGTTCCACACTTTAGGTCCCCAGATGTGCTTGGACTACAGTTCTCAGAAATCCTGGCTAGCACAGCTAGTGGTGCAGGCTCCCTGGAATTTTAGTCCAAGACCTTCTGGGGACCCCAAGGTTGACAACCACTGATCTACACAATCCATGTCATGTATGTAGCACATGAGAGGCCACCACACGCTGCAACACCTTGCACAAAAATGACACATTGCAGACAGGCTTGATAATTGTCCAAATAGTGAGGTCCAGAGCAGTTTTTTTGGGAAGGCTTGGGAACTTTTGGATGTTTTTTTCACTTCAGCTACCAGCATCCATTGGAATTCTCCCAGCTAGAATTCTGGTAGCCTTAGCTTTTTTAAAAAATCAAAGTTTTCAGGGGTGTTTCAGGATACGCGTCTGTTCATTGCTAAGGCTCTCTTGGCAGCAATGGCCATTAAAGCATTGAGAAGGACATGAATGGATCTTTCACAACTCTTTGCAAACAGCCAAGTTTGAAGAGATGCTAGGTTTTTTTAAAGATCCATGTTATAGACAGCCTAATAAATATAGAGATTACTATACCCTAATTCTTGGCATTTCTCATGGATGTTAGAAAGCTCTGTCCACATCCTTCTCTGTGATTTAAGGAATGGTGATGAAAAGAGAGTCTTCTCCAAGAAGAGGTTTGCCCCCTGAAAATCCTCAAGGAACCTGGGTTGTTTGTTTGTTGGCTAAGGCTACCAGGAATCTGATAGATATAGTGGGGGGGGGGGGGGAATCTGAAAATCCCATGCCTTGATTTTTCCCCCTTCAAAAGAAGACATATAATGGCCAACCAAACCTCCTTTGTTTTTGGAAGCTACGAAGGGAAAGATCCCAGAACACGTCAGTGTGGTGGGTTCACCTGCCCAAGGATCTACATCCTTGGGCCACATAAGCTGAAATGAATCCACGATCGCAGGCCAAGCATGTGCCAAAGTCACATCCATATGATCTGTATCAACAATATTATCTAAGTCAGAGCAGATCCAAACAACTGTTTTGACCATCATTCCTTTGCCTTGGAAAACTGTATATCTAGAAGATCATATTTCATTACCCTGTCTTTGGCTTGGCCCAGAACAAAGCAGAACAAAACAAAACAAACTTACAATGGTAGGTAGATGTATGTCTCACTGACCATACCATTCTATTCTTATTGAGTAAGGTCATGTGGGTGCTTGTGCAACTTTGTGATTCACCAAGTCAAAGGCAGCTCATTAAATCACTTAGCATTCCCTAAGAGGATTCCACAGGCTTCCTGTTTGATGTCCAATTTTCCTTTGTTAATACAAAAGGACTACAGAACATCTCACAAGGCACCATTAATGACAAAATGACTATATGTTACATACAGAAGGGAACAGTCACTGGAAAGCTGGCCTACATTAAACCCTATGTGTAGCAAAGTGACCATCTCTCTCTTTTTCCCCTCCCCTGAATGCCCTATGCTTTTCTAACAATGTCACTTACAGGTAACTGGACAGGCTGTATGTAGAAAGCTGCTGGTGATGCCTGGGCCATGACCGGAGAGGAAGCGGCATTCTTCACCTGGGTTGCACCTTGAACTTGTGCCACACTGAAAGTAGGAGGAGCTTCTTGTAGAGGAGGAGGAGAGGAAGAAGAAAACGAGGAAGAAGTATGTGCCACTGAAGATGCTGTGTGGGCCTGGGATACAGGCTGGACAACAGCTGGCATGCCTCGGGTAGCCTGCACACCTATGTTCATCTGAGGAAGTCCCAGGGCCTGAGCATGGGCTGAACCAGGCTGGCGGCTGCCCACCACTTGCACGGGGATATGAGGTGGGGGCTGCTGGGATGCCGACATTTTGGCAGCACCCAGTTGTGGAGGCTTCAGGGAGTTGATGGGGGCCTTGGATTGGATAGGGACAGGTGACTTAGTGGCTGCCTGGCAAAGACTGTCCTGTTGCAACTGCACTGGTTGAGGTTGGGACTGCAACATGGGCTGGACAACAAGTGTCTGGGCCTGCTGTTGGCCCTGAACAGCCTGCGCCTGCTGTTGAACCTGCGGTGGCCCATGTTGCTGCTGCTGCTGCTGCTGTGTCATAGAAGGAACTTGCTGGTGTTGTTGTTGCTGCTGCTGCTGCTGCTGCTGCTGCTGCTGCTGCTGCTGGGCTAGCTGAAGGTGTGTGGCAGTATGCAAGAGCTGAGACTGACGATGCTGGAACTGCTGTTGGTGATGGATGGCAATTTGTTGCTGGATCACTACTTGCTTCTGGAGGTGAATTTGCTGCTGTTGCTGAATCAACGAGTGAGGCTGGATTTGGGTATACGTAGCTAGAAGCAAGAAGGAAAACCATAGAGTAGCATCAGGGACTTGCAATCTTAAAATAAAATGTCCAAATTAAATCAGGTCCCTGTCTAAATATTGCAGTGCAGGAACAAGGGGTGGGTAGAGTTCTGAGCAACAAGGGATGGGAGCAAAAAATGCAGGTGAAGTGCACGAGATTTGGACAGGGGCCACAGGCCCTTGGTAGCTGTTTTTAGAATAGAAGAGAATAGAATAGAGTTTTATTGTCATTATGCATATGCAAAATATGCACAACGAAATTAGAGTGCTGTTCCACTACACACTCTAAGCATACAAACACATAAAACATATAAAACACCATACAAAATATTAAAAACTCTTAAAATTGCTTACAAAATTTAAAACACTACTTAAAACTGATTAAGATAGTGCTAAAACTGTCGCATTTAGCTTGGATACCGCTCTGTGATAAAAACTGTTCTTTAGTCTATTTGTCCTTGACCTAAGAGTCCTGTATCTCCTGCCAGACGGCAACAGTTCAAAAAATTGGTAGCCAGGATGCGAAGGGTCTCTCAAAATTCTAGATGTCTTCCTTGAGCATCTGGAGTTGTATAATTCTTCCAAAGGAGGAAGAGGACAGCCCACTATCCTCTCAGCAGTGTTTATGACCCTCTGGAGTGCCCTTCTATCTGCCACTGTGCAACTGGAAAACCAGACACAGAGGCAGTAAGTGATAGTGCTTTCTATAAAGCCCCGGTAGAAGGTTACCAACAGTTTCTTAGACAGTTGTTCCCTCCTGAGAAGTCTCAGAAGATATAATCTCTGTTGGGCCTTCTTAACCAGTGCTTCAGTGTTGGCACTCCAGGTCAAATCCTCCTGTAGAATAACTCCTAAGAACCTACTGTCCGTCACCCGCTCTACACAAACTCCATCAATAATCAGGGGCTGAGTGTCTGATTTCCTTTTTCGATAGTCCACTATAAGTTCTTTGGTCTTGTTGATATTTATTATCAGATTGTTGGTTCTGCACCACCGTAGCAGCCGATGCACCTCCTCTCGGTAGGCTGACTCGTCTCCACCAGAGATGAGTCCCACTACTGTTGTGTCATCGGCAAACTTGATGATTTTATTTTCAGGATGAGTATGAGTGCAGTCAGAGGTGTAAATACTAAACAATAGTGGGCTCAACACACAGCCCTGTGGAGTGCCCATGTTGAGAGTAAGGGCTGACGACATGTAGTCACCTAATCTGACCCTCTGTGAGCGATTTGATAAGAAATCCATGATCCAGGCACAGATGGAATGACAAAAATCAAGGTCCTTAAGTTTAGATATCAGCTTGTGAGGTATAATTGTATTGAAAGCAGAGCTAAAGTCCACAAAGAGCTTTTAAAAAGATGTAGTCATTTTAATCTTTTAAAATATGTAGTCATATTAGTCTATCTCACAAATGAGAAAAAAATAAAAAGGCAAACTTTTTAGTTTTTAAGTACTATTATGAAAACAAATCATTAGCCTTTCAGGCCTTTCCCCAGTAAGGCCAAATAGTACATATGATTAAAAATAAATGATCTTTAACCCAATCACACTAGTTAAAAGGAACATAAGTCACTTAAAGCGCTGGCAGAAACCTTGGCCAAATATTCTGAAGGGTCAGCACAGCAGACAAAATAGACAAGCTGGCTGACTGTACAGAAGTCAACTTTGTATGACTGACACCTGATTAGTAAACCCAGAGTCCAGAAGAAACCAAGGAAGACACAACACAGATGTCCTGCTCACAAGACCAAAGCCTACAACCACAGCCTTTCTATTCCAAGCCAGAAGTGCTATGAAAAGCAACCACCGGAACAAAATGGATTACAGCCCGTCTTCTCTTATGTTCCCTCACAAGGGGGACGTGTGAGTGTCAATACCGTAAACCTAGTTAGGAAATACATGGATTGAGGAACGAAGGAATGATAGTAAGGGAAGCATCAACTGTCACTCACCAGAACTGATCAAAGTCTGGCTTGGGGCTGGCGTTGCTGTCCTGGTCAGGTTCATACCCACAGTCTGCTGCCCATTACCATCTGTTTCCGCCTTTTTCGCTGCTGTGTTGTCCGCCTCTGTCTGACTTCCTTGACTCACTGTTACTGCCTGGGCAACAGAAGCTGCTGGTAAAGGCTGAACGACGCCAGTGCCTTTCCTCTGACAGCTGCCGCCTGGGCCAGAAGCAGTTGCCTGGCCCAGTCCAGAGGTGGCATGATTCCCCACCGAGGATGCCAGGCTGCTTGATATGCCATTGCTTCCAGCTGCCCCTTGGCTGAGATTGAGCGACTGACCCACGTTGCCAGAGGATGCCTGAGTGACTGCCAAGGTCTGGCCAGCATGAGTGGCCTGGGGTAGGACTGAAGATTGGGAATTCCCTGGCAAAGCAGTCTTTGGAGCAGAAACTTGAAGCTGTGTATTAGCTGCTGAGGTCTGCTGACTCCTGACAGCTAAATTCTGCACCTGGAGAGAAAAAAACAAATACAATTTAGTATTGAAAGCAGAGCAATTTGTAGTTACAAGAGAAAGAGAGAGTCCTGGAATCTGCCCTGGCTGAACCAGCAGTAAAAGAGCATACTGAAAATTCACTTTAAAGATAAGCTTACTTTCCTTTTGTTGCCTTTCTTTTTCTTGTGTCCAAAACAGAGCATCAACATTTCAAAGTACTACAGGGAATGAGGATCAGTAGTTACTATTAACTTAAAATAAACCAATTATTTGGAAGCATTTAAAATCTCAGCTCCCTCTTCCTCTTTTTAAGTGCAATTAAAGATCTCATGGCACTTTTGGGACAGACTTGAACAAATTAACTTCCAACCTGTATCGGTTTTAAGTCTGCCTAGAACATCTCCTTCAAATGAGTATTGTACTGTACTACAAAATTTTTGATGAACTTTCTGATCTATATGGTTGCACAGCAAACTGCTTTTCCTTGCCCTTGCTTTTAGTGTGAAGCGTGATGTTCCTTTATCGTAGTTTGCCTTTATTGCTTATGTCCTGTTAAACATGCATTCTGCTATTTTACACTTGAATGAACTGAAGGTTATTTTTTTTCAAAACCCCTACAGATTAAGACAGATAACAGATGCAGAGAGAAGACAGATACAGAACAAAGGCAGAACAATTTGCTCTAAATATGTCTTAGAATTCCAGAACACCCAGGGAAACAAGGACAGAACAAGGAATAGCAGCAAGGGAAAAAGGCTGTCAAGTAATACTGAATGGTCCTTTGAAGTCATATACTATAACCGTGGTGAGCAGGGCCAAAGACCTTATTTCAGATTTCCCAGCATCCAGAGCAGCTACAGCCACCCATATTTTGAAAAAAATAAAAATAAAAAAATTGTTTTTTCTTAACTGAAAAATAGTTTAAATTGAATAAAAACTGGGTGTTTTACTGAAAAGGCCCCCTACATGCCCTCTAGTGTACAAATACTGTATGTAACAAACTACAAAAATATGGGGAAATGAGAGTATTCTGGGCTCTTGGAATTCTGGTGCCACCAAAACTGATCTCCACACCTCCTAAGAGGCACAAAGGGACTAGCAGAGCAATTAAAAAGCCTTTTAAAATTGGGAATGATGGGGAACACAGTGGTACTAGGAGGATGTGCAGCAAACAGACCACATGATGCCCACCCCTAAGTTCTAATATGACGATTACAACCGCAAAGCAATTTTTACATGCTTCCTGCCCATCTTTCATGGAAGATTCAAAATCATGCAAAAAAGAGGGGGAGGGGCAGGTTTCTTGAGCCTAGCCAAGATGTGAGCTGCATTTGTCAAATCAAAAATATTGCTGATGCTTAAGCAGTAAGCAATTCGTTTTCCTGTTAAGATGAAAAGACAAAGGCATTCCACACAGGATAACTACCGACAGTTAAGTCAGCCGCAGAAATGGACCACTTCTGAATGGGTGCTGATGTGGTTGCTTGAGCACAACATAAAATTAATGCTCTACTCAAGAAAGACCGGAGCTAAAGGAACACACCAAGATTGGAACAGGCTAAGCTGGTCATGGGAACCCAGAAGAGGGTGTCACTGACCTGGTCCGTATCTGTGTGGACCGCAGGAGAATGAGTGGGTGGCACTTCCTGCTGAACAGCAGCCACAGCCCCGTTAGGCATCAGGATGAGCTGGGAAGTAAGAGGAACATTGCGGCCCAAGCTTCGGTTCACCTGCAACAGGTTCCCTAGCTGCGGCTGTTGGGGAAGGGTTAGGTAGCGTGGAGATGGGAAGAGCAGAAGGGAGAGAGAGGAGTAAAGAAAGCGAACCACAAGCAATTAGGTTATAATGTGACATGGGGCTTTGGGTCTCCCACAGCCACTCATCCAGTCTCAACAGTGTCTTCTTCATCAGGACCATTTTGGTGGTAAATGAAAAGCAGAAGTTAACTTGTTTCTAATGGCCAAATCACCACACTTTCCCCATAGTGGTCCAAAAAGGAAAGGCTGCCCAGGAATAATTTTTCTGAGTTGCTGGATGGCAGTGAAGGATAGTGAAAGTGGAAGGTACCTGGCAACTAAGGGTCTAAGTTTTCATGCTTAAGAGTTACAATAGATTAATTTCAGAAAACATGAAAATCTAAACTGAAGTAGACTAAATGATTTCATTATTTAGTAATGAAAGCTCAAAAATTGAATGGGGAGGGAGAGGGAGAAGAGAACAAGCAAAAAATTATTTTTCAGTTTACCTACCTAAAATGGAAATGTTCCTTTCAGACACCCTCAGAGGCTGAGATAGTATTATAAACCAGTTAATGAAACAGATGAAATACAGTTGTATTTCAAATGGAAACTCAACTGCTTTCAGGCAGGGTTTTAGGACTTAAGAACCAGATTTATCCAAAGAAGAGATCTCTGTTTAATACATTATACAAAACCATGCTAAGTGCCATAGGATCTTTAAGTTTCATGGAAAACAAAACAGTAAATGACAAAAAGTATCCTCTGTCCCCATAGTACAGCTACATTGAACTGCTGAACTAAGAATCAAGCTAGTGTTCAAGCAAATAAATGCCAACTCATAGGTGAACACAGAATAGCAGACTATATCCGGGTTAGACAGAAGTCATGTGATACAGCAAGGGGCCAAGACAGATATTTATGTCAGAGGGATGACACCAGAATGTTTACATTTCTTACCCGAAGATACATCTGAGCTTGGGACTGGTTAAGAGGTGGTGAGGTAGCATTACCCAGAAGAACTGATTGTGTTAGGGTGGTAGCACTAGGTGAACTCACACTTTGTGAACGACTGATTAACTGCGCAGCTGATGTGGTAGCCAAATTAATCTGCAATTTGAAACATTAGAAAGAAAAACAGTCAAGAACAATATTAACCAGACATAGGTGGAAGTGATTTTCTGTGCTTCCTTTCTGAAAGGACGAGGGCATGCTCTCCACCTCAACTCATCAAGATTGCCCCCGCCCCCCGGCAGTCATTTACTGCATGCCTTTTTGCCAAGGATTTTTAGAACACTGAACTCTCTGATGCAATGAAATATGTATGATAATACCCAAGATTGGTAGCCACTGGAAAAGCTGGAAAAATAACCCCCTTTTCCCAGCAGCATTAGAATGTGTGAAAGAAGATGGACCCTGGTAACAACTGCTGTCACAGAGAGCTCAGAAAAATATTTTGAGCACAACATTTTGGAAGCTGCAATACATTTTGTATTGCAGCTTCCAGAATGTTGCTTAGGAAGAGTTATTCAGTGGCAGCTTCTCTGTGCTTTTATCTCAGAAACCTCATTTCACCCCCAAATCCCCAAAATGTGGTGTGTGTGGGTGTGTGTGTGGGGGGTGTTGATATGCAAGCAAACACCATCATCCAATTATTGTTTATACATCAGCATTACTAGGGAAACAGGCATCCATCCACTCATTCAGCATCCTTGTCCTTAGATGGTACATCTCTTTCAGTGAGGCATTTCTTTTATAGATTCTGCTGAGTCTTCTCACTTGCAAACAAGAATCCTGTTTCCTCCCAACAAATTGATCCCCTCCTTCTTCCTCTTTGACTGGCAGACTCCTCTCTGTCACTTCATTGACTAACATTTGGATAACCAATAGGGCAAATGTCATTTCTTGACTTCAACATGCACCTGAATCGTGGAGTTCCTCTTCAAAGACAACAGATTTTCTACCTAACTTTGATAAGATACTTGAGGGCAGAAAATAAATCACTTACCGAAGCCTGTGTAGTAGCTGTCTGTTGAGGGGTGTTTGTGTTTGGAGAGCTTGCCTGTCGGCTTGCTGCAATGGTTGCCTGAAAGAAACAACAACTTTTCATCCAATAGCTAAATATAGCTAAGTAACAGATCCAAGCCCTGCTGCCCCACTTCTTCTTAATTCTAAAGGGGCAAGGCTGATAAAGGTAAGTTCATCTATTTTAGTTTTCAGTCATCACCACATTCTCTTCAAAGTAGAATCACATCAGGTTGACTGTCCTGTAGTTCCCAAGTTCCGTTTTCTATGCTTTTTGGAGATTGGGGCAACATTAGGCCCAATCTAATCATCTGGCATTTCACCCATGCTCCATGATTTCAAGAAAACAAGATAGAGTGTTTCTGCAAGTTCTTCAATTATTTCCTTCAGTGCCGCAGAAAAGCCAGAAGCACTTCACACCTCCACCAGCAAGGCCACAGCCTTGGTTTGGAAGGGTTGCGCAGGTGGGACTTTCACCCACCCAGGCCTACTGAGGCCACTGTCTACCTAATGAGCCTATTGAGGCCACTGTTACAGCCTACTGAGGCCAGTGTCCACCTATGAGCCTATTGAGGCCACTGTTACAAGCCTACTCAGGCCACTGTCCACCTAATGGAGGCCACTGTGTCCACCTAATGAGCCTATTGAGGCCACTGTTACAAGCCTACTGAGGCCACTGTCCACCATAATGAGCCTAATGAGCCTATTGAGGCCACTGTTACTGTTACAAGCCTAAGCCAGTGTTGAGGCCACTGTCCACCTGAGGCCATGTCCACCTAATGAGCCTAGTGAGGCCACTGAGGCCACTGTTACAAGCCTACTCAGGCCAGTGTCCACCTAATGAGCCTATTGAGGCCACTGTTACAAGCCTACTCAGGCCACTGTCCACCTAATGAGCCTATTGAGGCCACTGTTACAAGCCTACTGAGGCCAGTGTCCACATAATGAGCCTAGTGAGGCCACTGTTACAAGCCTACTGAGGCCACTGTCCACCTAATGAGCCTATTGAGGCCACTGTTACAAGCCTACTGAGGCCACTGTCCACCTAATGAGCCTGAGCCACTGTGAGGCCACTGTTTACAAGCCTACTGAGGCCACTGTCCACCTAATGAGCCTATTGAGGCCACTGTTACAAGCCTACTGAGGCCACTGTCCACCTAATGAGCCTATTGAGGCCACTGTTACAAGCCTACTGAGGCCAGTGTCCACCTAATGAGCCTATTGAGGCCACTGTTACAAGCCTACTGAGGCCAGTGTCCACCTAATGAGCCTATTGAGGCCACTGTTACAAGCCTACTGAGGCCACTGTCCACCTAATGAGCCTACTGAGGCCACTGGTACAAGCCTACTGAGGCCACTGTCCACCTAATGAGCCTATTGAGGCCAATGGTACAAGCCAACTGAGGCCACTGTCCACCTAATGAACCTACTGAGGCCACTGTTACAAGCGAACTGAGGCCACTGTCCACCTAATGAGCCTATTGAGGCCACTGTTACAAGCCAACTGAGGCCAGTGTCCACCTTATGAGCCTATTGAGGCCACTGTTACAAGCCTATTGAGGCCACTGTCCACCTAATGAGCCTATTCAGACCAAGGTGATGTGAAATCAAGGTGAACTCACACCAACTTTCCTCAGACTGACAAAACTACTTGGATAAGTAGCAAAACCTATCTCACCAGAAAAAAAGTCCAGTTGCCATGACTCAACTTCCAGATAAACTCACCAGAATGTCTGAGAATCTTCACAGACACAGCCTTGTAATTGTTTTGAGTTTATTGAAATCAGCTTGCCCAAAGCCCAGTGCCCATGTCCACATGCATATACTAGCTCTTGCTTCCTTTGAAATCAAGAACTCAAGTACAGTGGTACGTTGTATAAAGGAATTAATTCATTCAAAATGAAATTATGTTAAACAAATTTTCCTTTATACAAATTTCCAATAGGAATGCATTGAAAACAGAGTAATTCCTAATCGCGACCATTTTTATGCTGTACAGATTTAACTCATAGATAATTCTGTTAAGCAAATTACCCCTATCTCTGGAATTTTTATGTTGTACAGATTTTATGTTATACAAACTGTTTGTTACACGAGGGTCCACTGTATATAAGGTTCACTTTTGCCCTGAGTTCTCCTTACTGCCACTACATCCATTAAGTTATCCCTATTGGTTAGAATCAAGCCAATGATAGCCAATCCTCTAGCTACTTCTTCCATTGTTTGTAAGACAAAAGTATCAACCCCACAAGCCAGGAATTTCTTGGAAGGACCATGTTTGGGAGAATCTGCCTCTCGGCAGCCAAAGCCCCCCCCCCCAATTCATAATCATCCCTCCTGCGATCTTATGCTCCTGCAAAATCCGTTGCAACCACTGTCTGAGACCCAAAACTGCTCTTTATTTTTTAAGGCCCATCCACAATGAGAATGTTTAGATCTTCCTCACATCAATGATACGGACAATTCATTGTGGTTCCTCACAACACTAGGATGAAACAAACTCAAAGATAATTAAAAAAATGCTTTCCAGACTGTATCATGCCATATGCTGGTGTTTTGTTTTGTTCTGATCTGCTCCATTTGGACCTCAGATGCATTCTGGACCCTGCAATTTTTGGATCATTCTCCCTGCGTGTGGGTAATTTTCTGTTGGTCAGTCTCTACGACACCATGCCTCACTGCCACTCTTGTTTTTTTTTGGGGGGGGGGAGATATCTATTGTTCCTGCATTCTGTTTTATTTTTAATGTTTTACAATGTTTTTTTATCTCTTTAGGACTACTTACAGAAATGAAAAGTAACAATTTTAAAAATTAAACCAAACCATAAAGATTTGAGAACGATGAATAGGGAAAAACAAGGACAGAAGAAAAAAAGAAGTTAAGTAGGCAGGGTCACAATGTGACAATGTAGATGAGCACTTTGTTGTACTTAGATGCTGTAACCAAACATAACCCACTTATAGGTGCATGTGCAACCTTGTACTGAAAAATCTGAAACAATAGATCTTACAGAAAAGCCAAACAGTACTCAGTAACTCCATCACTGCCAAAACAACAAGGTTACTGCTCTCCACCTTGCTCTTCATAAGTCCTCCACTAAGTGATCCATATCTGTCAAAAGCATCACGTTAGAATTGATTGAAAAATGTTACATCATTGGTTAGAATGCTAACATGCTCAAGTCGGGTATCAAGATAAAACAACGATACAAAAATCGACAAAAGCCAGTGGTTTTAATGAACATCTCATTTAAAAAGCAAAGGGGGAAAAGAATTAAAATCATTATGTGTGTGTTGTGTCGTTACAGTCATTACCGATTCTATGTGACTCCATGTCCATGGAGTTTTCTTGGCAGGAGTACTGGAGCGGCTTGCCAGTTCCTACGCCAGGCGCCTACAGCACCTGGTATTCCCTGGTGGTCTCCCATCCAGGTACTAGCCAGGGCCGACCCTACTTAGCTTCCGAAATCAAGCGAGATCGGATGTGCTTAGGGCATCTAGGCTGTGCTTATAAAATCATTATAAATCCTATCAAAACAAATGAATACCCCCTCAGGAGAAGGCAGAGGGAAAGGTATGAGGCTTTCTGAAATGCCTGAAGTCATGCAGCTTGATGAAATTCAGTTTGTAATAAATATACCCTCTAATTTTCATCCCTGATGCCCAGAGCTCTGTTCCATATTTGCCTGCGCTTCCCCCTGTGGGTTCTGTCATAACTGTAATAAAAAAGGTCACAACGGGCACACATGGGAGGAAAAGCCCTGCACAGAATGGGGCAAAGGCATGTAGTGTTCCTTAAAGGGAACCTTGTTGGTAATGCATTTCAAAGGTTTGGGGCTACTACAGAAGGGGCTGTTTTCCATGCCCATATGCTCAGAAGCAGGCAAAGTGGAAAAATCTCTGTGGATCAACCTGTGATCATGCCAGCACTGATACAGGTAACCCAACTTCAAATCTCTCAAGGCAAAGAAGTTTAAAACGTACGCCATGCAAGTAACAGAAGGTAAGTGACATATGAACCAACTACCAAGCCTTTGAACAGTCTCTAAAAGCAACCTCTTATATAACACATTAGAGCAATCCAACTGGAAACTACTGGTACATAAATAAACAGTGCAAAGTCAAAAGTCTCTAGAAAGGGACCAAGCTAATAAAAAGCAGTCCTGCCTCCCACTCCAACCTGGCTCTCCCCGGTTCATGGTAAATTGGGGGCTTCACAAGCAATGTAGTCTTCTTAATATTTTAATGTGAATGTTGAAAAATATGGGTAACAAAATGGAAGGTTATGCCACCAATTAAACAACACAGAAATGCTGAGCTTGGAAGAGAAGCTCCAAGATAGATGTTTTCTCTCTTTCTAAGATACTACATTCTAAATCCAGTGATGGCGAACCTTTTAGAAGCCGAGTGCCCAAAATGCAATTTAAAACCCATTAATTTTTTTTCAAAGTGCCAATACAGTAATTTAACCTGTATACAGGTGGCTATGAAGGAGCGATGTTGGGTGCCCACAGAAAGGACTCTGAGTGCCACCTTTGGCACCCGTGCCATAGGTTCGCCATCACTGTTCTAGTCAACCCACCTTTTAACAGCTTGCCTTACCTGCTGAACTGCTGCTAGACTATGTAGTTGAGCACTGTTGAGCTGCTGTTGGAGCATAAACTGATGGAAATACTGGGCTGCGTTAGGTTGTCGCTGCAGTGCTTGAAGTGCCTATAAGAAATAATGAATATAAATTCAGAACACTAATATGACAGTGAACCATCAAACCCACTTGAGAAGGACGTTAGTCTAAAGTATAGAATGTCAAGAAGCAGGATGAGGACATTTACTCACCTGTTACTGTGGTTCTTCTTCATGTGGCCATACAATGTGAAAAAGAAAGTACACCCACTTTGAATCCTATGACTTTACATTTCAGGGCGTAATAAAAATAATCTGGTCCTTATTAGGTCTGATAAATTAGGCAACTACAACCTCAGCTGAACAACAACACATGACATATTATACTGTGTCATGATTTCTTATACAAAAAGAAAGTCAAAATGGAGAAGCCATGTGTGAAAAATTAAGTATACCCTTACTGCTTCAATACGATTAAGAAGCTAAATAGCAGCCAGGTGCTGCTAACCAAATGACCTTGATCATAATCAAGTGTGACTACCTCTATAAAAGCCAAGGTTTTAGAAGTTTGCTGGTCTGGAGCCTTCAGGTGTGTTTTAACGCATCATATTGCCAAGGAGAAAACAGATCACTAATCACAGAACAATGAAGTTGGAAGTGCCACAGAGTCTGATCCCCTGCTTAAGGCAAGAATGCAAATCAAAGGATATCCGACAGGTAGTTGTGGGTATTTTTTTTAAATGTCTCCAGTAGAGACACTCACCACCTCTCAATGTAATTTGTCCCATTGTCGAGTTAGCAAGTTTTTCCTGCGATTCAACTAAACATCTGGCTTCCTATAACTTGAATCCATTGCTGTGTGTCCTGCATTCTGGGAGGAGATGTTCAGGGACACCACTGCGGAGCAGTCAATAGAGCTGGCTCTGCAGTCGCTGAGAAAAGCTTGCAGGTCAGTGGCAGACCACATGGTTGAATTTTGTCACCTCTCAGGTGATACTGCTTGGAATGAGGCGGAACAGTGTTTCCATTTTCAGACTGGCTTGAATGGTGCTCTTAAGGATAAGTTAGCCCGTGTCACCCTCGCAGAGCTGTATTGCTCAGCGGAAGGGCTGTGATGGTGTGAGCTATAAAAAGCCAGAAAGCAGTGCTAAAAGAAAAATGCAGACATAGCGGTGACTCCCTTCATCACCAAAAACTGTATTTACATAATATACATACTGTAAGTCCAGCAAAACACTCAATAGAATCGGCAGGCAGATACCCCGTTGTCAAAAACCAGTCCAGGGATCCAATCCCTTCTGGAAAATCACGACTCCAACTGGCAGAATAACGAGTCGCTCTCTTCCAACAACACCCAACAATGTACAGAGTAACTGGCCTGCTTATATATCTGTGCATGATGCAACAGTTACTCAGCAGTTTGAATACTGAGCGTGTGCAGAGTTCGCCTGACTTGACTAGCTGCCAAAACATGATTGCTCAGGTGTGTGTGTCTATTCTGCTTAGTCATTCCCACAATGCAATAAGACAATTCCATGTTTTCTAACAAACCTTGACAATCTCCACCCCTACTACTATGAACAAATTCAACACATTATGTATCAACATTGACACTCAGTTGGCTGACCAGGAACATGAACAGCTCAAGTTGTGGTTTGAGAATTGCTGCCTTCATGCAGGTATCTGCTTCCCTGGGCCTCCCTCATTTCCACAGCCTATGCAGGTGGATGATTCCTAATATTGCTCCCTGACCGCTGCCCAGAAGCAGCATTGTCGTAAGCAGGAGATTTGCCTGTACTGCAGTGTTCAGTATCACCATGCAGCCACCTATATCGCCAAGTTCTAACCAGTAGGAAAAAGTTTGCCTGGCAGATTGTAGGGGGTAACCTACTAGATTCAGAGCTTTTATCCAACACCTAGTCATAGCAGTACAACTACTGTTACCACAGGGGGCTCAACTGGAAGCACTGGTTATGATAGACTTTGGGGCCTTGTTAAATTTCATGGACATTGTGTTTATAAAAAAGTTTCAGATTCCTTGACAATCCAAGGCAGCCCCTGGACCAGTGGAGGGATTGGACAGTACCTTCCTTTCATCTCATCCAGTGACACAGGAAACTGAGCCATTAGGGATGCTTGTGAACTCACCAGAAATTGATTTTATTTTATCTTATCAGCACAGCCCACTCCCCAGCTATTCTGGAATCACCTGGTTGACTAAACCTGACCCTGTGACTTCCTGGATTCAGCAGGTGGTCCAATTTCAATCTACCCATTGTCAGGAAACGTTTTGCAAGAACATGTGATGAAGTCACTGGAGGGGAAATTTGCTGCTGGTGTTGTAGTCGAACCTATGCTAAAAAGCCTCAAACAGCATTTGCCTTTTTTGTAGCCACATCCACTGTTGGCTCATATTCAGCTTGTGATCTACAACAAATCAAAAATTGTTCTTACTCCAAGTATTGTTGAGCCAGTTATGTCCTATCTTCTAACAGTGAATTTGGTTTCTTTTTCCTAGGTGCTGTAGTTTGCATTTACCCCTGTTGAATTTCATTCTGTTGTGTTCTGTCCAGTACTCAAGCCTATTGAGATCATTTTTATTTTCGTTTCTGTCTTCCAGAAACTAGGCCCAGAATTGAGCTCTGGGGTACCTAACTTGCTACCCCTTTCCAGTATGAGAAGGAGCCATGAATCATCACCTTCTCATCACAATTCTGTAGCAAGCTATGAGTCGACCTGACAGTTGTTCTACCATCCCACACCTAGTTAGCTTGTTAATCAGAATTTCATGGGGCACTTTGTCAAAAGTATCACTGAAAACAAGATACCCTATGTATACAGCATTTCCTCCATCTACCAGTGCCAGGGAGAAGGAAAGATGATGTTGGAGGCTTCTTCCTCAGAGTTTAGCTCCACGCAATCCCACAGCAAGGTAAGGGATTGGCTGATTTTGTTCCAGATGGTTGGTCCAGTTCTGAACGCTAGTTGGGCTCCCGCATTTCATTTCAGAACCGAGCCACTTCCGAAATGAAATGCCCATGTCTAGTGCCCAGACTTTCCTAGGGAGCATACAAAAAGGTGATAGGGCAAAGCACCATTCATTCCAATATCTGGAATGCTCTAAAGCAGGGGTCCTCAACCTAAGGCCCCGGGGCCGGATGCGGCCCCCCAAGGTCCTGAATCCGGGCCCCAGGACCAATTGCAACCGCCCCACCTACCCCTGCTTTGCGAGCAAGCCAGCCTCTGCAGCTTCTTCTGTTGCTGAGGCAGTTCAAAGTGGTGGGCTATGCCACTTCTCCCACTCCCCCCAACTACTGCCCAGATGATCAACATGCTGGCTAGTGGGGCATTTAGAGTGGGAGGGCTACGGCAAGGTCGCCCGCTCCCCCCACCCACTGTGGTCCGGCCCCCAGTGGTGCCTGGGGCGTGGTGGACCGGCCCGCTGTTTGAAAACTTTGAGGACCCCTGCTCTAAAGCATAGGACTTTGTCATCTTCTTCAACATTTGTTGGGCTCACTCAGCTAGACTGCTTGGCAACTACTGTACTGTAGACCACTGTAGTTCATTGCTCAACCCAAGCAATTTCACACACTGTGATTTTCACCTTAGACACAAAGTTAGCGCCTCTACTGGTCACTGACATGGAGGCAATCCTGCTCTACTTGTAAGCTCCATGAATATGAATACACTGGCCACATTTTGAATGCTCACAGAGATCAAGAAAATAATCCCTAAATGTGATCTTGCAGCATGATCAATGAAAGTCAGAATAAATCTCTTCCCAGGCGGCAAGAATGCTTTTGTCTTATCCCGGGAGTATCCAAGATAATGGGGCATGAAATACAGTATGACTTCACTTCTTCAGCAACATTAGGGCAAAAAACACAGCTAGAATTCCTTGCCCAGCGTCCCGCAAATTCACAATCATGCAGCAGCTTCAATGCTTAGGCACAATAAGAGGCTCTGCAGAGACCAGTTTCCTCTGAACTCCTCGAAGCAACTCTATCACCACCAAAGTCCCTCTTGCTATGGGGAAGGGGATTGTTCTGGATTGGCTGCAGCCTGACTACATGTTGTCAATACACTGAATCTGTGACACAATCGATCCATACCAAGGATTTTGTGAACCAAAGTATATTAGACCCTACTTCTTTCCCCTCCATCCCTCAAATACAATGTCCAACAATATCATCTGTACATAATGAATAACGAGTCCGCCCACTTCATAACTTTGCAAAGGAAACTTTAAGTCCTTTGCAATTTACCCATCTTGGAGGAGGGGGCAGTGCATGCATGCTACTCATGTCCACTACTCAGAATCCTTACAGGTTTCAATTTCTAAACATCTTCTCATATAAAAAATCTTCACAGATTTCAAGTTATCATCCTATGCCCAATCTGCTTCTTTTGAAGAGATGACAGAGACTGGGTCCAAAATGTTAAAGTTCTCTTTAGTGTACTGCACTTCCCCATTTCTGTTCGTGGGAATAGCTTCTTCCCTAGGAGTAGAGAGGGGCTGCATAACTTCAGCAGCTCTGCCAGGCATATAAAGAGCTACCTGTAGAGTGGAGTTGCCTTGGTTACTGCTGCTTGGTAAAGCCATCTCCTATTAACACTGTATTCATTGGTTGCTGTGAAATCTTGGTCCCCGGAGAGAAATTTCTTATTTTCTGCATCTCCGCCATTTTGTCCACACTCCTGCGCACCCTCACTCAGCACCACCGTGAGAGTTTCCTTTTATTGTCAAATTCAAGCTCACTTTTGAAGTCAACAAGGATATCTTCTTTTGATGTTGCTGTCTGTTCCCAAGGTGGTATTTTTTAGGTGCATATTCCATTATTTTTCACTTTCATTGATTTGATGTTGGCTGCCTGGCAGTAGTATTCTTGTTTTAAAAACAAATTGTTTTTAAGGATTTTTCCCAAAGTTACACTCTTAAACAGACCTGACAATTTTTCACAACCATTTTCATAAATCCTAAAGCTTACAGAACTTATAACTAAATGAGCGTCTCCTAAACAAACATCGGTGATGTCCATGTGCCTGAGATTTCTGCTTCAAAGTCAAAACAGTACTGTAATTAATTAAAGCCACTGCGGTTATAAACCATTACGATTCAAATGCTAGATAAGGAAACAGGAGAATAAAGAAAGAAAAAAGAAAAACATTTTAACTGCCTACTTATTTATTTATTTATTATTTATTTATTTTGAATATTTTTACCCCACCTTCCTCCTTGGAAAAGGACCCAAGGTTGCTTACAATAATGAGGGACAATATACAGTCCAGAACATTTAAGACATATTCAAAAGAACAGGGAATTTGAAGAGGCATCCTAGAATGTTTTTAAAAAGGTAACATTAGAGCTACAAAGAGTACACAAGAAGAAAAATCCGTTATTGGGGCGGGGGGGGAAGCAACATGGAGGACACGAGTGTTCTTATGAAATCAGTCAACGCAATCATGTATGGGAGTCCATATAAAGATTCCAGGGTCTGGGAGCAGCAACAGAGAAGGCCCTTTCACGTGTTCTTCTGAGACGCACCTGTAAAGGTGGCAGGATGGAGAGAAGGGCCTCTCGTAATGATCTTAGCACCCGAGCCAGTTATGCAATCTTTAGGGTAACTTGGACTACCACAGGGAAAGGTAAGTTTAGAAGCTTTAAAAATTGTTTTCTAGGCTCTGAAACAAACTGAGGATGTTGTTGCCATGGCAGACAAACAGCAGCTGAGGTGAGCAGGTGGAGTATGCATAGTAAAAGCAAAAAAGAAGAAGAAGAAGAAGAAGAAGTCTGGATTATAAAGCTCCGGGGGGGGAGGACTGTGGCGCAGAACCCAATTGTGTGATTCACAGAGACCATGATGAAGAATAATTTGATTTTAATGAGAAACAATCCATCATTTGGCCATGCCTGGTCTCTCAGAATAATCTTCCTCTCGATGTTACGACACTAGGCAGGAACTGAATCACAAACTGATGCAATGCAAAAAGAATATCAATAAACTCTTTGTTTTTGCATACTACAAGACTGGGAAATAAAATAAAACATCTAACAACTAACATCTAACATTCTTTAGCCAAAAAGGATAGGACCATAAATGAGATTTCCATCTTAGCTCTTCAAATGCATCCCACAGGGCAACTGAAATTCCCCGCCCCACCTCCAAAATAAAGATAAACTCTGACCTGCACTGCCTGCCGCTCATAAAGTGTCATCTGTGATATTTGCGGGCGAGTGCTTCCTCCCGAGCTTGAGCTGCCACTTGTCGCGTTTGAATTCTGCTCACTTTCTGTCTCCATGATGCAGATTCAAAAATCCTTGCCTGAAGTTCTTGTCTCAAGTGCTAGATTAAGTAAAACAGAGATGAGCTCATGTCAAAGAAGCAGCCACATTTATGTCTTATCTGTATTTAAATTACCCGAAAGTTTCCTTCTTGGAGCATCTCATAATTCCACCAAACTCTCAAAAATATGCCTCACAGTGTAAGAAAAGAAAAACATCAAATACCGTATAGACGCGAGTATAAGTCGACCCGATTATAAGTCAAGGCCCCTAATTTAACCCCCCCAAACTGGGGAAACGTATTGACTTGAGTATAAGTCTAGGGTGGGAAATGCAGCAGGGCCTGGCAGCTCCTCCTTTGTGAGCTGGGGGAGTGGTGTGTGATGTTTAAAATGATTTTTAGCCACTGATGCAAGTGCTTGGGTCAGTGGCTAAAAGTCATTTTAAATATTGTGCACCGCTCCCTTGTGATGCAAACGGGGGGTCATGAGAAGTGGCATGCAATGTTTAAAATGACTTTTAGCCACCGACCCAAGCACTTGCCTCAGTGGCTAAAAGTATTGACCCGCATATAAGTTGAGGGCCCCCTTTTTCAGCCCAAAATTAGGGCTGAAAAACTAGGCTTATATTCGAGTATATACAGTAATTAGATCGATGGCTATCGAAAATTATATAAATATAATCCTGAAGTCTCCCCAATTCATAACCATTTCTTCTACTGTAGTAAAGAAAGATTAGGATACTCAAACAGATTTAAAGACAAAGGAAGTAAAGAACGAGATGTTAACTATTCAGGGCAGTCATTCATTTCAATTACCTTTTCAATAGGACAGGGCTGTTCAACTTTAAACAGGCCAAGGTCTACTTTTTCCGGCCCAAAGTGCCTGGGGGCTACTACACTAAAACCTCTTCTTACAAATTTTATCCATTCCAAGCACATGCTAATAATTAAAAACTTTTGTAAGTAGAGCAGCAGGTTCCCATAGGAATGCATTGAAAACCAATTAATCTGTTCTGGAGGGAACAGATTTCAATGCGCCATGGCCCTTGAACTGCCCCGCTTAGCTGAGACAGTGGGCTGGCAGACCCAGAAGTTTGCTGAGGCAGTCGTGGTCCTTGGGTTGGGGGAGGGAGGGGTGGAGAACTTTTCCCCTCACTTTTTTTATTGATGGCCGGCGGGCTACTTTTGAACCCTTCGCGGGCTACCGGTAGTCCGTGGTCTACCTGTTGGACAGGCCTGCAATAGGAAATAAGAAGTGGAAGTGCAAATATCAAAGGGTTCGTGTGTGTCATATAAGCTTTATACATGAAACAAACATGAGTTTATTAACAATCACCTCTTGAATACTGGAGAGCCCCACCAGCCACTTTACTTCAGCAACAAGAAAGGTATACAATTCTGGTGTGCTCCACTAGTCACTCAGAATGGAAGAAACAAGCTATTTTGAAGTGACGAGCAATGAGTGTAACATATACAGTGGTACCTCTGATAACGAATTTAATTCGTTCTCTGAGGCAATTTGTTATCCAAAAAAATTGTTATCCGAAATGTGGTTTCCCATTGAAATGAATGGGAAACCAATTAATCCGTTATGGAGGTCCGAAAAAAGCTGTGGGGGGTTCCAGACCTCTTTATAAAATGCACTTTAAAGGCTTGCAGTGCTGGAACACAAACCCCCAGAACACCCCAGTGCAGTGCAATGCAAACATGGACAAGAGAAACCAGAAAGACTACTCTAGCCTGTTCCCACCCAAAGTGCAATGGGGAAAAATGCAAACAAACAAACATAAGCAGGAAGAAAAATCCAGCCCGTTATTGCCAGCAGAGCAATGAAAAAGACTACCCCAGCTTCTTCCAGCCAAAAATGCAAAGAAAAACAGTGCAAAGATTAATAAAAGCTAGCACCCTATCTTACCAAGTTCGAAAGGTCCAAATCCCTCAGCAAAACATGTCCAGAATGGCTCCAATCACCATTGAAAACGCTCTAACTAACTCCTCCCACCTCTCCACAAACTATGCATCCTGCAATGCATGCAGGGTACACTTTTTTGCAAGGCATTATGAAACATTTGTTATCCGAGGCAGCTCATAGGGAAAATTTGCTATCCGACTCAGCCCTATACCTGGAAATTTCCATTTGTTATCCAAAAAATTTGTTATCTGAGGCATTCTTTATCCGAGGTATTACTGTACAAGCTTGCATTCCAATCCAAGTCACAAGAGCTATTTCTACTACAAGAGCTCATTGCTTGGCCAACCCCATCTACTTTTCCATACTAGACCATAGAGAGACCACTTGGTAGTGGGGTGGCTAGTTTTTTTTGTTGGTAAATAAATAAATAAATAAATAAATAAATAAATAAATAAAGCCCTTACCTTGTTCCTACCTGTGACCTACAAACAATTCCCATGCAATAGTTTACACTTTTTCACTAAAATCCTTTCTATTTTAGAAATTTGTTTCAACTTTACTTATTTATTTCAATAAAAATTAAATGACTAGATAAACTGAAGGCTATCAGATAGTAAAGTCAAATCAAATATAATAAAACCTTGGCTTACGAGTACTTTGGTCTATGAGTGTTCTACAAGATGAGCAAGCATTTTTAACAAAATTTACCTTGGTAAACAAGCAATGTATTGCAATACAAGCACTGTAGCATGTCACATGATCATAAGTGAACCAATGATTCTTCTCCCCCCCCCCACTCCGCTGGGTAGTGGATGATTGTCTGCAATGTTCCCTCTCAGGCAAGCCTCAAAAGCAGAGAGAAGAGAGGTCTCCCTCACAAGAACCACGAAGGTGCAGCTTAGGGTTTTATTTTCTTTATATTTTTTACATCCTGTATTTTCTTTATCATTTTATATTATAGTACAGTATTGTAATCATTTTATATGAATATTTTTGGACTGTAGAATGAATCATTTGAGTTTCCATTATTTAAAACCCCATGGTCTCACTTACTCTATACCGCAGAGCACAGAGAAAACTCCTAGTTCCCTGAGCTCCTTGCCCTTTGAAGATGCCGGTCACAGAGTCTGGTGAAACGTCAGGAAGGAAAACTTCCAGAACACAGACTAACAGCCCAAAAACCTTAAAACAGCTTTCCATTATTTCTTATGGGGAAATTTACTTTGATTTACAAGTGCTTTGGATTACAAGCATGTTACCAGAAAGAATTATGCTGGTAAACCAAGGTTTTACTGTATTGCTTTTCAAGTGATTTTCTCCAGCATGCATGCACATATGAATGCTGCTTCTCAATCTCAATAGAATTAGTATAGGATTTGGTATTTTATTTTATTTTAAGAGCCAATCCATATAGGTAAGCTATACTACCATGTATTTACAAATATTCCACAATAAACAACTTGAAAATATTGGTCTAAATTTTCTTAATATATTTTAAACCATACCAAACAAACTTCAATATTTCAAATCGAATAAATCATTACAAATATTCTGGACAATTCAAAAAAAAATATTAGGTTAGCATTAATGGAATATCTTCATTTTTGTTTAATCAATTAAGCCTTACAATCTAAATTAAGTTCCCAAAGGTTTGGGGAACTGAAAGACTGATATAATTTTCTCTAAAATGCTTAAGACTGGTTTAAACAGTCAATGAGGAGAGGACACAATATTGGTTAACTTCTTGCTTTCTTCAATTTTATCTCATACCTGATACTACTGCACTATTGGTCCTTGGACCATGGGTCTTGCAACTCCATACTCCTAGTTTCTAACTATTCTTGATTCTTGTTTAGACCCAACAGTTTCAATATGTTTACTGTAAAGCCCTTGCCAAACAGATTGGGAGAGTCTTTCTAATTTTCAGACCCACTGAGGGGAGACTCATCCCCTTCCACACATGATTCCACCACCATCCTTGTATGGGGGTCTGTTGCAACCAGAATCCAAGGGGCTGAAAACAACTTCACATGGGAAGAGTTCAGCAGCTTGGGAGATATGGAAGGAGTGCAACAGTTTCGGAAGTCCTCTCTCATCTTCTCAGCCTCATCTTTGAGAGCCTTACGTCTAAATCAAAGGCTTCACTTGATGATCTTAAAACTTAGGCTGCCTCATCTATGTAAATACAGTGGTATGTTTAATCCATTCCGGGTGCATGCTCGTAAGTAGAACAATTTGTAAGTAGAGCAGCGGTTTACCAAAGGAATGCATTGACAACCAGCTGATCTGTTCTGGAGGAATATGTTTTCAATACATTCCTGTGGGAAGGCTGTCCCACCCACCCCTCAATCAAGAGGGAGGTTACCAGCGCTGCTCTCTCCTCCACAATACAGCTGACTTTGACAGGTCGGACCTGAAAAGTGAGCTGTCAGTGCAGAGCAGAGAGCGGTGTTTGCTGCCCACTGGCACCTCATCCTTCTTCTTGGTTGCTTCAATCTGTGCAAAAGAGATTGAAGCAGCCAAGGAGGAAGAGGATATGTCCATTGCAACTCCCTTCCAACCTGGCCAAGCCATGCGAACATGCACCCATCCTAGGGATCCAGCCCTCCTTTTCCTCCTCTTCACCCGAGTCTTGGGTAAAGAAGAGGAGGAAGGCTGGATCCTTCTGAATTTCCCGCGTCTTGAGTACCCTCACTGGTGCAGCAGCAGATTCAAAAGGATCCAGCCTTCCTCTTCCTCCTCCTCCTCTTCACCCAAGACTGGAGGAGGGAGGCTGGATCCTTTTGAATTTGCCGCCGCACGAGGCCGAGGCAGGCTGAAAGGGAAGGGCAAGGCTGGGAAAGAGCTGGGGGAGGCGAGCCAGTGAGACGGTTGGAGCTGAGTGCTGCTTCCCCCGAGGATGCTGCACAGCCAATGGGCACTCCCACACACCCAAATTCAGGTGAAGAGAACGAGGAGGAGGGCTGGAGCATTTAAAAAAATGTAACTTGAGCAAACCGCATCTAACATTCCTAAGGCGGCAGTTCAAACCGCCAACGGTTTTCTGCTCTTAAGTAGAGCCACTCATAAGTAGAGGTACCATTGTACAGTCTTTCAGGTTGCTTGAATGGAGGTCAGCTAGGGTAGACATGGGTTGTTGTTGTGTCATTACACTCGTGACTGACTCTCAGTTCCTACTCCAGGGTCCTACAGCACCTGGTATATTCCCTGGTGGTCACCCATCCAATTACTAGCCAGGCCTGACCCTGCTTAGCTTCCAAGATCAGGAGAGATCAGATGTGCCCGGGGCATCTAGGCAGCTATGGGTAAACATGGGTATGAAGCCCAAAATGAACCAGGAAAAATGTTGAAAATCACCAGTTTGTTGCTTTGGATCAGTCTGAGTTTGTCCAAACTGGAAAAGCAGAACTTTTCGTGAAGCAACAGCTCTTTGGAAGAAGCAACAAACTTCCTGGTTCATTGTCCCCTACATAGGCTCCCCCTGCCTGTGTTCCCTGCTTTCCTATTGACTGACCACAGGACCACTTATGTCTCATCTGGATTGAATTTATTCTAAGATAGATTTGATTTATGTCATTTATTTTAATCACAATTTAAATCATAGTTTCCTACATAAAAAGGGGGTGTGGTGGCTCAGCAGACTAAGACTCTGAGAACTATAGGCTCCAAAGTCGGCAGCTCAGCAGTTCAAATCCCGGGTGCCACGCAGCAGAGTGAGCTCCCGCTGAAAACCCCAGCTCTTGCCAACTAGTTTGAAAGCATGTATAGTGGTACCTTGTATAAAGGAATTAATTCGTTCCAAATGAAATTATGTTAAGCAATTTTTCCTTTATACAAATTTTCCATAGGAATGCATTGAAAATGGAGTAATTCCATTTTTATGTTGTACAGATTTGCCCCATAGGCAATTCTATTAAACAAATTCCCCTATCTCCAGAATATTTTATGTTGTACAAATTTTATGTTATACAAACTGTTTGTTATAAAAGGGTTCACTGTAAATGCAAATAGACAAATAGGTACCATTGTAAAAAGCGGGAAGGTAAAACAGTGTTTTCCTGCAGCCATGCTGGCCACGTGACCACGGACTTGCACAACACTGGCTCTTCGGCTTGAATACAGAGATGAGCACCGCCCCTAGAGTTGGACACAACTAGCATTCATGTGCGGGGGGAACCTTTTCCTACATAAAGACTCATCCTTGCAGGTATAACCTTAATATATTCTGTAACTAGAAGATTTGATTTTTAGAATTATTGTTTATATTAGTTTTACAGTTACATAAAAATAATGATTTTCATACAATTAGAAATATTATGGATAATTATGAAATTATTGTGAGGTGAATTATCTCATTTAATAGGTTAATTATTCATATTTGGTCAACTTTTCTGCTGTACTTTATTGGAAGGAGAAAAATTATAATTACATTAATAAGAATTTAAATAGTTCTATTTGTTCAACTAAAGCAATAACATTGTAGCATAAGTTATTTGCCTAAACAGGCATTCATACATTCATGTTTATTAACTGATTTATTTATTTATTTATTTTAAGGCTTATATACCACCTGTCTTCCCGAAGGAACTCTGGGCGGTTCACAACAATAAAATGTTGTGATTAAACACACTCTATGTCTCTATGTCTATCTATATTTATATCTATATCTATCTATATATCTCTATCTCGATCTATATAAACTTAGACTGTCAACCCAGCCTGACAATGGGATTAAGGTTCTCAATTCTGTTCATTTTATAAAAAAATATTCTGTGAAGAAGAGGCATGTGATTTCTACAGACACAAGTTCACAGTTTTGAGAACTGCAAAAACCAAGCATCTGTAATAATATCTTGTAGCAAGAGAAATTGCCCAGTAATCTTACAGAAACTTCTGGAACAACATGATGTTGTGAGTGGATTAATAGCATTTTTACCCAAAGTATTACATATATACAGCCTTATGCTACATAATTAAAAACTAATTGATTAATGAAATAATTAAATTCTTATTTCATGATGGAATAACCTTTGGATATTCCTCAAAAAGAATTTTATTTAAGCATCATCTTAAGACATGACTATATAGAAACGTTTTCCCTGGCTATTAGTTTATTTTGTTGACTCGCTGCTCATGCACCCATTTTTTCTGCCTTTAGTTCTCTTGCCTTTTTATCCTCTATTGATTTGATTTGAATTAGTTATGTTTATTGTGTTTATTGTACTGTTTAGATAGATAGATAGATAGATAGATAGATAGATAGATAGATAGATAGATAGATAGATAGATAGATAGATAGATAGATAGATAGATTTTTATTTTTATTTGCTAATTTGCTAATTTTGTAAACTGCTCAGAGTTGCCTCTGTTGCTACATGGTGCAGTATAGAAATCAAATAAATAAATACAGGTAAATAAATAAATCAGATTTGAATTTATAAAACCTGATTTTTAAAAAATCATTGATTTTTATCCATCCTGGTTTATTCACCCATTCTTTGTCATTCTTTGTCAGCTGAAACAGCTTCCAGATTATGACAATATTGGGTACCCATGACAAAACCCATCAACTCTAGACAACCTATCCCAGTGATGGAGGATGAAACATAACCCTACCTAAAGCATACCACAGACAATGCCATAGAGCAGTGATGGCAAACCTTTTAGAGACCGAGTGCCCAAACTGCGATTCAAAACCCACTAATTTTTTTGCAAAGTGCCAATACAGTAATTTAACCTGTATACAGGTGGCCATGAAGGGGCAATGTCGGGTGCCCACAGAAAAGGCTCTGATTGCCACCTTTGACACCCGTGCCATAGGTTTGCTATCACTGCCATAGAGAAACAGAACAATGGAGTTGGAAAAGGCCTATAAAGCCATAGTATCCCACAGGCTGATTAATGCAGGAATCTAAATCAAAGTACAGTAGTACCTTGTATAACGTAATTAATTTGTTCCAAATTAAATTACGTTATACAATTTTTACGTTGTACAAATTGAAATTTCCCATAGGAATACATTGAAAACAGATTTAATCTGTCCCCCACCACTCCCCCTTTCCCTCAAACTCAGACTTCCCTGCCTTCTTTTTTACTGGTCCCGGTGTGGCCGCGGTGTGGCCTGCTCCTTTGGATGTCGCAGCCCCGTGGCCCCTCATCATCCTTCTCCGCCGGCGCGGGGATCTCGGGTTGTTGCGGCTCTGCGGGTCACCGCCGCCGCTGCCTTGCGGCCCCCCGCCAGATGCGGCCATCTTCACCAGCATGGGGATCCCGCCCCGGGAGCCGCCGCTGCCACCTTGCCGCCCCTGCCGGATGCGGCCACTATCACCGGCCTCGCGGGGCCGCCCCGGGAGCCGCCGCCGCCGCCTTGCCGCCCCTGCCGGACGCGGCCACCATCACTGGCCTTGCGGGGCCGCCCCGAGAGCCGCCCCTGCCGGACGCAGCCGCGGGGGGGGAGGGGGCGGATTATTTTTCGTTGTACAAATTTTTCGTTGTACAAACCCTCCGTTATACGAGGTCTACTGTAGATCTGACATATGGTTGTCCAATGTTCCCTTGAACATATCTAGCACTGTAGTGCTCGTCACCACCCAAAGAAGAGATTCCATTGTACTGCTCTAACAGTTAAGAAGTTTTTTCCTAATATTCAAGCTAAATCTGACTTTCTGTAAATTGAACTTATTATTAGGTGGCCTG
The DNA here is from genome assembly GCA_029282475.1 of Phrynocephalus forsythii. NCBI lineage: Eukaryota > Metazoa > Chordata > Lepidosauria > Squamata > Agamidae > Phrynocephalus > Phrynocephalus forsythii. Next base: position 8,377,863 of record JAPFRF010000011.1, read on the forward strand.
TATTCTACAAAGATTGTGAACAGGTTCTGCTCCTCCTCTATATGGTTACCTTTTAAGTACTTGGCAAGAATTACTCCGCTCCAGCTCGAACCCGAACCGTAAAAGAAAAATTGGGTCTGATTTTTCGTTGTTGTTCATGGCATCGCGGCGATCACGCGATGCCAAGCAGCACAGAAAAAAGTTTTAAAATTTTTTTAAAAAACCGATTCCCGGCCATAAAAGCAGGCGAAAATATGCCTGGCCTGCCTCAGTGAGGGCACCTACCGAGGGGTGGTTTCTGGGGGGGTCCCCAGCCTTCCCCCCTCTCCTGTCCTGGGCTGCTGCTGGTACCAGCCTGGGGGGGAGCATCGTTGTCTCCATTTGCCATGCGGTGGGGGGGATCCAAAATGGCAACACAATATTTATTTTTAAATCGTGGTCCAAAAACCCACCAAAGCACCACAGAAACATTTGAAAATTAGGTATTTTAAATGCCTGATTTTTATAGTAGCAGCAGTGGGTTTTTCTTGCAACAAAACGTCTCCATTGATTTGATTTGATTTGATTTTTATTTTTTTTTACACCTGCGCACGCGCAATGATGGGCTGGCCATGGGATGGGACCATGCAAATTTTTGGACCCATTCCACCAATCGCATGGCCAGGTTTTGCTGAGACTTCTGGATGTGCCAGAGAGGGCATAAAAAGCCCACCAACCCTAAGCCTAAGCCTAAGCCTAACCCTAATCCATATGCCAGTACACTGTCTTCTTAATGGGTCAGAGGCACCCAGAGGTGCAGCCCACTAACCCACCATAACCTTAACCGTTACCCTAAGCCTAGCCCTTACCCTAACCCCAACCCTAAGCCAGATTCGTACGCAAGTACGCAAGTGTACGGAAGTACACTTCCCTTCTTAGTGGGTCAGAGTGGTGCATCGAAAGGTGCCTCCAACTCCAGACCCACTCCCTCCCTAAGCGTGACTTGTATGCCAGTACGTCAGTATGCTTTCCTTCTTAGTGAGTCACAGAAGCGCCGACGAGGTGCCTCTGACACACTAACCCCCAACCCTGGCTAATTTGGCTAACATAATGTTCTTAGTGAGACAGCGAAGTGCCGACGAGGTTTCCTGTCACACTAACAACCCAACATAATTGGTACGCAGCAGCTACGCATTATGCTTCCCTTCCCTTCTGGGTCAACTCAGAGGCACCCATAGAGGTGCCTCCCAGGGCCCACCCCTCCCCCTAAACCACTGTACAAACGACAGACGACAAACGGAAACGACAAATTTTTGAAAAATTTCACGACAAACGGAAACGACCCGAAACGGGCCGGCTCCGACACACGACAACTCGAAACGTAATTTTTTCTGGTCGTGCCCATCTCTAGTGCGAATTAATGCTGAATAGAGGGGGCCAATGTGTCCTCTAATTTTTGATTTTATTATTTATTTATTATTATGAGAGCTTCTATACCGCCCATCTTCCTAATGGAATTCTGGGCGGTGTACAGGAGCTGAGCAAGATCAGCCAGTAAAACAAACAGACAGCAATGCAATACAAACACAGTTAAAACAGAATATGCACCCCAGCGTAAGCAACAGTAACTGATTAAGCAGATGGCGGGGGGGAGCACTAGCATTAGGCTAGGTCACCAAAGGCCTCGCAAAAGAGCAGGGTCTTTAAAGCTCTGCAAAAAGTCAGCAGGGACTCTGCAAGGCGCACTTCGCTTGGAAGGTGGTTCCACAAAGTCGGGCCAACCACGGAGAAGGCCCGATTATGGGTCGAAGTTTTCCGGGCCTCTTTAGGGGTGGCCACTAGAGATGGGCATGACCAGGAAAAATGACGTTTCGAGTTGTCGTGTGTCGGAGCCGGCCCGTTTCGGCTCGTTTCCGTTTGTCGCGAAATTTTTCAAAAATGTATTGTTTCGTTTGTCGTCTGTCGTTAGTACTGATTTAGGGGGGGTAGGGTAGCGGGCTCCTGGAGGCACCTCTCTGGGGTGGGTGCCTCCTCTGGCCCGCTACGAAGGGAAGGCATTTAGCAGGCTCCTGGAGGCACCTCTCTGGGGTGGATGCCTCCTCTGGCCCCCTACAAAGGGAAAAGGAAGGGTACATGACCGTGTAGCCATTGCGTACCAAGTGGCACTGGCAGAGGCACCTCTCTTTTGGGTGCCTCTAGCTCACTAAGAAGGACAGCATACTAGCGTACAGAGTTTTTTGGAACTTTGGACTGGTGAGCGAGGCGAGAGAAGAATGCCTCTGCTGCGCGCCCTCTGGCTCACTAAGAAGGGAAATGTACTTGCGTGTAGTGCAATGCGAGTACAGATCTGGCTTAAGGTTGGGGTTAGGGCAAGGGCTAGGCTTAGGGTTATTACGGGTAAGGTTAAGGTGAGTTAGTGGGCTGCACCTCTGGGTGCTACTGACCCACTAAGAAGGACAGTGTACTGGCGTATGGGTTAGGGTTAGGGCTAGGGTTATAGTGGGCTTTTTATGCCCGACTGGCACATCCCAGAAGTCTCAGTCAAAACCTGGCCAAGTGGCCATGCAATTGGTGGAATGGCTCCAAAAATTTGCATGGTCCCATCCCATGGCCAGCCCATCATTGCACACGTGTAAAAAAATAAAAATAAAAATAAAATAAAATAAAATCAATGGGATTGGGAGACAGACGTTTATTGCAAGAAAAACCCACTGCTGCTACTGTAAAAATTCAGGCAGTTAAAATACCTAATTTTCGCATGTTTCTGTGTGGTGCTTTGGTGGGTTTTTGGACCACGATTTCAAAAAAAATTGCGGTCGCCATTTTGGATCCCCCTGCACCGCATGGCATGGCGAGACGACGAGGATGCCCCCCACCAGAGCAGCCCAGGACAGGAGAGGGGGGAGGCCGGGGACCCCCCCCAGAAACCACCCCTCTGGTAGGTGCCCTCACTCAGGCAGGCATATTTTCGCCTGCTTTTTTTGGCCGGGAATCGGGTTTTTTTAAAAAAACTTTTTCTGTGCCGCTTGGCATCACGTGATCGCCGCGATGCCATGAACGACAATGACAAATCAGACCCAATTTTTCTTTTATCGGTTCGAGTTCAAGTTCTGACGGCTTAATTGTCGTTACCGTTTCCGCTGCGTAACGGAAACGAGGAATGGAAATGGAAACAAGAATTTCGCCAAGTTGTGCCCATGTCTAGTGGCCACACGAAGTGAGTGCGCCCGTGACGTCCGCATTGGTCGTGCTGAGGTTGATCGCTGGGCGATCCACTCCGCCAGGTAGTCAGGTCTCAAGCCATGGAGGGATTTATAAACTAAAACCAGGACCTTGAATCTGATCCGGGCCACAACAGGTAGCCAATGCAGGCGAGCCAGAACTGGGGTGATGTGGTCATAACAGCACACACCCGTCACCAGCCTGGCTGCCGCATTCTGCACACGCTGCAGATGCCGGAGGAGAGTGAAGGGCAACCCCATGTAGAGAGCATTACAGTAGTCAATCCTCGAGATCCACAGCGCTTGCACAACAGTTCTCAAGGAGTCGCCGTCTAGGTATGGGCGAATCTGGGCGATTTGACGGAGATGGAAGAATGTGGTTCTGGTCACAGCGGCCACCTGGACCTCCAAGGTGAGCGCCGGGTCCAGAACCATGCCCAGATTCCTAACACTGTCCGCCAGCTGGAGGGGGCTCCATACCCAGACGGGGAAGTCCTGAAGAACATCACCTCTGTCTTCTCGGGGTTGAGTCTGAGCCTGTTGGCCCTGGTCCATGCCATGACCGCATCCAGGCACTGGTCGAGGGTCCGGACAGCTTCATCTGCAGAGGTGGAAAAGGAGAGATAGAGCTGTGTGTCATCAGCATACTGATGGCAGCAGACTCCAAATCTCCAGCCAGCGGCCTCACATAGATGTTAAACAGCATGGGGGAGAGAGACGAGCCCTGCGGAACCCCACAAGGGAGTGTCCACGGGGCCGACAACTCGCCCCCATGCTGCACATGCTGGGGACGGCCCTCTAAGAAGGACCGGAGCCAACTGCGAACAGTGCCCCTAATACCCACCTCGGAGAGCCGTTCCAGTAAGATACCGTGGTCGACGGTATCAAAGGCCGCTGACAGATCCAGGAGAACCAACAAGGTAGAACAACCCCTGTCGCCCCGGATGAGGTCATCTTGCAGAGCAACCAAAGCTGTCTCGGTCCCCCGGCCCGGCCTGAATCTAGACTGGCATGGGTCAAGCCGCTGATGTTCCTCCAAAACAGACTGGATCCGGATCGCGGCCACCCTCTCGATGACCTTGCCCATAAAATGGACATTGGCAATCAGACAGTAACTAGCCAATTTGTCCGACGCCATGCCAGGTTTTTTAAGAATGGGCTTTACCACGGTCTCCTTCAGGCGCGAGGGAAAGACCCCCTCCCCGAAGGAGGCCGTGGCAATGGCAGACGCCCATTCCGGCATGGTCCCTCCGTCAGCTTTTATAAGCCAGGCAGGGCAAGGATCGAAGGGGGTGGATGCGGGCTGGCAGTGGGCATTAGCCCTGGAGGCTTCCAAAGGAAAAACAGGCCCAACCTCATCCAATCGAGGAGAGGGGGGTGCAGCGTCAGGGGATGCCGAGGGTGGACTACTGCAACCGGAGTCGAAACTGGCCCGGATGGCCTCTATTTTTGATCTAAAAAAGGCTGCAAAAGACTTGCTACTGAACTCAGTAGGAGGAGGCCTCGCCAGACCAGGATTGGTGAGGTCTTGAACCACCCGGAAAAGTTCCGACTGGCAGTTTGCGGCCTCACCAATTCTCAGGGAGTAATGCAATGTTTTGGCCATCCTGATCACACAAATGTAGTGCCTGGTCTGGACAACAACGACAGCCTTGTTAAATGCCGTCCGGTCCCTCCTCCAGCTGCTCTACAGCCTCCTCCTCTCCAGCTTCATCGCTCTAAGCTCCGCCATAAACCATGGTGAAGATCAAGCTCGGCATTGGAGGAGGTGCCTGGGGGCGATCCAGTCGACGGCGCGGGAAGCTGATTCAAACCATTGGTCAACCGCTGCCTCAGCCGGATCGTCAGCCAAGCCGCCAGGAAGCTCCCTGAAGGCTTCCCGGAACCGATGGGGGTCCAGGAGCCTCCAGGGGCGGGCCCAAACAAGTGGCCGAGGGTCCCCGTGGGGAGGGGCCACAGCCGACAGGGAAAAAGACAGCAGGTGTGATCTGACCATGACACCGGCAGGGAAACAATGTCCCCTACCGTCAGATTAAAGTCCCCTGACATGGAGGAAAATACCAAGTCTAGGGTATGCCCTGATCTGTGGGTGGGGCATAAAATATGCTGGGACAAACCCATGGAGGCCATGGACTCCATGAATTCCAGAGCCATGCCGGATAGCCCACCGCCAGCATGCACACTGAAATCCCCAACCACCAAAAGGCGGGGGGACCTCAGCAGTGCTGCAGCGATGAACTCCGTGAGCTCTGGTAGGGATTGCGCTGGGTTGCAGGGAGCGAGGTAGCCCAGCACAATGCCAAATCTGTCCCGCTGTCCCACTAACAGGTGAAGGCATTCTGTGCAGGGTTCTACTGCTCAAGCAATTCCCCACCCCAGTGGGTTTCATTGTGAGTAAAACAAAAATGATTGCTGCAGGTGCATTGGGGAAGAAAAGTCCTGTGTGGAGGGAGGCAAGAGCCGTGCACAGACACACTTCAGAGGAAACCTTGGGGGGGGTACTTCAAAGGATTGCAAAAGCTTTCAATTCAGAATCCATACAAGCTTTTTATTTTCCCTACATGTCTAGATTCAATCCTGTTCCTTTCTTTTTGAGAAAGAGATCAACTTCATGACAAAGACTGAAAAAATGTTTGGGAATTTTGCCTCTGCTAAGCCATCTGAGTTCTGCATGGTAAAACTCATATCCTTATCTCTGAGAATATATTTTGAAACTGACGATGAGCAAGGCCACAATGTCTCACATAATTAATGCCAGATCCATCACACCTTCCCACTGAATAATATTACTACATAAGGCCTGCTGATGCATGATGGAGGAAAACTGCATGGGAAATTTACTACTGTATTTCATTTCAAAATCTCTTCATTGATTCTTGCAACTACATCTCTTTTACTTCCCACCATATTTCTTGCACCATCAGCTGTGATGCTTTTTAATTTATCCCAACTCAGACCAAGATTTTCTACTGAGTCACACATCACCAAGAATGTTTTGTGCACTTCTGACGACGCCTTTCAAACTTTGTAGGGTACACAATTCTTCTGTAATTCTAAAGTTGGAATCATACTCCCTGATAAATGAGTCCTCTTCTGGCAGAGCAGCAGAGAGGAAGGAGCTGGTCAGAGGAGCACACGGCCAAAGGGCAGAGCTAACTTCTTCTTTTTGCAGGAGCAAGGGGCGGAGTTTTAGCTTTAAATAGCTGCTACCAGCAGTCTCTCAGTCCTCTTCTGGTAGAGCAGCAGAGAGGAAGGAGCTGGTCAGAGGAGCACACGGCCAAAGGGCAGAGCTAACTTCTTCTTTTTGCAGGAGCAAGGGACGGAGTTTTAGCTTTAAATAGATGCTACCAGCAGGAGCTGTTCAGAGGAGCATACGGCCAAAGGGCAGAGCTAACTTCCTGTTCTTGCAGGAGCAAGGGGCGGAGTTTTAGCTTTAAATAGATGCTACCAGCAGTCTCTCAGTCCTTTTCTGGCAGAGCAGCAGAGAGGAAGGAGCTGGTCAGAGGAGCACACGGCCAAAGGGCAGAGCTAACTTCTTCTTTTGCAGGAGCAAGGGGCGGAGTTTTAGCTTTAAATAGCTGCTACCAGCAGTCTCTCAGTCCTCTTCTGGTAGAGCAGCAGAGAGGAAGGAGCTGGTCAGAGGAGCACACGGCCAAAGGGCAGAGCTAACTTCTTCTTTTTGCAGGAGCAAGGGGCGGAGTTTTAGCTTTAAATAGATGCTACCAGCAGTCTCTCAGTCCTCTTCTGGTAGAGCAGCAGAGAGGAAGGAGCTGGTCAGAGGAGCATACGGCCAAAGGGCAGAGCTAACTTCTTCTTTTTGCAGGAGCAAGGGGCGGAGTTTTAGCTTTAAATAGATGCTACCAGCAGTCTCTCAGTCCTCTTCTGGTAGAGCAGCAGAGAGGAAGGAGCTGGTCAGAGGAGCACACGGCCAAAGGGCAGAGCTAACTTCTTCTTTTTGCAGGAGCAAGGGGCGGAGTTTTAGCTTTAAATAGCTGCTACCAGCAGTCTCTCAGTCCTCTTCTGGCAGAGCAGCAGAGAGGAAGGAGCTGGTCAGAGGAGCACACGGCCAAAGGGCAGAGCTAACTTCTTCTTTTTGCAGGAGCAAGGGGCGGAGTTTTAGCTTTAAATAGCTGCTACCAGCAGCACGCGCCTTACAGTGCGTGCAAACTAAAAAAAAAAAAATCTGGGTTTAATTGAGTTCCCAAGCCAAGCAACTCCTCAGGAGGTCCTACACTTCCTGACGTGCTTGCAGTTGGAGTAGAGGTGCTTTAGCGGCCCCTACACTGTTAGATTTTGACTAAACAATAAAAGAAGTAAAGAGTCTTACTAGATTAAAAAAAAGTGCAAGTTTACATTTTTGAGACCTTGAATACATTTTATTGTAATTGTTAAAATGGAGTTGGAGGGAGCAGCTGTAGTTACCTGCAGTACTTGTGCCATGTTTGTTATCTTGACAGAGCGTGTGCAGAACTACATCTGCTGCAAGTGCAAGCTGGTAGCGCTATTGGAAGAGAAGGTCCAGCAACTAGAGGCTCGCATAGTGGACCAGCAACATATTAAGGAGCTTGAGCAGTTCCTGGACAGAGCGGAAGAGACTATCCAGGTCCAAGAAGAGGCAGGGCACACTTCAGAGGAGGAAGTCACTCCCCCAACTCAGGAGGTGGATGGGTGGAGGAATGTGACTCAAAGGAGTAGAAGGCCAAGGCATCGCTCAGAGAGTCTCATCTTGCACAATCAATTTGAAGCTCTTTCCCTCAGCACACCTCATGAGGCACACATAGAGGAAGAAGTGGTTCCACCGGAGGATCTCTCCCTCATCACTATTGATGAGATACAAGATCAGGTACATGTTGATGAGCAGGCTGCAGGAGAGAAGCTCATTGTGCTAGGGGATTCTATCATTAGAAATACGGAGGGATGGATTTGTGAGGAGCATGATAACCGGATGGTCACTTGCCTGCCGGGTGCAAAGGTTGCAGACATCACCAGAAATATAGATAGCTTGTTAGAGAGAACTGGGAAGGAGCCAGTGGTCATGGTACACGTCGGTACCAATGATGTCGGGAAGGCCAAGCGGTCAGTTTCTAGGTAGAAGATTGAAGTCCCGGGCTTCCAAGGTAGCATTTTCAGAAGTGCTACCTGTTCCTCGTGCAGGTCCCGCCAGGCATGCAGAACTCAGAAGCCTCAATGCGTGGATGAGGCGATGGTGTCGAGAGGAGGGCTTTAGATTTGTCAGGAACTGGAGAACATTTTGGGACAAGCCAAACCTGTTCAGGAGGGATGGGTTGCACTTGAATCATGATGGGACCAGATTGCTGGCACTCAACCCCAAAAAGGCAGCAGAGCAGCTTTTAAACTGATAACTGGGGAAAAGCCGACAGGAGCTGTGTGGCATCCGGTTGAACACCTCATCCTCGGGAATGAGGTTGGAGAGGGTAGAGAATCACATAGAGATGACATAGCAAGTATTAACACTGGCAGAATAGCGGAATGTGACAGTTCGTCTACTGAAAATAAAAGCTGTGGGGGGAGAAGAACAAGGCAGCAGCTGTTGCGGGACCCACTGTACAAGTGCTTCTACGCCAATGCTCGAAGCCTCCGAGCAAAGATGGGAGAACTTGAACATCTGGCAGCTAGGGATAACATTGATATAATAGCCATAACAGAAACCTGGTGGAATGTGGAGAACCAGTGGGACACAGCAATCCCAGGCTATAAACTGTATAGAAGGGATAGAGAGGGGCGGGTTGGAGGAGGAGTGGCCATCTATGTCAAAGAAGGCATAAAATCCAGCAGAATGGAGATTGACAGAGGGTCTGACTCCGCCATAGAATCACTGTGGGTTAAACTACCAGGTCCAAAGAGTGATGTGATAGTTGGAGTATTCTATCGTCCACCAGATCAAAAACTTGAGGGGGACCTTGAAATGAGGAGAGAAATCATGGAGGTGGCTAAGAGGGATAGGATAGTAATCATGGGGGACTTTAATTATCCCCACATTGACTGGGCCAATGCGAGCTCTGGGCAAGAAAGAGAAACTGGGTTTCTTGACTTGCTGAATGACTGTGCCTTAGAGCAACTTGTCATGGAGCCCACCCGAGAACAGGCAACTCTAGATCTAATATTGTGTGATACTCAGGACCTCATCAGGGATGTGAATGTCACTGAGCCTCTGGGGAACAGTGACCATGCTGCAATTACCTTTGCCATGCATGTCGGAGGAAGAGTGTCAACCAAATCAGACATAAAACCCTTGATTTTCGAAGGGCAAACTTCCCTCAGATGAGGAAACTAGTTAGAGAGAAACTGAAGGGGAGGGTTAGAAGAATCCAATCTCTTCAGAGTGCATGGAGCCTGTTTAAAACAACAATAATAGAGGCCCAGCACAAGTGCATACCACAAAGAAAGAAGAGCTCATTTAAGTCCAAGAGGACACCGGCATGGTTAACGAGTGGAGTTAGAGAGGCTCTAAAGCACAAGGAGAGGTCCTTCTGTAAATGGAAATCCTCCCCAAATGAGGAAAATAAAAAGGAACACAAACTCTGGCAAAAGAAATGTAAAAAGATGATAAGGGAGGCAAAGAAAGACTTTGAGGAACGCATGGCTAGCAATATAAAGGGTAATAATAAAAGCTTCTTTAAATATGTTAGAAGTAGAAAACCTGCCAGAGAACCAATTGGGCCTCTGGATGATGAGGGAGGAAAAGGGGAGGTTAAGGAGGACTTGGACATTGCAGAGAAACTGAACGAGTTCTTTGCGTCTGTCTTCACGACAGAGGACCTTGAGCGGATTCTGCTGCCTGAGCTGCCCCTCTTGACTAAAGAATTAAATCAAATACAGGTTAAAAGAGAGGAGGTTTTAGGACTAATTGATAAATTGAGGATTAACAAGTCACCGGGCCCAGATGGCATCCACCCAAGGGTTATTAGGGAACTGAGAAATGAAATTGCAGATCTCTTAACGGTTATATGCAACTTGTCTCTTAAAACGGCCACAGTGCCGGAGGACTGGAGGATAGCAGATGTCACACCAATTTTTAAAAAAGGAAGGAGGGGGGACCCAGGAAACTACAGGCCGGTTAGCCTTACATCTGTCCCAGGGAAGATGGTGGAAGGCCTCATCCAAGAGAAAATCTTAAAACACATAAAAGAACAAACCTTGCTGAGAGAAAATCAGCATGGCTTCTGTAAGGGTAAATCTTGTCTTACAAACCTTTTAGAATTTTTGAAAAAGGTCAACAGGCACGTGGATTTGGGTGAACCAGTGGATATAGTCTATCTGGATTTTCAAAAGGCTTTTGACACAGTCCCTCACCAAAGGCTGCTGAGAAAATTGCATAGTCAGGGGATAAGAGGGCAGGTCCTCTTATGGATTGAGAACTGGTTGAGATCCCGAAACAAAGAGTAGGTGTCAATGGGAAATTTTCACAATGGAGAGAAGTGAAAAGCAGTGTTCCCCAGGGCTCGGTCCTGGGACCGGTGCTTTTCAATCTGTTCATAAATGACCTGGAGACAGGGATAAACAGTGAGGTGGCCAAGTTTGCAGATGACACAAAACTTTTCCGTGTGGTAAAAACCAGAGAAGATTGTGAAGAGCTCCAGAAGGATCTCTCCAAACTGGGGGAGTGGGCTGAGAAATGGCAAATGCGTTTTAATGTAACCAAATGTAAAGTAATGCATATTGGGGCAAAAAATCCAAACTTCATCTATCAACTCATGGGCTCTGAGTTATCCGTGACGGATCAGGAAAGAGATCTTGGTGTGTTGGTGGACAGCTCCATGAAGGTGTCTCCCCAATGTGTGGCAGCAGTGAAGAAGGCCAATTCCATGCTAGGGGTTATCAAAAAGGGGATTGAAAATAAAACAGCCAACATTATAATGCCGTTATACAAAACAATAGTAAGGCCCCACCTGGAGTATTGTGTACAATTCTGGTCACCGCATCTCAAGAAAGACATAGTGGAACTGGAAAAGGTGCAGAAGAGAGCGACTAAAATGATTACTGGGCTGGGGCACCTCCCTTATGAAGAAAGGCTAAAACAATTGGGCCTCTTTAGTCTGGAAAAAAGGCGCTTGAGGGGGGATATGATTGAGACATACAAAATAATGCAGGGTATGAGTAAAGTGGATAGAGAGAAGCTCTTCTCCCTCTCTCAAAATACCAGAACTAGGGGACATACACTCAAATTGAGTGCTGGGAGAGTAAGAACTGACAAAAGAAAATATTTTTTCACCCAGCGCGTTGTAAGTCTATGGAACTCCCTGCCACAGGATGTGGTGATGGCATCTGGCCTGGATGCCTTCAAAAGAGGATTGGACAGATTCCTAGAGGAAAAGTCCATCACGGGTTACAAACCATGATGGAGATGTGTAATCTCTAGGCTTTAAACCAGGGTACTTCAAGGGCCAGATGCAGGGGAGTGGTATCAGGAGACAGATATCTAGTCTCATGCGCTCCCAAACACATCTGGTGGGGCCGCTGTGAGATACAGGAAGCTAGACTAGATGGGCCTTTGGCCTGATCCAGCATGGCTCTTCTTATGTTCTTATGTTCTTATGTTCTTATTAGTAGTTGAGCAGTGTCTATCTTATTGCTCTCATCTAATGACGGGGGGGGGGATCAAAGCTTTTGCCTTCAAAACAAATGACATGTGCAGATCTTCTCTTATCTGGAAGCTGAGTCATGGCAACTGGACTTTTCTTGAGAGATCGAAACGTTTTGCTACTCATCCAAGCAGCTTCGTCAGTCTGACAAAGCCGCTTAGATGAGTAGCAAAATGTTTTGATATCTCAAGAGAAGTCCAGTTGCCATGACTCAACTTCCAGATAACCTCACCTCGATGAATGAGAATCTTCACAGACAATTATTAGTTCTTCAACAAACCTGGTAATTGTAGATGTAGATGAACTAACACAACTAACACACAACACCTTAGCAGAGCACATTTCCTTCATTACGTTAACCATGCATCTTTTAACAAATTCACCACCAGTGAATGGCATACTGTACCACTCTCAGCAGCAGCATGATAACTAGCCCTCACAGTCAAGGAGCTCTCCTCAACAGTCTTTCTAAAATCATTCTACTGCAAAAAAAAAAAAATGATTTTTAAAGAGAGTTTATCTTGTTCACTCTTGCCTTTCCCTGACATACTGAGTAGCTCTTGTGACACAATCCAAAGTGCCTTTGAACACTTGGCTCCTTTAATATATGTCAGCCAAACTGCTTTATCCTTTTGAAACAGAGAAGACTCCTAGCTGGAGTAGGTTTGTAAAAGAGAGGCAAAAGCAAGCAAGGCAAGAAGTCAGAGCAACCAGTTCTTATTCAGTTCAGGGTGGAGGGAGGTTTTTGCCTCAAGTAGCAATCTCACCAGGAACCCTACAAGCCACCTGGAGGAGTCTTGGTAGGTGCAACCTAGAGAAAAGTTCGGTGTGCAAAACCCTTGGTATCCTTTTTGCAAAACTACCAGTCTTTTTGTTCTCCTTTTTTTCTGGTTTCTTTGCAAAAGTAGGCCAGACATCTCCTATACCAACCCATACAGTTGCTTTGTCTTCCTTACACACATCTTTAGACTTCATCATGGTAGTGCACGGATAGGAAGAGTGAAAAAGCAAACAGGAAACTGAACTCTGCTAAGTGCCTAAGTGCCCAGAATGGCGAAAATGCTACTATGAGGGATAAGACCAAGAGGGGGCTGAAAGAAGGTACTATAATGACCAGAAGAAACAATGTCGCTATTGTGTTTTTCCTAAGAAAGGGACAGGAAAAATAGCAGTAGATGGTGCAGGAAGAGCTGATAAGCCACAACATGCTCAGGAATTGGGCCTAGAAATGGGGCATTAGAGACTGGCCCATGATTATCCAATTCAAGGAGATTATTTCAGCAGCGGTCTATCTATTGCTTCCTTTGGCTTACTATTTAAGCATGCAAAAACCCAATCCTACTGCAGGGAGGCACTCACCACTCCTACTGCTCAATCAGCTAGTTCCCCTCCGGCAGTACTTACTGTATATACTCGAGTATAAGCCTAGTTTTTCAGCCCTAATATTGGGCTGAAAAAAGGGGTCCTCAGCTTATATGCAGGTCAATACTTTTAGCCACTGAGGCAAGTTTGGGTCAGTGGGTCATTTTAAACATTGTGCGCCACTTCTCCTGACCCCCCCATGTTTAAAATGACTTTTTAAAAGGTCATTTTAAAACAATGTTTAAAATGACTTTTAGCCACCAACTCAAGCACTTGCCTCGGTGGCTAAAAGTCATTTTAAAATCACACACACACCCAGCTCACAAAGGAGGAGTTGCCAGGCCCTACTGCATTTCACACCCTAGGCTTATACTTGAGTTAATAAATTTTCCCAGTTTTTGGGGTTTAAATTAGGGGTCCGGCTTATACTCGGGTCGACTTATACTCAAGTATATACGGTATAAGCCAGGAAGAAAACAGATGCAACACACATGTGACGGCATTCATCTCTTCAAGTACCTGTCCACATTTTCAGACCGCAGGAGCCAAAACATATGCATTAATACATTACAAGCAGATGCAAAGCTACATTCAGAGGACCTGCATTCACTACAGCATCCAAGCCATAGTGGATCTAAGGAATTTCACTTGCAAGTGCCATGCAAATTCTTCACAACTAGTAACTGAGTGGTCATAACATCCAAAATCCAAAATGTGGTTGATCCCTAGCTTGTTTTCCCAAGGACCCACTTAATAACAAGCAATCGGGTAACAAAAAGAGTGGGAGAGAAACAAAGTACAGTAGTGTATGATCAAGAGTAATGGGTAAGATCAGACTTTGCAACAGGTTGGTCCTGCAGGAAATTATTTAGAATCGGACAAAGAACATGTGGTCCTATGATTGTTTTGGAATTCAACTGTTTGAAACCCCAACAAGCATGGTAAATGGTAAGGTATCTAGGTAGCTGCAACCCAAATATTTAGATGGTTAAAATTACTAACTTCTGTGGCAATCACAAGGGATTATAGGTATAGCAGGCTCTGCACTAAGCTTCAAAAATATTGTCAGATGTAGAGCAAGCAGATCATTCAGAGAACTGAACCATGCCATACTTTAGACCGGGGGTCTGCAACCTGCGGCTCCGGAGCCGCATGCGGCTCTTTGGAACCTTTGCCGCGGCTCCGGGAGGTTCCCCTCGTGGAAAGGGTCCCGCGGCATTTAAACTAGGACCGCGGGGGGAACTCCAGCTTGCCGCCACCGCCGTCCTCGTCTTCATCTTCCTCCTCCTCCTCCTCCTCCTCCTCCTCCTCCTGGTGCTGCTGCAGGCGCTGCTGCCGCCGCCGGTGCGCCGCTGCCTCCTCAGCCATGGTGAAGGCTCCTGGGCCGGCCAGGGCCAGGATGGCGGCGGCGGCAGCGTTAGAGGGGTGGCGGGGGTGGCATCGGTGGCCGCCGGGGTCTCCTCCCGCCACGGGGGTCAGGGGCCGCTCAGCAGCAGCAGCAGCAGGAAGCCACGTGTGTTGGTAATCCTCCTCCTCCTCCTCCTCCCGCCACCGCCAGCAGTGGAGGAGGCGGAGGCGGTGGCGGCGAGGGGGAAGCGGGCACAATGGCCGCGCCCGGCCGGGAAAAGGGCGAGGGGAGGCAGCGGCGGCCAGGCCCAAGCAGCCGGTCGGTTCGTGGTGGTGGCGGCGGTGGCGGCGGCGGCCTGGACGGACAAAAAGGGGGTCCGAAAGCAGAATGGAGGAGTGGACCGGGGAGATCCACGGTGGCCCAGCGCGCCACTCGCCCTCCCGCTTCTTTCAGCCTCACCCGCCCCTTCCCTCCGTCTCCTTCACAAGCCAAACTTTGCCCACACACACACACACACCACGGCTGCAAGAAGGGTGTGTGTGTGTGTGTGTGTGTGTGTGTGTGTGTGTGTGTGTGTGTGTGTGTGTGTGTGTGTGTGTGTCGCATCACCCGCCCCTTCCCTCCGTCTCCTTCACAAGCCAAACTTTGCCCACACATGCACACACACCACGGCTGCAAGGTGTGTGTGTGTGTGTGTGTGTGTGTGTGTGTGTGTGTGTGTCGCATCACCCGCCCCTTCCCTCCGTCTCCTTCACAAGCCAAACTTTGCCCACACACACACACACACCACGGCTGCAAGAAGGGTGTGTGTGTGTGTGTGTGTGTGTGTGTGTGTGTGTGTGTGTGTGTGTGTGTGTGTGTCGCATCACCCGCCCCTTCCCTCCGTCTCCTTCACAAGCCAAACTTTGCCCACACACGCACACACACACCACGGCTGCAAGAAGGGTGTGTGTGTGTGTGTGTGTGTGTGTGTGTGTGTGTGTATGTCGCATCACCCGCCCCTTCCCTCCGTCTCCTTCACAAGCCAAACTTTGCCCACACACGCACACACACCACGGCTGCAAGAAGGGTGTGTGTGTGTGTGTGTGTGTGTGTGTGTGTCGCATCACCCGCCCCTTCCCTCCGTCTCCTTCACAAGCCAAACTTTGCCCACACACGCACACACACCACGGCTGCAAGAAGGGTGTGTGTGTGTGTGTGTGTGTCGCATCACCCGCCCCTTCCCTCCGTCTCCTTCACAAGCCAAACTTTGCCCACACACGCACACACACCACGGCTGCAAGAAGTGTGTGTGTGTGTGTGTGTGTGTGTGTGTGTGTGTGTGTGTGTGTGTGTGTGTCGCATCACCCACCCCTTCCCTCCGTCTCCTTCACAAGCCAAACTTTGCCCACACATGCACACACACCACGGCTGCAAGGTGTGTGTGTGTGTGTGTGTGTGTGTGTGTGTGTGTGTGTCGCATCACCCGCCCCTTCCCTCCGTCTCCTTCACAAGCCAAACTTTGCCCACACACGCACACACACCACGGCTGCAAGAAGTGTGTGTGTGTGGGGGGGGGAGAGGTTGCCACTCGCCCGCTTCCAAAAAAAGGGACCAGCCGCGGGGTCGCAGGCCCATCCTTTCAACCGCTGAGGCGGGCGCCGCTCCCTCGCCTCCGGCTGCAGGACCGTGGCGGCAGCGGCGGCGCTGGTAGGCCCGGAGCGCGGGTCATCGCCTCACGGAGCCTCGAACGGCGGCTGGCCCAGCGCCCGGTTGCTGAGGCGGAACAGCGAGAACGGCGGCGGCGGTTGTATATATTTGTTTTAAATGTCGCAATGGTTTTGCAGCTCCCAGTTTTTTTTCCCCGTCGGAAACGGGTCCAAGTGGCTCTTTATGTCTTAAAGGTTGCAGACCCCTGCTTTAGACGACAACAGAAACCAATACAGGTAACAGATCCAAAAAGCTGGTCATGCAGAACACATGCATACATTTTATAGAAAGAGACAAGACTGTTACCAGATGCAAACTCTTACCACCGTTATAAACACTTCCAACCCATATGAAACCAATCCTCAACTAGAAAAGAGACTAGCTTTGTGACAGATGGGTGGTATATAAATTGAATTTATTATTATTATTATTATTATTATTATTATTATTATTATTATTATTATTATTATTATTATTATTATTATCATCATCATCATCATCATCATCATCATCATCATCATCATCATCATCATCACATAGTCAACAAGATAACTATGCTGGATTTTGTATTACAAACCACTAGTCGAACACTTCCCAAGCGTTTAGGACTACGTGATGTATTGGCAAATTATGCAAGCAGATCCCAGTAAGGTGGCTTTCTGCAGCTGACTGATGGTGACTTTGTCAACTCTAATTTCTTCTAAATACTTGCTTAGCTCTTTAGGCACCGCACTCAGTGTGCTGATTACCACTGGGACCACCTGTACCGTTTATGCCAGAGTCTCTGAAGTTCAATTTCCATATCCTGATATCGGGTTTTTTTTTTTTAAGTTGTTTCTCAGTGACTCTACTATCACCTGGTATAGCAACATCAATGATCCTGTTCTCCACAATCACAATATCCAGGGTATGATGCTCCAAAACCCTGCCTGTCTGTATTCGGGATTCCCAAAGTAATATTGCATGCTCATTTTCAATCACCTTTTCAGGCTTATGATCTCACCAGTTCTTTGCTACAGGTAGATAGTTGTGACACAAATTCCTGGTCGATAGTTGTTCTGATAGCTTGTTCTTGAGCTGCAAAAATCAGGGCTCCTGTTTCTCTTTTCAGTGTTCCATTGGTGAGCCATAACCAGGTCTTTTCCTCATCTACTTTTCCTTTGATTTTTTTCAAGGAACTGCCCATGCAGTGCTTTATTATGCCAGCTATCAGCTCGTATTTGGATTGTTGTTTTCCTGTACTGAGTCTTTATTTGCTTTACTTTAAACACCTCCTTGTTCTTAACCTCCAATAATACTGGCTCTGTAGTATGTTTTACATAATCTGCCAACACATGCTTCTCTTCTTCAACTGTCTGCTTCACTTGCAAAAGACCCCTACCACCTGATTTTCTAGGTAAATACAGCCTGTCAACATCACTGTGTGGATGTAATGCATAGTGAATGGTCATAAGTTTTCTTGTTTTCCTATCCAGACTATCTAGCTCCATCTGAGTCCAGTTTATAATGCCAGTGGTATACCTGATTACCAGTATGGCCCAGCTATTAATGGCCTTGATGGTGTAACCACCATTCAGCTTCTTTTTTAACACTTTTCTAACCCTTTGGATATATTCTTTACTGAAAACATTTTTCATTTGCCCATGATTGATATTATATAATTGCAGTATGCCCAGATAGTTATAGGCTTCAGACTGATGATACTTAATGGCTTGTCCATTTGGCATTTCAATTCCTTCACTCTCAGTAATTTTTATTTATTTATTTATTTATTTATTTATTTATTATATTTATATCCCACTTATCTCCAACGAGGACTCTAAGCGGCTAACAACAAGTGAATACAACAAAGACAGATCACAAAAATAACAAAATAACAAATTAAACAAAGCAATAAATATCCTCCAAATCCTAAAATCCAAAATTCTAAAATTCAAAATTCTAAAGCCTCCAAGCGCGTCCCAGCACGTGAAAGACGTGAATCCTAAAAAAATAAACTTGGAGGCACCAATGGGCATAATAATAACGGTAATAGTAATAGCGATGGCGGAAAGAGAAGAAAAAATAAATTAAAATTCGCCAAAGGCCTCTCGAAATAAAAAGGTCTTTAAAGATTTTCGAAAGGCCTGCAGGGACTCTGCAGAGCGCACTTCGCTGGGGATGGCGTTCCATATAGTTGGGGCTGCCACAGAGAAGGCCCGGTTCCGGGTAACCGTCTTCCGGGCTTCTCGAGGGGTGGCAACCCGAAGCGAGTGCGCTCGCACCTGCCGAACTGGGCGGGCTGAGGTGGATCGCTGGACGATACGCTCTGACAGGTAGTCCGGTCCCAAGCCATGGAGGGTTTTATAAACTAAAACCAAGACCTTGAATCTAATCCGGGCTGCAACGGGCAACCAATGCAGGCGAGCCAGGACTGGGGTGATATGGTCATAACGACGCACACCAGCCACCAGCCTGGCTGCCGCATTCTGAACCCGCTGCAGACGCCGGAGAAGAGTCAAGGGCAACCCCATGTAGAGTGCGTTACAGTAGTCCAGCCTCGAGATCACCAGTGCTTGGACCACTGTTCTCAGAGAGTCGACATCCAGGTACGGGCGGATCTGGGCGATCTGGCGAAGATGGAAATAAGCAGCCCTGGTCACCGACGCCACCTGAGCCTCCATGGTCAGCGCCGGGTCCAGGACCACGCCCAGATTCCGCACCCTCTCCACAGGCTGGAGGGAAACCCCCCCCCCCAGCTGCGGAAGAGGGCCACCGTACCCAGATGGCGAACTCCCAAAGAACATAACCTCCGTCTTCTCGGGGTTGAGCTTAAGCCTGTTCGCCCCGGTCCAGGTCAGTACGGCATCCAGGCACTCATCAAGGATCCTCACAGCTTCCACTGCAGAGGTGGAAAAGGAGAGATAGAGCTGCGTGTCATCAGCGTACTGATGACAGCAGACTCCAAATCTCCTAATGACCTCAGCTAGCGGCCTTACGTAGATGTTAAACAGCATAGGGGAGAGCGACGACCCCTGTGGAACCCCACAAGGGAGAATCCAAGGAGCCGACAACTCCCCCCCATGCAGAACGTACTGTGGACGGTCCTCCAGGAAGGATCGGAGCCAACTGCGAGCAGTGCCTCCGATGCCAACCTCGGAGAGCCGATCCAACAGGATACCGTGGTCGACGGTATCAAAGGCCGCTGACAAATCCAGGAGAACCAACAGGGTAGAGCAACCCCTGTCGGCCGCCCGGATTAGGTCATCTTGCAGCGCGACCAAAGCTGTTTCGGTCCCCCGACGAGGCCTGAACCCGGACTGGCATGGATCGAGGCACTGCCGATCCTCCAGGTATGACTGCAACCGAACCGCCGCCACCCTCTCGATCACCTTGCCCATAAACGGGACGTTAGCAATTGGACGATAGTTGGTTAAATCGTCCAAAGGGAGGCCAGGTTTTTGAGAATGGGCTTTACCACCGTCTCCTTCAGACGAGAGGGAAAAACCCCCTCGCCGAAGGAGGCAGTAGCAATAGCCGAAGCCCATTCGGCCATGGTCCCGCTGGCAGATTTAATAAGCCAGGCTGGGCAGGGATCGAAAGGAGTGGACGCCGGTCGACAGTGAGCCATAGCCTTAGAGGCCTCGACAGCAGAAACAGGCCCAAGCACATCCAACCGAGGCGACGAAGGCGGCCCAGCATCTGGGGGTGCCGGGCAGTACTACTGCAACCGAGTCGAAGCCGGCCCGGATGGCCTCTATTTTAGAACAAAAAAGGCTGCGAAATTCTCACTACTGAACTCAGTAGGAGGAGGCCCAGCCAGACTAGGATTGGTGAGGTCGCGAACCACACGGAAGAGCTCCGCTTGACGGTTCGAGGCCTCACCAATTCTCAGGGAAACAAAAGATCTTAAGGCCTCCTGATCGCGTTGGAATAGCGCCTAGTCTGGGAAACGACGGCAGCCTTACTAATAACCGTCCGGGTTCTTCTCCAGCTGCGCTCTAGTCTTCTCCTCTCCTGCTTCATCGCTCGGAGCTCAGTCGTAAACCACGGCGAGGACCGAGCTCGGCACCGGAGAAGACGCTTTAGGGGCGATCCGGTCGATGGTCTGGGCAGCTGTATCAAACCAATGGTTGGCCACAACCTCGGCCGGAACACCAGTCAGTTCTCCAGCAAGTTCCCCAAAGACTTCCTGGAACCGAGAAGGGTCCATGAGTCTTCGGGGACGGGCCAAAACAGGTGGCCGATGGTCCCCGCGAGGAGGGGCCGTGATTGCCAAAGGGAAAGTAAGCAGGTGATGGTCTGACCATGACACAGGAAGGGGGACAATGCCCCCAACCTCCAGACTCGAGATCCCGACATGGAGGAAAAAACCAGATCCAGGGTGTGACCGGACCTGTGAGTGGGACATACAACATGCTGGGACAGACCCATGGAAGCCATGGATTCCATGAACTCCAGAGCTGCCCCAGAAAGCCCACCGCCAGCATGCACATTGAAGTCACCCGCAACCAGAAGGCGCGGGGACTTCAATAGTGCAGCCCCGATGAACTCGGAGAGCTCCGGGAGGGATTGTGCTGGGTTGCGGGGAGCACGGTAACCCAGCACAATGCCAAATCTGTCCCGCTGTCCCACCAACAGGTGAAGGCACTCTAACCCCTGGCTAACCAGTGTCGAGGCCCTGCAAACATAGAGAATCCCGATGGACGATGGCGACCCCTCCTCCCTTCTGTCCCTCCAGCCTTCCCACACCCTGAACCAGATACCCAGGCGGGCACAGCAGGGAGAGCGAAGCCCCCCCCTCTGCACCCACCCAGGTCTCGGTAATGAGAGCCAGGTCAGCCCGCCCATCTTGGATAGTATCGTATATGATGGGGATTTTGTTGTGGACTGACCTGGCATTCAACAGAATGCAGGAAAGGCTGGAGGCGCTGGAAAAGTGACTCCCGGACACGTGGCAGGGAGTCGAGGGGTCAGAACGCGGGACAGGCACAAGATGCCTAACCCGGGTTCTTCTGATCTGACAAACCCCCCGGCTACAAGCGTACCGCCCACGGCCCGTCACAGTTGGTATATGAGTCCCTGCGGACATGGCGGGAAAAAAGAAAAGGAAAAAAAAAGAGAGAAAAAGCAAGAACTAATTCAACCTAATTAGTATAACATTCACAACAAAATTTACAATGATACAGTAAATAAGGACAATCAATTAACAAAACAATAAACAACAATGGAATAATAATAATAATAATAAAGTAAAACAAATCTTAACTAACAAATAAAACAGTGAATAACAAAACGGGCAAAGCGCCAGGAGAGATGTAAACCACCTGGGAGTAGAGGGGGTGGAGGCCAAGAGGTCGGAGATCTGATGGTTGGTGAGAAGTTGCTGTAATGCGAGCACTTGGCTTGAAGATGGTAAAGTGCCAGACCCGATTGCCAGGAAGACAACAGCAACGCGCTGGCTCCAAAGTCCGGGCTCCAGGCCCCAACAGAGGATCCTCCCCATCACACCCCAGCTCCACCAAAAGGCTCGCCATGATAACTCCGGTCCCCCTACCCTCCCCAGATGAACTGAAAGGGAAAGATGTAACGGGTGAAGCACTGGCAGCCGGTCTGCTGCCCGGAGACCACCAGCCGCCAGGGCTACAACAGGCGATAGAAAGCAACCACCGGCAGCCGACATGCTGCCCGAGTCCCAAGGAAGGGACAGCACACCGGCAGCCGATATGCTGCCCGAGTCCCAAGGAAGGGACAGCACACCGGCGGCCGAACCGCCGCCCGAGAACCACCAAAGAACCACCGGGAACCTCCTCCCCAGATGAACCAGCGACATGCGAGGCAACGCCGGCGGCCGACCCACCGCCCGAGCTCCTGAAGCGAGGGGCACGCCGAAAGCCAAACAAACCGCCGCCGAAACCACCAGCGATGGAAAACGCCGGAGGGGACCGTCCGAGCCTCAAGCGGACAGAGCAGGTGACCAGCCCGGTGGCGGACTAATCACCCGGGCAGAACGGAGCAGCAGGGCAAGATGATACAGACAGCCATGGGGAGAAGAAACTAGCAGTCCCCGGCAGATGGAGTCAGCTCCGGCCCATGGGAGAGAGCCCGAAATGGCGGTCGCCGCCTCAGTCCTCGGATCTTCCAGATCGCCGAGGGCGGACAGACCGACCACTCACCCGGGACTCCCCACGGGGCGGGTGAGGGAGGGGGGCTTGCCAGGGAAGCGCTAAAAACAAAAGGAAAAAGGGGGAGAGGGGGAGAGGGGGTAGGGACGGGAAGCCGCTCGTTCAAAAGGACGCCCGACCAGGTAGCATACCATGTCCGCACGCCTCGTCCTCATCGGCGTCCGGACTCCATGAGTTCAAAAGGGGCCTCCCAAGCCTCAGCAAAGCCCCCCCCCCAGTTCGAACACCACCCAGGTGCTCCTGGCAGCCCAAAAATTTAAATAAGAAGAAAAAACCAGCGGCACAGCAATAAAATAAAAGGAGAAAATAGAAGGCTGGGACGCAAAAACGCCAAGGAGCTGCTGCCGCCCGCCATCTTGCTTGATATCCTTTTCTCAGTGCCACTGTGGTTGGTTGGTTGGTTGGTTGGTTGGTTGGTTGGTTGTTGTTGTTGTTGTTGTTGTTGTTGTTGTTGTTTTTATCAAGGCAGCAATGAGAGCAAGAGTCAGCGGCAAAAAGTTAGAAAAGATAAGCAAATATTGGGATTTAGAAATAGAAATTGAAAAGCTATGAAATAAGAAAGCAAGAACAATACCAATAATAATAGGCACCTTGGGTGCAATCCCCAAAGACCTGGATCAATATATGAAAACCTTTGGCATTGACAAGATCAACATTGGTCAGCTACAAATGGTGGCATTATTATGTACAGCATATATTCTACGAAGATATCTCCAGTCAACCTAGGCCAGTGTTGGCAAACCTATGGCATGGGTGCCAAAGGTTGTGCTCAGAGCCCTTTCTGTAGGCACCTGACATCGCCACTTCACAGCCACCTATATTCAGGTTAAACTGATGTATTGGCACTTTGCGAAAAAATAGTGGGTTTTGGATCACAGTTTGGGCACTCGGTCTCTAAAAGCTTCGCCATCACTGACCTAGGCTCTTGGAAAGAGCTCGATCATTGGAGAAGGCCAACTCCAGCTTGACACCTGGCAGCTGTGTTCACCAGATGATGATGATGATGATGATGATGATGATGATGATAATAATAATAATAATAATAATAATAAATCAGCTAATACCCACAGCTTCCACAAATTAATCCCTTCACCAAAATCTAAACATAGGAAATACCTGACCACTTCCTCCTTGCAAGTTATACAGTAGAACTGAAAATTGTATGCAGAATTCCTAGAACATCCACCCATGAACATCTGTCCATGCACATTTTCCTATGCCTAGTTTTCCTCTGTTTCTGATTCATCTATGACAGCCATGCACCACCATTTGTGAAATGTTCCATATCATCCATTTCACCCTGATTCTACACTTTGGCAGAATGCTCTCAACAAATCTAGTTACTGAAAATTACAGGATGGTTTCTCACATATTTGTTCCCTTTATTGAAAAAAGTAAAAATAAAGTAGTATTTATCCTCAAGCAATAGTGAACATAATACTGTACATTTTAGACTTCATAAAACATTAACATTAGCCAACAATTGATTTCATGTAGAATATGTCTAATAGTTAATTTAAGACTGTCTACTTAGTGTTGGCCTCAGGATTAAATTGTATAATTCTGCTGGAGATAGATTTCAAACATTACAACCAGATGGTAGACCGTAATGTGTGACCTAAGAATTACAGGAACAATGTGCGACCCCTACATTCAGACAGTAGATATCAGAGGGAAAAAGCAGGGGACTTTCCCTCAACTTCAGATATTTGTCAGCCCATAAGCGTGACTGCCTGCAGATCCTCATGCAAGTTCGTTGC
Organism: Phrynocephalus forsythii; assembly: GCA_029282475.1. Taxonomy (NCBI): domain Eukaryota; kingdom Metazoa; phylum Chordata; class Lepidosauria; order Squamata; family Agamidae; genus Phrynocephalus; species Phrynocephalus forsythii. The sequence goes on from JAPFRF010000011.1 coordinate 8,401,968, forward strand.
CTGTTTAGATACACATTAGAGATGCAGCTTGGTTACACTGACAGCTTTGTCTCCTTGCCAGAGTGGTGCGCTGCTGGTGGTGAAGATGGGGCCAGGCTGGCCAGACCGCTGCTCAGAGTGGTGCACTGCTAAAAAAATATGATGCTTGGTGGCATGCAACAACTGGTAGGGAGCCCAGGGGAGGCACATCATACTAAGTGGCACCTGTGGGGGGGGGGGAGCTGTACTGACAGCGTCGTACAAGGCTGCCAGTGTGACAAACCCTCATTTCTAATAATCATATGTGCATCTAGTTTACACATATATGCATCTAGTCCCATGCATGGGTAGCAGTGGACCTCTAGATTTTTTGGACTGCCACTACCATAATCCCATACCATTGGGAACTTCCAGAGCTGACAGAAGCTTAAAGAAAAAAAGAAACATCTGCAGCACCACAGGGACCTACTTTTGCATTATATGCTGCATTTACTCCATCCCAAGTTTGACAATGCTAACACGTGTTCAGAAGTGTAGGTGTGGTAACCAGGGGATGCAGGACTGGCTCCAGTTCCCTGCAAAGTCCATCCTGGATGCTAAACACGGCTTGGGGCTGTGTTCGCGGGCCGGGGCTGGTAGGAGCCTGAAGGCAGCGGGGAGGAGGGAGGGAGGAGGCGGTGAGGAAAGATGGAAGCGACGGCTCAGCAGAGGCCCAACAATAAATTCACCGTCTCTTGCCCTGCTGCTCTCGGGCAGACGACCCTCGCCTTGCTTACCTCCAGTCCTGCTTTAGGCCCAGGTTGAATCCCGGAAAAAAAGGGGGGGTGCACCTCCTCAGTCACGGGGAAAGGGCGACCAGCCGGACGACGACGACGACGACGCCCGCCCCCGCCCCCCCCAAGAAAAGACAGAGAGGGAGGCGGAGAGGGGGGAGCCGGGGCCCAGCAGGAGGAGGAGGAGGAGGAGGAGGAGGAGGAGGAGGCGGGTCCAGCGGGAATCCGTCGCGCGCGCCCCCCCCTCGCCAGGCCTCCCTCCGCGCGGACCCGCTCCCTGCTCTTCCGAGGGAGAAGCGGCTGCTGCTGCTGCTTGCAACCCCCACACACACCCTCCCCTCCCCCCCGTGTGTTTAATTCCCGCCGCCGACGGACCTCTCCGCTCCTTTCTCGCCTCCACTCACTCGCGCATACCTCCATACACACCTCCTCTTTCTCCCTCCCTTTCCACTTCCTGCCAGAAGAGGTGTCAAAGAGCGGCACTTCCGGGCCACGTGATTACCACCACCACCTCTCTCTCTCTCTCTCTCTCTCTCTCTCTCTCGCTTCCCCGAGGTTTGCGGTTGCTATGGAGACGGGAGAGCCGGCGCGCGCCTAGCCCAGCGGGGCGCTCTGTCTACCCCAGGGCCTGTCGTCCACACACACACACACACACCGCCACCACCGCCACCGCCACCACTTTTGACTTGGGCGGTTGTGTGTGTGTGTGTGTGTGTGTGTGTGTGTGTGTGTGTGTGTGTGTGTGTGTGTGTGTTGCAGCGCCCGCCGCAGTCTGTGGGGTTTGTTTGTTTTTGGAGGGGTCCCGCTCCGCCCTCCGCTGCACCCCTGGCGGGCAGGTGAAGGTGGACGAGGAAGTCCCAGAGATGGGATCCAGAGCCTGTAAACAAACAATAAAGCATGTGTCCTAAGAACATGAAAGCGTTAAATTAAAACTGCAAGATTAAAAGCCATGTCTGTGAAGATTCTTTAGTCATCCAGGGGAGATTAGCTGGAAAGTAGAGTCCTGGCAACTGGGCTTCTTTTTCTTGAGCGATGGAAACGTTTCACTGCTCATCCAAGTGGCTTCCTCATTCATGAGGGAAGTTAGTGGCAAGTCCTCCAGTTGATACAGTTCCCCTTGATTTCACACACACACGTCTCATAAGATGGACTCCAGCTGCCTAGGTGCCCTAAGCTCATCAGATCTCGCCTGATTTCGGAAGCTAAGCAGGGTCGGCCCTGGTTAGTACTTGGATGGGAGACCACCAGGGAATACCAGGTGCTGTAGGCGCCTGGAGTAGGAACTGGCAAGCCACTCCAGTATTCCTGCCAAGAAAACTCCATGGACATGGAGTCACGAAGGGTCGGTCACGACTATAACAACACAACACACACACACAAGATGGACTCCAGCCTTTTCAACGTACAGATTAATTGCAATGGTTAGCTTATCCTTAGCAGCCAATACAACTCTCATTATACTATTTAGAGATTTGAATATCATGTTTTATTTTCTTTTTCCCTGTTATTAATCTTACTGTTTTTAATACAATAGAAATTAGTTCCTTCTCCAATCTTCCATATAAAAATAGATCACTAAGCTGGTTGGCTAAGAATAAAATTACCTTTTTACCTGAAAAATACATTTCAATGCCCTTACCTCAAGTATTAAGAAGGGCCTTTACTAGAGCCAGATTTGAACTGCTGGATTCCATGGTTTTCACCACCTCCCTTATCAGGAGAGAACCTGTATTTGTGGATCCCCTTCTGTTGAAAACATTTCTCATATTCTCTTTGAATGTCAATTATATGCATCCATCAGGCTTGAATATCTATCCCCCTTTTTAGAAAGAACAGTCCATAGGGACCCAATTCATAGATTGTCTTATCTTCTTTCGGGCTCTAATGTGTACATTGTTCGCAAAGTTGCCAAGTTTGTAATTAAAGCTGCAGCTTTAAGAATGCAATACGTCAAACAAATTGGAGTATCCTGCAAAGGAGATCTACATATATGACTTCTGTATATTCTGAATCTGTATTGTAGGGTACCCTATTGGATGGTGTTGCATGTACTTCAATATATTCTATATTCTGTGTTGTTATTGGTTGATATGGTCATAGGACTAATCAATAAATTTATTTGTTGTTGTTGTTGTTGTTGTTGTTTTATTTTATTTTCCCCCTGTTATTAATCTTACTGTTTTTAATACAATAGAAATTAGTTCCTTCTCCAATCTTCCATATTACACATTATCCAAAATAGGTAACAATGCTACTTTAGAGCCTGGTGGTGCTGTGGTTAACTGTCTGTACTGCAGCTAAAACTGTGCTCACAACCTGGGGTTCAATCCCAGGTAGCAGGTTCATGGGTGATTCAGACTTCCATCCTTCCAAGGCTGGTAAAATGAGTACCCAGCTTGCTGGGGGAGATGTGTAGCCTGCATACTGTAATTAAAAACTGTAAACCGCCCAGAGACTACTTGAAGTGGTACATGGCAGTATATAAGCAGACCATTTTAGGGCAAGCTTCCATATTTATTGTTGTTATCTCATTTATTTCCATTAAAAAGAGCTATCAAAATTTCAGAATCATTTCTCATTCTAGTCACATATGCAAATATAGACCCATAACTTGATCACATCTCCAACATAGTTTAGTATATTTAGTATCAAAATGATGAAATTTTATTGGTGTTAGATACCATCTCCAAAGTAATTTATAATAATTTCCTTTATTCTTATACAGTAAACTCCTGAAAATTCTTTTACCCCCATATCTTCTTCCATGCTTTATCTCTTACTTATTCTTTTTTTTTCAATTTTTATTGGATTTTTAAGGGGGGAACAAAGGGAAGGAGTATGGGTGAGAGGAAAAAAAAGGGGGGATACAGTTTTTAAGATTTACATTGAGTATATCAAGCAAAATAGAAATAGTAATTTAACATATTGCTAAAATTGCCAAATGTTATCACAATACTAATAAATTTGTTACTTCTTGCCATCTTTCCCGAAAAATCTCGTCGTAGTCTCCCTTTAGATAACCAGAGAGTTTATCAATTTCGATACATTCTCTTATCTTTCCCTGAAGATCCTTCTCTGTTGGCGTGATTGGTTGTTTCCAAAGTTTCACGTACAGTATTCTTGCAGCAACAATTACATGATGAAGTACATATCTCTGATTATAGGAAATATTTATATCTACTATATTTAACAAGAATAGTTCTGGTCTAAACTCTATTTTAATTTTCAAAGATCTTTCTAAGAAAAGTTTTACCATGTTCCAATACGCCTTAGCTTCTTTACAAGTCCACCACATATGATAAAAGGTTCCACAGTCATAATTAAATTTCGAACATTTAGGTGAACAATTATACATCTTGGATAAACGATGAGGCGCAAAATGCCATCTATAAAACATCTTATAACAATTTTCCTTGAACGAAATAGATTTGAAGATTTTAACTGTGTTCCACAGAGAGTCCCATTTATTTAAATGAATAGTATAGCCTAAGTTTTCTGCCCATCTTATCATACAGTCTTTAACCAATGTATCAATCATTTTTTCATTTAACAGTATGCTATAGAATTTACTAAGAAGCTTGGAGTCACCAGAAGAGAGTATTTTATCAAATGAGGTATCAGTAGTCATAAAACCACCCTCTTTGGAAAGCTCTTTGAAGTGTGAATGTATTTGTTGATATTTCCACCAATCCAGATTATAACCTTCTGATACTAATTTCCCTAGTGGTTTCAATGAGAAGTCATCATTCAGAAGGTGTCTGTAAGTTATAAAATTTGAGATTTCACTTGCCTGGGAGCTGTAAATTGCTCCCAGTGGGGATAACCACATAGGTGCTTTGAGATAAAATTGTTTTTTGATCATTAGCCATATTTTAACTAAGGCATTCCTTATCCAGTGCTTTTAAAGAGGGTAGGTAAATTTCCCCTATGCCACAAATAGTGATGCCAGCCCTTATCAAGACCATAACTCTCAAGCTGCAATATTCTTTTATTTGTCATCAAGATCCAGTCCTTGATCCAAGTCATGGCGGCAGCCTTGTAGTATAGTACCAAATTAGGAAGGGCAAAGCCACCAAATTTGGTTCTATCCTGCAAATAAATATTTTTAATCCTTGCTTTTTTCTTTTGCCATATAAATATCGTATACTTTTTCCAGATCTGAAATGATCTTAAAGTTTGGCAATATAGGCAGAGATTGAAATAAAAAAAGCAGTTTAGGTAAGACATTCATTTTAACTGCAGCGATTCTGCCCATTAGGGATAGCTGAAGTCTTGACCAAGTTTCGAGGTCGGCTTTGATTGTTTTTATAACATTGACATAATTGTCTTTGAGTAAAGAGTTACATCGATTAGATACAGTAATACCCAAGTATTTTACCCTATTTGAATGTTGAAAACCAGATTGATTTACCAGTTTTTCAATCATGAATGGAGTCATATTTTTAGTTAGAACCAATGTTTTTTCTCTATTCAACTTTAATCCAGAGATTTTAGAATATGCCTCCAGGGTCTTTAGGAGTTCTACGGAGGATGTCTGAGGGTTCTCCATGATAACCATCAGGTCATCTGCAAAGGCTTGTACCTTGTAAACTTCTCCCTTGTTTTGTAGGCCTTGAATGTCAGGGTTTTCCCTTTAACATGAAGAAGAACTTCCAGGGTAGTTATAAACAAAAGAGGGGAAAGAGGACATCCTTGCCTAGTACCTTTGTGTATATTAACTTTGTCTGTAAGGTGACCATTAACTACAATCCTGGTATTTTGAGTAGAGTAGATTTGTTCAATAGCTCGCAACATTCTATGGCCACACTGAAGGTAATCTAATTGAGTTTTAAGTAGAGACCAGGATACATTATCAAAGGCTTTCTCAGCATCGATGAATGCAAAAGCTACTTGCTTCTCGGGGTGAGATTCGTAATATTCCAACACATTGAGAAAAGTTCTGATATTGGATTGGAGATTCCTTTTCGGAAGGAAGCCAGTCTGGTCGCGTGATATCAGAGAAGGTAAAATCATCCGCCATCTATTAGCCAGAATGGTTGCAAAAAATTTGTAATCCACATTTAGGAGGGCAATTGGCCTGTAATTCTGTATCAAATCTTTAGATTTCCCTTCTTTAGGAATCAGTGTCGTATGTGATGATTTCCAGGAATCTGGTATATCTTCGCCTTCAAATATAGATGTAAAGAGATTTTTTATATTTCCAGAGATTGTCTCCGAAATTTTTTTGTAAAATATGGCTGGTATTTGGTCAGGTCCAGGCGCTTTATTCAATTTTTGATGATTAATAGCCTCTGTTATTTCCATCATTGTGATAGGAGCATTCGTCTGGGCTCTCTGTTCTTCAGTAAGTTTTGGAAAGTTGGCTTGTTCAAGATATTGGAAGATAGCATCTTTGTCAATCATCTCCGGCTTGAATAATCTTTGGTAATATTCCTCTATGATTTTTTGGATTAATAGTTGCTCTGTCTGATTTTCCCCAGTTTTGTCTTTGAGTGAAAATATGAATTTTTGTGATTGTACCTTTTTTAACCTATACGCTAACCATCTACCTGGTTTGTTTGCATTTTCCACAAAATTCAGTTTGGCCAGCTTAATTTTGTGAGCTATATCTGCAGTCAGGATCAGGTTGAGTTCATGCCTACAAGAGGCCAGGTCTTTGTTCAGCTTGTCATTACGGGGGTCTTGTGTTAAGTCCATTTCAAGCTTTTTCATCATATTAAGAATTGATTCATATTTCTTTTTCCTCTCTTTATTCCGTCTTGACATGTATTGGATAACAAATCCTCTGAAGTATGGTTTAAAGGCATCCCATACCGTTTTGAGTGGTGTACCCTTATTTAGATTAGTTTCAAAATACAAGTTCAGATCTCTAGCAGACTCTGAAATGAATTCTTTATCAGTCCAAAGAGTTGAGTTAATTTTCCAGTGCCTGGGCATACCTGAAGATTTCAGTGTCCATAAAATGGCATTGTGATCAGATAACATTCGGGGTAAGGTTTCTATATCCCTTGTATTTAGTAGAAGATCAGATGTGGCCCAACACATATCTATACGGGAGAAGGAAGCATATTGTCTTGAGTAAAAGGTGTAACCATCTTTTAGTGGATTTTTCCTTCTCCAGATGTCATGAAGTTCTAAAATATCAGACATGTCCAGGAACGATTTGGGCAGTGTGGAAGATGAAGTCTTGAATTTTTTCCCTTTTGGTGTTTTCCTGTCTACTGAGGGAATATGTACAGCATTAAAATCTCCCAATATTATAAGATGATGATTCCCATATTACAACAGTTTCTGAGCCAGTTGTTCAAAAAAGGTTTGTCTTCCATGTTTATCGTTGGGGGCATATATACCAGCGATAGTTGTTTCTTTAGATTGAATTTTTACTTGGACAAGAATCCATCTGCCTGATTCATCTTTTTCCAGAAGGGTTGGGGAAAGCTCTGGTTTAATATACAGTGCCACCCCATTTTGCTTCTTTTCTTTGTTTGATGTGGAAAATAGCTTTCCCAATTTATTTTGTATTAAATAATGTTCATGTTTTCTCAATATGTGGGTTTCCTGTAAGCAGATGATTGAACATTGTTGTTTTTGGAGGAAATTGAAAGTTTTCCGACGTTTCTGCGGGGTGTTCAAACCATTGATATTCCATGTTAGAATTTTTTGAGCCATCTTACTACTTCCAACGATATTTCTTCTTCCCTGATTTTGGCCTGAGATAGTGCTTCGGCCTGGCGCCTCCCACTGCGCCACAAGAATCTTGGTCATGCTTTGAAGTCTCTTGTTTTGAAGTCTGATTGTCACCGTTGTCATCTTTGGTAGTGGTTTGAGTTCCGGTCGTGTCCTCACCTTCAGTGGAGGATGATGAAGAAGAAGAGGGGGAGTAACCCAACTTCCTTGCATTTTTTTTCAACGAAGGCTCTAGCTTTCTGATGGGATTCAATTTTCTGTAGTTTACCTTCCCATTGGAAGGACAAACCTTGGGGATAGAGCCACTTATATCTTATGTCATGCTTGAGCAGAAGTTTGGTAAGAAATGTATATTCTTTCCGCAGTTGGCGAACCTCCCAAGGGACATCTTTCAGTATTGTCACTTTGGATTTATTGATTTCCACCTCCTTATCCTGAGTAGCCTTGAGGATGCAATCACGAGTGTATCTTCTAACCAATTTGACTATTACCTCAGGAGGGAGTTTGTTTCTTCTGGTATAAGCCGTTGGTTGACGGTAGATCAAGTCTACCTCGCGAAGAAAGTCTTCAACAGGTGCCTCTAGTAGGGTGGCCAGGCTGTCTCCAACTGTGGTGTAGAGGTTTTCATCTTTGTCCACAGTAAGGTTTTGAATTCTTAGAATTTTGGAAGAGGCTTCGATTTCCTGTGTAAGAACCAGTCTACTTGTTGATTCCATTGTGGCTTCAATTTCTCCAAGACGAAAGTCAGTGACATTCATGTTCTCTTCCAACGCTTGTAAACGACCACCAAAAGTTTCTAGTTTTGCGTCCACATTCGAGAAACCCTCTTTCATTTCTGCTCTTAAGTTGGAAAACCCAGTGCTTTGGTCTGAAATCATTTTAACCTGAGTAAGATTCAACTGATTAAGGGCATCTAGGATTTGACTAGATTGGCTTAATTGACTTGATTGCTGGGTCATGGTTGCTGGATGGGCCAAAGGAACAAAAACAGACTTCTTTTGTATAATTGGGTTTTTGCTCATGCTGAAGGTTTGTTTATACAGGAGTTTTGCCTAATCGAGATAATCCAGATTGTTGAATATTGTTTTTATTATATTGTAGTAGTAAAAGGATCGATTACCTCTTCTCAGAAGTATTACAAAGTCTTTAAGGGGTTAATCTTATTCTAATTGGTTTGCTGCTTTCAAGAAATATATGTGGAGTCGCAAACATGGAAAAATCCAGTAGATGGCGTGCTGTACCCACTTTTGCCAACAGAGTCCGAAGAATATAGTAAATGGTGGAACAGGAGCTTTAGGGTTAAATCTGCCGTTAGATGAATATGAAAGTGAAAGCAGTAGTTGCAGTCCTCCGAGAGGCAGATGGTAACAGATAAAACAGGAAAGATGATTGAATAGAGGCAGATTCTTTCGGTAAGTTGCTTGAATTAATATTTTTGAAGGGGCTTTCGGATGGAAAAAAGCCACTCACGGTTCTGGAGGAATAGAGGCAGCTCAAACTTCCGTCAGGATCTCCCAAGGTCTCGGCCGCACAGGAATAGCACCAGGGGTTTCAAACCTCTCCCGAAGGAGAAGGAACCACGCCTGGGTGCCCCGGATCAGTTCTGGGATGGACTCTGCTCCCAGCGGGTCGTCTTGAGTGGAGATACCCTCTTGGGACCTGGGATACATTGACGTTCATGGGACTGCTTTCAGCTAACGCCTCTGCTGATCGCGGCCATCTCTTACTTATTCTTCAAATCTTTTCTATATATTGCTTTAAGATCCTTCTGATAGTTCTCTATCAGTAGAATTTGTATTAATAAAATGGAAAATTTATTTCACAAAAAAAAACTTCTGGAGAGAAGAAAACTTTATAAAATACAAAAAAGACCAAAAGGGAAAATAACAAAAAATAGAAAACTTATTGTAAGCAATATATATATTGTATATGGTACAGGTAGAATATGAAACACCTATAATAAATGTTGTGGTAGGAGGATTTGGGTAAAGATAAAGAATTTAGAACTAGAACTAGGGGGCACTCCATGAAACTTTCGTAGATCTCAAACAAATAAGAGAAAGTACTTTATCAGACAAGAGGATCCCTGCCAGAAGAAGTGGTGACAGCTGTCAGCCTTGACAGCTTTAAGAAAGGATCAGACCAGTTCATGGAGAACAAGGTTATCAAGGGCTATCATTATGGATGCCTAAGGACACCCTCCGGCATGGAGAGATAGGTAGGATATCTCTCAATGCCATTTGCAGGGAATCGTAAGCAGGTGAAGACATCTGCTTGGGAACACCCTGAAGCAAATAGTGAGCCACTGTGTGAGACAGACGCTGGACTGGATGGGCTGTGTCCTGTTCCAGCAAGGCTGTTCTTATGTTCCTCTGTCTTTTGCTATGAACATACATGAAAAATACTGTACTTTTGTTTTTCTGCCTTTCTAACCTCAGCTCATTCTCAACTTTTGCCTTCCTAACACCATCCAGTACTCAAGGCATCTAACAATAGAGAAATTCTAATAAAACCAAAATTCTAATGTGTGAGAAAGAGAGAGAAGAAGAGAAAGTGGTGGGTCCATCCACTGAAGACAGCCAGGGAAAAGATGATGACAAGACAGTGGGAAAAAAGATAGAAGAAAAGAACACAAAAGACGTGGTTGTGGAAGAAAGACCAGGGAAACTATTCTTTGAAAGCGAGAACAATACAGAGACACAAAGAAAGAGATCAAAGAGAAGAGGAAACAGAATCCTTTCAGGGAAGGGTTCCTGGCAGTACTGAGAGAAGCTATGGCTTGGGGACTGTTAAAAGGGGAGTTGAAGGAGGTGACAAAAGAGATTAAGAATATGTGGACACAAATGGGGACAGAGGAAGAGATAGGGAGACAAGTCACAGATAAGGGAGTACAGGTGGAAGAATGGAAATGTAGAGGAAAGCATGTACTTGTACAGGCAAATACTGAACTCAAGAAAGAGACAGGAAAAATAGGAACACAGGTGGGAGAACCAGACGATAGGTTTGCAGCGGGAAGAAGATGGCATGTAGGAATACAGGTGAAGATGGACAGGGAAAAGATAGGAAGAGATATAGGGATACAAGTAGAGAGCCGCATGGGTAGGATTCTATTTAAAGAGACAGGCGTACAGACAGGGTGGCGCGAGACAGGAGGGTGGATGGATAAGGGGAGCGTTAGGCGCGAGCGCGCGACACAAACAGTTGGACAGATAAAGTTAGTAGTAGAGAAAGGGATTCAGATGGAGGCGGGGACAACACAGAAGATAGATGTGGGTCTCCCACTCCTCACACCTGTAGGACCGCCCATATATACATCAGGGACGGCTCCTTGGGGGAGAGGTTTGAAAGGGAATCAGAATCAATCCAACCCGCCCAGATGGATCCCTGGATAGGGCTGGGTTCCTCGATCTACTGTTCAACATCATTGCTGCAGGAGCTGATGTGCCGGTCTGTTGGTGGCCCAAGCTTCAGCACACCCCAAGTAAAGAACAACCCCTTCATATTTCTGTCGACAGTTAGTTTTCCTGTTAATCCCAGTTGTGAGATACCTGTATTGACCCCGTTTTAAGAAATACAAGAAAAGAGAACACATGAGAAACCTTCGCTTGAACCATTTAATAAAAGTTTGTTAGATTTTCAAGATATAAAGGCGTCAGACTCTAATTCATCTGTCGAGCCGTTAATAAATATCTTTGAACCCTCACATAATGAAACCCTAAAAACCACCTGCAGGCAGGAGGACAATAAAAGTGGGGCCAAACTAATGTCTTTTGATGGAGAATTATAGGACTTTTGAAAAGCCACTCAAAGTGTTCTCCCTGCCATGGTTTAGGGTTAGGCTTCACTGTTTGTTGATTTTCTCCTGCATACACTGCAGATCAAGTTTTCTAGTTTTTCCTATTCTGATCATTTAGAATACAGGGCCCACTGAACATGTTCAGCTTTCACTTGGTTATTTCGGGCCTCCCCCCCCTTAAGGCAGTCATTTTTAACTTTTTGCCCTCCAGATGTTTTTGGATTTAGAATCATAAAACTATCCTGAAGCTGGAAGATATCCCAAGGTAAGTCCGACCCAACTCTGAGCAGGGAAATACATGCCCTGGGGATGCAAGCACACATAGAGCTTCTGAGCTTTCAACAAAAGGAACGCTTTCTCTCTCATGCTGGCTGGCTTTATTTCAAACTGGGATAGCATACAGTAAAAATGTCAGATGGGAAAAAATTGAATGGAATTCAGCCACACCTGTTCCCCCCCCCACACACACAGCTCGACCTCTAAACAAAAGAACAGCTGAGAGGCATGGGGCAAGGAATAACCAAGCAAGCAGCGCTGTTTGAATTTCCCCACTGCTTGCTCTGTTTTGCCTTGCCACCGCGCCTCTTAGCTTTGTGTGTGTGTGTGTGTGTGTGTGTGTGTGTGTGTGTGTGACAGGTCCAGCTGTGAAGAGTGGGGGCCACCCTCACTCCCCACAGCCAGGCCTGTCAAGCAGAGCTTTTTAATACGAAGTGCCACCCCTTGCATAGTGGAAATCATTGGAAACCGATGTCCTGCTTCCGGAAATGCTATGCACAACATGCATGGGGTGGAGCCTTGTACTGAAAGGTAATCATTGGAAATGGATTTCCTTTCGAAACTCAAGTTTTTTTGTAACTCCATTTCCAATGATTTCCTCCATAAGCCAAATTTTATTTATTTATTTATTTATTTATTTATTTATTTATTTATTTATTTATTTATACAGTTTCTATGCTGCCCACTACCCAAAGATCTCTGGTCTGCTTACAACAATTAAAATGAATAATTAATTAAAAACATTAAAAACAATATACTAAAACTGCCATCAGGATCAGTGTTAAAACACTTCTGGAACAGGACGGATTTTACCTGGCGCTGAAAGGTCATCAATGTTGGCACCAGGTAGCTCTCACATGGGAGAGCATTCCATAGTCTGGGAGCAGCTGCCAAATAGGCCCAATGTCTACAAGATCCCTCTCTTTATTTATTTATTTATTTATTTATTTATTTATTTATTTAACTTACATGCCGCCCACTACCCAAAGGTCTCTGGGCGGCTTACAATCCAAAGAATAAAACAATTTAAAATAGTTAAGAGTAAAATTTCAATAAATCATCAATAAAAACCTTACACTAAAATCATTATTCTAAAATTGTCATCAGCGGACCCACAATCTATATTATATCAATTAAAAACCTTCTGGAACAGGAAGGTTTTTACCTGGCGCCGGAATGTAATCAGTGTTGGCGCCAGGCAGATCTCAATCGGGAGGGCATTCCATAGCTTGGGAGCAGCTGCCGAGAAGGCCCTGTGTCTACAGGCCATCCCTCTCACCTCCTTGAGGGATGGCTCTTTCAAAAAGGCCCCCTGGCTAGATCTTAATTGCCGGGTAGGTTCGTATGGAAGGAGGCGATCCTTCAGGTATCTAGGTCCTAAGCCGTTTAGGGCTTTGTATGTCAGAACAAGCACTTTGAATTCAGCTCGGGCAGCAACTGGTAACCAATGAAGGTTACGCAGAATCGGCGTGATGTGATCCCTGGCGGCCCCACCACTTACCAGCCGTGCCGCACGATTCTGAACCAGTTGCAATCGCCGGACCGTCTTCAAAGGGAGCCCGTAAAGCGCATTGCAGTAATCAATACGGGATGTTACCAGTGCATGCGTAACTGTCATGAGGCTGTGCCGTCTAGGTAGGGGCGAAGCTGGTATATTTTCCGCAGCTGAAGGAAGGCACCCCTGGCCACCGAATCCACCTGGGCCTCCAGAGTTAGACCGGGGTCCAGAAGCACCCCCAAGCTGCGGACCCTGTCCCTTAGGGGGAGTGCAACCCCATCCAGGACAGGAAGATGGCCCTCTAACCTGTCCGGCAAAGCACCCATTAACAGTACTTCCGTATTGTCTGGATTGAGTTTCAATTTATTAACCCTCATCCAGTCCATTATCTGGCCCAGACACAAGTTCAGTACAGAAATCGCCTCACCTGGATTGGTGGAAAACGAGAGGTAGAGCTGAGTATCGTCAGCATATTGCTGACTCCTCAGCCCAAACCTCCTGATGACCTCTCCCAGCGGTTCCATGTAGATGTTGAACAGCATGGGAGACAGTATGGAGCCCTGGGGAACCCCGTGACGTAGACGCCACGGGGTAGAGCAACTGTCCCCCAGCACCACCTTCTGTACACGGTCAGCCAGGAAGGATCGGAACCACTGCAGAGCAGTGCCTCCAACCCCCAACCTGGTCAGCCTATCCAGAAGGACACCATGGTCGATGGTGTCGAAAGCCGCTGAGAGGTCCAGGAGTATCAACAGGGTCGCACTCCCCTGTCTCTCTCCCGGCAAAGGTCATCATAGGGGCGACCAAGGCGGTCTCCGTACAAAAACCCGGCCTGAAGCCAGATTGAAATGGATCCAGAAAATCAGTTTCATCCAGCAGTGCCTGGAGTTGTCCGGCCACCACCCGCTCCAACACCTTGCCCAAATAAGGGAGGTTCGCTACTGGTCGGTAGTTAAGCATCAGCCCTGGGTCCAGGTTTGGTTTTTTTAGGAGTGGTCTAATCACCACCTCTTTCAAGGTGGTGGGGACCACTCCCTCTCTTAAGGAGGCGTTAACAACCTCCTGGACCCAGGTGCGAACCCCCTGGCAGATCTTTCAATTAGCCAAGAAGGGCAAGGGTCGAGTGGTGTAGTGGTAGCACGGACAGATCCAAGCACCCTGTCCACATCCTCAGGTCTCAATAATTGAAACTCATCCAATAAAACTGGACCTAAGCACGGCACACTGGATACATCCCTTGAATCTGCATCAATAGTGGAGTCCAATTCCCTGCGAATCTGAGCGATTTTCCCCTCAAAGTGAGCGGCAAACTGGTCACAACAGGCTGATGAGTTGTCCAGAACCTCTACCATATTTCTTGGTTGAAGAAGGTCCTGGACCACCCGAAACAGCTCTGCTGGACGGCACTCTGAGGAAGCAATACGGTTTGCGAAATAATGCCTTTTCGCCAGCCGTATCGCCACGGAATAGTCCCGATAATGGGCTCTAAGCCGTGTTCGATCGGACTCACAGTGATATTTTCTCCACTTGCGCTCTAGCCGTCTCCCCTCCTGCTTCATTGCCCGCAGCTCAGATGTATACCAAGGAGCTGTCTGGGCTCTGCGTTAGGGGAGAGGGCGCTTAGGTGCGATCGTGTCAACCGCCCGGGACATTTCCCTATTCCACAGGGTGACCTGAGCTTCGACAGGAGCGCCGACCATATCAGACGGATAATCCCCCAGAGCTTTCAGGAAACCATCTGGATCCATTAGTCTCCGAGGGCGGATCATCTTAATAGATCCCCCACCCCTGCAGAGGGTCGGAGTAGCCAATAGCCTAAACTTGACCAGAAAGTGGTCTGACCATGACAATGGAGTCAGAACCAACCCCTCCACATCCAAACCACCATCCCCCAGTCCCGTTGAGAATACTAGGTCCAGGGTATGGCCCTTCTCATGTGTTGGGCCGATGACATGTTGAGACAGCCCCATGGTTGTCATGGCGACCATGAAGTCCTGAGCTGCTCCAGTTAAGGTAGCCTCAGCATGGATGTTGAGATCCCCCAGTACCAACAGTCTGGGGGTCCTCAACACCAGGTCCGAGACCACCTCCGTCAGCTCAGGCAGGGAGACTGTTGGTACGCAGCGGGGTGGGCGGTACACCAAAAGAATCCCCAATCTGTCTTGTGAGCCCAACACACAATATAAGCCCTCCAGACCTTTTCCCAAAGAGACAGGAAGCCTGGTCAAGGGGATAGAACTCCTATAGACTATGGCAACTCCCCTCCCCGGCCCTCCGGGCGACACTGGTGCTGAACCGAGTACCCAGGTGGGCATAGCTGGGAAAGGGGGACTCCACCCTCCTCTCCCACCCAGGTCTCGGTAATACATGCCAGGTCAGCACCCTCATCCAGAATAACATCATGAATGAGGGCAGTTTTATTCTGTACTGACCTGGCATTCAACAGCAGCACCGTGTGGCCCGTTGGGCTCGCTGATATGGTCACCTGATTCCTTTTGGCTAGGGGTGGAACCAGAAGAGGGATAGGTGTAAGATATCTAACCCCTCTTCTCCTATGCGGGCACGTTCCACTCCTACCGCCATACCTTCCCCTACCCAGCACAGTTTCAATAGCTGCCCCCTCCATTGCCCTCCCCCCTTCCTGTTCCCTTAGTTCTATTTTGGGTTCCTACTGTCAATACCTGATGACAAGAAAAAGAAAAACAAAGCAAAAGCAAAAACAGGACAGATTAGAACAACCATCCGCCCATTCTGCTCCATAAGCACTTCACCACCTCTACCTGGAGGGGGGTAGCAGCACAGTATCAAAGCTTAAGATTGATCAGGTGTCCCTCCCCCATCCCCACCCCTTTGATGGTACATTAGCTGGCTGCCTCTGAGGTCTGCCACACGTTCAGAGACAGCTTCTGCAGGCAGGTGAAAATGAGGGGGCTGCTCCCTGGAGCTGAGTCTGGTGTTTGTTGGCCGATGGTAAGGCCTCAGCAAGGCTGGGAGGCAGCTAAAATAGCTGTGAGACCAAGTCCCTCCCCTGTAGCCACTCCCCTTCAAGGCCTGCTGGCTGGCTGTCTCCAACTTCTCTCACCAATTGAAGACAGATGTTGCAGGCAGGTGAAAATGAGGGGGCTGCTCCCTGGAGCTAAGTCTGGTGTTTGTTGGCTGATGGCTCTTCCTCCAGTCCTGACTTGCCTCAGGAGTCTAAGAGGCCAAACTCCCCCAGAGAAGTCACAGAAAGGTCCCCTGTCTCTCACCCAGGGGCGGAGGGAGCGGCAGGTGGCACTGGACTCTTGGGTCAGCAGGAACGGTGGTCTTCTAGGTCCCAGGCAGCTCCCAGGCCGCTCCGCTTTTCAAGCCTTCCCTCCCTCGGGCAGGTGGTAAGTGTTGAGGTGGAAGGCAGCTTGAGCAACAGAGCAAGGGGCCCAGTCCTGACTTGCCTCAGGAGTCCAAGAGGCCAAACTCCCCCAGAGAAGCCACAGAAAGGTCCCCTGTCTCTCACCCAGGGGCAGAGGGAGCGGCAGATGGCACTGGACTCTGGAGGGATGGCTCTTTCAAAAGGCCCCCCATGGCTAGATCTTAATTGCCAGGTAGGTTCATATGGAAGGAGGCAGTCCTTTGGGTATCTTTGAATTGGGCTTAGGCAGCAACTGGTAACCAATGTAGGTTACGCAGAATCGATGTGATATGATCCCTGGCAGCTCCACCACTCACCAGCTGAGCAGCACAATTCTAAACCAGTTGAACTCACCAAACTGTCTTCAAAGCCTGCCCCACATACAGCAGTAATCAATACAAGATGTTACCAGTGCATGCGTAATTGTCATGTTGATCTGCTTGTCCAGGTAGGGGCACAGCTGGCATAATTTCCACAGCTGAAGAAAGCCATCCTTGGCCACTAAGCCAAGTCCACCTGGGTTTCCAGAGTTAGACCGGAGTCCAGGAGCACCCCCAAACTGTGGACCCTGTCCCTTAGGAGGAGTGCTGCCTTATCCAGTACAAGGAGATGGCCCTCTAACCTGTCTGGCAAAGGACCCACTAACAGCACTTCCATCTTGTCTGAATTGAGTTTCAATTTATTAACCCTCATCCAGTCCATCATCTGGTCCAGAAACAAGTTCCACACAGAAGCTGCCTCACCTGGATTGGTGGGAAATGAGAAGTAAAGCTGACCATCATCAGCATATCACTGACTCCTCAGCCCAAACCTCCTGATGACCCCTCCGATCTGTTCCATGTAGATGTTAAATAGCATTGGGGGGTAGGAAGGAAGGAAGGAAAGAAAGAAGGAACCTCCTTGATGTAAACACCATGCGACTGCTCCCCAGCACCACCTTCTGGACACGGTCAGCCAGGAAGGAGGGGAACCGTCTTGGAAGGATGCCTCCAATTTACAACCTGGCCAGCTTTTCCAGAAGGACTCCATGGTTGTGACTGAGTTTAGCAGTTTATTCTGCCAGCGGAAGCTAAGACTTTAAGGGGACAAAATTCACGTGAAGCAGCCTGAGTTTCTTAAAAATAGCTATATTACATATATACAGGCATAACAGAGTTTCAGCATCACATCACAGAGTAACAGAGAGATAGTATATCAGCAGAACATTGTACAGAGAGACAGCATGACAGGATGGGTACCTTCTTACCAAAGGCCCCAAAACTACTGATTTCTGGTGCACTTTTATACTCATGTCAACCAATCACAAATCTGGTTGCATCATGCTATTGCATCTAAATTGCATCAACTTTGTCCATTATATCTTATTCTGCATACCTGGCAGTAAGTAGGAAAAAAAACTATACATTTGTGTCACAGTAACTCAGTATTCTATATTGGACTCCATTTTAATAAATCAATTAAATATGCATACGGACACTTGTAGACATATATATTCCACCTAATACAAAATATTTTTTTCAGACTATCATCTAACAGGTCAATGGTGTTGAAAGCCACCGAGAGGTCCAGGAGTATCAACAAGGTTGCACTCCCCCGTCTCTCTCCTGGCAAAGGTCATTGTACAGGGCAACCAGGACAATCTCCGTACCAAAACCTAGCCTGAACCCCAACTGAAATGGATCTAGAACAGTGTTGGCGAACCTATGGCATGGGTGCCAAAGGTGGCACTCAGAGCCCTTTCTGTGGGCACCCGACATCACCCCTTCACTGCCACATGGATTCAGGTTGGTTAAATTGCTGTATTGGCACTTGGCAAAAACATTACTGGGTTTTGAATTGCAGTTTGGGCACTCAGCCTCTAAAAGGTTCACCATCACTGATCTAGAATATCCATTTCATCCAGCAGCACCTGGAGTTGCCCAGCCACCACCCACTCCAACACCTTGCCCAAAAAAAGGGAGGTTCGCTACTGGTCAGTACTTAACCATCAACACTGAGTCCAGGTTATGCTTTTTAAGAAGTGGTTGAATTACCGCCTCTTACAAGGCACCAGGGATCACTCCATCTCTCAAGGAGGCATTCATGGTCTCCTGGACCCAGGTGTGAACTCCCCTGGCTGATCTTTCAATTAGCCAAGAAGGGAAAGGTTCAAGTGGCATAGTGGTGGAACAGACAGGTCTAAGCACCCTGTGCACATCCTCGGGTCTCAACAACTGAAACTCATCCACTAGCACTTGACCTAAGCATGGCACACTGGACACATCCTTTGTTTCTGCATCAATGGTGGAGTCCAACTCACTGCGTCTGAACTATTTCCCTCTCAAAGTAAATGGCAAACTCATCACAATGATCCAAGGAGCAGTCCTGAGCCTCCACCATACCTATTGATTGAAGTAGATCCTGGACCACCCAAAACAGCTCTGCTGGATGGCACTCTGAAGAAGCAATATGGTTGGTGAACTATTGCCACTTCACCAGCCATATAGCCACAGAAAGGCCTGACAATAGGCTCTAAGCCATGTTTGGTCAGACTCACAGTGGAGTTTTCTCCACCCACCCTCTAGCTGTCTCCCCTCTCGCTTCATTGCCTGCAGCTCAAATGTATACCAAGGGGCTGTCGAAGCTCTGCATAAAGGGAGAGGGTGCTTAGGCGCAATCATGTCAACTGCCTGGGTCATCTCCTTATTCCATAGGGCAACCTGGGCTTCAACAGGAGCGCCAACCATAGCAGACAGATAATCTCCTAGAGCAGTGTTGGCGAACCTATGCCATGGGTGCCAAAGGTGGCACTTGGAGCCCTTTCTGTGGGCACCCGACATCTAAATTGCTGTATTGGCACTTGGTGAAAAATTGGTGGGTTTTGAATTGTAGTTTGGACGTGTGTGTGTGTGTGTGTGTGTGTGTGTGTGTGTGTGTGTGTGTGTGTGTGTGTGTGTGTTGTGTCGTTACAGTCGTGAACGACTCTTCGTGACTCCATATCCATGGAATTTTCTTGGCAGGAATACTGGAGTGGTTTGCCATCACTGCCCAAGAGCCTTCAGGAAACCATCTGGACCCATTAGTCTCCGAGGGTGGATCATCTTAATAGATCTTCCACTCTTTCAGAGAGTAGATTATGTATGTATGTATGTATGTATGTATGTATGTATGTATGTATGTATGTATGTATGTATGTATGTATTTATTTATTTATTTATTTATTTATTTATTTATTTATTTATTGAATTTATACCCCGCCCATCTTCCCAAGGGAACTCTGGGCAGCTTACAAGGGCTGAACAAATCAGCTGACAATACAATATAATGACAACAACAACAGTATAAAAACAGCATCAATAAACAACTTAGGCATCCTGGCAAAACATTCAAAGGCTCAGCAACAGCACTAATTGAGCGAGCACACAGATGGTGGGGGAAAACATAAAAAAAATTTAAACTAAGTCGCCAAAAGCCTTGCTGAAGAGCAAAGTTTTTAATGCTCTGCAAAAGGTTAACAGGGACTCTGCAGAGCGCACTTCGCTTGGTAAGCTGTTCCAAAGACAGGGGCCAGCCACCGAGAAGGCCCGGTTGCGGGTGGAGGTTTTCCGGGCCTCTCTAGGGGTGGCGACCCGGAGCGAGTGCGCTCGCGACTGCCGAACTGGACGGGCCAAGGTTGATCGCTGGACAATCCGCTCTGAGAGGTAGTCCGGGCCCAAGCCATGGAGGGATTTATAAACTAAAACCAGGACCTTGAATCTGATCCAGGATGCAATGGGCAACCAATGCAGGCGAGCCAGGACTGGGGTGATGTGGTCATGACGACGCACACCCGCCACCAGCCTGGCTGCTGCATTTTGTATCCGCTGCAAACACCGGAGGAGAGTCAAGGGCAACCCCATGTAAAGAGCGTTGCAGTAGTCCAACCTCGAGATCACCAGCGCTTGCACCACAGTTCTCAGAGAGTCACCATCTAGGTATGGGCGAATCTGGGCAATTTGACGGAGATGGAAGAATGCGGTTCTGGTCACAGCGGCCACCTGGACCTCCAAGGTGAGCGCCGGGTCCAGAACCATGCCCAGATTCCTAACACTGTCCACCAGCTGGAGGGGGCCTCCATACCCAGACGGGGAAGTCCTGAAGAACATCACCTCTGTCTTCTCGGGGTTGAGCTTGAGCCTGTTGGCCCTGGTCCATGTCAAGACCGCATCCAGGCACTGGTCAAGTGTCCGGGCAGCTTCCACTGCAGAGGTGGAAAAGGAGAGAGAGAGCTGCGTGTCATCAGCGTACTGATGACAGCAGACTCCAAATATTCTAATGATCCCAGCCAGTGGCCTCACATAGATGTTAAACAACATGGGGGAGAGAGACGAGCCCTGGGAAGCCCACAAGGAAGTATCCACGGGGCCGACAGCTCTCCACCATGTAGACTAAACTTGAACAGGAAGTGGTCTGACCATGACGGTGGGATCAAAACCAACCCCTCCACATCCAAACCACCATCCTCCAGTCCCGCTGGAAAGACCAGGTCCAGAGTGTGGCCCTTCTCATGTGTCGGGCTGTTTACACATTGAGATAGCCCCATGGTTGTTGTGGTGGCCATGAAGTCCTGAGCTGCCCCAGTCAAGGCAGCCTCGGCCTTGCCATAAACATTCTAAATCCTTAAAATTGGCTTTTGCCAAATGGTAAATGGTAACTTCTTATGCTGGGCTGAAAAATAGTCTACAGTACAGTTTTAAATCTGTTTAAAAGAATAATGCAGAATTTTTAAAGCCCAGCATGTTCTCACTTTCTTTTCACTGCTTTGTGGGAAAAACAAATGCAGAGGTTCTTTGTTCCAGGGGCAGTGGGTGGGGAAGCAAGCAATGGAGCAAAACAGTGCAGTGCCAGCATCACTTTCAGTGGAAATCAGGCAACTGTAGGGCAGACTTGTTTGTAATATTGATTCAATACAGAACCATAGTATTGTGAATTACTACATATTAGTACACTAAGCCAATACCTAGCCAGCAGTGCTGCTGTGGGATAATGTCCACATTATGCTTTCCAAGCATATCCCAAGTCAATAGAACTGCAAGAAGCATCAGTGGTTTTGTGAGCTGCTCATTGTGAAGCATTCTCAATTATAAAACTCAGATGCACCACAGAAAAAGAGTATTTTTTTAGGCTGAACTTACATTCTGAATTTTCATCAATAATTTTATTCAATAGTCAGCTGTTTTTCTGGCTTCTCCTAACAAATATAAAAAGCACAACATGAATCACTGTGTAAAACAAAGTAGTGACAGAGAATCATTCTTTTCTGACATATACACTTTTCTAATAATGCAAATATTCATGCTACCCATAAAGGAAAGATGAGGACAAACAGTGGAAGTCTTCCAGACTATTTCTCCCGCCATTTGTCTGGTATGACACTTTTCTTCCCCGTTCCCCATCATCCTAGTACTGTACTTTAAAGTCCAAGAATTCGGAAGGCATCCCGCAGATCGTCTACCTCATAAAGTGGCTGTGAGAAAAAAGAAGTGACTGGTCAGGTTTGTAGGAAGCAATTGGAGGACAAAACATGCAGGAGGCAAGGAGGCTGACAAGTCATCCCACCTAAGTTCCAAGTCTGTGTTTGTGTCTCAAGGCCCAAGTCCCAAGTCCAAGTCTAAGTCTTTGAGTCTCAGTCCCAAGACCAAAGCCTAAACTCTGAGTTCCCCTGGCCCTCTGAAGCTGGCCACAGCTGCTGAGGAGAAGGTTAAAGGCGTTACATCACATGTACTGGTCAGACAGCTGCTACCGCAATCCCCCCCCCATGACAACAACAACTGCCACTGCCTCCCTGAAATGTGCCCTCTCTTACCTGTGCCAAAGCAGTCTCCTCCTACTTCCAAGAGTCCGAGAAAGACAAGGAGGAAGCACAGGGCCCTTCACCCTCTTGTAGCAGTTTCATGAGACAGTTAAGTCATCTTGAAAGGGAGCCACCAGTGAAGGGGTGGAGGCTCACATAAAGACTCCACTGAGCCCTTTGACTCACACAGAAGATGGCTGCTTCCTCCTCCCTCCCCACTTAAAAAAAAAGACTCACATTTTGTGTTTTTTGAGTCCCTATTATTTTCACGGAGACTTGCAGACTCTATAAAAATCATAGGGAGTTGACAACACAACTCAGACTTAATGGGCCTAAGTCACCAGTTGAATCCAAGTCTTTTAAAAGCACACGCCAATTCCAGTTTGACATTTGCTGGTGCGACTTGAATAGGATTCAACCGCAACTTGTGATTTGCGAGTTCCTATCCCTAGAAGGATGCCAGAGGAAAGAAGTCTAGTGAGAAGACTTCAAGAAAGAGGAAAAATGGGGAAAAAAATTGAAATGCAATAGACATAAAGAGTGTAATTTTACTGTGAAAGAATAACATTGAAGCAAGGGAACTGGAGTGCAAACTACAACTACAAAATGGTAGCAGTTCTGAAAAATGTACTAAGGGCACAACTGAAGCTAGCCATGATGGCTGAGATCTGGATATGCTGACATTATTCCAACTGAGGCTATGCTGAATCCAAATCTCTCTCAGCTCAGGGATGTTGAAAATTATTTATGACTAGTCTGACCTAGCATTGTGCTTGCTGCATAGTGGCTCAGAATGTCAGCTAATAGGGGCTTGGCTCTGTCATAAATGAGCTCCTCTCTCGCTTTTCCCTACCTCTACCTCTTTTTTTTTTCTTTCTTTTTTCTTTCTTTTTTTTTTTTTTTTTTCTTTCTTTCTTTCTTTTTTTTTTTTTTTTTTGCTCTTGTGCTTACTGAGAGCAGCTAGTGCAGCAGTTGTGCTAACAGACCCAGCTGTGCTACCAGGGGCGCTAGCCCATGTCCCGGTATAGCCGCTTTTTAAAAAGTCGCCTTTGCTCTTGTTGCAATCACGTGAGTTCCATTGTACCCACATCCATGGCAGAAGCCACTTTCTTATGGCTTTGAGGACATGGAGAGAAAAGCCGCCACCGCCACCGTCACTGCCACTGCCACTGCCACGCAGCAGCAAGAGGGAAGGAAAGTTTGGGATGGGAGGTGAGCTCAGAGAAAAAAAAATATTTTTCCTCCCCCCTTGCTTCCTCAGTTCCTCTCTCCCTCTCGCTTGCTCTCTCACACGCTCCTCCTCTCTCTGTCACATACACAGACACTCATTCACTCTCTCTCTCACTCTCTCACTCTCTCTCTCTCTCTCTCTCTCACACACACAGACAGACAGACAGACACACACACACACACACACACACACACACACACACACACACACATATCACACTTCTTCCTCCCTCCTTTTCTCTCTCTCTCCCTCTCATTTGCTCTCTCTCTCTCTGTGTTTCTCTCTCCCCCCCTTCTTGTTCGCTCTCGCCCTCGCTCTCTCTGGGTCTCAACTTTTTGAAATACATTGAACAAGGAAGATCCCTGTCTGTTCTGTTGAAGCAGGCTGACTCCGTTCAAAATGCCAGCTGGAGTAATGGATTGACGGGTGCATGCGGCTTTATTGATGGACCCTAAACATAAAAATATTTTTAAAAGAGGACCATAGTAGCACTGGAAAATGGGGGGAAAGTAGATAAGAAGCAGCCCTTCAGGTCTCCACCTTCGTTTGATTCGTTTAAGAATGAGCCTTCTAACCAACGCAAAAAAAGAGAACCCCCAGTGGTGGTTCCAGGAAAATGCGCTTCAGGGGGCATGGCCAGGTTTTTTCCCAGAAAAGCTGGCTGCTCATGAGAACATGATTTTTAGAGACAGCTTTTAGCGGACATGGGATAGCGCTCCAGGTCGGAGATCAGCTGCCACAAAGATAAGGTCTCTACTCATTTGAAACTCACTCTAGCCAGCATATTTTGAGTTTGGATTTCACTGTTAGACTGAAGGGTATTGATCAAGCATCTGTAGCTGTTTTAGTAACCCCCAGGCATTGACAATCCTCAATAGCAATGTATTATATATAGCCACACAAGTGACACAAATTATATATTTAAAGATAGTGATATCCACTCAGCACTCCACATGTATCCACATGTATATTCTCATCACATGTGTATTCTCATGTCACAAGACGAACCTTGATTCCTTGCAAAACAAACTTTGGTCAAAGCCTTCCGGCAAGGCAGACCACTAAAAGGAGTGACATCCGTTGTAGATCTGGAATGTCTCTGAGCAAGCGCAATGAATCCAAGGACGTCAATTAAGTTGTAGCTGTATAGAGGCCAATTTATCTTACACACAGTTAATTAACATGTAGCCAGCCAAGAAAATCTTATCTCTGTTTCTCTCTTTGTGAGCTCACCTGGAGCGCTTCCCTGGCAAAGATGATGCCAAGGATATAGGCACTCCCAGCCTGTGTAAGTTAGATCAAACGTACCCAGGTACGGACCCAAAGAATACATTTAATTGGTGTCAGGAATACAAAATAAATTGCCAAAGATGTCAATTAATGTTTGATGTATGTAACAGATGTGTGTGACGTAAATTCGGACGGGCGGGGGGAAAGAAGAGTGATTGTGAGTCTATAAAATATACTGCATTTCCTTTGTTCGGTGGACTTCTCACTTGTTTTGCATCAAGTCAGATTTCTCTGGTTGACAACCAAATAAATCCTTTTCCTGTCTTCGAGACCCAGACTGCTCATTGCATTTTGCAGTGCCTCTGCCTGCAGGCAGTGGACCCGGTATTCCTATTCCTTTCAAGACAAAGCAGTAAATGGCAGAAAACATGAAAATAACAAGGACAAAGAAGAAATAGAGGCAACCTGTAGGAGACAACCCCACCCCAGCAAATGGTATAGTGGTGGTAGAATATGTATTCTTACCAAAAGGATGCGACGAAGTCTTCTGGCAAGGCGCACAGAATTTTCATGAAGCCCTTCCCAAGCTTTGAAGGTTTTATTGCGATTCTCTACAAAGGTGTTCCAGCAATAAAAGTAATCTGACAGAAGACAGAACACAGAAATTTCTGTTTAGCCTTTTAAGGCATGGCAACAAGTTCCCACATGTTTTTATATCCCTTCCTCTGCCATAGGTAGGTCATACGAATCCTGGATAGGGTTGTTTTGATATAATGGAGCATTTGCTATGAGAGGTTTTGTAGGCCTCCTTCTCAATGAATTGCAACTCCGGCCAGGATACTTTTAGCCTTTATTTGAAGGCTTTCTTGATTTCAATTTCAACATATGAATAATCTCCCTTTGCCTAACTGTTTCTTTTTGTTTCTCACACTCCACATCTACTGTAAATCCATCTCATTAAATCCCCAACCCTGCCTTATTTTACCTTTGAAGGTCATGATGGCAATCTGAGCTCCTGCACGGTGCAGACGTCTCAGCCCTTCAGGCTCTGCATTGCGTTCCTCGCAGAAGTATAAGCGGGCGGCAAAGATGCGCAGCGTTAAGTTAGGATAGGCACACAAGAAATCAGCCACGTGGCGGGCACAGTCATAACAGGGACTCCATGAAGTAAACCAAGTGATCCGATAACAATGCCTTGGATCCAGATCCCAGGTAGAAATGTAACGCAAGAAGAGAACTTCAACATGGCAACCTGACTAAAGCAGGGACACAGAAGGGCATAAGGTGGTCAACATGTAGGTGTGATAGCACTGGTCAGAAGAGAATGAATGTACAACAAATCTGGAGGTTCTATATTTTATGGACTTTGTTGGTGGCTCCACTAATAAGTGTTTGCAAATACAATCAGTATAGTTTTTTATAATCAGAGATCTCCCTACATTGCATATGGCAAGTCTCATATTTCTGTTACTGTATGTATATCCCCAGCAAAATAGCTCCACATACAGAGGAAAATAGCATTTCAGAGAAAAGAGGAATTAAACATGATTTTTTTTATCTATGAAGGGATAGAAGTTGTGGGGAGAGCATTCTAACATACAATTTGCCTTCTGTGTCCAGGCTGCAAAAATGTATTACAGATAGTTTTGACTGGGAGAAGGAAATGCTTTATAACCTGAGCATCTGTGGTGTTACCTCCAGTCCTGCAGTTCTCTTGAGTTCCTCTGGCATTTATTTTTTATTTTTGTTGCCAATTTGGATTGATCATCCCAGTATTGCTGAAATAGTATTACTGTAGTGGGAAATATTTGCTGCTGGCTATACCAGGAAATACTGGGTACTTCCTGTGCCACCCAACCACAAGCATCTGCAATTGCTCCCTGAGAATTGCTGTTTGAAGTGCTAGTGCATGGGAAGCAGATGCTGCATGAGGTAAAGGATAAGATAGCATCTCTTAGGACTGCCAGATCAACAGCCACTTGGTCATTGAAACTACTAGATTTCTCAAAAACACATATAGAGATGGGCACAAAATGATTTTTTGTTTCATTTTTTTATTTTTCGTTTCGTTCCATAATGAAATGAAAAATAAAATGGCCCATCAAAGAAAAATGAAATAAAACAACATGAAATTCTTTTTGGTTCATTTCATTTTATTTTTTGTTCCCCCATTATTTATTTATTTATTTATTTATTTATTTATTTATTTATTTATTTATTACACTTTTATACTGCACCATCTTCTGTAACGGAACTCTGGGCAGTTTACAGACTTAAATGAAAACATCGGATAAAAACAATGGTAAGGAGAAACATCCAATAAAAACACAAAATAGGCAAAAGAGGGGGAAACCCTCAGCACGATGAAGCAGACACAGAGATGGGGGGGAAATTAAGTAGAAAGTGTCTTCCCCTACCTGAGGCTGAGAAGGCCTCCCGCAGTGCGGCCTGCCCAGCCGCAGCCACTGCCAATCCCCCATGGGGAGGACTTCTGGTGGCGGGGACGCCACTCACCGTGGCCGCCGCCGCCAATGAGCCTCTGCAGGGAGGGCTTCTGGGGCAGTGGGAAGGCATTGTTTTATTTTAAAAAGCACCAATCAGCCAGGCACACACTACATCTGATCGGTGCTTTGTTTTTTAAAAAGCACAGTTGGCCAGGCCCGTGCTACAGCTGATCAGCGCTTTTTTTTTTTTTTTTTTTAAGCACCAATCGGCCAGGCCGCACTACAGTGGATCAGCGCTTGGGTTTTTTTAAAAGCGCCCTATCAGCCTCCGCACCCTGACCCCACCATACCCCCGCTGGAGCCATCCACCCGCCCATCATGCCAGCCTCCTCCTCAGGGCGATCCCCCTCCCCGGGTGGGTGGGGGGTAATTTACATCTTGTTTGGGGAGGCTTTTCGACCCCCCCTCCAGACCGCTGCCCACCTGCCTTCCTCCCGTGGCCCATTATCTACAGGGTCGATCGGGAGGCTGATAAGATGTGGCTTCGCTGCCCCCACCCCCTTCCAAGTCCAGTGACTAGTGCTCGCCCTCCACCTCAACCTTGCGCACGGAAATGCTTTAAATCGCGCAAAGCGGGTAAAAACGAATAACGAATTAACGAACCAAAGAAATGAACTTTTCCACAAAAATTCATGAAAATTGAAATGAAATGAACCAGACCTCTCAATGAAACGAAACAAAATGTCATTTGTTCAATTCATGCCCATCTCTATTGGACAGGATTCAGAACTAGCACCCAACTCCCAACATTAAAATCAGAAAGGATGCTTTCCTTTTGCATGACCCCCCGCAAGCCAACTAGAGTCCCTAACTGCCTACTTCATCAAAACACTACATATAGATTACCCTCCCCCCCCCATCTTTACAAGAATGTATCACATATAACAGCACACTGGAAAGTCTGTTTGAATCTTTGCATTTGAATTATTTTGGTAAAGTAGAAACCCTCCAACAGCAGAGAGGAAGAAGACTCATTCTGGGAGCAAAAAGAGCTGGGCCAATTCAAAACAGTTTTTGTGACCAGTCAATTAAAATACGTCTAATTCACTCATGTTATAAGATGAACAAATATTCCAGTGTTTCACCATTGCCCCCCCCCCACACACACACTGTCTTCTCAGGCCCTACCTGCCTACTTTATTCTCTCTTCCTTTCCATCCTAATTGATCCCTTCTTAAACCTTCCAATCTAATTTTAATTACTTATTTGGTTTTGGTTTGCAAAAGTAAAGAATGGGGAAAGTGGGCATCTTCTCTGCCTTTTTTGCTCAGTGGTTTAAATATCTGGCTGTGGAGTCAGAGGGTGGGAAGTTGATTTTCCCTCTGCGCCTCCTTGACAGTGGTGGATTTGATGGCATAGGATTCTTTCTAGCCCTGTAGTTCCAAATATTATGATGATGATTCTCATGCACTCTTCTCTTCTCACTTCCCTCCTTGTTATACTAAACCACAGTTCTCAAATCTTTGCCCACCTCCCACTTTCTAATTTCACTTCTGGCTATGGTACAAAAGTAAAGGTAAAGGTTTCCCCTGACAATTAAATCCAGTCATTTGCAGCTCATATCTGTTTGATCTGGAAGCTGAGTCTGACGAACCTGCTTGGATGAGTATTGAAACATTTCACTCTCTCAAGAAAAGAAGTCCAGTTGCCATGCCTCAACTTCCAGATAACCTCACCTGCATGACTGAGAATCTTCACATACATTTCTGTTTGATAACTGTTTGTAGAAAATATCTCCATGGTCATGTAGCTGGCATTATTAATGCTGTGTCACAGCTCAAGTTTGTGTCACCTCTGGAATGACTCAGATTAACTTGCTTTCTTAGGAGTTGGGTCTCCATGGGATTCCTTTCAAGCCTAATTTTATAAATATGGGAAGACTGCCTTGCTTACCACAACATTAACACACTTTTTGTTCTAATTCAAGACTAACATCTTTTTTCAATCTCAGGGAACAATTCAGATAAAGTTTTGCTGTTTGATTCTGATCTGATGTGTTAATCAACTGGCAGATGTGGTAGATACTGTATATGGATAAATGGCGGAAAAACAGAATATTTAATGGAGATCCATTGTTAGGTAAGGGTAAGTCAATATAGCCACAAAATGCAGGCTGCTGGGCTGACTTCTGCAGATTTAAAACTGAAAATGTATAATACAGTATATTAACTGTGTGGTTGCTGCTTTTGTGCCATTTCCATATGATGATCATGTTACTGGAACTCAGAGATACCACAATGTAGTTACAGTAGTACCTCTGATAACGAATTTAATTCGTTCCCAGAGGCAATTTGTTATCCGAAAAAAATTGTTATCCGAAACATAGTTTCCTATTGAAATGAATGGGAAACCGATTAATCCATTCCAGAGATCCGAAAAAAAGGCTAAAAAGCTGTTTTCCCCAGACCTCTTTATAAAGTGCACTTTAAAGGCATGCAGTGCTGGAACATAAACCCCCAGAACTAGCTCCCTACCTTTCCAAGTTTGAAAGGTCCAAATTCATCAGCAAAAAAATGTCCAGAATGGCTCCAAAACACCATTAAGAAACGCTCTAACTCCCCCCACCCCTCCACCAACTGTGGGGGCGCAATGCATCCTGGATACACTTTTTGCAAGACATTTTGAAACATTTGTTATCCGAGGCAGCCCATTGGGAACATTTGTTATCCGAGGCAGCCCTATACCTGGAAATTTCCGTTTGTTATCCAAAACATTTGTTATCCGAGGCATTTGTTATCCGAGGTATAACTGTACTTCTAATGACACTAACACAGAAAGTAATCACACGGGAAGTCATTTGAGGGTAATACCATTGTTGTAACATCAATGAAGTACCATGAGAGATATCTATGATAGCCACACCAGGAAGCAAACAGTAGAACTAACCAGAAAGTGGGAGTGGCACAGACTGGAAGAATTTTGGACAAGATGACAAAAGTAGGGACAGTTTCTTAGACTAGTTAGCTGCTGGGCTCAAGGCCAAACATATGCTTTAGAAGGGCAGAGGTCCTGAAGTAAGCGTCAACCATGTTCTGTACCTTATTGCGCAGATATCCAAAATCCAGGGAGCAGGATGTGGCACTGTTTCGCCGTTTCACCACATAGCAAAGGTATGTTTCATGACGACCTTTAGCCCAGCGCAAGTTCTTGAAGTGGTAGAGAAATTTCTTTTGTTTCATAAGAAGACTACAGGGAAATGCAAACATCAAAAAATTAACAGCAGACAGTAACATACCGTAGTTTTAAGGTCATAAGAGGGAGTTATTGGGTGGCTGTAGTTGAAACAGAAGACAGCTTTAGAAATAGAGCTCTAGATGGAAAAAAACCCCAAAAGTTAATTCCATCTTTCAGTGAGCAAAAGTATATTTCACAAGTAGCAGGAACTTCCATGAAGTTGGTCAACAGAATAAAGATTGAAACAATGGTGTGGAACATGGCACACATGACAGGACAAATACTGTCACTCCCAAAGAGGAAGAATTTGTCTCGTATCACCCCGACCCAAATTAGTTTAGTAGCTGGGAATTTTGGAATACTTGTCCAGATGAGTATACAGATTGCTGTTTGGAATACTGTTCATACAGGTTTTTTTGTTGTCATGTTCTTACAGTCATGACGGACTCTCTGTGGCCCCATGTCCATAGAGTTTTCTTGGCAGAAATACTTGAGTGGCTTGCCAGTTCCTACTCCATTGAAACCAATGCAAAAACATAAAAGAAAGCAAGGAAACTTCAGCTCCCTACCTTTCCAAATCCCTCAGCAAAAATGTCCAGAATGGCTCCAAAACATGATGATAAACGGCTCCAATTCCTCCCACCCCTCCACAAACTATGGGGGTGTAATGCATCCTGGGTAGACTTTTTTCACAAAGCACTATGAAAAATTTGTTATCCGAGGCAGCCCATAGGAAAAAATCATTATCCAAGGCAGCCCTATTCCCAGAAATTTCAATTCACTATCTGAATTATTCATTAACAGAAGCATTCATTATCCAAGGTATTACTGTAATCTGTTGATAAGCAGACAACAAAAGGAGCTACAGGTTTACAGTGACAGCGTTATTGTCTCGTGTTAGAAAAGGGAATATCTGGCCCACTGTCCTGGCCCCACTGGGTCTGAATGCAGACTCAGCCCCTTCCCCAAAATCTCAGTCTCTCAATTGGGAGGGGACATGGAGAAATAACTGTATTTCCTCCTACCTCTGATTTGAGAGAACAGCAATTTTATGTGTATGCATGCACACACACACAGAGAGAGAGAGAGAGAGAGAGAGAGTGTTTCCCAATCAGTAATTGGAGCTAACCTGGCATTTCATAAGAACATAAGAAGAGCCATGCTGGATCAGGCCAAAGGCCCATTTAGTCCAACTTCCTGTATCTCACAGTGGCCCCACCAGACACGTCTGGGAGCACACGAGACTAGATATCTGTCTCTTGATACCACTCCCCTGCATCTGGCTCTTTAAGTACCCTGGTTTCAGGCCTGGAGATTACATATCTCCATCATGGCTTGTAACTTATGATGGGCTTTTCCTCCAGGAACATGTCCAATGCCACAATGCCCCTTTGAAGGCATCTCCACTATGTGGCCCATCCAACTGGGATGGTGAACAGTGAGGCTAGGGAGATTTGACTGATGTATACACATCTGGCACTGCAAGAGCAACTAGAGATGGGCACGAATCGAAAAAATGATGTTTCGGTTTTTCGTTTTCATTGTGGGTCCATTTCAGTTCATTTTCATTTTACGTGAATTTTTTGAAAATAATTGTTTCATTTTTTTGTTTTTTGTTTTTACCCACTTTTTGCGCGACTTAAAGCATTTCTGTGCGCGGACGTCCCCCAACTCCCCAGACCAGAGGGAAAACACTAAAAAAATGATGCTGGCAGAGACACAGTATAGACTAGGTACGCAGGGAGGCTGCAAAGGCAGCGGCGGGTGTTGCCCAGGGCATAAGGCAGCCGCAGACAGGGGAGGGTACTCACCAAGAGGTACGCACGCACACAGGGAGGCTGCAAGAGAAATCTCTTCTTTCTTTCCCCTAAGAGCCAGGCTGCAGCCAGCAGGAACACAGAGACACACACCTGCCTGGCTGGCCTAAAGTAACAAGTCGCAGAGACAGCAATCCCACCCTAAATCCCACCGCAGACTGCAAGGAGGATGGGGGCTGCCAAAGCTTTTTATGCCCTCTGTGGCTGCCACACCTACCCAGTCTGCAACCTGGGCATGCTATTGGTTGAAATTGTCCAAGAATTTACATGATCCCATCACATGGCTTGCATCCATCTTGTGACTGGAATACATTTTGTGTCATCCTTAAAAGAAAAAGAAAAAATACATCGCAATGGGAGAAAGACAAAAACAAACGTTTTAAGGACCACAACCCCTGGTAGGTAAATAATTTCAAATCATTATCACTGCGTTTTTACGGATGTCCAGGGCGTTTTAATACCCAAGAAATCAATATTAGGCATCTGGGAGCCATTTTGGGTCGATGTCCCCTAACTCCCCTTAAAGGAAAAAAATACAGTGATCTGAGAAAAGACATAAATGCACATTTTAAGGACCCCAACCCCCCAGTAGGTATTATCAGGCAGAATAAATAATTATCGCTGGGTTTTTATGGATATTCAGGACGTTTTTTAACATTTAAAAACAGCTCATTTCATTGTGTGTCGCCATTAATGAAAACGAAATGTAATGAACCTAATTTTGTGGTTCTGTTCAGTTTGTTCCAATTTCATCACAATTTTCGTTATTCATTTCGTTACGTAATGAAACAAAGAACAAATAACGGAACAGATTTTTTTTCATTTCGTGCCCATCTCTACGAGCAACTGTTTTGAATCATCAGCTAAATGTGCCAAACTTCACTGCTCCTTTGCCTTCTCTGTGCCAACTGGAAAAACTCAAACTAGTGTTTCAGTCAAGAAGTAGCCATTTCACCCACAGGGCATTAGGAGTAGGTTCATAGGTGCTTTACTCAGGTAGACGATAGGAGATGCAGACCAAAAGACACTCCTATGTACCACCATCTCCTTGAACTCCTATCATATGGTGAGAAGAAGTGCACCCCATCTGCTATGAAGACAATCTTGTCCTGTACTGGCTGTCCTGCCAATTACTGCTACCTGCCAAAACGTCTCCCTGTATCACCCAGGACTGGATTGGCTGTGGAATGTCTACCCAGGTGGCTTTCAGTGGCCTGTGGCAGGATCTCAGCAGAAGAGCCCTTCAGCTATCTCAGTCTAGATATTGGCTGCCCATAAAGTGACGCTTGGCCATGGTGGGTTAAATCCATTCCATATATGTGTGTGACATGTGTTTATTATTCATTGTTGCAGTTTTTGAGCAGGAAATAGTGTACATGGAATGGTGGGTGGGATTGACTTTGTGCAACTTTTAAAGGAAAAGAGAGAGTATGACCGTACTCACATAGCCTGAGCAGAAGGAACACCCATAACTGGAAACCACAATGCAAACATCACATAACAGTTTCCCCAGCTGCTCAGTCATAGCAGTAGACAGGAAACAGACATATCATGAGGCATTTGCCTTACACTTGCTACTCTCAACCTTAACACCCAGTTATATATGTTTGGAGTACGTGAGCTGCAAAAGGAACACTTAAACATCATGTGCCATCAAGTCAATTCTGACATGTAGCAATGCTTTTCAGTGTTTTCCAGGTAGACAATCTGCAATACTCAGCAGTCACTTGCCATTCCCTTCTTCTGGAAGCACCCTGGGTCTGTGCAGCTTGTTTCTTTCCCTAGAGGCACAGTGAGGAGGAAACCAAACTTCTGGCTCTGCAGCCAGGGACCTCCACCACTGAGCTCACCAGACAGCTTAAAAGTAGCCCTACCCTCACTGGATCCCAGAGGGATTCCAGGTTGAACTGTACCATTACAAAAGGATGGGGAGTGCCACATGTACAAAATAATGCAGGGCATGAATAAAGTGGATAGCTGGACGCTCTTCTCCTTCTCACAAAATACCAGAACTAGGGGACATGCATTCAAACTGAGGGTTGGGAGAGTGAGAAGAGACAAAAGAAAAAAATTTTTTTACCCGGTGTGTTGCTAGTCTGTGGAACTCCCTGCCACAGGATGTGGTGATGGCATCTAGCCTAGATGCCTTCAAAAGGGGATTGGACAGATTTCTGGAAGAGAAGCCCATCACAGGTTACAAACCATGATGGAGATGTGTAATCTCCAGGCTTAAAACCGGGGTACTTCAAGGACCAGATGCAGGGGAGTGGTATCAGGAAACAGCTATGTAGTCTCATGCACTCCCGGACACATTTGGTGGAGCCACTGTGAGATACGGGAAGCTGGACTAGATAGGCCTTTGGCCTGATCCAGCATGGCTCTTCTTATGTTCTTATGTAGGCACACTTGAACTGATCATAAGAAGTATTGCATGGGCCAATACTATGGTATTCTCATGAGGGATAATCATGTGCTTTTTCTTCTCTGTTGTTTCCAATAGCTGTCCTAATATAACACAACAGTTGTATCCTTTCTGCCCCATCAGAGTATAGGTCAATGTTTGCAAACCTATGGCACAAGTGCCAAAGGTGGCACTCAGAGCCCTTTCTGTGGGCACCCGACATCACCTCTTCACAGCCACCTGTATTCAGGCTAAATTGCTATATTGGCACTTTGAATCATAGTTTGGGCACCCAGTCTCTAAAAGATTCACCATCACTGGTCTAGGTTATGTGAGCATCTGTTCCCATACCCGTTGCACTGAAATGGACCCTTCTCTCCTATCAACAGACATGCCATGTGTGGTCTCACGCATGAAGCAGGAAATCACACAGGGAAAAATTAGAGACCCATTTGTCTTGGGCCCATTCCCAGATCATCAATATATACCACCTGGTCAACTCTGCGTTTAGAAGTAGTGCTACCTGAAGAGATCAAATGTGTATAATTGTCACAGCACAATTTTTCTCGGTTCCACAATTTGCAACTTCATTTGTTTTGTTTTGTGATCAATTGTTGGGAACCACTGGGCTTAATCTGCAAGTCTGATTGTTCAAGCATGAGTTCTGTGGCTGGAGGAAAAAGCACATAATGCAAAGTTCACTGCAGGACAGCCTGTTGTGGAATCATCCTTTTTCAATGGGGAACCAACTTTTTTTGTTCTGCCAGCAGGGCAGCTGAAATCTGCTGCATCGGGCTGGTTACTTTCCTCCACTTTCTGGCCTGTGTGAACACATGATCCATTGCAAAAGGGGAGTTAGTTTCCCTCTGCCAAAAGCCTGTTGCCTCCAAAATGTGTTCTTGCTTTTTAAATAAAGTTTAAAAGACTTTCTAGTCAGTACTGATACAAAGCCTGGCTTTGGAAACAGTGATTTTAAAAAAAGAAGTGGAAAATATCCATTACAACTTCACAAGATCAAAGACATCCTCTGCTTTGGAATGCAGTAGATTTCTTCTACTCCTGCTGATTTTAGCAAATTGTTCATCATCAGGATAGTGACAGCAATTTCACTTAAGAAACCTTATATGAAAAACAGTGCATCACAGCTGATCCAAACATATTGTTCTGACTGAGAGAAAGTTGCTTTCAGGGCCAAGTGGTAATTTGAATTCAAGGACTCATAGCTCTTGAGTTCCAATTCTGTACTCTAATCACACTATACTACACTACGCCATTCTGGCTGTTCATTGTTTAATAATATTTCTCATTTTGTATTTATATATAATTATAAATTATAATCATTTAGGGATCACATCATACATTGGGATAAAGTCTGAAAAGAAAAGGAAAAGTATACTGTAGGAATAACTCTGTGCGTACCTTAAAGAGCCAAAAACAACCTCCAGATGCAAGTGGAGTGATAAAAGAAACTGATATCATTAGCAATAGCTTTCTTTCTTTCAGTTAGTTCTACCGTAAGGTAGGAGTGTGAACATCTGCAGAGCTGCAAATAACTGTGCTCAATGAAGCAAACCCTTCACTCTGAAGATAATGCAAAACAGGACTGAATGAGTTAAAAATAATTCCAATCCATTATCACCTCCTTTCTCTGACCAACTCTCCACCATAGCAGTGAGAACTCAGCTAACTATTTTGGTTCATGCTCAAGTGGGCAGGCTTAAATGGAGGCTCTGTAACTTGAGGTACCTCATATATCTATACCATATTGACCTGATTCCAACATAACACCAGCGCAAGGGTGTGTCCTATGTTACTTTAAAAAGAAATTTGTTCCATTTTTCCGAGCATGGGAAGCCAGTCTAGTCATAATTTCTTTATTAGCAGTTTGTTCCAATGAGTCCAAAGTGGACTGTATGGCTCTTTTCCTTCTCATTCTATCTTCTCTGTGAGATAGCCTGGGCTGAGGGAGAGTGTTTGACTAGCCAAGTATCATCCGCAGGACTGGGTTCTTGGACCAAGGTCTCCTATATCCTGGTGCAACATAGTAATGACTACACCAAAATGGCAGAAGCCACAGCTATACAGTCATAGAATACTGACTTCACTCCTGGGTTTCTGATGCTTCCGCTAAAAAATTCTGCTGCACATATCTTCCCCAAAGCTATCTGCTCTAAAGAAAGCAGTATTTGACAAGTTGTATCTTTCGTTCTTTGGAGCTATAATTTCCTGGGTGTGTCATGAGAAATTCATTCATTGATTAAACCTCTCTGACAGCCAAAAAAGTCCCTACGACTGGAAGAGCACCCACAGGCTTTTGCTCCCTGTGTTTTGCTGTATCTGTGCTTCCAAAACGCCTCCAACGGACAATAACTCAAACAAGATAGGAGCATCCAGTCACTTTTGATGCAAACATACACAAGCACAATCCTCCCTCAAAACAAGCTCTCAGTTGTGTTTATGCACAACTCATACAAGTATGGGTCAAGCATACTTTCATGCAGCCAGGAGATAACCTAGAACAGTGGTGGTGAAACTTCGGCCCTCCAGATGTTTTGGACCATAACTGCCAGAATTCCAAGCATAGATTGCCAATGACAAAGGACTGTGAGAGTGGTGGTCCAAAACATCTGGATTGCCGGAGATTCACCACCGCTGCCCTAGAACAAATGACTCGGGCAGAAACACAAGGGGATTGGTTTCTCTAAGAATGGGAAACTTTTTTTTTTTTGCATTCTTGTGGTCGTTACATGTATACATAATTTCAGCAGAGGGCCCCATTGTGCTTGCCTCAATCTGTATTTGTTAAATTAGGGTGCTTGGGGTGCTGGGTGGGAAGAGGTTAATCGGTGTTTTGGGGCATTGCAGGGCTTTGTTTGCATTCTGAGTTCTCTGGCAAGCAGCATGGAAAGATTTGTGTTTTTTGGAGGTGTAAGGTAGTAGATGCAGAAA
Organism: Phrynocephalus forsythii; assembly: GCA_029282475.1. Classification (NCBI taxonomy): domain Eukaryota; kingdom Metazoa; phylum Chordata; class Lepidosauria; order Squamata; family Agamidae; genus Phrynocephalus; species Phrynocephalus forsythii. The sequence continues at coordinate 8,439,483 of JAPFRF010000011.1, forward strand.
ATATGCTTTACTTTAACTAGTCAGGTCTTTAGGCTGCATAAAAAGAAAAATGATGTTTTTATAGTTGCTGCAGACATGCTATCTATCTATCTATCTATCTCTCTCTCTATCTATCTATCTATCTATCTATCTATCTATCTATATCTACATCTATATCTACATCTATATCTATATCTATCTATCTATATCTATATATATTATCTATATCTATCTATCTATCTATCTATCTATCTATCTATCTATCTATCTATCTATCTATCTATTTATCTATATCTATATCTATATCTATCTATATCCATATCCATCTCTCTCTCTCTCTCTCTCTCTCTCTCTCTCTCTCTATCTATTTAGTTTCTGTTGAGGGTGCACTCAAACAAGTTATGATTTTCAGTGATGAAGGTAACTTTCCAACTATGTAAGTTAAATTGTTTTATGAATCATATTAATACTGATTTTGACATTTTTAATTTAGGTATCTCCTGACAAAAGTGTTCCCAGTCAGCCAAAAGGCAGACACTTCCTTTAAAAGCATAGGTGCATAGCTTGGACGTGCTCCTGGATTAATCTCTGAGTGTGGATGCCCAGGGACAGATACTTTTGTTATATTCCCACTGGATTACTGTAACATTTCTATGTGGGATCACCACTGGAAAATGTTCAGAAACGTTAACAGGTTCAAAACACAGTGCTAGTGCTAATCTATAAAGCCTTAAGGATCCAAACTATTTCAAGGACCACATCTCCCTTTATGAACCATCCCTGGATTTAAGATCATCAGGGAGGCTTTCCTCTCAATCTCACCACCTTCACAGGTACAATTGATGGGGACATGGGAGAGGACCTTGTCTGTCTCTGCTCCCAGACTTTGAAACTCCTTCTTATGGGAGGCCAGGCTGGCCCCATGTTTGCTGTTCTTCTGCCGGCAGACATACCTTTCTCTTCAGGAAAGCTTTCCCCTTAGTGGCTGTCTTTCTGAGAGGGTTTTTTAAAAACAGATTGTTGTGCCTTAATCTTTGAATGTATTTTTGATGTTGCTTTTGTTTACCAATTTTAGTGTGATATTGGTTTGATCTTTTTTAGTATTTGTATGCTTTAAATATTGTCATTTAATGATGTAAGCCAGCTAGGGTCCTTTTTAAGGAGAAAAGTAGGGTAATATATTTTAAATAGATAAGCACATAATCACATGAAAATGAAGGAAGATAAATACCTATGCTTTTAGAAATGACAGGTTGAAGGAAATAATGTTACATGATTTATATTTGCTTTAATCTTAAATATTGTATAATTTTTTCTATATAAATTGCTAGATGTCTTGAATTTTGAATTTTATTAGCTGTCTTGGAGTCATAATGAATTAGAGAGGAATGGTTCAAAAACTCTGAATAATCCAACATTCTACAGAAATAAGCTGCTTTGTTCATTCTAAAATAGTAAACACAAGGTAAGAGAAGTATTTTATTTGATAAAATTAATGTAAATAGATTTAGATATGGATACACAGTTATTATATTAATTTTAATAGCCTACATTTATGTTCTAATTAGATCTCAAAGAACAGGACACATCTTTTTTGTGCCTACAGCTTTTCTTGTTGTGTAAACATGTACATGATACAGTCATTCCTGTCTACTTGTCTAATTCATGCAAAAAATGCAAGGAACCCCAAGTCTAACATCTGGTGTCACCATCCCCTCTTAACCTCTCCGCCTCTTGCAGTCTTTTGTTAGTTGACTCTCTCTGTTGACTGCACCCTCACCAGAACACACACCTCTTTTTCTCTGATTAGACAATTTTAAAAGTATCATGTACATTAAAGATATTACTGTTATTTCTATTAGTGTTACTATTTCAGAGATCATATGAAAGAAAGTGTTTGAAAAAGAAGTATGTTAAAGAAGCCCATGTAAGTAAACCATATGCAAGAGAGAGAGAGAGAGAGAGAGAGAGGGGGGGGGAGGGAGGGAGGGAGGGAGGGAAAAAAAAAAAAGTGAAACATTACTAAGAATAATACTGAAAGAAAGCATTTGTCAGACGTAGCAACACTGCGAATAAATTGACAGTATCACAGGATTAGTTGTGAGATGCATGGGAAGAAGCCATGTGGAGAGCTGAGTCAGATGGGGAAAAAGAATAGTACACAGAGAAAATCATGCCCAGTGAGTTCACAATGCAGTAATTACAGACAGGGTAGAAGCTGTCCATTTACCTGTCCATGACTATGCGGGAGTGATGGGGAAAATCTCTTTGAATCACGAGCCTCCTACACTATGTCTGCATAGCTCTTCCACATGAGGTATAGAAATGAGAAGTAACAAGTTGCAAACCCAACGCTCAACACTCGGTGGGAGTCAGCTTATCTGAGGTGGAGTTACACAGTTCACGGGAGCTATGGGCATCCTTCTAAAAAGATATTTGCTTATGATTGGCTACTTAGTCTCCAATTAGATGTTCAGCCCTCAATCCAATAGATGTTTAGCCCTCAATTTTATTATTTTCCTCTCCCTTAAGAAATATATCTGTGAATAATTTTAAAAAATCAAATTTAAGTTTTAAAAAAAAGTAGTTGATTACAATAGAAGGGCTGAGGTCTCTAAGAGCATTTCTGGAGATAGAGTTCCTCTCAGTAGCACAGTAGATGGAAGATCGAAGGAGGTGCAAAAAATCAAGCATGAGTTACTGGTGGAGAACAACATTGTGTGACACCTCCATAAAATTCAGCGAAGAGGGAGATTTATGCTTGGATAAAAATTTTGTCTGAATACAATTGGAGGGTGTAATTCCATGTAATAGAAAATACATTTTTCTGCTGTCACTGGATTTTATCTGCAGGCAGAGAAGTGCTTCGGCCCTTGATGAGGCCACTCAGAACAAAAAAAGGTGCATGGCTAGGTTGGGGGTTACCCCCCCTAATCTGAGATGTGTTATCTCCCCCATCCCCGATAATGTCCAATCACAAGATGAAAGCAAACTAATTTGCAGCTACCAAGAATGGGCCACGGCAACAATTAATGGGTCTCTCCGGGAGGGCAGGGTTTCTCCTGCCCTAAAGGAGACACTCATTAGACCCATTCTGAAGAAGCCACATCTGGTGGTGGACCAAATTGGCAATTATAGGGACATTGCCAATATGCCATTTATTAGCAAGTTTGTCAAGAGGGTGGTGGCGGACCAGCTGCAGGGTCGTTTGGATGAAACTGACACCCTTGATCCATTCCAGTCGTGGTTCAGGCTGCACCATGGAATGGAATCAGCATTGGTCACTAGAGTTGAGCATGAAATGAACTTTTAGTTTGTTTTGTTATTCGTCATTCATTTCGTTATGTAACAAAACAAATAACAAAGCCCAGAGTGATTTTAGAATGAAACAAACCGAACCGGAAAAAACAGGTTCGGTTTGGTTTGTTTCATTCTACAGAGAGCCCTGTTCTCACCTCAGCATGTGGAGGTGGGACCGGGGCTCTCTCTAAAGGGATCTTCCCCGCTGGTGATGACAGCCCATCTGTCATCACCCGTGGGGGAGGACTCTCTAGAGAGAACCCCGTTCTCGCCTCGGCATGTGGAGGTGGGACCGGGCCTCTCTCTAAAGGGATCTTCCCCATGGGCAGATGACAGTCCAGCTGTCCTCCACCCGCAGGGGAGGACGGTCTAGAGAGGGCCCCAGTCTTGGCTCTGCATGCCGTGGCTCTCTCTAAAGGGATCTCCTGGCTTTCCTGACCATCTAGCACCGATCCGCTGGTGCTATATGATTGGGCAAGCCAAGATCAAAATGCCACCACCACCTCTTTCTCCAGGTTTCGGTGCAGAGACTCAGGGGAAGAGGAGGTGGAGGCACTTTGATCCTGGCTTTCCTAAATGTATAGCACCCATGAATTGGGTGCTATATGGTCAGGAAAGCCAGGCAGACATTTGAATTTCACTCTCCCAGAATCCCCTCGGGTTGTGGGTGCGCAAAATTCAAACGCCTCCCCCGTAAGATGAATTTTTCGCAAGACATCAGCTAGGCAAGCCGTCGTCTTGTGAAAAATGCCTATCCCCGGAAATTTCATTTGTCTTACAAAAAAACCTGTCTTATGGGGCATTCATCTTGCGAGGTACTACTGTATCACAAAACATACCGTATGTATTATTCATGGCAATGTATTCATCTTTAGTGTATTCACCTTGCGTCAAGTACTAAATTTAAGTGATGCCGATCTTTCTGCATCATTGGAAGTCTCTCAGATTAGCTGAGAGATCTGAGTTTAATCATCTGAGAGATATTTTTGGGATCAAATTGCCTAAACGTGTTAGTATATCTAGACATCAACAAAACTGTAAATATAATGGAAATGTTTTATAATTACTCAGTGGTATTAGCTCAGATTGTCTATTTGAGATTCTACCAAAACAATCAATTTTCTTTTCTTGATACTAGTATCGATATTTCATTTCTGCTAATAGATGGTAGTACTGTAAATCACCTCCATATGAAGCTAATTTAAATTCTTTAAATTCATCCAGTGTCTAGACCCATTTAACCTGACCACCACTACCCCTTCTCTTTTCAAAAGACTCTGGCAGCTACCCAATCCTTGATTGCCATAGTTTTGTGATATCATAAGGAAGGAACCATCCCATGACATCACAAGGATTTCTACGGTCTCAGCATTTGCCACTGAACGTTTGAGGAATGGAATGATGCTAACCGAGTCATCCTCTTTAAGAGAACCTGTATTCAAGTTGTATATTTAATAAGAGCTGTCATCTGCTGGAAAAAAATTGGCTGGAAAAGCTGTCTGGCAGGAGGTAGTACTGATCTAGAATGCCTCTTGAACACCAGTTGTCACTAATACTTCTTTTTGAAAAGATTAAAAATTAAGAAATAAATTAAAAATTAAGAGAAAAAAATAAAAATTAAGAGAAATAAATACATAAATATTAAATTTCACTTAAAGCACTGAGTCAGGTAAGCTGCCTATTTCAGTCAACAGGAAGTGGTCATAATCTGTTGTAAGATATAAATAAATGTTTGTTTTCCATTCACGTTCTTGCTAAGAAATTGAAATTTGAATTGTGTGCTGTCACCTTCAGTTTCTCTTTTTTTTTCTTTAGCCACATCAGAATATTCACTTCCTTTCCCCTAAAGTGAAAACCTCATTCAAACTTTCTCTGCTTATCAAAGGCAGCATCTGAATGCACCACCTTAAAGTTGCAATCCCTGCTTTGTCAGATTGGTGTTCTTACTCCCTTCTGAGGTAGATTTATATGTTGTTTATGTTGTCTCTTAGTTCAAATTTATTCTGGCCCGAAATGTGCCTGGTGAAACAGGCTGTTTGAAAAAGCAAAATACCCAAACCCATGTGGTTAGGGGGTGCTAACATAACAAGCAAACATACACGATGCAAAATAGTTACTTCATTTGAAGAGTCCATGGCAGCATACTTGGCTTGGCTGCATTTTATTCTTTGTGAAGTGGGGCAGGCTGAGACCAAGTGACTGATCATCTTTCAGGTTGTTTTAGGGCTCAGAACCTGGATCTTCCAAGGCCACACCCAATATTCTTGTCAAAGCACTACACTAGCTAGCTACATATATCCAATGTAGATATTGTTGTGGTTCAAGCAAACTGTGCCTGTCTTAGATTCATAGCACATCTACAGTTAACATAATGCAGATTTTAAAATACAGTAATACCTTGATTTATGACTGCTTTGCAAGACAAGCAAACATTTCTTCACATTTTGCCTGGATCAACAAGCAATATCTTGATATTAGGGATGGGCAGGAAACGAAAAATGAAATGCTGTTTCGTCTTTTCATTACGTAACAAACAAAACAAAACAAAACAAAATGAGGAAGCAGCATTTCGTTATAGATGAAATGAAACGGTCATTTGCCCATTGAAATGAACTGTTTCGTTCCATTGTTTTCGAGCTCCTGCCGAGCTGTCAATGGCTGGACCCTTTAAACCTGGCCTAATCAGTATCTGGTCCCCTGGTGCTGACTGGGCCAGGTTTAAAGGGCTCCAGCCATTGACAGCTGGGCAGGAGCCCTTTAAAAATGGCTCCCAGAGTCCCGGGCTCCAAATCTGGTGCCTCTAGGATCCAGAGGAGCCATTTGTTTTGTTTCAGTACATTTTGTATGAAAAGTTTTTAAAAAAATTTAAAAAATGATTTTTTAAAAATCATGAGAAATGAAATGAAACACAATGGGGATGAGCACGAAATGAAATGAAACATTATTTTTCCATTTTGTACCCATCCCTACTTGATATACAAGGACTGGAGCAGGTCACGTGATCATGTGAGCCAATGGTGGGTCTTCCTCCCTTCCTCCCCCATGCTGGATTATGGGTGACTATCTGGAATGTTCCATCTCAGGCAACCTCCAAAGCAGAGGGAAGAGAGAGGGGGGAGAGCCACTAAATCCCTATCACAGGTAATACTGTTGAGCCAGGTACCACTTATCCTGTACCTACGCATCTTATTTTTCCTTCCTGAGTGCAGGACCTGACTTTTCTCTCCATTGAACTGCTTCTTGTTGGACAGGGTGCAATGTTCAAGTCAGTCAAGATCCTTCTGAATGGTGAGTTTGTCTTCCAAAGTATTGGCCATCCCCCCAGCTTTGTGTCATCTGCAAATCTGATGAGTTCTTCTTCAATCCCCCCATCAAGGTCATTTATGAAGATATTGAAGAGCACTGGGCTCAAGACAGATCCTTGAGGGACCTCACTGCAAACTTTCCTCCATGTAGATGTGATTCCGCTGAGCACCGCACATTGGGTGTAATTGGTCAGCTAGCTGAAAATCCATCTGGTAGGCATACCTGTCAAGTTTGCTCACCACTAGCCCAGGATGATAGGAGGGAGGCAGTATGTATGTGCACGTGTGTGTGCACACTCATACCCCTCTGGCTGCTTCTAAGGCCAGAGAGCCCAGGGCTTCCTTTTGTGATGCCAGATGGGCCTGCGCACAAACAAATGCCCTCTGACTGCTTATGGCCACATGAGCAGAAAAGAATTGGTAGTTCCAGTGGTTAAGAAGGTGGGAAATTGCTTGAAGAGTAGCCACTGAAGTGTATTGACGACAGGGAATTGAGGGATCACGTGCCCGATTGTCCCGGCGTAACCCATGTTGTTTGATTGATTTGTGTGCTTGGCTTGCCCCCTCTACGCTTTGGCATGAGGTGAAACCTCAGGCTCTCCCGCCTTAGAAGCAGTGGGTGGGCAGGCAAGGGCAAAGAGAGACATCAAGATGCTGCCGCACTGCTCACCACCACTGAACGCCATGCTCACACCCTCCCTGGTTGCAAAGTAGGCAAGCCAGGGGCGATGGTGGACAAGTGGAGGAGGGGGAGCAATCAGAGGGGGCAGCCACCCAGTCAATATCCCTGACATGACGTGAAGTCCCGGGCTCTCCGGAGTCTGACTTAGGAGCAGTGGGCAGGCAGGCGGGGGGGAGGGGAGAGAGAGATGGCAAGGGACTTGAGCAGTGGGGCAGTGGGTGGGTGAGTGACAGGGATCGCTGGTGCCGCAGCCCTCCCATTTGCCATTGCCACTCCAGCTCACCCTGTCTTCCCCTGCCTTGCTCCACCCCTTCAGTTTGCCACAGCCTCTGGCCCGGGCCACAGACAGGCAAGGTGCGCAGCTGCTATGCTCCTCATCTGGGCGGCAGGTGGGGGAGCAGGGGAATGTGCCACCCTCCTGCTTTGAATTGCCCCGCTTGTGTGAAGAGGAAGCAGCATGCAGCAGACACGTTGCTTGCTCTCAGAGCGGAGGCTTGGGGAAAATTTGGGATGTTTCCGGGAAAATCAACACCCCTGGAAGATGGTGGGGGAAGGAGGAAAATGGGAGTTTCCCGACTATTGTGGGAAGCTTGAGAGGTCTGCTGGTAGGAAGAGGAAGGGAGGATTAGGTTTATTTGTTTTGTATAATGCTGCTGCTGAGGATGTGTTATGGTGTTTGATGTTATTATGCCTGCTGCTGCATACATCTGATGATGCTTTTTATTTCTTTGTAGCTATGGTAGGAATGCTTGAATGTGTCCTTTTAAAAAGGTTCTCCAAGAATTAAATGGCTAAGTGATGCTGACTGGTAAATACCTGTATATGGTTGAAAATGACGATTGATTGATTGATTGATTGATTGATTGATTGATTGATTGATTGATTGATTGATTGATTGAGTGAGTGAGTGAGTGAGTGAGTGAGTGAGTGAGTGAGTGAGTGATACTAATTGTGCCACCTCATTTAGTGAAAATCCAACACTCTGGGCTATCATGCAGAGATCATCACCTCACTAACCACTTCTGCCCTTTAGAAATAAGTTTAAAAAAACACAAATATCAATACCCTAACTGATGACTAAATGATGGTGATGATCTTCTGAGATACAAAAAAGATTAAGCCATTGGTCAATCACTGCCTAAAGGGAAGTATTCCCTTAAAGGCTTCTTTGAACAACTGTGTTTTCACTATTTTGTTTAGTCTGGAGGGAGGAGGGCTGCCAAATCTCTAGTGGGAGACCATTCCAGAGTGACAGGGCCCCTGTGGCAAGGCCCTATTCCTTGGGGAAATCCTCAGTGGCTCTCTTGGCATAGCCACATGTAAAAACAAGGCCTGGGAATGCCTCTAAAATACCCAGAAAGATGACTTCCTTAATGAAATATCCTTATAGATATAGGGATCTGTCTTGTTTACTGAACACATTCCCCTTAAAAATCCCTAAATGGAAGAGTAGCCACCTGATAGAACCCTAAACAGTAGAAATACTAATGTTCCCTGCATGACCTAAATGCAGATGTTCTGGCTGGCTATTCAGGGTATCTTCCATAGTCCAACTAAAAAAAAGTCATTGAATAAACTCTGAAATGGGTGATGCCTTTCTGACCACTAATAAATGCACACTTTTTTTCCTTTTGAATACTAATTGAGTTTTTTTCCTGCACCATTCACAGTTTGTGCTAGCAACCTGAATAATACTTGTACAGGGTCAAAAGCTAGCTTGTGTTTGTGACTCTTCTATTGTCTAATAAAGTATCACCTACCCTTGTACCAAAAAGAAGAACCACAAAACGTCTTTTAATTTTACCTAGCATGTAGTTGTTCTAAGATTTGTGTTCTAAGATATTTTAATGGCTTTCGGTTCTTCTTAGGATATAAATTCTGGTTTTCCAGTCTAAAAGTATTGTAAAGGGGTATGTCTCCTCTGGGGGTGGGGGTGGGGAGAATAAGGACTCCCCTGTGCCATCAATGTTTTAATCTAAGTCTCAGGGTCAATGTTCAACTAACAGACACAACATTTATTGCAAATTATTTACTTCACTATGTTATCACAAAGTATCACCTACTCGTTGTCTCAAAAACAAACCTACCCTTGTCTCAAAAACAAGAACCACAAAACTTTACTTTTTCGCTAGCATGTAGATGTTTTAAATTCTTTATCTAGAGGTACTGTTAGGAGAATTTGTTCAAGACCACCACTCCATTAGCATTCACACACTATGAGATTTTCTTTCCTTATGTCCCTTGATACTTTTCACACTTGTTGGAGCTGTAGATTCCTATAAGGGTTTGAATTCATTTATTCTCGGTTCTGACCCACAATGAGGCTCGGGCACATTGTTATTAGAAACTGTTCAAACATTTAATAATTTTTTATTAAACAGTTCTATATTCATGGTATTTTCTTTTCCTTTTAAAATAATTTTTTAAAACAAAGTAAAAAAAACAGATACTGTACATTACTTATCTCCTGCCATGTTACATATATCAAAGGTTTTTCCCAATAGATCGGCCTAGTTGTTTCATGATTCTCTTTTCATCTTAAACAATACATTTCCATGTTTCTGTACTTGCTAAATATTTTACCATTAATATTCTAATGTTTTTCCATCAATATCATATTTGTCTCTGTTTCTCTCTGTCTTCATCCAGTACACAAGATACATATAGTAGATTACAATATTTTATTAGCTAGTTTAATCTTAGCAATATTCCCAGTCCGAAAGACTTAATTCTTCATATAATAAAACAGTTTAGATTATATTTGACTAATTTGATATATAATGGGTATAGGCTTACCTCTATTTTTGTCTAATACAAGAAATTAAAGTAGTGAAGTACAAAGCTAGTCTGTCTAATCTACAAGCCTAGATACACAATGGATATCATCATCTCACTATATTTTCTCTGTTCTCATAAATTTTACCAAGTTTTCAAAACCTTATTTGTCTACAATTAATACTTAATGAGTTATTAAAAGAGAAAAAAGAGCATTACATCTTGGTCTCTCTGTTTCTTGTTGTATTAAAAGGAAAAATCTCTCTCTTTGCCTGGCTAACCTTTAAAGATCTAACAAATTGACATCTCAAGCTGATTTATTCCATTAATTAGATGTTCCATAAACAAAGATGTTAAACTGGTGTATGCAGCTGACAATATTTAACAGTGGTCTTAACTGGTCTTCACAGTGCATTGACTGACTTCTTAAGATTGTTTCTAGTTATATTAATAAATAAATGATATTAAAGACTATTTTCACATTTTACAATTAATTTCAGCATTGAACAATGTTGAACAAGACCATCAAATCTTAACAGAGCATTCAATCCTAATGATAATTTTTCAAATAGGTAATCTACTTTGTTTATTTAAGCTAAATAATTCTAACATCTTTCTATCACATGATTGTGTCTAACTGGAACAAAGCTTTGTTTTGGGCTGACTTGCAGGTTTCTGTTATCCATTTTCCATATCATTATAGTTCATTGTAATCCATTAATAGCTTTTTATGTGATTGATTCATTAAGCCAGAAAGCTGGTCCGTCCCGTAATGCAGAAACTTCCAGCACTGAGCTCTCCAAGCATTCCCCCTCCATATTTGTTGAGATTTGTAGATTGGGGAAAATGCTCTGTTCAAATCCCATGCTTCTAAGAAGATTTAAGATTGAGACTGTCCTCTGCTTCTGAAGAGGGTGGACGAGCAGAGAGTCCACAAGCTTGCAGACTAGAGTAAATGCTCTGTTCCAGCACAACACCCAGATCAGAGCCAAAGATGAGACCTCTCCTTTCCTCTGGAGTCTCCCAAGCCATGCTAAATTCTGTATTCTCCAAGCATTCCCTCTGAATATTTCTTGTTACTTGTATATCAGGTTCAATGCTCTGATCCAGATTAAAGTCAGGACTCTCATCTGGTTTTGAACTGAGCTCAGGAAAAAACTTAAACAGGAGAGAGTCAACAATATTCTGGAGTTTATCAAGCATATCCATAAATTGCTCATCTGACATTGGTTCCCAGCTCATTGTTAGTCCACTTCAAAGGGTTAATCACTTCCAGAAGGGAGGGGGTGTAAAAAGGAGAGCAAGGACGGGAAGAAGTGAAGGAGAAAAAATCCAAGTCTTATCTGAAGAATTTGCTTTGGAAGCATTGAGACAAGGTCAAATAGTTTCCTTTTAATTCTCTCAGCCCGGCAAATGACTCCATAAAACAGTTTATATGAATGTAGAAGCTTCAAATAATATTCTCTTAAAGTTTAATCTCCCGACACACGCTTGTAGCCCCCTTTTCAGGAAGGGAGGGAATGAGTACTTTTTGAAGCATAAAAGTGTCCAAGCTCACAAAAATAAGGGATAACATAGAGTCTTATTTATCGCAGCATTACTAACCACCAACAAAGATAATTCCTTTATATTCAAGTCCTCGGGCATAGACCCTTTAAACAAGTGAGAAACATGTATTTCTTCTTTAACTGGTACTCTTACATATATTGATGATAACTGAAGGTTCCCGTCCAAAAACATTGGGTCCCACAGCAAGGATGCTTGTCCCACTGAGCTACTGGGTATTCCGGATTCTCTTTCTTCCATCCTGATTGAAACCTATCTAAGTAGACAGGCTAACGTACTGGTTTTATTTTTACAGACCAGTTAAACACTTCAGGATTAGCAATTCGGAACCTAGGTGGCTCTCTTCTCCATGACTCTCCCTCTGTCTGAGTACCAACATCCCTTAACGGTTCTTTCCAACCCTCATCATCTCCCTCCTCCTCCACCCATAGGTCTTCTGTACTGCCCGTCACCCAAAAGGACTCTCTTATTGGTTCATTCTTTCCCCCCATTTCTAGTTTATCTTTTCCATCCTCTTGTATTTTACTCTCTTTCTCTTTTAATTCACATTCACTCATCTTTGACATTATAACATCATAATTTTCTTTCTTGTCTTCTTTTCCAAATTTCTCAGATGGCACACCATAACTCTTCTCTTCAGATGTCTCTCTCTCACACACAGTCCCATTTCAATTACTGTGCTGTGTAAGGATCAAATCATCTGTCATTTTGGCTCCCTTTCTTCAACACTTCATGGGTACCTTATAGCTTGATTTTGGTCTTCTGAGCTCTTCCTGTTCTTCCAAACACAAGTACTCTGAGATGTAGTCCACCAAAGGGGGATTCATTCTGGACTGCAGAAGACCAGCATCTATGGTGAAGACCAGCTCATTTCCTCCTCAATAAGAATCATCAGCCCAGTTCTCAATCTCACTTTCTGCCTTGTCTTTTCTGCCAACTGTCCCCAGATACTTTACTCCTCAGTCAAGGTTCTCCTCAGCGGGAGACCCCCTTCCCTACCTTTTTTCCTCTTCCCTTATATCTCTCTCCATCTTCCATATTCCAGCAGAAGATTCAACTGTGGGTAATGGCCAGGAGCTGCAACCCAGCTTTGGCAGGGACTTGTGGAGTGTCAGTGGGACACAGAAGCAGACCCTTCACGAGAGCCCAAGCTCACTCTCTCACAGCCATTAAAGACAAAGAAAGCATAATATCATGCAGAACATTAGCAGCAAGTAGTTCAGAAAGATGGGCATGACACACATATCGTCATCAGGAGGCATCGTGGTGGTCTGGCTGTAGCCTTTTTCCTTAAGGATGCCCAAGTGTATTGCTATCTATCAAATACCATCTTAGCAACAACCTCCAAGTATATGTTTATCCTGAGAAGGGAGCACCATGTAACAGTAGTCGCAAAAAGAATTGTATAGATACAACCACATGTGTATGTTCCAAAAAAGTATAAAATTTATTTATATAGTGTTCTTCTTTAGAAATTCCATTCCATAACCCTACAAGAGTGACAGTAAAGCAGAATAATGAATATTTTGCATTTCTCAAAATGTGTGCATGTGAGTTTGATACATCTATAGACTGTACAGTAACTATAGAATACATGCATATGTGTTTACATTATTGTTTATATTTGACATTCAGAACAGATTTAAATCTAAGTGCCTCAAGCAACTAATGTGTACCAACCTCTCATAGTAAGACTTCCTTATTAATTTCTTTGTTTCCTCTTTTCATGAAATGCACTTGTGCCTTTAATTGCAACTGGACACCATGTGGTAATATATCAGGTACAGGTATTCCTGGCATACACTGGGATATTCTATGTTTAACAGCCTCCGTGGCTTAATTTCTGGCTATCAAAATTCTAAAGACTTTGGAACAGGGCCAGTTTATTACTATTTTTGTAAAAAAACCTGGCAGCCCAACTAATGAACTTGTTTGCCACCTAGTATTTATTGTCTGTTTCGCATACCAACTGGTTCTTCATTCACTGGCTATAGCATCCAATGATGGGTTGGTGTCAGGAACAGAGTTTTCGTTTCACCTTGTGATAACCTAGAGACAGTATATCATTCAAAGACAGGAAAAATTCAGACTTTCAATCCAGAATTATGTAGTGCTGAAAAAGATCAAATGTTTTTGCATATATGTGAACACATTGTACACCTCTGTGGCACTCCTTTCTAAATGGAAATTCTCCATTGGACTAACACATTCAATCAAATAGGCAGTAACCAGGATTTGCTCACCTCTGGTTATGGCCATCTGGCATATGCCATATTTGCCTTTTATTCTGTATCAACAAGATAGTGATTAAAACACAATCCCAACACAGTGGAGGATTCCAATTGCACCAGAAATGTCAACTGATAGTGATCAACCTAATGATTCCATTTTATCTGTTAGAATCACTCCCTCTGCTACTATAATTTTATCATTTATACTTGGTTATGGGGTACAGTTGGCCTCCCTCTGGTATAGCAATTTGATTAGGATTCGTTTTGCTCTGCATAACTAAACTAATTAAAATGAGATATACAACAATTATATTGGCTCTGTTCATATATGGAAACAGCAGGAGGCAATACGTCTGTGAAGATTCTCAGTCATCCAGGTTCGTTTAACTGGGAGTTGAGTCATGGCTACTGGACTTCTTTTTTGAGAGATAGAAACGTTTCGCTGTTCATCCAAACAGCTTCATCGGTCTGAATACAGCTAGTGCAATGCTGTATGCAGTGAAGAGTGTTCAGACCTCTACATTGGAGAAACTAAACAGCCATTAAACAGAAGAATGGCCCAACATAGGAGAGGTAACAGCTCAGGACCAGAATCAGCAGTACACCTCCATTTGAAGGAAAAAGGCCACTCTTTCAAAGATGAGGATGTACACATATTAGACAAAGAAGAGAGGTGGTTTGAGAGAGGAGTAAGGGAAGCCATTCATGTTAGCATTGAAAATCCCTCCCTCAACAGAGGTGGTGGGCTCCGGCATAGTCTATCTGCTACTTATCAGGCTGTACTTTCCAAAGTACCCAGGCAAATCAAGGAGCCTTCACCACCAGGTCACAGCTAACGACCCATTCTTGATGGGTTTCAGCACCTTAGGCCATTGTTTACCTTAAGGCCATGGACACTAATGTCTCCCTAACGAGCCTATTCAGGCTTTGTTCATCTTATGAGCCAATCAGACCAGGGGACAAGAGGTCAAGCTGACTATAAGAAGGTCTCTTGCACTAGCTGTATGAAGCTGTTTGGATGAACAGCGAAACGTTTCTATCTCTCAAAAAAGAAGTCCAGTAGCCATGACTCAACTCCCAGCAGGAGGCAATCTGTGTCCTAAATAGTGGTAACAATCCCTTCTCTGGTAATTTAAGTAGACCAAGATCCTGTCCTGGTGTTATTCAATTCCTAATATTCAAGTGCAGATTGACCAGGATGAATATAGATCCAGGTTTATTATCCTGTAGCACCACCATTACTCTATTTTCAATAGCTAATGCATATACGGCCCTGTGGGAAATAAGAGATACAAGAGAAGTGTAGAAATTAGGACGAACAACTTCTAAATGTCAGCATGCTGTGCCTCCATCCATATCACATTTTTGAAACAAGGACAGTTTACTTTATTCCTATTGTCACATGTCTTCAGGCACATTTACTTCACAAGTAATGGGTCAGTAGGATTCCACCCACCCTGCTTCCAGACACTTATGCATCTATGTGCATGTGGCACTGGTGTTTGTACTTGCTGAATTCATTGTACAATCCTTATCTCCTTTGTTTTGTAGAGGACTGTACATATCAGTTCTGTACAGATTAGATTCAAAATAACTGAATTTCCCATACACATGATCTCAGCTGGCTGGCTTGTGTCTGAGCAGTGGAGTGCCTCCTAAAATGTTAAGATGAAATTGTTCCTACCTCTTGCTAGGTACAAAATGCACATGACAGTATTTGTAAGCAAGCTGCCTCATTACAGGATGGAGGCCAGGCATGGCAGGGATGACCCACTGCTTCACAATGGTTTTGAAAGGGCTAATACAGGCATGTCCAAACTTCGGCCCTCCAGATGTTTTGGACCACAACTCCCACAGTCATTTGCCATTAGAAATACAGGGTTGAAATTCTGGTCCAAAATATCAGGAGGGCTGAAGTTTGGACATGCCTGGGCTAATATAAGCAACTTAGGGAAAGACATAAAAGTAAGAGGATATGAAGATTTCTGGTACCACATTCTAACAGTGACATCAGGAACCAGCAATAAGAGGCAGGCAAGGAAACTCCCTGCACTGGAGCAGCTTCCAAAATGGGAAAATATGGGCAGAAGTCATATCTATGTTGAGTTGGCAGCAACAGACTAGGTTCCTTGCAATGCCAGTTTCTCCTCCTCTTCATCTATTCTCTAAATTGTGGCTCATTAAGCATCCAGAGTGTTCAACTGTTGATTCTGAACCTGCCGGCAAGCCCTTCCTTGAGGCTGATGGGAGCGGCGGAAGCGACGAGGGGGTAGCCCAGCTATCTCGCGGCAAATTTCTTCTATATGGAAACAGAATGAAAAAATTGTTCAGAGTAATTTATATGTGCAATAAAGTTTCTAACTATCTTCTGATATGAACGGAGAATTAACTCTAGTTATAACTGAATGGTACATTTGTTAGTTAACATCTCATGACATGCACAGGCGGACCAAATTCTCTTAACATTGAAGGTGGAAAAAGGAAGTACACTCCCGTCCTCACATCAGGGCAATAGAATTTTCTCACATGATGGCAGTGGAGGGGGGTTGCCTCTCCAGAGGTGGTAGCAGTAGCAACAGAGATACACCCCTCACCCTGCAGCAACAACAGCAGCAACATCAGAACCTAGCTACTAGTAAGGAGATTCAAGGACAAAAAAACCTGTTCCAAACTGTGGTTTCATATGTATTGATTCATAAATCTGTCCTGTCTTGTTTTTTAAACATGTTGGGGTGGGGGTGGGGAATCTCAAGAAAGTCTGCACTATTTCATCACTTTCCCCAGACGATACATGTTTTGTACACATTCAAGATATGCATTATATAAAGGGGAGTCAATCCCACTATAATGAAAACATTAATTAATTATACTAATTCCAAAAGTAAAGAAGACCCAAAATATCCAGGAGCCTATAGAACTATTTATTTAATAAATCAAGATGCTAAGATATTTGCAGTAAAACTAGCAGTCCAGGTCAGTGCTTCGGGTCAGTGCCTCGGAAGCCCTCCTTGGCCTGTGGTCCGGGTCAGCGCTTTTTAAATGTTTTTATTTTTTATTTTTACTTAAGCAGCGACCAGCTGGCCCACGGGCAGGGTCGGCACTTTTTAATTTTTTAATTTTTAAAAAATTTATTCAAGCCCTGACCAGCAGGCTTGTGGGCCGGGTTGCCACTATTTATTTATTTATTTATTTATTTATTTATTTATTTATTTATTTATTTATTTAAGCGTCGACCATCCGGCCTGCAGGCCAGGTTGGCGTTTTTAAAAAAAATTTAAACTTTTTTAATTCAAGCACCGACAAGCTGTAGCATGGGCTGATCGGCGCTTTTTGTTGCTTTTCCCCCCGAAGCAGGCCTCCCCGCTGTCTCGGAAGTCCTCCCCGCTAGTCTTAGATTTAATAATAGAAGCAAGGTTAGTGAATTGGAAATTTGAACATGATCTTAAACTAAATAAGTGGTATATAGAAGAGTACAATATAGCTATTAATGATAAATTAACATGTGATATGAAAATTAAGAAGGCTTTCCTACATGAAAGTAGTTTAAATGGTATATTGGGAAGATTTTGTTGAATTATTTTAAAGGGAAGGGTTGTTTACCTTCACAAGAAACACTGCAGTTTTGGGGAGGAAATGGAAATGTGTAATGAAGGAGAAATGGTTATATCTGCAGTTGATCTCAGGGTGTTTGTGAACTTTTCATTTATATTGTGCTCTATATGTGTGCTTGTGCATGTGCATGTGCATGCATGTGTGTTATTAATGTGTTCTTTTAGTTATTTTTTATTTTTACATCTTTGGACGTTTCTACAGAAATGGCTTTGTTAAAGGGAAGAGACACCAAATAGTTCCAGATTAATCTTCCATACGAGGGCAGAGACAAGTTTTACTTCAAATGCAAACTTCTAAAATAATTTCCCATACTATGTTATCCATAGAAGACTGGAGGCTAGAATCTTTCATTTTTCTACAATTAATTTTTAATTAATAATACAGTGGATCCTCGTATAACAAATGGTTTGTATAACATAAAATCTGTACAACATAACAATTTTTGGAGATAGGGGAAATTTGCTTAAAAGCATCGCCTATGACAGTGGTCCCCAACCCCGGGCCGCGGACCGGTGCCGGTCCGTGGACCGGTTGGCACAAGGCCAGGAGGCTCCTCCCCTTTCCTCCGTGCCCTCCTCCTCCTCCTCTTCTCTCTCCCGCGGGCAGCCGGAGGAGAAATCCGGCGCCCGGCACGGCGCACGGGCGGGTGGGGGCAGCCCGGGGCTCCTGGGCGGGCGGGCCCCGCCTCCTCGTCCTGTCGGCAGCCGCGGCGGCATAAAAACCCCCACCGGCCTCCCTCCCTCCCCTCCCACTCGCCCGCCCGAAGGCCGCAGCCGGAGGCAAGTGGCGGCGCAGAGGTGCCCCACCGAGGCGGGCAGCGGCGCCCGGCCGCGGGCGCCCCGCAAATTCCCGCCCGTGCATGCGGGGGAGCGCACGCCCGACGCCCCCAGCCGGCAAGCGCCGCCGCCGCGCGCCGCTCCCGTGCCCCCCCAAGGTACACACGCCAAGCCCCCGCACCTCCTCCTCCCCCTCCTCCCTCCCCCATCCCCCGCCCCCCACACCCTCCCCTGCCCCCCACCCCCATCTCCCCCTCCCCACCCCCACCCCGGGCCACGGGAAAATAAACAAACAAATGCCGGTCCGTGGAGACAAAAAGGTTGGGGAGCACTGGCCTATGGGACAAATCCATACAACATAAATTGGTCACAATTAGGGATTACTGTGTTTTCAATGCATTCCTATGGGAAATTTGAATAAAGAAAAATTTGCTTAACAGAATTTCATTTGGAACGAATTAATTCCTTTATACAAGGTACAACTGTATTAATAATTGCATAGACTCATACATTTATGTACCCTCCATCCCTCCTAATCTCCTTTACCCATCCCCCATAGCACTGAATCATATCCAAAATCTCTGTGAAAAGCTATTCTAGGAAAATCATAGTCATATTCCAGTCACTTGAGTCACGTGACTTATAAAGATCAATAAATCCTGTATACTTAGGTGAGCCCCATATTATTTTTTTCTGTTTATATAAACAACAAATTGTCATTAAACTTTTGCAAAAGAATCCAAAGGTTTTACTCTTAATTATAGACAGATTGTGATTAAGTTCCCCTGCATTGCTATCTGCCATATTCGAAAGCAGGGGTGGGGAACCTTAGGCCCTCCAGATGTTTTGGACGGCAATTCCCAGAATTCTGAGCCAATATTGCCAATGATAAAGAACTGTGAGAGTTGTGGTCCAAAACATCTGGAAGGCCAAAGGTTCCTCACCCCTGTTTTGGAGTAGCATGCTGTGATCAATATCTCCTGCATATTCTTCCACCCTTCAGCTATTGTTTGCAGTTACTAAAGGATGGCATATTAAGAGTTTATGAAGGATTGCTTCATCCTCCCTTAAGAACATGGCAAAAGAGCTAGTTATTAAATTTGCTTTGTTATTTGATCTAATTATGATTGATTGATTGATTTCATATGTGGTTCTATATTGTATATTGTTTAATTGTATTATTTATTGTATTGTTTATGTTTAAAATTTCTGTAAACAGCCCAGAGTGACTTTTGGTCAGATGGCGTGGTATATAAATCAATCAATCAATCAAACAAACAAACAAACAAACAAACAAACAAACAAACAAACCCGTTTAGTTATCAACTTTGTGATTTTACTTATTTTGTTAAACAGATCTCAAAACTTATCTGCTTTTTTGCAAAAGCACCAAGTGTGTGAAATGATCCTTTACATTTACATGCTCTCCAAACATAGTGGGAAGTGCAGGATTAATATGTGAAAACTGAAGTGGTGTCAAATACTATTTTGGGGTATTTTCAATGCAATGTCTTTGGCAGAAATCTTCTCCAACCACTCCTCTTTCTTAATGTTAATATCTCAGTCTTCTCTACCAATATCTCATGTGGTTCCAATGAAGAGCCCAAATTTGCCTCAATCAACAACTACTGACGTTTTGATATTGCTCCTTTATGCTTTTGTACAGACCATTTCAGGGACTGGAGCATCTGGTGGCCAACCTGATATTAAACAACTAATTTTATCAGATAAGCTGACATTAGGAGGCAGGCCACAAGATTCCTCACCCCCCCCTTGAAGATCCCGATTCTCTAACTGAAATACATAAAGGAAGTCAGTAGTTTCAAACTATATCAATATGTAAGAGGTTTGTATCAAAGTATTGTGGTGGTGATGGATGTGGTAAGAAATGTACTTTTCTTTGCAAAGTTCATACAGTCTTCTGGCAATTTTATGGGTGCCTCAGTAGTAACCAATAATGGTTAAGGAATGAAAATCTAATCTTTCTTAGGATGCTGTTTCCATATTGCCTGTTGGACAAAATAAAGCATATCTAATGTAAACATTTTAAAATTAACATGCATTTTGAAGGTGGAAATTGTCCTGAACACATAACTTTTCTGTCTGGCTTTGATAGCAAATCTCTCTTATCATAGTTACTTACCCTGCATGGCTTCATCCTCTTTGCAAACAATACGAGTGCATATTTCCTTGTTTATCATATAGGTTCGACGGACACTGTCATAATAAAGAGTTGGGAAAAGGGAAGAAGGCAGGAACAAAAGAAACAAAAATTCATAAGAACCCAAAGCAACATAGGCAAATAACTACAGATAAATCAAAGCTAATAAAGATTCAAAATCTTAGTGCCTGAGTAAAAGCTGTAGATAAATATGTGCAGCTTAAACTAAGGGCGCTTTTACATGACCCCTAAAATCCGAGGCAAAGGGCTCCTAGATACGGAGCTTAAAATTGTTTTCCCACCAGCTCCGGACTTTAAAGAAAATTAAGTGCGACCACGCCCACCTAAGCGCGTCCCAGCACATTTTAAAAGTACCTTGTCTTCAGAGATGAAAAATTTCTGATGCGGATGTAAAGCAGTGAGTGTCGGGCTCTCCTCGCCTTGTTTTTTTTTGTCCCCACCACCCCTTTAAGAGACAGGAATCACGACGACGACGGGGCTCGGGGCGGCTTCCACCGGCAGACGGAGGTGAGCCTGCATTCTTTTCTCCCTTTTTTTCTCCCTCCTCTCATGCAGACAGGAGCAAGGGAGCACGGAGGGGTGGGAACGCAGGAAGAGCGACAAACCCCCAAGATCTCTGGTCCAAATTTAAGTGGCCAGCGGATCTTCAAGGTCGTGTAAAAGCGCCCTAAGTAGACATATCTTTTTTTGGAAAAGAGGCTAGGGTGTGAGGCAGTAAGTCAGGCAAAGACAGGTGGGCAAAGATGAGGGACTAGATAAAAGCCAGAACAGAGCAGGTACTTCTTAATAAAAATTGATGCCAAACATTGATATGCTGGGCAAACATCCAAACAACATTTTAGACTCCCAAAGCCAATTAATATTGCTTTTTCATTAACCATTTATTACCCAGAAACCTGTGGGAACAGAACACAATGACCCAGAATGTCAACAAATAGTCCAGAAAGAGAGTTCTGAATAGATCAGCCAAACCAGTTTCACCTGACCCATCCAGCTAGAGCTAAATGGTGCAACAAACCACACAACATCCCCTGAAATAACATTCCAATACAGTGATCCCCCGAGTATTGCTGAGGTTAGGGACCTGACCCGACCCACAATAAGTGAAAATCCGCAATATGCGGATGCAGGTCAGGTCAGGTGTGGGGGGCCCTAACTGGGGGCTCTTGTACCTATCCCAGGACTGGCGCTGCCCTGAATGGGACTGTGAGGGCCTTCCCAGGCCTTCTGGAGGCCCCTGGGAAGGCCCCCGCAGGTCCATTCAGGGCAGTGCCAGTCCTGGGGTAAGTATGGGGGGCCAGAAACAGACTTTGCCCCTTACCCAAGGGGGGCTTTTTTCATATAATATGGTCCTACAATATAGCGGGACTGCAGTATATGAACCGCGATAGGGCGGGGGACCACTGTACCAATTCTGGGCAGAAAATCATTCATTTTTCATTCTTTATTATGCGGTCATAGACCCGATTTAAAAGCACAGAAGGAAATTTGGTAAAAACAAATAAATAAAACCAATTTGTAATACAATATGTTAAAATACAAGCTAAAACCAGGACGTGTTAAAAGCACAGAAGGAAAATTGGTAAAAACAAATAAATAAAACCAATTTTTAGTACAAAATGTTAAAATACAAGCTAAAACCAGGATGTGTTAAAAATGCAGAGAACCGTAAGACCAAGTGCTAAGGGAAATCAGTAGCATAATTGAGACGTTGCTTATTTTTAAACTTGATCACGGAAGCAAAAAATTTAGCCACAGATTCCGTATTTAGTTGATTTTGCCCACCAATAATTGAGACAAATGCTCTGTTTTGGATCTTCCAGGACACTTCTTCAAAATTGGCACAATAAATCTGTTACGTTCTTCTGAGTAAAAACTGCATTCAAACAAAACATGATCCAAAGACTCAACTACGTTATCACCACAAGCACATAGTCGCTTAGCATAGGGAATATTACAATAGCGACGTCCAACATGCTACTGAGGAAGAGCGGAGGACAAGTACAAGTAGCTCCAGAGCTAATGAAGTGGCTGGGCTAAAGCCGAAAGGACGCTCAGCTGCAGACGTGCCTGGAAGAGAAAGGAAAGTCCAATGTTGCAAAGAAATATACTGCATAGGAACCTGGAATGTGAGATCTATGAACCAGGGTAAGCTGGATGTGGTCAAACGTGAGATGGAAAGAATAAACATTGACATCCTGGGCATCAGTGAACTTAAATGGACAGGAATGGGTGAATTCAGTTTAGATGACTATCACATCTACTACTGTGGGCAAGAATCCCATAGAAGAAATGGGGTAGCCCTCATAGTCAACAATAGAGTGAGAAAAGCAGTGCTGGGATACAACCTAAAAATGATAGAATGATTTCGGTACGATTCCAAGGCAGTCCTTTCAACATCACAGTAATCCAAGTTTATGCACCAACTACCGGTGCTGAAGAGTTTGAGATTGACCAATTTTATGAAGACTTACAAGAACTTCTAGAACTGACACCAAAGAAAGATGTTCTTCTCATCATAGGGGATTGGAATGCTAAAGTAGGGAGTCAAGTGATAAAAGGAATAACTGGCAAGTTTGGCCTTGGAGTTCCAAATGAAGCAGGGCAAAGCCTAATTGAGTTTTGTCAAGAGAACAAGCTGGTCATTGCAAACACTCTTTTCCAAAAACACAAAAGGTGACTTGACACATGGACCTCATCAGATGGATAATACTGGAATCAGATTGATTATGTTCTCTGCAGCCAAAGATGGAGGAGCTCTATACAGTCAGCAAAAACAAGACCTGGTGCTGACTGTGGCTCAGATCATCAGCTTCTTATTTCAAAATTCAAACTTAAACTGAAGAAAGTAGGGAAGACCACTGGGCCAGTCAGGTATAATCTAAGTCAAATCCCGTATGAATACACAGTGGAAATGAAGAATAGATTCAAGAAACTAGATTTGGTGGACAGAACACCTGAAGAACTATGGATGGAGGCTTGTAACATTGTACAGGAGGCTGCAATGAAAACTATTCCAAAGAAAAGAAAATGCAAGAAAGCAAAGTGGTTGTCCAACGAGGCCCTACAAATAGCAGAGGAGAGAAGGGACGCAAAATGCAAGGGAGAAAAGGAAAGATACAAAAATTGAATGCAGACTTCCAAAGAATAGCAAGAAGAGATAGGGTGGCCCTCTTGAATGAACAGTGCAAAGAAATAGAGGAAAACAACAGAAAAGGAAAAACCAGAGATCTATTCAAGAAAATTGGAGATATTAAAGGGGCATTTCGTGCAAAGATGGATATGATAAAGGACAAAAATGGTAGGGACCTAACTGAAGCAGAAGAGATCAAGAAGAGATGGCAAGAATATACAGAAGAATTATATCAGAAAGATCTGGATGTCCCTGATAACCAAGACAGCGTAGTTGCTGACCTGGAGCCAGACATCCTGGAAAGTGAAGTCAAGTGGGCCTTAGAAAGCATTGCAAACAACAAGGCCAGTGGAGGTGATGGCATTCCAATTGAACTCTTTAAAATCTTAAAAGAGGATGCTGCAAAGGTGCTGCATACGATATGCCAGCAAATTTGGAAAACCCAGCAGTGGCCAGAGGACTGGAAAATATGGGTCTACATCCCAATCCCAAAGAAAGGAAATGCCAAAGAATGTTCCAACTATCGCACAATTGCACTCATTTCACACGCTAGCACGGTTATGCTCAAAATTCTACAAGGCAGGCTTCAGCAGTATGTGGAAAGAGAACTTCCAGAAGTACAAGCTGGATTTCGAAGGGGCAGAGGAACTAGAGATCAAATCGCCAACATGCGCTGGATTATGGAGAAAGCCAGAGAGTTCCAGAAAAACATCTACTTCTGCTTCATTGACTATGCCAAAGGCTTTGACTGTGTAGACCATAACAAACTATGGCAAGTCCTTAAAGGAATGGGAGTGCCTGACCACCTTATCTGTCTCCTAAGAAATCTATGTGTGGGACAAGCAGCAACCGTCAGAACTGGATATGGAACAACTGACTGGTTGAGAATTGGGAAAGGAGTACGACAAGGCTGTATACTGTCACCTTGCCTATTTAACTTATATGCAGAGTGCATCATGTGAAAGGCAGGTCTGGATGAATCACAAACCAGAATTAAGATTGCCGGAAGAAATATCAACAACCTCAGATACGCAGATGATACTACTCTAATAGCAGAGAGTGAGGAGGAATTAAAAAACCTCTTAATGAGGGTGAAAGAGGAGAGTGAAAACAATGGGCTGAAGCTCAACATCAAAAAAACTAAGATCATGGCCACCGGTCCCATCACCTCCTGGCAAATAGAAGGGGAAGAAATGGAGGCAATGACAGAGTTTATTTTCTTGGGCTCCTTGATCACTGCAGATGGCGACTGCAGCACCGAAATAAAAAGACGCCTGCTTCTTGGGTGGAAAGCAATGGCAAACCTAGATGGCATCCTAAAGAGCAGAGACATCACTTTGCCAACTAAGGTCAGGATAGTCAAAGCTATGGTTTTTCCAGTAGTGATCTATGGAAGTGAGAGCTGGACTATAAAGAAGGCTGATCGCTGCAGAATTGATGCTTTTGAGCTGTGGTGCTGGAAGAGAGTCTTGAGAGTCCCCTGGACTGCAAGGAGATCAAACCTATCCATTCTGAAAGAAATCAACCCCGAATGTTCACTGGAAGGACAGATTGTGAAGCTGAGGCTCCAGTACTTTGGCCACCTCATGAGAAGAGAGGACTCCTTGGAAAAGTCCCTGATGCTGGGAAAGATTGAAGGCAAAAGGAAAAGAGGACGGCAGAAATGAGATGGTTGGACGGTGTCATTGATGCAACCAATATGAATTTGACAAGACTCTGGGAGGCAGTGGAGGATAGAAAGGCCTGGCGAGCTCTGGTCCATGGGGTCACGGAGAGTCGGACACGACTGAACGACTGAACAACAAAACAACAACAACAACAACAACAACAACAACAACAACAACAACAACAACAACAAAACAGCTGAGGGGAGGCAATTAAACAAGGCTTTGGAAAACGCATAACAATATTTTGGGATAGTAAGTTTGTCCAGGTATCCTGCATACTTAGGGAACTCCCCATTTAATCCAAGGAAATTAGGTGAGCAAGGGCCTTGAGCCCTTGATAAGGAATACTGGAGATCAATATCTCTAATTCTTTGCTTGATAATTGGTTTAATTTTATGAAAAGTCCATTTGTAAAGAAACTCAAGGGAAAACCCTAATAACTGTAGTTTTGGTATAAAACCCTTAAACCAAGTGCTAATAAAAACATCTCTACTCAAATGATAAACATATCCAGATGATGGGTCAGCATATACCACTTTTAACCAGTAACAAAAGGCAAGGGACCAAGCTCTACATTCTACAGATATGAGTCCTGCCTCTAGACGCAAGCCTGCAGATGACATACATCTTGGCATACCAAAAAGGGAGCGTAAAAAATTAGAGAGAACGCTCTCAATAGCTGAATTGAATCCATGGATCCATATTGGAATACCATACAACAGCTGACTTAAAACCTTTATTTTAACTACCTGCAAAGCAGCAGGAATGAACTGTCCCCCTTTACAGTAAAAAAAATCGAACTGCTTTGCTTGTGTTGTGAGCTATTTCAAGAGCTGATTGTCTTTGACTGTTCCAAGATAAAGTGTAATTGGTTTAATTTTATGAAAAGTCACCATGCCAAAATATCTGAACTTCCTAACCTGTTCAATATTATGTCCTGCAATTGTCGTTGATTTTAGTTTTCCTATAGTTAATTGTCAATCCATTGTCTTTTCAGTATTCTGTAAAGACTCGGAATAGCCGCCTAAGTCCTACCCTTGACAGAGACATAAGGACAGCATCACCTGCATATAATAGCAACGGAACCCTGGTCTCTGCTAATTTAGGTGCATGAAATTCTGGTGCCAAACACTTACTGATCAGGTCGTTAAGATAAAGATTAAATAATGTAGGAGCTAAGATGCAGCCTTGTCAAACACCCTTAGTTGCAGGGATCAGATTTGTTAAACTACCATCTGGTCCACATCTTACTCTAATTGTATTGTGTAGATATAGACATCTAATAAGATGAAGAAGTCTTTTGTCAATATAAGACTGAAGTAATTTGTTCCATAACTTGTCTCTCGGGATTGAATCAAAGGCCGATTTTAGGTCGATAAATACTACAAACAGCCCATTCCCATAAGAACTCACATATTTCTCAGCCAAGTGGCTGAGTACTAAACAATGGTCCAGAGCTGAACGACCCTTCCTGAAACCCGCTTGTTCCTCCCCAAAACTTTCTCCTCTTCAATCCATGTATTAAAGTCTAATATTTCAATAGCTAGCATATAGTTTACCAACTGTGGACAGAAGACTAATTGGCCTGTAGTTTGTGGGATCTTCCCTGTCACCTTTTTTAAAAATTGGAATTACGATGGCCTCTAACCAGGTCAAAGGAAGTTGACAGGAATTATTAATATGAGTAAATAAATGTGCTAACAGGGGTGCCCACCAGTCCATATTAATTTTCAAAATTTCAGATGGAATTATATCAGGGCCTGGGGCTTTACCATTTTTCAATTGAGATATTAAAGATCTTATTTCAGAGACAGTTACTGGCTCCCACTTGGGAAAATTATTTAGATTGGGTGAAAATGAATTTTGAGATGGTTGCAGACTAGATTCATTAAAAAATTTTGAGAAATGGTGTTCCCAAATGTCAGCAGGGATATTACAATTACAATAAGCTGCGCCTGAATGATCACCCAGACCACTAGTAACTAATGTCCAAAATTGCTTAGCATTATTATTCAGAGATGAATATATTAACATCTTCCAGTGCTTCCTTATCATCAAGTTCTTTTTTTGTACCAGAAGTTTTTTATATTGGTTTTTGGTAGCATAATATTCATGAGGTAGGACAGCCAAATTGTTTTTCCTGTATTGGTTGTATATCTCCCTCAACTGTTTTTTACACCACCAATGCATTCCCTGTTGAACCACTTGGGAGCACCACTTCTTAATGTTCTTCTTGACAAGAACTGTGTAGGATTTAGAGCTGACCTTATCATGGAAGCCAGAGTCAGATAATTTTCAAGAACTGAAGTAGTATCAGTGGCTACCAAAATTGAGCTTTTCAATTCCTCACCCAACCTAGATCCTAGTAAACTAGTAGATTTAATATTTGCTTCTTCTGTCCAATATAAACGTTTGTGCTTAAATGTTATTTGATCTTCTTGGGTTTCTGGCCCTATGTACTGGGATAGATAATGTCAATCACTTTCAGTTTGGGTTCCCACTGAAAAATCCTTAACCATGCTAGCTAAGGAGGAGGAAATTAGAACGTAATCTACTACGCTACTTCCTCAGCCTGATATGTAAGTGAACTCTGCACAGTGGTCAAAAACCTGGTTTCCATTTAAAATGATTAAACCTAGGCGGCCTGCCATCAATATCAGACATATACCACCATAGTTGACTTTAGAATCTTTCAAACTTATATCATAGTTGATTAGATAATTCTCTATATCCCCAAGTCTCCATAGACTAGATGAAAAAAGTACATCATTGTTGGGACCTATTCTTGCATTGAAATCTCCCATTACAATAACATGAGCTTTAGGGACCTTAGATTCAAGCTCTATGATATATTGCTCCAGCTGCTCCCAGAATTGTTTGACATCAATATGTGAGGATGTTGGAGGGATATACACACTAATAAATAAGAAAGACCTATCACTACGCTTAAGTAAACCAGCTACTGCAAGTTTATCACATAGTGCAAACCATTTGATGGTAGCATTAAGAGAAGTAGACATTAGTAATGCCAGGGTGGCTTTTGGACGACCTCTTCCTCCACTAGATTCGGTGGGGACAACATTAGCCGTATAACCATTCAAACCAATTTCCTCAGTAGACCATGTTTCTTGCAGAAGAATTACATCATAAGCCCTAAAGAAATCCATAAGTCTTAGGTCTTCTTTCATAGATGCCCAGCCTGCTACATTCCATGAAAGTATTTTGAGTTGATTGGAGTGTATATGTGAGTCTTTCTGGTTATGTCTAAACCAATCATCAGGAAGGGGGACAGGGACTCCATGTAGATATGGGACTTTATGTGCTGACAATCAATCGCGTTCTACACTTTGGTAATTGTCCATCCTGGGATTTTCTCTATAGTTGGCAGAGTAATTTATGTTTCTATACATATATGTGGGGCTCTTATGAAGTCTCCTTCTTTTTTTAGCTGTGGTGTTTCTGTCTCGTATCAACACTGGGATTGGTCTGCCAGCGATTTCCCCCATTTCATTACTGTCCACTTTGGCTGTAGTCATCTCTGTATTTCCATTAGATTGGGAGTGTAAGTTTGAAGTTAGAATCTTTAAGGGCTGCTTGTTAATTAGTCCATTCTTCTGTACAGGAACTTTGCCCTTCCCTACTGGTGCATTTTTGTCTTTCTCTCCTGTTTTGGATGTGGTCCATTGGAGCACTTCTTTTGCGGTCAATTCTCTTTCTTTACCTTTTCCTTGCTGTTGTGTTATTTGATTGTCTTTATTCCTTTGATCAGCTTGAGTTACCTCTAGTATTCGAAATAGGGGTTTGAAATCCATTCTTCTCCCTTTTTTAGTAGGATGTTTAACACCCTTCTTATCTTTTTTTGTCCTTATTAACCATCTTGTTTGATTTTGCTGTGGAGCTAGTTGGCTTTTTGTTTTTTGAGGCTTTACCTTTCTTTTTAGCTATGTGCCTTGTCTGATCCTCTTTAGCACAACTTTTAGGTGTATTTGGCATAATCTCTTCAGCATGACTTTGAGGAATTAATTTCTCATTCATTTTATCCAAGTCCTTTCTATAGATTGAAGGTGGACCTTGGTTTGCCTGATTCACACAGGAAAGTAGCTCTTCATACGAAAGGCTGGCAATTTTCTGGATGGTGTTTGGGGATAAGTTAAAATTTTCATCAGCTTGTGCCCACACTGACACATTTGGTTGTCCAATGTAACCAGGGGGAACATCTGTCGATGGAATAACCCTTTCTTTCATTAGATCAACCAGGCATCCCAACAGGTCTTTTATCTCCTTTACCGAGCCTCTAATTTCGAGGATAGTATTTGGAGGGGAGTATAAGTCTCCTTTCAGTAGAGTTGGGTCTTGTTTGTGTTGTTTACACTGATTACACTGAGGTTTATTTTGTGGAGCAACTTTTGGTCCTTGTAGTTCCAGGTTTGCACTCTCCTCAAAGGGTGGTAAACTCATTGGTTCAACTAGAGTATTATTATAGTTGGCGAGCAATTCCACAGGGGTGTCCACTGGAGTAACCATGATGCACAGAGGGAAAGAGGGATATTCTATGCCCATCCTATCAAAGTCATCACTTGTAAAGCTATCCAGGTGACTTTGTTCTAGGAGATGACCCTGCTCGGCAACCGCATATGGCAGATCAACAGATGGGCTACATGCCCCCTCTTTGCAGTTTGATTTATGCCCACTAATGTAATCTGTTACCTTGGTTTGCCTTCTCTTTGTTTGTGTTTTACTATCACTCTTCCAACTCTGTGGTTTTCCCTTTAACGAGCAGCCTGAATGTTCAGTACACCTGCTCATCATTCTAAGTTCAGAGACTGGGGTAATAACTATGTGAGTATTTCTCTGCACCTGCTGTAGCACTGGGGGTGATAATGTTATATCAAGAATGTGATCCGAGGAGTCATCAGTGATTGAAATAGGCTCTTCCATACTCAACGGGTTCACTATAAACTCTGTTTGGAAATGCCAGACCTCTGTGTTGTTTATGTTGGTGGAAACAGAAAGAGGGAATGTAGAGCCGGTTGCTGAATCTTATTGTCAACAGCTCTGTCTCTTGTTCTTAATTATGGGGTGTGTTGATGAATTGTAGATGACCACGGATTGCTTCTTTCAAAATAGACAGAGTTCAAATAGTAGTGCTCAGGCATGCAGTGAACAGGCAGTGCCTCAGGGCTTCACCTCAAGATTTCTTAGCAGAAATAGTTAAAACAAGACAGTCAAAAGTTCTTAGTCATAACATTCCAACATTCCAGTACCTTGCCTTCTTGGCTTCCTTGTCCACTGTTGTTATCTTGCATATGTGGGAGAGGGTATGAGAAACAAATGCAACTACTCAGAGTTCCAACGCTGGGTGTAACTCACGGGCAGCAGCTCCTATCCTCCTCTTCTGGCTTTGTTATCTTCTAGCTTAATTGTCAGCAGCAAAATTATCAGCAAGAAGACTGTCTCATGGATAAAGTTTTGTTGAAGTTTAGCTTTCCTTGAAGCACTGTATCTCTAAAAAGATAAAATATCTTGGGAGCTCCTTCACAACACCACCAGATGCTCACCCTGCCCCAGGCAGAAAATCAATATTGTGAAAAATAGCCTGGAATAGTTATATTCACCTTTCTGAGAGGAAAGATGAGAAGGGAAAGACGTAACAACCTAGAAAGCAACCTCAGGAACCACATGCAAGTATCCATCCCAGGCAGGAAAACAACACTGCAAGATAGTCTGGAACAGCAACTTCCAAGAAGGATAGCCTGACAAGATTCACTCCTCTAATTGGACTAAAAAGGACTGATGCACCAAGCCACCAAACAAACCCAGAAACCACATTCCTGGGCCCAAACTGCAATTTATAAGCTTCTGAACCCAGGAGTAAGAACAGAAGTTCAATTGAACCTGAGTACAAAATTCAAAAAGCAGATGTAAATGAAGTTGAAAACACCTGGAGCCAAATTTAAGGTGCTGTGAATGAGGTATGCCAAGATAAATTAAAGACTGTGGAGAGAAAGCAGATCAAACCTTGGATGGCAGATGAAATTCTGAACCTCATAGATTATAGAAGAGAGATGAAAAATAGAGATCCTGTAATATATAAACAACTACTGTACAGAAAGAAATATGGCAGAAAATAAGAATGGCGAAGGAAGAAAAACTTTTAAAGAAATGTAGCGAAATTAAAGAATTTGATGCTAAGCATGACTCATTTTATATGTACAAGAAAATAAGGCAAGGAGGAGGTGTGTATAATAATAGAGGAAGTGATTCTCCTATTGGTAAGAACAGGCATACCTTGACAAGCATTGAGGAAAAAACTACAGGAGTGGAAGAAATATATAGAACATCTCTTTAAGGAGAACAGAAGTAATGACCATGGTGTCAACTTAGATTATGGTGTCAAGAGGGTAGGAGTGGAACATGCCATTAAGTTATTGAAGAGTGGCAAAGTCCCAAGCCCTGATTAAATATACAGTAACCCCCACCAATCGCGGAGGTTAGGGACCCACCCCACCCACGCCCCCTTTCAATCCTGCTTTATGCAGATGATGCAGTCTTGATGTCAATCTCGTGTGTGGGATTACGGTGAATCTTGAAAGCCTTAGCTTCATACTGTACAAAAGAACAGCTGACCATTAATTATGATAAGACTAAGATCATGGCCATTAGCAGGAAACATAAAAAACATAGATGGACAATAAATGGAAATAGTATAGAGCAAGTGTCCTGCTATAAATATCTAGGTATGATATTTCATCCATCTGGCTTATGGTCCTCCCACGTGAACCATGCAGCATCTAATGCACAAACATGCAGCTCTGCACTATTGAGGTTCTTTTATACCAAGGGTGGTCAATATGTGCCATCAGCGATTCAAGTTTTTAAAGCTAAAATTATAGCCCAAATGCTTTACGGAGCCCAACTGTTTGTATACTCAAACGTGAAGCCTTTGGAGACGGTGCAGACAAAGTTTTTGAGAAGAATTCTTCTAACACCTTTGTGTGTCCCTAATACGACACTCCGACTGGAGGCTGGACTAATCTCCATTAAAGCACGTGCCCTGATCCACATGTTCAGCTATTGGCTGAAACTTATTTTTGCCCCATCTGGCTTGGCACCCTTAGTATTAGTGGATACATTCCAATCAACTTGGAAAAGAAATCTAACTGTTAATTTACTGCAGCTGGGTTTTTCCTTAGAGGCTATTTTGGCCATGGGTTTTGGCAATGCCAAGGCTGCAATTAAAAGGAGAATCTGGGATGTAGAACTACAAGAACATCTAGCAGCCCATGATAAACTCAGCACAGTTAGGAATAGTTCCTTTAGAATGGCCAACTACCTATCCAATATAACCATTCCCAAGTTCAGGAGAGCCTTCACCTTAGCTCGATTTAATGTTCTGCCCTCCAGATTGCTGGAAGGCAGATACCAGGGTCTTCCAGTGGATAAACGTGTTTGCCCTTGTGATGAGGAGACTATTGAAACTATTGATCATGTCCTCTTGGAGTGTTCCCTTTATCAGGATATCCGGAGGACTCTTCTTCAGTCTATCTTGCAGCAAACTCAGGGGAGGCCAAGGGAGTTTTGTGTTCAACACCTGCTAGGAGATAAAAAACCAGATGTAATTGAGGTGGTGGCCAAATTCTGTGTCACAGCAATGAGGCATCGCTCATCCCTGCCCACTTCAGGTGGCGAGGTCAGATGATTGGCAATATCCATTGTGTATTTATCCTTACCTCTTCTCATGGTGTGGGTTGGAGGTGGTCTAGAGCACGGGCATGGTCCCTGGCTGGAGACAATTTTAGTCCTATTGAGTTGATTACTCTGTTATTGGGCCTACTGGGCTTGGAAGATTTTACCTGTTCTGGCTTTTATACAAAGGGTATGCCATTGTATTATGCTTGTCTTGTGTGCATGTTTTTATTGTTTTTATACGCTTTTATTTTGGTTTTATGTGGAATGTATCTTGTATTTTATCTGGTCAGTGACTGAAATAAAGAACTAAGAAGTGGGTGGGTGGGCGATCGTGCGCCTGTCCGAGAAGTCTTGGGGTGGCACGTGCCGGCGGTGGCAGGGGGATCTGACCTCCCGCTGCCATCCGCCCGCACTGCCCTAGTCTTCTTGTCCGGGGCCGTCTCCATTGAAATGCATTGGCATTTTCCCCATTGGAAAACATTGGCTCAATGCTTTCCAATGGGGAATATTTCTCCATTGAAATCCATTGACTCAATGGATTTCAATGGAGATTGCGGGCCCCCTGCCACCCTCACACGGTCCCGAGACTTCTCGGAGGGGCCCAGGGGGTAGCAGGGAGCAATGCGATGGCTGCCCGCCACCCTCCCAGGCGGCTCCGACAACCCTTGGAGGGGTCGGGGGGATGGCAGGGAGCCATGCGATGGCTGCCCACCACCCTCCCGGGTGGTCCAAAGCTTCTCGGAGGGGGCGGGGGGATGGCGGGGAGCCATGTGATGGCTCCCCGTCACCCTCCCGGGCAGCTCCAAGGCTTCTCGGAGGGGGCGGGGGGTGGCGGGGAGCGACCTGATCACCCCCCACCCTGCGATCCCGCAATGTAGCGGGACCGCGGGACCTGAACCGCAAAATGGCGGGGGGTGACTTTATATGAAAGCTTTGAAATTGCTTAAGGCAGAACAATCCCTTTCCCTTTAGGTTGATTTATTTAACGGTATCTATAGAAGTAGAACTATTCCACAGGACTAGCTCAAATCCACTTTTATACCACTCCCAAAGAAACCAAATGCAAAAATCCCTGAGCTCCTTTGTCCTCTGAAGATGCCGGCCACAGAGTCTGTTGAAACATCAGGAAGAAAAACTTACACATTTAAATAAATATAAAATTTGAATTTTTGGAAAAATTGAATTTTTAAAAAAATTTCAAAAAAATTCACACTTAAAGATACATATCTTGTAGCCAATCACTTCAAATTTCAGGATGGTGTTTCAATGGTATCATATAAAATTTAAATTTTCTTGTTGGCAGTGACAAGGAATTAAATTGATTCAGCCACCAAAATCGACCAAAATTTTGTGAGTGTTGGCATTTTGCTTGTAAATTATTTCCATTATTTCTTATGGCAAAATTTGCTTTGATATCAGAGTGTTTTGGTTTACAAGCATGTTTCTGGAATGGATTATGCTCATAAACCAAGGTATTACTGTGTCAGATGCTTTTGGACATGAGTTCAACAACCATCTTCGTCTTTGATTGAAATATAATCTTTCAGGAGTCTGAGTATTTCGAACCTGATGCACCTTTTAGCCATTTAAAGGTCCCTTTGACCTTCATTGGTGAGTCTCCAGTGTGTAAGAAGAAAGTATTAAAACAATATAAGAAGTATTGCAAAGAAAAGATGGGGAAGGTTA
The DNA here is from genome assembly GCA_029282475.1 of Phrynocephalus forsythii. Classification (NCBI taxonomy): domain Eukaryota; kingdom Metazoa; phylum Chordata; class Lepidosauria; order Squamata; family Agamidae; genus Phrynocephalus; species Phrynocephalus forsythii. The sequence goes on from JAPFRF010000011.1 coordinate 8,474,066, forward strand.
AACTACAAAGAGTTATGTTGAACTTCTGAAGATTATATAAATGAGGAAGAAAGTAACTGTTCTGATTCAGAAATTATTCAGTGTGTATATACACAGTATACACATACAACGAAATTAAAGGAAATTCAACATTTTCCAAAACTTGTGAAAAACAAAAAACAAAAAACCCTAACACACACATAAAAATCCCTGAAAAACACCAACCCCCTTAAAAACACAAGCATCTACACAACAGGCTAGGTAATTCTGTCCATTTTTTAAAATTGACAAAAGTTTTTTGACAGTTTTACCAGAAAGTTGATCATGTAAAACCATAGAAAGTGAATTCAAAGTAAGTAACTACACTGCAAGGAAGGCAAAGAAACTTATGAAAGGGAAAGGAATTTCATCCTCACCTAATCCCAAACCTGGAAAATTTTTACCTGAAGACAGAGTCAACTTAATAAAGGAATTTTATTGCAATGAAGAAGTCAAAAGGCAAATGCCCGGCAAGAAAGATTATATTTCAATCAAAGACAAAGACGGTTGTCGAACTCATGTCCCAAAGCATCTGATACTTGGTAATCTTAGAGAAATTTACCAATTGTTGAAGTCCAAGTACCCATCTGAAAAGATAGAATTTTTCCAAATTTGCAGAGTTGTAGCTGTCACAGGTATCTATTAAATGACATTTGAATTTATGGTGGCAAGTGAATGTTGGATTTTTTCTTTCTTTTTCTATCACAGAAAGGGTAGACCATAAAATTTGGGAAAAATTTAAACATCTCATGGAAAGGTACAAATGTACCAAAAATGAACCAAAGCCATGACTTCAAATTCCAAAATGGATTTTTTTCATTGGTTGATTTGACATGAGATGACCTGACAACATTTGAAGGATTCTGGGTGCCATGGTCCAAAACTGAGCTTTTCCAAGCTCTCCATATAAGTAACTTTCACATTCTTTAACCCCATGGAAGGAAAATGTGATAAGCTTGAAAGGGGTAAAAGGGAGCAAATGAAGAAATAATAAAATCACCCTCTCTTTTCCTTTTAAAGCTCTTTTCAACTTCCCTAAAAGAAGGAACCATAAGGATTTTGTTACATTTGTCTGCATGTATTATACAGATGTATCTAAATATTCTCCTCAGCTTATAGACACTAGTTTTTCTTTAGCTCTTACAAACACCCATTTTAGCTGAAAATATTCTGTGCTTGCTTCATTTTCATTTGCATAACGCACTGAGTATTTTGTAATATTTTTAATTTTTTTGCTATTTGCAAAGGCCTGAAAGCAGGTAAGTGGTAAATTAACACTAATTTAATTTAACAATAAAATATGGGCTGCCTTAGAAAAGGATTGTGGCTCGCCCTCCCTTACCTGGTAACACACAGGTAACTGATGCACTGTTTCACAGGCTTGTGAACAGAATATAAACGTGTGCAAGGAAATTGCTCTTCACGGCACTCTGAAAACAAAAAAGGACAAGTTCATACCACTTTGTGATGTAAATAAATCAGCTGAATAAACTCGCCATTGCAAGTTGCAATGATAGTCAACCTGAGATCAATCCCGTGGGAAATTTTGGAACAGATTATAAAACAGATCTTATACAGACATCTAGAAAACAATGCATTAATAACTATAAGCCAACACAGATCCTCACAGACTAATCTGATTCCTTGTTTTGATTGGCTAACCTCCCTGATAAACAGAAGGAATGCTGTAGACATAGTATAACTTGATATTAGCAAAACCTTAGACAAAGTGCCCCGTGATATGCTCACCTAGTTTGTCAGGTGGATACACAGTGGCTACAGAATCATATTTATAGGGTGATTAATGACTCCTCAAACTGGTAGGAGGTAATAAGTGGAGTACCCCAGGGCTTGGTCCTCAGTCTAGTGCTCTTCAACATTTCTATTTATGACATGGATCTGGGGGTGTAGGGAATGCTAGTCAAATTTGTGTGTGGGTTAGCTAATACCCTAGAAGACAGAAACAAAATTCAAAATGGTATTGATAGGTTGGACACCTGGCACCAACAATATGGAATTTAAAAGGGATAAGTGCAAAGTACTGCAGCTAGGAAGAAGAACCAGTTACAAGATGGGGGGTGTATTTGGATCAGTAATACAATGAAGAAGAAGGATCCTGGAGTCGTCATAGATCACAACCAACTGTTTGGTGTGGCTAAGAAAAAGGCAAATGCTATTTTAGTTGCCATTGATTGAAGTATAGTCTCCAAATCCCACAGGGTACTACTTCCCTTCTCTTTGAGGCTGGTTAGGTTCTGGACATGGCACTTCAAGAAGTATGCTGATGACTTGGAACAAGTCCATAGGATGGCAAGGATGATTATGGGGGCTGGAAACTGAGACTTATAAGGGAAGACTTAAAGAACTGGTTATGTTTAGCCTTGAGAAAAGAAGTCTGAGGGGAGATATAGCAGCACTCTTCAAATATTTGAAAGACTATCATAAAGAGGAGGGTCAGGATCTGATCTCAATAAATGTAGATTGCAGGACATGTCATAATGTGCTCAAGTTACAGGAAGCCAGATTTCAGTTAAATATCAGGAAAAACTTTCAAACTATAAGAGCAGTACAGCAATGGAGCCAATTATTACTTCAAGAGGTGGTGACTGGTGAGTGCTCCAACAATGGAGGCATTCAAGAGAAATGTAGACAACTATCTGGCAAGTATCTTTTGATTTCTATTCCTGCATGGGGGAGGGGGTTGAACTTGATGGCTTTGTAGGCCCATTCCAACTTCATGTTTCTATGATTCCAACTACCCACCTCTTAAATTCTATGAGAGACTAGGAAAGTCTAGCCTTAATCGTAAGGATAACTGGGTTATTTGAAGCTGCTGAATAGTCTAACAAAAGGATATTTCAAATGTCTTTTGCTCCTGAAGAAATCTGCTAAAATGTGGGTCACTATAAATGCGGATGTTGCTAAGAAAGGTAGGATTTGACTTTTTAAATGTAAACAAACAACTAAACAAAATATTCCATATTCCAAATTATTGTAAAAGCCGTCCTGTGTCTTGAATTAGCAGGGAGCAAAGTCAGATGTACAACTAATAAAACTCAACTGCATGAGGGAAGTGATGATGGCTGAATGAGGGAGGACAAATAAGAGTTTAAAGGGACAGATAATAAAATCAAACCAAAAACTTACCAGGGGTTGTTGCTGGACCACTAACATCTAGAATTAAAATTAGAAATTGTTGGTATATAACGAGTTGCTTATTGCCTGCTTTTTCTCCTAAGGTCAGCTTCAGGGAGAAATGAATTTACTCCTTAGCAAACCATGATGTCAGATTTATTCTGGACGGTTTATACAGATAGTAGATATTAATTATCTGCATTTGACAATCTGTATTTTTGCTTTCAGAATAAATGCTTGACATTTGATCTTTTGTATTATGTGAATTCACAGATAATTTTATTTAATAATATTCTGTAGATTAATGTGTCTTATTTAACAGCATATGCTGGCTGATGTACTTGTATTCAATGTTTGATGGTCCACGTGAGATTTCACTATATTATTTGCTGTTTATTAAAAACATTACCATCAAATTATGGTGACAGATTCAAACCATCTGAAATGCTGAGATAGTGCTTTACATTTACATTACAATTTCAAATTTTAGCTGCAACATTTACATCCAGGATTTGCAATTCAAAATGTCAGAAAATATTCACTTCTGCTCTAAACTACAATCACTAGGCCATGCCTAGAACTGAAATTAATGTTCTGAGAGCCTATTAATCTTCTTCTAAGAACTTAAAGATTTAAGAAGAAGATGGTATGTCAAAGTATCTCTTCCGACCATAGGGACAAAATGTTATAATGAGGCAAAATTAACTTACCTTTCTCATCTGCTGCTGTTTCCCCAGGAGTTGCCACCCCTAGACACAGAAGAAATGTTATTGTGGTTAGCGAAAGAGACAATGAGAGAGCGAAAATATGAGTAAAAGGGAGGGGGAGAGAACATGTAATGGACCATAAAGGGAACAGAGGAATTTATGAAAAGAAATCAGGATCTGTTAAAAAAAAATTTTTGGTAAGCCATTACAGATATGTACATAGCAGCAAATCTAGACTTCCACATTCTACAAGGCACACCAACCTATCTTGATTCACTGTTGAGACAAGTGTGTATGTGACATCTACATTAGGAAATACAGGTTTCTTATTACCTCCTGAGCTGGACAGTTGGAAGAAAATTCAGCAAATTGACCTCATATTAATAGCTTATGCTCCTACACAATGGAAGAGGAGGTAAAGAGAAAGAAATAACTCACCAAAGGTATCTGTTGCATCTGTAGTCAGTTCTGCATTTTGTACTCCTGAAAAGAGACAGTTGACTTGTAAATATAAATTGTTTAGTGTAGCCATTAGAGATGGACATGAAATGAATTTTTTATTCGTTCCGTTATTTGTTATTTGGTTTGTTACCTAATGAAATGAATAACGCACAGACCCATCAAAGAACCACGAAACGAAAAGAAACAAAAACTAATGCTTCGTTCCTTTCATTTTTTGTTTTCCCATAGGAATGCATTGAAACAATGCATTCCTATCCGAAAAGTTTCCCTTCCAATTGGTGTGGGGAAACCGTGGCTTTTTTTCCACCACAAGCCAGCGCCGCCTATCAGCCCGCCCTTTCCTCCACCATTTTCTGAGGACTCCTGCCAGGCTGTCAGTTCCTGGACCACTTTAAACCCAGCCAGTCAGTATCAGGGAGACCCCCTGGTACGGACTGGGCTACGTTATTTATTTATTTATTTATTTATTTATTTATTTATTTATTTATTTATTTATTTATTAGATTTATACCCCGCCCATCTTCCCAAAGGGGACTCTGGGCGGCTAACAGAGCTGAGCAAGTCAGCAAATACACAATACAATACAGTTCAATAGAACAAACACCAGCAAATCAATACATATAGATTAAAAATAGCAGCAGCAGGGGAGCACCCTTTAGTTCAAACCTCACTGCTACTGTATCAAATCGCAGACATGATAGTCGATGGCGGCAAAAAAAAAAAAAAACTATTGTTCAGCTAGGTCACCAAAGGCCTTGTGGAATAGGATAGTCTTCACCGCTCTACGGAAGGCCAGCAGTGAATCTCCAGAGCGCACTTCGCTGGGTAGGCTGTTCCACAGAAGTGGAGCAGCAGCCGAGAAGGCCCGATTCCGAGTAAGGGATCGCCTGGCCTCTCGGGGAGTTGGAACCCGAAGTGAGTGCGCCCGCGACTGCCGAACCGGTCGGGTCGAAGTTGACCGCTGGGCGATCCGCTCTGCCAGGTAATCCGGGCCCAGGCCATGGAGGGTTTTATAAACTAAAACCAAGACCTTGAATCTGATCCGGGAGGCAACGGGTAGCCAATGCAGCCGGGCCAGGACCAGGGTGATGCGGTCATAACGACGCGCACCCGCCACCAGTCTGGCCGCTGCATTTTGCACCCGCTGCAATCGCCGGAGGAGAGTCAAGGGCAACCCCATGTAGAGGCGTTGCAGACGTTTAAAGTGGTCCAGCAATTGACAGCCCAGCAGGAGCCTTCAGAAAACGGGTCAGGAGGAGGAAAGTTGCAGTGATTGTGCACTGTCCTCCCGACCCGTGTTCTGAGGGCTCCTGCTGAACAGTCAACCGCTGGACCCCTTTAAACCTGGCCCAGTCGGTACCAGGGGGTCCCCCTGGTACCAACTGGGCCAGGTTTAAAGCAGTCCAGCGACTAACAGCCCAGCAGGAGTCCTGTGAAAATGCTAGGGAGGGCTGTTCCAGGGATTGAGCTGCCCTCCCTAGCATTTTCAGAGAGGTCCTGCCACCCTGTCATGGGCTGGACCCCTTTAAAAATGGCCCAGTCAGCACCAGGGCAACCCCCTGGTGCTGACCGGGCCATTTTTAAAGGGGTCCAGCCCATGACAGCTCGGCAGGACCTCTCTGAAAATGGCCCAGTTGCCAGCACAGAGCTCCTGCATTGGCAACCGGGCCATTTTCAGAGAGGTCTTGTCGAGCTATCACCAGCTGGATACCTTTAAAAATGGCCTGGCGGGCTGTCATTCACCAAGCAGAGGGCGGCGAGAGAGGGCTGGGATCTGGCTTCCGCACGCAGAGGGTGGATCCCAGCCCCCTGTCCAGCGATCTTTGCTTGGTGAATGACAGCCCGGCGGGCTGTCATTCACCAAGCAGAGGGTGGCAAGAGGGGGCTGCGATCTGCCCTCCGTGCTCGGAAGCCGGATCCCAGCCCCCTGTCCAGCAATCCACACACGGCGGACGGATCCTAGCCACCTCTCACCGCCCTCCGCTTGGTGAATGACAGCCCGCTGGGCTGTCATTCACCAAGCAGAGATTGCTGGACAGAGGTCTGGGGGAAGACTTAAATAGCTCGCTCTTCTCTCCACCCTGTGTGGTGGAGGGAAGAGCGAGCTTTAAACTTGTTTCCAGCCTCCGTCCCTAAGGTAGCAGCAAGCAGCTTGCTGCTACCTTCGGGAGGCTGGAACCGAGTAAATCTTGCTCTTCCCTCCACCCAGTGTGGTGGTGGGGAGAGCACGCTGTTTAAGATTATTTTTCCAGGGTCCCGAAGTTAGCAACAAGCAGCTGCTTGGTGCTACCTTCGGGAGCCTGGAAAGGAGTTTAAACAGCGCGCTCTCCCCACCACCACATGGGGTGGAGGGAGGAAGAGTGTGCTCTCTCCCCCACTTCCCCCCTCCCGGAGCCAGCACCCAGTAGCCGCTAGGTGCTAGCTTAGGGAGAGGAGAAAATTTAAAAAGCCCGCTCTCTCCTCCCCCCTGATGGGGTAGGGGAAGAGTGGGCTTTTAAAATCTCCCCCCAGCCCTCCCGGGCACCGCCAGTGTCATCAAGCCAGCCAGGAGAGCGCTCCCGTGGCTGCGGGACTTTTCTCCTGGCTGGCTTGCCAGCGGCTCCGGCAGCAGCCGGCTCTGGGTGGGCTCCCTGTGGCCACGAGATCGCTCTCCTGGCAGGCTTGTCACTGGCTCCGGCGGCACCTGGTCCCGGGAGGGCTCCCTGTGGCTGCGGGATGGCTCTCCCAGGAGGCTTGCCACTGGCTCCGGTGGTGCCCGGCCCAGGGAGGGCTCCCCACGGCTGCAGGAATGCTCTCCTGGCCCGCATGCCACCGGCTCTGGCAGTGACTGGCCCTAGGAGGGCTCCCCGCGGCCACGGGAACGCTCTCCCGGCCCACATGCGGCAGCGCCTGGCTGCGGAAATGCTCTCCCAGCCCACATGCGGCAGCATCCGGCCCCGGCAGAGCTGCCCGTGGCCGCAGGAACGCTTTCTTGCTGGCACCGAAAAATGAATACACAGTAACGAAGTGGGCCCCAGGGCCCCCGAAAAACAGAACTGAAACGAAGTGGGCCCCAGGGCCCGAATAATGACAATGAAAGCAGGAACAGGTTAGATTCCATAAATTACAGCATAACGGCACTTGTAGAAAGCAAACAGGATTTTATGAGCAAAATCAAAAGATGGGGTGCCCCAAACAAAAATTATAACTACAAAACTGGACTTCAGATCAGCACCAAGTTTGGCATGGATGTAACAGAATTTCTCCTCTTGCTTTGTAACAAATTTGGGAATGTTTGGCCAAAGGGTTTTTGAGCTGTGATTTTTTTTTAAATAACAAGGTTTTACCCCCATAAAAACACAAGAAAACATTTCAACAGCTAGTAGAAAAGGGATGAAAAACAAAAATAAAATCCAGATAAGACTTGCATACCTGGGGAGAAAAGCCTCCATTTTAACCTCCTGTTTTTCATCTGCAGGAATTGGGGCAATCATGGCTCTAATTCAATTTAATCACTGCCTTTTAACCTATAAAACCTGGATTTCTGGGTAGCATATGTATACAGGCATACCTCAGTTGACAAAGTTCATCTGTTCCCTGGGACCTTTTGTCTTCCAGAAAATTTGTAAACTGGAAACGCACGGCGGCACAATGCATCCTGGGTACTCTTTTTGCAATGTGTTATGTAAACTGAGGTATTGTGGGGGATTTGTAAATGGAGGCGTTTACGGCTCCAGATTTCCTTTTGTGAACCAAAAATTACGTAAACAGAGGTAAACACCAGATAATTCAATTCTTCAAAAAACCTCCAGTTTATGAATGTGGGATATTGGGCTTCTAGACCCACAATTCAATAATCAAGGAAATGGCCCAATAATGCTGCAAAATATCATGCCCCCCAGCCCCTGCCAATGTCACCATAGAATCTACAGTACTCTTAGACAGCAGAAATTCTACTAATAAAAACAAAAGTCATCATGGGCTTCCTGTTTAATCAATGTAAAAATTCAGCGTGAAAAACAGAAGTATTCTTGCATGAACACCAAATCGAGTCAAATATTTTGACTCCAGCTCCCACAATCCCCAACCAGCATAGCCAGTGGTAGTGAATTACAGATATTATCAGCCAGGAGTGGACCCTGCCGCATCTAGCAACTAAAGGACCACAAGCCGGGAAAGGTGCAAGAAGAGGAGGTACGTGTCCAGGAAGGGGAGGATGCATGCCCACAGGGAGCCAGATTCATCAACTTCAGAGACCACCTCAGGTGAGTCTTCGGATATGATGTACATGTGGTTTCTGGGGATTATTGGTGGGAGAGTACACATATCCCAGGATTCCCTTGCTGAGCTGACCATGCATGGGAGCCAGCACCCCAGTGGACAGAAGAGACATGGGAGGTGGGGCAGCTACACAAGGACACTACTGGCTTGTCCTTTACTGACAGTGATTATCCACCAAGGCTCTACCTTTGAAAACAAGTCCAAGAGCAAATCCTCTTTCAATGTGTTTGCTTGGAGATTATATTCATCTGCTTTCAGGTTACAGCCAGTCCATCCTGGCCATTTCTCACTTTAGTGTGATAGTGTGCCCTGAGGTGGCTACCTGAATGGAAAGGTTAGGCTATCATACAGGATATCATGCTCCTGGAGTTATGCCCAATAATAGTGATTAGAGATGGGCACGAAACAAACTTTTAGATCGTTTCATTATTCGTTGTTTGTTTCATTAGGTAATGAAACGAATAATGAACCCCAGAGTGATTTTTAGAAAAAAACGAACCAAAAAAATTGGTTTTGTTAAGTTCGTTTAGTTCTTCCCCACTGGTGATGACAGCCCGGCAGTCATGCCCAAGGGGGAGGACTGTCTAGAGAGAGCCCCATTCTTGCCTCCGCACGCGGAGGTGGGACCGGGGCTCCCTCTCAAGGGATCTCTGCTGCGGGTGGATGACAGCTGGCCGACTGTCACCCACCCGCGCAGAGGGTGGTCGAGAGAGGGCCGCGGTCCTGCCTCCACTTGCGGAGCTGAGGCCACGGCTCTCAAGGGATTTCCGCCACGGGTGGATGACAGCCCGCCCAGCTGTCATCCGCCCGCAAGAGAGAACTGTCTAAAGACAGCCCCGTTTTTGGCTCCATAAGCAGAGGTGGGAACAGGGGTCTCTTTAAAGGGATCTTCCCGGCAGCGATGAGAGTGCCCAGTTGCCGCCGCCAGTAAGAACCCAGACCGGTTTGAATTGGTTCAAGTTCGTACGATTTTTTTTTTAAAAAAATCATATGAACCCAAACTGAACCAAACCAAGGATGGGCCCGAACCAGATGAACCCGAACCATGGGTTTTCAGGTTCGTGCCCATCTCTAATAGTGATGGTGACCCTATGGCATGAGGAAGTCACCAACAAGTGTTTCAGGTTAGCAATGCAGGCACAATATTTTGCGCCAATATTGGGCCATTTCCTGGCTTTTTCAGTTGTGCTTACAGAAGTACAATATGCCACATTTATAAACCAGAGGTTTTTAAAAGAACTGAATAAGGTAAAGAAATAGTCATTCACAAGCACACACACCCATGTCCACATACTCACAAATAGGCATGCCATGGCCCTCAGGGTATGTAACAGAGAAAATTACAAAAGGCTATACTATGATCTTCCACATCCACTGATTCATAAAATGCCTTCTTAACAGTATTTTCAGCAGCATCCTAAAGATTCTTTGGGGTAAATAGTGTATGATAGTAAAATATATCCCTTTATGGATGAAGTTAAGTTAATAAAATAAGAGTACTACAAGTTTTCAGGTTGCTAAACAATATTTTCATGTGTGTAAACATTTTGTATGTTGAGCTAATTAATTAGTTAATTACATTTTAAAGTTATTAAAAGCAATGGCAACTCCATTGATTTCAGTAATCATTAAAAGGTATTACACATACTTCAAGGAAGCAACCTGGATGTGGAGGCATGTAAAGGCAGTAGATTCCTCCTCTCTGCATGCTGTAGAACTGATCTATATAGAGACCAACCAAGTACTGAACATATAAGAATGTGTTCCTGGTAGTGGAACTACACAGGAATTGCAGGTCACTGTATACTTACACCCATACAGAATAAAAGAAAAGGAAGAGGACTCAACTTACCAGGTCCTCCAATTGTTGCCAGAGTGGTGCTGAGTCAAAGAACGAACAATGGCAATTGCCATGTGGAAAGGAAAGTCAGAAGTACCCAGTCACGTGGAAGGGCCCCACCAATGGGCAGGCCTGGGCAAGACCACATGACATGGGTCAATCCTGGCCCTTTGGTGAGTGTGATGTGGTTGGAAGGAGCCTGAAGGGCAATAATTAATGGATGAAGCCACAAGTGGCAACCCCCTTTTTTTGGATTTACAGGCATTGGGATGGATCCAAGCGGAAAAAGGAACTGACAAGGACATGTCAGATGGAAGGGGCCATGGGCTGAATCAAGAGGGGACAGCCGGAGGCCCCGGCAAATGATTTATGTCACGGATCCACTGATGGGGTTGATACCCCTTGGGGGTCCTACAATGGAAAACAGACACATAACACTGATGGGGTCATCAAAGGGCAGGCGGGCCCCTTGATGCAATGGATCCGATCCAATGAATCAGTCAAAGTACTGCTTGTTGTAACCAATAAAGTAGTGGCCTTTAAATTTTCTAAATACATGAGTCATGTTTTCTTTTGTTATATGTATATACACCCTGAATCAAAAGGCTCAGCTATAGGCAACAATAGAACTGTAATGACTAGGAAGCTGCTCATTTGGCACACAATCATTTACACCATTTACAATTAATTAAACAAATTCTTCTCAGAACTATACAAACCAAGAAACCCAAATATAAACACAATATTAAAAATAAAAAGAAGTACTGTAAATTATTGCAAGTCCCAAAATGCTTAAATTCTCTCTCTCTTAAATCTAGTGTTACGTTTCCTGCAAGGTTTTTAATTGATATAATATAGATTGTGGGTCCGCTGATGACAATTTTAGAATAATGATTTTAGTGTAAGGTTTTTTATTGATGATTTATTGATATTTTACTTTTAACTATTTTAAATTGTTTTATTCTTTGGATTGTAAGCCGCCCAGAGACCTTGGGTAGTGGGCGGCATATAAGTTAAATAAATAAATAAATAAATAAATAAATAAATAAATAAATAAATAAAACTACAGCTTTTTGTGAAGCTAATTGAGTCTTCCTCCGATTTCTTCAGATCTGAAATCTGGGAATTTCAAATCAGAAGAAATCGGAGGTACAATCCGTTAGCTGAGGATCAGAGAATTTCAGATCAGGAACGGGCATCACCTCTTCACATTTAGAAATGCTTTATGTGATTTTCTTTGGGGAAATTTATGAATAATATCAGAAAAATCTATAAACTTTGTCTTTTCACAGGTGAAGTTCAAAATAGCTAAACCTTCAACATTTCTGGACTGAAGGCATGGCTTAATTTGTTTTAGAATGCTAAGGCTAAGTATAATGAATAAAACATACCTGTTGGCTCTTCCAGAACTTGTTGAGCAGTGACCATAGGCAAAAACCAATCTGCAGAAATAAAAGAAACACATTGTTTCTATTCTCCAGTTTACATATATTAATGCCAAATAGTTGTTTCAGCTTGAATTTATTTATTTATTTATTTTAGAGTATTTTTACCCCACCTTTCTTCTTGTAAAAGGACCCAAGGCAGCTTATAGTAATGAAAGAAAATATGCAGTCCAGTACAATTAAGGCATGTTCAAGTATTGAGAACAGGGAATTGAGGGAGATCTTACAGCATTAATAGACAACATTACATTAAAGCTACAAGAGAACATGAGGAGTTAAAAGGAGAGTAAAGTTCCATGTAAAGTTACAAGAGAACACAAGCAGTTAAAAGAACAGTAACATTCCATGTAAAGTTATGAATGATGGAAATAACATTGCAAGCAGTGTCAAGATAATCACATGAGATTATAAGTAGTTATAAACACAAAGTCTATGTGATTCTATAGATCAGGGCTGCCCAACTTTGAACAGGCCAAGGTCTACTTTTTCTGGCCCAAAGTGCCTGAGGGCTACTACACTAATACCTCTACTTACGAATTTTATCCATTCCAAGCACATGTTCGTAAGTAAAAAAAAAATTGTAAGTAGAGCAGCGGTTTCCCATAAGAATGCATTGAAATCCATTCCCTCTGGAATGGATTGATTTTTGATGCATTCCTATGGGAAGACTGACCATGCACACACTTCCCCTGCACCCGCTCGATTATCAGGCCAGTGGGGGGAACAAGGGACCACACCATGGCCCTTGAACTGCCCTACTCGGCTGAGACAATGGGCTGGCAGACCCAGAACTTTGCTGGGGCAGTGGTGGTCCTTGTGATGGGGGAAGGAGGGGTGGAGAATGTATCCCCTCAGTTTTTTATTGGTGGCCGGCGGGCTACTTTTGAACACTTCGCAGGCTATCTGTTGGGCAGGCCTGCTATAGATTCATATAAAAGACACATAATAGGTGGTCCATCATTCAGGGAAAGCTTGCCTGAAGAGAAAGTTATTTGCCTGTTTCCGGAAAAACAACAGATATAAGGCAGTCCTGGCCTCTAGTGGGAGGGAGTTCCAGCAGCCGAGAAGGTCCTTTTATGGGTTCCCATGACATGTACCTGTGAGGGTGGCAGGATGGAGAGAAGGGCCTCTCCTGATGACCTTAGCACCCTTAGCAGTTCATACTGTGAGATTCAATCTTCGAAGTAGCTAGGACCCAGCTGCAAAGAGAGCCAGGTGAAGGGAGGCAGCATTTTGTGGGTTCCTTGTTGCCCCAGTTTACTCTCCAGCCACACCACTTTTGGGATGCCCAGAGTGGCATGGCTGGAGAGTAAACTGGGGCTATGAGCAAGCCCACAAGCTGCCACCAGTCCTCCCTGGCTTTCCCAATGATGTAGCACCCCATCCCCCTCTGCCCAGGGCAAGGAGACGGATGGGGTGCTACTCTTTGAGAGTGAGGATCAAAGAGCAGTTTTTTTGATCCCTCATGGCCACAGCGAGGGTGCTGTGGCCACAGGAAAAATCAAAAACCTGTTCATGAAGGCCATCACCCCTGTTCTTCAATCCTTGCTTTCCCTAAGGATAGCACCATTTGGGAGAGCGAGAAGAGTATATTTTTAAATTTCCCACAGCCACAGCAAGGGTGCTGTGGCCACGGGTAATTTAAAATCCTCCTCATTGATCCTCACTTTCCAGAAGGGTAGCACCCAAAGCATTTGTAACCCAGGGTACCACTGTATTCAGATTAAGTTGCTGTATTGGCACTTTGTGAAAAATAAGTGGGTTTTGAATCACATTTTGGACACTCTGTCCCTAAAAAGTTCACCATCACTGTCCTAGGGCTGTTTTTTTTGATACAGGTGATCTGTGATCACATATCCTAACATATATTTAATTCAAAACAGCTGGATCTAGGTGGAAAGGTTCTACAGGAAACAATGGCACTGTGGGGGATGGTTCTTTCTTCCCTCTGTGCACTTGGGGAGAATAAATGTTGAGTGTCATGACCAGCCACAAGATGCTGTGACGGTTACAACTGTAAATGCAATTTCCATGTGCCAAAGCAATATACTTATATTTTATTCTCCATCCCCTCCCCCAGCTACCAAGAGAAATTCCCATGTTCATGGGATGGGGTGCTACATCATTGGGAAAGCCAGGGGGGACTGGTGGCAGCTTGTGGGCTTGCTCGTAGCGCCAATTAGAGATGTCTCTGTGTGAAAACTTTGATTCCGCAAAAGAGCCTGGCCTAGTTGGATCCCAATGTGGCATGCTCTTTTCTAGGGGTCCTCGAAGTTTTCAAACAGCGGGCCGGCCCACCACCGCCCAGACACCACTGGGGGCCCGATCACAGTCCAAAAGCAGCTGTGGAGACTGGCTTGCTCACAAAACAGGGGGTAGGTGGGGGGTTGCAATTGGTCCCAGGGGGTGGATTCAGGACCTTGGGGGGCCGCATCCGGCCCCGGGGCCTTAGGTTGAGGACCCCTGCTCTTTTCTGTCAATTCTTCTTGTGGGATTAGTGGTACTTCCCATTATTATTAGATTGTGCTGCTGGTTTCCCTGCCTCTGTGATTGACTTTTTTCCTATTTCTTTTTTGGGCCTTCTCTCAGAAGTTGTGACCTGCCTTTCTACTGCCACCTGCTGGAGTGAAAGAAGAGAAGAGAAAGTATCAAACAACTATGGGAGAAATAAATCTCACATTATAGTAATTTAGAGGTGGGCACAAAGCAGAAAACTCATGGTTCGGGTTTGTCTGGTTTGGGCCCACCCTTGGTTCAGTTCGAGTTCAGGTTCGTACGAATTTTTTTAAAAAATCATACGATCCCAAACTGGTTCGGGTTCTTACCGCCGCTGCCTGGGGTCGGGTTGGCACTCCTTTATTTATTTATTTATGTATTTTCAAGGGCCCACCCCACAGCCCCTGGGACCAAGTGGGTGCTTCTTTTATTCTTTATTTTTTTCCTTTATTTTAGGGTGCTGACCCGGCCACCCCTGGGGCCGGGTTGGCACTCCTTTATTTTATTTTCCCTGCAGTCAGGAAGACCAAAGACCATCCAGCGCCAGGTAGGAGACATCACTGCCATTAACAAGCCAAACCGAACTGAACCAAATTTTTGTTGTTCATTTTGTTTCATTCTAAATTCACTCTGGGGTTCGTTATTCATTAGGTAACAAAACAAATGAATAACAAATCAAACTAAAAGTTCATTTCGTGCCCATCTCTAGTAATTTTTATTGAGGAGGCTTTGGCTGTATATTTTTTTTCTTCTATTTGCTTTCTTACTTGCTTTTCTTAATTTTGGGGTGAGGTGGCTATATGAGGGATGATTTGTTTATTTTTTCATCTGCATGTGAGGAAAAAAATAATTTTGTCAAATAAAATATTATTTGGTCAATTTACTGTACCCTGTTGGTTTTACTGTGTATTCTATATATTCTAGCGGGTTTTTGAGGATTGTTTTGTTTTTCTCTGCTTTTTTAAAGAGAAGATTTCAATGATTTAAAAAAAAAAAACACACATGGGAAACCTAAAATGAATTACACCAAAGAGATTGTCCCTTTTGCATTAAATGAAAGGACCAGTGCATTAAAAATAATAAAAACAAGAGGCACTCCCCAAATAACTTAAAACTATGCAAATTTAAAACTCTTTACCATCCACACTGCTAGTAAGGAGCATAGTCTACTTTGCCTTCCTGCGTTTGTCTGTTTTACTCCATTCATATTATATGAATAGGGATATATGGGCCTGCCACTTCCTCAGATTAGTGTCTTCTAACTTTTTGCTCCATTCTCTACACACAGATTAGCTTCTCCTTTGCCTCTCTTCTCTGCTCCGTCCCTGCCTACTTCCCTCTCTCCTTCTGCCCCATCTTGTTTTTGCCAATTCACTGTATCTTAAACTTTCATATTTTCATTTTTTTAAAAAATCTGTTTACTTTTGTGTGATGGTGCAAAGACAATCACATAAAAATAAATTAAAACAAAATACAATACAGTTGATATCTCAAGAAAACTAAACAGGAGGGTCAATAAAGTATTTTGGGGGTGGGGTACGACCAGCAAAAAAGTGTCCACAAGTGAACAGAATCAAACAACATACTCACAAACTGAACTGAACTCTCCCACTGGAGGCCAGGACTGCTCCATCTCTGCTGCCTTTCCAGAAGCAGGCAAAGACCTTCCTTTTCGGGCAAGCTTTCCCTGAATGATGGACTACCTATGATGTGACTTTTAGATGGATTACTATGCATGATTGCATTGACTGATTTCATAAGAACACAGGTGTTTTCTATGTTACTTTCCATCCCTCATAATGGATTTTTTTTTTTTTGCATGGTCTTTGTAGCTTTAATGTTATCTTTTAATGTTCTAAGATGCCTCTTCTAATTCCCTGTTCATAACTTAAATTATGACTGGGCTGTATATTGTCCGACATTATTGTAAGCCACCTTGGGTTCTTTTCCAAGGAGAAAGGTGGGGTAAATATATTCTAAATAAATAAATAAAAATAAAATATTTAAGTTCACACAATAGATGGCATACTGGAGCAAGTTGGAACAAATCAAAACAAAAGTATACCACTACCAGGAGTCGTGGAAAGAACCACATAAGGCAACAGGTTTGTTTGCTTGCTTGTTTTTGGTCTTGGCTTGGACTCTATTGACTCTAGTTTTAGTCTTGTGTCAATTGGATACCAGGATGCTCTACCATTGTCATAGGTGCAAAGAAAGTTAAAATAAATGCTCAGTCTATACTGAGTCCTACTCCCAGCAAATTTTCCTATTGCTTCTTCAATCTTATTTCTCTCCACACTGGGTGCTTCAAGCACAAGGCCACCACTACTGCCACATAAAGGTCGGTACTTGAAGGACACCTTTTATTTCTTCTCTCTCGTAATAATCAAGATGAGTGGAATAACGGCAAAACACAAATCCACAATGACTGAGAATCAAAATTTGGATTTCTGATAAATTCCTTGACCAATTTAATACTGACTTTTATGCTAAGTTTAATGGGTATTAACTGTGTTGAATTTGATCAGATGCCTATTTGTAATGTAAATAACTAAATATACATTAAGAGGTTATTTGCTTTTAGCCATTATTTACATTTGGCTCCACTGTTATGGTAATTTTCAGAACTGTAGGCTGCAAGCTATCTCAGTGCTTATTTCATAGGGCAGTGATGGCGAACCTATGGCACGGGTGCCGAAGGTGGCACTCGGAGCCCTTCCAGTGGGCACCCAACATCGCCCTTCATAGCCACCTGTATACAGGTTAAATTACTGCATTGGCACTCTGCAAAAAAAAAGTGTGTTTTGAATTGCAGTTTGGGCACTCGGTCTCTAAAAGGTTCGCCATCACTGCCATAGGGAATAGTGTAACATACTTTAATAACTATAAATTATTTTAAAAGAAAATGCATGGCCTCATACTAAGACCCAATTATTTCTTTTTAAAATAAAAGTTTCTGTTAAGTGCAGTCCACTTTATCCAAAGTAAAAACTGGCAGAGTACTAAGCATGTTAGTGGACATGCAAGCTCTTCCCTATAATCTTTACTTTTTGCTCACAGACAAGCTTTCTGTTTGCTTGCTTAGGTTTCGTAGAAAGCAAGGAATCTACAAGTCCCAAAAGACCTCAAAATGGTGGCCGTCAAGCAACATTCAGATGGGAAGATGAATATGTGGTGACACAAATTAGAAACCTGGAACCTATGCCTCTTCAGCTGAATGTGAAAAGCTCTAGCTTTTCTTTTGGGTCATCTTCTGCCTTGTCTGTATCAATTAACATTTTTGTTTCAGCATTGCCAAACAAATTGCAAGTAAAACTAATTTGACATTCATAATGAAACTCACCAAATGGCAGGACAGCAAGAGCTATGAGGCACAGCAACTTCTGAGCTCCACAGGTTACCATTTCTGAAAAGAGAGACCGGGGGGGAGAGAGAATAAACAGATGTACATTTATTTGACATATTATTTCATAGCTGCATTCTCTTTAGTCTTCCTACTTATGATCACAGACATAGCTTGCTTAGCTGCTCCATCTGAAAAGCAAATTATTCAAGTGGAACATAATGCTGTCATTGCTTTTCATTTTTTTCTTCTTTTTGCCCAAATGTCTCTCTGCCTTTTCTCACCTACTGTTTGTGCCAGTTGCTTCCTTATAAATCCTTTGAGAAGTCACTTTCAAGCGTGTGGACAGAGCCCTTTACCCTGACTGTTGCCCATGCAATCTGTTCTTTTCTATGGCAAAGAGAGCTCTTTTCCCCTTCAGCTGGTCCCCTATTTTGGCCAGAGTGCATAGCCGCTCCCAGTCCTAGCAAATGTTCTTCTTCGGCTTGACTTCAAGAGTCAATTCCAGAAAAAAGTCATCATGCAAATGGAATGAGGAGGAGGGGGGGGAACTGTCAATTACATGACCTCATTCTAAAGTTTATTGTCCTCCAAGTCCCTGGGTGGGGGGAATGGCTATGGATGGAGTCCCACTGTCTGCTGGTTTATTCCTTCATTGGCATAGATTTAATTGAGCTATATGTTCAATAAGAATTATATCTGGGCCCAGATATATTGGAACATGGCTTTCCAAGATGAATTTGGCCCTGGGGCCAACAACAACAACAACAACCCCCCACTGATAGATGTAGCAACTGCATGTGCTGGCAAGGCCTTAGAAGCACTGGGCAGCTTGCAACTTCAGTTCTCTTGGGGACTGTTTCCTCCATGTGAACCTCTTTGGGAATGTTCCTAGTTTTACTTTATGCTGACATTCTCCTTCTGAAACTACTAATAGGTATTCAACTGGTGGTGGTGGTGGTGGTGGGGGAAATATCTATCATTGTCTCCGATTATGCATTCCATGCCCCCTTGCTGCCATTTATCAAGAGGTAGCATTCAATGATTTATTCTGCTTGGCATTATTCAGCTGAAAGAAAGCTCTCTTTTTTGTACTTAAATACCCATGGAATTTGGAGCTGTATTCTTTTGGGCTTTGCTGTTAGAGATGCGCACAGCCAAAACAACAACACTGAATTGAGATATTTGTCAAAAATTGTCAATTTGTCAAAAACTCATTGCTTCATATTCGTTCAATTCTAAGAGCCTGATGAATTATGAAGCAATGAATTTTTGCCTCTTTTTGATTTGTCAATTCGTCTTCCTGTTTTTGGGCCTGCTTTATCTTTTGCAATGTGTTACAGCCAATCCAGAAGCTTTAGACAACCAAAGGAGGCACCTAGAGACTCCTGGATTGGCAGGTCAGGTAGCCAAACACACAGCTGAAAGAGCTTTTGAGGAGACTTGCAGTTAGAGGATTTATAACAGTGGTTCCCAACCTTTTATTGGCCATTCCCCACCTAAGCTTCTCTAAAATCCTGATGCCCCCATGACATATAATTCTTATCATTCAAAAAGAAAACTACTCACACAGAGAAAGCCTAAAAGGCCATTAACTTGGTTTAAACAAGGTTACAAAGAACATGGCATCTATGAAACAGAAAAATAAAAGAATGAAAGACAGTAGAAGTACTGAGGAAGTTTAAAAATAATAGTATGAAGGAATATGAAAAAACAGCAAATAAAGTTAGCAGGTATGAAGCCAAATCTTAATTATTCTTGTGCAGGGGTCCTCAAACTTTTTAAACAAGTGGCCGGTTCACTGTCCCTCAGACACTGTTGGGGGCTGGACCCTGCAGCCCCCCAGTGTGGCTCCAAGCAGGGAGAGGGAAGACCCAAACTGCTTCACCCCACCCCGGGCCCAACACTGCTCTCCTCGCCTGCCAGCCCTTGCACCAACCCTGCTTGTCCTGTGGCTCCAAGAGGGCTAGGGGAGGGCCCATCCTGCTCACCCTCTCCCCAGATGCCATGGGCAACAACAGGCTTTGCCCTTGCATTGGTGGCTGAGGCAGCAGAAGCTGCAATGGCCAGCGGGCCAGTATCAGGACCTTGGAGTGCCGCATCCAGCCTACGGGCCATAGTTTGAGGACCCCCTGTTCTTGTGTATACTGATGCACTTTTTCCTTGCTTGTAATACTCATTTTATACATTGAGATAAATGTGCGAAAAACATATGAAATGATGCAGGTTATTAAAAGAAATTATTGAAAGAAGATGGCACAGAAAGAGGCAAATTTAAAAAATATGTTCTAAGCTTAATGTGTACAATGTGTACAAAACAGTTTAGCTGCTACTGTACTCAGGAAACTGGCCCGTGAGATCTCTAAGGGGAAGAATTCCCTCAGTAGATCAGGCACACCATTCCTCCTGGTGAATCTCGTCTTCCTCAGAACTTGCATAGTGGGCTGAAGAAAGAGTGCCTGCTCTTCCTTGAGGCATTGAAGGAGTTGCTGGTTTCATAGGATCTGCAGTCCTCTTGGTCCACAGAACCAGTAGTGCCAAGGCAAGTTTCCTCAACAACAACACCCCTCTCCCCAGACTCCACTCTTCAGTCCTCCCAGACAAAGCACCACACATTTGTCCCAGAGATTTTTCCTCTACGACCCTCTGCCAACATCTGGAAAATCACCACCCAAGGCTCCTGACTGGGGAAGAAGAAGAGACCAGCACCAAGGAGGAAAGTGGGGAGAGAGGAGGAGGAATTATCTTTAAAAAGGACAGCCATGGGGGTTGTTGTGGGTAGAAGCTTGAGGCAATCCACAGTCCAGGAAGTTCTGCCCAGTTTTATAACTTGATGAATAATTGTTAATCATTATTTGTTGCTGTTGGTTGTTATTTAATGTCATTTCATTCATACTTATTGATTTATTGTTTGTTTATTATTTTTTCTCCATTGTAATCCAAAGAGAGTGACCTTGCAGGCAGATGGGCAGTATATAAATCAATTCAAATAAATAAATAAATAAATAAATAAATAAATAAATAAATAAATAAATAAATAAATAAATAAATAAATAGAGGCAGCAATTACCTTGACCAGGCAGAACAAGGAGGCAAACACTCATCACCAAAACTGTTGCCATGCTTTGGCCTCCATTGTCCACTGTGGAAGTCCTGGGTTTCTGCTGTTTGCTGCTGCTGCTGCTGCTACTGTTGTTTTTGCCATAAGGTACAACACCCCTCACCATGGGGAACTATCAGCAGGAAAGATCTGCCCCCCCCTATGACTCTGTATGAGTTGTGGCTCATGACCACCTTTCACAACCACAGGGCTGTAAGATCCACTTGATGGCAGACCTGTGGTCACTATGAGTACCTTTCATTCATGGCCCACTGGTGGCAGCCAGAGGACATGAAGTATGGCAAGACATTGACAACAGGGTTGCAGGAGGAGGCCCTTGTCCTGCCACCAGGCTATGAGTCTGTTCTGCTGCTGGCAAGGGACATAGGCGGTTACTTCATGTCCTTCCTCATTCCGAGATTACCTTCATTCGTGATAACATCGTTTACGGTCATGTGGTCTTGTCCTGGTTCTGTCCCTGTTTCCGTTTGCCCACAGACGTGATTGATGGTATCGTGATGACTGTTACTTCACATCCTTGTTTTGTGATAACATCTGTACTTCCCTGCCTTCCTTTCCCCTTTTTGGGGGGGGGGTCTGAACTTCCATTTTTCAATATTTTGATTCTCCGTAACTTTACCTTTCATTCCTTAAGCAGCAAAGTTCGAGGTTTTATGCCTTCTTATCTCACTGTGCTGCATTGCTAACTCCATAGGGAATGTAATGGTGAAAGGTACTTCGCACTCCTGCCACTAGATGGAGAATGTGCACATTGTGTGATGAGCCTACTTCAGGGAGTCTCAAAACTAAGACAAGAGAATTCCCGAGGTCAGGGAGAGGTATGGCTCATCACGCTTAAATCCCAGTTCAGGGGGCGTGGTTGGGACGGGATTCCGCCATCATGCAATGGACGTGGAGTAACATTTTCTCATACTGGTCCCAAGCGGGACCATGAACCGTGATAAGAGGGATGTGAAGTAACCATCATGGAGGGTGAGGCAACAGGGAGGAACATCACTGAAGGATTACTGGCCACACTGCAGGAGTAGGCACTGGAGGGTGAAGTCATCCGTTGGCATATGGTCCCAGAAGCTGGGAAGATCACGTTGGCAGCTTTACATGTGGTGGGCTTTGAGAGCATAATGTAAGTGGCACACTAGTTACACCTTGTATGTGTTGGCACTTGTCCTTGTTCGGTATAACAATCTGTGATGCTGATTTCAGCAGAGGTGGGAGGGTTTCTTCATGCCACAAACTTACTTGCTGGCCTGTTACAGAAGACCAACCAGAGGGATTTTGTTTTTCCTGGAGTTATTGAAGATCTGCCCCTTCTTCCTCCCTGCTCTCCCAGATGTGTCCTGAGAAGTCATCATTCTTGCCTTTACCTTTGTAAGGAAAGGATGTAGTTCACCTTTCTAGCTGTGTCCTCCCAACCCCATGTGGGCTGAGAATATAGATTTCCTTTGGTATGTTTTATTCTCCACTTTCCTTATTTTAATTCTGGAAATGTATAATGCCTGCTGATAACTTATTGAACTTATGTAAGTAAACTTTCTTAGGTAAGTAAAGCTTTATACTAGAAAAGCGAGCCTCACATGTTTTATTCCAGAAAAAGTGCTAGTGATTACAGAGGATGGAAAGAGGGAGCTTCAGAGTTGATTCTCCTTTTTTGCCTTAAAAGCTGGCTCATTCCCTCTGTACAACTAAAGAATTTCAAGAATTGCAGGCAAAAATCAAAGAAAACCAAAAGAAAAGAAAATACACAATTAAAGGAAATTCAAATGAATTTTCTAACTCTGCCAACAGGTTATGGTAGCACAGGAGAGCTAATTTGCAAAGCCAAGCTAACAAAATAAAAGGATCAACCAGGAAGTATTTTTTTGGCTTTGTTGTTGTACAAAGTGTTTATACGGTTTTTGTTTCCCCTTCCCCCTCAAATAAAGCAAGGTAGCTGAAGAGACTCTATTGTTTGTAGCTGTTGTTTTTTTTATTGTAAGCAGTCAAAAAAAATTTCTCAGCATGGCTCAGAGGAAAGAAAGCTTAGGAAATCTTCCAGAATTGACAACTTTTAATTTTGAAAGATGGAGAAAAGGGCTAATGGTGGATCTTGCAGGTTTAGGTGTTGATAACTGTCAGAAATATAAAACATCCACTGAACCAGCAGAGAAAGCAAAATGGGAGGAAATTGATAAGAATGCACCATTTTTCAGTCTAACCGACTCCCAGCTAGAATATGTTAATGAATGCAGTGCAGCAAAAGCCATGGTTACTAAATTGGAGGAATCTTTTGGGACAACTTCGTAGTAGAGATGGGCACGACCAGGAGAAATGACGTTTCGAGTTGTCATTTGTCGGGACGGGTCCGTTTCGGGTCGTTTCTGTTTGTCACGGAAATTTTCAAAAATGTTGTTTCCGTTTGTCGTTTGTTGTTTGTCTTGGGGTTGGGGTTGGGGTTGGGGTTGGGGTAAGTGGGCTCTGGGAGGCACCTCTCTGGGTGCCTCTGACGTCTGACCCACTAAGAAGTGAAGGGACGGGAAGCGTTTCATATAGCCGCTGCGTACCATACATTATGTTAGGGTTGGGGGGTAAGTGGCAGAGGCACCTCTCTGGGTGCCTCTGACTCACTAAGAAGGAAAGCATACTGGCGTACTGGCATACAGGTTAGGGGTAGGGGTAGTGGGCTCTGGCTGGGAGGCACCTCTCTGGGTGCCTGTGACCCACTAAGAAGGACAGTGTACTGGCGTATGGGTTAGGGTTAGGGTTAGGGTTAGGGTTACGGTTACGGTTAAGGTTAGGGTGGGTTAGTGGGCTGCACCTCTGGGTGCCTCTGACCCACTAAGAAGGACAGTGTACTGGCGTATGGGTTAGGGTTAGGGTTAGGGTTAGGGTTAGTGGGCTTTTTATGCCCTCTGGCACATCCAGAAGTCTCAGTCAAACCCTGGCCATGCGATTGGTGGAATGGGTCCAAAAATTTGCATGGTCCCATCCCATGGCCAGCCCATCATTGTGCAGGTGTAAAAAAATAAAAATAAAAATAAAATAAAATAAAATAAATGGAGACGTTTTATTGCAAGAAAAACCCACTGCTGCTACTATAAAAATCAGGCATTTAAAATACCTAATTTTCAAATGTTTCTGTGGTGCTTTGGTGGGTTTTTGGACCACAATTTTAAAATAAATATTGCGGTCGCCATTTTGGATCCCCCCACCACCACATGGCAAATGGAGACGACGAGGATGCCCCCCCCAGCCTGGTACCAGCAGCCCAGGACAGGAGAGGGGGGGAAGGCCGGGGACCCCCCCCCAGAAACCACCCCTCTCTGGTAGGTGCCCTCACTGAGGCAGGCATATTTTCGCCTGCGTTTTTGGCCGGGACTTGGGTTTTTTTTTTAAAAACTTTTTTTCTGTGCTGCTTGGCATCGCGCGATCGCCGCGATGCCATGAACGACAATGAAAAATCAGACCCAATTTTTCTTTTTCGGGTCGGGTTTGAGCTGGAGTGGAGTAAAGATATGTAAAAGTTGGTAAAATATATGTTATGTATATTTAACAGATAGTGGAAAGAGAATTGTAAAATGGAGGCAGTTAGATTCTGCAGACTCATGATGTTAATTCACAAGTGTAAGAGATAAGTAACCACAGGCATGTTACGTGATGAAGCACAGGTGGAAGAATTTATAACATCATGATTGTATCAGATTGCATCAGATTGTAATTAGTGATGACTCACATCTGATGGGTACTGAACTGTATAAAAAGCACTAGCTTTCCATTTGTTAAGTGGGTCTGTTATGGTGAGAACAGAACCCCACACTCTGTTTGTCTGTTGTAAATATTGCTTGGTTGTTATGCTATATATATTTTTGATGTATATATGAATATATGAGTTTTTACTCTACCCATTGTCATTGTCTCTTCATAACCTAACTCTGCAATACTTTATATCAATACTGACATTTTATCTGCACGCTACTGCTGCACTGCTCTGTGTCAAGCACAAGTAAATATTATATTTGTTGCTTAATTGCTGATAGGGTTATGGGCCCAGTTGGGTCAGCTGCCTGATAGGTTTTGTTGTACCTGTATAGATAAAGTGTGTGTTGTATAAAGTTGTGTTTTTGCAGAGAAAAAAGGTTTGGAGTTGGAACGGAGACAAAGAGGAGCTGCAAAGGATTTTTTCTCTCTGAGGCTTGGAAGCGAACAGAGGTGATAAGCAGCTGATAAAGGCAAGCCAAGCAAAACAGAGTGTTGTGTATGAAGGCTGAGGAGGCTGAAGAAATATTTGCTGAAGCTGAAACAAGTGTTTTCATTGTTATTGTAATTTTTATATTTTTACAGTGTTGTTGTTGTAACTACCTATATACATATATATTTTTTTTCCTTTTTCTTTTTCTTCTCTTTTTTTTCCTCGCCATGAATGCAGGGGCTCACATACCAACGGTGATGGGCCGTGGGCGGTACGCTTGTAGCCGTAGGGTTTGTCAGGCAAGAAGAACTCGGGTCAGACAACTCGTGTCTGTCCTCGTTCTGACCCCTCGGCTCTCTGTCACGTGCCCGGGAGTCACTCCACCAGCGCAACCTTACCTGTATCCTGATGAATGCCAGGTCGGTTCATAACAAGATCCCTCTCATCTATGATACTATTGCGGATGGGAAGCCCGACCTGGCATTCATCACCGAGACCTGGGTGGGCACGGAGGGGGGGGCTTCTCTCTCTCTCCTTTGCCCACCCGGGTATCTGGTAGAGGGAGAAGGTTGGGGGTCAAAAGGGGAGAGGGGCAATCGTTACAGGGATTCTTTACACGTCAGCAGGGCCTCGACATTGGTTAGCCAGGGGTTGGAGGTTTCATCTGTTGGTGGGACAGCGGGACAGATTTGGCATTGTGCTGGGCTAACATCACAGAGTTCATCTCCGCTGCATTGTTGAGATCCCGCGCCTGTTGGTTGCGGGAGACCTCAACGTGCATGC
Source organism: Phrynocephalus forsythii (assembly GCA_029282475.1). Taxonomy (NCBI): domain Eukaryota; kingdom Metazoa; phylum Chordata; class Lepidosauria; order Squamata; family Agamidae; genus Phrynocephalus; species Phrynocephalus forsythii. The sequence goes on from JAPFRF010000011.1 coordinate 8,499,841, forward strand.
GGATGGTGGGCTTGTTGGTGTAGCTGGAGTTCATGGAATCCATGGCTTCCATGGGTCTGTCCCAGCATGTTTTATGCCCCACCCACAGATCTGGTCACACCCTGGATCTGGTGTTTACCTCCATGTCGGGGATTCAGGTGGGGACCTTGTCTCCCTCCCTGTGTCATGGACAGACCATCACCTGCTTTCATTTTCCCTGGCGATTTCGGCTCCTCCCCCCACCACCGGCCCACTATCTTTCCAGGACCCTCAGCGGTTGGTGAGCTCTTTGGGGGACTACCTGGTGGTTTGGCTGACGTTCCGGCCGAGGGTGTGGCGAATCTTTGGCATGAAACAGCTGTCCACACCATTGACCGGATCGCCCCCAAGCGCCTCCTCCGCTGCCGAGCCCGACCCTCCCCATGGTTCACGGGGAGCTTAGGGCAATGAAGCAGGTTAGGAGGAGGCTGGAACGCAGCTGGAGGAAATCCCGCACGGCGTTGAGTAAGGCTGCCATTGATGCCCAGTCTAGTCGCTATATCATCGCGATAAGGGAGGCTAGAACATCTTTCACCTCCCTGAGAATTGCTGAGGCCTCGAACCGCCAGGCGGAGCTCTTCCGGGTGGTTCGGGACCTCAGCAATCCTAGTCTGGCCAGGCCTCCTCCTACTGAGTTCAGTAGTGAGCAATGCAGCCTTTTTTCGAACTAAGATTGAGGCCATCCGTGCTGGTTTTGACTCCGGTTGCAGTGGTCCTGCCCCGCCATCTCCAGTTGCTGGTCCGCCTTCGTCGCCTCGGTTGGATGCGCTTGGGCCTGTTTCTGCTGTCGAGATCTCCAAGGCTATGGTGCATTGCCGGCCTTTTTTCGACCCTTGCCCTGCCTGGCTAATTAGAGCTGCCAGAGGGACTATGGCCGAATGGGCATTCGTTCAGCGAGGGGGTTTTTCCCTCTCGTCTGAAGGAGAAGGTGGTAAAGCCCATCTTGAAAAAACCTGGCCTGGCGGTGGATGATCTGACAAACTATCGTCCTATCGCCAATGTCCCGTTTATGGGCAAGGTGATCGAGAGGGTGGCGGCGGTCCGCTGCAGTCATACTTGGAGGATCGGCAGTGCCTCGATCCTTGCCAGTCCGGGTTCAGGCCCCGCCGGGGTATTTTGTTCGCCCTGCAAGATGACCTTCTCAGGGCGGCCGACAGGGGTTGCTCTTCCCTGTTGGTCCTCCTGGATCTGTCAGCGGCCTTTGATACCTGACCACGGTATCCTGTTGGACCCGGCTCTCTGAGGTCGGAATCGGAGGCACTGCTTGCAGTTGGCTCCGTTCCTTCCTGGAGGGCCGGCCACAGTACGTGCAGCATGGGGGAGTTATCGGCCCCTTGGATCCTCCCGTGTGGGGTTCCACAGGGTCGTCTCTGTCCCCATGCTGTTTAACATCTACGTAAGGCCGTTGGCGGGGGTCATCAGGAGTTTTGGAGTCTGCTGTCATCAGTACGCTGATGACATGCAGCTCTATCTCTCCTTTAACACCTCTGCTGTGGAAGCTGTGGAAGTTCTCGACGGGTGCCTGGAGGCCGTACTGGCTTGGACCGGGGTGAACAGGCTTAAGCTCAACCCCGAGAAGACGGAGGTTATGTTCTTCGGGAGCTCGCCGTCGGGGTACGGTGGCCCTCTTCCCTGTCTGGGGGGAGTCTCCCTCCAGCTCGCGGAGAGGGTGCGGAATCTGGGTGTGTTCCTGGACCCGGCGCTTGCCATGGAGCACCAGGTGGCGTCGGTGACCAGGTCCGCCTTTTCCATCTCCGTCGGATCGCCCAGATCCGCCCATAAACGTTTTGGTCCAAGCTCTGGTGATCTCGAGGCTGGACTACTGTAAGACATGGGGTTGCCCTTGAATCTTCTCCGCGCTGCAAGAACGCGAGGCTGGTGGTTTGCGTTTTACGACCACATCACCCCAGTCCTGGCCCGCTTGCACTGGTTGCCCGTTGCGGCCCGGATCAGATTCAAGGTCCTGGTTTTAGTTTATAAAACCCTCCATGGCTTGGGACCGGACTACCTGGCAGAGCGTATCGCTCAGCGGTCAACTGCCCCGTCCCGTTCGGCAGGCGCGAGCGCACTTGCTTCGGTCGCCACCCCTCGGGAAGCCCGGAGGAGAGGACCCGGCTTTCTCTGTTCTGGAATTCCATCCCCAGTGAAGTGCGCTCTGCAGAGTCCCTGCTGGCCTTCCGAGGGCGCTGAAAACCTACCTTTTTCGTGAGGCCTTTGGCGACAGTTGATTTTTTTTTTTCCCGCCATCGTAACTTGCATTTTAGTCGAGGTGTCATGTGGTTTTAACAGTGTTTAGGGAGTTTATAGGTTTGTCTGTGATTATTTATTGTATTTTATTGGCTTTGTAGCCTTTTTTGTTGTAAGCCGCTTAGAGTACCCTGTAGATAAGCGGGATATAAATATAATAAATAAATAAATAAATAAATAAATATTGCCAAAACAGTGGAGAAGCCGGCACTATCAGCGAAGATGGCAAGTATAAATTTATCTTCAATGCCTCTAATTAAGCTGTCTGACAATAATTACCTGAACTGGTGTCTGCTTATGAAGCATTTTTTGATTTTCCATGAGCTGTATCAGTATGTAGAACAAGAGCTGGAAGAAGATTCAGATGAACAATGTATCAAAGAGGATGCAAAAGCCTTGGCGATTTTGATGTTATCCTTGGAGGAGTCACAGTTTGTTTATGTAAAAGAAGCTAAAACGGCACGTGAAACGTGGTTAGCTTTGAGAACTGCTCACATCAAGGACTCAGCTGGAAGTAAGATATCACTAATGAAGCAGCTTTTCCGGACAAGGCAAAGCCCAGGTGAAACTATTTCTGATCATGTAAGGAAAGTAAATAATATTTTTCAGCAGTTGTCTGAAATAGGCATTCAACATGATGAGGAGTATAAATGTCTTGTGATATTGTCAAGCCTGGATGAGTCCTATGACAATTTAGTAATGGGGATGGAAGCTTTGAAAAGTGATAATTTGTTTGTCTCATATATCCAGTCAAGACTGCAGCAGGAGGAACAGAGAAGAACTGATTCTAAAGTAAATTAGAAGCCTGTTCAAGTTTCTGGAGAGACAATTCAAGTAGTAAGGAAATGCCACAATTGTGGGAGTGACAAACATATTTTTCATTTCTGTGATAAGGTAAACAAGCGGCAAAAGCAAAAAAGAGTTGCAGGCACATGCTGGAAGAGTGAAGGTCACCAGCTGTCTGTGATTAATGATAACAATGAACAGGAGGGCTCAAAGCAGGAATTATTTATTGTAGATTCAGGAGCCAGCATTCATTGTATAAACAAGAAATGTTTGTTTGAAAAACTAACTTTGTTTAATTCTAGAACTGTAACATTGGCAGACGGAACTCAGGCAGAAATTTGTGGAGAAGGGAAAATATTTTTTAAGCCTCTCAAGTGTGTTTTTGATAAGGTCCTGTACATATCGTCTCTAAAAAATAATTTGTTGAGTGTGCCTATTCTTGTAAAGGAAGGATTTAATGTACAGTTCAATGAGAGCAGTTGCAAAATTGTAAAACATGGGAAAACAGTTGCAACTGGACGACTGCAAAACAATTTGTTTGTGATTAGCACAGCAGAGAAATCTTTGAATATTGTTGATAATAAGCCTCTACATGACAAATGCATTCATCTGCTACATAGAAGATTGGGGCATCTAGGTTTTGAAAACATTAGAAAAACTCTGCAACATGTGGAACATGGGTCTGTGCAAAGCTGTGATAAGTATTTAGATTGCCATGTTTGCAAAAATACAAAAAGTAAGTCTGCTCCCATTGCAAGAAAAAGTTTGAGAAAGTCACATCATCCTCTACAGTTGGTACATATTGATGTGATTGGACCCATGGCAAATTCTTTTGGTGGTGCCAGATTCTGTTTAGTAATAACAGATGATTTTTCTTGATATTCTTGGGTCTACATAATGAAGCACAAAAATGAAGTGAGTGCTATGTTTAGGAAATGGTTTCAAATGGCAGAACGTCAGTACAAGCAAAAAATTATTGCTGTACAGAGTGATAGAGGAGGTGAATTCTTATCAAAACAGTTTGTTGACTATTTGGAGAAAAAAGGGGTGAAACACAGATTGACTAACCCTGCAGCTTCTGCTGAACATGGTCTAGCTGAAAAGAAGAATGGGATTCTTCAAAAACATAATGAATGCAATGTTGACTGATGCAAAACTTCCCAGAGGTTATTGGGCTGAAGCGATGAAGTATGCAAATTATGTGTCTAATAGAGTATGGAGTTCAGCTGTTAATGAAGTTCCTTATACTCTGCTACATGGTAAGAAACCTACAATCAAATATCTTCGTTTATTTGGCTCTGAAGCCTGGGTATTGGTTCCAAAGAAATATAGACACAAGAATAGCCCAAAGTCAAGGAAACTTATGTTTATTGGTATTCAACCTGCTGCAAAATCCTGGCATTTTTGCGATAATAATGGGAAAGTTTATATTAGCAGATCTGCAACGTTTTGTGAACAAAGAAACTGGGAAGATCTACATGCAAACAATGAAGTGTTTTTGCCAAGTATTTGTCCCCACACTGAGCCTGCTGAGGAAGATTCCAGTGATGGAGGGGAGTCAACATCATTGCATGATGAAAAGGTTGATGAGGAGCCAGTGTTGCTCAGAAAGTCTACAAGATCCAATTTTGGAGTGCCACCTGAAAGGTTTGTTGTTAATTTTGTATCCCATGAGCCACAGTGTTATGAAGATGTACTGCAAATGCCTGAAGAAGAAAGGAAGCAGTGGATGATGGCCATGGAAAAAGAGTATGAATCTCTGAAGGAACATCAGGTATTTACTCCAGTGATGTTACCAGAAGGACAAAAACCTGTTGGATGCAGGTGGATATATATAAAATTAAGAAGTCAAGTGACAATAATATAACCTGCAAAGCAAGACTTGTGGCACAAGGGTTCTCACAAGAGAAATATGTGAATTTCACAGATGTGTATTCCCCTACAGTGAAGGCTGAAACATTTAGAATGGTCTTAGCAATTGTAGCGTCAAGAAAATGCCAAGTGCATCATTTTGATGTGGAGACAGCATATTTGAATGCAAGTTTAAAGGAAGAGGTCTACATGAAACAAGTCCCTGGATATGAACTTAAAAATCCACAACTTGTTCTAAAGTTGAACAAAGCCTTGTATGGTCTCTGGCAATCAGGACTGGCATGGAATAGACATTTGCATGAGAAATTGACTAAAATAGGTTTTTCTCAAAGTAGGGCAGATCCATGCTTGTATGCAAAGGGTTTTTTGATATTGATTGTTTTTGTTGATGATTTATGTTTAATGGTGCCTGATATCTCACATGTGAAGTGGTTTGTCTTCGTTAGGCAAAGAAGTAAAAATGAAGCATCTTGGTGAGATACAACATTATTTAGGGGTTGATGTCACAACTGATCCTGAAGGTAATTTCTATCTGTGTCAAAGTGACAAGATAGAACAGCTATTACAGAAGTGTAAGATGGGAGACTGCAATATAGTCTCGACACCCATGGAGGTGGGGTTCAACAGAGATCCTGATGATGGGAATTTTGGAAATGTTGAACTATACCAATCTGTATTGGGCTCATTAATGTATTTGTGTTCATGGTCTAGGCCTGATATTGCAGCAACTATCAACATATTGTCTCAACATGCTGCAAAGCCATTGATGAAGCATTGGAAAGGTATAAAGCGTGTTTTGAGATACCTTAAAGGAACAATGCATGAAAAGTTGAAAATATTCAAGTGTGATAATCTTGATTTAATTAGCTATGCAGATGCTGACTGGGGTTCAAGTCCAGAAAGGAGGTCATTGTCTGGATATGCCATTTTCTTAGGTAACTCACTAATTGTATGGAAGGCCCAAAGACAAAGGTACATTTCATGCTCTACTACTGAGGCTGAGTATGGGGCTGTGAGTGACTTGTGTTGTGAGTTAACCTGGGTGGTGCAGTTGTTAAAGGATGTAAATGTGAATGTTAAACTACCAGTCAAAGTGTATAATGATTCTTTTTCATGTATCCAATTAACACAGAATCAGAAGGTCGGATCCAGAAGCAAGCATATTGGTATCCGTTACCAGAATGTCAAGGACTGCATAGAACAACATTTGATTGTATTAGAATACTGTACTAGTGTCGACAATTATGCTGATATATTTACAAAGCCTTTATGTAAAGATAAACATGTATGTTTTAAGAAAAGGCTAGGTGTTGAAATCTGTTAAATATAGGAGGGGTGTCAAGATATGTAAAAGTTGGTAAAATATATGTTATGTATATTTAACAGATAGTGGAAAGAGAATTGTAAAATGGAGGCAGTTAGATTCTGCAGATTCATGATGTTAATTCACAAGTGTAAGAGATAAGTAATCACAGGCATGTTACGTGATGAAGCACAGGTGGAAGAATTTATAACATCATGATTGTATCAGATTGCATCAGATTGTAATTAGTGATGACTCACATCTGATGGGTACTGAACTGTATAAAAAGCACTAGCTTTCCATTTGTTAAGTGGGTCTGTTATGGTGAGAACAGAACCCCATACTCTGTTTGTCTGTTGTAAATATTGCTTGGTTGTTATGCTGTATATATTTTTTGATGTATATACGAATATATGAGTTTTTACTCTACCCATTGTCATTGTCTCTTCATAACCTAACTCTGCAATACTTTATATCAATACTGACATTTTATCTGCACACTACTGCTGCATTGCTCTGTGTCAAGCACAAGTAAATATTATATTTGTTGCTTAATTGCTGATAGTTACCCGTTACGTAACGATAACGAGAACCGAAAACGGAAACGAGAATTTCGCCGCTCCGTGCCCATGTCTACTTCGTAGCAATTGGAAGTGGTACTCCTTAAAAGCCTTGTGCGACATCATTTAAGCAATCGGAGAGATTGTGAGAAACATATATCCAAGTACACTAGTAAAGAAGCTGAAGATTAAGACAATGAGATGGGTGAAGCCACAAGGAAAAATGGCTGACCAAGTGCTGAAATGATGATAGTTGAACAATTAACCACTACTCTACCTCTGGGACCAAAGAACTGGGTGGTAAGACATAAACCTACCTCACTAGAGGCTACTGTGGTGCTGCTGGAGGACTATCTGGGAGCTGACGTAATTTGTCAATAACATGTGGCCCCCATAGAGAGGGGGAAAGACAGAGAAAAGGCAGGATCTACCACGAGTAATATGGCCAACAAAAGAGACATGGCGCAGTCAGGATGGAGGAAGACTCGATCCGACAGAGCGGCATGCGTCCCCTAACAACAATGAGATCCAGCCAGCCAGCAGCAGTGGAGAATCCAAAGGCATACAGAAATCGAACACGGGGTTCCCACCAAGAGAAAGGATGGCCACTTGCTTCCACTGTAGCTAGTTCAGACACTTGCAAAAATTCTGCCCTAAGGAGGATTACATGTGGGCCATGGCCCAAGCCTTGATGGTACAGGTGGGTAAAAGCCACCCTGGGTGAGTAATAGACGTGAAGGTTAATGGACAAATAAAGAGGGTACTCATAGACACAGGGTGTAATAAGACCCTGGTGAGAGAGATAGGAGGGGACTGTTTACTGGAGCCAATACTTATATCCTGTACCCATGGAGATGTAAAGACATATCAAACAGCCTGAGCCAAGATAGAAATTGTAGGCCAAACAAGAGAAATGGAGGTGGGAGTAGTGCCGTGACTGACATGTGGCTGGTGCAAGATTGGCCAGGGGTAGAAGAGCTTACCCATTCTAGCACAGAGGCACAAGCAGTGGAGACAAACCCCAAAGTGTGAGTTAGAACAGCTCAACATGACAAGGGAGCAGATAAGAAATTAGCAGCAAGACTATGAAAGTTTAGAAAATGTCCAGGCTCAGCTGAAGGGACTATCAACCTGAATTCAAGAGGATTTGAATTTTGATCTGGTGTCATTCATCAAGTTACAGTGGTACCTTGTATAAAGGAATTAATTTGTTCCAAATGAAATTATGTTAAGTAATTTTTTTCTTTATACAAATTCCCATAGGAATGCATTGAAAATGGAGTAATCCCATTTTTATGTTGTACGGAGTTTCCTCCATAGGCGATTATGTCAAGCAAATTTCCCCTATATCCGGAATTTTTATGTTGTACAGATTTTATGTTATACAAGGGTCCACTGTATAATAATGGGAAAAGGGGAGACAATAAGGATTGTGCTTCCCCATCAGCTGAGAGAACTAATATTCAATCACTATCAATCATTTATTTATTTGCATTAGCCATGGCCTTAGCAAAAGAACTAATATTAAGTTTGGCTCATGACATCCCCATGACTGGACACTTAGCAGTTAAAAAGTCCTTGGAAAAGATTAAACAGAGGTTCTTCTAGCCTCAAATGGCTTTGGATAGAGAAGCCTATTGCAGTTCTTGTCCAGAATATCAACACACACAAAATGAACACACCACCAGGTGGCAGGATATTACTTTGCCCTTGGTAGACTGCCCATTTGATCCCATAGCCTTGGATATTGTGGGTCCATTGATTAAATTGGCTGGAATACACCAGTATATATTAGTCATTATTGACTATGCTACAAGAGACCCTGATGCTGTTCCTCTACAAACCACCATGGCCAAGGTGCTAGCTAAAGAGTTAATATCAGTTTTTGCAAGAGTGGGCTTCCCTAAAGAGGTCCTCATGGATCAGGGCTCCAACTTTATGAGCACAACCTTCAAACAGTTGTGGCAAATGTTAGGGGTCACTTCTCTGAGGACAACCATTTACCATCCCCAAACCCACAGATTGGTGGAAAGTTATGCATCCTCTTAAGGGGATGCTAAGGAAATTAACTATAACAAAACCAGGACAATGGCATATTCTCTTGGCCCCTTTGATGTTTGCTGTAAGGGAGATTCCGCAGGCGTCCACCAGTTTCTCTCCCTTCAGGTTATTATATTGCTGATGCCCAAGAGGGATTCTTGATTTAATCAGAGAACAGTGGAAAGAATGGGAGGACAACTCCAGCCTCCCCTCCATCAATTTTTTGAAATGAGAGAGCATCTTACAATTGTTTCAGAGATGGCCAAAGAGTCTCTGGGGCAAGCACAAATAGGATGGAAAGCTAGATATGACAAAAGGGTTAAACTCCGATCATTTAACCTGGGGAAAAAGGTCTTAGTGCTACTACCCTCAGAAGGCACCAAGCTTCTAGCAAGGTGGCAGGGACTGTATGAGGAAGGAGGTTGAATGAGGTAGATTATTAAGTCTGGATGCCTGATATGAAAAAGAATTTACAGGTTCTACATGCTAACCTACTGAAAAAATGAGTAGAGAAGCATTTTTGGGGGACAGCCAAAGAGGAATTAGGACTGGAAGCATGGGAGGCTGTAAAGGGTGAGAAAGGAGATGTGATGATGGACAAGCAGGTGGATGAACAAAAAGTGGTCCAAATACAAGGGTTGGAACAGGAATTTGAATATTTTTTCCATCCAGCCAAGGCATACCCATTTAGTACAACATGAAATTTATACCCCTGAGGGCACGGTTATAAGATCAGCAGGCCATACCTGGCCAAGACATATGGCTCCCATTTTAGAAAAAGAGGTGGATGAAATGCTGTGATTGGGAGTGATAGAGCCCTCTTACAGTCCATGGAGGAGTTACCCTGTGGTTGTCCCGAAGCCAGACGGGACCATCAGATTTTGCATAGACTTCAGGAGAGTGAATGCAATGTCCATGTTTGATGCCTATCCCATGCCCAAGGTAGGTGACTTATTAGACCATCTGGGGGAAGCCAGGTATCACAGCTCCTTTGATTTCACTAAGAGACATTTTTGTTCGGTTCGTTTTAGGGTTTGGTTTGTTTCATTTTGTTTTTAATGATCTTTTTCAAATATTCATTTCATTTGTTCATTTTGAATCATTATTCATTTCCCCCCGCTTTGCGCGATTTAATCCCTTTGACAGCACGCGGCTGGGAAAAACATTTAAAAAACAAAAAAACACAGATGTTGACAACAACTGCACAAACTGGACTGGCAGCATCCTCATCCTCATCATCCACATCATCATCTTCTTTTTCAATCATCATTCATCACATCATCCTTACCGGCCGCAGCGGCAGCGGTCGCAGGGCGATCCTGGCCCCTGTGACAGGGGGCTTTTTGAGACACTGGCTTGGGGACAGCACCATGTTGTTGTTTTTAAGCGCTGACCGCATGGCCCCTGGGGCCAGGTCGGAACTGGTTTTATTTTTTATATTTTTTCTTTATTTTAGGGCACCAACCCGGGCACCTCTGGGGCCGGGTCGGTGCTCCTTTTAAAAAATTACTACTACTACTACTACTACTACTACTACTACTACTACTACTACTACTACTATTATTATATTATTATTATTATTATTATTATTATTATTATTATTATTATTATTATTATTATTATTATTATACTGCCGACCACATGGCCCGTGCTACAGCTGGGTCAGTCGGCTTTTTAAAAAAACTTTTGATGGCTTCGGGCCAGGTCTGGTGCTCACGGGCTGGTATCGGGCCCGCATGCCGGATCAGGGTTTTGGGGGTTTTCGCCAGCCCATGCGCCGGTTCCGGGGCCCCTGCACCGGATCTTTTATTTTATTTTATTTTATTTTATTTTATTTTATTTTGTTTTGTTTTACTGCCAAACACAGTTGCCTACCGGCTGTAGTGCAGCCGGTCAGCTTTTTTTACCTGGTCACCCCCTCCCTGCAGCCAGGAAGACTGGACCATCCAGGAAGGACCAGCACCAGGTTGGAGACATCTCCAGTGCCACCATTAATGAAATGAACCAAAACAAACCTTTTTTTTTTTTGTTTCAGTTCGTTTCATTCTAAATCCACTCTGAGGTTCTTTATTCGTTTTGTTCTGTAATGAAACGAATAATGAATAACAAAACAAACTAAAAGTTCATTTTGTGCCCATCTCTATTGACAAATTAATTTGCCACTTCATAAAGAAACTGAAAATTCATGATTTTTGAACCTTGGCACAACATGAATCCCAATGAATCACCATTTTCCGCTTTGTGCCCATCTCTATTTCTTACATATTGGATTTCAAATTGTTTCTTGTTCTATTGTTTTTATGACTTGTTAGCAGAGTTGATTGCTACTTCTACAGGTAAGAGTATAAATGAGATGAACATGAATAAATGGATGGTTAGGTCCCTTCAAATAATACTGTGTAGGATGGTATAGGCCAACTGTCAAAGAGAACAGATTTCACATTCAGAGCAAAGGAGCTGAGCCAAACCACACACCTTAATAGCTATTTGCTACATATACTGTTGCTTTTGTGATTTACAAATCCATTTCTTCCAAGCTGATCATCATTCAGGTAATTACCACATATATTAGAAATCAAGAAAAATTCTCGCTGTCTACTTGGGTTTCAGTCTGTACGTGATGGAGTATCATCACATTGTTCAAGACCAGGTTGGCAGACAGGCAGTGATTTGTGCTTGGACAGCAGAACAGCAGATACAACAGAAACCGAGTGATTAAAAGAGAGACATGACAATTGCCATGTTATAGTCTCTCTTATGTCTGAAGAAATGGATTTTATCAATGAAAGCTTACATTACAATGTAATAGGCTGCTTTTACACGACACCTAAAATCCGCTGGCAACTTAAATGCAGATCCCCCAACATGGTTTTTGTTCTGCTTCCTGTGTTCCCATCTCCCGCACTCTGATTCTATTGCTTTTGTCTGCGATGAGGGGAAAGAGAAAAAAATGCAGGCTCACCTCCACCTGTGGTTGGCAGCAGCTAATTGTTTCAGCCCCTTAGGATTCCTGTCTGTTAAGGGGGGGGAGCCAACAAAAACAAACAAAAAGCAGAGGAGGGCCATACATGCAATGTTTTAAAACAGCAACAAGGAACAGCAAAAAGGATTTTACCTCCTCCAGACCAGGTACTTGTAAAATGCACTGGGGCGCACTAAAGTGGGCGTGGTCATACTTTATTTTTTTTAAAGTCAGCTGCTGGTGGGAAAACAATTTTATGCTCCGCATCTGTGAGCATTTTGCAGCGTACTTTAGGGGTTGTGTAAAAGCAGCCACAGTTGCCACATTTTTGTTTCTTATATTATTTTGTTTCACACATAACATAATAATCCTATTCAGTTTTAATATATCTTCCAGGAAAATGTGCCCAGAAAATGTTTCAGAAATCTTGAAAGTTTTCCTATGATTTTTCAAGAAAATATCTCAGAAACAGAAATACTGTATCACTGCAAGGGGAACAAAGAGATTCCCTTCTTATTGCAAAGAAAAAAATATTCCTGCAATGGAGTATGAGAGAAGGTAAGTACTAGAAATAAAGAGAATCTGTGTGCAAAATGAAGTACATGTCCATGGTAGGGCATGTAGTCATGCTACTCCATTTTCATATACAGTACAGCAGTGCTCCCCAACCTTTTTATCACCGTGGACCGGTAAATGCTTGATAATTTTTCCCTGGCCCGCTTGTTTTGGTTTAATAAGATAAAAAATGTAAATGCCCCCCCCAGCCGCTGACGCACATGCGTGCTAGTCGTTTCCCACTCTAGGGGGCGGTGCTCATCTCCGTATTCAAGCCGAAGAGCCAGTGTTGTGCGATGAGTCCTTGGCAAGGAAACCCTGTTTTTACTTCCTTGCATTTTTCCCCCATGGGCTTCCTCATTTTCTTTCTTTCTTCCTTCCTCCTCCTCCTTTCGTTCTTCCTCTCTCTCCCTCACTCCTCTCCCTTTCTTTTTCTTTCCCTCCCTCCTTCCTTTACTTACTTTCTTCCTCCCTTCCTCCTTCTCCCTCCTTCTTTCTTTCTTTCTTCCTTCCTCTTCCTCTCCTTCCTCCCTTCCTTCCTTCCTTTCTCCCTTCTTTCTTTTTCTTTCTCTCTCTCTCTCCCTTCCTCCTTCTCCCCCTTTCTTTCTTTCTTTCTTTCTTTCTTTCTTTCTTTCTTTCTCCCTCCCTTCTTTCTTTCTTTCTTTCTCTTCCCCCTCCCTCCCTCCCTCCCTCCCTCCCTCCTTTCTTTCTTTCTTTCTTTCTTTCTTTCTTTCTCCCTCCCTCCTTTCTTTCTTTCTTTTTCTTTCTTTCTTTCTTTCTTTCTTTCTTTCTTTCTCCCTCCCTCCCTTCTCTTTCTTTCTTTCTTTCTTTCTTTCTTTCTTTCTTTCTTTCTTTCTCCCTCCCTCCCTCCTTTCTTTCTTTCTTTCTTTCTTTCTTTCTTTCTTTCTTTCTCCCTCCCTCCCTCCCTCCCTCCCTCCCTCCCTTCTTTCTTTCTTTCTTTCTTTCTTTCTTTCTCCCTCCCTCCCTCCCTCCCTTCTTTCTTTCTTTCTTTCTTTCTTTCTTTCTTTCTTTCTTTCTTTCTTTCTTTCTTTCTTTCTCCCTCCCTCCTTTCTTTCTTTCTTTCTTTCTTTCTTTCTCCCTCCCTCCCTCCCTCCCTTCTTTCTTTCTTTCTTTCTTTCTTTCTTTCTCCCTCCCTTCTTTCTTTCTTTCTTTCTCTTCCCCCCTCCCTCCCTCCCTCCCTCCCTCCCTCCCTCCTTTCTTTCTTTCTTTCTTTCTTTCTTTCTTTCTTTCTTTCTTTCTTTCTCCCTCCCTCCCTCCCTCCCTTCTTTCTTTCTTTCTTTCTTTCTTTCTCCCTCCCTTCTTTCTTTCTTTCTTTCTCTTCCCCCTCCCTCCCTCCCTCCCTCCCTCCCCCTCCCTTCTTTCTTTCTTTCTTTCTTTCTTTCTTTCTTTCTTTCTTTCTTTCTTTCTTTCTTTCTCCCTCCCTTCTTTCTTTCTTTCTTTCTTTCTTTCTTTCTTTCTGGCGGGGCGGGGTGATTGCAGGGAAGTCGCAGCGGCGGCGGCGGGACGGGGTCGGTTGCGGGGCGGTGTGGGTCGCAGCGGCGTTGGGACGGGGCGATTGACGGGGGGTCGCGGGGGCGACAGCGGGGATTGCCGCGGCGGGGGTCGCGCTCTGCGGGCGCGGGTGGGGGCAATTGCGGGGGTGTGGCGGTGGCGGCGGGACGGGGGCGATGGGGGGATTGCTGCGGCGGGGGGTCGCGGCGCGGCGGGCGGGCGGGGGGGCAAATGCGGGGGTGTGGCGGCGGTGGACGGCGGGCGGGGCGGGACGATCGGGGCGATGATGGTGGCGGCGCGCTGTTACTTTGGGGTCGCCATCATGGCGACGGGCGGCAGGGCGGGACGACTGGGGGATTGCTGCGGGCGGGGGTCGCAGCGGCAGCGGCGGCGGGCAGGGGGGGCTGTGGCGGCGGCGGCGGGACGGGGCGATTGCGGCGGGCGTGGACGGGCGGCGGGCGGGATGATGGCGGGGGTCGCGCGGCGGCGGGGCGGGCGGGGCGAAACGGGGAGAACGATTGCGGGGTCGCGGGGGTGGTGTCGCGGCGGCGGGCGGGGGCGGGGCGACATGGGGGATTATGGGCGGGGGGGTCGCAGCGGCAGGGGCTGGGGCAGGGCCGATGGCGGGGGGGTCGCGGCGGGGCGGCGTCGCTTGCTGGGCGGCAGCGGGGCAATTGTGTGTGGGGGGGTGGCGCGGCGGCGGCCCGGTGCCGATTCATCCACGGACCGGCACCGGTCCGCGGCCCGGGGGTTGGGGACCACTGCAGTACAGTATATCAAAATTCTTTGGTCCTAGGTGAAATTGAGCCTGAACAATCGCTCAAGCCAACATTTTTGAAACTGAGGCTATCTTACTTTGGGCCCATCATGAGAAGACACTACTCTCTCAAAAAGACAATAATGCTGTGGAAGGTAGAAGGCAGCAGGAAAAGAAGACCAAATTCAAGATGGACTGGCTACCCAAAGGAAGCCACAGGGTTGAATCTTCAGGAACTGACCAGACCACTGAAGAGAGGGCATTTGGGAGACAACTTGACAGCACATAACATATTTTAGACTTTAATTTCTGGAAACCATTGCCTATGTTTTCTCATAGATAACTGAATTGATAAGCATATTGACTTTTGCCCTCTTTCTTAGAACTGAGTGGTAAGTGCAAGGTGTTCTTTCTTTCTCACAGGTCAGAAAAAGGAGAACTAGAGCAGTGGTTCCCAACCTGGGGGTTGGGACCCCTTTGGAGGTCGATGACCATTTCACAGGGGTCACCATGAGGCAGTGAAGAAAAAGGCACAAATGGCTTGTGCTGGAGAAGGAGGGGGAGGAAGGGGGAAAAGAGTGAGTTACAGCTTGATAGGTTGGAGGGGATGTCAGTCAATGGCACTGGAGGCTGCGATTGGCTGAGGGTGTCTGTAGAGGGAAGTTCTCTATGGCTCCCGCGGCAGTGGCCTGCCAAAGGGGGCTTGTGGCCTCCTCCAAGCAGGGCAAGGGGGCCACCACAACATTATTTATTTATTTATTTATTTATTTATTTATTTATTTATTTATTTATTTATTACACTTTTATACCGCACCATTTCCCAGAGGGGCTCTGGGCAGTTTACAGATTTAAAAAGTATCAGATAAAACAGTAATAAAAACAATAGTGGGAGGACAACAATAAGGACAGTAGAAGGGAAGCCCTCAACAAGAAGCAGCGAGCACACACACAAAAAATTAAATAGAAATAAGGTCACCATAAGCCTCCTTAAAAAGCATAGTTTTTAAAGCCTTTTTGAAGGCGGGCAGGGACAGTGCAAGGTGCAACTCACTTGGTAGTTGCTTCCATAGTGAAGGGCCAACAACTGAGAAGGTGCGGCTACGCATTGCCGACTTCCGCGCCTCCCTTGGGGTGGCCATTCTGAGTGAGCGCGCCCGTGACATTCGAGTGGGCCTAGCCTCTGTTGATCTCTGAGAGATACGCTCCACCAGGTATTCAGGTCCCAAGCCGTGGAGGGTTTTGAAAACCAAAACCAAGACCTTGAACCTTATCCGGAGAGCCACGGGCAACCAATGCAGGCGGGCCAGAACTGGGGTGATGTGATCATATTTGTGAACATGAGGAACTGTATTAAAGGGTCGCGGCATTAGGAAGGTTGAGAACTACTGATCTAGAGAGAGAACTTTAGGATACAATTCGTATTTAGCAAATAGACCTCAAGTTCTGACAGATGGAAGACCAGAGACTCAGCCAGTCAGCTGGCAAGCAGTATGATGATGTCACTCAAGAGTCCACAAAACAGATGCTTAGAAAGCTAAACATCCTCCCTTTGGCTGGCTTTTTAAGCATGGGGTGGGAGCTGGCCTTAGGGACCTGTACTGTACTTTGAGGGGGAACTATGAAGAGCAAAGGACAGAATGTGCAGGTTCGAAGGGGAGAGAAACCTTCTGGATTTAATTTCCTTCTCTAGCAGCCAAATGCAACAGAAAATAAACACATAGGGACAAAAGGGAAGACAGAGAAGGAAAATGAAGGGCAAGTCAGATATTTACAGCAGGGGGTGGTATGTTCCAGAGGTTGAAGAGCCACAGATGCCTACTCCTGGAACCTTGATGGGCTGCACCCACTTCAATTACCCCAATATTTTCTTAATTGTTAAAATTTTAAAGCCCCCTTGTGCCCTCTAGTGGCATTTAAAATAATTGGGGGGAAGTGAACAAAAAATTCAGGGCAAAACTTGACAAACGCCTCACTCTCTAAAAAGTATAAGAGACTTTGGAGCAAAGATTTATTTTAAAAAAATATTTGGTGGGGGCTGCAGGTCAAGAATAGTTAGCGGCTTAATGTCTACCCTTTTGTCCATCTCTCATTTCCAACATGGTTTACAGCATCTGTCCATAAAATTGCTTGACTTGTTTCTTGAACTTGAGGCATTTCAAATAGGTTTTTCTTATGTTTTATGATTTCTCAGAATGTGGGCAAATCTCTAGTGCTGCAGACTCCTGAGCATAATAGCTGTGTGGGGTGATATGGTGTGAGGCAAAGAAGAGTTAGCCCTTTCAGTGCATAGTCTCTCTGATCAACCATATTTAGGAAGTTGGCTTGAAAAAATTCCTCCCAGATTTTTTTCAAAATTTAATTGCTGGCACAGAACAGGGGTGTCCAAATGGGGGTTTTATGTGGCTTGTGACCCTCAGAAGGTTTCTCTGCAAAGGAGTACAACCTGCAGGGTACAAAAAGGGTTTTGAAATCTGCTCTTCTCCTGTAGAACATATTTACTGCTAAACTAATTGAAAGTTAAAGTGAAAACTGGAATCTGCAAATTCCAATGTGTTTTTATATGAGAAAAATCTCAACAGACGTATCTCTGTACCTGTGAGAGTTTACATTTTATAAATATTTTTTCAAAGCACAACATTGCTGTTACTCATTGCACACTGGGGAGCACTGCCTCATGGCAACAAAGCAAGGGACATGTTCAGTCAGTCTTCACTCTCATTGTATGTTTATTTAAACAATGCAGATCTGCTTTCTCTGATAGAAACATTTGTTTCTCTGATAGAAACATTTCTCTGGAACATTTTTCCCCTCAGAGATATCCCAACATGACCACATTTCCTGAATCATATTGATTTGCCATTGCTCTGCATGCTGTTATAGGATGAAAATTTAAAATTGCTCCCACCTTCTTTAAGTTACTGTGGCCTGGAATTTTCATGGAGTGTTGCAAGGAAAGGTTGAAAATAGTACTTGCTGAAGTACAAATCTTAGAATCTCCTCAGCCCAGCATGGCCATAGACCAGTGGTGGTGAACCTTTGGCACTTCAGATTCTTTGGATCACATCTCCCACAGTACTTTGTCATTGGCAGTCTAGGCATGGAATTCTGGGAGTTGTGGTCCAAAACATCTGGAGTGCCAAAGGTTCACCACCACTGCCATAGACTGTGTTGATGGAAGGACACTGTGAACTCGTCTCCAGGGATTTCAAGATATGCTTGTTTTCTTACTCTGTCAGACCTCCACAGCAATGTAGGAAGACTTCTTCCAAAGGCCCACAATATTTCCATTCATGATGTCTCACATTCTGCCTCTCACCACCTGCCTCATCCTTCTTTTAATGTACTGTTTCCTGTATCTACGTCATTGGTTTTGTTAACAATAACTGCTGATCTGCATGTGAGGAAATAGAATAACGTTGGTTCTCAATAAAAAGACATTGGTTACAGCTCAAATGTTTAATTTAAAAAATATTGTTTATTTTTAATATTTTCCTTTTAAGGGATACTAAAGTGTTTAGTGAAAAAGGAACTAGAAAGTATGACTTGTATATTGGTGTGTTTTGGAATGGAGCCTTTTTAATCTCGTTTTGATCTAAACCTGTGTTAAGCAGTAAGAATGATTATTTTAATCTCTTTTGACCCTGGCTGAATATCTCTGTCACTACAAAAATATAATCCCAGAGACCCAAAGGTCATTTATTTGTGTGTGTTCTGTGCTTTCAAGTTGGAAACTACTTATAGTAACACTAACAGGTCTTTCAAGATATGTAAGATAATTAAGAAATTGATTTATAAATTCCACTCCCCCCAGTAAGTTTCCATGAAAGATTCAAATTCTCTAGAGTCTGGATCCAGAACTCTATTCACTTTACATACTGTACAATAATACCTTGGTCTACCATTGTTTTGCAAGACGAGCAAACATTTCTGATCAATTTTGCCTTGATCAGTAAGCAATGTCTTGCTATAAGAGCACTGGTGCATGTCACATGGTCACAAGTGGGTCAATTGGTGCCCTCCTCTCCCTGCTGGATTGTGGTGATGGTCTGGAACATTCCATCTCAGGCAAGCCTCAAAAGCAGGGGAAGGAATGGAGGTCTCCCTTGCACCAGCCAGGAAGGTTTTCAAAGGTGAGTGCAGGTTAAAGTTTAGTTTTTCCTATATATTTATATTTTTATTTTTATTTAACTTGTTTTCAATATCCTTTATTTTTCAAACTATTTCTAGTCATGGGACAACTAGTCAAGTGTGTATAGGGCTACACATTACATTTTATTATTGTCACATTAAAACACAGAGTAAAATCCAGTTAGTCCCAAGCAGAGCAGATTCTGCAGCCAGGTACCTAAACCATGGTGTGGGTGTGGATTTCTCGCCAACTTCTTTTGTGACTTTTGGCATTTTGTGTGCACAGTATGTGGTTTGTGGGTTCTATGGGGCCCCAGAATGAATCATATGAGTTTCCATTATTTTTATGGGAAAATTTGCTTTGATATACAAATGCTTTGGTTTATAAGCTTATTTGTGGAATGAATTATGCTTGTAAACCAAGATATTCCTGCATACAGATACACATACACATAGCTACCCTTTTACAACTGTCCAATTACTTTATGTTGGCAAAGTAACTTTTCTACTTATTATTAAGTGGTATGCATATCTGGTCTGGTAGTATCAGTGAAGTACAAAAGTTTACCTATAGCTGTTCTGTATTTACTATTATTTGTTAAATAATAGTAAATACAGAAGTAAATACAGGAGGGACAACAGCTCAGGTTCAGAATCAGCTGTACACTTCCACTTGAAGGACAAAGGGCACTCATTCAAATATGAAGATGTATATGTATTAGAGAAGATAGGTGGTTTGAGAGACAGGTCAGGGAAGCCATTCATGTGAGTATTGAAAACCCTTCCCTCAACAGAGGTGGGGGACTCAGACACAATCTATCTGGTACTTATCAAGCAGTACTTTCGTCAATCCCCTGACAAATCAATAATAATTCACACCTCCACCAGTAAGGCCATAGCTAATAACCATACTTAATGGGTGTTGGGGAGGTTAAAGTTGGGACTTTCATGCACCTTAGGCCATCGTAGACCTAATGGGCCTATTGAGACCATTGTCTACTTAACAAGCCTATTCAGGCCATTGTCCATCTTTTAAACCTATTTCAGACCAGGGTGACATGAGGTCAAAGTGAACTGTAAAATGGAGGACTTGCAACTAGCTTTCCACAAAGTGATGAAGCTGTTTGGATGAGCAGCAAAACATTTCAATCTCTCAAGAAAAGAAGTCCAGCTGCCATGACTCAACTTCCAGATATTATTTGTTAAAAATTCACTTACTTTCTTGTTTCTCAAAAAATCTGTTTGCATGGCTGTTGCTACACTTTGGATGTCCTGTGGGAATGTCTCTAGGAGCTCCAGTATCATTTGTTCTTGATTAATAAAATATAGACTATCTGCCTCCCTTTCAATTTTAATGCCCAACCAATAGGTCACATACTCTCTTTGATTTATTTTATTTTATTTTATTATTTTTAAAATATTATATTGCAGATACAACATAAACTACAGCATTTCTACACTGTATTTCATTAATACATTACACTTACTCCTTTCTCTTCACCTGTGCCACCTTCAACTTCATGGTTAGGTTCTGATTTTAATATTTTTACCTTTCGTCCCACCCACTTTCTTCTTCCAACATTTATTTATTTATTGTCTTTCTGAACCATATGTCCCAAAAATAAATTCCTACTCCTTAAAAGTCATAACATTATGTAAAACGTCTTCATACTTTCAGGCAAAAATCAAAGAAACAAAGCAAAACAAAATTCATACTCTATTCTCCAAGGCTTTCACAGCTGGGATCTGATAGCTGTTGTGAGTTTTTCAGGCTGTTTGGCTGTGTTCTGGAAGTTTTTCTTCCTGAAATTTCACCAGACTCTGTGGTCTGCATCTTCAGGGTGCAGGAAGCTCAGGGAACTAGGAGTTCCCTGAAATTCATACTTTCAGTTCACAAATCAGTTTGTCAGTGACTGCCATATCCCACAATTCTCTACCAGTGATGGCGAACCTATGGCACGGGTGCCAAAGATGGCACTCGGAGCCCTTTCTGTGGGCACCTGATATCGCCCCTTCCTAGCCATATGTATACAGGTTAAATTATTGTATTGGCATTTTGCAAAAAAAAAAAAATAGTGGGTTTTGAATTGCAATTTGGGCACTCGGTCTCTAAAAGGTTCACCATCACTGCTTAATACCATTCCTCAATCTGGGGAATCAAGGCTGCAAAAGGGGATTGGGAGAAAAGGGAAGAGATTGTAAACATGGAGAAATGATACCAGCCAGACCACCCTAGCCTTTTTGAACCCCAGTGAAAATTGTGTCAAACTCCTCTATGAGTCACTGAAGAGCCATATACAGGCTGCTGTTGGTACACTGAAAGTTTTTCATATCACAGTTGGGGTCCACCAAGGATTGGCACTCTCCCCAATTCATTTCATTCTGGTTATGGAAACTGTCACTCGATATCTGCAGAATCCAATGCCTTGGACACTCCTTTACGCTGATGACATCATGATTGCATCAGAGAGTAAGGCAAATCTTGAGCGCCAAGCCCAAATATGGAGTAAGCAACTGACAAGTTTTGGCCTTTGCTTGAATGTGAGGAAGACGGAATATCTGACGACCAACCCAAATGAATATGGTATGATCCAATTCCAAATTGATAGTATTGACCTACGAAGGAGTTCAAATACCTCAGCTCCATGATCACAGCCAACGGGAGTCTAAGTTATGATGTGACATTGAGGATCAACAGTGACTGTCTAAAATGGCGTACAACATCAAGCGTCATGTGCAACAAAAAGATCAGCCACTATTTAAAGTCAAAGATCTATCACACCATTGTACGACCTGTTGCACTCTGTGGTGCAGAATGCTGACAAGCAACTAAACTGCGTTGGTTTGGTCACATCCTGTGTGCCAATGAGGAAATTCTGGCCAAAAAAGTCTCACCCTGGAGGTCAGCGGATCCCAACCAATGGGGGCCACCAAAACAGTGCTGGATGAACATCCTTGAGAAGGACATGAAGGTGTCCTGGGTTCACCTGGACCTAGCCAATAACCATACAAAGTGGAAGGCCAAAACAAGAATAGTGCACCCCATCACCAAGTGGGACAAATGCTAAGAAAAAGAAGATGGTGTCCTAAAATCTTAACGTCCTCCCAAACATTCAACTAAATTCTTACTAAGCATCATTTTGCAAAGAAAATTCAATATTACACATCTCAAGAGTGCTTTAAAACCAGGTTCTGCAACAGGTATACACACTTTTTACTTAACCTTATCTCTAAATCTGAATATGTTCCACTCTACTCTACTCTTGTGAATAAAAGAACGCCAGCTCTGAATAGCATATGAAGGGAACTTTATTGAAAGTGCTGTGCACTATATTGCATTAGGGAGAAACACTTCAAATTCATGTATATTCCAAAGGATTAACATTCCAATATTTTCCAGCTATAGAGTTGATTTGAGTGCACACAGTTGACCTGAAAAACATGGTTCTTCTAGTAATTTAGATTCCTTAATGCCCCGAGCAACATATCTAGAGACCTTGCAGGAAATCAGCCATGACAATTACTTTGTATTTAGGTGAAAAATGGTTAACTGTTTTTTTTTAAAGAGCCAAGTTCTGGGATTTTCCCTTGATTGGTGTCTCTTTGTGAATGGTAGTGAGCACGAGAGAGCATATTGTAAACCATCTTGACTGCTGACATAGGTGTCATCATCATCATTCAGTCTGGCCTTTGCTATGAAAAGCTTGGCATCCTTTTTCCCGTTGGAAGTGTGGACACCATATTGGACAGCCATCTCCAAATGTTTTCAATCATGGAAACAGAAGCAAAATATCCCACATTCATACCAGATATTTTCAATCATTTTTGAAATATTATGTCACCTAATGGCAGCCCTTGGGAGTCTACCCAGAACACCTGATATGTCTACCCAAAACACCTGATATTAACCGGATGCCCTAAGCATATCCAATCTTGCCTGATTTCGGAAGCTAAGCAGGGTCGGCCCTGGTTAGTACTTGGATGGGAGACCACCAAGGAATACCAGGTGCTATAGGCACCTGGAGTAGGAACTGGCAAACCACTCCAGTATTCCTGCCAAGAAAACTCCATGGATATGGAGTCACAAAGAATCAGTCACGACTGTAATGACACAACACACACACACATTGTGGATAATGAAGCTCTGGCAAAAGAAGGAATCAGGTCTTTACCAGAGACCTACAGAGATAGACATAGCTGGGCACAAGACAAAAATGTCACGAAGTCTCTTCACTGTGACAAAGATCTTCCTTAATGACATTACAAACATTGGTTATCTTTAACTTCATGTTATTTTACTGTTATGTCTAATTTTCTAAACGTCTATATATCCTTCTGAATCATATTTTAATCCTTTTTTCTTTGTTATTTTCTTGAATAGGAAAAAATCCTGCTACGGAACTTTCCAGAAATCTCTCCATCTGTAGTAACTTTTGCACCTACAGTTTCTGCGGAGTACAATATCATCTTCTTATAGAAATATGGTGATTCAGCAAATAAAAATTTAAAAAAATGGTTGCTCATTTGTCTTTTCCTTCTTTAGTCCTTTAAAATTGACAATTTTCTGTTATTTTCTCATTCATGATTTGTAATGTGGCTCATTTTCCTCTGTGCTTGTTGACCTCCATTTTGGTTTATATCCATGATGTTTCTTTCCTTGCTTCACACCCCATTCTCCTCTTCATCCTCCTCACACCTTCCATCTGTGCTTCTCCTTGTTGCCTCTCACTTCCCAGGGCCGTTACTTCACGAAGTGCCTCGCTTCGAACCGACCTTGCCTTCGCTGTGAATTCAGAGGCGGTCACGTGGCGGTCACGTGTTCTCGCTTCGCTCCCACCCCTGTTTCTCAGTACTCACGAGCTGCAGTTTTAGGACCGATTCAAGCACAACCTCACGTGCTCCCTTCGCATTCGCATGCCACTTTTCAACGTTCCTTATTTCCCATCCGTCCTTAAAAAAAATACCTACCGACGGCGTATCGATGCACTGATGCTGGACTGTCAGTTGCAATGGCTCTACTGATTTCAACTGTTTCCTGGCATCATTGGCAGCCCCCCCCCCGCCGCCGCCGCCGCTACTCGGGGGGAGCCCCGCATGGCACAGCCGCCCGCCCTCCGCCGCTTGCACGCTGCCTGCCCTGCTCTGGCCGGGCGAGGCGGCAGCGGCTCCTCCTGCTCCCACCGCCGCCGCCGCCGCCGCCGCCACTACTCGAGCGAGGAAGTAACAGCGCAAAGCGATGAAACGATATAGCGATGCATCGATATCCCTGTTTTAATATTTTTTAAAAAACTTGAAATAAAAGCCAAAAACCGAGACCACACGTCACGTTGGGAGCGAAGCGAGATGCGAAGCGAAAAGATTCCCGGCCCCTGGCAGGGGAACCACTCACCCCGCTTGGAGCACGGTAAAGGGGGCGTGGTCGGGGTGGCATCGCAGCCAAAAAGGAGGAGCGTGCGGACTGAAACGATCGATTTGCACAGAAATGAGGGCTTGCTGCGAAGCGAGCAGTTCGTGAAGTAACGGCCCATCTTGGTTTCCTTTCAGTCACCTTCACTGGAATGTTGGCAGTGACATTTCTCCCTCCCCCATCTCAGGCCACAAAACAAAGAAACTAAATAAACTATATATTTTAAAAGCCAGCTGGCATGCTGGCCGGCAAATTCTTACTGAAGGTTCTTCTGCATTCTGGAAAATCTTGCTTCTCCATAGCAAGTAAAGAGCTGGGTTCTCTAGGCACCCCGCCCATCTCGCCAGATCCTGGGAGTGATGGATTACACTGCAGTATAGGCTGGAGCACTGCAGAAATAAAAGTCTGGAGCAGGGGAGGGAGGAGCAGAAGAAGGGCTGTCAGCATCCGGGTGGGAAGAAGAGAAATTCTGCGATGTACATGTGTGTTTGAGCACACAAATGGGCCTGTGTCTTCAAGAATCACCGTTCTGTAAACTGAAAAAGAGCTTGGGAAAAGGGCCCTAAAGGCAGGCTATTACAACTGGTTGCTGTGTGGGTATTTTAAGAAAAGGGGGGGGGTGCAGAAAGGCCTTTGAAGAAAAGACACCCAAGGGAAAAGGCAGACAAAGAAAGCATGTGGCAGAATGTTGGAACACATAACGGAGATTCTATCATACCCAAATGTCTGGTTTTTTGGGGGAGCTGTTTTGCAAAATAACCACAAGGGGGAAAATGCACAGATGTTGGAGGGATGGCTATTGCCAATCATCTTTGGCTAACTGGTTTCAGAACATATCATGAAGATATTGGTGTGAGATGGCATAAGCATGTTATATTACATGTATGTAAAAAGCACTGCAATCCATCTAACATATTGATTGCCAGGTCATTTCATCTTGATAAAAGAGTTCATGGGCACAACCTTTATTCCAAAGAAATGAATTATATATTTGTATCTATTCTTTCCATGTTGTCTTCCTCCTCTCCCACACAATATTACACACCTTCCTTCTTTTCTCCTCTATTCATCCTTCCCAATATTCTGCCCCCTTCTTTTATTTTCTCTCCACCTGTGCTTCTGTCTTTTTGTACTTGGTTGTTTTTTTTCCTCCTTAAAAAATCATACCCAATTCTTTCTTGACTATTTCCACTTCTCAGCCACTAACCAATTCATTCTGATTCTCTATTCATGCACAAAGTGAAAGGAAGAAACAGCACTCTCGAGATCCTTCTGTCGAGATCCATTTTGGACCAGCCGGCAATAGTAAAAAGCAGCTTTATAACTGTGGAAGCTGTTTTCTCAATTTCAGATATGGGTATCTCCCAGAAAGAGGGGGGGGGGAGCTGTGAGGAGGGAAGAATGGGGGAGTGTGTGTGTGTGTGTGTGTGTGTGTGTGTGTGTGTGTGTGTGTGTGTGTGTGTGTGTGTGTGTGTTCGTCATCTCTGTAACCAGCCTTCAGAGAGTCCCCACCCTGCAACTGCTGCCTACCAGCAACTCTCACACTATTCCCTCCTCCCTCCTGCTACTGAAACCATTCTTCCGAGCATCACCTTCCGCCATCTCCCCCTCCCATCCACCCTCGTGGCATCCTACTGCATCACAAGCAGCTTCCATTTACAAAATGACCTACTTCTCTCGGCAAGGCATTTCTTCCTCCTGTTTCCAACAATAGCACTGTATGAAATAGAGGAAAAGGAGGAGCTGATGGAATCTCAGCTCTGATCCCTAGCTAACAGAACGTTTACAATTTATATAAGGCAAGAAAGAAGATTAAACGGAGAGAACTTTCTCCTACATCTTTTGAACACAGGTTGCTGTTGGGAGAATAAAGCAGGGCGGTTGTGGGAGAGAGAAAACAATCCTTCCCAAAAGGGACTGATCACAATTCATCTCCATACTCCACTGCACCACTTCTGCTATTTTAATGTGCAGGTGTAACATACCATGCAGACCCAAATATAAGTAAAAAATTTCAAACATAATTTCTGGTGTTTAACTAGCATTTTCTACAGAAAATACATTAAGAGTATTTAATATCCCTACATTTAAAACAGCAATGTACATGAGTGTGTGGTTACATGCAGGGAAAAAAACTATGTTTGAATTTGGTTTAGCATATTTGAAATCTATTTTTTTAAAAGATGACTACACAATGCACATGGAAACATGGATTTTTGGGGGGCGCCTGGAAAGGTGTTGTTAGAAAGGGAAGTAGTTTACATTAAACTCCTTGTGAAATTGACTTTTTTCAATCATTTTTGCATATGTGAACATCTCTGTCAGTGTAAATTGTCTGAGAGGTTTGCTACTCACTGGTGTGCCTTCTGTGTTCCCACTCCTCCATCCTGTGAATGTGTATATTTGTGTGTGTCTCCTTCCTTTGCAAGCCTAGAAGTGTCCATCTAACAAAAATATCTCTGATGAGTTTCAACTCCAGCTGGCAGTTCTCTGCTGTCTATCCCTCTCCCCCCCCCGTGTGTGTGTGCGTGTGTGCGTGCGTGTATGCACATGCTCTTCTTTTAGCAGCCTAGTCAACGTCTCTGTTCAGTTTCTGCTCTGGCTCCTTGGTTTCCTTGTATTCTCCACCCCCTCTCTGTGTGTATGTGTCTGTCTCTGTGCCTGAGTGTTGGGCTGCTGGGAAACTTCTGTCTGTCATTTTCTGCTAGCACTATGTCAGATTGCAAGCAATTAAAATATTTTTAAAAAATAACACCACAGTAGGAGTGACTACTGGCTGTGAGAGGCAACCAGTGCAAGGGTGAGCGGGTGCAGGCCAAAGCTGGAAATGCAATTAGAGGTGGGCATGAAATGCTAAAATAGTGTTTTGTTTCATTTTTCGTCTAGCTCCATTGTGTTTCGTTTCATTTGAAATGATTTTTTTTAAAAAAATCATTTCGTTTTTCATTTCGTTTCTTTTTTTGTTTGTTTGTCTAATCTCTCTGTGTGTGTGCATGCGTGTGTGGTGCTTATGTAACTTTGTGCTCCATTTGGGGCAGGAAAAGGTGGGATTTGTAAACTTTTTTTGCTGCCCCAAACACCAATCAGCTGTAGGCCACAAAAAAAGTTTTAAAATCCCGCCTTTCCCCCCACTTGATGGGGCTTGGGAAAACCGGGAAAATTGTTATTTATTTATTTATTTATTTATTTATTTATTTATTTATTGCTGAGCCGCAGGTGCCAATCAGCTGTAGCACAGGATTGGGGCTGGCAAAAAACATGTTTAAAAATCGCTCCTTCCCCCCATCAAGTGGTGGGGGGGAAGGAGTGATTTTTAAACTTTTGTTTTGCTAAGCTGCTAGTGTAGCTACAGATGGTTGGCACTTGGGACTCAGCCAAAAAAGAAATCACTCCTTTCCTCCACCCGATGGGGTGGGGGAGAACTATTTTAAAACTTTTTTTTTTGCTGAGCCCTAAGTACTGTAGCGCGGCCTTGAGGCTGGCAAAAAAAGTTTAAAACTCCTCCAACCCAGGTGGGGGGAAAGGAGTGATTTTTAAACTTTGTTTTCCAGCCCCACACCTGTGCTACAGCTGATCGGCGCTTGGGGCTCAATAAAATAAAATAAATAAATTACAAATCCCCCAGTTTCCCCGCACCCCATCGTGTGGGGGGAAAGGTGGGATTTTTAAACATTTTTGCAGCCTCCAGCCCACCCATTGGGTGGAAGAAAGGAGCAACTTTTTTGCCTGAGCCCCAAGCGCCAATCAGCTGTAGGTACGCTTGGGGCTCAGAAAAAAAAGTTTAAAAATCACTCCTTTCTCCCCACCACATGGGGTGGGAGGAAAGGGGGGATTTTTTATTTTTTTGCCAGCTCCAAGCCTGCTCTATAGTGCTTGGGGCTCAGCCAAAAAAAAATTAAAAATCCCCCAACCTGATTGGATGGGGGAAAGGCGGGATTTTTATTTTTTTTTTTGGCTGAGCCCCAAGTGCCAGTCAGCTGAAGCGCAGCTACTGAGGGCAGTTTTCTTTTTTTAAAACAAGCGCCAGCCATGGTACAGCTGATTGGCACTGCCGCTTTGGAAGCCCCCCGGCAGCGGGGGAACAAAAAATGATATGAACGAAATGAAAATTTTTGTTTTGTTTCATTTCATTTTCCTTTGAGGTGGTGGTTCATTATTTGTTTCATTATGTAATGAAATGAATAAGAAATAACAAATAATGAATAATGAAATGAATAGAAAATTTGTTTCATGCCCATCTTTTGTTTTTTTGCCATTAGGTGTAGGTGGTTGGGACCCACAATGGAACTGAAAGAACAGGAAGGGGGAGGGCAATGGGGGGGGCAGCCATTGAAATTGTGCTGGGTAGGGGAAGGTATGGTGGTAGGAGTGGAACATGCCCGCGTAGGAGAAGAGGGGTTAGATATCTTACATCTATCCCCACTTCTGGTCCCACTTCTAGCCAGAAGGAATCAGGTGACCATGTCAGCGAGCCCACGGGCCACATGGTGCTGTTGTTAAATGCCAGGTCAGTACAAAATAAGACCACCCTCATCCATGATGTCATTTTGGATGAGGGTGCTGACCTGGCATGTATTACTGAGACCTGGGTGGGAGAGGAGGGTGGAGTCCCCTTTCCCAGCTATGCCCACCTGGGTACTCAGTCCAGCACCAGTGTCGCCCGGTGGGCCGGGAGGTGGAGTTGCTATAGTCTACAGGAGTTCCATTTCCTTGGCCAGGCTTCCTGTTTCCTTGGGAAAAGGTCTGGAGGGCCTGTATTGTGTGTTGGGCTCACGAGACAGATTGGGGATTCTGTTGGTGTACCGCCCACCCTGCTGCATTCCAACAGTCTCCCTGCCTGAGCTGACAGAGGTGGTCTCGGACCTGGTGTTGAAGACCCCAGACTGTTGGTACTGGGGATCTCAACATCCATGCCGAGGCTACCTTAACTGGAGCAGCTCAGGACTTCATGGCCGCCATGACAACCATGGGGCTGTCTCAACATGTCATCGGCCCAACACATGAGAAGGGTCATACCCTGGACCTAGTATTCTCAACGGGACTGGGGGATGGTGGTTTGGATGTGGAGGGGTTGGCTTTGACTCCATTGTCATGGTCAGACCACTTCCTGGTCAAGTTTAGGCTATTAGCTACTCCAACCCTCTGCAAGGGTGGGGGATCCATTAAGTTGATCCGCCCTCAGAGACTAATGGATCCGGATGGTTTCCTGAAAGCTCTGGGGATTATCCAGCTGACATGATCGGGCGCTCCTGTCGAAGCTCAGGTCACCTTATGGAATAGGGAGATGACCCGGGCAGTTGACATGATCGCACCTAAGCGCCCTCTCCCCTACGCAGAGCCCGGACAGCTCCGTGGTATACATCTGAGTTGCGGGCAATGAAGCGGGAGGGGAGACGGCTGGAGCGCAAGTGGAGAAAATATCGCAGTGAGTCTGATCAAACACGGCTTAGAGCCCATTATCGAGCCTATTCCGCTATACGGTTGGCGAAAAGGCAGTATTTCGCCAACCGTATTGCTTCCTCAGAGTGCCGTCCAGCGGAGCTGTTTCGGGGTCCGGGAACTTCTTCAGCCAGGAGATAGGGTGGAGGCCCAGGACCATTCGGCGCACACGCTGTGAGGAGTTTGCTGTTCACTTTGAGGGAAAAATTGCTCAGATTCCAGTGAACTGGACTCCACTATTGATACAGTATCAAGGGATGTGTCCAGTGCACCGTGCTTAGGTCCAGTGTTATTGGATGAGTTTCAATTGTTGAGACCCGAGGATGTGGACAGGGTGCTTGGATCTGTCCGTTCCACCACCACGCTGCTCGACCCTTGCCCTTCTTGGCTAATTGAAAGATCTGCCAAGGGGTTCGCACCTGGGTCCAAGAAGCTGTAAATGCCTCTTTAAGAGAGGGAGTGGTCCCTGCTGCCTTAAAAGAGGCAGTAATCAGACCACTCCTAAAAAAACTAACCTGGACCCAGGACTGGTGGTCAACTACCGACCAGTAGCGAACCTTCCTTATTTGGGCAAGGTGTTGGAGCGGGTGGTGGCCGGACAGCTCCAGGCGCTGCTGGATGAAACGGATTTTCTAGATCCATTTCAATCTGGTTTCAGGCCGGGTTTTGGAACAGAGACTGCCTTGGTTGTACGATGACCTTTGCCGGGAGAGAGACAGGGGAGTGCAACCCTGTTGATACTCCTGGACCTCTCAGCGGCTTTCGACACCATCGACCATGGTGTCCTTCTGGATAGGCTGGCCAGGTTGGGAGTTGGAGGCACCGCTGCGGTGGTTCCGATCCTTCCTGGCTGACCGTGTCCAGAAGGTGGTGCTGGGGGATAGTAGCTCTGCCCCTTGGCGTTTACGTCATGGGGTTCCACAGGGCTCAATACTATCCCCCATGCTGTTTAACATCTACATGGAACCGCTGGGAGAGGTCATCAGGAGGTTTGGGCTGAGGAGTCAGCAATATGCTGATGATACTCAGCTCTACCTCTCGTTCTCCACCAATCCAGGTGAGGCGGTTTCTGTTCTGAACTCGTGTCTGGGCCAGATAATGGACTGGATGAGGGTTAATAAATTGAAACTCAATCCAGACAAGACGGAAGTGCTGTTAGTGGGTGCTTCGTCAGACAGGCTAGAACAATGGGGTTGCACTCCCCCTAAGGGACAGGGTCCGTAGCTTGGGGGTGCTCCTGGACCCCGGTCTAACTCTGGAAGCCCAGGTGGACTCGGTGGCCAGGGGTGCCTTTCTCCAGCTGCGGAATATATACCAGCTGCGCCCCTACCTAGATGAACGGAGCCTCATGACAGTTACACATGCACTGGTAACATCCCGTATAGATTACTGTAATGCGCTTTACGTGGGCTGCCTCTGAAGACGGTTCGGCGATTGCAACTGGTTCAGAATCGTGCGGCACGGCTGGTGAGTGGTAGGGCCACCAAGGAACACATCACGCCGATTCTGTATAACCTTCACTGGTTACCAGTTGCTGCCCGAGCCCAATTCAAAGTGCTTGTTTTGACATATAAAGCCCTAAACGGCTTAGGACCTTACCTGTCCTTCCATATGAACCTACCCGTTAAGATCTAGTCAGGGAGCCCTCCTGAAAGAGCCATCCCTTAAGAGGTGAAGGGGATGGCTTGCAGGAATAGGGCTTTTTCAAACTGCCCCCAGACTATGGAATACCCTCCCATATGAGACTAACCGACGTTGCTAACATTTCGGCGCCAGGTAAAAACCCTCCTATTCCAAAAGTTTTTTAACTAATGATTGTGGGCCCTGATGGCAATTTTAGTGGTGTGTTTTTAATGTATTGTATTTATTGCATCTACATGTTTTATTGTTTTAATTTTATTGTATTTGATGTTTTAACTGTTTATTCTTATTGTGAGCCGCCCAGAGACCTTTGGGTAGTGGGCGGCATACAAGCTAAATAAATCAAATCAAAATCATATCTCTAAGCGAAATGATTTTAAAAGCCATATAGCTCAACTGATATACAAAACAGTTTTTAAATGGATTAAAAGTTTTCCCAAGAGGATACACACACCAACCTAAAAACTGTATTAATATCATGTGGCTTTAAATCAAAATCAAAACCCCAATCCTTCTCCTGAGTTATTTATTTATTTGTATTTATTTATTGGATTTTTATACCGCCCATCTGGCAGTGAGGTCACTCTGGGCGGTTTCCAACAATTAAAAAATTCAAACCAGTCATACAATAAAACCATAAAATAGTAACACAAAAAAATAAAAATAAAAATAAAAATAATATTAAAGTGTAACCATGTCCTGAGTTTGGGGAACCCCATTCAACTCAAGATTTCTATATATACATACAGCTTTTTTGAAATGGTTAATGCACACAGTGTTGCCAGAATCCCACTGGGATTTTACTCCAGAGTAAGTGAAATTGCACAAGTCCCAGCAGCAAACTTCAGCTAATTAATAAGATGCTATCTTCATGGCTGGTGGCATGTAAGGCACATGGCCTGAAACTTTTTAATAAGCTGCAATTCACCAACACGTTACACAATCTCACTTGGTTCATAGAAAAATCCCAATAGGATCCTGGCCAATATGTTTTTGCTACAGGAACTGTGGTTCAACATAGCTAAAGCACAAAGTTCAGAACTGCAAAAGTAAAAGGAAAATATAGAACAAGAAAAGAAACAAAGAAGTCAAGAATGGCTAATATGATAATAGGTAATGAAGATTTCTTATGATATGTCAAGACCAGATTAAGAACCCCCCCAACACCACTATTACTAAAATTTGAAATTGAGTCTTTTCAAGAAAAAGAATGATCAAAATCATGTTATCTCGTTATATTGGCATAAGGCAAATTGCCCCATTTATGGAGGTAAATGGTCTCTTGTTATGAATAATCTCCACATTATCTGTTAGTGACTGAAAGATGATGCAGCATGCAACAGATGTCTAGACATACATTTCTTAAAAGGGGGCAATTTGTGTGTATAGCTATGAGAGAAAAAGTCAGCCAACATTAGATACAGTGTTTAGAGGTGATAAACTAAGACCCTAACTTGTAACTTAGTAAATTTGTGAGTAAAGCCATTATCTATACAGCCAATATTAATGTGATAGGACAGGTTCAGTCTAGGCATGGGCCTTTCATTTCAGAATGGGTCTGGTTCTGAAATGAATCACGGCAGCACAGGTGCTGTTCTGAACTTGGACCCACCCTCAGAAACGAAATCATCCACTGACTTACTTTGCCTTACCTCCCGCGGGGTGCAACTCCAAACAGGAAGAAGCCTCTGACACATCATCGTTCCTTCTCCCTGGCACTGGCCAATCAGACAGGGAGGCAGGATTATACATGTCCTTGCACAGCTCCTGATTGGCCAGCACCAGGGAGAAGGAATGATAATGTGTCAGAGGATTCTTCCTGGTTGGAGTTCCACCCCACGGGAGATGAGGTAAAGTAAGTCAATGGGTGATTTCATTTCTGAGGGTGGGTCCAAGTTCCAAATAGTACCTGTACTGCCGTGGTTCATTTCAGAACCGGATCCACCCTGAAATGAAAGGCCCATGGCTGGTTCAGTCCTATATGTAATGGTAACATCACCAAGAGAGTCCTCCCATATTGTTTTGTGTTCAACTGAGGGAAAGTAGTTTCTTATAACAAGAGTGAAAAGCTTTGGTAATTGGCCTCATTCGAGACAATGATGAATCTGCCTATAGGCAAGAGATTGAACAACTAGTTTTATGGTGTACTCAAAATAATCTTGAATTAAACACATGCAAAACTGTTGAAATGGTGGTGGGTTTTAGGAGAACTCATTCTATACAGCCACCTCTTATGATATCAAATAACCTAGTGTCAATAGTGGAGTCCTTTACATTTTTAGGTACTATTATATCTCAAGATTTAAAATGGTCATCTAATATTGAAAGTATTATTAAGAAAGCACAACAAAGAATGTTTTTTCTGCGTCAACTTAGGAAGTTCAGACTGCCAAAAGAACTGTTGATTCAATTTTATAGAGGTGTTATTGAATCTATTATCTGTTCCTCTATAACTGTCTGGTTTAGTTCTGTGACTAAGCATGACAGATACAGACTTCAAAGGATAATTAGAACTGCAGAAAAAATTATTGCTACTAATTTGCCATCTATTGTGGAATTGTATACCACACGAGCTAAAAAGAAGGCGATGAAAATATATACAGATTCCACACATCCTGGACATAAGCTGTTTCGACGTTTTAGGGCATTGCACACTAGGACAACTAGATATAAAGATAGTTTCTTTCCAAGTGCTATCAAACTGTTGAATAATTAATTTTTACTTTTCTTCTTCCTTTTTAAATAATAGGTTATATTGTATTGTTGTACTGTTTTTATGGTTGACTATATGATTCTTATAGTTCCTTTTATATAGAGAGAGCATATTTTACCAAAACAAATTCTGGGTGTGTCCAACCACACTTGGCCAATAAAAGTATTCTGATTCTGATTCTTCTGGCCTATCAGATGCTTTGGACTTCCAACTTCCAGAAGCCCCAGTTAGCATAGCATATTTGAAGATGTAGTTTAAAACATCTGTAGAGCCAATACTTCCCTAGCCCTGCTTATAGTCTAACCTTGTACACCAGAGATGGGCAACCTGCACTCTCCAGCTGGACTGCAACTCATCAGTCTAAGCAGCCCATGCAAGGATAAAGGGATGATGGAACTCATAAGTTTGCAGGACTTGGAGGCTACAACTGCCAATCACTGTTGTACATACATTCTGATAGAAGTAAATCTACTGAAATGCTAAGTATGTAAAGAAATTGCTGCTGTACATGACCTGAACTGCTTCTTTTCAGAACTGAGGCCACAAAGGTGGCTGGATTTATTGTGGTTTGAATATCTTTTTCCCCCACAGCCTGTGCACTAATAAATTGTTAACAGTATGCCACTGAGCAATTTGAGGCATTTCTGCAATACCAGCATTTTGACATGCCGCTTTTTGCCAGTCATTGTGAGAAGACAGTCACTTTGGGGGAGTTGGAGGGGGAGGGGAGGAAATGGCAGACTAAGCTGAAAGGCAGAGGAGACGGTGGGGGGAGCAGATGGACCAATGTAATTCTATAGGGGCAGCTAGTGCAACAGAGGATATATTCCCAAACATAAACCATTCCCTCTTTCTCTTTCTAATTTAAATCCAGGGTCTGAATTGCCCCTTGAAGCAAGAGAGAAAATAAAATGGCACCATGCCATGGTGCAGCCAGCCATAGTTATTCAAATACAGTGGAACCTTGACTTACATACTGCTTGACGTACAGCATATTTGACTTGCAGCAAGAAGGGGCCTGTTTGACTTGAGTCACAGGCTTTGACTTACATCTCGGAGCCCCAGCGCAAGGCACTTGAATCGGGTGGCATCCACGACCCAGCATCGCGGCTGCCACCTCCAAACTGCTCCTGCCTTCTTCCTCTCCTCCGGCAGCGGCGGCTTCGGCAAGGCCAGCTCCGAGCATGTGGAGCTGGTCCTCGGCCTCACCAAATCCGCTGCTGCCGCCGGAGGAGAAGGGCCGGGAGCTCAGAGCTGGCCTTGCTGGTTAGATAGTCAGCTCAGTCTTGTAAAAAATCTGGCTGAAGAAGTCTGGTCCACAATGGAAGCATTTTAGTTGGGGAGCTGTACAGTTGTGGGACTCTAGGGTTGTTGAGGACTTGGAACGTCAGGTTAAAAATCAGTAAAACTTAAATGTTAGACATTGTTGCTATGAAGGTTAAAAAGTGGAGGTGTATAACTTGTGGACTATAATTCCACTGCCTCCTCCTCTCTTTGAAGAGACATTTCATTTACATCCCCGGAGGGAATCTCTTGTCCCAGTCAAATTTATGTTAAATTGCTGTTTTCCAGGGTCTTTTTCATCATCTGGAACAGATTAATCCACTTTCCCATTACTTTCTATGGGAAAAGTTCATTTGACTTAAGTCATGTTTGACTTAAGTCTAGACCACTGGAACGGATTAATGACGTAAGTCAAAGGTTCCACTGTATGAGGAAATAAATTGTTACCCCAACTTGGAATAGCAGTAAATTATTATCCCAGGTTCCTGGGGTGTTTGCCCTGGTATACATACACCACACAACCACAGATCAGTATAATAGACGTACAGAAAGTATTTGAAAAACTAGCGAATATGTTCCTCATGTGACCGCAGCTGCTAAGGCATGCCTCAGTTGTGTTCCTGATTACATAGCTCAGATGTCCACTGACGCCTCTTCAGCCCCAATTAGCCAAGGGCAAAACTTGTGTGAACTCCAACAGGATTCTACTTTAAGTGTGAGAATATGGAAAATTAATTTGCCATGAATATTCAGAGAATAAAGATTCACTGAATTAAAATTATTAACTTACTGCTTAAATTGTTAGTTCTTGTAAACATTTTGATATCTAGTATTTCATTCACTTTTGACCTAATGGTACATTTGCCATTGGCTTCTTCAAAAGTGCTCTTCTCACTGATTTTAAACTGTTTTAATTTGGCACTCTTTCCCAGAGGGGATAAAACCCATGATACAGTTATTATCTACTGACAGTGGTTCCAATGTATAAATTATCAGAGAGGAATGTGTTTCTTAACATAGGATATCATGTGTCCATTTACTTTCACACCCAAAAAATGAACTTTACACAGAAGCAATAATTTGACCACTTCCAAAAAGACTTCTATAACAAAACACTATGAAATATTTACCTGAATTATCTGAGCAAAAGGCTGCATCACATCCCTAGACTTATTCTCCCACCAGTTCTACAGGTGACAGCATAGCTTCTATTTCTAACTGTAGGGCTCCTGACATTGCTGGGCTACAGTTTCCTGAAGCTCTACCATAAAGCTTCTGGAATTTATAATTAAACATATGAAATTTCAAGGCTAGGGCTCAGTTCTGCAGAGGTGGTTCTTAAAGGTGTATAGGTGCCTTCCTCTGGGGTAGTAGGAATGCTAAAAGACAGAAATAGCACATGTAATGATTTAATTTAAAAAACGTGTAGGCACTACACTTCTGAAAGCAGCTTACTATTTCCCTATAGATCCCACTATGATTATGGAACATGCACTGCTTCGTCCAAACTTCCTTAAAAGCATTACTGAAGGTGCTGGTAGTGGAACTTTCAATACAGCTAACTTTCTATCCCTGCATGAGTGGGGAAAACAGAAACGTCAAAAAAGAAGAGTGTGGGAACTACAGGCCATTCAGCCTGACATGAATCCCAGGAAAAATCCTGGAACAGATTATTAAGCACTCACTATACAAGCATCTAGAAAACAATGCAACAGGAACGAGAAGCCAACATGTATTTGTCAAGAACAAATCCTGCCAGACTACCCTGATCTCATTTTTTGATCAGATGATCTCCATGGTAAACAGAGGGAATGCTGAAGATGTAATATATCTTGATATTGTAGTTGTGTCATGGCAACTGGACTTTTTTCTTGAGAGATTGAAACATTTCGCTCCTCATCCAAACAGTTTTGTCAGTCTGTTTGGATGAGCAGCGATACATTTCATTCTCTCAAGAAAAGAAGTCCAGTTGCCATGAATCAACCTCCAGATAAAATCACCTGGATGACTGAGAATTTTCACAGACGCATAACTCAACTTCAACAAAGCTTTTGACAAAGTTTCCCATAATATCCCGATTATCAAGTAACTAGGTGTGGGCTGGATAAGTCAAGTGTAAGGTGGATATACAATTGGCTACAGAATCGTACTCAGAGTGATGGCTCCTTCTGAAGTGAGAGGAGGTAACAAGCAAGGCTCAGTCCTTGGTCTGGTGCTCTTCAACATTTGTATTAATGACTTGGACAAGGGAGTGCAGAAATTGTTTTCCAAATTCACGGAGGACACAACATTGGGTGGAACAGCTAATAACCTGGAAGACAGAAACAAACTTTAAAATGATCTTGATAGGCTAGAGAACTGAGCTGAAACCAACAGAATGAAATTTAACAGGGATAAATGTGAAGTACTGCACCTAGGAAGAAGAAATTGAATGCATAGTTACAAGATGGGGGACACCTGGCTTAGTAATACTACAAGTGAGAAGGATATTAGAATTCTTGTAGATCATAAGCTGAATATGAGCCAACAGTGTGATGTTGTCACAAACGCAAGTGCTATTTTATGCTTCATATGTGATGCCCTGAGCACATCCGATCTTGCCTGATCTCGGAAGCTAAGCAGGGTCAGGCCTAGCTAGTACTTGGATGGGCGACCACCTGGGAATACCAGGTGCTATAGGCGCCGGGAGTAGGAACTGGCAAGCCACTCCAATATTCTTACCAAGAAAACTCCATGGACATGGAGTCACGAAGAGTCAGTTGCAACTGTAACGACACAGCAACAACAACAATATGGTGATTTCCAAATCCTATGAGGTGCTCATATTCAGCGCTGGTTAGGCCTCACCTTGAGAGTCTTCAGGAAAGATGCTGATAGACTGGAACAAGTTCAGAAGAGGGCAACAAGGATGATCAGGAAGCTGGGAACCAAGCCCTATATGAGGAAAGACTGAAAGAACTGGACATGTTTAGCCTACAGAACAGAAGACAGAGCGGTGATAAGATAGCACTTTTCTAATATTTGAAGGGCTGTCATACAGAGGAGGGGCACGATCTGTTCTTGCTCATCCCAGAGTGCAGGATGTGCAACAATGGACTCAAGTTAAGAGAAACCAGATTTTGGATCCATACAGTTAGAGCAGTACAGGAGTGGAACCACTTACCTCGAGAGGTGGTATGTGCTCCAATACTAGAAGCATTCAAGAGACAACCAACATCCTTTGACCTGCATTCCTACATGGAGCATGGAGTCAAACTGGATGGCCTTACAGGCCTCTTCCAACTTCACTATTCTATGATTCCATTGGTTATCATTCTGCTGCCTACTGTATGCTAAGTCCCCCCTGCAATTTCTATTGCAACATATTAAATGCTCCCTCCACAGCAAATCATTACTTTTCTCCTGTCTTTTATCTTAAGACTTGCTGTTCCTTATTATTTATTTATTTATTTATTTATTATATTTCTATACTGACCATCTCCCAACAGAACTCTGAGCGGGTTACATCAAATTTAAAATCAACAATACAATGCAAAAAGAAAAAAAGAAAAAGAAAAAATGGAATAAAGCCAGGAGAATAGGAGGGAAAACCCTCAGTAAAAGGTGTCAAGAGGGCGGGAAAACAAACCAGAGGATAAATTAAATTAAGTTAAAAGGTCGCCAAATGCGTCCTTAAAAAGCATGGTTTTAAGCGCTTTTTTGTAGGCGGGCAGGGACTGTGGGAGGCGCAGCTCACTCGGAAGATGGTTCCACAGTGAGGGGCCCACTACAGAGAAGGCGTGGTTGCGCGTGAGTGACTTCTGTGCCTCCCTGGGTGTGGCCACTTGGAGCGAGCACGTCTGCGACATTCTAGTGGGCCTGGCCTCAGTCGACCTTTGGGAGATACGATCCGACAGGTATTCAGGACCCAAGCCATGGAGGGTTTTGTAAACCAAAACCAGGACCTTGAACCTTTTCTGGAAAGCCACGGGTAGCCAATGCAGGCGTGCCAGAACTGGGGTGATGTGATCATATCTACGAGCACCCACCACCAGTCTGGCCGCCACATTCTGCACCCGTTGAAGTCTCCGGACAAGGGTCAAGGGCAACCCCATGTAGAGGGCGTTGCAGTAATCAATCCTCGAGATCACGAGAGCCTGCACAACTGTCCTCAGGGATGTGTCCCACTCATGAAGGATAGCTGCATTTTGTTAATTACAGAGACGTGGCTCAACCAAGGCATTCCAGACTCAGTGGTTGGGTTGTCAGGTTACACGGCACAGCGTCACGACAGAACAAAAGACTCTGGTAAAAGCAGAGGAGGAGGTCTCTCTGTGTATGTTAACAATAACTGGTGCACAAATACAGTGATCGTGGACAGACACTGCTCTCCAGATCTGGAGTACATGACTGTCAAATGTAGGCCCTTCTATCTACCAAGAGAGTTCTCTGTTGTCATGATTACAGCAGTTTATATTCCACCGGACGCAAACAGTAACTCAGCCATTGGACTCTTATATGATAGTATTAACCATCAACAGAGCACACACCCAAACGCGGTACACATTATAGCAGGGGATTTTAATCATGTGGATTTGAAAACAGCACTTCCCAAACTGTATCAACATGTCAAGTGTGCTACTAGAGAATCTAACACACTGGACAAGGTATATTCAAATATCAGGTTGGGCTCCAGAGCTAGACCATTAGCAAATTTGGGCCAATCTGATCACATGTCCTTGTTTTTGGTTCCTGCATACGTCCCCATCAGGAAAACTGCTCCTGCCACTATAAAGACTGTGAGAAGCTGGTCAATTGGTGCATCTCGGCAGCTTCAAGACTGCTTTGACAGGACTAGCTGGGATGTTTTTGAACATCAAGATTTGGAGATTTTCACAGACAGTGTTATGTGTTATATTAGGAACTGCATAGACACTGTTATGGTGAACAAACGTATCAGGATCTATCCAAATCGGAAGCCCTGGATGACTCAGAAAGTCCAGAGACTATTAAAATAAAGGGATATCGCCTTCAGGTCTGGAGATAGGGCTTCTTACAGTATGGCCCGAGCGAACCTGAAGAGAGGAATTAGAGAGGCCAAACTGGACTACAAGAACAGGATTGAGCGACATCTGGACAGTAATAACAACAGGAAAGTGTGGCAAGGAGTCCAGCATCTTACGAACTACAAGATAACAACGGAGTTGTAGCGGGCGATGCAGCATTGGCAGAAGAGTTAAACATCTTTTTTGGCCGTTTTGAGGTGGAAGCACCAAAGGAAGCTGCACTACAGTCCCCAGTCCACAGCAGCTTTATCCTTAAAGTAGAGGAGTATGAGGTGAGGCGTATGCTGTGGGCTGATCAACCCGAAGAGGGCTGCTGGACCCGATGGAATTCCTGGATGTGTGTTGAAAAACTGTGCAGATCAACTAGCTGGAGTCTTTACCAAGATCTTTAATCAGTCTCTGGCTCAATCTAGGGTTCCATCTTGTTTGAAGTCCTCCACCATAGTTCCTGTACCTAAAAAATCTCATATCTCCAGTCTTAATGATTATCGACCAATTGCACATACTCCAGTGGTGATGAAATGTTTTGAAAAACTGGTCCGGAATTACATCACATTACTTCTCCCCCAGAGTTTTGATCCCCACCAGTTTGCATATCGAGCAAATAAATCTGCAGAGGATGCTTTAGCTACAGTCCTTCATGCTGCATTGTCACATCTAGAACAGCGGGGAAGCTATGCAAGACTGCTTTTCGTGGACTTTAGCTCAGCATTTAATACCATCCTCCCTCACAGACTGGTGGTTAAATTAGGGATTTGGGATTTCCACATTCTATATGTATGTGGATAAATAGTTTTTTTTCCGGACGTAGTCAGAGGGTTAGAGTAGGTCAATTTACATCTACGGATCTGAGTCTTAGTACTGGCTCTCCACAGGTCTGTGTGCTGAGTCCACTGCTCTTTACTCTTTATACTTATGATTGTATTCCCGCATATCATAACAACATTATAGTTAAGTTTGCGGATGACACCACGGTAGTGGGGCTTATCTCAGCAGGAGATGAGTCTGCTTATAGGGATGAGGTGGAGCGGTTGATTGAGTGGTGCAGAGAGAATAACTTGCTTCTGAACACATTAAAAACTAAGGAGCACATAATAGATTACAGGAAGAAGAAAACAGATCTTCAACCACTATTCATCAGTGGGGACTGTGTAGAAAGGGTGACCGACTTCCGTTTGTTGGGAGTCAATATTGAGGAGAATTTAACCTGGAGTGTAAACACCTCTGAGCTGCTGAAAAAGGCCCAACAGAGACTGTACTTTCTGAGAGTGCTCAGATGAGTGCTCAGAAAGAATAACATCACTCAGAGACTATTGGTGTCTTTTTATCATTGTGTAGTAGAAAGTGTACTGACGTACTGCATAGTTGCACGGTGGCTCAGAGGAAATCGCTCCAGAGGGTTATCAATATGGCACAGAAGATCATCGGATGTCCACTCCTCACATTGGAGGAATTACACAGCTCCCGCTGTTTTAAGAAAGCTCAGAATATTGTAGGAGATATTTCTCATCCTGGACACTCTGTTTGTACCATTACCATCAGGCAGAAGGTATAGATCTATTAGAACAAGGACAGAAAGATTCAGAAATAGTTTATTTATTTATTTATTTATTTATTTATTGTATTTATATCCCGCTTAATATCAAAAGATCTCTAAGCGGCTTACAAAGCCACAGTTGGCACAGATAATCACAATTAAACAAACAGACGATAGACACAACAAACTAATATAGTTAAAAACCAGATAGTGTTCCTGATACTATCTAATAAAAATCTAATAAAAATATCATTCAGAGACATGGCGATGGCGGAAAAAAGAAAAACCCTAGGAATCGCCGAAGGCCTCCCGGAAGAGGTAGGTTTTTAAAGCCTTCCGGAAGGCCAGCAGGGACTCTGCAGAGCGCACTTCAGGAGGGATGGAATTCCAAAGGCTAGGGGCCGCCACTGAGAATGCCCGGGCCCGACTTCCGGGCTTCGATGGCGATGCGCGCCTGCCGAACGGGACGGGCCGAGGTGGTTCGCTGAGCGATACGCTCTGTCAGGTAG
Source organism: Phrynocephalus forsythii (assembly GCA_029282475.1). NCBI lineage: Eukaryota > Metazoa > Chordata > Lepidosauria > Squamata > Agamidae > Phrynocephalus > Phrynocephalus forsythii. The sequence continues at coordinate 8,542,156 of JAPFRF010000011.1, forward strand.
TCCGGTCCCAAGCCATGGAGGGTTTTATAAACTAAAACCAAGACCTTGAATCTAATCCGGGCTGCAACGGGCAACCAGTGCAAGCGGGCCAGGTTTTTACCCAATAGCAGTAATCATGCTAAATTCTGTTAAATATTAACTTGACGGGTAATATTAGTGTTGAATGTGTTACACATATGTTGTATGGGGCATTGTGTATGGCTGTTGTTGTTTTTTAAATTGTAGTTTTTATGGATTGGGTATGAATGTTGCCAGGTGAAAGAGTGTAGGGCTGTGTGTGTGTGTTTGGTTTTTATGTCAGTTTTAAATGAGTGTAAGTGATGTTCGGCATGTGAATGTTGGAGTATGTGTATAGATGGTTTGTTCTTAAATTGTAGATTTTATGTCTCGGATTTTTATGCTGGGTTGTGTGAATGACTGACTGGATGGCACTTTTAATCTCGTTGTATTTATACAATGACAATAAATTGCATTCCAATTCCAATTCTAATTCCAATTCCAATTCCACTCCTAGAGAATCAAAACATGACATCACACCTGCAGCCCCCGGAGCCTCCCCACTCATATGTGTTATACACCATGTGATGACAACACTGGTCTGGGCATACCTGTCAAGTTTTGGATTTGAAAATAAGGGAAATTTTCCGATACCCGCCGTGAGCCATCCCACCACCACAACCAAGCCCCAGTATCTCTCAGATGTTAAGATAGGTGTATAAGAAATATACACACACAAAGAGAGAGTATTTTTCACTCTATAAGACACACCTGACCATAAGACACACCTAGTTTTTTGAGGAGGAAAACAAGAAAAATGTTCAGCCTAAGGTTTCATGGCCAGAGAATCCTGGCTGCAAAAGCAGAGGCTTGCAAACCAAATGATTGGGACTGGGGAATCCAGGCTGCAAAAGGAGAGGGTTGCAAACAAGCTGATTGGAACTGGAGAATCCAAGCTGCAAAAGATGAAGGTTGCAAGCAAGGTAATTGGGATTGTGGAATCCAAGCTACAAAAGGGGAGGCTTGCAAACAAAGAAATTGGAACTGTGGAATCCAAGATGCAAAAGGGGATGCTTGCAAATGAGATTATTGGGACTGTGGAATCCAAGCTGCAAAAGGGGAGGTTTACAAACGAGGTGATTGGGACTGTGGAATCCAAGCTGCAAAAGGGGAATCCAGGTTTGCAAATGGGGTGATTGGGACTTTGGAATCCAAGCTTCAAAAGGGGAGGCTTGCAAATGAGGTGATTGGAACTGTGGAATCCAAGCTGCAAAAGGGGAGGCTTACAAATGAGGTGATTTGAAATGCAGAATCTAAGCTGAAAGGGGGAATCCAGGACTGCAAATGAGGTGATTGGAACTGTGGAATCCAAACTGCAAAAGGAGAGGCTTGCAAACAAGGTGATTGGGACTATGGAATCCAAGCTGCAAAGGGGGAGGGCTGCAAACAAGGTGATTGGGACTGTGGAATCCAAGCTGCAAAAGGGGAATCCAGGTTTGCAAATGAGGTGATTGGGACAGTGAAATCTGCAAAAGGGGAGGCTTGCAAACAAGAAGATTGGAGCTGTGGAATCCAAGCTGCAAAAGGGGAGGCTTGCAAATGAGGTGATTTGAAATGCGGAATCAAAGCTGCAAAAGGGGAATCCAGGTTTGCAAATGAGGTGATTGGGACAGTGGAATCTGCAAAAGGGGAGGTTGCAAACAAGGTGATTGGGACTATGGAATCCAAGCTGCAAAGGGGGAGGGCTGCAAACAAGGTGATTGGGACTATGGAATCCAAACTGCAAAAGGAGAGGCTTGCAAACAAGGTGATTGGGACTATGGAATCCAAGCTGCAAAAGGGGAGGCTTGCAAACAAGAAGATTGGAGCTGTGGAATCCAAGCTGCAAAAGGCGGAGGGCTGCAAACAAGGTGATTTGAACTGCGGAATCAAAGCTGAAAAACAGGAATCCAGGATTGCAGATGAGGTGATTGTGACTGTGGAATCTGCAAAAGGGGAGGGTTGCAAACCAGGTGATTTGAATTGTGGAATCCAGGCTTCAAAAAGGAACAGCAGAGGCTCCATGGCAGAGATCTGTTTGCAAACGAGGTGATTTTTGACTCCATTCAGGTAACTTATCTCTAAAGGAAGCAATGGGGAAACAATTGGGAGAAGGAAAGCCATGTGACTTCCTCTTGTGTCCTTCTCTCCAGCCACCAGTGTCTGCAGGATTCAGAGGGAAGGGGGTAGGGGGAAAACTCAGAGGAAAACCCAGGAGGAAACACCACCACCACCCTCTCCCAAAGGGATGCCTGGCTCATAGCTGCCCCGGGGATCTCTCTCTCCCCCTCCATGTCAAGCCCCGCACACAGAGCATACACACAAACAGGGTTCAGTTCTTTGCCAAGATCTTTAGTAGAAAGCCAGGCAAGTTCAAATCCTTTGCTAACAATCAAGTGCCAGATAAATAACAGAATCCAACTCCCAGCAATTACCAGTCCAAATCAAAACCAGAATATCTCATGGAAACCAGATGCCAAACCCAAGGGAACAGATCAAGCTGTTGTCCAGGAAACCAGTCCAAAATCAGGAAACAGAGCCAAGGTCAGAAACAGACAGGAATGTGGTTGCAAGTTCAAATGACGTGTTGCTCCCACAGAGAGCTCAAGGTGAGCTTGCCAGCTTTATCCCAAAACAGGGAACACACCCTAACTTCTGGAAAGGCTTCTGCTAGTACTCAGGGCTTGCCAACCTAATTCTCCACCTAGCATGAAAGACCCTTTCCCTAGCTCTTCTGGTAGCAGGTCGTTGCAGAATCCTGCTCATGGCCCTTCTAGGAGGTGAAGATATGTTTTCAGCTGAGTCATCAGAATCAGCTGCTTGCTGATTTGAGCTGCAAGGCTCCTCCAAGCAGCTCTTCACCATTTAACCCCTCAGAGTCAGGTTCTGTGGCAGGCAGGGTCCTGGCACTCCAGGGGAAGGATCACCCCCACAATACCAACCCATCTGAATCTTCTGGAGTCTAAAGCCTATTAAATCTAGCAAATTGGGACTTAATTCATTTTTGCATAATTAATCCTCCAGAAATTCTGTAAGGGAAACTGTCAATAGCCTCTTTTCAGAAGTAGCATTGCAAGACTAAGATACAGGTGATACCGTTACAGGCTACTAAAAACAAAAACAAAAAATCATTGCAAGCTTTCGTGGACGATACCCACTTCTTCAAAGCATGTACCAAAAGTCCAAACATGGCAAAAGATGTGGTTTGCCAGGAGATTATTCTTAGATGTAAAGTTCTTGGCAAGATGATTTTTGCCAGGCACATCTTTTAGATGACACAGGAAGCAGCAGTCTGTTATAAAGCTGCATCTGAAGTCAAGGATTGGGTTTCACACCCCAGCCCTTCAAACAAAGGGACATAGGTCATACACACCCCCACACACCTCCTCTCCATTTGGCTCTTCTTCAATACATAGACGTCCCTGTTTGGCTGTGGGGTCGGGAGGAAGAGTTGATACACACACCCCTTGTTCTCCATTTGGGAATTGGGGCAAAATTTAGTAAACCCTCTAGGTATAGCCAATTGGGACCAGAGTAAAGAAAGGGGAATATTACCTAGCAGTTGCAGTCCTGCCCTACGGTGGCCACATGGCTTTCCCTCTTTTTCAGAAGTAGATAACTCTCATTTTGCTTGTTTAGCTTTGCTCCCTCAAAGCAGAGAAGTGCAGCTATATCCAGTTCTGAGTTGAGCTACAGAAATTTCACCACTGAGATTTCCTCCATTTTACTTAAATCCCAGTATTTTTCTAAGATCAAGCCAGGGACATAAAAGGAGTAATAAAGAAGCCATGTTAGCATTGTGTGTGTTGTGTTGTGTTGTTACAGTCGTGACCCAACTCTTTGTGACTCCATTTCCATGGACTTTTCTTGGCAGGAATATTGAAGTGGTTTGCCAGTTCCTCCTCCAGGTGCCTATAGCACCTGGTATTCTTTGGTGGTCTCCCATCCAAGTAATAACCAGGGCCAACCCTGCTTAGCTTCCGAAATCAGGTGAGATCAGATATGCTTAGGGCATCTAGGCAGCGCTATTGTGGCAAACTTAATACATTCTTCCAGTACCACTATGGATATTCTGCATCCTCCATCTAAAAAGCCTAAGAAGAGCATTAAGGAACCAGAGCAAGGGCTTATCCAGTCTGGGATTCCTAAAGAGCCCACTGTCAGGATATAAATGCACCAACCCTCTTCTGCCTATGCTGCTTCAAACCATGTGAGTCAGGACTATATTGGCTATCAACACGTCCTCCATCAGTATGAAGAATTCCTTTCCAAGTTGTCCAAATTTATATTCATACAAGAGCAGTTTATACTTGGGGGGATGTACCAAATATTTAGGTTGCCCCCTCCCCCTCCCCACCTTGGACCACAGAGAGCTTGGAAGCTACCACCCCATCTTGAGGAAAGAAGACAGAAGATGTGCTGAGCCAAGAAGTATTTATTTTTGTATATTGTAAACATTTTGTATATTGTAAACGTGTTTACTGGATGGCCGGTGATTATAGCATAGGGAGCTTGGGCTTCCAGAACCTCCCTGAAAACTGAAGGTCAGTTTTCCTATTCGACCCATGAGCCATCTCTGGAATATCAACACAACTTTCTTAACCCTCATCGCCACCCCGCCCCAAACGATACATAACTTTCTAAATTAAATAAACCTAAACTATAATTTCTCAGAGGGAAATTGTGGTTTAATCCCTACACTATTTTTTTTTGCACTTGTTCCACATTAACGCCCCCGGAAACTCAGCCTTCCAAGCGGCTCTGTTGAAGAGAAAACAAAAGACCTGCTTAACCGAAAGACAGACGGGAGGGAAATTTACCCGACCTATATTATTCCCCACCCCTGCTTCAACTAACAAACTCCTCTCCCTGCTGCTCCTGCTGCTGCTGCTGCTGCTGCTGTTACTGTTCCGCAGCAGCTGCAGCAGCCGCGTAACATGCGCCGCCAGCTTTTTTTTTTTTTTTGCCATGAAAACGGGGGTAAGGAGACGAGTAGGCAGGCGAAACATACGGGTGTTTATGCATCAGCCTGAGGTCACAACGGAACCTCGCTGCCGCAGCTGCTGCTGAATCCGGTTCTTGCTGGCTTGGACCAGGAAAAGGGAATCTGCGCCAAGGCTGGAACTCGAGAATTCGTCTGGACGCCCGTGCGTCACGTTCCTTCGGCTCCTCCTGCCTCCCCTCTCGTCTCCTGGCCTTTTTGCCGCCGCCGCCGCCCCCTCCGGTAGGACAGCCGGCAACGCCTATTGGACTGTTCGCTCCTTCGTGGAGTCTCAGCATCTCCGTGCAGTCACACAGTAACTGTGTCATTTTCTTTAGGTTGACAGAGAACCTTGCCCACATTTCAATAGCTTCACTGGTGTTCTGGAACGTCTTAGAAAAGCATTGTTGTGGTTTTGCGTACTTCGCTGGGAGGACAGCAACAACAAGCTGCTATCTAGGTCGACAGTACTGGCAAAAGAAGGACCCTGACAGGGCCGTCTTAAGGATATGTGGAGCCCTGGTTCGAAGATCCCTCTGGCGCCCCCCCCCTTCACAGAGCTGTCTACCTTCCTTTTTTAAGGGAGCAAACAGATCTCCTTCAAACTTCTTGAAATGCGCCGATTATTAAATAACTGTCCATATAACGCAGCTCCTGCAATTGTACTTAGGCAAGGGGGGGTGGAAGTCCCTGGAGTTATTATTGACATTACACCGCGCTTCCTCACTCTGTGCGTGTCACTCACACTCACTCACTCTCACACACACACAAAGCGGTGAAGAATTCTAAAACTATCCGCGCTCTGCAAATCCTTCATTATAGATCATCTTACCTCTTCCCCGCTTTACATAAACACCCGAATCTGGACTGCCAAATTTATGATCTCTCTCTCTCTCTCTCTCTCTCGCACACACACAGAGAGAGAGGGGGGGAGCTGCTCTTCTTTCCACGTAGGCTTACTTCCGGGTCTGGGTAAAAGGCGGAACTTGACGGAACTCCCCGATTTCATATGATTTTTACATGGGATCCTTCCCAAATCACCATCAAATCACACATCCCATTCATGGTCAACTATTACACAAGAATAATCACGTATCCTCCAGCGCATGGCTCGGCAGTGGCGCAAAAACATGGTTCCATCGCACGGAACCATCTGATTTCATATGATTTTTACATTGGATCAGGATAAATCCACTATCATATATAGAGCCCATTTCAATCCACAGATTGCACAACAAATATCACGGGTCCATCAGCGCATGGCTCCGCAGCGGTGCAAAAACATGGTTCCAAGGCACGGAACCACACGGAACTACCTGATTTTTACCCAGGATCAACTGCAAAACACTATCACATCCTAGGCCCCATCCATACACACAGACTGCACATCTGAAATCAGGCATCCGTCAGCACATGGCTCTGCAGTGGCGCAAAAATATGGTTCCAAGGCATGGAACCACACGGAACTACCTGATTTTTACCCAGGATCAACTCCAAAACACTATCACATCCTAGGCCCCATCCATACACACAGACTGCACATCCGAAATCAGGCGTCCTTCAGCGCATGGCTCTGCAGTGCTGCAAAAACATGGTTCCAAGGCACGGAACCACACGGAACTACCTGGTTTTTACCAAGGATCAACTCCAAAACACTATCACGTCCTAAGCCCCATCCATACACAGACTGCACACCCGAAATCAGGGATCCGTCAGCGCATGGCTCTGCAGTGGCGCAAAAATATGGTTCCAAGGCACGGAACCACACTAAACTACACGATTTTTACCCGGGATCAACTCCAAACCACTATCACATCCTAGGCCCCATCCATACACACAGACTGCACACCCGAAATCAGGCGTCCGTCAGCGCATGGCCCTGCAGTGGTGCAAAAACATGGTTCCAAGGCACGGAACCACACAGAACTACCTGACTTTTACCCAGGATCAACTCCAAAACACAATCACAACCTAGGCCCCATCCATACACACAGAGTGCACACCCGAAATCAGGGGTCCGTCAGCGCATGGCTCTGCAGTGGCACAAATATATGGTTCCAAGGCACGGAACCACACGGAACTACGTGATTTTTACCCAGGATCAACTCCAAAACACTATCACATCCTAGGCCCCATCCATACACACAGACTGCATATCTGAAATCAGGCGTCCGTCAGCGCATGGCTCTGCAGTGGCGCAAAAATATGGTTCTAAGGCACGGAACCACACGGAACTCCCTGATTTTTACCCAGGATCAACTCCAAAACACTATCACATCCTAGGCCCCATCCATACACACAGACTGCACACCCGAAATCAGGGGTCCGTCAGCGCATGGCTCTGCAGTGGCACAAAAATATGGTTCCAAGGCACGGAACCACACGGAACTACCTGATTTTTACCCAGGATCAACTCCAAAACACTATCACATCCTAGGCCCCATCCATACACACAGACTGCACACCCGAAATCAGGGGTCCGTCAGCGCATGGCTCTGCAGTGGCACAAAAATATGGTTCCAAGGCACGGAACCACACGGAACTACCTGATTTTTACCCAGGATCAACTCCAAAACACTATCACATCCTAGGCCCCATCTATACACACAGACTGCACATCCGAAATCAGGCGTCCGTCAGCGCATGGCTCTGCAGTGGCGCAAAAACAAAAACATGGTTCCAAGGCACGGAACCACATGGAACTACCTGATTTTTACCCAGGATCAACTACAAAACACTATCACGTCCTAGGCCCCATCCATACACAAAGACTGCACACCCGAAAGCTGGGATCCGTCAGTGCATGGTCCTGCAGTGGCGCAAAAACATGGTTCCAAGGCACGGAACCACACGGAACTACATGATTTTTACCCGGGATCAACTCCAAAACACTATCACATCCTAGGCCCCATCCATACACACAGACTGCACACCCGAAATCAGGCGTCCATCAGCGCATGGTCCTGCAGTGGCGCAAAAACATGGTTCCAAGGCACGGAACCACACGGAACTCCCTGATTTTTACCCAGGATCAACTCCAAAACACTATCACATCCTAGGCCCCATCCATACACACAGACTGCACACCCGAAATCAGGCGTCCATCAGTGCATGGCTCTGCAGTGGCGCAAAAATATGGTTCCAAGGCACGGAACCACACGGAACTACCTGATTTTTACCCAGGATCAACTCCAAAACACAATCACCTCCTAGGCCCCATCCATACACACAGACTGCACATCCGAAATCAGGGGTCCGTCGGCGCATGGCTCCACAGCGGCGCAAAAACGGGTCTGGGTAAAAGGTGGAACTTGACGGAACTCCCTGATTTTTACCCAGGATCAACTCCAAAACACTATCACATCCTAAACCCCATCCATACACACAGACTGCACATCCGAAATGAGGCGTCCGTCGGCGCATGGCCCTGCAGTGGCGCAAAAACATGGTTCCAAGGCACGGAACCACACAGAACTCCCTGATTTTTACCCAGGATCAACTCCAAAACACTATCCCATCCTAGGCCCCATCCATACACACAGACTGCACATCCGAAATCAGGCGTCCGTCAGCACATGGCTCTGCAGTGGCACAGAAACATGGTTCCAAGGCACGGAATCACATGGAACTACCTGATTTTTACCCAGGAGCAGCTCCAAACCAGTATCACATCCTAGGCCCCTTTCTGGACTCCACAAAGGTATCTGCACATCAGGCCCAACGCTTACTAGGCCTGATGGCCTCAACTACAGCTATCATTCCACACGCCAGACTCCGCATGAGACCTCATGGCTTCTAGCCCAGTTTTGACCTCACAGCGACAACCGCTCCAAACGGCTCAGAGTCACCTCCGCCCTCCTCACCAGCCTAAGGTGGTGGAAGTCCTCCCGCGATCTAAGAACGGGAAGGCCCTTCAAACAGCGTTACCCGTCCATCCAGGTAACCACAGATGCTAGTACGACGGGATGGGGTGCCACCTGCAACCACCTCTCGATCCATCACAGGTGGACACTCAAGGAGCAAGCCCATCATATCAACTACCTAGAACTCCTTGCCATTTTCAAAGCCCTCAAGGCATTCGAACTCCTCCTTGCACACAAGACGGTCCAAGTAATAACAGACAATACTACAGCACTTTATTACTTGAACAAGCAAGGAGGAACTCACTTGAAATCTCTACTGCACCTCACCCTCAAACTTTGGAGATGGTGCATAGCCAAGGGCATTCACCCAATAGCCATACATATTGCGTCATGCAACAATGTGGCGGCAGATGAACTGAGCTGCCTCACCCACGACAACCACGAGTGGAGCCTCTCAGAGACAGCGTTTCAGATCCTCTGCACCAGGTGGGCCACCCCAACCATGGATCTATTTGCATCTCAAGCCAACACCAAATGCAGCTTGTACTGCTCCAGAGCAGGAATAGGCAAACACTCACAGGGAGATGCCTTTGCCACCAGCTGGCCCCCGGGTCTTCTCTACGTGTTCCCACCAATACCACTCATCCAGAGAATGCTGATGAAGATCAGGCACCACGGAGCCCATGTCATACTGCTGGCCCCGTGGTGGCCAAGACAGCCATGGTTTCAAGTCTTACAAACAATGGCGATCGACTCTATCAGGCTGACATCAACGCCTGATCTCCTGGCACAACACCAGGGCCAAGTCAGACACCCAGACGTCCTGACTCTCCACCTGACGGCATGGTACATCTGCTAACAATTACAGATGCACACACAAGCTCCAGGAAGAAGTCTACAAATACACTATATGCACATAAGTGCGCATCCTTCCTACATTTCACTTGAGCCAACTCTCAACCCTCGAGTCCAACTAACATTCAGGTCCTCCTAGAATTCCTCCTCTTGCTCTTCAACAGAGGACTATCCTTATCTACCTTAAGAGTCTACACTGCAGCCGTAGTGCACATCAACCACCTGATTCGGAGGCAGCAGCCTTGTTTATTCATCCTAAACTTAAGAGGTTCCTACGAGGCATCGCTAGCCTAAGTCCACAACATAGAGCCCTGACACCACAATGGTCTCTCTTCCTGGTACTGAACTGTCTAACTACCTGAACCTATGGCGACCACGTCTCTGTACTTACTTACCTTAAAAACAGCTTTTCTAGTGGCAATCACATCAGCCAGATGAGCTTCAGACCTCGCTGCGCTCAGAGCGGACCCACAGTTCCTCAAATTCCATCATGACAGAGTGGAACTTCGGCCGGACATCTCTTTCTTACCGAAGATAGTGTCATCCTTCCACGTGTCTCAGCCACTTATTCTACCGACCTTCTTCCCAAACCCAAGTACTCACCTCGAGAGAAAGCTTCACTCCCTCAATGTCAAAAGAGCTCTCCTCTTTTATACTTCCAGAACAGCTTCCGTTAGAAAGACACACAAGCTCTTTATCAGGACCTCGGCACCATCTCGAGGTCCTCAGGTATCCCCTCAATCCATCTCCAGATGGATTGTTACAACTATCAAAATGGCTTACACCACTGCGCATGTCTCTCTACCTGTCATGCCTCAGGCACGCTCTACAAGAGTAGTAGCCTCCTCCACGGCTTTCCTAAAAGGAGTGCCCCTGGAAGACATATGCAAAGCGGCTACCTGGTCTCGACCATCTACGTTCCTGAGGCGCTACAAGCTGGATGTCAGGACGCAGAGATCAGCCGCATTTGGCAAAGCAGTTTTGACAACTGTGCTACCATGACTACCCTCCACCAGTAAGTCAGCTTGCCAGTCATGCTATGTGTGGATTCACAGAGTCCACGAAGAAGAAACGCAAGTTACTTACCTGTAAGTTAAGTTCTTCGAGTGGACCTCTGTGAATACACACCACCTACCCGCTTCACATCTCTCCGTCATGGCTCGTTGTACTCTCAAAGGGTCAGCGGCGGACCAGGGGGGAACTGAGTCAGCAAGGCGGGAGATGGGTGAGCATGCGCACGGAGGGGAGGGGCTTGTAAGCCTTAAGCTTAGAACAAATGGGAACTCAAGCACGCAGGCGCGAAGACCCATTGTGTGTATTTACAGAGGTCCACTCGAAGAACTTAACTTACAGGTAAGTAACCTGCATTTCCGTGTGGTTCCGTTCCTTGGAACCATGTTTATGCGCCACTGCGGAGCCATGCGCTGATGGACCCCTGATTTCGGGTGTGCAGTCTTTGTGTATGGATGGGACCTAGGACGTGATAGTGTTTTGTAGTTGATCCTGGGTAAAAATCAGGTAGTTCCGTGTGGTTCCGTACCTTGGAACCATATTTTTGCGCCACTGCAGATCCATGCGCTGACGGACGCCTGATTTCGGATGTGCAGTCTGTGTGTATGGATGGGGCCTAGGATGTGATAGTGTTTTGGAGTTGATCCTGGGTAAAAATCAGGTAGTTCCGTGTGGTTCCGTGCCTTGGAACCATGTTTTTGCACCACTGTGGAGGCATGCGCTGACGGACGCCAGATTTCGGATGTGCAGTCTTTGTGTATCGATGGGGCCTAGGACGTGATAGTGTTTTGTAGTTGATCCTGAGTAAAAATCAGGTAGTTCCGTGTGGTTCTGTGCCTTGGAACCATGTTTTTGCGCCACTGCAGAGCCATGCGCTGACGGACCCCTGATTTCGGGTGTGCAGTCTGTGTGTATGGATGGGGCCTAGGATGTGATAGTGTTTTGGAGTTGATCCTGGGTAAAAATGAGGGAGTTTCGTGTGGTTCCGTGCCTTGGAACCATGTTTTTGCGCCACTGTGGAGGCATGCGCTGATGGATGCCTGATTTCGGATGTGCAGTCTGTGTGTATGGATGGGGCCTAGGATGTGATAGTGTTTTGGAGTTGATCCTGGGTAAAAATCAGGAAGTTCCGTGTGGTTCCTTGCCTTAGAACCATATTTTTGCGCCACTGCAGAGCCATGCGCTGACGGACGCCTGATTTCGGGTGTGCAGTCTGTGTGTATGGATGGGGCCTAGGATGTGATAGTGTTTTGGAGTTGATCCTGGGTAAAAATCAGGTAGTTCCGTGTGGTTCCGTGCCTTGGAACCATGTTTTTTGCACCACTGTGGAGCCATGCGCTGACGGACGGGGTGTGCAGTCTGTGTGTATGGATGGGGCCTAGGATGTGATAGTGTTTTGGAGTTGATCCTGGGTAAAATCAGATTTCGGATGTGCAGTCTTTGTGTATCTGTGATGGGGCCTAGGATGTGATAGTGTTTTGGAGTTGATCCTGGGTAAAAATCAGGTAGTTCTGTGTGGTTCTGTGCCTTGGAACCATGTTTTTGCGCCACTGTGGAGGCATGCGCTGACGGACCCCTGATTTCGGGTGTGCAGTCTGTGTGTATGGATGGGGCCTAGGATGTGATAGTGTTTTGGAGTTGATCCTGGGTAAAAATGAGGGGAGTTCTGTGTGGTTCCGTGCCTTGGAACCATGTTTTTGCGCCACTGTGGAGCCATGCGCTGACAGACTCCTGATTTCGGGTGTGCAGTCTGTGTGTATGGATGGGGCCTAGGATGTGATAGTGTTTTGGAGTTGATCCTGGTAAAAATCAGGTAGTTCCGTGTGGTTCCGTGCCTTGGAACCATGATTTTTTTTGCACCACTGTTCCGGAGGCATGCGCCATGACGCCCACTGAGGCATCTGTGCAGTCTGTGTGTATGGATGGGGCCTAGGATGTGATATAGTGTTTTGGAGTTGATCCTGGGTAAAAATGAGGGAGTTCTGTGTGGTTCCGTGCCTTGGAACCATATTTTTGCGCCACTGCAGAGCCATGCGCTGACAGACTCCTGATTTCGGGTGTGCAGTCTGTGTGTATGGATGGAGCCTAGGATGTGATAGTGTTTTGGAGTTGATCCTGGGTAAAAATCAGGGAGTTCCGTTTCGGTTCCTCCTTTGTGACCCAGATCCGTTTTTTGGCGCCGCTGTGGAGCCATGCGCCGACGGACCCCTGATTTCGGGTGTGCAGTCTGTGTGTATGGATGGGGCCTAGGATGTGATAGTGTTTTGGAGTTGATCCTGGGTAAAAATCAGGAAGTTCCGTGTGGTTCCTTGCCTTAGAACCATATTTTTGCGCCACTGCAGAGCCATGCGCTGACGGACGCCTGATTTCGGGTGTGCAGTCTGTGTGTATGGATGGGGCCTAGGATGTGATAGTGTTTTGGAGTTGATCCTGGGTAAAAATCAGGTAGTTCCGTGTGGTTCCGTGCCTTGGAACCATGTTTTTGCACCACTGTGGAGGCATGCGCTGACGGACGCCAGATTTCGGATGTGCAGTCTTTGTGTATCGATGGGGCCTAGGATGTGATAGTGTTTTGTAGTTGATCCTGAGTAAAAATCAGGTAGTTCCGTGTGGTTCTGTGCCTTGGAACCATGTTTTTGCGCCACTGTGGAGGCATGCGCTGACAGGACCCCCTGATTTCGGGTGTGCAGTCTGTGTGTATGGATGGGGCCTAGGATGTGATAGTGTTTTGGAGTTGATCCTGGGTAAAAATCAGGTAGTTCCGTGTGGTTCCGTGCCTTGGAACCATATTTTTGCGCCACTGCAGAGCCATGCGCTGACAGACTCCTGATTTCGGGTGTGCAGTCTGTGTGTATGGATGGGGCCTAGGATGTGATAGTGTTTTGGAGTTGATCCTGGGTAAAAATCAGGTAGTTCCGTGTGGTTCCGTGCCTTGGAACCATGTTTTATGCACCACTGTGGAGGCATGCGCTGACGGACCCCTGATTTCGGGTGTGCAGTCTGTGTGTATGGATGGGGCCTAGGATGTGATAGTGTTTTGGAGTTGATCCTGGGTAAAAATCAGGAAGTTCCGTGTGGTTCCTTGCCTTAGAACCATATTTTTTTTGCGCCACTGCAGAGCCATGCGCTGACAGACTCCTGATTTCGGGTGTGCAGTCTGTGTGTATGGATGGGGCCTAGGATGTGATAGTGTTTTGGAGTTGATCCTGGGTAAAAATCAGGGTGTTCCGTGCCTTGGAACCATCCCACTGCAGAGCTTTTACCCAGACTCCTGATTTTTGCAGTCTGTGTGTGGATGGGGCCATGTGATAGTGTTTTGGAGTTGATCCTGGGTAAAAATCAGGACCCCTGAACCATTTTTTGCACCACTGGGAGGCATGTGCAGTCTGTGCAGTGTGTGTGTATGGATGGGGCCTAGGATGTGATAGTGTTTTGGAGTTGATCCTGGGTAAAAATCAGGGAGTTCTGTGTGGTTCCGTGCCTTGGAACCATATTTTTGCGCCACTGCAGAGCCATGCGCTGACAGACTCCTGACACTCTGTGTGTATGGATGGAGCCTATGGATGTGATAGTGTTTTGGAGTTGATCCTGGGTAAAAATCAGGGAGTTCTGATTTCGGGTGTGCAGTCTTTGTGTATGGATGGGGCCTAGGATGTGATAGTGTTTTGGAGTTGATCCTGGGTAAAAATCAGGTAGTTCCGTGTGGTTCCGTGCCTTGGAACCATGTTTTTGCGCCACTGTGGAGCCATGCGCTGACGGACGCCTGATTTCGGGTGTGCAGTCTGTGTGTATGGATGGGGCCTAGATGTGATTGTTTTGGAGTTGATCCTGTCAGGTAGTCTGGTTCCGTGCCTTGGAACCATGTTTTTGATGTGGGCCGCTAGGATTTCGATGTGCAGTCTTTGTGTATCGATGGGGCCTAGGAGTGTTTTGTAGTTGATCCTGAGTAAAAATCAGGTAGTTCCGTGTGGTTCTGTGCCTTGGAACCATGTTTTTGCGCCACTGTGGAGGCATGCGCTGACGGACCCCTGATTTCGGGTGTGCAGTCTGTGTGTATGGATGGGGCCTAGGATGTGATAGTGTTTTGGAGTTGATCCTGGGTAAAAATCAGGTAGTTCCGTGTGGTTCCGTGCCTTGGAACCATATTTTTGCGCCACTGCAGAGCCATGCGCTGACAGACTCCTGATTTCGGGTGTGCAGTCTGTGTGTATGGATGGGGCCTAGGATGTGATAGTGTTTTGGAGTTGATCCTGGGTAAAAATCAGGTAGTTCCGTGTGGTTCCGTGCCTTGGAACCATGTTTTATGCACCACTGTGGAGGCATGCGCTGACGGACCCCTGATTTCGGGTGTGCAGTCTGTGTGTATGGATGGGGCCTAGGATGTGATAGTGTTTTGGAGTTGATCCTGGGTAAAAATGAGGGAGTTCTGTGTGGTTCCGTGCCTTGGAACCATATTTTTGCGCCACTGCAGAGCCATGCGCTGACAGACTCCTGATTTCGGGTGTGCAGTCTGTGTGTATGGATGGAGCCTAGGATGTGATAGTGTTTTGGAGTTGATCCTGGGTAAAAATCAGGGAGTTCCGTCAAGTTCCTCCTTTTACCCAGATCCGTTTTTGCGCCGCTGTGGAGCCATGCGCCGACGGACCCCTGATTTCGGGTGTGCAGTCTGTGTGTATGGATGGGGCCTAGGATGTGATAGTGTTTTGGAGTTGATCCTGGGTAAAAATGAGGGAGTTCTGTGTGGTTCCGTGCCTTGGAACCATATTTTTGCGCCACTGCAGATCCATGCGCTGACGGACGCCTGATTTCGGATGTGCAGTCTGTGTGTATGGATGGGGCCTAGGATGTGATAGTGTTTTGGAGTTGATCCTGGGTAAAAATCAGGTAGTTCCGTGTGGTTCCGTGCCTTGGAACCATGTTTTTTGCACCACTGTGGAGGCATGCGCTGACGGACGCCAGATTTCAGATGTGCAGTCTTTGTGTATCGATGGGGCCTAGGACGTGATAGTGTTTTGTAGTTGATCCTGAGTAAAAATCAGGTAGTTCCGTGTGGTTCTGTGCCTTGGAACCATGTTTTTGCGCCACTGCAGAGCCATGCGCTGACAGACTCCTGATTTCGGGTGTGCAGTCTGTGTGTATGGATGGGGCCTAGGATGTGATAGTGTTTTGGAGTTGATCCTGGGTAAAAATCAGGTAGTTCCATGTGGTTCCGTGCCTTGGAACCATGTTTTATGCACCACTGTGGAGGCATGCGCTGACGGACCCCTGATTTCGGGTGTGCAGTCTGTGTGTATGGATGGGGCCTAGGATGTGATAGTGTTTTGGAGTTGATCCTGGGTAAAAATGAGGGAGTTCTGTGTGGTTCCGTGCCTTGGAACCATATTTTTGCGCCACTGCAGAGCCATGCGCTGACAGACTCCTGATTTCGGGTGTGCAGTCTGTGTGTATGGATGGGGCCTAGGATGTGATAGTGTTTTGGAGTTGATCCTGGGTAAAAATCAGGGAGTTCCGTCAAGTTCCGCCTTTTACCCAGATCCGTTTTTGCGCCGCTGTGGAGCCATGCGCCGACGGACCCCTGATTTCGGGTGTGCAGTCTGTGTGTATGGATGGGGCCTAGGATGTGATAGTGTTTTGGAGTTGATCCTGGGTAAAAATCAGGAAGTTCCGTGTGGTTCCTTGCCTTAGAACCATATTTTTGCGCCACTGCAGAGCCATGCGCTGACGGATGCCTGATTTCGGGTGTGCAGTCTGTGTGTATGGATGGGGCCTAGGATGTGATAGTGTTTTGGAGTTGATCCTGGGTAAAAATCAGGTAGTTCCGTGTGGTTCCGTGCCTTGGAACCATGTTTTTTGCACCACTGTGGAGGCATGCGCTGACGGACGCCTGATTTCGGGTGTGCAGTCTGTGTGTATGGATGGGGCCTAGGATGTGATAGTGTTTTGTAGTTGATCCTGAGTAAAAATCAGGTAGTTCCGTGTGGTTCTGTGCCTTGGAACCATGTTTTTGCGCCACTGTGGAGGCATGCGCTGACGGACCCCTGATTTCGGGTGTGCAGTCTGTGTGTATGGATGGGGCCTAGGATGTGATAGTGTTTTGGAGTTGATCCTGGGTAAAAGGTCAGGTGGTTCCGTGCCTTGTGGTTGCAGAGCCATGTGCCTTTTCGGAGTCTGTGTGTACCTATGTGATTTTTTGGAGTTGATACTGCCACTGTGGAGCCACTGCAGAGCCATGCGCTGACAGACACCTGATTTCGGGTGTGCAGTCTGTGTGTATGGATGGGGCCTAGGATGTGATAGTGTTTTGGAGTTGATCCTGGGTAAAAATCATTGAGTTCCGTGTGGTTCCGTGCCTTGGAACCATGTTTTTGCGCCACTGCAGAGGCATGCGCTGACTGACCCCTGATTTCGGGTGTGCAGTCTGTGTGTATGGATGGGGCCTAGGATGTGATAGTGTTTTGGAGTTGATCCTGGGTAAAAATCAGGTAGTTCCGTGTGGTTCCGTGCCTTGGAACCATGTTTTTGCGCCACTGTGGAGCCATGCGCTGACGGACCCCTGATTTCGGTGCAGTCTGTGTGTATGGATGGGGCCTAGGATGTGATAGTGTTTTGGAGTTGATCCTGGGTAAAAATCAGTCTGTGGTTCCGTGCCTTGGAACCATGTTTTTGCACCACTGTGGAGGCATGGCTGACGGACCTATTTCGGATGTGCAGTCTTTGTGTATAATGGGGCCTTTGATAGTGTTTTGCAGTTGATCCTGAGTAAAAATCAGGTAGTTCTGTGTGGTTCTGTGCCTTGGAACCATGTTTTTGCGCCACTGCAGTGGAGTCATGCGCTGACAGACTCCTGATTTCGGTGTGCAGTCTGTGTGTATGGATGGGGCCTAGGATGTGATAGTGTTTTGGAGTTGATCCTGGGTAAAAATCAGGTAGTTCCGTGTGGTTCCGTGCCTTGGAACCTTTTTTGCGCCACTGCACCCAGATCTGACAGACTCCTGATTTCGGGTGTGCAGTCTGTGTGTATGGATGGGGCTGTGATAGTGTTTTGGAGTTGATCCTGGGTAAAAATCAGGTAGTTCCGTGTGGTTCCGTGCCTTGGAACCATGTTTTTGCACCACTGTGGAGGCATGCGCGGGACCCCTGATTTCGGTGTGCAGTCTGTGTGTATGGATGGGGCCTAGGATGTGATAATGTTTTGGAGTTGATCCTGGGTAAAAATGAGGGAGTTCTGTGTGGTTCCGTGCCTTGGAACCATATTTTTGCGCCACTGCAGAGATGCGCTGACAGACTCCTGATTTCGCTGTGTGCAGTCTGTGTGTATGGATGGGGCCTAGGATGTGATAGTGTTTTGGAGTTGATCCTGGGTAAAAATCAGTCTGTGTTCCGTTTTACCCAGATCCGTTTTTGCGATGTGGAGCCATGCCTAGACCCTGATTTCGGGTGAGTCTGTGTGTGGATGGGGCCTAGGATTGATAGTGTTTTGGAGTTGATCCTGGGTAAAAATCAGGAAGTTCCGTGTGGTTCCTGCCTTGGAACCATATTTTTGCGCCACTGCAGAGCCATGCGCTGACGGACGCCTGATTTCGGGTGTGCAGTCTGTGTGTATGGATGGGGCCTAGGATGTGATAGTGTTTTGGAGTTGATCCTGGGTAAAAATCAGGTAGTTCCGTGTGGTTCCGTGCCTTGGAACCATGTTTTTTGCACCACTGTGGAGGCATGCGCTGACGGACGCCAGATTTCGGATGTGCAGTCTTTGTGTATCGATGGGGCCTAGGGCGTGATAGTGTTTTGTAGTTGATCCTGAGTAAAAATCAGGTAGTTCCGTGTGGTTCTGTGCCTTGGAACCATGTTTTTGCGCCACTGTGGAGGCATGCGCTGACGGACCCCTGATTTCGGGTGTGCAGTCTGTGTGTATGGATGGGGCCTAGGATGTGATAGTGTTTTGGAGTTGATCCTGGGTAAATATCAGGTAGTTCCGTGTGGTTCCGTGCCTTGGAACCATATTTTTGCGCCACTGCAGAGCCATGCGCTGACGGACACCTGATTTCGGGTGTGCAGTCTGTGTGTATGGATGGGGCCTAGGATGTGATAGTGTTTTGGAGTTGATCCTGGGTAAAAATCAGGTAGTTCCGTGTGGTTCTGTGCCTTGGAACCATATTTTTGCGCCACTGCAGAGCCATGCGCTGACGGTCGCCTGATTTCGGATGTGCAGTCTGTGTGTATGCATGGGGCCTAGGATGCGATACTGGTTTGGAGTTGATCCTGGGTAAAAATCAGGTAGTTCTGTGTGGTTCCGTGCCTTGGAACCATGTTTTTGCACCACTGTGGAGCCATGCGCTGACGGACGCCTGATTTGGGGTGTGCAGTCTGTGTGTATGGATGGGGCCTAGGATGCGATACTGGTTTGGAGTTGATCCTGGGTAAAAATCAGGTAGTTCCGTGTGGTTCCGTGCCTTGGAACCATGTTTTTGCGCCACTGTGGAGCCATGCGCTGATGAACCCATTATTTTTGTTGTGCAATCTGTGGGCTGAAATGGGCTCTGTATATGATAGTGGATTCATCATGATCCAATGTAGAAATCATATGAAATCAGATGGTTCCGTGCGATGGAACCATGTTTTTGCGCCACTGCCGAGCCATGCGCTGGAGGATATGTGATTATTCTTGTGCAATAGTTGGGCATGAATGGGATTTGTGATTTGATGGTGATTTGGGATAGATCCCATGTAAAAATCATATGAAATCTGGGAGTTCCGTCAAGTTCCGCCTTTTACTTTCTTCCCTCGGTTGTTTTGTTTGTTTCAAAGATTTTAGGAAGCGCGCGTCCAGGCAGGGGTGTTTGCATTACGGCATGCTTTTAAAAAGGGAGGGGAGAGGGAAGGGAGCTTTCTTGGGGTGGGCAAAAAAAAAAAAGGAGAGGGTGGGGTGGGGGATAAAGAAAAGACGTTAAGAAAAGTTCTTACCATTTCTGCATGCTTCTTGTCAAGTGCACCCCCCCTGGCTCTGGAACTCCTCGCGGCGAGCGGCGGCGGCGTCTGCACCGGCCCTTCCTTCGGCTTCTCCTCCTCTCCCCCCCCCCCACATACACACCACCACCACCACCACACACCTCGATCTTGTGTGTCTCTCTCTTCCCCCACCCCTTGCGCTTTCCAAAATCTCACTCGCTTTCCAGGTGATTCACACACGCGCGCGCGCACACACACGTACAGGGAGAGCGCTCTGGTCTTCGACCCGCCACAACTTCAGCGGCGGAGGGGGGCAGAGGGGAGAAGGGAGAGGTTTGCACTGCAGTGTGTGTGTGTGTGTGTGTGTGTGTGTGTGTGTGTGTGTGTGTGTGTGTGTGTGTGTGTGTGTGTGTGTGTGTGTGTGTCCGTCCGAGCCCGGCCCTTCCACAGGTTGGGTGAAAAGAACCGGGGGGGGGGAGTTTTGCGAAGTTTCTCTGTCCCCGAAATGAAACCACACGAGGGTGCATTCCTCCTATTTCGCCCCCCCCACACACACACCCAAACACACCTCTCCTCCTCCTGCCGCTACTGTAACTCAAGAGCCGCCGGTCCTCGGTCCCGGGGAAGGCTCCGGGGAGGTGGGGAACTATTGGTGCGCCCCCCCCCGCGCCCAGCTGTCAAAAACAAAAACACCGCCGCCGTCCCGCCCCCCAGGGGAAAAAAGCAAAACTCAAAAGCCCGCGCAAACTGAGAGAACCAAGGACCTTTTTTTTTTTTTTTTTTTTGACTGGAAGCGCTGGCGACGCCGCTCCCGGGATTCGGGTCTATGTTCTGGCGCGCTCGCTCGCTCTTTCTCCTTCCTTCCTTCCCTCGCTGGCGGCCTCTCCCAGTCAGCCCTACCACCGGCCTCCCTCCTTCTCAAGCCGGTTCCTTCTCGCGGCGGCACACGCTCTCCAGCCGCCGCCGCCGCCGCCCGCCTCCCTTATCACCACCTCAAGGCGTCCCAGGCGCCGCTCGGAAGGGAAAGAGCGAGCGAGCGAGCGAAGGCGAAAAGGGACGCCGAAGGGGAGGGCGCGGGACGGGAAGGCGCCCGCCGTGCCTGGAAGAGCCACCGGGCTGGCCAGGAGGAGGAGGGCGCGCGCTTCCCAAACACAACCCGAGAGGGTGTTTCCCCCCTTTTCGGCGGCGGGGGGGGGTCTCGGTTCCCGGCTCCCCTACCTAACCCTAAACCCCACCACCCGTGCCCTCTTCCCTCTAGGCTGCGCTTTTACCGCCCAAGTGTGCAATACAGCTGAGGCGGGGGGAAGAGAAGCGGTATGTGTTTGGTTTGAAATTTGGCGAGTTTGGTGCGTCACGTCGCCAGGGCTGTTGCCTTGCCGGCTTTTTAAGGCGGGTGTGTGTGTGTGTGTGTGTGCAGCTTCACTTCGGGTTCTGCTTTCCTGAATCTAAGAGTTTTGGGGTTTGGGGTTCAGGCGCCCTTGGGGTTCAGGCGCCCTGGTTCATTGAACCACAAAGGCCTATGGGAAAGTCGCCCGGACCCTGTTTTTAGACTTCCTCCAACTCGCGGGCGCCTCAAAACGGGGAAGACGGTATCCGCTTAGAAACAAATATGTAGAACGAGGAGGATTCTTTCTGGCGGAAGGGCGCTTGACCCTAACTCAGGCAAAGATACCCTGCAGCTGTTACGTCCTCGATCACCTAATTGGTGTGAAGAGGGATCAAAATGGAAGTCGCTATGGGAAGACGTGTACGTGACGAATGGAAGACAATTCTAGATCCTTCTCCCCATAAAACTCCGTGATGAAATAGTGTTTGCACTACTAAGAAGTTTCACTGGGAGCCACCGATCTGGTATGCTGGGCTCTGGTGTACAGTACTATTTTGGTCTAAACATCATTCCACCAGTGTCAACACCATGGTTTTCATCCCTCTCCTACAACATATTTTCCCAGGGTTGGGAAACTAAACTTCCAAAAGGCATCTTCCTTTACTGCTTTGTGGGAAATCTGCGCTTGGAATTAGCACTAGATGTTGCTGTTGCTGCCAAGCAGCATAGGGTGGCAGAATCACCATGAATAGTAGCCCAGCTCAGGGAGATTGATAGTAACCCAGCTCAGGGAGATTAAAAAGGTTATACTGTATAATTTTACATCCTTATAATACATTTGCTGCATTATTGAAAGACTCAGTACTTAGGCAACAAGATTTTCATCATGCTGTGTTTATTCATTTTCCTGATATGTGCACATATCTGATCACTTTCCAATGGGAGTATGCTCCATGGGTCAGGACTCTCCATCCAGTCACTCTTATTGGTGCCTAGAACTGTTACTTGAATGTTCAGTCATCATCAAATACTATACTTGAATAGCAATGACATAGAAGAACATAAGAAGAGCCAAGCTGCATCAGGCCAAAGGCCCACCTAGTCAAGCTTCCTATATCTCACATTGGCCCCACCAAATGTGTCTAGATATCTGTCCTGATACTACTCCCCTGCATCTGGCCCTTGAAGTACCCTGGTTTTAAGCCTGGAGATTACACATCTCCATCATGGTTTGTAATAACCTGTGATGGACTTCTCCTCCAGGAATCTGTCCAATCCCCTTTTGAAGGCATCCAGGCCAGGTGCCATCACCATATCCTGTGGCAGGGGTTCCACAGGCTAACAACACACTGGGTAAAAAAATATTTTGTATCTTCTCACTTTCCCAACCCTCAATTTGAGTGGATGTCCCCTAGTTCTGGTATTTATACTCATGCCCTGCATTATTTTGTACGTCTCAATCATATCCCCCCTCAGGTGCCTTTTTTGCAGACTAAAGAGCCCCAAAGGGAGGTCCCCCAGCCCAGTAATCATTTTAGTCACTCTTTTCTGCACCTTTTCCAGTTCCACTATGTCTTTTTAAGATGCAGTGACTAGAATTATTCACAATACTCCAGGTGCAGCCTGGTGGTTGTTTTGTTTTCAATCCCCTTTTTTATAACCCGTAGCATGGAATTGGCCTTCTTCACTGCTGCCACACACTGGGTAGACACCTTCATTGAGCTGTCCACCAGTACACCAAGATCTCTTTCCTGATCCATCATGAATAGCTCAGAGCCCATGAGTTGATAGATAAAGTTTTGATTTTTTTGCCCCAATAAGCATTACTTTACCTTTTCCTACATTGAAACGCACTTGCCGTTTCACAGCCCATTCCTCCAGTTGGAGAGATCCTGCTGGAGCTCTTCACAATCTTCTCTGGTTTTTACCACACGAAAAAGTTTCATGTCATCTGCAAACCTGGCCACCTCACTGCTTATTCCTGCTGGAGGTCATTTATGAACAGATTGAAAAGCACTGGGCCCAGGACAGATCCCTGGGGCATGCCACTTTTCACCTCTCTCCATTATGAAAATTTCCCATTGATACCTACTCTTTGTATCCTGCCCTCTTATCCCCTGACTGCAATTTTCTCAGCAGTCTTTGGTGTGGCACTTTGCCAAAAGCCTTCTGAAAATCAAGATAGACACAAGTTCACCCAAATCCACATGCCTGTTGACCTTTTCATAGAATTCTAAAAGGTTTGTCAGGCAAGACTTACCCTTACAGAAGCCATGCAGATTTTCCCTCAGCAAGGTTTGTTCTTCTATGTGCTTTAAGATTTTATCTTGTATGAGGCTTTCCACCATCTTCTCTGGGACAGATGTAGGGCTAACTGGCCCGTAGTTTCCTGGGTCCCCCCTCCTTCCTTTTTAGAAAATTGGTGCGACATCCGCTATCCTCCAGTCCTCTGTTACTGTGGCTGTTTTAAGAGACAAATTGCATATTACCATTGAGATCCACAACTTCATTTCTCAATTCCTTAATAACCCTTGGGTTGATGCTATCTGGGCCTGGTGACTTGTTCATCTTCAATTTATCAATTAGTCCTAGAACATCCTCTCTTTAACCTGTATTTGTTTTAATTCTTTAGTCAAGAGGGGCCGTTCAGGCAGCGGAATTTGCCCAAGATCTTCTGTCGTGAATACAGATGCAAAGAACTCATTTAATTTCTCTGCAATTTCCAAGTCCTCCTTTACCTCCCCTTTTCCTCCCTCACCATCCAGATGGCTAACTGGTTCTCTGGAAGGTTTTCTACTTATAATACATTTAAAGAAGCTTTTATTATTTCCCTTTATGTTGCTAGCCATACGTTCCTCAAAGTCTTTCTTTGCCTCCCTTATCATCTTCTTACATTTCTTTTGCCAGAGTTTGTGTTCCTTTTAATTTTCTTCATTTGGGGAGGATTTCCATTTATGGAAAGACCTCTACTTGTGCTTTAGAGGCTCTCTAACTTCACTCGTTAACCATGCTGGCACCCTCTTGGACTTAGATGAGCTTTTCTTTCTTTGTGGTATACACTTGTGCTGGGCCTCTACTACTGTTGTTTTAAACAGGACTTACACAACACTAGCTCTTCAGCTTGAATACAGAGATGAGCACCACCCGTAGTGTTGGACACGACTAGTATGCATGTGCAGGGGAAACCGTTACCTTTACCTTTTTTATGCATTCTAGAGGGATTGGATTCTTTTTACCTTCCCTTTAAATTTCTTTCTAACTAGTTTCCTCATCCGAAGGAAGTCCACCCTTTGGAAATCAAGGGTTTTTGTGTCTGATTTGCTTGACATTCTTCCCCTGACATGCATGGCAAAGCAGATTGTAGTATGGTCACTGTTCCCCTCAGTGACATTTACATCCATGACCATGTCCTGAATATCACACAATATTAGATCCAGAGTTGCTTGTTCTCAGGTGGGCTCCATGACAAGTTGCTCTAAGGCACATTCGAGACCAGGTACTTGTAAAATGTGTAAAATGTAAAATGTGGGATGTGGTCACACTATTTTTAAAAAGTCCACTGCTTGTGGGAAAACAATTTTATACTCCACATCTGCAAGCACTTTGCAGCGGATTTTAGTGGTCATGTGAAAGCAGCCTCAGTGCCTTGGGGGTCATTTTATAGCCCAGTGAATTAAGAAATCAAAAATTGCTAAAATTAATCAATTCATGTTTTTAAAATTGTTTATTCATTTTAGATTGCTTTGTAAACCATCCAGACTAGCTATCTAGATGGGAGGTATAAAAGTTCACTAAATAAATAAATAAATAATAAATACCATACTGTCTCATATAAAGCAGTTCATTGCCATCCTGTTTCTGGGTCCCAGCTGCTGCAATTTTTTAAACAATAATTGGTAAGTGATATATTAATGCTTTCTTGTCACTTCCAACTGTTGATCAATGTGCAGTCTGGTGGTATATGTCACCTGCAGCATTCCTTTCTTTTTACATTTTCACTTCCTGATTTCTTTCTCCACTTTCAATTTTCTTCCCCTCTTTTCTTTCTCTTATCCTATCTTCCCTTCGCTCCTTTATTCACTCATCACCCTTTCCTTATTTCTCTGCGTATCTCTTCCTCTCAGTTCTTGGCTTGCATTTTCCTTTTCTGCTTTGAACAGTGTTGGGAGAAAGAAAAAAGACAGAGAAGCCCTTCCATATTCTCTCCTGTCTCCCCCCCCCCCGAGTCCTGTCCTGTCTTTCCCGCCAAGCAGAGAATGGGATAAAGCTAGAATTAAAAAAAAATTGGGAAATGGCATATTGCTGCATTGGTTTGCTACTCAAGTGGATGAAACACCCAACAGTGCCACTTTGATTTATTACCAGTGATCACACATGCTGGGAATCTAAAGCTCCTTTTCATATGCTGTACCTGGCTAAAATCTTCCTCAAATGGCAGGATGTATTAAAAAATGAAAACAATAACATTCTCTTACTTTGAAAAATAATAATATAATTTATTTACAGTCAAAGACCAAAAACCAAAAAATAAAATCATAAAAATAAGAACAATCAAATATGCATTCCAATAAACAACACTTGAATCAAGCCTTATTACATGATATATCATAAATACAATTTAAAATTAAATACAATTTAAAATTAACTCTGGTCTAAAATAAAAGCAGTCATTAGCTACGATAAAAGCAGTCATAGGTTACAACAAAATACTGTTTTCTTATCTCTGTTTAAAATTTGTTTACAAACCCTCATTGCTTCAGCACAGAATTTGGCAACTTGCCTAGTTATCTGCTAAGTGTTATCAGAAAGGAGCAACTGCACATAGAATTCTATTGACATCCCAGGAAATTTGCCTATAATTGGGGAGATAAATTCCTTGCATACATCTCAATAATAGGTGCAGAATAGAAGCACGTGTTAATACACTTTCCAATTGATCATTGGCACATGGGCAATTTCGATCTGATAAAGATAAACCTTGAAACCTCCCCTCCATTAGCTTGGAGGGAAGGACATTTAATCTAGCCAGAGTAAAGGCACTCCTGGAAACAGGAGATATGAGCCTATCCAGATATAGAGATACAATAGATTTCTTAAGAAATTCCAATTTCCCCATCTGGGCAACGTGATTCTGTAATTCTATATCTCTAATTCATAATTTCACCTCATTCATGGCTTTACAAAAACCCAATGTTTGGAGGGTACAAGGAAAATATCCTTAGTTATGTATCATTTTTATTATCTGTTTTTTCCATTCATACTGAAAAGTATCTCACAAAAGCAAGGGAGTTAAACCCTCTGAAAGGAAAATAAGTTTAAGCCAATACTTAACCATGAGAAATTTGGCTTGTGCTTCAATGGGAATAAGCCCAGCCTCTAGGCGAAGTAATGTCTTGGAGAGACATGTAGGAATGCCCAAAATGGCTCTTAGAAAACTGGTTTGAACAGTGTCTGGAGGTCTCAAAGTAGCATATCCGAACAACTGTGAGCCATAAAGCATTTGGGTAATGATTTTAGCCCTGAAAACTTGTAAAGTAGAGGGAACATGTTTCCCCCCAGTTGAATTGAAGAACCTACTAATGGCTTTAATATTTCCTTGTGCTCTCGGTGCAGCAGTTTATATGCATGGACCAAGCACCAGATGACTGGAATGTCATACCTAGGTACTTACACTGTTGGACCTGTTCTATTAAGGGACCATTTATGCTTAATTCTCCTCCTGCAAAAAACCATTATTTTGGTTTTAGTATAATTGATTTCTAAACATTCCTGAATACACTATGAGGAGAAAGCTCCCAGGAGCCTTCTAAACCCAACACATGAGGTTGACAAAAGCACAGCATCATCTGCATACAGAAGTATAGAAATTGGATGAGATGCCAGCTTGGGTGGGTGAAAATCTAAATTGGATAAACTCTGAACAATGCCATTAATATAGAGATTGAATAAGGTGGG
This sequence comes from Phrynocephalus forsythii, assembly GCA_029282475.1. NCBI lineage: Eukaryota > Metazoa > Chordata > Lepidosauria > Squamata > Agamidae > Phrynocephalus > Phrynocephalus forsythii. The sequence continues at coordinate 8,569,130 of JAPFRF010000011.1, forward strand.
GGCTAAGATACATCCTTGCCTCATGCCCTTATGTACAGGAACCGGGTTAGATAAGAGCCCATCAGAATTACAAAGAACCTGTAAATATGAATTCTCATGTAAAAGAAGCATTAATAAAAGAAGTTGTTTGTCAAGGACAAACTATTACTTTAAAATAATTCCTCCAGGAATGTTTGCACACATCAAACATAGGCAAAACTATTGCGCTACTCAAAGGATGCTTTAGCTAAAGTATAGATACAAGTCTGAACAATCTGTGTCTGAAACTTTGACTATAGGTAATTTATGATTGTCATTGTTTGTTTTTATGCATTATTATGTTCTGTTATTATTTGTATCTTACTGTACATTGTATATGGTTTGTTTTATGTCAAGATAACAAACTGCCCAGAGTGGCATTCATGACAGATGGGCAGTATATAAACCTAATAAATAAATGAAGAAATAACAAGTAAGCAGTATGGGATTTCCTGTAGAAGTGAATGGATGGATAGATAGATAGATAGATAGATAGATAGATAGATAGATAGATAGATAGATAGATAGATAGATATAAGGAAGGGGTTATTAATCTCATTTAATTTCAATTTCTTAATAGTACCAAATAAATATTTTTCAGTATTATCCTTTATTTCAGATTATTCTATTTTCCACCATATTACTCTTTCTGGATTATATATAATATCCTCAATAAACCTTATCTGATATGCTACATAGTGCTTTTTTTACATTTGGCCAACCTGTACTACCTCTATTTTGAGCCTTATACCAATATTTTTTATTTATTCTAGTTTTTTTACTGCTGTTACAATAACTATTAATCAGATCTTGCCAAAATTTAAGATCATCTATAGTTAGCTGTTCTGCAAGCATCATAAACAAAAAAATTAGCTTTGGTAAAACTTTCATTTTCATCAATGCAATATTTCCAAACCACGAAAGTTTTAAACTAGAAAATTCTTGTATTTTCCTAATTTCTTTCTTTAGTTTATTATAATTAGATTCCTTTAATTTCCATGTATCCTTTACTAAATCTATACCTTAATACCTAACTGATTTATTTATCTTACACCCATAATCATAAGTAATCATTTCTTGTTCTTCCTTATTACAATTAAACAACATTATCTGTGATTTTTGCCAATTTACACACAATCCGGTTATTAATCCAAATTTATCTAAATGATATTTAATTCTGTCTATGCCCTCTATTGGGTTTTTAATCATAAATAAGGAATCATCTGAAAATAAATTAATCTTTGCTTTATTATCTATACCTAATCCACTAATTAACTCATTGTCATGACCCATGGTCTCACACACACAGGTAAGTTCAGGCTTTAACTGCAAAATCAGAGCCATACCCCAATGAATCAAATTAGAAGTAAATCAGAGTCCAGGAAACCTATAGCAAATTCACGCCTATTCAGAGAGCAAAGCAGAGTCTAAGGCTGTTACTTCACATACCTCTGGGAGCTGCGCCGAGGTTGGCTCTGATCTGAATTCGAATGCGGTCACGTGTTATGAAGCCGGTGCCACCCCTGTTAGATGTGTACTCACGTGCCTGTTTGGTGACAGCGAATGCATTACAGCCTCACGTCTTTGAATCGGTTCGAAGTGCAGGTTTCCCATTTCGTTACCCGTTTGCAGAAATTTCGATTATTTGACTTTCTCCCGTCATTTTTTATTACAGCGCTAATTTACTATATGTTCATTTACTTTTCCATAGAATCAACAGAAAACACCATAGGCGCTGTTCCCTCTAACGCCATAACCTCTTCCTGTCACTAGGTGGTATCTTGTCCCATCTAACAACGTACGTTATGTTGGTCCTCCGAAATTATCAGAAAGTTTCATCGGGAGTATACACCCTGATTCTTGTTATTTCCGGAACAGCCATGTAGACCACCATGACTCCCTCGCGGAAAAGATGCTGTTTAAAATCGGTGCTCCGCAAACAGTCTCTGTTGGCATCAGTGTTTGAAAACGTTAACATCATCTTGAACTGCATATCGCTTTTGAAGCCCCAACGGGAGAGTGAAGATGAGGACGGAGACTGCAGTGAGTTTCATAGCTCAACAAACACGCTTTTCCAAACTGTATTTTGGGCTGTTGCAGAGTGGAGGCTCACATCGCCTAGACAGAAGCTGTGTTGGTGCTATCCAGGGCATTTGCGATGGTTTCACGACACCGTTCTACAGTTGTGGGACAATGGTCAATGGATAATGAACTTTCGGATGACCAGGCAGACGCTTTTTGAAATCGCTGATGTGCTTAGACCTTATCTTATGCGGAGGGACACAGTGATGCGATCAGCAGTTCCTGTTGAGGAACGTGTGGCCATTGGTGTTTACTACCTTGCAAGTCGCTCCTGTTACCGCACCATTGCACATGTCTTCCAAAAGGGAACATCGACGATAGCAAGTGTTGTGGTTGAGGTGTGTCTTGCGATCGAACATACGCTTCTGAAGCAAGAGGTTAGAGTTATGGACTTCAGCAAGGTACGTATTCATCATTCAAAACCCACTCCTGAGCCCCACCCCTGGAACTACCCTGTGAGAACCATGCCGCATTATTTCTCCTTCTCGTTTCAGATGCTGTCCTCTACGAGGAAACACGGGTTCCCGCACTGTATCGGAGCAGTTGACGGTTGTCATGTCCCAATTACCCCACCAAAAAAGGAGGTTCTGGCGTACTTTAACCGGAAATCTTTCCATTCCATCCTACTCCAGGCAGCATGCGACGGCGATGGAATCTTTTTTTCAATGATTGCAGGTCATTCGGGAGTGAACCATGATGCACATGTGTTCCGATCCTCATTACTGTTCCAGAAAATGGAGGAGGGCACACTAATTCCGGGGAATCCAATGTTCCAATATGGAGGAGTTTCAATTCCACCTTTGATTTTGGGAGACGGGGCATATCCTCTGCGTAATCCATATGCTGTCCCCAAGAACGATAGGGAGAGACAGTACAATAAGGTTTTTAACCGTATGAGGAACATTGTTGAGCGGGCATTCGGTCGACTTAAGGTGAGATTTCGCAGGTTATCTGTGCGCATGGAGGCTCATATTGAGAACGTGAACTCTATTATAGTTTCAGCTGTTACACTCCATGACATTTGTGAGAAAAAGAAACACTTCATACCCGACAATGATACAGAGTTGCAAATCTCTCCACCTACCGCGGACTTATTAGATCTGTCAGTTATGGAGCCAGCAAGGGGGGGGTCAGATAGGGCGGAGGCAGAGGCAATTAGGACCGCTATAGCCGAGTACATCTTCACACATGTTAAATGAATCGTTCATAAAGGACAACATCTGCCTTTTTTATTGTCATTTGCAAGACCAATGGCAGAAGCAATGCGTGTTACAGTTGTGTATAACTTTCTTTTCTATATCTCTTTTGTACTATGTACTTCAAGTTTAGATCATTATATGATTGGCTAATAAACAACTGTGTTTGCGTTAATAACTCTGAAGGTTTGCATTAAAGCCTTAACTTAATTCTTTCTCATTCTAAACTTGTTTTTAACCTGCAACCCACATAGATCTTTCATTCTGATTCCATTTAAAATTTGTCACAGCTCTAATGCTCAACAAGCATTAATTTCTCTTCACCCCCACCCTTACATTTTGGTACTAAAGCAATAAAATCCACCAGCACTTCCTCAGTGACCATGCTAATCAGTGATCTGGTTACCATCTGGCCCTCCCCCCACAATGGGTCTGCCTCTGGGCTCTGCTACCTTTCCTTTTGAAATGGTAAATAACTTCCCTCCTGTTAGGTTGGCCAGATTGTGAGCCATTTCATTCCACCTCTGTCACTTCCTCCCATGCCTTTGAAAGCATCGGTTGCAGCTCGGCACAAGCAGGAGAGCAGTACATAGGCGGATAATAATTTTAGCAGGACCACCAGCAGATATGGATAACAATGACGACAGCCTTGATGAAAGTCAAGGAAGTACAAAATCTGTAAAAGGAAAGAGAGGAGTTATATGGGGTAACGCCGAAACCTCGGCACTTATCAAGGTATGGGGTGAGGCAGAAGTGAAGTATGCCCTTTCATCCCTTAAACGGAACTACGAGATATTCGAAATGATATCTACAGAACTTGGTAAGGTTGGCTATTTTCGAAGCGCCGAAGAGTGTAGGACAAAGACTAAATCTTTAAGGAAATTGTACAAACTTGCGGTTCTACATAACAACAGGTCTGGGTCAGGGAGGTCCAAGTTCATATGGTATGATGAGATGGCACAAATATTCAGGACAGACGCCTCCATACATCCTCTTCAAACAACGGAAAGCGAGTCATCAGCAGAGGCGGGTGAGTACTTCCATTTTCATCATTCTCGATGGTTGCTTGAAAAACCACTTTGCTTCTTTGCCTTGGGAAAAAACATTAGCCAGTAGCGTTTTGGTTTATTTGCTGAACTGTGAGCCTTGTTAGAATTACCCATCTCATTTCCACTGACTAATTACCACAGCAAGGAAAGTAATGGCGTTAGCCGCTTGCTTGGCTATGTAGTGCAAGAGGGGGGGAAAGAGCCATTCAAGAAGGCTCATCAATACAGCACCAGAATTCTGGGTGGGCATCATGGGCATACAAGACCAAAGAGTTGTACTAAATCAATGAATGTTGTGCTTAAAATCAAGTGCATTCGGCGGGAGTACTGCTAATAACACTGATGGCTTTCCCAAAAAAATAAGCCTTCTTAAACTCATCCCAACTATCCAAAGGGCTGGCCATTTACAGGAAAAAAGCTCACGTCTTTTTTTACAAAGACTTGAGATCTTCTTCATTTTACGTCCCATACACAGTGTAGTGGCCATTAAAAAACCAAAACAAAAAACAAAATCAGTCAAGTGCTTATCTGATCAGCTGCGCACTCCGCTGGGTAACGTTGCACATGCGCAGAGCATCTTTACTGGACTCAGTAATCCCTTTCTGTGGCGGAAACACACAGAGTCCTCCCTCCTCCACAAATAATTTCCCTTTGTGCCCACGGTTTTCCATTACAACTATCCCCAATCAGGCGCCGATTCAATGGATGGAAGCGGAGAATTAATGGTTACCCTCGATCTCGTGGAGGCCGGAGATGTGGAGCTATCTGCATGTTCTGATACCTCGGGGGCAGGTAAGTACGCTGTGGCTCCTTTCTACTTTTGTGCCTTCAGTAATGGCCAGGATAAGGAATGTTTCGATCATTAGCCATGTGAATGTACTGATCCCTCTTTCACAAACACTTATGATAACTACTGTCCTCCACTGCACTTAAGTTGCAGGCATCGGGCTTGACTAACGGATTGGACCTCATTACTACTGGGGGAACTAGTCTGCTATCAAATACTTATTAAAACCACTTATAGTGACTTTTTAGGAGCCTTTGCCTTGTTCTGCTATGTAAATAATGGGTAAAATAGGGACGGTGATTGTTATTTAAGGAAAACAACATCATGACATTAATTATGTGCTACCACTAGAGGCAGAAAAATGAGTATTGGAGATATTGAAAAAGGCAAGTTCATAATCCACACTCAGAATTTCAGTGACTATTTATTAATGTCTATTTACAATTGTATTTACTTAACAGTAGTCCAATATGACATTGCACTGTGGTATACTTCTAATGCCTATGATACTACTCAGGTGGTAGTATTGTAAGATGCTGGGTACTGTGAAACATTTGTCTACTGCCTAGATGCAGTGACCTTTGCGTTTATGTCCTCCTTGAGTTCACCATGTCTGTACTAAATTTGTACTACAATGCATCCTTTACAGATGCACACAGCCATGATTTAAACGAGCCGTCTACCTCAGGGTGCGCTACATCTTTGAGTACAAATGCCTCTGGTGAGTTATTACATTGGAACATACCATTTAAAACCTGAACTTTGGGGCGGTGTGTTGGCTCTAGTGCTGTAGAAGGCTACATTACTAATACTTGAAAATATACTGAAGCAGGTAATGACGGAAGATCAACAACAGCGGGTCTTTCACTGTATAACAATGATGTCTTTGATCTGCTTCTAAGCCAATAACATGGTCCAATGGGATATCAAGAAACTTTGCAGCTTGTACTGTTACGTAGGAAACCCTATTGGTTAGTGCTTGTTATGAATACATTTACAGTAGTTGACTGAACAATCTGTTGGAGAGTTAAATACGTGTGTACATGGCCATGAGTAGCTTCATGGCTCCTCGCATTGGGTAACAGACGTACATGTTTAATTGTTTTTTCTAATGAGTCCAAAAAAACACATGACTGTACCAAGCCACTCTCAGTGGGAGAAATTTAATCAGTACTGTAATGAACTGTTCAGAACCGTGATATGTAGCCTCCTGATGAACGTCAATCCATTCCACCTCCTTCCTATCTGTTTCCCTTAATAGGTCACCAGGACAGCACAAACTATGAAGCCACGTTAGACCCTGCAAGGAGACTCGCGATGTTGAGAAAGAGGAAGCAGAGAACATGTGCTGCGGCCTGCCTGGACAATACACTTTCCGGGTTTGTCGACTGGGTTCAGAGGAACACAGAGGCTGGCAACATCAAACGCTATGCACGAGATGATGCTGAGAAATGATTTCAGAACGAGGTTATCTCAAATCTTAGAGGAGCGTCAAGATCTCTAGAGAAACTTACTGATTTCATAACATCTAATACTAGTGACTGCACTGTGGGCTGCTCAAGAAAGACAGTGCCTGCAGATGTAACTAGCATAGAGAGCTCAAAAGTTGAGCTGGGTGGTAAATATGTGGAACCTAGAAGTGCAACTCGTGGTAACAGATCCCCTGAGACTGCCAGTAGTTGTGATTCTGATTCTGGGCACAGTGAAACTAGGCAGAGTGAAGGTGGTAGTGATGTGGAGGATGACTGTTCACAATCTCTACTGGATTCTGAGCCAGTGCGCTGCAGTACAGCAGGCACTTCCAGTTTGCTCCATAGCACATCAACAACACAATCTGTAACTGGGTGCACTCTTAAACCAGTAGAGGTGTCAGGGGAATCAGTAAGTGATCTTCCTCCATCACCATACCTAATAGTGAAGACTGAGAGTGTCGTAAACAGGTGTTCCTTGCCAAGAACACATGTGAAGCGTCTAAGGAAAAAAAGAAAATTTTCTCACCATAGTCCCTGAACATGTTACCACATTCGGGGGACAATTACCCTGTGTATAAGATTTTTAAGTTTGCAGAAATTACACATTTCTCTAAGCACGTTGGTGATTCCAGGGCTGGAATGTGTCCATCTGTTGGTTGGGCAGCGGGACAGGTTTGGCATTGTGCTCGGTTACCGCGCTCCCCGCAACCCAGCACAATCCCTACCAGAGCTCACCGAGTTCATCGCCACTGCTCTGTTGAGAACCCCCCGCCTTTTGGTGGTGGGTGATCTCAACGTGCATGCTGGCGGTGACCTGTCTGGTGCCGCTCTGGATTTCATGGAGTCCATGACCTCCATGAACCTGTGCCAGAATGTTTTATGCCCAACCCACAGATCTGGACACACCCTGGATCTGGCATTTTCCTCCACGTCTGAGGATGCGTGTCTGAGGGTGTGGGACATTGTCCCCACACCTGTGTCATGGTCAGACCATCACCTGCTGTCTTTCTCTGTATCAATCGCCACCCCACCCCGCGGGGACCTTCGGCCAACTGTTTGGGCCCGCCCCCGAAGACTCCTTAACCCTGATCGGTTTCGGGAAGTCTTCGGAGGGCCTCCTGGCGGACTGGCTGACAATCTGGTAGACTCCATGGTAGACCTATGGTTTGACGAAACATCCCGGGCTGTCGACCAGATCGCCCCTAGGCCCCTCATCCGCTGCCGAGCTCGTCCCTCACCGTGGTTCACGGAAGAGCTTCGAGCGATGAAGCAAGAACTGAAGAGGCTGGAACGCAGCTGGAGGAAGAACCGGTCGGCGACTAAGAAGGCTGCAGTCATCGCACAGTCCAGGTGCTATGTTCATGCGCTCAGGGTGGCTAGAAGATCTTATTACACCCTGAGAATTAGTGAGGCCTCAAACCGCCAAGCGGAGTTATTCCGTGTGGTTCGTGACCTCACTAATCCTGGCCCGTCTAGGCCTCCTCCTACTGATTTTAGTAGTGAGCAATTTGCAGCCTTTTTTCGATCAAAAATTGAGGCCATCCGTACCGGTTTTGAACCCTGTTGCTCTAGCCCACTCTCGGCACCCCCGGCGGCTGTGCCCCCTCGATCTCCTCGCATGGTTGAGTTTGGGCCTGTCACCTCACTTGAGGCCTCCAGGGCTATTGCCCACTGCCGGCCCGCGTCCACCCCCTTCGACCCTTGCCCATCATGGCTTATGAAAGCCGTTGGTGGGAACATGTTCGAATGGGCATCTACAATCGCCACAGCCTCCTTCGGGGAAGGGATTTTTCCCTCTCGCCTGAAGGAGACTGTGGTAAAGCCCATTCTGAAGAAACCCAATCTAGCATCGGGCGATTTAACCAACTATTGCCCGATCGCTAATGTTCCCTTTATGGGCAAGGTGATCGAGAGGGTGGCCGCGATCCGGCTTCAAACACATCTGGAGGGTGAGCATATCCCGGGTCCATTCCAGTCTGGGTTCAGGCCCGGTCGGGGGACCGAGACAGTCTTGGTCGCTCTGCAAGATGACCTCCTCCGGGGGGCCAACAGGGGGTGTTCCTCCCTGTTGGTCCTCTTGGATCTGTCAGCGGCCTTTGATACCGTCAACCACGGTATCCTGCTGGATCGGCTCTCCGAGGCTGGGATCGGAGGCACTGTTCACAGTTGGTTCCGGTCCTTCCTCGGGGACCGTCCCCAGCAGGTTCAGCATGGGGGCGACTTGTCGACCCCTTGGACACTCCCTTGTGGGGTTCCACAGGGGTCGTCTCTCTCTCCCATGCTGTTCAACATTTACATCAGGCCGCTGGCTGAGGTCATTAGGGGACATGGAGTCTGCTGTCATCAGTACGCTGATGACACACAGCTCTATGTCTCCTTTTCCACCGCTGCAGATGAGGCTGTCCGGACTCTTGATCGGTGCCTGGGCGCAGTCATGGAATGGACCAGGGCTAACAGGCTCAAACTCAACCCCGATAAGACCGAGGTTTTGTTCTTTGGGGCTACCCCTTCCAGCTACGGTGGCCCGTTTCCCACCTTGGAGGGTGTTTCCCTCAGGCCATCGGACTCTGTCTGGAATCTGGGTGTAGTCCTGGACCCGGCGCTCACCATGGACGCCCAGGTGTCCGCTGTGTCCAGGGCTGCCTTTTTCCATCTTCGCCAAATCGCCCATCTTCGCCCGTACCTGGATGGGGACTCCCTTAGAACATTGGTCCCAGCGCTGGTGATCTCGAGACTGGACTATTGCAACGTGGTCTACATGGGGTTGCCCTTGACTCTCATTCGGCGTCTGCAGCGGGTCCAAAATGCGGCGGCCAGACTGGTGGCGGGTGTGCGCCGATTTGAGCACATCACCCCAGTTCTGGCCCACTTGCATTGGCTGCCCGTTGCAGCCCGAATCAGATTCAAGGTCCTGGTTTTGGTTTACAAAACCCTCCATGGCCTAGGACCTGGCTACCTGACAGAGCGGATCGACCAGCGGTCAACTTCGGCCCGTCCGACTAGTTTGTCGCGGGCGCACATGCTGCGCGTGGCCACGCCCAGGGAGGCTCGGAGAACTTCCACTCGTTCCTGAGCCTTCTCTGTGGCTGGCCCAACGCTGTGGAACCATCTCCCAGCAGAAGTGCACCTAGCAGAGTCCCTGCCTGCCTTCCGGAAGGCTTTGAAAAGCCTTCTCTTCCGGGAGGTGTTTGGATGATTTTTTCCCTCCCCCCCCGCCATCGCCATTTCCTGCAATTGTTGTCTCATCTGCTTAGTTTATTAGCTCATGCAATTTGTTTTCCTTAATTTGTTGTAAACCGCCCGGAGTCCCCCCCCCCAGGAAGACGGGCGGTATATAAGTCCCATAATAAATAAATAAATAAATAAATAAATCCTTCAAAATAATTAAGGAATCTTTCACTCAGAAAGGTGCGTTCAGCGTAGTTCCTATTATCTTTAAGAGCTAGCAATTTTTAAAAACAGGTCCTTGTTTAAATGAATTATTTATACTGCTTTTGATCTCTCTTTTCTGAAAGTACCACAGAAGGACTTCACTGTGCATTGGTAAGAACGTTCCCATATAAAAGAAATACAGATACATGGGAACTGTAAAAATGTATGTACAAATTGTTTCCCTATATGTTGCCAATACTACTAATGCAGATATATTCATCAAATTATGAACAATGGAATCAGGTGATTACTCCAAATTTCTGAACTATTAGGCACAATGGGAGCAGCGACTTCTAAAGGGGCATCAGTATTAAAAACAAGTACAATTAGCAGGAACAGAAATAAAAGTTCAATGTTTACCTGGAGGGAAAAGGTGGGCGGGGTCCGGTTCCTGCGATTGGACCCACAATGCTTTTAACTCTCTCCAAAATGGAGACTGGCTCCTGCGGGGTGGGTCCGGCCCGAAGTCCAGCAGAACTTTGGTGAAGCTCTGTCTTAGGCATTTAAACTTGCTTCTGCATTGCACAGATATTCTGCTGTACTCGTTTGCAGCAAGTTCCTCAGACGCACGCATAAACGCCTTTTCATTTCTTCTTGCACCCGCAACAAACAGCACCGGGCCATAGTTGTCGCGGTGTAGAATTTGAAGCATCAAAGATATCTCGTGCGCTGACCAGAATCTATGTAATGCCATCTCTCTGTGAAGCACTATTTATTATAATTTCCGCACTGTTTTGAACAGCCCAAATGCTGAGAAGCACTCTCAACCAAGAACAGTGCCTTCTCGGAATGAACTGAAACCCCAGTTCATAGACCCTGGGAAAATGTTGCCAATTGCCTGTCCAATCACTGACCAAGGCCAATTACCAATGCAGATAGTGTGTACAGGGGAGAACAGGTTATTTTCTTATTTTGTAAAACAATTTTTGGCATTTGGAGAATCATAAAATGTATCTCTATTTGCTGAAGTGAGGGAATACCAAGATAATGCTTATAAATGAAGCTCTTTCTCTGGCTTTGTATGAGGGAGAGAGAATTTGCAGATAAGACATGCTCATTTCTGCAAAGCTGGCCTTGTGCAGATGTCCTTTAAGCAGCAAAGGAAAAAGATGATCGCCTCCTACTTCTTTATAGAAGTACGACTGAGCCGCGGCTCGGAGCAAACTGTTTTAAGAACTGGTTGCTTTGCATACTTTTGTGGGTTGTAAATGGGTAGGGTGATTGCTTGTAATAAAACCCACTGGTTTCTTTCGTTTCACTGCTCTGCAGCCTTCAGGGGTCAGAAGTTCGTATGCAAATGAATGGGGCTACAGTACTTAAAGTAGGCAATCAGCAGCAAGTAGTGAACCAAGATCTTCTGTGTAAATCAAACGAAATAAAGGAACACATGTGCTTCTTAAACATTTGCCTATGGTGGCATTTGGATGTTCCTTCTTATAAAGTAGGATTACATTTATTTTCTGGTAGAAAATATAACAGACCGATTCTTTTAAAAATAAAAAATTAGGAATACCGGATAATCGGTCGGCGTTTGTCGGCAGTTGACCACGTGGAGAATGAAAACAAGTTACGTCAGCAGCAATTGCTGGCACCAGAAAGGTTTTATTGCATCGTACGTGCCTTGTAGAACCCCCCCCACACACACACACATGTAATCCACAAGACATGGGTTACCGCCCATCAGCAAAAGGGCGGAGGGGAGAACTTTTACAGAGACCTCTGAAGGAAAGGCATGAGTTTAATTTAGGTTAGTTTTAAATTCATGACAATTGATCATGGAGCTGAAGCAGTTGTTTGAGCACTAATAAATTGAGTGTAATGCTGTGTCGCACTCTGCACATGCTTTAATGTTTCTTACATGAACTTTGATTTATTTAAGTAGTGTGCCACAAACAGCAACCTGACTGGAAAGTAAATCTCATGCCTTGGTACTAAAGTACTAGGGATAGTTTTTAGAAAAAAACTTTAAATGGATCTCCCATCTGGCGATTTTTCAATGGGATTTTCAGGTTGAGGAGTAACAGCAATGCATCAGCTCTTTAGATGTGTGGGAAAGATTTTAGGGTTGGCAGAGTCCCACAGTGACCGCTGTCAATTCTCTGTACCTGGGGGGGGGTGTTCAACAGTACAGGAAGGAGAGGAAGCATGATTTTACACCGGAACAATGGCTGTGGCCGCACCTCTGTTATTTCCATTAGAGGGGGGAATGTGAAAAAGGGGGAAATAATTGTCTTAACAAGTACAGATATTTAGGTAACAAAGATTGTTGCTTTGAAGTAATAAAAGTGTTGCCCACTTATTTGCAGTACGTTGAAGGATAGAGTGTGATAGATCCATTGTTCTCATGAAATATGCATCTCACAGGAATACAAACGACAAGTGACATTTTGAACATAGTTTTTATTTATTTTGCTGAATACAGCACTATGAGTTTTTTAATCCACTGCATATTGTTCCGCAGCATAATGTAGAATAAAATATTTTAATATCATGTTCCCTGCCATTAGAAACACTACCAGTAATGCTGCACATTAAAAAAAAATACATGCACACTATTCTAAACACATCACTTCCCTAACAGTCATATGTTTTTGTACGGGCTGCTGCTATCAACAAATGGACAAATACGCCCAGAAACCTTCAAACGTGCAGTGCAGTTGTGATGATCATAGGAGCAGTTCCATAACACTGCAGTTTTCAACACACTGTTATGCCAGTCCTAAATCTAGAAAGGGGGGTCTGTGCAAAGGAAATAGCTGTACCCCAGGAAAAGCAAATAAAGGGACTCATTGTGACAACCAGTACTACCTTGAAGCCACACAGAAAACATGGACTGGATTATTCAGCAAGGAGATTGGGTCAAGAAAGGAAGCGTCGTCATGGGGGGAAGCGGAAAGCCTGTTATTAAACTCCACCGCATCACCACCGGCTGGTTGTATGTTGAAAAACAACCACTATAGTTTTTTTCCGTTCCCGTCATAGTGCCATCTGGCGGCAGAGAACAGGCAGTAATAAAGGTGACCCTAAAAGTGTCGCCTAGAACGGAAGAAAGGCTTGAAATTGCCCAGGAGCTTGGTTGGGAAATCCGGAAAACCGAAATATCGATTTACCGATTATCTCGCATCAACGGAGAAAAAAAAAGGCTACAAGTCGGAACAATGACATTCCAACGCGAATCCAATGAAAACACACGTCGTCCCAATGCGGATCGAGAAGCGCATTGAGAGGATTCCAGTGGCCGGCGAGGGGAATTGCTCACCTCGCTTGTGGCACGCTTCAGGGGGCGTGGCCGGGGCGACTTCACCTCCAACTCTCTGGTACGTGAGGTTCCGTCAGAGCCAACTGGTCAGCAGCGGGCCCGCAGCAAGGCCAGAGAGGTACGTGAAGTACCCCTATAAGATAAACAGTCCAGGGGTCAAAACCAGAATGCCAATGGTAGCTTACTCCAGGTCCACAGAGAGAGACAAAGTCCAGAGCCGAGAGAGATGAGGTCCATGGTCACACCAAGCAGGAACAAGGATCAAGCAGGAGAGCAGTAGCACATTGTCATATCAACGTGTTGCTCCCACAATTTGTCTCAGTCCTGAATGCTTAATTTATGTCTCCAGAAAGCAACATAACTTCCCCAGAAACTAACACTGTCAAAACTTAGGACTCCCTAAATGTAGATGTCGGTTGCTCAGAGAAAGCTTGTCTCTGCTTCTCCTGGTTGTAAGTGTTCGTTGCCTTCGACAAGCAGCCCTCTGTGGGGGTGGAGAATCCTCTGAAGATGCTGAGACACTCTCTTGTGCAGCTGCTGGAGGAACTGACAGCCCTGAAACCCCATTTGGGGCTTCTTCAGGCATTAACTCTTCAGTGTCTGGAATAGGTTTTGGTAGGGGCCTGACACTCATCATTCCTTATTTTATCCGCAAACATTTCAATCATTAAACAAAATAGAGCTTGTCTAGTACCTTGGCCTAGAGAAATCCAATGTGTAATCCCATCATGAATTATTCTCTCAGATGTATTTTCAGAATATAGCTGATCTATCACCCCTCTAAATTTCATTCTAACCCCCCAGTTTTTAATCACAATTTTTAGTGTTAACCGTTCCACACAATCAAAAGCTTTAAATATATCTAATGACAAAATACCAGACTTCTGTTTGTTCATTTCTATACCATATATAAGATTCAATACTCTCCTAGTTAAATTAGACATTTGTCTTTCCTTTAAGAACCCTTTTTGATCTTCCTTAATATATTTTGTCATAAACCCATTCATTCTATTCGCTAATATTGCAGTAAAAATCTTAGCATCTTGATTTATTACTGAAATAGGTCTATATGAGCTAGGGTCAATCAAATCCTTATTGCATTTTTGGGATAAGAATTGTTAACGAGTGTTTCCAAGATAGTGGTACTTTATCTCCTTCTAAAATTCCATTTAAATGTATTTTCAATTTCGGAATGAAAACTAGTTTAAACGACTTATAAAAATCTTAATCTAGTCCATCAAAACCTGGGGTTTTACCATTTTCAGCTTGCTAATAATTGCTACAATCTCTTCACCCTGAATTGGTTTTCTAATTGCCTTTTGTCTGTCTCTGATAGCTTTCCCTTAACGGTTTCCTTAACATAACCTTCGATGTCTTTGTTGCGATACGAATCACACAGGACATAGAGTTTCGGGGTGCAATATCTGGTGCTCAGGCAACATTCCTGTTCGTCTCTCTGTCAGGGCTCCATTGATGTCTTTGTGTCTGAATGTGTGGAGGCATGCGTGTGTGGAAGTGATTGTGTGGTGATGATTCTTCTTGTCCTACCGCCTGAGCCCAGTCTTTATTAGAGAGTAAGCACAATAGATACAGGAAGGAGGTTCCTCGGTGGGAGGGCAATGCAAGCCTTATCTGTGAGACGATACTGAGTAAACAGGTACACAACAGCCCAGGAAATAGATTCCATAGGTGGGGGGGAAGATGCTTCCTAGCTAGTGAGGCATTACTGATAAGGACAGAAAGGGGCTCTTGGTCTGTATCCTGATATCCTGTTTTCCTGGCCTCCTGACCTATGCTTAGATCAGCATCAGCTTAGCTGCACACTGGGTACCTGCTCGGCCCTGGGGATTTCTGGGAAACCCAGGTCCTCAGCTTCCTCTAGGTGCGCTTTGTGCTCTGCCCATTTCTTGGGGTACAGAGCTATCGGGGTATGAAATCCCCACATGTCTTCTTGCAATTTTTCTTTCATCAAGCTACACTTATTTCCTGATTTATCTTTAATCACACCGATCATGTTTTTTGCTCTTCTAACTAGAGATAACCATACTAAAAGCCTGGAGTTTTTATTACTAAATTAAAAAAAAAATCTTTTCATATACATTAAATCTCTTTGAACTTTGTCTAAGTCTATATTATCATGTTCTCTTCTTTTAGCTTGAAGTTCTAACAATATTTTATTGTCTCTATTTATAAAATATTTATTCTCTAATCTTTTTATTGTATCTTATAATATTTTTATATTCTCCTCTTTCAGTCTTTTAAATCTACATGTTTCCTTTATAATTAATCTTCTCTTGACTGCCTTCATGGTGTCTCATACCAATCCCATTCTACTCCCAGCTACTTCATTTATTGACTATGGCCGATTTAGTTAGAAGAGTTTTGAATAATATGTATGTAGCAACTAATAAAAAAGGAAGGTAGGAATAATTTCATTGGATATTCTTAAAGTATGGAGTGGAGTACCTTAAAGGTTTTGATTAACCATTTTGGTTTTAGTGTTCAATTTAGCAATATAATAAAACAGTTGTATTGTGGGAAACCAGGAGTTAACAGGTTAATGGTTTCATAAACTAGCTTGTACCAGCTATTATCAGCAAGGCTTACCATGCCAAGGTGCCATACCAAAGAAGCTTAGGTCATGGTTATACTCTGCGCATGCTCTAGGAATACAAGTGCTATTGTTTTACTTTATCTCTGGCTAGCCAATGATATCAGCTAGATGTGGCTCCATGCATACGCTTTGTGACCTACTTTTGTATTCAATAAAATAAGTTGCCGTGGCGGTGCGCACAGAGAGAACTGCCTCTATCTTTGCACCAGATATCAGTCTGCAGACTCCGTTATTTCTGACCGTACCCTTTGAGGGCTGGCTCCCTACATTGTATTCTCATAATAAGACCTGAATTTTAGTGAAGGATGGAGTAACTGAAACTATTATCCTGGGCCGAGGAAGAAGACAGGGATGCCCATTATCTCCCGTTTTGTTCATACTTATAATGGAAATGTTGGCTAATGTAATAAGGGAGGATAAAGAAATAGAAGAGTTAGAAGAGGGGAATGTAAATAAAATTAACTTATTTGCTGATGATACATTATTATTAATAAAAACCCATTAACATGTACCATATATACTCGAGTATAAACCGAGGGCCTAATTTTACCCCCCAAAACTGGGAAATGTTTTGACTCAAGTATAAGCAAAGGGCGTTTTTTAAGTTATACTCGAGTATATACGGTATACCGGCCAAGCTCTAAAGGGGCTAGGGGTAGTAATTGGCAACGTGTGCTGGGAGTGTGGAGGCAATAAGGGAGTTAGTACTCCCTGATTGCCTCCACAGTCCCTGCACAGTTGCCAATACTACCCTCAGCCCCTTTAGAGCTTCATAACTAGGTCCCCTTATCCCCATATGGTTCCAAATTTCAGGGGATCCCCCTAAAATCACTTTCTGGAGGTACCCCTGCTACTTTGGAGTCCCAAGGTAAGTAAATTTTGATTGCACATTTTAAACATAATTTTGAGTGTTTATTATTTAAAAACATGCAGTCAAAAGTTACCTACATTTATGAAACCAAAGTAGCAGGGGTACCTTCAGAAAGTGACTTTAGGGAATCCCCTGAAATTTGGAAACATTTGGGGGTAAGGGGGCTGAGTTATGAAGCTCCAAAGAGGGTGCCCCTAAACCTTCCCATTGGAACAATATGGGAAGTGGAGGCACCGCTATCACTGGCCCGATCAGGACTTGCCCTTCACTGCCCTCCCCAAGCTGTCTGCACACCTACTTTTATCCAAAAAACCGGGAAAACTTATTGACTCGAGTATAAGCCAAGGGCATTTTTTCAGCCAAAAATAAGGGCTGAAAAACTAGGGTTATACTCGAGCATATACAGTATTTACAAATTACAAAAGCATTTGAAGGCATTTGAGGAAGCAACAAGATTAAAGGTAAATTGGAACATATCTGAACGTATGTTTGTAAATTATAAATAGGAAGAGAAAAAGTTGTTTAAGGAAGTATTCAAAGGTAAATTAACAAACTGTATTATTTATTTGGGGATAAAATTAGCATGGGACTTACAAGATATGTTAAAAATAAATACAGTGGTACCTTGTATAAAGGAATTAATTCGTTCCAAATGAAATTATGTTAAGCAAATTTTCCTTTATACAAATTCCCATAGGAATGCATTGAAAATGGAGTAATCCCATTTTTATGTTGTACGGATTTTCCCCATAGGCAATTATGTTAAGCAAATTTCCCCTATCTCCGGAATTTTTCATATTGTACAGATTTTATGTTATACAAGCTGTTTGTTATACAAGGGTCCACTGTATAGAAAAAGTAGAGTGGAACCTTGACTTACATGCTGCTTGACTTGCAGCATATTTGACTTGCAGCAAGAAGGGGCCTGTTTGACTTGAGTCGCAGGCTTTGACTTACAGCTTGGAGCACTGCCGCAAGGCACAGGAATTGGGCATCAGCCACGACCCAGCATCGTGGCTGCCACCTCCAAACTGCTCCTGCCTTCTTCCTCTCCTCCGGCAGCGGCGGCTTCAGCGAGGCCAGCTCTGAGCACCTGGAGCTGGTCCTCGGCCTCACCAAAGCTGCCGCTGCTGCCAGAGGAGAAGAAGGGCCGGGAGCTCGGGGCTGGCCTCGCTGGTTAGACAGTCGGCTCAGTCTTGTAAAAAAATCTGGCTGCAGAAGTCTGGTCCACAATGGAAGCATTTTAGTTGGGGAGCTGTACAGTTGTGGGACTCTCACGGTAAGCATAGAGTTGTTCAGAACTTGGAACATCAGGTTAAAAATCAGTAAAACTTAAATGTTAGACATTGTTGCTTTGAACATTAGTGGACTATAATTCCACTGCCTCCTCCTCTCTTTGAAGAGACATTTCATTTACATCCCCGGAAGGAATCTCCTATCACAGTCAAATTTGTGTTAAATTGCTGTTTTCAGGACTCTTTTTCATCATCTGGAACGGAGTAATCCACTTTCCCATTACATTATATGGGAAAAGTTCATTTGACTTAAGGCATGTTTGACTTATGTCTAGACCTCTGGAACGGATTAATGACATAAGTCAAGGTTCCACTATAAAGAAAAAGAACAACTAAAACTATCAAAAATTTAGAATTTTCTGGTTTGGAAAGATAGCAGTATGTAAAATGAAAATTATCCCCAAATTGAATTTTTTATTTTGGATGCTACCTTTAAAATGGGATGAAAGGGAGTTAAAATGGATTCAGGGGAAAATAAATATGTTTTGTAATGGTAATAAAAATGCTAGGATTAATAAGAGTTTATAGTATGTACCACAAAAAGAGGGTGGTTCAGGTTTATCTAATATAAAGCTATATTACATAGCCAATCAGTTAAGACATATTCCAGATATGATAACAGAAAATGATAACTTAATTTGGAGAGACCTTGAAATTATGCAAAATGAGAATATATTCTTTAAGGAAGATATTAAAGTTCAGATGAGAAGTATAAATAATCCATTTTTGAAAAACATGATGGGATGCTAGAAGAATTTTAGGGAGATTCTAAGTCCATTTAGGGAGATTCCAAGTCCATTGGTTTATATCTTGATTCGAGTAGCAGAAATTAAGAGTTTTCCAGAAAATTTAAAAGGGAAATTAAATACTGTAACCAAATTACATTGGAGGAGTGGTATAGAGACTTATGGAATGGCCATTAATGATAAATATGGCCATTAATGATAAATTGACTTGTGAAATTAAAATTAGGAAAGGCTTGAGAAAGTCTAATGATTTTAATGGAATATGGGATAAACTATTGGTATATGTATTTCAAAAAGGTAAAGGGTATACATCTGGAGATGACTCAATGTATTTCTGGAGGGAAATGGGCTGGTCAATACCTTAAGAGTTGTAACTCTGTAATTCCCGGGGGGGGGGTTGGACATTTCTTATATTTGTATGAGTTTTGTTTACTTTTTCCCCTTAATTGTATACTGCTTTTTTAAAAAAATGAATAGAAATACTATGTTATACTTCCTGTGAGTGACACATTGATTGTGCATAATTATGGGACTGCATCTGTTAGTGATATGTTAAAAGCTTTAAAAACAGACCATGCAAAGGAAATATGCATTCGTATTTAGAGATGGGCACAAACCAAAAATGAACCAGGAAGTTGGTTGAAAATTACTGGTTCCTTGGTTTATGTCAGTTCAGATTCGTACATACCAGAGAACTTGAACTTTCCCAAACCAAAGACATTCTTTACAATTTATCAAACTTCTTATTTTGTTTTCCCCACCTGCAAACTTCCCTCCTGTCTTTTTCTGTCGCTGCCACCATCTTGAGAGGCAGCTGGCGCCCACAGGCCTTCTGCCTCTCTTTTTTTTTAAAGGGGGCTCTGCTGAGTCAGCTGGGTCTTTTTTTCCAGGCAGCCAATGGACTGTCTAAAATGATGACAATGACGATGATGATATCTGAGCCTGGGGTACCTCACTTGCTACTTCCGCCCAGTTTGAAAAGAAGCTGTTAATCATCACTCTCTGAATATAATTCTGTAGACAGCTGTTTATCCACCTGTCATGGTGGATATACAGTTGTTCTAACTATCCCACTCATAGTTAGCTTGCTAATCAGAATATCATGTGGCACTATATCTACAGTATTCCCTATGTCTTTCAGGGAGGTTACCCAGTAAAAATGAGTTAAGGTTTTCTCTGGATGAGGATGAGGAGAAAAGCAAGGGCTGCTCTTTTTGTGTGAGTGGAACCATTCACTTTAATTTATAATTATTGAAGATCTTACTTCAAAGGTACAGTGTATGTGATTGGAAAAAATGGTTTCAAATGACACTGTGCACATTATTATTACTGCATGAAGCAACTTAGCCTGGTATGGCTTCACTGTCAGACTCTAGACAGATCCTTAGACAAGTCCTTTCCTTTTTTGAGTGTATATTCTGTTTTCTTAGAAAAAAAAGCATGGATGTGATTACTTTACAAAGGGGGAATTGTGCTGAGGTAATCTTTCTGAGTTGGAAAGACTGCAATTTACACTGCTTATGTATTGACTCTCCAGCAATTTAAAAAGTATATTGCTTTTACCTTTTGAATTAGCATTGTTGATGCATTGCTTAAATGCATTACAGCATGGGATTTATAGTGCTTCTATTTTGTCTTCTGTATTCTGGCACTTTCTTGTAAATGGCCTCTGTATCCGTAATGTAATGTTCAACTGGATATGCTGAACTGCAATATGTCTGAACACTTCTGTCTCAAAATACACTTCTCTCTTGAATTGCACAGTCTAAGCTGCACAGTTTGGTTACACACAATATTTTTTTCAGTACATATATATATATAAATTATATATATATAAATTAATGTTCCAATAAGTAAATACATAACTATTGAAAATATAAATGTTCAATAAATACTGTGTCCCTGGC
Source organism: Phrynocephalus forsythii (assembly GCA_029282475.1). Lineage (NCBI taxonomy): Eukaryota > Metazoa > Chordata > Lepidosauria > Squamata > Agamidae > Phrynocephalus > Phrynocephalus forsythii. Next base: position 8,589,858 of record JAPFRF010000011.1, read on the forward strand.
CACCTGCAGAGCTGGATCCAGCCCCCATGTTTTATCATTTGAGGATGCATTGGGGAAAGGGTATGCAAACATAAACAAGGGGGAGTAAAAATCCAGACAGATACCTAGTTTAAATATTTTTACACATCTAAACTGACTCATGTTTATCATGAAGTATGTACAATAATGCCCCCATGTTTTTGTTATTTGTGATACAGATGAAGTATTTTTCCCAGACTTTATGGTGAAATTCTTAAAAACATCTAATTACATTCTGATAATTTATCCATCTCAACCAGTTCACTTTCCAACAGTGGTTTACCATTCCCATCTTCTGACTGCATCCTAGGACTGGGCAGCTTGTCTGAGGCCACACAGGTTGGATCTCATTCTGTGACAGAGTCAGGGGTGAACTTCCAACCTCTGGCCCCATAGCCAGATACCTAACTCACTGAGCTATCCAACCAGCTGACGGAAGATTAAACTTTGATAATTTTATGGCTCCCACTTGAAGATTTTCTGGTATGTAAATGTGAGTGGATGTCCGTGTCAGCATTTACTCCTTACCCTTTCCCCCATATATTTCATATATTACACATTAAATAATATGTCTTTTAACATTTAATTTGGCTTTAAGTACAAAGAGGGCTTTTCTTTTGCTGTGGGCAAGAAGTTTACTGCCGGCAACACATTTAGTGCTATTCCACAATGGCAAATGTGATTATGTTACATCTTCGTAGAATCATAGACTGATGGAGTTGGAAAGTGTCTGTCCCAGCATGTTCTATGCCCAACCCATAGATCTGGACATACCCTGGATCTGGTATTTACCTCCACGTCTGAGGATTCATGTCTGAGGGTGTGGGACATTGTGTCCACTCCTGTGTCATGGTCAGACCACCACCTGCTGTCCTTCTCTGTATCTATCGCCGCCCTGCCCCGCGGGGACCCCCGGGCATTTGTTTGGGCCCGCCCCCGAAGACTCCTGGATCCTGTTCGGTTCCGGGAAGTCCTCGGGGAGCCTTCTGGCGGACTGGCTGACGATCTGGTTGACACCATGGTGGATCAATGGTTTGACAAAACTTCCCGGGCTGTTGACCAGATCACCCCTACGCGCCTCCTCCGCTGCAGAGCTTGCCCCTTGCCGTGGTACACGGCGGAGCTGAAAGCGATGAAGCAAGAGCGGAAGAGTCTGGAGCGCAGCTGGAGGAAGAACCGGAAGGCGATTTAAAATGCTGCAGTTATTGTCCAGTCCAGGCGCTACGTTCGAGCGATCAGGGAGGCTAAAACATCTTACTACTCCCTGAGAATTAGTGAGGCCTCGAACCATCAAGCGGAATTGTTCCGTGTGGTTCGTGACCTCACTAATCCTGGGCTGGTAGGGCCTCCTCCTACTGATTTCAGTAGTGAGAGGTTTGCAGCCTTTTTTTGATCTAAGATAGAGGCCATCCATGCCGGTTTTGACTCCTGTTGCTCTAGTCCACTCAACGGCATCCCTTGACCCTGCACCCCCTCGGTCTCCTTGCATGGTCAAGTTTGGGCCTGTTTCCTCGCTTGAGGCCTCCAGGGCTATTGCCTATTGTCGGCCCGCGTCCACCCCTTCTGACCCTTGCCCATCCTGGCTTATGAAAGCCGTTGGTGGGAGCATGCCCGAATGGGCTTCTATCATTGCCACAGCCTCCTTCAGGAAGGGATTTTTCCCTCTCGCCTGAAGGAGACTGAGGTAAAGCCCATTCTGAAAAAACCTGGATTAGGATCGGGAGATTTGACCAACTACCGCCCGATTGCTACCGTTCCCTTTATGGGCAAGGTAATTGAGAGGGTGGCCGCGGTCCGGCTTCAATCATTCTTGGAGGGAGAACGCGTCTTTGACCCATTCCAGTCTGGGTTCAGGCCGGGTTGGGGGACACAGACAGTCTTGGTCTCTCTGCAAGATGACCTCCTCCAGGGGGCCGACAGGGGCTGCTCTACCTTGTTGGTCCTTCTGGACTTGTCAGCGGCCTTTGATACCGTCGACCACGGTATCCTGCTGGATCGGCTCTCTGGGATTGGGATTGGGAGCACTGTTCACAGTTGGCTCCGGTCCTTTCTTGGGAGCCGTCCCCAGCGGGTTCAGCATGGGGAGAGTTGTCGGCTCCTTGGATACTCCCTTGTGGGGTTCCACAGGGGTCGTCCCTCTCTCCCATGCTGTTCAACATCTATGTAAGGCCGCTGGCAGAGGTCATAAGGAGATATGGAGTCTGCTGTCATCAGTACGCTGATGACACGCAGCTCTATATCTCCTTTTCCACCGCTGCAGATGAGGCTGTCCAGACCCTCGATCAGTGCCTGGTCGCAGTCATGGAATGGACCAGGGCCAACAGGCTCAAACTCAACCCTGACAAGACCGAGGTTATGTTCTTTGGGACTTCCCCATCTGGCTATGGAGGCCCTTTTCCCACCTTGGAGGGCATTTCCCTCCGGCCATCGGACACTGTCCGGAATCTGGGCATAGTCCTGGACCCGGCGCTCACCATGGAAGCCCAGGTGGCTGCTGTGTCCAGGACTGCCTTTTTTCATTTTCATCGAATTGCCCAGATTCGTCCCTAACTAGATGGGGACTCCCTCAGGACTGTTGTGCAGGCGCTGGTGATCTCGAGATTAGACTATTGCAACACGCTCTACATGGGGTTACCCTTGACTCTCCTTCGGCGGCTGCAGCGGGTTCAAAATGCGGCAGCCAGACTGGTGGCGGGTGTGCGTTGGTTCGACCACATCACCCCAGTCCTGGCTCGCCTGCATTGGTTGCCCGTTGCGTCCCAAATCAGATTTAAGGTCTTGGTTTTGACTTATAAAATCCTCCATGGCCTAGGACCTGACTACCTGGCAGAGCGGATCGACCAGTGATCAACATCGGCCTGACCGACTAGGATGTTGCGGGAGCACATGCTGCAGGTGGCCATGCCCAGGGAGGCTCAGAGAACATCCACCCATGTCCGAGCCTTCTCTGTGGCTGGCCCCACTATGTGGAACCATCTTCCCACAGAAGTGCTCCTAGCTGAGTCCTTGCCAGCCTTCCGGAAGGCATTAAAAACTCTCCTTTTCTGGGAGGCGTTTGGTGACTAAAGTGGTTCCCCACCACCACCACCATCTGCTATTGCCATTTCTACATTGTTTAGCTTGGTTACCTGTTTTAAATTGTTTTAATTGCTTTATTTAATTGTTATTATTACTATATTGTCATGTTATAAACTGCCTGGAGTTCCTTCGGGAAGACAGGTGGTATATAAGCCCAATAAATAAATAAATAAATAACTAAAGTGCCCATAAGGCTGTCAAGTGCAAATCCCTACTAATTTGCATTGTTGTTAAGTGACATCTAACCTATAGGAATTATAATATTATTTTCAAGTATATGAGTTGTCTTAAGGCATGGTTTCACCTTTGCCTTATCCCAGTTAATCCCTAGCAGGGATTGGAACCCATGTTTCCTGAGCCCTTGTCTGTCATTCTGTTCACAAGAGGACACTGGATGGCAATTAGGGGACATGCAACTCACCCAAATTTAACATTTCTCACAAAAAGCTTTCCTCAACATTCTAGTTTTGTTTCAACACCATATTTCTAAAGCATTTCTCAAACTACATTCCTATGGAGAAGTAGGAGCTAAGAGTTTTCAGTTGTGTGCCTCTCCTATCAATGTGCTGAATGTGTCAGGGAATTGGTCATTGTGTTCTAAAAATGCCCTATAAGAGATGTGTCAGAGTTTTTTCTTGGTGAGTTCTCAAGGATGTGTCCTACATGGCCACAAAAGAGAGAAATTAAATAATAAATCCATTAATTTTTTTTCAAACACTACACAGATCAGCCTAACTCTTTACTAAAAACAAAGGTATAATGGTGTATTATTTTTGTAACTTACCTTGTTTGCTTTAAAGGGAAGGATTTTTATTTTGTTTTATTGAGTCCCTTAGCAAACCACAAAATAAGTTACTTTCCCTGGTAACAGACACAGAGCTGATATACAGCACCTTCTCCAAAATGCCTCTGAAGCTTTTGCCTGACAGCTTCAATTTGATATGTACCCTGCAAGTGGAACCTTGTATGGCAGCGCAACAAATGTCATGAGATGAAACAGAATCCCTCCTCAAAGTACTATTTTCTGAACTCATTATGTCTGTACAACTGATTTGCATGAATTTGGAGTGCTTCTGTCCTTTGCAACCCATCACACAGTACACCCATCCATCTGTTCTGGGAAAGAAATGTCAACCATGCTCTTTCAAGGTGGGTGTTCTTTTATGCTGAAGTGCAACACATCCAGAATTGGAAAGAAGGCTAAAGAAAAGGTATGGATACTTATTGGAAAACCACTGAAATAAAAGAGGAGAGCCACATGACCAGTACAAAATACAAACATGAGAATAGGCTATGGGTAATACCTTTATAGACCACTTATTAAAAAATAAAAGAATCATACAACATGCAAGCTTTCGTGGGTAAATCCCACTTCTTCCATGCAAGTACTAAAGGTCCAATTGATGGATTTTGTCAGGGAGTTACTGTTAGATGTCAGAGTTCAAACATTCTTGGGGAGATGGATTTTGCTAGCCGTGTCTTTCTTAGGGCCTTTTTACACGACCCCTAAGATCCGCTGGCCACTTAAATTCGGACCAGAGATCTTAGGGGTTCGTTGCTCTTCCTCTGTCTTCCTCTGTCCCCACCCCCCTCCGCACTTCCTGGTTGCTGGCTGCCTGAGGGAGGGAGAAAAAAGAAAGAAAAGACTGCCGGTTTACCTCCGTTTTGTTCCCGGCAGCATTCAGATCTCTTAAAGGGGCGGGGCGCAAAAAAAGAACAAACGGAAGCCAGGAGAGCCCCGCACTCACTATCCTTACACCGGATCAAATATTTGTCACCATCAAAGACCAGCTACAAGAAAACTGCTGTTTGGTCGCGCTAAAGTGGGCGGGGTCACACTTAATTGTCTCCATCCAGAGAACCTAGTGGAGCTGAGGACATCACTGGGTCACAAAATAGAGAAGCTAAGCTTGGGGCCAACAGATGTGAAAAGCCCAGAAGGTGGGAGAGTAGGGGGTACCTTTTGGCGGGAAAGGAAATGGATATGAAAGGAAAGGGGTAGGAGGAGGCAGGGCAGTTGAAGGTAGAAGAAAATGACTCTGGAGACTGTTTCTGGAGCAAGGTTGCAGACCCAAATGAGGAAGGATGGGTCACTGTAGTGAGAGGACCCAAGGACTGGTTAGTTGGTGGATCTGAAAGTGCCCAAAAAACTAGCTGAGAAAGAGAAGTACTACCAACCCTCATATTAAGTAGAGCCAGAAGACAGGGACTGGCACAAGAGGGAGATTCTGGAGATATTCTTAATAGAATAACAGAAAAATTTCAGTATGTATCCAACTCTCAGTGAGATGCTCTAAGAGTCAATTCCAGTCCAAGGTCCAGAAAACCCCAGGTATGAAGCTATGGGAATCCTTTGGGGAGTGGTTATTGTACCCCTCCTCCCCAACCCCACTAGATATAGTCCAAAAGGTCTTGGGCCCTGGAAATATAATGCTCAATTGGTTGGTTGAGAGTTCCAGTTCTATTTCCGTGCCAGTTGCTGGGAACAAGTTGTTGAATGTAGATATATGGAATGTGCAAAAAGCTCTGAATGTAGAAGCTCTGGACTGTAAAAAAAAAAAAACAACAACTCACACCGTTACTACCTCACTGGAAATGAATGACTTACCTTTGTTTAATGAAGAGGAGTCTGTGGTAGGGAATGTGAAAGGAAGGAATTGGGTGCCCCAAATCACAGGATGAGATGAAAGTAAAAAGAATACTGCCTAGTAGTTGCAGCCTTGCACTGCTGGTGTTGAGAGTCCACATGCTTTCTTCTTGGCAAATGGATGGCGAGTAGTTATTTCTTTCTCATAATTGAAGAATTCATATTCAATCAATCTGCACACTGTGGGTCTTTCTTTGCAAAATGATGCTTAGTGGGTAAATTGGCTTAAATCAGGGCATTTGATTGGCTGCATCTTTTTGACTGAAAAAAATATATTAAATCAGGTTCAATATCCATTTCTCTCATTGCTTTTCAACAAGATGAATAGAGCTACAAACATTGTAAACTATTCTTCAAGACTTCTCAACACCAGAATTTATGAACCATCTCATGTTTGAAACTTTGGCAGCATCCAGATTCAGAAACAAGAACAGCAGCAAAGATCAAGTTCAAGGGGCAAAAAGGAAGGTTCCTAACAGATGAGAAGAAAGCAAAATCCAAGATCTGAAATGTGAAATCAAAGCCATACATCAGCCATCAGTTCAAGTGCCAGTTCGCCTAAGAGTGTGTGACTGAACATTTGTTTGTATAAGCCTGTCAATTGCAGCCCTGCAAGCAGAAGTTTCATTACTGCTCTTAATGATCATATTTTCTAAAATTAAAAAAGTTATTAAAATGTAGTTGTTTTTAATATTTTCATATATACACTATGGTGCATTCAGGAATTTGCAACTGTTTGCATTTGACTGTTTACTGAAGACCATATGATGTGTCAGTAAGAAACCAAGTACCTTTTGTGTTTTCCAAGCGATACCTAGAAAACTTGCTGAAAAATAGCAAATAGCAAAAAATAGTGGTTAACCAATGAAAAAAGGATTCAGAATCCGTGTGAATGACAGTTGAGTGCAAGCAAGTATCCTGTAAGCCAGTGGCTCCCAACTGTGGGTAACCCAGGGGTTCTTGGACTGCAGGTCCCAGAAGCCTTCACCACTGGTTGTGCTGTCTGGGGTTTCTGGGGGTTGCAGTCCAAGGACCTCTGGGTTAACAATGATTGGGAACCATTGCTGTAGACCATTGCATCTGCTGACATCCGTTGATTTCAACATTTATACAGCCTTTTGCTAAAGTGTGGCATTCTTTTTTTCCCCCTCTGCAGGCAACACAGGCAAAGTATTGTGCGATGTTAGGCCATTTCCTGGCGTTTTGAATTCGGTGTAGTGGAAGAACAATATCCCACATTCATAAACCAGAGTATTTTTGAAGATTTGAGTTACACCCTAAGGAGCCAGCCAGCATTCCTATTTGATTTGTTTTCGAAGCGTGCTATACTTTTAAGTGCTGTACTAGGGAAGGCGATCTAGGCACTGGGAATCTATCATAAGTTATTACAAAAAAAGTGGAAAGAAAATTTCCTAGAATCCCAAATAGCCGCCACACCCCCTTTGGCCACACGTTGTGGAGGTCAGGGAGCTTTAGAGGCCACTTGGGAAATGAGAGGAGGAGGAGGCGGCGGCGGCGGTTAGGAGCCACCAGACGGGCTGCTGCTTAGACTAGCCATCATCCCCTTCTCCCTCACGACGACGACGACGACGACGACGACGACGATGAGGGAGGACGCGTTCTAGCCCTACAAAAGACCCACAAGCTGCGGCTGGTGGCAACACAGGTTACTACGGTGGTGGAGAAGGGGAAGGCTGTCTCAAAAACACCCCCTGCTAAACACACACACACACACACACACACACACACACACACACACACACACACACACACATTGGCGAAGAGGAACGTCTTTAATTCGCTGAATAAACAGTTGCGTTCTTTCAAAACGGGCGAGAGCGAAGTCAAAGGCGGCGGGGGGGGGGAAGGAGACGATGAAAAACAGCTGGCTCGGCTCCTCGCGCGGGCGCCTCCGCTTCCCCCCTCGTCCCTCGCAGGCGACCCCTCCCCTCCTCTTAGCGAGGGGAAACCGCCTCTGAGGCAGCGGCGGCGGCGCGAGGTGGGTAGGGGGGGCGGAGAGGGGGAGGGGAGGAGGGCAGAGGTTTGCGCGCATTTCTCTAACCCACCCACCCCAACCCCCCGCCGCCGCCGCCCAACCGTGTGGGATTGGCTCATAAGGGAAGGGCGGCGGGGGGGGGTTCAGAAGCCACGGTCGCGCGCCATCCTCAGGCGGTCGCTGCCCCCTCCCCACCCCCCACCCCGCTCGCTCGCTCTGGCTGGCTGGCTGGCGCGCGCTCTCCTGGCAGCCGCGCCCCCATCTTTTTTTTCCGCCAAGCGCGCGCGCGCCCCAGCCCTGCCCGCCCTGCGCCTGCCGTCCCTTCCTCCTCCTCTCTCTCTCTCTCTCTCTCTCTCTCTCTCTGTTTCCAGCAGAGTCGGCGGAGGGAGGGAAGGGAAAGGGAAAGGGAAGGGAAGCGCGGTGGCGGTTTAATGCGGTGTGGCGAGCGTGTGTCAGGGACCTCGGGAGCCGCGGAAAGGGAGGCGGCGGCGGCGGCGGTTCAGCCTCGCTCAGCGTGAGAGCCGCGAGGGTGCCCCCCCTCCCCATCCCTTTCCCCTCAGTTACGGGAGAGACATTTCTGGGTCGCCCCCCCTCTTTTGTTTTGGCTTCTTCCTTCGGCCATCCAAGGACGGCAAGTCGCCCCCCCTCCTCCCTTCCTTCTCTGCTCGTGGTCTTGTGTGGGGCGGAGGGAAAGGGGGGAACCATCCCAAGCGCGCTCTTGGGGTGGGGCGGGGCTCTCCCGTTTTAATTATTTATTCATTTTTAATATCGGCTTCGCATCCTTTCCCCCACCCACCCACCACCACCACCACCACCACCACCACCTCCTCCTCCTCCCCGCTGTGTAAAGCTAACTGGGAGACAATCGGGCAGGGTAATAATAATAGGGAGGGGTAATTATTACTACATCGTGAGGCGTGCAGGAATTGGAGAGAGAGGATTATGAGGGCTTTTTGTTTTGATGTCGTTCGCTCTTTATTGTTTTGTTGTAAATTCCCCCCTTGGCTGATACCCCCGTATACTTGTTCCATTAGCACTGTTTTCTAGTATTCGAGGGAGGGTTGGAGGCCTAATACACAGACCCTGATACACCCTGACTTCACGAAGAGGAGAACGAAAAAAGAGCGACCAGGTGAGTGATTGAGCTAAAAAATTCCTGATTTTACGTGATGCGGTGTGTCCTCGTGTCTTCCGTAACCCCAAGCGGGGAGTGAAGGCACGTATTTTATTTTAGAATTCTTTGTCTGAGTACAGATGGTCGCGCGGTTGTGGTGGCGCACGAAACCTACCCGTGTGTAGAAAATATTTCTTGCTAATTCTGCATGCCTCAGCTTAAAACAAAGCCGTTTCTGCTACTTCCTTGCTTTTTGGTATTCTCTCTCAGCTTTTTAAAAGGGTATACTTTTCAGTTGCGTAGAACATACCGCAGCCCTGCGGAATACTGGATTAATAATAGGTTTTTTGTAACTAAACTCGTGCTGCAAGAGAATCCTGTGTCTGAAACAACGATTTTCCCTTTGGCCTTGCAGTTTTGAATCTTGCAGGCTATTCCCCAGCCCCCTTGTGATTCTGAGTGTAGTTCGATTTATGTTGTTGGGCCAAGGTATACAGTATATTTTAACTGAAGTAGATCCATTGACCCTCTTTGCGTTAATGTGTACAAGTATTGCACTTACTCTACTTTCCTCTTTCCATGGAAGTATATCGCTTTCATTAATTTGGAAAAAAAGCCTTCCATTGTTTCCTACAATCCTTCACTGTCTGATTGTACCAGATGGGTTGTGGACTTAGTAATTTAAACTGGAGCTTCTCTTTTTCTTTTCTAGGTATTGGTGATGCCAAGTGCAGCCTTTTTTTGGGGGGGGGCTACTTCTAGGAGAGCAGAAACGCATGGGGAGTTTTTTGTATTCAATCTTCAGAATTTAAAATTCTTCATTTCCCCCCTCATCTTCCTTTCTTGAACAAAAAGGAAATACTAATATTTCACTCAAAGTATTTTAGACTTCAGGGTTGCAGTTAGACATTGGGTTAACCAGAAGAATAAATTCAGTTCACCTGAAACCTTTGTTTTTTTGTTTTTTGGAGGCTCTGTGATCTAGCTACTCTTGAAGAGCCAGAAGTTACTGAGAGGACTTAATTACTGGGGACTGCAGGTTTTGGAAATAGAGAAGGCCCCAGAACTAATATTTTTCTTGAGTGTTGAAGCAACAATCTTTGAGTATTGCTGATTTTCCTACAGCTTAGTGTCTGGTAAGTTATATTACCATTATTTGTTTAGTCATTCATTCAATTTTTTTCCTTCCCTCTCCGCAATGATATGATGAACAAACATGCCTAGGGATTCTATATATGCTTAGAGCATATAGGTGAATGAGAGGAGGGATGTCTCTCTGTGTGTAAGAACTGCTGGATAGTGCAGTGACTTAGGGCTCTGGCCTTAGAGCTAGAGGTTGGGAGTTCAGTCCCCCACTGTGCCTCCTTGAGAGGGCCTGGACTTGATCATCCATTGAGTCCTTTCCAGTTCTGCAATTGTAACGTTATTATTACAGTGCCACCCCCTATCTGCTGATTCATTATCTGTGGATTCAGTTATCCGTGGTTGGTGAGCAGTGGGTGATGGGGGTGATGGGGTACCAGGGGGTGAAAACTGTGCTGTGCAGCCCGGCCCTTTGGGCTGCCTCAGTGGCAGACCGGGCAGCACTTTTGCCCCCAGAACCTCACTGCTGCCCCCATTGGGCAGCATGAAGGGCCTAGCCTTGCGGTGATGCAACAGTGCGGCAGACCAGGCGGCACAAAGGCATTCTGTCACGTCACCCGCTCCATTGTGCTGCCCAGTGAGAGTGGTGGGGTGCCGGGGGTCAAAGCTGTGCTACGCAGCCCAGCCCTTCGAGCAGACTGGAACCCCACCACCCAGAAGCCCACCACCTCCATTAGGCAGCATGGCGGATCGGGCAGTGTGGCAGTGCACCTCTGCACTGCCGGGTCCCCCGACCTGGTGCGCTACCATATGGCTTGGCCCTTTGCAGTGCGCAGCAGTGGGTGGTGTGTTAGGGTGAAGGCTTTTGCCCCCAGCACCCCACCACTCCCCTTGGGTAAGAGAAAAACCGATCCCCCGCGGATACAGGGGTCCTATTGTATTAGGTGTCATTATATATCCTGTACTTTGCCAGTGGGCTGTTAAGGTTCTTTAGATGTACACATGACTTGCATCTTCAGAATGGGCAGTTAGCAGAAGAAATGCTGGTTTATTAGATAAATTTTTATGGTTTATAAGAGCTGAGATGCTTTTTCTTAAATTTGTCTTCTGCAGAACATAGTTTGTTGTTTTTTCCATATAGGAAACACAACAGAAATGGTGTTAGATAAAGGTGTGTGAAGTGTTTTGCAGTTGGCCAAACAAAAGTATAGTAGCTGAAATACTTTGTGTCACCCTTGAAATATTGAAAGGAAACAGCATCTGAGGAGGAATGACATTGTTGATGATTTTGAACAAGTGAACACCTGACTACATTGCTTTTGTTGTGAGATAATAGAGGCATAATGTTTGAATAGACTAGGTGCTTTTTGGTCATGCCACCTTGGTGATGTTACTGCTATCTGAATGTACAATTAGTTTGCACATACTGTACTGTGTAAGAATTCCATATATTTCTTTTCTTACTGAACATGCAGCAGAAGTTTTTTTAACAAATACAGTGGTACCTTGTATAAAGGAATTAATTCGTTCCAAATGAAATTATGTTAATCAAATTTTCCTTTATACAAATTCCCATAGGGATGCATTGATAATGGAGTGATCCCATTTTTATGTTGTATGGATTCTCCCCATAGGCAATTATGTTAAGCAAATTTCCCCTATCTCCGGAATTTTTTATGTTGTACAAATTTTATGTTGTACAAGCTGTTTGTTATACAAGGGTCCACTGTACATTTATTTCACACATGATGTATAGATTGGCTTCCTATGCCAATCTATACCCTCCTTTCACCTGTTAAATTTGCAGTGTTTGATGTGGTCTTATTTCTAAATAATTTTAATTGTCTAACCGGACCGTAATTTTGGTCTAATATGATGTAAGTAACAGTCATGATTCCATAATGTGGCAACTGCTTTTTAAGGCCTTTTTTTGTTCACATGCTTGCTTGATTTTTAGACTGTTGTTCTATTATGAACATGAAAGAGTGCACCTGACTATCACAGAGTTTTGGCTAAGATGATAATAGAGGTAATGATATACACACCTGGCTAAAAGAGTCTTGCGTTTTGAATTTATCTGATTTAGAATGGCAGAATGCAAGAGAGAGGAGTATTTTTGTCAAAGAAGAAAGGAAGTGCTATATTATAGGCAAATAATATTTTGAAATGGTTAGTATATGTTTTTATGAAAAATATTTTAAAGGATTCTGCTGGAGCCTAGTTCCATACCAACTAAAGGTCAGAGATATGTACTATGAACCATGAAGAGAAGTCTGTCCCAGCCTTTGGATTGAGCTGTAGTTTGGGGCATAGTTGAGGAGATGCTCTGTGGTCAACAGGAGCATTTCTTTGGTGCACACAGACTGGCCCCATCTTCAGTCTTTGGCCTCTCTAGTTGAATGGATAGATTCAATACATAACAGTGGTTATAGATTCAATAAATACAACAGTGGTTCCCAGTCTTGGGTAACCCAATGTTTTTGGACTACACATCCCAGAAAAAACAGCCAGCACAGTTGGTAGTGAAGGCTTCTGGAGTTTGCAGTCCAAGAACACCTGAGTTCTACCTGGGAACCACTGACATAGATGATGATTAAAAAGGTCATCTATTTAGAAAATTGAAGAACTACTTCCATTCCAAGGTTGGTATATACAGTAGATGGATAAATAGCTGAATGTAGTGACAAGCAGTTCCTTTATTATTCTGTATCAGTGCTGCATATTAAGATGTAGAAAACATACATATTATTATCACAGTACAGTGGTACTTTGTATAAAGGAATTAATTTGTTCCAAATGAAATTATGTTAAGCAAATTTTCCTTTATACAAATTCCCATAGGAATGCATTGAAAATGGAGTAATCCCATTTTTATGTTGTACGGATTCTCCCCATAGGCGATTATGTTAAGCAAATTTCCCCTATCTCCGGAATTTTTTATGTTGTACAAATTTTATGTTATACAAGCTGCTTGTTATACAAGGGTCCACTGTAGTTTTTTACATCAGTTTTGTAAACTTGTTCATCTTCTCAATAGCCCCATGTTATTCTTTCTTTTATTACCTGTGTGGAGATTCTCAGTCATCCAGGTGAAGTTATATGGGAGTTGGGTCATGGCAACTGGACCTCTTTTCTTGTGGTGTTGAAACGTTTCACTACTTATCCAAGTAGCTTCGTCAGTGACTTGTTTCGTATCCACAAGAAAAGAAGTCCAATTGCCATGACTAAATTTCCAGGTATCTTTATTTGTCCAGCAATGCAGCAATTGATTGGTTGGTTGGTTGGTCCCCCATTATATGATGCACTGTTCTGGGCAATTTGCAGCACAATGAATAAGCAGACATATTACAATGAACTGCAAATAAACATTAAAAAATAAAAACATTTAGAAGTTTTTTGAAAAGTGGCATCAAGGACAAATTATCTATGTGACAGCAGGAGAAAAGGTGTAAAATCAATGTGGAAGGCCTCCCTGAAAAGCAGCATTTTTAATCTCCCTTCTAAATGCTAACAGGAAGGGAGACAATTGTAGCTTCACCATGAGCTGGTTCTGCAGAGCTGCTGCCACTGCGAAGAATGCCTAACCTTTCATATATGACTTCTGGGTCTCTCTTGCAGTGGCTATCCAGAGGAGCATAGCCTGGGAGGATCTGGTGTGTCAGGGAAATAACATAGGGGAGAGATGCTCTGACAAATAATGTCCCAAACTGTAAGGGCTTTATATGTACGTATCAACACCTGGAACGTGATGAGAGACACAATAGGTAACAAGTAGAAATAAGCCAGAACTGGACTGATCAAATTTGCCCACACCAGCCACCAGTCTAGCCACCACATTCTGGATCAGCTGTAGTCTCTGGGTCATCCTCAAGGGCAGCCCCACATAGAGAGCACTGCAATAGTCAACCTGGCAGATGACCACTGCATTCACCAGTCTCCTGAGGAAATAGTTATGCTAGATGTGCAGTCTGCTTCTGTTTGGTGTTCAAGAGAATAAAACAGACTCTTAAAAGAGTCGGGTGTGTAATCCATTATTTTGAGAGATAGCAAATACAGTAAAGCTGTTGCAAAACAGATTCAGAACAAGTGAAATGAGATGAAGTCATATACATCTATAGTTAAATAGATAAGTCCCTGTATACTCAGATAAATTCTATATAACAAGTATATTAAAAAATTGCAAGTATTTGAGTAGTGACAAATAATCTGAACAATTTCCATTTTTTGGAGATGCTGGTGCAAGAGTTAAATGAAATAGTGGCAGAAGAGTGGAATTATTTTCCTGCCTTTTTTTCCTGCCTTCACTAAAGTACACATGTGTTCTAATGTGTGTGTATGTTATATGAAAAGTGGAACAGAGTGCTGCGTATGTGTACAGAAGAGGGCATTTGTTTATACAAGTGTCCTCTTCTGTACACACATGCAGCACTCTATTCCACACGTTTTGTATGTATGTTGTCCTTTCCTCCAACTGCTGCTGTCCCCTTCTAGTATCGTTGTCAGATCGTTTTATTACGATACGTGCTCCATCAGTCCCCAGTCTAGGAATCATGTACTACATATTGCTTACTTGCCCTCAGATCCTTTTAGATCAGGCCTGCCCAACAGGTAGACCACAGGGCTACTGATAGCCCGCGAAGAGTTCTAAAGTAGCCCGCCGGCCATCAATAAAAAAAGTGAGGGGATAAGTTCTCCACCTCTCCCTCCCCCATCCCAAGGACCACCATTGCCCCAGCAAAGTTCTGGGTCTGCCAGCACACAGTCTCAGCCGAGGAGAGAAGTTCAAGGGCCATGGCGCATTGAAATCTGTTCCCTCCAGAACAGATTAATTGGTTTTCAATGCATTCCTGTGGGAAACCACTGCTCTACTTACAAAAGTTTTTACTTATGAGCATGTGCTCGGAACGGATAAAATTCATAAGTAGAGGTTTTAGTGTAGTAGCCCTCAAGCACTTTGGGCCAGACAAAGTAGACCTTGGCCTGTTCAAAGTTGAACAACCCTGCTTTAGATTGATTAAAATGAAAACCTAATTTAGTGCTAGGACTATGTAGTGGATTTTCATAAAGCTAATGACAAGAGACTCCCAAATATACTTGCTCTTTGGACATTATTTAAGCACACTGGTGGAGGAGTTGGTGTCTAAGTCTTGATAATTATAATTTAAGTTTTTGATACTCAATTATTTTACACTAGACATAACATTTGGGCAAATTATATTCTTTTCCAAGTCCCCTCCTCCTTGTCAGATGTCATATTGTAGCAAATTATATGGATTTTATTATGCAAAATAATTGTCAGGGTTTATAATGTTAGAATGCATACATAGCAAAAGTATCCTAGGCTATGGAGCCACTCTCACAACTCCAGGATCCAGATAGTTTCAGGATTCATTTTGTCACATGGCCAGAAAATGGAACTCAGGATTTTGTCAAGCAAATGAACTGAAGATTGGGTTATTTCATATAACTGTGTGCTAAATTTTTTCTTTAATTTTCTGAACATTTTTTCAAAGGAGACATAACCTTTGTGGGATTAGTTCAAGATGTGTAGCTCCATTGCTCCCAAGCTCTGGTTTTTAACAGATCGTCGCATCAGGGAAGATTACCCTCAACAAGAAATCTTGAGAGCACTCAAAACCAAGTGTTGTGAAGAGGACTTGGATTTTCGAGCCTTGGTTATGGATGAAGTGGTTCTGACCATAGAGCAAGGAAATCTGGGTAAGAATTAAAGAGGGGATGGAATATGTGACATTTGGGATGTGTGGGAATTAAGGTAATCCTTGGATAAAGTTGCTCAGTCTTGCTTTTAGCAAAATCATGTCATGGTTTTTTCAGAAGATTATAGTTACTGCTGACAGAATGTAAAGAAATAGAGCCTGCCTAAGAAGTAATAGGGTGATCATACCATCCCTAATTAGTGGATCCAAACACAGTGCCATGTAATGTCATAATTTTTTCATTTGCTTATGGCACCAATGTTTATGCTATGTTGTATCATATGTGACAGGGTTGGCAATACTGTAGCAGGAGCTAAAGTGAGAAGGTTTTGTTTTTGTGAACTGGATGAACACGATCTTTTATGCTGTTGATGTGTACAGAAAAGACACTTTCTTGTGAACTACGTAAGTGTGCAAGGAAGTGATGATTACATGAAAGAAAGAAGGAATCCCCATATGATGTTTAGTTCTTAACAGTTGAGTTTCCCCTGAATAGGGCATATTGCTCATGGTAGCAGATACAAAAAGGAATGTTGCTATAGTGCAGGAGTTGCTGGCTAGACAGCTCATTGAGTCAGACACCTGGCTATAGAACCTGATGTTGAGAGTTTAATTTTCCACTGTGTCTCCTGGGAGAAGAGCCACTCTGCATTAACCTGGGGAAGCTACACAGTTCCAGAGAGCCTCTTTTATGGCATCCTGCAGTTCTGAAAACTTAATGACCTGGGTTCAGGCTTGTGTGGAGACTCCTAATACATATAAAAGGCTTTCCACTTTAGATGTACCACAGATCATGTTATAACTTGTTATATAAGTGAGACTTGAAGTTGGCAACAGCCATTCTCAATGTGCTTTTGGCCATGCCATAAACACGTTCTAAAAGAAATTTAGGCTGAATCAAGAATGTGTTAGTCACATAGCAAACGTAAGGTGGTGCGTGTAAAAGTATTTCCAGTCTGTAGACTCCTTCATATGTGGCAAAGCCCTTGAGGGGGGGCATATGTCTCCCCCACCCCCAATTGAGAATGGATGGTTTAGATTAGAAGACACAGAAGAGTACTCCTGGTTACTATAGATAATACATACTTATCTTCATGGTCAGATGGATTTTACTTCAGCTATACAATGTAATATAATTTTTGAGAATTCCTGAAGAACACGTGAATGCTAGAAGATGGGAGGCAGGTAAATTTTGTTTTTATCTTCAAGAAGAGGAGAGAAGTCATTGCTTGATCAAGGCAAAATTTAGAAGAAATGCTTGCTTGTCTTGCAAAACACATGTAGACCAAGGTACTCATAAACCAGGTTTTATTGTAGCTTGAATGAAATAATCAGTGCCTTAGAGAACAGGTTCAAAGTTTTAAAAGGTCTAGGCAGATTAGAATACCCAGACAAAATTAAGAATATTAAATTAAACTAAAGTTCTGTTTATGTACCCACCCCTTAATGCAAAAACACTCTCTTGGCAGTGGACAACAAAATTATGCAGGAGTACACATTGCTTCCTCCCCTAGCAAGCTGGGTACACAATTTACCAACCTCAGAAGAATGGAAAGCTGACTTAGTTTTGAGCCCAGCACCTGAATCTGTTAGGATTGAATTTAGGTCTGATTTCAATTTTAGCTGTAGGACTGCAGTTTATCCACTGTGCCACAAGATGCCTTGAACCTTCTTAAGCAAAAGACAACTAAATTCTTGTGTGTGTGTGTAGAAAGTATCAAAAATAAGTATGTGGGGATGAAGATCTGGCTTGTACAGTTCTAGGATCTTGGTGTTGTAGTGAATGATGAAATAAACAGATGTATCTCTTTTGAAAAGCTATCACTGGTGTGCTATGGGCTGCATTAAGAGAATAGTGTCACGGGTCATCATTCAGGTAGAGAGAAACAAGGATAAAGAGGCATCTGGAGATTTATGGAAAACAGTTGTATGAGCTGGGTATGCATGGAGTAGATAAGGTTAAGGTGAGATATAATAGTGGTCCTCAGATATCAAATAAGCTGCAGTGTATGTTCAGTGTGATATAGTGGACACAGCGATGGACTAGTACTAAGGAGAGATGGGCTTGAATTCCTGCTTGGTCATTGGAAGCCCAAAAGTTTATATGTGTGGAACTGGTTAAAAATCACTTTTTAAATATCACACTTAATTTGAATAACTTATTAGCATCACTAAATGTAAGATACAATTTGACAGCCTACAACACAGAGTTAGAGCAAAGAGAAGGCTCACCAATTGATGGAAATTGTAGTGAATTAGATATTAGTGAAACAGGTTCTATGCAAATATGTGAAGAAGCCATGTAACCATGAGAACTCTTACTGGTGGTTTTTCCTTTCCTTGCAAGTAGTTAATCAAAAGTTTCTGTCATGAATGTTTTCTTCTTTATGCTAGGGTTATAGTAGGCATTTAAACTAGATCAGCAACTGGCTGGTTATGACCAACAGTTCATAAAACTCATAGATATTATAGGCAATGAAAGATTGTGGAAATTTAATAACTAGGGCCACAGAGTTGCAGGCCAAAATTCGTCCATCTCTAGCCCTTTGAGTTTAAAAACCACAGAAATTACTTTCTGACTTCAAAGAATTAGCCATGTTAGTCTATGCAAGCACATCAGGCAAAAATAATACAAAATAAAAACAAAGCTTTGCATATTAAGGATTAACTGCCAATATGCCCTCTAATTTTTGCCCCCTCTGCATGAGGCTTTCTTCCATGAATGTGCTAGGCGCATATGTGCAATCCACTTCCCCACTGTAGATTCCGTTGCAACCGGAAGAAAAATGGGTACGTGGGGGTGGAAGATTCATGTGTGGAATGCACCAGAGGTGTGCCTAACTACAAGACTCCACAGGATAAAGGGAACTTGTTAACTACAATATTTTAATGTGAGCTTTTCATGGAGTTAGTTCATTTCTTCAGATGTTGATCCTTTAGGTGAAACATGAGCCCCTTAAAAACAGGCTGAATACCATTCACGCAAGTCAATGAACCATTAAGTAACAATACCTGCATCTCATTCAGATTTAAACTCTGGTCTGTCTTCTGGTTCCCATAGATAGGCTGCCTGGATACAAGAGCTTCATCTGCATCAAACATGGTTTTGTGTGTTGAAAAGGAAGATAGGAGGGTTGGAGTACATCCTTTGTCATGTGTGGATTAGACACACAGCACAGCTGAATAAGGCTTGAGTCTGTGTTCAACTTCTCATGTGGCTTAGGCACAAGCATAGAACAGCCACAGCTCCAACTGTAGTGCATGTTTTATACAGCAATGGATATGTATAATTTAAAAATGATTGGGCCATTGTTACAGGATGCTACATGCATTCCTTATGAAAAAATACGTAACCTGTGGTATTCCGGGAAAAAATATGTAAACGAAGCCATTATTTTCAATGTACTTTGTTAGGTAACACAGAAATTACATAAACTGGGTCGCTTGTAACCTGGGGTATTACTGTACCCTGAAAAGACCAAACTTGCTTATCTTGACAGAGAATGGTTAGTTCCAGCTGCTGTTTTTTTTTAAATTTGGAAGGAATGAAGTCAACCATAGCTTTAATATTAACTTTGAAATAGTCATTTCAAAGGGGAAAAGTCTGCATAAATTATTATGTATAACAATTTTAGCAAGCTTGAGGTCCCAGGGGAGGTCAGAACTTTTGACCTTGTAACCAGAACCAAATTAAATGATGGTTTTCTGCACAATATCAGGTCAGCAGTCTTTCCCATGATTGTGATTCCTACTGAACCTGACTGAGGGGCCATTCAAAGGCTCAGGAACCCTTTGCAAGTGTTTCTTAGCTGAAAAGTGGGACACTTTGAGCCTCGAATATTGAAACTTTTCACAATATTCTAATTGTCTGAGATTGTGAATTTGGGGTTTTCATAAGCTATAAGCCATAATCATCTCAATTATAACAAATTAAGGCTTGAACTGTCTTGCTTTGCATGTAATGTGTCTATCTCATATATTAGTTTCACCTTTAACATTGCATTACTGAAATAAATTAACTTTTGCATGATATTCTATTTGTTTGAATTTCTCCTGCATGTGTATAGTAGGATAGGCTCAGTTTAACCATTTTTGCTCTAGTGGGAGTTCATGTGAGACTTGATTGAGCACCGACTTTTCTGCTTTTCTGGCTGTCTTTCATCTTTGTATATCTCTCCTCTGACACCTCATTTCAAATGAGTTGATTTTTGTCCCTGTCTTCACTCTCTTTCACATAGTATGGATGATTTTGACCTTCGTTTCCAGCAGCATTCTTTGTGAGTTACAGCCTCTTCCTTTTTTAATTTCAAAAAGCAAAAGGGCAGCTTTTAGAATATATGCACACAACATATCAATAGAGCTTTTTAGACTGATACAACTTTTTTCCTCAGCTTGCATCTTTTTTGGAAAACATTCAGGCAACATATTTGTAGAGATTTTGGTCTTCTGGTTAGGAAAGGGTCTTGAAATTGGAACATAGCTTTCTTGTCTGCTTTCTGCAGAGTGAGCATGGCAACATTAGTTTAACTGAGAGGTTAAAGGGTGTGTTAATGTTTCTCCATTGTATGTGTTGCACCTAATCAAATCTTAGCTTCACAGTTTGCTTAAGTTTAAGACAGTCTTTCCAAATATTCTGGCACAGGAAGAATGCAGCCAAGCTGTTCTTGCTTCTTCTGTCTCCTCTCAATAACCCTTGTTCAAATCATGTGCTCATCTTCTGGAATTCTCTAGCTTTCTCTTCCCTACATGAAAGAAGTTTCTGTTTGAATGTATGTGTAACATTCCCCGTTTTAAAAAGCCAGGAAATTCAATTCTTCAAAACCCCTCCAGTTTATGAATGTGAGATATTGTGCTTGTGAATCTACAATTCATCAAAACAGGAGATGGCCCAATAATGCTTCACAATATCGTGTCCACATTGTCACCAGGAAAAAGGATGCCAAATTTTATATAGTAAAGGGTAGCCTGAATGCTGACAACACCGTTAGCAGCAGTGACTGGAGAGCACATCATGATAATGATGATTGGGATTTGTTGTTGTTCAGTCGTTCAGTCGTGTCCGACTCTTTGTGACCCCATGGACCAGAGGTCCCCAGGCCTTCCTATCTTCCACTGCCTCCCGGAGTTTTGTCAAATCCATATTGGTTGCATCGATGACACTGTCCAACCATCTCATTCTCTGCCGTCCAACCAGCATTCTACTTGCTTACATTCAGAGGACAAGGAAGGAGTCAAGCTTTTTAAATGTTTATATTCTTGCTGTCCTGATATGTGTGTCTGTATACATAAAACAATTTAAAATCAAACAGCAAAACATTCAAACATTCAAACAATAGAAACATTAAAACCATTGCAGGTGGCCATGTTTATTTTGTAGGGCTTCTGGAAGAGACATCTAACAAAAAAATCTTGAAGCATCTACTTTCTGTTCTGTCTCACCCCATTATCAGTAAAACTCTCAGAAAAACTGAGAGGACTACCTAGCTTACAAGGAGAGATCAGTGGTGGCAGCAGCTTTCCCAGTAGATTCAGTAATGAGTGAATGCTGGCTCAGTTTTAATGGACACACATGTTAACAAAAAGACTCAGTTTCAATTGTCCCTTGTGATGGATGCGAGGGAAGTTGGCATCACCTTTCAGCTTTGTAAATTTGCTTATGTAGCACCCAGGCGCACATAGGAGTTGGACAATAGTGCCCGGCTTCCAATAGGATAAGAGAAAGAACTGGCCTTGGTGGCGGCTTTCCTCACTGTCACAGTGACAGGTGGAAAGCAAGCACTCACAACAGAAGAAAATTAATGAAAGTGTGTAAGGAGTCCTTAGTAAGACCATACAGTTCCTTTTGCTCTAGGCTCCCAAGAAAGAGAGGGACACTAAGTAATAGCACTTGCCTCTGGCATGTATAGGACAGGGAGTGGTCCTGATAGCAGATTTCCTTGCAAAAGATCCAGCTATAAGTGCTGGTAGGGCTGACAGTGCCCAACAAACAGGGAGAGGTGTGTGAGGCTTAAAATGAAATTATCCCCTTACCCTAGGAAGCCAGGCTATATGATAGTGGAATCTCCTTCTTTCTAGGTTTTTAAGCAGAGGCTCGATGGCCATCTGTCGGGAGTACTGTGATGGGGGTTCCTCCATGGCAGTGGGTTGGACTGGGTGGGCCTTGAGGTCTCTTCCAACTGTATGATTCTATATTTTTTATGAAATGACCAGTTTCTTGGGAGCAAATAAGATTTGTTTCCCCCCCTTTTGGAGATTTGCTTGTGCAAAATAAGAGACACTGCTTGCTTTTAGCAAGGGACTGAAGTAATAGATTTGGCATCTGCTTTAATGTAAGAGTATTTGGTGACACGTGCCAGTTGGACATGCACAGGAAACAAGATTCCAAGCCAGGAGAAAGTGCTAAGCTCCTAAAGGGTGTGTGCAAGAGACATAATGTCCTTGGTAGCAGTTTTCTTTGGAAAGGATTCAGTGAAAGTGTCACTTGTCACTCAGAAGCAAAGAGGATCTGTGATGATCATGACAATTGTCTTGGTAGCACTTCAAAAGAGTCCAGTGGTGATTGCCAGACACCTGAGGGAGAAGATCTGTGAAAGGGTGGGAGTCAGTGGGAAGGATTGCCCCTGCCTAATGAACTGGGGAGAGGAAGAAAATGGTATTAATATCAGCTTTCCTTGCACTGGATCCATGGAATGGTAGGAACCAAGGAGAGAGTGCCTGGCTGTCAGGAAATAAAGGTTGGTAAGAGGTTAGAGTTTTCAGGGATGAGAGAGAGTCAGGCAGTAGTGGCACAGCTCCAATGGTAGAGTGAAATGGCTTTAGGAGAGTTTTGCTGACATGGAATCTATAGAAGGCAAATGGGAGAATCATCTATGCAGCGTGAGGCAAATGGGAGAATTACATATGCAGCATTTTCCTAGATGTAGACATTGCTTACAGATTCTTCCATACCTGGTCTAAGCAGGAATGCTACTTTAGAGGAGGCTGGATTCCACGCCTGAGAATGTGCCTAACTAAAATGAGAATTTTAAGACGTGTCATGTCCCTAAAATTGATGGTGTACTGTAGCCCCCTCCCTGTTCATAACAGTTACAGCATTTTCCCCATGTATAAGATTATATTTTGTCTTTTTAGACTAAAAATAGAGGGTCATTTTATACACAAAAGTAAGCCCAGGAGAGAACCGTGCAGTTGTGAAACTGTAATTTTGAGTTGGGAAAGTGAGAATCATCTTATACATGGGGTGTCTTATAGATGGAAAAATACAGTAATATTGCAGTAACAGTTTGGGTGTTTTTCCTGATATTCAGCTGAAATCTGGCTTCCTGTAACTTGAGCCATCCTGGAGTGTCAGACATGAAACAGTTGGCTGAAGTTAACAGGAAGGCAGGTTTTGGTTAGATATCAGGAAAAACTTCCTGTCTCTTAGAGCAGTACGATAGTGTTACCTCAAGAGATGGGCAGTGCTCCAATACTCAAGGCATTGAAGAAAAATTTAGACAACCGCCTGGCAGATACCCTTTGGTTTGTATTCCTGCCTTGAGCAGGGGGTTGGACTCAGTGGCCTTATAGACACATTCTAGCTTCATGATTTGATTCCGTGAGACCATTGTTGTGTGTCCTGCACTTGGGGATGACCGAGAACAGGTCCTGCCCCTCCTCTGAATGGCAGCATTTCAAGAGCATTTTGTAAGAGTAGGGAAAAGAGCTAAGATGTAAGATATTACACTCTGTACAAGAACCCTATCTGCAGTACTGTCCTATAAAATGAATGTGTACACACACTCATGCTCTCTCTCTCTCACACACACACACACACACACACACACACACACACACACACACACACACACACACACACACACACACACACACACACACACACACACACACACACAGTGGTATCTCTTCTTATGAGTTTAATCCATTCCAAATGCATGCTCTTAAGGGCCTTTTTACACGACCCCTAAGATCCGCTGGCCACTTAAATTCGGACCAGAGATCTTAGGGGTTCGTCGCTCTTCCTGCATTCCCACCCCCTCCGCACTTCCTGGCTGCTGTCTGCGTGCGGGGAGGGAGAAAAAGAGAAAGAAAAGCATGCCGCTCACCTCCGTTTTGCCTCTCGTCTCTGTAAAAGTAGCTCTTAAAGGGGCGGGAGCCAAAAAACAACAAACAGAGGCAAGGAGAGCCCCGCACTCACTATCGTTACACCGGATGAAATAATTTTCACCTCCCAAGAGCAGGTACAAGAAAAGTGCGCTGGGTCACGCTTAGGTGGGCGTGGTCGCACTTAATTTCCTGTTAACTCCGGAGCTGGTGGGTAAACATTTTTAAGCTCCGGAGCTGGGAGCTATTTGCCCTGGAGTTTAGGGGTCGTTTATAAACGCCCTAAGTCGAACAACTCTTTAAGTAGAGCAGCAATTTAAATTTTTTAAAAAAGCAACTTGTTTGCTCTTAAGTTGAGCCTCTTGTAAGTAGAGGTACCACTGTATGTATGTATGTATGTATGTATGTATAAAACTTTGTAAGCAAAACTTAGTGATGCATCCACTAAATGTGTAGGAACTATAGCATCTAAGTCAAGAAAAAGACATTATTTTATTTGGGAACTACAGACGTTTCATAATGAGTTATCTATTGTGTGTGTGTGTGTGTGTGTGTGGAACATTCAGTAATGCCTTGGTTTATGAGCATAATTAATTCCAGAAACTTGCTTCTCAACCAAAACACTCTTATATCAAAATAAATTTCCCCATAAGAAATAAGGGAAACTGAGATTATTCATTCTGGGGTCCCACTGACTACATACTTTATACACCAAATGCCAAAACTCACAAAAAAACTTGGCTAGAAGTCCATGTCCACACATGGTTTATGTACCTGGCTGTGAAATGTGCTCTGCTTGGGATTAATATTGGATTTTACTGTGTTTTTAATGTGACAATAATAAAGTGCAAACTGTAGCCATATACACACCTGACTAGCTGCCCCATGACTAGAAATGGTTTGAAAAATAAGAAAGGATGTTGAAAACAACTTAAATAAAATATAAAGATAAAGATAAATAAAGCCTCAGCCTGCACTCCCCTTTTAAGATGTTCCCGTATGGTGCAAGGGTAATTCCATGTCAAATCAACCAAGGAAAAAATCCATTTTGGAACTTGATGTCATGGATTTGGTTCATTTTTGGTACATTTGTACCAAAATTAATGTGCCTGGCTACACTGGGGCCAGGCACTTACCACCTCAAATCACACATGGTGGTGGGCAACCCCCACCAACCATTCACCCCTGTGGCCATTCCAGGCGCCACAAGAATGCCCCTGGCTGCTGGGGCATGGGACGGTGAACAAGTGCCCCCCCTCCAGCTGCAGATGACACCGGGAGGCAGGTGGTCCAGGACTAACACAAATAGATGGTATAATCACAGTCCAACTCCATAACAGGACCGGAAATCCAGGTAACCTCCAGCTGACCACTCCACCAAATCCACCTCCGAGATCATGCCAGATAAAACTAGTGAAGCCAGTGCCTAAGCCAGGCAAAACTGGAGACTGCCGAGGAGCCATCGGGACTGAGAAGCCAAGAAGAGCCAGGGATGCCATCGACACCGGCCCAAATGCCGACTGAATTGTGCTGCCAGAATCCCCCATCAGGACCCTGCTGCCTCTGCTCCTGCCATATTGCATACTGCCAAGAACCAAAAGATCTTCAGCAGTCCAAGAAGAACAGCCATAGCCATACTTCACCAGAGCCACCAGGAGCTGCCAGGAATCCTCGAATCAGGACCGGTAGGAGACCACCATGCACAGGGAGAAGCACTGCCGAAAAGCTGCCACACCGCTGAGCACTGGAAGCCGCCGCTCTGCCACGACCACACCCCCGCCACCAATGACAAATGGAGCCAGGCGGGAACCCAGCAAGCCAGGCAAACATCCAGACCAGCTCCCATCAGAGGAGGCAAAGGGCGGCCAAAGCCGTTGCAACGAGCTGGAGCTGGAGGCAGACACAGCTAGCCTGGAGTAAAAGTGGTGAGCTTGCGGGAGAAAAAGGTAAATGGAGGAGGAGGAGGCGGGGGTAGATGGGAGAGGAAGGCAGGAGAGGAACCCCCCCCCATCCCCTCAGTTCCCTATGTAGGCAGTGGCATAGGTCTCCCAAGAAATTAGAAACAAAAACAAAAATAAACAAAAAAGAAAACACGAATTAGGACCAGCAGCCAAGGGGAGTAACCCCTAGCTGCCACCATCTTGGCGGAAGATCAATGTGTCAAAATAAATGTCAGAAGTCTGGAGAACCCTTCTCTGGGTTTTTTTGGGTTTTTTTTTTTTTTGGTATATTTCATAGGCGAAAAGACAGAACTGTGAGCTTGTTGAGGCTGCTCAGGTCTGGGCAAGTCTAGAGACAAACCTAATTCCACCAAATCCGAAGGGCAGAAATCTTGACACTTGAGATCATAAGGTTTACTCTGTTGCTGTGCTATCCCTCCAGATTACTACTTACGAGACCCATGTGGGGAATAGTCAATAATTTCTTTGGGAAAGTATCCCCCTCCCATTATTGAAAAGCTGGATGATGATGACACCTATACTATTTTCTGCAAAGTCCCTCATCATGAAACTATCCAGTAAATCACCATAGCCCACCACCTGGTTAGTTCTGCGGTCAAGACATTGCAACTGTAGTCACTATATGCCACCTTATATACAGTAGCTCCATACATTTGGCTTGTTTTCAAAAGCTAGGTTTAGAGTGGAGGATCTTCTCTTTCACAAGGTGGGGATTATCCACAAGGACACTGGTGACAAGTTTGGTCATACAGCCAGAAGTTGAGGACAGCAGTGGAAAAGATGGATACAGTTAAGCCTTCCTTGACAATCTGAAAGTTGAGTCATGGCAACTGGACTTCTTTTCTTTCAAGATTGAAAGCTTCACTACACATCCTAGCAGCTTCGTCAATTTGAGGAAAGTTAGTGGCGAGTCCTCCATTTTATAGTTCACCTTGATTTCCCACCCTCTTGGTCTGAATAGGCTCATAAGTTGGACCAATGTCTGAACAGATTTACAAGGTAGACAGTGGACCACAATCTAAATAGGCTTGTTAGGCGGACAAAGGACTAGGGTGCACGAAAGTCCCACCTATGCAATCTTTCCTGACATCCATTAAGTATCGATCGTTAGCTATGGCCTTGCTGTTGAATGCGTGGAGTGCTTCTGATTTGTCTGGGGATTGATGAAAGTAACACTTGATCAGTAGCAGACAGATTGTGTCTGAGTCCCTCACCTCTGTTGAGAGAGGAGTTTTCAACACACATGAATAGCTTCCCTGACCCCTCTCTTAAACCAACACTCTTCTCTGTCTAATATGTGTACATCCTTCTTTGTGGCCTCCGTGAAGCCACACATATGGGTGCTCGAGCCTGCGCTCAAGTCAAACCGGAAGAGCTTCCCAAGCAGAAGAGTTTCCAGCCGTGAGCCCCAGACCCCCCACTGCGCATGCTCCTGCCACTTCCCGCCAAACCCTCAGTTCCCTCTAACCGTCATTGTAGTTGGACAGGAATTGCTTCCCTCCGTTATCCAGCATTTTTAGAGGAACATTTCCCCCTCTCTCCTTGGTTTCTTTTCCCTTTCCTTTCTTTTACTTTAGCCCCCCCCTTTTTTTTTTAGAATAGACAATCCTGTCTTGTTTTATGGCTCAGAGGGCTCCGTTTAAAAAGTGCTTTCGCTGTGAGGGGAAGATTCCCCTCACAGACGGGCACTCCCTCTGTCTTTACTGTTTGGGAGACACGCATTCCACCTTGTCGTGCTCCCATTGTCAAAAATTCAGTTCTCAAGCGCTGAAGAACAGACAACACCGTTTAAATACTTACCTTTTGGAGAAATCAATCTGAGGCCTCACAGTCGGTACCGACTGCCACCAACACAGCGGAGAAAACAGCGAAGTTGGCTAAGTCCAAGCATCGGTCAGATTTGATGGAACTGGTACCCAAGAAACCTAAAAAGAGCAAAAGCAAGTTGTCGATATCAACATTGAGGCAACCTCCGACATCCTCGTCAGTACCAACAGCCTTGGAGTCGGAGCGCAATGCTTGGGACCGAGCCCCATCTAGCGCCTGGTTGGCACTTCAACCTCCAGACCGTCAACCTTCCCCATCGCCTCTGGCATGGTTTCTTATGGTATAACAGAGTAGAGGACTTTAAGCAATTCAATAACCACATAATAAGGAAAGCTTTGTTATGGTCATGGAGTAAAATAAAGAAACAGATGTATATGAAAATTCCCTGGTGGGTGACACCAATAGAAGCATTCACTCTTCCACCTTTCAGAGATGACAAGAATATTTTGAGGTATCGACATCTTTTGAAACCGGATGGAACTTTAAAATCACAACAAGAATTGGAGATGCAGGGAGTGGAGATGAACTGGTGGACGAGATCTCAGTTAATATCTAGATATGCTAAAGATAATCAACAAGGTTTTTATTTAGAAAATACACCCTTCGACAGAATTCTTATAGAAACAAAAGAAAAACATATTAAATGCTTATATAATTTTTTACTCGAAAAGGTTAAATGGGCACAAAATATAGGCCACAATATTGAGTTTGAAAAATGGGAAAAAATATGGAAAAGAAACCTGAAGTTAACCAAGTCGGTTACCTTCAAGGAAAATATATATAAATTATTTTATAGGTGGTATATGACCCCGGTCAAGTTGGCAAAAATGAATGTTCAAATCTCAAATTTATGTTGGAAATGTAAACAGAAGGAGGGCTCATTTTATCATATGTGGTGGTTATGTAAAAACGAGATTAGATGTTAGTTAAACAAATGGTAGAAGGTGTCCTAGAGATAAGTCTCGAATTTAAACCAGAGATTTTCTTATTGAATATGTTGCCTGATTCACTAGAACAAGGAAAAACATATGTGGCTATTCATATGATAACTGCAGCAAGATTAGTCTTTGCCAGATACTGGAAGGATCCTGGAATACCATCTGAACAGGAATTAATGTCTAAAATTTTAGAAACAATAGAGATGGATAAATTATCAGAATGCTTAGATGATTCCAGGAAGAATAATCACCATAAAGTCTGGGGAAAATATTATGTATGGATGAAGAAGAGAGAAAATAATAACAAAAGCTAGAGAATTAAGAAAAGCATTATTGTACATACGTTATGATAAACATGAGTCAGTTTAGAGGTGTAGAAATATTGAAACTAGTGGCAATTAGATATAGGTGACTACCAACTCACACCTCTCTGTATTTTGTACCCCCCCTTGTTTATGTTTCCCTATACCCTTTCCCCAATTTGTCTGTATCACAAAATAAATATATATATTTAAAAAAAAACCTTCCCCATCGCCTCCGACCTCGAACCCAAGCCAGTCAGATTCGTCGGATTCTGAAACAGAAGATGTCCATGAAAAGGACTTCCCTTCTCTGGAGTCGGATGTGGGGGAGTCTACACCCCCCTCCTCTTCGGATTTGATAAGGAACTACCCGGACATCATCAAGCATATGGCTTCTGCCATCAACCTCCCGGTTCACCACCCTGCTCCTCAGCACTCGGATTTGTACTTTGACCAGATATCATCGGATTAATCTTGTCCAATCCATCTTGGAGTATTTCCTTCCATTATTTCCATGGCTAAAGAATCCTTCCAGAAAATTCCTTCGTCCATGTCTTGCAGGATTGAGATTTTTACAGGGTCTTTGATGATGAAGCCACCTTTTTGCTTAAGCATCCCTCACCAAATTCTGTGGTAGTTTCTACCTCGCAACTTCAGTCGAGATCAAAGCAGGTTCTTATTCCCCCTTCCAGGGAGAGAAGAAAGCTCAACATCATGGCTTGACTGCTGTATTCAGCAGTTACACTCTCCTTCGGGATTTCTAATTACCACATTGCTATGGGGGTCTACCAAAGAGCTCTCTTGGCTAAGTTCCAACCCCTACTAGACTTCATCCAGGATGATGCTAAGTCCACCATGTCAGCCACCTTTGACGAGGCCTTAGCGGTTGCGGCCCAGCAAATGAGAACAGGAAGGCACGGCTCTGATGCAGCTACCAAATGCCTTGGCTTTGCGGTTGCGTTCGGGAGACACGCCTGGCTTCAGTCTACAGCAGGCATGTCCAAACGTTGGCCCTCCTGATGTTTTGGACCACAACTCCCAGAATTCTAAGCTTAACTTGCCAATGGCAAAGGACTGTGGAAGTTGTGGTCCAAAACATCTGGAGGGTTGAAGTTTGGACATGCCTACTCTACAGGTTTGTCGGAGGACACCAAGTCCAAGATTGAGAGTCTCCCTTTTGAAGGCCAGGGTCTGTTTCACTCCAAGACCGATGAGGTTATGAATGATTTTCAAAAAAGCCAGAATACAGCCAAGAGACTGAACCTCGTTCCTCAGAAGCAACAGAGGTCCTTTCGTACTCAATGGAAGAGACCATTTACTCAGTCCAACACCAGGCAACAGGCCAGAGAATTTGCCTTTCCTCCTCTCCCCTCCACATCTTACACCCACAAGGACAAACAGCCTAATTCTAAGTTCTGACAGTCCGGTCGCCGCCAGGACAGGAGATCTAGACGGGACTTCTGACCGCACCCATTTATCCCCTTTCCTACCTGTTTGGAAAACCATCACATCAAACAGGTGGGTTCTCTCTATCATTTCTGGAGGCTACCAGCTCAAATTCCATTCCTACAGGAAAATTGGTCTCCACTCCTCCTTCCCCCGCTCTGCAGGAAGTAGTTCTATTGTTATGTCAAAAGGACGCCATCTCCCAAGTACCACCTTGCAACCTTTCTTTTGGCCACTATTCCCCATACTTCATAGTCCCAAAGTTGGATGGGGGCCTTTGGCCTATCTTGGATCTTCATACCATCAACAAATTCATCACTACCTCCAAGTTCAAAATGGTCACCCTCGGATCCATCATCCCCCTGCTCAGGTGTGGGGACTGGTTTGGAGTCATCAATCTCCAGGACGCCTATTTCCACATCTCCATCCACGTGGATCATTGGCGATACCTAAGATTTGCCGTGGGAAATCAGGCCTTCGAGTAAAAGGCACTACCATTTGGTTTGGCCACAGCACCTCAAGTGCAGCCCACCTCCGCACTCAGGGAATAATTGTCTTTCCATACATAGACGATTGGCTGGTGGTAGCAGACTCCCAAGAACTGGCCATCTCACACATTCAAATCACCCTACACCTGCTGCACGACCTCGGCCACAAGGTGAACTACATATAAACTTAATCCCTTGGGTTGCCCTCCCCCCCTTGTGTGTTCCTCAAGTCAAGTTATTCTTCAAAAGCTATCACAGTCTCCATCCATCTGTGCCCCTGATTCCTCCACTATGAGACCTTTACCTAGTCTTCTCACAACCTCAGTGCTTTTTGATCTTTGAGTCCCTGACAACATACTCACTAGTTTTTGTCCCTGTTCTGTAGGGCCCTGTTCTGCCTGTGTGTATGTAGTAACCCCCTCTGTGGGATATGTTAGGATTAGAACAAAAACAGCGGTGGCAGGTGTGCAGCGGGTGGAAAAAACCCTGCTCAGAGGGCAGAGGTGTATGTGCACATGTACCTTAGAGGAAACCTTGGTCCCTGGTAACCTGTCATCTCCATCTCCTTGACTTTTAAAGTTGTTTTCCTTGTGGTCCTTATCTGTGCCATAATGGCAGGAGAACTTACTTCCTGCTGTGACATGCTTTCCCTCGTTTTTTACAAGGACAAAGTGATCCTTAGATCAGGCATCACTTTTCTCCCTCAGATCTACTTGCCTTTCTACAGGAAACAGGATATTGTACTCCTTGCCTTCTATACCTCCCCTTTCATGTCTGAAAGGTAGCTCTCCATCCTTTGAACATCGGGTAGGCTTTAGCCTTCTATATGGATCATATCAGATCCTTCCCAGCTCTTTGTAACATATGCCAGCTCTTGCAAATGCAAGTCCATCTAGCACTTCTCCAAGTGGGGTAGTGACAGTTGTTTTGCTTGCATATCCCCTTGCAGCTACCTCTCCCCTACAAAGGATCTAAAGTCACTCAGCGAGAGTTGTAGTCTCCTCTACAGCCTGGCTATCAGGAGACTTCAGAGCTGCTACCTGGTTACAGCCCTGACTTCAGGCACTACGGACTCAATGGCAAACGCAAGACATCACATGGACCCATTATTTTGCTAACTCATCTCCACTGACAGTGCTTGTATATCAGCATGCTAATAACCCATATGTGAAATGCATAGAGACCATGATGATGATGATGATGATGGATAAGTTGCCTGCCTCTAACTGTGGTTCTTTGAGTAGTCATCAGTACTGTCACATTTCCCAGTTCTCCCCTCTCGAATCACTGGAAGTTCCCCAGTATCTAGCTATTATTTTGACAGACTTGTGGAACTGGGGACAGGTGGGAGCCCTGGCTATTTCATGCTGGTATACAGCTGGGCAGGACTCTCACTGAAACTTGCACATTTCCGGGGTCACTGTTTGTGCATAGGACAAAACCTATCAAAATGGTTTGGCACTGAGATGTAAGAAGCACATACTGTAATATTGTGGCTGCACTTTATTTTATTTTATTTTATTTATTATTAAATTTATACCCCGCCCATCTTCCCAAGGGAACTCTGGGCGGCTTACAAAGCTAATCAGTTCAGCACATATCATAACACGGAACACAACAAACAAATTAAAAACTTTAAGATAAAACCATATGAAACTATAGGCACCATTGTGATAGCATACATCACTCATAGGCATCTAGCAATTGAGCGAGCAGGCAGCAGATGGCGGGGGGGGGACATTAAACTATGAAACTATTAAACTTTACTCATATCAGCAATAGAAGCTAATTATGCAAGCAGTATTTCTGATTAATTCATCTT
The DNA here is from genome assembly GCA_029282475.1 of Phrynocephalus forsythii. NCBI lineage: Eukaryota > Metazoa > Chordata > Lepidosauria > Squamata > Agamidae > Phrynocephalus > Phrynocephalus forsythii. Next base: position 8,622,398 of record JAPFRF010000011.1, read on the forward strand.
GCATATTTTCAGAATATTTGGCTGTGTTAGCCATTGAAGCCAAATATTTTCCATAAGGATAATGATTACAGAGATATGGTCCTTTATGTTGTAACCTATTTTACTCTAGATACAACAAAAGGCATATCTTTTATTTGCTGCTAATCACCTTACTATGGAGCGATGTAAAGGATAGCACATATAAAATGCTTGTGAAGCTTTCTTGGATATGTTTTAGACCTGCAAGCTTTTGTTCATGCCTTCTTCTCATTGAGAAAGAGTGAAAACACAGAAAGTCTGCCATTCTTAGAAGTCCCAACAAGAAATATATGTGTTACATACTCCTCATTAAGGCATGTTAGTCATGCAAAAATATCTGCATCTTAATGAGGTGGCTACCTCTGCTGTTAATTTCTTTTGAACATATACATTATATGTATTCTTGAAGGCTTTCATGGCTGGAATCTGATAGCTCTTGTGAGTTTTTGAGGCTGTTTGGCTATGTTCTGTAAGTTTTTCTTCTAGACATTTTGCTAGACTCTTGTCGCCGGCATCTTCAGAGGGCAAGGAGCTCAGGGAACTAAGAGTTCTTTCTGTGCTCCTTTTTGGTTTCCCCCCTCAAAAATGGAAAAATTGAAAAAAGAAAAAGAAAAAATTGATTATAGAATGTTTTATTTTAACATGATGAACAAAATATTTTAAGACAGGAAGTTCAAATATTTTCCAAATTGTTTCTAAAAATTCATTCATTGTAATTTAGTCCCACTCTCTTCTATACACTTTCCCCCTTCAATTCTTTTTACAAGAATTAGGTTTTTATTTTATTTTTATTTAATACTGTGGAGTGGAAATATTAATAATTGTTAATTCTGGTTTTTTAAACATTGTTTTGTAGAGCTTTTTATTGTTCCACATAAATTAATAAACAGTTCAGAAGATTGTTACTCCATTTGTTACAATTGCAAATAAATATTATTTAAAAAGTAAATTCTGTTTGTAATAATTGTTTGAATACACTTTTTTTTAATATAGTAACAGAATGACTTTCAAGCTGTAAAAGGGGAGTGGTGTGCTAATTAGCATTTTTTTCAATTTTTCATTTCCATTCCCCCCACCCCCTCAAAAAAAAAAAACCACCAGAAAAAAACCCCAGGTTTTTTCCCCCCGAGCTTCAAAATTTCCAGAAAATATACATCTCTACTTGACATTGACAGATCCTTTCATCTGAAACAAAATAATGTCTGGCACAGCATGGGCTCCACAAAACCAATCTGATTTTTGCAACAACAGCAAGTAAACAACATGTATTGTAACTAAGGAAGGGGAATCAACATGGAACAAAACAGCCAACAGTCCTTTTCCTCCACCTCCCAAAGTCAACTGCACTGAAAGATTAGAGTCTACAGATCTCTTCAATGGTAGGCACTGGGTATCTCCAAAGCACAAGGCCCACAGAGGTGATGCCCTATATGCCTGTAATAAGGGCAAGGGACATGACATATCTACACCCTTGTTGCTATGTGCTGGGAGTCTTCTGGATGTTGTTTCTCCCAGAAGTGACATAGATGAGTTTTCTGGCATTGTTACCTCCAGCGCTGCAGGTGAGTTGGTGTTGCCGCTCCTTCACTGACTCGGGGTGATGTTTGGAGACTGGGCCTTGGGTGTCTCTTGCCCAGATAATGCAGATGAGGAGGACAAGGGTATTGATGATTGTGTGTTTCACCTTTAGGGTCCCTCACTCCAACCAGGTTCCCATTATAGGGATCTTCCTTATCATGTAATCCCATCTTCAGGGAAGGGGGCTGTAGTTGCTCCTGTTGACTTCTTTGGCCTTGAAGGTGTTCCCTACTCCTCTTGCACATTTCCCCAGGTTTCCTTCTTCCTCCACTGTCATGCCTGGTGTCTCCCCTCTCATTCCTATCTCTGGCTTCACCTCCACCTTTTCTAGTATATGTTTTATATTGTACAACCCCCAAATTCCTTTGCCCCCTTATTCCAGGTGCAGTCTCCAAGGTTTTGGTAGGAAACGTCTCTGGGAAGTGCTGCCCTGTGGAATGTGTGAAAACACAGGAACATCCCTCATTATCTCCCACGGGAAAGCCTCAGTTTGATTGAGGGTCTGCTTTGCAACGCCTCTCCAGGAAGGCAGGCACAGCAAATCAGAAGCAAAGCAGTGTTCTGCTTATATACCTCACCATAGTGCTTAAAGCATCTCTGGGTGTTTTACAATTTAATTGTGCAAGCTACGCATTCCCCCTCCCCCAGCGATCTGGGTTCTCATTTTTATTATTATTATTATTATTATTATTATTATTATTATTATTATTATTATTATTATTATTATTATTATTATTATTATTATTATTAATTTGTTTCATTTCTATACCACCCATCTTCCAGCAGGAACTCTGGGTGGTTTACAAGTTAAAAACAACAATATAAGCAAAAAAAGAGGGGGAAAACCCTCAGCAAGATGCATCAGGGGGCGGGAGAAAAAAACAAACAGATTTTACCAGCCTCTGAAGGATAGAAGGCTGATTCAGCCATTTATTTATTTGACTTTTATACTGCCCATCTAGCCCTAGGGCTACTCTGGACGGTTTACAACATAGAATAGCATAACAAAATAACAAAATAGCATATTTAACAAACCAAAAAACAAACATAATATAAGCAAAATGTACATAAATCAACAACAATAAACTAAAGCTAAAGTGAAAGTAAAAATAGCCAGGAGATTGCTAAACAAAACAAGAAAAAAAGATAAGCATTAAAAAGATAGTGTTTTACTAGATGTTTGGGAAGAAAAGTTCAGCTGAATGAGAAAACAAAAAGTCTATTGCACCCAACTTTTCTAGCTGACAGAATGCTTTCGTTCCCTAGATATCTATCTATCGCTATCTCTATCTATCTATCTATTCATCTATCTATCTATTTATTTATTGTTTTTTTCAGCATCCGCAGAGGGGTGGGTTGGGGGTGGAACTAGTTCTCATGTATGCCCTCAAATGGTAGAATCCTGGTTTCAAACAGATGTTTCTGCGCTTAGTGGCTCCTGTCTTCCTGGGAGGGAGAAAATAAAAACCCAAGATGCTGTTGCGTGTGATTTGCTGTTTGTTTGCCTGTGGGTAGCAGTGGGGCTTTGGGAGACTACAGTAGCCTTCCTCTGCTTCTCTTGTGTTTGTGGGGAAGGCTTTGAGGCTGGACCCTTTCGCCAAGACCTCCTCCAGTCTCTGCACTGTCAGTGAGGTGCCTATGTGTTGAAGGAGGAGGATTAAAATGTGCTCTTTTTGAATATAAGATTATTTTCAGCTATTTTTTTAAGTCAGTGGCTGTTGTTTTCTGAGCCAGCTACGTGGGGTTGAACCCTGGGCCGTGAGCAGTTTTGGCTGCAGTTTTAACCACTGCAACAAAGCAGGTTTCTGGGCCCATGGCCAGTGTGAAATGGCCTTCCAGAGATGTCTCCACTGACCTTAAACATAGATTTATTTGTTTATTTATTTATTTATTTTATACAACCCATATGCTGTCTATTACCCAAAGGTCTCTGGGCAGCTTACAATTAAAATGATCAGTTAAAATATTAAAATGACAATGGACAATTAAAAACAATCAAACATTTAAACACGAAACACTAAAATTGCCTTCAGGACACACAATCTATGTTATGTCAGTTAAAAAACCTCAAAAACGGGAAATTTTTTACTGGGCGCTGAAATGTCATTAATGTTGGGACCAGGCGGATGTCACATGGGAGGGTGTTACATAACCTGGGGGCAGCTGCCGAAAAGACCCGAGACCTACAAGCCATACCTTTCTCCTTCTTGAGGGATAGCTCAGGAGGGCTCCCTGGCTAGATCTTAATTTCCTGGTAGGTTCATATGGAAGGAGGCGGTCTTTTAGGTATCTAGGTCCTAAACCATTTAGGGCTTTATATGTCCAAACAGGCACTTTGAATTGGGCTCGGGCAATAACTGGTAACCAATGCAAATGCCACGGGGCAGAGCAGCTGTCCCCCATCATCACCTTCTGGACATGGTCAGCCAGGAAGGAGCGGAACCACCGCAGAGCGGTGCCTCCAACTCCCAACCTGGCTAACCTATCCAGAAAGACACCACGGTCGATGGTGTCAAAAGCCGCTGTGAGGTCCAGGAGTATCAACAGGGTTGCACTCCCCCTGTCTGTCTCCTGGCAAAGGTCATCATACAGGGCGACCAAGGCAGTCTCTGTACCAAAACCCAACCTGAAAACCGGTTGAAATGGATCCAGAAACTCTGTTTTATCCAGCAGTGCCTGGAGTTGTCTGGCTACCATCTGCTCCAGCACATTGCCCAAATAAGGGAGGTTCGCTACTGGTCGGTAGTTAACCACCAGCCCTGGGTCCAGATTAGGTTTTTTTAAGGAGTGGTCTAATTATGACCTCTTTCAAGGCGGCAGGGGCCACTCCTCCTCTAAAGAGGCATTTATAGTCTCCTGGACCCAGGTGTGAACCCCCCTGGCAGACCTTTCAATTAGCCAAGAAGGGCAGGGGTCAAGCAGTGTGGTGGTAGAACGGACAGATCCAAGCACCCTGTCCACATCCTCGGTCTCAATCATTGAAACTCATCCAATAATAATGGACCTAAGCACAGTGCACTGGACACATCCCTTGATTCTGCACCAATAGTGGAGTCCAATTCACTGCGAATCCAAGCAAGTATTCCCTCAAGGTGGACCGCAAACTGATCACAGTGAGCTGACAAGTGGCCCAGGACCTCCACTGTATCCCCCACTTGTGCCCTTTGTCCACAGGCTAATGGTCCCACACTATTGGTACCATTGCTTTGTACATAATGGAGTCACAGGTTAAGATGGTCCTTGAATTCCTGTTCATTCATTTGACAGAGTGTGTGGCTGTTCCTTTGTAGTCCATACAGATTCTGAGCTGTGGAAGCAATAGTTTTTTAGGTCCAAGGATGGCCTTTTCTCTCTCTCATCCTCAGGATTTTATCCTGTGCGTTAATGAATTATATGAAGTAGGTTCACTAAGTGCTGTAAACCTCAGAAGGGTAAAGTACTGCCCTCCAGATCTTATTGGATTTCAGCTCCTAACATGTTTTTGAATTTGATTTGCTTGCTGTTGTTGATCAGAGATGCAAACTGACTTGTTTACATATGGATGATGGCTGTTTCTGTACATATTTGTTGGTGTTGTTGAATGGGTTTACACAAGGTTTTCATTCTTTTCACTGCTTGCCCGCAGGTCTTCGAGTCAATGGGGAACTTATTACTGCTTATCCCCAAGTAGTGGTAGTTCGTGTGCCAACACCATGGGTCCAAAGTGACAGTGACATTACAGTTCTTCGGCATCTAGAGAAGATGGGCTGCCGGCTTATGAACCGTCCCCAAGCCATACTCAATTGTGTCAACAAGTTCTGGACTTTCCAAGAACTGGCTGGCCATGGAGTACCTCTTCCAGACACCTTCTCCTATGGTAAATCATCGGTTTTAAAATAACATCCTGTTCCATAGTAATAGTGCCTTTACAGCTAATGGGATGTTAAATTTCAAAGGTTTGGGGAAAGTTTTGTTTTATGAGAATAATAAAAATGGATAGATTAAACATTCCAAAGAAATGACTATGACTGAAGACTTAACCACATCTCCTATAATAAGCTCCCCACTCCCAAGTTACGGAAATGTAATAATAATTGCAAATGTCACTTCAGCATTATCTGCCAAAACAAAACTTTTGCTTACATATCAAATCATTTTTGGTGTGGGTAGCCAAGGCATAGGCTTAAATGCCATAGGTCCATTCCATTTGTTCCTCCCACACACACTTTTCCAGATCCAGGAAGATGTAAGGTCTAGAGATACAAAATTTTACAATGTTGGATTAGATGATAATGCAGTGTATGGAGGGCTACGAATAATGATTTTTCCAAATGTTTATAAGAAGATAGACTCAGGTTAAATTTCTCCTTAAGCTGTGGATATGTTGCTGCCAAGAAGAAAAAGATACAGCAATTAATACCTTGGTTTATGAGCATAATTCGTTCCAGAAACATGCTTGTAAGCCAAAACACTATTACAGTGGTGCCTTAAATTAAAATGCCCCTAGTTGTGAAAAATTTGAAATATGAAGGAAAATCTATCCAGGGCACAATACACCCTGGGAATTGAAGTCTTCCACAAAAACCTTGAGATACAAAAAAAATCCTATGGGATGCCTTGAGATATGAAAATTTTGCTGAAGGCTTCCATTCTTAGGGTGCATTGCACACCATTCAATTTCGAATTATGAAAATTTCAATTATGAAAATTTCAAGATACGAAGCGTCACAAGGAACAGATTAACTTCGTAATTTGAGGTACCACTGTATATTAAAGCAAATTTCCCCATAAGAAATAATGGAAACAAATTATTATTTCCGGGTCCCATAGACCACATATAGTATACACTAAATGCCAAAACTTACAAAAGTTGGCTAGACGTCCACGTCTACACCATGGTTTGGATACCTGGCTGTGTTATTTCTTTTGCTTGGGACTAACTAGATGCCCTAAACACATCCGATCTCGCTTGATTTCGGAAGCTAAGCAGGGTTGGCCCTGGTTAGTACTTGGATGGGAGACCACCAGGGAATACCAGGTGCTGTAGGCGCCTGGAGTAGGAACTGGCAAGCCACTCCAGTACTTCTGCCAAGAAAACTCCATGGACATGAAGTTATGTAGAGTCGGTCACGACTGTAACGACACAACACAACTAACTTGATGTTACTCTGTATTTTAATGTGACAATAATAAAGTGCAATTTGTAGCCATATACACATACTTGACTAGCTGCCCCATGACTATAAATGGTTTGAAAAATAAGAAAGGATGTTGAAAATAAATTAAATAAAAATTTAAATACAAAGACAAATAAAACCCTAACCTGCACTCCCCTTTGAAAATGTTCCTGGCTGGTGCAAAGAAGACCTCTATTCCTCTCTCCATCCTTTGCTTTGGAGGCTTCCTGAGATGGAACATTCCAGACAATCGCCCGCAATCCAGCAGAGGGTGGGAGGGAGGAAGAGAGAGAGAGAGAGAGAGAGAGAGAGCCACCCTTGGCTCACTTGTGATTATGTGACCTGCTCCAGCGCTTGTATATCAAGACATTGCTTCTTGGTCAAGGCAAAATTTAGGAGAAATGTTTGCTTGTATTGCAAAACACTCCTAAACCAATGTATCTGTCTTAACAAATACTGACAATAAAGCAATTTCTGAATTGGGCTCTATATACCTTTCAAATATATAACTTAATTCTTTAAAAATAGGTCTCCAAAACTGTTGTACCTTTTCACATTCCCACCACATACAAAAATATGTACCAACATCCTTACCACATTTCCAACAAATCTTAGAAAAATTACCGTTTAGTTTATTCAGTTTCACTGGTGTCAAATACCATCTTAAATTTATTTTTTTAAAAAAATTCTTCTATTCTCCCTGATATAGATCTAAGTATTCTCATTCTTCATATTTTAGCCCAATACTCCTCTTCTATTTTTCTTTAAAATCTTGCTCCCAGACTACCTTCAATCCTCTTCCCTCATTTTCATTTTCCTCTAAATTCAGAAGTATCTTATATATTTTACTCACACTGCCTTTCACTACATATACCTTTTGAATATCTTCATACAACACTAAGAACTGCTCATATTTTGTATATTCTCTACATTTATTAAATTTCTTAATCCAATCATTCGTCTATTTTTCTAACTGTATATAATTAAACTATGAAATATCCCTACATTACAAAACTTATTTCATTTGTTCCTTCAATCTCATTTTATCCATCCAGTCCTTCAACCTAACCACTTGTTTTTCCTAAATAATTTTATAAAAACTTTAACATTTACAGGGAAGTCCTTTATTTCAGACACTAATTTTAATGGTGAATCTAGGGGACACAATCTTTATATATATATATATATACCATGCCATAGATCTAAGAAAGGGATTATTAATCTTACTTATTTTTGATTTTTAATAGTGCCAAAGAAATATTTTTCAATATTATCTTTTATCTCAGATGATTCAAATTCCCACCATATTAACTTTCTTGGATTGTATATAATTTCCCTCTGATAAACCTTAAGTGATTTGCCAAATAATAATTTTTAACATTTAGTAAACCTATACCTCCTCTGTTTTGAGTTCTATACCACTATTTTTTATTTATTCTAGTTTTTTAACCTTCATTACAATAACTATTAATCAAACCTTGCCAAAATTAATATCGTCTAATGTTAACTGTATTGGTATCATCATAAACAAGAAATTAATCTTTGTCAAAATTTTCATTTTCATCAATGCAATCATTCCAAACCAAGATAATTTCAAACAGCACAAAGCCTTCCTTCTGAGACTGCCAGGTTGCTGGCCCAGCTGGCCTTCAGAGCTGCCACACAAACTCAACCAAACTACACTATTCAAACGACACTCACACAAACTACACTATTCAAAGACTGCTGGCTATGATGACCTCCATCACAGCTGTCACACCTTGGACTTGCCTAAACCTCAGGGCCTTCAGTTGTCTACCTCAGCACAATTTCTCCAGACTATCTCCTCCATCAGTAGCACAACAACAGATAGCGGTTGCCTGTTCCAAGCATATTTCCTTCAGATTGGCACCATCCTCTGTAACTCTTAACTGCAGATGCTTCTTGAAAGTATGAGCAGCACATTGTGTCCGGGTCAGCCGATTGCCCCCAAAAGCAAAACTCCACTTCAGTGCCCTGGAGCTCTTGGCCATCTTCAAGGCCCTTAGAGCAGATTATTCAGGAAAAATATAGCAACTGACATCCCCAACATCAAGCAGGATGGCATGCATTCGCATCTTCTACCCTGCCTCACGGGATGTTGTGCAGCAGACACAGTGTCCATCCCTGTAGCTGTACTTGCAGCCCCAGCACTACTCTCACAAATATGCTCAGCAGAAACAACACATGTGTTGTCATCACACAACTGTTAACTCAAATCAACAGACCATCAATGCAGACATAGAACATTGTCAGAGATGTGTTTGCTGCTGCTCTGAACACCCAAGAGGCCAGGATTCTGTAGCAGAGCAGATGTAGGTGCTGATGCTTCTAAAAATCATGGACACCAGGTTTGCAGAGCATGTTTCCACCATTCCCACTCATTTTAAAGATTTGCAAAATTCAAAAGCAGAAAGCACCTAAGCCATATTCCTAACACCTTGATGGCCATGGCAGCATGGTTTGCTATTCTGACTCTCCCAAGTGCCAGTTCATCCACCTCCAAGATAGGCTGAACCTTCTCCAACAGGCCAGTGCAAAGATTCATCAACCAGACTGACCCTTCCTACATCTAATAACATAATGGGATAGAAAATATGACTACCTGAAGAGATTAACCAAGTTCTCCAAGCTTCCAGAAAGGCCAACACCTAGTAGGTGTATGGATCTGAGTGGCAGGCTTTTCCTATAGCATGGGTTGTCTCCAAGCACTTGTTACATTAGCAGTGTCCTGTGGTATCTACTTACCTCAAGGTTTACCTTTCTGCTATCTCTATATCTCAAATCAGCCATTGTCCAATACACCCCTTCTTGCTAATGCCATCATTAAATATTTTCAGAAAGGGCTCAAAAATCTAGTATCTCCAGCACCATCATGGTCCCTTCCAATTATTTTTCCGAGGCTCACGTGGCACCCATTTGAACCTTTAGCTTCCTGTGAATTCCATTTACTTACCTGAAAAACAACATTCTGTGTAGCCATCACATCGGCCTGAAGGTCATCGGAACTATGTCCTACAATATGACCTGTTTTACTCTACATTTCACGTAAGACAGTTGTCTGTCCAGCTTATACTTTTCTCCAAAAGGTTATTTCATCACTCAGTTTAAACCACAGTGGGCCTTTTTACATGACCCCTAAGATCCGCTGGCCACTTAAATTCGGACCAGAGATCTTAGGGGTTTGTCGCTCTTCCTCTGTCCCCACCCCCCTCCGCACTTCCTGGTTGCTGGCTGCGTGAGGGAGGGAGAAAAAAGAAAGAAAAGAATGCCGGCTTATCTCCGTTCTGTTCCCGGCAGCATTCAGATCTCTTAAAGGGGCGGGGGGGCAGAAAAACAACAAACAGAAGCCAGGAGAGCCCCGCACTCACTATCCTTACACCGGATCAAATATTTTTCACATCCAAAAAGCAGGTACCTGAAAGCTGCGCTGGGACACGCTAAAGTGGGCGGAGTCGCACCTAATTTCCTGTTAACTCCAGAGCTGGTGGGTAAACATTTTTAATCTCCGGAGCTGGGAGCCATTTGCCCCGGAGTTTAGGGGTTATGTATAAAAGCCCTTATTCTACTGGCTTTATCTCACCCTTAGAGCAAGCATTTCACATACTGGATGTCAGGCAGGCAGTGGCATTTTATCTTTCATTTATGGAGCAATTCCACAAATCGTCACACTCACCTATTCTCAGCCATCTATGTTCATCATACATTACAGACTGAATGAATGCCAGAACCCAAAACAAGACCAGATTTGGGAGTGCTATGCTGTTTGCTGTGTTTCAGTTATTGATACTCCCACCTCCAGAAAGCCAGCTTTCAGTGTCTTGTTAATGTGATCTACAGAGACTACAAAAGTGAACAGCAGATGATTAACCTTTAACTGTGGTTCTTCAAGTGCTCATCTGTGGTGTCACCCTCCCGCTGTCTGAGTATCATTTTACAGCAGATGGAAATGAGGAGTTTGTGTTGAGTGCATTCATATGGGCTCAGAAGAGGATGGGAGGAGGGCTACACCAAGAAAAACTTGAGAGTCTTTTTGAACAGACTGCACAGGTGCAATTAACTCCACAGTGTGACTCCACAGATGGCCACTCAAAGAACCACCATTACAGATAGGTAACCTGCCAATACAGTGGGAAGGAGGCATCCCATTGGGAAGAATGAAGACAATTTACAGTACACACATCTCTAAATTGGTTTCTTGCTATTTGTGTAATGACCTCTGTAAAAAATAAATATAGAATTTTCTCAAAAAAAATGTTGTAGGCTACAAAACTTTCAAATGGTGACTAGGAAGATGCTCTGCATCTCAAATACCTCTTTCTAGTAGTTTGATACAAGAAACAAATTAGAGAGACAATACTAAAAGGCCTTAAAATGTTTGATTTCTCTCTAGAAAAGCAAAGCCAAATGTTCTGCTTATATAGCACCCCAAAGTGCTTAAAGCATTCTCTGGGCAGTTTACAATTTAATTATGTAGGCTACATATTGCCCCCAAAAAACAAGCTGGGTACTCATTTGCCAACTTCAGAAGGATGGAAAGCTGAATGAACCTTGAGCCTTCAGTTACAACCTGGAATTGAGCCCCAGGTCGTGAGCACAGTTTTAGCTGCAGTACAGCAGGGATCCTTGCCCAGGCCACTTGCAACATGGTATTGGGGCGCCTGCCCAGCCAACACCAGCTTTTCCCCTGGGCCTCTGGGCACCCTTTGGGAGATAGACTTGGATCACAAAAACCCACTGCCAAGAATGCGGGAAAAGGCTTTTCCACCAACCGGCTCCCGAAAAGGAGGTGGGTGGCAGGGAGACGAAGCCACTGTGTGAAAGACATGTTTCTCACCCAAAAGCAGAAGGCACCTTCAGCTTTCGGGAGTGCGGAGCGTCTTTCCCCCAGCGGCTTCGGCTCTGTGTCACCCACGTCCTTTTCAGGCACCCGAAAGCCAAAGGCACAACAGCAGTGGGAGGCTTGTCCCCACTGCCATGCCTGCAGCTTTCAGGTGCATGAAAAGGAGGTGGGTGCCACAGAGCTGAAGGCACTACAGCAGAGAGCTCAAAACGTGGTTTCCCATAGGAATGCATTGAAAACCAGTTAATCCATTCCGTTTTTTGACTTATTTTCTGAGCTCCAGGATGGATTAATTCAGTACATTCTTATGGGAAACTGCTCATTGTGATATGATTTTTTTACAATACAAAAATTATCATAGAATGGATTAATTTTTTATTCCAAGGCACCACTGTATATGTTTTAAGAGATCACATGCTTTACCTCATCTCTGGTGACGTTTATATGGAGCACATCATTAAAAAGGCTTGTTTTTTTTTTAAAAAAGTCTAACATGATGGGTTTTTTTATTTAGCCAGTTTTTCAGTCACTGATCAGTAATGGGACTTTTGGAGTGTCTTATAAATAAATGAAATAAAATATGAACAGATAAATAACATGAGAGAGTCTGCTGCATAAAGCAGTAAAATCAAGTAAACCAGAAAGCAGCAATAAAACCAGCTTTAAAATGTGCTGAAATACTTGGGAAACAGCTTTTGCTAATGACATAGAAATACCTGGGGGGACCAAGGGTGATGAGTGGACAGAGTAATGAAATAGGGCTCAGGAGACCTGGAGTTGATTCCCTGCCTCAGCTGTGAAAACTCTGTGTTGTGTGGAACTGGTAAAACCACTCATTCCAACTTGAGGGCACAACAACACAGAAAAATCTAGATGAGTTTTTTTTTTGGGGGGGGGTAGGGGAAGGGTTAGACAGGAAACATTCCATATATGTGGCACTGTGTAAGAATGCCTTCATTCTGGTCACAATGCACCTACCTAACCTCTGGTGACAAGAGGTCAGCAGGGAAAACCACAGTTGAAGAGTGAGTTTGTTTGGGACAGGATTATGCAGTATAATTGTTTTTCAAATGAAGACTGCAAGCCATTTGTGGTTTTATAACTCATGACCAACACTTAGAGCAGGCATGTCCAAACTTCGGCCCTCCTGATGTTTAAACAGCCTGACTTAGAGGTATGCCTTGAAATGGACTGGTACCAGTTTAAGTATTTGCATGTTAGTGAGATTTGTTCTCTTGAAAGAGTTCTAGTTAAGGACAATGGATCTGTTTGCCAGTGACTATAGTGCAGATCTAACACAGGGGTAGGGGTGTACATTGTTCTCGCTTTTAAAATATCCATTTCCTTCATCAATTTATTATTTACTTTCTCGCTCTACATTCCACCTTTCTCCCACTTAAGGAATTCAAGAAGCTGTATAACATTATTTTTAAAATGGCTGGTTAAACAAATTAAAACAGACTTAAATCACATAATTAAAAAATCTACTATGTTCATTGTTCATCTGAACAATCTAGAAGTTGAGTCATGGTAATTGGATTTCTTTTCTTGTGAGATTGCTCTCACAAGAAAAGAAGTCCATTTGCCATGACTCAAGTTCTGGATAACCTCACTTGGATGATTGAGAAGCTTCCTAGGCATCTTCATCTATACAAGTGTGCTTGAATGCACAAAAACTTACGAAAAATAAAAAGTAATTTGTCTTATAATTATGATATGTGATGTGATTTCTGGTTTCTCCTATAATAAAGAAAATATGTTGCACACCCACTAAAAACTCCAATCTTGCTAGGCATTTACAAATCCAATGCCAGATTACTGAGGAAGATTTTACCTGCTTCCAGAAGGATAGTAAGAAAGGAAGCCATCTAGCCTTCTTATGGGAGGGAATTCCATAGACTGGGAGAAGCCAATGAAAATGACCTTTCTCAAGTCCTCACCAAATATGCCTGTTATTGGCAGCAGGATCAAAGGAAATCCCTCCTCTGAAGATTTTGTAAACAGGGAATTATATGGGAATGTAAGGTCCTTTCAAATAGCATGGAACAAAGCTGTTTTATATGTCATAAAGAATACTTTCAAATTGGGCCTGGAAACAGATTGGAAGCTTGTGACATAGTTGTAACAAGGGAGTGATGTGAGCCCTAGAACATGCTCCAGTCACTATGGCTGTATTATTTTGAACTAGCTGAAGCTTCCAAATCATCTTCAAAGGCATCCCCATGACATTGTAATTAAGACAGTGTCAGTATAACCAAGTCAGACATTTCCAGGAACGGGTATTGCTAAGAATAAACCGAGTTTAACTGTGCAAACATTGTCCCAGCTACCACTGAAACCTGGACATCCAGTCTTGAGGATAAATCCAGGAGTACACCCAAGCTGCAAATCTAATTCTCAGAGGAGTGTAATTGCATTTAATATGGGTTGCATTCCTGTTTTCTGCTATGCCTTAAAATTGACAAGAGCTCCTCTGCCTTGCTAGGATTAAGTTTAAGTTCGTTTATCTTCATATAGTCTGTTAGGGATAACAGGCACTAGTTTAGAGCCAGGAATTGTTCCTTGAGCCAAAGAGGCAATCACCACACCTCTTACCCACCCGGCCAAACCATTTGGGTAAAGTATCTTTATTGTGGAAGAGACAAGGATGTGGAATCAGCCCGCCTGTTACTTAAGATCTTCAAATAGTTTTTGATCAGGTAAGCTTTACTGGTAGACAGTGGGAATGCTGTCAAGTGTAATATATCTTGACTCCAGTAAAGCCTTTGACAAAGAACCCAGCTTTTCTTAGGTTAACATCCCATAAATCTGCACCCTTTCTGCTTCTTTGCTGCACATTCTTTCTCTTTTTAATCTTGCCACTCATCACAGGATGTGTTTGTTCAACGAGCATGACCTTGACTGATGAATATTTGCAGCCCACACTTTGGTCCTCAAAGTTTTGGCATAATTCCAGTCTCAACTTGTTAAAATATTTTAAATGATGTACCACATTTCTCTATAGGCAGCAAAAAATAATTGAGCTGCCTCTGAGGCATTCCATAATGATTTTCATATGTTCCATGGAGCTGTACTTAAAAGTCAGATCATTCTAAAGGTACCTTGCAAGTTAAAGAAAAAAATAAGAAATAGTTAAGAAATATTTAAGAAAAGATAATTGGGCTGCCCCAGAGGAGCATCAAATGTTTGGGTATAGCATCTGGCCAAGTCAGACCATTCTAAATATACAATCAAAACTGAATAAAAAATCTGTCCAGCTGTTAGAACAAACTAATCGGGTTGCTCCTTAAGCTCTTGAATGAGATTACGATGGATACCAAGTTCTGTTTTTCAAGTCACATCATGCAAAATGTACCCTCCGAAGTAGGTGAAATGTGACTGTTTATGAGAAACTAGTTGGGGTTCTCTTGAAGAACCCCTGAGTGATGTTCATGTATGCCACATAGCCTGGTTTTCACACAAATTTTTAAGCTGCTGAGGAAAGCTCAATAAAAAGCCATAACTCCCCTCCCCAATACACCCTCATATGGTGAAATAAGTCCTAAAACAATATCACTATAAAACACCAGAAGCAGTAAATTGAATATCAGCTCTCATTATAGAAATACTACTTGTATATTAACATTTTTGGAAGAACTGGAAAAGTTAGCTCACATACAAGACACCGTATTCGGCTATGAGGTTACAAAGTCAGTGTGCCCTCTAATTTTCATCATAGATCACTGTGGCCATGCTTTGTGTCCTTAGAGCAGGTAATATGCCATATGTTGAATCAATCTGTTTCCCCAAGCTTCAGGTTTGATATTCTTGAGGAATCCACCCCTATCCAAAACAAGTATAACACCATCTACCAGTAGTTCTAGATTTGTTTCAGCTGCTAGGCCTTTTCAAGCTAGAAAAGGGAAAATCCTAGCAATGTTCCAATGTTATAGTGCATGAACTAATACTTGAAAAATACATTTTAAGAGGAAATGTTTCTAAAATATATTAAGAACACATGGATGTAGTAGGGCCTTGAGTGCAAATGAGCAAACTGAATTTAGCATTCTCATGTAGACATGGGCACAGAGCGGCGAAATTCTCGTTTCCGTTTTCGGTTCTCGTTATCATTACGTAACGGGTAATGGTAACGAGAATTACTCCACTCCAGCTCGAACCCGAACTGAAAAAGAAAAATTGGGTCTGATTTTTCTTTGTCGTTCATGGCATCGCGGCAATCGCACGATGCCAAGCAGCACAGAAAAAAAGTTTTTTTAAAAAACCCGATTCCTGGCCAAAAAAGCAGGCGAAAATATGCCTGCCTCAGTGAGGGCACCTACCAGAGAGGGGTGGTTTCTGGGGGGGGTCCCCGGCCTTCCCCCCTCTCCTGTCCTGGGCTGCTGGTACCAGGCTGGGGGGGGGCATCCTCGTCGTCTCCATTTGCCATGTGGTGGGTGGGGATCCAAAATGGCGACCACAATATTTATTTTTAAATTGTGGTCCAAAAACCCACCAAAGCACCACAGAAACATTTGAAAATTAGGTATTTTAAATGCCTGATTTTTATAGTAGCAGCAGTGGGTTTTTCTTGCAATAAAACGTCTCCATTGATTTTATTTTATTTTTATTTTTATTTTTATTTTTTTACACCTGCGCAATGATGGGCTGGCCATGGGATGGGACCATGCAAATTTTTGGACCCATTCCACCAATCGCATGGCCAGGTTTTGACTGAGACTTCTGGATGTGCCAGAAGGCATAAAAAGCCCCCTAACCCTAACCCTAACCCTAACCCTAACCCTAACCCTAACCCTAACCCATACGCCAGTACACTGTCCTTCTTAGTGGGTCAGAGGCACCCAGAGGTGCAGCCCACTAACCCACCCTAACCTTAACCGTAACCCTAAGCCTAGCCCTTACCCTAACCCCAACCCTAACCCAGATCCGCACGCAAGTACACTTTCCTTCTTAGTGGGTCACAGGCACCCAGAGAGGTGCCTCCCACAGCCCACTATCCCCTACCCCTATCCCATTCCCTAACCTGTACGTCAGTACGCTAGTACGCTCCCCTTCTTAGTGAGTCAGAGGCACCCAGAGAGAGAGGTGTCTCTGCCACTTACCCCCCACCCTAACGTAATGTATGGTACGCGGCGGCTTCGCGTTACGCTTCCCTTCCCTTCCCTTCTTAGTGGGTCAGACGTCAGAGGCACCCAGAGAGGTGCCTCCCAGAGCCCACTTACCCCAACCCTAATAACCCCAACCCAAACGACAAACAACAAATGGAAACGACAAATTTTTGAAAATTATCGCGACAAACGGAAACGAGCCGAAACGGACCCGTCCCGACAATCGAAAACTCGACACGTCATTTTTTTCTGGTCGTGCCCATCTCTATTCTCATGTCTTATACATTCTATTGACGTGTGTAACATGCTCCTGTCGTTAACGCCTAAAGGATGTCCTCTGATGCCTGTTCAGTTGAATAGCAAATCATAATTATTTTCTCATTCCTTCCTTCCTTTTACCAGGGGGTCATGAAAATTTTGCCAAAATGATTGATGAAGCAGACGTGTTGGAGTTTCCCATGGTTGTGAAGAACACACGTGGTCACAGAGGTGAGCATAAGGATTTTTGCATGATTGTTACAGATCTCTGAATAAGGATTGTGCTTTATTGAAAAAATTACAAAACTATGTTTGGTGTTCTGTGTTGAATCATAATAATATTAGACTTGTCATTATCTTTATTCTTCCAAGTGCTACAAAATATGAAACAGGCCAGAATTATTTATATGGATTGCTTGTCATTTTATTTTTATTTTTGGTCCAATACTATAATAGCTGGTCACAGAATAGTTTAATTATTTATACCTGTTTTCCTTTTCCCCCTCAGAATGTTCAAGTAGTATGGCTTGTACTACTAATGTCTTAATGCCCACCTTCCAAAAAGCAAACTTGCCATCATATGTGCCTTCTTCTTGTTTCACACATCAAGTTGTTAGGAAGGATAAGCCCATGATAAACAGTTCTGTTCAATAAGAATCAGTTTTCTAAAATAATAATGTATTTCAGTAAAATTGATGAGATTGGAAATGACTCTTCTAAACAAAAAGACTATGTCTTTTAAGCTTCTGAAACAGTTGAAATTGAAAGTAGTTGAAAGGAGTTTTGGCTCAGTCATATAAGAGTCATACCAAGGATAATAAGTAAATCTTCAAACAAAGAAACAAAAATAATTAGAAATATAACCTTTTGTACATTTTGCATATTCTCCCCTTTCTTCTTTAGTTGTACGTGGCTGGCTTGCAGCAGAGCATCAGTCTCTTGCTAACTAACTAGCTTCTAAAGAGGCTAAATAAAAATACAATCAATCAGTCAGTCAGTCAATCAATAAATCAGTAGTTGTACAAAAAACACAGA
Source organism: Phrynocephalus forsythii (assembly GCA_029282475.1). Taxonomy (NCBI): domain Eukaryota; kingdom Metazoa; phylum Chordata; class Lepidosauria; order Squamata; family Agamidae; genus Phrynocephalus; species Phrynocephalus forsythii. Next base: position 8,640,409 of record JAPFRF010000011.1, read on the forward strand.
AGCATTCTGAACCAGAGAAAAGATGAGCCCATGAACATTTACATTGTCCATGAATAGTAAATTACTGATGACACCAAAAAGATGGATAGCAAACTGTATTTTCACAAAAAATAAATTCTGTATTTGTTTTACTTAAATATAAATCCATATCTACCATATATACTCGAGTGTAAGCCGGCCCGAGTATAAACCGAACACCTAATTTTATCCCCCAAAACTTAGCTTAAAGGGGCTGGAATAGTAATTGACAACATGTGCTGGGAGTGTGGAGGCAATTAGGGAGATAATACCATAGAGTAAACTCCCTGATTGCCTCCACAGTCCCTGCACAGTTGCCAATACTATCCCCAGCCCCTTTAGATGCCCTTACCCCTAAATCTTTCCAGATTTCAGGGGTTCCCTAAAATCAATTCAGGAAGGTACCCCTACTACTTTGGAGCCCCGAGGTAAGTAAATTTTGATTTCATATTTTAAAAATAATTTAAAGTTGATATTTTTAAAAAACATGCACTCAAAAATTACTTACTTTGGGGGCACCAAGGTAGCATGGGTACCTTCAGAAAGTGATTTTAGGGAATCCCCTCAAAATGTGTAAATATTTGGGGTAAGGGGGCTGAGTTATGAAGCGCCAAACGTGGCCTGAATATGGCCAGATGAGACGGAAAATCACTGCTGTCCGGCGGTTGAAGATTTTTGAATGCCCCAGAACAATTAAACAGCATGAATTCTTCAGAGAAATATCTGTGTGAGTAAGAAATATCTTAATTAAGCTGAGAGCTGCCTTTGAGAATTCAGCTCGGTAGATTTATGAGAGGAAAGCTTACATTCTTCGCTGTCTGCTGAAATCGAAAGTAAAAGCCCTGTCTAGCGGAGAGAAGCGATTAATTAACTCAGCCTGGAAAAATCCCAGGCCGCTGAAAATTTATGGTTTTTTTCAGACGCTTATCTGTTGGAGGTCTGTTTTAGACAATTTATGAACTTTTAAGTGGACTTTTAAGTGGACTTATATAGCAAGCAGCGGCTGGCTCTGTGTGGCAAAAAACAGTAGCAGCAATCAAGATTCGGCTTTTTGAAGCTTCCTTTGCTTTGAACTGAAAGTACAGACCTGGGGAATGTGATTGCTATATATTGTAACACGGAAACACTTGATTCTGAGATTACAAGTTGATTAATTAGAAAATGGCGTTCTGGAGTAGTTAAGAATATAGCTGCGTACTGCATTAAAGAAGTGCTCCATCTGCTGGGGATTTAAGAAATGGACATAAGAACTGTTGGAAGTCTGTGTAATTCTTCTAATTCCCACTGAGATCTCCATCCTTTCTTCTCAGACTAGTACCAACTGAATATTAGTACTTGAATAGAAATTTTGGTTAATTATGGTTGTGGATGAGGCCCTATGCGTAAGTGGTTCAAGGGACGCACTCAACCTGCTTGGGTGAGGAAAGGCGAAAAGGAGAAATCTGGACCAAGTAATAAAACCTATGGAAGATTGGTACGCTTAGAGGCCTCTCAACAACAATATCAATATCAACAACAAGAACAAGAACAACAGCCTCCCACCATGAATATTGAACAATCCCTGAAAGATTATTTCCAATCTTAAAAAACTGGACTCAAACACAGGTCAAGTTGCGGATAGGGTCGGTGGTTTAGACACCAAAATGGATGGATTACAACACAAAGTGGCTACTATGGAACAGTTTTTCTCTCAATCCTTGGGGAAGATGGATCAGACCATTCTTGTTCTTGGTAAAAGAGTTGAAGCAATGGATGCGAGGATGGGAGATCTACAAAAGGATTACAAAAAATTGGCTTGCAATGTGGAAATGGACTTTAAGAAAATGGGAGCAGCAGTTGAAAGTACCCAGAGGTAGCTTAAATATTATTCAGGAAAACTGTTGGACCGCGAGATGGAAGTTTCTGACCTAAAAGAACAAGTAATACAGCAACAAGATTTTTCGAGATGAAACAATATTAGGGTGAAAGGTTTGCCAGATCTGGGTGTGGATGAGAAAAATTTGCAACAAAAAATTTTGGACTGGCTCAGGAAGGTGGTGCCTAATACTCCCTTGGATCATTATGATCTAGAAAGAGTGCATAGAGTGGGTCCAAGAAATAGAGATGTTCCTAGGCATGTCCTGGTGAGATTTGCAAATTTTAAGAAAAAGCAGGAAGTAATGAATGCTTTAAGAGAAGCCAGATAATTTAAAAATTTTGCAACACAGTATTCAAGTTTTTTCCAATTTTTCTCACCCTACGATGAATTTTCAAAGACTTGTGAGGGACATGATGTCAATCTTGAGGTCCAAGAACATTCACTATCATTGGGGATATCCTGTATTCTTGAAAATAGTGTACAAAGGTGTGACATATAAAGCAAAAACAGTTCAAGAAGCTTGGAACACAATGAAGGATCAGGGGATTGTCACAAAGAAAGAGTGGGAGTCATTTATGGAGAAGAGGAGTGGAGAAGAGTCATCAGAGGGAGAACCGGAAGGATCACAGGCACCCCTACTACTTTGGAGCCCCAAGGTAAGTAAATTTTGATTGCATATTTTAAAAATAATTTAGAGTTCATATTTTTAAAAATCATGCACTCAAAAATTACTTACTTTGGGGGCACCAAAGTAGCATGGGTACCTTCAGAAAGTGATTTAAGGGAATCCCCTCAAAATGTGGAAGTATTTGGGGTAAGGGGGCTGAGTTATGAAGTGCCAAAGGGGGTGCCCCTAGGGGGAAAAACTTCTAATTGGAATCATACAGGAAGCAGCAGCAGCCTTATCTCCTGCCTGATCAGCTTTGGAGTAGAAGGGTTTTTTTGTTTGTTTGTTTTTCTTATACCAGCTTCTTAGTGCAAACTGCACTACCCGAGGCGGTTTACAAAACGGTCAGTCATAAAATACAATTAAAATGCAATTAAAAAGTAATATTAAAACAACCATTAGCAAAACCTATGTGATGGCAAACACTTCACCCATAAGAATTTTAAAAATGAAATATCCCAAAATTCTGGGGAGTGAAGTAAAAACCATAATAAAATCAGCCCCCTCTCAGATGGCTGGTGGAAAGGGGCAAGGGAGAATCCCTCCCCACTCTTCTTTAATTTAAAAAGAACTTTTAAATCCCCTGTAGCGTCCCATACTGTCACAAATTTTGATGCTCACAACCGTGTAGCCTCCCATACTATCACAAATTTTGATGCTCACAACCGTATGTTAATCTCATTGCATTGACTCAGAGCTGTAAAAAAGGCCTAGCATTTGTTGATCAAATACAGCAATGATGCAATGCAATAAAAAGTCTGTTTGAATTTTTTTATTATAAAAAAGAAAATGTAGGCATAGACTTGCTATATTCAAATTCCTTTGCCAAATAAGTGCAATGCTGCAGGAGCCCTGCTAGAGCCAGTCTTGTCAGTAGTGCTCGTCTTCCATCCAGGAATTTCTTGGATGGGCCGTACTTGGCAGAATTTTCCTTCCAATAGCTACCAGGATAAATGAAATCTCCCATCACTATTATACCGTGTCTCTTTGAAATAATTGCAGTTTATTTTTCAAACATTTCATCCTCAGTTCTGTTCTTTATTGGGCGGTCAGCAAAAAAATTCCAACTACTATGTTCTTTTTGTTTTTCACCCCAACTGCATTGATCCAGATGCTCTCAATGGGACACCCAATCTCCACCTCCTGAATTTCTGTGAATGAATTTGTCATTTATTTACCGCAGACATCTACTGCAACTCAACCTCCTTTTCTATTCTTTTTGTTCTTGAACAATTTAGTTTCTGTATACCAGTCATGGAAGTCATTCTACCAAGTTTCATTACTCCTATCGTCATATTTAACCTTCTGTATTTAGAGTTCCAGTTCTTGTTTTTTCCAATACTTTTGGCATTTGTATATAACCAAATAAGATGTATTATGTGTAGCAAAACAAGGTAGGAATGATGCAGTACAGACTATAAATTCGTAATCACAAAAACTAAAATAGTCAAAAGAGTTAACGCTTTTTATATTTTGGTTCTATCATCAGCCCCCATGAGGACTGCAAAAAGACTGACTTGAAAAAAAAGCAATTGTAAAAAGTAGAAAGAAATAGAAAGAATATGTAAGAGGAGTGATGTGTACTTGGAGATCAAGGTCAAGATATTGCTATTTGTGACTATGAAAAACAGTAAAACAGTTCATAGGAAAAATCAGTTCATTTGAATTGTTGTGTAAGAGGAGAGTTTTATGAATACTATAGATGGACTTCTCCAAAGGACAAGTACTGTATTTTTGCATATATAAGACTATATTTTTGTCTAAAATCGTTAGATTAAAAATTGAGTGTTGTTTTATATACAGAAGTAAGCCAACAAGAGAACTGTGTGGTTGCGAAACTGTCCATACCTTGTCTCTGCAAACAGTTGGGGGCTGAGGATGCTGGGAGATGTAGTTCACCCAAGGAGCTTCCACCTCTGCCAACCCAGGTGGATCTGACCTTCCTTCCCCGCATCTTGCCTTGCCTTTGGCCCCTGCAGTGGGCTCGGCAGTTACCTCCGGTCCTTGTGGGGGACCCACACGTGGCCTCCGGCTGCCAACAGTGGCTGGGGTAGTGGGGGCAAAAGCGGTGACACCACGCATTGCCACCAGCCATCCCCTTGCGCCACCGCAGACACTGGCAGTCCCCTTGCCTCTCACCAGCCACAGATAACTGAATCTGCATATGGCGAATCAGTGGATATGGGGGCCCTACTGTGTAATGTTGGAACAGTTGTCCACTCATCTACATCCAATGGAATTAAACAATTCCTTTGTACTATTGCAATGGAACCAATTCCCTCAAGAGGTGGTGAGTGCTTCAACACTGGATGAATTCAAGAGAAATTTGGAGAACCACCAGAACCTGACAGATATCCTTTGATTTGTATTCCTGCATGGAGCCGGGGGTTGGACTTGATGGCCTTATAGGCCCCTTCCAACTTCCCTATTCTATGTTTCTGTGATGTCACTGAATCACCTGTAGTTTCACTGTCACGCTGTAGAATCAAATTGATGACTCCCTTTACTTGTACTACTTCAGTCAATTTCAGATGGAGTTAAATTGTTTCAGATCTATTTGAAAAATATGTAGCAATCCCAGCTCCAATGTGTGCAGGATAAAAACAGCTGAAGCCACTGAGTTTCCTTGCTTTTACCCTTCAGCAGTGCTCACCCCAGTTTAATTGGGTAATACCACTGGAGTTAGCAATCCCAAATAATTCAACTCTACAAGCCAAAACCAGACCTGCAGAGTAGAAACACTAAGCTGCTCCCTTAGTCCAGGAAGCCAAGACTGAGTTTAGGACCAACTCTCTAGCCCACATTCCCAGTAAATACCATGTATGGAGAAGATTTTATTTTATTAAAAGAATATAAAAAAACCCAGTTTAATGAGAAAGAATACTTTTACAGAGTAAAAAATAAATCAGATTATATTAATAGTCTTAGTACAGTTTGAGAACAACCGCAATGGCATACTAGGGGATAAAGATAGAATAAAAATTAATAAAATAAAATACAAATAAGGTATCTCTAGCTCAAGCTAATACTTAATATTGGCACCTTACAGTAGCAATAGGCAGACTTTTAAACATCTGCATGCTATGAAGATAAGGATAGACCAGAATTTCCCAAACTTTTTCACCCCATAGACCACTTGCCATTTTTTTTTATTTTCCCTACCCCCTGCCTCCCTAAGGTTGAATTTTCCTAAACCTGTTAACTTCAAATGTGTTTTTGACAGCTGACACAGTTCTACTCACTTTGATACGAGCTTTTGTAGCATGGACAGTTGTAAAAAAAGAAAAAGATGTACAATTTTTATTCATGCCTTTACTGAAAAGACACAAAATGCAAGCAAATATTTGGATTTAGAATGAAACAAATAAGAACCTAGTAAAATTCTTACATAAAATTAATACACAAATAATGCTCTTAATGGGAGGGATGAGCCTGATGCTCTGATAGCAATTGTTCAATATTTGGCTTCAAATTAGTGAAGTATAGTCTTAAATCTCCATGTTCAGTGATTTGCAATCGATTTCTTTTTTTCGTAAGAAGATTGGCAACTACGCTAAACCCTCTTTCCACAAGATATGAAGATGGAAAAGCTATCAAAAACTTTCTTGCAACAGGTATATCTTTCTGAAGCCAGAACTGCTGATACCCCATTCTGAACTGCACCTTAAGTTCTTCGTTAGTGCTTCTTCCAATCAGTTCTTCTTGTAATGTGACATCCGATTCTTCAATGTCACCATATTGATTGATAATCCACTGTGGCATTTCCATAGTCAAAATATCCTCAAACCTGGTTTTAAAGTCTGTGTGAAGACACGTAAGTGTTAAACGTAGACCAAAACATCATCATCCTCAACGTTTTGTCAATGTCAAGTTGGGGAACTGGGAAAATTCATGCCTTCCAATGTTTTGCTTCATTAGATTAATTCTGGCAAGAAAAGCTGCAATGATTGGCTTTGTTTTTATTAAATTCAGACTGTCACCTTGTAACTGCAAGTTAACCTCATTAAATTTATTAAGCAAATCTGTTAAATAAGCAATGCCTGGTTTCCATTTGATTAAATTGTCTTTCAAAATGGGATCTTTAGCATCCCAAATCTCTAAAACCATCTCAGAAAGTGAAAAAAATCTTGTCAAGCATAAGCCTTTCGAGAGCCAGTGTACTTCAATGTGAAGGAGTAATCGATGAAAGTCTGCATCATTTTCTTCACACAGCTGTATAAATAATCTAGAATTCAACACGTTCATATGGATCTTGTTTACTGTGTTTATGACAAATTGAAGAGATTGATGCAATCTGGCACTCAGATTTTTAGCTACTAAATGTTGTCGATGAATGATGCAGTGAATTGCACACACCCCGGGTACATTTTTGTTTTTAATGGCTTGCTTATAAAACCACAATAGTGCCCAAACATAGCTGGTACTCCATCTGCTGTTGATATTATATTTGATAAAGGAATTTCTTTTTCCATGAAATAATCTTTCAGAACATTGAATATTGACTCGCCTTTAGTGTCTGTTAAAGTTCTCGCAAAGAGCAGCTCTTCATGTATTTCTTAGTCCATAAAAAAATGTATGCGAATAGTGCTTCATTACCAGATAAAATTGAGTCATCCAGTTGAATAGAGAAATGGTTCATTTTCATATAATTACACAAGAAGCTTTCAACATTATGACTCATGTCATCAATACATCTTTGAGCTCAAAGGAATTCTTTTGAGTATATCATATGCAGGCTTGTGTAGAACAGTTTTTAAAACGTCTTTAATGGCTAGTAAAATCAGCTATCTTCCCCAATAGTGTGAGGTTTTCCTGATTTTGCTATGAGTTGTGAGAGATGCCCGCAAACCATCATAGTCTCTTTTTGATGTTGAAGCGAACATGCTGTCCACCATGGTTCTCGTCTGAAGTTTTCTTTCAGTGTTTTAAAGCATGTCAAATCTTTATCTGTTTTATCAGGATGACACCTTCTCAGATGATCCTCCAGCTTGGATGGTTTCATAGCACATTGTTTAAAACTCTGTTGCACAAAAGGCACATGGGCAGACATTTGTTCGACAGGGATGGAATGAAGCCAAACTTCAAATAATCAACGCTATACTGTCTACATTTCTTTTTAGCCTCGGCCATGTTGAGTAGAAGTTATCTGTTGCCAAAAATTAAACTATTTAAATATAAGACAGAACAATTAAAATTGATTCCTGCCCAGACAGAATACAAATATTTTAAAAACATTTTAAATCATTTTTGGTAACATTGGAAATATTTTAAAAATATTTCTAAAAGTATTGAAATGTCTTACCGAAATATTTCTGGAAAATATTTTGAAATATTGTGTGTTGTTTGGGTGGAGTAAATCTCTATTTACATCTTTAGTTAGGTAGATATAGAGAGGAATCATGATAAAGAAAATGTTGCTTTTGTAGTGGTACTGTGTAAATGTTGGTGGTGCAATTTCAAAGGGTACGGATTGAGATAACTGGGTCCCTGGTTCAATCCTGGCCGTACCATATACCAATGAATCTTTTCTATAAATATTTAATTACATAATACTGATTGCTAAAACAGTGAAGGGAACCCCATTAGGGAAAACACATGTACAGTAGTACTGTGGTTAAAGAGCATATTCATTTCCGGCGCCATGCTTGAAACCAAAAAGCTTGCATATCAAAGCAAATTTTCCCATAGGAAATAATGGAAACTCAGATGATTCGTCCCACAGCCCAAAAGTATTTGATTATAATACTGTAGTATAATACAAGGTACTAAATAAAATACAAAATACAGTACAGTACAATGTACAAATTACAGTGCAGCACAAAGAACAGTAACCTGCATTCGAAAACTTTTGTGGCAGGTGCAGAGGAGGGGGGAAGCCTCCATGGAGGGGTCTGTTTTAAAAATCGGGTTATGGGTTAGGGTTAGGAACACTTTTCCACATGGGGGAACTTTTAACTGAAATAACTTAATTGCCTTACCCGTTTCTTGAAATACCACATTTGTTTTACTAGATTTTGATTGTTTCGAGTCCTGAGAGGAAGGAATTTGGATTGGCTTGTTTCCAGACATACAGTGACTGAAATCCTGTTAGAGTAGCTAAATATTCAAAAGAATGATGATGAATAAAGGGGAAGATTTTCAGTAATAAGAAACCCTTTCTATTCTTTCTTGTGGCTTTTTCTGACTGGCGAATAATCCATTTCATCACAGCGTTAGGAGGAAAAAGTTGGTGAGGACGTATTTCATTACTGAAAAAACCCAGCCTCATCAGTAAAAGTGGTAGCAGTTTTCAGCACTGAAAGACGTCCTCCTCCTGTCCTGCAGTTCCAATGATGAAAATAATTATTTGCAAGTCAAAAATGCTGCAGGGAAGAATAGGAAGTCTTTTCTTCCCCCTGTTGTTGATGTCATCACCCTTCTGCAAGCATAGCTACTCAAATAGGATTTCAGCCACAGATAAAGAGGTATTTCTGAATACTTATACAAGCCACTAACCTTACCTGCAGGGAGCTTGTTAATTTATAACTTCCATTTTATATTTCTAATGACATTTTTCTGAATGTGTTTGAATTTATCAAAACGATATTTACATCATAGGATATATAGCATTTAATAATGCTGCAAAAAAGTATTGAAATAATTGTACCATGGTTCTTGCAAGTGGCAACGTGTTTAAACTGATTTTTTTATATTATTCCATTATTATACTAATAATGTAATTAGCAATTGCCACTTATTTTTCATTAATAAACTAATAGTACGCAGCACCTTGGAATCTCTGCCATCTTTGGACTGTGATTGGTGCAGCCATCTGTTTTATGTGTTTAGAGAACCCCAAAACCTGTTGCAAAACACTCTTGCAACCTAGTACTCCTAGGGATAGCGTGGAATGTACAGGCCAAGATTGAAGGATACTGACAGACCTATACTGAGGGAATTGAGAACTGGAATAAGCCATGGAAATTGTGAGTTTGCTTTAAGGTAATGTTTTTCTGAATTTTGATATTTTTATGGCACTGAATGTGCAAAGTGCTTTGCACATTTCTATTTGTATTTATTCATGTACCCGTGTTACTAGGATGGTCTTTATAGCACTAATAATGAAGCAGTATAGACATAGTGTCTAAGTCCTTTTTACCTTCTATTCTATCTTGATGCAGGTAAAGCTGTATTTCTGGCAAGAGACAAGCATCATTTGGCAGACTTAAGCCACCTAATTCGTCATGAAGCCCCTTATCTGTTCCAAAAATACGTTCAAGAGTCCCATGGCAAAGATGTGCGTGTCATCGTGGTAGGAGGTCGTGTAGTGGGTACTATGCTACGTTGCTCAACAGATGGTAGAATGCAAAGCAACTGCTCACTTGGTAAGAATGGTATTGTGTACACTCTTAGCTGGATGTAATACCCACAAAATAGGATTTTAACCCCTAATATTTTTGTGCAAAGAAGTTCAATAAAAAAGGTGTCAGATAGAGCAATAAAATTATGATTTTGTAATAGAAGATATCACCTGGTTTGAAAGAAATGGAAATATAGTAATTATTCCATGATAGCTGTCAGTTTAAATTGTTATTTTTAGTCACAGTTAGACAAATAATAATGCAGACAGTGTGTATGCAGTCATACAATTGATGCAAACATCTGTGTTGCTTGTCTATGGGCAATGGTTGGTAATAGGATAAATAATCGTTTTTTACACCTAGAAACATAGGCTTTTAAGAAAACTATATTAAAACCACCCTTGCCCTTTTTTGCTCTTTACCTCTGTCATTCCCTTGTTTGATTTATCTTATATCAAGAACTAACATTGTCTAGATTGGTTTTAGTAATTTACTCATTTGTCTAATATGTCTACTTCCTTTCATTCAGTCCTTAAATTTGTTTCTCAGATGTGAGAGATGCTGAATGAAATGCCTATAAACTATCATCTTCCTGTAAATTTAAGTTTATTATAATTAGAACTGCATTCAGTGTTATTGAAAAGTGGTAAACACATAAGCGCATAGGACCTGCAAACTAACTCCATATTTACACATTGCAAAATAAACATGTTCAATTGTCAGGAATATTATGGAACAACGACTTTGCTCACCTGGAGAGCTGGCTAATGGTTTTGCAATGACTATAGTAAACCATTGTTCAAACTTCTGAGCTAAAAGAATGTTCATTTTCAGAGATACTTGGTGCACATACTTCTTATTTATATCAATATTATATATATGCAATTTCACATATTGACCTACATTTATCTGTCATTCACATGTGCCCCATTTTTGGGAGATGGATTCCCCCCAGACATTACCTAGTGGCATGCTTCAGTGCTGCAACTTTATTCATTATTGAAATCCTCTTCCTAGCCCCATGATTATTAGATATGCCATAGATCAAGAAGAGTAGTTCTTCTCCTTTTCAATACCTGAACAGGAAGATAAGCTGCATCCTAAAACATATCTTTTTTGTTTGCCAGGTGGCATAGGAATGATGTGCTCATTGAGTGAACAAGGCAAACAGCTGGCAGTTCAAGTGTCTAATATCTTGGGGATGGATGTGTGTGGCATCGACCTCCTAATGAAGGATGATGGCTCGTTCTACGTCTGTGAGGCCAATGCAAATGTAGGTTTTATTGCCTTTGACAAGGCTTGTAATATAGATGTAGCTGGTATCATAGCGGATTATGCCGCTTCCCTTCTTCCACCCGGTCGCTTGACACGACGCATGTCCTTGCTCTCTGTGGTGTCCACGGCTAGTGAGACAAGTGAGCCAGAGCTGGGCCCTCCAGCTAGTGCCACTGTCGACAATATGAGTGCCAGCTCCAGCTCTGTCGACAGTGACCCTGAAACCACAGAGAGAGAGTTGCTCACCAAGCTCCCGGGGGGTATATTTAACATGAACCAGCTAATAGCCAATGAGATTAAGCTCCTGGTGGAGTGATGCCACATGTAAATAAATATGACCAACTTTCTTGTACTTTTTTAAAAAAAAAACAACCAACATGTAGTGCTGTTTATCCAGAACAGCTTATGAAGGTGAGGTGAGGGTTTTAGCTGGGGGATCAAAATCAAACAAGCATGTTCTGTGAATGCTGCTTTTGCTACTTATTACTCTTGCAGAACATATGTTTAGTTGATACTGTTGATTTCCATTCGGTAATGACCTGTTAAAAGACTGCATTTATGCGGAGAGAATGGGAAGTGGCAATTTTTATTTCTATTAGGGATGCCATAGTGAATTTTAAACTCATTGCAGAGCATGTGTGTTCATAGGGAAATCTTTGGCTTCATTTATGATTTTGGAATTTGGACGTTTAGCTCTCTAAAAACACTTGTGAACTTGTGTATTTTCAACTCTCCCCTCACCTCATTGGAGATCAGTTCTCTTAGTTATTTTATACCTTTTGGTTTATGTCTCATGGGCATTGAGAAATGTTACAGAAGCCAATTTTTTTATTCTTACAAGGGTTCTTAATATCAGCATTTCCCACCTAACATCAATAGGATGTGTAAACATGCATCCCTAACAAACACCCTTAAGCAGCCTCAGAAATTCTGGCCCTTAAGCATTTTAACAGGATGCAGGCATTTATTAGTTCAGCATGAACTTTTAAAACAATCCTGAGACTTCTGGCCATTTCAGTATTAACATATGAGTTTGTCACAGTATACTTATAATCAGAACAAACATGGCTGTTCTTGGGAGAAAGGTTCTAATGTGGGAATATTAGTAGTAATTTTAAGTCCTGGGATGGGAAGGGATGGAGAAGATATGTATACATTTCTATCTGGTCCATTGATGGCAGAAGTAGCAAGGCTTTGATCTTTTTTATAATTTGTTTGTTTTCCTGAGTAAAAGGCAAAGATAAACAGCACTGTTAACTTCTGGTGTATAAAATAATGTTTAATCCAATGTGAAAAAAATAACACTAGTTTAAAACAAATGTGCATTGACTTGTATTTCTTAATGTTCTTGTCCTTTTTGCAATATATGTGCTCTATGTTAATGCTTCATTTTTTAAAAAGCTTGTCCAGCGCTTTCTTCTCTATGCCTGAACTTCAATGGTGGCCAGACTTGAAAATATCCATACTGTTTAACACTACTACTATTTAAGATGAACAGCAACAACTAAACACTTTGCCTATTACCTAGAATACTGTGGGAGGGGGTGTGGAGGAGGGCTGAAGTGGTTGCAAATCTCAAAACTACTTTTGATTAAACTTAATATGTTACTACTGTTATTAGTAACTTTTCAATATAGAAGGCCTAAAGTATCCTAACTTTCCTAAGGGTAAATCCTGAAAAGAAATAACAGGTTTTGGTTTTAGGAAACACTTTTCCAGTAAGGCCCAGCCAGAATGGAAATATAATTTAAGGTCACAAATATATAGATCTCAGGCCCTTATGTATATGTCTGTATTTTGCTTTGTTTTGTCATTGGTTTCGTCTGTCCGTCACTCTTTTTCTCAGAATGCCTGATGATCTCTTCTCCCAACCTTCACCCATCCCTGATACTTCTGGCTGTGCATATGCTTATTAAATTTGATAAAAGAACAAAACAGCAGCTTTGGGTCTGTTTTAATGGCCTCATTTTCCTCCTCCTCACCCACTACTCACTCTTATTTTCATTAAGGTATATGCAAGCATTGAAACTTTATGTAAATATATATACATATACAAACCCTAATACTTAAAAAAATCAACAACACCTCAGAACAAACTGTTTATAAAAAGAAAATGGTATATGAAAAGTTTTGGGAAGATGAACTGCATATGTATGCAATGGTGCTTTTATCTGGATGCTTCAAAGAAGCATGTTCCCTCTTTCCTCTGAGACTCAGTGCTTTATCGCTCTGGCCCATCTTTTCACTTTGCTGTCTTATCTTAACTCAGATCTTAAACACACAATTTGTGGACACTACACAGAGAGACATCAGGAGGCAATAAACAGAAAAGTGTTAACCTGCTTTCATGAAGGTTTGATAATGCCTGATTGTACAGTTTCCAATGTTATTTTGTTTTTTTACAAAATGTTATAATGAGTTTTTAGAGCCTTAAATATTATCAGCATACTTACTAAATCAAATAGAAGGTTGACTGTTGGCTTTAGCGGGAGAAGCAAAAATCTGATGCCATGTTTGAAGTATACAACACAAGAGTAGTTTAATGTAAAAAGGCAACATCATGTGTGATATTGATTCTTCTGAAAATTCAGTTGAATTTTGATATACTTGCAGCATTGAGTGTCATTCAATAGTATGAGCAAGGCATTAATCCTCTGTTAACTGACAGAACTTGAGAAACTTCACAAAAAGCAAAACTGAGATTGGAAAAAAGCTGGTAACATCTTGATAGTTCTCATGGGGCTTTCTTAAGTTTCTATATTGCATAAGCAAAACAGGTTGCGGCAACAACAATTTCCAGATTTTTTAAAATTATTAGGTATAATCTATTATAATATATGAAGTACATGTTTTTGAAAGACACACAAATAGAACACAAACTGTTTCCTTTAAACTAATATGTCTGCTTGTCATTAGAGGGTCTTGAATTCATTGTACATGCATTGGAGAAGACTGGATAAACTATGGGAGAAGGAAAGCCTTACATTTCATTTAACCAGAAGTTGACTTTTCCTCCAAAAAGTTTCACAGGACACATTGTATTTAAGAAACAACAATTGATTCCTTCCCTTCTGTGCCTGTTGTAGTTGCATTAGGAAAACATTGAGAAAGGTTGTAAAGCAAGGGGTCTATTTTCTAGACAGCATAGTGCTACAGGTTTTACTTCACTGAAGAATATTTCCTTAAATATATAAAAACAACTAACACTGTGTATAGTAGTTTCAAATTTTATTTTGAATGAATGGTATTTAAGTTAGGTATCACAGTGTCTGCACTACTGAAATACACTATTACAATGGACATAGAGAGGGCCAGATTGGTGATTAGGATCAATGGGTCTTCATCTACTTTGTGTTTTGTGTGTGTGCGTGCATGTGTGCGTGTGTAACCATGTATAATCAGTTTTGAAGATCAGCTTGTTGCATTTATACATTTTGTATTCTGTAGAACTTCAAATTGTGTTTATAGCTTTGTATATATTTATTTAATGTATTGATACATTTATAAGTCCTCTTGTTCTGGAATATTGTGATCATCAAGTAATGCATGATGGAAAGACTTGTGGACTACATTTCTTGTTGTGGTACGTTCAACCTCAAAGCTGTGTGATCGTGCCTCAGTGACATTGTGCAGCAGAACTATCACACAGAAGATCTGCTAAGAAAAAAATCTGGATCCACAATGCTTAAAAATAAAAGACACTACTAAAAGGTGCTGAACTGGACACTCACCAGACTGAATAAATGGAATTAAAACTTCTAATCAGCTCCCAGTTTAGAAAAACAGCCCATTTGGGTTAAGGGCTTACATTTTATAAGATGTATCAACATGTACATTTCTTTCTCGTGGCTCTTTTTGAGAAGATTTTTGGGCTATTTGGCTGGTGTGAGACTCACGACCCACTCCTGTTCTCTCTGTGGAATTGTAGGTGCTTGGACAGGTAACCTCTGCTGCTAATGTTTCTTTTATTTTTAATTTTTAACTGTCCTAGGAATTTCTAAAATATTGTAAGATTTATAACAAAGTGTTACAATTTCCCATCTCTCTCTCTCCCTCTCCCCCCCTCTGTTTTTTAATTTGGATTTCTTTGACCTTTGAGGGTGATTTCAGGGATTTTCTAGTAATGACCTAGACCACTGTTGAGAATTTCTGAAGTACTCATATTACACTTTCAGTTGAATATGTTTTGTTTGCTTAATACACTGTTGATAAATTGATTGTGGTGGGACTTTGTGGTTGTTAAAGAATGCTATTCTGCTATGTGCACTCCATTTTTCTTATGCTTCTAACAGTTCACAATTTCTTACTGTTCTTTGCAAAACTTTTCAGGAGCCAAAAAAAAAGTCACACAATGCAGAGAAAACTTCCCTTCTCCCCTTTCTGATGGCAAGAAAGAAAGCTTGTGAAAAACCCTTGAGAGGGTTCCTCTCTAAACTTACCCCCCCTGTGGTTAAAACAGTAAGCGCAGCAGTTTGGTGGCATCCAGTACCGACCTGTTAGCAGGTAACTTTCAGCTCTTTTGATCATCCCATATTTGCTAATGTTGCTTTCCCCAATCCTTTTCCCATTCTTGAAGTCTTGAAGTTCTAAAAGAACGGGTCTTCTGAAGCACAGTATGAATAACTTCAGTATTCATATGTTATAAGTGAGATCATGGCAAGAATATATCTAAACAATATGAACTGTCAGAAAGGAGTGATGGGATAGTGCATAATTCCATGTGTTCTACCATATCCATCCTACCATGCACCTGTCTCTTACCACCCTCCCTAAATGTATATTCTTGGTTTACATTTTTACAGAGCTTTTATGCTTTCCAGGGGCACAGTCAGCACAAAACTAATTGGCAGCAGTTAATAACAGGTATGAAAAATAAGCAAAGAAAAATTAATATACACATAAAATATATGACTTTTGGGAGTGTTCATAGGGAAGAGCATGAGGCCATTTATATTTTGAAGCTAGCATAGCTCAGTAAATAATCAGTGATTCCAAATTACACTTTGTAAGCAGTTCATTATCAGACAAAGACTCACATGGAAGCAAAAGTTTATCTACTCCTAAAGTGCATTACTGGACAAAATTTGTAATGTGAAAGAACAGAAAATCTCCAGTATTGCTTTTGAATAGACATGTTGAAACAATATCATTTATCCTAAGTGCTGCTGAACCTGACAGCTGCATACTATTTTGTTTTCATACTACTTTGAGTAATAAATTTCTTTGCTATGTTTACGTAATAACACATGTTTTGAAATTAATAATTGGTATATCTTGTAAATAGGGCCAAATTTTCTTCTCAGACATATTAAATCCCATGAGTTTTATTTATTTATTTTATTTACAGTTTTACCGATGGTGTTGCATTTCATTTCTGTTGTTTTTCTTTTTAACAAACTATGTCCAAAATCCTGTTGCTGATTTATGCCTTCAGCAGGGAAATGATAGAAGTCTCAGTGAACAATTGCTAGTCATCAAGGAGCTGATGACTGAATTCCTGGGTGTACAGTTGTTAATGAGCAGTTATTTGCCCACCAAAGCTTTTACAGTTTCCCTTGTGCAGATATAAATAAGTGGTATGATTCCAGCCATTAAGTTTTGTCTTTATACCATTGGCAAGACTTTTCATTTTTACTGTATTTTTTGTGCATTTTGTAGGAAGTGTGAGCACTTTCATAGTGTCTGAAGATAGCTACCTTTTCAAATATTTTATCTGAATCACCCTACTTTGTGATTCTCCCCATCCCTGGAAACAATGGAAAATGGGGCAAACATTTGCTGTAACTGACTGATAAAGATCCTGGACCTGCTTTGTGGCCTTCCTCTCTGTAATCAGTTTTCATCCAACTTTGAAAGCATTGTCCTTGCTCTGGATGTCATTTCTGATGTCATAAATACTCATCATTTAGTTCTGCCTATGTGGGCTCATTCCAAGGAAGATAGAGTTCAAATAGGGAGAGGTTTTGTGGTGTTAGAGCTCTAGAGAATGAGTGTGAACTGTGTCCAGTGAAAGAAATTGAAATGAGGATGGGTTTGTTTATAAACTGTTTCCTTGTGCTTCTAAAAAGATAAAGCAAATACTTGACACAGCCTTTTCCATGAAAAGTTGTTTGTTTTTGCAATGTACCTGGCTCAGTTCTGTTCATACACAGTTACCAGTATTGGAGAAAAAATCAAACTTAAGTCTTGTAGACTTAAATAACCCATTAGAATAAAGGGTACTGTAATAGAGTCGAGATGTATTCCCTGTCATCATTGCTGTTGCACACTTTCCTGTTTTTAAAAAAAAAAAAAAGATCACATGGTGACAGCACATGGTGGTATTTGGACATTCATTTCTTCTTTCTTATTCATACAACTAGCCCTATCAGCAGGGATGTTTTTTGGAATCTATTGAATTATAACTGAATTCTTTTCTGCCCGGTGGTGTAAAGTCAGGGAGTTTGGTGCCTTGAAAGGATCCTCATTGTTTGATTTTGCTGCAAGCTCAACAAACACTTCTCTATATACCCTTGTGCTGCAACAGAATAATAAAACTGGTAGGTGGCAGCAGAAGAAGACACTAATGCAGATGACACCCGTGAATTGAGCATGCTGCCATGTGGGGAGAGATGGAGTCCAAAACATTAGCTGATGTAACATGCAAGGATGAGAGGCAGATTCCCTGACTTGTCACACTGCATGGTGAGTCTAACTCTTGGTCAATTTTTATCCCCCATAATGGATGTTTTAACGCCACAGGTTTTTATTTGATCTAAAATGTTGACTAAAATCCGTTAGTGACGGCTGCTAAGTCTATGTGATTTCTTTGCCTCTTTATACATATCCTTCAAGAAATTATTCATAAGCATCCATACCAAACCTTTCTGTGGAATCACTTTATTTTGAATGTGTATGAAAACCTCCAGCAAAATATCTGTACATGATCATTCAATCCATTTCAAAGGCATTTTTTCTCTAGCATATCCTTCTAAGTTGGCATATTTTGTTATAAATGTGAAGACATTTGATCTCACTGTAGCCCAGATTGTCATTGTGAAAGGAAGCTATATCGCCATAGAACCACTGCCCCATAATTGCAGTCTCATTCACAGAAGGCAGTGCCATGTGGTACAAATATAAAAATAAAGTTAATGGGAAAGCAACTTTCAGCAATGGAATAAACTAAGAAGCAAGATTTCCTTTGGTATTCTTGTTTTCCTTATAGAAAATTACAGTGTCCTTTGTTGAAACTCCCAGCCCTGCAATATAATTATAAACCATTTGTATCTGTGAAGAATTGTTACAGGATAAAGCAAAACAGCAGGAACAAAGATCTTCTTATTCTGTGAACTTCACTGATTCGTTTACTGCCTTCTGACCAAAATTCTTAATATAAGCCTAAATAAAAACAGTGGCTGGAATTCATTAATTTAATGTTATGCCATCTAACTCTGATGATGTCATCATCTGTGGCCATATTTTGTTAATCAAAATTCCTTATTCCGCATTCTGAAAGTTTCTGTGCTCCCTTAAGATCCCTTTGTTCCTGGAGAAATCTATGGAGATAGCATGACAGAGTGGGACACTAACAAGGTCTGAACTGGATGGAACAAGTGTCGGGTGACTACACAGTTGGTTACAGAATTGTACTCAAAGAGTGCTCATCAATGGCTTCTCAAACTGGGAGGAGGAGGTGGTAACAAGTGGGGTACCACAAAGCTTAATTCCTGGGTGCAGTGTTCTTCATTTTTATTAACGACTTGGATGGAGTGCAAGGAATATTTGTCACATTTGCGGATGATATAAAAGTGGGTGGAATAGCTAATACCTTTGAAGGTAAGAACAAAATTCAAAATGATCTTCAGCATTGGGTTGAAAACATCAGAATGAAATTTTAACACAGATAACTGCAAAGTTGTACACTTGGGGTTGGGGGATAACCAGATGCACCAGTTACAAGATGGAGGATACTTCACTCAGCAATACTATGAGAGAAAAGGTTTTGGAATTGTTCTCGATCACAAGCTGAATATGAGCCAACAGTGTGATGTGGCTACAAATGCAAATGCAGCTTTAGGATGCATTACCAGAAGTATGGTTTCTAAATCCTGTTTCTTACAAGTCCTCTCTGTTCTGCACTGGTTAGGCGTCATTTTGAGCACTTTGTCCAGTTCTGGATAGCAGGATTGAAGAAGAATGGAGATTAGTTCAGAGGAGGGCAACAGGGATGATTAGAGGACTGAAAACCAAGCCCTATGAGGCCCTGTGAACTGAAATAACTAAACATGTTTATAGCCTTGGGAAAAGAAGAATGGAAGGAGATGTGATAGTACTTTTCAAATACTTGAAAGGTTGTCATTGGGACAATGGCCCATCCACCTAGAAGCCTGTTCAGGCCATTGCAAATCTAACGAGCCTATTCAGGACATTGTCCACCTAAGGATCCTATTCAGACCAGGGTGGTGTGAAATCAAGATGAACTATAAATTGGAGACCTCACAGCTAACTTTCATAAGACTGACGAAGCTGCTTGGATGAGCAGTGAAACGTTTTGGTCTCTCAAGAAAAGAAGTCCAGTTGCCATGACTCAACTTCCAGAGAGGAACCTAGGTATGTGGAGAGGAATGTTTAATTATTACAGTATAGTCACAGCTGATGATGTTATCTGACTTACATATCATAACTTTGTTACAAGATTTCAGTCAATGAAATTTAATATAGAATACAGTAAGAAGAATGCCCCTTAAGACAAAAGTAATTTCTGGGGATAGGGAAATATCGTAAGACGATTTTTCCTTCCTCTTTACATTCGTCTTACGAGGTAATGGGAAACGCACTTTCCTTCAAAGCTGCAGGGGTTGGGCAGAGATCAATGGGATCCTGCTTTGCCCACCAGTTTCGTGGGGAAAGCAGGATCCTATTGATCTTTGCCCTCCCGGGGGGGAGGGATGAAAGGGACGCCACGGTGGCAATCTGCTCGCTGTCGCAGGCGCGCAATTTTCAAAGGGCTGGAGCCCATGGCAGCTCTGCTCCAGTCCGTTGAAAATTGCCTGTCACAGCCGCTTACCTCGGTCCTGGGAAAGAGGAAGCGGTGGGGATTTCTATCCTGCCTTCCCTTCCCTGTAACAGGCACGGATCGGATGCTAGAGGGAAAGAAAAGCAGGATAAAACCACCTCCTACGCCTCTTCTTCACCTGAGTCTCGGGGCAGAGACCCGAGCGAAGAGGAGGTGGCTGTCCCCTCAATCACCGGCAGCCGAAGGCTGCTCTCCACAACCCCCCAGAGAGCAGATCTTGAACGGTCCAACCTATCAAAATCAACTGTCTGGTAGGGCTGTGGAGAGCAGCCTTTGACTGCCCTTGATTGAGGAGGGTTGGGACAGCTTTCCCATCGGAATGGATTGAATGCATCAATTCATTCCTATTGGAAACCGTGGGACGATTTGACTCCTAGAACAAATTAAATTCATCTTACGAGACAGTACTGTACTTGAAGGTAATATAAGTAAATATTTTTACTCGAAGGTAATATAAGTAAATATAAGTAATATTTTGAAAATGAAATCTAAGAGGCAAATAACATTTTCTGAACTCAGAAACTAAATCTATGTCGAAAAATATAAGAAGGGGTTAAATTATCTTAGACACTGTCTAGGCAGCAGTTCCATAGCTGGAGGTGGGGGTAATGCAGAATAAGTGGAATATCTCATCTAAAGGTTGCATTGTACAGATTTATAAGTGAAAAGAAATAATAATTTGAGCATCACGTCTTTTCCACAGAAAGATTACACTTTTCCTTGCTGGAGTCCAGAAAAAATCAAAGCCATGTGGTCCCTACAGAATATAAAACAAGGGCAGGTGATATCTTTATTAGCCCATTAAAATAAAGCTTTTAAAATAGAGCTAGTTTTTTTTCCTGTAGAAGGCTTCATCAAGCTGCACACCAATATATTGTGGATGGTTCAAAAAAAGCGACACTCCAAATTTTGTGGCAGATGCCAGGTCTGTTTCTTAAAAGTGAGTTCCAAAATGTAGACTCCAAAGGTTTCAAATGCCACCTCTAGTGGCCAATGGGTGGATTTCTTCTCTCAATTGACCAAAAAAAGGTCTTGCCTATGCAGCATTTCCACCTCTCCCTCACCCCCCCCCCTTATTTTAGAACTCAGAGTTCCTGTTTGGCTAGGATGGAGAGTTTACACAGTAAAATTATACATGTAGCAAACCTCCTGTCAGAGAATTGGGAATAAAAATTTAGCATGGATATCTGCCATGACCTTTAGAATGTACACATGTTTCTCCCTGCACCTTCCACAATATATTGGTACACCACCTGTTAAAGACTTGTATAAGTCAAAAGGTGGCTTTTATTGTGTGTGTGTGTGTGTGTGTGTGTGTGTGTGTGTGTGTGTGTGTGTGTGTGTGAGAGAGAGAGAGAGAGAGAGAGAGAGAGAGAGAGAGAGAGAGAGAATAAAAATATAATCTGTCTTTGTTCTTGTATTGTGTAAGGGCTACATGGCTTTGTTTGTTTTTTCTGGACTATGGAAGACACCCTGAATAGCTGCCCAGAGTACCATCTACAAGACAGCGTGGGCACTTAATATCAGCCAAGCAGTACTGCAAACTGAAGAAAACGTCTGCTTCTAACCACTAGGTAATTCTGTTAATTTGGCTGCAGTTGGCTTCACCTAGTGGGTGGACTAAATTTTATTTCCAGTTTTCTGATAAAGATTTTGCCACATACTGACCAAGTATGAACTTAGAATTTCATAATAAGGTGACAAGGGAAAAAATAATCTGAATAACTGGCAGCCTTTTGTTTGATAAATTGGGAGAAATAATCTAACCAACAGCCACAAGGGATGGAACTGAAACCTACACTCCTGATTTGAGTTTGCACCTGGCATTTTGGAACTCACTTAAGAAACAGATTGGCACAAACCTCTGATTTTTGGAACTTTGGTATGATTTTGCTGCATTATCTACAATGTATTAGTGCAGGGGTCCTCAAACTACGGCCTGGGGGACAGATGCAGCCCCTCAGGGTCCTGAATACGGCCCCCAGGCCAATTGCAACCCCCACCTACCCCCTGCTTTGCGAGCAAGCCACCCGCTACAGCTGCTTCTATTGCTGAGGCAGTTCAAAGCGGTGGGCTATGTTGCTTCCCCCACCCACTGCCCAGATGATCGGCACACTGACTAGTGGAGCAGTTCAAAGTGGGAGGGCCACAACAAGGTCCTGCACTCCCGCTACCCAGATGGTTGCACTGGCTGTAGCCAAGCGAGGCGATTATAAAGGAGGGCAGCAGCAAGGTCTCCCACTCCCTCCATGGCCTCGAGGCCCTGCCCATACTCCTCTACCCAGCCCACCTGCCTTCTTTGTGTGGCCACCGCCTGTGTTACTGTGGTTGTGAGGAAGGAAGGGCCAGGCAGAGGCAGCGCCAGCCAGTCTTCTGAGTCGGAGCAGCCACGGCAATGGACCAACAGAGGAATGGACAGGTGGGTTACCAAGGGGGGAATGGAGCTACTTCTTGCCCATCCAGCCCCTTCCGAGCTGCTGCCTTGCTCTGTGGAGCAAGGGAGGGGAGGAGGGAGCCCAGCCATGGCCAGAGGCTGAGGCCGACCACCACCACTGGGTTAGAGACCAGCAAGGAGGGGGTGGCGGAGAAAGAAGAGAAGGGAAGGGAAAGCCAACGGTGGCCCGGGCCTAGTTTCTGGGAATCTGGCGGAGCTCCATTTGTCCCCAGTTGGTGATGGGTGGGCTGGTGAGCCAACAGAGCACCGGACAGATTTTGTTATACAAACCGTTTGTTACACAAGGGTCCACTGTAATAATTAATAATAATAATAATAACAACAACAACAACAACAACAATAATAACAATAACAATAATAACAACAACAACCCAGAGAAGACCGAGGTTCTGTTCTTCTGGGCGCCCTCGTCCAGGTACAGTGGCCCCCTCCCTAGTCTGGGGGGACTCTCCCTCCACCCTATGGACAGGGCTAGGAATCTGGGTGTGGTCCTGGACTCAGCCCTCTCCCTGGAAGCCGAGGGCCACTTTTTTCCAACTCTGCAGGATTGCCCAGATCCACCCGTATCTCAATGAGTCCTCCCTGAGAACAGTTGTGCAGGCCCTGGTGATTTCGAGGATTGACTACTGCAATGAACTCTACGTGAGGTTGCCCTTGACCCTTGTCCGGAGACTCCAACGGGTACAAAATGCAGTGGCCAGACTGGTGGTGGGTGCTCACAAATATGATCACATCACCCCAGTTCTGGCCCACCTGCATTGGTTGCCCGTGGCTCTCCAGATAAGGTTCAAGGTCTTGGTTTTGGTTTTCAAAACCCTCCATGGCTTGGGACCTGAATACCTGGTGGAGCGTATCTCTCAGAGATCAACAGAGGCTAGGCCCACTCGAATGTCACGGGCGCACTCACTCAGAATGGCCACCCCTAGGGAGGCGCGGAAGTCGGCAATGCGTAACCGCACCTTCTCGGTTGTTGGCCCTTCACTATGGAACCAACTACCAAGTGAGTTGCACCTTGCCTCTTCCCTGCCTGCCTTCAAAAAGGCTTTAAAAACTTTACTTTTTAAGGAGGCTTATGGTGACCTTATCTCTATTTATTTTTTTGTGTGCCCACCACTTCCTGTTGAGGGTTTCCCTCTTTTGCCCTTATTGCTGTGTTCCATTGATGTTTTATTACTGTTTTATCTGATTTTTTTTGCCTGTAAACCGCCCAGAGTCCCTCCGGGAACTGGTGCGGTATAGAAGTGCAATAAATAAATAAATAAATAAATAAATAAATAAATAAATAAATAAATAAATATCGCTCCTTTCCACCCACTTCATCGGGTGGAGGAAAGGAGCAATTTGTGGGGTTTTTGCCTGAGCCCCAAGCACTGATCAGCTGTAGCATGGGCTTGGGACTGGCAAAAAAAGTTTAATAATTGCTCCTTTCCCCCTCTTTTTGCCAGCTCCAAGCTACAGTGCTTGGAGCTCAGCCCCCTCCCCATGATAAAAAAATCCCACCTTTCCCCCATCCGATTGGGTGGGGTAAAAGGCGGGATTTTTGAATTATTTTTGGCTGAGCCCCAAGCGCCGATCAACTGTAGCACAGCCAGCTGAGGGCACTTTTCTTTTTTTTAAACAAGCGCCACCAGCACTACAGCTGATCGGCGCTGCCGCTTTGGAAGCCCCCTCTGTGGGGGGTGGTTGGTGCTGGCAGGAACAAAAAAAGAAACATTTTTTTTTACATAATGAACAAATAACGAAACGAATAAAAAAAGGCATTTCGTGTCCATCTCTACTGTCTAGGCAAATATGAAGCACAAGGGGATGGGAGAGGATTGCAGGTTGAGATAGATATATTGTTCAGGAAATACCTCAGTTCTTTGGGGAAGTTCAAATCATCAGGACCAGATAAACTGCATTGAAGTATATTGAAGGAAATGGCTGAAGAGATCACAGAACTACTATTATTTTCTTAAAATCATTGAGGTTGGGTGGAGTGCCATCTTTTAAAAGGGCCAAAAGGAGAACTACAGACCACTTATCCTGACATCAATCCAGAGGAAATTATGGAGCAAATTATAAAATTCACTCTGCAAGCACCTTGAAAACAACATGGTAATAACTGTAGGCCAACATGGAGTTGTTAAGAATAAATCCTTCCAGACTAATCTTATCTCATTTTTGATGAGGTAACTTCCATGAAAATGGTGGGAACTCTGTAGATGTAATATATCTTTAATTAACCAAAGCATTTGACAAAATGCCCCATGATATTCTGATTAGCAAGCTCACTAATGTGGACTGGATAGAACAATTGTTAGATGGATACACAGTTGATTAGAAGATTGTACTTAGAGAGTACTTATCAGTGGCTCCTCCTCAAACTGGAAGAAAGTAGTGAATACTCCAAGGCTCTGTCCTGGGCCTGGTACTTGTCAATACAGTCACCCCCCGCCATTTTGCGGTTCAGGTATTGCGGTCCCACTATATCGTGGGATCGCAGTACCTGCCCTGGCTCCAGCTGATTAGCGCTGGGGTGGGGGAGAAAAACCTTTATTTCCCCACCCCAGTGCCAATGAGCTGGAGCCTTGGGTTTGGGGAAGGAGGAGATTTAAAAGCACAGGCTTTTAAAACCTCCTCCCCTTCCCCAAGCCCCGGATCTGATCCCCCATCGCTGCCGGCCCGCGCGGAAGAGGGCGATCACATTGCCCCATGCAGCTGGCTCGCGCTCCTCCGAGACGCCTCAGGGCTGTGTGGGTGGGCAGCAGGGGGCGATTGCATTGCCCCACGCAGCTGGCCCGCGCTCCTCTGAGATGCCTCGGTGCTGCGCGGGTGGGCGGTGGGGGGCAATCGCATTGCCCCACGCAGCCAGCCCGCACTCCTCCAAGAAGCCTCGGGGCCGTGCTGGCAGGTGGCATGGGGGCAATGCGATCACCCGCCCCCGCCCATGCTGCCCCAGGTTTCTCGGAGGATAGTGGGTCAGTGGCGTTGGGCGCTGCCCCCAATCTCCATTGAAATGTATTGGCTCAATGCATTTCAATGGAGAAATTTTTCCCCATTGGAATGCATTGAGCCAATGTATTCCAATGGGGAAAATTTTCTCCATTGAAATGCATTGAGCCAATGCATTTCGATGGAGACAGCCCTGGATGAGAAGTCTTGGGGCGGCGCGGGTGGGTGGCAGCAGGAGGTCAGATCCCGCAACGCCGCCGTTGCGTGCCGCCCCAAGACTTCTCAGACTGGCGCGCGGCGGCAGCGGCAGGGGGATCTGATCACCCACCCACCCCAGGCCCCACTCGACTCGCATCCGTATATCGCGGATTTTCAGTTATCGCTGGTCAGGTGGGTCCCTAACCCCCGCGATAGGTGGGGGTTACTGTATTTTTATTAATGATTTGAATGAGGAGGTGCAGGAAATACTACTCACATTTGTAAAAGACACAACATTGGGTGGAGTAGCTAATACCCTGGAAGGCAGAAACAAAATTCAAAAAGATATTGATAGGCTTGAGGATGGGGCTAAAAACAACAAAATTGGCTTTAAAAGGTATAAGTGCAAAGTTCTGCACCTGGAGGGGGGAACCAGATGCAAGATGGGGGATACTTGGCTCAGTAACACTACACATGAGGATCTTGGAATTGTAGATCCCAAGCTGAATATAAGCCAGCAGTGTGATATAGCTTCAAATAATATGTTCAAAAATATTATGTGGAAAATAACAGCTTGTAATATTTTAGTTTATGCTTAATGGAAGGAGTGTTCTGTGTGCTTTAATGACAGTTTCCCCTCTCTGTGGTAAAGCGCACCAAATACACTCATTCAATTAGGTACCCCCCTCCTTTGGAGTTTAATATTTCTGCCCCCAGAAACCCTACCTTTTCCAAATTTCAAAGGGTCCCCTAAAATCGCTTGAGGAAACTAGCCGTGTCACTTTGGGGGGGGGGGGTATATGGCTGGGATCTGTATTTTCTACCGTATATTTTTCTATGTTGGAAAAGTTATTAAGCTCCAAAAATAATATTTTTTAAAATATTCAGTGGAAAATTACTGATCTCGGGCATGCGAATGGCAGGCTTCTCTTCCCCAAGCTATTTTAGGGGATTCCTTGAAGTTTGGAAAATTTAGGGTTTCTGGGGGCAGAGATACTAAGCTCCAGAGGAGGTAGAGGGTGCTTATGCTTAATGGAAGGAAGGTGTCTGCCATTCTTTACCCTTCAAAGGGTTAATTGACAGCTTCTCTTCAGCACGCCGATCCACACTCCTTCAATTAAGTTCCCCCCACAGCCTCTTTGGAGCTCAGCAACTCCATTCCATGTACTCCAAACCTCTCCATATTGGGGTGCTTCAGGGGGAGAGCTTGAGGAAGCTCCACTGTAATTTCCATGGTCCACGCTGCTAGCTGTCTGGGATCTCTATGTTTAGGCACATGACATTGCAATTCTATTTATTTTTTCCAGGGGTAACCCTTTTGAATTTGAATAACTCGGCCCCCTGAACACCAAATCACTCCAAATTTGGAGGGCTTAAAGGGGAGCATCCAAGGAGGTTTCACACCAAATGTGGTTCCTATAGGACTCAGGGGACCCGTTTTATACAGTAATGAATCCATTTGTTACTGATTCATTTTATATGAATTTTAAAATAAAAAAATCATTTCTAACAAAACAAAACGAATCTCATTTTTTCCGTTTCGTGCCCATCCCTAGTCAGGACAGGCAAACCTGTGGTCCTGCCAGAGATGGGATGAACAGCCAAAGAGAAGAGGAATGCACTCTCGCTGGTAAGTAGGTCATTGGCTGGGGTGGCAGGTGGAAACAATATGTGGTACCTGTTACGCCGTGAGTACAAACCAGCATGAACCATCAAACTGAGGTTCATGCCCTTCTCGACTCAGTGCGCAAGACTACCATCACCTGGACCAGTATCATTAGGAATTTGTTGTCAAGAAAAGGGTGGAAGGAGGGAAGGAGTTACAAATGAAAGTTTCAGATGCAAATTTCAGGAACAGCAGGATAAATGTTACCATAAGATCTTGTGAATCCATTTATGCACATTTTTCCTATGAAATATTTCCACAGGACTTTGATGCTAGATCAGCAGCCTCAGAGAGAGAAGCTATCTCACTACAAGACAGGTAATACATGAAAGAAGGATGTTAGTAGCAGCATGCTTTACCAGGCAGTTTGAGCTCATTTCTGTACTGAATTTCTTTCTTCCACAAAAAGTAAGGCTATCAATGTTCATGATAAATCTGTGGTGGCTTCACTGAGGAAGGGTACTGTATACTGATACTTCTTTTTCCGTTTTCTCTTTCCCCTCCCCCAGTTCTAGATATTGTATTACAGTGGTTATTTCTACGACTTATTTTTGTGGGATCATAAAACATCAAGAAACCAAGCTTCCTTTTTTATATGAATTTTACTGCTTGCCCATTAATCCTTTAGTTCTCAAAGGAATGTTGCAGTGGCGTAGTGTCCAGAGACTGAAATAAAATGTCACTAGCGATAATAATTCCTTCATCCTATCTTGGAACATACTAAATAAAATATGAATTTCCTCAGAGCATGTGTTGTGTATACATATGTGTGCTGATCCTTTCATGTAACATGGTTACCCCTTATAGGAAGGTGTCTGTGAAGATTCTCAATCAGCCAGGTGAGGTTGTCTGGAATTTGAGTCATGGCAACTGATTCTCCTTTGTGGCCTTTGTGAAGCCACACAGATGGGTTCTCCGAAGCGCAACAGAAAGGTCATTAGTCGCCCCCCCAACTGTGCACGAATCAGAGGCTTCCTGCCCAAAAGCCTCAGTTTCTTCTAACCCGTCTCGACATGGTTCACTCATCCCTTTATTCAAACCTTGGAACCACTTGCCTGAACAAGTATCTCAAAGACTATTAGGGTTAATGGCCTTGACAACCTCGGTTATACAATACACCCGCTTAAAACTCCGGTCCCTATACACGTGATACCTTGCTCTCTTCGATCCTCTACAAGATCATCCTTCAAAATTACTCCAAGTAACACTGGAGCTCTCAAAATAGCTCGAGTGGTGGGCAAACAAGCAGAACTTTCTCATGGGCCTTCTATTTTGTCCGCTCTGCCCCACTATCCAAGTGACTACAAATGCATGTTTAGAAGCTTGGGGAGTGGTCTGCCAGACTCTTACCATCAATGGTACATGGTCACCTACAGAGAGGTCACTGCAACTCAGTCATCTAGAACTCTTAGCAGTCATCAAAGCATTCAAGGCTTTCCTCTGTCTCCTCTCCGGCAATGTAGTGCAGGTGGTCACCGACAATATGACCACCATGCACTACATTAACAAACAGGGCGGCACCCGCTCCCAAGGTCTCCTGCTGTTGGCTGTCGAATTGTGGGAATGGTGCATGCAGCATCACATTTGCCCTATAGCTGTGCACCTTCCCAGGAAAGAGAATGTCATCACAGATCATCTCAGCAGGACAAATTCAACATCACACGAGTGGGAACTTCACTGAGCTGCTTTTCAGTTGATAGTTCGCCGCTGGGGAACCCTAAGAATAGACCTCTTTGCCATGCAAGAGAACAAGAAATACAACACATACTGCTTATGGGCAGGAAAAGGCCACAGTTCATTGGGGGACGCCTTCATGTTCCGCTGGGGGCGTCGACTTCTTTTCACTTTCCCCCAATTCCCCTCCTTCTGAAGGTGGTAACCAAAATACGCCACAACACAGCATCATTCTAATTGTTCCTTGGTGGCCACGGCAGCCTGCTTTTCAACGCTAATGAACATGGCTTCAGATTTCTTCAAGTTTCCACCTGGTCCAACTTGCTCTCTCAGGACAACAGCAAGATTCTTCATCCTGACCTGAACAGCTTATATCTGGTGGTATGGAGGATTGCAAGGTGATTGATACCATCATTTCAGCTGCCCGCAAGCCATCCACCCTGTGGTTATATGCATACAAATGGAAAAAGTTTACGTCTTATGCAACTGATAAAGGTT
The DNA here is from genome assembly GCA_029282475.1 of Phrynocephalus forsythii. Classification (NCBI taxonomy): domain Eukaryota; kingdom Metazoa; phylum Chordata; class Lepidosauria; order Squamata; family Agamidae; genus Phrynocephalus; species Phrynocephalus forsythii. The sequence goes on from JAPFRF010000011.1 coordinate 8,670,050, forward strand.
TTTCTCCACTTTGCCCTTCTCTTCTTAATGTTCTACAGTATTTGCTTTATCTTAAGAGAGCTGGACTTGCACTGTTTTGCTTAAAGGTACACGTATCAGCTATAGTGGCAAATCAGCCAGAAGGATCTCCTGTTGCTGCCTTCGTTCATCATCCTAGGCTTAAGAATTTCCTGAAAGGCCTTCGGAATTTGTTTCCTGATAGGAGGCCGATTCCCCCTCAGTGGTCCCTGTCATTAGTTCTGTGACATTTAGTGCATCTACCCTTTGAACCTGTGGCTATGTGATCTACATTTGCTGACTTAAAACGGCCTGTCTAGTAGCTTTTACTTATGCAAGAAGGGCTAGTGAACTTTGTGCACTCAGGTGTGACCCTCCATATCTTCAAGTTTACAAGGATAAAGTTGTGGCTTACCCTGGCATTTCTTTTTTGCCTCAAGTAGTTTCAACATTCCACACATCTCAACCTCTTTCCCTGCCAACTTTCTTCCCAAACCCTTCAACTACTGTTAAAAACGGAGTCCACATGCTGGATATACGTAGAGCCCTCACCTTTTATACTTCTCGCACAAGTTTTGTCCGCTCTACATAGCGGCTGTTCATTTGTTATGACCCTAGTTCTAAAGGGTCCCCGGTTTCTGCCCAGAGATTTTCTCGCTGGGTGGTTTCCACTATCGAGTTATGTTATAAGCTTGCTAAGAAGGATTTAACTTTGCCTGTCCATGCCCACTCCACAAGGGCAAATTCTTCTTCCGCGGCCTTTTTGAGAGGTGTTCCATTGCAAGACATCTGTAGTTCTGCTACCTGGGCTCAACCACTTACCTTTGTGAAGCACTACAGGATGGACTTCCACATAAGGTCTTCCATAACTTTTGGCAGAACTGTACTTTCCTTTGTGATGGCGTGACTGCCCACTATCCTGAGTATTGCTTGTAATCACCCGTCTGTGTGGCTTCATGAAGGCCACAAAGGAAAAGAACCAGTTACTTACCTGTAAAGGTGATTCTTTGGGTGGACCTTGATAATAGCCAACTTATATATGGAAATTTTTGAAAGACACATCTATTCCCCCACCAATCCCTTCTTTAAACATATTGTCAAATGGTTCCGATACATTGATGACATTTTTATTATTTGGAGAGGAGGAGACAAGCTCATAAAGTCCTTTTCTGAATGGATAAATTCTCTAGATACTAATCTGAAATTTGATTTAGAATACAATCATTCCGAAATCCACTTTTTAGATCTTACCGTCAAAATACACTCCGGACGATTGAACACCAGCCTATATAGAAAACCTACAGACTGTAACTCTCTCCTCAGATTTGACAGTTCACATCCAAAATCCCTCAGAGAAAATTTACCATATGGACAATTCCTAAGAATCAGAAGAAACTGTACCAACACAGATGATTTTCTATCTGAATCTCATCTCCTAAAAAAACAATTGTCCAATAGAGGCTATCCAAGTTACATCATTGAAAGAAATTTCTATAAAGCAATTAACTCTAGAAGAAAAGATCTACTTTTAAGTCAACAGAGAGATACCCATAACCGCATTAGTTGTGTGTTGACATATAATCATATCACCAGCAAACTACAAAATAGCATTAGAACACATTGGCACATCCTCAATAACATACCTGGGTGCTCAGAAAAACCTTTAATTACTTTTAAAAGAACAAAAAACCTAGCTGACTTTTTAATCAGGAGTGAATTCAAAGAAGAAAAAAATCAGATAAAAGATAACATTCTCAAGACCAAAAAGCCACCTACTGGCCATCACCCGTGTGGGCATTGTATTTATTGTAAACATACCACAAAAATGACTGATTTTACAGATATACAGAATAGGAAATATACTTTAATGCAATTCACAAACTGCAATACTCAGGGTGTTGTATATGTCATCAGCTGTCCTTGCCCTAAACTGTATGTAGGGAAGACTTCCAGACCCTTGAAAAAACGGATAGGGGAACATATTAGCAACATCAGAAATAAAAGGATAGGTACTCCTTTAGTAAACCACTTCATAGAATACAAGCATTCAGAAAAAGATCTTAAATTTTGGGCAATAGAAACTGTGAAAAACAATGAAAAAATCCTTCTAAAAAAAAGAAATAGACTGGATCATTAGGCTAAACACCTTATCCCCTATGGGTTTGAATGAAGAAATAGACTTTTTACCATTATTATAAGTTTTGGTCAAGGCTACAGCTACAAATGGATTTCACTTGAATGCTACACCAGCTGAGTAATCTCACCAGCAATTATAAAAGTCCCCAGCTGTAGCTAGCAACAGACTGAGAAGCAAGACATTTAACGTCTCCAGAGTTTCTTTGAGCACAGGTTAGTGATGTGTATTGTAGTATAATATTGCAGTTATGTTGAAAAAACAGTTCTTTTACCCTACTGAACAATGAAGTGATAATACTAAGAAAGATAAGAGTATGTTTGCCAACAAGTGGAACACAGAGATAAATGCATGCAAATTCCGCTTCAGATAAGATGTTTGGAAATAGTTGCAGACAACACCCACATACATGCAAGCAGATGAATGATACCCTATGTATAGAAATAGTGGGGTAAACAGTAAAATACCCATGCATCTGCTATCATCACTTCTCTTTTGAAGCTATATTTTTGAGACTGTGTACACATGCATATCACGCCTTGTGTGGTTGTTCTCCAGAATGTTGTTATATAGGCTGGTTGGGAGTTTGAGACAGCAGGCCAGACTGTTTTTAGAGTATACCTGTAACACTTAGTGAGTATCCCTACAAAACTTACTGTTTCAGCATTTTAAGTGTTTATCATGCATTTGATTATTAGTGCTTCTGTTTGTTGTTTATATGTAAAATTCTCTGACTCTATGTCTTTTAAATGTCACCTTTTTATAGTAAAAAAGTCCCTGAAGAAGGCCAATTGGGCCGAAACGCGTTGGGCTATTTTAATAAAGGCCATTTTAATAAACTTTTAACAAACTTCCTAATCAGCATCCTGAGAGTGTTCTCTCCCACATTGCTACTACTTGGCCTCCATGACATCTGTCCTCCCACATGCGAGGGTGCGACTCAGACCCCTACAGTCCTGGTTTCTCTCCCGCTTCAACCCCACCCAAGACCCACCGACTGCAGCGCTCACAGTGCCGCCGGACCTTCCGGAGCACCTAGCCTGGTGGACCAATCACCAGAACATCCTCGCGGGCAGGCCTTTCAGAGACTCTCTGCCCACGATCCAACTCACCACGGACGCCAGCAACACCAGCTGGGGCGCGGTGTGCCTCTCTTACCAGATTCACGACTCCTGGACTCCCCAGGAACGTCTTCTTCACATCAACGAACTGGAGCTCCTGGCGATCTTCAAGGCCTGTCGGGCTTTCCTCCTTCACCTCTCCGGCAATGTAGTACTGACAGTCACAGACAACACGACTGCCATGTACTACATCAACAAACAGGGCGGAACACACTCCCAGCCTCTTCTTGATCTCTCCATCCGCTTCTGGGACTGGTGCATCCGCCACAAGATCCACCCGGTCGCGATGCACCTGCCGGGACAGGACAACATAGATGCCGACGGCCTCAGCAGGATGCAACAGTCAAACCACGAGTGGGAACTCCACCCAGAGGCCTTCGCTCGCCTCTGCAGGACATGGGGCACCCCACAGATCGACCTCTTTGCCTCACCCGCCAACAAGAAATGCCATCGCTTCTGCTCCAGAGCGGGCCTAGGCCGGGGATCGCTGGGGGACGCTCTCCTCCTCCCGTGGACGCACGTCCTGCTCTATGCCTTTCCCCCGATCCCGTTGCTCTACAAGGTTATCATCAAAGCCTCCCAAGAAGCCCCCGACCTCATCCTGGTGGCCCCTTGGTGGCCCAGGCAACCGTGGTTCGCCCCTCTACTCCGGATGGCCTCGTCCCTCTTTCGCCTGCCTCAGACACCCGACCTCTTGTCCCAACACAACGGACAGGTGCTTCACCCCGACCTCCCTCGCCTTCAGCTCGCAGCATGGAGGATTCAGAATTCCTAGACACCATACTCAGGGCTTGCCGAAAGCCATCCACGGTCTCCCAGTATGCTTACAAGTGGCGCAGGTTCACCTCCTTCGCAAACCAAAGGGGATTCACTCCAGTAAACCCTCATCTTACCTGGGTCCTCCAATACTTCCTCCACCTCAAGAAGTCGGGACTCACCATGTCATCTCTACGAGTACACCTGTCGGCCATTGTGGCCCACCAGCCTCCTTTATCTCCTGCAGCTAATTTCTTCAAGCACCCAAGGCTCAAGCGTTTCCTAAGGGGGCTTAACAACACATTCCCGGACAGGCAACCCATCCCTCCCCAGTGGTCGCTCTCCCTCGTCCTCCGGGCGCTGCAGAGGCCTCCCTTTGAGCCTTTAGCTACCGTCGACCTCCGGCTCCTCTCCTTGAAGACGGCCTTTCTGGTAGCCATCGTCTCCGCCCGTAGAGCCAGTGAACTTTGCACCCTCCGCTGCAACCCACCCTATCTCCAGTTCTTCCCAGATAGGTTGATCGCTTACCCCGACATCTCCTTCCTCCCGAAGGTGGTGTCTTCCTTCCATATCTCCCAGCCTCTCATCCTCCCGGCTTTCTTCCCCAACCCGTCGACCAGGGAAGAGAGAGATATGCACTCCCTTGACGTCCAGAGAGCCCTTGCCTTCTATGTCTCCAGGACAAGACCTTTGAGAGCTTCCCCAAGGCTCTTCATTTGCCACGACCCCGCGGCTGCGGCGCGTCCGGTCGCCACACAGCGCTTCGTGCGCTGGATTGTTCAGACCATCACCTTGGCCTACCACTCGCCAACAAGCCTCTCTCTGGCCCCATTACAGCCCACTCTACCAGGGCCATGGCCTCCTCGGCAGCATTCCTTAAGGGCGTCTCCCTGGAACACATCTGCCAGGCGGCGACATGGGCCACACCACAGACCTTCGTGAACCACTACAGGCTGGACGCCAGAATGAGGTCATCTTCAGCCTTCGGGAGAGCCGTGCTTTCCTATGTGACGGCGTGACTCCCCACCAGCCTGTGAGTACTGCTTGCAATCACCCATCTGTGTGGCTTCACGAAGGCCACGAGGGAGAAGAACCGGTTACTTACCTGTAAAGGTGGTTCTTTGAGTGGACCTTCGTGAAGCCACACAGCACCCGCCCGCCTCCCCTCAGACCGTCACGCCTTCACTGGGGCTCACCAGTTTAGTGGCGGTCAAGAGGAACTGAGGTTTGGGCGGGAAGGGCCTCACGCAGGCGCGCAGGGCGGGGGCGGAGACTAACAAACTTTCCTATGCTAGGGAAGGCTGACCTCCAGCGCAGGGGCGCCTGGGAAACCCATCTGTGTGGCTTCACGAAGGTCCACTCGAAGAACCACCTTTACAGGTAAGTAACCGGTTCATCTCACAAGAAAAGAAGTCCAGTTGCCATGACTCAACTTCCAGACCCATATAGTAAGGTCAAAATTACAAATAGCAAGACGGGCATTTTTCAAGGGAAGGGTTGTTTTTGCTTCCCTAATGTTCTCTCTGCTGTGCTTTCCATGGGGCATACCCCACCCCAGCAGTTTTTATGGGTATTGAAGATGGTGGCAGAAATGGTCTTAAAAGCTGCATGTTGTTTTGTTACAATGTATGTACAAATACTTTCATCCCAGTTCCTAAACCCTTTCCTTCAGTTACCACTGGAAAACTGGAAATCAGTACAGATGCTACTGTTCAAAGAAATTTTGTCTAAACACAGCACTCAATCCTTTCCCGGAATATTATGTACAAATCTGATTAAACCTTCATTAAGTTGCAATTTACACTAAATGGATTTTCCTAGGACTGAGAGAGCTGTTTGCCAAACAAAGCTTTGGACTTGACTGACATTGAAGAAGGCAGCACTTGGATTGAAGAAAGAAGTGATGACATGGTATTCAAAGGGATCTGTTCTGCACTTAGTCTTTCAGGATTTTTCAGTATGTTGGTTTGTTTTTTGTTTGTTTGTTTGTTTTGATAACCTTCTGAGGCATGTTTAAAAACAAAATCTTAGTTTGTTATAGAGCGGTGGAGGTCAGTAATTCCCATGATAAGTTGTGTGGTTGAAAGCATTCAATAACTTTTGTAATGCTCTAGAAGAGGAGGTGTAGTAAGGAAGTTGGTTTTCTTTAATGTTTTTTGAATAATATAGTTTTTAAACATGGGCCCAAGCACTGGTACTAATAAGTGTGTGTGTGTAATTTGATTATGTTTCCTTATGTGCCTTTTCTATTTAGATTTTTTGGGGGGAGTGGGGAGTGGAATATCAGCTGTCCCTGCATTCAGGTTATGCATTTTATTTTATTTTATTTGGTGGTTTTTTTAGTATTTTTACCCCGCCTTTCTCCTTGGACCCAAGGTGGCTTATAGTAAGGAGAGACTATCCAGTCCATTATAATTAAGACACAATCAGATTGATAAACAGGGAATTGAGGGACATCTTACAGCATTATAGGGCAATATTAGAAGGATAACAATGATAACATAGTGTGAGGGAGGTGGGATGGAGAGGAAGGCCTCTTCTGATGACCTTAACACCCAAGTTGGTTCATACTGTGAGATTTGATCTTTGAGGTAGCTAGGAGCCAGGTTGTACAGTGCTTTGTAGGTCAAGGTCAGCACCTTGAATTGTGCTGGATAACTGATAGGCAGCCAGTGAAGCTGCTTTAGTAGGGATGTAATGTGATCTCTGTAACCCACCACAGTCAGCAAACTGGCTGCTGCATTTTGGACCTGTTGAATTTCCTAAGGTTTTCAATTGGGAGTCCCACATAGAGCGCATTACAGTAGTCCAGTCGGGACGTCACTAGGACATGAGTTACCGTGGCCAGAGCAGGTTTCTCCAGGAATGGACATAACTGGCATACTAGCTTTAATTGTGCAAATGCACTCCTGGCCACAGCCGTGACTTGGGCCTCCAGGCTCAATGATGCGTCCAGGAGCACCCCCAAGCTGTGCAACTCTTTTTTCAATTGGAGGGTGCTCCGATCAAGTGGGATAGGTTGCATCCCTATCCCTTGTTCTCCCCTTTGACCAACCAGCAGCATCTCTGTCTTGTCTGGGTTTAATTTCAATTTGTTCATCTTCATCCAATTAATTATTGAAGCTGAACACTCGTGTAAGGTCACAATAGCAGCTCCCTTAGAATCCAGAGTTGATGAGAGGTACAGTTGGGTGTCATTGGCATACCATGTGTATTGTAATGCAATGTAATGTTAATGTTATGACTAATTCTTGTTGTGTTATGTTATCCCTAATTCTTCAATAAATGTATTACTAAAATGTAATATCAGAAAAAGGGGCAACCTTGAATTGATACATATTTCTCTGAATATAAATGTATCATAAGCATCCCAATGCTGAAGGCATTCAAGAAAAACTGGACAACCATCTGTTAGATCTGCTTTTATTTGGATTCCTGTATTGAGCCAAGAAGGTTGAAATGGATGGCCTTGCAAGCCCCTTCCAATTTAATTCTATGATTCTATGGTCTTAAATTGTTCTTAAAAACCCAGTTTGGAGAACTTAGTGTTGGCCGCTCCATGCAAATGCTTTAAAAAGAGCTAATGCTACTATCCCACTTTCATTTTCTGTTTAATTATTGTATATACCACACTGATCTTTTTATAAATTTAGTTATAAATTGTTTCATTTCCCTACTAATATTGCAGTTTCAGAAGATTGATAACTCAGTGGGTTAGGTGTCAAGCTGCAGAGCCAGAGGCAGAGAGTTCTGTTCCATACTGTGCCTACTTGACAGGAGATGGACTCAGTGATCCATATAATCCTTTCCAGCTTTGCACTTCTATGATGATGTTAAAGCTGCTCTCAAAACATGTGAAGGAAATAAATTGCTAGGCGTAACTACAATTCTATTGTTAGGTTCTGTCAAGTCATCTCAAATTTATGGTGACCCTACTAATTAGCAACCTCCACATGTAGTGTCCTCAGCAGCCATGTTCAGCTCTTGCAAACTCAAAGTTATGGCTTCTTCTATGGTGTCAGTCCCTCTCATACATTATATAGCTACAGGTTGCATTTTATTGTCACCTTAAAAACACAAGAATAAATCCAGTTCTTAGTCCCAAGCAGAGCTTATTCCACAGCCAGGTATCTAGACCATGGTGTGAACATGAACTTCTAGCCAACTTCTTTTGTGAGTTTTGGCATTTTGTGTGTACAATATATAGTCCATGGGGCCCCAGAACAAATCATCTCAGTTTCAGTTATTCTTTATGGGGAAATTTACTTTGATATGAGTGCTTTGGTTTACAAGCATGTTACCTGAACAGATTATGCTCATAAACCAAGGTATTATTGTACACACTTGACTAACTACCCCATGACTAAAAATGGTTTGAAAAATAAGAATGTTGAAAACAAATTAAATATAAATATAAAGAAAAATAAACCCCTAATCTGCACTCTCTTTTGAAAGCTTTCATGACTGATCCAAGGGAGACTTCCATTCCTCTCTCCTCCTGCTTTGGAGGCTGCTTGAGTAGGAAAGTTTCAGACAATCCCCCACCATCCAGCAGGGAGAGGGAGAGAGACACCATTGGCTCACTTGTGATCATGTTACCTGCTGCAGTGTTTGTATTGTAAGACAGAATTGACCAGAAATGTTGGCTTGTCTTGCAAAAGGTACTCATAAACCAAAGTATTTCTGTATTTTCGGTTGTATGAAACATACAGTTGCCATAAAATAAAACAAAGAACAACAAAATGTAAAATTAAGCTATAAGTTTCAAAAAATATTGATTCATTCTTGGAATCAAACACTGGCATGCTTCTTGTGCTCTTATATTTTCCTCAAGTTTTTCACAAGCATAATTTGTTCCGCAAACATGCTTGTAATCCAAAGCACTTGTACATCAAAGCGAATTTCCCCATAAATAATGGAAACTGGGAGGATTCATTCTGCAGTCCAAAAATATTCATATAAAATGATTTCAATACTGTAATGTAATATAAAATAATAAAAACAATACAAATGTAAATAAAAATAAATCAACATATTAATAAACTTGTCATACAGTCACATGCATAAATATTGGGACATCGACACAATTCTAACATTTCTCGTTCTATACACCACCACAATGGATTTGAGATGAAATGAACAAGATGGGATATATGCAAACTGTTGTAATTCCTACACCATTTACCTGATTTGGATATAACTACCCTCAAATTAAAGCTGACAGTCTGCAGTTAAAGCACATCTTGTTTGTTTTATCTCAAATCCATCGTGGTGGTGTATAGAACCAGAAATGTTAGAATTGTGTCATGTCCCAATATTTATGGACCTGACTGTTTGCTGTATTTAATGTAACTGGTAATAAGGCAGCAAAGGAAAGGGTCTATATCTGCAAGTAGAGATGGGCACGACTTGAAAAAAATTTTTTCGAGTTGTCGTTAGTCGGGCCGGTTCCGTTTCGGGTCGTTTCCGTTTTTCGCAAAAATTTGCAAAAATTAGTCGGTTCGTTTTTTCATTTTCGTTAGTATTGGTTTTTTTGGGGGGAGCGGGCTCCTGGAGGCACCTCTGTGGAGTGGGTGCCTCCTCTGGCCCGCTATAAAGGGAAAGCGGGCTCCTGGAGGCACCCGTGGGTGCCTCCTATCCTCACCCACTAGGAAGGGGAAGCAGGCTCCAAGAGACCCCTCAACATGGGGGTCTCCCCTCCTCACCTGCTGCTGCAAAATGCATGCATAGCCATATGGATATGCATACCAGTTGCAGACAGTGAGACTAGTGATGGCAGTGAACCCAGAGCCATAGGTTGATGCCTAAGGCTCTCGCACCACCATGTCTCACAAAGAAGGGAATTGTACTTGCATGTAGTGCAATGCAAGTAGATCTGGCTTAGGGTTAAGGTGGGTTAGTGTAAGGGCTAGGGTTAGGCTAGTGACGGGTAAGGTTACGGTGGGCTAGTGGGTTGCACCTCTGGGTGCCTCTCTGACCCACTAAGAAGACAGTCTGTGACGTATGGGTACGGAGTCAAGGGTTAGGGTTAGGGTTAGGGGCTAGGGCAGGTTTTAGGGGGCTTTTGGCACATCCCAGAAGTCTCCATGGCCAAGTGGCCATGCGATTGGCGGGATGGCTCCAAAATTTGCATGGTCATCCACTCCCACATGGCTGGCCACTCGGCCAGCCCATCATTGCGCAGGTGTAAAAAAATAAAATAAATAAAATCAATGGAGGACAGAGGAGGAGAGGAGAGACATTTTGTTGCAAGAAAAAACCCACTGCTACTGTGAAAAATCTGGCAGTTTATAAATTTTCGCATGTTTCTGTTGTGCTTGTGTGTTTTTGGACCACGATTTCAAAAACAATATTGCCTTCGCCGCCCCATTTTTGATCCCCCGCCCGCACCGCATGGCATGGTGAGTCCGGCTGCCCTGGACGGGGGGGGAGGCGGGACCCCCCCTCCAGAAACCACCCCTCCGGTAGGTGCCCTGCGCCCTTAGTCAAGCAGGCATTTTTCCGCCTGCTTTTTTGGCCCGGGAATGGGTGGGGGGAGAGTTTAAAATTTTTTTCCTGTGCCATCTGTGCCGCTTGCTTGCGCTTTAATTGCGGCGGCCGGCGGCGAGACTGGGCTTTTTGCTGGCTGCTAGCCTGCGGCGAGTCCCACCAGAGCAGCCCAGGACGGGGGATGGGGGGGAGGCCGGGGACCTGCAGAAACAACCCCTCTGGTAGGTGCCCTGAGGCACGGCAGGCATTTTTCCGCCTGCTTTTTGGCCGGGAACCGGGTTTTTTTAACTTTTAAAAACTTTTTTTCTGTGCCGCGTGGCACGCGATGCAAGGAACGAGCACGACAAATCAGACCAAAATTGTTCGTTCGTCGGTTCGAGCTCAAAGTCTGGCGGAGTAATTCCCATTACTGTTTCCGTAGAGTAACGGATACGAGTAACGGAAACGGGAATACCGCTAAGTTGTGCCCATCTCTATCTGCAAGCAGTCTGACCTAGAATGAAGCAAAGCATTCCTAAACTTACTCTTGCATGGAAAAGCCAAGGTCTGTCTATAGGTGCTTTGAAGTGAAAAAAATACACTAGTTCCAGTTGTGGGCACCTTCCAGTGTTCTGAAAAAAATCACTGATTTCTGCCAAACACAGGCCTGAGATCAACCATGGGAGATGATCACCCACAAATCTTGGAGTGAGGGAGAGAGAGAAGAGCCATTGGCTCAGTTGTGATCATATGGCCTACAGCATGATGTACTTCTATTCCAATACAGTGGTACCTTGTATAAAGGAATTAATTCGTTCCAAAAGAAATTATGTTAAGCAAAATTTGCTTTATACAAATTCCCATTGGAATGCATTGAAAATGGAGTGATCACATTTTTATGTTGTACAGATTCTCCCCATAGGCGATTATGTTAAGCAAATTTCCCCTATCTCCGGAATTTTTATGTTGTACAAATTTAATTTATACAAGCTGTTTGTTATACAAGGGTCCACTGTATATTGCTTGTTTATCAAGTTACAATTAATAAGGAATGTTTGCTTGTCTTCTGGAACATTTGGAGAACAAGGTACTCACAATCCAAAGTTTTACTGTATATGCTTTGCCTGCTGCCTCTGTGACTTGTTTGACAAGTCTTTCTACAGACTGTCCATGACATGGCCACTTTGGAACTTGCATAGGTTCATTAATGGATTTATTTACTTCTACTATCATCAGTTTATATGTCAAAGGAGGTTCATATACATTTGAGACCAGTGTATGGGTTCTAACAATGAAGTAGCATGAGGATTAATAGGAGTCTTTCTAGAATATACAGGAAGTTCTCCCAGGAAATCATTTTCACTCCTTAAGTCAATAATCTTCTGCACCCCAGCTTTTCTCTCCTCACTCACTGGAGCACAAGAGTGTTTGAATGGTCATTTCGCTAATAGCATGCTGCTTGCTGGACAGCTGGCAAAACACCATCCACTACAGCTTTCTTTTGGAGTCTGAGGAGCTGGAACAATGTATGGCATGGGCTTTCAACCCAAGAGTGTTTTACTTTGATTTTGAACTAGCAGGGAAACTAACAATATACTCTACAATCACCCTTAAGTTTTGGAGGGTTATGCCCTTAAAACTATGTTTTTATACCCATATACAGCAAATCCTGTTAACAGTTTTAACCATCTTGAGTGACTCACTGGATCAATTTTAAGACTGGAAGATCTATGAGACATGTTCCTGTCCTCATGGCCTATGTCATCCTGTACCTGTCGGCTTGATCTTATTACACTGTGACAAAGAAATGAGAAGTTCTCCACTTCAGAGTTTAGAGAATGAAGAATCAGTTTCTAGTACTGGGGCATTGTCTACCATCTTCCCTATTTGACCAGTCCATTTGTTGTTTGATAAGGTTTTCCCATCTAGTATTGTGATCAAGGGTTGCAGGGGCAACTCATTTGTACGAAGAGCACAGACTAAATTTGCAGCCAAGTTTAATCTCAACAAATTGCATCTGTATAAGCTGCAGTGTTAATGGGAGCTGTGGCACACAGGCCAATACCACGCCTGATGCTCTGCATAGCAACATTGTGTAATTCCAGTGTGTTGCACTGTTGTTGTTTGTTGAAGTATAAGATGTACTTTGCAGTATAAGATGTACTATTGTCATTCCATAATTTTCATCCTTTCTATCTTAAAGATCAGTAATTTCTTCCTCATCAGTCGAGAAAATAACCTCATTTGATGATATTGAAACATCTGGCTTGCTCCTCTGCTTATATTCAGAAAGTCTTCTCTCATCTTCTTGCTCTCTGTTCTTGTTTACTTGTCATTTGTTATGTTCTCGCAAATCTGGCAAACCAATTTGATGTCGTCCAATAAATCCTATCTTGTGTCTCTGACCCTTAATGAAAGCTAGTTCATTTGGAGAGATCTTCAATGCCTTAGGACGTATACATTAAAGATGAATTTCCTTTTTGTAGTCTGCAGCACAACCAGCTTCACAAGCACAAATTTACACTTGCAGTTAAGGATGTCGAAAACCTTTTCAAGTTTTAATGTGAAAGCTTCTTTGGCTTTTAGCTTTACCCTACCAAGCAATATATTCTTGGCTTGCTCACAGCTGTCTTGGAACTTCTGTACGATTATAGTTTTTGAATTTATAACAGGGAACACAAAAGCACTGTTAGTAAGTTCCCACTTCTCAACCAATTTGGGATAAATGTCCTTTGTAAGACTGCTTGTTGGATAGTTTCTAGCCTCCTCACCAATTTGTTCTCATAGCGATAATCTACATCTCAGGACATTTTGCAGAGTTGGTAGTTCAGAAGTAGACATGGGCACAGAGCGGCGAAATTCTCGTTTCCGTTTTCGGTTCTCGTTATCGTTACGTAACGGGTAACGGTAACGAGAATTACTCCGCTCCAGCTCGAACCCGACCCGATAAAGATAAATTGGGTCTGATTTTTCGTTGTCGTTCATGGCATCGCGGTGATCGCGCGATGCCAAGCAGCACAGAAAAAAAGTTTTAAAAATAAAAATAAAAACCCGATTCCCGGCCATAAAAGCAGGTGAAAATATGCCTGCCTCAGTGAGGGCACCTACCAGAAAGGGGTGGTTTCTGGGGGGGTCCCCGGCCGCCGCCCCCTCTCCTGTCCTGGGCTGCTGGTACCAGGCTGGGGGGGGGGCATCCTCGTCGTCTCCATTTGCCATGCGGTGGGGGGGGATCCAAAATGGTGACCACAATATTTATTTTTAAATCGTGGTCCAAAAACCCACCAAAGCACCACAGAAACATTTGAAAATTAGGTATTTTAAATGTCTGATTTTTTTATAGTAGCAGCAGTGGGTTTTTCTTGCAATAAAACGTCTCCATTGAGTTTATTTTATTTTATTTTTATTTTTATTTTTTTACACCTGCGCAATGATGGGCTGGCCATGGGATGGTACCATGCAAATTTTTGGACCCATTCCACCAATCGCATGGCCAGGTTTTGACTGAGACTTCTGGATGTGCCAGAGGGCATAAAAAGCCCACTAACCCTAACCCTAACCCATACGCCAGTACACTGTCCTTTTAGTGGGTCAGAGGCACCCAGAGGTGCAGCCCACTAACCTACCCTAACCTTAATCGTAACCCTAAGCCTAGCCCTTACCCTAACCTCAACCCTAACCTAGATCCGTACGCAAGTACGCTTCCCTTCTTAGTGAGTCGAAGGCACCCAGAGAGGTGCCTCTGCCACTTACCCCCCAACCCTAACATAATGTAATGTATGGTACGCAGCAGCTACGCGAAACGCTTCCCTTCCCTTCTTACTGGGTCAGACGTCAGAGGCACCCAGAGAGGTGCCTCCCAGAGCCCACTTATCCAACCCCAACACAAACGACAAACGGAAACGACAAATTTTTGAAAATTTCCGCGACAAACGGAAACAACCCGAAACGGACCCGTCCCGACAAACGACAACTCGAAACGTCATTTTTTCTGGTTGTGCCCATCTCTATTCAGAAGGCAATAGGTCTTGACTATTTCCAATGAAATTGCTCATAAGAGTGACTATACCTTGACTAGTTTTTCTTTTGAGGGCCTTTTTAACACTCACAACTAAGATATGAATACAGTCACACTAATAAAATTTTGTCACCTGAAAGGAAGAAAAATCACTTATTTAGATAACAAGTTCACATAGATATTTTTATAAAAAGCATATCATTTTTAAAATGCAGTAGCATACAGATTAATCAGAGATTGCATAAAATGTAGAAATGCCATTTTTACATGGTCATTTACAAAGGAAACCCAAATTATATCAATTTAGCAAAAGCATTTTTTAAATTCTCCAATCAAACTGTAACTTTTTAGCAACCCTCATTTTTTAATTTTGAAAGTCAGAAAACTTGACGGCCAAATGACCAGTGCTACAGAATGCTCAAGTAGAACTAAATGCAGCATTCTCTCCAGGTGCTTGTATTGTAAAGCTCAACCATGATGACAATGAAAAAAACCTCCCACTGACCCACTCTTGTTGCTTTTACACAAGATGTGCAGAAACAATTACTTGTCCTGAATACAAAATATTCAGTTTTTACTTACTGTACTCAAAATTTTAATCACAATAGCTTTTTTTTCTTTTGTTTAAATTATAAATATGCCACCACCACCACCCGATTCAACTAATATACTAACTTAAACTGGTAGTTTGTTTATCTAACTAGAGTTTTACCAAAATAAATATACAAAATAAATTCATATTCAGGCAACCCTTGCTTGAAAAAGATGACAAAGAGATACTTTTTCTTTAGCATTTAGTGGGAAATTTTATGATGGTATACATCATAAATCTACATGAGCTGGAAGAACCAGCTCATCTCTGAAGATATTTTAGCAGATATTTTCTAAAAACTAGCACAGCCTGTTTGCCCTTTTGGTTCTTTTGTTTTGTAAGGATCTCAGTTCCAGAATTAATTCTACCTCAGACACTTAATATTTAGATAAATTTACAAAATACGAATTATAAAAATATAATGACATAGATAATTTTAGGTAAGTCAACATCCTGACCTTATTAACTACAGCAACTTGGTTTATTGTGTTCTACACGGGCGTGCATTCCAATAAAACCATTAAAACATGGAAAACATGGAAACAACAAATGCAATGGGAAACATTCCCTCTCCAGTTGCTCATATAGCTCAATATTAATAATGATTAATTATATTATTAATATATTATGCACATCAATAAAACTTTTGGAACAAGCAGCCATTCAAGAAGCAGCCATTCCAAAAGAGTTAAATTGATACCAACAAAATCAATTAGACAGTTCAAATCAAGTTAGATCCGTTGCTCTTTGTCCTGTACACCTGACAAGTTGAATATATGGGTTTTCAAATCTTGTCTAAATGTGTTCCAACTCAGATTTCATTTCAGAGTGCAGGGGGAGAGAGTTCCGCAGCTTTGGAGCCAAGTGGGAGAATGTCTGAAGTCAAAGAGACCATCAGATACTCAGACGTTCAAGTCATTTTAAGGGAATCATACCATAAAATGAGCTCTGCTAAATAACAGGGATGGGGAGTCACGGGATTCACTTTCAAATCAGATTTAAGTTGCATCAGTGACTCAACCATTTTTTTCAACTCTTTTAAAAAAATTTCTAGAACTTGGCTCATGACTCAGTACTATCCCTTTTTTCTGGAAAAATAAGCTCATGGCTCAGTGGTTAAACTGCTGTACTGCAGCCAAAACAGCTCTTTATTTATTTATTTATTTATTTATTTATTTATTTACTTACTTACTTATATACCACCCATCTAGCCCTAGGGCTACTCTGGGCAGTTTGCAGCATAAAATGTATAGTGCAGAGACAGTAGTAGCATGCAGTTAGACACAACATGTGCAGCTTGATCCGGGCTCAATCCCAGGTATTTAAGGTTAAAGGGATGACTCAGCCTTCCATCCTTCTGAGTTCTATATAATGAGTACTGCCAGCCATGAGAGATATGTAGCCTCCATAATTAAATTATAAACAGCTCAGAAAGTGCTTTAAATGCTTTGGGGTGATATAGAAGCAGCACTCTGGTTTGGCTTGGCTTGGCTTTTAATAGGGACTCGGACTTGGGTCTTGAGACTTGGGTCTTGATATCAAAGTATTGTAATAGGTACCCAAACAGTTGCCTGCTAAACACCCCTGCTAAACAATTATGAGAGGGAGTGTTTTAAAGTGGATTGTTGTGGCTTGTTACTTTTAAATATGTTTTTAGCATTTTTTTTTACCATTTCTAATATAATGCTTCTTTGATTCATTTTAATATTTGTAAACTTATTGTTTTTAGCTTGTCTTAATGATGTAATCCACTTTGGGTCTTTTTTAAGGACAAAGGTGAGGTTAAATGAATGAATGTTGATTTTGAATCGATAGAGAAGCTATTTGGGAGTTGTTACTGGGATCTACATGAATGAAATAGCTTCAAAAGACCACTACATGTGCGTTTTCATAGGAATAAAAACCAATAAGAGGTTTTGTCCCATCCCTAATATAGGTTATCTTTTATTTGCCAGTGTAATAAGAACAGTGTGGGAACTGATGGTTTTTATTTATTTTATTCTATTTGTTTATTTGATTTATATATTGCCCATCTGGCAGCAAAGGCCACTCTGGATGGTTTTTGCATGTTTCTTTCTGAGGGAAGGAGATGCTCCATGCACTCGACAAAATCCCTTACAGCTAACTATTCCAGCACCACATATGACATCTGCCCCCTGAAAGTGTTATGTGAGAAAATCCCACTATCACCTGCAAGAGGAAGCGTTTGAGTCTCTTAAGTGTGGCAGAAAATGTTGATTGCTTTTTCTTGCAGGGTGATTGGAGCCTCTTCTCTCCTCTCCTCAGGATGTGTTCGGACGCTCAAGAAGCATCAGTTTTCACATTGTTCACAAAACAAATAAGGACTGACCGGAAAGAGAAAATGATGACCCCACCCCCACCAAGAACACAGCTATTGTGGTACAGGTAAGAGGAGGTGTGACATGAGATGGTGGGGGTGGGGGTGGGGGCATGGTGGAGGAAAGCAGCACATGCAGTGTTGGCAGGTGGTGCAGGTAGGAGGTGCTGGGATGTGGCAGCACAGCAGGGGTGTGGGGGGCAGTAAACACACATGGGGCAGAAAGCACTGGCATACATGGCTGTGGCAGGTTCAGGTGGTGCAGTAACACATGTGGTAGTGCAGTGCATGGGAGTGCAGCAGGGCTGGAGACAGGATCTGGCAGCACACGGGACAGCAGCAGGGGTTGCACTACCACATGTGGTAGCAGGGGGTGTGACTGCATGGCAGTGGATGCAGTGGGAGATGCAGCAGTGGAACGTGCATGGGGTGGCAGTGAAATGATAGAGAGGGTACAGGGAGGCAGAGGCACACAGCAGTGGCATGGGGTGCAATTAGGCTTGGCAACATGACAGGATGTGGGGAAGGGTGCAGGGGCATGGTAGAATGGCAGGGGGTTGGGGATGCATTGGCACATGCAATGGCAGGGAGTACAGGGTCATGGAGGCACAATGAGAATATGGTAGTAGCACATGTGCAACCCAAGTCTTTGGTTTGAAATTCCAAGGTGCAAGCCCTGGGTGGCCATCATGACTTTGGCTCAATTATTTAATTTCTTAATTACTTGGTGCTTGGGACTCTGGACTTGGTGTTGAAGGCTCGGACTTGGCACTCGGACCTAACAACATGCCAACATCCTTAAGACTGACTGTATTGAAGGTGGACACAATGCTATCAAAACCTTTCCCATTTGGTTGACAGTACTTTTAGAAGGCACATAAATCTGTGGAGGCAGGCCAGGGAGGTGGTTTACAACTATTTCCATCCATTCTGTGGTCTCAAATCCCTTGAGCAACATCAGCTGCTCTTAGAGGGGGTCACATGGTTTACTTTCCCAGAATTCTGCCTTTTAAGTAGGTCATCTAGCTGGAAGCAGAACTGTGGGGTCATACATTGTGCATCAGTTGGGAAGGAGAAAAAATTAACAGGAGCTACACGACTCATTGAACGTGAAGATGAAGAAGCTAATATGTGGAATAGCCCATTTGTTGAAGGATACTGGGGAAACAAAAGCCTTTCTGCCAAAAAAGAAAATGCATATGTTGCACAGTATTTACTTGTTCCTTTGTCAACTCTCTTAGGCACCTTCTGGAAACAGTATTGACAAACACATGGCTCTGCAGATTTATGGCCAGAAGTTAAGAAGAGACCTGCTTCCTCACTTACCATGGACAGCCGCATAGTCAGGAAGAAAGTGGCAAAACCAGAAAGGCTAGAGGAGAAGGAAGTCTTGTGGGGGAGTGCTACGGAAATAGCAACCTTTTATCTGGATTGCGCTTGCAGTTGCTATCGTTGGAAACAATATGGGATCTTGGAGATATTTGGAGCCTTTCCCAGACTAATTTTTTTAAAAAGAACTGTGTTCTTGCTGCTCTGATGATGTTCAGTGAAACTCCAGAGTTTAGGGGAACTTGCATGGATTTGTGTATTGTAATGAGCTGCCATCGTCATCAGGGATGGGGACTAGCCACTTGAGATTCAAAGTCAAGTCTCACTTAAGTTACACCAGCCACCTGACTTGGATTCGCGTTGCAGTTTCCCCCCCAAAGATCTAGACTCAACCTGCGACTTGACTCATTTTTTGCTGAGTCACATTGTTAGGTCCCTGTTCTTTATATTTGGGGGGGGGGTTGAATCATAAACAAGAAGCACCTTTAAACAAGCACCTGAGCCGTAGGAGAGGCAGGGAAACAGCAGAGCAAGACATAAGGAGGGGGAGGGAGGGTATTCAAGAGGGTGAAGGGGTGAGGGAAGATGGGAGAGGCTCAGCATTTTCTCCCTGTAGGCTGACTGAGCAGGAGGGTAGGCTGAACTGCTCAGTCATTTTCTCACACTTTTCTTTGTCCTGGGCCGGAAGAGCTAGGGTTCAAAAGAAAGTCCTCTTTGCAATCCAACATGAGGCATGATTGATAAACACCAATCGTGCTGTTGAGACAAAATCATGCTGAATAGCTGAGATGTTTCGACAGTTATGCTCTCTGTCCAATATGGGGACAAATGTAATATGAAGAGTGTTAGGAAAATCTCCAGATGGGCAGTATAAAAATCTAATAAATAAATAATCATTATGTAGGCTCCATAGAACACTTTGCCAGAGATCCGCAAAGTAGACATAACACTCAAGTCTGCTTTAACAACAAGCTTTTTAGTCATGTACAGTGGGGGGGGGGCAGGTGGAAAATGAAATATGTGAAATCATAGAGTTGGAAGAGACCTCAAGGGCCATCTAGTCCAACCCCCTGCCATACAGGAACCCCCATCACAGTATTTCTGACAGATGGCCATCCAGCCTCTGCTTAGAAACCTTCAAAGAAGGAGACTCCACCACCCTCCGTGACAGCATATTCCACTGCCGAACAGCTCTAACTGTCATGAAGTTCTTCCTAATGTTCAAATGGAATCTCTTTTCCTGTAGTTTGAAACCATTGCCCTAAGTCCTAGTCTCTGAAGCCATGGAAAACAAACCTGTTCCCTCTTCAATATGACATCCTTTCAAATATTTAAACATAGCTATCATATCCCCTCTCAGTCTTCTTTTTGAAAGGTTAACATTCCCAGTTCCCTAAGCCATTCCTCATAAGACATTTCCTCCAGACCCTCAACCATCCTGGTCGCCCTCTGCACCCGCTCGAGGTTGTCAACATCCTTTTTAAATTGAGGCGCACAGAACTGGACATAGTACTCCAGGTGGGGTCTGACCAGAATAAAATAGAGTGGTAGTATCACTTCCCTTGATCTAGACACAATGGTTCTGTTGATGCAACCAAGAATCGCATTGGCTTTCCTGGCCGCCGCAACACACTGCTGACTCATGTTCAATTTGTGGTCCACCAAGACTCCCAGATCCCTTTCACAGGTACTATTCACCAGCCAAGTATCCCCCATCCTATATCTGTGCAATTCGTTTTTTTTACCTAGATGTAGCACCCTACATTTCCCTCTGTTGAAATCCATTCCATTAGCTTTGGCCCAGCACTCTAATCTGTCAAGGTCTTTTTGGATTTTCATCCTATCCTCTGGATAGGATGAAATTTAGTATCATCTGCAAATTTAATTAGCATACTCTCTGTTCCTTCCTCCAAGTCATTAATAAAGATATTGAACAGCACTGGACCCAGAACAGAACCCTGGGGCACCCCAGTGGTCATGTCTCTCCAAGCTGAAGAGAGGCCATTTATGGTCACCCTCTGTGTGCGATCAGTCAACCACTTACAAATCCATCTGACAGTAGCACTATCTATCCCACTTTCTACTAACTTCTTAGCAAGAATACCATGGGGAACCTTATAGAAGGCCTTACTAAAGTAAGGTAAAGTAAGGTAGCCATTGAATGCATGGGTATGTCTTATGCTGCTAAATGAATGTAGTTTCTCTGTAAAGTCTTCTACTAACTTTAAATGGTTAATGCCACAAACTGCATTCAAACATGTTGAAACCTTGCTGTTTTAACAATGAAGTTTGTCTGTGTGCTGGATATTTATATACAATATTTTATGTTATGGTGTGTAATCTTGCATTTTGTAGCATCCAATTTTTTTACAAAGTAGTTTTGACTTTAAATGGGTGTAAGAGAATGCTTGGGACAGGTTTTCTACATGCATTAAAGCTCAGCTTAAGCTGGAATGTCTTCCATTGTTATTTCACCCAAACAAAAACAAAAATTACTTTTCTAACAGCAGCTTGTTTCTTTGCTTAGAGAACAAGAATATACCAGTAAAAAGGAGCACTTAAAAAAGAGAGATAGCTGTGCAACTAGCATGTCTTGCAGATTACAGACTTTAAAAAATGTTAGAAATGTGGAACCATTTTTAAAATTTGTTCTTCAAGGTGTTCTGTGAATGTGAACATTAATAGGTTTCTTTTGTACCTGTGCCAAGTCACTCGGTTGTTTCAAGAGCATAACATTGGTCACCTGCAGACCTCCTCTGCGTCAAATACACATGCCTACACCTTGCCTTCTCAGTTCTTCTCTTGCTGCCACTGTAGTTGCTTCCATGCCAGAGCACTTGCTGAAGAGAAAGAAAAACAAAGTAATACTTTACTTTTTTACTTTTCCTTCTTTTTTATTTTATTTTCCTGCTGCCCGAGAAAAGACCCCCTCCTTTTTCTCCCCTTTGGGGATTGTGGCTTCATTTCCGGCCTCAACCACATGACTTCTATGGGGCTGTTCAAGAGGTGCTATGCCTGTAATGGCAACATTCTACTAATGGATGGCCATTTTAAGTGCCTTTTTTGCCTCAGTGAGAATCTCACTCCACCCTCGGCCTGTTTAGACTGCTTTTTAATAAAACAGGCATGTCACCTCTGTTTCTGGTAGCTTCGATCCCACCTGTAGGAAAAGTCCCTGTCCCCATTGATGGATCAAACTGCTGAATTCCTAGCCATTGGGTTTGCCAAACTCACAGGCTGCAATACCGCTAATGATTACCCCATTGGCCTTGGAATCGGTATGGAAGCATACTTCATCTTCGATACTGAGATCAAAGTTGGAGTCAAAGTTGACAAAAGATAAGAAGTCAAAGAAGTCTTTGTCTTTAAAGGGAAAACCAAAAAACGGTGCCTAGAGCAGTGTTGGTACCGAAACTACCATATTTTTCCATTTATAAGACAGTATTTTTTCCTAAAAGTGTTAGACAAAAAATTTAGGGTCATCTTATAAATTGTAGGCAGGCAGTGCGGGCTCCTCCCCCCCCTCAGTGTCAGCTCCTTTCCAGGGTGGACACACACACACACACACACACACACACACACACACACACACACACACACACACACACACACACACACACACACACACACACACACACACACACACACACACACACACACACACACTTTTAAGGTTCCTGTACTTTCCTGGAAGCCTGGTTGATTTCAATGAGATTTTCCCTCCCTATAGCTGCCTCTCTTGTGTGTGAGCTTGGGGCAGTGACTGTTAGGCTTGCACAAGAGATTTTAAAACAAAGCTGAGAAAAAAGAGCTCACTCTGCCTACACCCACCAGGTCTAAGACAGGAAGACGGGGAGGATCTTTCCAGGATGAACTCTTGCTCAGCTTCTCTACTTCATTTAAAAATATCTCTTCTATGAAAGTCAAGCAAGGGGAAGCAGCCTACATGCAACTTGTGCAAGTTGCTGACTCAAGATGATGTGCTGAGAGGTGGAAGGGGTGCCGGGCCAGAGGCATCCACAGGAAGGGAAA
The DNA here is from genome assembly GCA_029282475.1 of Phrynocephalus forsythii. Lineage (NCBI taxonomy): Eukaryota > Metazoa > Chordata > Lepidosauria > Squamata > Agamidae > Phrynocephalus > Phrynocephalus forsythii. The sequence goes on from JAPFRF010000011.1 coordinate 8,692,832, forward strand.
ATCCAATTGAAATCAACCAGGGTTCTGGGCAATTACAGGCACCTTAAAAATGTGTGTCTGTGTGTAAAAAAGTGGATTGTGAAAGTGCCTCAGCACTCCTGGACGCTGCAATAATGTTGGGTTTTGGGGTGTGGAAAAGAGGACAATCCATCCCAGATGGGCTCCTCTTTCTCTAATGTTGGGTCGTAAAAGTGGGGGGTCATCTTATACTTTGCAGCATCTTGTAAGTGGAAAAATACGGTACCCAAACCAACCTCACGGGAGATTATTCAGGTCTGCCTGCTTGCCGACCCCTACCACAATCCCCGCAGTTCAGTGATTCTCCTGGCAGGATGATCCTCACATGTGTGGGTAACAGCCATGCTGCAGCCTCAGTTGAGCCTTCGGTCCCGTAGGAGCTCAATACTGGAATGGATGTCCGACTCAATGTCGTTAGTGCCACAGCAAGTTCCTTGCAAGAGAGCTTGTAAGACTCACTGTGGCAGAACACCATGATGATCAGTCTCCTGCTCTGATACAGGAGCATCGTAGTCGATCTTGTTACCTCCCTCAGCCAATATATTTCAACAATTACTAGTACCCAGAGGATCAGTATTGCTCTTGATACCGGCTGGCCTTGGTTTTTGAGTATGGGCCTTCCATGTTATCTTCACCCTCTCTACCTCCATTTTGGAGAGGTAGAGAAGCATTCTGTGGTTGATATGGGGAGATAGTCTGGGAGAAACGGTCCCCTACCTACAATCATAAGGGGGCTGCATGAAGAAAGGGAACTGTTCTCAGTATTGAATTGTTGAGCAACAGGCTCTGCTTGCAAGCTCCCCTGAGGCATCATTGCAGTCTACTACCACCTATGTAGGACCGCTACCAGTTCATGCTGATTCCAAAACCAGTGAGCAGAGCAGTCGTAGCAGGCAACTCTTCAAGCGTCGTTCCCTGCATGACCCCTAATGGAGGCTTTTCAGCTCAGGAGGAGAAGGACATTAAGCCCTGATATTGAGTACTTGACCCTCAGTGTTCCAACTCCAGTTTTGGGTGTTGCGAATGTCCATCCAACATCACCATCTAAGGACCTTCAATCATACCTTCAACCTGTTTTCAGCATTGCAAAGGTTGTGGATCTTGCAGTTGACCAGCCAGTGCCATTAGATTCGGACAAGGTATACGAGGATATTAATCAGGACCACTACCTTAGTTTCATTCCAGGGAGCACCCTCCTTCTAGGCGCAAGCCTTGAGAAGGGTAGAAAACCTTTATCAGGCTCATGGGGAAGACTGTAGGTTTTTGCAGAAACATCAGGTGCCTAACTCCTTTATTGTAGATGTAACCCAGAACAGGACACACAATTGATCTACTTCAGCCCCAGTAACAAGGAGGGTAGGAAGCTAGACAACTTTGGGTGGTGCATCTACTCCTTGGGGTCATTTGTGTTGTGGGCAGCAAACTATACGGCACCTATGGGGGCATAACATTGCCATTTATGGAACAAAGTCCTCCCTTACCAGAATATGCTGCCAGACGACAATGTAAAAGGGCCTTGGTGTCACACCAGGAGGCCATTTTCCTAGCCTATGAGGAGCGCATTGTGGCTAGGCACATTGTGGACACTGCAGTAAAGCAGTATATGACAGTTATTTCTTTGCACCACTGTGTGTGGCTTAGCTCAGCCAGCATTCCAAATGATGCCTGTAATTGCATTGAGGACCTTCCATTTGATGGAGTTGATCTCCACTAACATGGGTGGAATGTTAGATAACCTGCAAAAGATGAGAAAAGCAGCATGTGGCTACAATACACAGGGCTGCTGTAAGGCTCCCAGACAATACTGGAGGCATCAATATACATACCCAGGGCCAGCGCATCCATTAAGGCGAAACAGGCAGTTGCCTAGGGCGCCAAAATGGAAAGAGGGTGCTGGCCAGCCTGCCGCCCCCCGCCGCCGCCCCTGCCACTGGCCCCTGCCGTCCGTCCCCCCACCACCAGCCAGCCTCCCGTCGCTGTCTGCCCATCGCTGCCCGTCGCCGTCCACCTGCCGCCCCCCGTGCCCATCGCCCCCTGCCCCCGCCCCCACCTGCCCCGCCGCCCGCCCCACCCCCGCCCCTCACCTAGGGTGCAAAAAAACCTAGCGCCGGCCCTGTACATACCAACCATTCAGGACACCTGCTGATCACCCAAGATTCCAGCGTAGGCCATGGGAGATTTAGCAGTGCCCTCAACAGACATCTCATCAAGCTGAAAGGAGGCCAAAACAGGGCCTTTGACTGGGACAGACCTTTCATTCCCGCCCCCTCCCATACACTCCTACCCAACAACACTTTCCCCATACTTACAGCTGGGAGAGCCGTGTCTGTAGACAGTTGGGTCCTCACAGTAATGGCCACAGGCTATGCTGTCCAGCACCTTCAACGGATCACTGTCTTGTGGCAAAGGGGGTTGGGCAACTCAGAGAAGCTATGAGCGGTACCATAAGTCATAGTGGAGAGTTTGACTAAATGTGGTCCACTTGGGGTAGGAACTGGGAAGCCACTCCAGTATTCCTGCCAAGAAAACCCCATGAACAGAAGCAAAATTCTGAAAGATATGCTAGAAGATGAGCCCCTCAGATTGGAAGGCATCCAACATGCTACTGAGGAAGAACGGAGGACAAGTACAAGTAGCTCCACAGCTAATGAAGCGGCTGGACCAAAGCCGAAAGGACGCCCAGCTGCAGATGTGCCTGGAACAGAAAGGAAAGTCCAATGCTGCAAAGAAATATGCTACATAAGAACCTGGAATGTGAGATCTATGAACCAGGGTAAGCTGGATGTGGTAAAACGTGAGATGGCAAGAATAAACATTGACATCTTGGGGATCAGTGAACTTAAATGGATGGGAATGGGTGAATTCAGTTCAGATGACTATTACATCTACTACTTTGGGGCAAGAATCCCATAGAGGAAATAGAGTAGCCCTCATAGTCAACAAAAGAATGGGAAAAGCTGTGCTGGGATACAACCCCAAAATGATAGAATGATTTCAATGCAATTCCAAGGCAGCCCTTTCAACATAACAGTAATCCAAGTTTATGCACCAGCTACCACTGCTGAAGAGTCTGAGATTGACCAATTCTGTCAAGACTTACAAATCCTTCTAGAACTGACAGCAAAGAAAGATGCTCTTCTCTGCCCCGAAAGATGGAGGAGCTCTATACAGTCAGCAAAAACAAGACCTGGTGCTGACTGTGGCTCAGATCATCAGCTTCTTATAGCAAAATTCAAGCTTATCCTGAAGAAAGTAGGGAAGACCACTGGGCCAGTCTGGTACAATCTAAGCCAAATCCCTTATGAATACACAGTGGAGGAAAAGAATAGATTTAAGGAACTAGATTTGGTGGACAGAACACCTGAAGAACTATGGATGGAGGCTTGTAACATTGTACAGGAGGCTGCAATGAAAATTATTCCAAAGAAAAGAAAATGCAAGAAAGCAAAGTGGCTGTCCAACAAGGCCCTACAAATAACAGAGGAAAGAAGGGGCGCAAAATGCAAGGGAGAAAGGGAAAGATACAGAAAATTGAATGCAGACATCCAAAGAATAGTGAGGAGTAACAGGACAGCCCTCTTGAATGCAGAGTGCAAAGAAATAGAGGAAAACAACAGAAAAGTAAAAACCAGAGATCTAGTCAAGAAAATTGGAGATACTAAAGGGGCATTTCGTGCAAAGATGGATAATGGATATGATAAAAGACAAAAATGATAGGGACCTAACAGAAGCAGAAGATACCAAGAAGAGATGTCAAGAATACACAGAGGAATTATATCAGAAATATCTGGATGCCCCTGATAACAAAGATAGTGTTGTTGCTGACCTCGAGCCAGACATCCTGGAAAGTGAAGTCAAGTCGGCCTTAGAAAGAATTGCAAACAACAAGGCCAGTGGAAGTGATGGCATTCCAATTGAACTGTTTAAAATCTTAACAGAGGATGCTGTAAAGGTGCTACACACAATATGTCCAGCAAACTTGAAAACTCAGCAGTGGCCAGAGGACTGGAAAAGATCAGTCTACATCCCAATCCCAAAGAAAGGCAACATCACAGAATGCTCCAACTATCATATAATTGCACTCATTTCACACGCTAGTAAGGTTATGCTCAAAATTCTACTGAAAGGAATGATTTGAATTTTATGGGGTTCGTCGCCGGCGTGCTATTGGCTTTACAGAATGCAATGAGCAGTCTGAGTCTTTTGTAGACAGAAAAGAAGATTTATTGATTGCAATCAAGGGAGCCCTCACTCAATGCAAGATCGGGTGGGGAGTCCACCCGAGAAGCGAAAGGAGATATATTTTATAAGGTTTTCCAGCACTCTTTTCCCCTCCGCCCATCTGAATTTACGTCACATACATTTGTTACATGCAAATGTTACACTAATTGACATCTTTGGTCATTTATTTTGTATTCCTGACACCAATTAAATGTCTTAATTGCTGTGGTGTTTGAACTGACTTACACAGACTAGTACCCGTGATGTATGCCAGCTGCTGAGCTCTCGAAACAGAGATAAAACTTTCTTGGCTGACGTATATGCAATTAGCTGTGTAGAGCTTCAAAGCTACGAAAATAATTAGATTGCTGGCTCAGCCGATTTTTGTAACAGAAGTCCCCCCCTCTTAGTGGCCGGAAAGACTTGACCAAAGTTTTAGGACCGGATATACATAGATACAGTTGCTTATTAATATTTCTACTTCTAAATATATAATTGTGTGGCTTATATTGTGATATACTGGGGGTTACTAAAATAGCTATATATATATATGCGTGATCTATACCCTTCACTCGCCCCTGACGTGTTTTGGAAATTTACGCCAGTAAATTCTCCAGAGGTTGCCCCCTGTGGCTCCTGTGATAGACTTGTAAGGGACAGAGAAACATATCAAAGGTGTATGTACAAAAGCGTGAGTATTGCTTGAGCTTCCCTGCTTACCATTCCCTTGGGGAGGGGTGTCATCATGGCTCAGGGAGTGATTTTTCAGTGTTCCTGACGAGAGTGTAGGCAGTGCTGCCAGGAAAACTTTTCCCGCCCTTTTTCCCAAAGGGCTTATAGACACAGTTCAAAAAAATTAATTATCACAAAATGATTTGTGGCATCTCATGGTGAGGGACGCATTTGAACAGGTGAATGACAAAGAAATACCCCTTAATTCACTAGGGCACTTTCTATAGTGACATGTGTAGTTGACAGATAAAGTTTTGCACTGTCTGGGATTTAAGAAGACCCTCTGGCCAGACCCGCAGTCTGCAATGGATGGATGCGTTCCACGGACCACAGCATTTAAATTTCCCCTGTTGGAGAAATGCAACATGGCCACAGCAGTATAAGGGATTCCAAATTCCCAACTTTTGAAGGGGCTGGCATAAGAAGTGTAGATAATATAGTGATAGACTTGGATATCAAGATCCCCGTCCCAAAGTGATAACTAAACATGCTTTAAACAGCAGATTTGTTCAGTACCTTATTTCAGGACAATCATGAAAACCAAATAAATTTGCCTGCAGCAGCAGTGCAAATGTGAGATATCGTGCTTGTGTGTTTGGTAGTCAGACTGAAAACCCTGAATTCTAACAAAGCACCACACTTTAGGTTCATTTTGCAAATCAAATACTTATAAGGAAAATATGCCCTTCTTAGCCCACCAATTCTCATGTGTTTGCCCAAGTAAAAATGTGGGCAAGGCTACTTTGCCAGTTTTCTTCCTTTTTGCTGTCAAATGGCTTTAGACCTTGAAATATGATTTTTTCATACTGTCATCTTTCATAGAGATACACAAACATTAGTACCTGATTTCATAAAACAAAAATCATGACATGATTTCCAACCTTATTCAGGTGTGTGGTGTGCATTGAAACTCAAATTATAGCAGGCTGTGCAGAATTACCCAGTTGTGTTTGCATTCTCAAATGATAGACATTTGCAATGATACTAAATAAAGGTAAGACACATCTAGATGGTGCTTAGAAAAACCCACTTCGCGCCATACATTCTCATGGTAAAGTCATGAATGAGCCGTTGAAATCCGGTCAGAAATGTCTCTGTGGCTGACAGTTTACACACAAAAAATCTGCCCCGTAAACATGGGGCCAAGATTAGTTCATCAGTGTCTTTGGTGAAGAAAATAATGTAGATATAGCTACTTCATAAAGCCATTTTTCTTTGGTATAAAGGCTCGTGAACACCCATGGGCACCAAAATGTCTCTCATTCAATACAAATTGCATAGAAAGGCAAGTCATAATCTCTGGCACTCAATGTTTTGTGAGTAAAAAGCATTTTCAGTGGCAAAGCATGATCATTACATAAAAGGCACATCCAGAGAGGCACTTCAGTAAGAGTTTTCACAGTGACTATCAATAATAGACAATAAACAATATCATAAACAGTGATCAATAATTAACGTCCCTTTGCAAGGCTTCTAAGGTCAGGGGCATTTTCCTGCTAGATCGAGCACAGGGTAATGTAAATATGTAAAGTTGCTCTGGAGCCTACCGTGCGCAGGAAAAAAATAAGCGCTCACTTGTCGGATGCTGGGAGGCTGGTGTGTGCGTGTGTGACAACACAAGTTCATGGTGGTCCAGGGCACGCACACAGACGTCGATGAAGGTCTGAAAGCAGTAGTTAAACCCCAAGTCTCTGTCCCGGTGAAAAAGGGGGTTAAATTGCGGACGTGAAGTCTGTTGGCCGCAATCCAAAATAAGAGTCAGTGGCCGGTAAGCTCCGTCTTCCCCCCTCAGAGACAGACAGAGAGAAAAGAAAGGAGAAAAAAAAAGGCAGACAGACGGCATATCAACCCGTCAACCTGAGGTGAAGGGGGAAATCAGCAGACGGCAGTGGGGCTCTCCGAAGTGCCAAATGCAAGGCGCCCCCAGGAACAGGTGTGGTGACCACAGGCCAGGTGCACTTTGTCGTCCTCCGTCCAGGGTGAAGTCATCTAAGGCATGGGGCAATCTACAGCAGTGGGCAGAAGGCGTCACCGGTCAGGCCTCTCTCCCTCTTGGTCGTGGGGTGTGGTCCACGCAGGGTGAAGAGGCTGGCATCGCTGGGTACAGGGGTCCACATCGATCGGACTCGCGAAGCGAAGTCATCTCGAAGATGGCATCAAAGGCGGGGAGAGGTGGGTCCAGGAGGGATGGCAGAATGGAGGGCAGGAGGGTCCCCATCTCAGCATCTACGAACGGCGGCGTCAGCTTTCCAAACCCGACCGACTCCATGATCCAGAAATAAAGAACGGATGGGCGTCTTTCCCCGGAGCGAAAAGCCCTTCCTCCAGCATGTGTCTGGGTAAAAGAAAGAACAGACACATGACCACAAACAGACAAACACAGAACACAAACACACACAAAATGGCCCCTCAGCTATCCTTGTGCTGCAAGGCAGGGTGGCACAGTCTATCTGACAGCCTTGAAAAGGAAAAAATGTCATAAAAGGCAGAATGGGGCTTTCCTCTTCGTAAAACCAGGATGTGAAGTAGGGGGACCAAAGTCTATGGTGGGGGCACATCTGCACATCAGTAGTTATGCACAAGTTCAGCTGGCCACAATGGGTGCTTGCAAGATGAGTCCGCAGGACCTCACAAGCTAGATGCTCAGGTGTCCCCAATCAACCACTTGGGACAGACCCCATCCCCTAGTCACATTGCTCTGCCACACGGGGACAACAAAAAAAGGTGTAACTGGCAGAATATTCATGAGATGCGAAGTAGGCTCTTAGCATGAACCAATTTGTTCCGGAAGGGAGTTTGGACTGGTAAGTGGAATGATAAAGTCACGGAAAAGTTCAGGCAGATACATGAGTAGGAAAAATAGAAGCAGCTACTATATTTAAACCACCATCAAGTCACCAAGCACACGGCGAATGCCCGTTTGGAGGTCGTGCAGGAGAATATCCAAACCCGCGTCCGTTAGGTGGACCCCATCACTTCTGAACAGGAAAGGTTGAGAGAGTGTCAAAACTGGGTGGGCAATCACGAAGCCAGAATCGTTGCGCACAGCTGCCTCCACTTGACGATTTAAGCGTGCCCTAGCCCCCTCTATTCTGAGTGGATCAAATGCCCCCCGCCAGTTCTGGCGAGGTATGATAGAAGACCAAACAATTCGTGTATGCGGGTAAAGTTGATGAAAAGTACGCAAATCAGCGATAATACGTCGAGCTAGGGCTGAGCTGTTCGTGTGAGGGAGATCATTTCCACCCAGATGAATGAGCAAAACATCAATATTACATTCAGAAGCCAATAGAGTAGCAGTTTCAAAGAAAGCAGCCCAGAGCATTCCGCGCACCCCTTTCCAAATTAGTCTACGCGGAGAGGGTCGCGCCACAGACGCGCTGGGTAAAGCAGAGTGTCTCTCCTCTGGGGTCTGGGGTTGCTGGCTAGGAACTACACACTGAGGTACAATTGGGGAAGCCATATACACAACCACACAGTGACAGAAAAGAGCTTATAGTCCAGCTGATTTCCTGCTTGGAAAAGAAGGGGTTAAATTTCAGGCGGAAATACCCAGGGCAAGCAGGATTCTGGGAGAGAAAAAAAAACTGAAGAAACTCCACCCCTCTGAAAATCAATGGCAATGGCCGCTGGTGAAGGAAAAGAAAACAAAGCAAGGCACCCTCTCTTGCTCCTTCGGGGTCCAAGGGGATACGCTATGAAAATTCAAGGAGCCTTAATGGGTCTGATCAGCGGAGGTGGTCACTGGAAATATCTCACCCTGCGGCGAATTGTCCCGCAGCGAAATTTTCAGGGCTCCTCCTCTTTCCGGACTGTCGCCTTCCGAAGGGGTCGGAATGCTTGAAGCAGCCTCAGGTTCTAAAACTGGTGATGATGCGGGTGAGTTAAACAATTAATAAAAATGTGGAAAAAATGTGCAGTCCTCTATGTCTCTCTTCCTAACAAAGTCAGCAGGATTCCAATGTTGAAATCAGGCTGGGTAGTTCAGCATTGATCACAGTCCCCAGGTCAATGAATTTCAATGGAGAGTGTCTGTCAGAGGCGTTTTAAAATATATTCATTTCCTTGCTGCAAAAGGCAGCAATTGCTATGAGGCTTGGGGGGGAAGAAAAAAATGAAGACTAGGCTGTGTTTCAGCATGCCTTAAATTCCCCTGGGAGGGGGAGGGAGTTGTTATCTTTGTTTGCCCTGCAAGGGGGGCGAGAGCAGAAAAAGAAAGGAGGGGCTGTAGACTTTTAAATTCCCCCGCAGGCTGCCTTATACAGTCTGAGGCAAGCAGATAATCTCCTTTAATTACTCAGTAATGAATTAGGTGTGAAATGCCCTGAAACAATGGAGCCATCCACCATTTCTGTGGCTGTCGATCTTGTTGTCTGCTTAAGCCTAATTTGAGAAGCGTGGCTTTTGCAATGAATAAACAAAGCCACTTAAAGAGCAGAGTGTTAATCCCCTTTAGTGATTGCAACGCCTAAAAAAATGTTTGCAAGGCAACAGAGGAGTGTGGAGTGAGGCGTCTCTCCCTCCTTCAGTCCCCTGTCTGTCTACGGCCCCAAAGGCAAAGCCAGCGTTGTCAGAGGCTGCCAATTAAAAGTTATTATATTGCCTGTTCACCCCAAATCGGGAAGGAAAGAAATCTTAGGTGGACGTAGAAAATTTCTCTCTCTCTTCCTCCACCCTCATACCTATGGGGAGACAAATAATGCCTAGATGTTACTTAAGTCCTTATGAAGAACATGAAATCACAGTTAGGAAAAAATTCCTGCTTATTTTGAGACACCAGTTTGTTCCAGGGGAGAGAGAGAGAGAGAGACTAAGATCTTCTCCCCACTTTTCCTTTGTCTAAAAAAAAGGTAGACTTGCGCAGTTTTGGCGCCTTTTAAAACAGTTCAAATGTGGATATTTGTTGGCAGTTTGTTCCTGAGAATCTCCCTGTGTTTGAAATTAAATTGCCTTGTCTTTTCTCAAATGTTCTCAACTGCTTTTGGAGAGGGGGGGGAAAAAAAGGCATCCACTCTACTTTTTGTCGTGGATTTTGCCAGCTGCCAGAAATGGTGCAGCCCCTGATTCGATTTCCCTGCTTTTAATTATTAAGAGTTCAGAAATAACGTCTCTACCTATCTCCTCATGTGGCGCATAGCAAACATTAGTTCTGTTTAAGGCTTCTATATCCAAGGAGTTGGGCATTGGCGTAACGGGATGGAAGTACCTCCTGAATGCTTGAATAAGGCAATTCAGGGGTGCACATCTCCCGCCTAGCACTTCCTGTTCCCTCAATTCTCCGTCCTCTCCTCCAGTTCTTTCGAAATCACACCTGTCCATCCCCACTTCTGTCTTGCCGCTCCTTACTACACTTCCTCTATCCATCTGTCTCTTTCTATATTTCTTCAGTTCACTATCTTGCCTTCCTTTCCATCATCTTTCGGGTTTATAAAACCAGTTTAAAAGAATAGGGTGGACGTTTTTACCCTATAGGTCCTACCCAGTTTTACTAAAAATGCATTACTCAGATACCCTATGATGTTTTCCTTATAAAATATCCCTTCAGCTGGTAAATTTTGTTGCGTGACCAGCCAGTCACAAAATATGCGGGATGTTGTTTATCCCTGAGTATTCAAAAGTATTTTTCTCACTGCCCATATTCCCCCTGGTATTATCAAAATTGCTGGCGGGGTCTTCTAGTTGGCAGAGTTTTTAGTCTCTATATTAATTAACTAAGCACGTCCTTGTAAATTCACACACCTCTTGCTAGCAGGTCATAATTGGTCTGCCCTCCTTGAGGGCTAGAATCTTAATTTGAGATGGTAAAGTCCTGCCTTATCCTAGTTAGAGGGGTTCTTCTTAAAGCTTACTTACGTTCCATTTAATACTAAAATCATTACTTCTGGTGGCAGAATTCCAATGTTACCACAGTGCACATCAAAAAGGGGGTGCATAAACTGCACTAATTTATCCCCATAGGTTTGTTTTAAAGGTCTAACTGTGTGCCTATAAATTCTCCCACAACACCAAACGGAATCGCACTTAATTAATCACACCATACACACAACATGTGATACTGACGCGGCCTAAGTAGGTCGCCCTGGCTTAGAAATCGCGCGTCCACACTCAGGTCGCCAAGGGTTATGTCCTAGAGATCAACCCGGCTCATTCATACACATCAATCACTGATTCCGTTTGATTCACACAAATCATCCACAATAATTTTTTTCCCCAAATAACCTGCCTATGTCCTCTGCCTAGGGAGAAATCTTATTACCTATCTAAATTCAAACGGAGGTGGTGCTCCATTGGTGATGGTGGGACAAAGATTGCCAGTCTTTGCCGCCGCTTAGACACAGAGAATGGCCATTTCTCTGCTGTTACACAGGGTATAGAGGCACAGCCCCTTACCTTGAAAAACACACATACAAAATTCAAAAGTGGAATCACCATCCCACAAGCCCATGTATTAATATATCTTTAAACTTTCCCCAGGACGGCGGAGCAGCACTCCCCTCCTGTTTAAAATACTGGGGGTGAACGCTAGGGATGTTGGATCTTGCAAAAATCCTCTCCTCCCTTAGAAGATTTCGGGGTCACTTAACCCCTAATTTCTGCTGGTTCTCGGGATGCTAGGGACGCATTCGTCCCTTCTCGTCTCCTACCCCCGGGGCCGACAATAAGAATTCGCAATCTTCTCCACTCCACAGAGCTGTTAGATTCGAACTCATGCCACCCCACAACCGTTTTTTATCTTACCAGATTTCTCCTGCGCAGTCTTTCCCTGTTCCTTCCCCTTCTTCTGCCGGCACCTGTTTTCTCTCAAGTACGGTATCCCATTCAATGCTGACAGAGCGATCCTCCTCACAAATTTGAGGGTCCGGACTAGGATCAGTCAGTCAGCACAAACTCCTTACCGTGACTTGAGTCAGACTCTGCAAGCCTCCTAGCAGCGGCAGATTCCCCGGCATCTCCACCAAATGAAAGGAATGATTTGAATTTTATGGGGTTCGTCGCCGGCGTGCTATTGGCTTTACAGAATGCAATGAGCAGTCTGAGTCTTTTGTAGACAGAAAAGAAGATTTATTGATTGCAATCAAGGGAGCCCTCACTCAATGCAAGATCGGGTGGGGAGTCCACCCGAGAAGCGAAAGGAGATATATTTTATAAGGTTTTCCAGCACTCTTTTCCCCTCCGCCCATCCGAATTTACGTCACATACATTTGTTACATGCATCAACCACTAATTGACATCTTTGGTCATTTATTTTGTATTCCTGACACCAATTAAATGTCTTAATTGCTGTGGTGTTTGAACTGACTTACACAGACTAGTACCCGTGATGTATGCCAGCTGCTGAGCTCTCGAAACAGAGATAAAACTTTCTTGGCTGACGTATATGCAATTAGCTGTGTAGAGCTTCAAAGCTACGAAAATAATTAGATTGCTGGCTCAGCCGATTTTTGTAACAGAAGTCCCCCCCTCTTAGTGGCCGGAAAGACTTGACCAAAGTTTTAGGACCGGATATACATAGATACAATTGCTTATTAATATTTCTACTTCTAAATATATAATTGTGTGGCTTATATTGTGATATACTGGGGGTTACTAAAATAGCTATATATATATATATGTGTGATCTATACCCTTCACTACAAGGGATGCTTCAGCAGCATGTGGACAGAGAACTCCCAGACGTGCAAGGGGCAGAGGAACTAGAGATCAAATCGCCAACATGCGCTGGATTATGGAGAAAACCAGAGTGTTCCAGAAAAACATCTACTTCTGCTTCATTGACTATGCTAAAGCCTTTGACTGTGTGGACCACAACAAACTATGGCAAGTTCTTAAAGAAATAAATGGGAGTGCCTGACCACCCTATCTGTCTCCTAAGAAATCTATATGTAGGACAAGCAGCAACAGTCAAAACTGGATATGGGACAAGTGACTGGTTTAAAATTGGGAAGGGAGTACGACAAGATTGTATTCTGTCACCTTGCCTTTTTAACTTATATGCAAAGTACATCATGCGAAATGAAAGACTGGATGAATCACAAGCCATAATTAAGATTGCCAGAAGAAATATCAACAACCTCAGATACGCAGATGATACTACTCTGATAGCAGAAAGTGAGGAGGAATTAAAGAACCTCTTAATGAGGGTGAAAGAGGAGAGTGAAAAAAATGGGCTGAAGCTCAACATAAGAACAGAAAAGAACAGAAAGATCATGGCCACCGGTTTCATCACCTCCTGGCAAATAGAGGGGGGAGAAATGGAGTCAATGACAGGGGATCCTTGTTCACTGCAGATGGTGACTGCAGCAATGAAATTAAAAGACACCTGCTTCTTGGGAGGAAAGCGATAACAAACCTAGGCAGCATCTCAAAGAGTAGAGACATCACTTTGCCAACAAAGGTCTTAATACTCAAAGCTACAGTCCACTTCTTTGGAGGTTTATAAGCAGAAGCTGGATGGCCATCTGTCGGGAGTCCTGTCTTGGGGGTTACTGCAAGGCAGGGGGTTGGATTAGATGGCCTTTGAGGTCTCTTCCAATGCTATGATTCTATGATGTATGTAAGTGAGAGCTGGACTATAAAAAAACTGATCACTGCAGAATTGATGCTTTTGAGCTGTGGTGCTGGGCGAGAGTCTTGAGAGTACCCTGGACTGCAAGGAGATCAAACCTATTCATCCTGAAAGAAATCAACCCTGTATATTCACTATGATGGGCCATCCTTCTGTTTAATGGCCGTTTAGTTTCACCAATGTAGAGGTCTGCACAGTCCTCACTGCATTGGACCGCATGTACTGTATTGCTCCTTTTGTGTTTTGCTGTCAGGTCCTTTGGGTGGACGACTCTCTGCCTTAGTGGGTTTGTGGGTTTAAAATAAACAGGGATGTGGTGTTTGCCAAAAATCCTTTTAAGGTTCTCAGACCAGGTTCTTCCATCGGGTCTGGGTCTCAGGCTGATCCATTGTTCTTCTGGGTTGGCACACTGCTTTGTTGAAGGCCCACTTTGGATATCCACAGGCCTTAAGACAAAACAGAAAAAGGAGCACAATAGTATATACAGTCCAATGCAGTGAGGAGTGTGCAAACCTCTACATTGGAGAAACTAAACAGCAATTAAACAGAAGGATGGCCCAATTAAGGGGTAAGAGCTCAGGACCAGAATCACCAGTACACCTCCACTTGAAGGACAAAGATGAGAATGTACATATATTAGACAGAGAAGAAAGGTGGTTTGAAAGAGGGGTCAGGGAAGCCATTCATGTGAGCATTGAAAACCCCTCTCTCAACAGAGATGGGGGACTCAGGTACAGTCTATCTGCCACTTATCAGGCTGTGATTTCAACAATACCCAGGCAAATAAAAATACTTCATGCCTTCACCACCAAGGCCATAGCTAACGACCCATAGGTTTCAGCACCCTAGACCATTGTTCACCTTATGGCTATTGAAACTTTTGTCTTCAGGCCAATGTTCATTTTATATGAGCCCATTTCAGATCAGGGTGACAAGAGGTTAAAGTGAAATATAAAATGGAGGCCTCGCAACTAGCTTCCTTCAGACTGATGAAGCTGTTTGGATGAGCAGTTATTTGTTTCAATCTCTCAAGAAAAAGAATTCCAGTTGCCATTACTCAACTTCCAGATAAACTCACCTGGATGACTGAGAATCTTCACAGACATATTCACAGAAGACCACAAAGAAGAAAGAGTAGTTACTTATAATGGCCACTCAAAGAACCAGAGTTACACGTAACTACTCATTTCTTGACTCAAAACCTGAAAAGGCATGAATGAATTGGTTAATCCGACATAAGTGGTTAATCCAATATAACAGACTATAATTTGGGAGTTTTGCAATTCAATTTAGTAGATATAAACTATACCTACTTCATTTCTTTTCCTTTTAATTTCTATTAAAAATCACAGATTAAGACTGTTGCACCAATTGAACCACTATAAATAAATTAGGTGGAGCACTATCTAGCATAATTAGGGAAGAATCTGCCATCTGTTTGTGTTGGGAAAAACAAAGATTTTAAATTCAGTTCAGTTTCAAATATTTTAAATAATTATTGTAAGGCATAGAAAGGCAAATTTGTTATGCTATGAAACTGTTAACAAAATGCAGTACTTTCCTGTGTGTCAGCTTCTCTGTTTGCATACATATTAAGCCCACTGCTGGAACAAGCTTAGCCCCTGACTCTGTGCCACTGGATTTTGGCACTGAGATGTGTTCTTACAATTTCATACTCAGAGGAGTCAGTGTAGTGCAGTAAATGTGTTAAGGTTCCGGGGAAGAGATTACAGAGATGTGAGATTACTCAGTGCTGCTCTGAGTGTGTTTCTGGTTTCAGCAAGCTCAGCACCAGTGGAACAGGTCTTCAGTGCGGGTAGAACTGTCATGAGACTCATCTTGCCAGTCTGGGGGCCAACTGTGTAAAGAAAATTGTGCTCCTTAAATGCAATCTTGACAAGTCTGAATCATTGCAGCAAGTTTATTTTTGTGAAATGTCTTGAGTTTTAGCACCAGGCTGGGAAGCCAATTTTACCATATTTTTCTGTGAGAACAGCTTGTTTTTCTGAGATGCAGTTTTGATATACAGTATAGTATTTTTCTGTCTATAAAATGCTCCAAAGTATAAAATGACCCCCACTTTTCTGACCCTAAAGTATAGAAAAAGGGGAAAGAGGACCCACCTGGGACAGATCCTCTGGATCAAGGCTTTCCTTTTCTTTCGCCGGCGGGGACAATGAGTGTATTTCTTGGGCAACTGCTCCTCTCTCTCTCTCTCTCTCTCTCTCTCTCACACACACACACACACACACACACACACACACACACACACACACACACACACACACACACACACACACAAGTACACATAAGGGCCTCAGGACCCTGCACTTCTCCGTTGTCCCGATCCAAGCTTTGCTGGTGAGCACCTCTCTATGCCAAAAAGCAATCAGCCAACACCCTCCCAAAACGGTGGTTGTGCTGGTGTCCATTTTATTTTTGTTGTTATGTTTTGCTCTGGTTCCTCTTTCTCAGCGTCCCCGCCGCTGCCTACCAGGTCCAGGGGAAGAAGATGGGGAGGATTCATCATGGCAGCAGCGCTAAAAAAGAGGAGCCACTGCTGCTGCCACCTGCCAGGTGAACATAAAATAAATAACTAAAAGAAAGTAGGTGACAGTTTTTCAAAGAGAAGAGGAAAGATTGGGTTAGCTGCCTGTAAGTGCTAGAAACGGAGGGAGTGGGGGCAGGAAGACACACAAAAATTTGCTACCAGCTTTCTGCGTTGAATTCTGTGGGCAAGAGTTGTTAGAATTGAATTGGCTCATTGTGGAATTGGGGACTATGACCAGCTCCTCTTTCTCAGTTTCCTTTACATTAAAGCTGAGAAAAAGCCTGCTCTCCCGCCCTCCCACCATGTATAAGAAAACCTTCAATTTTTAGCTTAACAATTTTAGAAATAAATAGCATTTTATAGACAGAAAATTACAGTAGATGAGTAAGAACAGTTTTGTGTCAACAAAAATACTTGTACTTTGGATTTTCATAGAATCATAGAATAATAGAGTTGGAAGAGACCTCAAGGGCCGTCTAGTCCAACACCCTGCCATGCAGGAACCCCTTCACAATATTTCCGACAGATGGTCATCCAGCCTCTGCTTAAAAACCACCAAAGATGGAGACTCCACCACCCTCCGTGGCAGCATATTCCACTGCCGAACAGCTCTAACTGTCATGAAGTTCTTCCTAATGTTCAAATGGATTCTCTTTTCCTGTAGTTTGAAACCATTGCCCTAAGTCCTAGTCTCTGAAGCCATGGAAAACAAACCTGTTCCCTCTTCAATATGACATCCTTTCAAATATTTAAACATAGCTATCATATCCCCTCTCAGTCCTCTTTTTGAAAGGCTAAACATTCCCAGTTCCCTAAGCCGTTCCTCATGAGACATTTCCTCCAGATCCTCAACCATCCTGGTTGCCCTCCTCTGCACCCGCTCGAGGTTGTCAACATCCTTTTTAAACGGAGGCGCACAGAACTGGACACAGTACTCCAGGTGGGGTCTGACCAGAACAAAATAGAGTGGTAGTATCACTTCCCTTGATCTAGACACGATGGTTATGTTGATGCAACCCAGAATCGCATTGGCTTTCCTGGCCGCCGCATCACACTGCTGACTCATGTTCAATTTGTGGTCCACCAAAACTCCCAGATCCCTTTCACAGGTACTATTCTCTAGCCAAGTGTCCCCCATCCTATATCTGTGCAATTCATTCTTTTTTCCTAGATTTAGCACCCTACATTTCCCTCTGTTGAAATCCATTCCATTAGCTTTGGCCCAGCATTCTAATCTGTCAAGGTCCTTTTGGATTTCCATCCAATCCTCTGGGGAATTAGCAACCCCTCCCAATTTGTTATCATCTGGAAATTTAATTAGCATACTCTCTATTCCTTCCTCCAAGTCATTAATAAAGATATTGAACAGCACTGGACCCAGAACATAACCCTGGGGCACCCCACTGGTCACGTCTCTCCAAGCTGATGAGAGGCCATTTATGATCACCCTTTGGGTGCGATCAGTCAACCTGTGGGAATTACTCCCGGGAAGCCCCGATCCGCGAGGCTTCGAGAATTTAGAACCCACAAAAGGCTTGGCCAGCAAGCCCAATGCAGGTTGGCAACAAAGAAAAGAATAATGACTCCAACACGTGGTTCTGGTGCAAAAATGGAGCAAGTCCCTCTTGCTGCACCCAGCAAGAGCCTTTATTGAAAACAACAGGACTACAATTCCCACATCACCTTGCGGCGTTTTCTTAACCAATCAAAAACGTACACGCTTGCCCAATGCCCAAATAAGGGTATTTCTTTGTCTAAAACTTACACTACTGAGCATGATCAAGAATGTTTGTTACATAGCTAAGCTTCTGCACATGTGTGAGATTTTAGCCTGGGAACTTGATCAGACCATGTAGCTTTAGCCAATCACAAATTATTTTTCCACCTAAAGTGCAACATAGTATCTGAGCATATCTAAAGCTTGACATAATTCAGTGCAGTGCGCATGTGTTAAACTTGTGAAGAATAGGAACACTGAGTTCGTTGTACACATTTGGGAACAAATCTACTTCATCCCAATCATCTGAAGCTTATGATTTTGAACTTGCATGATCTGTCTTTTTAAAGCAGAGAGCTTGTCCCATCTATAAAAAGAACCATCACCTTCCATATATGGCAGTACACGTGTCTTTGCGTGAAACCAGAAGTAGCAATTAGCAATAGCAAAAATCTGAGATATAGTAAATATACATTAAAGGCAGCAACTTATGATAATAATGCATATCACAATAATAAGCATAGCCTTTAAGCTAATATGAGAGGTGAGATCGTTGAGTCTCTTGATCTGGTGTTGTATAGCACTACTATGATCAGAAATATTAAAACACACATGAGGCACTGATTCACAGCCCAAATGCAATTGCAGCAGTATAAAATCAATGTCATCTCCGTTATCTAAAGTAGCTGTCTAATTTTCAACTTGTTCACTAGGTAACAATGCTAATGCCTTGGAAGTGTTAATTTACCCATAATTATGTTTATATATTGAAGCATTGATTCATGTTACACGAAGTAGCTGTTAGCTTTCAAAAAATGTCCTAAAACCCCAAAAGATAGGTGATCCCTGAAACTAGCATTATATTTCTAATCCATTGTGAAACAACAAACAAAATCTGGTAGCTTAGGTTAGCTGGAATGTAGTTGAAGCAACAAATGTGCAAAAATAAATGATAAACATTTCAGTTGTGTGGTACCAGTCTTGTGACAATGAGGCTTCTGTAAGTCAGAAGAACAGTTCACCATACGTGTGCAAGGGACACCCCTCCCTACTACAACATGTGGTGTGCAGATTTAGGGAGTCACTTGGTGGCTGGACCCCAGCTGAAGCCATTCACTAAGGTCTCTTCACTGTTCATATGTTCATTGAGACCAGAATAGTCTGTGATAGTATGAGGCTGATAGCAAACTGGAATAAAGCATTATGAAAGCAAATCTTCAGCAGCAAATTTGGTAGGAAAGCAAAACTTGGTGATATTACTGATGTCAACCAGTTGAAGCCAGACACTAGTCTGTAGGCCTTTAGGAAGGAGCTCAAGAAGCACTGCAGCCTGACACTGAGTTCCGTAGTTAGACACAAGGAAAAGGAATGGCAAAAGTATCACTGTAGTGGAAAATCCTTGGAGGAGTGCCATGACTAAACACAGCATGCTGGAATCCACACCCTTGTCCAGGGCTATGACTCGTCCCAGGGAATGAGACTGGAGAGCTATTTCTTCAGTCCTGAAATGCAACTCAATGGAAGAATGAAACCTGCTTATGGGAAGCAAGCAGACAATTTTAAACCAAAAAACGCTTTGGAAAGCACAGTACTAAAATCTACCATAGTTGTATGAATAGCAGAGGCCTTGCTTGACCCAAACTATTATGTTCCAAGCAGAGCCAGCTTGACCCAAACTAGAGGGTGCAAAAATCAGAAAAATCTCATGACTAGCAATGAAATTCTAGCTTGTGAAATTGTCAAACAAAGAAAACAAATTTGTGTGTGCTCTGATATAGGTAGGCCAAAAGGCACAGCACGCAGCGTTCCTGTAGAAGCTGTTGAAACAAAGGACAATTAACAGTAGAGAGATAAGCTTGGCAGAATGTCAGCTGAAACATACTATGAGGACCACTATCATGTTAAAAAGTTACAAAAGAGAATCACAGCGCTGCCAAGGAACTGTGGCATCTTTCCCAGAAAAAGCTGCAAAGGGAAAAAAGATTGTTAAACCATAGAAAGTAAATTCAAAAGATTATTCTCTGATCCTTAAGAGCAAACATGCCTGTGAGGAAGAAAAATAAACAAGAGTCATTGTCATAAGCAGCCAGTTGGTTCGCCCTCCGCAATGAAAGATACATTCAGCAGGTGAAGATCAGTTGGCTACGGCAGAGAAGAAGAGAGGGGTGGTGAGTGTTCCGTTGTGTTGAGCATGCTCAGTTGAAGTTTCCAAGAAGCTGATGTTTCCGAGAATTCCACCAGAGTGCATCAGTCAGGAATGTTTGTAGTAAGCAGCACAGGAATACTTGTAGAAAAGAACACATTGCACCTTTTCAGGATTTTTCAGGGCTAATAGGCACAGTTCACAGCTTTTAGAAAGAGCTTCCAGGTCTGTACCGGTGAGCTCTGGAGCTGATCCAAGAACATCATCCATGTGACACAGTAATCAGGCCAACACGGCAGACAGTGGGTGGGAACAAGGAGAGGAGTCAAGCACCATGGCGACTGTATCAGCTGAGATGAGCCTTTTCCAGGACGAAAGGAGGGGGGCCATTTCCCATGGGGTGTGCAGAGAGACAGCAAGGGAAATGGAAACACCCGGAGGTCCTTGATTAAGCCTGGATTCCTCCCCCTCATAATGATTACTGTTCCACGTCTCATTATCCTCTTCCGTTCCACCACCACCACCACCATCATCACCATCATCCTCATCTTCATTCCCCAAAGGCTGCTGCGGATGGTGCCCTGTTGTTTTCCCAAGATTAGAATTAGGATGTTGGACTGCGGCGGCGAGAAGCTGGCAAGCTTGCAGCATTTCAGTCAGGGAGATAACAGGACTGCGGTAGAGAGTAGCGATTGCTGGCTTGCAGCCAACATTAGAGTTCTCAAAGGCCAATTGTTTAATCAGGAGTTTGTGAGCGACTTTATTTTTCACCTGCCCCTCAATTGCCACAATCAAGCGATTCACAAATTCAGCAAATGCCTCCGTAGCACCCTGGCGAATGGCAGCAAGCCCAGCAACATTAGAGTCAGATTTGTCAGGTATACGGCGCCATGCCTTAAGAACAATTTCAGCCACACTGGAGAGTGCAGTGTCTGGCAGAAGCATCTGCTGGGCAAGCGTTGCATAAGCATCCTCACCCATTAACACTAGTAGAGTAGCAACGGGAGGTCGATGAGCCTGATTTTCAGCAACCTTTGCTGTTGCAAATTCCCGCCACTCTTGAAGGCAAAGCATGGCCTCGGTGGGGGTCAGGCAGTCCTTGATAATTGTCTGCCAATATGTGGGAAGCAGCTTTTGAAGGGCGAGACCTTCCAGCAGGCTGTGGGTGTAGGGAGCTTGCAGCCCATTGTCGTGAATGCTACGACTTAACTCTTTCAGTGCTTCAGAGGGAATTGGGGCATATTTTTCAGCCTGAACAGGGGCGGTAGCCCGCAGGACTGGAGAAGCAGGATGCGCAGGCTCCATGTCCAAGGCTGCTGCTGGAACAGTGTCAACAAAGCCAGCACTCTTTAATTTCCCATCATGTACAGTGGATAAGGCTGGAGAGGGGTCAGGCAGTGGGTCTGGCAGCTGGTTTGGAGATTGAGACACCCAATGGAGAAACAGTTTACCTTTTTTTCTGAACCAAATCGGAGTTGGGGAAGAATCGATCACATATTTGTTCCTAACGATATTTCACATAGAGTGACGAAAGTGGAAATTTTACCTAAAACGATCTCAGATCATAATGCAATTGTGATGGAAGTTAAAACAAAACTGCAAGGATTATACCGCTGGAGACTGAATGAAAGTTTATTGGATGAGACAGAGACTTTGCAAATAGCGAAAGAAACTTTTAGAGATTATTTGGAAAATAATTGGAGAAGAGAAACACCAACAAATTCTGTTTGGGATGCGAGTAAAGCTGTTATGCGAGGTCTCTTTATTCAGAGAAATTCGTATCAGAAGAAACAGAAAGAAAAAAAGAAATATGAGATCTTAAAAGAAATGGTGGAGACAGAGAAGAAATTGGTGGAAAAGCCAAAGGAACAGAAATGGACTCAAAAATTAAAGATGCTCCAAACCCAGTTGTCAATGGTTATCAATCAAGAAATTGAGTGGAAGGTTAAGATGATGAGACAAAGAAACTTTGAATCGGCAAACAAAGTAGGGAAACTGTTGGCTTGGCAGCTTAAATGGAAGCAAAAAAAATTAATAGTAGACAAGAAATTAGAGGAAGATCCAAGAGAAATTGTAAAGGTGTTTCGGAATTTTTACAGAGATTTATATATGAAGAAAAAAGAGGATCCGGAACAGATTGATAGATATATAAGAGAGAATGGATTGGGAAAAAAAAATTTCAACAAGCCAATTGTTGATATTGAGTGAGAAAATTACCCCACATGAAGTACAACGTGCAATAGAGAGGGCGAAATCTGGAAAATCACCGGGTCCAGATGGCCTGACTGCAAAATATTACAAAAAATTGTCAGAAGAAATGTTACCAATAATGGTGGAGGTGAGGAATGAAGTGCTAGAAAAAGGAGTCATACCTAATACTTGGAAGGAGGCGTATATAACGCTGATCCCAAAGGAGAACTCGGAGGTGACAGATGTCAAAAACTATAGGCCCATTTCCCTTTTGAATGGAGATTATAAATTATTTGCCGATGTTTTGGCCAATAGATTAAAAAGGGTTCTAAATGAATTACTACATAAAGATCAAGCGGGGTTTCTTCCTGGCAGACAGATGAAAGACAATATGAGAAATATAATTGATATAATAGAATATCTAGAAGTCAGGAAGGAGAAACAAGCTGCTCTGATATTTATTGATGCTGAAAAAGCCTTTGATAATGTTTCTTGGCAATTCATGAAGAAGAATTTGGAATATATGGGAGTGGGAACAAAGTTTTGGAATGGTGTTAATGCAATATACAAGGAACAGAAAGCAAGTTTATTGGTTAATAACGTGATAACAGAAAGTTTCCCGATTGGGAAAGGTACAAGACAAGGGTGCCCATTGTCTGCATTGTTATTTATTACTGTACTGGAAGTATTGTTAGTTAAACTGAGAGATATGGGGACAATTAAAGGTATAAGTGTGGGGGATAAGGAATATAAACTAAAAGCATTTGCTGATGACTTGGTTTTGACATTAGAGAATCCTAAAGAAAGTATTATTGAGGTGATGAAGGTAATTGAAGAATTTGGTAATTTAGCCGGCTTTAAACTGAATAAGAATAAGACGAAGGTCTTATTGAAAAATGTAACTAAGAAAGATTGGGAAGAATTTGAAAAACTGTCTGCTCTCTCAGTTGTGAAAAAAGTTAAATATTTGGGAATTAATTTATCTCTTACGAACTTGAATCTCTTTGAGGATAACTATACTATGGTTTGGAATTCGATTAAGAGAGATTTGGAAACATGGAATAGATTGAATCTGTCACTGATGGGAAGAATTTCGGTGATAAAGATGAACGTGTTACCAAGGTTGTTATTCTTATTTCAAATGATCCCTATAGTCAAAGGGACAGGCCACTTTAAGGAATGGCAGAAGATATTGTCTAAATTTGTCTGGCAAGGCAAAAGACCGAGAATAAGGTTTAAACTACTAACAGATGCTAAGGAAAGGGGAGGATTTCCCATGCCAGACCTGAGATTGTATTATGAAGTGGCCTGTCTCGGTTGGATAAAAGAATGGATTACTCTAGTTGATGGGGATCTTTTGGATTTAGAAGGTCATGATAATAGATTTGGTTGGCACGCTTATCTTTGGTATGATAAAGTGAAAGTACATAAAAGTTTTACGAATCATGTAATTAGAAAGTCACTACTTCAGGTCTGGGAACGGTTGAAACCCTTATTAGAGAGACACACCCCGAGGTGGTTATCCCCGATTGAAGCATCGGCGATCAAGAGGAAAGATACAGAAGGAGTGGGGATCACATATGGGGATGTGTTATTTTTCTCAGAAAAAGGTCCCAGACTGAAGTCTTATGAACTGTTAAAAGAGAGGTTAACAGGTTGGTTTCAGTACCATCAGTTACATGACATTTTTCAGAAAGACAGAAGGATGTTTGGGTTTGGAGAGAAGGAATCTAAGTTTCAATCCATAATCATGGGCCCAAAAAAGAAATTGTTGACTAGATTATATAATTTCTTGTTGGAGTTGAACCTAAAAGATGAACAAGTCAAAGAATGTATGATAAAATGGGCTATGGATCTGGGTCACAATATTGAGTTAGATGTGTGGGAAAGATTGTGGAAAAAGAACATAAAGTTTACCGCATGTACTTTGATAAAAGAAAATCTGTTGAAAATGATGTATAGATGGTATATTACTCCAATGAAATTAGCAAAGATGTATAGGATGAAAGATGATTATTGTTGGAAATGTAAAGAGAAACAAGGTGACTTTTATCATATGTGGTGGACCTGTGAGAAAGTGAAAGAATATTGGGCATTGATATATGATGAACTCAAAAAGATGTTAAAGTGTACATTCCCAAAACGACCTGAACTTTTTTTGCTGGGGTTGGTGGATAATGAAATTAAAGGAGCAGACAAGACGCTATTTTTATATGCAACAGCAGCGGCACGAATGCTCCTGGCACAGAACTGGAAGACAACGTATATACCGTCTTTGGATGAATGGAGGGCGAAATTACTGGACTTTGCAGAGATGGCCAGACTGACATGCAGACTGAGGGATCAAGACAACCAGAGGTTCCAAAAAGACTGGCAAAAATTTAAGAACTACATGGAGACTAATTGTAAGGAATTAAAGACTCTTACCGGATTAGGGTAGAACTCGAAGGACTTCTATCCACTTTTAGAACCTTTTTTATAAGTATATAAAAGGGGTTCGTTTGAAAGGAAGGCTGGGAGATGAATAACGTTAAAACCACGCGAAGAACAGAGGGAAGCCGAACTTTAGTGATAGATTGACTCTGTATGGTTAATGTTTTGAATTTGTTTTTCTTTTGTATATTAAAATTTTCTAATAAAAAAATAAAAAAATAAAAAAAGATAATTGTCTGCCAATCTGTGGGAAGCAGCTTTTGAAGGGCGAGACCTTCCAGCAGGCTGTGGGTGTAGGGAGCTTGCAGCCCATTGTCGTGAATGCTACGACTTAACTCTTTCAGTGCTTCAGAGGGAATTGGGGCATATTTTTCAGCCTGAACAGGGGCGGTAGCCCGCAGGACTGGAGAAGCAGGATGCGCAGGCTCCATGTCCAAGGCTGCTGCTGGAACAGTGTCAACAAAGCCAGCACTCTTTAATTTCCCATCATGTACAGTGGATAAGGCTGGAGAGGGGTCAGGCAGTGGGTCTGGCAGCTGGTTTGGGAATTCAAGGGCTGGGCACGCTGGTAGTGGAGCTGACAGGAGTGCAGGCAGAGCTGTGCTTACCGGCGGTGGTGCTGGGGCTTTGGGAGCCAGAATTAGCCAAGAGGCTGGTTTGGGAGGCAGGATGATTGGCAAGGGTGACAGAGACTGTAGTGGCAGAGACTGTTGTGCCAATAAAGGATTGCCTGGAGTGGGTCCTCGAAGGCATGCACGGACCTGGAACCACGTGTGCCGGACTTTAAAATTAACTTTGGGATGATCCCGAAGGCAGTAGCCAATTTTGTCCCATTTTTGAAGATCTAACTTGCCATCTAGTGGGAACCAGGGGCACAGTTCGTCTATGGCTATCACTAGATTTTCGACTTCCGAGGTACAGGTTTGGTAGCCATTGTCTAGCAAAAGTCTTTTAGGATCATCTCGGAAGTTCTGTTGTTCAGCGGAGAGGGCGGAGAAGGCAGAACCCATTTTTAAACAGTATTAAGTGCGGGATCACCGTAATCGAAACGTCTTCGATGATGGTAGTTGAGCTCTAATCCTGCCACGGATGATGGTGAGTGATGGAAATTAGACTCCTTAGACTCCTTAGACTCCTGGCTGGCACCGCCAAATGTGGGAATTACTCCCGGGAAGCCCCGATCCGCAAGGCTTGGAAAGTTGGGAATCCTCCCATGGAAGCCCAGATTGGCGAGTTCGAGAATTTAGAACCCACAAAAGGCTAGGCCGCCAAGCCCAATGCAGGTTGGCAACAAAGAAAAGAATAATGACTCCAACACATGGTTCTGGTGCAAAAATGGAGCAAGTCCCTCTTGCTGCACCCAGCAAGAGCCTTTATTGAAAACAACAGGACTACAATTCCCACATCACCTTCCGGCGGTTTCTTAACCAATCAAAAACTTACACACTTGCCCAATGCCCAAATAAGGGTATTTCTTTGTCTAAAACTTACACTACTGAGCATGATCAAGAATGTTTGTTACATAGCTAAGCTTCTGCACATGTGTGAGATTTTAGCCTGGGAACTTGATCAGACCATGTAGCTTTAGCCAATCACAAAGTATTTTTCCACCTAAAGTGCAACATAGTATCTGAGCATATCTAAAGCTTGACATAATTCAGTGCAGTGCGCATGTGTTAAACTCTCCTCGCCTGATACGTGATCTATTCGCTTGCTGTTAATGGCAATGCCACAGAGGCATGCCGGGAAAGATTCTCCACATTAATAAAGATATTGAACAGCACTGGACCCAGAACAGAACCCTGGGGCACCCCACTGGTCACGTCTCTCCAAGCTGATGAGAGGCCATTTATGATCACCCTTTGGGTGCGATCAGTCAACCAATTACAAATCCACCTAACAGTAGCACTATCTATCCAACTTCCTACTAACTTCTTAGCAAGAATACCATGGGGAACCTTATTGAAGGCCTTGCTAAAGTCCAGATAAGCAATATCCACAGCATTCCCCTCATCCACCAGGCCTGTAATTCTATCAAAGAAAGAGATCAAATTAGTCTGGCATTACTTGTTTTTAAGAAACCTGTGTTGACTTCTTGTAATGACAGCATTGTTTGTTAGATAATTGCAGACTGACTGCTTAATAATCTGCTCTTGGATCTTTCCGGGAATTGAAGTCAAGCTGACTGGGCGGTAATTATTTGGGTCCTCTTTTTTCCCCTTTTTGAAGATGGGGACAACATTAGCCCTCCTCCAATCGATGGGGACTTCTCCTGTCCTCTAGGACTTCTCAAAGATTATTGCCAATGGTTCTGAAATTACTTCTGCCAGTTCTTTTAATATCCTTGGGTGTAATTAATCTGGCCCAGGAGACTTAAATTTATTTAATGTTTCCAGATGTTCCTGTACTACCTCCCTACCTATTCTATGTTGCAATTCCCATCCTACCTCATCTACTCTTTGTCCCAGCGGATCTCTTTCTTCCTTTTTGGAGAAAACTGAGGCAAAAAAATGTGTTGAGTAGTTCTGCCTTTTCCTTGTCTCCTGTTAGTAACTGGTTATCATTGCCACGCAGAGAGCCTATCATTTCCTTATTTTTCCTTTTGCTGCGGACATAACTAAAGAAACCCTTTTTACTATCTTTAATCTCTCTGGCAAGTCTAAGTTCATTTTGCGCTTTAGCTTCTTTTACCACCCCCCTGCATATATTAGCTGTTTACTTATATTCCTCTTTGGTGCATTTCCCATTTTTCCATTCCTTGTACTTGTTTTTCTTTATAGTTAGCTGAGTTGAAAGTTCTTTAGTAAACCACTGTGGTTTCTTTAGACCTCTCCCATTTTTTCTTCTTGTTGGAACAGTGTTAAATTGTGCCTTTAATATCTCGCTTTTCAGGAACTCCCATCCATCTTGGACTCCCTTCTCTTTCAGTGTTTCAGTCCATGGAATCACAGCCAATAATTCCCTAAGTTTACAAAAATTGGCTTTCTTAAAGTCCAGGATTCTTGTCTGACTATGCTTAGCTTCACCTTCCAACTGTATAACAAATTCCAAGAGGGCATGGTCACTTCTACCTAATGATCCCACCACTTCGACCCCATTTACAAGGTCCTCCTTATTGGTTAAGACCAGATCTAAAATGGTTTTGCCTCTGGTTGCCTCCTCTACCTTCTGGACCATGAAATTGTCTGCAAGGGCAGTAAGGAATTTGTTAGACCTTGCATTCCTAGCTGAGTAGGACTGCCAGCATATATCAGGATAGTTAAAATCCCCCATTACTACTACATATCTCCCTTTTGACTGTGTGGCCATCTGCTCACAGAAGGCATCATCCAACTCCTCTGGCTGGCTTGGGGGTCTATAATATACTCCTACACTGACATCCCTCCTGGTGTGCTTTTCAAGCCCAATTTGTGGTAACAATCAGATGCTCAGGGGAAGGGAAGATGGGACCAAAAGTGTTTATTGTTTTAAAATAGGGATGTGATGTTTGGATTGTGCTCAAAGACTTACCAACATCACTGGTAGTCATAACATACTGCCTCAAGCTTTTTATGTAAAAATAATCTTATCCCCAAGTCCTTGTGTTCAGTGCCAAGAGAAAGATAATAGTAAGTTTTTTAAATAGAGGGAATGGGAATAAGAGAAGAAATAATCATTCTAATAAAAATTAATACAGTAAAATAATTTTTAAAACTTTATTTAGCTAATTAATAAATAATTAAAATAAAATTAAGAATAATAAGATGAGAAAGAAGGAATTTACATTAAGAAATGTGGATGAGTTTTGTAAAAAGCAAAAAACAAAACAAAAACAAAGCATGCTGGTTATATACTGCCCCACAGCACTGTAAGAATTCCTGTAAGTGTAACCTACAATAAGACTTTTAAAATGTCAGTAAATAAGGGATTCAGAACAAAGAAAATAGTACAGCATATGAAGAACTGTCTCACTGTACATTATATCACTTATAGGATCATAAAGTTGGAAGAGACCTCAAGGACCATCCCGCCTGACCCCCCGCCATGCAGGAACCACCATCAAAGTAAACCTGACAGATGGCCATCCAGCCTCTGCTTAACCATCTCCAAGGAAGAAGACTCCATCACCCTCCATGGAAGCATATTCTACTGCTGAAGAGCTCTAACTGTCAGGAAGTTCTTCCTAATGCTCAGATGGAATCTCTTCTCTTGTAGTTTGAAACCATTGTTCGGAATCCTAATCTCTGAAGCCATGGAAAACAAATCTGTCTCCTCTTCTGCAAGACTTCCTTTCAATCTAATATTTAAACATGGCTACCGTATCCTCTTTTGTTACTGTCCATGGAGTTTTCGTGGCAGGGATAATGGAGTGGCTTGCCAGTTCCTACTCCAGATGCACAGTGCAAAGAAACAGAGGAAAACAATAGAAAAGGAAAAAAACAGATCTGTGCAAGGAAATTGGAGATATTAAAGAAACATTTCATGCAAAGATGGATATGATAAAGAACAAAAATGGTAGGGACTTAACAGAAGCAGAAGACATCAAGAAGCAAGAATACAAAGAAGCATTATACCAGAAAGATCTGTGTGTCCCGGGCTAAACATCTTGGAAAGTGAAGTCAAGCGGGCCTTAGAAAGCACTGAAACAAGGCCAGTGGAGGTGATGGCATTTGAACTATTTAAAATCTTAAAAGATGATGCTGTTAATGTGCTACACACAATATGCCAACAAATTTGGAAAACTCAGCAGTGGTCAGAGGACTGGAAAAGATCATTCCCATTCCCAATGAAGGGCAATGCCAAACAGTGCTCCAACTACCGTATAATTGCACTCATTTCACACGCTAGCAAGGTTATGCACAAAATTCTACAAGGGATGCTTCAGCGATATGTGGACGGAGACCTCCTAGATGTGCAAGCTGGATTTTGAATGGGCAGAGGAACTTGAGATCAAATTGCCAACATGTGCTGGATCATGAAGAAAGCTAGAGAGTTCCAGAAAAACATCTACTTCTGTTTCATTAACTATACAAAAGCTTTTGACTGTGTGGAGCACAACAAACTATGGCAAATTCTTAAAGGAATGGAAGTGCCTGACCACCTTATCTGTTTTCTAAGGGCCTTTTCACACGACCCCTAAGATCCGCTGGCACTTAGGGGTTTGTCGCTGTTCCTGTGTTCTCACCCCCTCCGCACTCCTGGCTGCTGTCTGCGTGAGGGGAGGGAGAAAAAAAGGAAGAAAAGAATGCCGGCAGAGGCTCACCTCCGTTCCGCCGTCTCGCTCTGGTCCCCGCAGCATTCCAGTCTCTTAAGTATCTCTTAAAGGGGCGGGGGGCAAATAAACAACAAAGAAGCGAGGAGAGCCCAGCACTCACCAGCTTACATCCGCATCAGGAATTTTTCACCCCCGGAGAGCAGGTACTTCAAAAGTGCACTGGGACGCGCTTAGGTGGGCGTGGTCGCAATTTTTTGTAAACTCCGGAGCTGGTGGGGAAAAATTTTAAGCTCCAGATCTGGGAGCCATTTCCCGCGGATTTTAGGGGTCGTGTGAAAAGGCCCTAAGAAAACTATATGTGGGACAAGCAGCAACAGTCAGAATTGGATATGGAACAAATGACTGGTTTAAAATTGGGAACGGAGTACAACAAGTTTGTATAGACACTGTCACATTGCCTATTTAACTTATATGCAGAGTACACCATGTAAAAGGCAGGACTGGATGAATCACAAGCCGGAATCCAGATTGCCGGAAATGTCAACAACCTCAGATACACAGATGATACTACTCTGATAGCAGAAAGTCAGAAAGAATTAAAGATTGAGGGTGAAAGATGTGTGTGAAAAAAAATGGGCTGAAGCCCAACATCACTAAACTAAGATCATGGCCACCAGTTCCATCACCTCCTGGCAAATAGAAGGGGAAGAAATGGAGTCAATGTCAGAATTTACTTTGCTGGGCTCCTTGATCACTGCAGATGGTGACTGTAGCAATGAAATTAAAAGATGCCTACTTTTTAGGAGGAAACCGATGGCAAACTTAGGCAGCATCTTAAAAGCAGAAACATCACATTGATCTGGATAGTTAAAGCTATGGATTTTCCAGTAGTGATGTATGGAAGTGAGAGCTGAAGGCTTATCACCACAGAATCGATGCTTTTGAGCTGTGGTGCTGGAGGAGGACTCTTGAGAGTCCCCTGGACTGCAAGGAGATCAAACCTATCCATCCTGAAAGAAATCAACCCTGAATGTTCACTGGAAGGACAGATTTTGAACCTGAGGCTCCAGTACTTAGGCAACCCCATGACGAGAGAGGAGTCCTTGGAAAAATCCCTGATGTTGGGAAAGAATGAAGGAAAAAGGAAAAGGGGACGGCAGAGAATGAGATGGTTGGATAGCGTTATTGATGCAGTGAGGGTGCTGTGATTGTAGGGAATTCAAAAGCCTGCTCTTCAGTTCTCAGTTTCCTAAAAGCCAGCACCCGAAGCATTTGTAACCCAGGATAACACTGTATTCAGGTTAAATTGCTGTATTGGCACTTTGCGAAAAATACATGGGTTTTGAATTACAGTTTTGGGCACTTGGTCTCTAAATGGTTCGCCATCACTGCTCTAGAGAATTAGCTACCTCTCCCAATTTGGTATCATCTGTAAATTTAATCAGTGTAATCTATATTCCTTCATCCAAGTCATTAATAAATATATTAAATAGCACAGGACCCAGAAGAGAACCCCACTAGTCACTTCTCTCCAGGATGAAAAGAAGCCATCTATGATCAACCTTTGGGTACAATGAATCAACCAATTAGTAACCCAACTAACAGTAGCACTATCTATTCCACATTCTACTAAGTCCATTGAGAGTATATAAAGGGGAAACTTATAGAAGGCTTTACTAAAATCAAAATAAGCCAATGGTCCACAGTGAGCACAGTTTGAAGAAGAAGACATGGCAATTGAAGAAGAAGCTAAGCTGCATCCACAGTGTTCCCCTCCTCCACCAGGCCTGTAACTCAATCAAAGAAAGAAATAAAATTAGTTTGGCATGACTTGTTTTTAAAGAACCAGTGTTGAGTTTTAGTAATGACAGCATTGTTTGTTAGACTGCTTAGTCATCTGCTCTAGAATTTTTCCAGAAATTGAAGTCAAGCTAACTGGACAATAATTATTTGCATCTTTTCCCCCTTTTGAAGATGCGAACAACATTTGTCTTCTTCCATTCTATGGGGACTTCCCCTGTTCTCCAAGAATTCTCACTTTAAACATGTATAGGAAGTAAAATGGTCCACTTTCTAGATTCTGTACTTGGCAAAGACTGATAAAGGCATGTTCATCCTCCAGTAAATGTCATACCAATAAATAGCTGACCTATTTTTAAAATGTTTCTGCTGAGTGACCTTTTATGTTGTGATGGCTTAAGGTTAAACATGCAGTATCCAATTCCTATTTTTTCCTCGAAGCAGACAAAGATATGATCCAGATCAGAATAAGTAGGAACAAATGGTATCATTTTCTCTTAAATATTTCAGCCCAGTCCCTAACCTGTTCAAAAAGGTGTGTGTCAGGGTGGCGGGGGAGATAGAATTGAAATATAAAACCCAGATAGAGGAAAATTTAAATTTGTCATGTACCTTAATATTAATTGTACGGGTGATGAGAAATACTCCACATCCAAAATATATGTAATGCCTAAATACAATGTCTAATGCAGTGGGTTAGAAATCTCTTAATCAATTTGTTGCAAGTTAAGGTTAGTGTTGGAATTTCATTATTTCGTGTCGAGTTACAACAGCAAATGCCCACAATAATGTCTTAACTTAGCATGTGTAGCTAATGGGATTTTGATCTCTGTGTTCAAGCATTTGACCCACTGTTCGGTTTGCTGTGGGGATGGGCTCATTCACTTCTTGGACCAGTGACCAAACAATGTAAGTGGCAATAAGAACCAGCCTGGCCCCATAACATTCCTACTTCTTGTTAGTGGCTACTAGTTTTTAGGTGCAGGTGTGGGGGAGTCACTCCAATTTTTGTTTGATTCCATCATATGTAATCACTGGGATCGAACCAAAACAGTTGGCTGGCTGTCCCTTTGGAGAAGCTGCTTAACTGATTTTTTGCATGACTTTCCTTTGGAGACTAGGCCAGGCCAGGGAAGATGTTTAGCATTTCTGTGTTAATTATTCGCATTCTATTAGCCAGGATTTGAAAGGTTTTTATTTTTGTTTAACTTTGTCAAAGCATCACAGACTTCACTATGCCAGTTAGTAACCATTAGAAAGCCATGTTAAATTTCCCCTCCAAAGATGAGGGGTATTCCCTTAATGGGAAGCCTTTCCTTTTCATCTTCCTTGCCATTCACTTTTGTGGGAGATGACAGGAGAAATTGACACAGCAAATCAACAGAGCTTTGATAAGATTTAGAGAGGAAATTCCTTTCAAACATCCCTGGATCAGAGCAGTATAGGATACAGGTGGTCACTCAGTTAGGTTTCTGACTAGGAAGCCAAATTCACCACTATGCACAGTCCCAGGGTGCCCCCAGAAGAAGAGAAAATGGCAAACTATTTCTGAGTACTCTCTACCTAGAAAACCCTTAAAAGAACACCATAAGTAAGAAAGTAAGAAATGACTAAATGCACATTATTATTATTATTATTATTATTATTATTATTATTATTATTATTATTATTATTATTATTATTATTATTATTATTATTATTATTATTATTATTATTATTATATGATAGTTGTTTCTCATTCTGATGCTGCTGCTACCAAGTTTGAGTTAACCAGCTTTCAATCTCATCTTTCCACCCTTGAGAACTGCCTGGATGCCATGTTGCAATGGATAAAGTAGTTGAGCTTGAACTCAAACAAGATGGAAGTCTGCCATGTGGGAGCCCCTGAGGTGTGTGGGTTGGGAAGCTCCCTCTCTTTTGGAAGTGCAACTCCCCACTCAGGTTGAGGTTCGCAGCTTGGGCGTTCTCCTGGATCTGACGCTATCCATGGGATCTCAGGTGACGTCAGTGGTCCATTCTGCCCACTTCTATCTGTGGCAGATCACCCAACTGTCTGGACACAGGTGCCCTCATTATGCACATGTATGCATTGGTTGTCTCGAGACTGGACTACTGCAATGCATGTGGGACTATCCTTAAGGCTGCTACGGAGACTTGAATTGGTCCAGAACACAGCAGCCAGACTATTGATGGGGACTAGGAAATATCAACATATATCCCCTGTCCTGGCCTCCCTGCACTGGCTACCAGTTTGTTTCCACATCGACTTCAAGGTGTTATCAGTGACGTGTATTACAACGACATTGTGTCGTTACAGTCATGACCAATTATTTGTGACCCCATATCCATGGAGTTTTCTTGGCAGGAATACTGGCTTGCCAGTTCAAGCACTAAATGGTTTAGGACAGTGGTGGTGAACCTTTGGCACTCCAGATGTTTTGGACCACAACTCCCGCTGTCCTTTGTCATTGGCAATCTAGGCTCGGAATTCTGGGAGTTGTGGTCCAAAACATCTGGAGTGCCAAAGGTTTGCCACCACTGGTTTAGGACCTTGTTGCTTGACAGAGTGCCTCCTCCCAGTGAGAACAGCCCATTATACCCAGTCTTCTCAAGGTAACTGAGGGCAGTAACAGCAAGAGAGGCCCGTAAGGACAAAATAAGTAATAAGATCTGCTCAGCACTTGCCCCACAAGTCTTCCATCTGACATGCCTGGCCCCTTATTTGGGATCTTTTAAATGAGCTTTAAAGACCTGGATGTTTACACAAGCATTCCCACAAGCTGGAAAAGCTCTATAGTACCATGCCTACCTATGATTACTATTGATTATTTCACTCTGCTTGCCTGAAAACTTTTATATAAACATTTAATAGTATTATATAGCTTTTAAATGTTTCTGTTATGTGATTTAAGTTATTAATTATTTATATTTATTTGTTTCTTGCATTTCTAGACAGCCCGAGTTCCCAAATAAGGACTGTTAGATTTTACTTGCTGTTCGGTTTTGGTTTGTTTTTCTGGTTATCTCTATTGTTGTAAATGCAATCCATTCATCCATCAACTTCCAAATATAATCCATCCATCAACCCAAATATAATGAGAATCTCAGTGAATTCAGCTTAATAATGATCTTTCCTGCAGTAAGGGTTCATCTATCACTATGCCGTTCTGGCAGAGCTCGGTTGAATGTGTTACACCTGTTTTCATGCACTTGATAATGGTTTATATCTGTGGCACAGAACCAGAGAATAATCGAAGGGGCCTATAAAGTCATCAGGTCCAACCCCTGGCTCAATGATGAAATCCAAACCAAAACAGATTGGAAAGATCAAAACTCTTCATTTAAAGTAGTAAGGTATTCCCTGACTCTTTGTTTCTGAATGTTGAGCTGCAATCCCATCCCATTCCTTAGCACTTTGTACTCATGGGAGCCTTGATGGCCAATTGTGACAGAAGACTCCCAGGGACTTATATCTTCTAAGATTTAAATTCAACATGTGTTACCAGATGTTACAAAAAGACTATGCCCATGGACTGCATAGTCTTGGAGATTTTCTAAAGAGAAACTGCAAGTATTCCAAGGAAAAGCAGAAGAGTTGGGTATCCTACTAGCTGAAGACAAGATAGAAGGCCTGTCCATTTCCCTAATGTACCTTGAGATACAGTTCAATATAGGTCAAGGATGTTCATTCAGATCTTAGGTAATTTATCTTTGTATGCCAGGTGGTTACCCTGTTGTCACCCTATTGTTGGAGAGGTTTTGACCAAAGGGGAACACTAGTTCACATGTGTGCCAATTCACACAGTGCATTTCTGGAAAGACTTGCAGACTTAACATATTGAGAAGATTAGCAAGGCACATTCTGGATAGTTGGTTGCCATTTACTTAGTTTGTAACAATTCAAATAAGAGAGTGATTTCCCCCAATGTGGACAATTAAAAAATCTGGAGTAATAGTTGTGGGTCACATTTCAGAATTGTCCTCCTACCACCTCCTCCTTTTCAACTAAGATTCCCCTTCCCCACTGATCTTTCTGATTCATTAAGATTCCAGCTTTACACAGTCCTCTGGTGGTTTTTACTTCTTTTTGCACTTCTCTATTACTGCACACTCAGTTTTTCATTGCAGAACAGGAGGATAAACAAATATGTTTTAAAAATTAAAAATTCAACACTGTTTCTCAACCCCTGTGTGAGAAAGAGGAACATAGTCTTGAATGTCTCCCCAGCCAGCTATCTTCAATGCACATGTAGGTTTTTTTGTGTTGCAATGTGTCTATGTATGTGTATGTGTGAGAGAGACTAATCAGAATGCACTTTAAATCTCACCTTCAGTTTAAAGTACAGGTAGAACCCTAGAAAAAAGTTACCATTTGAATTTGCTAGGGAAAATATTCACATGTAAAACAACTGATTTGGAAACCAATGAATGTATGACTAAATTCAAGTACATACCCAGATTGTATAGCGAGTCAGGTTGATTAGCCTATATACTTTACAGATGGATATTTAAAATGCTGTTATGTATTTGTGTCTTCAGATATTTCCCTGAAGAAGAGAAAGAGCAGGAACAGCTGTATCCTGGTCAGTTTCTCAATAACACACCTGCTTATGTAAAAAAAAAAAAAGCCAGTTTATCACCTGGAATATCTGGCTTTTCTCCTTGTGATGCCCATAGTGATGGCTCATATTTCTTAAGTAGGGTCTACTCAATGTCACTCCCCTGGAAGAAGGACATTATTATATGAGAATCAGATAAGCTCAGAAGAAAGCTAGAGGAGATATTCCATCTGAAGGGGAAGTACTTCATCTGTTCCTCTTGAAATAGACACACTTACATATTTGAAGTCTTCCCCCAATGATTTTCACAGATATGTGGCTCCTTTTCCTGTGTGGCTTTGCATCCATCCTTCAAGTAACCAGTCTAAAAGACACCATTCCGTAAGTTGTTATGTGTCCTAGAATAACGGGAAAAGAGAAATTAGATAATATGACTGGGAGGGAAACATTGGCCATTGTTGAACTCAAGATGGTGAAGTACAACCATGGAGAAATTATTGGCTTGAATGGAGATTAGGGGTGGAAAGGACAATATTGCATTGAAGGCAGTAAGGGTGGAAAGTAAAGAAGATAGATTAACTGACAGCATAGGCTGGTTATATTGATAAAATATATTTCAAGAATAGTAAGAACACCCAGTATCTTCTAGACCAATGTTGGAGAACCTATCTACTTGCATTTACATGCTTTCGAACTGCTAGGTTGGCAGGAGCTGGGGTTAACAGTGGGAGCTCGCTCCACTGCGTGGTACCTGAGATTCGAACCGTTGAGCTGCTGACTTTGTAGCTGACAGTTTTCAGTGCTCTAGCCCACTGAGCCACCACATGCCAGGTGCATGCATAGTGAGTGACTACTTAATAATCTGTTCCAAGATTTTTCCTGGGACTGATGTCAGGCTGATTCCTCTTCTTTGCCTTTTTTGAAGATAGGGACAATATTAGCCTCCTCCAGCCATCTTGCACTTCACCCATTTCTCATGATTTCAAGAAAATAATGGCCTGAGAGTTCTTCAACTAGTTCCTTCAGTACTCTCAGATGCAGATTATCTAGCCCTAGAAATCTGAACATGTTCAAGGTCATAAGGTATCCCTCAACTAATTGTATAGTAATCTCAAACTGCAACTGTCCCTTCCACTAGCACTATATGTCTGGAGGTACAAAGTCTGCCTTATGGGGAGGTGGGAGCTAAATAGGATTTGAACCTTTTCTTTTTCCTCTGTTACCAATTTTCCATCTCCATTGAGGAGCTGTGCCACTATAACTTTTCTTTGTCTTTTGCTTTGTACATATCTGAATAATGCCCTTTTATTGTTTTTATTGCTTTTAAAATGTATCTTTTAGGGGTAGATTTATTGAATATGTGCTTGTAAGAGATACAGTAACCCCCAATCTATCGCAGGGGTTAGGGACTGACCTGACCCCCGATAATTGAAAATCCACAGATGCAGGTTGGTTGGGCCTGGAGGGGCATGCAATGTTTAAACATCACATGCCACTTCTCCCCCCCCCCGGGCACGGGGGAGTGGTGCATGATGGGCTCCAGCTGATTGGCGGTGGGGTGGCAAAGAAAAAAACTATTTCCTCACCCCAGCACCAATCAGCTGGAGCCCGGTGCCTGGGGAAGGGGGGAGAAAGGTTTTAAAAGCACAGGCTTTAAAAACCTTTTTTCCTCCCCCAAGTCCTAGGCTCCAGCTGACTGGTACTGGGGTGGGGGAGGAAAACCTTTCGGGTTCCACTGTACTGTGGTCCCGTGATATAACGGGACCGCAGTATATGAACCGCGAAAGGATGGGGGACCACTGTAGAAGGAAATTCCACTGCAACAATCAATTTAGTTTTGGACAGGAGGGCAATAAAGAAAGTTTTTCAAGAGGTCCCACTCGTGGAGAGGAACATGGTTGTTTTGCATTTGTTTTAGTCTGCGTATTATTGTGTTGTTTATTTAAAAATAAATTTAAAAAAGAATTTCTCTTTTTAGACACTTCAGTTGTGGTGACCTGCAATGTTTGTGCAATGTTTGTCTTTGTACCTGAATATTACCTGGCATAAACATACAGCAAGTGCAAACTGTTGTAGTGTTAGAAGAAAATTGAAAGATCTGGCACAGTGAGTAGCCACACTTAAAGCTATAACAATTGCTCAACCTAAGAGAAGGTTGAAGAAGATATTCCCCACAAAAACAGCAGAGGTTGAGGAATAAAAAAATAAAAGAGTAAAATATAAAATATAAAATAAACAGAGGTGGAATGCTTAGCTAGGGCTACTCACACACTGCCATCTGGTTGTATTAAATCTCCACTGAAAGATCTTTCTGATCTCCAGTTGTAAAAGAGAAAAAAAGGTTGTGTTCTGCAAAAGTATTTGGTAATACTTCTATTTTTTTCCACTTCTTTCAATAAACGTTTTGACATTCAATATGCATCTATTCTTGACCAGGTTCCATGTCTATTGAGAAGTAAGTATAATCCTTTGTCTTGCTCTCCAAATATTTGTCATCTCCTTCAAGATTCTAATCTCTTTACTTCAACTTCAATTTTCTGATCTCTTGCAGCTCTTAGAATTTTGTTGTAGATCCTCTGCCTGCATTTCCAGAGTTGGTGCTAGAATCAGTACTAGATCTTGATCGGTTTCTTCTTCTTCTTCAGTATTAAAATTTAGCATGTAAGTTGCCCTTTCCATTTCCAAGTTTCTTTCCAAATCTCTTTTCTGCTTTGTCTTTACTGTTGCCAGTTCTTTGCTAAATGTCTTGATTTTTACATCTGTTTTACTTGGCACTTCCACTACTTTTGCCATGTTTCTTTTGTTCACTATATTTTCTTGTTTCATTTCTGCTGTTGGGAGTCGGGACTCCTGTTCTTTTCATGTGCTATGCTAGCAATGCCATTTTCTCTTGCACCTACATGAGCACTACTGTGAACATATTTTGTAGATTAGCTTGAAGTTCTTTAGAAGGGTCTGGTGTAACCAGCTGGCTTAGATTTTGTACTTTGGCAGGCAAAAAAAATAAATCTGGTGCTTCTTTCCCTCTTGCTGCCATGACTTTGACCAATTATAATTGTAAAGAAGAGCTCAATTTCTATTAACCAGGACTACATTAATAAGTTTTCATTCTGTGAGGGCTAATACTGTATATTTTACAACATTACAGATTAGCTACCGCCTCCCCCTTCACAACATACGTTTTTTACTTATTAGCACATATGACCATGTTTAAGGACTTGAAAAGAGTCCTTTTAGGATTTGAATAGACTTGAATAGAGTCCTCTTGAATAGAGTCCACGTTAAGGACTTGAATAGAGAATGTGTTTCAAAAATATAATTGATTTTTTAAATACATTCCCTATTTGAGTCCTTAAAATCAAAATGCACCAGGATTAAAGCATTAAATCACAGTTCCTTGAGATTATGTCCTTCTCCAGCAGAGGTCGCTACAGGACTAAATACTGTATTCTGTATCCTTTCCATTTTGTTTATTTTTCCACCGAATACAAAATAAAGTTCATAATGCTTATAAAGTCCTTTCCTCTGTGTCTCACAGTTCCAGACAGGCAACAATTGAAGAACAAGGGGGAAATGAAAAAACTAAAGCAAAACAGCAATCTCCTCTTGCAGTATTCCCCCCCTCAAACAAAGACAGTCTGTTTATATTAACAGGCCCCCCATACTTTCCCAAGTCCAAGCTCTTAATGTTTTGATATTTTAATTAACAGCTTCTTTCCTCCAGAAATGGAAGGAGTTCAGCACATAAGCTAGTTTTCCTCAAGGGCCTTAGACACAGTTCTTTTTCTGGGGCAACCCAGAAGTCTCTCTTAGAATTATCATCATAGCAGAGATCCCCAAATAAACAGCAGGAAAATCTCTTATGGTATTGTGAAAGCCCTCTATTGTTATTGATCACAACATTCCTTTCATGTGTTTAGGCAATTGAGATGTAGGTTCTTAAACCAACCCCTCCTTCCTTCCTTCACTTCATTTCCCATTCACTATCAG
The DNA here is from genome assembly GCA_029282475.1 of Phrynocephalus forsythii. Lineage (NCBI taxonomy): Eukaryota > Metazoa > Chordata > Lepidosauria > Squamata > Agamidae > Phrynocephalus > Phrynocephalus forsythii. Next base: position 8,732,946 of record JAPFRF010000011.1, read on the forward strand.
TCCAATGTATACTCGTTAGTTTTTTTCCTCATAAAAATTCAGTTGAGATAGTTCAAAGAAAATTCCATGACATACCAAAATGTGATAACTTATTTCAGAGGGAAAATTTCAAACTACTAGCTCTTCTTTCTGTGATGTTCTCTGCTCTGTTCTTGGGACATTCCAGCCCATCACCATCTTGACTCTGTCTTAGACTGCCCTCAGGATAGCTTCGGGGACAAGGACCCAGCTTTTGCTGATCCTACAAATTCCCCCTCAGTTTCTCCAGCTGCTATAGGGTCTGCATCTCCTGGTCTACCCTAGATCCCAGTTTTCTGGGACCTAAATGTGAGCGATTCAGTCAGGCTTCCCAGACGATCTGGAGAAGGCCGCCAACTTCATCGCAACGAGTCCAAAACACCAAGCCCAAATGAACTGATTGAAGAACGCTCAGAACCCTCAGGTTCTTTTTCTTGAAATCATGGGAAACTGGTGAAATACCAGATGATCAGAAAAGAGCTAATATTGTCCCTATTTTCAAAAAGGGCAAAAAGGAGGAACTACAGACCAGTCAGCCTGATATCAATCCCAGGAAAAATTCTGGAGCAGATTATTAAGCAGTAACTATGGAGCCAACACAGAATTGTGAAGAACAAATACTTCCAGACAAGTAAGATCTCATTTTTTGATCAGGTAACTTCCCTGCAGACCTTGACTTCAGCAATGCTTTTGACAAAGTTCCCAATCATATTCTGATTAGCAAGCTAACTAGGTGTGGGGTGGATGGAACAACTGTTAAGTGGACATATAGCTGGCTGCAGAATCATACACAGATGGTGATGATTAGGGATGGGCACCCTAATGAAAATGAAATACTGTTTCCTCATTTCATTAGCTTACAAATTGTTTCGTAAGCTAACAAAATGAGAGAGACCCTCCTTTTCATTTTGGATAGCTGCGAAATGGTCATTTTTTTCATTAAAATGAACTATTTAGTTACAATCTAAAATGGGCTCCCCAGGGTCCAAGGGGCACCAATTTTTTGGTAGCTTCCTTGCACTCTCCCCTTTAAGCCATCCAAATGTGGATATGTTTGGGGGTAAGGGGACTGAGTTATAAAGCTCCAAAGGGGGTGCCCCTAGGAGCCTTTTTTCTAATTGGAACCAGAAAGAAGCCAAGCTGTAGCATTTTGTGTCTGCTTGCATCAATCCCATTTAGCTGGATAGGTCTCGTGAATTTCATTAGTCTCGCCTACTCAGCCGTCATCATTGTTTTGGGCAAAATTGATTTTCTTCCTAGAATGGGTACCATCATGTTATTTCTGCTGATTATTTGTAACTTGCTGCATCTTGCCGCATTTGTGTTGTGAATTTTGTTGGGTTATCCTTCTCTGAAGTTGTAGTTAAGGGGCTTTGTGTTCTATTCTGATGGATTGGGGGGGGGTAATAAATGATTAATGACAAAGCAACATTCATTGGGTTTGTTGTCTAAAATATTATCAGGATGTCATTCCTGCACATCAGTTTTTATTAAGGCGATTACTTCACATCCTACCTTGTTCTGTGATTACGTTTGTACCGTGACAACGTTGTTCACGGTCACGTGGTTTTTGTCCCTGTTCAGTCCCTGTTTCTATTTACTCATGGGCGTGATTACTTGTCTTGTGATAATTGTTACTTCATGGTCTTGTTCCATGACAAATTCTGAATTTGTCTTGCTTTCTTAACCCTTTTTAAAAATATTGTAAATAAAACTTTTTTGATATTTTGATTTACTGGTCTTCTGGGATTTACACGTCAATGCTACAGAATTTTCAGCACTTTCTTTAATAAACATTTGCACTGCATGGTGTTTCCCATAGGGAAACTAATGTTGAATGCCGCTTCAGCCACTGACAACTAGGTGGAAACTGCTTGTTGTGTGACAGTTGTTACCACACGGTCCCTTGTCTCAGAACATGAACTGAGAACCTACCGTGACAAGAGAATTCCCCAGCCCAGGGGCAGGTACAGCTTATCACGCTCTGTTCCCGGTTCAGGGAACGTTTTACTGTCATGCTATGGACGTGAAGTAAGGTTTTTTTTTTTTTTGTACCGGTCTCAAGCGGGACAGCAAGGAGGGATGAACATGATGTGAAGTAACTGCCTAAGAAGTCTCCATTCTGTCCTGTTCCAGTTTTTGCCTAGTCACTGCATAGCATACAGAGTATCACTGTTAACAGGAGAATGGGACTATCAAGCTCTTAATTAGTGGATTCTAGGTAAAAAGATAGCTGGCTGGCTAGCTCAATGAGCTATGTATCTGACTAAGGAGCCAGAAATTGGGAATTCAGTTCTGCACAGTGCATCTCAAAAGAGTCAGACTATGTGGCCTCAGGCAAGCTACCAAGTCCCAAGGTGCCCTCAAAAGAAAGGAATAGTAAAACTGATTCTGAGTAATCTCCAAAGAGGGTTGGTATAAATCAGAATAGACCTGATGGCATACAATTAAATTAAATTAAATTAAATTAGTTCAAATGGTAAGCTAAGTAACTGGCTGTTAGCATAAATAAAGCTTTTTTAATGAGGCGTAGTCCAGAATCTGTGAAGAAAGATCACATATTTATACTCAAATGTTACTATAAACAGTAGCATTACTAATATGCTAGGGAGCTTTGTTCTCCATTTGCTTATATCTCCTGATTCCGCTGTCTCCTTTTAGAGTAGAGATGGGCAGAAAATGAACCATAAAAAACCACATGAATTGAGCCATTTCATTTGCCTGCCGGGAAAGAAATGTAACACCGAATGATTATTGACATTAGCAATTTATACACTTTATTTGTTCATTCCTGGCCAAAAAGCTTGGTTTTTGGCCAGGAATGAACAAAGTTTGTTCAACCAGTTCCCTAGGCAACAATGGGGTGGACCTAAAGAAAACAGTGTGTTAAGATTGTCAGGCCAGATAGCCAACCACAAAGCTCCAAGTCTGCTTTCTGGGAGTAACTGGTAATAGGAGCCATACTCTAGGTCAGTGGTGGCACTTCAGATGTTTTGGACCACAACTCCCAGAATTCCAAGCCTGTATTGCCAATGACAAAGGACTATGGGAGTTGCGATGTAAAACATCTTGAGTGCCAAAGATTCGCCACCACTGCACTAGGCAGCACAGCTGGTGGCTTCACTTTTGCAGCGACTGGCATGAGAAGATGGTTAGCTAGCTAGTCCTGGCATTTGCCCCATTTCTGTTCCCTCCTCAGTCTGCCTCATGATGAACAACACTCTGCCACAGCTTCTTTTGCATGAACCACCCATTTAATATTTCCAAGACAGATGAAAAGGGGCATTTTCCTGGAGAGACCTGCTGTGGGAATCAATTAAATATCCTGAGTCCAGTCTTGACCAGATTTGGAGGGGGTAGGGAGTAAGTTGAAATGACAAGAGTTTGGAGTCTCCAATACACACATGGGTCATTCTATCACTCCTGGAGATCCCAAATCGCACAAATGGTGATATGCTTTATTTAGTTGGAAAGGTCATGGAAGTTTGTAGTTCATGAATAGCAGTGAACCTTGAATGATCATGAACTGCCACGAACTGCCATGAACTGTCATTTTCCCGGTTCATGCCTACCTCTACTCTAGAATCTCTAGGATTAAAAATCCTTTTTTTTTTAAATCTAGAAAATAATTAGAGGAAGCCATTCAAATATTTGGATATTACTGACTGGAATTAGGGATGGGCATGAAATGGAAAAATTGTGTTGCATTTCATTTCATTTCGTTTCCCCCGGCATTTCATTTTGTTTCATTGTAAAATGGCTCCCCTGGGTTCTGGAGGCACCAAATTTTGTGGGTAGCTTCCTTGGACTGTCCCCTTTAAGCCATTCAGTTTTGGAACGGTTTGGAGTTCAGGAAGCCAAGTTATTGAACTCCATAGTCGGTACCCATGGGGGGAAAAGAGGAAAGGAAAAACTCATTTTAAAACTGAAGTTTTAAAACTGAGGCTGCTGAAAGGATATTCTCAGCTAGGCTGAGAATTTTCTCTTTTTCAGAAGTTTTGGAAATGGTAGCCATAGTCTTTTAAAGAATTCCAGGCAAAATCAAAGGAAAAGACACAAAACCTGTGGCACCTTAAAGACGTTCATATTTTAATGTAACATTTTGTGGAATACACATCCACTTCTTCAGTCATATAGCAGCAGAATTAGGTGTGCAATATAATATGTGATGGAATATACATTTCATACCAAATATTCATTGGCTGTAGTATCTGTACTGCTTTATCACATAGCAACAACCTTAGCAGCCCTTCAAGCTTGGATTGAGTTTAACTTTCAAGCGGAAGCCAGAGAAGTTTTTTTGTCAACATATGTAAAAGTTAATAAGACATATGTTATGTATATTTAACAGAATGTGTAAAGTGAATTGTAAAATGGAGGCAGTTAGATTCTGCAGTGTCATGATGTTAATTCACAAGTGTTAGAGACTAGTAATCACAGGCATGTTAAGTGTTGAAGTGCAGGTGGAACTGATTGTAACATCATGATTTGTAATGGTTAGATCAGACTGCATCATATTGTTAATTAGTGATTGCATCAGATCTTATGAGTGCTGAATAAGTATAAAAGGCACTAGCTTACCATTTGTAATTTGGGGACTGTTATGGTAAAAAACAGTTTACCCCACGCTCTGTTTGTCTGTTTGCTATATTGTATATAATGCTTGGTTGTTATGCTGTGTATATTTTGATGTATATATGAATATATGAGTTTTTACTCTATTCATTGTCATTGTCTTTCTGATAGACTAACTCTGCAAACCCTTTATATCAATACTAACATTTTATCTACGTTACTGCTGCACTGTTTTGTGTCAGGCACAAGTATATATTATTATTATTATATTTGCTGCCCCCTTAAATCTGCTGACAGGGTTATGGGCCCAGCTGGGTCAGCAGCCTGATGGGTTTTGTTGTACCTGTATAGATAAAGTGTGTGTTGTGTAAAGTTGTGTTTTTGCAGAGGAAAACAGGTTGAAGTTGGAACGGAGACAAAGCAGAGCTGCAAAGGATTTCTCTCAGAGGCTTGGAATGAGAGCAGAGGAGAAAAGCAGCTGATAAGGACAAGCCAAGCAAAACAGAGTGTGATTTAAACTGGAAGCTGTGGAGGCTGAGGAAATATTTGCCAGAAGAAGCTGAAAGAAGTGTTGCAGATAACGGCAGATAAGGAGCCGGCACATATCAGCAAGAATGGCAAGTATAAATTTAAATTCAAAGCCTCTTGTAAAGCTCTCTGACAGTAATTACCTTAATTGGTGTCTGCAAATGAAGCATTTCTTGATCTTCCATGAGCTCTATCAGTATGTAGATAAGCAGCTTGATGAGGAAGCTGATGAGGAAGATTTGAAAAAGGATGAAAAAGCCTTGGCGATTATAATGTTATCCTTGGAAGAAACGCAGTTCGTTTATGTGAAGGAAGCAAAAACAGCTCATGAGGCTTGGTCGTTTCTCAGAGCAGCTCACATCAGAGACACAGCTGGGAGTAAAGTATCTCTAATGAAAAAACTATTCCGGTTAAGGCAGAGCCCAGGTGAAACTATTTCTGATTATATAAGGAAAGTAAATAGTATATTTCAGCAATTGTCTGAGGTGGGCATAAATCATGAAGAGGAGTATAAATGTCTAGTTATATTATCAAGCCTGGATGAGTCATATGACAATTTAGTAATGGGATTAGAAGCTATGAAAAGTGATGAATTGTCTATATCATATATACAGTCAAGACTCCAGCAGGAAGAATCAAGGAGGAATGATTCTAAAGTTAATAAAAAGCCTGCTCAAGTTTCTGGAGAAACAATACAAGTAATTAGAAGATGCTATAATTGTGGGAGTGACCAACATGTTTTTCGTTACTGTGATAAGGTAAACAAGTGGCAAAAGCAAAAAAGAGTTGCCGGCACAGGCTGGAAGAGTGAAGGTCAACAGCTGTCTGTAATTAATGATAAGGAACAAAAGTGCTCAAGACAGGAATTATTTATTGTAGATTCAGGAGCCAGTATTCATTGTGTAAACAAGAAATGTTTGTTTGAGAAACTAACTTTGTTTAATTGTAGAAATGTAACCTTGGCAGACGGGACTCAGGCAAAAGTCTGTGGTGAAGGTAATATATTTTTCAAACCTCTTAAATGTGTATTTGATAAGGTCCTGTATATACCGTCTTTAAAGAATAATTTATTGAGTGTGCATATGCTTGTAAAACAAGGTTATCAAGTACAGTTCAGTGAGAATAGTTGCAAGATTGTAAAGAATGGAAAAACAATAGCAACTGGAAGGCTCCAAAACAGTTTGTTTATGATAAGCACTTCTGAGAAAGTTTTGAACATGATTGAAAATAAGCCTCTACATGACAAATGCATACATTTGATGCATAGAAGATTAGGGCACCTAAGTTTTGAAAATATTAGGAAAACTCTACAACATGTGGAACATGGGTCAGTGCAAAACTGTAAAAAGTTTTTAGATTGCCATGTTTGTAAAGGCACAAAGGTGAAGTCTGCACCCATATCAAAAAAGAGTTTGAGAAAGTCACATCAACCACTACAGCTGGTACATATTGATGTGATTGGACCCATGGCTAATTCATTTGGTGGTGCCAGGTTTTGTCTAGTGATAACAGATGATTATTCACGTTATTCTTGGGTTTACATAATAAAGCACAAAAGTGAAGTGAGTGCTGTATTTAGGAAATGGTTTGTGATGGCAGAAAGACAGTACAGGCAGAAAATTTTAGCTGTACAAAGTGACAGAGGTGGTGAATTTTTAGCAAAGCAGTTTGTTGATTATTTAAAAAAGAAAGGGGTGAAACATAGATTGAAAAACCCTTCTGCTTCTGCTGAGCATGAATTAGCTGAGAGGAAGAATGGAATTCTTCAAAATATCATGAATGCAATGTTGGCAGATGCAAAACTTCCCAAAGGTTACTGGGCTGAAGCAATGAAATATGCAAATTATGTGTCTAATAGAGTGTGGAGTTCAGCTGTGAATGAAGTTCCATATACTCTAATACATGGTAAAAAACCTACAATCAAATATCTCCATATATTTGGCTCTGAAGCCTGGGTATTAATTCCAAAGAGGTATAGACACAAGAACAGTCCAAAGTCAAGAAAGCTTATGTTTATTGGTGTTCAGCCTGCAGCAAAATCCTGGCGTTTTTGTGACAGTCATGGAAAAGTTTATATAAGCAGGTCAACAACATTTTGTGAACAGAAAAATTGGGAAGCTCTACATGCTAATAATGAAGTATTTTTGCCAAGTATTTGTCCCCACACTGAGGTTGAAGAAGTTGCCAGTGATGGAGGGGAGTCTACAGCATTACATGATGGAAAAGTGAAAGATGAGATTGCCAGTGATGGAGGGGAGTCTACATCATTACATGATGGAAAAGTGAAAGATGAGATTGCCAGTGATGGAGAGGAGTCTACATCATTTCATGATGAAAAAGTGGAAGATGAGGAGCCAGTGTTGATCAGAAAATCTACAAGATCTAATAAAGGAGTGCCACCTGAAAGGTTTGTTGTGAATTATGTATTCCATGAGCCACAGAATTTTGAAGATGTGCTGCTGATGCCTGGAGAAGAAAGGAAGCAGTGGATGATGGGCCATGGACAAAGAGCATATGTCTCTGAAGGAACGGCAAGTGGATGCACCAGTGGATGGCGCCAAAAAGAGCAAAGGACATTTTGCAAGTGAAATAGGTTGATTGTACACAAAAAGGTTTTTTGATATTGATAGTATTTGTTAATGAAGCATTGGAAAGGTATAAAGCATGTTTTGAAATATCTTAAAGGAACAATGCATGAGAAGTTGAAAGTATCCATATGTGATAATCTTGATTTAATTAGCTATGCAGATGCTGACTGGGGTTCAAGTCCAGAAAGGAGGTCAATGTCTGGATATGCCATATTTTTAGGTAACTCACTAATTATCTGGAAAGCCCAAAGACAAAGGTACATTTCGTGTTCTTCTACAGAAGCTGAGTATGGGACTGTGAGTGATTTGTGTTGTGAGTTAACCTGGGTAGTACAGTTGTTAAAGGATGTGAATGTAAATGTAAATCTACCAGTCAAAGTATATAATGATTCTTTTTCGTGTATCCAATTAACACAGAATCAGAAGGTCGGATCCAGAAGCAAGCACATTGGGATCCGTTACCAGAATGTGAAGGACTGCATAGAACAACATTTGATTGTATTGGAATATTGTACAAGTGTTGATAATTATGCTGACATATTTACAAAGCCTTTGTGTAAAGATAAACATGTATATTTTAAGAAAAGGCTAGGAGTTGAAATCTGTTAAATATAGGAGGGGTGTCAACATATGTAAAAGTTAATAAGACATATGTTATGTATATTTAACAGAATGTGTAAAGTGAATTGTAAAATGGAGGCAGTTAGATTCTGCAGTGTCATGATGTTAATTCACAAGTGTTAGAGACTAGTAATCACAGGCATGTTAAGTGTTGAAGTGCAGGTGGAACTGATTGTAACATCATGATTTGTAATGGTTAGATCAGATTGCATCATATTGTTAATTAGTGATTGCATCAGATCTTATGAGTGCTGAATAAGTATAAAAGGCACTAGCTTACCATTTGTAATTTGGGGACTGTTATGGTAAAAAACAGTTTACCCCACGCTCTGTTTGTCTGTTTGCTATATTGTATATAATGCTTGGTTGTTATGCTGTGTATATTTTGATGTATATATGAATATATGAGTTTTTACTCTATTCATTGTCATTGTCTTTCTGATAGACTAACTCTGCAAACCCTTTATATCAATACTAACATTTTATCTACGTTACTGCTGCACTGTTTTGTGTCAGGCACAAGTATATATTATTATTATTATATTTGCTGCCCCCTTAAATCTGCTGACAGTCCCTGCTCCTTGGAATTAGCAGTTAGGCAGTTGTTGAGAGTGTAATTCTTTTGCAGAACATCCAGACTTTGCTATCAGCTTAGAGTTAACTCCTTGTTTTATTTTTGTTTGCTTTTCACTCAGTCGGGGCAGGGGCCATAAATTTTTTCTTTTTCAGAATGATGCCTTTATTGCTTTATCACATAGCAACAGCCTTAGCAAGCTTCCAAGCATGGATTCAGTTTATCTTTCAAACGCCAGATTCCTCTTTTTCCATGGGATGGGGGACCCACTTTGGAATTTAATAACTCATCCCCTGAACCCCAAAGCTCTCCATATTCGTGGGGCTTAAAGGGATGAGTTCAAGGAAGCTACCCACAAAATTTGGTGCCCTCGCGACACAGGGGAGTCAAATTTATAGAGTAATGAAACATGTTGTTTTCAACAGCTAAAAATGGCATTTCATTTCATTTCATAACAAAACAATGTTTCCCTTTTTGTTTCATTTCGTTTTGTAAGCTTACAAAATGATGAAACAGCATTTTGTTTTCTGTAAGGTGCCCATCCCTAATTGGAATACATTCCACAGTCCATAAACCCTGTAAATGGACTCCATAGCACTCTCATATCCTCACTTGTGTTGGTGTATATAATTATACAACACACTATGTACAGGGCATCTTAACAGCATTATAGGCCCCTGGGCAAAACAGTGTATTGGGCCCTGCCTAAATAAACACTAGCAGAAATAAAAATGTAAATTATTGATAAATTGAAATTGATGCCAGCAACAAAATCAGAATTTTGACATTTAAAAAAAAATGTTAAATTCTGGTCTGTACATAGATTAGCAACTGTCCAGAGTATGTATATATATGCTTTACTATTTGTTTAAAAAAAACCCTGAATATTACATTTGCTGGTTGAAGATATCTCAGAAGAACCACTGATTATTTTCTTGAAATCCTAGAGCAGGCGTGTCCAAACTTTGGCCCTCCTGATGTTTTGGACTATGACTCCCAGAATTCTAAGCTTAGAATTCCAATGGCAAAGGACTGTGGGAGTTGCAGTCCAAAACACCTGGAGGGCCAAAGTTTGGACATGCCTGTCCTAGAGGATGGCTGAAATGCTAGATGACAGGAAGAGGGCTAGTGTCCCTATCTTCAAAAGGAGCAACTACAGATCAGAGAACCTGACAGCAATCCTAGGGAACGTTATGGAGCAGATTATATAGCAGTCACTCTGCAAGCATCTTGAAAACAATGCAGTAATAATTGGAAGTCAACATGGATTTGTAAAAAACAAATGCGGCCAGATTAACTTTATCTCATTTTAAATCAGATAATCTCCCGGGGGGGGGGGCAGGAATGTTGTAGAAATAATACATCTTGATTTCAGCAAAGTATTTGACAGTGAACCCCATGGTGTTCTGATTAGCAAGGTAACTAGGTGTGGGCTGGATAGAACAAGTGTCAGGTGAATATATAGTAGGTTACCGAATTGTACACTGAGGGTGATGATTGATTAATGACTCCTTCTCAAAATGGGAGGAGGTAACAAGTGTCTCAAACCTGGGCCTGGTGCTCTTCCGCATTTTTATTAGTGATCTGGATCAGGGAGTGCAGGAAACGCCAGATTTTCATTGACACAAAATTGGATGAAATAGCTAATACCCTGGAGATGGAAACAAAATTCAAAAGGATCCAGATAGGCTTGAGCATAGATTGATTGCCCACAAAGCACAATTTTTCTTCCCTAAATGTATTTCTTATTTCTTTTATTTCTGTCTCTCTCTGCGTTCAGAAAATACATGGTTGGCCTTCCAGTGCATCTGAGCTATCCATCCACTGAGAAGCTATGTATATGCCTGCGTAACTTGAAGAAATCTGTAGTTCTGAACATCACTTTGGAGATGAAAACCAGCACCCACATTCTCTTGGGCAACTTCATCTGGCATAAGAAACAGTTGAACTGCTTAAACTTCCCAATGAGTCTCTGCGTGTCAACGCTTGACCTGTTTTAAATAAAATGAGAAAATAGAAAATAGACTTGCATAAATAATATAGTACTATGTCTGATTTGGGGCATGCCCTGCCCTTTCATCAAAGTTGCTGTACTGGGGAAGGAAGGCTCTTGTATCTGAATTGATGTAATGCTGCTGTATTCGGGACTGTTGCTTGTTTTAAGAACTCAGGGAAGATTAGACAATGAAGAAACAAATGTACTATTTGGCTTTTCATTTATTTTATTACAACAGAATTCAGAAAATGTGTGTGTGTGTGTGTGTGTGTGTGTGTGTGTGTGTGTGTGTGTGTAAAAATCACAGAGTTGTTAATGGGTTCAATGGAGGGCTTCACGTATATATACAGGATATGGAACTGAACACTAAGGGCCTTTATACACGACCCCTAAACTCTGCAGCAAATGGCTGCAAACTCCGGACCTTACAAGTGTTTTCCCACCAGCTCCGGAGGTTGCAGGAAATTAAGTGCGACCCCGCCCACCTAAGCGCGACCCAGCTGCACTTTCTTGTACCTGCTTGAGGTGGGTGAAAATCCCCAGGTCCGAATTTAATCTGGTCAGTGCGGGGCTCTCCTGGCTTCTGCTTGTGTTTTTTTTGCCTCCCGCCCCTTTAAGAGAAGAGGTGGGAGGAAAAAAAGCAAGCAGAAGAGAAAGCTCCGGGAAGCTCCTCCAGGTGAGCTGCATTTTTTCCTCTCTTTCTCTGGTGGGGAGGAAGGAAGAGCAACGAACCCCTAAGATCTTTGGTCCGAATTTAAGGGGCCAGCGGATCTTAGGGGTCGTGTGAAAAGGCCCAGAGACATCTCTTTTTGCTCTATTCAACATTCTAATTCTTGAGCCCATTTTTTCTGAAGAGCACCATGTCTTTTTGAAGGGTACCAAATCTCAGAAACTTTGTCTATGCTGTGAAGCATATGTTAATTTTCTTTTTTTGTGGCTACCTCAGAGTAAAATTTATCAAGAGGATTTTGCTATGCATCAATATACAGTATAGTGACAGTAAAAGTAAAATATGCCAGTTAATAGGAATATCATCTACCTCCCTACATTCCTTGCATCCAGTTGTCAGTGCCTGCCTTCTGTTCTGTTTTACCTCCCTCCCTCCCTCCCTTCCTTCCTTCTGTCCATCAAGCAATGACCCCTCTACTGTATTTTTCTAAGTATACAACACTATTTTTCCCTAAAATTGTGACACTAAAAATTAAAGGTGTTATATACACGGAAGTACACCTTTCCTGAGAGGTGAGGGTGGGCTAGAAGAGAACCCAAATTGGCCTTGCTGTTTCCCTTCCTTTCTGGTATCCCTTATTTACTCTCTGTGTCCTGAAGACTCCTCTATGCTTTGCTTTTGCAGCGATTGGGGCCTTTTTTCAGTGTGGAGAGGCTTAGGGGTTGAGCAGCCCAATAAAAAGTGCCTTTCCACACTGAAAAGAAGGCTCTGATCATTGCAAATAAGAGCTATACTGGGAGAAAAGGAATGTCATGGTTAAATACACTTCCATAACACAATGGAAAATAAAGGAAGGAGAGGGTAGACTAACTTTTATATATATTGATAAAATTTCAGGTTTATTGTAAACCATTTGTAATACTGTTTTTGAAATCCTCAGCAGCAACAAAACTGAATAGAAAGAAGCACGACAAGGAATGCTAAATATAATCTGCTTTGTTCTGTTTTGTTGCAAAAACAATGTAGAGTTTGTACTGCTATCAAACTCTACATTGCATACATAGGCCACATCAAACATGTTATTTGGCTAGTAGCACCTGCTACTCCTTTTGATCTATGGAAGGGTACAGCCTGTCCTGCTGACAGCATTATCTGCATCTTTTGAAGAGTGATAATAGTATGGATGAATCAGTGTGGTGCATTAAACAGAGTGAAGTACTGAGGCTCAGTGTAGGACTTCTAATCCCTACTCAGCATTGTATACTCACTGTGCTGTGGATGCAGTAACAGCACTCTTTACATCTCTGAAGTAGCTTAATAACTCATTTAGGATCTGTATAACTTTGAACCAATTAGACTGTACTTATAACAGTCAATAATTTCTATTTTTGAAAGTTCTTTGGAAAAACTGAAGGCGTACCATTTGTTGAGTCCTTGGTTCTATTCCTTTCTTTTGCTGTGTCTTAAAATGATACAGGCACTCCTCACTTAACAACAGAGTTCTGCACATATCATTAGGTTGTTAAGTGACTTAGGCTGCTATCCCACCTGGGGAAGATCCTGATCTTCTGAAGGTCCAGCTTTTCCTCTTCCTCCCATCCCTTGACTGAAGATGTGGGATAGCAGTTCCCATGTACAAAGGTGTGGTTTTTTTAAAAGCATAGTTCAGCCCCATGGCCAGCAGGTGGTGCTAGGATTTTTAAAAAGGACCAGCTGGCTGGCGCTAGGGCTTGGGGAAGTTAAAACAAACAGCACCAGATCCAGCTTCCTGTCACTAGGAGGGTGGGGGAAAATAAAAAATAAAAAATAAAAAACCAGCGCCAATCAGCCCCAGGTATAGCCGGTTGGCGCTATGAGAAAAACAGAAGAAAGAAAACCATATAATCTATGGGGTCGCACGACGTCTGCCTCTTTAAAATGTGGATTTTTTAAGTGAGGCACAAAATTCCCTACCTCTCTGGTAAGTCTTGGAAACCTCACTTAAGGGGGCATTACCGGGTTTTCTTTCTTAAAAAAAAACCCCAGTGGCTGTGGGGATGGCATTTTTGGATACGGTTTATCTACACATTGAATCTGAATTTAAAGGGACATGGGATAGGGGCCTTGGTTGTTAAGTGAGAAGCTTAAGGTGGATGGATGTCTTGTGGTGCGTTGAGGCTCCCCTCCTTGCAGGCTGTCTGCAGCACCACCCATTCCTTGGAAGCAGTGGAGGAGGAGCAAGGCTAGGGCCTGAATGCTGTAGCCCTGCTTCTTTCTCTATGAGCTGCTGACAAAGAAGGTACAGGAAAACAGAAGCAGGCTGGACCCTTTTGCCCTTGGTCCTGTGGGCTAGAACAGAAGGCTGGTGGCAGTGATGGTTTTGGCTGCTGCTGCTGCTTGTTGTCTCTGAGTGGTCATTGAACAGGTAGGTTAAGTGAGGAGTGGTTACATAAATTATTTTTGCAAGAAACAGGTATGTGCCCTGTGGTGGAGAATTTGCCCTTACAGGAAGAGAAGGGATGAGGAGAGGACAATGAGTGGTAAGCAGTGGGTGAAGAGGAAGAAGAGACCAAATGGATTTCCCCTTCAGCTGAATCTGGTGAGGAACTAATGGACAAAGGTAAGACATGACACAAATTGCTATAAAATGTCTGATAATAATAAATAACAATGTACAGATTAACAAATTCAAATACTGATGGTGTGTATATCATTTGCCTCATTACAGGCGACTGGGCTCCATCCATTTCTAGGGTCACAAGGGACACTCCGTAGATGAAGAAATGAATATACAATAATCTCCCGCTTATCGTGGGAGGTTAGGAGCCCAACCCAGACCATTATAAAGGAAAAATCTGTGATATGCAGATGCTGGGTCGGGTCATGACTGGGGGGCCTGTCTGGGGCCTCCTACACATATCTTAGGCATGATGCTGCCCCGAATGGGCCTCCAGTGGGCTTTCCGGGCCTATCAGCTGCCCCAGAAGTGGTTTCTAGCTATCCAGAAGGCACTTCCGAATTTCAGAGGGCACTTCCAGTTCGCTGGAAACCACTTCTGGTGCCTCTGACAGGCCCAGAAAGCCTGTCAGAGACCCATTCGGGGCAGCACCAGGCTGGGGCAAGTGCAGGAGGCCTCAAACAGCTTGCCCCAGGGGCCCTTGCCTTCATATATTGCAGTCCCGCAATATACTGGGGTTGAAGTATATGAACTGTGAAATGGTGGGGGACAACTGTGCTGTACATGTGTGATTTCTTTGACATTCAACAGTCCAGAGTTATTTCTAAAAACGTATAAGATACTGTGTTAATGAAACACAGCAACATAAGTGCTTGCCCTTAGTCTTCCCACAGCATTTTTCAGTGATCAGCGATAGAGCGCACTGAAATATTGCACTCATATCTTTAAATGTTTTAACTGGCTGAATTGTTATTAACCATGCTTTTATATAGGTACTGCCGAGTTGAGGACTAGAGATGGGCACGAATAAAAAAAAATGATGTTTCATTTGTCGTTTGTTGTTTGGAGGGTCCGTTTCAGTTCGTTTCCGTTTTTTGTGAATTTTTGCAAAAAATCGTTTTCGGTTTTGTTCGTTTTGTTACCGTTTCGTTATCATTTATTTCATTTTTTGTGATTTTTTAAAGCATTTAAAGCAGTTCACTGTATTGCAGTAACAGAAACGAAACGCACAACAAAATTTCCGCTGTTTCTGTTCGTTTCGTTTCATTTTGGAGACAAAATTCGTTTGTCGTTTTGTTGCGTAACAAAATGAAAAAATGCAAACGGAAATAAAATTGTTCATTTCGTGCCCATCTCTGTTGAGGACTGTTAGATCTGTGGCTACTGCTGGAATTGCTATTAAAATCTCTAGGATGCATTAATCCACCAAAACATAAATTGGGTCAGGGAAACCCCAGTTATCGGGTCACAGAGCTAGTCTCTGGACAAACACCAGATCTAAGTTTCCAATAAAGATCTGACGAGAAAGAGTTCAAATAAATGGTTTGTTTATTGGCCAAAAAAGGAACTACAGATCCGGCCATTGAGAGGCGAAAGACAGAGATCTGCCCCCAAGAACAGGGTCAGGTGTTTTTAATAGGAAACAGAGGAATACAAAATGAACCGAAATGAACCAATCAGGCAAATCTTTCAGAATACAAATTGATGCATGGGATGGGCTGTAGGTAAAACAGAATTAGCCAATGGTGTGAACTTTTAAAAATACTAACTGACAAATGGCGTGATTCCAGGTGAACAGAAGATAACCAATAGTGTGAGCTCTCAGGTACACAAAGAAATGCAGAGTGGATCGAGGCTCTAAAGGCAGACTGTATTCAGATGGAAATGAAGTTAAGAGTTTCTTTATTGTCTCATTATTGCAGTCTTATTGTAAAGTCTAAAAATAGGTTCTAGA
Organism: Phrynocephalus forsythii; assembly: GCA_029282475.1. Taxonomy (NCBI): domain Eukaryota; kingdom Metazoa; phylum Chordata; class Lepidosauria; order Squamata; family Agamidae; genus Phrynocephalus; species Phrynocephalus forsythii. The sequence continues at coordinate 8,748,907 of JAPFRF010000011.1, forward strand.
AATTATTTTTCAGATGGGCTAGCCCCACTGAAATCCGCTGAATCCCACACAAAGCCAATAAAAATCCAACGCGAGAAATCCGAGGAATACTGAATTTATTGGAACCAATAAAAGCAGTAGGTGAACATCCACCTTCCAAACGGGCTAAGATGTTTGACCCTAAACACATGAGGAGCTCCAACTTTTATTGATTATTTCCCCCTCCTCTCTCTAGGCGGCGCCAACCTAGAGATTGGCTGGGGGAAGTCTGAACGATTCAATCAGAAGGGGTTGGGGTTGGTCAGGGGCAGTCCTGGCAGTTGAGACCAGGGGCTTATGCAAATGCTAATAAGTCCAGGTGTTTCTTGATTAAACCATCCGGGGTAACACAATTGGGAAGGGGAACAAGGCATTGTTCTCTAGATGTAGGCAAACAGGGGGAATCAGTGGATCAATAGGAGGTGAGGGGAAACCATTAACACAGTCAATGGGGGGCAGGAAGAACCGAGGGGATTACAGAAAGGTGTCTGTGCAGGCACAGAAACACAAAGACATGAGAACATAAGTCCTTTTCAGGTGTAGCAGATACAACAATGGAGCGCTTCCCCAGGTGATGATAATCATCTGGGTTTACATGGCAGGAATGTTGACTTTGAGAAACAGCTGCAAGAGTATGTGTTGAAAGTCCTGGGGAGGATGGAGTCCTCTAGATGATTCTGCCAGCTTCCACTGAACTGCCATGATGGAGTAGTCTTCTTTATGCCACCATTTCCCTTGTCCCAGTTGGTAGAGTGTGGAAAACACAGGGTAGAAACAGGGGACAGAGGGGCCGAGGAGGGGGAAAAGGAGAGAGAGAGAGAGGCCGTTACTTCACGAAGTGCCTCGCTTCGAACCGACCTTGCCTTCGCTGTGAATTCGGTGGCGGTCACGTGGTCTCCCTTCGATCCCACCCCTGTTTATCAGTGCTCACGCGCTGCATTTTTACTACCGAATCGATTACTACCTCACGTGCTCCCTTCGCATTAGGACGCCGCTTTGCAACGTTCACTTGTTCCCATCCTTAAAAAAAAAAAGCTTGGTGTATCGATGCATCAATACTTGGCTGTCATTTCTGACAGAGCTGGTTATGTGTCTAATCTGGTGGTGGAGAGAAGCGGGCTTGAACCCCCCCCCCTTACGTGGGGAGACTTGAAAGCCAGCAGGATAAGGGACTCCTGCCCAACCTCTCCCCTTTGGATGCATCTTTCCTCCCTCCCCATTCCCTTCTCGCTCCCGGAGGGTGTGCGGTATGATTTTCAAGTCCTCTCTCTGATGCAGACCCAACCGGATCGCCCGGCAGCGGAACTCCCTGGGCGTCCCACGAGGGGACGGAGGTGATCGGGCTTGAGGGCGCGTTGCCGAGTCGGAGCGCGCGCGCGCAGTTACTGCTTCTTGCCGCGCCGAGCATCTTCAGTTTGGAAGCCGAAAGGGTCGTTTGCAGAGTTTGGATATTTAAAAAATAAAAATAAAAAAACCCGAGTCCACACGTCACGTTGGGAGCGAAGCGAGATGCGAAGCGAAAAGATTCCCGGCAACTGGCAGGGGCACCACTCGCCCCGGTTGGAGCACGGTAAAGGGGGCGTGGTCGGGGTGGCATCGCAGCCAAAAAGGAGGGGCGTGCGGACTGAAACGATCGATTCGCACAGAAAGGAGGGGTTGCCGAGAGAGAGAAAGTAGGGGAAGGGAGGAGGGAGAATGAGAGTGCTTGGCTGGATTTGGAACTATCGCCGGACAGAGGCAGCAAGGGAAGGGGGAGCTAGACCTTAGTTGGCAAGGAAGCTTCCCTATCCATGGGAAGGATGGTTGGTGGTCGCTTCCCTTGTTGGCTAGAGCGAGGAGCAGGTGGCTTTTCAACTTAGGATCTACCTTGCCTAAATTGTATTACTGGCTGCAAGTTTTGAGGTTGGGAAAAAGAGAGAGAGAGAGAGATGTGGGGGAGGGCGCTGGTAGTTGGGGCTAAGAATCAGCTAGGCGGAAAACCCATGAACACAGTCCTTTTGGTGTGATGGAGTCCCTGGTTCCCAAGAGCGATTGCTTGCAAGCATTCCCTGAAAGCCACGAGCATGATGGAAATAAATCATCAGGAAAAAAAGCAGGCAGGAAGGGTGGAAAGGAAAAGAGGGGGGTGAGGTTGGCTGGGGCCAGAGGCCTGGGCCAGTGTAAGCAAGCTAGAAGGAAGGGGGGGCGACTATGGCTAAAAGCCAGGGTTCATATAGATAGAGGGGCAACGGAGGTAGCGTTTTGACAGTAAAAGGATGTCTCTGGGGCTTGATCTGTGGCTGTCACTCCATGAGCCATGACCACAGCAGGGCAAAAGCATCTCTGAGAATTTCATCATGCCCAATTATGACTCAACAGGAGAGAGGTGGGAAAGGGTTAACCACGATTTTGCCCCAACTGGGTAATTATCAAATTCAATAGGGCTGGAGGCTCCCAAGTCGTTTGTCAGGGTAACTCCTGATAATCTCCTGGCTATTAATCCTATTGTTTATGAGGAAGTTCTTCCTGTTTCTGGAAGATGCAATCTTTGTTTTCGCCCTGCCATGTGCTCTGGGACAAGGAGGAGGGAGGGGAGAAGGAGAGAGTGGGGGGGGGGCTGGGCTCCCTGAGCCGTTTCCCTGGCTGGCTTTCAAGGGGGTTAAAGATAGCGCCCAATTCTATAATTCTATGTTGTTGTTGTTGTTGTTGTTTTTTAATTTCCATCGTGACTTATCATTCCCCCCTTTTCAAATTAAAATAAAAGAAAAAAGAAAAGGTGTCCGGGAGGATCGCCTCTCAGGTGAATTTGCTCCACATGTCTTCACAAGGACCCAGTCACCTGCTCACATTTGATGAAAAAAAAGAAGTGGGGGGGTCCTCAAAGCTTATACCTGCTTAATTAGAAGGGTCTGAAGTGTGCTTTGCGGCTTGTTAGATAGACACAAAATAATCCTTAAAGCTGTTTCCACAGGGATACCTTTTAGACGTTCAGTGGGATTGGAGGGAAGTTTTCCAATAGGACATGGTTGTCCATAAAGAGCTTCACATGGCCAGTCTACCCCTAGGAAGTATTCTTATCTGAAGCAAGGCTTGGGGGAGCAAGTCCACCCAGCTGATATTAGTTTCCTGAATCAATTTGCTTAAGTAAGACGTTAAGGTCTGAGTAACCCATTCCACTGAATTCTGGATGCCAGGGTGCATGCAGGGACCATTTTACATATCTAAATGTTGTACAACTTCTGGATGATTTCTGCCACAAAGTGCACCCAATTCTCTGAATTTAGATAGAGGGGAAAAGCCAATTTAGGGTAGTTCCTTCTTTGATCTGGCTGGTTTGTGTACTCTGAATCAATTGTTTCAATGCATTGTGTGGTAGAAGCACACTGTTTGAATTAATGTCTCCCATGGGGAGCAGGGTGGCAGGGTTTAAGACATTACATGTTACCAACCGCAGTCCTGGATAGTCCAGTAAGGCAGCCTGGTACTGTGCAATTCTAGCATTGGAATGGACACCCAGTGGCTTCCCTTTTGCTCCAATACTGCGCTAACAGCATGTGGGGCATAAAGAGTCAGTGATGCCCCCAAAGTCAGCTTACTTGCTTCTCGACTTGGCTCTGCAGTTGCCCTTTTTCCTAGGACACACTGTCCAGCCCCTGACATTCTGGTCCAGTTGTTTGGACAGATGGGCCTTTTATCTGGTCAGGTATATCTCAAGTCAGAGCTTCAATAAGCTTGATCTTTAGGGGTTCTGGAATGCCCTCCGCATCTCTTTACTTGACTCAACCCTTTCACCCTTCTGCTTCAAATAGGCGTTTAGCCAATTGTGCACTTCAGAGATCCAAACATGACAATAACCAGCCATTCCTAAGAAGCCCCTCCATTTCCTTTTTTCCTGAAATAAGCCGAGGTATAAGACCTCAGTCTGTATAATGTATGCTTTGACTTGAAAACTTTGCCAATAGGTGAAAATCAAATAACAATCCCATTGCCATTTCTACAAAGGCAGGGAATTCCATAGATAAACCCTCCAATTGGGGACTGCTTCCTTTGGTTCCATTCTGACCTATATAACTGAGGAAACAAAACATTTTTATCAAATGGGCACCAGTTCATGAGTGTTACGGAACTCAGTCAGCTGTTTCAGGGCTAAAACAATGTTAAGTTCCAAACCAAATTCAAATTCCAGATAAACCAATCTTGCAGCTGGAGGCTCTACACCTCCTCCTGGATCGAAAGGCTTACTATTCAGCAGTAGCCCCCGGGGGGGCGTAAGAGGAGGGATTTAGAGAGAGCGAGAGAGCGTGTGAGGGAGAGAGGGGGGGAAGAGAGTGACCCAACACTCACCAAAGGGCTCAGGGGTTTGGCAAGCGTCGCGGGCAGTCTCCGGAGTTCTTGGCAGACTGAGCAGGCAGGCGGCTGGCAGCATTGGCGAATTGAGAGTCCAGGGGTGGTATTGAAGGTGGGAGTCCCAAAATAAGTCCAAGCAAAGCGGGAACAGATGGGGGGGCAGGTCCAGTCGATGTAAATCTGGGTGAAGCTTGAACAGAGTCCAGGGAAAAGTCCAGAGAAAGTCCAAGAAAGGTCTAGGGAAAGTCCAATGGGATGAGGTTTACTCCTACTGTTAGGTGTGGAAAACAGCAGTGAGTTCCTCATCCAAGTGAGGCTGCAGAAAGTCAATTGGAGAGAGAGAGAAAGTAGGGAAAGGGAGGAGGGAGAATGGGAGTGCTTGGCTGGATTTGGAACTATTGCCGGACAGAGGCAGCAAGGGAAGGGGGGGTAGAACTTAGTTGGCAAGGAAGCCTCCCTATCCATGGGAAGGATGGTTGGTGGTCGCTTCCCTTGTTGGCTAGAGCGAGGAGCAGATGGCTCTTCAACTTAGGATCTGCCTTGCCTAAATTGTATTACTGGCTGCAAGTTTTGAGGTTGGGAAAAAGAGAGAGAGAGAGAGATGTGGGGGAGGGCGCTGGTAGTTGGGGCTAAGAATCAGCTAGGCGGAAAACCCATGAACACAGTCCTTTTGGTGTGATGGAGTCCCTGGTTCCCAAGAGCGATTGCTTGCAAGCATTCCCTGAAAGCCACGAGCATGATGGAAATAAATCATCAGGAAAAAAAGCAGGCAGGAAGGGTGGAAAGGAAAAGAGGGGGGTGAGGTTGGCTGGGGCCAGAGGCCTGGGCCAGTGTAAGCAAGCTAGAGGGAAGGGGGGGCGACTATGGCTAAAAGCCAGGGTTCATATAGATAGAGGGGCAACGGAGGTAGCTTTGGGCGTTTATACACGACCCCTAAGCTCCGCCGCAAATGCCTGCAAGCTCCGGACCTTAAAAATGTTTACCCACCAGCTCCGGAGTTTGCAGACAATTAAGTGCGACCCCGCCCACTTTAGCGCGACCCAGAGAACTTTTCTTGTACCTGTTTTTTGATGGTGAAAAATATTTGATGCGGAGAGTGCCTGAGCTCTCCTCGCTTCTTTCTGTTGTTTTTCTTTTGCCTCCGCCCCTTAAAGAGGAACCAGGAAGTAAACGGAGGTCGGAGCAACCTCCACCAGCACCGGAGGTAAGAATGCATTCTTTTTTCCTCTGTCTAAGGCTTTTTTCCCCTCCCTCCCCTCATGCAGACAGAAAAAAGAAGTGCGGAGCAGGTGGGGACGGAGGAACAGCAACGAACCCTCAAGATCTCTGGTCCGAATTTAAGGGACCAGCGGATCTTAGGGGTCGTGTAAAAAGGCCCTTTGACAGTAAAAGGATGTCTCTGGGGCTTGATCTGTGGCTGTCACTCCATGAGCCATGACCACAGCAGGGCAAAAGTATCTCTGAGAATTTCATCATGCCCAATTATGACTCAACAGGAGAGAGGTGGGAAAGGGTTAACCACGATTTTTGCCCCAACTGGGTAATTATCAAATTCAATAGGGCTGGAGGCTCCCAAGTCGTTTGTCAGGGTAACTCCTGATAATCTCCTGGCTATTAATCCTATTGTTTATGAGGAAGTTCTACCTGTTTCTGGAAGATGCAATCTTTGTTTTTGACCTGCCATGTGCTCTGGGACAAGGAGGAGGGAGGGGAGAAGGAGAGAGTGGGGGGGCTGGGCTCCCTGAGCCATTTCCCTGGCTGGCTTTCAAGGGGGTTAAAGATAGCGCCCAATTCTATAATTCTATGTTGTTGTTTTTTAATTTCCATCGTGACTTATCATTATCTACTTTCCTGTGATAGAAGGAATGGCAAACAAGGAAATGAATTAGTGTGAGGCAGAAGAGAATTGAAAGGGGAATCAGGGGGAGAACAAAGGAAAATTCCTCTGGCCAGGTGGAGCTGTTGTTGCCCCTTCTGGAGACCCCCAACCAACTCTTGCAGGAGCCCACAATGGCCATTACTTCACAAAGTACATCGCTTCACAGCGGGATTGCCTTCGCTTTGAATGCGATGGCGGTCATGTGGTCTCCCTTCGCTCCCACCCCTCTTTCTCTGTCCTAACGTGGCAAAGTTTTAGGATCGAATCCATTACTACCTCACGTGCTCCCTTCGCATTTGGAAGCTGATTTGCAACGTCCGGTTTCAGCTTTCTTTTATTTTTTAAAAAAAAACCTCGGCGTATCAATGCATCAATACTCTGCTGACATTTGCGGCAGAGCAAAATTACTGTATGATCCTTCGTTTTCTACTCCTGATTTGTATTGTTTCGTCCATTGGCGACGTGAAAAAATTGCTGTTCTCTGTCAGGGTCACTAGGTGGGCCAGCACACAACATTTGTTGTTTATGATCCATCGGTCCTCCAAGGACATCCGAGTAATCCCTTTCTAAATCCCTAGAGCAGCTTCCGCCTCCAACTACCATTACAAAGCTATCATGCCTCCCTCGCGTTCTGCATGCCGGCTTAAGAAATTCCATAGGTATCGCCCATATTTTGTTGCACTGCTGCATAGTGTTTGTAATTTGATGGAATGTATAGCTATGTTATGCTTCCGAAACAGAAGATGACAACTCCAACGCAGAGTTTTGTTTAGGGACGCTATGAGGGGTTGCAACACTTTGATATGGGTCATTTCGCAGTGGGTACAAACGTCGCCTAGACAGAAAATATTCTGGTGTTACCCTGGACGTTCTCAGTGGTTTCACGACATGGTTCTTCAGCTTTGGGACGATAGACAATGGTTGGAAAACTTCCGAATGACTAGAAGAACACTTTTTAGGGTCGCCGATAAGCTGCGTCCATATCTGATGCGGAGGGACACATGTGATCAGCCATTCCAGTCGAAGAACGAGTTGCAATCGACGTGTACTTCTTGGCCAGCCGTTCTTGTTACAGAACCATCGCTCTGGTATTCCAGAAAGGAAGTTCTACTGTTGCAAGTATTGTCATCGAGGTTTGCCTAGCAATGGAACACGTCCTTCTCAAGGAAGAGGTTCGCCTTTCAGAGTTCAATAAGGTTAGTGTCTTATTACATAATAGCCCATTTATTTTTACATTAAATTTCTAAACTCCGTAGAACTTTCCTTCTTTCAACGTAAAGCATTTATGGTTAATTATTTTTTCCTGGTTCAACAGATGACATCATGAAAATCTTCGGATTTCCGCATAGTATTTGATGTATCGATGGAACGCATGTCCCGATCAGTCCGCCTAAATTGCAGGGAGCGGCTTATTTTAACCGGAAATCTTTCCATTCAGTTCTACTGCAGGCTGCTTGCGACGGTGACGGTATTTTTTTCCAATGTTGACAGGACATTCAGGTGTGAATCATGATGCTCATGTTTTTAGATTATCCATGCTCTTCAGAAAGATGGATGAAGGGACGCTAATACCTGGCAGCCCTTTGTTCACCTATGCAGGGGTGTCAATTCCACCAATAATATTAGGGGATGGTGCGTATCCATTGTGTAAGTGGCTGAGGAAGCCTTTCGCTGTACCTAGAAATGACAGGGAGCGTCATTACAATAAGATTTTTAATCGCTCACGATGCGTCGTTGAGAGAGCATTTGGGCGCTTGAAGGCAAGATTCAGGCGTTTGTCCGTTAGGATTGAGGCGCACATCGAAAACATTAATTCTATTATTGCTTCTGCCGTGATTCTACATAACATTTGTGAACGGGAAAAGCATGACATTCCTGATGAGGAACAGCATCAACATTCTCAAGCTGATTCTCAGGACGGCAGCGACATATATGACTGCAACAGATCTGGCACTGCAGAGGCTGAAGCTGTGCGCAATGCCATTTCTGAATATCTACTAACCCATGTAAAGTGACATGTAAAAATAATTGAATTTTTAGCTGTGTTATGCATCAAACTTCATAAAAACTTTTGATTTAATCTGAAATGCTTGACTCCACATATTTATAATACCTTGTTAAAAAATACTTCAACCGTTGACTGCATATATATCCTTTGGTGGGTCCAAACACCACAACCAAAGTGTAGACCTATCTATCAACTGCATGTCCCCTTTAACTGCATTTCCTTATTCATTTCTAATATACATTAAATGGATAACCAAGGCCTAGATAAACAAGAAATGCGCTGTTTGGGGTCTGTGCTAAGGCTTTCATGAGGATATGACATGGTAGTGCCGCCTTGGAACCTTTTTTCCAGGCAGTTATGTGTAAACTCACAAAACCACCACAAATACTACATGGAACATTGGTGGATATAACTGAGGTCTTTAGCAAAGTTTCCTTTCCCCTTACTCCAGTGTGCTTCCATGATATCAACCACTTTGGATACCAGAAGGGGCCCCTCTGTAAAAAAAACAAGCACTCCCTGGGTACCCATCATCTTTCTCTTGATATGCTGATTTGGGCTGGCTGAGGTGCCAGAACAGGAAGTAACTAATCTGACTCGTTTGCAAACATCTCTTGCAACAGAAAACAGCGGCTGCCTGGCTTTTCAAAACTCAGGGCAGCCAGTGGCCTTTCAGCCAAATTTGCTTTCCTTTGCAGACAGTTCTGTGCAAACAGGTATTTTCACTTTAATAAACTACACAACCCAGTACTATTTGTTTGTGCAACAATATACATTGGTCAAGGGAATCCCTTCCTATCCATCTTTCATCACCGCTCCCTTGATTTCAACCCCTTGATTACTAGAAGGGGCCCCTTGGGAAAAAAACATTCCCTTGGTTTGCCAGCTCCTTCCAGTTGAAATGATGATAGAGGCGGACAGAGGAGCACGAGCAAGAATTAACTACTCGCTATACTCCTTTCAAGCATAACTTGCAACATCTAACAGCTGCTGAATGAAACCTCGATATTGAGAGCAGCCTGTTGCATTTTAGGCCCTTCCGACTTCAAAGGTAAATTCTATTGAAAAAATCACCCAGCCATTAATAATAATTTGTTTTAATTTGGTTGTTAAACGGTGGTCAGTAAAAAAATACCCAAAGTGATTTAAATGTTCTCTGTTGGTTTAAAATGCAGGATTAAAAAGGGGCCCCTTATCAGTAACCAGCCCACAATCGTTCACTTGGGTAGCCAACACCTTTCTGTTGATATGCAGATAAAGGCAGACAGAGGTTTAAAGTCTTTCGTCATCTTCCTCTGCTCACTGTTCTTAGATAAATTTCCATCTCAAACCTTGAGAAATGGATATTGGAGACACCCCTACGTATTGTTATACCATGAGGAAAAAAAACCAAACAGTGATTTAAATTTGCTCCGTAGGTTTATAACGCTGGATTAAGAAGGGCCCCAACCAGCAATCCTTCCCTTGGGTAGCCAGCACCTTTCTCTTGATATGCAGATTAAGGCAGACAGAGGTGGAAGAACAGGAAGTCAATTTCCTTGCTTGCTAAAGTCTTTTGGAATCATCTAGCACTGCTTACTCTTCTTGGGAAAACTTCCATCACAGACCTTGAGAAATGGATAATGAAGACACCTCAGAAAGTAGCCAAGGGACTACGGTTCAATGCAAAATTAAGAGAGGCATTATCTGGAGAAATGAGGAGACCTCGGCACTAATTAAGGTTTGGGGAGAGGCAGAGATTAAATATGCATTGTCTTCCCTAAAAAGAAATATTGAGATTTTTGAAGTAATCTCCTCGGAACTAGCAAAACTTGGATTTAGTCGTTCGGCCTCAGAATGTAGGACAAAAACAAAATCTCTTCGGAAACTTTACAAACAGGCAGTGCTCCATAACAGCACCTCTGGCTCAGGTCGTTCAAAATTCATTTGGTACGACGAGATGGCTAACATTTTCCGGACAGATACATCGATTCACCCCTTGCGAACAACGGAAAGTGAGTCTTGTGCTGCCTCAGGTAAGTTCGAAACCTGCTTGAAAATTTTAGTAACGACTTTAGGTTTCCCACTTGTCTGATAGAGGACAAAACTAAATGCTGTTATTATCAATTAGTTTTAATGTACTGGAACTAACCTTCACTGCTGTTGAGCGCATGTTTGTCGGTGCTCTACACCGAACATAATGTGCTACAATTAAATACCGGATATAATAACTTTCCAATATGAAAAATGCATGAACTGCTTCCTTTATTTAATTCTTCTTAAACCACCGATATGCCGATGGTTGGCTATTAATTACTAACTAACACTTGAGTCATTGCTACCTTAAGAATTATTTCTCTTTTTACACAAATAAATTGCTGAAAGATACATTGTTTCAATCACTAATGTAACTCTTTGATTAATCGAGAGACCGCACCAAAGTAATTTAGCGGGAGATAAAATTTCTGGTAAAACCTTTTAATTGCCTTATTAATTTGAAGACAGCTTGGAGCAAAAATAAGTTCATGGCACTATATATTAAGTGATGCTTTACTGTTTTGTAGTTTTACACTTTTATTACTTAGATTTAATGTACAGGAACTAACCTTAACTGCTGTTGGCCGCATGTTTGTTCGAGGTACCGTTCCGTCGGTGCTCTACACCGAACATAACGTGTTACAATTAAATACCAGATATAATAACCCCAGTTTAAAAAATGCATGAACTGCTTCCTTTATTCAAGTATTCTTAAAAAATCGATATGCTGATGGTAGGCTATCAATTACTAACTAACACTTGAGTCATTGCTACCTTAAGAATTATTTCTATGTGTACACAAATAAATTGCTGAAAGGTACATTGTTTCAATCACTAATGTAACTTTTCGATTAATCGAGAGACCGCACCAAAGTAATTTAACGGGAGATAAAATTTCTGGTCAACCCTTATAATTGCCATTAATTTGAAGACAGCTTGCAGCAAAAATAACTTCATGGCACTACAAATTCAGTAATGATTTACTGTTTTGTAGTTTTACACTACTATTACTATTTATTAAAAGATTGTAAATACTGATGGATGATTTATGATAGGGTTCTACGATTAAGAAATAAAAAAAAGGGTTAAGTGAAACCAACAGTGTAATTTCCTTAAATAAAAAACACGTTGCGTCTGGGTTCTACAGCCGATAGGCTATTTGCTAGAATGAAAAAAAAAGGGGGCGGGACATCCAGCGCAGAACACCAATCATGTTCCTGCAAAAATACTGAAAACGGAAATTCGAAAACACTTCCTGAAAAGCGCCATGCCTTTAGAGTTTAGAGCTTAATCCTTCCATTTTGTGAAGAACAGCATCATAAGTTCTCATTTTTATTCCTTTCTCCCTTGAAAGCAATGGAGCCGATGCAGGGAGAAACCGAAAATGTAGCCACCTTGATTCTTTTCGAGGACACTGACTGTGAAAACCAGAGCTATGGGCCATCGGAAACATCAGGGTTGGGTACGTACTTTTTTTTAAACAACAGAACGGTTTCCTTTCTTTACTTGGTTTTGACTAGGAGGTAAAGCTTTAAAAACCAATAATTGTTCCCGAGGTTAATAATTTAAGGACAGACCTTACAATGTAAACTAATTTGTACTCAACAAATATCTTTTATTCAAGATACTCAGTTGACTGAGGGTTGTGAGCCGTCCACGTCTGGCTGTTCTTCTTCAGAGCACACCAGCAACAGTTGCCGAAAAATGCAGCAATCCAAGTACGTTCCATTCATTCAGAATTTGGGGTAATTTTACAAAGTACCTTAATACAGTGCAGGTTCACGTCTAAGACTACCTTGGTGGTTGTTAGTTTAGCAATTAATTGTGCTGGAAAAAAGGATTACCACTGCTGTGTTTTACTTTCAGCAGGCATTGGTATTTTGGACGTATTTTTTCATTTTGATTTGAATGCATATATTTTATCATTAAAATGCTGTGGACTACGGTTGTGTCTCTGGAAAATATATGTAGATAAACAATAACCACAGCAAAAAATTGATAATTCCTGCAGCATAGCCTTTACTTATGGCGCCAACCACAGATTTTGATTTTTTTCCCTTGATTTTACCACCATAGGAACTATAGAAACAACAAACTACGAAGCAACGCTTGATCCTGCTACAAGACTGGCCTTGATAAGAAAAAGAAAACAGAGAACGACTGCAGCTGCAAGGCTAGATAACACTCTATCAGGGTTTGTGGCGTGGGTGAGGGAATCGGATCAACGTAAGGAGGCAAAAATGAATGAAAGGGACAAAGAGGACATATTGTTTCAGAAGGAGATAATTAGCAACCTAAGGGTGGCGTCAACATCTCTTCGGAGGCTAACACAGTACCTGACTGAAACTCCTCCAGAGTATAGTGGGAAAGGCTAAAAAAAAATCCAAACACGTGGAAAATACTACTCACAGCTCTGGTTCTTCCAGGTACATGGAAAAATCGCTAGCTGCCAATGATGAGGAAAGTGACTCAGAAGCAGATATCAGTAACACAGCAGATTCGGGGAATAGTTGTGTAGAAGACAGTGATGATGAGGGGTCTATATCTCTACTTAGTGGCAGCAACAGACTGAAGGGGAAAATGAACCATGAACCTGGGTGTGAGCGGTTCCAAAATGTTAAAAGGACTGCAAAGGAAGCAGTTAAGCTTTCTGCACAAGTGCCACATAAAAGCAGCGGCAACAAGGAATTAGGCCACATCCAGTTTGCAAGTTCTCCTTACCTAATTGTGAAAAGGGAGGAACCACAAGATGATTCTCAGTCCTGTCTGAGAACCCTCCAAAAAGGAAACGCATGAAGAAGAAAATATTTTCACCCTAGGTAGTATTGCTTATTAACACCTATAAAAACATCAGATGGCACAGGGCACACCAACCCCTGTATTTTTAATATTTATCTTTTTTCAAACTGTGACTGAGAAATTAATGTGAACTTTTATACCACATATAATAATAAGGGACGCAAACAGAGGCAGGGGTCATGTACGTATTTCTTAAAATATTTTATTAAGGTTTTACAAAACCAAAATAAAGATGCCTTAAAGTACATTTTTTAACTTAAAAAGGTTTACAAAGTAACAGCTAGTTCTCCAAACAAAAAATCCCTCCAAAAATCTCCAGAAATAAACATTTCCAGCAAGGGTATATCAAATTAGTAGTCAAACATGAATTGAAGTGACACAAAATAAGACACAGCATTACCCAAAGTGGAAGGTGTCCACACTGTGGAGGTTTTAGATTATCTTATGCCAATCAGTAATGAACTCACATTAGAGAACTAGTGATCTCATGAGTAGCTGCATAACAGAGTTAAACCAGAGTCAATCTTTTGAGGTCAGTAAACAACTAATTTTTAAAAAATAATAAATAAGCAATACACTACAACTGGAAAAGTTATTATCATACAAAAACTGCAGTGCTATTAGAAAATTAGTAGAAGTCATTCAAGTACTCCTCTGTAATATCAGGAATATACTTTTAAGTACCACAAGAAGCATGTACTTCTGTGTGCATCAACATGTGCCACATTTAACATTTGGAGTCCTGCAAAGAAGCAGAACAGTCAGTGCAAGAAAGCTTATGTTTAAATAAAAATAAACCGCCCTTTTAAAGGGCAAAATAGCTGCAGAAAAAGGTTTATCAAATTATGATCCAATTTGTGCTGCTTATTGCCTCCTCCTTCTCCTCCGTGGTGCAGGACGAACCCCTTCTCCTGGCAGTACATGCTGCTCAAGTACTCCAACTGCAGATAAATGGAGGTAGAAGGAATTAGTTCCAAAAAAAAGCACATGCTTTAATCTGTATAGACAGTTAACTCAGAAAACTGCAGTTAAGGTGGATGTTTTGATTATGGTTGATTACTAATTCTGACTTTTATTGATATTATTCCTAAATAATGTACTGCCTTAAGTGCTGTACAAGACTGAAACGGCTACCATCATAGACCCTATAATTAGTAATAGTACTAATAACTTCTATGTAACTATAATTGTACCTCTAGCAACTACTTGTTGCAAAACAGCAATCCAATTCTCCATCTCTGCCCGAAGCACAAGTTCTCGCATTATGTCCAGCAGGTGTTCTGGTATATTTTCTGATTTGATGAAAAAGGGATTGTTTTTTAGTGCTAGTTCTGTGCATTGCTTATCTTTTACCTATTTCCCTGAAACGTTTTAAAATGGTACTCGCCTTGCTCCTCACCATGTGCTCCGTGTTGTGCCTCTGGGTCTTCATGACCTTCTTCCCCTTTCTGTGCATGCTGTTGGACGTTTCCTCCAAGGTCCTGTACTTCTTCATCAGAACCATCTGAATCGCCCTCCTGGATTCTCCGCCTTTCAGCCAATCTGCGTTGCTGGTGTGCTCCCCTTCTTATCCCAAGATGTCTTGCTGCTTCTGCCCCTATGGTGTGAAACAGAAACTGAGCTAAGGGTTGGCATTTAATTTATTGAACATAATAGAGCTTCGTGGCAGGGCCTCATTTCTGTGCGAATCAATCTTTTCAGTCCACATCCAAAAACAGAGCACAGTGCCACAGTGCCTGGGTTTTTGGATGCGACAGATTGGCACCAAACATTGCCCTCAAGCTCAATTTTAATTACATAATTATATGATTTGTGAGGGATCTTACCTGCGGGAAAAAGATTCGCAAGGTGGGCCGGTCCGCCTGAATCCATAATTGCAGCAGCTGCTCCCAATATGCTGATTGGTGTCTCTCCTCTGCTCCCTCACCAAAATAATACAGACACCTATTAAAATTCTGCCTCAAAGTCTTAAATTTTGATCTTATTTGGCTGGGATTCCTTGCATAGTTAAGTCTAGCAAGTTGGCGGGAAGCAAGGCTAAAGGCATCCTCATTTCTCCTTGGCTGCATGTAGAAAAGAACAGGGCCAAGCCTGTTCTCAATAAAAATATCAAGAAGTGCAGTAACCTCCACCTCCGTCCAAAACCTACCCCTCCCTCCTTCCATCATATCCTAAACTATGTTATTCCAACCCAAAGAGCAATTCCTAACTTCTCTGCAGTACAACCCTCCACTGAACAAACTCTCCACATTTTCCAAAGGTACTACAGGGTATTTATAAGTTTTTGAGGCTGGTCCCTGAACATTTCTGTTGAAAAAGAAACTAATTTCAACCAATAAGAGGCGGGGTCAAAGTGTCGTTCCAGGCCCAGGTGCCTAGGAGTCTGTTTACCATGGTATCATTATACATGCTATACAGTGTTTCTACACATTTACAGTTCCAAAAGTCTGTATCAACCGTGCATATGATGGTTTGCAATGAATAAAAATAGTCTTTTCTATGCAATTCTTTGTTTCGATTATTTTAAGAACAGTACTTTTAATCAATGTCCTAAGATATCTTCATTCAGAGGCGTCCAAGGTCCTTCAAACTAATCTGGAGGACTGCATGAAGGTAACCACTAGAAACATTTTATTCTGCCTGTAGAACTGAAGGCCCCATTGTTTGAGGAGGGAATGTGGTGGAGTTGCTAATGGACAGGCTCCTTCTAGTCCAACACCTGCCATCGGAGGCATAGCCTGTTGTTGACCCCCCCGATGGCCATCTAGGGGTTAGAAGTTCATGCAATGGAGCTGGCCCTTATGAAGAGGGGAGGAACGTACCACTAGTAGCGATAGGGGCCGAATTAGATGTTTGTCTTTTTACTCTCTCCTGAGTTTTTTAAACAGTAGTTTAAAACAGTGCAATGCAACATTTTCATCTCTCGTGGTGTTCTGTTATAAGATGTTCTTTAAGGAGGCCATTAAATTAATTAGGACTAATACCAGCGGCACTCAAGTGGTGCAGTCTGACAGTGCAGAGACTAAACTAATTTGGGGTCCCTTTGGTATATCCAGGCAGCGAGAATCAGCAGTCGATGGCTTTTTAATTCACAGAACTCTGCAGTTTGCTTACAGAACGGGGGTTTTAAAAACTGGAGATTTATCTCGTTCCTTCCGGAAACGCAGACTGGTATTCGGATGAATGACTAATTAAACGGGTTCGATGCAACGGAACACAACTGTCAGCTGCTGGTTATTTGAACGGGGGGGTTATTGGCGGGGGGGCGAGCAAATGTTGGGGGGTGGGGAACACCACAGCAGCTACCCTTGCTGCAGATGATGCAGCTCAATCTGCCTTGCCTCTAAATGGAGGCTGGGAAAAAGGTCATGCAGTTTTAACTCTGCCTATGCTCAGAGGCACTCTTCGCAGAGATGGATTTTATGGCTGACTCAAACTCAAATGAGAGGCGCCTTCATTTCTCTCTTTCCTTCCGGAAACGCAGACTGGTCTTCGGATGAATGATTCATTAAACGGGTTCGATGCAACGGAACACAACTGTCAGCTGCTGGTTATTTGAACGGGGGGGGGGTGTTATTGGGGTGGGGGCGAGCAACTGTTGGGAGGGGGAAACCACACCTCGCACACAAACATACGGCTGAATGAAATGCGAGGCGGTAACATCCGGGAATCAATATAAAAAACGCCAACGAGTTGCCACCAGAATGTAAACTAGGATATCTGGTTTTACACAAACGCCACCACTTGGCTGTAGCAACAAATAACAAAACGAGGGGGGGCGGGCAGGGGAAAACAGTGACACCTGGCGTTTGTCAGGTGGGGAAAAAAGAAAAGACATGAGACACCGGGGTAGAGAAATAGCTGCATAAACAAGCACAAATATCTGAATATTGTAACAACAGCAAAAGTAATTGAAAAAAATTAAAAAAAAGAAAAAATCGTGGCCACGTGACGTTGAATGCGAAGCGGGATGCGAAGCGAAAAAGATTCCCGGCCGCCGGCAGGGGAATCACTCACCCCGCTTGGAGCACGCTTTAGGGGGCGTGGTCGGGGTGGCTCCGCAGCCAAAAAGGAGGAGCGTGCAGACTGAAACGATCGATTCGCACAGAAATGAGGGCTTGCCGGGAAGCGAGCAGTTCCTGAAGTAACGGCCAATATTTCTTAGCTAGCATTGGGAAGAAATCAAGGTATTCCTGTCCCTATCTGGAAGGGTAGTCTAAGGTTATTATATTATGTTAAATTGAGCCCTGTCAATCCAATCATTTAGGTACACAGCAGCATGAGAAAAGGTCAAGTCTTTCCCCTGAGTACGACCCCCCCTCTCCCTGATGGATCTAGCTGGTATCGGCTTGTGAATAGTTTTTTCCATCCCTGAAGCATTCTCTAAGGAAAAAATGCTCTGCTTTTGCTTGTGGTTCTTTCCTTTCAATGTCCACCCTTTTGTTGTGATCCCACACATTGGCAGAGGAAGCTGCAGAGAAGCTGGCAATCATTGAAGCCAGATTTCATACGTAAGGTATACTGATCATTGTGTCTTGTTTTGTGCAACAAGACAGGTGGCTGCCAACATTTGCTGCATGACCTGGGACCGCCGTTGCAACGCAATAAGAAGTCTTCCTGTTACATTGTAGGAATGTTCCCCTGAGAGATATTAGGTATTAATAACCACATCCAGCAAGCTTCCTGCAAAGCATTCTGGGGACAATATTTGACTCGTTCTCCTGCACGGGGAAGCCTTGGGAAATAGAGTCCCTAAGATTAAGATGCAGGAAGCAGATAACTGACTATCTTGTCCTTCCATTCTGGCCACAAGGAACAAACAGACCATTAATGATTACCCTCATGTCATGGGATGGGATAGCAAGCTGCTGGGGTATCTATCATTACCATCCCTCGCTAGGTGACATGTCCACGTCACAGAAAGCCCTCCCCGGGAGTCCATCAAGCCAATGACAGGCTGACACATAGGACACCCCACGATACCTGTAACTCTGCCTCTTACAGCTAATAAAGGTGTGCCTTGCAGCCTGCTCGAAGAAGAAGAGCATGGAAGCCTGACACTTGAACCCAACCCCCGTGTCCGTGTAGGTTATTTCCCTACACTACATAGGTGAAAACTTTGAAAGTTTGTGGAAAAGAGGATCAAGCAGTTCCTTTATTCTATTGATTACTTATCAATGGTTTAGATACCCCATTAACCTCCTTTTATATATATTTCTGATTATTCTTCACTGTAAAATTAATAAAAGTAATGGGTCTTGAATTGCATTTTGTTTCATGTTTCATCCCATGAAATTACTATGCACTGATAAGATAAATTCAAAAATGTCAACTGATTGGCTATTGTTTCCAAGATATTTAAGTTTTTACATTTTACATTTGTATATATGTAGATACTAGTTTTTAATCATAATCTGGAAGCCTAGGTCTTTACGGTTGCTTTACATCACAGAATTTCACCTGTCCTTTTTATGTAACACTTGAAAAATCAGCTAGAGAGTTCTATAAATAAAATTTATTATAAAACAAAAAACAAAAACCAATTATGCACACAGCTTAGTCCTGTTCAGTGCCTTTTTGGTGCTTCTTGGCTTGTCTCTTGTATTTATTAAATGGAGCCTCTCTTATCACTGCTTAGCAATAGTCTCCAAATACTGATGTTCTCCATTTGCCCTGTCCTGGTGAAATTGCTCACCATGCTTGTTGCTCACTGCTTGTGGGGAGGTTCAGGGTCCGGAGGAGAAACCTCACACGCAAGAAAAAAAGGCCATATCTTACAAAGGACTAGAAATGGGCACAAACCGCCGAGCTAGTACTGCTTTGTTTTTCGAGCAAACCGATATCTGGTGCTTCTGAGCCTCACCTCCTTTGGCAGGCACTCATTCAGAGGAAGCACCTGGAGGGGGGGAGGGAAGAACTGAAACATAAAGATGGGCACAAAGAAACAGCATTTCATTTTTCATTTTGTGCCCATCTCTACAAAAGACCTTACAAAACAGTTGTGGGTTGGGAATTAGAAGGGAGTGCAAATAATTTACCTTTAGTGACATGTTGCAATCAAGGCTTCTTCATTGTGGTCTCCATCAGTGCACAGTATGGTTTAGTCTTTTGTGCTTACCTTACACAAAGCCTTGGAACATCCTAAAGCAAAAATCAGGAGATCGTTAGAGGCCATGCCCTCCCATGTTGCTGCTTAGTGTCTCTAAGGGCCCTCCTTCAGTTTCTTTTTGCTATCTCTTTGAACACATCTAGGAGTGTCCTGGGGCTGCCTGTGTGGCTTTTTCTTTTCCTACAGACCTATTTACCTTTCACTTGGTCTTGAGGTATTTTCCTCTTCCCCTAGAACAAAAACTTTAAAGCAAAGCAAAGTGTTTTGCCTTTTGATGTAATATACCGCCCCATACCACTTTAAGTAGTCTCTGGGCGGTTTACAATTTTAATTACACTGTGCAGGCTACACATTGCCCCCCCCCCAGCAAGCTGGGTACTCGTTTTACTGACCTCGGAAGGATAGAAGGCTGAGTGAACCTTGAGCCTGCTACCTGGGATTGAACCCCAGGTCGTGAGTACAGTTTCACCTGCTTATCTCAGTTTTTACTTTACCTTCTCCCCTTCAGAAAATCCCACCCCTTAGCCCTTTATGGCCTCTAACGAGCCCTTCAAAATGTACAATTGCTGTGGCCACCAACTGACTCACATAGGAGAACATCTTGGGTTTCTCCATACAGGTGCTATGTCCCTGTCTCATGGTCTGTTGCCTTCCACTGACCTCATGACTATTACTATTATGACTGTAGTGCTTTTTCAGATGGTCCGGCTTGGCACTGATAGTAACTGATTTGCATCACAGTGCTACCTATGCCTACACAACTGTAACTGGCCCCTACCAGACTTCTGGTCTCAGAATCAGCCCCATATAAATCCTCCACTAAGTAGCACCATGACTCAGACACTTCTTTGGACCCAGAGCCAAAGCAGCCTTGCTATTGACACATTCATTGGCTTCTAACTCTTCCGCCACGCAGTTTCCACCACTCCAGCCTGATCTGATCAACCTCCTAGACCCGGCCATTCAGTTCCTACCTTTTCCCTAGCACCAACTCCATCTAAACCTACAGAGCCTATGCTCCAGGATCAAGGACAATCCATTGGATCTGAGAGCTCTGTCAAATCTGATCTGGAGTCAGCCTCCTCTGCCTGCACCCCCTTGGTGTTTATCAGTACACCTGTCAAACATGACCAATACGTGTCTACCTTCTGCCTTTCCAGACCTCCAATATTATGCTGACCTGGTCATCCGACTAGCTCAGGTGCTGGAGCTGTGAGCCCAGAAGCTATCTCCCCAACATTCTGTTCCATTTGACAAGGACTCGATTGCATCAGTCCAATGGGTTATGATGACCTGTCTGGCTATTGTTGCGAGGGATCTCTGGGACAAACTTGCGACAGTTTCTCCCAGATGGTTCCATAATTGGTTCCATTGGATTCCCAGAGGGGGGATTCTTAAAATGTCCAGTCATGGTAGCTACAAATGCTACATCTGCATTGAATAACTATTCAGGTATGGTCACTGCAAAATCTGTTTTAACTCTAAAACACACACACACACTGCAGAAGCTGTGCCAAAGGAAGCGGCTCCATGTGGTCCAATAAGGACTGCTGTACACTAAAAAAATTGAGAAGGATATATAAACAATATAGGAGTGAAAATCTAGATGCTTAACCACAAGAATACTATAAAATGAAAACGGAATACAAACAACTGATAGTTGTTAAAAAGAGACAAGCAACAGGAACGATGGAATTCATTAATAGAATCCACATTAAATAAAAAAAAAACTTTTTTTTTGGCCTCTTGTGACAGATGCCATGGGTCCCTCTCTAATCCACACTGCTGTAACATCTCAGCAGACATTTGGGAATATCATTTTTCTGCTATGTCTGAAGATGTTAACGAGGATCCAAAGGATAGCTCCCTCACCATAGATGTATCTGATACCCCACCTTGAAGTCTGGATAAAGTCTCTGTACTAAATCAGGGAAGGCTCCAGGAACTGACACCATTCTCCCAGAAATATTAAAAACCAACACATTGGTGCTGGCCAATCGATTCACATATATTGACAACTCAAGTAAATTCCCTGTTGATTGGTCAGAGGCTATTGTTATACCAGTTTTCAAGAAAGGCGATAGAGATGATCCATCAATCTGTAAGCCCATCAGCTTACTGTCAGTTGTGGGCAAACTATATGCTAGTTACCTAAATCAGAAACTAGCCTCTTGAGATCAAAACATTCTGTGAAATGAACAGGCAGGTTTCAGAAATGGTAGTTCAACAATAGATCATTGTGTCTTCCTAAATCATCTAGCCAAGAAATTTATTTATTTATTTATAAAAAAATAGCTACCCCAGTACCAAGTGGTCTCTGGGTGGCTAAATGTTTTTGTGTATATGACCTTTTATGATAATAGCCTGTTCACCAAATTCATAATCTGCCCTTGATTCTATACCAAGTGACAAATTATGGATAAAGTTGTATGTATAATACTTCCATTGATAAGAAACGTTTGTAAAAATGAGAGGCCCTCAAATGAGAGGAATTCATTGCTGTTATTTAACAGAAAATCAAAAAAGGTGCTTTCTCATCAGTCAACTATTCCTAGCTGAAAATATAATGGCTGGGAATATAAAGCAAAGTGTTCTGCTTATATACCGCCCCATACCACTACAAGTAGTCTCTGGGCGGTTTACAATTGTAATTACAGTGTGCAGGCTACACATTGCCCCCCCCCCCCAGCAAGCTGGGTACTCGTTTTACCGACCTCGGAAGGATGGAAGGCTGAGTGAACCTTGAGCCTGCTACCAGGGATTGAACCCAAGTCGTGAGCACAGTTTTACCTGCAGTACAGGCATTTAACCACTGCGCCACGAGACATTGAGTCTCTACTAGCATGCCCACAGCTTGATGGTAGAATATACTGGTTGCTTAGTTATTAATTAGAAGACTATCCAGAGGGGTGTTAGTGTTGTGAGAAACAGCAAAGTTGTTCAATAGATTTTAACCAGTCCTATCACAGAATAAGCAGACAAGCAGTGTTCCATACTGTGGCTTGCTCTTCATACACCCATAATGCCACCCTTTGGGGTGCTATTTATTTTATTTATGAAGAATATTTTTACCCTGCCTTTCTCCCTGGAAAAGGACCCAATGTGGCTTACAATAATGAAGGACAGTACAGAGCCCAGAACATTTGTCACTCTCAAGTTAGGAACAGAATTAGAAGACGGATCTTACATCAAAAGGTAACTAAAGCTACAAAGGGCATGCAAAAAGAAGGGAAAAGTCCATTATAAGGGATGGAAATTAACATGGAAAACATTGGTGTTCTTATGATATCAGTTCTCCAGAAACTGGCATGTGTTATGTACAGTGGTCCCCCGCCCTTTCGCGGTTCATGTACTGCGGCCCCGCTATATCGTGGGACCACAGTACCCGGAAAGGGCTTGACGAAGGGGGGATTGCACACCACCTGCCTGCGCCTCCCAGGAGGTCCGGGCAAGCGGCGCGCAATAGCACAGGGGCTTTGGACTGCAGAGCCCACCGCTGGTGCACCGCCTGCCCGGACCTCCCAGGAGGTCTGCGCAAGCAGTGCACGATTGCAAAGGGGATTCTGGCTGCGGAGCCCCAGCGCTGGGCTCCGTGGCCAAAGTCTCTTTGTCCGATTGCGCGCTGCTTGTCCCGATCTCCCAGGAGGTCTGCGCAAGCAGCGCGCGATTGTAAAGGGACTTTGGCCACGGAGCCCAGCGCTGGGGCTTCGCAGCCCAAATTCCCTTTGCATCGCTCCCTGACGCCCCCGACCCCTCCTGATCACCCCCGCCCCCACCCGACCCGCATCCGCATATCGCAGATTTTCAGGCATCGCGAGTCGGGTGGGTCCCTAACCCCTGCGATCGGCGGGGGGTTACTGTACCATAGTTGTTATGGGAGCAGGTACTTTCCTATTTGGCAAATAATTCACTTTCAAATGTCAATTGTTACTTTCAAATGATCTGGTGGTTTAAAAAAGATATAGAGAATCATTGGAAATTTTATACCAGAGTGCTGACACGTAAGAAGCGTTGTGGAAGCTACCATAGTCAAGCAGGACACATAGGTACATGTATTTGTAAATTAAGCATTTTCTCCACATCTGTCATTTTTTCTGTTATCATTTTTTATCATTTCTATTAATGTGTTATTTTGATGAAGTAATCTCCATTCTCCACTATGTTTCCATGTTAAAATGTGTAAATAGATGTACATGTTCAGGGGGGAAATGTGTTTATAATATGCATGGCTCTTGTACTTGCAAGCAGATTACAGGTTCGCGAGGACAAGAACAAAATGGGAGTGGAATATTGGAAAATGCATATTTAAAAAGAATCTTAGAGTGAATCATTTCTTCAACTGAGGGATTTTGCATATCAAGAAGACCACAGGTCGGAATCAAGGGATACATGTGCTCAAACCTCTATTTCAGGCAGTTGTCAGGGGCAACAGTAACAGGAGCTTGTGACCTTGATAAAAAAAAAAACCTAAAAGCAAGCTATGTAAACATGGAATACATTTTCATCTTGTGCCAACTTTGCTAATGAAAAGTTTGTTTGGTCACTCACCCAGTAACTGTACTCATTCCATGTTTATTGTCCTTGTCACACTAAAAATCCACATCACAGCTCTTACCTGAGGGAACTTTAATTTTGGGTAGAGCCAGTTTCAAAACTGATTTGGAGGCCTTAGTAAAAAGGAGACAAAATACGTGCTGGCAATCCACAGATCCCATATCCTGAATTCACCCTTTCCTGTTTGTGCTGATAAACAGATTATATTGTTTGAACAAAAGCTCTTCAGATCACTTCCAGAGTTCATATTTTGCTGATATCCTGCAGGGAGTTGGGGAAGGGGTGGCATGACTATCCAACATAACACACAATTGGTTTGCTGTAGTTCGAGCTCACATTTAAAGGTAGGAAGCAGATTATTTAAAGGAAGATATACTATATTATTATTCTAGATCAATATAGTGAATGAAATGAATTCTCACTGGAAGAAGAGGGAATCGGTATTTTTTTTAATAAAAAGAACACTGAATTAAGAAAGCACCAACTGAGAAACTATTTCACCTGAGGTTTTTCTATCCCAAGTCTGACGCTCTAAATTATGACTATATTGGCCCTCTCATAAAAGTAATGTCAAAATAGTAAACACAAAATGATACAAAGCCAACATACCACATTGCTTACATTGCTTAACTGGCTTGATATGAATACCTGGATTTGAAGAACTAGAATATGGTTACTCTAATCATGTTAAGATCATGCTTCAAGTAGTTCTCCAGTTTTTTCCCCACAGTTCCACAGGTAAGGACTCTGAACTGTCACTGTCCTGATTGTCAGCACCCCTGGACCTGGAACAGGCATTGCTCATGCAGAGTGGGAGAATCAATATGAGTGTCACTGACCCAAAAGACAAACTTCATGCACCCACATGGGAGCTGTGTTTGTTGCAACAGAGGAACATCCAGAGGGTATTTATGTCTTTGCACCAGAACTCTGTTACTGTTTGGAACTCAGAACTGAACCTAATCTGTGCTGCCCTTTAGAGTTGAAACCATGGGGGCAGCAACAATTCTCTGTACTGTCGTTCACAACTGGAGTAATCTCAGATCCATAACATTTTTCCTTTTAATTTTTCCTTTCATTTCACTTGCAGATTCTATGCGCTATTGTAGTCTGTGTTTTCCTATCCTTGTTTTTCACTGCTTTGGAGAATGTCCAAAGTAAGGCTTTGTTTAAGGAAAAGGAGAGAATGAATGCCTAAGGTTTTGCATTTTAACCTCTTCAGATACATATTGCCTTAGAATTAATATGCATTTATGAAGTCAGGTTTTTCATGTCTACAGTGGCAGTCTGGGGGGTTGACTTTTACCATCTTATGTCCTCACTGGGTGAATGGCTCTTTGCTACTGCTTCTACTATGACAACTTCCAAACTGTGGGAGCCTGTTGCTGTTCATTTCTATTTGTTTACATGGTAGAAAGAGTCTAAATAATCCAGAAAATTCTAGGACTGAGCACCTGAGCTGCTGGTATATTCCTGGTAGATATGTAATCTAAACTTTAAATATTGTCTTTAAGCGATGTATGCTGGGTCCTTTTTAAGGAGAAAAGCATGATAAAATAATTTAAATAAATAAACAAAACAGATTATAAAATGTGACAATGGTAGAAATGATTACTATGTTACAGGATAAATTGCAACACAGCAGGAGCCATTTTGCCTTGTTTTTCTAATAATTGCAGAAAACAAAATTTGCTTCGGAATTTGGATTCTGTAAAAGAAGGTCACTCATGCAATGGATCGCCTGTTGAGACGTGTTTTGTATATTAGTTCTGATGGTTTGTGCATGAAAGAAAATATGTAAAAAAATATGGATAGGTATGGAATGTCTTGTTACAGAGTGTTTTTGTCAGAGTGACAGAAACAGAAATGTGGGTGGGAACTGTGAAGATAGGCTATGAAAGAGGATTGTGCTACTGAAAAGTGTAGTTCAAGATTACTCATGTTAATAGAGATGGGCAATAGAGATTTTTCGTTTCGTTTTTTATTGTTTCATTTCATTTAGAACAAAAAAATTTTTAAAAAATTGTTTTGTTTTTCATTTGTTTCATTTTTTTGTTTTTTTTTTTTTTATATTTTTAATCTTGCGCAGACCAGCTGGTCAGCATGTTTTTTATTGTTTGTTTTTTATTTTATTAATCTTGTACCGGCAGCTGACCCAGCGCATTTTTTAATTTTTAATTTTATTTTATTAATCTCACGCCTACCAGCTAGCCCGTGGGCTGAGTCAGCAGTTTTTATAAAATTTATTTTTATTTTTTATCTCACACAGACCAGCTGGCATGTGCCCGATTGGGTGGGAGAAAGGGCGGGCTTTTAAAACTTTTTTTCTGCCTAAGCCCCAAGCCCCACCTGATCAGCGGTGGCTTCTGCAGGGGGGGGGGAGCCCACGGTTTCCCCGCACCAATCAGTGCATTCCTATGGGAAAATGAATAACGAAGTGAACAAAATGAAAATTTCCTTATTGGTTCATTTCATTTTTCTTTGATGGGTCCATTTGTTATTTGTTTTGTTCTGTAACAAAATGAATAAATAATAATGAATAAAAATTCGTTTCATGCCCATCTCTACATGTTAATCAAGCTAGAATAACTGAAATTATAAAGATTGAAGTGCTGAAGGATAATAATGAGTAGTATTTAATATGCATATTTTTAATAATAACTATAGCCACTATACCTAGGTCATTAATACCACTATAGTCAAATTAAACCTTTATGTGCATACAATAGTGATAGTTTTGATATGTTGAGAATCATGGTGATAGCAGTTACATTGAGAGAACATGTAAGGTCTTTGAGGCTTATTTCTGTGTTAGACAAAGGAATACCAGTGGTCATGGATATCAGTAGTGGGACCTCCACATAGATACTGAATCCTTTCCGGATATGTGTGAGGGAAACTGTCGACTATAATTAGGACACGAGAAACTCATCTTATTTGTGACTGTTGTATAAATAAAGAAATACAGAAGGAATATGTGTCTGTGAAGATTCTCAGTCATCCAGGTGAGTTTATCTGGAAGTTGAGTCATGGCTACTGGACTCCTTTTTCTTGAGATATTTAGAAACATTTCACTGCTCATTCAAACAGCTCCATCAGTCTGAATACAGCTAGTGCAAGTCCTCCATCTTATCGTCAGCTTTGACCTCTTGTCACCCTGGTCTGAAATAGGCTCATAAGATGAACAATGGCCTGAATAGGCTCGTTAGTCAGACAGTTGTATCCATAGCCTTAAGGTGAACAATGGCCTAAGGTGCTGAAACCTATAAAGAATGGGTCATTAGCTATGGCCTTGGTTGTGAAGGCTTTTTTGATTTGTCTGGGTACTGTTGAAAGCACACGCTGATAAGTAGCAGAATATGGAACAACCCATTAATAATAACAGTAGTGAAACATCATTTTTGTAAGAGAAATCTGGGGAAGTATGAGGTTGGAGAAGCAGATGCAATTCTCCAAATTCAAGGATAATCATTTGTTCCCCACTCCAGTGTTGAAACCCTGTTTCACAAAGAAATTATAGCATAGGATGCCTCAGTCATAGTATCATCCTATGTTTTCTTTTGCAAAATGTGCAGCATGGGTGCACAAATATTTTAGACCCAGGTACCATGTGGTGCCTGTGACTGCCCAGGTAC
This sequence comes from Phrynocephalus forsythii, assembly GCA_029282475.1. Taxonomy (NCBI): domain Eukaryota; kingdom Metazoa; phylum Chordata; class Lepidosauria; order Squamata; family Agamidae; genus Phrynocephalus; species Phrynocephalus forsythii. The sequence goes on from JAPFRF010000011.1 coordinate 8,776,251, forward strand.
TGTTCCAACATGCAGACCCATAGAGCTGGGCATGAATTTTGTATCTGTCTCAGGGACACTGCACACCCTCTGGGGGGTAGGACCAAGGTTTAAATTTTAAGGCCAACCCAGTGATATTGTTTAAAATCACAGAGGTGGAAGGGAAGATTGCTTCTGCATGGCTGTGATGACTTGCACCAGATAGGCAACGATACCAATCACTCACGTAAAGGAGCAGTTTGTCAGAGAAAGAAAACAGTGCTCCTGGCCTTAAGGACCACATGCAACCTATAGCCAATGAGTTCTACATGCTGAATGTGCAGATATAATTTTAAGAATGTATGCAGGTTTCAATCAGCCTATAGGCTACCAACTGACCCTCTTTACCTAAGAGCAGTGGTACCTCTATGTACGAGTTTAATCTGTTCCAAATGCATGCTCATAATTCGAACAACTTGGAAGTCGAGCAGCCATATCTAAAAAAATAAATTCATAAATTAATTTTTTAAACAATTTAAAAAATTGTAAACAGAGCAGATCACATCTAAAATTTGTAAGGCAGCAGTTAAAACACCAATGATTTTCGGTTCTTAAGTCGAATTGCTTGTAAATAGAGCTGCTCGTAAGTAGAGGTACCACTGAATTTAATTGAGGCATGTCACGTGGTTTTTTTTTTTTTTAAGGGTGTTTTACTGAGGCTTATCCAAATTTCTATCATTTTCCCTTCCAGTCACTATCTGGTATCCTTCCCAGCAGTTATCCATTATCCCGGTACTGCACAATTCTGTGTCCTCCTATGATCCCTTTCAGAGACGTTCCATGTGAGTGTGATATTGGAGATGTTGACATCTCAGAACCACACTCTGTAGACAAGGACATAGAGAAATCAGGGATCTATGAGTGCCAAGAATTTCAGGTGTTGCCCAACATATTTTGTTTACCATGAGAAGGGTCCTGATAACCAGAGGAAGTCAAAGTTGCACCACTGGCTCAGACAAGAAATATGGGATAGATAATTATTTAAAGCCAGCACATCTGGTCCAAGCCTCTCCTGATCCAAAGAACACACAATCACCCTTTCATGGTGGCTATTAGAGATGGGCATGAAACGAACAATTTTTCGTTTCCATTTTTGTTTTTTTGTTTCATTAGCGACAAATTTTATCTCTAAAATGAAACAAAACGAACAGAAACACCAGAAAGTTTGTCGTCCGTTTCGTTTTCATTATGGCAATACATTGAACGGCTTTAAAAGCTAAAAAAAAATCACCAAAAATGAAATAAAAAAACCGAAATGGTAACGAAACAGTCCTACAATAGAGGAGAGCATCTCATAGAGATGAATGACAGTCAGTCAGTTGTTTTCTCTTGTGACTCTGTGCACGGGGCTATGTAGAAGTTTTAAAGCTTTGATTCATCTGGGTCCAAATTGCCTCTTAATCCATACATGGTTTGTTTGTGTTGCAACTCTCATATCTCCTAAAACTCTACCAAAGTGATTAACAAGTTATAGCTTTTAGAAATTCCTTTATTAAGTTCAAATATTTGGTTCCAGAAACCAAATAGTTTCCCACGGTGATTTACTTAGATTTCCCTGGAATATAGGTGTGCCTCCTAGGACTAATAAATTGGAGCATGAAGTAACAGTTTCCTCTAAAGATCTGTGTCTGAAATCACATTGAAAATTCTTTCCTCTTCATGATGGATAAGGGACTGCTGCAGATATGCTAGCTTGAAAACGAAAACTGGGGCTTCACCACCTTTCAGGACTTAAGCCAACTTTTGATTCATTTTAGACAGTTTCAGTTACCAGGTCTGTTGCCTGTAGTTCAGTTTCTTTTAGTTCCTTCAGAGCAATGTCAAGCCCTTTACTTGTATTTACAGATGAGTCAAGAGGACTAACATAGCTGTTGAAGTTCTCTTCATTATTTCCTTCCTTATTTACAGAGATGGGACAAGATTTTAGTTTATCTGTTTCCTCCCCTTGTGAAACATATGATATGGGAGGGAAGAAGGCTAGTTTTTTTTACATGCCTATCTTGTAAGGACCATTTTACAAGAGGTGAAACTATCCTGAAAAATGCTTCTTGGTTGCCTGTTTCTCCGTTCTCTGTCCCCATAACTTCTTGCACAGTTTTGAATTTTTGGTAAAATTCTCTTTGGCTACACAGCAGAAATACAGAGACCCACTTCTCAGAGTTTACCTCAAGTGTTTGAGCATTCTTTACTGCACACATACTTTTAAAAGTGTGCTGTTTATATACTGTACTATAGTGCTTAAAGCTTTCTCTGGATGGTTTATATTTAATTATATGCTTTATCTTATTTATTTATCTTATTTATCTTATTTATTTATTTATTTATTTAATTCCTCTGCCAACCATGGATAACTGAATCAGTGGATACGGTGGTCCAACTGTAAAGTCTTCACTGCACTGCTGCTGTTTAACAACTGTGCCATAAAGCTCCTGTCAACTGGATAGACCAGTAAGTACAGTATGTTCAACCAACTGAATAGACTAACAGCAAACATTTACCAGTCACCCATCCAGGAAAGAGAGGGAAAGATTTCCCACCTAACAAGTCTTTTCAGCCCCCTATCCACCTAACAAGCTTATTCAGACCAGGGAGGCATAAAATCAAGGTGAACTATAAATGGAAGGCCTCGCATCAAGTTTCCTCAAACAGATGAAGCTGCTTGGAGGAGTAGTGAAACGTTTCGATTTCACAACAAAAGAAGTCCGGTTGCCATGACTCAACTTCTGTGTGGCTTTTCAATCCCATTTAGCAATGATATCCAAGGAGTTAATTTTTGCTTTATTGCCATATACCATATGAAATGGTATTTAGAATGTCGTAGGCGCACTCACTCCAAGTGGCCACATCCAGAGAGGTGCGGGAAAACTGTAACCCGAAACCGCGCCTTTTCTCTGTGGCTGGCCCCTCGCTCTGAAACCATCTTCCGAATGAGGTGCACCTGGCACAGTCCCTGCCCGCCTTCAAAAAAGCTCTTAAATCCTTGGTTTTTAGGGAGGCATTCGGCGTTTTTTAATTTAATTTAATTTATTCTTTTTTTTTCTGCCGTCTTGCCGATGATCTTTGGCTACTTTGCCTATTTGCTATCATATTTTATATTCCCTTTTTCTACTTTTATTTCCTTCTTGTGTTGTTTCATGCATTGTTTTTACTGGGTATGTTTTGCCCTCATTGTTAACCGCCCAGAGTTCTTTTGGGAAGACGGGCTGTATATAAATAAATGATTGATAGATAGATAGATAGATAGATAGATAGATAGATAGATAGATAGATAGATAGATAGATAGATAGATAGATAGATAGATAGATAGATAGATAGATAGATAGATAGATAGATGTGACTTTAAAGCATTGTTTTTGTGGTGAGATTTCCCACCTTTTCCAACTTTTTAACATTAGAATGCTTTTGACCTTCCTCTTATACACAGGATCCTAATCAGAACAGGTTTGGGCAGTGGACTGATGTGAAGCCTTATCATGGCATTATAGATCTGTCCTTCCCCCTTGCCTCTGAAGCAGTTTTTGGAAGATACACTATCAACATTGGGGAAATGGGTGGACTTGGAAGATATTTCATGGTGGAAGAATATGGTAAGATTCAAATGATTGCTCCTAAAATTGTTCTACCATTGAAAGCAAATTAACCAGATACTGTATTCACTACTATTACATTCTACAGTGGTTCTCTGGTTTACAAAATTAATTCATTCACCAGGTCTTTTTGTTTTCTGAAAATTTCATAATGCAAAGTGTGCTTTGCCATTGGAAGCCAATGAATGTGTTCTGAAGGTTAGATTAATTGACAATCACCTCCTTTCCCTCACTGCGGTGCCCAGTGGGGGAAAGGAAGTGTTGGATCAGGTGCCCAAAAGCCAAGCCCAACAATGTGGGGAAGCTTTGGGGCACCTGATCCCAGCAGGGAAAATGGGGTGACTCTCAGTCACTTCAGACAGCTGGTCGCTTCCGCTTCAGATACCTAGCTCCGTTGTCACCGCCACCCAACTTTTCTCCGCATGGTCGTACCAACAGGCGGGTGGGCAGCAGTGGTGAAGGAGTCAGCTGTGTGAAGCAAAACCAGACGTCGAGAGTGAAGCCACTGGCCGGCAAGTAAGTAGCTTCATTCCCACTGGCCAGTGGCTTCACTCTTACTGGCCGGGTTTATTTCAGACAGCTAGCTCCTTCACCACCCCCACCTGCCCACCACTCACTACCACAGTGAGCAGCAAATAAAAGCCTCCCTAATCCCTATTATGCTTCCAGTGACACCTGAAGACCCCTCTTTTCAGGCAGGCTTTTAGCAATCACAATTGTGTTCCTAAAGGCATTTTTAAAAGTTAAGATAGTTTTCAATGTTGATTTGCTTTTAATTATTCAGTGGCATTTTAGTTACCATATAGTTTGATTTTTTAAATGTTTAACTTTACAGTCCTTTTAATATTGTGAGCCACCTTGGGTCACCTTATTGGGAGAAATAAAACAAACAACAAATATAAGTTACTGAACAGGATTTCAGCTCATATCAAAAATCAAATCAAATCAACCTTTATTGGCATTAAAATAAAATAAAACAACACAACAAGAGAAAATGAGGTACAGCAAAGAGGGTAATCAAACATGGAACTGGTGATTCTAATATATGCATTAGCTACTTAAGCCAATGAGATGGGGAAGCCCAGATCCTCGTGCTGCTATAATTTCAGAGGCAAAGGAGAACATAAGAACATAAGAACATAAGAAGAGCCATGCTGGATCAGGCCAAAGGCCCATCTAGTCCAGCTTCTTGTATCTCACAGCGGCCCCACCAGATGCGTTTGGGAGCGCATGAGACTAGATATCTGTCTCCTGATACCACTCCCCTGCATCTGGCCGTTGAAGTATCCTGGTTTAAAGCCTAGAGATTACACATCTCCATCATGGTTTGTAACCCGTGGTGGACTTTTCCTCTAGGAATCTGTCCAATCCCCTTTTGAAGGCATCCAGGCCAGATGCCATCACCACATCCTGTGGCAGGGAGTTCCATAGACTTACAACGCGCTGGGTGAAAAAATATTTTCTTTTGTCAGTTCTTACTCTCCCAGCACTCAATTTGAGTGTATGTCCCCTAGTTCTGGTATTTTGAGAGAGGGAGAAGAGCTTCCCTCTATCCACTTTACTCATACCCTGCATTATTTTGTATGTCTCAATCATATCCCCCCCCTCAAGCGCCTTTTTTTCCAGACTAAAGAGGCCCAATTGTTTTAGCCTTTCTTCATAAGGGAGGTGCCCCAGCCCAGTAATCATTTTAGTCGCTCTCTTCTGCACCTTTTCCAGTTCCACTATGTCTTTCTTGAGATGCAGTGACCAGAATTGTAAATACTCCAGGTGGGGCCTTACTATTGTTTTGTATAACGGCATTATAATGTTGTCTGTTTTATTTTCAATCCCCTTTTTGATAATCCCTAGCATGGAATTGGCCTTCTTCACTGCTGCCACACATTGGGGAGACACCTTCATGGAGCTGTCCACCAACACACCAAGATCTCTTTCCTGATCCGTCACGGATAACTCAGAGCCCATGAGTTGATAGATGAAGTTTGGATTTTTTGCCCCAATATGCATTACTTTACATTTGGCTACATTAAAACGCATTTGCCATTTGTCAGCCCACTCCCCCAGTTTGGAGAGATCCTTCTGGAGCTCTTCACAATCTCTGGTTTTTACCACACGGAAAAGTTTTGTGTCATCTGCAAACTTGGCCACCTCACTGTTTATCCCTGTCTCCAGGTCATTTATGAACAGATTGAAAAGCACCGGTCCCAGGACCGAGCCCTGGGGCACACCGCTTTTCACTTCTCTCCATTGTGAAAATTTCCCATTGACACCTACTCTTTGTTTCCGGGATCTCAACCAGTTCTCAATCCATAAGAGGACCTGCCCTCTTATCCCCTGACTATGCAATTTTCTCAGCAGCCTTTGGTGAGGGACTGTGTCAAAAGCCTTTTGAAAATCCAGATAGACTATATCCACCGGTTCTCCCAAATCCACGTGCCTGTTGACCTTTTCAAAAAATTCTAAAAGGTTTGTAAGACAAGATTTACCCTTACAGAAGCCATGCTGATTTTCTCTCAGCAAGGTTTGTTCTTTTATGTGTTTTAAAATTTTCTCTTGGATGAGGCCTTCCACCATCTTCCCTGGGACAGATGTAAGGCTAACTGGCCTGTAGTTTCCTGGGTCCCCCCTCCTTCCTTTTTTAAAAATTGGTGTGACATCTGCTATACTCCAGTCCTCCGGCACTGTGGCCGTTTTAAGAGACAAGTTGCATATAACCGTTAAGAGATCTGCAATTTCATTTCTTAGTTCCCTAATAACCCTTGGGTGGATGCCATCTGGGCCCGGTGACTTGTTAATCCTCAATTTATCAATTAGTCCTAAAACCTCCTCTCTTTTAACCTGTATTTGATTTGATTCTTTAGTCAAGAGGGGCGGGTCAGGCAGCGGAATCCGCTCAAGGTCCTCTGTCGTGAAGACAGACGCAAAGAACTCGTTCAATTTCTCTGCAATGTCCAAGTCCTCCTTAACCTCCCCTTTTCCTCCCTCACCATCCAGAGGCCCAATTGGTTCTCTGGCAGGTTTTCTACTTCTAACATATTTAAAGAAGCTTTTATTATTATTACCCTTTATATTGCTAGCCATGCGTTCCTCAAAATCTTTCTTTGCCTCCCTTATCATCTTTTTACATTTCTTTTACATTTACATTTCTTTTGCCAGAGTTTGTGTTCCTTTTTATTTTCCTCATTTGGGGAGGATTTCCATTTACAGCCACCAGATAAGAGGTGACGCGTAGAGAGAAGGAACCTAAGCTTAACCAAGCCTTCCCACCCTTGCATTCTATCGAGGATCGAGGATAGATATTTCTTACGAAGTGCATCGTGAGTTGGGCAATGAAAGAAGATGTGTTCAAGCGTTTCAACGGCATTAGTTTGACATGGACAGATCCTATGGGAATAAGGGATTCCATTGAACCTGCCTGACAATAGTGCCGAGGGGAAGGAATTGCATCTGGCAAGTGAATAGGCTCTGCGTGCTTCGGGACATGTTAGGTAAGTCAGAAAAAAAGAAGGCTTCCCAGGTAGGACTCGGAGGTTAAATTGAACTGGGGAGCTGGTGGTATTGGCTTTGCTGCACAGTTCCTGCCATTTGATGTTCAATAGCCTGTCTTTAATAGTCCTATATGCTTCAGATTGACAACATGCCAAGCTGCTCAATGTCCAATCCCGCTACTTTAAGAGTGGTAAGAACATCGGAGATCTCGACTGGGAGGTCAGGATCTATCAAAAGTTGATATAATAAACGGGTATGAACTGGGTTGTAAAGGATTCCAACCCAGAATTTAATAGCTCTTAATCTGGCCAAGGTCTTCAGCCTTATCATGCCAGTTTCTAAGCAAAGAACAGCGTATGGGACACATTTAGGGAGGCCTAGGATTCTTCTCAAAAAAGAGGCTTGAATACTCGCCACTGTGCGATCTATAGCTTTATACCAAATTGGTGATGCATATAAGATTTGAGATAGGGTTTTGGCCTTAAATACTGTCAGGGAAGCTGGTACATACCGATTGCTATAGCTAAAAAAGAATCGTGAGATTGCGCTAGCAGAGATCTTGCTTGAATTTAGGACATACTTGCGATGGGAGAACCAGGTGTGCCTATAGTTGTAGTGAACACCCAGGTACTTAAATGACTTTACCTGCTCTATAACATTACCCTTACAAAGCCATTTGTGGGCAGTCCATTTTCTCGCAGACCATTATTTTAGATTTGGAGTAATTGACCTCCAATTTATTGGCTAAGAAATAGTCCGTGGCACCATTAAGTAAGCGTTTAAGACCTATCCTAGTGCGAGAGAGAAGTATTGCGTCGTCGGCAATGGAACTTGTGTCTGACCCAGTTTTGGGCAGTGGCTATTCACATTCCGCAGATTAGGAGCTAAGTCATTTAGGAAGAGGTTGAAAAGTATTGGGGCCAGAATGCAGCCCTGCTTCACTCTTTTATTTGTTTTGAAGGGTTGAGTTAGTTTGCCATTCTGAGAGCTTCTAACCGTACATAAAGTATCGGCATGCAAGGCTCTAATTAGGAGAAGTAGCCTTTGATCAATATTCCATCTGGATAGTTTATCCCAAAGTAGCTCTCTATCTACAGAATCAAAAGCACCCTTCAGGTCAAGGAAAGCCACATAGAGTCTATCTTGACCTGTTTATAGACCAAGTGTGAAAGGATAGCGCAGTTATCTAACGTGGATTTGCCCTGACAGAATCCTGATTGCTCAGGGCCTAAGATGTTCTCGGCGTCTATCCAGGAGGAAAGTTTATTGCTTAGGTATTTTAAAAGTTAAGATAGTTTTAAATGTTGATTTGCTTTTAATTATTCAGTGGCATTTTAGTTACCATATAGTTTGATTTTTTTAATGTTTAACTTTACAGTCCTTTTAATATTGTGTGCCACCTTGGGTCACCTTATTGGGAGAAATAAAACAAACAACAAATATAAGTTACTGAACAGGATTTCAGCTCATATGAATCAAAGGAGTGAGGGAAATCTTGGTGTGGGTGAGATCTGTGGTTGACTAATCAGTGATATTGTGATCTGCCCTGCAAAAAGGGTCTCCCCTCTGTGTGTGTGTGTGCGCGTGTGTGTTGTATGCCTAACTCTACGTTACAGAGTTGCTCCTGACATGAGCAATGAAGTATTATGATATTCCTATTCTGTTTCACATGGCAAATTGAAGGCATTTTCTACTTCTTCCTAGCATTTTTCCACAGGTGCAGGGTCTGTTTTTTTGGATCATGAAATGCCACTTTGTCTGCTTGACTGCATCTTCAGGGCACAGGCTGACTATTTTCATGAAAGCATCTGAAGTGGGGGGGGACTGTATAGGAGGTGTGACCTTTTGCCAGGCTAGTCAGCAATAAAGAGGCAATACACGTTGGGTTTGGTTAAACACGGGCCACAATTTATTAGTTACAATAACTGGTAATAACTTTATCAACTGAACTGTAACTTTATAGGAGGGTCTGTGACGTAGCGCAATAAAATCACTAGTTATTATTAAAGGTCCATTAACTCAAATAATTTATTGCAGCCGGTTATGGATGCAATGAGGATACCAGAGTGTTTGGGCATCCCCCATTCCCAATTTGTTGGCAGTCCCCTTGTTATTGTTGGGGTTATATTACCTGCAGCCTATCATCTACCTCAGTGGTCCCCAACCCCCGGGCCGCGGACCGGTGCCGGTCCGTGGACCGGTTGGCACCGGGCCGCCTGGGGAGGCTGGGGAGGCTCCTCCCCTTTTCCTCCACCGCCCTCCTCCTCCTCCTCTTCTCTCCCGCGGGCAGCCGGAGGAGGAGTCGCCGCCGCCGGGCACGGCGCACGGGCGGGGTGGGGGGAGCCGGGGCTCCTGGGCGGGCGGGCCCCGCCTCCTCCTCCTGTCGGCGGCCGCGGCGGCCACGGTAGCCGCCGGGTTGGCCGCGACTCCGCGGCTGGCAGCGGCGGCGCCTGCCGCCGCCGCGGCTGGCTCGGCGGTCCCGGTGGCGCCCTCGGGCCGGAGACGCCACCCCCACCGGCCTCCCTCCCCTCCCCCTCCCGCTCGCCCGTCCGAAGGCCGCAGCCGGAGGCAAGCGGCGGTGCAGAGGTGTCCCACCGAGGCGGGCGGCGGCGGCCGCCTCGGGCGCCCCGCCGCTGGCCGCGGAGCCACAGCCGAACCCGGGCGGCTGCCGTGGCCGCGGCTGCCGCGCCCCGCCTCGGTTGGGGCACCTCTGCGCGCCGCTTGCCTCCGGCCGCCGACAGGAGGAGGAGGTGGGGGCCCGCCCGCCCGGGAGCCCCGGCTCCCCCGTCCATGCGCGCGGGGGAGCGCGCGCCCGACGCCCCCAGCCGGGCCAAGCGCCGCCGCCGCGCCGCCGCCGCGCCCCGCCCTCGGTTGGGGCACCTCTGCGCCGCCGCTTGCCTCCGGCCGCCGACAGCAGGAGGAGGCGGGGCCCGCCCGCCCAGGAGCCCTGGGCTCCCCGCCCGTGCGCACGGGGAGCGCACGCCCGACGCCCCCAGCCGGCAAGCGCCGCTGCCGCCGCCGCCGCCACCGCTCCCGTGGCCCCCAAGGTACACATGCCAAGCCCCCCGCACCTCCCCCCCCCCCCCCCATGCCCCGCCCCCTCCCCTGCCCCCCACCCCCATCTCCCCCTCCCCACCCCCACCCCCGGGCCACGGGAAAATAATAAAACAAATACCGGTCCGTGGAGACAAAAAGGTTGGGGAGCACTGATCTACCTGATCTACTTATTAGAGTGGGACTGCCGAGGACCTTGATTGTTATCAGGCTCTGTATGATATTCAATATTATATTGCGCTACCCGCAAATTGTGACCAAGGGAGCTAACAACCCGTCACCACATGTGAATGATGGGATGGGCGAAAACACGCCGCCACTCAAGGCCAATCAGAGTGGCAGTCAAAAATTCCCATCCGGCCCCGAAGCGACCAGCAAAACATCATCATCACATAATAAAAAGTGGCGGGCGGGCGGGGAATCGTCCGACTGAGGGGCAGCCGGTGGGGTGGGCGTGGCCAAGCCTTATATGGCCACGCTATCGGCGTCAACTGCGCCGAATGCACAGCCCACCCACCGCCTGCCAGCTGACAGCCGGCAAAAACCTCCCCTGCGCCTCACTCAGAGACGCGGGGAGGCGTTGCCAGGCTAGTCAGCAATAAAGAGGCAATACACGTTGGGTTTGGTTAAACACGGGCCACAATTTATTAATTACAATAACTGGTAATAACTTTATCAACTGAACTGTAACTTTATAGGAGGGTCTGTGACGTAGCGCAATAAAATCACTAGTTATTATTAAAGGTCCATTAACTCAAATAATTTATTGCAGCCGGTTACGGATGCAATGAGGATACCAGAGTGTTTGGGCATCCCCCATTCCCAATTTGTTGGCAGTCCCCTTGTTATTGTTGGGGTTATATTACCTGCAGCCTATCATCTACCTGATCTACTTATTAGAGTGGGACTGCCGAGGACCTTGATTGTTATCAGGCTCTGTATGATATTCAATATTATATTGCGCTACCCGCCACTAAGAGACGCACCGCAGTCTCTTACCCCAACCTACCACGCAGGTAGGCCAGCAGACCCTCCCGGATATCGTCAAGGAAAACTCCAAGGCCCGCCTCGGACAAGTGGACTCCATCAGGCCGGTAAAGACTCCAGTCTCGAGCTGTGATAGCAGGATGTGAGATAACAGAACCGATCTCAGCATTAACAAAACGGGCAACCTCTCGGTTCACTCCTTTGCGAGATTTATGCATCTTCTGGGGTGGATGATGCGCACCCCACTCCAATCTAGGGATGATTGCTGACCACATAATCCACACTGTGGGACGACTGGCCTTAAATACTCTCAGGTCAAAGATGATCTGGAGAGCCAAAGACTTGCCGGACATCCGGGTCAAGTCATTCCCCCCCAGGTGGATTACCACAATGGAGGGGAAGGGGTCGGGGGGTTCAGCGAGCGCTGTCGGCAGGAAGGTACTCCAACGCATGCCTCGAATCCCCTTCCAAGCCAAGTCGGCCCATTGCTCCAGGCCTAGGTTCCGGCCGCGTCCAGAATTAACGGCAAACTTGGCGGCCCAGTAAATGAAGCTGTGACCGTAAATACATATCCTGATACGCCTGCCATCCGCCGGGCCTGCAACGGAGAGAAGGAAAAAACACTGGCCCGTTTCACGGGTCCATTAACGGGCGAACATAAACCTTGTACTGGTGAGACTTCCACCGCCCGATACGTTGAATGCCTGCAGTACCCACGCCCAGGGCGGCAGCCGTAGACGCCGCGCCTATTCGAAAGGAATGAGTCCCAAATCGCAAATGCGGTACTCCGGCAAGTTGGAGAGCCTTCGATGTCAGCTTCCAAAATTGGTAGCGGGTCAGTGGGGACCCATCAAGGTGTTGAAACAAATAGCCTTGTCGGTTGGACAGGCAACAGGCATAATTGTGCAGAGCCAAAATGGGGCAAATGCGCTGTTCCGAACACCTACGAAGGTGTATCGTGCTACCCCTGCCACGCTGATCTGTCTTGGACCTGCGAATGCGCAGGGAAGCATGCTCCGCCTCCAATATCAAGTCAGACCATAACAGAGCCGTGGCCGAATTGTCGTTCTTAGCAAAGGCCACCAGCTCGCTGACTCGCAGAGCGGCAAAGAAGGCCACTAGCGACGCAGCATGCAGCAAAATAACCTCAAAACGATTAAGACAGACTTGGTGCCATACCTGGGCCAGTAGGAGTAAGATTGATGGGGAGATGGGTTGGCGAGTGTCGCGTGGCTTCCCCTTTTCTCGTGCCCAACCCTCTATCATTTTGGTTATCTGAAACTGACAATCAGGTAGAGCCAAGCCTTGGGCCTTAGCGTAGTAATAAAGGGCGGACATCTTACCCTGGATGGTCCGCGGAGCAAGGCCCTTAAAGTGTAAATAAACAGCAAACTGCACCAATTGATCAGCCGTTGCCGGCCATAACCGGGGACACCCTTCCCGTACACAAAAACGAGCGTACTCGGCGCAGGCCGCAGAGTACGCCCGTCGAGTGCTGGGAGCCAAAGCCAAACCCATAGCCCTATTGGCCTCTACCCGCCAAGCTTCCATACCTCGGGTGGTAAACGGTCGGGTTCCATCATGGCTTGAGGAGCTAGCGCTCTGAACCGTTCCATCTGTTGACGGGACAGAGCGTCAGCCAAATCGTTCCGTACCCCCGGCACATGAACTGCTCGAAACAAAATGTTAAACCTTAAACAACGCAGGGTGAAGGCGCGAACCAGGGCCATAACCCGCTTGGATTTAGAAGTCAGGTGATTGATAATGTGGACCACCGCCAGGTTGTCGCAGTGGAATTTGACAGCCGAATCAGACCACAACTCCGCCCACAAGTAAAGTGCACCCACAATGGGGAAGAGTTCAAGGAAGGTGAGGTCCCGGGTCAGTCCTAACCGATGCCACTCCTGCGGCCACTGGCCCACACACCAACGCCCCCTGAAAAATAACCCGAAACCAATGGAGCCTGACGCATCTGTGTGTACCTGGAGATCAGTAGCTAAGGCCGACTCAGCCCGCCAAAAACAGACGCCATTAAACCTAGAAAGAAACTCAATCCAGGTGTCGAGATCCTCCCTGATGGGGGCGGAAAGGCGACGCCTGTGGTACGGGTTGCGGAGGCCTACTGTCGCATCACAGAGCCGGCGCAAAAAGGGCCGGCCAGGCGCTATTACCCTACAAGCAAAATTCAGGTGGCCGATAAGCTGCTGTAGCTCACGGAGTGTGACCTTCTTTGCCGCCCTGACTAGTGTGATCCAACTCAACAGGTCGGACAACTTCTGTCGCGGGAGACGACAGGTTTGGGCGACCGTATCCAATTCGATGCCCAAAAAGGTTAGTACGGTCGCAGGGCCCTCCGTTTTATCATCAGCTAAGGGCAAACCGAGCTCAGCCGCCATGTCCTGAAACACTGACATAAGACGGGCACACTGGCCAGTGCCGGCCGCTCCAGCAAACAAAAAATCGTCCAGATAGTGGACAACATGGGTGGTCCGTGCGCGATGTCGGATCACCCATTCTATAAACGTACTAAAACGTTCAAAGGCGGCACATGAAATGGAGCATCCAAAAGGCATGGACCTGTCCATGTAGAAACCCCCTTCAAATGAGAACCCTAAGAGTTCGCAGTCGTCCGGATGAACGGGCAACAGCCGGAAGGCCGACTTTACGTCGCACTTCCCAATCTCAGCCCCCACCCCGCAAGACCGTACCATCCGCACAGCATCGTCGAATGACGTGTAGTGTACAGAGGCCAACTCTTGCGGGATACCATCATTGACTGAGGAACCCGCCGGGTAAGACAGGTGATGAATTAAGCGGTACTCACCCGGCGTCTTCTTCGGCACGACTCCCAGTGGGGAGGCTCGGAAGTTAGGGGAAGGCGGGTTCTCGAAGGGGCCAAGAACGCGTCCTGCGGCAAGTTCTGCCGCAATCTTCTGTCTGACAACGTCCTCCATACCTCGTATAAATTTGAAATTCGGTGACATGAAAGGCTGCCTCTGGCCTAACGCCGGAATTCTAAAGCCGTATTGGAACCCATTCAAAAGGTAGCGGGCATCACTGGCAGAGGGGTAGCTACGCAGCCACGCCCTCAAGGTTCCCACTTTTATGGGACTAGGTCCCTTTCGGGGGTAAATTGTTGCCCTGCTGTGTTCGTTTCCCCCCCTGATCCCTGCCAGTATCCCCCCCTGATCTACCCCTGGTGCAGGCGCTGGCCGGGTGGTTAGCCCCACATGCGGAGCAGGCATGCCGGAATTTGCACTGCCGACGTCCGCAGGCCCCTCTGTTGTTAAATTCAAAGCAAACCAGCCTGGGTTGAACAGACTGGCCCGCATTGGTGCGGGGATTGCCTGCGGCGCCAGAGTGCAAAACCGGGTGGCCACTGTCAAATCGGTCGTTGGACCGGTTGGGTCCGCTCACACGCAACCAGAGGTAGCTATGTGGTCGGTCCCAACGTAATGTAGGCTCCTTAGCGATCCTACGCCGGAACCTCTCGTCGTACATGAGCCACGCCATGGACGGAAGATCCTGACACGCCCTAATAACCAGATCCAGGTAATGCCATAATTTTGCGCCTCTTTGCGGGTGGGCCTCTGAATAAATACCGGCAAAGATGATAAAAGCGTTCAGCCAATTATTCCAGGAACGTTCCGGTTTACGTTTGCGGATACGTTCCTTCTCCTTGTAATCTAGCTTTTCAAAATCTTTAACGTCGATCTCCCTGTTAAGTAGGTCAAAAATATCAACATATTTACCCGCAACAATTCTCTCAACCATACCCTCGGAAAGATGGTCCCCTAAGGGCAGAGATTCATCTGCCTCGGGGTGATCTCCTATAGCTAGGGAAAGAGATTCAGGCTCCTTCCCAGATGAAGACGTCGGTGCCCCGGGGGGGGGGCACAGGAGCGGTCTCAGTCTGCCAATGAGGGCTAACAACCGACAAGTCAAGGACCGGTTCCGTCTGAGCCGCCACCTCCGCCCTAAAGGCAGGTACGTTGTGTTGCGGCGGGAGCGACCCAGAGGCCATCACCCCCCCGGGCATAGTGGACGGAGTAAAGCTATGCGTGGAAACAGTGGGCGTGGCATCAGGCCAAGGCCAAGAGACATGCCGGTACGTGGCAGTGTGTAAAGGCGTGTACTCACCCCCCACCGTGCGACCCAAGGGTGCACCCTGCGACGGGATTGCCGATCCGGTAGTACTGGAGAGGTCGATGGCCTGTTGGCATGACACATCGGTGGCGTGCAAGGCCGGCGCAGGCAAGGCCAGTAGTCGTTCGGGCCGCAGTTGAGGCAATTGCTCTTGGAGTCCGGTCGAGTCACCAGGAGTCCGATAAGGAGAAGATGGCGCAGCTTGGTCCGAGGTCCCTGCTAGGGAAGACTCAATAGATGCAGCGCGAGACTCTATTAAGTCGGTAACCAGCTTCAAGGCAGATGTCTTCTGACCCTGCCCATCTCCTGTGCTAGCGCCCCCCCCATAAGCCTGAGCCATCCCTTGCCGGCGTGCCCTCTCACGTTCTAATCGAGAAAGCTTTTTCCATGCTGCCGCTAAGCGCGGCCACTAATCATCAGAAGATGATGGGTCCTCAGGAGCAGGTTGGGGAGCAGGCCTTTTCTTAACTGGGGCCTTGCCCTTGCCCTTTCCAGCAGCCTTCTTGGGCGCCATGAAGGATGATGATAAGACAAATGATCGGGTGAACACGTGTGCCAAATAATAATAGAGGTCCCCTCGATAGTCTCCCGCTGTGAGTCCCTAGCAGAAGACGGATGAGAGGAGATAAAGATAAGGCCTATAGCAACAGTGCCAGAGGTGACCAACAAAATGGCCGCCGATGGGCCTGGGTGACAGACTAAATCCCCGGATTGGCTTAAATAAAGGCCTGGGCTTGACAATATCCCTCTCCCCGGTGCGACCTCCCCCCCAAGGGCAGGCTAGCCCGGACAATAATCCCGGATGGCCTAGCACCGGGTCAGGCAACGGCAGATGGGATGAGGCGAGACCCTGCCAGGAAAAATGGCCACCGCAACTCCCCAAGCGCCCAGGCCTAGCCCCCAGGCTCGGCGCCGAGCCACCCGTCAGACCACAGCTACCCCCACCGGTGCCCACCCGCCGATGGCCGATGGTCCGAGAAGAACGGGGGGTTGTGCGGCCCGGCACCGGGGAGGCCACAGAAGGCCCGCTGCCGAAGCAAGGCAGCCTGATGGCCGGCGCTGCGTTCGCCCACACCGCCGCGGGCGCGCAAAGCGGCCGATCCCCGGGCGCAGCGGTGACCAGGAGAGCCGAACGCAAAGCGCCGGTTTCGCTCCCCACCCCCCGCGGGCTGACCCAGACCGGCCCGCTGTCCCCTTGTGTTTCCCTCCCACACCCCGCGCTCCGCGAGCTCACAAGAGCCCAGCAGAGCTCCCTCCCACCTCCCCCACCTCCCCGTGCACAAACGACGGCTAATAATAAAAAGCAAAAAAGAAGGCAGGCAAGACTCAGCCTGGACAAGCAGTCGGGGACTCCGTGTGCTGGAACGCTCTCTCCAGCAGGAATCGTCCGACTGAGGGGCAGCCGGTGGGGTGGGCGTGGCCAAGCCTTATATGGCCACGCTATCGGCGTCAACTGCGCCGAATGCGCAGCCCACCCACCGCCTGCCAGCTGACAGCCGGCAAAAACCTCCCCTGCGCCTCACTCAGAGACGCGGGGAGGCGTTGTGTAAAAAGTGTTGGCTCCTTGCACTTTTTGCTTAGTGCCAAAGATCTAAAGGCAAAGTCTCATGCACAGGTAGATAGATGCCTTTTACTGGGATTCTAAACTATAGCTAGCACACTCATTTAGCAGAAGTTTGCCAATCTACCTCTGAACTCAGGTCTAGCTCTTGCATTACTGAAACAGAGTAATTTGGTAACTCAGTCTCCCTCTCGTCTTGCAGGAACAACAATCTCAGGACGTGACAGAATGGCTGTTGTGACTAGATCGATCCAAGTAAACTTCATCCATCTCAAACCCTTACTATAAGCATGGATTTCCATATAAAGGAAAGGTCAGATGCTAAGAACTCTACCAGATCACTTTGTCCACTGAAGAGTCACAATAATACAGTTTCTAATATATTAGCTTTTTCTTGAATGGATGTGAGATTTGAAGGTGCATTTGAAGGTTGAAGGGATGGGACAGCAATGTTTAAAGGCTCACCTGTATGCTCTATTCAATTCCCACACCACACCACAACACCCCCCCAAAAGCCATGTAATCCTTGTGCATAATCCAGAAATAGGTCTGGGAATATCTTTTTTGAACCACTATGGTACATAAGAACAGCCTTGCTAGAACAGGCCACAGCCCATAAAGTCCAGCATTGTGTCTCACACAGTTGCTTTAGGGTATTCCCAAGCAGATGTCTTCACCTGTTTATCATTCCCCACAAATGGCATTGAGAGATATCCTGCCTCTCTCTCCAACCCGGTGGTTGTCCTTAGGCATCCATAATGATAGCTATTGATACCCTTGTTCTCCATGAACTTGTTCAATCCTTTCTTAAAGCTGTCAAGGCTGACACCTGTCACCACTTCTTCTGGCAGGGAGCTCCAGAGACCAGTGATCCTCTGGGTGAAAAAGTACTTTCTCTTATTTGTTTGAGATCTAGCACCCAAAAGTTTCATGGAATGGCCCTTAGTTCTAGTGTTGTGTGATAGGGAAAACAGTTTTCCCTTATATACTTTGTCCATACCGTGTATGATTTTATAAACGTCAATCAGGTCACCTCTTAGGCGCCATTGTTCAAGAGTGAAGAGGGCTAGCTGTTGCAGCCTCAGATGGTAAGGTAGGTGTTCCAGTCACCTAATCATTCTAATTGCCCTCCTCTGCACTTTTTCCATTTCCATGATATTCTTCTGGAGAGATGGTGACCAGAACTGTACACAGTACTCCAGTTGGAGCCTCACCATAGATTTATAAAGAGGCAAAATGACACTTGCTGACTTATTTTCTATATCCTTCCTAATGATCCTTAGCATTGAGTTTGCTTTTTTCACTGCTGTGGCACACTAGACCGACATCTTTATTGAGCTGTCCACCAGGACACCAAGGTCCCTCTCCTGGTTTATTGCAGAGATTTCAGATCCCATCAGTTTATAAATGTAATTTTTTTGCCCCGACATGCATCCCTGTGCACTTGCTAATGTTGATGCTCATTTGCCAGTGGTTTGCCCACTCCCCCAGTGTCAAGAGAGCCCTGGTGTAATAGCCACAAGTAATGTAGCCTTTAATAATTACTAGGGATGTTGTGCCCAATGAAAAATCTCAGGCTTCTTCTGAAGTTAAAGTTATCTCATTTTTCTTTTTTTTCATTTTATAGTTCTCTGATTTTATATGAAAGGGAATGGCTCATTCGGGGCTCTCATTCATGTTTCCCCATTCTGTTTCTCAGCACTCCAAAGGCACTAAAAGCCCTATAAAACTGTTCAAAAAAGCAGAGAATGGGGTGTGTGGTTTGCTGCCGTGGAAGGTGGCAGCATACAAGATCTGCTCCTCTTTAAGCCCATTTATAATATAACAATTAAATGGGAAATCTGGCAAACAGATAAGAAAAAATTGAAATTTTTTGTGGAAATGGGGAGATGGAAGAAGATGAAAGTAGACTGGATACCTTCTGGATAACTTCATTTGGCAAAGTCCTCAGAGGACACAGATAGCGAAATGGCAACCAGTAAGAAGAAAGATGGGTGGGGGTGGGGGTACAACAGAAAACCAAATTAACTAGCGAGCTCAATGAAAATATGAGACTGCTTTTAAAAAAATTAAGGAAAGTCTTATGGATATGAAAGCATATTTATTATTTATTTATTATTTATTTAAATACTTATATCCCGCTCCATCTTCCCGACGGGAACTCTGGGCGGCTGACAACATAAAAAAGCATAAAAAGCTAAAAGCTAAAAATAGCCGAGCCACCAGGCAGGGGCGGCGGGGGGCAAGATGGCGGCAAACAACAGGGCCAGGGAAATAAGAAAAGGGACTAAGTAGCAAGGTCACCATATGCATCTTTAAAGAGGAAGGTCTTTAGGGCCCTCTTAAAGGCAGGCAGGGACTCCAGCAGGCGCAGCTCAGGCGGAAGATGGTTCCAAAGCGAGGGCCCCACCACAGAGAAGGCGCGGTTCCGCGTGCGCGTTTTCCGCGCCTCCCTGGGTGTGGCCACTCTCAATGAGCGCGCCTGTGATGATCTAGTGGGTCTGGATCCGGATGCTCTCTGGGAGATGCGCTCCGCCAGGTATCCTGGTCCCAAGCCGTGGAGGGCCTTGAAAACCAAGACCAGGACCTTGAACCTGATCCGGAAGGCAACGGGGAGCCAATGCAGGCGGACCAGGACTGGGGTGATGTGCTCGTATCGACGAGCACCCACCACCAGCCTGGCCGCCGCATTTTGCACCCGCTGCAACCTCCGGACCAGGGTCAAGGGCAGCCCCACGTAGAGGGCATTGCAATAGTCGATCCTCGAGACCACCAGGGCCTGCACGACTGTCCTCAGGGAGGACTCATCAAGGTACTGACGGATCTGGGCGATCCTGCGGAGATGGAAGAAAGCGGCCCTGGAGACGGCCATCACCTGGGCTTCCAGGGAGAGGGCCGAATCCAGGACCACGCCCAGATTCCTGGCCCTGTCTGTAGGCTGGAGGGAAATACCCCCAGACTAGGAGGGGGCCATTGTACCGAGATGAGGGCGCCCGAAGAACAGAACCTCCGTCTTCTCCGGATTAAGCTTGAGCCGGTTATCTCTGGTCCATTCCAGTACGGCCTCCAGGCACAGATCAAGGGAGCGAACCGCCTCCTCTGCAGATGTAGAAAAGGAGATATAGAGCTGCGTGTCATCAGCGTACTGATGACAGCGAATTCCATATCTCCTGATGACCTCCCCCAGCGGCCTCATATAAATATTGAACAGCATGGGGGAGATTGCCGACCCCTGGGGCACCCCACAAGGGAGAGTCCAAGGAGCCGACAAAACATCCCCCAGCTGAACCCGCTGAGTCCGGCCGCGGAGGAAGGAACGGAGCCAGGCCAAGGCCTGACCACCAATTCCCACCTCAGCGAGCCGGGCCAGAAGGTTACCGTGGTCGACGGTATCAAAGGCTGCTGAGAGGTCAAGGAGGACGAGCAGGAGGAACTCCCCTGTCGGCCTCCCGAGGAGGTCATCCTGCAGAGCGACCAGGGCGGTCTCGGTCCCGCGAAGAGGCCTGAATCCAGACTGGAAGGGGTCCAGGATATGGTTTGTCTCCAGGTATGACTGGAGCCGGACAGCAGCCACCCCCTCGACAACCTTGCCCAGGAAGGGAACAATGGCGATCGGACGAAAGTTGGAAAGATCGTCCGACGCCAAGCCAGGTTTCTTAAGTGTGGGTTTTACCACAGTCTCCTTCAAACGCGAAGGGAAACAGCCCTCCCGAAAGGAGGCCGTGGCGATGGAGGAGACCCACTCTGGCATGTTCCCTTCGGCAGATTTGATAAGCCAGGCTGGGCAAGGGTCAAAGGGAGTGGCCGCCGGCCGGCACCGAGCCATAACTCTGGAGGCCTCCGCAGAAGAAACCGCCCAAACTCATCCAGGAGTGGAGAACGGAGGGGTGAGGCACCAGAGGACCCAAAGGATGGACTAGAGCAACTGGGGGGAAAGTCGGAGCGGATGGCCTCAATTTTTGATCTAAAATGGGCTGCAAATTGCTCACTAGTGAAATCACTAGGAGGAGGCCTCAGCTGACTGGGATTGGAGAGGTCCCGAACCACCCGGAATAGCTCCGCCTGGCGGTTCGAGGCCTCGCCAATTCTCAGGGAGGCATAAGATCTTCTAGCGTCCCTGATCGCGCGAAGATAGCGGCCAGTCAGCTGTTTAAGAGCAGCCCTATTTACTTCCGTCCGGCTTGCCCTCCATATGACCTCCAGTCTCCTACGTTCTTGCTTCATCGACCGCAGCTCCTCCGTAAACCACGGGGAGGAGCGGCCTCGACATCGTAGGAGACGCTTGGGGGCGATCCGGTCTATCGCCCCAGTGGAGCCCACGTACCACCTTTCCACCAGGGCGTCAACCGGATCGTCTGCCAGGCCGCCAGAAAGCTCCCCGAAGGCCTCCATAAACCTTGCAGGGTCCAGGAGCCTACGGGGGCGAGCCCAGATGTAAGAAGGCGCTCCCGCGGGGGGGGGGAGCGATCGGCAGGGAAAATTTTAGCAGGTAATGGTCTGACCATGACACGGGCAGGGGCAAAATGTCCCCAACCCCCAGACACGAATCCGGCGACATGGAGGAAAAAACCAGGTCTAGGGTGTGGCCAGCTCTATGGGTGGGGCATAGAACATGCTGAGATAAGTTCATGGAAGTCATGGATTCCATGAATTCCAGAGCCGCACCAGAGAGTCCCCCTCGGCGTGCAAGTTGAGGTCCCCAACCACCAAAAGGCGGGGCGACCTCAACAAAGCAGCCGAGATGAACTCGCGATCTCTGGTAGGGATTGCGCTGGGTTGCGGGGAGCACGGTACACCAGCACAATGCCAAACTTATCTCGCTGACCCACAGATAGATGGAGGCATTCCACCCCAGAACACACCATCGTCGCGGACCTGCTAACGCAAAGGGATTCCCTGAAAACGATGGCCACCCCACCCCCTACCCTCCGATCTGCCTGCCCACTGAACCTGAAACCCAGGTGGGCACAGGAGAGAGAGGGAACCCCCGCCCTCCGCACCCACCCAAGTCTCAGTGATACACGCCAGGTCGGCGCGCTCATCCAAGATAGAATCGAGGATGAGCGGGGTCTTATTGTGCACCGACCTGGCGTTAATCAGCAAGCAGGTCAGGTCGGAGGCGCTGGCGGGATGGCACCCAGGTAGATGGCGGTGGACGAGGGGATCAGAACGGGGGACAGGCATTAAATGCCGGACCCTGGTTCTTCTTACCCGACCGATCCCTCCGTCCGGAGCGTACCTCCCACGGCCAGACACCACTGAGATATGAGTCCCTGCCGACATGGTGACCTTGGGCGGAAAAAAAAAAGAAAGAAAAAAAAAGGAGGGGAGCAAAGGAGCAAATAGAAAACAATAAAAAAGTAATACAAATTAGCAATAACAAAGGCACTGAAAAAGTGCAAGGATACAACAGAGTAAAAAAAAAAAATACAACGCAAAAGCTATAAAAAAGAAAAAGGGGTGAAAGCAAAATAGGGCACAAACCAGGGCAGAGTGGAAATACCAGAATTGGGGAGGAAAGAGGGAGAGCGGGACGGGGTCAGCTGGTACCGCTGGGCATTAAGGGCTAAGAACCACCCAGGGTCCCACAGAACCACCCAGAGACCCTCCAGGAGACCGTGTCGCATAGTCCTCGGCGGCGGCAGCGTCAAACAGGTGGCGGCCGCGGAGGAGGAGGAGAGCCGCCTCATCCTCGGCGGGGATGGCGATGGAAGGATCGCGACACCCACAAGGAGCCAATGTAGGTCTAAGTCTAAGATGGCTTCTCCGGGGTGGCGGAAGATGGTAAGGCCGCGGCGGCGGCAACGAAAACGTCCTCGTCCCCGGTGGCGATGGAGAGGCCGTGGTTTCTGGCCGGGGGTGCGCCTGCCCCCCCCGCAACGTCCTTGGCGGGCGAGGCAACGACGGTGGACTGTGGCGGCGGCGGCGGCGGCGAAAAGAGAAGGCCGCCTCGTCCCCGGTGGCGGCGACCGAGGTGGAAAGGCCGCAACTCCCACCGGGGCTGCGCCCGCCCGCCAGCAGCATCCTCATCCCCGGCGGCGGCGGCGAGGCCGCGACCCCCCAACCAGGGTGCGCCTGCCCGCCAGCATCGTCCTCGGCGGCGGCGGCGGCGGCGGCGGCGACAACAACGGCAAAAAGGAGGAAAAGCCGCCTCGTCCCGGCGGCGGCGGCTGCGGTGGAACAGCCGCAACTCCCCGGGGCTGCGCCAGCCCGCCTGCAGCGTCCTCGACCCCGGTGGCGGCAGCGGCGGTGGATGGGCCGCGACCCCCAACCGGGTGTCGCCCGCCCGCCCGCATCGTCCTCAGCGGCGGGCGGCGGTAGACTGCGGCGGCGGCGGCGGCGCGCGGCGGAGGGAAAGGCTGCCTCGTCCCGGCGGGCGGTGGCTGGGGTGGAAAGGCCGCCTGCAACGTCCTCGACCCGGCGGCGGCGACAGCGGAGGAGGGGCCGCGACCCCCAACCGGGGGTGCGCCCGTCCGCCCGCATCGTCCTCGGCGTCCTCGGCGGCGGCGGCGGACTGCGGCGGCGGCGGCGGCGGCGGAGGAGGAAAGGCCGCCTCGTCCCCGGCGGCGGCGGCTGGGATGGAGAAGCCGCAACTCCCACCGGAGCTGCGCCCGCCCGCCTGCAGCATCCTCGGCGGTGGCGGCGGTGGAGAGGCCGCGACCCCCAGCGGGTGCGCCCGCCCGCCCGCATCATTCTCGGCGGCGGCGGCGGCGGCAAAGGAGGAGAGGCCGCAACGTTGGGCGACGGCGGCGGCGGCAGCAGAGAAGGGGAGGCCGCCTCGCCCCCGGTGGCGGCGGCAGCGGCTACGGTGGAGAGGCCGCAACTCCCACCGGGGCTGCATCACCCGCACAATCCTCGGGCGGCAGAAGGAACCGCGTCGTCCTCGGCGACGGCGTCCTCGGCGGCAGCCGGCGGCGGCCGCAGCACTGGAGAAGGTGGCGTCCAGCCGAGCGGCAGGGAGAATGGCGGCGGAGAGCAACCTCCAGGTAGGCTGCAGGCATCTGGTCGGCGGCAGGGAGGAGGGTCACAAGGACCCATAGCCCAGTACCCCCAAATTCCGAACCCCCCCCCTCAGGCCCTGGCAGACCCAAAGGGAAAGGGACTAGGCATAGAGGGGCAAGTCAGGCAGCAAAAAAGAAGAGAACAAATGCAGCAGACGCGGAGAGCTGCTGCTGCCGTCCGCCATCTTGCTAGAAAACCAAATTAACTAGCGAGCTCAATGAAAATATGAGACTGCTTTTAAAAAAATTAAGGAAAGTCTTATGGATATGAAAGCAGCATTAACTCCAGTGAAAGAAGCGCTAGGAAAAATGAAGGTTAAGGTTAAACAAAGAGAGAAGTCTTCTAATGATGCTTTGGAACCTGCCCAGAATCAGCAGACTAAATCTGGTGCTATGGAAAATGACTTAAGGAGGGAGAAAGGAAGGAGGTCATGACAGAGATAGTCCTGAAATGGATTTAAGACCTCTCTCCAAATTGAAATATTACATCAGAAGATTTGGAAAGAGTTCAGAGAGGGATTTTTAAGCAAGAAGCTTAAACAAAGATATATTGTTGTAAGGTTTACCTTTTATTTAGCAAATTGAACAGAGTGCTGTGCATTAAACACAGGATCATGCTATTATTGTGGGACTAATTCTAAGAGTGGAGAAAAAATCCTAGAAGGCCCGTCAGCTTTGTATCTAGTTACAAAACAGCTTTAAACATGTTAAAATTCTATATTTATATACTGTATCTCTTTTTCGAAATGCAGGGCATGAGAGTCAGGGTTTTTTGCTGCTGGAACAGTAGTTCTTGTTCCCACAAATTGTAACCATCATGGGACAGCTCATTTTAGTGAGCTGGAGGCTAGGTGGCCTCAGTGCTATCAGTTGGACAAGGAGATAGAGAGGGAACAGGGAGAGGGGAAGATAAGGGGTTGTGGAGTAGAAAGGGACGGATGGAGAGAGGAGAAGAAGAGAAAATTCTATTTTATATGGTTGTAGTACAAACATCAAACATCCCTTAAATTATTCTCGAAGGCTTTCACAGCCGGGAGTTTTCCGGGCTATTTGGTCATGTTCTAAAAGTTTTTCTTCTTGACCTTTCACTAGAGTCTGTGGCTGGCATCTTCAGAGGGCAAGAAGCTCTGGGAACTAGAAGTTCTCTCATAGGAGTTGTTCCCCCCTCCCCAAGAGCACAGAGAGGACTCCTAGTTCCAGCTTCCGGTTTAATGGCCGACTGCATAACACGCTAGGGGAATTCCTCCGTGGGATCCCCAGAGCGCACGGGCGGTTTAAAGAGTCTCGCGAAGGCTCCGCAGACTCTAAAAACCTCAGGGGGGTGCCCTGAGGGGTTGGGTATCGGCTGCGCCCCTTGCTGCTCTCCTCTCACCCCGATCCGGAGGGGTTGGGGAGAAGGATTGAGCCGCGGGCGCTCTTGCCATCGCTACCCCTGTGTTTGCGAAGTCTCGTTGTCTTAGCAGGAAGCCATTAGCCTCCGAGAACTCTATAAAACTGTTTCTATCGGAGGAAGAATCAGCAGAGGCTGTGAAACGGCTAACTTGAAGATAAGGACTATACCCGAAGAAACGTGAGTTGGTTTGTTTACATCGGAATCTGTTCGGAGCATGGTGGGAACTAAGCCGTAACTCTCCTTCGTGATGTAAATTGGAGCCGTGCGGTGGGGTGGAGAGATATCCCTTCATTTGCGAAGTGAGTTTGAACTATTATTATTTATATTGAAGCGGAAAGAAATATGGGACTTGGGGAAGCTTGATCGTGAAGTCAGCAACGCAGAACTTGTGTTTGGAGTCACCCTCCCTCTTTTTGTGAAAGGACTGAGTGAATAAAGAAGAACGCGGGGGGGTGGATAAGGGGGGCATCCCATCTTTTTCTTTTGACTACATTTTAAAAGACATTGGCGTTTGGAGTTACTACCCCCCTAAGGAGGAGAGTCTGTATTATTTGTTTTTACACTTCCAAAGACTTTGGAGAATTGACATTTGGAGTAATTTCCTCCTCCCTCTTGTGAAAGGATTGAATACTTAAGAAGAATTTGGGTGGCGGACAAGGAGGAGAGCTTGTTTTACATTTCAAAAGACTTCACCAGAGCTGGTGTTTGGAGTCACCCCCCCTTCTTTTGAGGGGGAGCTATTTTACTTCACTACTTCCATTACTTTTGGATCTTTCAGTGCCTTGTTTTTTTTATTTTTGGAGTTGTTTCTGTGAGCAATTTTGGAGTTATTGCAAACTGGAGTCATTGTTATTTTTTCCTTTTTAATCAGATTAGGTCACTGAAGAGACTGAAGAAATCTCTCTTTGTGTATCTGGCTGCAGCGGAAATGAAACTAAGTTATCATGCGTCTTTCTCTAAGGCTCTCTGTGGCTGGAAGGTCGCATTGTAGCCAAAACAAGATAATGCTACAGCTGTGAATGTGACTGGAAAGCTCATTTCTTAGGTTGGAGTGCCATCTGGTGGATTTTAAAAATTATTGCATCTGAAACTGATTAGGAAATTTATTTCTTATGTTGGATCGCCATCTAGTGGATTTGGAAAATTATTGCATTTAAAATTCAATTTGAACGCTGTTTGGGGTGGGAGAGTGTTTGATTATATAGAAAAATTGACAAAATTTGATAAATTGTTATTAATTTGATATGTGGATAATTTAAAGTTAGAAAGGATATAATGAAGTTTGAATAAGTAAATTGAATATTATTGATGGTAAATAGGTGATTATTAATCATTGGAGTATTAATTGATTAATTTGATTGGTTGAAGTTTATTATTACTTATTGAGTGAATTAATTTCAATTTGTGATTAAATTGTGCTCCATCGGAATAGAAGTTAATTAAAATTGAGATGGCAGGAGAGAAGGAGAAGAAGAAGGTGACACCCTTAACACAGAGAAGAGATTCCAGACAAGAGGAGGGTAAAGAATGGGAAGGATTAATGATACACATAAGGAGAGAATTTGAAAAAAGCGAACAAAGTATGGATAAGAAGTTATTAGAACTAAAGGAAGATATGCAGAAACAAATTAAAGAGGCAGTTGGGGAACTGTCAGCCCAAGTGAAGGATTTAACGGTGAAAACAAAGAGTATAGAAGTCAAAGTGAAGAAAGTGCAGACAGAGGTTAAACAATGCAGAGATGAAACAGAGAGGAATAGAAAAGAAGTGTAGAGACTACACAAATGAAATCGGCTGAGGAGCTTGCTTTTCTTGAAATGAGGCAAAGGCAACAGAATCTTCGCTTTCGCTTGATACCTTGGGAGGAAGGAGAAGATATTAAGGCCAAAGTAATAACTGAACTTGCGAAGTGGCTTGGGTGGCAAGAAGAAGAAGTAGCTGGTGCAATCTCCCAAGTGTTTAGGATAGCAGTCAGATCTAAGAAGTTGAGAGCGAAGAAGACACCAGGTGATGTTATTGTGTCAATGATATCCATGGCCGTGAGAGATAGAATTTTGAAACACAGTTATGATAACAGATTTGTGATTGAAGGACAACAGATCTTGATATATAAGGAGATCCCTCTTTATTTCTTGAGAAGAAGAGGAAGTTATAAACCTCTGGCAGAAACTTTGAGAAGAAATGGTCTGAGATTTCGTTGGGAGTTTCCGGAAGGCCTATCCTTTATTTACAAAATGAAGAGATTTAAAATAACATCTGAGTTGGAGATAGGCAAATTTCTGAGAAAATACGGAGAAGAGCTTGGGTACAGGAAACCATCGAAAGAGGGTGATAGATTAACGGAGGAGAAGGAGGACCAAGGCTCAAGAAGAGGTGAAGGTGAAGAAGAAGAAGAGGAAGAAGAAGAGGAGTTAGAACTCTCTGATGAGGAAGAAGGCAAAGCTGACTTAGCTATGGCCAATATTTGAATAGAGATTGATAAAAATATATTTAATTTGAAATCTGCAATGGCGTTGAGAGTATTAACATGGAATGTAAATGGTTTGAACGAAAAGACCAAGAGAAATAGAATTACGCATTTATTGAAGAAAGAAAACTTAGACCTGATTTGTCTGCAAGAAACACATATTGCAACGAAACATATGAAGATTCTAAAAAACAAAATTTTGGGACAAGAATTTGTATCGTCTGATAAATTGAAGAAAAGAGGAGTGGTGATATATGCAAAACATAAATTAGAACCTAAGCTGATAATGAAAGATGAAGAGGGAAGATTTTTGATGGTGCAAATTACTTGGCAATCTGAAGAATTTTTCATCGTAGGAATTTATGCACCAAATGAAAGGAAATTAGAATTTTATAGAGATCTAGAACAAAGATTGTTAGACTATATGGATGAAAAACTCTTTTTGATGGGAGACTGTAATGGAGTAATGATGCCAGATCTGGATAGATCCCAGAAAAAGAAAGGCTCAGAAGGGAAACTACCAAAATCTTTTTTTGACTTAGTTGAAAATTTTGGATGGACCGACATTTGGAGATTGAGACACCCAATAGAGAAACAGTTTACCTTTTTCTCTGAACCAAATCAGAGTTGGGGAAGAATCGATTACATATTTGTTCCTAATGAGATTTCACATAGAGTGACGAAAGTGGAAATTTTACCTAAAACGATCTCAGATCATAATGCAATTGTGATGGAAGTTAAAACAAAACTGCAAGGATTATACCGCTGGAGATTGAATGAAAGTTTATTGGACAAGACAGAGACTTTGCAAATAGCGAAAAAAACTTTTAGAGATTATTTGGAAAATAATTGGAGAAGAGAAACACCAACAAATTTTGTATGGGATGCGAGAAAAGCTATTATGCGAGGCCTCTTTATTCAGAGAAATTCGCACCAGAAGAAACAGAAAGAAAAAAAGAAATATGAGATCTTAAAAGAAATGGTGGAGACAGAGAAGAAATTGGTGGAAAAGCCAAAGGAACAGAAATGGATTCAAAAATTAAAGATGCTCCAAACCCAGTTGTCAATGGTTATCAATCAAGAAATTGAGTGGAAGGTTAAGATGATGAGACAAAGGAACTTTGAATCGGCAAAGTAGGGAAATTGTTGGCTTGGCAGCTTAAATGGAAGCAAAAACAAAAGGTTGTGAACAAATTAGTAGTAGATAAGAAATTAGTGGAAGATCCAAGAGAAATTGTAAAGGTGTTTCGGAATTTCTATAGAGACTTATATATGAAGAAAAAAGAGGATCCGGAGCAGATTGATAGATATTTAAGAGAGAATGGACTGAAAAAAATTCCAACAAGCCAATTGTCGACATTGAGTGAGAAAATTACCCCACATGAAGTACAAAGTGCAATAGAGAGGGCGAAAATTGGAAAATCACCGGGCCCAGACGGTTTGACTGCAAAATATTATAAAAAATTGTCAGAAGAAATGTTACCAATAATGGTGGAGGTGATGAATGAAGTTTTAGAAAAAGGAGTTATACCTAATACCTGGAAGGAGGCGTATATAACACTGATCCCAAAGGAGAATTCAGATGTGACAGATGTCAAAAATTATAGGCCCATTTCCCTTTTGAACGGAGATTATAAATTATTTGCTGATGTTTTGGCTAATAGATTAAAAAGGGTTTTAAATGAATTGCTACACAAAGACCAAGCGGGGTTTCTTCCTGGCAGACAGATGAAAGATAATATGAGAAATATAATTGATATAATAGAATATCTAGAAGTCAGGAAGGAGAAACAAGCTGCTTTGATATTTATCGATGCTGAAAAAGCCTTTGATAATGTTTCTTGGCAATTCATGAAGAAGAACTTGGAACAGATGAGAGTGGGAAGAAAGTTTTGGAACGGTGTTAATGCAATATATAAGGAACAGAAAGCAAGTTTATTGGTTAATAATGTGATAACAGAAAGTTTCCCGATTAGGAAAGGTACAAGACAAGGGTGCCCACTGTCTCCATTGTTATTTATTACTGTATTGGAAGTATTGTTAGTTAAACTGAGAGACATGGTGATAATTAAAGGTATAAGTGTGGGGGATAAGGAATATAAATTAAAAGCATTTGCTGATGATTTGGTTTTGACGTTAGAGAATCCAAAAGAAAGTATTATTGAGGTGATGAAGGTAATTGAAGAATTTGGTAATTTAGCCGGCTTTAAACTGAATAAGAATAAGACGAAGGTCCTATTGAAAAATGCAACAAAGAAAGATTGTGAAGAATTTGAAAAACTGTCCGCTCTCTCAGTTGTGAAAAAAGTTAAATATTTGGGAATTAATTTATCTCTTACGAACTTGAATCTCTTTGAGGATAACTATAACATGGTTTGGAATTCGATTAAGAGAGATTTGGAAACATGGAATAGACTGAATTTGTCGTTGATGGGAAGAATTTTGGTGATAAAGATGAACGTGTTACCAAGGTTGTTATTCTTATTTCAAATGATCCCAATAATCAGAGGGATAGGCCATTTCAAGGAATGGCAGAAGACATTGTCTAAATTTGTCTGGCAAGGTAAAAGACCTAGAATACGGTTTAAATTATTAACAGATGCCAAGGAAAGGGGAGGATTTGCCATGCCAGACCTGAGATTGTATTATGAAGTGGCCTGTCTCGGTTGGATAAAAGATTGGATTACTTTAGTGGATGAGGATCTTTTGGATTTAGAAGGTCATGATAATAGATTTGGTTGGCACGCTTATCTTTGGTATGGTAAAGTGAAAGTACATAAAAGTTTTATGAATCATGTAATTAGAAAGTCATTATTTCAGGTCTGGGAACGGTTGAAACCTTTATTAGAGAGACACACCCCGAGTTGGTTATCCCCGATTGAAGCATTGGCGACCAAGAGGAAAGATACAGAAGGAGCGGGGATCACATATGGGGATGTGTTATTTTTTTCAGAAAAAGGTCCTAGACTGAAGTCTTATGAAATGTTAAAAGAGAAGTTAACAGGTTGGTTCCAGTACCATCAGCTACATGACATTTTTCAGAAAGATAGAAGGATGTCTGGGTTTGGAGAGAAGGAATCTAAGTTTCAATCCATAATCATGGGCCCAAAAAAGAAATTGTTGACTAGATTATATAATTTCTTGTTGGAGTTGAACCTAAAAGATGAACAAGTCAAAGAATGTATGATAAAATGGGCTATGGATCTGGGTCACAATATTGAGTTAGATGTGTGGGAAAGATTGTGGAAAAAGAACATGAAGTTTACCGCATGTACTTGGATAAAAGAAAATCTGTTGAAAATGATGTATAGGTGGTATATTACTCCAATGAAATTAGCAAAGATGTATAGGATGAAAGATGATCATTGTTGGAAATGTAAAGAGAAACAAGGTGACTTTTATCATATGTGGTGGACCTGTGAGAAAGTGAAAGAGTATTGGGCACTGATTTATGATGAACTCAAAAAGATGTTAAAGTGTACATTCCCAAAACGACCTGAATTTTTTTTGTTAGGGTTGGTGGACAATGAAATTAAAGAAGCAGATAGGACCCTATTTTTATATGCAACAGCAGCAGCACGAATGCTCCTGGCACAGAACTGGAAGACAACGTATACACCGTCTTTGGATGAATGGAGGGCGAAATTATTGGACTTTGCAGAGATGGCCAGACTGACGTGCAGACTGAGGGATCAAGACAACCAGAGGTTCCAAAAAGACTGGCAAAAATTTAAGAACTACATGGAGACTTATTGTAAGGAATTAAAGACCCTTACTGGATTAGGATAGAACTCGAAGGACTATTATCCATTTTTAGAACCTTTTTTATAAGTATATAAAAGGGGTTTGTTAGAAAGGAAGGCTAGGAGATGAATAACGTTAAAACCACGTGAAGAACAGAGGGAAGCCTAACTTTAGTGATAGATTGATTTTGCATTATTAATGTTTTGAATTTGATTTTCTTCTGTATATTAAAATTTTCTAATAAAAATGCTTTAAACCAGAGAGGACTCCTAGTTCCCTGAGCTCTTTGCCCTCTGAAGATGCCAGCCACAGAGTCTGGTGAAAAGTCAGGAAGAAAAAACTTTCAGAACACAGCCAAATAGCCCAAAAATTCACAACATCCCTTAAAGTATTTTACTTGAATAAGTTTGAATTTATTTATTATTTTTACCCCACCTTACTCCTTAGAAAAGACCCAGGGCAGCTTACATCTTTCAAAAATGACATTTAAAGCTAAAAGCACTAAGCATACATGTATTGGTATGGTCAAATTCCACACTACAACATGGTGAACAAAAACATGAAAAAGATCTCCAAAAATGCAACTAACAAATTTAACTTATTCAAGTCACTTTATCTATTTCAGAACCATTTCTCCCACTAATAGTTAAGGTGAATTCAATTCAGCTTCTATCTTATCACCCACAATACTCCCACCCACCCCCAAGAAAAACCTGAAACAAAACAAAAGCAAAGCACATATCTCCATTGGGCTAATAATATTTCAATGACTAACCCTAAGATTTGGAAGCCAATTTCTAGCATACTTACAAACTCTCAAATTATTGGAAAAATATATATCACTTTTTTAAATGAAACAAATGATAAAAACTGGGTAATGTCTATACTTTTATACGATATTCTTAAAGTCTATTTAGGAGAGATATTTATAGTAGAATTATCATAGAATCATTGTAGAGTTGGAAGGGACCTTGGAGGTCAAAATCAAAGAAAGAGAGAAATGGTATATAAGAACATAAAATAAAAATTTAAAAAGTCTCTCTCTCCACACACACACACACACACACACACACACACACACACACACACACACACACACACACACACACACACACACAATTGAAAAATTGAGAAATACTAAAACAGAACTAGAGGGTTTGGATATAAATTAATCCTAAGCAGCAATGAGATATTTAAAAAGGAATTTTTATGAATATGGAAATAAAACTCTAAATAGCTATCATACAGAATAAACAGAAAGGCTACCCAAAAGATAGTTGTTTCTATAAAAAACAAAGGATCAGATAATGGTAACTTTGTACTGTAACTTTGATTTTTATGTCATTTTTGCTTTTTACTATTTTTAATAACAATAATAATATTTTACTAAGGTGTAGTCCTTGGGGAAGAATATACAGTAGTGCCTCAACTTACAAATTTAATCCATTCCGAATGCATGCTCTTAAGTCGAACTACTCTTAAGTCGGGGTACTTATCTAAAAATTGAAAAACATGTTCAAAAATCAAAAAATGAAAAAAAAATGTAAGTCGAGCAGACCATATCTAAAATTTGTAAGGTGGAAGTTAAAATGGCAACAGTATTCCGCTGTTAAGTTGAATTGCTCTTAAGTCGAGGTACCACTGTATGTGTCTGAAGAAAGTACCTTGACCAAAAAGGTGATTTTGGTAACTTTGGTATTGTATTCTACGTTTCAGGGTTGGTGTGCAGTCTTAAAAAGCGCAACCAAGTTAAACATCTGCCTTTGGAACAAAGGCAGGTGACATACATTCTCTGGGGAGTTTAAGGAGCCTGGCGTTTTGGTAGTGGGGCAGAGAATATTTTGCCTAGTGTTCAGCTGGAGACTGGGTTTGGCTCCATGCACATTCCCTTACAGCCTCTTGCATCTATTTTGTCTTATACAAGCTTCTGCTCTAATGTGTATGACTAAGATGTGTATGACTAAGATGTGTATGACTAAGATGTGTATGACTAACTCCCAGAATTCTAAGCTTAGATTGCCAATGGCAAAGGATTGTGGTAGTTGTGGTCCGAAACATATGGAAGGCTGAAGTTAGGACATGCTGGATTAGAGGCTTGGCTGCTTTGAATTATAATGATATTTCCCCCCTAGGGGCACCCCCTTTGGAATTTAATATCTCAGTCCCCTGACCCCCAAACCTCTCCACATTTTGAGTGCTTACAGGGAAAGAAAGCGCCCCTGCCATTCTGGTTCCTCTAGAACGAATTGTTTCATTCTTGGTGGGAAAATGGTGTTTCATTTCATTTCGTGATGATGTAGGGAAGGGTCTTAAAATGGCGTCTCTTATGCTAACCAGGAATGCTTTATAAAATGTCTGTGTCAGAAGAATTCAAACTGCAGCCTAAGCAAGTTAGCTCCCATGAGTGGAATGTGACCTAGATAGACTTTGTGTCCCACACTGTTTCTGCAGAACTGTTTCAATTCTGTTTCCCAGCGAGTCAGTATAGACTGCCTTTGTCTTACTTGCTAGACCATGTTGCAAATCATGTTAAGATAACAACACAATAGAGGCCTATGCTAGAGAACAGCTTCTGCGCATGTCAGTCCCTACTCCTGAGTGGCTAAAGCTTAGACTCGTGGTCAATTATGATGTATTGGGGGGTGGAGGAACGAATGGTATTTAACATGTATGATTTGAATGTATTCTTGCTTCAGCTTTTGGAACTGATTTCCACTGAATGCCAAACTGTTGCTAAATAAACTCTTTCTCCTTTTTACTTAAAAATCTGGTTTCGTATTGAATTCCTGACTCACCCCAAGCGGCCAATGTTCCCGCAAAGTATTTTGCAGAGGATGTAAGCCCCTAAAAGGCTACAATGAAACACGTCCTACAGTTTTGTTCCATAATGAAACGGAGAAACAGTGTTTCGTTTTTTCATTTTGTGCCCATCTCTATGTATGACTTATATCCAGCCTTTAATTTTCCATATCTCAACATTAACTGATAATGTACTTTTCAATTACTGCTATACTTCACCAACCCTGAAAGGCATCTAGTTCTCTTTGGTTATTTCTGATCTCTCTCTGTCTCCTTCTCTGTCTCTCTGTCTCTCTGTCTCTCTCTCTGTCTCTCTCTCTCTCCCCCCCCCCACCATTGAAATTTGTAGGGTAGGAGTTCCATTTTTAATGTGACACAGGGTGATGCCTCTGACCTTGAAATAATACGTAATGAAGCTTTTACCTGGGTGAAACCCTTCTACTCAGAGAGTAACAGTTTTCTTGAAATTCATTGTGTGGAAGAAACGCTCCCTTGTGGACAGGATCAGCAAATACTAGTTGATTACATCCTTGACAGGAAAGAATTGGACCCAGAAGCCAATCACATTGATTTCTATTATATGGTGAGCACCTACCAATGTGAGGAAGGAGGGAGGACAACAGGTGTAAATAGAAGGAGGAAGTTTGAAGCGGACAAAGTAAAACATAAGCAAAACAAAGCTTGAAAAGAAAAGGAAACAAAAGCTGCAGAGTAAAATAAATACCTAAGGAGGACAATTAATTAAAGAAGGAGGAGAATAAATATAAATACAGTAGGAGAAAAATACAAAGAAACATGGTAACCAGGTAAAGAAAAAAAGAGTGATAAGGATATGCCTACACTGACAAATACTTTTGGATTTGTACCCAGTACAGGTGAATTTGAAATATGTTTCAACAATCATATGTTGAAAAACCCTTGTCCTTTTTCTTCCTAGTTGGAGGTTTTTTTCTCTCTTGCCACTGGGGGCCTTTCCTTTTTTTGAACTTCAGATGATTCAAACTGTGTTGTCCCCATGTGCTCATTTAAGAGGTATTGGACTTCACTAGGCCTAAAAGAAACAAATGCTACATCTGCAGTTAATTTAATCCTCATTATCAACCACAAGCTTTGCTCTGTTGCTGTTGGATTCAGAGGGGAGAGAGATGTTATGCTATTAGATCTTCTTGTGTGTGAGACTGAGGTGGAGGAGAGATTATTTAATGTCAAGGTTTCTTTTAATAAACGAAACCAGTATTCTGGCTTTTAGTGCCCTCGCTCCATGACATCATTGGGAATGATGGAACAAGAGTTCAAGAGCTCCTTGATTCCCTTAAAACTGGAGATAGCTCCAAATATGTCCTGCTGTTCAAGGCTCTAGGAGGCCCATAACTTGAGTTTCTCCTGAATTTTTAGATACATGCAAACCTAACATGTTGACTCATCTTGTCTACTGTCTAATATATTATCTTCCTGCAGGTTGTAAGAAAAGGGAAGATTGTCTATGGAGGACAAAAGGAAGTGCCAGTTAGCCAAGAAGACAGTAAGTGAGAGAAGCCCATCAAATTCAATTTGCTGTACTGTACTTGCAGAGCCTCCGCTGTGCAAGCCTGTGCCCTGTCTGAGATAGGGTAAAGAGTCACTCATATGCAATTTTGGTGGTATGATATCAGCCACACTAACACTGTGGCACAGAAAATATCCCCACAGGAAAAGCTGCTGTAACTACTTTCCCAATTAAGAACCCATCTGATACCATCCTAGCTGAATAAAAAGGATGCAGGTATATTTTACATAAGAGAGGCTCTATTAGGGCTGCTTTCACACGACCAATAAAATCCGCTGCAAAGTGCTCACAGATGCAGAGCATAAAACTGTTTTCCCATGACCAGTGGACTTAAAAAAAACACAAAAGTGCGACCACGCCAAGCACGACCCAGCACATTTTAGAAGTACCTGGTCTCGAGGTAGTAAAATCCTTATAGCTGTTCTGATGCGGATATTAAACCATTACTGAAGTCCATGGGAACACGGAAAATCTGCATCCAAACCTTTTCGCCCCCATTATGGTGTCTTTGGCTGATACTTCACATCCCTCTCTCTGCAGTTTGCAGCCCCGCTGGAGACCGGTTCGAAGGAACGTAACCTCACGTCCTTGTGGGGTCAATCCGAGTTCACCCCGACCACACACCCTGAACTGTGCTCCAAGCGGGGTGAGAGATTCCTGTCCTGGAGCTCGGGAATCTTTTCAATCCACTTCTCGATCCATGTTGAAAACCGATTTCAACACGGAGGCAAGTTCACCTCGGCTCGAGGAAGGACGTGAAGTAACCACCTTTGTTGCGGTTCTCAGTTGTGGGATCAGAACGTTTGCGGATTTTCAAAACGTGACCATGGGATTATCCGAACCACGACATCAACCATGTGACCTCTCCGGGGGTTTGTGTGATCCGGATCAATGTTTGCTGCGGATTTTAGTGGTGGTGTGAAAGCAGCCCTAGGATGCCATGCATGTTGTTTGGCTGTAACATTCACAGCTACATCTCAGAACCAAGATGAACTTCTTATCTAGCCATCATGCTGGAGAGTTGTGTGGTACTCACCAGACTCCTTGTGAATTACCCAAATCAGCAATATTAGTCCACTTTGTACGAGCAGCTAGAATAACAGCTATTTCTTCTGCACTAACAATTCTCCAGAACTATGATTAATTGAAAGGATCCCTCAAGCAAGGGGAGAGAGCCATGAATTTGGAAATTTTCTGTCTAAGTTCTAATGGTAATGCTTAGACCTGGCGAAACACCACATGAGGACAGGCTACTCAAATTTGATGGGCCTGTCTCTTTGATATAATGTCCCATCTTGAGAGCATACTTAAAATAGATCTTGTAACAAAAGCCTTTCCAAAGGTTTTTTTGTTTGCTTTTTAAAAAAAACTTACCACACCTTCCTCCTTAAAAAGGACCAAGGTGGCTTACATCAATAAAAGACAATATTTAAAAGCTAAAAGCAGTTAAGTATACAAATGCTTAAAAGGATCAAATAAATACTTTGCTCGAAATGGTAAAGAATCATCAAAAACACATTCAAAGCAGTAAGGCACAAAAATCCATTTAAAAAATAACAACTCCAAAACCACTGACCAGCCAGTCACCAAGGGAAACCTTTCCTGAACAGAAAGGTCTTTGCCCACTTGCCGAAGGGCAGCAAAGATGGGGCCAGTCTAACGTCCTGTAGGAGGGAGTTCCAGAGTCTGGAAGCAGCGGCAGAGAGGGCTGCCGCCTGTATCCCCACCAAACACCTCTGTGAAGGTGGTGGTACTGCGAGAGAGAGGCCTCTCCTGGTGATCTTAAAAAGCAAAAAGTGTTCTGCTTATATACCGCCCCATACCACTTCAAGTAGTCCCTGGGCGGTTTACCGTTTTTAATTAAAGTCTGCAGGCTACACATCCCCCCCCCCAGCAAGCTGGGTACTCATTTTACCGACCTCTGAAGGATGGAAAGCTGAGTCAACCTTGAGCCTGTTACCTGGGATTGAACCCCAGGCCATGAGCACAGTTTTACCTGCACTGCAGGCATTCAACCACTGTGCCGCGAGGGAACACCTGGGCAGGCTCATAAAGAAAGATGTGGTTCTTGAGACAGCTTTGGCCCAGGCCATTTAGGGCTTCATAGGTTAGAAGCAACACCTTGAAAACGCCTCTTTGCCCAATCACTCTGTTAGTCATTTTGGTCCAATTGTTGCTACAAATACAGTGACCAACCTGTTGCCATGACCTGATATCAGGGTTCATGTTTAGCTCAGTACCACCCTAGATGGGGGACAGTTTCCACATGGAGGAATGGACCATCAGGTGGAAAGTATGACCTAATAATCATGCATGTATCATTTGACCTCTGGAAAATCTGATTAGATAGGAAACAAGTTTGAAGACATAGTTTTGCTTCTCTATGACATAAAAAACAATATTATTTACTGTTTGTGGAGTTTTTTACTTACTCTTTTTCAAAAAATCCTAGAATATGAACAATGGAGTTAAAAATAAAGAAGCGAGACACAAGTGACAAACTAGGGTGATAACTTTATTATTTAAATTCCCTACCTTACAGTGGTCCCTAACATAGATCTGGAGCCTCTGCACTGTCTAAGGGATCCCACCTACCCAACTCTAGCCTCTGCCTAGCAGTGGTGGGGAGCTAGCAGTGGTTTGGCACTCCAGATGTTTAGGACCCTACAGCCTAGCAGTGGGATGGCACTCCATAAGTTTTGGACCACAACTCCCACTATCCTTTGTCATTAGCAATACATGCTTGGAATTCTGGGACTTGTGGTCCAAAACATATGGAGTGCTGAAGGTTCACCATCACTGGCCTATGGGAATTGGACTTTTGGTTTAGGACACCAGCCAGTAGGAATTGGACTTTTGGTTTAAAATGAACAAACATCTTCTATTAATTTCTGGAACACAACATCATAAATACTAATAATCTATTTCAACAAATGAGAGACATGCAAGTCATCCAGTTTCATCTGCGGGGTACAACTCATCCAGGCTCATCTGTATTTCCTTCATTTGTCATCATTCACCACATGTATGTAACACTTTTCACATTGTTATTCCAGTATCATCCCACTCACTTCCTTCCATCTGCTTACTACTGGGTTGAGTGTTACGTTCAAAGTGGCCACCCACCCCAGATGATCACCACCCCCTTGCCCACCTCCATTAAATACCAATAAAGCAAACCAAACTTCAAAGCCAGGCAAAAGGGACACCAGACAGACAATTAATTAGCCACAGACTCCTTCCCTGCCTGCAAAGATGTTGACTTTTCAGAAGCCAAATATCGAAAAAGAATTTTAAGCCCCCTCCCCCCCAAAAAAGGAAAAAGGAAGCAAGACAAATTCAGTGTTTGTCACGGTACAAAACCATGAGGTAACACTTGTCATGAGACAAGTTATCACGACCATGGGAACACTGAAATAGGGACAAAACCACATGATCGCGACTAACGTTGTCATGGTACAAAGCTAGTCACGGAACAAAGAAAGATGTGAAGTAACCACCAGTGTAGGGGTAGGGGAAGCTAGAGGTATTTTTTTATTTAAAAGTAAAAAATGTTTTGCAAAAAATATGGAAGAAAAATTATATGGCTGGGTGTTGCCCATGTCCAGAACATCATACCCCCTTAGTATGTCACCAGAATACTATTCACAGACATTCTCCCCCATTATTTTGGAGAACGAAACAACTGATCAGTTGGGTAGAAGCCACTAGCAACACAGAACATAACTCAACATCAGGAGCCAAGACTGATTCACATTGCCCTAGGTATCATGTGATAGGTTTTAAAAACTGAATTTATTTTACACCTGTAGTAAATCTCCCAGTATTCTACTATAGTTCAAGCCTGAAACTAACTTCACTGTTCCTCTCCATCCAAAGGTGACAGTGTACTTCTCAGAAAAAGTGGCAGTTCCAGGGTCAAAAGTCAGTCTGCAGTTAGAAGCTGCCCCTGGTGCACTGTGTTCTCTCCATGCTGTGGACAAAAGTTTCATCCTGAAAAGGAATCTAACTTTGACACCAGAGAAAGTAAGTATATTTTTCCACTCTAGCAAGTGTCACTTTCTTTCCCAACAGCAATATTTTAATGTGGCAGAGCTGTGGTTGACTCAGATCTTGATTGACAAGCACCTCTGAAGCCAACAAAGGGTACATTTCATCTGATGCAAAAAAGAAAAGGCCTGCCACAGCTTGAAAAGTTACATGTAAAAATTAAATTATGACTCAGAGGATCTCCAAAAAAAATTGGTAATCATTATAGTTATCATTTTTTAAAAAAAATCCTCTTAGACGGTTACTTCACATCCCTCTCATCGTGGTTCTTGGTCCCGCTTGGTATGACAAAATGTTACTCCACGTCCATTGCATGATGGCGGAATCTCATCCCGACCACGCCCCCTGAACTGGGATTTAAGCGTGATGAGCCATACCTCTCCCTGACCTCTGAATTCTCTTGTCTTAGTTCCTGTTTCAAGACAAGTGCCTGTGAAGTAAGGCTTGTCACGCAAGGTGCGCATTCTCCATCTAGTGGCAGGAGTGTGAAGTTGCATTCTCCAGTATAACCCCAATGGCATAAATAAACAATGCATCGCAGAGAGGGAAGAAGGCATAAAACCTTGAACTTTGCTGCTTAACGCATGAAAGGCAAAGTTACGGAGAATCGAAATATCAAAAAACGGAAACTAACTGCACTAACTGTAAGTCTCAATACTCAGGTCAACAGACTCATTATAATAACTATCAAAGCCACGGAAAACGCTATAATTTTGTTCCATAGTGAAGCTATGTCTTGTCATGCTTTTTAGAGAGACGTTTGGTGACCATCATAGTATTGGTGGGGGGGCAGTAAAATGAGACTGCCTGCCAGTTTTGTTATTAATGTGCTTTTATTATTATATTTATTGTTGTTTTGAGTATTTATTATTGCATTTGGTATTGTATTTGGTGATTTTCCCCCTCACCTTTATTGTATTATTGTAAACTTCCCAGAATTCTGGTTAGAAGACAGGCAGTAAATAAATAAATAAATAAATAAATAAATAAATAAATAAATAAATGCAATAGTCACAGTGAAACTTAGTTTTGCTTTTGTTATAGCAAAAATATTAGTTGCAAGTAACCTGCTAATTATGACCATTTATTTCCAAGCCTTTCTCTGTGAATGGCAAAAACCTACATCCAAAAGCTTCAGCATCTTTAAAACTGTGCCTCCATTTCTGGTTCTGGTCTTTCGCCAACATACATAGCCAACTGCTACAGACCCATGGCACGCTACTGCATTTCAGCAGTATATGACAGGCCCTGATGGTTTTGAGGTGCTATGTAGGCCTCAGCCATGGGCATCTTTGCCATACAACAAACCTCTGATTGATTAGCATTGGAATATTCATTATGCAGTTCACTTCATAGGATGATATTGGTGGAGAGAATTATGTTGTCTCCCTAACTCATTCCATTGATCTTGGCTTTAAGATATACTTTGAGTACTTTGATACTCTAATTGGTGCAAGAGGATTTATGTATCATCTGGAAGATTTTGAGCCATATCCATGCCTACCTCCTGAAGGTGAGAGGCAAAAGCGATCCTTGATATCCCCCTGGTTTCAAAGACAGTCTGATGTCTAAAGGTAAGTGATATCTGCTCCTGAACTAAAACCTGCTTGGTTTGGGTTTGGTACAGGTAGTTTGGTTATACCAGGAACTGAACTGTTAACCTGAATTGTGGTCTTGAGCCCACTAAACTTGGTGTTTTTCAGAGAAGAAGGGAATACGAGGGAGCATAAGATTTGTTTTAAGAAGAAACCCAAATATTAACAAAATTTTATGCTGAAAATAGGTCCTTGAATATGTGCACATGTGTGTCTAGAATCTCATTTTACACTGTGATTGAAATAGGCTTAGAGTAGGCCTATTGTGTTTATGGGGATTTGTTGTGTCAACCCCTGCATAAGTTCCATTGACTCAGATGGGCTTACTGTAATTGTGACTAATTACAGTAATTAGAGCATTGCAACTATAGAAGTCCAATTTGAATGAAGAGAATGTACAGTGAATTTGACTGAGCAACCCCACAGAAAACTTTGGTTGACCAGGAGAGGTGGACCCTATAGCAGCTGGAGCTAGCATGGGTGGGTTCTTGTAGGATGCATTAAAGCTGGCTCCTTGTGCCCTACAGCTATTCTGAGCACAGACTGAAAGAGAGCCCAAGATGGAGAAAAGTCAGGATGCCCCAAGAACAGAGGAGGGAAGAGAACAAATAGAAGAGCTTTTGGTTTGAAATTTGCCCTCTGAAGTAAGGCGGTTACTTCACGTTCTTCTTTGTTCCATGACTAGTTTTGTACCGTGACAGCTTTGGTAGTGATCAAGTGGTTTTGTCCCTGTTCCAGTGTTCCCGTGGTCATGATAATTTGTCTCGTGACAAATGTTGTACCATGAAAAACACTGAATTTGTCTAGCTTCCTTTTTCCTTGGGGGGGGGGGCTTAAATTTTTTTTTCAATATTTCGCTTCTGAAAAGTCAAAATAAAAAAACAACCCAGACAGTTTTCTGAGAGAAATGAATGTTTTGTTGTGTGACAGGTACAGTATTGTCACACTTAGCACCCATTCCGGGGGCGTGGTCGAGACATTTCAGTAGTTGCGTGACAGACGTGAAGTAACTTTTTTTGTACCGCTCCTAAGCGCATACAGAGATAAAACGGACATGAAGTAACCGCCTAAGTTATCGTATTTGCTACAAATTGACTTAACTGGAATTGGCTTGGAAGTAACTTTATTTTTTATGAGGAAGAGGCTATAAAAATTACGTTGAACAGACAGTGAATGGTTGTTTATGTTGGGGATTCTCCTATGACAGCAAGAGAGCTTGGAGAGAGAGCTTGCTGAATTCCACTGGGAAGAGCAGAACTCTTATGTTCTTATGTTTTTATAAGGGATTTTCTTTTTTTTTTATTATTTTTTATTAGAAAATTTTAATATACAAAAGAAAAACAAATTCAAAACATTAACCATACAGAGTCAATCTATCACTAAAGTTCGGCTTCCCTCTGTTCTTCGCGCTGTTTTAACGTTATTCATCTCCCAGCCTTCCTTTCAAACGAACCCCTTTTATATACTTATAAAAAAGGTTCTAAAAATGGATAATAGTCCTTCGAGTTCTACCCTAATCCGGTAAGAGTCTTTAATTCCTTACAATTAGTCTCCATGTAGTTCTTAAATTTTTGCCAGTCTTTTTGGAACCTCTGGTTGTCTTGATCCCTCAATCTGCATGTCAGTCTGGCCATCTCTGCAAAGTCCAGTAATTTCGCCCTCCATTCATCCAAAGACGGTATATACGTTGTCTTCCAGTTCTGTGCCAGGAGCATTCGTGCCGCTGCTGTTGCATATAAAAATAGCGTCTTGTCTGCTCCTTTAATTTCATTATCCACCAACCCTAACAAAAAAAGTTCAGGTCGTTTTGGGAATGTACACTTTAACATCTTTTTGAGTTCATCATATATCAATGCCCAATATTCTTTCACTTTCTCACACGTCCACCACATATGATAAAAATCACCTTGTTTCTCTTTACATTTCCAACAATAATCATCTTTCATCCTATACATCTTTGCTAATTTCGTTGGAGTAATATACCATCTATACATCATTTTCAACAGATTTTCTTTTATTAAAGTACATGCGATAAACTTTATGTTCTTTTTCCACAATCTTTCCCACACATCTAACTCAATATTGTGACCCAGATCCATAGCCCATTTTATCATACATTCTTTGACTTGTTCATCTTTTAGGTTCAACTCCAACAAGAAATTATATAATCTAGTCAACAATTTCTTTTTTGGGCCCATGATTATGGATTGAAACTTGGATTCCTTCTCTCCAAACCCAAACATCCTTCTGTCTTTCTGAAAAATGTCATGTAACTGATGGTACTGAAACCAACCTGTTAACCTCTCTTTTAACAGTTCATAAGACTTCAGTCTGGGACCTTTTTCTGAGAAGAATAACACATCCCCATATGTGATCCCCACTCCTTCTATATCTTTCCTCTTGATTGCAGATGCTTCAACCG
This sequence comes from Phrynocephalus forsythii, assembly GCA_029282475.1. NCBI lineage: Eukaryota > Metazoa > Chordata > Lepidosauria > Squamata > Agamidae > Phrynocephalus > Phrynocephalus forsythii. Next base: position 8,820,109 of record JAPFRF010000011.1, read on the forward strand.
GGGATAACTACCTCGGGGTGTGTCTCTCTAATAAGGGTTTCAACCGTTCCCAGACCTGAAGTAGTGACTTTCTAATTACATGATTCGTAAAACTTTTATGTACTTTCACTTTATCATACCAAAGATAAGCGTGCCAACGAAATCTATTATCATGACCTTCTAAATCCAAAAGATCCCCATCAACTAGAGTAATCCATTCTTTTATCCAACCGAGACAGGCCACTTCATAATACAATCTCAGGTCTGGCATGGCAAATCCTCCCCTTTCCTTAGCATCTGTTAATAGTTTAAACCTTATTCTCGGTCTTTTGCCTTGCCAGACAAATTTAGACAATATCTTCTGCCATTCCTTAAAGTGGCCTGTCCCTTTGACTATAGGGATCATTTGAAATAAGAATAACAACCTTGGTAACACGTTCATCTTTATCACCGAAATTCTTCCCATCAGTGACAGATTCAATCTATTCCATGTTTCCAAATCTCTCTTAATCGAATTCCAGACCATAGTATAGTTATCCTCAAAGAGATTCAAGTTCGTAAGAGATAAATTAATTCCCAAATATTTAACTTTTTTCACAACTGAGAGAGCAGACAGTTTTTCAAATTCTTCCCAATCTTTCTTAGTTACATTTTTCAATAAGACCTTCGTCTTATTCTTATTCAGTTTAAAGCCAGCTAAATTACCAAATTCTTCAATTACCTTCATCACCTCAATAATACTTTCTTTAGGATTCTCTAATGTCAAAACCAAGTCATCAGCAAATGCTTTTAGTTTATATTCCTTATCCCCCACATTTATACCTTTAATTGTCCCCATATCTCTCAGTTTTACTAACAATACTTCCAGTACAGTAATAAATAACAATGGAGACAATGGGCACCCTTGTCTTGTACCTTTCCCAATCGGGAAACTTTCTGTTATCACATTATTAACCAATAAACTTGCTTTCTGTTCCTTGTATATTGCATTAACACCATTCCAAAACTTTGTTCCCACTCCCATATATTCCAAATTCTTCTTCATGAATTGCCAAGAAACATTATCAAAGGCTTTTTCAGCATCAATAAATATCAGAGCAGCTTGTTTCTCCTTCCTGACTTCTAGATATTCTATTATATCAATTATATTTCTCATATTGTCTTTCATCTGTCTGCCAGGAAGAAACCCCGCTTGATCTTTATGTAATAATTCATTTAGAACCCTTTTTAATCTATTGGCCAAAACATCGGCAAATAATTTATAATCTCCATTCAAAAGGGAAATGGGCCTATAGTTTTTGACATCTGTCACCTCCGAGTTCTCCTTTGGGATCAGTGTTATATACGCCTCCTTCCAAGTATTAGGTATAACTCCTTTTTCTAGCACTTCATTCATCACCTCCACCATTATTGGTAACATTTCTTCTGACAATTTTTTGTAATATTTTGCAGTCAGACCATCTGGACCCGGTGATTTTCCAGATTTCGCCCTCTCTATTGCACTTTGTACTTCATGTGGGGTAATTTTCTCACTCAATATCAACAATTGGCTTGTTGAAATTTTTTTCAATCCATTCTCTCTCATATATCTATCAATCTGTTCCGGATCCTCTTTTTTCTTCATATATAAATCTCTGTAAAAATTCTGAAACACCTTTACAATTTCTCTTGGATCTTCCACTAATTTCTTGTCTACTATTAATTTGTTCACAACCTTTTGTTTTTGCTTCCATTTAAGCTGCCAAGCCAACAGTTTCCCTACTTTGTTTGCTGATTCAAAGTTTCTTTGTCTCATCATCTTAACCTTCCACTCAATTTCTTGATTGATAACCATTGACAACTGACTTTGGAGCATCTTTAATTTTTGAGTCCATTTCTGTTCCTTTGGCTTTTCCACCAATTTCTTCTCTGTCTCCACCATTTCTTTTAAGATCTCATATTTCTTTTTTTCTTTCTGTTTCTTCTGATACGAATTTCTCTGAATAAAGAGGCCTCGCATAACAGCTTTACTCGCATCCCAAACCAAATTTGTTGGCGTTTCTCTTCTCCAATTATTTTCCAAATAGTCTCTAAAAGTTTCTTTCGCTATTTGCAAAGTCTCTGTCTCATCCAATAAACTTTCATTCAGTCTCCAGCGGTATAGTCCTTGCAGTTTTGTTTTAACTTCCATCACAATTGCATTATGATCTGAGATCGTTTTAGGTAAAATTTCCACTTTCGTCACTCTATGTGAAATATCGTTAGGAACAAATATGTGATTGATTCTTCCCCAACTCCGATTTGGTTCAGAAAAAAAGGTAAACTGTTTCTCCATTGGGTGTCTCAATCTCCAAATATCCGTCCATCCAAAATTTTCAACTAAGTCAAAAAAAGATTTTGGTAATTTCCCTTCTGAGCCTTTCTTTTTCTGGGATCTATCCAGATCCGGCATCATTACTCCATTACAGTCTCCCATCAAAAAGAGTTTTTCGTCCATATAATCTAGCAGTCTTTGTTCTAAATCTCTGTAAAATTCTGATTTCCTTTCATTTGGTGCATAAATTCCTACAATGAAAAATTTTTCAGATTGCCAAGTAATTTGCACCATCAAAAATCTTCCCTCTTCATCTTTCATTATCAACTTAGGTTCTAATTTATGTTTTGCATATATCACGACTCCTCTTTTCTTCAATTTATCAGACGATACAAATTCTTGTCCCAAAATTTTGTTTTTTAGAATCTTCATGTGTTTCATTGCAACATGTGTTTCTTGCAGACAAATCAGGTCTAAGTTTTCTTTCTTCAGTAAGTGCGTAATCCTGTTTCTCTTGGTCTTTTCGTTCAGACCATTAACATTCCATGTTAATACTCTCAGCACCATTGCAGATTTCAAATTAAATATATTTTTATCAGTCTCTATTCAAATATTGGCCATAGCTAAGTCAGCTTTGCCTTCCTCCTCATCAGAGAGTTCTAACTCCTCTTCTTCTTCCTCTTCTTCTTCTTCACCTTCACCTCTTCTTGAACCTTGGTCCTCCTTCTCCTCAGGTAATCTATCCCCCTCTTTCAATGGTTTCCTATACCCAAGCTCTTCTCCATATTTTCTCAGAAATTTACCTATCTCCAACTCAGATGTTATTTTAAACCTCTTCATTTTGTAAATAAAGGATAGGCCTTCCGGAAACTCCCAGCGAAATCTCAGACCATTTATTCTCAATGTTTCTGCCAGAGGTTTATAACTTCCTCTTCTTCTCAAAAAAAAAGAGGGATCTCCTTATATATCAGGATCTGTTGTCCTTCAATCACAAATCTGTTGTCGTAACTATGTTTCAGAATTCTATCTCTCATGTCCATAGATGTCATTGACACAATAACATCACCTGGTGTCTTCTTCGCTCTCAACTTCTTTGATCTAACTGCTATCCTAAACACTTGGGAGATTGCACCAGCTACTTCTTCTTCTTGCCACCCAAGCCACTTCGCAAGTTCAGTTATTACTTTGGCCTTAATATCTTCTCCTTCCTCCCATGGTATCAGGCGAAAACGAAGATTCTGTTGCCGTTGCCTCATTTCAAGAAAAGCAAGCTCCTCAGCCACTTTCATTTGTGTAGTCTTTACTTCTGTCACTCCTATTCTATTCCTCTCTGTTTCTTCTCTGCATTGTTTAACCTCTGTCTGCACTTTCTTCACTTTAACTTCTATACTCTTTGTTTTCGCCGTTAAATCCTTCACTTGAGTTGATAGTTCTCCAACTGCCTCTTTGATTTGTTTCTGCATATCTTCCTTTAGTTCTGATAACTTCTTGTCCATACTTTCTTCGCTTTTTTCAAATTCTCTCCTTATGTGTATCATTAATCCTTCCCATTCTTTGCCCTCCTCTTGTCTGGAGTCTCTTCTCTGTGTTAAAGGTGTCATCTTCTTCTTCTCTGCCATCTCAGTTTTAATTAAGTTCTATTCCAATGGAGCACAATTTAATCACAAATTTAATCACAAATTAAAATTGATTCAAATTGATTCAATCAGTAAATAATAATAAGCTTCAACCAGTCAAATTAACCAAATAATACTCCAATAATTAATAATCACCTATTTACCATCAATAATATTCAATTTACTTAATCAAACTTCCTTTTGTCCTTTCTAATTTTAAATTACCCACATATCAAATTAATAACAATTTATCAAATTTTGTGATTTTTTCTATATAAACAAGCATTCTCCCATCCCAAACAGCGTTCAAATTGAATTTTAAATGCAATAATTTTCAAAATCCACTAGATGGCGCTCCAACATAAGAAATGAATTTCTTAACCAATATCAGATGCATTAATTTTTAAAATCCACCAGATGGCACTCCAACCTAAGAGATGAACTCTCCAGTCGTCTTCACAGCTGCAGCATAGTTGTTTTGGCTACAGTGCGACCTTCCAGCCGTAGAGAGCCTCAAAAAAACAGCAGATAATGACTTGGTTTCAATTCCGCTGCAGCCAAATGCACAAAGGGAAACCCACAAGAACCCTTGATAATTAAAAATTAAGGGAAAGAATTAAAAAAATGTCTTCAGCTTCTTCCAAAAGCCTAATCCACATATCTCTCAGATAGGAGAAAATGAAGTTCCCTGCTCACGAAAGCCTCTGAAGGGAAAGTTCTTACAAATTCAAAACCCAGATAGCAATAACTCCAAAGTTGTTCACAAAAGCACCCCCAAAAATAGAAAACAAAGCACTGAAAAATCCAAAGTAACGAAGGCAGCTCCCCCTCAAAAAAAAAAAAAGAGGGGGGTAACTCCAAACACCAGCTCTTGTAAGGTCTTTTAAAATGTAAAACCAAGCCGATTCTCCTCCTTGTCTGTCCCCCAGATTCTTCTTAAATATTCAATCCTTTCACAAAAGGAAAAAGGGAGGGGGAAGTTACTCCAAAAGTCAATTCTCCGAGGTCTTTGGAAGTATAAAATCAAATAATACAAGCTCTCCTCCTTAGGGGGGGAATAACTCCAAGCGCCACTATCCTTTGAAATGTATTCAAAAAAGGAGTTGCCCCCCTTATCCACCCCCCGCGTTCTTCTTTATTCACTCAGTCCTTTTCACTCAGTCCTTTCACAAAAAGAGGGGGGTGACTCCAAACACCAGTTCTGAGTTACAGACTTCGGTCAAGACTCCCCAAGTCCCATATTTCTCACCACTTCAATGTAAATAATAATAGTTCAAACTCACTTCGCGAATGAAGGGATATCTCTCCACCCCCACCGCACGGCTCCAATTTGTATCACGAAGGAGAGTTACGGCTTAATTTCCACCACGCTCCGAACAGATTCCGATGTAAACAAACCAACTTCACGTTTCTTCGGGTATAGTCCTTATCTTCAAGTTAACCGTTTAATAGCCTCTGCTGATTCTTCCTCCGATAGAAACAATTTTATAGAGTTCTTGGAGGCTAATGGCTTCCTGCTAAGACAATGAGACTTCGCAGCACAGGGGTAGCGATCGCAAGAGCGCTCGCGGCTCAATCCTTTCTCCCCAACCCCTCCGGGTCGGGGCGAGAGGAGAGCCGCAAAGGGCGCAGCCGATACCCAACCCCTCAGGGCACCCCCCTGAGGTTTTTAGAGTTCGCGTAGCCTTCGCGAAACTCTTTAAACCCCCTGTGTGCTCTGGGGAACTCACGGAGGAATTCCCCTAGCGTCTTATGCAGTCGGCCATTAAACCGGAAGCCGTTATAAGGGATTTTCTTCCAATATCAATTGCAAAGATACAAATCAATTCAACTAGGAAGGTAAAAGACTTCATAAATAGAAGGGGGAAGAAACCTGGGATAAAAGAAGAGGAAGACAGTGCATCAATTCAATTGGATACCTACCGATGATGAAGGAGAGATCAGTACTTCAAAGGCATAGGCCAGGGGGTTCCAAACTTTGGCCCTTCAGAAGTTTTGGACCACATATCCCAGAGTTCCAAGCCTCGATTGCCAATAACAAAGGACTGTGGGAGTTGTGGTCCAAAACATCTAGAGGGCCACAGTTTGGACACCACTAGCATAGGCCAGTGTTTTTCAACCTTTTTTGGGCAAAGGCACACTTGTTTCATGAAAAAAATCACGAGGCACACCACCATTAGAAAATGTTAAAAAATTTAACTCTGTGCCTATCAGACACACACAAACACACTTCTCACCCCCCAAAAAAACAACAAATCCATCCTCCAGCCCAGGCCCTCCCAAGGCATCCCTATCAAAATGTCCGCCTGCCCTCACCTTCCCCCTCCCTCCTCCTGGCACTTTTTTTCAGAGGAACTTGCAAACTCAGGAAGGTGGGGCTGGGGGAGGCTCTTCATATACGACCCCCAACCCCCATCTTTTACCCCTTCCAGTATAAGCCTCCCTTCTCTTCCCCCCCGCCTCCTTCCAGCCAGGCAGCCACAGGGCCCGGAAGGGACCCCCCCCATCCCTGTCTCCTCCCTAGGTCCTAGGAATCCCCTCCTCAGCCTCCCACGTCCTCCCCTTTATTTACCCCCCCCCACAAAAATGACCATTGTCAACGGCCGGCCGATCCCCATCCTTAAAAGAGGGGTGCGCACGCGCGCTCCTACCTGGCTCGGCAGGGGCGTGCGCCCACCCTCAGGAGGCAAACAGCGAGTGTGCGAGGCAGGGGAGGGAGGGAGGGGGTTCGGTGAGCGAGGAGGGGGAACCAACCCCAAGAACCTTTAAGAGCGGCTTCTGTAGCACCCTTCGCCGCAATGCGCCTGCGCGGGTCTCCCAGCTCTCTCTCACTCTCTCGCTCTCCAGTCTCCTCCTCCTCCTCCTCCTCCTCCTCCTCCTCCCTTATTTCTTCTCCTTCCCAGCCCACGGCCAGCCTTTCCTTGCCGGCGCGCAAAGCACGCCGGGAAAGGTAGTCCACTCTCCTCCCCAGGACCGCGTCTCAGACCTGCGGGAGGAACTACATCTCCCAAGGAAGCCTTGCGGCAGCTGGCTTCTTTCTGGACACCCCGCCTTCCTCCGACTCGCTGGTGCTGCACCACTGCCTTGGTCGCGAGCAGGATGCGGGGGGGGGGGGCATTGCTGGTGTAGGGAGAATTTTTCCCACGGCACACCAGGCAACATCTCACGGCACACTACTGTGCCGTGGAACAGTGGTTGAAAAACACTGGCATAGGCAATGGAGACTTCAGGAACCACCTCGGATAACGACTTTAATTCATTCCCCGAGGTTAGTCCTTATCTGAATAAATCGTTATCCGAAACATGGTTTCCCATTGAAATGAATGGGAAACCATTTTAATCTGTTCCGGAGCTCCAGAAAAAAGGCCTCCAAAAAAGCCTTTTTCCCTGAGACCTCTTTAAAGTGCACTTTCAAAGTGCACTCCTCCTCCTCCTCACCCACCCCTGCCACCGGGGCTTCCTCCCCCCCAACCCCGGGCCCCACCTCACCTCCTCCATCGTCACCGCTACCGCCACTGAGCGTTCGAGCGGCGTGAGAGCCAAGTGGCGGCTGGCGCTTCCCCCCACCTCTCCTCCTCCGCCACCGCCACTGCTGCCGCCACCATCGGGCATTTGCGCGGCGGGAAAGATGAGCGGCGGCTGGCACTTCCCCCCACCCCCAGTACTCACCTATTCATGTCTCCTCCCCCTCCTCCTCCTCCTCCTCCTCCTCCTCCTCCTCCTCCTCCTCCGCCACCGCCGCAGGCATTCGCATGGTGGGAAAGCTGAGCAGCGGCTAGTGCTTCCCCCCCATCCCTGGCATCCACCTCTCCTCCTCCTCTTCCTCCTCCTCCACCGCCGCCACCACCACTACTGCCGGGCATTTGCACAGTGGGAAAGATGAGTGGCGGCTGGTGTTTCCCACCAGCACACACCTCTCCTCCTCCTCCTCCTCCTCCTCCTCCTCCTCCTCCTCCTCCTCCTCCTCCTCCTCCTCCGCCGCCGCCGCCGCCGCCGCCGCCAGCCATTCATGTGGTGGGAAAGACGAGCGGCGGCTGGTGCTTTCCCCCCATCCCCCTCCCGCACCCACCTCTTCTCCTCTTCCTCCTCCTCCTCCTCCGCTGCCACCGGGCATTTGGGTGGTGCGAGAGCCAGGCAGCATGTGCCCGTTCCTCCCCCCCGGGCCCCACCTCTGCATGTTGCCTCCCCTCCTCCTCTGCAGGTCAGTTAAAGAGAAATGTGGAGGAAGGCTGGGGCTGTGGGCCCATGTGTGGGGGTGTGTGTGAAAATATCTGAGTCGTTATCCGAATTATTCATTATCCGGGGAAGTCGTTATCCGAGGTATTACTGTATAAGATAATAAAGAGAAACAAAATGAGGAGAAAGCAAACCAAGATATTTTTTTTCAGCAAATGTAAATGGATTTAATTTACTTCAGAAGCAAAACAGAATCTTTCTACATTCGGAGAAGTTAAAATTTGATGTCATTTCTCTTCAAGAAACCCATATGAAAAAGCAAGATGAACACCTTTTAAGAAATAAAAATTAGGAGAGTTATCTGTTGCATCTGTAAAAGCTAAGAGAGAAAAAACGGATTAGCAATGTATATAAAAATAATTTGAACCAAAGCTAGTCTTTGCAGCTGAAAATGCAAGAATATTAATGGTAGAAATTCAAAGAAAAGAAAACCTTGATTATAAATACAGCGAACCCTCATATAACAAATGGTTTGTATAACATAAAATCTGTACAACATAAAAAAAATCCCAGTGATAGGGGAAATTTGCCTAACAGAATCGTCTATGGGGCAAATCCGTACAACATAAAAATTATCTTGATTAGGGATTACTCTGTATTCAATGCATTCCTATGGGATATTTGTATAAAGGAAAATTTGCTTAACATAATATCATTTGGAACAAATTAATTATTTTATACAAGGTACCACTGTATATAAAAAAGAAAAAAAAAAATGAATCACTAGTTCCCTATGAAAACTAATTAAAGCATAACCCAGTAAACAGTCAGTTGAAAATTGAAATAAAATTATTACAATATGAATTAAAAGTTTTTACCTAGAATATTCAACAAAAATATAAAATTTGCTAAACAAAACTTTTTTGAAAATGCAAACAAACCGGAAAGATGGTTGGCATACAAGATTAGGTAAGAAAAAGAAAAGTTAACAGTACAAGGGTTAAGAGAGACAAGAAAGGGATAAGTGAAATTCAAACAAGAAGAATTTTAAAAGATTGTAGAGAATTTTTTTACCAGGCTCTATATTTGTAAAAAGACAGAAAAGCAGAGATAATTCCAGACAAAAAAAGTAAAATAAAACTGACAAAGTTACAAAGACAGGCATTGAAGAAACCAATATCTTTCAGTGAAATTGTTGAGGCAGTTTAATAGACAAGAAAATGGAAAAGCACCCGGTTTGTATGCTTTACCGGTGGAGTTTTATAAAGAATTTGCATAACTATTATTAGGTCCATTAAAAATTGTTCAAGAATATTGAAGAAAAAAGAGAAATTCCACCAACTTGGGAAGCAAAGAAGCAACAATTAGTATTATACATTTTAAAAATCCAGAGCTGAATGAAATCAAAAATTACAGACCAATTTCATTGGTAAACATAGATTACAAGATATATGCCACATTACCAGCTACAAGATATAAAAGGGTTGTACTTTGTTACTTTAAAATGTTGTTTTTACTATTGGTTTTGTTATATTTTAATTTAATATCATTTTTAATATTTGTATAGTTACTGTTTTTAGCTTTTAAATATTTTCTTTTTTATATTATGAAAGCCACCTTGGGTCTTTTTAAAGGAGCAAGGTAGGGTAAAGTATTTCAAATAAAGAAATTTGTTCACACATGTGAAGGGTATTTCATGATCCATCTTTTCTCTTTTGTTGTATTTTGTTTTTAATCCTGCCCTTCTTTCTCCTCTTGATGATTTCCACAGCAACTGAGGATGAAACTTTTTACCAACACAAGAGTGAAGAAACCAATGTCCTGTCAGTTGCCAGTACATGAGAGACACCTGTTAAAACTGAAAGGAGATCATCGTGGTGGTGAGAATTGTGGTGTCATTTGACATTTTTTTCCTACCAGAATAATCTTGGGGGAATGGAATAGAGGAGGTTGAGGCTGGAAGCCAACCTCTTTGAAGTCTCTCTTGACTGGAGACAATTCTTTTAAAGAATATAAGATTGTGTTAGCAGAGCCTGCATTACCCATGGGGTGCCAATGACTTTGATTCTATTGTCAATTCCAGTCAAAGAGGTTGTGCAGTATTTTGGAGCATTGTGTGGATCACATGATATCATGTCAGTTCTTTCTTATGGTGATCCTAGTTGGCCTTTCAAGGGTAGTGATATGTTTTTTTTTAAATGATCTTAACACTGCCACATATTCCACTCACCGAGTTTTCGTAAGTGGGGTCTTGGACCCAGTGCCCTGGCTTCCTAGGTCCCCTCCCTATCCACTATACTACAAATGTGTAACATTATATATGCTGCTTGTTATTTGAGTGTGTCGAACTCAGAGAGGAGTACCGTACTATATATATTTTTCAAACTGTCTTCCCTGTGTTTCCCTGTCCTGTTTCCCACTAACTCTAATTTGCTGTGGGTGGGTGTCTGGCTGCAGTACCAAAGGTTTGGAGTTCAATCCCCCATTGTGCATCCTTGACAGGAGCAAAGAAAAATATTTCTTAAAAGCAAAATATTTATTTACAATTTGTCCTACTTAGGTGGTGATGACAATAATGAAATAAGTTGAGTGATGGATCAGGGAATTTGAATTCAGTTTAAAGTTACACAGTAGTCATTTAATCCTGCACCTCCCTCTCCCCAGCTGCTTCCTGGAAGCCACTTTTGAACTTGCAATTAACTTGCAAGTTCAATTAATGTATTCAATTAATCAGTTTTGTCAGTGGTAACCACACTTTCATAATCACCCCGCCATTTCTAAACTCATTGGTTCTGTCTGTTTATCCATATTTACGGAAGGACTCCCATTTTTGCTCCATTTTGACAGACCCCCTTCTTGCTGATCTTCCTGTAGCCATGAGTTTAACTAATGAAATAGATCAGAATCTTAAATCAGACACTGAGAAGAAAGAAAAAACCAAGCCCAGGGCTTATTTTCCAGAGACATGGATTTGGAATCTGGTTCCCATTACGTAAGTAAAATTCTGCTGGGGAAGGAAGAACTGTTGATGATGATGAGGTCTTCTGATCTGACTAGCATTAGTCACAATATAAGAATTCAGGCCATCATTCATCTTGAGTTCTTTTAGCTAGATCCCTGCATGGGCACAGGTGTGTGAACATTGATCTTTACTTACTGCACAATTGTGTGTCATTTACACAAGCCATCTTCAGGAGTACAACAAAAATTAGTCAGAAAGCATGTGAAGGAAGGAGCTCTAACCGCCTCATGTCTGTCAGGGCCCTGCCTTCTGCAGAATCTAACCCCGATGGGTTAATGGATGGAGAGCCAGTGGCAGAGCCTCCAGACCCTACTTAACAGCCAGCAGTGGTAAAGAATGAGGTTCCCCAAGGAGCTTCGCCTCCCAGGAGGATTGTAGAAAGAATCCTGCATCTACATGCAACCAGGAGGAGCAGGTATAAGATTCATGAAGCCTGTAGGAATCTTCAGGCAAGCAGTCCTGAGTATTAACAGAATAGGTTCCCAGGTACAAGGGTGGAACCCCTGTTCTAGGATAAAGCTGGCAACGGGATGGAGAAGGCTTTGTGGAAGCAACGAGTCACCTCAGTCCATCCACGCTCCTGCTTGCTTGTGTCCTTGAACCCTGCTTTCCCATCTCCTTGACTTCAGACTGTTCCCTTGATAACAGCATGTTCTGTGATCCTCTGCTTGGCATCTGGTTCCCACATGCATTCCTGTTGTGACCTTGGACTGGTAATAAGGACTCGGGTTATCTCTCTGGCTCCTGGCTCTTGACAAAGGACTGGACTCTGTTTCCCTGGCTTCTGACCTTTGGCCATGTATGGGACTCTGTTTGCGTTTGCTTGGTGTGTGGGGCTTTGACACTGTCTCTCACTGCCTCCATGTGAAGGACAGTCTGAGGTGACTCTGTACTATTTGCAGTATCCCCATGTCAGCCATTTGTCACAGAGGATTTTGTGTCCAGAGAATGCCTTTTCCATGAGGACAGAGCCAGCAGGGAGCATGGCTAGAACTCTCCCACCTGAAAGATTCATTTAAAAAAATACTGACTAGGCTGCAGTTTATCATTAGAAGAAGGCCTTTCAGCTAATGTTATCCCTTTCTTAGGAAGGCCATACTGTGGATCTTCAGATAACTGCAAGTGATCTGGTTTATGGGGCCAACACTGAATGTAGTGATAGTGCATCTTTATGCTTTCAAGGTCATTAGTGGGGAAAGGCAATCTGCTTTTCCCATCACAGCATATCTTTGATCTGGACTAGGGGGCTCTGGAATTTTTAAATCCTTAAAAGGACACATTCATACAATAAGTAACAGAGGCAAACAGTCGAAAGGATTAGAAATAATTTTCATGATCACTTATTAACTAGAAGAGAAAATCCTCTCTCACTCTTAAAGGATCTGTCTCCAGTGGGCTATAGATACAATATATAGATTACTGATGGAACAGTTTGGCTAAGGAAAAAAAGACCTTCTTTTTGTTTCTACTTAAAATGATCTACTCTTCCCCTCTAAGATCTATTGTGCTCTTTTCTTGACCAGCTGTAGGGCATGCATTCTTTTTGGCATGCTCATTGTTTAATTTCTTTAGTCAGGAGTAGAGATGGGCACGACTTAGCGGTATTCCAGTTTCTGTTTCCGTTACTCGTATCCGTTACTCTACGGAAACGGTAACGGGAATTACTCTGCCAGAATTCGAGCTCGAACCGACGAACGAACAATTTGGTCTGATTTGTCATGCTCGTTACTTGCATCGCGGCGATCACGCAATGCCAAGCGGCACAGAAAAAAAGTTTTTAAAAGTTAAAAAAAAACAAACGATTCCCGGCCCTAAAAGTAGGCGAAAACTGTCTGAGGGCACCTACCAGGCCAGAAGGGCGTTTTATTTGGGAGGGGGTTCCCCGCCCCCCCTCTCCTTGGCTATTGCTACTGCTGCACTGCTGGTACCAGGCTGGGAGGGCGCATCCATTTGCCATGCAGTGCGGGAGATCCAAAATGGCGACCGCAATATTTTTTTTGAAATCTTTGCCCAAAACCCCACCAAAGCACCACAGAAACATGCGAAAATTAGCTATTTTAAATGCTTGAATTTTTACAGTAGCAGCAGTGGGTTTTTCTTGCAAAAAAAAGTCTCCGTTGATTTTATTTTATTTTATTTTATTTTATTTTTTTACACCTGCGCATTCGCAATGATGGGCTCGCCCATGGGAGTGGACCATGCAAAGTTTTGGAGCCATTCCACCAATCGCATGGCCAGGTTTTGCTGACTGTACCAGGCTGGGAGGGCGCATCCATTTGCCATGCAGTGCGGGGGATCCAAAATGGCGACCGCAATATTTTTTTTGAAATCGTTGCCCAAAACCCCACCAAAGCACCACAGAAACATGCGAAAATTAGCTATTTTAAATGCTTGAATTTTTACAATAGCAGCAGTGGGTTTTTCTTGCAAAAAAACTCCGTTGATTTTATTTTATTTTATTTTATTTTATTTATTTTATTTTATTTTTTTACACCTGCACATTTGCAATGATGGGCTCGCCCATGGGAGTGGACCATGCAAATTTTCCACGAATCGCATGGCCACTTGGCCAGGTTGACCACAGAGACTTCTGGGATGTGCCAATCGGGCATAAACAGCCCACTAATCATAGCCCAAACCCGAACCCTAAGCCTAAGCCTAACCCATACGCCAGTACACTGTCCTTCTAAGTGGGTCAGAGAGGCACCCAGAGGTGCACCCCAATACTCACTCTAACCTCACCCGTAACTAGCCTAACCCTAGCCCTTGCGCTAACCCGTCTTAACCCTAAGCCAGATCTACTTGCATTGCACTACATGCAAGTACATGAGACACAGCGGGTGCAAAGAGTCTGCCAGTCCGTCACTTGTGGCTCTGGCTGACTCCTGCAGCTCCCTCCAGGAGCCCGCTACCCCCCCAAACCAGTACTAACAACAACAAAAAAACAAAAAACGAACCGACTAATTTTTGCGAAATTTCACGAAAAACGAAAACGAGCCGAAACGGACTGCCTCCGACACACGACAACTCGAAAATGTCATTTTCCCTAGACGTGCCCATCTCTAGTCAGGAGATTGCAGCCCCAGCTTCCAACTGCCGTTGACACTGCAGATTCTAAGGAAGAACTGAGAGGTCAGAAAGGAATAATGAAAAGGAAATTGGGGGAGGGGAAGAATGGCACTGTTGGAGGGAAAGAGGGGTGATGTAAAAAAAGCACTTTCCCAGACGTTCTACAGACAATCAGGGAAGATAGAATTCTGAACAAGATACCAATTACAGAATTCAGGAAGAGATTCCCTAGAACCTATTCCCCTCTTCCTTGGGCCCTTCAGCCTCACCCAGCTGAGTAGCTGTCACATTCCAGAAGAAAGTCTTAGCTTCATCACTACTGAGGCAGGAAGTAAACCGGCAGGCTGAGCATGGCTTGACTTCCACTTCTTGAGACTCTAGTAGATTCGCATTCACCTGAATGATGCAAAAGAGAAGCACACGTGACAGGACAGCAAAGCAAGTGGTAGCCATTTAACCAGGATGTGTGAAATGGGCATGTCTCAGGAGGATACTTGCTGAGAAGCAAGTGCCAATGACTTGGGCTTCCACTTTGAGGAGGGAGGATGGACATGAAGTAGTGCTGAGTAAAATGTAAGTAGGTGTGCTTTCCTCTTGCTCTCTGAGCATTATAATTGGGTCAGAAAGAAATTTATGTGAGAAAGGAAAGCACTACATATGGGTCAGAATGAAATTCAAGGAGCCCATGAAGAAGAACCTTCTAGGGCAGTGATGGCGAACCTTTCAGAGACCGAGTGCCCAAACTGCGATTCAAAACCCACTAATTATTTGCAAAGTGGCAATACGGCAATTTAACCTGAATGCAGGTCGCTGTGAAGGGGCGATGTTGGGTGCCCACAGAAAGCGCTCAGGGTGCCACCTTTGGCACCCATGCCATAGGTTTGCCAATGTTGTTCTAGGGAAGTAGTACCCAACCCAGATGTTATTAGACTACAACTCCCAGAAATTCTAGACAGCACAACCAGGAGTGTGCACAGCTTTGGGAGTTGCACTTCAAAATCACCTAAGTTATTCAAGGTTGGGGAATCACTAAATAGGGTTTTGGTATCATAACAGAATGGTTTGGCTCTCCCCAGCCCTGCAAGGCCATGAACATGGTGACTGATAGTGCTTCAGCACACTTTGGCACAGTCTCATCTAGACTGGGAAGGTCAAAATGTAGGGATTCAACAAGACGCTTCTCTAAATTATTCATCTTTCTGTTAGAGATGAGAGACTTCTAAAACATCTTAACGACAGTCTAAAGATGGGGCTTAATTGTATCTCTGGTTCTCTACACTTCTGTAATACTTCTTAACTTTGAAAACTACATCTAAAATGAAACTTTTTCAAACTGTCCCCAAAACTGAACTTTGGTCTATTTTGAAGGAAGTGATGGGGCTCCATCTTGGAAATGACATAGAAGTCTAAGTGTGGGGAAAAAGAGGGCATTTTCACTTCCAGGTTTCAGACTTCATCTTGTCCAAAGCTGATGACAGTTTTTTCTTTCTTTCAGGATATCTATGTAAAAGAAGCCTTTGCGGGAAAGGCAGGGTCCAAAATGGGGCACTCACCTGGATACAGTCCTTGAGATAATTGAAGACTATGGCCTTTACTAGGAAAGTCTCTCCACGGACCACAGAATACGGCAGCTGCAGGTCAACAAAGAAGGGCTAGAAAGCTATGAGTGTGGCTTGCTGGGAGAGTCCAAACCCAACAGATGAAGCCACACAGAAGGCACTTGCATTCCACTCTGTAATCGTGTCTGGAATAGTGACTGAGTGTGTCGCTTTCCCTTCCTCACTGAAGAACAGAAATTGGATAGATTATTTAGTGACAACTAAGCTAAAAAACAAGAGTTTGTAATTCTTCTAGCCACATTTCAGAGAATCATACCAGTTCCCTCAGATTTCCAATTTTGATCCTATCCAGACTAGACATTTTGGCTACAAAAGGTCTGGTGAGATACAAAAGGTCTGGTGAGGTCATTGGGAGGTGGGGACCAATGTATAATTTGGCGTGCTCCTCTCATCAAGCAAATGATGCAGTCAGATTGCAGTCAGATTGTAGGGGACATAATTAATTTACACATTCAATATATAGCCTTTAGCCGTCATTGTAGATAAAATGACAGGCTCTCTATGCGAAGTATATTTTTCTATAAGGCCCTTTCTGTCCTTTAATTCACCCCAAGCCCCCTCACAAAACTGTGTCAGCAAAGCACTACACGATTCCCGCTTCTCACTTCCCGTTCTCAGCCTGTCCTGTGAGATAAACAGGACATGGGCAACGGATGGTCACGATTCAGGGAAGGGCGGACGAACAATGAGCCCCCTACCCCTAAGATAGCCAGCTGTCCCGCTTATCGGAACAGCAGAAGTGAACTGTCAAAACGGCCCCATTCAGCTGTCAAAGTCCGTTCCCAGCGCTTCCCGGAAAGCGCACGTCAAAATGCCTGCAGTACCTAGACCAGGGGGCGCTGAAGAACAAGATTAATTGCGTCCGCTGAATGTTGCAAGTCTTAAGTATGTGCTAAGTGTTTTCAAGAGGGTGATAATGATCTGCGCACGCCAGCTGTCTTTGAAGATTCTTTTGTCTATTGTGGGCGTTCTACAGTACCCAGATGTCTCCGGGTTTTTCCGATAAGGAAAGGGGGGAGTTGGGGAACCTTTTGCTATAAATTCTATGTATGTATTCGAACTCCTTGCCCCAGATTCCCGAAAGCATTCGGCTGGGAGCCTTTTGCTATAGCAAAATAAAACCTTTTTCTCCGATCCTCGATCCTTGGCGCGTTCTTACGACCCTCGACCCCAAACGGCGGCACGGGAATTCCCGGGGGGGAAGCTTTCAAGATTAGCTGTCAATTAAGCCCTTCCCTGATTTAATGTATTCTCAAAGGCTTTCACGGCAGGGATCTGAGAGCTGCTATGAGTTTTTCAGGCTGTTTGGCTGTGTTCTGGAAGTTTTTCTTCCTGGAGTTTTGCCAGACTGTGGCCAGCATCTTCAGAGGATGCTGGCTGCAGAGTCTAACGAAACATCAGGAAAAAAAAACTTCCAGAACATGGCCACAGCCTGAAAAACTCACAACTAGGGACGGGCACAAAACAAAAATCAAAATGCTGTTTTGTCATTTTGTTAGCTAACGAAGCAAAACGAAACAAAACGAGGAAGCAGCACTTTGTTAGAGATGAAACAAATGGTTGTTGTTGTTTTTGTTGAAATGAACTGTTTCATTCCATCTATAAAAGGGGTCCTTTACCTTCTGGGCTTGGAGGCCCTGCTGCCTCTACTGCCGTCGCTGAAGAGCTGCAGCTGTGGCCAGAGAGGGTGAATGGGGCCTGCAGGAGGCCCCACAGCCACCACTGCTACTGTTGAGGCCCTGGCCGGGAAAGGCAAGCAAGGAGGCTGGGAGGCCCCATGGCCACTGCCACTGCCACTGCCACCAAGGACCCTGGCCAGGAAGGGTGAGCTGAACCAGTAGAAGGCCTTGCCGCCACACCACCATCACTGCCGCTGCCACAGCTAGAGACAATAGGGCAAGCAGCTCCAGTGGGGGGCCTTGCTGCCACACCACCACCACTGCCTTGCTGCCGGCAAAAAGGAGAGGACAAGAACGGGCCCAGCAGGCTGGCCTGGGCCCACCTCCACCACCAGAGCCACTGCTGGAGAGGGCAAGAGCAGGCCCAGCAGACCGGCCTAGGCCCGCTGCCACCACCACCAGAGCCGCTGCCGCACCCCAAAACGCAATAAAGCATTTAGTTAATGTTTCATTTTGTAAATTTTTTTTTGGTAAAAATTTCTGTGAAACAAAACAAAATGGAATGCGGGGGGATGAAAGGGAATGAGACAAAACACCATTTTTCTGTTTTGTGCCTATCTCTGCTCACAACAATGAAGTGATGATGCCAGGAAAGAGGATTGCTTCTAAGGTCCAGCATTTTGGCAATCTGGGAAGGAGAGGAATAGGACAGGTTGAAAAGGAATGAACCCCAGGTCCTCCTGTAAGGAATTTAAATTTATGGGGGTCCCGTGCCAGCGTGCCTGCGCTTCATGGGCTGCAAAAGACCAAGTCTGAGTCTCAGGAGACGAGAATTTATTGATTGATCAATCAGGGCACTTCCACACTTTTTGGTGGTGAGAAGTCCACCCAGAAAACGAAAGGAGATATTTTTATAAGGTTTTTCCAGCACTCTTTTTCCCTCCGCCCATCCGAATTTACGTCATATACATTTGTTACATGCATCAAACACTAATTGACATCTTTGGTCATTTATTTTGTATTCCTGACACTTGCCTAGAAGTTCTAACTGGTACGTTTGATCTCCTCCCCTCACAGGCAGGGAGGGTAGGATCATCCTTATGTCCTTGGACATTTGACAGTTATAAACAGCAGACGCTGAGATAAGGCCTCCCTGGTACGCCTTGGACACACGTTAATTGCTAGTGTGTGATCCTTAAAGCTTAGGAACTTAATTGGATCCTTGAATTCATAATTGCCTTAGCTGACTTTGCGGAAGTTCCTTTCTCTATTCTAGCCGGAAAGGCTTGACCAAAGATTCTAAGTTTACAAGAATACAACTGTAGATACATGTGTATGTGATACATATATGTATATATATATATATATACGTGGAGTGCTTAAGTGAATATAACTACATTATTCGTGTCACTAGTGTGGCTATATATATATATGTATTGCTTAGAATACATTGTTGTTGAATACATGAGGGCTTGTCCATACCTGTGGTTAGTGAAGCAGCCATATATATTTATAAATATATAATTAGTCAAATGTCCTCCCTTACACTCGGCCCTGAACGGATTTCTGGAAATTTATGCCAGTAAATTTCCCAGAAAACGTCATGGACTTGTAAGGGACGAACAAAACATATCAAAGGTATATGTACAAAAGTGTTAACATTGCGTGAGCCCCCCCTATGTCATTCCTGGGGTGAGATGGTCTTCATGGCTCATGGAAGGACTTTCTATTTTCCTGACAAAAATTTAGGCAGGGCAGTCAGAAAAACATTCTCAGTCCTTTTTCCCCAAGGGGCTTATAGGCACAGTTCAAGAAAATGAATTATCATAAAATGATTTGTGGCGTCTCAAGTCAGGGGGACGCATCAAATAGGTGAAGGCCAAGGGAATACCCCTTAATTCATTAGGGCACTTTCTAGAGTAAAATGTTAAGTTAACAGATGAAGTGTTGCCATGCTTGGGATGTAAGAAGACTCCCCCCTGGTCGGACCCACAGACTGCAATGGATGGATATGTTCCATGGACCACAGCATTTAAGTTTCCCCTGTTGGAGAAATGCATCGTGGTCACAGCAGTATCAGGTAACCTCCCAGGCCATGTTGTACACTTCTCAAGGATCCCAAATTCTCAACTGTTGAAGGGGGCTGGCATAAGAATTTTGATAATATTGTGATAGACTTGGAAAGCACGATCCCCGTCCCAAAGCGATAATTAAACATGCTTTAAACAGCAGATTTGTTCATTACCTTATTTTAGGACAATCATGAAACCCAAATTAATTTGCCTGCCACAGCAGTGCACATGTGAGATATCGTGTTTGTGTGTTTGGTAGTCAGGCTGAGAACCCTGAATTCTAACAAAGCACCACACTGTAGGTTCATTTTGCAAACCAAATACTTATAAGGAAAATATGCCCTTCTTAGCCCACCAAGGAAATATGTGGGCCAGGCTACTTTGCTAGGTTTTTTCCAACCTTATTTAGGTGTGTGTGGTGTGCATTCAAATTCAGATAATAGCAGGCTGTGCAGAATCACCCAGTTGTGTGTGCATTCTCAATTGATAGACATTTGCAATGATACTAAATAAAGGTAATATACATATCATGAAGGCTGAAAAAGGCATAAGACACATCTAGATGGTGCTTAGAAAACCCACCTTGCGCCATACATTTCTCATGGTAAAGTCATGAATGAGCCGTTGAAATCCGGTCAGAAATGTCTCTGTGGCTGATAGTTTACACACAAAAATCTGCCCCGTAAACATGGGGCCAAGATTAGTTCATCAGTGTCTTTGGTGAAGAAAATAATGTAGATATAGCTACTTCATAAAGCCACTTTTTTCTTAGGTATAAAGGCTCGTGAACACCCATGGGCACCAAAATGTCTCTCATTCAATACAAATTGCATAGAAAGGCAAGTCATAATCTCTGGCACTCAATGCTTTGTGAGTAAAAAGCATTTTCAGTGGCCAAGCATGATCATTACATAAAAAGGCACATCCAGAGAAGCACTTCAGTAAGAGTTTTCACAGTGACTATCAATAATAGACAATAAACACTATCATAATAGAGCCCAGGGTAATGTAAATATGTGAAGTTGCTCTGAAGCCTACCGTACGCAGGAGAAAAAAAAATAAGCGCTCACTTGTCGGATGCTGGGAGGCTGGTGTGTGCGTGTGTGGCAACACAAGTTCATGGTGATCCAGGGCACGCGCACAGGCATCAATGAAGGTCTGAAAGCAGTAGTTAAACCCCTAGTCTCTGTCCCGGTGAAAAGGGGGTTAAATTGCAGACGTGAAGTCTGTTGGCCGCAATCCAAAACAAGAGTCAGTGGCTGTTTCAGACCCACTCTCTCCCCCCAGAAACAAACAGAAAAGAAAAGAAAAGAAGGAAATGAGAGACAGGAAGACAGGATTTTAATCTGTCAACCTGAGTTGAAAGTGAATCCGCAGGCTGCTTTGGGACCCTCCGAAGTATCAAACGCACGCTGTCATCTGGGGAAGGATGGGCAGGATGCGGTGACCACAGGTCAGGTTCATGTTGTCGCCCGCCGTCCAGGGTGAAGTCATCTAAGGCATAGGGGCAATCTACAGCAGAGGGCAGAAGGCGTCACCGGTCAGGCCTCACTCCCTCTCGGTCGCGGGGGTGCGGGTCAGGCTGGGTGAAAAGGCTGACATCACTGGATCCTGGAGCCCACATCGATCGAACCCGCGGGCGCGGTCATCACGAAGATGGCATCATCAAAGGCATCAAAGGCGGGAGGGGAGGTCCAGGAGGGATGGCAGAATGGAGGGCAGGAGGGTCCCCATCTGAGCATCTACGACCGGCGGCGTCAGCTTTCCAAACCCGACCGACTCCATGATCCAAAAATAAAGAACGGGTGGGCGTTTTCCCAGAGCAAAAACCCGACCTCCAGGATGTACCTGGGTAAGGGAAGAACAGACACACGACCACAGACAAACACAGAACACAAACACACACGAAATGCCCCGCAGCTGTCTTTGTGCTGCAAGGCAGGGTGGCACAGTCTATCTGACAGTCTTAAAAACAGGAAGGAGAGAAAAAAATGTTGCAAAAGGTAGGATAAGGCTTCCGTTTTTGTAGAACCAGTCTGTGAATGGGGAAGCCAAAGTTTATGGTGAGGACGCATCTGTAGTCGGCAGTGTATGATGAGTGCTTGCAAGATGATCTCGCAGGATCTCACAAGCGAGGCTCAGGCGTTCCCAAACAGGCACCTGAGATAGATCTCAGCCCCAAAGTCAAATAGCTCTGCTACATGGGGACAATCAAAATGGAACAGGCAAAAATGTCCCAGGGTCGCAAAGTGATCTCTGAGCATGAAGCAAAATGCGCCAGGGGAGATGGGCTTGGAATGTGGCGTGGTATAGTCTCGGAAAAAGTACGGCTGATACAGGATTGGGGAAAAATAGGAGCAGGCACCACATTCATATTACTACCAAGTCCCCAAGGGCACGGCGAGAAAAGAAAAAAAAAAAGATGGTAAAAGAGAATTAGTGTCTCTCTGCAAGGCTGCAAAGGCGCCAATCTGTCCTAGTGCGTGTCGGGGGCTGGTGTGTGTGTGTGTGCGAGGCAAGACGAGCTCTTCTGGTTCGTCACTCAAGAAAAAATACATGCAAACACCCACGAGTACACAGCCTCACACATGTTGGCATCTGCCATGGGTTTAAAAATAGTGACGATATCACCAGGTTCAAAAACAGCTAGTTCTCTATGCTGGCGCAAAAGGGTATAAAAAGGGTGAAGTTGCTGGCCTGTCAGCCTCACCTCGAAGTAAAAGTCAGGTGCTTGCAAAAGCCCCCATTCCCCCCACAAAACAATAGAGAGAAAAAGAGGGGGGGGAAAGGCAGGAAGCCCTCTCCTAGTGTCTCTGCTGGCTGGTTAGGAGTGACACATGCCATGGCACAAACTGCTTGACCACACATAGATAGAAAGAGAGGAAAAAGGCTGATAGTAGTTTAATAGCTATCAAGTAACTAAGAGTCTATTTCCAGCAGGTGTCCTACTTGGAAAGGAAAGGGTTAAAAAAACTCAGACGGAAATAAGGCTAGGTGAGCATTATTAAGTCAAAAAGAGAACGTCTGCTCGAGATTTTTAGGAATATAGGCTGTGAAAGAGGTGTAAAAAAAAATCAGGCTGGTTGCCAGCATGCTTGAAATTCCTGAGGGAAGAGGGATGGGGTCAACTTTGTGAAGGGGAAGGAGGGGGGTGAAGGCAGAAAAAGGAAGGCGGGGCAATGGACTTTGAATTCTCCCCGCAGGCTGCATTACACAGCCTGAGGCAGGAAGGTGAGCCCCTTCAATTACCCTGTAATTAGGTGAAAAAAGGGCACTAAACTAATTAAGGCAACCTATTATCCCTGTGGTTTGTGAAGTTATCTACTTAAGCCTAATTTGGGATGCATGGCTCTCGTACAAAGAAACAAGAGCCAGAGTGTGAGACCCAGCGTTATTGATACGCCTTAAAAAAATGTCACAGGCGTTTCCAGCCAGAGTGTGAGAACAAGAAAAATGATTTTATTTTATGTTATTTTTACCTTTTTGGCGGCTTTTAAGAACCCCTTCGTATTCTAAATAAAAAAACCTTGTCCTGCTCTCAAAACCTGTTAGCAGCTGCTTTAAAAAGAGGAGGGGAGTCCCTGCTTTGGACCACTTCCAGCACAGAAGTCTCAGGCCCTTCGTTTTCCTCATGGAGCTGACGTACTACAAGGGATTTGTATAAAGATTCCATATTCAGAGATTTAGACAAATTTTGTTGGGGAAATAGGAACTGTCTAAAAGCTTGGATTAAATAATGTAATGGGATACAAATAGAGCCTCTGCTTCTCAATTGCTGGAGCGTTCTGTGGGTTGCTGCCTCAGTCTGCCCATCATGAACCCTGCCCATTCTCGTCCCTGACTTACACTTTCCTTCTACCTCGTTTCCTTTAACTATTTCTTTTCTCTCTCTCTCTCTCTCTCATTCCCTCCTTCTCTCTCTGTCTCTTTCTCTCCTTTCCTCTCCCCGTTCTAATGGCATCTCCAAGGTCCTGATCTAGGTAGGAGATGGGAGGGAATTCTATTTTCAGTTGCTCCTAAGAATCTCCTTGTTCCAAATTAAATTGGCTTATGGTTCCAGCCAGGGCTTACTTGCAAGGGGAGGGGGGAAAGGCTGCCCTAAGCCTTTTAGGTGCAAAATCTTAAGGAATGATGTTATCACTTGGTTTTTTAAAATGTCCCTATAGGTGGTGAATTATGTTGTGTAACAAGCCAGGCTAAGTTATACAAAACATGCGGCTTGAGTATTCAAAAATATCTTCTTGCAGTGTTTATACTTCCCCTGGTTTATAAAATTGGGGTCTTCTCATTTTGGGTGATTTTTACTGCCTCTGGACATATTAACAGGCAATACGTGGCTTGCCACCCTCCCCTTTTTGAGGGCTAGAAACTTAATCTTTGGGATGTTAAAGTCCTGCCTTTGTCAGAGGGGACTTTCTTGAAATTTACATTTGTTGCATTCAATATCAAAATCAGGTCTCCTTATGGCAATGTGCCAATCTTGCCAAAGGGTTCCTTAACAAAGGGCACAGAAGCTGAATTAAGTTATGCCCATCTACCTTTTTGTTAAAGGTTTAGTAGTATGCTCATAAATTCTCCCGCATACCAAACGGTCTCACACTCAATTAATTACACATCAAGCACACACAACAGTTGATACTAAGATTTGATTTCCCTGCTTTTGACTATTAATAGTTCAGAAATAACGTCCCTACCTGTCTCCTCATGTGGTGCATAGCAACCCTTAGTTCTGTTTAAAGCTTCCATATCCAAGGAGTTGGGCATTGGCGTAGCGGGATGGAAGTACCTCCTGAATGCTTGAATAAGGCAATTCAGGGGTACGCATCCCCCATCTAGCACTTCCTGTCCCCTCAATGCTCCGTGCTCTCCTCCCGTTCCCTCAACATCATACCTATCCATCCCACTTCTGTCTTGCTGCCTTCCTTCTACTTTTTCTTTCCTTGTAAAATATCCTTCAGCTGGTAAATTTTGTTGCATGACCAGCCAGTCACAAAATATGCGGGATGTTGTTTATCCCTGAGTATTCAAAAGTATTTTTCTCACTGCCCATATTCCCCTGGTATTATCAAAATTGCTGGAGGGGTCTCCTAGTTGGCAGAGTTTTTAGTCTCTTATATTAATTAACTAAGCACGTCCTTGTACATTCACACACCTCTTGCTAGCAGGTCATAATTGGTCTGTCCTCCCTGAGGGCTAGAATCTTAATTTGAGATGGTAAAGTCCTGCCTCATCCTAGTTAGAGGGGTTCTTCTTAAAGCTTACTCATGTTCCATTTAATACTAAAATCATTACTTCTGGTGGCAGAATTCCAATGTTACCACATCGCACATCAAAAAGGGGGTGCATAAACTGCACTAATTTATCCCCATAGGTGTACTTTAAAGGTCTAACTGTGTTCCTATGATTTCTCCCACACAAGCATCAAACGGACTCACACCTCAACAATCAAATGCCCATCATACACGCCAACATGTGATTCAGCAACCATACACAACTCTCCCACATTTCTGTTTCCCCAGTTAACTGCGATCCCTTGCCTAAGAATAGATCTTTCTAACTTCTCTAAAATCAAACGAAGATGGTGGAACTTCGTTGGTATTGTGGGGCAAAGATTGCCAGTCTTTGCCCCTGCTTAAGACACAGGGAATGGCCACTTCCCTGTGGTTACCAAAAAGAATTCAACTTAACACCCACATATATATTTAAACATCAGTAAATCCTCTGAGGAAGCCAGAGCAGTGCTCTGCTTCTAATTCTTCAAACACTTGGGGAGGGGGACACTAGGGTTATTCGAGAGGAGCTCTCCTCCACCCTCGGGGGACCTCAGAGTCTCTCAACTCTGAGTCCTCCCTGGTCCGCGGGATGCTAGAGACACACACAAGTGTCTCTTCTCGTCTTCCTCCCTCCCCGGGGCCGACTCATAAGAATCCGCAATCTTCTCCACTCCACAGAGCTGTTAGATTCGAACTCACGCCACCCCACAACTAGTTTTCTCTTCTTACCAGATTTCTTTTGCGCAGTCCTCTTACAGTTCCTCCGTTGTTCTGCCGGCTTTGTTTTCTCCTTAAATAACAGTATTGTGTCCAATGCTGATAGAACAAGTCTCCTCTCAAAATCAGAGGGTCCGGACTAGATTTGTTCCAGGGTCAGCATGAATTCTTACTGTGATTTAAGTCAGACTCCCAAGAGCGCTGGGGCAGTGGCACTTTCCCCGGCATCTCCACCAGAAATGTAAGGAATTTAAATTTATGGGGGTCCCGTGCCAGCGTGCCTGCGCTTCATGGGCTGCAAAAGACCAAGTCTGAGTCTCAGGAGACGAGAATTTATTGATTGATCAATCAGGGCACTTCCACACTTTTTGGTGGTGAGAAGTCCACCCAGAAAACGAAAGGAGATATTTTTATAAGGTTTTTCCAGCACTCTTTTTCCTCCGCCCATCCGAATTTACGTCATATACATTTGTTACATGCATCAAACACTAATTGACATCTTTGGTCATTTATTTTGTATTCCTGACACTTGCCTAGAAGTTCTAACTGGTACGTTTGATCTCCTCCTCACAGGCAGGAGGGTAGGATCATCCTTATGTCCTTGGACATTTGACAGTTATAAACAGCAGACGCTGAGATAAGGCCTCCTGGTACGCCTTGGACACACGTTAATTGCTAGTGTGTGATCCTTAAAGCTTAGGAACTTAATTGGATCCTTGAATTCATAATTGCCTTAGCTGACTTTGCGGAAGTTCCTTTCTCTATTCTAGCCGGAAAGGCTTGACCAAAGATTCTAAGTTTACAAGAATACAACTGTAGATACATGTGTATGTGATACATATATGTATATATATATATATATATACGTGGAGTGCTTAAGTGAATATAACTACATTATTCGTGTCACTAGTGTGGCTATATATATATATGTATTGCTTAGAATACATTGTTGTTGAATACATGAGGGCTTGTCCATACCTGTGGTTAGTGAAGCAGCCATATATATTTATAAATATATAATTAGTCAAATGTCCTCCCTTACACTCCAACAGGGAACACCAGGGTTCATTCCTTTAGATATGGCAAATGGTGCTCTTGCTGTACCCACTGGCGTGGCGTGGGGAGGGTAAGGGATGTGGCACCCCAGGCACAGCAACTGGGGGTACCAAATCGCCTACCACCACCCAGCCACCCAGCCACCATCTCTAAGTCCAGAGCGGTGGCTGTGGCACCCTCCTCCTCCTCCTCCAACTCTTCGTTGCCATGCATGGGAAAGGTAAGGCACGTGCGCGCACACACACACACACACACACACACCTCTGCCTGCCCCACGCCCGCCCACGTCTGCAGGATTGTTCGGTAGATGGGATGGAGTTGGGAAGGGCCGAATGGGCGCAAAACACAACTTTGGCTCCAGGCGCCCCAAAACCTTGCTACGCCACTGGCTGTACCCCTGTTCCAGTAAGATATTTGTGTAACTGTTATGGCAAAACCCTTTTGGTATTGGGATTGGTACTGAGCCCCCAACAACAACAGCGGGCACCAAGATTCATTCCTTTACATAGCCGTGCTAGGTTACTGCCTTCTTTGATATAAAATGAAGCTGTACTGTGTTAAAATGTATGGCAAGAAAACAGCACACCCAAGGAGCTGGCTAATAGACCCAGTAACTCATTACTTCCTTTTCTCCCTACAGGCAGAAGGTGCCCACCCCAGCTGCGTGGCGAACATGGCAGAGGTGAGTGAGAGCCATGGTTGGCAGCAATATTGGTGGCAATGGGGGTAGAAGGGAGATGGGGAAAAAAGAGAAAGAGGAGGAGGACGGGGGGAGAGAGTTGAGTCGGGCCCTGGGTGGGTTGGGGGGAAAGTTTGTCTTTTTTAAAAAGTCTCCCAGCTTGCCCAGGCTGCTCACAAGCATGCACAAACCTCCCTTGCCCCACCAGTGCTGGCTTGAGCAGGTGCAAGGGAGGCCTATGCAGGGCCGCACAGGTTGCCCAGGACATAGATGTTCCATGCCAATCCATACCTAACCCATGACAAATCCATCAACCTTTGCATGCTCACCACCTCCCTTGGATCCTACACTTAGGATACCTCTCTCCAGCTGCCAGTGACATCCCAATACTCAGCTTCCAGCTCTTCCTCTGACAACTTGGATTTCAAGTTTGAGGAAACATCAGCTGTGGTTATGACTCCTGATTTGGAAGTAGGGAATAACAAAAACCCCTCTCACCTACTGAGAATTTCAAAACCTACTCTGACTTCATGATTTATATGTCCTCATCCCTCAGTGTGGCCACTCACAGGCCCACTCCTCAGCATTCATATCACCTTTACGATCTAATTTCATTGGATGCAACAGCACTCACCCACCTTTGTATGGTTCTGTCTCTGCTAGCCATGGCAAAGGACTCTTGGCAAAAGCCATCTTCATCCTCCTCCACCTCTAAGTATGTGTAAAACCTCTATAAGGCCCTGGTCCCACGTCCCTTTAAAAGCAGTTTAAATTACCAGATAAACTGTGTCTAAAAATGCCGTCCCCATGGCCACCGGGCTTTTTGAAAAAAAAGAAAAAAGAAAACCCGGTAATGCCCCTTTAAGCGAGGTTTCTGTGACTCACCCAAGAGGTAGGGAAATTTTTGCATTGCTTTGAAAATCCAGCTTTTAAGGACCACACAGATGATCCGGGTTTCTTCTTTTTTTTAACTCATAGCACCGACCAGCTGTTCCTGGGGCCGATCGGCGCTGTTTTTTAAAATTTATTTTCACCTTCAGAGAAACAGGAAGCTCTATACGGTCCTACAAGTTTTAATTTCCCCCAGCCAAGTGGTCCTTTTTTTCAAATGTTAGCGCCACCTGCTGGCCAGGGGGCTGAATTGCACTTTAAAATAAAAAAACAGCTTTTGACGTGAGAACTCTTGTCCCACATATTAAATCACGTGATGGGACGAAGAGGAAAAGCTGGACCTTCAGAAGATCAGGATCAAAACCCAGGTGTGACCACAGCCTAAGGTGCATGATGAGGGTGTACAATTTCTCTTGAAACACCCTCACCAGACCTCTGTCATTGTGGCCACCTCTCAGGTACACTACAGTCCCCCATACTAAGGGAAGGAAACTGGACAGTTTGGGCAAATGGCTCTACTCCACTGCGGCTTTAACCTTTAAAGTAGCCAGCTATCAGGGAGCATTAGGCACCTACCAAAGGGTTCTCCTAAACAGATTACATCCTTTGCAAGCAAAAATCAAAGAAAAACAAAACAAAATAAAACAAAAGACACATTCTGCACAGCATTTTCTAGGGCTGATGACCTCAATGAATAAATAATAAATTCCACAAATTCCAATTCAAGATGTGCTCTTTCCAGGTCTGGTATCTCTCCTTATTTACCGTTGCCTGCAGCCACCCCACCAAACTTCTCCAGGTCACTCAGGAACTAGTGGCTCAACTTTTATGGTGGATAAACCCGTCCATCTTGTCTATGGGCAGACCATTTTGGCCACTCATTCCTGGTAAGGACATATAGAAGCCTCCTGGACTCAGATGTTCTCTGTTCAACATTCCAGATGCACAATACATGGTCACCTTTGGAATGTCTCCTCCACATAAACCAGCTGCAGGCTGTCTTCATAGCATTTAGAGCAGTGGTTCTCAACCTGTGGGTCCCCAGATGTTCCTGGACTAACAACTTCCAGAAATCTTCATCACTAAGCTGAGCTGGCCAGGATTTCTGAGAGCTTGCAGTCCAGGAACATCTGGAAACCTACAGGTTGAGAACCACTGATTTAGGGCCTTTCCCCCCTCTTAAAGGAAAGCATGGTACAGGTTGTCAGAGACAACACAACCACCATGTAGTACATCAAAGATCAGGCAGGAGCAAGTGAACATGATTCTGATCACCCCGTGGTGGCCCACACAAGCTTGGTTTGCTCCTCTTCTGCAAATGACATTGGGACTTCTTTACACTGCCCCTCCACTTTGACAGCCCCTCCCAAGACAAGGGAAGAGTTATCCACCTGGACCTTGACTGCCTCCAGCTGATTGCTTAGAGCAGTGTTGGTGAACCTATGGCATGGGTGCCAAAGGTGGCACTCAGAGCCCTTTCTGTGGGCACCCGACATCATCCCTTCACAGCCACCTGTATTCAGGTTAAATTGCTGTATTGG
Source organism: Phrynocephalus forsythii (assembly GCA_029282475.1). Taxonomy (NCBI): domain Eukaryota; kingdom Metazoa; phylum Chordata; class Lepidosauria; order Squamata; family Agamidae; genus Phrynocephalus; species Phrynocephalus forsythii. Next base: position 8,849,731 of record JAPFRF010000011.1, read on the forward strand.
CACTTTGGAAAAAATATTTTAATGGGTTTTGAATTGGTCCAAGCATTGATCGGTCTCTAAAAGATGTGCCATCAGTGGCTTAGAGGATTCCAAGGCAATTGAAAGCATTTATTTATTTGTTTATTTATTTATTGCATAATGTTGGTTGCCGAAAGCCCTCTATCCGTGTATAAGACTATAAGTGGTGTCACTTCCAGTCCTTTGCTACCTCTAGGGGGCCTTTCAGCTATTATTAACCCTTCTCTAGAACTGGTTCTTCTCTTCTTACTCCATTTGAATCAAGAATGCCTATCCTCCTCATCCATTAATGCACTGGGTCCCCAGATGTTCCTGGACTACAGCTCCCAGAATTCCTGGCCAGCTCAGCTAGTGATGAAGATTTCTGGGAGTTGCAGTTCAGGAACATCTGGGGACCCACAGGTTGAGAACCACTGCATTAAAGTCTACCTGGCTGCCATTGTCTCCGACCAATCTGAACGTTCTTTAGCCTCCTTCTCCTTTCACCAACCGCAACTGTAGCTCTTTTTGAAAGCCTTCAAGCATATCTTTCTGGACCAGTGACCTCTATCCCTGCAGTAGTCTCTCACGCTAGTTGTCAGGTGCCTTATGAGACCATCCTTTGAACCTATGGCCACCTGTGGCCTCCGGTTCTTGACTTTCAAAATGGGTTTCCTTATGGTGATCACGTCAATTCACCATGTGAGTGAGCCATGTGATCTTTGTCACAACTTCTTATATTTTTTATTTTGCACCAGCAATGACACACACTTGGGATCAACCAAAAGGGAGTGATCACACCTGCACCAAAAAAGTGCCCTATAGGGGCCAAATGATGTGGGCAGCACCATTCTGGGGACAGTGCGGTTCACTTCAGCAAAGATGCTGTCTGATTGACATCCCTAGGAGTGAATCAGTTTGTCCCTGCAGAGGAACAAACAGCAGATTGTGTGTGTCTTGTGTCATTACAGTCGTGACTGACTCTTTGTGACCCCATGTCCATGGAGTTTTCTTGGCAGGAATACTGGAGTGGTTTGCCAGTTCCCACTCCAGGCACCTACAGCACCTGGCATTCCCTGGTGGTCGCCCATCCAAGTACTAACCAGGGGACCCTGCTCAGCTTCCGAAATCAGGCGAGATCGGATGCACTCAGGGCATCTAGGCAGCTCTACAGCAGATTAAACACCTCTTTTGTATGCTTCTTACTGTATTTCATACTTAGGCATGGATTTGGGCTTGAGAGACTCTTGGGGTCCAGCACTACAGTTCTATATGTCTCTAGTTGTATGATTTTATAAGCTTCCAGAAATTTCAGTTGATTTCCCACAGGTTTCTGGGAGCTTAGCTAAGAGCCAAGCTAGGTGCTGCCCTGTTCTCTGAGGCAATTTGTTATCTGAAAAAAATTGTTATCCAAAACGCAGTTTCCCATAGGAGTGAATGAGAAACCAATTGATCTGTTCCGGAGCCTAGGAAAAAGACACAGACACCTGTTTTTTTGCTCGAAACTCTTTATAAAGTGCACTTTAAAGGTACATATGTGGTGCAGCCTGGGATAACTCTTTTTTACTGATGCATGCTGGAAATTTGTTATCCGAGGCAGCCCATAGGGAAAATTTGTTATCCAAGGCAGCCCTGTACCTGGAAATTGCGATTTGTTATCTGAAAAAATCGTGATCAGGGGCATTCGTTATCTCAGGTATTACTGTACTATAGGGGGAAGGGGAAGAACTGAACAGACATAATATAATTTACCAGACCATTCTGCTTGTTCTTCTTTTTTGCTTATGTTGCAATAAGGTAGTTTTGTGCTCTTGATGGCAGAGGGAGTTGGCAGGCAAAGAGGGGGTGAGGTGGGCCTGGGTGAGACAGGTTCCAGGCAGGGAGGTGGTATGATGGGCCTGGGTGGCATACGTTTTAGTTAGGCAGGCAGATGGTGAGGTTGGACTGTGAAACACAGGTGGCTGGCAGGCAGAGAGATGGTAAGGTGGGCTTAGATGGCACAGGTAGCTGGTAGGCAGGTGGTGTCTCCTGACAGGTAGGTGGTGTGGTGGGCCTGTGACAGAGGCAGCTAGCAGACATGTGCTATGGTGACAGAAAAGCTGTCATGGGATTCCTACCTTGTTGAGTTCAACGAGGAGAAACCCAAGAATGGAAGGTTCACCTTGATGAATAAGAGCCTTTCGATGGTTATGGGATTTAGATGGGAGCAGTGGGTTCAGAGCATGTCTCTGAGATGGGAGAAGACACATTCAATCTGCACATGTGGGTGGAGAAATGGAAAGGAGGTCCAAGGTCACAGTGGACAGCTCTGGTCATAGGACCAAAACTGAAACGGATCTGATTGGGGGGCTGGGGACTCTGCCAGGTAGTCCCTCACCATGGAATGTGCTGGGTCATCATCTGCCGCCTGTCTGCCCTCTCCTGTGGTGGCAACCACTAGTTCACCACCAAGCTCCAGTAATGGATGAGGGAGCCTTCATCAGCAGACATAATTGTCAGTGGCTCAAGTGAACCACCTTTCCCCTCATCTATTCACACTCTCCCATCCTTGACTCCTCCCACGCACAACTCACTCTCAGCACCTTGAAGACCTTGGTGGAGAGCTCAGTTCTCCATTCTTCAAGCTTTAAATGAATCATCCCCACTCTAACCATTCTTCTGCCAACATAATGAATTCACTGACAGTTCCATTAGTATGTTTAAGCACATGCACTGGTACAGTGTGTTTCTGAAGTATACTTTTGTTTTACCATTGGTGAACTCAGGAATAAAATCATTATAAAATGGATGCTTCCATACTTGTGTTATAGAAACAGCATATTAAAACATAAAGAGCAAAATAACTTTTTAAAATTTGATAAAAGAGCATTTATTTTTAAGACAATTATTATTCTTATTTGATTATTCTTATCTTTTTTGAATAAGTAAAATAATTAGGAAACTGATTGCCTTTAATGGACAGAGAGTAAGAATGCAAACAGTGCATGGTTAATTTACTCTTGAAGGCTTTTACGGCTGCGACCTGATGACTGTTGTGAGTTTTTTGGACTGCTTGGCCGTGTTCTGGAAGTTTTTCTTCCTGATGTTTCACCAGTCTCTGTGGCCAGCATCTTCAGAGGGCAAGGAGCTCAGGGAACTAGGAATTCTCTTTCATGGTTGCATGGTTGCTTTCTTGGCCTTGCTTTTTTACACCTTACTCCTTACTCCTTCCCATTAGGAGCCTGGGTTCTATCTAATCCTGAAATCAGCAGCCATCCTCTTCCCTCCTCTGATTAAATCGTTCATTCCCCCCCCCCCCAGTTTAAACCAATACCCAAATGATAAATGCTTCCTGGATTATTTGCTTGACAGTAGCTAAAATATTAGTGGCAGTTAAATGAGAAACATTTCATCTATAGCATCATATGATGAAAGATCTTCTTAAGAATTTCAGTATTTACTGATGGTGGAGAGGTACTTCAGGCTTTACATATAGAACTGCTAGCGATCTTCGTTGTGTTCTGTGTGGAAGAAATACAAAAAAAATTGGTGCCATGCCTGAAACAGAAACAAGGCCATGCTCTGGTGCTTATCAGTGGCTCCTTCTCAAACCAGGAGGGGGTAACAAGCAGGCTACCTCATGCTCAGCCCTGGATCCAGTGCCCTTCAACATCTTACCTAAAGTCATTGATAAGAAACTGGAGGGAGGATTTAGTAAATCTAGGTATGAAACCAAATTGGGGGAGATACCTAACCCCCTGGGAGACTCAAACAAAATTCAAAAAGATCTTCAGAAATCAAATGTGAAGTTACAAGTTCGGGAATAATGACTATATGTAAGATGTTAGTATTCCTTACAAGAGATGGGCATGAAACGCTAAAATAACATTTCGTTTCATTTTTTGTTTCATTTAGTTTAGTTTAGTTTCATTTCATTTGAAAGATTTTTTAAAAAAAATATTTCATTTTTCATTTTGTTTTATTTCATTTTTAGTGTGTTGTGTGTGTGTGTGTGGTGCTTGTGTAACTTGATCCAGCACAGGAAAAGGCAGAATTATTAAACATATTTTTGTCACCCCAAGAGTGCGCTACAGCTGATCAATGCTGGGAGCGGCCCCCCAAAAAAAAAAGCTTAAAAATCCCCCCAGTTTCCCATGCCCAATTGAGAGGAAACGCGGGCTTTTCCCCATTGAAATGCATTGCTTCAATGCATTCCTATGGAAAATTGAAAAACAGAATGGAAAGAAAACTTCCCATTTTGTTTCATTTTGTTTTTCTTTGAGGTGGCGGTTCATTATTCATTTAGTTATGTAATGAAACAAATAACAAATAATGAAATGAATTAAAAAATCATTTCATGCCCATCTTTATTCTCTACATGTAAGATCCAGCAAATAAAATAGGGATGTAAGAACCATCTTGGATTTTTTTTAGATCATGAAGTAAAATTGTATATATGAGCCAACCATTCAACTACAAATAAGACCGATGCTGTTAACAGAATTATACTCTCCAAATCATGTAAAGTACTAGTTTACCTATATTTAGCACTGGTTATGCTACATCTTGAGTACTGTGTCCAGTTCTAGACATTGCCTTTAATAAGGAGGCAACAGTGATGATCAGGGATTAGAAAACAAAGACCTTGAGGAAAGCATAAAATAACTGGGAATATTTAGCCTTGAGGAAAGAAGAATTAGGTGAAGCATAGTGACACTCTTCATATACTTTAAGGTTGGTATACACAGGATGAGCAGGATCTGTTCTTAGTCATCCCAGAGTTTAAGACATATAATAATGTACCCAAGTTACAAGAATAAAAATTTTGGTTGAATATCAGGAAAAAACCAGTAGTCTGAGAGTCCTTCCTCTACCTGCTGGGACATGACCAAGCCTAACCAATCCAACAATGTTATGCATTACTACTTGGACTGGATTATTAGTGCAACAACGTCGGTTTTCCAATTTTTGTGTTCTCCATTTCTCAGAGTGGCATTTCTTTCTATATTTGTTTGCTAATTCTTCTTAGCTTTAATATTGCCTTTTTAATGCCATAAGGTGTGTCTTCATAATCATTGTTCTTAGCTTTAAATATTGTCTTCAATGTTATTAACAATGATTGTCTTTAAATATTGTCCTTCATTGTCGTAAGCCAACTTTTCAAGGCGAAAGGCAAGGAAAATTATTTTAAACAAACAAACAAACAACCCCATTCCCATTCTTACCTCTGCTACAGGGTACATTGTATTCTTCAACCGCATTGTCTTCTGTGTGTGAAAGAAAAAGAGAGGACAATCTATGAGAAACATCAATATCACCTTTCTGCTCTGGTCACACCCCACCTGGAGTACTGTATCCAGATCTGTGCGCCTCAATTTAAAACGGATGCTGAAAACCTCGAGCGGGTCCAGAGGAGGGCGACCAGGATGGTTGAGGGTCTGGAGGAAATGTCTTATGAGGAACGGCTTAGTGACCTGGGAATGTTTAGCCTCTCTAAAAGAAGACTGAGAGGGGATATGATAACTATGTTTAAATATTTGAAAGGATGTCATATTGAAGAGGGAACAGGCTTGTTTTCCATGGCTTCAGAGACTAGGACTCAGCGCAATGGTTTTAAACTACAGGAGAAGAATTTCCATTTGAACATTAGGAAGCACTTCATGACAGAGCTGTTCAGCAGTGGAATATGCTGCCACGGAGGGTGGTGGAGTCTCCTTCTTTGGAGGTTTTTAAGCAGAGGCTGGATGGCCGTCTGTCAGAAATACTGTGATGGGGTTTCTGCAGGGCAGGGGGTTGGAAGTCTCTTCCAACTCTATGATTCTATGAAATTCCAGTTGAACAAGAGACTTGGCTGGGGGTGTTAATCCCACTCAGCTTTGTCCACCAATGCTCTCTGTGCAAAAACAGGCAAGACCAAGGTAGGGTGAGGAGATAGAGCAGCTGTTGTCTATCATGACTCCATCCCTTTTACTAGATTCACATTCTCCAGTTCCCTGGATTTGAATGTATGTATCTGAAAGCAGGAACCTGGGACAAAACAGGAATTCTCTTGGTGTACCATTCACCCCAAGGCACAACAACTTTCCAGAGATAACTGAGCCAGTACTGGAGTGGTGTTGGTGTCCCCTTGGCTCATCATGTTGGCGGAATTTAACAGCCATGCTGAGGCAGCTCTGTCAAGCATGTCTCAAGACTTCATTACCTCCATGATGACCATTGGTCTGTCCCAAATTGTATTTGCCCCCACCCATGCCACAAGCCATGCTTTAGACTTGATCTTCTGTTCCAGCATAGATATTGGTGACCTGGGTATAAAAGAAAGTTCTGTAGTTCCATTGCTATGGACAGACCATTGTCTGACGTAATTTGGGCTTACTGGAAATCAGAGTCTTTGTAGGGGTGGAGGTCAGACTAAGGCAATCCATCCCTGAAGGTTGATGGATCCAGTGGATTTGCAGCTGCCTTTGGGGAGTTTCCTGACACTATGACAGGTGATTCTGTGGAGCTGAGTAATGATGGTGGAAAACTCAGAGTGAAAGTGATTTTAAAAACAGCTAGGGCCCATTGGAAGGAAAATTCCATTGCAGTGGAAGTAGTAAAGAAGTCATTCTTCTCTGCCACCATTGCATCTGCATGGAATTGCCCAATGGTGCTCCTAATATTGGTGAGGTAGGTTTGCCAAGATGTCTGAAGAACTTCAAGTAGAGCTCCATGCAACTGGGAATGCTTGTTCATCAGAGTGCCTGGTCTTTGTGGAGAAGTGTACTATAAGTATGTGGAATTGAACATGCTTTCAAACTACTTCCGACAAATATTCCTGGTGTAAAAGGTAGGAGCACATCCCTGGCTCCCTTCAGTGTTAGAATAAAGGCATCTCTGGTAAACAACTAAGCCCTGTATGGCTAGCACCTAAAGAGGACTTTTGCATGGAGAAATGGAATAACTGTAGTTATGCATACCCCTGCTGCAATGTGATATGCTTACCAGGATGATAGTAATCATAGACTTTTACTGTTGCTGCCTTCAGCTCCAATACTTCGTTTTCTTGCTGCACAGAGAAACTATACTTTTGAACATTATTATCCATCTAGAGAGAAAAGAGAAAAAGTACAGGTAGAGTTGGAAATGGTGAACAGTGCAACACTGCACAGAACGCGGTGGCCAGACTATTGACTGGGGTGAGAAGACACCACACCAACATATTTCCCCCACTCTGCCTTCCTTACACTGGCTTCCACGTTGATTTCAAGATAAGGATGATAACATACAAAGCCTTAAACGGCTTAGGGTCTCAATACCTATCAGAGCATCTTCTCCCAATGAGAACTGCCCGAGTTAACGGCTGTCCCCAGGCAGGGCGATTGAGGGCTCTAACCCCAGAGGGTAGCCCAGAAAGAGAAAACTAAGAACCCAGCTTCTCAGTGGCAGCCCCTGACCTCTGGAACTCTCTACCTCCCAAAATATGCCTGACCCCCTCACTGGAATATTTAAATGAACATTTAACATTTAAATGAATGTTAAAAACTTAGCTATTGAAGCAGGCTTTCCCTGAGTCTGAGACACAGTTGCTAGTAGTATACAGTATTGTCCTAATCTTTTCTGCCACTTCCTCCTTTACCAATTGTTTATTTGTATTGTTTTATTTTATTTTTTATTATTGTTGTGAAATGCCGAGTGGCCTCAAAGCTAACTAGCTAGCTAGATAGATAGATAGATTAAGAACACAATAGAAACAGTTGTTATGTACAAGTTGTACATAAACAGAGTGGCAAGGTTAAACATAGCTGCAGCCATGGAAAATGTATGGAGAAAAAACAATTTACCAACCAAAAGTGTCTGGAGTAGCCAGACACTTCAAGTTTAAGAGTCGGACTACAATTGAACAATAACCCTTGTTTAACAAGATATGTTGGAGCAGATTAGGCTGGAGACATCACAAACCAGAAGTTTCCATATTTTCTTCCATGACAATGGAGTAATTGCTTGAAATATTTGGAAGCAAAAAACAGCCACAGCTGTTTCCCCAAAATTGAATATATCGCATAATCAGGCACATGGAGACAACCAAACTGGTTATATTTGCAATTGTTGGACATTGGAATTAAGGAACCGAATCGACTCAACTATTTGAAGACAATCAAGCATCTATAATGGCATCTCCAACATAAATAAATACTGTACAGTGATGTGAGAGATGTGCAAGAATAAGTTGTTGAGTGTCGGTGCTCCCTCCTGCAGAAACAAGGTCAAGTGCTAATCAAGTCATTCTGCAAAGAATGTTTATCATTCCCTGTGGAAAACCAAGATTCACGTGGATTCATAGTTTATCGCATATGATGCACATAGACTTATGTGCCTATGGGGAGGGTTATAATAGTGGGACACAGAACTTCTGGGCTGGTGATTCCCAGGTGTTTTGTAGCATAGGTGTTATTGGACTGTAACTCTCAGAAGTCTTAACCACTAGCTGCGCTGGTTGAGGTTTGTGGAAGCTGCAGTGCAAGGACACTTCATGGATTCTGGGGTAAACACTGATCTACTATTTTTTTCACTACTCTTTTTTTAATCCTGACTTACTCTAATGTAAATGAATATGGTTTGGAATTCACTTCACACCTCCTTGCACAGTTCTCTCACAGTTATCTCCTCTGCATTTAGCCAATTGCTATCGTAACTTAAGTAATTTTTTTCTTTTTACAGTGGAACTCCTATAATAAAGTATAATTGCTTTTCTTTAGACTCCTTTTACTTTTACTCCATAATCAGATCCACATGCAAAAAGCATGCATATGTTCTACTAGGGATGACATTGGAATGTCAGTGAATTTTTGAGTTGCAAAGAACTCTTTTTGTTTTAAACCGGTTGTTAAAATTTAAGAAGCCTTCATTCCTAAATTGGATTGATTTATGAGGGCAGCTTATGGATCAAGATGGAGGGCGCATTGCTTCAAAGTTTCAGTGCCGCACCCACTGCCTCATAGGACTCCTCACTGTTTTTCCTTATTTCTTTTCCTACAGAGATAACCTTAAAATCATTGCCCTCTTTTCCTCCCAAATGACCCACCAACTTAGAGCTGCTTCTTCTTTGTACCCCAGTTTTATGTCAATCTAACTGTGTTCTGAATATCTTTTACCTGATCCAGGTAGATGTTGACCCTGTCAGTCTCTGTTTCCACCTTTTTAACTAGAGGCATCACCAGCAGCTGTCAGAACACAAGGGGCAAAACACATAGTTAAAGATTTTCATGTTGATGTAGTCCAAATAGTGGTGCCTCAGTATGGGTGGTTGCAAAGGCAGTTGACGTCCCATAAAATGTTGAACTCACAGTTTTCCCAGTGGAAATGAACTGTATTTATAAGATTCCAAGAAACAAAAATTAGATGTATAGCATGTTCTATCATGGTAAAAAATAAAAGAAGCATGTAGATGAATATGTAGATGCCACCCAAATTGGAACACAGCTCAAACACTTAGGCAAAAAAGAAAAAAGGAAAAGAAGCAGACATGGAGGGATGGAAACTATGAGGGTAGTTAAAAGTCCTTACCTATTTCTGCTGGATTTCTCAAGCTGTAGGAAACTGTGAAAAAAAGCCATATGCTTAAAAGGAAAATGGCACATTCAAATTGTGCCATCCTGTGTATGCAATGTATTTCTTTGCATCTGCATACGTGTCCGTTTCATCTCTACTTTTCATCTCTGTGTGGTGCTTGACTTCCAGCATCTGGTAAGCCCGTAACAATGGTGGTAGGGGGTTCTAGAACAACTGTAGGTGGTTAATCAAGAAAGGAAACAGGTTGCAACTGGGGCTTCTCTGGCTGTTGTTTGACTAGATCAGTGGTTCCCTAGCTGGGGGGTTGGGACCCCTTTGGGGGTCGAACAACCATTTCACAGGGGTCACTATGAGTCAGTGAAGAAAAAGGCACAAACGGCTTGGGTCTGGGGGGGGAGAGTGAGCTACAGCCTGAGAGGTTGGAGGGGATGTCAATCAATGGCACTGGAGGCTGCGATTGGCTGAGGGTGCCTGTAGAGGGAAATACTCTATTATGGCACCTGAGGCAATGGCCTGCCAAAGGGGGCTTGTGGCCTCTTCCAAGCAGGGCAAGGGGGTCACCACAACATGAGGAACTGTATTAAAAGGTTGTTTCATTAGGAAGGTTGAGAACCACTGGACTAGATGCAGAAGAAAAGAGGGCTCTTCTGCATTCCATTTGCAAGAAATCCTTTCTTTTCACTTCCACCCACCCAGGCTGAGGAGAGAAGGGAACTGGTGGGTGGATGAGGTGCATCAATGGCAGTGGGAAGCAGAAAATTTCTAGCAGTTAAAATGCAATACATGACTAAGGCTTGTTTTGGTCAAAGATTTGGAATTATTCATTGATATTTTACACTGAAGTTGTCATTGAACTACAGGAGACAGCCAAAAAGATGTCCCTCATGACCCAGAAAAGCCTCATCCCAAATAGGATGAGTGAAGGTGACTGGAGCCAGAGTTATTCCCATTAGCAAAGCAGTGAGAGCACTGCAGTGCCTTAAAGCATCAGATGAGCTATTGTTCTCTAGTACTTTTCTGTCTGACAACAGATTAGCATAAAATAGCCTCTGAAACTTGAGGAAAAATGTTTTAGCAATTTTAGGAGTGCTCACTCCAGTGAAAAATGATTTGTTACAGCATATGAAGTAGTGATTTTTTTTACATACAATGGTACCTTGTATAAAGGAATTAATTTGTTCCAAATGAAATTCTGTTCAGCAATTTTTCCTTTGTACAAATTTCCCATAGGAATGCATTGAAAACAGTAATCCCTAATCTCAACTGATTTTATGTTGTACGGATTTGCCTCATAGACGATTCTGTTAAGCAAATCTCAGAATCTCCCTATCTCAGAATTTTTTACGTTGTACAGAGTTTATGTTATACAAACCATTTGTTATACGAGGGTTCACTGTACTTGTCTTTTGTTAAGTGTGTGTTGTCTTGTGACGGGTCATTGGAAGGTAAACAAAGGTTTAACTGAAGGTGCAACTATACAACAACGACGAAACTGATTTGCCCTTGGATAAATCAGGTTTCCTGGGTGGGGGCACCTTCACTTTAGCCATCCATTCAGGAGTCAATTAAATTTGCAGATGATACCAAATTGGGAGGGGTTGCTAATTCCCTAGAGGATAGGATGAAAATCCAAAAGGACCTTGACAGATTAGAATGCTGGCCCAAAGCTAACGGAATGGGTTTCAACAGAGGGAAATGTAGGGTGCTACATATAGGTAAAAAGAATGAATTGCACAGATATAGGATGGGGGATACTTGGCTGGAGAACAGTACCTGTGAAAGGGATCTGGGAGTCTTGGTGGACCACAAATTGAACATGAGTCAGCAGTGTGTTGCGGCGGCCAGGAAAGCCAATGCGATTCTTGGTTGCATCAATAGAACCATAGTGTCTAGATCAAGGGAAGTTATAGTACCACTCTATTCTGCTCTGGTCAGACCCCACCTGGAGTACTGTGTCCAGTTCTGTGCACCTCAGTTTAAAAATGATGTTGACAACCTCGAGCGAGTGCAGAGGAGGGCAACCAGGATGGTTGAGGGTCTGGAGGAAATGTCTTATGAGGAACGGCTTAGGGAACTGGGAATGTTTAGCCTCTCTAAAAGAAGGGGATATGATAGCTATGTTTAAATATTTGAAAGGATGTCATATTGAAGAGGGAACAGGTTTGTTTTCCATGGCTTCAGTGACTAGGACTCACGAAAATGGTTTCAAACTACAGGAACAGAGATTCCATTTAAACATTAGGAAGAACTTCATGATAGTTAGAGCTGTTTGGCAGTGGAATATGCTGCCACAAAGGGTGGTGGAGTCTCCTTCTTTGGAGGTTTTTAAGCAGGGGCTGGATGGCCATCTGTCGAAAATATTGTGATGGGGTTCCTGCATGGCAGGGGGTTGGACTAGATGGCCCTTCAGGTCTCTTCCAACTCTATGATTCTATCATTCTATGATTCTATGAAAGATTCACCTTGTTTGTAGCTTGTTAAGGCAGCTTTTGCTGTAGTCACCCAGATTTGCAAGAATTAACAGGGCCAAAGGCTTGGCTGCAAACCAATCAAACTGCATGCAGCTATTACCTGGCAATTCCCACTTTCTCTTCTCTTTTATACCGCTCTCCTATGTGATTTAGTGCAATTTTGTTCCAATAGCAGCACAAAGCTTTTTCAAAAAATTGAAAGAATGCGTGCTCCCTTAAGGAGGTCTGGCTGTTCCGCAGGTGTTCACTGATTTCCTACACTAGCAAAGCAATCGCACCATCTGAACTGATGTGAAAGCATTCTTTTACAACAAAGTAGAAGCCCCAGTGGCAGAGGGGGAAAGTATGGATTAGAATAGAAAATGTCTGATTTGCTCTGATTTGCTCTTGTTGTAAACCACCCAGAATTCCTTCGGAAAGGTGGGTGGTATATAAATATAAATAAATAAATGTGTACAGTAGATATGGGCACGAAACGAACAATTTTTCATTTCCGTTTTTGTTTTTTTGTTTCATTATGTAACGAAACGACAAAACGAATTTTGTCTCTAAAATGAAACGAAACGAACAGAAACACCGGAAATTTTGTTGTGTGTTTTGTTTCCATTACTGCCATAAAAAAATCACAAAAATTGAACTAAATGGTAACGAAATGGTAACAAAACAAACGAAACAATTTTTTGCAAAAATTCGCGAAAACCGGAAACAAACCAAAACGGACCCTCCAAATGACAAACGAAATGCCATTTTTTTATTCGTGCCCATCTCTAGTGTACAGTATGTAGTCAGTGAAAATTATATGAATATAACCATCTCAATCCCACAACCGTTATCATGCCATTTCTCAAAATGCAGTCATTCACCCCTTGGGACATTGATTTCTGAGAAAGCCCCACTGATGGAATGAGCATTTCCTTAACATGCAGTTTGACCCTCAGTGGTTGCATGCTCATTATACACAGACATATTTCCAGAGACATTTTGAAATTCTAGAAGAATACTGAGAACCTTTGTATTCCTGTTGTCATTCATAAGCAATGGCTAAAAGCTGAACTCTTGATGGATGAAGCTTTTATGTTTTGGCTTTAAACATGTCCTCAGAATATTTTTTTCTACCTTTAGTGCTGCTTTTAATATTATTTTATCATTTCATAGGAAATCTTTCATGAAATATCATAGACATCATTGTTACAATAACCAAAGTCATGTCCTGACTCCTGACACTTGCACCTGCACAAGGATGATTGGTGGCTAGTTGGTCACACCCCAGGATGGGAGCGGGAACTCATCACCTTTACAGGACAGGATTTTGACCAATACATTAGGACAAATTTAAAAAGAAAAGGAAAAAGAAAATGTAACCAAGGATGTATAGAAGATAATTTTAATTATCTCACCTTCTTTACAGATTCCTTCACGGGAGTAAATCCTGATAGCATAGTCACTTCTAAAAGGACCATGTTGCTTATCCTTCGTTCACCTGTGTAGCTACAGGAAGAAGAATCAGATTTCAACAATGAAGACAATTACCAGCATTGTGGGAAAGATGAACTTTAGTGGTGGACTCCTTTTCTTTCCTCAGGTGGAGAACCTGAATGATAGCTTTAATTTCTCACTTTGGGACTGCACATGTTTTTTGTCCTCTGATACCTTTATTTATTTAAAATATTTTCCCCACTTTCCCCCCTAAAATAGGGCCCAAAAGCACAATATTAAAAGCACATTAAAAGCACAATATTAAAAACTAAAAAGAGCATTTTTCAAATATTAAATAATTAATAAAATTATTTTATAAATACTAGGTAAAAGCATTACAAAAACAAATTTAGAAGCAATAAAATATATACGGTCCTGATTGTTAGATAGTCTCTCACTTCTGAAACACCTGTCTAAAGAGAAAGGTCTTCACCTGCTTATGAAAGGAAAACAAAGGGCGTCGGGAAGGCCCTTCCTATGGGAATGAGTTCCAGAGTCTGGGTGCAGTAACAGGAAATGTCTCGATCCCAGTGAAAACAACACCTTGGATGCTGTTTTCATTGGGCACCTTCCTCTCCTAAGCTTAGTAGAGCACCTTCCTCTACTAAATTCTCAGTGATTTTCATGATTTTTCAAAACCACTTGGACAAGTGCTTTCCTGTGCTATATGGATCCCTTCTTTGCTGTCATTTAAGTAGTGACACTGTGCACTAGACTCAGCTGAAGTCCCCTCTGTCCTAATATTTTTGCGTAAGGCTTCTTCAGTTGTCAATGATAATTAATAAAATGTTGACAGGCTTGTTTGATCCTGGGATTAATACAGATCTTTTTCTCCCATCACCATCTTGCTCTGTGCCGCAAACCCCTTGAGCAGTGCTCTTTTTTCTCTTCCCATTCCATCCTCTTTCCACCTTTGAATCGTGAAGTTGAAAGGGGCCTACAAGGCCTGTTCCCTGCTCAAGGGAGGAATAAAAATGAAAACAAGTCTTTCAAGTGGTGGTCTAAAGTTCTCTTGAATGGCTCCAGTGTTGGAGCACTTACCACCTCTTGAGCTAATGGGTTCCATTGCTTTACTGCTCTAACAATTAGGAGGTCCCCCCCCCAATTATTTAAACACAACCTGGCTTCCTGTAATTTGAGCCCACCATTACATGTCTTGCATATTAGGCTGAACAGATCCTGCCCCTAATCTGTATGACAGCCTTTCAAGTATTTGAATAGTGCTATCATATCTCCCCTCAGTCTCCTTTTCTCGAGGCTAAACATGCCCAGTTCTTTCAGTATTTCCTTGTAAGACTTGGCTTCCAGCTCCCAAATCATCCTTGTTGCCCTCCTCTGAACTTGTTCCAGTTTGTCAGCATCCTTCTTGAAGGCCTCAAGATGAGGCCTAACCAGAGCCAAATGGAGGGGAACAAGTACCTCACAGGATTTGGAGACTATACTTCTATTAATGCAGCCCAAAATAGCATTTGACTTTTTTATGGCCACATCATACTGTTGGCTCATATTCAACCTCTGATGTATGATGATTCCAAGATCCTTCTCACATGTAGTATCACTGAACCAGATGTCCCTTATCTTGTAGGTGTGTTTCGGTTCTTTTTTCCTAAATGCAGTACTCTCACTTATCCCTGGTGAATTTCATTTTGGTGAACACTTTTGGTTTTAGCTCAGTGCACAAGCCTATCTTGACCATTTTGAATTTTATTTCTATTTTCCAGGATATTAGCTATTCCACTCAACTGTGTCATCTACAAATTGAATTCGCATTCACTGCACTCCCTGATTCAGGTTATGAATAAGCATGTTGAAGAGCATTGAGTCCTGAAGTACCCAACTTGTTACCTCCTCCCACTTACAGAAGCATCACATCACCCTCTGAGTACCGTTCTGTGGGCAACCGTGTAACTACCTGACAGATGTTCCATCCATCCTATACCTAGTGAGCTTCCTAATTAGAATATCATAGGGCATTTTGTCAAAAGCTTTGCTGAAGACAAGATATACTATGTCTACAGCATTCCCTATGTCTATCAGGGAGGTTACCCCATCAAAAATAAGACCTTCCCCATCACCGTGTGATCATGTTGTTCTTTTAGTTCTTGGGCTCTTCCCCAGATGTTTTGCTGGGGATGCCCACATTCTCCTGTGTTCCTTACCTCAACTCAACTACTGGGGTCCAGTTAATTAACCAGCCTTTCTGCTTATCATTCTGCCCTCAAAGAAAGCATAAGACGTGGTTGTCTGATGACAGAACAATCACACTGAGCAGGTATTTTAAAGGGCTGGTAATCCCTCCAACATACTTCTCTACCCACAACTTTTCCCATCATCTTTTTGGCATCCAACCTGCTGTTATTATACAAAGAAGAAAGACAAATGAGACTTCAGAACAGAGCATTACGTCATCTAGAGAAAACATAGTGCAGTACCTCACTTGGAGGTGGATGTCGAACTGCTCTCTGGAAGTCTGATTGCACTCCTTTGGTGATGTTGTCACGCTTAGTGCAAAAGCGTCAGAATTCACAGGATGTTTATTATAGCGGAGAGTAATCTAGGTGGCAGAAGAAGATTGTTTTATTTTGATACCTTACAAGCAACAGTGTTGGGCAACTGGGATAACAGCAATTGACCAATGGCTAGGCAGTATATTCACCTAGTATATTCAGCTAATCTTCCTCCATAAATTAGTCCTATACCCCAAATGATATGCATTTCAGCTCCCTTCAATTCAATAATCCTGTGAAATATAACAGTCTTCTTCAATCTGGTACTCTCCTGAGGTTTGGAGTTTCAAATCATATCATCTTGATCTTTGGCTATGCTGAAGTTGGAGAAGGCTGATATTAGCAAGCAGAACTGGGTTAATTCTAGGAGGGGGATATACAGTATTTTAATATTAGAAATATATAATACTTTCTCCACATTTTTGATAACAGTAAATACTGAAATCATAATTGGAATGTGGACTGCCTCTGTTTCCTGTGATAAATCCTTAGAGATTTTCATCGGTCTCTCTACTTCACATCTCAACTTTAGCAATAGCAAATCAAAGGCCAGGCTCACTGATATTTTTTTTTCTGGTCCATAGCTCACCTGCACATAGACACAGCCATTTCCTGATACCTCCACCTTGTACTGATCTGGGATCTCTGGCAGAGAGACCTGCTGCAGTAACAGGTGATTTTTCTTGTTCACACGGAATTCATGCTGGAAATGATTGCTGGATTTCACTAATACCTTTAGGTCTTCTATCTCACGGTAAGTCAAGCATGCATATTTGGCTAAAGCCTGCAAGGCGACTACAGAATCCTGGAAACAAGGAAAGAGTTACTCTGAGCACAAACAAGATCCACCGTCTTTCTCAGAACTTTATCTGGGTTTGCTGATATAAAAACAACTCTTTCAGAGCTTCTAGAAGATAAATGCTAGATCAGAAGAGATTTTTTCTTAACATGCTTCTATCTGTTAAAAATTACATACGTACACTAAAATTTTGTTTCACCAAAGTGGACTGGGACCAACAGGTGCAATTGTTCATTACTGTGATCAAGCTGCTGCTCTTGACCTGAGTTCAATCCCAATTGGTTCAGGTAGTTTTCACAAGGCTGACTCAGCCTTCCATCCTTTCAAGGTTAGTCCCAAAGTGCCCCCAGAATAATGGGATGGTAAGCCATTTCTGAGTACGCTCTATCTAGCACACCCTGGAAACCAGTTATCATGTCAGAACTGATGCGATGAGACCTCCTCCTCCTCTTCCTTCTCTGTTATTAGCAGACTGACCAACCAGTGAGGTCTAGGTATCTGGGTACACAGTGATTTAGATGTGTTAGTTTAGAATAGTTATAATATATTACTGATAGAAGTACAAAAATAACCTGATATAGTGGCAAACATCAGTTGGTAGGGAAGAATATTATTTTTAAAAATGTATCGCCAAAAATGTTGACTGAAATCCTGGTGCACAAGTCCAGGTATACAGTAATGATGAAAGCAGCAGCAAATTGCCAGTGATTTAAGGTTTCTTTGAGGATTTCAAGGTAAATGCAATTTCATGCTTTATGGACCAGGTGCAGGACCCCTCAAATCACCTTTAATCCCCAGCAATTTCCTACAGGTGATGATGTCATCATCACTGCCTACATAAAGGTGCAAAAGAGGATTTCGGCTATTCATTTTGTTCCTAAATACCTAAGTTTTGTTTCTTAGAAAAGCCTGATCAAGGAAATCATACTATGTGGCAAACTCACTAAAACAACATTTCAAACCTCAACATGACCAATTGACAGAAGTCATCCAGGAGTATCAAAGATTTATTTATATTATAAATCTGTTAAACTGGCAGAAATGAAGAGAAATATCAAATGTAAAGATATATCAGAATGGGAATCTACATTAAGTAAAGGTTGAAAGAGTTCAGATTTGCTTTCATAAATTATTTCATAAACAGCTTCATAAAGTTTGGTATGAAGTTAAATTTTTTTTAGAGCCCTGGACTTTCATCTTCACCTTTTGCTTTTTTATAACACTTGTTTATCCTTCCTTGACTGTGTATTTTAACTTGCTGGAATTTTATTCGTTTTTTCAGTTTCCCTTGTACTATTTTACTCTCTATATCCATGTTGGCAAATCTATGGCATGGGTGCACAGGGTGGCACTTGGAGCCCTTTCTGTGGGCACCCAACATCGCCCCTTCACAGCCACCTGTATTCAGGTTAAATTGCTGTATTGGCACTTTGGGGATAATTAGTGGGTTTTGAATTGCAGTTTGAGCACTTGGTCTCTAAAAGGTTCACCATCACTGCTCTATATATTTCCTTTTACTATGAGAATATGATGATGTTTATAATGTATCACCAGCACGTTCATGATGTTTCTCCACCACTACCCCAGTGCTAATGTCAGCATTACAATCAGTACTCAGGGTTGACTAGGCCTTGTTCCAAGCTAGGTCCATCTTTTTATACCGATTAATAGCATTTTCTTGAAAACCAACCTGTTATTAACCGTTTGTACGATATCAATGCTGGAGGGATGATCATAAAGAATAATCATTAACACTCAAGGGTGTGCAACTGATGCAAATCTTAAATATGTGTGACTCTACTTGCCTGCTCAATGTTTATTTTCCTTATTTTTTCCTCTTACCATATTCTTTTCTGTCAAAACTGAGAATGCAAATACTTGTGAGTGAAAACTTGACCTTTTGCTGTGACAAAGAGGTGCCATGTGATCACACAAAGGACTCCATACATTGAAACTGGTTTGGCTAAATAAGTAAAAAAAATCCTTCGTAGCTTTCTTTCCTAGTTATTACATACAGTGTTGTGAACCTTGTGTGATGGATATCAATTTTATGAGAATTTGCCTTTTCCTAAACATCAAATGACAAGACATAAGAACATAAGAACATTTGCCTTTTCCAGCTTCTAAACATCAAATGACAAGACGTTCAAATGCAATCAACATCCGTGGGTGGCAGGCCTTCCTGGCAATGTATCCCACTGTATCCTGTTTTTAAGTGACAGTGTATCTGGGTTCTGAATGGCATGGATAAAATACTTGCACTTTCATTAAGGGTGGGTCTTTGTCCCCCTAGAAACAGTTTTTCTGAAGTCATATGTGATATCTCTTTTCTTCCCATGGAAAAGAAATGGAGTTACCTGTGAGGAACCAAATCCCCCATATGCGTTCTGTAGTCGAACAAGGGAATCTGCAATTTGAGAGGCATAACTGATGTCATCTGGGGACACCTCTGGTGCAGAGAGATAAGCCAAAAGAAAGTAGGCTGTCGTCTCGATGTCCGACAAAAATATAACATTTTCTACAAAGGGAAGAATGAAGTAAGATTTAATTTTGAGAAAAGGCAACCTGTCACTAAGTGTGTGTGTGTGTGTGTGTGTGTGTGTGTGTGTGTGTGTGTGTGTGTGTGTGTGTGTGTGTGTGTGTGTGTGTGTGTGTGTGTGTGTGTGAGAGAGAGAGAGAGAGAGAGAGAGAGACTTTTATAGGCCACTATTAAAAATAAAAAAGGAACATTGCAAGCTTTTGAGTGTAAATCACCCTTCTTCAAAGCAGATGGCCACACGGCTCACCCCCCTTTTTTTTTGCTTTGAATTCTTCGAATCTTTCCTTTCCCAAACTATACATATGCTATGTGCTAAGTGGCAACAATGAAAAAATTTAGCTTTGTTCATGTGAGTTGCTTCTAAAATTCATTTATGTTTCCTTTCTGTACTGAAATAGAATAAGATTCATTGGGTTGTGTACTGAACCTGGATTCTCTCCACTGCTTTCTGGGTCTGCGGAACTACCAGGTTTGTGTCAGCTGAGAGGGGGATTATTTTTAAATGTTAAGGGCTGGGGGGGCGGGGCAGAATAGAATTGCAAAGTGAGTACTGCTATGTCTCAACTTCCAGATAAACTCACCCTGATAACTGAGAATCTAGAGAGACTTAGAGAGGGGAAGCTAATTAACCCTATAATTGGTAAAGCATGCCAGACAAACTCTTTCCATTTGAAGGTTAATAATTCCAGCCCCCAGAAACCCTAACTTTTCCAAATTTCAAAGGGTTCACTAAAATTGCTTGGGGAACTTAAGCCTGCCATTTGCATGCCTGGGATCAGTAATTTTCCATTGATTTTTTTAATGATGATTTTTTTAAAAAAATATTCAATGGAAAATTTATGATCCCAGGCATGCAAATGATTTTTTGGGAACCCCTTGAAATTTGGAAAGTTTTGGGTTTCAGGGAATGGAGTTATTAAGCTTCAAAGAAGGTATGAGGATACTTAATGGAAGGAGTGTGTTTGGTGTGCTTTACCAATTATAGGGATAATTTACAGTTTCCCCTTAGCGTGCCGATCCACACTCCTTCAATTAAGTAGTACCCCACAGTCCCTTTGGAGCTTAATAACTCCATTCCCTGAATCCCAAAACTTTCCAAATTTCAAGGGGTTACAGGGGAGAACTTGAAGAAGCTCCCCTGCCATTTCCTCTAGAATGAATTGTTTCCCTTTAGAGGGGGGAATGGGAGTTTGTTTTGTTTCGTAATGAAATGCTGGCTGGCATTCCGTTTCATTTTGAAACGTTTTGTAACCTTATGACAGGATAAAATATCATGTCATTTTTCATAAGGTGCCCATCCCTAAAGAATTTATGTCAGTGTATACTTCATTTTCCTTAAGTGTGGCTACTTGCAGCTCCATTTCTCTCACTTTTTCTTCTAACAGTGTCACCAGTCTGCATTGGCTGCATGTCTGTCCCATGTAATACTTAAGCACAAAGACAAACATTGCACAAAGTTTTCAGGTCACCACAACAGAAATGTCTCTTCCTGCCATACAGCTTTTCACTTTAACTTGTTTCTTTATGAAGCCCTGTCCTTTATATTGTTACCTTAAACATAGCTGGGAACATCATCTAATATATAACTATATCCAAGCTCTTGCCCACAAAATTGTTAGGAACTTCTCCCTTGAAGTCCCTTGTGGAACGCCTCTTCCTGTTCACTCGCTCGGTTGTTTGCTCCCTAGATCTGCTTTGGCTTTATTACTTAGCTGTGCCCAATTAGGAGTCAGTAAGCAAAAGTTCCACCCACCCTCCCAACTTTTGTTACTTATAGCTCTCAGCAGTAATCAGGATAGACCCCTTCCTGTTAAGCTGAGCACATGGCCCTTCCTGTTTAGGGCACAGCCCTTCCAGTTCTGCTGTGTGCACAATGCTTTTGACTGGGGAATTCCTAAAGATAAAGGTAAAAGTCCCTTGCCCCTCTCCCCAGAACATGCATGCTAGCTGTGTCTGACTCAGGAGCGATGCTCATCTCCATACCTCTCCTCCTCTTTCTTCTGTCCCTTCCTCTCTTTCTAGACTTCTCCTTCCTATCTCTTCCCCATTAAACTCATGTTACCTTTCCCTGTCTGTTCACTCTGGTTGTGATTTATTTATTCATCTATTCAATATTGAACTACATCTAAATCTAATCCATCTGTTATTTTCCTCCCAAGAGTCAGATTCACATACTAATTGATCTAATCCATCTGTTCCTGTTCCAAAGGGAACAGGCCTATTGGTTGATTCTAGTTGCTGCATTTGGATCTTCAATCCTATTGGTTCCCGCCAAAAGGCAGCCTTGTGATTGGTTGTAATTGTTCCCTCCAAAATGTATCTTTTCCTAGCCAGTCCTGGCCCCTATAAATGTAACTCCCTCTCCCCAGTCCTCAGTCTTGTCTCTCCCTGATTAAAGAGCTGTTCACTAGAAGCTGTCTCCAGCCTGCTTTGTCTCTGAGCTGAAATCACTGCTGAATCACTAACCCCACGCTACAATACTGTTATGTTTGGGAAAATTAGGTGCTGAGAGATTATGATCAGTGGAAAGGGCTGAGGGCCAGCACGGATCAAGGCTCTCAAAAACCAGTAACACAGTGTCATTACTTTGAAACAAAGTGCAGAACAGAATATTTCCACAACCTGTTTTTTCAGCATGTTCATATAGTTCTTGCAGGAGCTGTTGCTGTGTCCTTGTATCATTGGCCAATGCAAACACATAAGCTAGCAAGGCCTTGGAGTAGGTTCCATTTACAGAACTTAAATTTCTCTTCAGGCAGAGCAAGGCATCATCCACCATGGTATCCTACAATACAACAATGGTAAATTAGATTGCACAGTAGAATATGGACTTAATTCAAATGACCTGTAATTCCATTACAAAGGCCCAGAAACGTTTGGTAATAGATTTTAACTAATTCTCATTCTCCTGGAATTTTGGAATAAAATGATGAAAGTCTTTCCTGTCCCTTTTAGCATGTCTTCCAGGCTAAATGCAATATTGTTACAGAATGTGGATATTTCAGGCAAAAATCAAAGAAAAACAAAACAAAACAAAAGACAAAAACATGTGGCACCTTAAAGACTAAAGTTCATATTTTAATGTAACGTTTCGTGGACATTTCCATGTCTTCAGACATATAGCAGCAGAATGAGGTGTGAGATATAATGAGATGGGATATACATTTCATACCAGATATTTATTGGCTGTAGTCCAGATATTCATTGGCTGTAGTATATAGAGTGGGGGGAGATACAAATTTAACAGAAATATACATCCTTGGACAAAGAGTACTTTATACAACACAAGATATTTCAGTGAAAATTAGGTAATTGTTGTCCACAAGTATTTTGACTCTCTGTCATACACAAATCTCACACTCAGCCCAGGGGGAAAATGGCCAGAAACTGCAAAAGTGGCTGAGCAGGTCAGAGCAGGTAAGACTTTTTTAATAATAATAATAATAATAATTTATTTATTGTCATTGTGTGTATATACACAGTTATACACATACAACGAAATTCAGACACCCAAAGACCACTTTCTGCTCATGATTATATAATATTCTCCATGTCACATGTTGTGTATCTTTAAATAATATAATTCAGATTGTATTGTTTTCTATATTTGCCTAGTGGTTCACAATATCATAGTTATTCATTGCAAGATGTGGCAAACTATTTTAAGAGTTGGATTCACTGACAGGCTTTTGGCCCATGCAAAATAATAATCATCTTAAAAGATAAAATAGCCAGATGAAAACAATTAAAATATTTCAAAGATATCAAAATATGCCAGAGACCATTCAAAAAAGAACGGACAGCTGCTGGCAATTGTTGTGCACCAGACACTTGTTCATTGCAATGTTGATAGGTAACATATTGTCCCTTTTAGGTAAAGCACGGAGGAATATACTTTGTTTTATTTATTTATTTATTTATTTATTTTTTATTTTATTTTATTTATATACCGCCACCATCTTCCGAGACGGAACTTGGGACGGTGTACACTAAAAAGAAGAACAAACAACAACAGACAAGCATAAAACTCAGGGACACCAGTAAAAATAGGAGGCTACAATACCCTCCACAAAGGATGGCATGGGCGGCAACAGAAAAAAAGAAAAGGAAAATTAAACAGAAGGGTCGCCAAATGCCTCCTTGAAGAGATGTGTTTTCAAAGCTTTTTTAAAGGTGGGCAGGGATGCTGCAAGGCACAACTCACTAGGTAACTGATTCCACAGAGTAGGGCCCACCACAGAGAAGGTGCGGTTAGGTGTGAGCGATTTC
Source organism: Phrynocephalus forsythii (assembly GCA_029282475.1). Lineage (NCBI taxonomy): Eukaryota > Metazoa > Chordata > Lepidosauria > Squamata > Agamidae > Phrynocephalus > Phrynocephalus forsythii. The sequence goes on from JAPFRF010000011.1 coordinate 8,873,320, forward strand.
CGTGTTTCTCTGGGTGTGGCCACCCTAAGTGAGCGCACCTGCGCCATTCTCATGGGTCTGGTCCCAGTTGACCTCTGAGAGATACGCTCTGACAGGTACTCTGGTCCCAAGCCGTGGAGGGCTTTAAAATCAAAACCAAGACATTGAGCCTTATCTGGTGGGCAATGGGTAGCCAATGGAGGAGAGACAGAACTGGGGTGATGTGCTCGAATCTACAAGCACCCACCACCAGTCTGGCCGCCGCATTCCGCACCCGTTGAAGCCTCCAGACAAGGGTCAAGGGCAACCCCACATAGAGGGCATTGCAATAATCAATCCTCGAAATCACAAGGCCCTGCACGACTGTCCTCAGGGAGGACTCATCAGGGTACTGTCGGATCTGGCCGATCCTGCGGAGATGGATAAAAGCGGCCCTGGAGACCGCCGTCACCTGGGCTTCCAGGGAGAAGGCTGAATCCAGGACCGCGCCCAGATTCCTGGCCCTGTCTGTAGGCTGGAGGGAGACACCCCCCAGTCTAGGGAGGGGGCCATTGTACCCAGACGAGGGCGCCCTGAAGAACAGAACCTCCGTCTTCTCCGGGTTCAGCTTGAGCCAGTTAGTCCTGGTCCATTCCAGGACCGCCTCCAGGCACAGGTCGAGGGAGCGTATTGCCTCCTCTGCAGCAGAAGAAAAGGAGAGATAGAGTTGTGTGTCATCAGTGTACTGATGACAGCGAACTCCAAATCTCCTGATGACCTCCGCCAGCGGCCTCATATAAACATTGAACAGCATGGGTGATATTGCCGACCCCTGGGGCACCCCACAAGGGACAGTCCAAGGAGGCGACAAGTCGTCACCCAGCTGAACCCGCTGAGACCGGCCGCCAAGGAAGGAACAGAGCCAGGACAATGCAAGGCCCCCAATTCCCGCCTCAGCAAGCCGGACCAGCAGGTTACCATGGTCGACGGTATCAAAGGCAGCTGACAGGTCAAGGAGCACCAACAGGGAGGAACACCCCCTGTCAGCCTCCCTGAGGAGGTCATCCTGCAGAGCGACCAGGGCAGTCTCAGTCCCCCGAAGCGACCTGAACCCGGACTGGAAGGGATCCAGGATAAGATTTTCCTCCAGGCACGACTGGAGCCGGACAGCAGCCACCTTCTCAACAACCTTGCCTAGGAAGGGAACAATAGTGGTTGGACGATAGCTGGATAAATCGTCCAATGCCATGCCGGGCTTTTTCAGAGTGGGCTTCATCACGGTCTCCTTCAAGTGGGAAGGAAAAGTACCCTCCATAAAGGAGGTGGGGCAATAGCCCAAACCCACTCCAGCATGTTCCCTCCGGCCGATTTGACAAGCCAAGCTGGGCAAGGGTCGAAAGGGGTAGCAGCCGGCTGGCAATAAGCCATGACTCTGGAGGCCTCCACTGGAAACACCGGCCCAAACTCCACCAGACGAGGAGACGTAGGGGGTGAGGCGCCAGGGATCTCAGGGGATGAACTAGAGCAGCCGGAGGGCAGATCGGAGTGGATGGCCTCAATCTTTGATCTAAAATAGGCTGCAAACTGCTCACTAGTGAACTCACTAGGAGGAGGCCTCAGCTGACCAGGATTGGAGAGGTTCCAAACCACCTGGAAAAGCTCTGCCTGGCGGTTCGAGGCCTCAACAATTCTCAGGGAGACATAGGATGTTCTAGCGTCCCTGATCGCGCGAACATAGCAGCCGGTCAGCTGCTTAAGTGCAGCCCTACTCATTTCCTTCCGATGTGCCCTCCAAATGACTTCCAGCCTCCTACGTTCTTGTTTCATCGACCATAGCTCAGCTGAATACCACAGCAAAGAGCGGTCTCCACAGCACAGGAGGCGCTTGGGGGCAGTCTGGTCTACTGCCCCGGTGGCACCCTCATACCACCTATCCACCAAGGCATCAACCGGGTCGTCTGCTAGACTGCCAGAAAGCTCCCCAAAGGCTTCCACGAACCTATCAGGGTTCAGGAGCCTACGGGGGCGGGTCCAGATGTAGGGCCGATGCTCCCCACGGGGCGGGGCAGTGATTGACAGGGAAAATTTTAGCAGATGATGGTCCTACCATGACACAGGTAGGGGTGAAATACCTCTAACCCTCAGACAAGACTCTGATGACATGGAGGTAAAGACCAGGTCCAGGGTATGGCCTGCTCTATTGGTGGGGCAATCAACATGCTGAGATAGATTCATGGAGGTCATGGATTGCATGAATTCCAGAGCTGTGCCAGAGAGTTCCTCCTCGGCATGCAGGTTGAAGTCCCCAACCACCAATAAGCGGGGGGACTTCAACAAGGCAGCCGAGACGAACTCGAGATCTCTGGAAAGGATTGAGCTGGGTTGCGGGAAGCACGGTACACCAGCACAATATCAAACTTATCTCCCTGACCCACCAATAGATAAAGGCATTCAACCCCAGGACACACAAATGCCGCAAATCTGCTAATGGAAAGGGATTCCCTGTAAACGATGGCCACCCCACCCCCAAAACCTCCGACTTGCCAGCCCACTGGACTTGAAACCCGGGGGGGGCACAGAAGGGAGAGAAAAGTCCCACCCTCTGCACCCACCCAGGTCTCTGTGATACAGGAATACTAATACAAAATACACAATTACAATTAATATAAGGAAAAAAATAAAACTAAAAATTAGAAATAATAATAATAATAATAATAATAATAATAATATAATAATAATAATAATAATAATAATAATAATAATAATAATAATATATCTTGAGGGCCAAATTGCCAGAGAGCCAGATGAAAATGGAATGGGGGAAAGAAAGGAAGGGGGGCAAGGAGGGACGTTCCAAGGAGGAGTGATGGAGCAAAGAGCTTGGGGGGGGGCGCAACTCAGCAGTCCACTTCTACACAGCTGCAGTCTTCGGAACGAAGGCAACACCTCCAGGCCCAGGTGGTTCCGGCCAGCACCACTTGCCGCCACAAGGACAGAGCGCCTCCTCTGAGTCTAAGCAGTCCCCAACCGAGGTCCATCCACAACCACGCACCCATTACAAAGTTTAATGCAGAATAGATGTGCACCAAGGAAGAAAATACCAAACTAGTAAACATTTCCATAGATTCAGCAGATGATATCCATAATACCCATACAGGTTTGCAGGAATTGTCCAAATACAAAAGTGGAACAAGGTGATACCATTAGGCTACTAGAAAAATAACAAAAACAATGCTAATATTTCGGGGGCAAACCTTCCTTCCTCAGAGCAGTACCAATAGGTTATAACATGGCAAAAGATGGATTTGCCAGGAGTTATTTCTTAGATGTAAGGTCCTTGGAAAGATGGGGGTGGGGGTGGGGGAAGCCAGGCAGTTTCTTAGTTGAGGCTAGGAGCTTGGATGTTCTTAGGCCGCATCCAGAATGAAGGGAGGGCGGTGTTTTTATTGTCCCAGTCCTTCCAAAGACATGTCGGCTCACGTACACACAGTCACACCTCTCATCAAGGCCAATGGCCCCTGCCTTGCCAACGAAGGGGGAGGGGGTTGGTGAAGATGGGGATAAAATTTGGAAAAGTCCACTGCATGGAGCCAATTGGATCAAATAAAAAGAAAAGAGATCACCTCAAATGGAATTGTCCACAAGCAAAAGGAGGCACACTAGTACTCCAGATGGGTTTGCTGTGCTCTTGCTTCTGGATTAAAATGCCCTTTCTTTGCTCATATTCATTTGGTTTTGGAATCGGCACTGCCAAGAATTCAGGATTTGAGGAAAGGAAAGGGCTGCTGAAGACATGGTCACTTACATTCTTCTCCAGATGGAGCTCGAGCAAGGAGGCGGTAACATAAGCTGTCAGTGAGATATCTTCATCAATACCACCCTGTAGATGGGGGAGAAAAAAACACAGGCAAGGCCATGAGATTCCAGCCTTTCTACAGTTTGGGTGGCATTTTTAACATTATATATCCCAGCCTGTGGCCTTTTGTTAACCAAACCCTTGTTCTCGGTGACATATATGAATGTTACAAATCACTTTTCTATGAAAACCTAGCAATTTTATCTTCAGTTTCATTAAATCTCTTGCTTAGCCCTCCATAATTATTTTAAAAAGGAACATTGAACTAATTATCACTGTGCAATGATGCACCATTCTGTAAATGACAGGTAACTCATAGCATTGTTATTATTCTTGTAACTTGCATCAGAATTTCCTTTAGACTTTAGTGAGTTTTAAACCTATACATCCATTTATTAATACTAAAAACAAAAGATGCCACATCTTTTAGCTCTTTATGGTGTTGAAAAAAGGTTGCTAAAATTTTGTGTATGTGTTTCAGAAAAGGAATAAAAAAGTTGTGAGGTCCTTGTGCAAAATCCAAAAGCAAGGATTCGTGATGAGTTTATGAGTGATAACATAGGTATTGCTACTGGCCCTAAAATCCAAAAGCAAAATTTTTGATAATTTTTCTGTGGCCCGAAGCTGGGGGTGGGGGGAGAATGCAAAAGGGGGTCCGTATGAAAGTGGATGGGGGAAGGAGGAGGGGGAGGCACGAGAGGGGCGGCGGCGGCGGCACTCACCGGCTTGGTACACACACGGGCGGGGTGGGGGGAACCCGGGGCTCCTGGGCAGGCGGACCCCCGCCTCCTCCTCCAGCTGGCCCTATATGCTGGCGCTTGCTGCATCCACCTCCGCGGGAAAGCGAGCGGGATGCCAGCAGCGCTTTTCCCGGCGGAGGAGGAGGCCCACGGCAGCGGCACCAGCAGAGATTCCAAAAGCCAGGAAGCACCAACGTTCCTGCAAAAGCAGCAGTCATTGCTATATGGGGGCGATGCACATCAGGGTGGCTGCTGCTGCCTTGGCTAAAATCAAGAGGAGGAGGATGCGCCACCGCCGGCGGGGGCGGAGGAGGAGGGAGGCAAAGACAAAGGCGGCGGCGGCGGCTCCTCCTGCGCTTTTCCTCCTCCACCGGCCGCCCACGGGAGAGAAGAGGAGGAGGAGGAGGGGGCGGCGGAGGAAAAGGGGAGGAGCCTTTCCGACCGGTCCACGGACCGGCACCGGTCCGCGGCCCGGGGGTTGGGGACCACCGCTATATAGGGCTTCCATCAGGCTAAGCACCACAGAGATTCCAAAAGAAGTTGAAAAAATCATTGCTATATATGCACATCAGACTCCTTGGCTAAAATCAAGGGGGTTGTTTCACAAATTACTTGAAAGAAAGGGTAAAGGCAAGGGGGAAATGGGAGGGAGGGAAGAAGGCAGGACAAGGGTGGCAGGAGAAGAGAACATTCACATTCTTTGGTTATATCTCTACTTAAGCATAATGCCTGTATATTGTGTTATCCCTATTGAGTTGCTGATTGCTCTTTATAATTGCTACCATTGTCTATTTCTATCAGTCTCCTCCTCCCCGCCCCGCCCCCAATTCTCTTTCATAATTTCTTGCAGGTTCCTCTGTAGAATAGGTCCCAGCTTTCATCTCCATTCTCCATTGGTTGATCCTTTAAATTTCCACAACTTCCAGACATTTTTCTATTCGTTCTTGTTCCAGTTATCTCTCTCTTCTTCCAGTACATAGCATATAAAATTCTAGCAGCCGTTATTACATGGATCACTACATGGGTTATTTTCATATCTCTCTAACATAATATTCACTGGGGGAGAAAGGTTCTTGTTACAGATGATGCAGTGGTCTTTGCAGTGGAACATTTCTTTGAGGGGTATGTTTCTCTCTCTCTCTCTCTCTCTCTCTCTCTCTCTCTCTCTCTCTCTCTCTCTCTCTCTCTCTCTCTCTCTGTGTGTGTGTGTGTGTGTGTGTGTGTGTGTTGTGTGCTTTTTTTGTTCTTCTTCCTCCAATCAAGATCAGTTTGCTTGGAGCTTTTAAGGTATTTTCCATAATCCAACAAAAAAGGGGTGGGAAAGAAGCCACCGCTTTATACAAAAACCATAGGGTTTTTTCTTCTCACCTCATGTCTTTTCTTAAAAAGATGAAACACACTTACAATAGAAGTCCAAGTAGCTCTTTATTTTTGCTGCAGTCCCAACTTACACCTAACCTACCTGGCTGCTTTTTAACTTGGAAGATGTTTACTACTTTTATTAACTTGAGTGGGAATTTTCCTTTCAATGCAGATATGTGTTAGACCAGGACCACAGAGGGATCCAGAGTACCCTGTCCACCTCCCACAGCATTTCTGTCAGTATTTGTGGTGCACACATATTTACTTTTTATGAACTATATATTTGAAGAATCAAAGAATAGTGAATTTGTAAGGGGTGTACAAGGCCATCAAGTCCAATTCCCCACTCAACGCAGGAATACAAAACAAAGGATATCTGCCAGGTGGTGGTCCAGAATTTTCTTGAATGCCTACAATGCTTGAATGACTCTCCCACCCCTTGAGGCAATTTGTTCCATTACCATACTGCTCTAACAGTTAGGAAGTTTTTCCTAATATTCAGCTGAAAGATGGGTTCTCTTAACTTGATCCCACTGTTGCACATCCTGCCCTCTGGGATGATCAAGAACAGATTCCTCCTCTGCATAACAGCCTTTCAAATATATGAAAAGTGCTATCATATCTCGCACCTCAGTCTTCTTTTCTCCAGGCTAAACATACCCAATTTGTTCAGTCTTTCCTCATAGGGTTTGGTTCCCAGCCCCCCCCCCAAGCATCCTTGTCACCCTCCTCTGAACTTGTTCGTTTGCTGGCATCTTAAACTGTGGCATTCAGAAATGGACACAGGACTCAAAATGAGGCCTAACCACTGCTAGAAAGAGGGGGGGGTACCTCACAGGATTTGGAAATTATACTTCTGTTAATGCATCCTAAAATACCATTTGCCTTTTTTTGTGGCCACATCACTCTTTTGGCTCATATTCTGTTAACAATCTACAAGAATTCCAATATCCTTCTCACTTGTAGCATTGCAGATCTGGGTAACTGTGGAATTGGTTTCTTCTTCCTAGATGCAATACTTTGCACCTATCCCTGTTAAATTTCATTTTGTTGGCTTCAGCCCAGTGCTCCAGCCTATCAAGTTCATTTTGATTCCCCCCCCCCCCTGTCTTCCAGGGTATTAACTATTTCGCTCAATTTTATGTCACCCACACATTTGATTACCATTCACTGCACCCTCGATCCAGGTCATGAATAAAAGTGCTTAAGAGCACCAGGCCCAGAACTGAGACTTGGGGAACCCCACTTGTTAGCTCCTCCCACTTAGAGAACTAGCCATTAATAATCACCTCTGCAGCAACTCTGCAGCCAATTGTGTATCCACACTTGATTGATCCAGCCCACACCTAGTAAGCTGGCTGTTCAGAATACCATGGGGCACTTTGTCAAAAGCTTTGCTGAAGTCAAGATGTACTACAGCATTCTTTCTCTGTCAGGGAGGTTATCAGATTTTTAAAAATGAGATCAGATTACTTTTTTCTTCACAAATCTATGTTGGGTTCCAATTATTACTGCACTGTGCTTGCATAGTGACTGATTGGTAATCCGTTCTCGGTTTCATGTCATGCTGACTGGCCTGTAATTCCCAGGTTCCTCTTTTCTGCCCTTTTTGAAGATAGGGACAACATTAGACCTCCTCCAATCATCTGGCACCTTGCATATTTATCATGATTTTAAGAAAATTATGACAGCTGTTTGGAGAGTTATACATTTAAAAAATGTAAGTGTATGAGTGGCATCGTATCTAGTTTGGCACATCTACTGCAATGGTCATGAGGCCACAGTATTACCCAATGTCCAGTAACTTATCATATTCTTACCTTAAGGGCGTTGTTGAAGACCCTCCCGACACTTTGAAAGCAGCCATTGGGAAGTTGGTGTTGCCTCAACCAGCGAACAGCATCCTGAATATGCTTTTCTTCAATGTATATATAGGACTTCGCCTGGCCAAAGGCTTTAACCACAAAAGCAGTCAGCCTATGAAATTAAAACAAAAGCCCCAAAGCAGTAAATACCCTTAGTTCACTGGTGGTGAACCTTCGGCACTCCAGATGTTTTGGACCACAACTCTCAGAATTCCGAGCCTAGATTTCCAATGACAAAGCACTGTGGGAGTTGTGGTCCAAAACATCTGGAGTGCTGAAGGTTCTCCATTTCTGCAATCTAGTTTAATAACAGGACCACAACAAACTGCATGACATTTATTTTTAATATGAGCATTTCCCTGAATTACAACTATCCTAATCTTGGTGTATCTCCTAATTATTTATCTTGGGCAAAGTAATTAATTTTGTTTCCAAACTCTTTTCTTAGGAGACTTAATATATACATTTTAGACTTAATCTATGCAAGTTTGATGAAAAAGAAAAAAAGGGGGGGAGAAGTATATATTGTGTGAAAATATATTAAGCAGTACAATGTATGCTGTTTGGGTGTATGTCTGTTTTGTTAAAAATAAAATAAAAACATAATAGAAACATAAGAACAATTAAAGCTCCTACATTTCCCCCACACAATCCCAGCAGGGAACAGAAGCTCTCTAGTTACATGTGAATTAATTATTTTTCTTGAAGGCTTTCACAGCCAGATCTGATAGTTGTTGTGAGTTTTTTGGGCTGTTTCCATGTTCTGGAAGTTTTTCTTCCTGACATTTCGCCAGACTCTGTGGCCTGCATTTTCAGAGGGCAAGGAGTTCAGGGAACAAGGAGTTTCTCTCTATGCTCTGGGGTATAGAATGAATGAGACTGAGGTTCTTAAAGTTGTGGGAAAGAGGAAGCTTGTCCTATGCAGGACAATAGGTGTTAGTCAATGTATTGTGATGGAGGGATTAAGAAGTTTTAATGTACTCAGGGAGAGCAACAATCCTAATATGTAGATGGGTGTTCTATTGTGTGAACTGATCACCTTTGTTTGTGGCTGGATGGGAATCATTGAGTTTTGACCTTTTTGCACTCTGCAGGTTTTGGTACTGGAAGCCAGGCTTTGTTGATTTTTAGACTTTCTTCTTTTTTGTTGAAATCCACAAACATAAGCACAGTTTATAAGCACAGTGAGTCCCTTCTGCTTGTTTATGTAGAAGAAGGCAGTGGTGGTGTCTGTTATCACTTGTCTAGTCTGCCATAGGATAATTGCCTCGAATGACTTGAATGCTTTGGAGATCACCAGAAGCTCTAAAAGGTTGATGTGGAGATGTTTTTCTTGTGTGGTCCAGGTGCTGGGGGTTTGGAGACTGTTGCAGTGGGCACCCCATCAGCAGCACACTGGGATGGCTGATGGGCTTCCCCAAACAATAAAGGCACTTATTGTGGCCATCAGAGAGTGGAACTTTGTTGAAACAGGTCACACATCTCTTAAAGAGTCCCACAGAAGTCATAAAATGGTGCAGGGTGGGGTGGGGGTAGGAAAAATGAAAGCTCATTTAAAGGTGGCAGAAACCGCTCAACAAGACAAAAAAAAACTGCCCAGGAGGAGGAGGTTGAATGAAGAATATAAAATAAAAATAAAGACAGAAAGTAAGAATGAAAATCCTTTCAATTCCATGGGAGCTAAAGGAAAGGTGACTGGTTGCAATGGCAGTAAAAAAGGAACTGAGGCTGCAAGCGTGGGAAAGGAGGAGCATACACGCTAAGGAGGAGGAGGAGGAGGAGGTCTGACTATGCAAAGACCTTGGAACAGTCTGGTGATCTCTGCAACCAGCTTCCCTGTTTAACATTTGGGTAGACTCACCATGTATTCCCTACAGTATCATGCTTCCCAAAGGCACTGTAGGAACCACTATCATGTTTGTAGAGCAGCTGGCGCTGGTAACCTGTAAGCAGCAAGCAAGAGAAGATGTAGCGCCATCATTTTTTTCTTTATTTCTACTCTAACTTATTTACTTATCTCTCTTTTCAATAAGAAACCTCCCATAGTTGATGGCTGTTAAAAGTATTTTAAAAATAAATATAGCAGCAACTATATCAGAGGAAGATTATGACAGATCACATGAAAAACTAAAAAGTCAACATTTAAAATGACTAGAACAATCTTGAAGTCTTCAAGTGGTACAGAAAATATGTAAAGCTCAGCATGTGGTCCTTTGATTTTATTAAATGAATGTAATAAATGATTTATGTATAAGACACATGCTATCCAAGGGTTTGACATGTTATATTTCGACCATAGACACAATCTCTAGCCTTTCCCTGACTTGATCTTGGCAACTGACTGCAATTATAGTACAGTGGACCCTTGTATAATGAACGGTTTGTATAGCATAAAATTTGTACAACAAAACATTCCAGAGATAGGGGAAATTTGCTTAACAGAATTGCCTATGGGGCAAATCTGTACAACATAAAGATGGGATCACTCTGTTTTCAATGCATTCCTATGGGAAATTTATATAAATGAAAATTTGCTTAACATAATTAATTCCTTTATACAAGGTACCACTGTACTCAGTAATTTTTAAGCACTTCACATTTTCTATCCCACTAGTCCTAACAATTACTTAATAAACTAAGTTAGTGCCATTATTTCGAAACTGGCATATATGTTTAGTTGTTTGTTTTTATTTGTTTTTATTTGCTTTATTTATAGGCCATCTTTCTCCAGGGACCCAAGGTGAGTCTGTATGACAAAGGGGTCATAGAAGCTGGAGACAGAAGGTTCCCTGATGTTGAGGGACAACTTCCCTGCGAATTCACCAGAGGCAAGATGTGGATACAAAACTCGTCCCTCTCAAACACCTTGCTACATAGTTTAACTTGAGGCTGATCATTGTGTGCCTAGAGGTTTGCTTTAGTAAAGTAAAATCCCGACTACACTGGATTTGAGGCAAGCCCTGCTTTTATTTTTCTTCAGTAACAGAGACTGCTTGATAATGCTGAATTAGAATTCATCTCCAACTCAGAGCAGCCAGGATAGACATTTGAGACAGGAAATGTAGGATGTAGCTTGAATTGAAGTGGTTTTAGAAGGTAACGGGACAATGCCTCATCAGAGGCACACAAAAAAGTGAATGACATATACGCTTAACCAAGGATTACTCTAGGTTGGATAGTCCTTTTGGTAGGTCCTCTCCTCTATTGTTGGACCTTGGCAGGTTGATTGTAATCCACAGCATCCTGAATTATCAAGTCACCATTTTTATTTATTTAGACTCTGCTGTCTCCTGATACTAGAAACGCTCAACCCAAATGTACTAAACAATTGTACCTTGGAACCCCAGATTACAGACGCCTCAGGTTACATAATATTCAGGTTATGAAAGGAACATTCCAACAATAAGAGGAGGCAATACTTACCGCTTTTCATGTATCCTATCACCAGTTCTTTGATCTCAGGAGTTATCTGGTTGGTCTTCTCTAAGTACTGAAGTGCAAAAATGTTCGGTACAAATTTGATCATGTTTTGTTCTCCACAGCCAAGGGGTAGCTGAATCAAGTTGTTTATATATTGCAGCGGTATGCCTAAAATATCCCCTGAATGACAAATGGGAGAACAAAAATATCATTTAAATCTAGAAGGCCTGGGACTGGTGTGATGTTGAAGGCCCCACTGTTACCTCTTAACCAAGAAACAAAAGAAATGTGTTTATAATACGGGGGGGGGGGGAGTAGGAGAATTGTTGCATGAAGAGACTACACGTGAAAATTCTTGACTGCAATGTATTTTTGCCCAGAGATCAAGCAGAATGACAGACATGCTTCATTCTCATATGAGGACAAGGGGGATCAAGATTGGCCTGTATTTTTTTCCTGAGAATGTCCTCCAAATTCTAGCCCTCTTCTGGCATATATTCTTTGTGTTTCCTAGAACACAGTCTTCTGGATGTAGCCTGCTGGTAGTCTCTTTGCCACTATTCACTCAGGAAAGAGTCCACTTAAGGCTTTGCTTCACGTCATTTTTATGCCTTTTGTAAATGTCATAGAAAATGACTCTCCTTAAATAATACTTAAAGCCAAGTTAATTTGTTTAACTTGCTTTTTACTAAACTTTATTTTCTTACTAAACTTTTAACAAACATCTATATAAAATATTTAGTTTGTCATGGCCATCGGCGGAAACCCTTTTGTGAAAAAGGTGTGAGCAATGAGGTGATGTCAGCAGCAGCAAGTCACCATGGATTAAAGCTGCTTTTAGGATACAGAAGTGAGTAGTACACAATGCAACAAAGTAATATATACCCCAACATTGCAAAATAAAACTTTTAATCAGCAGAGGTTTATCACAGCTGCTGATGACCACCCTGCTGCACACCAGGGGATCAGTTATTATTTTACAATTACTAGACATAGGAACTATGATATGAGGGGGACTGGACCATTAAAAGTCACAGTAAAAAAACAATCTTTACCATCTCTAAGGTGCCACCACATTCATCTTTTCTATTTGTTCTTTTTTACTGTTATTTTTTTTTACAGTATTTTGTTTTTACCTCATATATCACACTCACCTTGAAAGTCCCATTAGGGTTGCTATATGTTGGTTCCGACTTGACAAAACAGAAGACACCCACTCACACACCTCTTGTTTCATTTTGGATTGTACTATCATGGGGTTTTCAAACTATATATACTTAGAAGTAGTTGCTTCCCCCCCTCCACAGTACTAACTAAAGTTAGGTTGAGTGCCACTGCTATCGTCTGTGAAATATCCTCCACCAGTGACACTTCTCAGGCTGTTGCTCTCTACTAGCCACCTTTACATAATTTCTCACTCTATCACGGTCAATTCTCCTCTGTTGATGTGGCCATTATTTGTTGAACAGGATGGATGCAACTTTGTCTGGTGTCTCATCTTTGACCGTAGGTGTCATTGCTCTAGTCCTACTGCATTGTTATCAGATTCCTTGAAACACTCAAACTACTAAACATTTCAAAAATGTGCATCCAAAATATGGAAAATCAGTTGAATTTTCCACAGGTCTAGTGGCCATCTTGACTGGGGCAAACTAAATATCTGTGAGTCATACTGGCTGGGCTGCTCTGGGAGTTTTAGTCCCCAAATTAACTTTTCTTTCATAAAGCTACATTCCAATCTCTGCTGCACCAATGTAGTCAAAGTAAATATTAATTTAATTTAATTTAATTGCTGTTGTATTTTTATGCTACTGTTTTATGATATTGTATTTATTGATATTGTACACCATCCAGAGTAGCCTTTGGGCCAGATGGTCTTCGCACTATAGAAGTTGAATGAATGAATGAATGAATGAATGAATGAATGAATGAATGAATACATTTAATGTCTTTGAAAAAAAATAAGAACACCCATTAGGTGTTCAAGCAGAATGGAAGAGGAGGAGGCTGTTGGGATGACACCGTTGGCAGCTTTGCAAAACCAAGTGCTGCTTTTGTCTCAGACAATTACTCAATTGCAGCACGCTCCAGCACTGGCTGCGTTGCAGCCCCGTTGCCCTTTGCTGCCTCCTGATGGTTTGAGGGCAAGTTAGAGGAATTCCCTGCATTCTTGGCTCAATGCAACCTGTTTATCGAGGTGCGTGCTCAAGAATTTCCTAATGAGAGGTCTAAGGTCTGCTTTATCATCAGTTTGTTGAAAGGATAGGCGGCTAAATGGGCTATTCCTTTACTCCTCAGTGCCTCACTTCTACTGGATAATTATCAGGCTTTCCTGAATCACATTTCTTCAGCTTTTCAGAACCCCGTACAGGCTGCTACTGCCAACAGGAGACTCAGAGCTCTGAAACAGGGCAAAGATTCAGTGTTTGACTACACCACTGCGTTCCGTTTGATAGCACAGGATCTGAATTGGAATGAACCAGCACTGATTTCTCAGTATATGGAAGAATTGGCAGATGAAGTGCTTGATGAACTCTCTAGGGTGGAACAACCAAACACGTTACAGAAACTCATTACCCTGTGTCTCAGGATAGATGGATCCTGGAAAGCCGTCACCTCTCCCGAGGCAAGAACTACAACCAGCAACCTCTGCCAGCTGTGCCTAATCTGCAATCCGGTGAAGCCCGCAGAATGGATCCAGAACCTATGCAACTGGGAGCTGCTCGACCATGCCTCACCCCAGAGGCAAGACGACGCTCTCATAATCTCTGCCTGTACTGTGGAGGAGGAGGACATTTTGCTTCCAGTTGCCCTTTGAAGCGCTCCTCAGAAAGTGCTGCTATTCTGCAGCAGTAAAAGGGCAGCTCCATCCTTGAAGGAACCCACAGGAATGGAGCATACCGAAGGGTTCCCAGACAACACCATCACACCCCAAGGACCTTTCCTGGTACCTGTAACTCTAGGGCTTCCTGATGGCTGGAAAGTACCTGTGTATGCTATGGTAGACTCTGGGGCAATTCACTGCTTTGTGGATGCTGGGTTTGTGCGGTGCCATCGGATTCCAGTACAGAACAAGGAAACTCCTTTGCTGGTAGAATCCATTGAGGGTCGGTTACTTCGTTCTGGGCCGATATCTCAGGAAACCTGTCCACTTACTCTTCAGGTAATGGACCACAATGAGCTTTAAAGTAACTCGGATGCCCTGGTTTTCTCTTGTCTTGGGACTTTCCTGGTTGCGAGCTCATAATCCATTGGTACTTCAAGGTTCCTTGCTCAAAGAAAAATTCTTCTACCATCCTGGCAGCTGCCCATGCTACATCTGACCCTGTCTTGCCCCAGGTATACCAAGACTTTGCGGATGTATTTGACGGAAAGTGGGCTGACAAGTTACCTCCGCATCGGCCCTATGACTGTGCCATTGATCTGATACCTGGGGCACCCCTCCCTGTGGGGCGAGTCTATCCTATGTCCGAACCTGAGTTAGAAGCTTTGAGGGCTTTCCTAGACAAGAACCTTCGACGTGGGTTTATACGCCCTTCCAAATCACCATTGTCCGCACCGGTGATCTTTGTAAAGAAGAAGGGAGGGGAGCTTCGTCCTTGTAATGATTACCGAGCATTAAACAAGATCACTATTCGGGACCGGTACCTTTTAATCCTAATCTCTGAACTTTTGAACCAGTTAAGAGGGGCAAAGTGTTATACCAAGCTGGAACTTCGTGGGGCATATAATTTGGTGCATATCCGTAAAGGAGATGAGTGGAAAACCTTGTTTTGAACCCAGTACGGTCAATATGAACATTTAGTAATGCCTTTTGGACTGACAAATGCACCCAGTGTATTCCATCGGATGATGAATGACATTTTCCATGATCTACTAGATCGTTGTGTGGTCATTTATTTAGATGATATCCTGATTTATTCCACTGACCCAGCTCAGCATGTTCAAGATGTTCGTCAGGTCTTGCAGCGTATCCGGGAAAATGGACTATATGCTAAGCTGGAAAAATGTGAGTTCGACATTAAGGAAGGTGAATTCCTTCAGCATATTATTTCTCCCCAGGGAATCCGCATGGACCCTAAGAAAGTAGAAGCTGTGTTGTCCTGGCGGCGACCACAAAACCGTAAAGATCTGCAACGGTTCCTCGGTTTCTCCAACTAGTATTGCCAGTTTATTCCTGCCTACGCCGACATTGTTGCACCTTTAAACCGTCTCCTTCAGCCCAAAGAGCTTTTCCAGTGGACTCCAGAAGCAGAAGAGGCTTTCTCTACTTTGAAAACCCGCTTCACCTCAGAACCCTTGCTCCGTTATCCTGATCCACAATTACCCTTCATAGTGGAGGCTGACGCATCTAGCGTTGCTCTGGGAACAGTGCTATCTCAACAGGATGATCCCTCCCAAACCCCGCGTCCCTGTGCTTATTACTCTCGACAGTTAAAACCTGCAGCGAAGAATTATACTATCTGGGAGCGTGAACTGCTGGCCATCAAGACGGCTTTTGATGTATGGAGGCATTACCTCGAGGGAGCTCGACACCCTGTTCAAGTATTGACTGATCATCGAAACCTTGAACATCTACAAGCAGCCCGGCGATTGACTCAGCGACAAATCCGGTGGTCATTATTCTTTTCCCGGTTCGATTTCCAGATCAAGTACATTCCTGAGGCTCAGAATAAAAAAGCTGATGCGTTATCCAGAAAACCTGAGTATGCAGCGCCTGTGAAAGAGACATTAGTGGCGCCCATCTTGCTTCCCTCTGTGTTCGCGGCCACGAATCCATGTCTCAGCTTGGCAGAAGAAATCCGTGAATCTCAAGCTCGCGATTCATGGACTCAGCAACGTCTTCAGGAACTCCAGAATGGGAATCATGGAGAGTTTTCTGCACAACAAGGGTTATTATTACATCGAGGGCGGTTATATGTTCCTGCTGGTCCTCTTCGTAACCAGGTGTTGCATTTCTCACATGACTCTTTACCTGCTGGACACTTTGGACTTTACAAAACCCTGCATCTTCTCACAAGGGAGTTCTGGTGGCCACATGTCCGTGCTGATGTTGCCCGATATGTGGGTTCCTGTGAAGTTTGTCGGCTGGCAAAGGATGTTGTGACCAAACCCTCAGGTCTGTTGCATCCTTTGCCAACACCCTCTGGTCCTTGGAATGCTGTCTCCTTAGATTTCATCACGGATCTTCCTCACTCAAAAGGGTTTACCTGCATCCTGGTCTTCGTGGATTTGTTCACCAAAATGGCCCACTTTGTTCCTTGTCCTAAATCCCCTACCGCATCAGAAACAGCTCATTACTACTTGCAACACCTCTTCAAACTTCATGGTTTACCTGCACACCTCATTTTGGATCGTGGGCCACAATTCACCTCCCGCTTCTGGCAAGCAATGCATAAGGCACTAGGAACACAAGTTCACCTGTCATCAGCTTATCACCCCCAGTCAGATGGTCAAACTGAGCGCACTAATGCCACCTTAGAACAATATTTACGCTGTTATACATGCTACCAACAAGATAACTGGGCAGATTTGTTACCTTTAGCTGAATTTGCATGTAACAATGCTGTACATTCTTCCACTCGCCAGACCCCATTCATGGCTAATTATGGTTATCATCCTCAGTATTTTCCAACTACCCTTCCTTCCACCTCTGTGCCAGCTGCGGATGCATACATTCAAGAACTCCATGGCATTCAGGAATTATTGCGAGAGCAACTTGCCCATGCTAAGGAAGTATATAAGAAAGCAGCGGACAAGAAAAGACAGGAAGGGCCACAGCTACATCCAGGCATGAAAGTTTGGCTATCTACTCGATACCTGAGACATCCTGGGTGATCCCGAAAACTAGATCCTCAGTTCATCGGTCCTTATCCCATCTTAGAACAAATCAATCCAGTTGCTTTTCATCTGCAACTACCTGATTCCCTTCATATTCATCCAGTATTCCACCGATCCCTCTTGGTTCTAGCTGCAGACCCTGATCCCAACCGACCACCAACTCCTGAACCTCCTCCACTGATTTTAGTAGAAGGAGAAGAAGAATATGAAGTCCGTCAAATCTTGGATTCTCAAATACACTGTGGAGGATTGCAGTATTTGGTAGACTGGGAAGGTTATGGACCTGAAGATCGGTCATGGGAACCTGCGTCCAACTTGCATGCTCCTGAGTTGGTTCAACAATTCCATGACAGTTACCCTGATAGGCCTGGCCCATCAGAAGAGGGGGACCATGGGAAGGGGGATAGTGCCAGGACCCTGCCTGTCACAGAACCTGTATCTGAGGGGTTAAATGGTGAAGAGCTGCTGGAGGAGCCTTGCAGCTCAAGTCAGCAGGCAGCTGGGTCTGATGACTCAGCTGAAAACATATCTTCTCCTCCTAGAAGGGCTATGAGCAGGATTCTGCAAAGACATGCTACCAGGAGAGCTAGGGAAAGGGTCTTTGATGCTAGATGGGGAATCAGGTCGGGAAGCCCTGAGTACTAGCAGAAGCCTTTCCAGAAGTAAGGGTGTGTTCCCTGTTTTGGGATAAAGCTGGTAAGCTCACCTTGAGCTCTCTGTGGGAGCAACGCGTCATTTGAACTTGCAACCACGTTCCTGCTCTGTTTCCTGATTTCGGACTGGCTTCCTGGACAATGGCTTAATCTGTTCCCTTGGGTTTGGCATCTGGTTTCCATGAGATATTCTGGTTTTGACTTAGACTGTTAATTGCTGGGAGTTGGATTCTGTTATTTATCTGGCACTTGATTGTTGGCAAAGGACTTGAACTTGCCTGGCTTTCCACTAAAGATCTTGGCAAAGAACTGAACCCTGTTTGTGTGTGTGCTTTGTGTGCGGGACTTGACATAGAACTCTTCAGTTTATTTGTCAGGGCCATCTTTATTAGCCCAGATATTATTGGCTATACCCTCCAGATGTTATTGGACTGCATCTACCTTCATTTATAGCCAGTGATGGTGATAATTCTTCATCTTTGATCTATTTAATTCTCCTATAAGGAAATGCAGTAAATAGATCAAAATAAATGTTTTTAAATGAATGATTTTGCCAAAGGAAGACCTTTAACCCTTGCTATGAATGTCGTCTTGCCATGAATTGCTGTCACACTTAGATGGGTTACAGATTGTCCTTATCTGCTTCCTACTTCTCCAGAAGAAAAGGAGATATGTGCAGCCCCTGATCCTTCAGTAACTGGAAACAGCTTCCTATACACACATATTTGGGCCAGCGAACTAAGCAGATGCTACTTTGAGGCTAGCATGAAAGTTACATAGAACACAAACAAGTACACAAGATTCTGGATAAGATGAGTGAGCAAACCATAAGCAGCAGATGCAAAATTTGATCAGCGTAGCCTGCACTGAAACATGCCCTCTCTTCGTCTTTAATGAGTCTGAGAATGGGAGAGACACTTGGTCTAAAAATATTTTCTCACCAACAGCAGAAATGGTGGCATGGGCAGAATCCTTCACAATGGCTTCAGGAGGTTCAAGGGAAATGTTATACGTCAGTGGATTCCCTACAAATAAATAAATCCAAATAATTAATATCCTCTTTTTAAGGGAGCTTCTCAGAGCCCTGCATACATTTGATGCCCACCTGCCAAGGGGGCCTCATTAGGGCTCCCAGCTCTTGCAAAGCTCAAAGATGTTGCCAGATAGGGTTATGCGATTGACCAGTTGCTGGGAAATAAGGCAGAGTCATTAGTACAGACAGCTATAGGGCAGGTGCAAGAAAAAAGGGTGGATAAAATCCCAGTAAATGAGACTAGGAGGAAGGTAGAAGACACCAAGGAAGGAGAAGGATAAAGCAGATTGGTGATACTTGTAAAGTTGCCAAATATGGTAATCTAGCCAATAAAGTGAGGGGAAAATTGGATAATTCAATCTGACAAAAATGAACAGTAAAGGATTTTAGAGGGAGGCAGTTCCTCGATGCTTGTATGGATTTACAATTATAGAATTGTAAGTTAAGTGGAAAGTTAAGTGTGATGTCCGATTAAATCAATGGTATAAAGAAGTGTGGAATACAGCTATTAATGATGAATTGGTTCATAAGATCAAAGTAAGAAATGGCCTGTCAAATGAGAATATGTTTAGAGAAATATGGGGAGAATTCATAGATTTTGTTCTAGTACCTTCACACAAGAGTCAATGTATTTCAGAAAGAGGAATGGGCTCCATATAAGGAAGGAAGTGGCATCAGGGTTTTGCTTTACCTCTTCCCATAGATAACACATACACTTCTTGTGTCATGCTTAGACTACATTCCCTCAGTCCATTAGAACCACTCCATTTTCCCTAGGGCCCTCAGATGCGTAAGACTTTCTGGGCAAGAAATGCAGTCACCCATACCTGAAGAACAGAGGAAGGCATTGTGATTCTTTTCTTCGGGGATACCTTCTGGCTGTGGGAGAAAAGAGGAGTCATGGTTCATCTGGGGCTAGTATCTCAAAGGAATTTCCCTCTACCCATGGTTCCACCCAGTAGATGTGCTGTTTTCACCTCAGCTCTTCTGAATGAACATACAGGCATGTAACTGACCTGGCAAGGTTAGCTCCATAAAACAGAGACACTGCAAAACTCAAAGGCTTCCTTTCAGCCATAATCAAGGCAGCAACCTGTTTTGGGACAAAACCACCCTCCAGGAACCTCTAGAAACTGCTAATGCTGGACTGATGTGAACCAGAATTTGCCTCCTGTCCTGGCAACACACTGACCTTTACAAACAGGGACTTGTTCACTGTGTCAGAGCGGCCTCGGGTGGGTGTCACAGAAATCTTGTTGCCACACAGCTCTTGTGACTCCTCAGCTTCAGCCATTACTGAGAGGCTGACATGCCCTACAAAAGTGAGAAATGACCAAGAGTTCAGTGCAAGCATGAGCAGCTGCCTATGTTCAATGGGACAGAACCTCACCCCATCATCAGTTTGGCGACCATGATTGTGACTTGCCTCCTATGCAAAGTCCATCATCGTATCTCTCTGCCAATGAGACACAGGTCAAAGCAAGGGTTTGGATGCATCTGGAATGAATAGGGGCTACAAAATGCATACACTTGAGTGCCATGCCATGCCTTTAGTGCAAACAATAGCATTAGCAGGGGTTGGGAAGGGACACAAATCTGGCTTGGGAGAAAATTAATCCATACAAGTTCCACCCTTTGCAATATGATTTATCTTACTATTCACAGATACAAGGTATTTGGGAAGAAAGAAAGAAGCATGAACTCCATATGTGGATGTTCATATGTCCTGTGGTCTTCAGATTCTTCAGCCTTACCCAGCTGAGTCGCTGTCATGTTCCAGGAGAAGGTCTTAGCCTCATCCGCACAGAGGCAGTAAGTAAACTGGCAGGCTGGACATGGCATCACTTCTACCTCTTGAGATTTCAGCAGGTTTACTCTCACCTAGAAAATGCAAAGGAGAACTTCTTATAATGCAGACAAGGCAGCTGGTCCATCTAAGTGTCAACAATTGAAGATAACTATGTGGTCATGGTAGCAATGGGCAACTTAAACAAATATAGGAGCATCCTGAATATCCCCTTTATGGGCAAGTTGATTGAATGGGTGGTGGAGGAAGAGAAATATCTGCATCCATTTCAGGCTGGTTCAGGCCATGCCACAGTACCAAGACAGCCCTGGTCACTCTGCATGATGAGCTTTTAAGGGAGGCTGATGGGAGAAAAAGACCTTGTACCAACTCATCATCATAAGTGTATTGTGGTCATACGACCTGTTTAAAACAAAAAGAGAGAGAGGAAACAATGACAGAAAGAGAGGGACACATAAAAACTGGCATAGTGAACTTATGCATAGATCAATCTTCTACTGATAATACAGTAGAAATTGAAAAAAGTTGGCAACCTGAGTTGTTATATGAGGATTCTGATCTGAAAGGCAGTACGAGACCGGCCACTTACCAGAGCAACCTTGAAATCTGTGGATCAAATGATAGATCCACTCCCTCCTAATTTGTTTGTAGAGAATACAGTGTAAGAGGGTGTGTAATAGAAATTTGGGCACCCCGGCTCCACAAGGGCAAAATCTTTCTTGGAGAGGGGTACCAACTCCTTGATCTTTCAGCAGATTTGGATACCATTGATCATGGTTCCTAGACAGGGTACTGGATGTTGGGATTGGAGGAATGGCATTTAACTGATTCCAAGTAGAGATGGGCATGAAACGAAAAAAATTTTCGTTCCGTTATTCATTATTCATATCGTTATGTAACGAAATGAATAATGAAAACTGTGATGAAATTGGAACAAACAGAACAGAACCACGAAAATTAGGTTCGTTACGTTTCGTTTTCGTTAATGGCGACACGCAATGAAATGAGCTGTTTTTAAATGTTAAAAAAATGTCCTGAATATCCGTAAAAACCCAGCGATAATTATTTATTCTGCCTGATAATACCTATCAGGGGGGTTGGGGTCCTTAAAACGTGCATTTATGTCTTTTCTCAGATTGCTGTATTTTTTTTCCTTTAAGGTCATTTAGGGGACATCGACCCAAAATGGCTCGCAGATGCCTAATATTGATTTCTTGGGTATTAAAACACCCTGGACATCCATAAAAACGCAGTGATAATTATTTGAAATTGTTACCTACCAGGGGGTTGGGGTCCTTAAAACGTTTGCTTTTGTCTTTCTCCCATTGCGATGTATTTTTTTCTTTTCCCTTTAAGGATGGCACAAAATGGATTCCAGCCAAAAGATGGATGCAAGTCATGTGATGGGATCATGTAAATTCTTGGACAATTTCAACCAATAGCATGCCCAGGTTGCAGACTGGGTAGGTGTGGCAACCAGAGAGGGCATAAAAGGCTTTGGCAGCCCCCGTCCTCCTTGCAGTCTGCGGTGGGAGTTAGGGTGGGATTGCTGTCTCTGCGACTCATTACTTTAGGCCAGCCAGGGAGGTGTGTGTCTCTTGGTGTTCTTGCTGGCTGCAGCCTGGCTCTTAGGGGAGAGAAAGAAGAGATTTCTCTTGCAGTCTCCCTGTGTGCGTGTGTACCTCTTGGTGAGTACCCTCCCCTGCCCCACAGTGCAGTTACTCTGTGGCTGCCTTACGCCCTTGGCAATGCCTGCCACTGCCTTTGCAGCCTCCCTGCGTACCTAGTCTATACTGTGTCTCTGCCAGCATCTTTTTTTTTTGTGTTTTCCCTCTGGTCTGGGGCATTGGGGGACGTCCATGTGCAGAAATGCTTTAAGCCAAGCAAAAAGTAGGTAAAAATGAAAAACAAAAAACAAAAAAATGAAACAAAATTTTTTCAAAAAATTCACAAAAATGAAAATGAACCAAAACAGACCTGCAACGAAAAACCGAAATGTTATTTTTTTCTATTCGTGCCCATCTCTAACTCCAAGCCTTTCCTGGTGGTTGGGTCCATAAAACATCATTTGGGGAGAAACTGTTGGACATATGGACCTTAGTTATGGGGTGCCCCAAGGGTTATCTCCCTAATGCTCTTTAACATCTAGGCTGCTGGGAGAGGTCATCAACAGATTTGGAGCGTGCTGCAGTCAGTACACTGAGGACGTGCAGCTCTAGCTCTCATTTACATTCTCTGCAGTGGATCTAGTTCATGTGCTGGGAACCTGCTTAGCATTGATTCTGAAATGGACTATGGCTAATAGGCTGAAGTTGAACCCAGGGAAAATGGAGATCCCCCTTCTGAAGGTCCAGCAGGTTGTCTCCTTAAGATGAATGGTATTACACTCCATTTTAGACACCAAGTTCAGAACTTGAGCAAATTTCTAGAAATGGAAACTCCCATGAGACTATCAAATAGCAGCCATGACTAGGTTGGTCTTTAACCAATTTAGGCTGATCATCCAGTTGCATCCTAATTTTTTAGGCTGATGGGGCCTTAAAGATGTTGACATTTGAGCTGGTGGTCTCAAAGATTGATTACAATTTATTAGTACTCTGTCCATGGTGTTGCCCTCAAAGCTGACCCACAGACTACAACAGGTGCAAAATGCAGCATCCAGGTTGGTGTCAGATGTGAAGAAGTTTGATCACAGCTTCCTAGTTTCGGCTTGCCTGCATTGGCTTCCTGTTTTGTTCTGGGCCAGGTTTAAGATTTTGTTTTAACGTATTACGCCCTTAACAGTTTGGGTTCCCATTGCTAGTCACAACATCTTTCCTAAAGAAAGATAAGTGGATGAGTGGTGTGGAAGGCATGGGGAATGGCTAGATACCAGAAGCTTCTGAGACTCCTTCAGATTCCTCCATCTTTCTGGATACATGGAAGGAAAACATTTTTGTTTCTCAGACGGGCACTCACCTGGATACATTCCTTGAGGTAATTGAAGACAGTGGCCTTTATCTGGAAAGTCTCTCCCCGAACTACAGAAAAAGGCAGCTGCAGATCAATAAAGAAGGGCTGGAAAATTCGAAGTGTGACTTCCTGGGCAAGTCCAAAGCCCACATCAGAAGCCATACAGAAGGCATCTGCTTTCATGTCTGTGATCGTGTCTGGAACAGTAACTGAAAGAACTGTTTTCCCCTCCTCCCTGCAAATCAGGGAAAGGATGATTGAGTACCTTTCCTCATCCTGTGAGTAGAGGAGCTTCATGTAGGGCTTTTATTGTGCAGTCAATCCAACTGAAACATGGAGTTTTACAATTTATTTATTTATTTATTTATTTATTTATTAGATTTATATCCCGCCCATCTTCCCAAAGGGAACTCTGGGCGGCTAACACAGCTGAACAAGTCAGAAAGTATACAACACAATAAAATAGGATAGAACAAATAAACTGATATACATATAAATTAAAAAGAACAGCAGCAGGGGAGCACCCTTTAGTCAAAGGTCTGAATAGCACACCATTTGTTGTATTCCAGTCTTTCACTATCTCTACTGCTTCCTTTTTTCTTGTCACAAAAATAGGGAAACAGGAAAAGATGAAATAACTCCACATTTCCTTCTATCTTGCTAGTGTTAAAATCATTGATCTGCAAACACCCTACATAATTATAGCCTATTGTTCTGGATGGGAGTATAGAAGTAACTGGCTCAGAAAACTACACAGCTGAACAGCAAGAATTTAAGTCTGGAGGTGGGGGGAATGAACAATATTTCTCAACATGTGAGTTGAAACAGGCTGAGAAATTATAATATATTTTTTAAATTTCTATACAGCTTGGACCCACAAAAGCTAATTTCCTGCCATAGAAAAATAGCAAATAATTATTTATTATCAACTGTCCAAATAGGTCAGTGGTTCCCAACCTGGGGTCGGGACCCCTTTGGGGGTCGAATGACCATTTCACAGGGGTTGCCATGAGCCAGTGAAGAAAAAGGCACAACCTGTTTGGGTCTGGAGGAGGAGGGGGAGGAAGGGGGAGTGAGTTACAGCTTGATAGTGGATGTCAGTCAATGGCACAGGAGGCAGCAATTAGCTGAGGGTGTCTGTAGAGGGAAGTTCTCTATGGCATCTGTGACAGTGGCCTGACAAAGGGGACTGGTGGCCTCCTCCAGGGCAAGGGGTCACCACACCACGAGGAAGGTTGAGAACCACTGAACTATGTTGTTCATTCCTTTGGGTCTATAACCTTGGGTACAAAACAAATGCATTGTAACTACATAATAAAATACTGATGGGGAAGCAAAAGGGGGAGGAGTGAAAAAACTGAGCAGAAACTGGGAAAGTTACTTCATCTAATTATGAGTTCCATGAAGACTGGGGGTTCTGGAACAAATAAGAAACATTACTGCACGCTCCACTAACATTAGGGACAGAATGCACCTACTGTATATACTCGAGTATAAGTCGATCCGAGTATAAGCCGGGCCCCCAATTTAAACCCCCAAAACTGGGAAAATTTATTGACTCAAGTATAAGCCTAGGGTGGGAAATGCAGTAGGGCCTGGCAACTCCTTTGTGAGCTGGGTGTGTGTGTGATGTTTAAAATGACTTTTAGCCACCGAGGCAAGTGCTTGAGTTGGTGGCTAAAAGTCATTTTAAACATTGTTTTAAAATGACCTTTAAAAAGTCACTTTAAACATGGGGCGGGGGTCAGGAGAAGTGGCGCACAATGTTTAAAATGACTTTTAGCCACTGACCCGAACTTGCCTCAGTGGCTAAAATTATTGACCCGCATATAAGCCGAGGACCCCTTTTTTCAGCCCAAAATTAGGGCTGAAAATCTAGGCTTATACTCGAGTATATACAGTATACCACCAGAGAAACTAAATCATCAGTTTTGAACACAATGGCCAAAACTGCTTCCTTCACTTACCATGGTCCTAAATCCTTGTTCAATGTAGCCACAAATGAATTCTTAACGAAAAGCAAGTAACAAGAAAATGAACTATCATATGGTGTTGGTCATGGACAACAACAATAACAATATCAATCAATGTTTTTGTAATTTTGATTGACTGTGCTTGGTATTTTTAAGTAATAACAGCAATCATATTGATAAACTACAGGGGATGGGGGTTTACCCATCATTTTAAACTGATGCCCCTCTTGTGTTTCAGAAAACAATGCATAGTTTCAGAAAACAATGCATACACACCCAATGTGAATGCTTCATTAGAAAAAAAAGAAAGCATATAGTACAACATCAATAGATACAAATACAATGTATGATGTTATTTGTCCATGCCCCTCTGCATGGAATGTATTTTTCCTCCTATATTTGTTCTTGATTAAATTTAATCTGCTCCTGAATTTTCAAGTAGAAATTTAATATAAGATTCTTGTGCCACTCTTGTGTTTGGTACAAGAAAATCACAGCCCTTTCTTTGTGAGGGAGTTCCTCACCATGGACTGTGCCAGGTCCTCATCTGCTGCCTGTCTGCCCTCCCCTGTGGTGGCAACAACCTGGCTCAGCATAAGTTCCAATCATGAGGGATGGAGCCCTAGCCAGCAGAAGTCCTTGGCACGGTCTCAAATGAACCACAATCCCACTTATCTGTCTCACACACTTGTATCCCTGGTGGACTGCACACACATTACACTCCCACCATCCTGAAGACCTTGGTGGAGAGCTGTGTTCTCCACTTCTTGAGCTCCACAGTGAGTGCTTCCACGCTGCTCTAGGTGTGAAAATCACAAAGGAAGGCCATGCCTCTGTCCCTATGAACAAGATGGAGTCACTTACAAATGCCTGCCTGTCACTCTGCACCAAAGCTGTTCCATGGGAGTAAGGGAGCAACCTTGCCCCAGAAGAAACTCCAGAGTAGAGGTGGACACAAAATGCCAAGATGGCATTTCGTTTCATTTTTCATTTCTTTTCCCCCAGATTCCTTTTGTTTCTTACAAAGAAGAAATAAATCATTTTGTATTTTGTTTTGTTTTGTTTTTCATTTTTTTCTTCTTCTTTTTTAAATGTTGGGGCCAGCCAGCTGGTCAACACTTGTATTTATTTTTTTACACAAGTGCAGATTAGCTGTAGCGTGAGCTGATAGGTGCTTTTTTCCTCTTTTAAAAAAGGAAATAGAAGTAGTCTGTGCGGGCCTGGCCGGTTGGCACTTTTTTAACACTCTAGTGCCAACCAGCTGGCTCCCAGTCCTGGCCTGTAGATACATTTTTATTTTATTTTATTTTATTTTTTACACTAGCACCAACTAGTTGGCTCCCGGGCCCGGCCGCTCAGCACATTTTTGTTGTTTGTTTGTTTGTTTGTTTGTTTGTTTGTTTGTTTGTTTGTTTGTTTGTTTGTTTGTTTGTTTTACACTAGCACTGATCAGCTGACCTCCGGGCCCAGACAGTTGGCACTTTTTTTAACACAAGCACCGATCAGCTGTAGCATAGGCTGATCAGCACTTTTTTTGCTGTGGCGGGAGACCTCCCCGCCACCTCGCCCTCCCTGAAGGGGCTGGTCAACAGCAGCAGCAGTGCCAGGCGGTGGGAGGCCTCCCCGACATTGGGTATGAAAAGATGTGGGGGAGAGAGAAAAACAAAACAGAATGAAATGAAAATTTCCATTTTGTTTTGTTCCATTTTTCTTTGAGGGGGCGGTTCACTATTCATTTCATGACATAACAAAAATGAATAACGAATAATAAAATGAATAAAAAAGTCATTTCGTGCCCATCTCTACTCCAGAGATTAAACAAAAATACAAATCAGGGGGATTACTTGTCCCAGCCTAGGACACAGGACATCACTGGTCTCTTGGAATGGCTTGAGCTCCTCCACCATTTGGAAGATGGCCAGCCAATTCATGAAACTGATGCTCACCTCTTGTCCCCTGAATAGGATGGATATGGAGGGCACAATGTCTTTCCAAACGGCCTTCTGCTCAACCAACCAAGGGGGAAGGTGGAGTTCCACCTGGTTGGTAGGTCTGGCTGTCACCAGTGGGCTGTGAGTCAGAGGGATCCATGGTGAACTCCATTCCACAGGTTCAATGTGGACCTTCTGCCCCATGTTTGTGAAATCTGGTCACAGGCCACCTCTGCAGTCTTAGAAGGTGGGAAGGACTGTACAACAGATGGTTTTCCATGGTGGTGGGGAATCATATCAGGGGTGAGAAAATGAAGAAACTGACAGGAGGTCAAGGTTTCTAAGAGTAAGCAGGGCAATTTTCGGTGCCACCAGATAAGTGCCTGCCTCCTAAGCCTTGCCCCAGGACCACCTGCTGAGGGTCGGTACAGCCCCAACAGAGAAATGAGGTGTGGGGAGAGAGAAATTTAAAAACCTATTCCTATACCCCTACAAAACAACCAAACACCACACCACACAAAAGCACACTGGAGTTATGGGAGATTGCACATGCGCACGAACACACACACACACACACACACACACACACACACACACACACACACACACAGAGAGAGAGAGAGAGAGAGAGAGAGAGAGAGAGAGAGATCACCTACCCTACAACCCTAATGCACACATAAAAAATGTAACTACAGCTAAAATGACGTTCCTAAAAAACACACACACCCAAAATCTGTCACTTCGTATTCAGCGGGTTTTTCATAATGAACAAATATGGAGCAATAAACATTGGACAAATCAGCAATTTTCAACAAATTCCATGATTTGTGTTTTGATCTGCACCCATCTCTAGGAATGAAATGAGCACAACAATGGACATGTGTTTGATACGTTCCTAGCAGATTGTGAGCTTCACTTACTTGATAGGCACTAAATCCCAGATCCAGGTCTCTGGAAAGTATGATCTTGTTTTGGCTTTTTCCTCTGTCTTGGTTTCTGTGTAATCTAGCGCCTGAGGCACTTCTTCCACTACAGCATTATTTTGAGGACCTGGTGCAGCACAGAATGATAGAGAGAGAAGGACAGAGATGTTAAGTTTGCCAAGTAAATGTGAATCAGCGAAGTGTGGCAAAGGACAGAGGACTAGTAGCACCAGTCTCCTTAAGAATGACTGCACCTAGTACTCAAAACACTGGTTCATGTGACAGAAAGTCAGGGAACACAGAGTTCAGTTGGGTAGAAGTAGGTCACCTTAAGGTAAGCAAATATCAGTGAGAACTAAATCGCGGGAAAATGTGAAGTGTTAGAGGGCTAAATCTGACACTAGTCTTCTATTGGTCAGACCACTTTAAAGGACTAATGGTCATTTGTCTTTTGATTTCAGTGACTTTAATTCGTGATAGGTAGGTCTACTGTTGGATTTTCTGTAGGACTGCAGTATCTACAGGGGATCAGTCCCAATCATCTCTCCCCACACACATGCAGAAATGGTAGATAAGTAACCATTATACTGTATATAGCATAGTCTCTGATTCCCTCTTGAAAACACAAACTCCAGGGGTACTGATCCTACGGATATGATGGTCCTACCACAACTGGTCTTCCAATATTTTCCATCCTTAAAATAATGAAATATTTACTTGTTTGATTGATTGGTTTTTATTCCGCCACCCCCACACCCCTTACTACCAAAGGCACTACTCTGGGTGGTCTTACAAATATAAAAAAATAGAATAATCAACAAAGCATTAAAACCCACTACAATGACAATAAAAGAAGATGGCTCAAGCAATAGCTAATTCTCACCTCTTCTCCCAGTACCTCTGAAAAGTATTCTCTCTGCACTTGGAAGATCACATGAAACAGGTTTTTTAACATCCATGTTTGTTAAAATTTTCATTCGCAGTTGCTGTAAAAAACCAGGAGAGCAAAGAAGTGAGAAGCAAAATAATTGGTCTTGTTCCTTTGATTCCTGCTCACAGGGTTACAATCAAGGTGAAGGCACTTAAGGAAAGCTGAAGTTATGCTAGCTCAGGTATTGAAATTTTTGTGAGAAGTTCTCTCTATCTGTTGACTGGTGAGAATGCAGAGAGTCCTAGACTTGGGGATTCTCCCAGAGTTTAGATAGAAGTCCCTAACAAAAGAGATGGTTAGGAGACAAAACATAGGCCCAGGCCTTTGTCATTTGACCTCAGCTATTGTCATGGGGCTTTTCACAAGATCTAGCCAGCATCTTCTGCTTTCAACCTCTGGTACTTGTTGACATTGCTGCAGCTGGATCAATTAGGATTTAGAGGCTACTGAGTTCCTCTAGGTTGCACTGGCTTTCCTTTTGACATCCTTCACTCAAAGCATTTTGCTTTCCCACAGAAGGTAAAAGTAAAGTGCCCCCCACCCTGCACATGCATGCTAATCATGTCCAACTCTAGGGGCAGTGGTTATCTCCATTTTCAAGCCAAAGAGCCAGTGTTGTGCAAGTCCATGGCAATGTGGCCGGCATGATTGAACACATTTCTGTGCATGGAACACTGTTTACCATCCCACTTTTTACAGTGTTGCCTATTTATCTACTTGCATTTACATGCTTTCAAGCTGCTAGGCTGGCTGGAGCTGGGGTTAACAGTGGGAGCTCACTCCGCTGCGTGGCACCTGGAATTTGAACCGCCAACCTGCCGACTTTGCAGCTGACAGTTTTAGCACTCTAGCCCACTGAGCCCTCTTTGGATCCCACAATACTGAATAATTACTGGGCCAGAATCTAATATCCCATTCTTGGGTAAGGTATTAGGGTTGTGGTATCTCAGCTCCAGTGGTCTGTGGGTGAGATAAATATTACCCAGATCCTTTTCAATCTGGCTTCAGGCCTGGTTATAAAATAGAGATGGCTTTGGTTGCGTTGGTAGTTGACCTAAGCAGGGAAATGGATAGGGGAATCTGTGCCCCTATTAATTTTATTAGACCTCTCAGCAGCTTTTGATACTATCAACCGAAAAAAGGCATTTAACCCATTCCTGGCCACAGATTTTTAAGCTCCTGACTGTGAAAATATTCTAAAACATATTTTAAAAATCCTGTTTAAAGGATTTGAAAATAAAGGCGCCCCTAGCAGTTCACAGAAATAACCAAGGAGAATGTCAGAGTAATAGGCCAGGTTCAGCAGTACTCACCTTAAACAAACTGTAGACATCAGCCTCACTCTGATACCATGGGGCTGCCCGCAAAGACAGTTTTTCACTTTCACTGGGACCATGACGAGGCAAACAAGGGTATGGCTCAAAGTCTTCCAAGTGATAGGGAAATCCTCTTGGAGAGACTGTGTAGGAGTGGGTGTCAAAAGCACCATATATCTAAAAAGAGTAAGTGCTGCAATAAATTGAAAGCCTGGCAATGCAGCTGTAGTCAATGATTATAATTAAATTGGCATCGCTAAAAGGCTGACCTACAAACGAATGGCACCACTGACTTATAGGTCAGACTCCACTCAACCTGACACCCTCAAAATATTTGGAATTCTACCTCTCAGAATACTAAACAACCATGACCAGAAGGCATGTGTTTGCTGGGTCGGGTGGAAGTGACAGACAACAGCCTCATGAGTAACGTTTTCCATTGCCCCAGACATCCATGAACCCTTAATGAATATCATTATGATTGCGAGCCATCACATCAGTTCTGACTTTTGCCAACCTCTCCAGGGGTTTCTAGGCAGGAAATACATGGAAGGGATTATCAATCCCTTCCCATCCGGGGACTGTGTCACTTGCCCATGACTGCACAGGCTAACTCTTTTCACATGAAGCACTATGGGGAATCTAACTACTGAGCTATCTAGCCAGCTAACCAGCTGACACTGCTACTTCAACTTACAGGACAAGTCACTAGTGTTCATTCAGATCAAGTGCTTGGAATTCTGATGGGGACATAACGGAGGGGGGAAGCTCTCTTAAAATTAATGGATGGTTAGTTTAGGAAGCTAATATCCTACAATGGCTAAGAAACTGAGGAGGGGATAAGGTGTCTGTTGTTGTGGCATCTAAGAAGAATTGCTAGGTCTGAATGTCAAAATCAACCATGTAACAGCTAACAAAAGAGATCAAGTCAAGTACTGCAAATCAAGTCAAATACTGTAGCCAGACTGGCACAGAAGAGGCACTGTAGGAATTAATTGACCCTGGCTAGGAGAGAAGAACTTTCTTACTCTTTCTGCTGTCAGAAATTTATCCCCTTTCAGAAGAACCATCTTGTCTATAGCCTGAACAGAACACAGGGCGCCAGGGACAGCTTCTAGCTTCAGATTGACCTTAGATCCTGGAAGCTCCTCCTTCTCTGAGAAGTCCAATGTTACCTGTGCAGGGAGGCAGATAAGATTATCACCTTTGATGGGAGGGGATTGTCAACCATGCAAGATCAGTCACACCATGGTATCATGTTGGAAAGGGGGCAATAAGAAGAAACTCATGTAAAGAACAGGAACAAATGCAAGATTTCAATGCCAGGTCTTGTCCTGCCCTTGCTTTCTCACAAACCTTATGCTTGAAGCAGTTTTCAATGGTGAACACATCAATGTCAGCTGCCACCTCACCATCAGCAAACACAGCATAAAGTAGAAGCCAAGCAGTGGGTGCCACATCAGAGCTTGTGGACAGGTTAAGAGAGAAATTACCTTTCAGTGCTGAATGAGAAAAAATAAGATGGGGTGGGAGGAGAGAGGATTTAGACTTGTACCATGATATCAAAACATAGTGGCCAAAATCTTGTTTGCATAAAATTGATGGTGATGTCCATCAGCTCGCTCCAGTAATGGTTATTTTAGAGCAACTTAAAGCTTCCTAAACCACCAGTTTTGATCCGGAGGCTCTCTAGGGCTCAATCTTGCCTGGGGGGAAGCCCAGTGCTGACATTCAAAGTGATGACCTTGACCTACAAAGCACTGTGCGACCTGGGTCCTAGCTACCTCAAAGATCAAATCTCACAGCGTGAACCAGCTCGGGTGATAAGGTCAACAGGAAAAGCCCTTCTCTCCATCCCACCACCCTCACAGGTATGTCTCATGGTGTTGTGGTTTTTTAGCAGAGTTTTATTTACAAAGAATAACTTGGCAAAATAACAGCATAACATAAACAGCTTTCTTCAGCATTCCACCTTACAGTCACAGAGTCCTTTAACAGAGACGTGTAGCAGCATGGATAATCATCAGGAGGTTGGGATGAAGTCATCAAGTGCTACCCTCACTTGCTAACCACTATATACACTGTTAATTACACATTACAGTCAGCTGATCCCTGACTGGCTTACTACAGTTACAAACTCTTAAGCGACTTACTTACAATTGTTAGTTACTATACTGTTATACCCTAACAGTCCCCTCCTTAACTAACAATTGAACATATTATACATTATCCATACATAAAATATGTTTTACTGCATTCCAATGCATTCTGTTTGGTATAAAACAATACCTGCTCACCATGTTAACTTCCAACATCATGTCAGGTCTAGCGGTTAGAGCCATTCACTGTAGTGACTTCACTACATACTAATACCTCTTTGTGTCAAATGGAACACTCTCTTCTTTTTTTCACAATAACCTTGTACCATTTGGAATCTCGCAGAGTTACATTCACTCATGTTTTTGGGATTTTAATAATGTTGCTATTTGGTTATGCAAATCCCACTCCTGGTAAACGCTCTATGTTAATGCCTACATATTGCACACTGTATTTCTATTTTTACTTTTCACTCCAGGTGGAATATTCATGTATATGGTCTCAGACAACTCTGAGTTTAAGTAGGCTGTTTTTATATCATAGTGAGTTACCACACTTTTTCTCTGAGCTGTCACTGCAAGGCAAATTCTAATGCTATCAGCATGTATAGTGGGAGCAAAAGTTTCATCATAGTTTATATTTTTCTGCTGTAAATACCCTTTTGCAACCAAACGAGCTTTGCACTTATAGCTACCATCTGGCAGTGGTTTTCTCTTGAATATCCATCTGCAACCTATTGTTTTCTGACCTGGTTCTAGTTGCACTTTCTTATATACCTTTAACTGTTTCATAGATTGTAACTCTGACTGCATTGCCTCTAACCATTCTTTCTTTTCAATTTCAGGCATAGAATAGAATATCCTCATAACATGAGGGTTCCTGTTTTACAGGTTGATACCTATCAGGTTTTTTCTTTTCTCTATGAGACCTGCAAGGTAATTCTTCTAACTCATCACTGCTTGACTCTTCCTGCTTTGTAACACCTGCAGGGACTAATTCAGAGTCTGCCTCACACTCACTGTCAGAATCACTTTCCTTAAAGCTATCTTGCTCTTCTGACTGCTCAACCTGGCCAGTTGACTATCTGGCTCTAATTCTCTTGGGTCATCTATGAATGTTGCATCTCTAGATATTACATTTTTGTCTTTATCAACAAACCTCCAAGCTCTTGCACTAGAGTCGTAGCCCAAAAATCTACACCTTTTGGCTTTAGGTTGTCCTTTCCTTCTCCTCTCCTTGGGAATTCTTACAAATGCAGAGGCACCCAATTTTGTTAAACGTGTTAGGTTTGGTTTTCTGCCATATAACAATGTAAATGGTATTTCACCTGTTGTGCTATGCAATGTCCTGTTCAGAATATATACACTTGTCAATGCAGCTTCTGCCCAAAATGTCTATGGTAATTTGGCATCCTGAAGCATGCAATTTTTCATG
Source organism: Phrynocephalus forsythii (assembly GCA_029282475.1). NCBI lineage: Eukaryota > Metazoa > Chordata > Lepidosauria > Squamata > Agamidae > Phrynocephalus > Phrynocephalus forsythii. The sequence goes on from JAPFRF010000011.1 coordinate 8,907,412, forward strand.
TTATTTACTGTCTGAATATGTCTTTCCACTACACCACACTGCCAAGGTGCCACTGCCTTTTGTGAAATATTCCTCTTTTCTTTAACCAGCTCTCAAACTGTTCAGAAGTAAACTCTTTTGCATTATCAGTCCTTACTTCTGAGACTTTATCTGGAAATTTCCTCTCTATAAACTTTACCCAAGATGTAAATATGGACTTTCTTTTCATTGGGAACAGAAAACTGTATCTGCTATAGTCATCTACAACAAGCAGAAAATACTTAGCTGAACCATTTTAAACAGAGTTTTATAGTTTAAATGTCCCATTCTTTTGTGCCAGTCATGAATGCAATTTAAATGAGGCTGTTTGTTAACTGAATTTACTCTTTGCTTTTGCCCCTCCTCTTCTGGCCTTTCTTTTGGGAACATTTCATAGAGCCCATTTCTCAGTCTACCTTCAGCACATATCTTTCCATTCTTAATTACTTTACATGTGCCTTTCTCAAATTGTACTTTGTAATTTTGTCTGTCTAAACTAGACACAGACAAGAGATTGTATGATAGACTAGGGATACATAATATGTCTTTGCATGTTACACCCAAACAATCTACATATAAATCCCCTTTACCAGCCACTTTTAAAGTTTTACCATCAGCAAGACACACTGTCTCTTCTTCAGACCTGTGAAATGAAACAAAGTTAGTAGGGTTTTTGCAAGAAACATTTGCTGTTGCACCAGAGTCCAGGACCCAAACTGACTTGTCCCTCTGTTTGCAGGAGTTAATTACTGAGAGTTTTCCTCTTCCCCTCCTGTTCAGCTGTGACTGGGCAACGTCACAGCTGCTGGACAACTTTCTTCTTGATTTGCAGTCTTTCTTTAAATGCTTCCAGGAACCGCAGAAATGGCAACGTTTGGCAATGTTCAAAGTTCCTCCTGTTTGTTTGTCTTGTCTGGTATTCTGTTTAGTCTCTGCTCTTTGGGTGAAAACACCTGTTGCTGCTCTCTCTGCTCTCCGTCTAGCCTCCTCAGTCAGCCGTCCCACCAGATAATGGGTCATCAGGTCAGCTGCTGGCAATGTTTCCAAGGACGTCACAAGATTATCATACAAAGGAGGAAGGCTGCTTAATATCAAATAACTCCTTTGTTCCTCAGTAAACGGACATTCCAACTCCTCAAGCTCTTGGAAAATGTCCTGTAATGTTTGCAAATGACTTTTCATGTCTCCTCCCTCTTGCAAGACAGTTCTATACAGTCTCCTAGACAAATGAACTTTAGAACTTGCAGAGGTCCTTATGTGCACAGCACGTAACTTTTCCCAGCACTCGGCAGCTGAGGTAATTCCTCTGATTATACACAACTGGTCATCAGCTACATTCAGTCCTATTATTGCCAGTGCTTTATCATTCTTCTGTTTCTGTGCTGTTGTGGGCTGAGCAGGTGGATTCTTAACAATTCCTCACAAGCCTGCTTTCTTTAAACAAAGTTCAATGCGATAAGCCCACAATAAATAACCTCCTTCTTTTAACACTGGGACTGGAATGCTCACCGGCACCACTGTTGATTCTGCCATCCTCTCGGAGCCTCTCTCGCCTGCCACAGGCAACTCCTTCCCAGCTCAGACGCTCAGCAGCTCAAACCTCTTTGTCACTTACGTTGGCGGCTGTGGCGCAGGTCAGCGGCTGGGCCCATAACCACTGTTGTGGTTTTTTAGCAGAGTTTTATTTACAAAGAATAACTTGGCAAAATAACAACATAACATAAACAGCTTTCTTCAGCATTCCACCTTACAGTCACAGAGTCCTTTAGCAGAGACGTGTAGCAGCATGGATCATCATCAGGAGGTTGGAATAAAGTCATCAAGTGTTACCCTCACTTGCTAACCACTATATAGTTAATTACACATTACAGTCAGCTGATCCCTGACTGGCTTACTACAGTTACAAACTCTTAAGCAACTTACTTACAATTGTTAGTTACTATTCTGTTATACCCTAACACATGGGAACACATGAAAGGGTCTTCTCGGCTGGTGTGCCCAGACTCTGGAACTCCCTCCTCCTAGAGGCCAGGTCAGCCTCATCTCTGTTGTCTTTTCAGAAGCAAGCAAAGACCGTCCTCTTCAGGCAAGCTTCCCCTGAATGATGGACCACCTATTATGTGTCTTTTTTAGGAATCTACCATACATGATCACATAGACTTTATGTTTATAGACTTTGTGATTGCATTGGCACTATGTTTTCAGTTTCCCTCACTCATAGCTTTTACATGGAATTTCACTCTCTTTTTAATTGTTCGCATTCTCTTGTAGCTTTAATGCATTTATTTATTTATTTATTTATTTATTTATTTATTTATTTATTTATTTATTTGATTTATATACTGCAACCACCTAGCAAAAAAGCTACTCTGGACATATGTTGCAATATTGTCTTTTAATACTGTAATATGTCCCTCAATTCCATGTTTTCAATCTTGAATATGTCTTTATTGTACTGGAGTGTATTATATATATATATATATATATATATGTTTTCGTAGATTTTCACGGGTATAGGTATGCATGTTAGGGTGGATTCGGGTTTCTTCCCGTGTAGAAATCTGGTTGTTTTGGCGACGTTTCGACGAGGTCTCACTCGTCATCTTCAGGCTGGTGTTCTGGCTTCTTTCTTCTTGAAGCAAAGTGTGGTCTCAGTTGAAATCCTTCTATAAATACTGCTGGGGGGGTGTGGTTTGCTTGCTCTGTTGCTGATTGTAGGTTCCTTTGTTCCTTTGTTCTTTTGTGATCTGCTGTGTGGCTGAGGCGATCGTTAAGGGATTAACTGCTGATGGCTGTTTGGATGGCTGTTTACATGCTGGTGGGTTAGATGGCTGGTAGGTTCTGGCAGTATCCTGGGCTTTGGTGGAGTGGGGTCCTGTGTCTTGTGAATTCATTTTGGTCTGGCTACGTGTCTGTGGTCTCCCAATGTTTTTTTGGGGTGTGTGAGTGTGCTCCATGTGGTGACTGGAGTGGGGTGCCGCAGTAGATGGTGCAGTCGTGGTTTTGTTATTGGATGGTGGTTTCGTTTCATCTGTGGGAAGGGTCTGGGTTTGTGTTTGGTGTGGATGGAAGGTGGTGGCATCTTGTGTCCTTTTGGACCTGGTGTCAGTCTTTGTGACAGAGGCTCGTCCGTTGACCAGGGCTAGTTTCCAGATGTCAGGCAAGCGGGAGGTGTCATCACGTTTATTCATGTTGTTTGGGTGTTTCTCTATTTCAATGGCTTCCATGATTATTCGACTGTTGAAGTGTTCAGTTTTGGAGATGAGTTTGGTTCTTTCAAAGTCAATTTCATGACCTGTTGTTTTTATGTGCTGGAAGAGAGAGGAAGATTTTTCTTCTTTTTTGACTGCGTTCTTGTGTTCTGCGATGCGTGCGCTTATTCTCCTGTTTGTTTGTCCGATGTATGTGGCTGGACAGACTTTGCATGGTATTTCGTAGACTCCTTGGTTTTCTAGCTCAATCTTGTCTTTGGGGTTTCTTAAAATGTTGGCTATTTTTGGTCGGTGCAAAGGCTGTCTTGATATTGTGTTTGTGGAGAATTTTGCTGATTTTGTCTGTGGTGCCTTTGATGTAAGGGAGGAGGCGGTGCCGTTGTTCTCTTCTGTTTCTTGGTTCTTGGGGGGTGTTTCCTTTTGGATTAGTTTGGTGATGGTGTTTTTTTGGAATCCGTTCGTAATTAAAACATTCGAGAGAGTGTGTAATTCAGTTTTTAGGTGGTCTTTGTCAGCGAGGCGTTTGGTTCTGGAGATGAGGGTTTTTGCTACGGAGTTGATCTGTGCAGGGTGGTGGTGTGATTGTGCATTTAAGTAGCGGTTTGTATGTGTTTTTTTCTGGTAGATGGTATGTCCTAAGGAGCCGTCGGGTTTTTTGTAGATTAGGACGTCCAGGAAGGGAAGTTGGTTGTTGGCTTCTATTTCCATAGTGAATTGTATTTTGGGGTGTAGGCTGTTGAGATGTCCATAGGCTCACCTCTACAAAACCTCGCCAAATTTCTTGCCAAACAACTCCAGCCCTATGCAGAATCCATCACTTCATACGTACAAAACTCGTTCCACTTCATAGAAATTATAAAGAAACAAGACCTACAACCCAATGACCTACTCGTGAGCTTCGATGTTGTTTCGCTCTTCACACAAGTGCCCATTCAAGAAGCCTTGACAGCTATCCACAACAAATACAACCCCCCCAAACACATCCTAGATCTGACCAACCACTGCCTAACCAACACATACTTCATCCACAATGGACAAAGATACAAACAGATAGAAGGAGCACCCATGGGATCACCCCTCTCACCGGTCATCGCAAACCTATATATGGAACACTTTGAAACCAACGCGTTACAGAAGTCCGAACATAAACCCAAACTCTGGCTCAGATATGTTGACGACACCTTTGTTATCTGGCCACACGGGAAAGATAAACTGAACAACTTCCTCACACATCTCAACAGCCTACACCCCAAAATACAATTCACTATGGAAATAGAAGCCAACAACCAACTTCCCTTCCTGGACGTCCTAATCTACAAAAAACCCGCGGCTCCTTAGGACATACCATCTACCAGAAAAAACACATACAAACCGCTACTTAAATGCACAATCACACCACCACCCTGCACAGATCAACTCCGTAGCAAAAACCCTCATCTCCAGAACCAAACGCCTCGCTGACAAAGACCACCTAAAAACTGAATTACACTCTCTCTCGAATGTTTTAATTGCGAACGGATTCCAAAAAAACACCATCACCAAACTAATCCAAAAGGAAACACCCCCAAGAACCAAGAAACAGAAGAGAACAACGGCACCGCCCTCCTCCCTTACATCAAAGGCACCACAGACAAAATCAGCAAAATTCTCCACAAACACAATATCAAGACAGCCTTTTGCACCGACCAAAAAATAGCCAACATTTTAAGAAACCCCAAAGACAAGATTGAGCTAGAAAACCAAGGAGTCTACGGCAAAGTCTGTCCAGCCACATACATCGGACAAACAAACAGGAGAATAAGCGCACGCATCGCAGAACACAAGAACGCAGTCAAAAAAAAGAAGAAAAATCTTCCTCTCTCTTCAGCACATAAAAACAACAGGTCATGAAATTGACTTTGAAAGAACCAAACTCATCTCCAAAACTGAACACTTCAACAGTCGAATAATCATGGAAGCCATTGAAATAGAGAAACACCCAAACAACATGAATAAACGTGATGACACCTCCCGCTTGCCTGACATCTGGAACTAGCCCTGGTCAACGGACTCTGTCACAAAGACTGACACCAGGTCCAAAAGGACACAAGATGCCACCACCTTCCATCCACACCAAACACAAACCCAGACCCTTCCCACAGATGAAACGGACTGCACCATCTACTGGGCACCCCACTCCAGTCACCACATGGAGCACACTCACACACCCCAAAAAACATTGGGAGACCACAGACACGTAGCCAGACCAAAATGAATTCACAAGACACAGGACCCCACTCCACCAAAGCCCAGGATACTGCCAGAACCCACCAGCCATCTAACCCACCAGCATCTAAACAGCCATCTAAACAGCCACCAGCAGTTAATCCCTTAACGATCGCCTCAGCCACACAGCAGATCACAAAAGAACAAAGGAACAAAGGAACCTGCAATCAGCAACAAAGCAAGCAAACCACACACCCCCAGCAGTATTTATAGAAGGACTTCAACTGAGACCACGCTTTGCTTCAAGAAGAAAGAAGCCAGAACACCAGCCTGAAGATGGCGGTGAGACCTCGTCCGTCGCCAGAACAACCAGATTTCTACACGGGAAGAAACCGGAAGAAACCCTAACATATATATATATATATATATATGCATGTTAGGAGTGGATTCGGGTTTCTTCCGTGTAGAAATCTGGTTGTTTTGGCGACGTTTCGGCGAGGTCTCACTCGTCATCTTCAGGCTGGTGTTCTGGCTTCTTTCTTCTTGAAGCAAAGCGTGATCTCAGTTGAAGTCCTTCTATAAATACTGCTGGGGGTGTGTGGTTTGCTTGCTCTGTTGCTGATTGTAGGTTCCTTTGTTCTTTTGTGAAACGTCGCCAAAACAACCAGATTTCTACACGGGAAGAAACCCGAATCCACCCTAACATGCATACCTATACCCGTGAAAATCTACGAAAACATATATATATATATATATATAAATTATTATATATATATATAATAATATAATACAACCTTTTTATCGCCGCAGACCGGTAAATGTGTGATAATTTTTCCCTGGCCCGCTTGTTTTGATTTAATAATTTTAATTTAATTGTATTTAATTGTATTCATGGGGACATGGAAACTTCCCTCCCCCTCACCCTGCCTTCAGACCAAGCCCATTGCCCGCCCTCCTTGCCTGCGCGCTCGCAGGGTTGAGAGGAGCGCTCCACCAGCACTCTAGGCATGCTCCAGAGACCTCTTTCTGGGCGACCCCTGGACGGAAGCATTGCAGGGGCGCTGCCCGCTTCTACGAGAGCCAGTGGCACCGACCTCAGGAGGAGAAGGGTGACGGTGCGCGGGGCGGGGGGGCTCTCGGTCCCCGGCGGGGCTCTGGGCTGGCCCCTCCCTGGGCAACATCTCAAGCGCATCCACTCACCGTCCGGACCGGACTTGGGCCGAAATCTTGGCGTCTGCGCATGATCCTTGGCCGGCTCAGGCTCGCTCAGCTCCGCGACTCCCGATCCAAACCATTCCCGCCAGGAGTGGTTGTCAGCTGGCGGGGGGGATGCTGTCGAGGGCGCAGGAAGAGGGTCGGGGGTCCGGCGGGCCAGCAGCCCACCATCGGCCGCCCGCCCAGCCCTCGCCTCACCGCGGTGGGGCTCCGCCAGATCCCCCCATCCTCCCATCCCCGTTCCCCGCCTCCCCCCGCTGCCGCCGCGACCTTGGGAGCCCAGCCCTGCCCACCGATGCTTGGCTCGGCTTCTCCGACGGCGGCGGCGGCGGGCGGAGACTCCAGGTGAGCAACAGATGCCAGCTGGGGAGATGGGGCGAGGAGGGGGGGAGGCCAGCAGAGGGAAAGGGGGCGGGCAGGTGCCGAGGCGGCGGGGGGTGGTTCTGGGGAGGGGGAACTACTGTGCTGCCACCGCCGCCGCCGCCGCCGCCCGCGGCTCCCCCCTGCCCCCTCCCCGCTGGGCTGTTTCCTGTCGGGAGGCAGATGCTTGCGGGGGGGCGGTCAGATTGGTGGCTTTAACTCTTTGCTTCCCGAGGGAGATTTGGGAACCAGCCGGCTTGTCCCCTGCCCAAAGGAGCGGCGGGGGGGGGTTGGGGGCGGAGGGAGGGGCTTCTTTGTGCCCGATCTGCCCACCCGCCGCGGAGCTTTCCTAAAAAGCCTCCCCGCTTCCGATCCGGGAGCAGCAAATGGTGGCGGGTGGGCGGGCTGGGAAGAGGGCGGCTCCTACCCATGCCGAGCGTTCATCTGAGCATGTGCAAAGTGGGTCCTCCCCGTTGAAGCTCTGCTGCAGCCGCTCCTTCTTGCGGGCGAGGGGCGGAAGGTTTAGGGATGGGGCAGCGGCTCACCGAGGTGGCCGCATCTGCTCTGGCCGGTTGGCAGGTCTCCCAAGGGAGCCCGGGCGGGGCCCTTCTTTCAAACTCCTTGTTCCCGGGCCGGCGGTCGCTTTCTGCCCATGCCCAGAGGCCCCGTGAGGTTTGCTTTTCGGCCAATCAGGAAGCGGGAGGACCCGCAATGGGCGGGCTTGGGAGGGCGCAATGCTCTGCACCTCGGTTCCTCGGGCGGCCCGGTGCCGATTGATCCACGGACTGGCACTGGTCCATGGCCTGGGGTTGGAGAACACTGGTGTATATTATCCCTCATTACTGTAAGCTGCCTTGGGTCCTTTTCAAGGAGAAAGGTGGAGTAAAAATACCCTAAAATAAATAAATAAATAAATAAATAAATAAATAAATAAATAAATAAATAAATAAATAAATAAATAAATAATATTATTCAGCACCAAGTTCTCTATGCCAAATATCTGAAATATGATCATGTTATGAAATCGGTAATGAAAGATATTAATTATATTTACTCCACCATCCTGTGACATCACCAGTTTCAACAGTTTCTACTCGACATCCAGGCTGAATACGGAGATGGAGAATGAGGCATTCTCCTGATTGTTCTCAAGGCTGTGGAAATGTTCCTTGAGTCACAGACTGCAGAAAAAGGTCTCTAAATCAGCCATTCTCTGTGTTTAGTCACACAGAGGCTGAATCAGCCTTTTATATGTTCCACAATGAACTTTATAAGATAATGTGTGAAGAATTGTTTTCCGTCTCCAGTCCCTATCAAATGTGCCAGGGCCTCCCATTGGGAAAAGCTGTTTAGGTCATCACCACGTAGTTGTACATGGTGGGGACAAAAGGTCAGCTTCCATGATGCTGTGTATCTCAGCGAGATAAGATTGCTCAATTGGAGGTCTGCACTGCAGCACTTCTACTCTCTTAGGGAGGGAATCGGACAATTCTTGTAAAAAATGGACAACTGATGCCAGAGCTATCTGATCCTATTTGGCTGGTTGATTTTGGATTTTTAGTTGACATAACGCAACATCTGAAAATGCTGATCTGAGGTTTCAGGGGCAAAATGCAGTGGTAAGCATTTTGCTACTTTTCTAAAGGCACCTGTTACAAACGTGGCCCAATACCATACATTTTCCATTGCTGCAGGAAATAATGACCAGTTTTCAATATAACAATATGAGTGCACAAATAAGGAGGTATCTCATCCCTGTCTGAGGAGTTTCAATATTGCTTTCGGGATTTTGCAGCTATTGAAAAGGAGATCACGCTTTTTTCCTCTCCTTCCTCTGTCGACCCTGATGATGCTCCAGACCACCTGCAGCTGGAGCTAAGTGACACCAAGTGTCCCAGTCAATACAACAGCTCCCTCTTGTCAACTTTTACCACCAGCTGGATAAAGACAGGTTCCAAGAGAATTGAACATTTGCTAAGAAAATACTGAGTTTGTTTGGTTCGACATACTTGTGCGAGAAGACATATCTGGTTATGAACATTAACAAGAACTACATGAGGATGAGACTAAAGGCGCTTTTACACGACCCCTAAGATCCACTGGCCACTTAAATTCGGACCAGAGATCCTGGGGGTTTGTTGCTCTTTCTGCGTTCCTATCCGTCCACACTCCCTTGCTCCTGTCTGCGTGAGGGGAGGGAGGAAAAAGGGAGAAAATAATGCAGACTCACCTCTGTCTGCCCGTCACAACCCCGGAAGCAAGCATTCCAGTCTCTTAAAGTCTCTTAATGGGTTGGGGGAAGGGGCAAAAAAAAAAACAAAAAAAAAAAAAAAGGCGAGGAGAGCCCGGCAGTCACTGCTTTACATCCGCATCAGAAAATTTTCACCTTTGGATACCAGGTACTTGAAAAGTGCACTGGGACGCACTTAGGTGGGTGTGGTCATACTTAATTTTTTAAAAGTCCGGAGCTGGTGGGAAAACATTTTTAAGCTCCGGATCTGGGAGGCCTTTGCCTCGGATTTTAGGGGTCCTGTAAAAGCGCCCTAAGTGACTTTCACCTGTATGACATCTCAAAACCACTATTTTTGAGCCAGAACCTGGCCTACATAATGCAGTCACCATCTCAGTATCACCCTTCACAACAGTGCAATTAAGATTTATTTATTTAGTCTTTCATAAAATAGTTCATTTGCTTTTAATATTAATGGTTTAGTTCTGTCTGGTTTAGTTCTGCAACTAAGCATGACAGATATAGACTTCAAAGGATAATTGAAACTGCAGAAAAAATTATTGCTACTAATTTGCCATCAATTGTGGAATTGTATACCACACGAGCTAAAAAGAGGGCAATGAAAATATATACAGATTTCACACATCCTGGACATAACCTGTTTCAATTGTTACCCTCGGGGTGACATTAGGGCATTGCACACTAGGACAACTAGATATAAAGATAGTTTCTTTCCAAGTGCTATCAAACTGTTGAATAATTAATTTTTACTTCTCTTCTTCCTTTTTAAGTAATAGGTTATATTGTATTATTGTATTGTGTTTTTATTGTTGACTATATGATTCTTATATTTCGTTTTATATATGAAGAGTCTGGAAGTTGAGTTATGGCTACTGGACTTCTTTTTTGAGAGATAGAAATGTTTCGCTGTTCATCCAAACAGCTTCATCGATGAAGCTGTTTGGATGAACAGCGAAACGTTTCTATCTCTCAAAAAAGCAGTCTAGTAGCCATGACTCAACTTCCAGATAAATTCACCTGGATGACTGAGAATCTTCACAGATATATATGAAGAGCATATTTTACCAAAACAAATTCTGGGTGTGTCCAACCACACTTGGCCAATAAAAGTATTCTGATTCTGGTTCTGGTTCTGGTTCAAAGAATGTCAGACTGAATGGTTGGTCCTCACACATTTTCACCTCACCAAATCTGGCCGTCCTTGCAAAAAGTTTGGACACCCCTGCCTAACGTGTACTCCCCTTTGAAAATGTTCCCGGCTGGTGCAAGAGAGACCTCTATTTCTCTCTCCTCCCTCTGCTTTGGAGGCAGCCTAAGACAGAACGTTCCAAACAATCATTCACAATCCAACAGGGGAGGGAGAGAGGGAGAGCCACCACTGGCTAACGTGATCATGTGACCTGCTCCAGTGCGTCTTGATCAAGACACTGTTTGTTGATCAAGCCAAAATTTAGAAAAAATGTTTACTTGTCTTGCAAAATGCTCTTAAATCTAGTTACTCTTAAACCAAGATATCACTGTAGTTACTGCTGCATTCTGTATCACTGTAAGGGGGCAAGCATATGAAATAAATAACAGTATAGCCAGTCGATGTTTTTGTATAATGAAAGGCATGCCTGCGAGACTATTACCCTCATCTCATGTGATGCTTCTCATTCAACAAAATGTACTGATGGAACAACAATGTGGCTGTTTTACTTACTCTCATCTCTGCCCACCAGCACTTGCTTCTGTCCGCTGGACACAATCTTCCCTTTTGATACAACCTGCAGGGAAAGAAATGGTTGTAGTAAGGGAAAAACAAGATGGTGCATTAATAAGAGGGTTGATAAATAAAATCTATATTCCAATTCCAATTAATGGCATGAATAAATTAAGAACAAAAGCATCAAATTGTGGAATAAAAGACTAAAAGATAAATAAAGAGATGAAAGGGAACAGATTAGTGGCCATCCTTAGTCCTGGGGGCCTCATTAATGGTATATAACACACTGGCCAGCTTTCCAGCCACTGAGACCGTCAATTCAGAAGATATGTCCTCAGGTACGTGCTGAGTTATGTTCTCTAGGGATCCAGAAAGGTTAGAAAGAATGGGGCCAGAATCTGTCGATGGAGCTTGTGATGGGTGGGGAAGGAAAGAAGAATATGGGAGGTTGAATCAGTTTTCAGTAGACGATGTTTACATTGTCTATTCTCAAATGGTACAATAAAATGTATATGATGCTAATAGGAATAGACCAAAATGTTGTGCATAATCCATCAGGGGCAACGGATCAGAGAAAGGAAATAAGTACCAATGTACAGGAAAATATTTGGGATAAAAGAATATCAAAATGTATGACAGTAAGAATAAAAGGAAATAGTCATAAATTAGTTTGAACATAATGTTGGTAAATTTTCATTGAATGAATAGTAATTTTTCAAATTTATGCTGGAGATGCAATACTTACTGTAGGTACTGTAGGTAATTCTTTTCATATGTAGTGGGAATTTTAAAATGTTAAGAAATTTTGGGAGCTGGTTTTTGAATAAATTAATGAAATACTGCAGTTAAATGTAGAACTGACTTCAAAAAGAGTACTGTTATCAATATTTGATAAGTAACAATGGAGCAGAATTGATAACAAACGTAGTACCAGCAGCAGGCTTAATTATAAATAAAAATTAGAAATTAAAGCATGGTTTTCATTTAAATGAATGGTATAAAGTATTTATGATAACCTAACTTGTGATACTAAGTTTTAAAAGGGCTTGACAAAAATATCTTGACATATTCGGGGAACTTTTATTGCTTATGTATTAATTAAAGGGAAGGGTCGTGTACCAGGGGCATAATAAATTTAATGAATACAGTATGCCTTTAGATGGTCCTAGGGGTATATGTGTGGGGGGCAGATTATCAAGAAGAGATAGAGAGTCTACCTAGTAACCAGAGGCTACATCATGATTGACTGATAGTTGAAAGAAGCAGAAACCAATCAGGATTCATTAACAAAACGATACTGTATATAGTGTATAAGAGAAAGCTTCAAGCCAGAATGAGAATGAGAACAACAGAATGAGAAATGAAAATGAAGTCAGAAGAGAGAATGTCAGTTGATTTTGTTTGTTAGATGAGGGAAACTAGGAAAAAGTTAAAGGACTGGTAGACTGTGTGTTTTAGAAAGATAATGGCATGAGATATAGAATATTTTTAGTGCTATGATTTTAAAGCAAAGCAAAGTGCCCCACACCACTTCAAGTAGTCTCTGGGCAGTTTACAGCTTTCAATTACAGTGTGCAGGCTACACATTGCCCCCCCCCCAGCAAGCTGGCTACTCATTTTACCAACCTCGGAAGGATGGAACGCTGAATCAACCATGAGCCGGCTACCTGGGTTTGAATCCCAGGTCATGAGCACAGTTTTACCTGCAGTACAGGCATTTAACCACTGCACCACAAGCATGTATTTATCAATACACTTGATTTAGAGGAAGATCATATTACACTGCATGACACATTAATGCAGAACACCATGAAATTCCAAAGGTTCAAATACTTTTTCTTTCAGAGAGGGTAACCATGTTAGTCCTTTTAAGAATTGCAGGCAAAAATCAAACAAAAACAAAATAAAACAAAAGACACAAAATATGTGGCACCTTAAAGACTAACTTTCATATTTTAATGTAACATTTCATTGACATGTCCACTTCTTCAGACATACAGTATAGCAGCACATCCGCTTCTTCAGATATATAGCAATACTTCATCAGACATATAGCTATATGTCTGAAGAAGTGGATGTGTCCACAAATCATTACATTAAAATATGAAAGTTAGTCTTTAAGGTGCCACATGTTTTGTGTCTTTTGCTTTGTTGTGTTTTTCTTTGATTTTTGCCTGCCTGCAACTGTACAAAGTTGCAGAAAGTGGTGATTATGTGTGATTCATCCTTACTTTGAATGGTATTTCTGAGAGCCTGCCGTCTCTCTGTGTGGGGTGTTAGTTCAATGAGCTTCTACATCCTTTGTGGCTAAGATGGCCAGAAACGTTGTGAGTGGATTGAAGTTTCTTTAGAAATTACAGTATATGATATCACATATGTAGTTAGGATTCATTGGTGGCTAACCTTCAGCACTCCAGATGGTTTGGACCATAATTCCCACAGTCCTTTGTCATTGGCAATAAAGGCTTGCCATTATGAGAGTTGTAGTCCAAAACATCTGGAGTGCCAAAGGTTCGCTACCACTGAATAAACTGATGGTATATGGTTTGAGGATAGAATTGCATATCCAGATATAGGCCTACAAAGATTCCCTGGTTCACATATATTTTCTTCTTCTTCTTCAAGCACCATGCCCTCATAAAACGGCGATCAGTAGCCTGAACTACTGATTGCCAACGTTCTACGAGGACACGGCACTTGAAGGTTTTTCATCTTGTTTTGGAATTCCTTTTTATATTTGATACTTCTATAGTTAGGAGCTCTTAAAATTTAGAGTCAGATTATTTTCTCTCTTCTTCCTGATTGTAATTTAATGTATCCATTACAACCATAACACTGCCCTTATCCGCCTCTTTGATGATGATGGTCAGAACTGCTTTTGAGGCTGGTGTGTAGCATCCTACTCTGACCAACTGAGATTGTATGGTATACCATATCCCTTGTTGATGATCTCAGCTTGGTGGCAAAAGCACTCAGTACTCAGCCCAATTCTTTGTTCTGAACCTCTGGAAGAATCTACATTTTCCCCCTGTGGTGCTGGGGGAAATTGGTATATAGTTCTTCTTTGTGTTGTTGGTACATTTCCTTCTACTATTTTGGAGAATGAGGCATTCTGGTTGTTCTCAAGGCTGTGGCAATGTTCCTTGAGTCAGAGAAAAAGGTCTCTAAATCAGCCATTCTCTATGTGTTTGGTCACACAGAGGCTGAATCAGCCTTTTATATGTTCCACAATGAACTTTATAAGATAATGTGTGAAGAATTGTTTTCCGTCTTCAGTCCCTATCAAATGTGCCAGGGCCTCCCATTGAGAAAAGCTGTTTAGGTTACCACGTAGCTGTGCATGGTGGTGGGGACAAAAAGTCAGCCTCCATGATAGGATGGACACTTTTGCTTGGCTAAGTGTGCATCTGGGTAGATTTAGGACATTAATATGTGACTCTGTTGTGTTCCTATTGTGGGGCAAGCATTTCTCTAGTTGATTGGGTCGTCTGCTTTCTTTCTTTTTCCTCAGGAAAGTAAGTTGTGAATCATAGAGTTTAGTTACACTGGTGAAATAAATCAAGAGCTAGTTCAGGGTTTTATAAATTGAGTTAACACAATGTAGTTTTTGTTCCAGAGTGCACAGCCTCATTGTCAGTGATGACGTGCTGACAGAATCAAGAGCTGTATTTGAACTCAAGCACACGAGAAGGTGCTAAGACCATTTTGCTTGACTGGCTGAAGGACAGCCCCTCCTGGCTGCTTTCTGCATAAAGAACTTAGGGCAGGCACCTGAGACCTGAGGTGCATGCTAGACACAGGGTCTTTCTCCTCATCACTGGTGTTTCATGGATGAAAGTGGAGCTCATACACGTTTCCCTTTCAAAAATCATCAGATACTTACCAAGTAGTAGAAATCTAGGTAGTCAGCTTCTACATCCAGTTCCTTCCGGTCAAGGATATAATCCACCAGTACTTCCTGATCCATTCCACAAGGCAGTTTTTCTTCAATATGCTGGATCTCAAGGAAACTGTTACTGTCTGAGTAGAAAGGCTTCAGCCACATGAAATCTTCTGAATTCACCATCCTCCAAGTATCCTCAAGTAGAGTTGAATTCTCAAGAGAGTATCTACCCTACAGAGTAAAGAGTAATAGAAAATGTCAAGGATGTTTTAGAGTGGCATGAGGAATTGTTCAACTATTATTATCATTAACATTAGCTTTATTTACACTCTGCCTTTCGCCCAATAAGGGGGGGGGGGGCAAGGTGGACTCACAATATTAAAAGTAACAGAATTAAATCAGAAGTTAAGCATTAAAAACAATTAAACTATAAACTTAATTGAAATAGCATTGAATAATTACAAACAAGTAAATCTTAAAACAATATTAATTTGAAGGCGCTCAGGGATTCAGTCACGATGGAGAGGGGGCATCTTGATCTTCTGAAGAAAAGTATTCCATAACTTGGGAACTGCAACACAGAATGTCCTCTCCCATGTCCTCATCAGCCATTCCTGTGATGGCAATGGTACCAAATAAGAGACCTTCTCTGATGAACTTAAACGCAGGGTAGGGGATATGTTCTTCAAATAGCCTGGACCTTGTATAAGGTCTGTGAGTGGGTTCTTACTTCATGTCTTGCGGTCTCCCAAGATGCCCACCATAATAAGGAGAAGTTATGGTTGAATGCAGCAAAGATTTATTAACTGATAGTTGTTGTGAGTTTTTTGGGCTGTTTGGCCATGTTCTGGAAGTTTTTCTTCATTATGTTTTGCCAAACTCAGTGGCCAGCATCTTCAGAGGGCAAGGAGCTCAGGGAACTAGCATTGGTTTAACAGTGCAACTTTCTCTAGTAAAAAAGCAAGCACTTGTGTCTTCTATTGAGGGCTTTTCCAAAAACATTTGCAGTCAGTCAGTTTGTGTCTCGGCATTCCCATCTTGGGACATATTGTGCCACAACAAGGGTGGCATGCCCATTTTGCCTCGGCTGTTGTACCTGGGTCCATGCCACTACTTTCTCCTTCTCAGTTCGTCTCCCACTATACTATTGCCTTCTAATTCCTCCATTGGTAGTTTCTTTTTAACATGATCCCCAGTCCACGGACCAGTCATGTTCTTTCAGCCCCATCCTACTGGAATCTCCTCTTTTACCTCAGACTTTTCCTCTTTCCAGACCATCTCCTCTTTTATATCCTCCCCTACCTCCGCCATTAAAAGTCCACCTGCTCTTGGCTGCTCCTTCCCTTCCATTTCTTTCCTTCTTTCTCTCTCCAATCTCAGGTGTTCTGGGGAATACAGCCAGGTGCACATACAGTGGTACCTTGGTTAATGAACATAATCCATTCCTGAAACAGGCTCGTAAACCAAAACATTTGTGTATTAAAGCAAATTTCCTCATAGAAAACAATGGAAATTCAAATGATTCATTCTGGGGTCACAGTTTCTATTATTTCCTATGGAGAAATGTGCTTTGGCCAGGAGCCGGTGGCTGTGAGGGTGAGCAGATGCCCTACTGCAACCTCAAGATTGAAGTGGCACCCGCCAGCCCTTAGCCCAATGCTTGGTGAAAAGCCTGCCCCACCACAGCAGGGAAAAGTCAACACCGCTGGCATGGGTCAGAAGCAAGAGGCTGCCAGTCGTGCAGGCCAGAGGCTTCTTCCCAGGGCTCAGTTGTTCTGGCAGCAGGGTGCTGGGGGGGGGGGTCATCCACATACTGGTGACTCCAAAGCCCAGCACTTCAGACAAGCTCTTCCAGTGGTTTCATGTAGATGTGAGAAAGCATGGGGGACAAAGCATAATGCAGAGTTCTCCCTTTCAGTAAGGACTGGAGCCAATTCAAAACAGTGCCTCCAAGTTCATCCCAGAGAAATGACCCATAGGCTTACCATGGTCAATAGTATCAAAAGCCTACAAGAGGTCCAGCACAACCAGCAGGGACACACTCCCCTTCTCAATATCTTGGTGGAGGCCATCCACCAAGTTCACCAAAGCTGTCTCCATCCCATAACCAGACCTGAAACCAGACTGAAATGGGTTTAGATAAACCACTTCCTCCAGGGATCCCTGAAGCTAAGAAACCACCACTCTCCAGTACCTTGAGAAAAAGTAGAATATCTGAGACTGGCTGATAGTTGTCCTGTAAACTGGGATCCAGGGAGAGCTTCTTCAATGATGATCTTACTACTGCCTCCTTTAAGCAACCTGGAAGCCTCCCCTGCTACAAGGAAGTATCTCTGTAACTGCTCAGCAATTCCTGCTCTGGTTGCATTTATGACCCAGGAAGAACAAGGGTCCAGCATACATGTGGTTGCATTCACCTCTCCAAGAATCCTGTCCACACCATTAGGCTGTTTTACCTGAAAAGTATCCATTAAAATGGGACAAACTGGGCCCAGTGTTGCATCTACAGTACCTGTATTAATTATACCCTCTTCGTCAGAGTGGATTGGAGTGACTCTGTCTGCAAAGTGTCATGTGAATTCCTCACAACAGGATGCTGAGTGGTCAATATTTTGTTCTTTTGGTGGAGCAGATATTGAGTACTTGACCACATTAAACAACTCCACTGGACAACTCGGTGCAGGTGGCAATGGCAGCAGCAAAGAACCCTTGCTTTGCTGCAGCCATAGAATAGTCCTTTGAATGACCTGTAGAGCGTTTTTTGTCTACTCACCATCCCACTCATTTCATCATTACCAGCTCCCTGATAAATCAGGGGATTTGTCTGGCTCTTGTCCATGAAAAGGATGCATAAGAACATTTGTGTCAAGAGCCCTGGCCATTTCCAATTCTAAAGGTCAGTCAGGGCTTCAACAAGATCACCTGCTGAGGCAACATGAAATTCTCCAGAAGTTGTTGTGAGTTTTTCAGGTTGCTTGGCCATGTTCTGGAAGTTTTTCTTCCTAATGTTTCACCAGACTCTGTGGCTGGCATCTTCAGAGGGCAAGGAGCTCAGGAAACAAGGAGTTCTCTCTGTGCTCTGGGATATAGAGTGAGTGAGACTGGGGGAGGGGTTAAGTTGTGGGAAAGATGAAACTTGTCCTATGCAGGAGAATAGGTTTTAGTTATTGTACTGTGATGAAAGGAGGTGGGATGATGCACGTCGTTACACAACTCCTGATTGGCCAGCACAAGAGAGAGGGAAGGTTGACGTGTTGGAGGCTGCTTCCTGGTTGACGTTTCACCCTGTGCAAGGTAAAGCAAGGTACAGCAGTGGTTGATTTTGTTCTGGAGGGTGAGACTACATTCCAAAATACCAGCTGTGCTGGCATGTTTCGTTTGGAACTGGTCCTCTTCTGAAACAAAGCACATATCTCTAGAACAGATGGCTCAGATGACTCTGAGGTAGGGAGCTGACCTTCTTTGTTTCCATCCCTTTTACTGGATGTTCTGCATTGTATTGCATTGCATTGTGGAGGGGGTAAGTTGAGCTTTGTAGTTTCCGTGCCTTTTACTGTGCGCTCTGCATTGTGTTGCATTGTGGAGGGGGATGAACTGAGCTTTTACTGGGTGTTCTGCATTGCATTATTGGCGGTGGGGTTTGATATGAGCTTTGTGGTTTCCATGCCTGTGTTCTGCATTGTGTGTGTGTGTGTGGGGGTGTTTCTTCTGTGCATGCCTTTAAAGTGCACTTTATAAAGAGTTTTGAATGAATGAAATACTTTTTCTGACTCTTTTCTGACCTCCAGAAGGGATTAATTGATTTTCAACGCATTCCTATGGGAAACCACACATCAGTAAATTTTTCAGAATGCAAAACGTCCTGGAGAATGCAATCACCACTTGAACTAAGGCAACACTGTATAACAATTTTATACTACCATCTGGCTGAACATTGTCCACTGGGTTACTATTTCCCCTCCAAATATTCACCCTGGGAGTTTTAAGAGGAAACTACACTGACAAATAATGCAAGTAATGTGTCTAAGTATCAATGTACTAAACATGTCAATGCATTCAAGAAACCTGAGGTATGCAAAATTAAAAAGAAAATTTGAAGATCAAAAACAGAACACAGACAGACAGACAGACAGACAGACAGACAGACAGACAGACAGACAGACAGACAGACAGACAGACAGACAGACAAGGAGGCAGCAAGCCAGTGGCCAGAAAACTGTGAGGATGGGAGTGAAATGGAAGAGAGAGAGAGATACTCCTACAAAAGGCCTGGCTGGAACACTGAGAAGGAAAATAACAATATAAATTCTATCACAGGTCCCACTGGTTGTTTTAGTGTCACACAACAGATCATTTTGTAATTCCAAAAGCCACCAGCTTTGAATTTATCTGAAGCTCCACTATTACACTTGTATACTATGGTGTACATTGGAATGTATAACCCCATGCTGTAGTTAAACTAGACAATTATGATGGTATGATAAATACCTTTCCTTTTCCTCTCTTCCCTGCTATATTCTTTGAAATTGTGCCTATATATAACTCACCCATAAAGAAACCAGAGTATTGTTCCAGCTTTTTGTGTCTAGGGAAAAGTGTGCTTCACCATTCTCATCAGTGACATATGGAATGTGGGTTTTCACATCATCAACATCAACAGTGAGATAGATACTCTGGTTTTGGACAGGAAGACCAGAGATCGAAGCTGTCATCTGCAGGAATCAAAGGCAAAAAGAAAGCAACAAAAAAAAATCACAAGGTTAAAAAAATAAAAGTTATTCAATACTCATTTCTGCCACAGAATCCAGACATAACCTTGCTAAAAGTGGGGCCACCTATGGCAGCATCAATCCATTTTCCCCAATCAATTGGGGGGGTCTCTTAAGGTAAATGGGACACCACCCACTTCATATTTTCACACCCCCAGCAAGCCCAAACTGCCTGCCCCCTTACCAAAGATAGAGAGCCTCGGCATGTGCATGTAGGAACACCTGCCTGCCTCTGCATGATGTTAGAGAATGTTTGTGTTTGCATATGTGTCTGTGTGCATGCCTGCATCCTTACTTTCCCCCTTGAATGTGCCCCTCACTACTTGCAGTGCTTTCTACCTCACTGGCCACAGTACTATATATATCAGCCATAACTGGTTCTCAACATGCAGGGTTTAATGTTTTGTCATGGCTGCTGTAACTCTCTCTGGGCTGTATCATGTGCAAAAAATAATGAGTCTATTATTATTTAATATTTCGTCTGTGATATCACAACTCTTTCTGTGCATTCTTGCATTTTGCATCTTTTCCATTTTGTAATTTTTAAATGGTTTATATTATTCATTTATTCCTGACTGAGTACTCTCCTGCTCTACGTTCCAGTACATCTGGTCCTTCAAAACAAATCCTTTACAGTTAGCCTGGTGATAGAAGAAAAGGTCAGGTTTTTAATAGCAAGTCTGGTCAACCTAGAAGCTATATAGTGCCTATCAGCTGCTGGAAGCAATTTGCTTTTTCTTTCCTTTTTTTTGTGTGCCTTAAGAAGGCTCTGAGGCTATAGGACGCAGAATTCAAAATAACCAGGGTATTTAAGTCCCTATATTTCAGAAGGTCCTGGTCCAGATGCTAACACTACCCAAGGAATGGAACAGATAGGATTTTTGTCATATGGGATCGGTCTATAAAATGAAAAAATTGTAACAATAACTTGCTTTTGACAATGCATTCAATGTGCATATAAGGAGCAAGACAGCATCCTATCCCAAACTTCACACATTTATTTATTTATTTATTTATTTATTTATTTATTTATTTATTTATTTATTTACTGCCCAATTTTCCCAAAGGAACTCCAGGCAGTGAATAATGTTAAATGTTCAATAATGAGAAAAGAAAAGAAACAAAACAGCTCCGCAATAAAGAGCATATAAAAACATCAGAACTGAGTTACCGTATTTATCGGCGTATAACACGCACAGGCGTATAACACGCACCCTCATTTTAAGAGGGAAATTTCAGGAAA
Organism: Phrynocephalus forsythii; assembly: GCA_029282475.1. Classification (NCBI taxonomy): domain Eukaryota; kingdom Metazoa; phylum Chordata; class Lepidosauria; order Squamata; family Agamidae; genus Phrynocephalus; species Phrynocephalus forsythii. Next base: position 8,928,273 of record JAPFRF010000011.1, read on the forward strand.
AAAATTTAAATTTCAAATAAAGAACTTTGAAGCAAAATAAGGGTAGCTCAGAACTTTTTGCAACAATTGTAAGAAGTGTTAGTTCTCAAAAGGCCCTTAAAATATGTGCACACCCAATATTTTACAAGGTTCTTTCCAACACATGTGAGTTAAGGAACAATGTTTATAACACAGACCTCAATGAAGTCAAAGGGACTTACTCCTAATTCTAGGACTTAAACCTCCAGACTTTTGCTACTGAACCCTTAACTTGGAACACAGCAGCGTGCTTTCACCTCTTCTCTGAATGGCATTCCAGCAACTATGCACATTCTGCCCTGGGGCCGGTCCTTAAAGCCGTTATTGCAGGTGATGGAAGGCTACACACATTGTTTCAAATGAAAAGAGGCCTTCTTGCACCTGCACAATCCCTTTCCCGTCAAGCTGAAGGTCCAGAGAGAGGGAGGGAGGGAGGCATGTCCGCGCATGCCCCTCTGGTATCGCCTTCTTTTCCGTTGCTCTCCGGAGGAGGCGTGTGCGCGCACGTGGCCAAGGGCTCTCAGCAGCGGCCGGTGCTGAATGAGAGAGAGCAGCAGCGGCGGCAGCTGAGGGGGAATCGGGTGAGGCGCTTCCAAGGTGGACGCCGGTGAGCTCATTGGTGTTTTTTTTTAAACACGAACGCCGGTTCGTTTCTTCGGCACCCCTTGCCGTTTCTTGCTCGGCGGCGGCGGCAGCAGGTGAGCGGCTGAGGGGGGGGAAGCGAGCAGGGAAGGAGGGGGAGGGGAGGGGAGGGGGAGGGGGGCCAGCTGGCCTTTGCCGCCGCCACTGACCCCCCCAAGGCGCTTCGCCCATAAGCCCCCCACTCCCACCCACCCACCCCGCGAGTCAGGGACTGGCGCGTCGTCCGTTCACCTCATCCCGTCCGCCAGTTGGTTTTCCGCCCTGGGGGTGTTGGGTTTGTTTGTTTGATTGTTTGTTTGTTTGTTTTCAGGTTAGGTTGCGTCCCGGCGGCAGCAACAGCGGGCTTCTCCTCCCCACCACCCGCCCCTTCGTTCCTGTCCTCCTTTAACCCCCTCCGTTAACATTATACCGACGTATAACACGCATACATGATTTGCCCCCTATTTTCAGGGGGGGAGTGCACGTTATACGCCGATAAATACGGTAGATAAAAATGCAAAGACAAAATACAAAAATACAAAAATACAATGGTGGCAAATAAAACAGATGGGAAAACAAACATGAGGATAAATCAACCTCTTCACTCAATTCCCTGGATGTCTGTTTGTTCAGCACAGTGTACACAAAAGGAAAACCAATATGGGCAAGTCTTTATAAGCCCTGATTTCCTTTTTGCTAATGCCACATTGGTATCAGCAAAGAACTGTGCCCAGAGAGTGCACTGTGTCTGAAGCCTCAAAGGTATTTATAATCCATCACCTTTTAGCTACACATCTTAATGTTGATACTAGAGATGGGCATGAAATGAACTTTTGGTTCATTTTGTTATTCGTTACTCATACCTAACAAAACGAATAACAAACTGACCCCTCTAAGAAAAACGAAACAAAATGAAATGGAAATTTCCGTTTCTTTTCAGTTCATTTTTCTTTCCTCTGGTGTCTCCTACCTGGTGGAGTGGTCCGGTCCTCCTCGCTGCCACCACCAGCCCACAGGGAGGGGGCATCCAGAAAAAAATTAAAAACAAAAGCCGACCGGCCCACACTACAGCTGGTAGGTGGGCCACATGGTCGGCAGGTTTTTTAATTAAATAAATAAAAATAAGCTGATCCAGCCCATGGGCCGCCAAATCAGCCCCTGAGCACCGGACCCAACCCACGGGCCGCCGAACTGGCCCGTGGGCCGGCAGAAGAATAAATAAATAAATAAATAAATAAATAAATAAATAAATAAATAAAAACCCAATCTGGACCGTGAGCACCGGACCCAATACATGGGCCACCCACCTGAGCCATGGGGCAGCAGAAGAATTGTTTTTCAAAAAAATAAAAAAAAAAATCTGGCCCGCAGGCCACGGAACCGGCACGCGAGCACTGGACCTGACTCACGGGTCGCCGAACCGGCCCATGGGCCAGCAGGAAAAAAAAGGTGACTGGCCCACATTACAGCCGGTAGGCAGGCCATGTGGTCGGCAGTTTTAAAAAATTAAATTAAAATTAAATTAAATTAAAAATTAAAAATAACCCGATCCGGCCCGCGGGCCATTGAACCGGCCTGCAGGCTGGCAGGATTAAATAAATAAATAAATAAATAAATAAATAAATAAATAATTTAAAAACCCCAACCAGTGGGGTTCAAAAAAAATGAACCCAAACTAAAACGAATTATGAAATGATTTTTTAAATAAAAATTAATTTCATAATTAATGAAACAAAATGGGGGGGGAACGGATTACAAAATGAAACACATTGACTCACTAACAGCATGATTCACAGCTCTGTCCTGACATTATTTTCCATCCTTCTCTTCTCTAAATCTTGTGAGATTCCTCAAATTGAGCCCTTAACTGCCTTTTAAAACGCTCTACAATACTGGCTTTTTAAGGAAGCATATGGTGATCTGTAATGTAATGTATTGTTGTGTTGCTCCCTTTTATGTGGCATTTTTTCTCTGCTAAATTTTTTAAAGCTTTGCCTCTTTCTAGGTTGTTGTTTTTTATCTGTTTCTATTGTCTGCTTCTTTAATTGCTGGATTTATTTGGCTTTGTGTAAACCACCCAGAGTCCTTTTTAGAAATCTGTGTGGTCTAAAAATGCATAAATAAATAAATAAATAAATAAATAAATAAATAAATAAATAAATAAATAAATGGCTGATTGACTCACATTTACTTTTTAGTTTGCCTTACTTCACACTTATTTTTTTCATCTGCACAGCTGTCAGTATCAGACAACATTACCTTCAGAAAAACAACACTCTTAAAAAAACTTTCTTTGAATGTCTTTTTGGGCAAAGGAAATATTTCATATGGAAGCTATCTCACGGAGAGATGGCAATGTATTGTTTGACCCACCTTGCTTCTTTTTTGCCCCCTCCCTTGCTGGATTCTGTATTTTGTTTTGCTTTGTTTTTTGTTGTTTTTATTGTCTTTTAAATTTTAATATGGATTGTTGTCATGAGTTTCTGTTTAGGCAAGTTGTTTCTTTAATTTGTTGTACACCACCCAGAGTTCCGGAGGGAAAATTTGGCAGTTAGCAAGTAACTAACTAACTAACTAACTAAATAAATAAAACTAAAACTAAATAAATAAATAAATAAATAAATAAATAAATGTCAATCAACCAATCATTATTTGCATTAGGCATGGCCTTAGCAAAAAAAGGATAACATTTACATAAATATAAAATTGGCATACTAAAATCAAGATAATAAATATATATACATGCAATATTCCTATATCAGATGTGGGAAAGTAATCCACAAATGATTACTATTTTAAAATCATAGCCGGCCTCATTTTAATTGCTGCTCTAAAAATTTAGCTGTCTGTAGTGTCATCTGTTTGTCTCGGTCTCCGAGGAGTAAAGATATGTCAATGTCTTGCCTTCCTACTTGGAAAAAGTGACAATCTGAGCAAAGTCTGTGTTATTAACCAGGAAGGGATACCTTTCCAGTGTAAGGAAATCCTTGTTTATAGAACTGATTGAGTTTACCAAATTCCACTTTCACCCCCTTCATAGCAATAAACATTTCAGTCGCTCCTGCATTCTTCACTCCTGCAAAAGGAACAGCATGTTGGCTCAACCAAGACTGTGAAAACAAAATGCATGATATTGTGAGCCTGCCCCAACTGAGACAGGCTAGCTTGCTGTGTGTATCACGTCGGCAGGATCAGCAGGCAGGCGATCACAGTGTGAGAAGGGGAAAACATTGACAACTCTCAATGCATACCAATAGAAGACATGCTTAGAATCATGGGTGGCTCAAATACAAAAGTAGGGAGAAAAGCAGAATCATATGGAGTTGGAAAAGTTAGTGTAAGGGACAGAAATGAAGCAGGATAATGACTCACAGAGGTCTGCAAATACAGATGGTCAATTTAAAAACAAAATACATGACATAATTGGAAGCAGGAGGCAGAGAAGCTATATTCTCTCTGCCAAAACATGACCAGGAGACTATCATGGTACTGATCTCAAACTATTAATATTAAATTTTAAAGTTAACCCAAAAAAACACATTAAAATAATCCATAGTGCCACAATTAAATTCAAGAAACATTCCTGAGGAATTTAAAGTCCAAATTAATAAACTCAATTAATCATGAACCAGAAGAAATGTGGATTCAAACCAAATATATTAAAGGGGAATATACAGTGGTATCAGTGGCCACTCCTGATCTTTGGGGAAAAAATGGAAGTTCAAGAATTCTTTGATGGCCTGGCTCTACTGTGAGGCTTTTGGCACTCCTACACATTGCTCGCCACCTACCTGACTCCCTATTATGATTTCTTTGTTCTATGTGCTTATTGTGCTTACTTAATAAATGTAAAATGTTGTTTTTATTTTATTGTTTGAAATTTACTTGTATACTGGCTGGAGTTGTTCTTTGAATTAAACTTGGTGGTGTGTGTGTATATATATATATATATATATATATATATATATATAAAAATTTTATTGGCTTGCTCCTCAAATGGTGCTGCACTGAACTATCAAGAAACATATATTTTTTTTAAAAAATCACCTTTATTTGTCATTTCCTTTGCACGAAGCAGGGGAAAGCTGGTCAATAAACATGAAGTCACATAATCACTACATTGGGCTGTCGTCCAAAGCTGTTTTAGTTCAATATTGGTAATAACATATGCCAGAAAAACAGAATGATACTACTCAATCTTAATCAAAAGTACCTCCTGCCAGTGATCTTGGTATGGATAGCCATGGAAAAGGATTGGTCTGGTTCTAAATGACCAGTATGTTGTACAGACCGTGCTAAAAATGGTCCAAAACATGAGATAAAGTGCCATATGATTGCATCCTTTGCCAAGCTGTAATAATCACTTTATTTTTTCACTTTGAATATTCATATTGTGATTTCACTATATTAATTTATCATTATTGTTGAAGAAGAATTTGTTGATACATGCATTTGTAGAAATGTGCTTATCTCAAGTCCTAAAACAATCAAATGAAAAAGCAACATTCAAAAGTCTATGGTTTAAAAACACTGACAGATAAAACAAGTAATGCAAGGTAATCAAGATTGTTACCAGGTGGAAAACAGTTTCACCAAAATAATTTGCATTGTACCTGTTCCTTTTTCTTCCATTTCTGCAGTAAATCGAACATATTGAGAATAGCCTTTCTGTAGAAGATTAATGTCAGTTCCATTAATAGTAAAAGTGCTACAACCTGTTTTGTCCGCCTGGAAAGATAAAAATATAAATAGGTACAACATAAGAAAACAATTTTCTAGGTTGTAGTATTTCTTCTGCTGTACTAGGCATAATTCAGGACAGCTCATGTGATAGCTGAGGGAAAAAGTGAATGTGAATTGCTCTTTCTTGATTTGGTGGAACCAGTTCATATTCAGCAAGGCTCAAAATGGCTGAGACAAACTTCTGTGATCAATATGCCCTTGCCATGGACATTAGTTTTGTGAAACTTGTATCAGCTATGCAAAAACCAGAACCTGCAATCAGGGCGTTTATACACGACCCCTAAACTCCGGGGCAAATGGCTCCCAGCTCTGGAGCTTAAAAATGTTTCCCCACCAGCTCCGGAGTTTACAGGAAATTAAGTGCGACCACGCCCACTTTAGCGCGTCCCAGCGCACCTGCTCTCTGGAGGTGAAAATTCTTTGATGCGGTGTAACGATAGTGAGTGCGGGGCTCTCCTCACTTCTGTTTGTTGTTTTTTGGTTCCCTCCCCTTTAAGAGCTACTTAAGAGACTGGAATGTTGCTGCGGCAAGAGCGAGAGGCAGAACGGAGGTGAGCCACATCTCTTTTCTTCCTGTTTTTTCTCCCTCCCCTCACGCAGCCAGCAGCCAGGAGTGCGGAGGGGGTGGGAACGCAGGAACAGCAACAAACCCCTAAGATCTGTGGTCCGAATTTAAGTGGCCAGCGGATCTTAGGGGTCATGTGAAAAGGCCCTCAGTCTCAAATGTAATGTTATAAATTCATGTTTTTCCATTGAGAAGTGTTGCTGTTATTTCCAGGTCTCCCTCCTTCACAGTCAAGACAAGCTAGTGAAATGCTATGAATATCACTCTACTTATGAGTGGCTCGACTTATGAGCAATTTGACTTAAGCTCTCCACTCTCCACTACAGCTTACTTTGACAGGTCTGACCGGTCAAAGTCAGCTGTCAGTGTGAAGCAGACAGCAGCATTCACTGCCCATCACCACCATCTCTTTCTTCTTGGTTGCTTTGATCTCTGTAAAAGAGATTGAAGCAACCAAGAAGAAGGATGAGGTGGCCATCGTGCCTCCTTTCCAACTCACCTGGGCTGTGCTAACATGCACCTGTCCAAGAAGATCCCTGGAAGGAGTGCAGGTTCACAGCACTCAGCCAGGTTGGAAGGGAGGTGCAGGTGGTTTTCAAAGGGCTGCAGTTGAGGTGCCGTTTATTTTTATTTTTATTTTTATTTTATTTTTTATTTTTTTTATTCTCCAGTACCAACTACGCAGCCCCCGGGGCATGGTCAGTGCTTATTTTATTTTATTTTTTACTTTTATTTTAAATTTTACAAGGCCGACCATGCAACTCCTAGTCTGGATCAGCACTTTTTAATATTTTTTATTTTTTTAAAAAGGTCCCCAATGCCAGGGCTGTTTTGTATTGTTTTGTTTTCACAGCTGAGAAGTGCTTGCATTCCCGTGCCCCCCTTTTCTTAAAAAAAAAAAATCATTATTCATTTTGTTAGGTAACGAAATGAATAACAAATAACAAACAAATTAAAAAATAATTTCGTGTCCATCTCTAATCACAACCAATGTTTCTCTAAGTACTCCAATCTTTTGCTTGTAAACATAGACAACATAAAGTAAAAATATCCTTCTTGAAGGAATGCAGCAGTTTTTTGCCTGCATCTTTTCTCTCTCTCTCTCTCTCTCTCTCTCTCTCTCTCTCTCTCTGTGTGTGTGTGTGTGTGTGTGTGTGTGTGTGTGTGTGTGTGTGTGTGTGTGTGTGTGTGTTTCAGTTTGGTTCGTTAAGGGTGGGTGGACTGTCTACTGTCTACTGCCACCCAGCCCAGCTGTGGCCAGGACTCCGTAGGCGGCAGTAGAGAGTCCCCCCAATGCCCCTGGAGCTCCGGCCGTGGCCAGGGCTCCATAGGCATTGGAGGGACTGTCTACTGCCGCCCAGCCTGGCTGCGGCCAGGGCTCCATAGGAGGTGGTAGACAGTCCCACCATCGCCTCTTTTTTTAATTTCTGGGTTTTTGCCCCACGCTACACCTGTAGCGCGGGGCTTTCCCCCAAGTGCTGACTGCATTGCCCCTGCAGCCCAGTTGGCACTGATTTTTAATGTTTTTTATTTATTTTAGGGTGCCAACCCGGCCACCCCAGGACCGGGTCGGCGCTCCTCTTTTTTTTTTATTTTTATTTTTATTTCTTTTTACTGCCAACCACATGGACCGTGCTACAGCTGTAGCGTGGGCTGTCGGCTTTTTTTTTTTTTTTTCTTGGTCGCTATCCCTGAAGCCAGGAAGACCAGACCAGGAAGATCAGCACCAGGTAGGAGACATCTCCACCGCCCCCCGGCTGTGGCCAGAGCTCCAAAGGCAATGGTGGGACTATCTACTGCCGCCTACGGAGCCCTGGCCGCAGCCGGGCTGGACAGCAGTAGACAGTCCCTCAAATGCCTATGCAGCTCCGGCCATGGCCAGGGCTCCATAGGTGACAGCGGGACAGTCTACCGCCACCCAAACTGGTTCGGATTTGTACAAATTTTTTAAAAATTCGTACGAACCTGAACATGAACCGAACCATGGGTGGTCCCGAACCAGACAATCCCGAACCATGGGTTTTCTGGTTCGTGCCCATCTCTAATTGCTAGTGCACTAAGCAGAGTGGTGGAAAGCCACTTCTCATTGCCAGACCAGCAACAGTGCAGTTTCTAAGAGCAGACTGCAAACCTGACCTATGAGAGGAAGACAACCTCTTTTGGAACATCTGAATCCCAGTTCCCAAACCTGACTTGTAATGCCTCTCAATAAAGTTTTCTATGATCAAATTCAGAATACAGTGGACCCTTGCATAACAAATGGTTTGTATAACATAAAAATCTGTACAACATAAAAAATTCCGGAGATAGGGGATATTTGCTTAACAGAATCGCCTGTGGGGCAAATCCGTACAACATAAAAATGGTCACGATTAGGGATTACTCTGTTTTCAATGCATTCCTACGGGAAATTTGTATAAAGGAAATTTTGCTTAACAGAATTTCATTTGGAACGAATTAATTCATTTATACAAGGTACCACTGTACTGTGCAAAAGTTCTGCTACCTTTACCTTAGAAAAGATATTGTAGAACCGAAGAAAATATGTAGCAAAGGGCAGCTGAATCTCTAAATTTATTTTTAAAAGGCAAGAATCTTTCTATTCTTTTACAAGCACAGAAAGCCAAGATATTGAAGATCTGAAGAAAATATGTAATAAAGGGCAGATGAATATCTGAATTTATTTTAAAAAGGCAAGAATCTTTACAACAAGCATAGAAAGCCATTTTTCAAGATCCTATGGACCAATGTGGCCCCATGGGTGACCTTGATCTTCTAACTCTCCATCTATATTTGTGGGATACATTGAAAAATAGCCTGATGGGAGGCAAAGGAAAAAGGTTACCAATTTCTACATCAAAGAGGAAGTGTTCATAATGCAGTCCATCTTTTGGATTACCTGTATTTGAAAACCACTCCTTCCCAGTCACCTTACCTGGCCCGTGTACTCTCTATAAACTTTAGGCAATGTTTCATCAACAGCTTCTTGAAAAATATATGCTATGTCCCTAGTCAAGCTGAGGTATACATTTCCTTGAACAGGCTTCCCGTAAGTGTATCTATGCCAGAGACAAAGCAGAGAAAGAAAAAGAAGTTATGTCTTAGTTGAAAGAAAAAGTTTTCACACTGTGTCCTGAGAAACTCTGGAGCTCCTCAGAATTTTACTAGAGTTTGTCCAAGGAAAATGTTCATAATAGCTGACAAACTTGCCAGAAAGTAGCAGCCTTGTAATGCAGTGATTAAACTACAGAACTTGTAATTTGAATTTGATCCTGATGGGCTCAGGTAGCTGCCTCTAGGTTGAGTCAGCCTTCTGTCCTTCCAGAGTAAGTGAACTGAATACCCAGTTTGCAGGGCTGGTAGTGGAATGTGTAGCCTGAATTGTGAATGGAGTCAGAAGTGAATACTTAGAGTGATACCTATGAAACCAGTCAGGTAGTCAGTATTTCTCTTCAATCACATTAGGTGATAGACAAATGAAGGCACTCTGAACCTGGGCTAGAGAGAACGTTTTGCTGAATTTTCCTGAGCCCTGAACAAAATGGGAAAAAACATACAATGCTAAACACTGTTTTTCAAGAAGGAGACCGGGTTCTACAAGTGACAATCAAAGCGAGTCACTTTTATTTCTGGAGTACAGCTGTCTGTACCACTGTTCGTAGTGTATGAATTTTACTTACTTGCCACACACTCTGACCTGAATTTCTTCATCGAAACTGGTGACTAGTGATGGGATCTCAAACAACACTTCAAATTTATGCCGCTCTGTAATGAGATACGATGACAAGGACAGAAGAAAATAAATAGACTGACTGGTTTACGTAAAGGTAGAGATGTGAAGGGCCAGGAAATTGGGGGGGGGGGCTTTTTTCTGAGGCCTTTGTTTGTTTGTTTTTCAAAAAAATGGAAAAAAATGAAAAACTAAAAAATGATTATGGAATGTTTTATTTTAATATGATGAATAAATATGTTATTTATTGTTTCAATCCAGGCAAACCTTCACTTTTTGGATGTCCATAATAACTGTAATAATGACAGGCACAGTATTGTGTACAATTCTGGTCACCGCATCTCAAGAAAGACATAGTGGAACTGGAAAAGGTGCAAAGAAGAGATATTAAAATGATTACTGGGCTGTTCATGAAAAAATTCTAAAATAATTTCTTTAGTCTGGAAAAAAAGCATTTACTATGAAGACATACAAAATAATGCAGGGTATGAGTAAAGTGGATAGAGGGACTCTTCTCCCTCTCTCAAAATACCAGAACTAGGGGACATTTTGAGTGCTGGGAGAGTAAGAACTGACAAAAGAAAATTTTTTTTCAAAGCGCGTTATTTGGAACTCCCTGCCACAGGATGTGGTGATGGCATCTGGCCTGGATGCCTTCAAAAGGGATTGGACAGATTCAAAAAATCCATCACGGGTTACAAACTGATGGAGATTTTCTCTAAAACCAGGGTAGTTTGCAGGGGAGTGGTATCAGGAGACAGATATCTTCTCATGCGCTCCCAAACGCATCTGGTGGGGCCGCTGTGAGATACTGGAAGCTGGACTAGATGGGCCTTTGGCCTGATCCAGCATGGCTCTTCTTATGTTCTTATGTTCTTAACAGCAGAGCTGCAGAAGTAGAGACTGAAACTGATATTAATAATTACAGTTCAGAAAATGATTCTAATTAAATTTCATGCTCATTTACTGAAACTTAGTCCCACTCCCCTCTATGCACTTCCCCCTCTTCAATTCTTTTTATGAGAATTTTTTAAAAAATTATTTAATACTGTGGAGAGGAAATTCAAATAATTGTTACTACTAGATTTTTAAAAACTGTTTTGTGGAGGTTTTTAGTCTGCTCCATTTAAACTAGTAAACAGTTCAGGATATTGTTGCTCCATTTGTTACAAATAAATATTATTTTTAAAAGTTCTGTTTGAAATAATGGTTGGATACACTATATTTTTAATATGCTAGATGTGTTAATTTTATGCCATATATTCCATAGTCATATTTTATGTTCCCAAAGTAACAGAATGACTTTCAATCTGGAAAAGAAAAAAGTGCGAACATAGCATTTTTTTTCAATTTGTCCCAAAATTCCAATTTTTCTAGGGGAGGGGCAGAAAGAGTAGCATCTGACATTACATACATAGATTCCAAGTTAGAAATCATACCTAAGGTTAAGGAAGTCTAGTTGGTTCAAACTTGACTACACATAACTAATCCATGGAGACTCAAATATGAAGTGCCCACCTCTAGTCTTAACTGACTTAAAAGGCTGTCAAAGTAAGTGAGACAAGTGGTTTTTCTAGTTCCAATCCCGCAGTCAGTTTCCATGATTGCGTAAGTATGGGAATCTGGGTCTTCAGACTCCTAGTCCATTACTCTATCCACTACACCACACTGGGAATCAATATATTATTACCTCCATATATTTTTACTTTTAAAACTTTTATTGATTTATGATGTGTACTCTCTGCTTTTTTTTCCAATATGACATTTAAGGCTATAACATCCTGTATGTTTTCACTGAACTATGATTTAGATTCCTCTCTGTACCTTTTATTTATTTGTTTGTTTTTATATTTGTATACCACATCGATTTTCCAAAAGGGAACTCTGGGCAGTTATAAGCTACAAGTTTGTAACTGAAGCAGATTTTTCTGATTTAAGTATTTGCCTTTGAACTTAAATTCAACCTTGATATATTTTAAGCATTTGTAACTACAGTTTAGTAATAGCTCTAAGATTTATTTCTATGTAACTGAAATATCCCTGTAACTTCCAAGTTACAACTATGCAGTTTTGCATTTTCTAGATTTTGATGCACATGGAAAATAAAACCAATGAGATAAATGTAAATATTGTGGATGAGGATGTGGACAGATTTCCTTCACCATGATTTAAACAAGGGTTCATTCTTATTCTCTGAAGATAGATGGAGTATTTGAACAACCAAATAACTTATAACTTGATCCCTAAATTAACTATGATATGATTGACATAGTTATTTGTTCTCACATTTAAATGAACTCTTAAAAGAGATGAGTAACAACTGTGATGAACTACCACAAAATCAAACTACCAAGGTGTGTTATAAATGTTATCGTGCTCTAAGGATTTTTTGTGTGTGTTGGTTGATTTGACCTTGACATCATATTGATTAATACCATATTCCTCCACAGTGAATTCTCCCCCAACTGTATGCCTCATGGAAGATGAAGAGTCTCCTAATTTGATGGTGTATGTTCCCAGAGCTGCTTCAGAAGCTAAAGGAAAGGTCAGGTCCAGAATTCCATGATGAGGTTCCACATCTACCCACTGGCCAATTCGGTTTCCATATGGATCCTGAGCATAGAAATAAAATCAACAGAAACATAAGTTCATTTGCTTGACTGGCGACAGTCACCAGGATATTAGCACAACAACACACAATAATTCTGGAAGAATATCGATTTTGATCACATGTGTGAATGGAGATTTTTGAGTTTTCCCCCCTTTTCCCCACCTTTCCTTTTCTCTGCAGTTTAAATATCAAATTTTTAAAATAGTAATTTTGTATTTCCAAATTCATTTAATTAAAGATACCTAAATGATATCTCTCAAATGTATATGCTATCTTATTTTTATCTCTTAGAAACTATAATGTTTGAAAATATTAATTCATTAGCTTTCTCATTTTCCATCAGTGTGTTCTGTTTCAATCATCAATTCTTCCTGCCCAATAATACTGTCTTTTTAGTTTAATCAATTCCTCATTGTAGCCAGAATTTCCATTCTGCCAGCCAGGTCAGGCAGGACGATTTCAGGTCGGGCAGTGTTGTTATCACTGGAACTGTGCCCTGGTATTTCCTTCTCATCTCATTCACTTCTTTTCTCATTTGAACCACTTTATCTTCTTTCCTACTTCCTTGTTGGTTCTTTGAAATTTAAAGTTGTATCTCTTGTTTTTGTTTGTTTGTTTATTTCTGTCTATTCATTTATGTTCTCAGTTTCCTCCTCTGGTTTCTGTTGCATTTCCGTGTCCTCATGACAGACCTCCATTTGTTCTTTGTGTGGCGTAAGGCTGTCCAAAATCTTCTGAAGCTCATACAGAATGAATTCCTCAAAATCCTCTTGTTGCATCATCTTTCAGTTATGTTGTAATCAGGTACAGTTTGGATCAAATTATCTTGTAATGCTCCCCAAAAAAGAAGAAATCGATGGTTTATACAATCCTCATATGTGTTACTTAGCATACAAAAAGAAGGAGTTGCCAGGTCCTCCCTTGAGGGTAAAAACAAGCTGATAAACAAAGTTATCCAAGGCTAAGGTTTTATTTGTCTGCCAATTTCCACGCCTCTATACAAATGCTGATTTCCATAATACCAGATGTTGGTCACCATTAACAATCCACCCCCCAAAAAAAAGAATATATTTAAAAAGAACCAGGGAAGAGCAAAGGAGAGCTAAGGGCGCTTTTACACGACCCCTAAGATCCGCTGGCCACTTAAATTCAGACCAGAGATCTTGGGGGTTCGTCGCTCTTCCTGTGTTCCCACCCCCTCCACACTTCCTTGCTCCTGTGTGCGTGAGGGGAGGGAGAAAAAAGGGAGAAAAAACGCAGGCTCACCGCCCTCTGCCGGTGGAAGCCACCCCGAGCCCCGTTGTCATCATGATTCCTGTCTCTTAAAGGGGCGGCGGGGACAAAAAAACAAACACAAGGCGAGGAGAGCCCGGCACTCACTACTTTATATCCGCATCAGAAATTTTTCAGCTCCGGAGACCAGGTACTTGAAAAGTGCGCTGGGATGCACTTAGGTGGGCATGGTCGCACTTAATTTTTTGTAAACTCCGGAGCTGGTGGGGAAACAATTTTAAGCTCTGGATCTGGGAATCATTTGCCGCGGATTTTAGGGGTCGTGTGAAAAGGCGCTAAATCAAATTTACTTTCTCCTCTTTAAAGCACCCTTTTGAAGATAAAAAGAGCCAAATAGGTTAAAAAGCAAAGAAAAACTCCTCCCCCTTTTTGCTCCAAAGCTGCTTTCTCAGTTTGGGTGGTGCAATTTTGTTTCTCAGGAGGTTCAGAAGTTACATCCAGGATATTGGTACCATATAGCAAGAAGAAAAAAGAAGAGTCTTGCCCATTGTTTACAGCACGGCGTTTCTATCAGGCTGCTATCCCACAACCACTAAAATCTGCTGCAAAGTGCTCAAAGATGCGGTACATGAAACCGTTTCACCACAGCCCGCTGAGTTTTTTAAAAAGTGTTTTAATTTTTTTAATTGCCTCCCAAACGCCAAATACTTGGAAGCAGTAGAGTCTAAAAAGAGATGTTGCTTGGTCCATTCATGGGCTTGGTCCTCCAGTCTCCATCACCTATTACGGTACATTTTTGTGTCATGTAACTATTATGGGAGGGCTCACAAGTATTTTCACCCACAAATTGGGTGAGGGTATGTAACTAACCCATTTTCTTTCTCACAGTTTGTACTTTTCCCACTCCTTTCCCCCTTTTTATTGGACCAGTAACCAGACACTTTGGTCAGAAATTAAGGATGTTTGATAAAATCAGAATAGAGGCTTTACCAAGAAACATATTTGATAAAATCAGAATAGAGGCTTTACCAAGAAACATCCAAACTCTAACTATGTGGCTAGATCCTAAAACTACATATCTATTTGAAGAAATTGTGGAACAGATGTACAAAGAACAATCATTAGGCATCATCACTTTAGAAGCAACAGATCTAGCATGCAAAGTTTGCAAACTAAAAACAGTGTACACAGATTGAAGCAAGCCGCAAGATCCTGTATTAAAAATTGAATAAACAACAAAGCTTTAAACTAAATGAGACAGAACTTGATTGCATACTAGCAGCATAAATTGACATCTAACATTTCTTTTGACCCATGTTAACAATCTGTTTGGGAGATTGTACACCATCTTAGTAAAGAAGTTGAAATAAAGGAATTAGAGAACATTGTACTGTTTAAGCATTCAGACTGAGAAGGAAGCACTCAGATCCCATTTTCTCTAAGTAGAAGTGTTTTGCTTCTTTAGTCAAGGAACATATAGTAATCATTTTTCCTTTTCCAAGGGAATGAGTGATATTAGGCATATATCATCATGCCTTTCTCTGTATTAAAAAGGAATAACAAAATTCCAGATCCTTCCAACAGAGATTTTAGAATTGTACAGTTGAATTAAGTGAATGACTTCCACTCCCATTTCAATATGGAGTGTAAAATATGTCAGTGAATTCAAGAAGAAAGCGTAGCACATAATGTGAGAAAGATAATTCTAAATTACTTACTTTCAGCTGTATCAGTGGAATCTGGGGGGTAAAGGAGAGAACAAAGGAAATCAGCTTCATGGGAAAAATATCCTATTTTTGCTAACATTCTCCAAAGCCAGTGGAAGAAATGATATGTGTTAACTAACCCATTTGACTTGCTTAAAGACTGACATGTTTTACCAAACCTTTGCTGAAGATATACAGATAATTTTCCATACAAACTACTGAGTATTTGCAATTTAATTCCACGGTCAGCTTCCTGTTGCATAGCTCTGCCTCCATAATGGGAGTGAAATTGCTATATGTAGCAGGTTGGGACTAATTAATGTTCTTTTTTATTTCAGTGTGTGGGACTCACTCATAACAATATGTTTCACAAACACTAAAATAAAGTAAACACTAACTAGAGACCCAAGGAGATCAAACCTATCCATCCTGAAAGAAATCAACCCTGAATGTTCACTGGAAGGGCAGATTTTGAAGCTTAGGCTCCAGGACTTTGGCCACCTCAGGAGGAGAGAGGAGTCCTTGGAAACGTCCCTGATGTTGGGAAAGATTGAAGGCAAAAGGAAAAGAGGACGGCAGAGAATAAGATGGTTGGACGGTGTCATCAATGCAACCAATATGGATTTGACCAAACTTTGAGAGGCGGTAGAAGATAGGAAGGCCTGGTGAGTTCTGGTCCATGGGGTCTCGAAGAGTCGGACACGACTGAATGACTGAACAACAAAAAGAGACCCACCATCTTCTCTCCGATGTGTATTTGTTCTGCCTGTAAAGAGTTTGTTTATATTTATATTGTTCTGCAATTGTATTTATTGAATCAATTTTGCTGTCTCTTTTTGTATTAGGCTTGGTTATAATTACTACTTATTTTGTCTTTTTTTCCTACCTCCCACTTATTGTAAATATTTGAAGATGTAGTATAGATAGAGCCTTTTAGCCTTATTTGTTATTCTGAATTTGTCAATAGAGGTTAGATACAACAATCCCTCTTTGGTGGACTGTTGTGAGTAAACCTTCTGGGTAGGTGATGGGTTTTGTAAGTTTCTTGGGGGTTATTTACATGTTTTTTCCTTCACGTGTGGGGTATGGCCTTAGCTCTCTGGAGGTCAGAGGAGAGACACAGAATGGCAGGTCTCCTTCTTTGGAGGTTTTTAAGCAGAGGCTAGATGGCCATCTATCGGGAGCACTGTGATGGGGGTTCCTGCATGGCAGGGGGTTGGACTGGAAGGCCCTTGAGGTCTTTTCCAACTCTATGATTCTGTGGTTCTATGATTCTGTTTTGGTGCTAACAGATAGAGGAGAAGGCTGAGTCGCGGAAGATAGTTAAGTGAATTTTCAAAAAGGGCAAAAAGGAGGAACCTTGGAATGACAGACTGGACAGCGTGACATCAATCCCAGGGAAAATTCTGGAGCAGATTACAAAGTAGACACTATGCAAGCATCTTGAAAACAATGCAGTTTTGGAAGCCAACATGGATGTCTCAAAAACAATTCCTGTCAGACTAATCTTATCTTGTTTCTTGATTGGGTAGTCTCCCTGGTAGATGGTAGAAATGCCCTAGACATATCTTGACTTCATTAAGGCTTTTGACAAAATGACCATGATATTCTGTTTGGCAAACTAGCTATGGGCTGGATAGAACAACTGCCAGGTGGAAAGACGGTGATAGAATTGTACTCAGAGAGCAGTTATCAATGGTTTCTTCTCAAACTGGGAAAAGGTAACAAGTGGGGAACCCCAAGGTTCAGTCCTGTGTCCTATGCTCGTCAATATTAATGATTTGGATTATGGTGTTCAGGTACTTGTCACATTTGTAGATAATACAACATTGTGTGGAATAGCTTAGTCCTTGGAAGAAGGAACATAATTCAAAAAGATCTAAATAGGCTTGAATGAGAAGGAAACTTGGAATTTTCATAGACCAAAAGCTGGATATGATGCAACAGTGTGATGTGGCTTCAAAAAAAAAACGCAAATGCTATTTTAACAGAAGTTTAGTCTACAAAACCTGTGATGCACTAGTTTCACTCTTATTTGGCACTGGCTAGACCTCATCTAGATTATTGTGTCCAGTTCTGCACACCACACTTTAAGAAAGTTGCCAACAATCTGGAGCAAATTCAGCGGAGGACAACAAGGATGACTAGGGTACTGGAAACCAAGCCCTATGTGAGAAGGCTGAAGGAACCAGGCATGTTTAGCCTTGAGAGAAGACAACAGAGAGTAGATATGATAGCATTTTTCAGACACTTTAAAGATAGTCACAGAGTCATAGAAACAGATAGTTGGAAGACGCCTCAAGGGGCATCCAGGCTAACCCCCTGCCATGCAGGAACCCCCAACAAAGGAACTCCAATAAATGGCCACCCAGCCTCTAATTAAAAACCTCCAAAGAAAGAGACTCCACCACCCTCTGTGGCAGCATATTCCACTGCTGAACAGCTCTAACCGTCAGGAAGTTCTTCCTAATGTTCAAATGGAATCTCTTTTCCTGTAGTTTGAAACTATTGCTCTGAGTCCTAGTCTCTGAAGCCATGGAAAACAAGCCAGCCCTCTCATCGAGATGACTTCCCTTCAAGATATTTAAACATGGTTATCATATCCCCTCTCAGCTTTCTTTTTGTAAGACTAAACATTCCCAGATCCCTAAGCCGCTCCTCGTAAGACATATGTTCCACACCTTTAGCCATCCTGGTTGCCCTCCTCTGGACCTGCTCGAGGTTGTCAACATCCTTTTTAAACTGATGAGTGCAGAACTGTACACAGTACTCCACGTGGGGTCTGACCAGAGCAGAGTAGACTGAGATGATCACCTCCCTTGCTATAGACACTATGGTTCTGTTGATGCAACTAAGAATCGCATTGTCTTTCTCGGTTACTGCGTCACACTGCTGACTCATATTCAATTTGTGGTCCACCAAGTCTGCAAGATCCCTTTCACAGGTTGTGAAGGAATTGACAGAAGTGAGCCGTCTGGAGTAAGGCGACGGGACGAAGATGATTTAAAGATAGATGAAATGGCAATAGTAGCTAAACTAGTGGAAGAAATAGACTAAGGGCCTTTTCACATGACCCCTAAGATCCGCTGGCCACTTAAATTCAGACCAGAGATCTTGGGGGTTTGTCGCTATTCCTGTGTTCCCACCCGCTCCGTACTCCTGGCTGCTGTCTGCATGAGGGGAGGGAGAAAAAAATGGAAGAAAATGCGGGCTCACCTCCATTCTGCCATCTCGCTCTGCTCCTGGCAGCATTAATATCTCTTAAAGGGGCGGGGAGCAAAAAAACAACAAACAGAAGCAAGGAGAGCCCGGCACTCACTATGTTACATCCGCATCAGGAATTTTTCACCCCCGGAGAGCAGGTACTTGAAAAGTGCACTGGGACGCGCTTAGGTGGGCGTGGTTGCACTTAATTTTTTGTAAACTCTGGAGCTGGTGGGAAAACAATTTTAAGCGCCGGATCTGGGAGCCCTTTGCCTCGGATGTTAGGGTTTGTCTAAAAAGGCCCTTAAAGGGGCAGTATAATGTTATAGGTATTGAACAGGAAACAGATGTAAAGGGTGAGATGAAGGAAGCCTTATGGGCTTCGGAGGAGATGGGTGATGGGTGGATTGAGCACGAGGATCCGCGCATGGGGAATATGCCTCGGGAGTGGGGAGAAGGCAGCTGGGAACTACCGTTGAGAGAGATAGGCACTCAGACTGAAGAACAGAGATCAAGATGGGAGGAAAATAGATATAGAGTACGCGAGAGACGAATTTGAGTGATTGTGACGACACCTCCCTTTTACACACTGAATTGTGATGGAAATGGTAATGCTGCCACCTTTTAAAATCGTCGCCTCATGAATTGGGACCGACTCAGAGATATATAATATAAAATTAATGACAAAGTTTATTGAGAAAATAATAAATATAACAATATCTGAGGATGGTATGCGTTGCCTTTAACATATAATAGATTTCATCAACTCTTCCAGCCCCCCCTGTCTTTAATAACTAGTAAACAGTATAGCCCTCACTGCCTGACAGAACTCTCACAGAGCAGTGCTCTCTCCCAGCACTCACTCTCAAAACCTTCAACTTAACTTAACTCAACTGAACTGCCTCAACTGACTAGGCTCCACCCTTTTTATATCATACCATTCCCCGCCCTCCTGCTGGGATTGGCTGATGATTTGTACATTCATTACTCCTGTTTCCAGGGTTTTGTCACAATACCTCCCCCCTTATAAAGAAATTTTAAGGGAGTAAACTTACCTCGGTTTGCTCACTTAAAATTCTCTTCTGAAGCCTATTTAACTAATTCATACATCCTTCTGTTTATCAGCTTCAATTCTGCATCTCTATAAACTGTTTTATAACATGTTCAACCTTATTACTATATAATATCATTAAATGCAATAATTCTTTCTATATCATTACATTTTAAATAGACTATACTCTTATAACATTGGTTAACATCATAACTTCAAATACCTGTAAAGACCTTATTGATCATACTAGAATCAATCTATGTTAAGATGCATAAATACATATATTTGGTTTACATTTTAAGCTATTTTACTTATCAATATACATACAATTTTTATCCTTAACTTATATTCTAAATATCACCTAAACATTTTGATTTATGGTAAGCTCTAATTATACATTACCTTGCATTTTTCATTTACAGTTAACTTACATTAAGTTATGGTTTTCACATTTTATGACATTACATTTCCATACTTTTTTTAAACAACACCTTCCTCTTACATCAGCAATAAAATAACAATATTACATTATTATTATTTAACCATGGTCCATGTAATCAATGTCTTCCGCCTCTTGCTGCAACGGCTGGACGATGATACGGCACGGGTGATCACTTCCTCTGGCACATAAATTCAAAGTCCAGTTCACAGTAAATTGATGCCAATTTTCCTTGGGTTCTTGGAATGTGGGATTCAATTCTTTGACACCACTCCTGGTACAGTTCATTAGAGTCCCCTCAAATGCAGCTTGGTATTCAAGCGACCACTGTATGACATATGGGTGCTTCGTTTTTGTCAGTTCAGTCAGTGGTGTTGCAATGGTGCTCAAATGTGAACTAAACCTCCTGTGATATTCCGCAAGACACAAAAAAGATCTCACCTTCTTTTTGTTGGTCTGTCTTGGCCACAAGTCGATCGCGTCGATCTTCCTCTGCAGGGGGTCAATCACACCTCGTCCCACAACATGTCTCAGGTAGTTGACTTCTGGATTTCCTAGTCACCACTTGGATGCTCTTTTCGTCCTCTCGTCCTCTCGGATCCGCTGAACCACGATGTTCACAGGCTGTAGTTGTTTGTCCCAGGTGTCTTTTGCAACCACCGAATCAGGTCTGTCATTAGCATCCTTCACTTCCAAGTAGGTTTGCTTCTTTAAACAGTTTACTATTTGCTTTTCAGGTTCCTGCAGCTTTCTAAATTCATTAGCCATCTTATTCTCTTCTTGTATCATCTGTTCCTTGCCCAGTGACACTTTGTTCCAATCCAGACGAAGTTGCTCATTATTTAATATTTCTTTTTCAAGCTCTGCTTCCATTGATGTAAGTTGCTGTAAGCAATCTTCTTTACTTTCTGATGCACCAGACAATTGCATTTCCAAATTACATATTTCCTTTTCTTTAATGTTTTCCACTGTGGTAATTACATCTAGTTCTGCTGATTTTTTCTGAAGTTCGAAAACAAATGTATCAGATTCATTCCTCCTCTCCTCCAGTCTCATTTCCTTCATCTCTAAAAGTGCTTTTAAAGGTGAAATTTCATTTTGGAGTTCACCAATAACTGATGCCTGCAGAATTTTAGCTTCTTTCAGCTCTTCTGCTATTGCTTTATTTTGTTCCTTTTCAAGCTGTGCTAATTTTTCTTCTTCTTCTTTTAATTTAGAATATTTTTCCAGTCTGGAGTTCTCTGCTGGTACACGAAGTTCTTCACAAGCTTGTATCATTTTCTCCTCTAGTATGAAATTTTCAGGGTGTTTGGAACTTAAGAAGTGTGTATTCGATTCCATTAAGTCAAAACATCCCTTCAAACTGTCATCTTGCCTTTGTTCCAGACTAAAATCTGCTGCTGGCTCTTTTATGTCGGCTAAGTTGTCTTTTCCTACCATTTCAGACTGCTGAGATTCCCTCTCAAGTTCTCCTACTGGCATCTGATTTATAACTGTGTTGTTTTCACTGTTTGGTTCAGCTTGGTGTGTCTGAGCTCATGTTACTACAAAAGCACTCTGCACATGCTCTAAGACATCTATTCCAATTAAACATGCACTTGGTATTTGATCTGAACCTCCTATTCTATGACTGGAGTTCAAGCCATATGAGTTATTGCAGTCACCATTTGTAATGTCTGAAGAGACAACTGTTGTGGAGCAAGGGCTTGCTGTCAATTTTGAGGAGGTAGCTAGACTTCTGTTGATTACACTGCCCAATTTTGTCACAGAGGACTGTCTGGGCCAAGTACCATCTTCATTCTTTACCTCTATTACCACCACCTGTCTCTGGTAGAGCCCTGCATCTTGTATAGTGCTGTCAAGTTTGCTTAACTGCTCATAAATACTGGTATTACTCATATATCTGAGCCACAGCCTAATTTTCTTTTCATCAGGAATATTAAACAGCTTCCGCATCTCTTTTCCAATAGTATCAATGGTGTCCGCTTTGCTGAAATAACAGCTTACAAGATTATTAGGATCACTGTTTTGACAGAGCTTCAGTTCCAAAAGATATACTTCGACTTTACAATACTAAAGGGGAGGGTAAAAAAAGCTAAAGAACAAAATGAACTTAGACTTGCCAGAGAGATTAAAGATAGTAAAAAGGGTTTCTTTAGTAATGTCCACAGCAAAAGGAAAATAAGGAAATGATAGGCTCTCTGCGTGGCAATGATAACCAGTTACTAACAGGGGACAAGGAAAAGGCAGAACTACTCAACACCTTCTTTGCCTCAGTTTTCTCCAAAAAGGAAAAAAGAGGTACGCTGGGGCAAAGAGTAGATGAGGTAGGATGGGAATTGCAACATAGAATAGGTAGATAGTACAGAAACACCTGGAAACATTAAATGAATTTAAGTCTTCTGGGCCAGATGAATTACACCCAAGGATATTAAAAGAACTGGCAGGAGTAATTTCAGAACCATTGGCAGGAGTAATTTCAGAACCATTCAGAACCATCTTTGAGAAGTCCTAGAGAACAGGGGAAGTCCTCATCTATTGGAGGAGGGCTAATGTTGTCCCCATCTTCAAAAGGGGGGGGGAGAGGACCCAAATAATTACCACCGAGTCAACTTGACTTCAATTCCTGGAAAGATCCTAGAACAGATTATTAAACAGGCAGTTTGTAATTATTTAACAAACAATGCTGTCATTACAAGAAGTCAACACAGGTTTCTTAAAAACAAGTCATGCCAGACTAATTTGATTCCTTTCTTTGATAGAATTACAGGCCTAGTGGATGAGGGCAACACTGTGGATAATTTTTATCTGGACTTCAGTAACACCTTCGATAAGGTTCCTCATGGTATTCTTGCTAATAAGTTAGTAGAAAGTGGGATAAATAGTGCTACTGTTAGGTGGATTTGTAATTGGTTGATTGATCACACCCAAAGAATGATCATAAATGGCCTCTCTTCTGCTTGGAGAGACGTGACCAGTGGGGGTGCCCCAAGGTTCTGTTCTGGATCAAGTGCTGTTCAATACCTTTATTAATGACTTGGAGGAAGGAATAGAGAGTATGCTAATTAAATTTGCAGATGATACTAAATTGGGAGGGGTTGCTAATTCCCTAGAGGATAGGATGAAAATCGAAAATAACCTTGACAGATTAGAGTGCTGGGCCAAAGCTAACCAAATGGGTTTCAAATGTAGGGTGCTGCATCTAGGTAAAAAGAATGAATTGCACAGATATAGGATGGGAGATACCTGGCTGGAAAATAGTACATGTGAAAGGGATCTGGGAAGGGATAGAACCTCTATTCTGTTCTGGTCAGACCCCACCTGGAATACTGTGTCCAGTTCTGTGAACCTCAATTTAAAAATGATGTTGACAACCTCAAAAGGGTTGAACATTAGGAAGAACTTCATGATGGTTGGAGCTGTTCGACAGTGGAATATTATTATACATTATTTATTTCTATATTTTAATTCACTTCAATAAGCATTGTTTGTATTTGGGAACATTATTAACTGTGTCAGTCCTGCTTCTTTTGTATTGAAATAGGAACATAATTAAATAAATGCTGCCAGCAGAAGCTAAAGAAGGGTGTTTTCACAAGTTGTCAAAGACTCGGACCCATCACAGGAGAGAAGGGCAGGATGGGGCAGCGGAGGAAAATGAAAGCCCCCAGGTTGCAGCTGGGCGATGGGCCTCAGTCGGAAGGGAGATATGGCAAAGGTAGCATGGTAAGGAAAGGCCAGACTGTTGCACTCCGGGGTGTTGGCTGGGCATGTGGATGTGTGTGAGATCCTTTTAAAAATGTCCCACCATGAGCACTCTGGCTGGAGCCAGAGAGCTCGTGGCGGCACATTTAAAAATGGATCTTTGCCCAGCCCAGGAGGCTTGGAAGGCAAGCCATCTGCCACCGCCACTTCCTTTCCAAGCCTCCTGGGTGGGCGAACATCAATGAGACCCTGTTTTGCCCATCAATTTGTTGGGAAAGCAGGGACCCAGTGATCTTCACCCAGCCTGGGCTGTTCCCTTCAAACAGCCCAAGCTGGGCAAGGATCAGTGGTACAATACCTCATAAGACAAATGGAAATGGAAAGAAAAACTCATCTTACAAGTTTTTATTATCCCTGGAAATTTAATTTGTCTTATGAGTTTTTCATCTTAAGGGGCATTAGTTTTATGAGGTATTACTGTACTTAGCTTCCCCTCCCCCACTGTGTAACAAATTCCAAAAGAGCATGGTCATTTCTACCTAAAGATCCCACCACCAACCCCATTTACAATGTTCTCCCTATTGGTTAAGATCACATCTAAAATAGCTATTCCTCTTGTTGTTTCCTCTATCTTCTGGACCATGAAATTGTTGGCAAGGCCATTAAGGAATTTATTGGACCTTGCATTCTTAGCTGACTTAGACTGCCAACAGGATAGTTAAAATCTCCCATCAGTACTGCATACCTCCCTTCTGGCTGGTTTGGGGGTCAATAATATACCCACACAGTGATATCCCTTCCATTATTGTCCCCCTTAATTCTCACCCAAATACTCTCAACCTGACTTCCCAGTTGTGTATCCTAGATTTCTTCATCAGCATAAACGTCCTTAATATATAAGGCTACACCTGTTACTTTGAAACAGGTGATACCCTCCAATAACTACATTCCAATCATAAGTCTCATCCCACCAGGTTTCTGTAATGCCAATTATATCATATTTATTTTGCTGTATTAGGAGTTCCAGCTCCTCTTGTTTGTTCCCCATGCTCTGTGCATTCGTGTAGAGACATTTAAGGCTGTGTGTCCTTCTTACAAGTCCTTTGCTTGGACTCAGTGCTCTTACAGGCCCGTTCGAACTCAACTACTCTATGATTTAATGGGATAGGCTGGGGATTGTGCTCATGTAGCACTCTCCCCAAGACCCAGCTCTCTTCCTCTTGGGGCTGGTGGACTTCAGCTTGACTGCACTATTGAGTTTTCCCAGGCTTTTATATGTCTAGGGGGACTTCAGTATTCATTTTAAGGTGGTGTTCCATAATGATCCCCTTGGGTTCATGGAGGGCTGTTCATGACATCCATAAGTCTAACCCCCCCATAGGGGTTAACTATGGCAGCTCATTCTGCTGTGTGGCACCTGGGATTCGAACTGCCAAGCTGCCAACTTTGCAGCCAACAGTTTCAGAGCTGGATAGCAATGAAATTAATACATTAATTAAATTAATTAAATAAACTAACATCAACCTGACTCATCCAGTAATGTCACTCCTGTTACACATGTGGAGCTATACAGCAGGATTCTGGCCCATTTTTTTAAATGGAGCAATGAATGTTGTTCTTGGTACTAACATGTTTCAGGTAGACAAAATGCAGTACTTTCAGCCTTTGTTTCATGCATTTAGAAAATAATACTCACTGCTTTATCAACAGCCTTAAATTCTTCATTAAGGCTCACTATGTGAAACCTAACTGAAAAGGCAAAAGAGAAATATTTTATTTATTCATTCATTTATTACTAGGTCATGAAAATGCACCTGGTTGCCCACAGTTTTCCGCCCATCTTACCATACATTCTTTAACCTGTGAGTCACTTGTTCTTTCAACTAACAGCATAGTGTAAAATTTACTCAACAGTATTATACTGGTTAAAATCACTTTACTAGAAAACACCATTATTTAGTCAGTTGGCCTAGAGTGCCAAGCACACAGCAGCATTCCCTCTTTGGACAGTGATTGAGAGCTGTTGCCTCAGGAACATAGGTGCTCGGTCGTCTTGAGAAATAATGGCTATCCTGCGACCTGGACTAGGCTCAAGGCTGATTCTCCCCAGACTCCAAATGTTTCAATGGCTACAAGAACAAAGTCAATTCCTGTCGCAATATCTTCATATTTTTGTCTTTTTAAGCGTTCGGCCATTGCTGTTGCGGATCCAGCTTCAATGCTGGTGTTTTGCACGTGGGACGTGGCAAATGTGAATTGAATAAATTCATTTATTCATTCATTGGATTTTTATACTACTCATCTGGCTGCAAGGTCACTCTGGGTGGTGTATATTGGTGTAAAAGGTATATTGCGGATACCTTTTTAAAAGAGACTACCTTTTCCCCCAGATATTCACTTTGGTGAATGTGTAGGGGGCATATAGGTATGCCTGTACATAGGCAGGAAGTCCCAAAAAATCCATTCTTACCATTCTTTCTCCCATCACCCTTATCTTACTTTACAACACCAGAACAGCTGCAATTCTCTTTTGGGTTCAACTCCACTCAAGCTTACCTGTTTCTCCAGGTTTATAAAAGGGCTTGTCTGGCTTTATAAAAACCCTTGGATATGCATTTCTCACCAGCACCTTCTTCCGGCCCTCATAGTTCACACTGTCACCCTTTTGAATGAAGACATGGATGTGGGCCACTATTTCATCCTTCACAATGCAAAAGAAACAAGTTGTTTCAACAACAGAACTGACAGCAGAGAAACTTTTCACAAGGGGGAGAGAAATGTGGGGCTCTGCTCAAACAAGGAATCTTTCTGCGAACTATGAGTTTGGCTATACAGCTTGGTTGTCGTGAGCCAAATAGGATCATTTAAGGTTGGGTGGAAATCTATGTGTTATGTGGTGCAATCTTTGTATTAACATGGCACAGTGACTATATTTGTTCCACTGTAGCTTTTAGAGCAGTGGTTCTCAACCTGTGGTTTCCCAGATGTTCCTGGACTGCAACTCCCAGAAGCCTCCACCACTCACTGTGCTGGAAGGGGTTTCTGGGAGTTGCAGTCGAGGAACATCTGTGGATCAACAGGTTGAGAACCACTGTTTTAGAGAGAAAAGAAGGTGGCTTCCTCCTGGAGACAGGAAACAAGGTGGGTTTTTGTCTTTTCATTACAGCTCAGGAAACCAATTTGCTTTGCTGGGGAAATAGACTCTAAAGAAAACATAAAACACCATACCTTGAGTCCTGCTGTCTCCTGCTTCCAAGGGGGAGCTTTCATTTAAAAAAAATCTCTAAAAAGTACAACAGACCAACACTGCCCTAATTGTTTTTTTAAAAGTTCAGTTTCTTCCCTTGGCTACAAGAGGCAAGAAAAGACTTTCTAATTTCCAAATTACCCCATATAATTAAGTGGCTAATCGGTCTGTTTAAACTACTGATGACATGGGGAAATTGAAATTAGCATGCAACTGAAGCAGGAAGCTAGAAGCTTCAATTTGCTGGCTCAGTTTGGTTCATTTCCAGTGACCACATGTACTGGAAATGAACCAAAAACAGAGTGATCCTACCTGCACCAAAAAGTAGATAACCTTAATGGGCTAGAAAGCTACAGACCAGAACACTTTGGAGTTAGCCTGAATCACTCCAACAGATATGTTGTCTCATTGCCAGCTTTTAGGAGTTGACACCTGGCCATCCTTCAAACAGGTCAAACAGCAGCCTAAATGACCCTGTAGTTGTCTCAAACCCTCTTTCTGCCTCTTCTCTGGGAAATAGGAAATCAAAACCACACAAGACACAAATGTATAAATTAGAGATGGGCACAAAGCAAGTCATCTCACTTTGTCAAAATTCATATGCATGGCAGGCCCCCTTCTTCAGACAACTCATCAGTCCAGGCAGGATCAGGGACTTCTCCACCTCCTCCAGCAGCTGCCCACTCAACATCTTCCCTCCCATCTCATGTTTTTCTATTTAATTTTTCTCCTTTTCTTTAGTCTTCTCTTCCTCCTTTGCCATTTCAAAATCCCCATTTTTCACTTTCTTATCTAGAATCAACATTACAAAGACCAGCATATTAGAATAAAAAGGCTAATAGAAGCAAGACTTACATTTTGAGGATTCAAAGCTGTTTGGCTGGGAACAAAGGCAGGGACCTATAGAGAAACGGAGAGAGGCAAGAAAGCTGTACAGTATCTGCATTAGGTTTCTTAAATTTACTTGTAATCTTATGACCTGAATCTAATAGATTTTAACACTGCAAGAAGAAAGGATAATAAACAATAGGGGTTCGTGCAATGTTAAGTCAGTTAAGGTCAGTTAAGTGTTGTGCTGAGTCATGATTGTTCTATTTCAATCTGAATACATCACCCTGATACTGGCGCCTCATGGTGCCATGGTTAAACAGCTATACTGCAGCTAAATCTGCTGGGGTTCAATCTCAGCCTTCTACCTTTCCGAGGTGAGTAAAATGAGTGCCCAGGTTGCTGGGGAGGAGGGCAATGTGTAGCCTGCATAAATAAATTGTAAACCACCCAGAGAGCGCTTGAAATGCTATGGGCAGTATATAAGCAGAACGCTTTGCTTTTGCTTTTGGAATCCACACATGGGAAGGGTGTTTATTACTGAGCACTGAATCTTCATGGTGCCAGATGTCTACACACAGCTGGAATTGCTCTCTGGGGTCTCACTTCCAACATTTCAATATCCTCTTTTGCTAATCTTCTCTGCTCTTTCTCTGCCTACTTCACTTTCTGATTTCTTCTCTACTTCTTTTTGACAAATGCATCATTCTAAAATATTTTTGTTTTCATGCAATGCTTTCAAATTTATTTTTCTTTAAAATTTTTCTTTCCCACTGTTTGCATCCTAAGGTTGTTCTTGAGCTTTGCTTTTTAAAATTTGTTTTATGCTATCACTATGATGCAAAAGTGATCAAATAAAAGAATAAAAAGGTAGACCTCAGGAAGAGGTCCTGCCCTGCCCCCACCTCTCTCTCCTTGTTTTGCTGCCAACTGTCCTTAGACTTTGGACTACAACTCTGGGAACCCTGAAATGCTTTATTTTTTTAGCTTGTTTTCACTTCTGTGCTATGATACAAAAATCCAAAAGCAGAGGATGAGAACAGCTGAAAACTTAACAGAAGTGGCAAGAAGTCATGGAAGGGCAAATGCTGATCACATGACACATCCTCTGGCAATTCTACCCACACTAAACACTTGTAAAAATATTGATAACAGGTTTGCATGAGAAATGCCTGTGAATGCTAGAATAATAAACATGCAAAGACTAAGTGATATTATTATTTGCAGGCGGACGATACAATGATGAATGTAGAGCTAACTATTGATTGGTTGGTGTGATTGGAATGTTTTGGCAATGAAGCAGTTGAGAGAATCACACATGCCAAAAACACCCCAGTTATATAGATTCTGCCATTATTTAAATTGTTTTATAAATTTCAGTTCACATGATTACATCTGTTCATTCAGCCACCCAACCATTTTCCACCTCACTTGCATGATGTTTTTAAAAAGAGCTGATTCCTGTATTACTTCAGTCCTTATTGTTTTTGGTGTGTGTGAAGGTTGCTGTCAATTTATGTATTTTGAGAAACAGGTTTTTTTAGGTGTTGTGGCCACTGCATGGCTAATGCGTTTGTACCCTTTTTCTTCATTGTACACAAATGAGACCCACTTCCTCCTCCTCACACTGCTCAAAGGGGAAAAGGAAAATGTAAGCCAATAACTGGAAGGAAGAGATATGCAGAAAAATAAGGAAAGGGGGACGAGCGAGTATACCCGTAAGTTGAATAACCCAGCCCCTAAACCCCGAATCTCTCCAAATTTAGGGGTCTTAAAGAGGAGCATCCAAGGAGGATTCACACCAAATTTGGTGCCTCTAGGACCCACAGGACCCATTTTATAGAATAACAAAATCACTTTGTTACTGTTTCATTTTGTACATTTTTTTCAAAAATTTGTTTCAAAATGAAATGAAATGAAATGGGGGGGGATGAAATGAAACAAATGAAACACAACATTTCCATTTTGTGCCCATCCCTAGTTGTCTCCATACTTGCAAGTAAACTGGGGGGAACTGCATTGAGATCATCACCAGTCACAAAGAAAAAACTTTTTATTTTTTAAAACATTTAATTAAAATATTTTAAACTACAGATCAAAATCTCTGCCTGTCCTGAAGACGGCTTGCTACTCCTCTGTGATGATTTGAATGGCCACATGTGAAGTACCCAGGACAGATAGAGTGCCACGGGACTCAAGTTTATGGAAGCTGCAGTGAAGATGGATTACGAATTCTTGACATTGCAGAAGCAAATGATCTCATAATCTGCAACATGTTTTTCACAAACGTATATAAACCATCTCATCCTCTACAGCAGAAATAGCAGCCAGATTGATTTTATCCGTCTGAGAAGACATACTTTTCCCACTGTCCCCAACACAAAGGTTATCCCCTTTGATCTCCTCACTCCACAGCACATCACGGATCTAACAATAAAATGCCATAAGGGAGTGGGCAGCACCAAAGGGGCAGAGAAGATCAAATGGTGGAAGCTACAAAATCACAAAGAGACGATCAGAAAAATCATATTTCGTACCCAATAGCATCTTTAGTGGCATCATTTGGACAGCATTTTGCAACTCTGTGGCCGCTGCCACCACAAGAGAAATCCTTGGTGTCATGAAATCAGTCTGCCCTTACACTGTGGCATGGCTGTGGACAGGACAAGTGCAGCAGAACGTGCAAGAGAAGAAGACAGCCTTTAAGAAATGGCAAGCAGAAAAGACAGATGAAAATCAACAGAACAATGTCGCTGCCAAGCGAATAACCAAGAGGACTGTTTCCAAAGCCAAGGTAAAACACTATCAAGATCTATACAGCCACCTCGACATGCAAGAAGGAGAGAAGGACATTCCCCAGTCAGCCAAAGCACAAAAGAAGACCACCCAAGGCATTGAGTGCATAAGGGATAACGATGGCCAAAGACTCCAAGGCAATCAGCAAATCCCACAAAAATAGTGAGGTCATGTCAACAAGATCTCCCACACTGAACTTCCACACCCACCAATCCATGAAGATATGCCAATTTATGGACCAATTCTGTCCATTGCTACCACAGAAGTCATCAATGCAATAGTCAGCATAAAGAATATGAAGCCCCTCGCAGACCTGATGATTTGTCTGCTGATTTCTGGAAACTACATGAACTCCAAGACACAGGAATAACTTGGCTGACAGAGTTCTTCAGTGCCATAACAAATCAGATTAAAGGAAATAGATGCACTGATAATAGTTCCCCTGCCATGGCTTAGCTGCAGGTCATTAGAGCCTGCTGTTATTTTAATTTTTTTCCCTCCTCTTTCTTTTCTGGCTAATGAAGACGACCACCATCTTGTTATTAAAAATGAACCAGATAAACTTGCCTGAAAGCTGATGCACTCAAAGATTCCTGGTTTCTCCACATCCTTCTGCACTAAGGTGTGGTTCTGATTCTCTGTCTCTAACTTTACTTCCAAGTGGACTGCCTCTGGGAGGGAGTGTAGGAGTATACAGAGCTTTTCTGTATTGGGATGATGAATAATAGCTGGTACAACCACCATATAATGACTGGAAGAGAAAGAAAAATGTATCTCATCATGTTGAATAGCATTTTAGGACTATTCAATACTACCTAGGATCCAGATTTCAGTCAAGCTATATCTTCTTCCCCTTCTTCTCCTGTTTTGCAAATTTCTCAAAGTCATATTGTAAAGTTCTCTTCTCTTTAAAAAAAGAATAACTCTGTGAAAAAAATGTGAAGTCCTACACACACACTTCAATGCCATTGCAATTTCACAGACTCTTACATTTTAAATTAAGGCACTCTTGCATTTCACAATTTGCTAGCAGATGCTACAGAAAACAATGCTAAAAACTGCTATTTGTTGTTGAAACTGGCAGAGAAAAATACAGGGCAACAGTGTGTTTGAACTACCTAGAGATAGTTGAAACAGATGGTGGCTTGCAATGAAAGTCACGCATGGTCCTTTGTGCAGGACTGCTTGCATAAGTTAAGTGCTTGTTTTTCACCAGCCATTCTCTGCTATTAATTTATAAATAAAGCAAAAGTGCCCACTTTCTCAGAGAAGAAATGGAAGACGCAATGCTAAGTTGGAAGTAAACACTCTTTAATTTAATGGGATTTATAAGGAAATGTGCATGGCTTTGGGCTCATACCTAGCACAGAATGCTATCTCCTGAACCAATCCCATAACAAACCAGTTCAAGCCCCATGTTTCACCTCCATTCCATGTTGAAGAGAGCTAATGCCACATCTATAAACAAATAACTGAGCATTGCTATTTCCTTCCTCTCACATGCCCATCTACATTCACATTTACCTGCAGCTGAGCAGAGAGAAATGAAGAACTAAAATCTTACAGTTCCGAAATGACCAATGTCATAAACGACAGCAGACCCAGGGTCCAGAGGAGCACAGCTGCACCCATCGCTTGAAGTATAATGGACAACAAAAATAAGATCCACTCTGGAGTTCTAGCCTTTGCTCCTAATTACCTCCCGGATATTTCCTCACATTAAGTAATATTTGACATGGGTCAACGACCATCTGTGTTTACCTTCTTCCTTCTCTAGTGCTGAGTTAGGAACATGTATCTCCACCCTAGACTAGGACATTATGGTGACTGTCACAGATGAAATAATGTAATCAGGCATTGCTGACACTGTAACATTCAAAGCACTTTATTTTGTTCTCTCCCCAACAGACTCAAAACAGAGATGTCTAAAATAAAAGGCATGTGTATTCTGTGTTAGTGCACTACTGGACTTTTGTACTTAGTAGAATAAAAATACTTATGGTGCATAAAAGATACATGGATAGTCCAGTATAACAATTACATTGATAAAATAAATGTTATTGAACTAAATATAATGCTGCAGGTATTTTTTTCCTCAGAAACTTTTATCTGGGGATTGGCACAAAACAGAAAAAATAATGTTTTATTTTATTTTGTTTCGTGCTTAGCCCTGTTTTGTTTTATTTTGTTTCTTACAAAAAAGTTTAAAATTTTTGCATGAAACAAAATGAAACGGAACACAATGACTCTGGCTCCCCTGGGTACAAAAGAGTAACACCACTTCTCTGGGATCCATGGCCTTGAGAGTGGACTTTTTTTCTCTTGCTGGGCTCAGGCCTAGAGGGAGTTTCTGTTGTGTAAGAGTGTCCACTGAACTTATTCTTGCCTCCTTCTAATATTTGGATATTCTGGTGCTTTTTGAATTGTCTGGTGGATAAGCAAGTTTTTTCTCTCTCTGTCTGTAGACTGGCACTGGTGGGAGGTATCCTCTTGACTAGAGAACCACCTCTTTGTGGTTTCAGTGCTGAGAAGGTTGGGAAATGCTTTCTTTGCTTTTGTGTTACAGTGTGGATGGAAATTCAGAACACAAATTAACACCTCCTCTTCCATTAAATATGGATAAATGAATAAATCTTTCTAATATCTTAACATGTATCTCAAGAGTGCCAAAAATCTAACTACAGTGGTACCTTGCAAGACGAATTCTTCATAAGACGAATGAAATTTCCAGGTACAGTGGTACCTTGAATAAAGGAATTAATTCGTTCCAAATGAAATTATGTTAAGCAAATTTCCCTTTATAAACATTTCCCATAGGAATGCAATGAAAACAGAGTAATCCCTAATCGCAACCATTTTTATTTTGTACCAGTTTGCCCCATAGGTGATTCTGTTAAGCAAATTTCCCCTATCTCCGGAATATTTTGTGTTGTACAGATTTTATGTTATACAAATCATTTGTTATGCTAGGGTCCACTGTATAGGCATTTTTCACAAGACTATGGTTTACCTACCAGATTTCTTGCAAAAAATCCATCTTACAAGGCAGGCATTTGTTCGCGCACTCACAACCCAGAGGTGCTACATGGTCAGGAAAGCCAGGATTGAAGCCGCCACCACACCCCCTATTTAAATGGCTCCGTGAACAGAGCCCAAGGTGAAGGGGAGGCAGCACCTTGTTTGCTTGCAAGCCACTGCATTCCTTTTGCCAGGCTCCGTATATGGAGACGTTTCAAGGGCTTCGTGCATGGAGCCCTTGGCAAAGGGGAGGCAGCACCTGGTGTGCTCACAAGCCACTGCCTTCCTTTCACCAGGCTCTGTGCACAGATGTCGCTGTTGTCCCCTTCACCCAGGTCTCTGCGCCAAAACGGCTCAACACAGAGACCTGGCAGAGGAGGGGTGGCTACCCTAACTAGGAAGGGGACGAGTGAGCAAATCACCTCTCGCCTGTCCCCCCCCCCAGGTTGGGGCAGCCAGCAAAAGGGGGGGGGATTTTCCCCTGCCCCAACCCAGCAAAGAAGGGAGGAAAGTTTCCCCCATTTTCTGAGTTGGGGATAAACGCTCTCAATCAAGCAGCAGCAGAAGGCTATTCCACAGCCCTCAGCTGCCAGTTGATTGAGGGGGTTTGCCTTCCCTTAGGAATACTGTACATTGAAAACCATTGTAATCTGTTCCCCCGGAACAGATTAATAATTAGTCATTAATTGGTTTCCAATGCATTTCTATGGAACACATGCCACTTAAGACAAAATTTTCATAAAACGCATGGAACCCAGAACTAATTAAATGTGTCTTAGGAGGCACCACTGTGCCTAATTCACCTCCTTGATAGCATATTAATAGTGGTACGGGAAAGAAAGACAGACTTTGACTGTCAGCACTTACAACCGAAGTTTGTAGCACAATCTCATCTAGTGTTTCCCTACTTGGTATTTGTGACACACACATACAGGGGGTCCCAGGTCACCTTATATGAGTCATAACTCTTTTTAAACAATTTCTTCATTGACTTTTCAGAGTGGGGTATTACAATTCATGTCTGTGTGTACATATGAGAAACAGGCCTCTGGGGGGGAAAGAAGCCTCTACTTTCTGAGAAGGGATTACTTCACTCCATTAAAAATACTTTTTAGGGAAACATTGTGATGGTAGGGGGTCACAGGTTACTTGGTTACTGTAAAAGGGAGCCATGACTCAAAAAGACCGAGAACCACTGGATCTAGTCCATGATGTAGCTTCACTAGTACAGTCCAATTGATCTGTCATCCGGGAAGGACGTCTCAGAGAGTTTAATTAACAATCCTAAGTAGACAGAGGAGGATTAGAAAATGGACTCTTTTCTTGTATTTTTTGAAACAAATACAGTGGTCCCTTGTATAAAGGAATTAATTCGTTCCAAATCAAATTATGTTAAACAAATTTTCCTTTATACAAATTCCCATAGGAATGCATTGAAAACGGAGTGATCCCATTTTTATGTTGTATGGATTCTCCCCATAGGGAATTATGTCAAGCAAATTTCCCCTATCTCTGCAATTTTTATGTTGTACAAATTTTATGTTATACAAGATGTTTGTTATACAAGGGTCCACTGTAGTATAATACAAATCCTTATGTTTTGAGTGAGTTTTCTTACTTTTGAGATAAACCTTCACCTATATATTTTTGCTTTACACTGTAATTTGTTTTATAAAAAAGGTTGAAAGTGTACTTTCTACATCCTGTGAAGGTCAGTTAAACATTAGAGGAAGAAGATTCTGAGGCAATGACCAGAAACCCTACTAGTATCAAGATGGACATTAGGGTATAAGCCTTTGGGTTATTCAAACACAAATTACAAAATGTTTGTGGAAAAAACTTGCACTAAAGACTACTATAGAAACTTGGCATTTAAAAAAATAAGAGCAGTAGACTGGCTAAGCATTGTACCGATTTATCATAGCTGCATGGTATCTGTTATTATGCAGCAGATCAAAGCAATATTCTATAGGGCAAATATAAAAATAGAGGCAACCCAAAGATAATTTTATAATGTGGAATTGAGCAAGGCTCAATCATAGTAATTAAAAGCTTACCTGAAGAGGTAAAGTCTTCAGTTGTCAATGGGAAGATAAAAGAGAGGAGTAGGAGCCAATCTAATCTCCCGAGGAGAACATTTCACAACCTGGGAGCAGCCACAGAAAAGGGTGTGTCCCTCACAAATGGACTGGGACTGAGAGAAGGGCCTCTTCTGAAATCTTAAGGACTAGGAAAGTTCATATTGGGAGATACATTCCTTCTGATAGCCTAGACCTGGAACAGTAAGCATAAGAAGGGTTGGTTTGGGTTTTTTTTTTTTTTTTTTTTGTAATTATTGACTATTTATTTTGCATTCATGTAAACCGTCCAGAGTCCTTTCTGGGAAATCAGTGTAGTCTATTGTGAGGGTTCGGTTCTCTCACCTGATGTTTCCGGTCCACAAAAGAGTTGAGAGTCAATTTTAGCAGGAACATCAAACATATTTTTATTTCTTACAGTATCAGACAAGCTGTAGGCTCTTTCTTCAGTAGTTTGTGAAAACGGGGTGAACTCTTTTACTGTCAATTCTTCAAATAAATTTTATCCCTTCCCTTTTCCCCTTCCCCTTTTCCCCTCCTCAAAAACTCAATAAAATTATAAAAAAAAAAATTCTTCAAATAATGTTCTTCATAAATAACATTAACAGGAACATGTTCATATTCGCTAGTCCTCAATAATAGTGGGGAATGTTCGATCCCCTGCCCATGCACTGAGTGCCGCAGCATGGATGCTTGGCCCATTGGGCTACTGGGTTGTCCGCTTGCCCCCTCTTCCATTCTGGGTTAGCGCGATCCACACACCCTGGCCAACGCAGAGGCTTAACCTGGACGGACCACCTAAATTCCTCCGATTCTTTTACTCTGAACCTCTCTGTACTTCTCCTCTGCTCTCTCTCATCCATCTGAGTCCCAATGTCCTTCACCAGTTCCTTCCAACTGTCCCTTCCCGTCTCGTGCTCTACCCATACATCATCATTCTGTCACCCAGAACACCTCCCACATGTCACCCCATTGCTTCGTTTTACTCTTATCATCTACAAGTAATTCTTGCAACTTTTGTGTACATGTTTTCTCCTTCTTCTCCCTCTGGCCACTTTCTTTTGTTTCAGCTGCTCTCTTTCTCTCCTCACATATAAACACAAAACTAAATAAAATAAATAAATAAATATAAGTCAAACATGCAAAATATACATGGAATATATAAAAATAATTCAATGTATATACACAGTAATTAATAATAATAATAATAATAATAATAATAATAATAATAATAATAATAATAATAATAATAATAATAATAATAATAATAATAATTTATTGTCATTGTGTGTATATACACAGTATACACATACAACGAAATTCAGACACCCAGAGACCAGATTCAACACACACGCACACACACACACAAATCTCCAAACACTCTCACACACATAAAAAAACCCCTTCAAAGACAAATAAAACATTAATTAAAAGATACCGATCTCTGGAGTGCCAAGCCGTCTAATATAAAGTTTCTAGTACATTTGTGTGTGTGTGTGTGTGTGTAAATGTTATTTGATCTATTCTATAAAAATTCTGGTTTCTCTAAAGTAACAGCTTCTGGTTTTATATCATAAAATTTGAATATCGCAACTCAAAAGAATACAGGAAATAATATATCTTTTTAGTAAAAAGCTATTGTCTTGACAGAACTGTTAATTAGACAACACCTTCATATAGTTACACATAAAAATCTCCATCGTAATACAAATTGTTATTAAAATAATTCTGGCAAAGCATACGAACTAATTCAGTAAATAAGTCACATCACATTTAATATTTCTCACCCAGTCTTTTCCACCAAAGGTTTCTCCCGTTTGCAGAAGTAGGGGGTCTGTGTTTGGAAGATGTTTTCCTAAAACCAGAATTTTGTTTTGTTTGTTTTAGTTCTTTTGGCTCTTTGTCTCATCTCTCCTGGAACATGGATCTTCTAGAAGCTGAGACAGACACCTGCCAAGGCAGCTACCCTGGCCCCTAAGAAACAGCCACCACCCGCAGTGACTTTCTTAACATCATATTTGGGTAACACAGTTTGAATGACTGTTATATGCTTTTACATTTAACACACTTCTCTTAAGCACTTTGTAAAAGGACATTTCAATTAAAAAGGCAACATTTTTACACTTTTGGGTTCTGTTGCTTAACTGTTTTTTTGTATTCTAGTTTTGTCTGTTGACCAGATACATATTGATTACTCTAACTGTAGTAAACAGCTAAGAGAAAGAAATTGTGAGTCTTCAAATACTACATATTTTATTACA
This sequence comes from Phrynocephalus forsythii, assembly GCA_029282475.1. Classification (NCBI taxonomy): domain Eukaryota; kingdom Metazoa; phylum Chordata; class Lepidosauria; order Squamata; family Agamidae; genus Phrynocephalus; species Phrynocephalus forsythii. The sequence goes on from JAPFRF010000011.1 coordinate 8,966,127, forward strand.
AAGAATTAACGTATTTAGCCCACCATAAACTACATCCAAGCAGAACATGCAGCAGTAATAAGCCATAAGCAGTGACAAAGGCTATCTTCTGTAATTGAGGATTGCTGCTGCATGTTCTGCTTGGATGTAGTTTATGGTGGGTTAAATACGTAGTAGTAGTAGTAGTAGTAGTAGTAGTAGTAGTAGTAGTAGTAGTAGTAGTAGTAGTAGTAGTAGTAGTAGTAGAAGAAGAAGAAGAAATGGGAACATTTCTACTTGCAGGGACTCGGGGAGGTCAGTCACTCTCCCACTCCCTTTTTTGTCCTCGTTGACATTCAGTGTTCCTCTCATCATGTGTAATTATGATGCTGGTTTCCCCCAACTTTTAATTAAGAACTGGCATATTCATGTTCCTGCTCTATGTTACCCTCTAGCAGAGCCCTGAGGCGCAGCAGATGAACTGCTGTAATGCAGGCAAAACTCTGTTCATCACCTGGGGTTCAGTCCCAGGTAACAGGCACATGTTTGACTCAGCCTTCTATCAAGGTCGTTAAAAGGAATACCCAGCTCTCAGGGGTGGGGCAATGTGAAGCCTGCATTGGACATGGGGTCACAGAGGGTCAGTAACGACACAACAACAAAAAACTGCTCAGAGAGTGCTTTAAGCACTATGGGTTGGTATATAAGCAGAACATTTTGCTTTGCTTTTGCCTGTTTTCTATTGCCCTCCAGTGGCAACCCCAGAACTGTACTCTATTTATGAACCTATTATCTTCTGCCATCTGCTGGCCATCTCCTGCTATTGCAGCCTATTTATGAATCTGCCCTCTGCTGGCCCTCTGGTAGTGACCTCCTGCTATTACAGCCTGTATATGAAACTGCTCTCCACTGCCCTCAGGTGGTCACTCCCTAATATTGCTTCCCTATTTATGAACCTGCTCTCTGCAGGGAGCAACCTCCTGATTGTCTTTTTCTTTTTCTTAGCATTTGTCCTACTTGGTGTTGGGGTGCACTATTGCAGACTATTTAGAACTCTCCTCTCTGCTGCCCTCCAATTCCCATCTCCTGTTTACACCAGTTCCCATACAAAGCATCAGAAAACTGTCTGCACATCTGCCCATGCAATTAGATCCAATCTTGAGTTGATTCCTGAGTCTTTAAAGTTGACCAGGGCTGGGGCACTGTCACAGGAAGGACAAAGGACTTTTGCTAACAGAACTAAATGCCAGGACAATTTGTATAGAGGGGGACAATATGATGTTGGCCCTGTTAAAACCAAAGGCCAATAAACAGATTCAGGAGACAAAAATCTACAATTTGAAAACCATTTATTGAACCACAAACATACAGAGATGCTCAGGCCAATTAAACAAGGTCCTTGTTGGCAATCTATCAGGTCAGATTATCCCAGCCAAATTCTGTGAAAGACCAAACTGAGTATTTCAGTACACAGATAAGTTTTTATTTTGCATTAGGAAAGCAGTTACCAAAACTGGCATTACGCTCCCTAAGAAGCAGATAAAATATAACCATCTATATTGGTAATACTGATAGAAGAATGGAAGGGCTGCCTCCACCAATCTTATAGGAAGATCTGCCCTGACACAGATTGCCCACTCTCCTTTATTGTTGAGGCCCAAGACATATATCTGCAATGTCTCCTGTCCCAGGCCCAGAAAGAAGTCTCAGTTACTGAGGACTAAAATAGAATGGTCTCAGCCATTCAGACATTAGTCAACAGTACAAGGGATTCACTGCTGAATTCAACATCTGAAGATACCAAAAAGTTGGCTTTAAAAAGCAATCATTTTCTCTTAATGAGAAAAACTTCACACAATTGACATGTCTTCTGCTGGAAATACGAATTCTAAATGAGAACTATACCAATCCATTTCCGAATCTGGAGCAGTGCTAGCCCTTTCTATCCTCAGGTGAATCCTGAGGCATGAAAGCTATATATTTTTATTTTTTTGCAACACTTTCTTTAGCAGTTACACATACTCTTCATTATCATTTCTGGAAGAAAACCATGTAGCATACCAGAGGACAGATATAAAGTTACCAGAGACGTCTTAATGGTCTGAACTGCCATAAGGCTTCTCAGGACAACAATATTCAAAAGCAGAGAATAAGGGCTAAAAAAAATTCCTTTGATAACAGAAGGGTCAGGAGCATATCTAATGCCAGTCATACAAGCACCTGTATGAACGAGTCATATGAATCAAGCCAAATGCAGAAGGCAGGCTGAGCAAGCTTTTGAGCAGGTGACTGTCCGGTTCCACTCTAAACCACTGTAAGTAAAAGAGTACCTGAAGCTAATGAGACACCAACATAAGTTGATGTTCTTTTTTGCTCTGCTGCCTCAACAATCCAGTACCTCCTACCCTCTCTTGCCCCGATTTCAGTTTCCACAAATAGTGATCAGCATCCTAATTGCAGCACCTCTTCAATAAAATGGGGATGCACACAGCCCCCATCCCAACCCCTCCCTTACCCTCATCATCATTTAACCATTCTGTCAGGAGTCTTAGGCCAAGTGGCAGCAAATTTTGCCAGTACCAAGTTTTGGCAATATGGGGTGGTCACGCTCTTGTCTTGCTATGTCCAGACTCTCTTCTGATCTTCAAAAAGGCTTTTCAACATATACACCTGGAGGAAAGACACCACCAGCAGCACACTAAGATTGACCGCAGACCAGAAGTTGACTCGGCTTAGATTGCTTTCCTGCAAATTGCGATCTCGTGCTTCAAATGCTCGCAGTAAGGCCTGCATTTGGATGCTTCGCTCCAGACGGCTCTTCATGGTTTCGATAGCTTCCTATAATTGCAAGAACAAAGGTTCAGTGGTCATTAATGTAAATAAGGAACATGGGAATTATGTTAGTAATGGGCAAACACAGAGGAATCAAGGGCTTACCATGAATATAAAAAGTTTACACGCCCCTGTTAAAATGTCAAGTGCCTGTGATGTAAATAAATGAGACAAAGATAAATCATTTCAGAACTTTTTCAACCTTTAATGGGACCTATGAACTGTACAACTTAGTTGAACCACAAACTGAAATGTTTTTGGTGAAGGAACATTTCAGTTTGTGGTTCAACTAAGTTGTACAGTTCATAGGTCCCATTAAAGGTTGAAAAAGTTCTGAAATGATTTATCTTATAAAAAACCTACCCATTTCTAGGGTTGGACTTAAACACCTATTGTCGGCCTTTTCAGAATATTGTGCACTTAACAAGCTCACCATCAATACTGAAAAATCTAAAGTATTAATCTTTTCCAAAAGTTGGACTAAGGAGACATGGGCACTGGAGGTAAACCCTTGAACAAGTCACAACTTTTAGGTATCTGGGTTTCCTGTTCCATCATCGACTTAACTGGTCATCCCACCGAAAAGCCACCATAGCTGCCTCAAAAAATCATCTCCTGGCAATTTCAAGGTTCCATTTTCACTCTGGGAATCAGTATGTTCCAGCCGCACTCCAAGTCTTCATGGCTAAAGTAACTAACCAACTCCTGTATGGAGTACCAATCTGGATTAAGGCTGCCAATCAGGAAGTAGATCGTATTGCAGCTATTTTTTTACGACGTATTTTGGGTGTACCAAACTCGATCAACCTACCAACAATATGCTGTGAACTTGGGCTTCACCTGCCCTCAACACTAGCGTGGACAGCCACTATAAAGTACTGGTTACGCATCCATTTTCAAACGCGTCCCAATTCCCTGCTAAACGATCTACTAAGTGACACCTATAGATCCAAATGGTATCAGAACATCTGCATAAAGATAGCGTCTATTGGAGTTGATTTAGACTATTTATCCAACTGCAATGAACAATTCTTATACAACTTTATTCACAAAAGACTTTGGGACATTGAGAGACAGAATATTGTTGGAAGAGTTAATCCAATCTGCTCCCCTTTATATTATGGCCTAACCCTCAACCCAGAATTTGGTTCAAATTATTTCAAGAATCTCTTGAATCCTCAAGAGAGACGGGCATTTATGTTGGCAAGACTGAACATCTTTCCTTCCACCGTCACTCTAGGAAGATACTCTAAAATGCCTTACAAGAGCAGACTCTGTAAATTCTGCAGGTTGGAACCTGATTCTGTTGCACATATTCTGACTCGATGCACCGGCCATCATATTAATCGACAGCAATTAATTGGCTCCACAATTTCCAAATTCTCAACAACCTCTGAGACAATTACTGCTACTCTCTTGGCAGACAAAGATAAAAGCGTGACAGAGCTAGTAGCCAAATATTTATTACTAGTTTCTCAAAAGAGTAGCCCTGCTTCCTTTTAAGTTTGGTTTATGGTAACCCCAGATTAATATGGTTGCTATTCAGGCGCCGAGAGGTTTGCCTATTGTAACTATTTTAATGACTTTTTATGCCAATAAAGGTGACTGTGACTGTGACTGTGACTATAAAAAACCTGAAATAATATGGTGGCATATGTGGGCACACCCTTGTAGAACTGAGGATGTAGCTGTGCTCAGCAGTAAAAAAAATCACATTCAAACTCATGTTAAGTATCAGTCAATATACATCTGCCATCATTTAAAGTGCCTCTGAGGAATCCCAAATAAAGATCAGCCGTGCTAGTAGGTCTTTTCTGACATTTTCTTAATCACATCCTACAACAGAAGCCATGGTCTGCACAGAGCTTCCAACACATCAGAGGGATCTCCTTGTTAAAATGCATCAGTCAGGAGAAAGGCCCAGAAGAATTTCCAACGCCATGGGACACAGTGAAGGCAGTCATCATCAAATGGAGAAAATAAGGCACAACAGTGACATTACCAAGAACTGGACATCCCTGCAAAACTGATGAAAAAGAGCAGAAGAAGAGTAGAGTGGCAAGACGGAAGCCTTTTATTACCAAAAACAAAAACAAAAAAAAAAAAACCAATCCTGGCTAAATTTTGCAAAAACACATCTGCAGTCTTCCAAAAACATGTGGGGATAAGTGCTATGGTCTGATAAAACCAAGGTTGAACTTTTGGTCCTAATTCCAAAAGATATGTTTGGCACAAAAACAACACTGCACATCACCAAAAGAACACCGTACCCACAGTGAAGCATGGTGGTGGCATCATCAAGCTTTGGGGCTGTTTTTCTTTAGCTGGGACAGGGGCCTTAGTCAAGGTAGAGGGAATTATGAGCAGTTCCAAATACCAGTCAATATTGGCACAAAACCTTCAGGCTTCTTCTAGAAAGCTGAACATGAGGAACGTCATCTTTCAGCAAGGCAACAACCCAAAGCATACATCCAAATCAACAAAGGAATGGCTTCACCAGAAGATTAACAATTTGAAATGGCCCAGCCAGAGCCCAGACCTGAATCTGATTGAATATGTGTAGGGTGATCTGAAGAGGGCTGTGCACAGGAGACACCCTTGCAATCTGACAGATTTGGAGCATTATTGCAAAGAAGAGTGGGCAAATATTGCCAATATGTGCCAGACTGATAGGACACATACACAAAAAGGCTGAGTGCTGTCATAAAATCAAAAGGTGCTTCAACCAAATATTAGTTTAAGGGTGTGCACACATATGCCACCATATTATTTCAGGGTTTTTTTAATTTTTCCTTCCTCCACCTAAAAAGATTTCAGTTTCTGGTTCAACTGAGTTGTAAAGTTCATAGGTATCATTAAAGGTGGAAAAAGTTCTGAAATAATTTGTCTTTGTCTCATTTATTTACATCGCAGACACCTGACATTTTAACAGGGGTAAGTAAACTTTTTATATCCACTATATGAGACAGAGAGTTCAAATACAGTCTATTGTTAAAATAAAATGATACAATGTGCTTTGGAAGTAACTTCCAGAAACATTATTTCTGATCCACAACTATCTACAACAATAAGCTTTTTAATAACAAAGTTACATACAGTACTGTATTAGCCTTTTTCTACATACCTATTTCAGTTTTGGTATTGTACACCAATATACTCGTGTGTGTGTGTTTTTAAATGAGAACTTTCACTGAAATAAGTGTTTGCTAATCATTCTTGCTCTTCCTGTTTATGCTATATTTCTAAAAAAAATAGGCAATACATTATCAAGCTTTTAATTCATAAGAGTTAAGCAGAAAGACCCTGGGGCCTCAAAGTGCCCAAGAAGAAGTCTACATTCCTTACATATAAAGCAGCTACACCAGCCTCAGGGCCTCACCCCATACAAGCAGCCTCGCTGGTAGCTACTATAGTCGAAAATGAGCAAATAATGCTTATCGATGCTATTATATTTGGAAACTCATCACAGTTGGCTCCAAAGAGGGGTGATCAACATCTTAGCATGGAATACTTACATTGCTATTTCATTTCATGTTATAAATTTCAGAGCCCACGGATACAAATCAAAAGAAATTCCCTTGTCAAAATTTCCCGTCCAAAGGCAAAACGTATTTTTCTAACATCTTTGCTATGGTGCTCTCTGCTTGGTTAATTTGAACTAGAATCTTATTCTTTTTTTTCATTTTTCAGAATACAACACAACTATTACAAGTAAAGATGCCAACTATACCACTGCCTAAATATTTGTCAGTACTGCCATACATTAGGTCAGAACCTACTAAATCATTAGATACTAATTTCATCTAATTTCTCACCAGATAATTACTTATTATGACCATTACAAAAAAATTAAATAAACAAATGAATTCTGTCTCAGCCTTCCCCATGACGGGGACTTGCAAGCCACAACTACATCACGGGGTTTTGCTTTGGCAATGCAACAGCTGGTCCTTGGCTTTTTAGGGGGAAAGTCTGAGGTCATTGAAAAGATTGATCTTTGAAAGATGCCTGGTATGGCCTGATCCTTCCTGCTTGGTTAAATTAGGGTATCTGGTAAAAGGTTCCAGGCAGGCTTTGAAATGTCTGACTATACAGTATTCCCTGTCAAATACCAGGGTTACGAAACCTGCATTATGGCCGAGTTCACTTGGTTTGCACATTCCGCCATTCTCAGCCTCCCCTGCTTCTTGGCCCACCTTGATATCTTCTATCTTAATGTCCAGCATCTCCTCTGGCTCAGCCACTTCTGCCCAGTGATTCACGTCCTCATCTTCTTGAGGGCTGTCAAAGATCAGTTCAAAGAATACCAGCTTCTCTGAGATAGTGCTGAAGGAGTTGTCAAAGCACAGTTTATAATCACCACCCTCTGTAGGCTCAATGCTGCAGGTAAAGAAGAAGAAGAAAACAGCTGAAAAGCTGGATCAGGACCTGAATGATAAAAGGACATTATAAAAGCCAATGGCTATCAGTCCTTTTTTTACACAACAGATATTTTCAAATATTTCAATTTCTGTTGCCTACTAAGACCCCCAAGTGTAGGTAAATAAATGATGGCTTTGATACTCTTCCTAATGCAGATCATATTTCAGCCTAGCCTTGTCAACTCAATTGTAGCTTAATCATATCCCTTTTTTAAATGCAGTCATGTGATTAATACATTGATAATGTTCTAGATAGAATATATTTTGATTTCAGCAACAGTTAAATTAACCCTAAGGGCCAAAAAAGGAAAATACAGACTAGTGGATTTGTAGCTAGTGGACCAATCATACCCAAAGTCCTCACCAATGATTCCCTATCAACCTGCAGAGAAATGACAAGCAGGGTGCCATAGGTTTCAGTCTTAAGCCCACTACTGTTTCTATATATTTAAATAGTGTTTGGATGAGGGTGTGGAATGTAGCTCATCGCATTTATAAATAACACCAAACTGAAGGGAATAACTAATACTTAAGAAGACAAAAGTGAATGGATTTCAAGGTGACTTTAACAGATTAGAGAACTGGCCCTAAACAATCAAAGGAGTTTCAACAGGGGGAAATGTTAAATTCTACAGATATAAGACAGGTAATAGTTGATTTGACAATAGTACATGTGAAGAGGATCTAGAGGGCACAGGAGATCATATTAACATGAGTCAACAGTGTGATGTGGTGACCAAAAAAATTGGCAAAAAGTCTAGAGGCCAAGAACTACAAGAAGCATTCAAGAGGGGGCTGAAAACCATTGCATGGAAGCAGTAAGGAGGGTAGAACCTGAAGTAACAGATTCACATTACCAGAGATTTCACACAAACATTAGGAAAACATACAGTAACCCCCTGCTGATCGTGGGGGTTAGGGACCCACCCCACCCGCGATCCATGAAAATCCACGATATGCGGAAACGGGTGGGGGGCCTGGGGGCGGGTGGGGCAATTGCGCGCCTGTCCCCAAAGCCTCGGAGGAGCGTGGGGCGGTGACGCGGAGTGACCTGATCGCTCCCCCCCGCGCGGCCCCAAGGCCCTCCGTAGGCGCCCTGGGGGGGCTGCGGAGAGGGACGCCGTCCGTCCCCACAGCCCTCCCGCGCGGCTACGAGGCCCTCCGGAGGCTTCTCGGTGGTGCGGGGAAGGGAGAAATGGAGCGACCAGATCCCCCCTCCCCCCCCCGCGGTGCAGGTACTGCGATCCTGCGATGTAGCGGGACCGCGGTACTGGAACCGCGAAATGGCGGGGGTGACTGTATTGACAGTAAGAGCTGTTCAACATTGAAATGGGTGGCCTAAGAAGGCGGTGGACCCTGTCACTGGAGGGTTGTAAAGAGTCTGGACCACCACTTGTCATTGCCTTTAGAGGGGACTGGAATCAATGGCTCCCCTACAGGCTCTACAACACCTCTATGAAACCCTGCAAATTAATGACATTTACAATATCCTAATTTGAATTTGAATGTATAGTATCCTGCAGTTGTGAATTCCACAGTTTACCTATGTACTGTGTGCTTTCATTCCCTATCATTTTGCTTCACTGATCTATTACAATCAACATTAAAATATATGCAAGACAAACATGGATAGCAACCGTCTAATACAGTGCTAAATGTACTAACCAGCTATCCATTTTACTTTCTACAAACCAGAGAGATTCTTCTTCTGTCCAGTGTGCAAGGGTTTTGTGGACCTGGGTGATGCCAAACTTTCACAGAACCACAGAGTTGACCAACCCCCTGGTCAGAGCAGGAATCAAAGTTGAAGTACTGTATACCAGACTCTACTTTTTTTCTTTAATACCTCGAGCACTGGAGCTCTCACCACCTCTTCAGGTAGTTGGTTCCATTGTTGTACTATGCTAACAATTAAGAGGTATTCAGCCTAAATTGAGTTCTGTTAACTTAAGCCCATTATTGTGGAATGGCTGAGAACAGATTCTTCCCCTCCTCTGTATGCCTGTCCTTCAAGTATTTGAACAGTGCTATCGTATCTCCCCTTTCTCCTTTTCTCCAAGCTAAACATGCTGTTCCTTCAGTCTGCCCTCATAGGGCTTGGTGTCTAGTCCCCTGATCATCCTTGTGGCCCTTCTCTGAACTTGTTCCAGTCTGTCAGCATCTTCCAGTTTGTTGCCACCCTTCTTAAAGTGTGGCACCCAGAGCAGGACATGATACTCAAGACAAGGCCTGACCAGGACTAAATAGCACAGTGCCAACTAGAGAGGGATTAGTACCACACGAGACCTGGAAACCAGGCCTCCATTACATTCCATTTCTTCCCAGTTCTTTTTATCCAACAGGGACTCAATCAGCACATACTTCCCTTTCTTTTTTGGGGGGGGGCAGGGAGAACAACATTGCAAGTCTCTACCACAGCACCCTCCAGAACTCCTGTGGCCAGCTCTGCTTGTTGCCGTATGACTTGTTTGACACAGCCTGCCAAGCCAGCCGGCTCTCCTTATCCGCCATGGACAGGAAGAAGAACACATCGGGGCGGGGTGGGGGTGGAAGCACCACAAGCACAGCTAGGAGAAGAGGGTAGGAATGGCTGGATAGCCAGTGTGCCTACTGGGAGCCCAGCAGGAACAACAGCAAAAAGGGTAATGGGGGAGCACAAGCAGAGGAAAGGGGTCTCCAGTCACATGAACAGGTGTGTGGGCTCTCAACACAACTCTTTAGGAGGCCTCAGCCAAAGGTCACATAGCACTGGACGGAAATGAGTCATTTCTTTAGAGTTGAGGCCCTTTCAGCTGAGGCAGCTAACTTCATTCTCTTTCCTCCCTCAATCTGCTTCTCCGTCCCTCCAGAGTGAAACATTTGGAGAGGGGAGATATGATTGTAAATTCTTTTAAAGAACTTAGAAGGGTCACTAGGAATGAAGGGACACATTTCCCCCTGTTTCTTCATCATAAACACAGTCATCCAGGTATGGGAAAGGAATGGTCCACTGGTCCCAGCTACTCCATTCAGGTCATCTTCTTTCAAAGAAGGAATTGTAAGCAAGTTTCAACCTTATTGAGGTTTTTTTTACAAGTATGTTGTTGATATACAGTATTTTTAAATAATCCTGCAAGCTGTCTTTCTCCTGTTCTTTTCCAACATAATGTGACAGATTCCTTAATGTAGTTCCCAGGTTCCTGCTTTTTGACTATTGGGACAATATTAGCTCTCCTCTAATCATCTAGTGCTTCACCCATTCTCCATGATCTCAAGAAAATAACAGATGTGGTTCCATTTCAAATAGTATTTCTTAGGGGAGGGATATGTCATTACACATGAAGGCGTCTAGTTATATTGTACAGGAATATATAGGAAGGTTGCTTTTCTGGATTAAAATGTTAACGGCATATTTTCCATAACTGTTCTGCATCACTCTATTTTTCCATGTAAATAGTCTACTCCAGAGTGGATTTTCTAGGATGGTCCACATGAGTTCCCATGGCCAAGCAGGACTTTGAAGCCAGGTCTCTCACTGAGTCCTAGTTGTTACTCTGTCCATGGCACCACACTGGCTCTGCGGGTATGAACTACCAAACATCCCATGTTCAGTTTGTCAAATAAAGTACTTTATTTTAAATCTTCATTTTATTGGATAATACTTGTCAGAACATCTCTCCCAAAAAACAATTTTCCCATGCTCTTCCCAATCCACAGTGTTAAAGGTAGCCATGCCAAATGAGGCTAAGGCTAAAAGGTTGATGAGAAGTCAGATTTTCTCAGTGGTGGCCTCCTCCACTCTGCGGAACAAGCTGTCAGTAGAGGTGCACCAGACTCTGTCCCTCCAAATAGTTTGGAAAATATATAAGGCAGCTTTTGAGGACAACCTCAACAGAACCATAGTGTCTGGATCAAGGGAAGTGATAGTACCACTCTATTCTGCTCTGGTCAGACCCCACCTGGAGTACTGTGCCCAGTTCTGTGTGCCTCAATTTAAAAAGGATGTTGACAGCCTCAAGCAGGTACAGAGGAGGGCAACCAGGATGATTGAGTGCCTGGAAGAAATGTCTTATGAGGAATGGCTTAGGGAACTGGGAATGTTTAGCCTTTCAAAAAGAAGACAGAGGGGATAGGATAGCTATGTTTAAATATTTGAAAGGATGTTATATTGAAGAGGGAACAGGCTTGTTTTCCATGGCTTCAGAGACTAGGACTCGGGGCAATGGTTTCAAACTACAGGAAAAGATATTCCATTTGAACATTTGGAAAAACTTGACAGTTAGAGCTTGCTCAGCAGTGGAATATGCTGTCACGGAGGGTGGTGGAGTCTCCTTCTTTGAAGGTTTTTAAGCAGAAGCTGGATGGCCACCAGTCGGAAATACTGTGATGGGGGTTCCTGCATAGCAGGGGGTTGGACTGGATGGCCCTTGAGGTCTCTTCCAAATCTGTAATTCTATGATTCTACCTCTTCAAAGGCTGTCAGTTTTTAATTATGAAATTTACAGTAGGTTCCCTTTGTATGTTAACCACATTTGACTGGATTATTTCTGCCTGAAGTGGAGCTGGGAGCAGTGGTTCATGTTTAATCCTGTACATAGTTTAGAGAAGTATATATTTACTAACTGGTCCATACAAAAATTAAGCAATCTCAGAAGACAGCGTAGTGTTGACTAGTAGGAACTCTGCAGTACTGAATTTGCCACTGCTCTGTTGTTGATGGTAAGGGCAACGATTCCCATGAAACAAGCTCATCCGTGCCAGTCGATCTAAAAGGCACCACTGGATAAATACGAGGAAGAAAGAGTGTTACTCACGTGTGCACTCCATCCGATTTCCTGAACTCCTCGACCAGCAAAGAGCCTGAAGGGCTCGCCAAGGAAAAATCAACGTCCAGTCCCGCCCCGCCAATAACCTGGAAAAGCACCAAAACAAGGGTTGGAAAGGAGAAATCCGTGTCCTGGGAAAAAAATAGGAGGCCAACCCCCAAATGATGGCTAGTTTGCCTCTAACAAGCTCCTCTCGCCCCGACTCTACTCGCTTTGCGGGACTTGTGCTCTTCTGAACGCGTCGGTTCCAAAAAAAAAAAAAAACGCAGCTTCCAAAACCGACGATCGGGCTCCTTGGGACTCCATACCAGGCACCTCCCCGGCTCCCTGGCCTGCTCCGGAGCGTACCCACACCTACCTGCCCGCCCGCCCGCCCGCCCGCCTGCCCACTCACCCACCCACCCACCTGGTACTCGACTTCCATCGAAGTGTTGCCCGGCGCCACCTGGTAGAAGCACTCCCTCCGCCCGGCCGGCAACAGGAAGGTGAACTCGGCGTCCTGCGGAGGAGGCGGCGGAGGGGGGATCCCGGCTGCCTGCAGGGCCCTCCAGGGTGCCCCCCAAAAGAGAACCAACAACAGCTGCAGCCCGACTTCCAAGGCTGCAGCCATCGCGGGGGTGGGCCAACGCGCCCGGAAGGAGGGCGGCTCGGGGTGCGTGGTGGGGGACACCTCCCCACGCCGGGGAAAGAGGAACGGCGACCCGCCTCCGCTTTGGGGCGAGAGGGCGGGCGCTTGCAGGAGGCAATGGGCCGGAGGCCCTCCCGCACCTTGGAAGTCTCTCTCTCTCTCTCCCTTTTGCCCGCGGCTCAAGGCGAACGAGGCGGGCTGCTTAGGAGACAGGCCCGTTTCCTACCGGGGGTGGGGGGTGGGGGATCCCCAAGGAGCCAGCGAGAGTTTGAGGCTGAGGCCGCGGTTGTTGCTGCAAGGCGAGCCGACGCGATCAGGCTCCGTGGCCGTTACAAAATACAGTGGACCCTTTGTATAACAAACAACTTGTATAACATAAAATTTGTACAACATAAAAAGTTTCGGAGATAGGGGAAATTTGCTTAACATAATCGCGTATGGGGAAAATCTGCACAACATAAAAATGGGATTACTCCATTTTCAATGCATTCCTATGGGAATTTGTATAAAGGAAAATTTGCTTAACATAATTTCATTTGGAACGAATTAATTACTTTATACAAGGTACTACTGTACAAATGGAAGACTAGGCTGTAGAGTTGAAACCTTCATAGACCACTAATAAAAAAAATAAGAAATCACGGCAGGCTTTCGTGGACAATATCCGCTTCTTCAAAGCAAGTAGGGTAACAACATGGCAAAAGATGGGGTTTGCAAGGAGATCAATCTTTAGATGTAAAGTTCTTGGCAAGATGATTTCCGACAGACACGCCTGTCATCCTTCACAGTAAACATGCAAAGGCAATAATAATAATGGAAAAATGTTTGCTGCACTTTCCTGGCACCCAAAATTTGCTGCCAGAGTGCTGCCCAAAAATGTAATTAGATGTTGAAATCAATTTAGGTGTCAAGAGATGTGCAAATCAAGGCCATATTTGCATCCTAATTATAAACTCCTCAAGACAATCACACACTTTCAGCCCTGGAAGGAATTCCCTCTTATAATGAATCTCTGAATGTTTATTCCATTCGTTCACGCTAGAATATTGCAAGATACTATTGCAACATTTAAACTTATAAGACACTTTTTAAAATACTAAAAACATTTATTTATTTATTTATTTATTTATTTATTCTTGGACTTATAAACCATCCGATTTTCCCAGAGGGAACTCTGGGCAGTGTACAGACATGTCACCCCAGGCGACTAGACAATACAATCACAAAACAGTCCCCAGTGAGAATAAACATCAAAACCTAACAAATGCAAATCAAACATCCAAATACCATTAAAAACTGCAGCAAATACTAAAATACACACACACACACACACACACACACACACACACACACACACACACACACACACACACACACACACACACACACACACACACACTACATATATAGTGGGTAAAATGACATAATGTCACTGGCCAAGACAGATTATATCTGTCAAGTGGCCAAGACAAGTGCCAACAGGGGACAAGTGCCAACAGGGGAAGGAAAAAAAAGAGCATATGTGCAAAAAAAAAAACACCAATAAAAGATAAATGTAAAGCAATTACATCTTTCCTCCAACAAGATTTTTCATAGATATTGCAGCAGATGAATATTTTCATTTCTCCAAATTGGCTTTAGATTACCCAATACCACTTTGCATTGTATTAGAGACTTCCACACATAATCACCCAGCCTTATACCCATTCTGCTAGAAGGATAGTTCTAGCTCTCCATAGACAGTCTGGTCTCTTCTGGTTGAACTATTGGTGCTGTGGTAGTGAAAAGCTTTTTCTATATTTCAGCCTTTTATTTGGGAGGCTACTGCTGTCTTTGCTATCTCTTCCCATCATGGTGGTGTAATTTATCTTAGGCCGTCACTTCACGAAGCACTTCTCTTCGCAGCGTGTTTGCCTTCGCTTTGAATCCGAAGGCGGTCACGTGGTGTCCATTCGCCCCCACCCCTCTTTTCGTGTCCTCACCGGGCGATGTTTTAGGGTCGAATCCAGTACTACTTCACGTGCTCCCTTCGCATTGAGAAGCCTATTTTAAATAGCCGGTTTCTTCTTAATTTTTTTTTTAAAAAAATATAAACCACTGCGTATCGATGCATCGATACCCGCCTGTCATTCTCTGCAGAGCAGAATAATTTTATCAACATTTGTTTTCTAGTTACGATTTGTATTGCTCCGTCCATTGGCGGCGTGAAAAAAATGCTGTTCTCCGTCATGGGCACTAGGTGGACCAGCACACAACATATCTTTTGTATGACCCATGGCTCCTCCAAGGACATTCGAGTTCTCCCTTCCAAAATCCCTAGAGCAGTGTCGGAGGAACTTCCGCCTCCGTTATCAATTTCATGCTACAATGGCTCCCTCGCGTTCTGAGTGCCGGCTAAAGAAATTCAAACGGAGGATCCCATATTTTGTTGCACTGCTGCGCAGTTATTGTAAGTTGATAGACGGTATAGCTATGTTATGCTTCTTTAGCAGAAAACGGTTACTTCGACGCAGGCATTTGTTGAGGGAAACTATGGTTGGTTGCAACACTTTGATAAGGGTCATTTCCCAGTGGATACTAACGTCGCCTAGGCAGAAACTATTCTGGTGCTACCCTGGGCGTTCTCAGTGGTTTAACGACAAGGTTCTTCAGCTGTGGGACGACAGACAATGGTTGGAGAACTTCAGAATGACAAGGCGGACACTTTTTGGGGTCGCCGACAAGCTGCGACCATATCTGATGCGGAGGGACACAGTAATGCGGTCAGCGGTTCCAGTCGAAGAACGAGTAGCCATTGGTGTGTACTACTTGGCCAGCCGTTCTTGCTACAGAACCATCGCCCTGGTATTCCAGAAAGGAAGTTCTACTGTAGCTAGTATAGTCATCGAGGTGTGTCTTGCAATGGAACACGTCCTTCTCAAGGAAGAGGTTCGCCTATCAGAATTCACTAAGGTGGGTGTTTTCATGCGGGTTCGTATGTAACAGCTGGCATTACGTTTCTAAGATTAGTACAAGTGTTCTGCCGTAGACTATTAGAACAACCGCATTGATGACAATGGTACATACTGGGAACCCCTTCTCCATCCCACAAAATCACTGAACAACGTTGGAATGCAGTCACCTTGAGGTGGGAAAAACGGCCTCCAAGTAGTACTGTAATTTTCCCACTCATCACAATGTTGTTCAACGTTTCTCCCTGCCACATACACGGGTGGTGTGGTCAGACCAGGATGCCATCTATGGGCATGTTTACTATCGGGAAGAAACGATTGAGGGGGGGAATGTATGATGCATACAATATTAAGGTAATGGGTAATGTAGGTACTGGAAAGCGCATCTTGCATCCACAAAAATCAAGACCTAGGTTGAAAGCGCTCTCATAGAGGGGATATTGCAAAGCAAAGCAACTGATTATTTAACTGATGGGGTCAGTCCAGGAAGCCTTCTGATGGGCGTTGGGCAGGTACCTGGAGCAATCTGTCCAATTGCTGTTCATGCAATGCGACATCACGCACTGCTGTTCCAGGTATGCTACATTAATGTTGTAAAGCTTCTATTCATTTGTGGGGCAATGACTATTTCTTGTGCTTTCTTTTTCAACAGATGACGCGTCATCAATGAAAATATTCGGATTTCCGCATACTATTGGATGTATTGATGGAACACACATTCCGATATGCCCGCCTAAATTGCAGGGTCCTGCTTACTTTAATAGGAAGTCTTTCCATTCTGTTCTACTGCAGGCTGCTTGCGATGGTGACGGAATTTTTTTTTCGATGTTGACCGGGCATTCTGGTGTGAACCATGATGCTCATGTTTTTAGGTCATCGTCTCTCTTCAGTAAGATGGAGGAAGGGACACTAATTCCCGGCAGCCCAATGTTCACCTATGCAGGGGTGTCGATTCCACCCATAATATTAGGGGATGGTGCGTATCCATTGTGTAAGTGGCTGATGAAGCCTTTCGCTATACCAAGAACTGACAGGGAGCGTCACTACAATAGGATTTTTAATCGATCAAGATGCGTCGTAGAAAGAGCTTTTGGGCGCTTGAAGGCAAGATTCAGGCGCTTATCTGTCAGAATAGAAGCACACATTGAAAACATCAACTCAATAGTTGCTGCTTCCGTGATTCTACATAACATTTGTGAACGGGAAAAGCATGAAATTCCTAATGAGGATCAGCAGCAAAGTTCCCTGGCTGATTCCCAGGAAATTTCGGAAACATATGACAACAGATCGGGAACTGCCCGTGCAGAGGCAGAAGCAGTGCGCAATGCCATTGCAGAGTATTTACAAACCCATGTGAAGTGACTTGTATGAAAACTGATTTCAACAAGTCTTTTAACCGTAAAGTAAAAACATATTCTAACTTACTCAGTGTGGAATTTGTCAACACCGAGATTCCAGTTATGCTGCAAGTTGCGTCCTGATACAAGGAGCATACTGATTACAATTCTTACAACCCCTTTTAGGGTAATAACATCCACAGTAACTTGCAATGAGACTCTCAGTGATCACAGCCTTCTATTGGGCCGAATGATATATGGTGTTGGGGTGCAGTGATGGGGTCTTCTTCATTTGCCTGTGCCGTACTGTAACCAAAAATCATTTCTAGTAACAATAAATAACTGAATACAGCAATGGTTCAGTTGTCATTGATTATATCATCTTCATGATAGGACATTTTCTTGTATTAACCACATGATCTTTGTCTTCTGAGCTTCATTAAGCAGGATGGTTGCTTAGCAGGGAAATGATGCTTCAACTGAGACAAATAGCACTCTCCTTGGAACTGCAATGTGGGCATGCTGAGTTGTTTACTTTAAGTAAAAAAAAAGCCCCTTTAAGTAATGAGTCAGTGCTGTATATATAACACATGGCCTACAGCAATTTATCTGCTATCCCATCTGAAACCTCTGTAAAACCGACAAGAGCATCAGGAATTCAATCAAATAACTCCTGATTTACTGGTTGTGCCCTGCAGAGGTGCCACACCAGGAAGTAAGTACTCAGACTAGAATGATAACATCTATTGTTAAAGAAAACAGCAGATGACTAGTATAGCAAATCTCTTTTCAGCAAGGGGACTGTTCTCATGGCTTGCTTTCCTTTGGAAGCAGATCCTTGCAACCTTCACAGGGCACTCAAACGCCCTTTCTGCGGCAACAAGTATTTCCGTTCATTTTCCATGCTGTTAAAGCTTGACATAGGATCGAAATCAGAAATTACAATACTCACTATAAACTGCTTATCCACTTCAAGCTATACCTAACAGAACTGGTAAACACCCATTGTTTTACGTCCAACAGATTGTCCCTTGCGAACCTCATTTTTATATGGTAAAAGTTCATGGGGACAAAAAACTTTCTTTTTAAATTAGGAAAAGTTTTTGTGGTTATATAGGACTTGGAATAAGGAAAGCTGTTTTTCAAAACTGCCTCACAGCAGAGTGAAAAAACAGGGCTGAGAAAGGGCCCCTAGCGATTTACAAGCCAACAATTAAACTCCAGGGTAGTCTACACCTTCCTCTTGATATGCAGATAAGTCAGTAGTGTTTGGGGGGGAAAAGGAAAAAACATTACAGACAACACAACTCGTAACTAGCAAACTTTCCTCTGAGCCAGAACTTCTTGGATATTGTAGATCTGGAATACAGAGAAAAGTAATCTATAAAGGACAGCTGCTATCAGGAGTGACACATGGGTGCAATGATATCATAAACGTGTTTTTGATAAAACAATACAATCACTCATGTTCTTTACAGCTCTTGGTGATGGGGTATCACCATTACCAGCCAACATTCCTTTGCATGGGTTGCCAGCACCTTTCCCTTGACATGCAGATTGATGCTCCGGGGGGGGGGGGACAGGAAGTCTATGTACTGGGTTGTCTTCAGGGAACATCATTTACTGATCAGTATTGCTAGAGAATTTCTAGCGCTGAGATTTGAAAATGGATACTGAAGACACATCGGAAAGCAGTCAGGGAACTCCAGTTCAAACCAAAATTAAGAGAGGCATTATCTGGGGGAATGAGGAGACCTCAGCATTAATTAAGGTATGGGGAGAGGCAGAGATAAAATATGCATTATCTTCACTAAAAAGAAATATTGAGATATTTGAGGTGATTTCATCGGAACTTGGAAAACTTGGTTTCAATCGTTCTGCATCCGAATGCAGAACAAAAACAAAATCACTAAGGAAGCTTTACAAGCAGGCAGTGATTCATAACAACACATCAGGCTCAGGACGTTCAAAATTTGTTTGGTATGATGAGATGGCAAACATTTTCCGCACCGACACATCAATCCATCCTCTACGGACCACCAAAAGTGATTCTGCTGCTGGCACGGGTGAGTTACCAAAATAATGTTTTAACCTCAGCCAGTTATTTCGCCTAAGCCATTAGGTTCTTCAAAGAAGAATGCATGCTTCGATGTACCGTCGTGTCGGTTTTCCGCTGCGAGGGAAACGATTAATCTTATACCGGAAATAATAAATTCCCAAGGAATACATTTTTTTCATTTAAGAACACATTGTTTCGAAATTAGCAATTAATAACTGTTTTTAGCCATCGATCTGTCGAAGGATAGCCTATAGTTAAAACAAAGGTTTATCAAATAAACAGTAGGACGTCATTAATCAGGACCAAAAGGTTGGGGTTATAAGCATAGCCCCTTTAAATAAATTATTTATTTTAACTTCCAGGAGAACATCGAACTTCCGATGGATATAAAATTCTTTAAAAAACAATCATGTTAATGAACACTGGGAAATAATATATATATAATATGTTTGAAAAATCTAAAAAATAAATTTTAAGTATATTACTTGAAATATATATTGTAAGTATATATTTCAAGTAAATATATATTAAAAATACTCGGGAGAAAACGATACGTCGATAGCTGCTCCGTAATTATGTTGAAGCAATTCGATTCCGTTGCGGTTCCATATGATTCTCATTAATTCTCATTGTTTCAAAATTAAAAAATAATAGCTCTAGGTAACGAACTATTCCCTTTAAAAAATATCTAGTTTAACATACGGGAAAGTATTATAAATTTTGTTATGAAAAAACTTTCCTTTAAGATATAAAATTTTTTCACTGCTCCATGTGGGCTTTTCTGCGAGTCAATACATGTGTGTAGTCTGAGGACACATATAGTTTCACAGTTATGTGTCCAAAAAATTACGGGAAACCATCGAAACGTCGACGACTACTCCTAACTAAGTAAAGCATTCCTATTGTTCCGTTTACATACGCTGACATATTTTTTTTTAATATGATGGTGTTAGTTAAGAGGTATTATTGTTGTTGCTTGCCAGATATTTAAAAAAACTGCAAAAAAATTGGTTTTTTCAATGATGAAATCAACACCATTGCGGTTTGGTGAGGTGTGTTTACGGGTTGTGTTACTTTGGCAGCATTACGTTAGCTGAAATGTGTTGGAATAGCAAAGAACAGGAAGTACAACTTTAAATAAAACTTTTAAGTTCACCCAGCGTTCAACTGTCCACTACAAACATCCCTCATTTAAAAACGGGAAGGAAGTAATGGGAAGAGGGGCGTGTCTATAAGTAAGAAAACCAATCAGATTCAAGATTAAAGAATAAAACGGAAAATCGTAATCAATTGTCGACAAGCGCCAAAGCATGGCTATTGCAGTATGTGAACCAGCCATGTGGAGAACATTTACCAATTTTTTCATTTCCATTTGCTCCTCTTACCACTTTTAGCAATGGAGGCTATGCGGGGCGTTACAGAAAATGCCGCCACGTTGATTCTATTCGAGGACGCAGACTACGATAACCACAGCTTCGGGCCCTCCGAAACTTCATTTACTGGTATGTAACTTTCCAGAGAAAAAAAAATCCGCACCATTGTCATGTAACATGCTATTGTCTGAGGCACTACTAGAGTACCAGCACCACCCTGGACCAGGTTCCTAGGCGGGAAACCGAAAGAGCCAATAGTAATTTATACAAAATGAATCTAATGCTTTTTCCTAGGTACTCAATCTACTGATGGGTGCGAGCCCTCCACGTCTGGGTGTTCGTCTTCACAGAGCACACCTCCCACTGTTGCAGAAAGGGGCCTCAACAAAAGTGAGTAATCTTCTGATAGTGCTTTATGCTTTTACTGTGGGTGAAACAGGGTTCGATTGGGTTTGGTCCTTAATATAATTTTTGGATCTGTAAAATGGGATTGTGGTTACTTATTATTAATATCACCTGTATATCACTTTTTTGGACGACGTTTAAGTCTTAGTGATTATTAAAAGTGTGTAATGAGGTCTAACTATTAATACCTGTTTATAATAGTACGTTCCTTAAATTTTTACTTGGTGGAATAATTTTGACCAAATTATCCACATGAAACTACCCTTTCATGTAATTGACAGCATAATATTCCTTTTATTATTCACTAATTCAGGATCGTATGAAACAACAAACCATGAGGCAACACTTGATCCTGCAACAAGACTGGCCTTAATCCGGAAACGGAAACAAAGAACCACTTCTGCTGCGAGGCTGGATAACACCTTATCTGGATTTGTGGAGTGGGTAAAGGACTCAGACGAACGAAAGGAGTTTAAAATGGATAAGAGGGACGAGGTGGACATACTGTTTCAAAAGGAGATAATTAACAGCCTTAGGGTTGCTAACACATGCCTACAGAGACTTACAGATTATCTCACTGAAACACCATCAGGGGGTTCTACACAAAAAGCGGCTAGCAAGACCAATAACGTGCAGACAAGTACTCAAACCTCTAGTTTGTCTAGTTCTAGGGACAACAATCTCGGTCCCAATGATGGCGTAAGCGACTCAGAGGGTGACATTAGTAACCGTGCTGATACAGGTGACAGTTGTGAGGAAGACAGTGATGATGAGGGGTCGGTTTCGCTACTTAGTGGACAGAGCACTGCAAAGAGTAGTGTGCGCGATGCCACTGGGAGTGTGCTTGCTAGGAATGCCATCAGGAATGCCAAAGAGCCAGTTAGGATCCCAGGAAAGCAGAAACCAAAACACAAGGGGCCGGTCACTTTGGGCCAAGGAGAGAATGAACGTTCCCCTTACCTTATTGTGAAAAATGAAGATTCAGTTGATGATTCTCAGTCCTTTTTGAAAACACCACAGAAAAGGAGAAGAATCAAAAAAAAATTTATTCCCCATAGTTAACTGACCTGGGTATCCGTTTGTGATACTTGGCCCACCAGCGGCATTACAAACATTTTCTATCCTTTTGTGCACTGAATTTTTTGAATTTGTATTAAGTTCTTGCACATTTATCAGAAAAACAATTAGTAAACACCATATGAACTCAATTTTAAAGTTTGTTTCACTGTAATGTTTTAATTGCTTTGGTCTTCAAGCACAACTTGCTCTACTAAAACTTACTCTTAAAGATTCCAGACAAAAAAGAGTCGTTGGGGGCAATACTAGATTGGTTATAATCTTATTTTATTGTTCTTAACAAGTCAAAAAAAAGTTTTTTTATGATAAATAATGATACCGTGCAAAAGATAGATTTACATTGCTTGTAGTTGCTCTATTGGCATAACATTACATGAAAGGAATAGTGGTATCATTAAGACAAATTTTTTTAGTGCAACTTGGTATTCTGCAATGCATACTTTACATTTGTCTTGCTGTACATAACTAACATTTTATTTAGAGACATTTTTAAACACTAGATAACTTATTTGAAATAAGAAGTACTGTTTATTTTAATGTTCTTACCCAAACCTTAAAGAACATACATTTTTAATTACTATAAGATCGATCCTAAACTCAAAATAATTATTTCTTTTAATGTTTTAAACAAAACTTTTAAATGGATGCATTGATTTTTACTGTGGGGTTTTAGTGCAAAGAGAAATAATGAGGCCTCAGATCCAGTTTTTAAAACATTCCTTGCAAATGCCAGAAACAATAACGTTTAGCAATATCAGAAGATTATAACCTTCTGGCTATGGTGGGAACAGCAATTGTTGTCAACAGGAAAGTTAAGTTTTTTTTAAAGGTTCCATGGAACCCCATTGTAAATAACATGTCAATGTTTTGTAGTACAAAAATAAAATTGCTCATTGAGCATTACATAGAAAACATTGTTCAACACAGAAGGCAACAGCTCTCTGCTGTAGCAGTTTAATATGCTGCATCTCAACAATAGTTATCTAATAACCAGTAGTGTCTTAAAGGAATAATAAGGTTTCAGAAGAACCCAACTTACTACATCTAAACACATTTACATTGATATAAATGACTTAGTGTAAACATACCTATGCTGCTCTTTGAGCAGAATCAGTAAATATTTAAAAAAATAAGTGATATTTTAAATCAGTGCTAAAAAAAGTTTTTAAGAATAACTGGGAGAACTTTTCCCAGTTTAAATGCAATTGGAGAAACCCTGCAGAAGTACATGTTAATCAAAATCATACAATGATTTTTTATCTCCTCCTCCTCCTCCTTCTCTGTGGTGGACGTGCCCCTCCTGCAGGCAGCACATGTTGTTCCAGTACCCCAACTGCAAGAAATCAAATGGAAAATCAAATCATTTTTGAGATCCTCAGTGGTTCTTTTCCTTGAGTTTGCTCATCAGATCAATCTCAGTAACAGCAGGCAGTTCTGCTGTAGTTACAGAGCGATTAAATATGTACATTGCAGTGTCATTACTGCAAAGGTTAAATCAAAACAAAGGGCATTTCTTTCTCCAAATAGGGGGCAAGGGGTTTGCTGTTGATAGTTTTAAGTGCCTTAAAAATATACCTCTGGCAACAACCTCTTGCAAAACAGCAATCCATTGTTCCATTTCCCCTCGGGGCACCGCTTGCCTCATAATGTCCACAGGTTGTTCTGGAACAATTTCTATTGGGATGGAGAGGAAATATAAATGTGGAATTGTTCCACCGATGGGTTTTTTTTAAATAATAGAACGCTTAGATGGTCACTCATAGAGCACTCCCTGCTTCTCACCTTCACCTCCCTCATTGTCCTGGAGATCATGTAAGGCTTGCCCCCTTTCATTATCTTGCTGCTGGTCCTCCCTAGGCTGCAGCTCCCGGTCCAAACGTTGTTCTGGCTCCTGCTGCTGACGTGGTTGACCCCTCCTGTGGCCTACACGCCTAGCAGGGCCTGCTCCTGTAGGAAAAAATAACACCAATGTCGATTTGCTTGGCATTAACCCAAAGTTTGAAATCCTGACAGACCCTCATATCTGTGTGAATCAGTCTCTTTAGGCCGCATGCTTAAATCAGACCAAAGAGAGTCATGGCCAGAACCCTACCTAGCTACCAATCTGCAGAACTAATTGCAGCCCTTTTAATAATGTTCTATTTTAATAACAATCCCCGATTTTACTCACCCGCAGGGAAAAGATGAGCTGGGTCGGGGCGGTCTGCCATAATCCATAACTGGAGCAACTGGTTCCAGTAGGCAGCTTGTTGCCTTTCTTCTGCGTGCTCCCCAAAATAGTACAAGCACCTATTAAAGTTCTGGC
This sequence comes from Phrynocephalus forsythii, assembly GCA_029282475.1. Lineage (NCBI taxonomy): Eukaryota > Metazoa > Chordata > Lepidosauria > Squamata > Agamidae > Phrynocephalus > Phrynocephalus forsythii. Next base: position 8,990,278 of record JAPFRF010000011.1, read on the forward strand.
GAAGAGTTTTAAATTTAGATCGAATTTGCTTTGAGGTCCTATGGTAGTTCAGCCTGGCTAGCTCTCGAGACGCAAGCCTAAAGGCCGCTTCATTCCTTCTAGGAAGCATATGAAACAACACAGGACCAAGTCTGTGTTGAATCAATATGTCCAATAAAGCCGTGACCTCTGCCTCCGTCCAGTATCGGCCCCTACCACCACGTTCCATCTTCCTCCAAAGATATTTTAATTCTAATTTAAATAACTAGCAAGAAAACAGTCCTTCACACAACCCTACTCTGTACCACCTCTCCACACCTTTCTAAAAGGTGCTACTGGGTTTTTATAACTACTGGAGCCCTGTCTCCGAGCAGCCCTGTGGAAAATGAAACTAACTTCAACCAATTGGGGGAGGGGTTAAAACGCAGGTCAGGGCCCAGGAGCCTTGGATACAGTTTGCCACGGTATCATACTCAATGTAGATGGTTATTTCTGGTGAACCACTTATGAAAAAGTCTGTATGTAAGGTGCATATCATGGTTTGCAATGAATAAATACCTTCTTTTCAATGCATTTCTTTGTCTCGTTTATTTTAAGAACAACACAGATAATAAGTAGCAAATGATATCTTCAGATTGAGGCGTCCTGCAGTAGCTGCAGGCTTACAATGGAAACATTTGCCTTGCCCTGCAGTTCTAATTGGTCCATTGTGTTTGAAAGGTCAGTGGGTGGAGCTGAAGATGGACTGGCTCCACGAAGCCCAGCACCTGCCATCTCCAGCAGACCCGAGGGCTAACAAGGGGTCAGAAGTTCTGTCAGCGCTGCTGACCCTTATGTACAGAATGGGTTCCACATTAATAACGTTTTTGCAATATTGACCTTGCGTGAAATAAAATTTTAACCTGTTAACCCGTTACTGTGTGTAGCGTAATTCGCCCCCCCCCGATATCTGTGGTGCGTCCTGTCATTGAGACTGCTTTTGAGAATGCAGAGTTTCAGACGCCACTTGTTTATTCCTTTCAGTACCCATGCAGAATCGGAAGGGGTGGCTAATTATTGACAATCTGATGAAAAATGCAAACGTGCACCTGTACTTTTGGTTGTGTGGCAGGGGCACATAGGAAGCACTTACATATAAACCCCAGACGGTACGTCTTGTACTGTAATAACATTTCAAAACTGTCATACTTCTTTTCAAGGGAGGGAGGACCAGTCTGAGTTGTGTGGGGGGTTAGGGGGAGTCACAGCAGCCAGTCAGTCTGGAGCCGAGAAGACGGTCTCGCATGAGGATTTCTCGGATTGCTGAAGGGGGTTTTTGGTCGGAGGAAGATTCTGGCCATGCACCGAGGATGTGAAACTTTAAAGTAGAGAAAGTGTATAAGGGCGATATTAACGCGAAGGTGGGGTGTTACGTGTCCCACCATTACGACCGCAAACACATCACCCCTACCTTGATTTATTAAATGATGTCGGGGCTTCGATGCAACGGGGCACAACTGTCAGACCAAGGGATGGTTTTTTTTTTCGCGGTTTGGTGGGGGGAATTAACGCGGGGGGGTGAAACTGCAGTCATTAAAAATGGAGCTGGGTGCAATGAAGTTGAAATTCTATTCTGGGTATGCTCAGAGACACAGTAGAGTACATCGGAGAACGATCTAAATGTTGACAGAATTCCAAGTGAGAGGGCACCCCATGGTCTACCCTCACGCCCTACGGATCTTTTTCCTACCTGCCGCTAAAAGGAATCACCCCAGGGCATGAAACATGTGTAATGCGGTCCCTGAACAACAGTCACTCGCAATGGGTTCAAAGAAAGGAGAATCGTTATAAACTCTGGGCACGCTCAGAGGCACAGTCTTTAGCCTGGAAGAAGGTTTCCCTGGAGGATTGCTCTGTGTGCAGAGGGGAAATTGGGTTGGGGCGGAGTCACCGCGGTCTCTCGCAAGGTAGTATGGAAGAATGCTTTTTTGTTTTACAATCTGGCCATGCCCGGAGGCCGTGAAACTTTACAGTCACTCGCAATGGGTTCTAACGAAGGAGATCCGTTTTAAACTCGGTGCACGCTCAGGGGCACAGTCCGTAGCCGGGAAGAAGGTTTCGCATGAGGAGTGCTCGGAGTGCTGACGGGGTTTTTTGGTGGGGGAAAGATACTGGCCATGCTCCGAGGCTGTGAAGCTTTAAAGTAGAGAAAGTGTTTAAGGGCGATATAAACCCGAAGGAGGGGTGTTACGTGTCCCCCCATTACGACCACAAACACATCACCCGTAACTTGAATTATTAAAAGATGTCGGGGCTTCGATGAAACGGGGCACAACTGTCAGACCAAGTGATGGTTTTTTTTCGTGTGGTTTGGTGGGGGGATTTTAAGCGGGGGGTGAAACTGCAGTCATTAAAAATGGAGCGTGGTGCAATGAACTTTAAATTGCAGTCTGGGTATGCTCAGAGACACAGTAGAGTACATCGGAGAACGATTTATAGAATTCCAAGTGAAAGGTCACCCCATGGTCTACCCTCACGCCCTACGGAACTTTTCCCTATCTGCCGCTAAAAGGAATCACCCCAGGGCATGAAACATGTGTAATGCGGTCCCTGAACCACAGTCACTCGCAATGGGTTCTAAGAAAGGAGATTCGTTTTAAAATCTGGGCACGCTCAGAGGCACAGTCTTTAGCGGGGAAGAAGGTTTCGCAGGAGGATTGCTATGTGTGCTGACGGGGTTATTTGCGGGGGGAAGAATCACCGCGTTCTCTCATGCTTTTTGCTTTACACTCTGCCCATGCCCAGAGGCAGTGAATCTTTTCTGCGGAGACAGTGTATAAGGACGAATGAAACCCAAAGGAGGGGTGCTATTTGTTCTAATGAAACCCAAAGGAGGGGTGGTACGTGTTCACCCATTACGCCCGCATACACATCACCCCTAAATTGGATTATTAAATGATGTGTTGGCTTCGATGCAACGACGCACAACTGCCAGAACAAGGGATGTTTTTTTCTGTTTGTTTTGGGGGGAGAATTAAAGGGGGGGGAAATGCAGTCAATAAAAATGGAGCGGGGTACAATGCACTTTATTTCGCAGTCTGGGTATGCTCAGAGACACAGTAGCGTACTTCGGTGAAATATTTATATGGTGACAGAATTTCCAAGTGAGAGGGCACCCCATGGTCTACCCTCACGCCCCACGTAACTTTCCTGTTGGCCGCTAGAAGGAATTACTCCAGGGCATGAAACATGTGAAATGCGCTCCCTGAACAACAGTCACGAGGCACAGTCTGTAGCCGGGAAGAAGGTTTCGCCGGAGGATTGCTCTGTGTGATGACGGGGTTATTGGGGGGTGTTGACTCACCGCGTTCTCTCGAAATGGATTCCTGAAAAATGCTTTTTGCTTTACACTGTGGCCATGCCCAGAGGCTTTGAAACTTTTACGTCACTCGCAATGGGTACTAAAAAAGGAGATCCGTTTTAAACTCTGTGCACGCTCAGAGGCACAGTCTGGAGCCGGGAGGACGGATTTGCAGGAGGATTGCTCTGTGTGCAGATTTGGGGGGGTGGGGAGTAATCACCTCGTTCTCTCGAAATGGTGTATGGAAGAATGCTTTTGATTTACACTCAGGCCATGCCCAGAGGCAGTGCAACTTTTAAGTCACTGTGCAACTTCACAGTTCCAAAAAAGGAAAATCGTTTAAAACTCTCGGCACGCTCAGAGGCACAGTAGTCTGAGCCCGCATGAGCCTCAGCCGTTGCTGAAGAGAATAGTATTCGAAGCGCCAATGGTTATAGTTTAAAAAACTGTTTATGGAAGGGTGAAATGCACATGTTGGGATACGGAAATCACCCCGCATTATTAGGTGATGATATCCGGTAAAAAATGAAAAAAAAGGAAAACCATCGAGTAGCCACCAGAAAGTAAAGTTTCATCGCTGGTTCAACACAAACGCCACCACTTGGCTGCCGAAGTAAATAAGGAAAAGAAGGGGGGGAGGAAGGGGTAAACAGTGACACCTGGCGTTTGTTGATTTCTGTAAAAAGAACAGACATGAGACAGCGGGATTCATGTTAACCCCTATAAACACCCGCAAATACATGTTATATTGAAAGCGCAGAAATCAGGATCGAAAGAATTTGGTAACCCGAAATATCGATGCATCGATATTTCGGAGGAATAGTAAATGGAAAAAAATATTTCAAAATAATCAGTGGCCACACGCGAATTTGGATGCGAAGCGGGATGCGGCCTCCGCCAGGAGATTCCCGGCCTCCGCCAGGGGAATCTCTCGCCCCGCTGGCGCCCGCGCTTGGAGCACGCTTTAGACTATACTGGATTTTCTACGGGTTGGTTTACGGGTCGTGGCCTCATTTAGGGCTATGGCGCCTATGCATCCAAAATGGAGGATCGTGCAGCCGTGCTCAGGACTTGGGGTTTGATCCCAGGTGGCAGGCTCAATGTTCACTCAGCCTTCCATCCTTCTGAGGTTGGTAAAATGAGTACCCAGCTTGCTGGGAGGGGGGATGTGTAGCCTGCAGACTGTTATTAAAACTGGAAACTGCCCAGAGACTACTTGAAGTGGTACGGGGCAGTATATAAGCAGAACACTTTGCTTTATGGAACTCCTTGCAACAGGATGCGGTGATGACATCTGTCTTAGATGCCTTTAAAGAGGGATTGAACAGCTTTCTAGAGGAAAAGTCCATCACTGGTTACAAGCCATGATGGGAATACATGTTATCACCATGCCTAAAGGGAAGGTACCTCAAAATGCCAGCTGCAGGGGAGTGGTATCAGGAGACAAGTATCTAACTTCCTCATGTGCTCCCCCCATTGTTCCTTTTGTCGCCATTCCTTAGATTTTGCCTTCCACTATTGGTGAGTTTTTGTTTTGATGTTCACTAAAAGTCTTTCACTAGAAGTCATTTCTATTAATAGAATTTCTTTCTGCCAGGTTTCTTCCACCAATTTTCATCCCTCCTTTATCTGGAACTGTGTACAAATTTAACAGAAAAAGTGATAAAATGCATATTTGTTTGACACCTTTGCCCATAGGAGACCATTCTGTCTTTCCATATTCTGTCCAAACAGTAACTTCTTTTCCACAATACAAGTCACACTTCAGGACAATCAAGTGCTGAGGTACACTCATTTCTTTAAAAAAAAGTTTCCCGTGATTCACACAGTCAAAAAGTTTGCTGTAGTATAAAAGCATAGACCAGTGTTTCCAACATTTTCTAATGGTGGTGTGCCTCGTGATTTTTTTCATGAAACAAGTGTGCCTTGGCCCAAAAAAGGTTGAAAAACACTGTCTTAAATAACTGATAATATTTCTTAATTCACCTTCAAATACTTTCTTAAGCATCCTTATTTCTTTCTCTAACAGGAAGAACCATGGGACTGGCCTAACAGATGCTGGGATATGTAAAAAGCAGCTGACGAATAAAGCTGAGGCAGACCTAGGGGAGCTCATGACCTGGGACAGCAAACAGTTTTCTGGGGGAGTTCAACAGGGGAGGCCTCTCACAGAATAATGGCACTGAACAGAAGTTATTCTGTCATTCTATGATTTTATGCATCCATTAATCTATAACTTGAATTTTATAATATACATTGTCCTGATATTTTTTCTTGTGACCAAAAACATATTTCAGTTGTACACCATCTTGTGATGTTTAAACTTAGGCTTCTAGAAAACTGTGACCAAATGTTACACTTCATATCAGTTTGCTCTCAAAATTTTATTATAAATGAATGAACACTGTGGCACCAGAAACTTGTTGCTTTTGCTCAGGATTGATATCAACCAATGTTTATTTATCAGAGCAAATGACAAAACAAAATATTCTGCTGCTGCATACTGTAGACTCAAACAGCTTTCAACAATTAAAAAATCTAATAGGTTTTTTTTGCAGGTATTCTCTCATAAAAGGAGAATTTAGTCCTATCACAGTCTGCTGCATTTGTTTTCAAGTGTGTATATCAGGCTAGTGGGAGAAAACTCCTTTAGTTATACATTTCTTATTCACTATTAATGCAGTTGTTAGCTTTAACAGAAATAATAGAATCAGCTTGAGTTCTTTATTTTGAACACAACACAGTTCTATCTGGAATAACTTTTTAAATCTCCATCCTCATCTGATACACATTTGTTATCTCAATCACAATTGTTAAAACTCTGGCCTGTATCCTAATGAGGAGATACAAAGAGAAGGTTGAGGGGGGATATGATAAGATATGCTTAAATATTTGAAAGGATGTCATATTGAAGAGGGGACTGGTTTGTTTTCCATGGCTTCAGAGACTAGGACTCGGGGAAATGGTTTCAAACTACAGGAAAAGAGATTCCATTTGAACATTAGGAAGAAATTCCTGATGGTTTGAGCTGTTTGGCAGTGGAATATGCTGCCAAGGAGGGTGGTGGAGTTTCCTTCTCTGGAGGTTTTTAAGCAGAGGCTGGATGGCTATCTGTTGGGAGTATTTTGATGGGGGTTCCTGCATGGTAGGGACTGGATGGCCCTTGAGGTCTCTTCCAACTCTATGATTCTATGATAGTAAGCCCATTCACTTTGTAGGATTTACTCAGAAATAAATCAAATTTACATAAACATAAATATGATAATCCCTACATAAGAATACCAAAAGGATACTTGTCTCAGTGTCTCAGTTATGGCAGCCTCATTTCTATTTAAATAGCATTCAGAAACTCTGTTAGATTATTAAGAACCCCACCCTACAGCCTATAAAGTCCAAAGCATTGGGCTTACTCTGTCTGCTTCAACGTTAATGTACTACTTCCAGAATCTAAATGTAACACTGACCTCAGCAGCACAATATTTACCATAAGCATTACACAAAAACTATCATTCCCCCAAACCTCTCTCCTGTTTACAGATCCATATAGAAACCTTTTTTTCATATGATACAGGGCAAAACAAAAGAGAAAACATACCAGATAGAAGGAAGAGAATTTTCATATTCATTTTACTGTGGAATATCTTGCATCTTTTGCGGGCAGACATGGAAAAAATACACTAACTGCTCAATAGAAATTATTTACAAGACAGAAAAAAAACCAAAAAGGAGAAGAGTTAATCCAGAGTTTCCTTTTTAAAGAAGGAAATTGCAGTTAGCCCCTGAATGGGGAAACAAATATTTTCTACTTCCTGTTGCACATTAAACTTTACAGCTTTCCTGCCACAAGTGATGTCTCAACAAATGCAGAATGAGTAGTACCAATTCTGGAACTATTTCAAAGACTGTCTGCTACAGGCATGTCCAAATTTCAGCCCTCCAGATGTTTTGGACCGCAACTCTCACAGTCCTTTGCCATTGGCAATCTAAGCTTAGAATTCTGGGAGTTGTAGTCCAAAACAACAGGCGGGTCGAAGTTTGGACATGGCTGGTCATCTACAAAAACTATCTGGTTTCTTCAACTGTCCTTTAACCTTTCCTTGTATGTGAAATATCATCCTCATAGAAGAAACTTTATCATAAGGACAATAATGGAGACTATTGGGAAAATGCTGAACTTCGTAAAGCTTTATTGGCTACTTCCAGAGTTACGCATCTATAGCAATTCAGACATTGGTTTGCATCTGTTTATACTAACTGAACCATAATGAGGTGATGCAGTAGGTAACTGTCTCTACTGTCTGTACCATGTCTGTACCAGATAACGATACACTGAGGATGGAAGCTAAGTCAAGTTAGATGTCAAACTATGGCAAAAATGTGTTTTATTCCAACAGTTATGTAAAACTCCAAATTTAATAAGTACAGTAATGTATTAAGAGGGCCCTCATATAAGTTTCAGCATACTTACCTTTTGCATGAATTTGGCTGTCCCATCACCTCCTCTCCTCCTAGTGGAGATACTAGTGTACATCTCCATTTTAGGAATATTTTAGACAATGGCTAAACAAACTGCATCTAGGACGTTAATATAGGGAAAGTCTGAAATTCAGGTACATCGTACTGACCCCAATTGATGGCCCCATTGTCTTCTGTCATGCATTGGGCTCCTCAATCAGTCCCCAACTGTAAATGTTGCTAGATTGCTGGACAGGCCTTGGAGCCCAACAGGGCACCATTTTTTTAATTTTATATGTTTATTGGATTTCTATACCGCCCATCTGGCAGCGAGGTCATTCTGGGCAGTTTACAACAACTAAGGAATACAGTACACTGCAAATAAACTAAATAAGTCATACAATAAAATAAACATAAAATACAGTAATATAGTAAAAAAATAACAAAGTGACATAAAATAGTGGGTAAGTGTTGTTACTGGTGGGCAAATAAGTTAAAATCATGTTTTAATGAATGAACACTGAAGTTACATTATATGTGAAGGAATGCCTGCTTAAATAGCCAAATTTGTAATAGTTTTTAAAGGCAGCCAAAGAGGGGGCCAGGCAGAGGTCTGGAGGAAGGTTATTCCACAGGTGAGGGGCAATGGCGGAAAAGGCCCTATTTCTAGTTTTATTTTCCTTTCGGGCCTCTTGTGGTGTTAATTACCTCAAATGCCTAGCCTGGGAAGATCGGGTATTATGGACAATTGTCAATGGGAGAAGGGACTCTAACAAGTACCAAGGTCCTAAAACGTTTAGGGCTTCCTATGTCATAGATAAAACCTTGAAATTGATGCGGAACTGAACTGGAAGCCAGTGCAGGGCGGCCAGCGCTGGGGATATATGATGATATTTCTTTTTTCTTTTTTGAATATTTATTTCACACAATATAGTCAAACAAAGTAGACCAGTGTTTTTCAACCTTTTTTGGGCCAAGGCACACTTGTTTCATGAAAAAAATCACGAGGCACACCACCATTAGAAAATGTTAAAAAATTTAACTCTGTGCCTATATTGACTATATATAAACAGTAATTTGCTTCCTCCGCGGGGGTTGTTCCTCCTGCTGGTGCACATTCCCGCCCTTCCTCCTCCTCCTCCTCCTCCTCCATGGGCTTCCCATCATTCATTCATTCATTCCGTCGTTCGGAATGCTGGCGCGCCTTTCCCCACCCCACCCCCACCCCAGTCGCCCGCCCCTCCTCCAACCATTCATGGCACATCTGGCTATCCAAGCATCTTCTCTCCCTCTCCCCACCCCCAATCCGTCGCTGCCCACCGCCTGGGTCCCCTTTACTTCACCCGCGCCAAGGGGGTGCATGTGTGTGTGTGTGTGTGTGTGTGTGTGTTCTGCTTATATACCGCCCCATACCACTTCAAGTAGTCTCTGGGTGGTCAGCGGTGAGATTTTTAGCTGCTCCGGGAGTGCGGTTTGTCCGCTCCAGCCGGCACACCCCCACCCCTTTTGAGGCTCCTTTGCCTTACCGGGGAAGGGCTCCCGGCTCCGTCTGCGCAGCCGAGGATCGGGCCCTTGTCCAGCGAGGCGAGCAGCGGCCGCGGCGGCGACGGACTGCCCGTGACCGGCAGCCGCAGTGGTGAGGCTTGCGGCCTTGCCGCGCTCTGGCCGGTCTCTCTTTGACAGGCCGCCTACCAGCTGGGCTCTCCGATCGGAGCCCTGATAAGGGCTCCGGCAGGGGCAGCGGCTTCGGCGGAGGCGGCGGCAGCGGCGGCGGCAATCGGATCCCTCTTTTTCGGCGGCCCTGTGCATGCGTGTGCGCGTGTGCCTGGGGTGCGGAGCGTAAGCATGTGTGGATCCGCCTCTGTGCCGCTCTCTTTGGGCCAAGACGCCGATGGGGGGGGGAATAGACGCAGATGAGCAAAAAAAAAAGTCTGTGTGTGTGTGTGTGTGTGTGTGTGTGTGTGTGTGTGTGTGTGTGTGTGTGTGTGTGTGTGTGTGGCAGCCGGCTTCTTTCTGGACGCCCCGCCTTCCTCTGGCTCGCCGGCGCCGCGGCACACCAGCCAACATCTTGCGGCACAGTACTGTGCCGCGGAACACCGGTTGAAAAACACTGAAGTAGACAATTATTGAGAACCAATTTACAGAATTAACACAAGCAAACTCTTATCTGTTAGTAATACAAAAGAATTACGGATTCCACAGTTGATCGGCCGTCTGCAAATCTTTCACAGTTTCTGGGGGCACTATCTAAACATCTTTATATCTATTTTACCCCTTGTTCAATTGTCTGCTTGTGGGCCCAGTTATATAGCATCTTCCAGCTCTCATTTACAAAATGGCTTGGGTGGTCTCGCAACGCCTCTGAGAGCATGTCCAGTTCTGCAATGTCTAGTAGTTTTTTCAACAGTTCAACTTTGGTTGGTATTTCACTTTTTTCCCATTTCTGTGCCCAGAGCAGTCTAGCTGCCGTGTATATGTACAAGAGAATATATTTTATTTTTTTGTCTATAATCTCTGGCATTATATTCAGTAACAATGTTTCTGGTTTAAATTTCAATTTAATTTGTACAATTTCTTGTGCCACTTTCCACATCTGTCGCCAGAAATTCTGAGCTTCGTCACATGACCACCATGCGTGATAGTAAGTTCCTGGGTTCTTTCTGCATTTCCAACAAACATTATTTGACCCTTTTGACATTTTGGCTAATTTTACCGGAGTGAGATGCCACCTGTGAAACATTTTAAATATATTTTCTCTAAGACTAACAGGTTTAATTAACTTATGACTATCTTTCCACATTTTAGTCCAATCATCAATATCAATGCTGTATGTAAAATTTTGAGCCCAATGATGATATTTCCTAGTCCCGGTCAGCAATCTGGCCACTGTGTTCTGGATCAGCTGGAGTCTCCGCATCAGCCTCAAGGGCGACCCCATGTAGAGAGTGTTGCAGTAGTCCAGCCTCAAGACTATGAATGCATAGACCAGTGTGGTGAGAGCCCCCGTGTCCAGATAGGGGCACAGTTGAGCAATCTCCCACAGATGGTAATGGGCAGAATGGACCACCAACACTACTTGGGATTCCATAGATAGCGCCAGATCCAAGAGAACGCCAAAGCTGCACACCTCATTCTGAGCAGGGAGAATTACTCCCCCAAATGAGAGAGTTTCCCAACCAACTGACAGTAGGAGCCCCCACCCGTAAGACTTCCATCTTGTCCGGGTTCAACCTCAATCTGTTTGCCTTCATCCATCCCAGAATGGCATCCAGGCACTGCTCAAGGGATGGAACAGCATCCACTGCAGAAGATGGAAAGGAGAGATAGATGACACAAAGCTCCAAAACTCCTGATGACCCCTCCCAGAGGCCTCATATAGATGTTAAATAACATTGGTGGGATTCCACAGTCCATCCTGTGGAACCCCACACTTGAGGGTCCACAGGATGGATTGTATCTCACCAATCTCCACTCTCTGGAGACGGTCCTCCAAGAAAGAAGTGAACCGTGTCAAGGCGGGGGCTCTAACTCCCAACTCTGAGAGCCTCCCCAGGAGGATACCGTGGTCGATGGTATCGAAGGCCACTAAAAGATCAAGGAGGACCAACAAGGACATCTGACCCCCATCAGCCTCCCTCAGTAGGTCATCCTGCAGGGCGACCAATGCTGTTTCCGTGCCATGCCGAGGCCTGAACTCAGACTGGAATGAACCAAGGGCATCGATTTCATCGGTCTACAATTGTGTAGACACAAAGGTAAAACATAGCAGAAAAGCTCATGTAACACGGGCAGTGACACAGTGAAGCCAGGACTTAGAGAGGCAAAGGCCTTGGGCATCTTGAGTAACAAAGACTGTAGCCTCATATGCCACTCCTTTTAAGTTGCCCTGTTTCCTCTGAGTTTCACAGCAATTTTTATGGTGGCTAAATTTTTATGGTCTCAGGAAGAAAATACAGTACTATGGCTGTAATACCTAGTATCTGAGAGTGGTTTGTTCTTGCATGGGCAACTAAAATGGTAGAAATGGTTTATATAAACTGATTTGTTACCTGCATTTCTGGACTATCCTTGAGGGAGCTGGCTCAAGTGATTGTCATTATGAGCACCTGTACTTTCAAATTTGCCACTACATCACTGCATGTAATATGCCTGGTTTCATTAAAGAAAAATGCAAGTTTTCAAAAACTTGTATACAAGCAGTCAAAGGGAAATTTTCCACAAACCCAAATGAGTTATGCTTACAATCATAAAGTAAAAGTAAAGCAGGAAAAAAGAAGAACCAAATGTTGTTGGGAAATTTTGTTAATGGGACAGAAAACAAAGCAGGAGAGGTACATAATTGGCACCAGGAGGTGGCGAAGCTGTACCTTCTTTGCCAAATTAAGATTGGAAGCAGACGCTAGTAATATCCAACATTAAAGTAAATCTGAAAAAGAAATGGAAAAGTGCCAAAATATAATTTTAACAATATCCCTGATGAATTTAGAGTCCACATAAGGAACAGATTTGAATTGCTTAAATAATTTGACTGTGAATCAGAAGAATTGTAGATTGGAACCAGTCATATTATTAGGCTAGAATGCAAAAAAGACAATTTCTCCAGTGAAAAGAAAACCTAGGGGGAGGATGAAAGAAACACTTAAACTTATCAGGGACAAGCAAGAAGCAAAAGGTGACATAAATATGATCACAGCCCTCTCACGTAGAATGAAAGAAGAAAAAGAAGAAAAAGAAGAGATCTTTTCCAGGAGATCCAAGAAATTTAAGGAAGATTTAAGCCTAGATTAGGAATCTGAATGACCAACACTATCTACCTGGAAGGGGAAAAAGAGAAAGAGGAAATAGTATACTAAATATCTATAAAAAAAGAGATGAAAAGGTAACAGACTTCTTTGAGGAGTCTTATGAGGAAGAAACTGCAATTGTAGAAAACTGCTCTTAAGGCTATGGGAAGAAATAAATCACCTGAAGTAGATGAAATACCAATAGAACTATTTCAAGTCACAGAACCTGAATGAGACAAAGTCTTAACAAGAGTATGGCAACAAATGTGGAAAACAAATGGCCAGCAGTCTGGAAATGTTCAGAATATGTTTCAATCACCAAGAAAGCAGAGTGGTAACTAAAGTATGATTACTGTATTTTCCTGCTTAAGCAAAGTGATGATTAGGGTGTTGTACAAAAGCTTTTACAGTGGTACCTTGGTTTATGAGTGTTTCACAAAATGACATTTTAAATAAATTTTAATACTGTAAAAGCGTGGGGTTTAGTGATTTCAGCAAGTGATTTCAGTTCTGTGACATAGTAGGCTGGAGGCAGCTTCTATGGTAACAACTCTTTATTCAGGGAGAGAACAAGGCTGGGGACTGGGGCGAGGGAGCTACATTTATAGGAATGGGGACAGGCTGGGAAAAGATACATTTTGGAGGGAACAATTACAAGCAATCACAAAGCTGCCTTTTGGCGGGAACCAATAGGATTGAGGATCCAAATGCAGCAACTAGAAATAACCAATAGGCCTCTTCCCTTTGGGACAGGAGGGCAGTTACTTCAACAAGCAATTACAGATAATAGGAATGCAGATCAATACACAACACCACTCCCCCCTGGTGGGCACAGCACACATAATCCTTAAGATATTGTAGGGCCCTGCGACTTCTAATTGATCTCCTGACTACTGGTGATGCAGGGGCTTCAGCAGGCAGTGTCTGAGGTGGAGAGTCTACTGTAATAGCTTCGTCTGACACGGAGGGTGTATTAGACGACTCAGTGTCCCTGATCTGTTCCTCGGCACCAAGAGGACTTGCAGGAGCAGATTCATTTGCGGAAGCCACTGGTACCTGCATTCCTGGGGCACTTTCCCATTTGCCTTAAGGGGTGTGACAATAGGAGTCTCCCACTTAGAAGAGTCCACAGGTGAAAGAACTCCCGGTTTGACCAATTTGTCCAGTTCTGCCTCAATGTTGGGTTGCAGTGCAAAATGGCTTGAGTCAGATTCGGGCCACCTTGGGGTCCAGCTCAAAGTCAATTGGAGGCCCTGTATAACTACCCAGTTTACCACTGAAGAGTTCAGCAAATTCCTGGCCTAACGCCTTGTCCAACTCTGGGGACGTTTGGACTGAGTGGTGCCCTGACATACTCAGTCCCAAGGCGGGAAACCAGTCAGTACCCAGGAGACTGGGGTGACTCCCCTTTGCAATCACCAATTTAAGCACGGCCTGTTTTTTCCGGAATTGTACCCTCACAGCACGCATTCCTAGAATGTGGATGCGGCCAGCCGTGTATGGATTGCAAGGTTGCTGGGAATGGTTCCAGAGAGGGGAACGTACCCCCCGGGAAGAGCCCCCTTGCACTCTGGTCTGAGACAATGGTGAATCCCAATCCGGAATCCACCTCCATGTCGCACAGTTGACCTTCAATCTTCACTCTGACGGATGTTTTGCCTTGCGCCGAAAACTGCACGGTCTCTCCGTTGATCTCTGTGAGATAATTGCAGTCGTCCAGGAGATGGGTCGTGGTGGATGATCTGCGACGCGTTGATCTAGGTGATCCCGTTGTTCCAGCTGCCACTGACCTACAGACCCTGGCAATGTGTCCTGTCTTTCCGCAGGCCCTGCACGTAGCATTACGAAAACGGCAGCTTTTCCGCTCATGGTTTCCGCCACAGCCTGGGCAACCGCCTTGGCGATCTTTGGGCCGTGCATCAGCCTGACGCACCAACTCAACACCCTGGACTGGGCTCTGGCTTGGACTAGCCTCTGGTTCATCCATGGCATGGGCAGCCTCTACCTGCAGCTTCGTGGCCTTGCAACTGGCATTGAGCTCTTCCTGCTCATAATTCTCTGTGGCGGTGGCCTCTTTCAAGGCGGAGGCAAGGGTGACATCTTCCTTTGCCACAATGCGCCTTCGGGCTTTTTTGCTGCTGAGCCGGCCAACAAATCGATTCAAGAGAGTGTCTTCAAGATTTGGGAAGCCACAGTGCTGAGCAAGCTCCCGGAGTCCTGCCAGGAATGCAGCCACAGATTCTCTGGCTTGCTGCTGCCTTTTCTGAAACTCCATCCGCCAGGCCATCTTGGTTTTGACAGGTCCCAAGTGGCTTGTCAGCTGGGCAAAAATGTCTTTGAGTGATGTCTCACGCAGCTTTGCTGGGGCGAGCAGTGCCTTGGCCAACACGAAGGTCTCACGCCCACAGCAACTCAGGAACGTGGCCCTTTTTTTGCTGTCATCTGTGATTTCTTGAGCCACCACGAAGAACTCGAAGCGTTCAACAGAGTCCTCCCAAGTGTGGGGCTCCGATGGCTGGAAGGGCTCCAATACCCGTGGACTTTCCATTCTCCCGGCGGGTAGGGTCATCTTCTAAGCCGGCAGGTGAGTCTTGTTCTTCCCTGTGATCCGGACTCTGAGTCAGCGTGATGATCCTCTGCTTCTCAGCATTCCGGATCCCATCCTCGTCGCCAGTGTAAAAGCGTGGGGTTTAGTGATTTCAGCAAGTGATTTCAGCTCTGTGACATAGTAGGCTGGAGGCAGCTTCTAGTGTAACAGCTCTTTATTCAGGGAGAGAACAAGGCTGGGGATAGGGTGAGGGAGCTACATTTATAGGAACGGGGAGAGGCTGGGAAAAAAATACATTTTGGAGGGAACAATTACAAGCAATCACAAAGCTGCCTTTTGGCGGGAACCAATAGGATTGAGGATCCAAATGCAACAACTAGAAATAACCAATAGGCCTGTTCCCTTTGGAACAGGAGGGCAGTTACGTCAACAAGCAATTACAGATAATAGGAATACAGATCAATACACAACAAATACAATGTTGCTTCACTTTGTGAGCAATGTCTTGCAAAACAAGCACTGGAGGGATTTTGCAATCACAGTATGGCTCTCCTCCTCCTCCTCCTCCTCCTCCTCCCTGTCACTACCGCTCTCTTGGAATGGCACCTGGATATGACAGGAAGCGGCCTCCGGGCCACGTGGTGGGCATGTGTCAGGCCTGGCGCCGACTGGAAGTGGCCTCTGAGGCTCAGTGTGGGCCTGATGATGGCCAGAATGGGCCTATGGGCCACCTATTGGCCTGTGCCAGGCCTGGCACTGACCAGAAGTGGTCTCTGGTCTGTATGGTGGGCCTGTGCTAGGCCTCTGGCTCTTGTCATGGGCCTGGTGCTGGTTGGCAGTGGCATCGGGCCCTAGCTGTGTGCCCAGTAGTGCCCAGCAGCAGCCTCTGCCACTGCGGCCACTGGTTCCCATATATCAAAGCAAATATCCTCATAGGAAATGATGGAAACTGGATCCCCAGAATGAATTATTTGAGTTTCCATCTCATATGGGGAAATTTTCTTTGATATATTAGTATTTTGGTTTACAAACCTGCTTCCAGAATTGATTATGGTCGTAAGCCAAGGTACTACTGTACTTTATATGGAGTAAAAATGATTGATATTCAAATTGGATTCTGAAATGGAAGAGGCACTTGAGATCAGATTTCATATATCTGCTGGTTACTGGAACTCATCCAAGAATTTCAGAAGATCAGTCTATGCCAGTGTTTTTCAACCGGTGTTCCGCGGCACAGTACTGTGCCGCAAGATGTTGGCTGGTGTGCCGTGGCGCCGGCGAGCCGGAGGAAGGCGGGGCGTCCAGAAAGAAGCCGGCTGCCGCACGCACACACACACACACACACACACACACACACACACACACACACACACACACACACACAGAGAGAGACTTTTTTTTTTTGCTCATCTGCGTCTATTCCCCCCCCATCGGCGTCTTGGCCCAAAGAGAGCGGCACAGAGGCGGATCCACACATGCTTACGCTCCGCACCCCAGGCACACGCGCACACGCATGCACAGGGCCGCCGAAAAAGAGGGATCCGATTGCCGCCGCCGCTGCCGCCGCCTCCGCCGAAGCCGCTGCCCCTGCCGGAGCCCTTATCAGGGCTCCGATCGGAGAGCCCAGCTGGTAGGCGGCCTGTCAAAGAGAGACCGGCCAGAGTGCAGCAAGGCCGCAAGCCTCACCACTGCTGCTGCCGGTCACGGGCAGTCCGTCGCCGCCGCGGCCGCCGCTCGCCTCGCTGGACAAGGGCCCGATCCTCGGCTGCGCAGACGGAGCCGGTAGCTCTTCCCCGGTAAGGCAAAGGAGCCTCAAAAGGGGTGGGGGTGTGCCGGCTGGAGCGGACAAACCGCACGCCTGGAGCAGCTAAAAATCTCACCGCCGACCACCCAGAGACTACTTGAAGTGGTATGGGGCGGTATATAAGCAGAACACACACACACACACACACACACACACATGCATCCCCTTGGCGCGGGTGAAGTAAAGGGGACCCAGGCGGTGGGAAGCGACGGATTGGGGGTGGGGAGGGGGGGAGAAGATGCTTGGATAGCTAGATGTGCCATGAATGGTTGGAGGAGGGGCGGGCGACTGGGGTGGGGGTGGGGTGGGGAAAGGCGCGCCAGCATTCCGAACGACGGAATGAATGAATGAATGATGGGAAGCCCATGGAGGAGGAGGAGGAGGAGGAGGAGGAGGAGGAGGAGGAAGGGCGGGAATGTGCACCAGCAGGAGGAACAACACCCCCCCCCCCGCGGAGGAAGCAAATTACTGTTTATATATAGTCAATATAGGCACAGAGTTAAATTTTTTAACATTTTCTAATGGTGGTGTGTCTCGTGATTTTTTTCATGAAACAAGTGTGCCTTGGCCCAAAAAAGGTTGAAAAACACTGGTCTACTTTGTTTGACTATATTGTGTGAAATAAATATTCAAAAAAGAAAAAAGAAATATCATCATATATCCCCAGCGCTGGCCGCCCTGCACTGGCTTCCAGTTCAGTTCCGCATCAATTTCAAGGTTTTATCTATGACATAGGAAGCCCTAAACGTTTTAGGACCTTGGTACTTGTTAGAGTCCCTTCTCCCATTGACAATTGTCCATAATACCCGATCTTCCCAGGCTAGGCATTTGAGGTAATTAACACCACAAGAGGCCCGAAAGGAAAATAAAACTAGAAATAGGGCCTTTTCCGCCATTGCCCCTCACCTGTGGAATAACCTTCCTCCAGACCTCTGCCTGGCCCCCTCTTTGGCTGCCTTTAAAAACTATTACAAATTTGGCTATTTAAGCAGGCATTCCTTCACATATAATGTAACTTCAGTGTTCATTCATTAAAACATGATTTTAACTTATTTGCCCACCAGTAACAACACTTACCCACTATTTTATGTCACTTTGTTATTTTTTTACTATATTACTGTATTTTATGTTTATTTTATTGTATGACTTATTTAGTTTATTTGCAGTGTACTGTATTCCTTAGTTGTTGTAAACTGCCCAGAATGACCTCGCTGCCAGATGGGCGGTATAGAAATCCAATAAACATATAAAATTAAAAAAATGGTGCCCTGTTGGGCTCCAAGGCCTGTCCAGCAATCTAGCAACATTTACAGTTGGGGACTGATTGAGGAGCCCAATGCATGACAGAAGACAATGGGGCCATCAATTGGGGTCAGTACGATGTACCTGAATTTCAGACTTTCCCTATATTAACGTCCTAGATGCAGTTTGTTTAGCCATTGTCTAAAATATTCCTAAAATGGAGATGTACACTAGTATCTCCACTAGGAGGAGAGGAGGTGATGGGACAGCCAAATTCATGCAAAAGGTAAGTATGCTGAAACTTATATGAGGGCCCTCTTAATACATTACTGTACTTATTAAATTTGGAGTTTTACATAACTGTTGGAATAAAACACATTTTTGCCATAGTTTGACATCTAACTTGACTTAGCTTCCATCCTCAGTGTATCGTTATCTGGTACAGACATGGTACAGACAGCAGAGACAGTTACCTACTGCATCACCTCATTATGGTTCAGTTAGTATAAACAGATGCAAACCAATGTTTGAATTGCTATAGATGCGTAACTCTGGAAGTAGCCAATAAAGCTTTACGAAGTTCAGCATTTTCCCAATAGTCTCCATTATTGTCCTTATGATAAAGTTTCTTCTATGAGGATGATATTTCACATACAAGGAAAGGTTAAAGGACAGTTGAAGAAACCAGATAGTTTTTGTAGATGACCAGCCATGTCCAAACTTCGACCCGCCTGATGTTTTGGACTACAACTCCCAGAATTCTAAGCTTAGATTGCCAATGGCAAAGGACTGTGAGAGTTGCGGTCCAAAACATCTGGAGGGCTGAAATTTGGACATGCCTGTAGCAGACAGTCTTTGAAATAGTTCCAGAATTGGTACTACTCATTCTGCATTTGTTGAGACATCACTTGTGGCAGGAAAGCTGTAAAGTTTAATGTGCAACAGGAAGTAGAAAATATTTGTTTCCCCATTCAGGGGCTAACTGCAATTTCCTTCTTTAAAAAGGAAACTCTGGATTAACTCTTCTCCTTTTTGGTTTTTTTTCTGTCTTGTAAATAATTTCTATTGAGAAGTTAGTGTATTTTTTCCATGTCTGCCCGCAAAAGATGCAAGATATTCCACAGTAAAATGAATATGAAAATTCTCTTCCTTCTATCTGGTATGTTTTCTCTTTTGTTTTGCCCTGTATCACATGAAAAAAAGGTTTCTATATGGATCTGTAAACAGGAGAGAGGTTTGGGGGAATGATAGTTTTTGTGTAATGCTTATGGTAAATATTGTGCTGCTGAGGTCAGTGTTACATTTAGATTCTGGAAGTAGTACATTAACGTTGAAGCAGACAGAGTAAGCCCAATGCTTTGGACTTTATAGGCTGTAGGGTGGGGTTCTTAATAATCTAACAGAGTTTCTGAATGCTATTTAAATAGAAATGAGGCTGCCATAACTGAGACACTGAGACAAGTATCCTTTTGGTATTCTTATGTAGGGATTATCATATTTATGTTTATGTAAATTTGATTTATTTCTGAGTAAATCCTACAAAGTGAATGGGCTTACTATCATAGAATCATAGAGTTGGAAGAGACCTCAAGGGCCATCCAGTCCCTACCATGCAGGAACCCCCATCAAAATACTCCCAACAGATAGCCATCCAGCCTCTGCTTAAAAACCTCCAGAGAAGGAAACTCCACCACCCTCCTTGGCAGCATATTCCACTGCCAAACAGCTCAAACCATCAGGAATTTCTTCCTAATGTTCAAATGGAATCTCTTTTCCTGTAGTTTGAAACCATTTCCCCGAGTCCTAGTCTCTGAAGCCATGGAAAACAAACCAGTCCCCTCTTCAATATGACATCCTTTCAAATGTTTAAGCATATCTTATCATATCCCCCCTCAACCTTCTCTTTGTATCTCCTCATTAGGATACAGGCCAGAGTTTTAACAATTGTGATTGAGATAACAAATGTGTATCAGATGAGGATGGAGATTTAAAAAGTTATTCCAGATAGAACTGTGTTGTGTTCAAAATAAAGAACTCAAGCTGATTCTATTATTTCTGTTAAAGCTAACAACTGCATAATAGTGAATAAGAAATGTATAACTAAAGGAGTTTTCTCCCACTAGCCTGATATACACACTTGAAAACAAATGCAGCAGACTGTGATAGGACTAAATTCTCCTTTTATGAGAGAATACCTGCAAAAAAAACCTATTAGATTTTTTAATTGTTGAAAGCTGTTTGAGTCTACAGTATGCAGCAGCAGAATATTTTGTTTTGTCATTTGCTCTGATAAATAAAAATTGGTTGATATCAATCCTGAGCAAAAGCAACAAGTTTCTGGTGCCACAGTGTTCATTCAGTTATAATAAAATTTTGAGAGCAAACTGATATGAAGTGTAACATTTGGTCACAGTTTTCTAGAAGCCTAAGTTTAAACATCACAAGATGGTGTACAACTGAAATATGTTTTTGGTCACAAGAAAAAATATCAGGACAATGTATATTATAAAATTCAAGTTATAGATTAACGGATGCATAAAATCATAGAATGACAGAATAACTTCTGTTCAGTGCCATTATTCTGTGAGAGGCCTCCCCTGTTGAACTCCCCCAGAAAACTGTTTGCTGTCCCAGGTCATGAGCTCCCTAGGTCTGCCTCAGCTTTATTCATCAGCTGCTTTTTAAATATCCCAGCATCTGTTAGGCCAGTCCCATGGTTCTTCCTGTGAGAGAAAGAAATAAGGATGCTTAAGAAAGTATTTGAAGGTGAATTAAGAAATATTATCAGTTATTTAAGAATATGATTAACATGGGATTTTCAAGAGATGCTCAAAGTAAATTTAGAAAAAAATGAAGAAAGAGGCAAACAAACAGCTAAAAGAATATTAAAAATTTAAAATCACCTGGTTTGGAAGAATAGTGTTATGTAAAATGAAGATTGTCTTTAAATTTAATGCCTATTTTGGATGGTACCAATAAAGATAGGTGAGAAAAAGCTGAAAGAATGGAAAGGGATGATAAATATGTGTTCCAATGGTAATAAACAATCTAGAATTTATAAGAGTTTATTGTATATACTGCAGAATTAGGGAGGCTGAAGTCTACTGAATATACAGATATTACATGGCTAACAATTTAAGACATATTACAGGTATAATAGTAGAAAATGATTTAATTTGGAGAGATTTAGAAAATTTGGGGAGGAGAAGATGATGATGAAAAATATATTCTTTAAGGAAAATATTAAAGAGGAGCTGAGAAATGTAGTAATGCATTTTGTAAAAAAAAATGATCGGATGTTGGGATAACTGTAAAGGGAAATTAAGTCCATCAGTGTCACCGTTGATTTAAATAACATAAATGTTTTTTAAAAATCCAGATACTTTAAAAAGCAAATTATCTAAGATATTATAGATGAAGGATCTATACATTTATAGGATTGGATGAAACAAATGCAAAATAGGGGAAATATAAAATTGACTAAATAATGGAAAATCAAAGTAGGAGAATTTGAAAAACTGACCAAGATTGAAGAAATTATAAAAAGAGAAACAAAATACAAAATAAAGAAATTAGATAAGGAATGGTAAGTGAGATATATAAACTATTACCCTATGTTTCCATTTAAAAGATGCCCCCATGTATAAGACAGTTTCGCAAACATGCAGTTTTCTCCTTGCCTGAGTTCATTTTATAAGAAGATCCTCAATTTTTAGTCCAACAGTTTTAGACAAAAATATAGTCTTCTACTCGGAAAAATACTGTAATACAATAGGAATATAAAGATCACAGGTTAAAGGAGGTATGATAAGAAATTAATAAAGAAATTATAAATAAAGAATAAAATCAAATGTGGAATAAAATAATAATGAAAAATGTGTGATTAAGAATAGAAGAAAATTGAAATTAGGTATACTGGAAATGGTATATATAACAATGACAGCAAACCTTTTAGAGACCGAGTGCCCAAACTGTGATTCAAAATCAACTTATTTTATTGCAAACTGCCAATACAGCAATTTAACCTGAATACAACTGTACCCCTGGGTTACAAATGCTTCGGGTGCTACTTTTTGGGAAAGCAAGGATCGAAGAGCAGGCTTTTGAATTTCCCGCGGCCACAGCACCCTCACTGTGGCCGTGGGAAATTAAAAAACCTGCTCTTCGATCATCACTTTCCCAAAGAGTAGCACCCCATCCACCTCCCTGCCTTGAGCAGAGAAGAGGATGGGGTGGTACACCGTTGGGAAAGCCAGGGGGAGTAGTGGTGGCTTGTG
The DNA here is from genome assembly GCA_029282475.1 of Phrynocephalus forsythii. Classification (NCBI taxonomy): domain Eukaryota; kingdom Metazoa; phylum Chordata; class Lepidosauria; order Squamata; family Agamidae; genus Phrynocephalus; species Phrynocephalus forsythii. The sequence continues at coordinate 9,012,707 of JAPFRF010000011.1, forward strand.
GGCTCATTTGTAGCCCCAGGTTACTATCCAGACAGGCTGCTCTGGGCATCCCAAAAGAGGCGTGGCTGGAGAGTAAACTGGGGCTACGAACGAGCCCACAAGCCACTGCCTTCCCTTTGCCTAGCTCTCTTCACAGGGTGCAGTGGCATGCTCCGAGTGGAGGGGGAAGTGTCGTGGCTGTGAGGGGGCAGTGTTGCGTGCCCACAGAAAGGGTTCCATGTGCCACCTTTGGCACCCGTGCCATAGATTTGCCAACACTGGTATATACACCACTAAAGTTGAGTGTAATAAATAAAGATATATCCCCAGTATGTTTGAGGTATAACAAAGATAAAGCGGCATACTTGCATATCTGGTGGTTGTGTGAAATAAGAAATACGGAATGGAGACTGATTTTTTTAAAGAAAATTCAAGAAATAATAAGGAAAAGAGTTCAAATGTCCCCTGGAGTTGTATTGTTGAATATGATTGTAAATAAGCAATTGAAGAAAAAGAAAGTGGAGTTAATAATGGTGACAGTGGCGAGAAAGTGGAGTTAATATTAATGGTGACAGTGGCGAGGATAATTTTTGCTACAAATTGGAAATTCAACAACCATTGCAACACATATGGCTATTAATGATTAACTTGTGAAATCAAAATTATAAAAGGATAGAAAAATGTAATGATTTTGATTCAGTATGGGAAAAGTTATTGGTATATATATATTTCAAAAAGGAATATTTTAACACTGGGGAAGATTCAGTGTATTTCTGGAAACACTGAATAAGTCCCAAGTGGGAAATGAGTTGCACGGTGAAATAGGTAAATGTGGTTTTGTTGTTTTGCTTTGTGTTTGTTATTTTAATAAAAATTAAAAAAATTAAAATTTTTAAAAAGAACTCTATCAATAAGAATCTTCCATTAATCTTTCCTCAACTGTCTAAGATTTCCCCCCCTAGTTATTGCTGCTATCATGCCTTAAAAAACCAGTTCAGCACAGTTTCTAAAAGGGTTGTTCAAAATACTTCAAAATGATATCCTCAGGTGGATTATCCCTTTCCCACCTTTATGGCTATATCAGGCCACCAGTGTTTATAAAATTTAGCAAGATATACGGGGGGAAACAAAGAGCCAGATTCCCACAGTGTAAAAAGTTCATTGCAATTCCAGTTTATAGTAGAAGAGGAATAATTCAATAGAAGTAGAAGCAGTCAATCTGGAACATCATGCAGCCCTTTCATCAGTCCCTAGACAAATCAGAAGCACTTCGCCCCTCCACCAGGAAGGCCATTGTAATGGCCCATACTTAAGGGGTGTTGGGAAGGGTGGCATCGGTGAGACTTTCACACACCCACACTATTGTATATCTAATGAGCCTATTCAGGCCACTGTCCACCTAATCAGCCTATTCAGACCAGGGTGGTGTGAAACCAAGGTGAACTATAAATAGGAAGCCCCACACCAACTTCCGAAGCAACTTGGATGAGTAGCAAAACATTTCAATCTCACAAGAAAATAAGTCCAGCTGCCATGAATCAGCTTCTGGAGAACCTCACCTGGATGACTAAGAATCTTCACAATCAGTCAGTCTAGATGTACCTTGGAATGAATAGATCAACAAACCACTAAGTCTGAATTTCTGACATCCCAAAATCTGTCTTTGAAAATTATGCTTGATTGAATACTTTCATCTAGAGCTGAATATCTAGATTAATACCTTATATTGATAGAGAAGCGCTATCTGGGTTGTAGCCAACTTAATTTGTTGTATCTAAAAAGAAACCTAAAGTCCTGTAGCACCTTTAAAACTAACTAATTTTAATTTTCCCTCAGCTAGGAAGGTGCTTGGACTCATGAGAGCTTATGGAAACTAAAAACAGTTAGCTTTAAAGGTTCTACTAGACCTCTGGTTTCTCTTTTGCTATACTATAAAAATATTTAATATATCCTTTCTTTTTTTTCCAACATATGTTTTATTTTAAATTATTTTGATAGAAGAATCCAATGAATTCTTACTGTGAATGTTCATATCTTGGCTCCTCATTCATTTTAATCTTACAGGTTCTTTGACGGTGTCCAGTCTCTCTCCTTCTCCGCTTATCTTCCTAGATCTGCTTTTGGATTCCTTAACTGAAGGAGAATCCCTCAAGATAGCTTGTTATGCACCCAGGGATTATATGGATGCTTGGTTCTCTTTGTTCAAGGATGACCAGGCTCAACCAGTGCAAACCCTGTCCACTGCAGAGACCCAACATCATGTTGTCTTCTTTCTGAAGAACATCAGTACCAGTGATCAAGGACAGTACAGGTGCCAGTATCGTTGGTTCAATGGAAGCCAGTTGCAGTTGTCTGAATTTAGCAATGCCCTACATGTTACTGTGAAGGGTAAGTCATTTCTCAGGCTGGAAGAGCCTTGTGGCGCAGTGGTTAAATGCCTGTACTGCAGCTAAAACTGTGCTCAGGACCTGGGGTTCAGTCCCAGGTAGCAGGATCATGGTTGACTCAGCCTTCTATCCTTCCGAGGTTGGTAAAATGAGTACCCAGCTTGCAATGTGTAGCCTGCATAATTAAAAATTGTAAACCACCCAGAGAGTGCTTGAAGCACTGTGGGACAGTATATAAGCAGAACACTTTGCTTTTTGGAAGATCTTATTTTCCAAGGATTTCACATGTTGTTGAAAAGCCATGATTCATAATATACGGTCTCTGGCAGCTCAAATTATCCATGAATGTCCCCTCTCTTGGAAGAAAGGTACAGCCAGGCTGTAGTTAAACAAAATATATAGATAGTAGACATCCAGACATGGCACATTCACTGCTCCTGCAACCCGAGAGCTCCACTACTTCTATATATTATTATTATTATCACCAACAATAACATCATTTCACATTTCTACCCCATACTTAAGGCAGTTTAAAATCATAATGAAACTGAATTTAATTACAGTATTTTTTAAAAACCCAGGTTTGTGAATGTGGGATATGGTTCTTCCTGTATCCATGATACAAAACATCAGAAAATAGCCTGATATTGCTACACAATATTGTGCCCGTGTTGCCAGCAGGAGTAAGGATGCCAAGTTTTACCTAGCAAAGGACAGGGTGAATGTTGATGACACCAATGTCAGCAGCCAAGGTGGTCTATAGGACAATTCCTTTTATTCACTACTCTTTACAAAGAGATGTCAAGCATGGAAAAATCCCAGAACCTGACTCTTTTTTTTTTTAATCAGGTAACCACTTCTCACCCAAACACACAGCAATTGTCAAGGCTATATTTCAACAGGACAGTCAGTCCTTTAGATAGCCAGGTCTTAAGCCATTTGGAGCTTTGAAGCTTAAAACCAACCTCTTGACTGGGATTATACGCAACAGGCAAACAGCACAAAATTCTCATTATCAGACCATTTGAGCCTGATACATGATACCATGTACCCGTACCTATTGGAAATGACATATTAACTCATTGTTCAATTCACAGTCCTTGCTAATACAAATCAGCATGCCTTCCTAGTGGATACTGTTCAACTCCTTATGGAACATTTTAATTGTGTCACATACTGCGCAAATTGAAAGACCCAGATTCCCCCCTCCTCCAACATGGAGTACATTTTAACAGTCAGGAATCAATTTAAATGTTCTTTTCAGGGTTGTCACTTCCTGGAAAGTCAAGGAAAGGGAAATAGGTCAGGGAACATCCTGGAAATTGGTTTGAAGTTAAGGAAAGTCAGGGAAACTGTGATTAAAATATATCCAAGCAGGGATTTTTGACCTGCTGCTGCAAGAACATGATCTGCTATTGAGGCAACCAAATAGAGAAGTAGCAGAATGCAAGTAAAATTTAATTATGCACTTTCCCAGCTCCACCTTTTTCTCAGCTCCACTCCCAGCAACCAGCCTAATGCGTTCATTGAATTGGCTCCCTGCGTCATTTCCAAGGTCTGCCTATAGCATTTGCAAAGCAAAGCTAGTTTAAATGTTTAGCAATATGCAAACCTTAAACATCTAACTGAGTTCATCCTTACCTGCTAGCACTGCATTTAACTTACATTTAAACATAAGCATGTGTTTGGGCCATGCTTGTGTATGGAATGGAAGTTTTATCCTGCTAAAGCCATGCACAGAGTCAGGGAAATTGACAATTATTGGTTTAGCAAAAGAATATAGCAGATGTGAAACTTAATTTTTAAATTAAAATTAAATAAAATGTGGGACAATTAGTATAAGGCCACAGATGGAGCCGTAGCAGCTTTGGGTTTCTACATTCAGATTGGTCTCGGAGAGCACTGGACCAGAGATGTTTGTTCAGTCCCAGGAGATCATTTTGGCTTTTCCAATAAGGGAGGGGGGTGAATCGTCTTTAAAAGTCCCCATTCTTTTTTATATTTGTAGACGTAAGAAAAAGAAACACCTCAATCATCTTTTTGTTTCAGCGTCTTCCTTTACCACATCTTCACCAACAGGCCTCCCATGGTCAAAAGGTAAGGATTTTAGCTGTCCAACTCAAAGAGGTGTGTAGCCATAAAGTGATTAGAAAACATATCAGCGGGCAGACACTGTAGGAAGAGTAGAGAAAAGCACCATGGAAATTCAACAGTCAAATCTTAAAATGTGTGACGTACAGTCAGGTTTTCCTGTTGATCTGTTTGGGAGATAAGATGCCCGATTTTATCCTGTTTACAGGCTAAGCAAGGAAATCTCATCTTTCTCATTGGGGCATCCCTGTGCAATGATAGATGGCAAGACTTCCTGCTGCCTGCTCAGGTCTCTGGGTCATGACCTTTTCCCAAAGGGAGTTGTAATTCCTTCACCCCACCCTTTTTTTCTTTTTTGTAACGCTCAAGCTGCTAATATAGCTTCTTTACCTGGGCGCGTGAGCCCTGCACTGCAGGACGCATAAGCCTGGCACTCAAGAATGGCACACACTGCAAGTTTTCATCTTTGATCTGCCAGCCAGAGCAAAGGCTTCCAATAGCAGAGTACTCAGCAGAAAGGAAAGGAAGGTTAGGGTAGATATCATAGACAGTAGAATTAGACAGATGTGTCCTATTTACATAGCTAACATTAAACTTCCCCCACAACCAGAAATAATCATTGCATGCTGTATAGTTCTTAACATTATTTAAGGTAGATCGTGCCCGAGACCAGTCCCGCCACCTCCTATTCCAGACCCCTTTGTGGTAACAGCAAAAGCACAGTCCTGGGGTAAACCGGGAGAATTTAAACACTCTCCACTTGGTCTGGTTCAGAGTCACAGGGGGCGGAAAACATGTTACTCTTAGAAATGTTCTGTAACTGGCTGACTACCAGTTCTGGGGACTGGATAGCAGCAGGCAAAAAGGCAGCATAAGCCAGGAAGGAAGGATGCTCATAGTAGAGGTTGGTGTCTTTTCCGTGTTCCTGGAACATGTAAGATGCATGTCGGGTCCACATGTTACCTGGACTGGCAGCTGACAAGACAAGCTCAGGACTTGCAGCACAGAGGGAAAGGTGGCAGAGCAAAAGGCAGCAGACGATGGTCACAGGATTGGTAGTGATGATGGCCAGGACTGCCGCGATGAGATTATCAGGGGTGGCCTCTTGTTGGAGCTGTTGCAGCTGAAGTTGCTCTTGGGCGGTGAGTGCCTTAACATCTCCCCATGTGATCTTATGCCTCGTCTGCCTGGCTCTTGGGGTGTACTTCAGTGTGTTCAGCTGAATGTCGAAGTTGGGGATCAGATTCTTGGGTTCCTGGTGCCACACCATCCTTTCGCTCTCTAGCTGGCTTGACACACCTCGCGGGGACCCAGATGGTTCCTGCAGGAGTGGAAACAGCAGCATTGCCCCTTCCCCATATAACCAAGGGCACATGTAGGGTCAGGGAGTTCCCTGTAGTACACTTGGGGGGCAGGCAAGAGGGGCTTGTTATCGAAGTGTCTCTGTGCAGGAGTCAGGTTGTCTGAATTTAAAGTTAAATTATTTAATGTGTAGACTGCAGTGTGCACTGCTTGCTGTATTGCTATTGCGTCTACACGGGGGGCTGTCCCTCCCACTTTTAATTGTTTTTGTAACAGAGATTTTAGGGTGCGATGAGCTCTCTCAACTATCACCTGACCCTGAGAATTATAACAAAGGCCTGCTTTTAATTTTATTTGCCAATCCTCACAGAATGCTTTAAATCAGTGTTCCCCAACCCCCAGTCCATGGAGCAATCCGCACTGGGCCGCCGCCCGAGGAACTTCAAATCATTTCACTGTGGCGGCGGCCCGGCTCCCTGAAATGATTAAGGGACCCACGGGCTTGAGATTGAGCAGGCGGGTTAAGGTGGGGAAGCTACCTTTTGGGTGCATGTGTAAAAGCGAGGCGAGCAAGGTGGAAGAAGGGGAAACAACCCACCCACCCTCCACTTCGAACTATCGAGTGATGGAGAAGGGGTAGCCCAGAGCGCCTCGCCAAACTGGGAGAAGACGACGAAGGCGGCAGTCAAGCGTTAATGGCTGCGAGCTCGGTTCTTCCCGCCCGCCTTGGGGTGAGCGGAGGGAGGGGGGCGTCTCAGGCCAGGCCTGGTGTTGGGGATGGGGAAGAAGAAGAGAGGATGGGACGGGGCGGCCATTTGGTTTGGAGACCGGATTCCCTGGCTGGCTGGCGCGCACGCGCCCACCTGTGTGTGTGTGTGTGTGTGTGTGTGTGTGTGTGTGTGTGTGTGTGTGTGTGTGTGTGTGTGTGTGTGTGTGTGGGTGGCTTTGATTTATTTATGTGTAAATTTAATTCGAAGCGCGGCCTGGGCTCTTTGGGAGCAGGCGCGTGGCCGGCGCTTGAGGGGGGGCTGCTGCTCGTGCTTTATTTCCCCCCCACCCCCGCCCCAGTCCCAGCCCTCAAGAGGGGGAGCCCGGTGGACGCGGAGGATCGAAGAGGAGGAGAAGTGGGGAAACGGCCTCTCCCAGCGGGGATTGGTGGGTGTGTGGGGGTGGGGTGGGGGGGTGGGGGGGAAGGATTCATCCTCTGCCGGTGGGGAGGCTACGGGGTGAGGCTGGTGGCGGGCGGGGGCTGGTTGGGCCCGTCGAGGCAGGCCCACAAGAGGTGGAGCGGGGAGTGGGTGAGGTGGGTGGTTGGGACTCGGAAGGCGAAGGCGGTTTCGGAGACGAAGGAGGCGGGGGGGAAACGGAGGTGCTCTCATCCGGTTTCTGCCGGTGCGGGATGAGGAGAGGAGCCCGACGGGAAGGCATGCACAGCTGGGGGGGGAGAAAAAAAAGGGGGAATAACGTTTATTTTATTTATTTTGAATATTTTACCCCACCAATGGGCGCCCCTCCTCTCCCCTCCCTCCTTCCCTCTTTCCCCAGACGGCCGCAGGTGGTCGGGCGGAGGTGGCCGCGGGGGTGGGGGGAGGTGGTCGCGGGGGTGGGGGGAGGCCTCTGGTTCCGCGGCTCGGGGGGCGGGGCCGGGGCCGGCGAGACCTGGGGCGCTAGGACCGCGCGGCGACCGGAGTCGTCCTTCGCCTTCGGCTGAGCCGTGGCAGTGGAAGCAGCATCGCTCGCCGCCTGGGCCGCCCCGGCAGCAGCGGCAGGAGCAGGAGCAGGAAAAGCAGCAGCAGCAGCCTCGCCCAACCGAGGGGCCGGCGGCGCGTGGTAGTGGCCAGGGTAGAGCCCGCCGCCGCCCGGCATGAGCCGCCGCTTCATCGTCACTGCCAGCGAGGAGCCGCGCCCGAGCAAAGCCACCCTGCCAGGAGGAACCCCAGCATCCCCTCCCCTCCCCGCGTCCTCTTCCCGGGCGGCCGCAGGTGGTGGGCAGAGGTGGCCGCGGGGGGGGGGTGCGGTGCGCCGCTTGGCCTGGGGCTGGGGGCTTGGGCGGGACCGCGTCGGGAATCCCCCCCGCTCCCTCTTGCCGGAGCCCTGGAGGCGGCCAGCAGGCAGGAGGGCGCACCGGCGACCGACTGTTCCGAGGGGCTCATGGGGGGAGGGGGGCAGATTTGTTTTACATTGTACGATTTTTTGTTAAACAAACCCTCCGTTATACGAGGTACCACTGTAAATCAAAACAAGCGGGCCACGGAAAAATTATCAAACATTTACCGGTCTGCGGCGATAAAAAGGTTGGGGAGCACTGCTTTAAATAACTGGGAGATGTAAGCTGGTGTATAGTCTGTTTTTACTGTGGTGGGCCTTCCTAAGACTGTTATGGCAGCTATCATGTGTGCAATTACATATTTTGCAGACTCTCTGTGAGCAGCAGTGACCCATAGAAACCCTGAGTAGGTATCTATACTTACATGCAGATGGCTGTATGGTGCAAATGGGGATACTGTGTAACGTCCATCTGCCACAGCATGTTTGCCTTTGTACCTTGAGGGCAAGGGAAGGAAGCAGCACAATTGTTTTGTGCAGAGGCATTCATTTTGAATTGTTTGGCTAGCACCCTGGCAGACTGGTGAAAAAAATAAGTGGCTCTGAACTGGATAATCAAAAAGTGGACACAGGTGCCTTAATGTCTGGTCTGCCACTGCATTGCCAGTACCAGTGGGCCTAGGAGTTCAGAGTGGCATTGTGAGCTACAAAGAAAGCGTGCTTTTAATTGTGTCACATACTGTGCAAATTGAAAGACCCAGATTTTTCCCCCAACATGGAGCACATTTTAACTGTCAGGAATCAATTTAAATGTTCTTTTCAGGGTTGTCACATCTTGGAAAGTCAAGGAAAGGAAAATAGGTCAGGGAACATCCTGGAAATTGGTTTGAAGTTAGGGAAAGTCAGGGAAACTGTGATTAAAATATATCCAAGCAGTGGATTTTTGACCTGCTGCTGCAAGAACATGATCTGCTATTGAGGCAACCAAATAGAGAAGTAGCAGAATGCAAGAAAAATTTAATTATGCACTTTCCCAGCTCCACCTTTTTCTCAGCTCCACTCCCAGCAACCAGCCTAATGCGTTCATTGAATTGTGTCCCTGCGTCATTTCCAAGGTCTGCCTATAGCATTTGCAAAGCAAAGCTAGTTTAAATGTTTAGCAATATGCAAACCTTAAACATCTAACTGAGTTCATCCTTACCTGCTAGCACTGTATTTAACTTACATTTAAAACTAAGCATGTGTTTGGGCCATGCTTGTGTATGGAATGCAAGTTTTATCCTGCTAAAGCCATGCACAGAGTCAGGGAAATTGACAATTATTGGTTTAGCAAAAGAATATAGCAGATGTGAAACTTAATTTTTAAATTAAAATTAAATAAAATGTGGGACAATTAGTATAAGGCCACAGATGGAGCCGTAGCAGCTTTGGGTTTCTACATTCAGATTGGTCTCGGAGAGCACTGGACCAGAGATGTTTGTTCAGTCCCAGGAGATCATTTTGGCTTTTCCAATAAGGGAGGGGGTGAATCGTCTTTAAAAGTCCCCATTCTTTTTATATTTGTAGACTTGTATAAAAAAGAAACACCTCAATCATCTTTTTGTTTCAGCGTCTTCCTTTACCACATCTTCACCAACAGGCCTCCCATGGTCAAAAGGTAAGGATTTTAGCTGTCCAACTCAAAGAGGTGTGTAGCCATAAAGTGATTAGAAAACATATCAGCGGGCAGACACTGTAGGAAGAGTAGAGAAAAGCAGCATGGAAATTCAACAGTCAAATCTTAAAATGTGTGACGTACAGTCAGGTTTTCCTGTTGATCTGTTTGGCAGATAGGATGCCCGATTTTATCCTGTTTACAGGCTAAGCAAGGAAATCTCATCTTTCTCATTGGGGCATCCCTGTGCAATGATAGATGGCAAGACTTCCTGCTGCCTGCTCAGGTCTCTGGGTCATGACCTTTTCCCAAAGGGAGTTGTAATTCCTTCACCCCACCCTTTTTTCCTTTTTTGTAACGCACAAGCTGCTAATATAGCTTCTTTACCTGGGCGCGTGAGCCCTGCACTGCAGGACGCATAAGCCTGGCACTCAAGAATGGCACACACTACAAGTTTTCATCTTTGATCTGCCAGCCAGAGCAAAGGCTTCCAATAGCAGAGTACTCAGCAGAAAGGAAAGGAAGGTTAGGGTAGATATCATAGACAGTAGAATTAGACAGATGTGTCCTATTTACATAGCTAACATTAAACTTCCCCCACAACCAGAAATAATCATTGCATGCTGTATAGTTCTTAACATTATTTAAGGTAGATCGTGCCCGAGACCAGTCCCGCCACCTCCTATTCCAGACCCCTTTGTGGTAACAGCAAAAGCACAGTCCTGGGGTAAACTGGGAGAATTTAAACACTCTCCACTTGGTCTGGTTCAGAGTCACAGGGGGCAGAAAACATGTTACTCTTAGAAATGTTCTGTAACTGGCTGACTACCAGTTCTGGGGACTGGATAGCAGCAGGCAAAAAGAAGCATAAGCCAGGAAGGAAGGATGCTCATAGTAGAGGGTGGTGTCTTTTCCGTGTTCCTGGAACATGTAAGATGCATGTCGGGTCCACATGTTACCTGGACTGGCAGCTGACAAGACAAGCTCAGGACTTGCAGCACAGAGGGAAAGGTGGCAGAGCAAAAGGCAGCAGACGATGGTCACAGGATTGGTAGTGATGATGGCCAGGACTGCCGCGATGAGATTCTCAGGGGTGGCCTCTTGTTGGAGCTGTTGCAGCTGAAGTTGCTCTTGGGCGGTGAGTGCCTTAACATCTCCCCATGTGATCTTATGCCTCGTCTGCCTGGCTCTTGGGGTGTACTTCAGTGTGTTCAGCTGAATGTCGAAAAGGGGATCAGATTCTTGGGTTCCTGGTGCCACACCATCCTTTCGCTCTCTAGCTGGCTTGACACACCTCGCGGGGACCCAGATGGTTCCTGCAGGAGTGGAAACAGCAGCATTGCCCCTTCCCCATATAACCAAGGGCACTGGCCCATGCCATGTAGGGCCAGGGAGTTCCCTGTAGTACACTTGGGGGGGCAGGCAAGAGGGGCTTGTTATCGAAGTGTCTCTGTGCAGGAGTCAGGTTGTCTGAATTTAAAGTTAAATTATTTAATGTGTAGACTGCAGTGTGCACTGCTTGCTGTATTGCTATTGCGTCTACACGGGGGGCTGTCCCTCCCACTTTTAATTGTTTTTGTAACAGAGATTTTAGGGTGCGATGAGCTCTCTCAACTATCACCTGACCCTGAGAATTATAACAAAGGCCTGCTTTTAATTTTATTTGCCAATCCTCACAGAATGCTTTAAATCAGTGTTCCCCAACCCCCGGTCCGTAGAGCAATCCGCACTAAAGGAACTTCAAATCATTTCACTGTGCGGTGGCCCGGCTCCCGGAAATGATTAAGGGACCCACGGGCTTGAGATTGAGCAGGCGGGTTAAGGTGGGGAAGCTACCTTTTTGGCGCATGCGTCCGCCGGAAGAAGGGGAAACAACCCACCCACCCTCCACTTCAAACTATCGAGGCGCCAAACTGGGAGAAGACGACGAAGGCGGCAGTCATCCTGCGAGCTCGGTTCTTCCCGCCCGCCTTGGGGTGAGCGGAGGGAGGGAGGGGGGGCGTCTCAGGCCAGGCCTGGTGTTGGGGATGGGGAAGAAGAAGAGAGGATGGGACGGTTTGGAGACCAGCTTCCTGGCTGGCTGGCCCCCACCTGTTGTGTGTGTGTGTGTGTGTGTGTGTGTGTGTGTGTGTGTGTGTGTGTGTGTGTGTGTGTGTGTGAGGGTGGCTTTGATTTATTTATGTGTAAATTTAATTCGAAGCTGGGGCTCTTTGGGAGCGGGAGCGTGGCCGGCGCTGAGGGGGCTGCTGCTCGTGCTTTATTTCCCCCCCCCCCGCCCCAGTCCCAGCCCTCAAGAGGGGAGCCCGGTGGACAGGGAGGATCGAAGAGGAGGAGAAGTGGGGAAACGGCCTCTCCCAGTTGGCGGGTGTGGGGGTGGGGTGGGGGTGGGGGGAAGGATTCATCCTCTGCTGGTGGGGAGGCTACGGGGTGAGGCTGGTGGCGGGCGGGGCCGGTTGGGCCAGGCAGGCCCACAAGAGGAGGAGCGGGGGTGGGTGAGGTGGGTGGTTGGGACTCGGAAGGCGAAGGCGGTTTCAGAGACGAAGGAGGCGGGGGAAACGGAGGTGCTCTCATCCGGTTTCTGCCGGTGCGGGATGAGGAGAGGAGCCCGACGGGAAGGCATGCACAGCTGGGGGTTGAAAAAAAGGGGGAATAATGTTTATTTTATTTATTTTGAATATTTTACCCCACCAACAGGCGCCCCTCCTCTCCCCTCCCTCCTTCCCTCTTTCCCCAGGCGGCCGCAGGTGGTCGGGCGGAGGTGGCCGCGGAGGTGGGGGGGGAGGTGGCCGGGGGTGGGGGGCCTCCGGTTCTGCGGCTCGGGGCGGACCCGGGGCCGGGCCGGGCCGAGACCTGGGGCGCTAGGACCGCGCGGCGCCCGGAGTGGCTGAGCCGTGGCAGTGGAAGCAGCATCGCTCGCCGCCCGGGCCGCCCCGGCAGCAGCAGCAGCAGGAGCAGCAAAAGCAGCAGCAGCAGCCTCGCCCGACCGAGGGGCCGGCAGCGCGTGGTAGTGGCCAGGGCAGAGCCCGCCGCCGCCCGGCATGAGCCGCCGCTTCATCATCACTGCCGGCGAGGAGCCGCGCCCGAGCAAAGCCACCCCGCCGGGCAACCCCAGCATCCCTCCCCCCCGCGTCCTCTTCCCGGGCGGCCGCAGTTGGTGGGCGGAGGTGGCCGCGGGGGTGCGCCGCTTTGGGGGCTTGGGCAACCCCCGCTCCCTCTTGCCGGAGCCCTGGAGGCGGCCAGCAGGCAGGAGGGCGCACCGGCGACCGACTGTTCCGAGGGGCTCATGGGGGAGGGGGCAGATTTGTTTTACATTGTAGATTTTTGTTAAACAAACCCTCCGTTATACAGGTACCACTGTAAATCAAAACAAGGTTGAAAAAATTATCAAACATTTACCGGTCTGCGGCTAAAAAAGGTTGGGGAGCACTGCTTTAAATAACTGGGAGATGTAAGCTGGTGTATAGTCTGTTTTTACTGTGGTGGGCCTTCCTAAGACTGTTATGGCAGCTATCATGTGTGCAATTACATATTTTGCAGACTCTCTGTGAGCAGCAGTGACCCATAGAAACCCTGAGTAGGTATCTATACTTACATGCAGATGGCTGTATGGTGCAAATGGGGGATACTGTGTAACGTCCATCTGCCACAGCATGTTTGCCTTTGTACCTTGAGGATTAACTGCAAGGGGAAGGAAGCTGGGGTGTCTGCACAATGAGGGCACCTCCACACAATGTTTTGTGCAGAGGCATGGGTCATTTTGAATTGTTTGGCCAGCACCCTGGCAGACTGGTGAAAAAAATAAGTGGCTCTGAACTGGATAATCAAAAAGTGGACACAGGTGCCTTAATGTCTGGTCTGCCACTGCATTGCCAGTTGCCAGTGGGCCTAGGAGTTCAGAGTGGCTTCGATTGTGAGCTACAAAGAAAGCATGCTTTTAATTGTGTCACATACTGTGCAAATTGAAAGACCCAGATTTTTCCCCCCAACGTGGAGCACATTTTAACTGTCAGGAATCAATTTAAATGTTCTTTTCAGGGTTGTCACATCTTGGAAAGTCAAGGAAAGGGAAATAGGTCAGGGAACATCATGGAAATTGATCTGAAGTTAAAGAAAGTCAGGGAAACTGTGATTAAAATATATCCAAGCAGTGGATTTTGGACCTGCTGCTGCAAGGGCATGATCTGTTATTGAGGCAACCAAATAAAGAAGTAGCAGAATACAAGAAAAATTTAATTATGCACTTTCCCAGCTCCACCTTTTTCTCAGCTCCACTCCCAGCAACCAGCCTAATGTGTTCGTTGAATTCTGATCCTGCGTCATTTCCAAGGTCTGCCTATAGCATTTGCAAAGCAATGCTAGTTTAAATCTTTAGCAATATGCAAACCTTAAACATCTAACTGAGTTCATCCTTACCTGCTAGCACTGCATTTAACTTACATTTAAAAATAAGCATGTTTTTGGGCCATGCTTGTGTATGGAATGGAAGTTTTATCCTGCTAAACCCATGCACAGAGTCAGGGAAATTGACAATTATTGGTTTAGCAAAACAATATAGCAGATGTGAAACTTAATTTTTAAATTAAAATTAAATAAAATGTGGGACGATTAGTATAAGACCACAGATGGAGGCGTAGCAGCTTTGGGTTTCTACATTCAGATTGTTCTTGGAGAGCACTGGACCAGAGATGTTTGTTCAGTCCCAGGAGATCATTTTGGCTTTTCCAATAAGGGAGGGGTTGAATCGTTTTTAAAAGTCCACATTCTTTTTTATATTTGTAGACTTGTATAGAAAAGAAACACCTCAATGATCTTTTTGTTTCAGAGTCTTCCTTTACCACATCTTCACCAACAGGCCTCCCAAGGTCAAAAGGTAAGGACTTTAGATGCCCAACTCAAAGAGGTGTGTAGCCATAAAGTGATTAGAAAACATATCAGTGGGCAGACACTGTAGGAAGAGTAGAGAAAAGAAGCATGGAAATTCAATAGGTTAATCTTAAAACAAACAATTTGGAGCTTTTTATTGGGTCTGTCCAAAACGTGGGGTGGGTAGTTGGGGGAAACAGAAACTCATACATTCTCCCATATTTCCCAAGGAAAAAATGAGAGTTTTGTACTGTTTGTTGTTTTATGCATCAGAGCAGAAAATACATCTAGAGGTTGTTGGTTTTTTTTTTTTTTTTGCAGAATCACTCCCCCAGTTCTTGAAAGATATTAGTATGTTATTTTCCTCATGTTTATTTCTCACACTTAGCATGCTCAGTCTTGTGATTGGTCATTAGAAGGTAAATGCCAACTTGCTCTGCAAATATACTGAGGCATGAATCTAAGGCCGTGGTCACACCTGGGTTTCAATCCTGATCTTCTGAAGGTCCGGCTTGTCCTCTTCGTCCCATCATGTGATTGAATAAGTGGGACTAAAGTTCCCACGTCAAAAGCTGTTTTTTATTTTTATTTTAAAGTGCAGTTCAGCCCCCTTGGCCAGCAGGTGGCGCTAGCATTTGAAAAAAACGGACCACTTGGCTGGGGGAAATTGAAGCTTGTAGGACCGGATAGAGCTTCCTGTTTCTCTGAAGGTGAAAAGCAATTAAGAAAAACATAGCCCATCTGCCCCAGGAACAGCCGGTCAGTGCTATGAAAAAAGAAAGAAAAAGAAACCAGGATCATCTGTGTGGTCCCATGGCGTCTGCCTCCTTAAAAGCTGGATTTTCAAAGCGAAGCAAAAATTTCCCTACCTCTTGTGAGTCACAGAAACCTCGCTTAAGGGAGCATTACAGGGTTTTCTTTTTTTTTTTTTTTTTTCAAAAAGCCTGGTGGCCATGGGAACAGCATTTTTAGACACAGTTTATCTGGTAATTTAAACTGTTTTTAAAGGGACGGGGGACGGGGGCCTTAGAGAAAAAAAATCCAGTTTTTTCTCTAGTGTCAGAGAAAAACCTGGATAATCAAAAGAGCTACCCCTTCTTATTAACATTTAACTTGCACTATCTGACTTCTGTCCTTAATTTCCAGGTTCCATTTCTTGGGTTGTCCCCACTGTTGTGAGTGTGACTGGAGCCCTGCTTCTGGTTTTGATCCTAGTGGTGGCCGTGGTAGCAACTGGACACTGTACGTGGAATGCAGAATCTGGGTTTCTGTGATCTTCCTATATAAGAGTGCAGGCCAGTAGATATCTAGAATAAGCCCATTTCACTGATGCAAAGAAGATATTTTGAACTAAATACTTTTAAAACATTTATTATTATTATGTAAACAGCAATTCACTGAGCTATACAGAGTTCTGTGAGTAAAAAAGTTTCATAATCAAGTTATATGGTTATAGTTGTAAAATTTTACACTGGTCTCTACTGTTCTTTTCATCCTACTGCACTCTTGGGTTGAAATTTGCTATTCTTCATTTCACTTGCTTTTAGATAGAGAATCCAGGTGACATTACTGTCAGCCATCTGCGATCTAAAACTTTCTGTGCTGTCATCTTATGTTTCCCCAGGACTGATTTGCGGCCTGTTTCAAAATAAAAACTGCCTGTCTAAATGTAGGCTACTTTCGATCTGATGTAGACTGTACAATATGGACTGCTTTTGAGGGTTTTCATTACTATTTTGTTTTATTAAGAGGCTTTTTCCTTGCAGTTTCTAGAATTAGCTTAATTACTCATGTTCTGCTCTTTTTTTTGACAAGGAAAGAAGAAACTTGTATTATTAGTTTTGTCTTTGTAGAAACAATAATAAAAAAAAAAACAATTAGTACGATAATAGTGGAGGGTAATACAATTTTGAAATACTCAAGCAAAAAACAAACATCCAAGAACAAAATATTTGTCTAGCTGACTGTTTATCTATTTCTTCCTCTCTAAAGTCATAATATATTATAATATAACAAATGTATTAAAAGGAGATGTCTTGAAGTGGGTAGAGCAGTGTTGGCTAACCTATGGCATGGTTGTCAAAGGTGGCACTTGTTGGAGCCCTTTCTGTAGGCCCCCCATATTGGCCCTTCATAGCCACCTGTATTCAGGTTTAATTGATGTATTGGCACTTTGTGAAAAATTAGTGCATTTTAAATGACATTTTGGGCTCTCGGTCTCTAAAAGGTTCGCCATCACTGGAGTAGAGTATGCAAATACCTTATCAGTTATGCATCTGGATTTCTTCATGGCATTTTCTTAGCGCCTGTCCCACTTGGTGGTGGGGTTCGCTATTCTTTTTTTTTTTTGCCTTGCACTTGACATGGTTGCAGGCTAGGTCCAGGTGAACCCAGGACATCTTCATGTCATTAGCACTGTTTTGGACATCCCCTCGGTCAGAATCTGCTGACCTCCATACCAATGTAGTCCATACCAACGTAGCAGGTTTTCATGGATCTTGTCAGCAACTGGTGCAATGCTGTATTTAGATCAGATGTCATCATTGTGCATATGATCGTTTTGCATGAGGCCTGAGGCCCATCGCAGTGTCTCTGTCTCCCAGACACGAAGACAACATTCAATTTCTTTAATCACTGGCTAGCATTCCACACCATAGAACACAACAGGTCATACAATGGTGGGATAGATCTTTGACTTTAAATGGTCTCTGATCTTTTTGTCACACATAATGCTTGATGTCGAACACCCTTCCAGCCAGGCACTGTTGATCCTTGATGTAACTTCACAATTCAGACTGCCATTGGCTGTGATTGTGGAACTGAGGCATTTGAACTCTTTAGGTCTTGGTAAATCATCACCAATGATTTGGATCACACCACATTCATTGGGGTTAGTTAGCTCAAGATCTGCCTAACTCTTTGGTGCAATCATGATGTCATCAGCGTAAAGGAGTGTCCAAGGTACTGGATTCTGCAGATCATGAGTGACAGCAGCCATAACTAGAATGAAAAGAAGTGGGGAGAGTGCAGATCCTTGGTGGACCCCAACTATGATATAAAAATCTTCCGACGTACCTGTAGGAGCCTGCACATGTCTCTTTGGTGAATAATAGAGCAGTTTGACCCAACTGACAAGTTCCTCTGAGACTTCATGATGTTGCAGTGCACATCAAATGACATCATGTGGGACTTGGTTGAACGTTTTCTCAAGGTCAAGGGAAGCTGCATGCACTGGTCTCCATTTCTCCCTATGTTTTTCAATTAGCAGCCGGACAGGATTGATTGCGTTGATCATTCTGCAGTTCTTGATGAAGCCAGTTTGATTGACATTTAGTTGAACTATGGTCCAAAGTGGTGTGTCAATGACACAGTCAAAGATTATAAGAGTATGTGAAAGTTATCTAATCGGTCTGTAGTTAGTGCATTTGGCAGGGTTCCCCTTATTTTTCCAGACTGGCATAGTTGTGCTACATTGCCAATCACCGGGTATCTTCTTCTCCAGCACAATCTGATTAAAGAGTTCCATCCACCAGTCATAGGGGTTCCAACTGCAACTTCCACAGCTCCACTACCACATCATATTGTCCTGTGGCTTTGCATGTTTTCATCTGCTTCATTGCCACAGCAACTTCAACAGATGTGATAGGTTGCACAGGCCCTAGAACTGGGGGAACATATGGGATTGGTATGGGAACTCTTCCATAGAAAATTTCTCAAAGTAACCCTGCCAGTGCTTTGTTGCCATGGCACAATCATTGATCAACTTTCCAATCTCATCACTGACACTGTGGAATCTCTCAATATCCTTTTGTGTTGGGCTTTCACTAGCTGGTAGATGTTATGTTGGCCTTCACGCATATAAAGGTTTCTATGCAAAGTGTACAGATTTTGCAATTGCTTGGGTAACCAAGACAGAGCTTTAAATCTTCTTTTTTGGATGGGATTCTGAGAATTGTCGTTTGGACCATATAAGATGAACTTTTCTACGCTCTGCGTCTGTAGCGTTATCCTTATCTGCTTCTTGTTTGCTGACCCTTCAAAGTTAAAGTAGTTTAGCTGGATGTGCCAGAATCAAGGCCCCGGTTTCTACAGTAAAACCATATATGCATTTTTCTTTTTTAACAGTAAAAGAAAGAAGACGGAAGCAAAGGTAAGAAAATTTTATCCTTGTAACATTTGTACAAACAGCAGTCAAAGTGAAGCCTTCAGAGTGTCCCACAAGGATAGTGCAATATTTGCTTGGCTGGAGTGTGAAACAATTGTGAGAAGATAGAGAAATTTGTCCTTGTGTGTGCTTCTTCTCAAAGGCTTGCTTTGAAAAAAAAGTTTCACAGCTAAGATTAGCTATAACGGAAGTCCTAAGTGTTAGTTTTTCTGGTGTGAACTGTAGTAGTAGCCAAGATCTATGTAGGACATAGGGCAAAAGTTGCAAAATCCACATTTCTTTATACAGTTGCAAAAAAGGGTATGTGAACCTTTCAGAATTTCATGGTGTTCTGTGTTAATCTGTCATACAATGTTATCTGATCTTTCTCTGAGGGCCTTTTTACACGACCCCTAAGATCTGCTGTCCACTTAAATTCGGATCAGACATCTTAGGGGTTTGTCGCTCTTCCTCTGTCCCCACCCCCCTCCGCACTTCCTGGTTGCTGACTGCGTGAGGGAGGGAGAAAAAGAGAAAGAAAAGCAAGCCGCTCACCTCGTTCTGCCTCTCCTCTCTGTAAGGCCATCAAGTCCAACCCCCTCGTCTCTGTAAAAGTAGCTCTTAAAGGGGTGGGAGACAAAAAGCAGCAAACAGAAGCGAGGAGAGCCCCGCACTCACTATTGTTGCACCGCATCAAAGATTTTTCACCTCCAAAGAGAAGGTACAAGAAAAGTGCGCTGGGTCACGCTAAAGTGGGCGGGGTCGCACTTAATTGTCTGCAAACTCCGGAGCTGGTGGGGAAACATTTTTAAGCTCCGGAGCTTGCAGCCATTTGCAGCGGAGCTTAGGGGTCGTGTATAAACGCCCTAAGTCAAGTGTATTGTTAAAAATCTTTCATGTCCTTATTGAATACACTCATTCAACATTCAAAATGGTAGATGGAAAAGTAATCAAACCCTTGAGTTGAGCTAAAAAATGCCAATTGAATACCTGGAGTCTTGTTAAGAAAATGAATTTGAAGGTGCAGACTAGAGCTATGCTGCTTGATAAAAATCACTCAAACCTTTTGAATTTGTTCCACACAAGAAGAATATATTTATGGGAACCATGCCTCACCAAAAAGAGTGTTCAGAGGATCTATTATCAGGAATTGTGGATTTACAGAAAGCCGGAAAAGGTTACAAAGTGATTTCAAAGACTTTAGAAATTCACCAGTCTACAGTTAGGCAATGATCTACAAGTAGAAACACTTTGGGACTGTTGCTACCCTACCAAGAAGTGTGCATCCAGTCAAAATGACTTGCAAGAGCACAATGAAGACTCACCAGTGAAGTAAAGAAACCCCCCTGAGTGACAGCCAAAGACTTGAAGGCATCATTGGAACTGGCTAGCATCTTTGTTGATGAGTCTACAGTACATAAAACATTGAAAAAGCAAGGTGTCTGTGGCAGGACACCAGGAAGGAACACACTGCATACCAAGAAGAACATTGCTGCATGTCTGAAGTTTGCAAAAGAACATAGACACTCCACAGTGGTACTGGCAAAATGTCTTGTGGACTGATGAAACAAAATTTGAACTCTTTAAAAAGAATGTGCAGCACTACATTTTGCATAAAAGGGGCATCATATATCATCATGAAAACGTCATCCCAACTGTCAAGTATGGTAGAGGAAGCATGATAATTTGGGCCTGCTTTCCTGCATCAGGGCCTGGCTGGTTTGCAGTCATTGAGAGGAAGATGGATTCCCAAGTGCATCCAAAAATTATTCAAGATAATGTGAGAAGTTCTGTACACCAGTTGAAACTCTGTAGAAGTTGGGTGATGCAACTGGGCAATAACCCAAAACACTGGAGTTAGTTTACTACAAAATGGCTTCAGAAAAACAAAATGGAGATGCGATGGAATGACTTGAAGAAAGTCATGCACATGCGACGTCCAAAGAATATGACAGAGCTAAAGCAGTTCTGCCAGGATGAATGGGCTAAAATTCCTCCTGAATGATGTGCAGGTCTGGTCCACAGTTACAGGAAGTGCCTGGTTGAGGTTATCGCTGCTGGAGCAGTGTCAACCAGTTATTGATTCCAAGGCTTCAAAGTTTGTGGAATAAAGATATGAAAGATCAGAATTTTTTGTTATTATTTCAGGCACGTTATATTTGTCAGTACACTTGATTTAGAGGAAGATCACATCACATTGTATGACACATTACTGCAGAATACCATGAAATTCCTAAAGATTAACATACTTTCCTTGCAACTTTAGCTTTGCTGGAACATAAGTCTTGTCCCTCTGTATGAAAAGGCAAGTCCCTATCTTTGGAACGGGCATGCTTTATGGTATTACATAATATTCATAGTAATTAGTTACACATTTTTGTTTGCTTAGGGAGATGGATTCCTGTTGGACAGATACAAGCTACCCTACAACAGGTGTGTAAAATGCAAGTGTTAGTTCTTGTTAGCACTAATGACATCTTGTGTCCTTATTTTATATTGCTAGACCTAAGCATAAGGATTAGTTAAAGTTTCCCAGAAATGTATGAATGTTTTGTTAATGCCAGTCTAAGATTTCCTGACATGATCCCCCAACCTCCTTTTCCAGTAGATATTCAGCTGTGTATGGCCAATCTGTTTACTGCAGAAGAATTTGAGATAAATGTATTCTCAAAGGATTTCATTGCCAGGATCTGATAGCTGTTGTGCGTTTTTCAGGCTGTTTGGCCATGTTCTGGAAGTTTTTCTTCTTGATGTTTCGCCAGACTCTGAGGCTGGCATCTTCAGAGGGCAAGGAGCTCAGGGAACTAGGAGTTCTCTCTGTGCTCTGGGGTATAGAGTGAATGAGACTTTGGGGTTTAAAGTTGTGGGAAAGGGGAAACTTTTCCTATGTAGGAGAATAGGTGTTCAACATTGTATTGTGATGGAGGGATTATCCAATGGGATAATGACCTCTATGAACAGACAGATGGAGTTGACATTGGGAGCCCCCTCAGCCCAGTAATAGCAAACTTCTAAATGGAACATTTTGAAAAACAAGCTCTGGATGCAGCACCCTTTGCACCTACAGTCTGGTTCTGATATGTGGATGACACATTTGTAATTTGGAGCCACGGTGAAGATAAACTGGAAGAATTTCTAAACTACCTCAACCATAACCACCCAAATATACAATTCACCATGGAAAAAGAAATAGAGGGGAACTCTCATTCTTAGATGTCATGGTCATATGCAAACCGAACCTCCAATTAGGACACAAGGTCTATAGAAAACCCACCCACACAGACCGGTATCTACATAAAAATTCCAACCACCACCCACGACAAAAAGAGGCATAATCAAAACACTTATAGACCACACAAACCAGAACGGTGAAGCTGAATTCCTCAACATCAACACTGAACTCAGCCACCTGAATTGGACCTTATAGGCAAATGGCTATTTCAGCAATGAAATCAAAAGAGCCATCAAACAAAACAACAACAACAAACTGAAGAAGAAAAACAGCCCCCAACAAAGTATTTCTGCCATACATAAAAGGAGTCATGGACCACATGGACAAAGTGTTGAAAAAACACAACATACAAACAGTATTTAGACCCACCACAAAAATACCACAGATGCTACTGTCAGCAAAGAACAAAAGGAACCCACTCACCACAGCAGGAGTATACCGGATACCTTGCAGTTGTGGCCAGATATATATTGGGAGCACAAAGCACAGCATCAAGACCAGAATGAAAAAACATGAAAGACACTGCAGGCTGAAAGAACCAGAAAAATCAGCAGTAGCTGAACACACCCTGAAACAAACTAGACATAAAACCCTCTTCTAGGACACAGAGGTACTGGACAACACTAACAATCACTGTGTCAGACTACACCAGGAAGCCACTGAAATTAACAAACACAAGCAAAGTTTCAATAAAAAAGAAGAAAGTCTGAAAATCAACAAAGCCTGGCTTCCAGTACTGAAAACTACAGTCTGCAAAGGGTCACAGTTTAATGATTCCCACCCAGGCACAACAAGTACCAGTTCACACAATACAACAGCTAACAACACCCATCAACTGCAGAGAAGGATCCCTGCCACCCTGATTGCAGTGAAATTTCTTAATCCCTCCATCACAACACAACAGGCCTGCCCAAAGTATGGCCCGCAGGCCTAATCCCATTGGCCTGCGGCTGGCTGGCTGGCCCCTCCCTCCCCCCTCCTTCGCCCCATGCTTTTTTGAATATTCAGAATTCTTTATTGAATAAGTCGATTAGACCATTTCAAAACCACAAGATAAAAAACACGCACATCCAAATACTGATAAATATACAAATACAATGCATTAAAACAATATTACATAGTTCTTGCTCAAGAGCTACAAGGGATATATTCACATTTAATATATATCTTGATCCAACTAGATCACACCCTTACTAACCACCTGCTTCCTCAGAATTGCTGCTTTTACTGCAAACATTCCAACTTTATGTGTTAAATGATGATTTCTCCCACATAACAAATAGGCAAGTTTCTTTTTATCATCCCAATTCCCCCAGCATCTAGGATAGGGGCTTAAATAGAATTTTCTAATATTAGTATACAGTTGGCAATGCAGAACATAGTGTGCCAAGTCTTCCACTGTAGCCTCCCCACAAAAACACAATCTATCTTGTACTGGTATACCTTGATATCTGCCTTGTAACATTGCTGAGTCCATTAGCTCGAAACGAAGGTGAGTGAATGCAATACGATACTCTCTTTTCATAGAGAAGAAAAGATATTTTTCTGCCTGGAAAATTGTCTTAGATGTTGATAACCACTTTAGGGATCGCACCGAGGCCAAGGCAGCCAGATCTAATTGGGCTCTAATATCAAACACTCTTTGTTTGAATGTGACTTTACAGTTTGATTTACTTAAGCTAAGAGCCTCAACGCTTAACCCATGGTTAGTAAGCATTTGCGAAAAATTCTTAAACCAAGATTTAGTTACAGGATTAGTCATTTGTTCAGATAGACACATCTTAGGCAACCTATCATAAGACATCTGGCATAGCTTAATCCAATAGTTAAATACTAATAAGACATAGATCATGTACTGTTACCAAGCCTAGTTCTGCTCTGACTGCATGGGCCGGTGTGGTTGTCACCCCTAGAATTCCCCTTATAAATTTATTTTGCACCTTTTCAACTTTCTTACTACTTCCAAGACTCCATATTTCTGCACCGTAGCATAGCATGGGCAGCACTTTTCCTTTAAATATTTTTATAACTGGTTGGAGGGATCCTGGATATTTATAATTAAGTAGCTTGTTCAGGGAGTTAACTTTCTCAGCCAGAAACAATCTATTCCAGGTAGCGTCTGTGTCGAGCTCTACCTCACTCCCTTTTAATCTTTAAATTTTAATTGCTACAACAGAGTTTTAAACTGAGTTTTAATCCTAAATTTTATCTGCTACAAGTTTTAAATC
This sequence comes from Phrynocephalus forsythii, assembly GCA_029282475.1. NCBI lineage: Eukaryota > Metazoa > Chordata > Lepidosauria > Squamata > Agamidae > Phrynocephalus > Phrynocephalus forsythii. The sequence continues at coordinate 9,036,633 of JAPFRF010000011.1, forward strand.
TCTATTAATTACCACAAAGAAGCTCAACTGCTACAAGTTTTTATTGCTATTGTTCACTTCCTCAAGCTTGATGGTGGTGTTGCTGCTTCAACAGTTTATGGCTCTTTCCCGAATTTCTGGTGATAATTAATTTATTTACTCTTCTATCTTTCTACCACTGATTACGTCTTTCACTGGATAAGTATAGTTTTACTGGAAGGCTGCTTGGCGCTGCTGAACCATTGTGTTTTCTGGGGACTGTGCTGTTATCATGGATCCGGGAAGAGGCAGGTCGTTGGCTCTCCTCTCACGTATCTCCCTGTGTATGTTTTTATAGTATTTTATAAATATTTTACAATATTTTAATTGTTGCTATCTTTGCTTCACCCTAGAGGTCAGCTTTATCAAGTGGAGTGAGACTTTCTAGAACTGAGAACTGCTTTAATGCCGTTTCTGCAAGCTTTTGTTTTTAAAACAAGCTTTGGCCTTGAATCAGGGGGTGTGTCTCTTCAACTGCCAGTTTTGTTTCTCCCTCTCAATATATAACTCTCAATAGTTCTAACAACTCAGAGTGAATGTCATATGAACTCTGGAGAGCTCTAAGTGTTTTGGTGCCTTGGCGTTTTCGTGTTTGGGGTTGATTAAGTGAACACCTGGCAAGAAGAGTTCTGGTTTATGTTGGAGGCGTAGATATGATAACTAGAAAAGGTTATAAAAATCTTGGCATTACCCCTGTGTTTGAAAGCATTCCCCTGAAATCTAAGAAGAAGCAGCAGTCAAAAATTACTCAATTTTTTGCTCCTAAGAAAGAGGATATGGTGGATACAGAGGATACTGAGGGCAAGGTCCCAATATACACTCGAAATTCCAATCTAGATTGGACCTTGGATTTTAAAGGCCTCACACAGGATTTCATGAGTCCTATTGCTACACCTAACTTTTAGCCTTGGAACTGAGTTCTGCTGATACTAATGAAACACCTGTTTGTGATGATGTCAGTGCTAAGATGATGCAGCAAACTGGGAGGAAGTTAAAATCTTTGTTGGACATATCAAAATACCCTTTGCAGGTTGCAACAGAGGAGAAACATCCTGCTAATCTTCAAATAACAACTGACAGAAATGAAAGCTCAGAGATTAAGACCTCTACTCCTCAGTCAATGACTAATGCTTTTTTGAAAATATCCCGCCTGGGCGCTCCTTGCGGAGAAGGCTTCAACCAAGCGGCAGGAGCTTGTGAGGTGGGTGGGTGGGTAGGGGTTCAGGCGGGCCTCCTTCGCCGGGCTCGTGTGGGGAGGGTTGGGGGGGGTGTTCTGGCATGCCTCCTTTGCCGCCGCCGCTGCGGGGGCTTGTGAGGTGGGGGGGGGGGTGCAGGAGGGCCTCGTTTGCTGCCGCCGCCGCCACTGCAGGACGGCTGACTCCAGGGACTTGGGGCTGTTGCCTGCCACCGCTGTCACGGGCGGGTCTCTCGCCGCGCTTCAGTCGGTCTCCCCTCAAACCCGTGGACACACCCCGTCACGGCCGGGATGCGGAGGCCAAAGCGGGGTAGGGCGGGGCGGCGGCAGCGCTGACCACTGCAGGACGGCTGGGGCTCAGTCCGGCTCCCAGGAGGGCCGCCACGGGAGCCTCGGGAACGCGCGGGGAGATGCGTGGAAAGGGGCGCGTTTGCGGGCGAGGGGCGGCCGCCTGTGTGTCTGTGTATGGGGGGAGGGAAGCGCTCTTCGCCTCCCAGCCCCCACCTCTCCGACTGGCTCCAGAAGGCTCGTTCCGAACAAGTGGCGAGTCCGGCAAGGCAGGACGCCTCTCCATGTAAGGAGGAGGGTCGAGTTCGTGTGGGGGCATGTTGTGGAGAGTTTAGAGCTAGGCTTCTGCTTATGACAAAAAGGCAAGGGGGAGGGGGCCCTCGGTCGGTCGCCGGGCTTGTGGGGGGTGGATCGGTGGGAGGGGTGTTCTGGCACGCCTCCTTTGCCGCCGCCGCCGCCGCGGGGCTTGTGGGGGGGGTCAGGAGGGGCTTCTCTGCCGCCGCAGCCCCTCCCCGATTCTGCACTGCCCAAACACCACTCTCCTCTCCCCCTGTCCCTGTCAAGGGGCGGTTGTTTACTCCCAAGGATTTCTGGGAGTTGTAGGCACCTCCGCTGATGCACTCATCCAGAGTAGCGAAGGTGCCGCCGTTGGAGAAGGAGCTGGCGGCCACCGGAGCAGCCTGGGAAGCAGCCGCTCTGCGAGGCCATGAATTTTTTCCTTCAGCTGTGGGCAGAAATGGTGGCTGTGCCAGGCAGGAGGCGCCAGCGTTGGCAGACGCCCCGCAGCGGGGGCGCTGAAATTGTCCATCTCGGGCGCTTTTTACACCTCCTTCCTTGGCCCACAAGTGTGTGTGTTGGGCAGGTTCGCCTGTCAGGGCTGGTGGAAGGGCTTCTGCCCCTCCCTGCCCTTTGCCCTGGTTGGCCACAACAACTTTTCACAGGACCCCTAAGATCCGCTGGCCACTTAGATTCGGACCAGAGATCTTGGGGGTTTGTCCCTGTTTCTGTGTTCCCACCCCCTCCGCACCCCTGGCTGCTGGCTGCCTGAGAGGAGGGAGAAAAAAAAGAAAGAAAAGAATGCCGGTGGTCTCACTCTGTTCCCGGCAGCATTCAGATCTCTTAAAGGGGCGGGGGGCAAAAAAAAAAAAAACAGAAGCCAGGAGAGCCCAGCACTCTCTACGTTAGATCCGCATCAGGGATTTTTCACCCCCGGAGAGCAGGTACCTGAAAAGTGTGCTGGGACACGCTTAGGTGGGCATGGTCGCACTTAATTTACTGTAAACTCCGGAGCTGGTGGGGAAACAATTTTAAGCTCCGGAGCTGGGAACCATTTGCCGCGAGTTTAGGGGTCGTGTGAAAAGGCTCAAAGCCTGCCTTAGTGACACGTCCAAGGCAGGCATGGCTTCCCCCATCTTGCCCTGACGTGGGCAGGATGTCTATGGAGTGACAGCCAGCAGGTGCTGTGAAACTGCCCCCCCCCAAATTGGCTGGTGACAGAGACGACCTGCAGAATGCCTTCCTTGGTCCCCACCTTCCTTCCTTCCTTCCTTCCTTCCTTCCTTCCTTCCTTCCTTCCTTCTTTGGTCCCCACATTCCATTCTCCCACCCTCCCCTCCCTTGGTCCCCACATTCCTTCCTCCCTTCCTTCCTTCCTTGGTCCCCACATTCCTTCTTCCCTTCCCCCCCTTGTTCCCCACATTCATTCATTCCTTCCTTCCTCCCTTCCTTCTTTCCTCCCTCCCTCCCTCCCTCCCTTCCTTCCTTCCTTCCTTCCTCCCTACATTCTGTCCTCCCACCTCCCTTGGTCCCCACATTCCTTCCTTCCATAAGAGCATAAAAACAGTCATGCTGGATCATGCCAAAGGCCTGTCTAGTCCAGCTTTCTGTATCTCACAGTGGCCCCACCAGATGCATCTGGGAGCACACAAGACTAGATATCTGTCTCCTGATGCCACTCCTGCATCTGGTCCTTGAAGTACCCCAGTTTTAAGCCTAGAGATTACACATCTCCATCATGGTTTGAAACCTGTGATGGACTTTTCCTCCAGGAATCTGTCCAATCCCCTTTTGAAGGCAATCCAGGCCAGATGCCATCACCACCTCCTGTGGCAGGGAATTCCACAGACTAACAATGCACTGGGTGAAAAAATATTTTCTTTTGTCTGTTCTTACCCTCCCCTTCCCTCCCTTGGTCCCCACATTCCTTCCTTGGTCCCCAGTTTTCTTCCTTCCTTCCTTCCTTCCTTCCTTCCTTCCTTCCTTCCTTCCTTCCTTGGTTCACACCTTCCTTCCTTCCTGTGGGTGGGGCTTGCAAGGAGTCAGTGGGCGGGTCTTAGGGGTCAGGCTGGGTCTTAGGGGTCAGGGTGGGGCTTGCAGTGGGGGGCAGGGTCGGGGAGCAGCCAGCCCCCGAAACATTCTCAGCCACCAAATCTGGCCCTCCTTGCAAAACGTTTGGACACCCCTGCAATACAACGTCTAACACCTATTCTCCTACATAGGACAAGTTTCCCCTTTCCCACACTTTAACACCCCACAGTCTCATTCACTCTATACCCTAGAGCAGAGAGAACTCCTAGTTCCCTGAGCTCCTTGCCCTTTGAAGATGCTGGCCACAGAGTCTGGTGAGATGTCAGGAAGAAAACTTCCACAACATGGCCAAACAGCCCGAAAAACTCACAACAGCTAATTTGAGATCATATTATAAATTTCAAAACTGAGTATGCTAGATCCCAGAATCATACAATATGATCATAATAAAGATCTGTTTCATTTGTTATTGAGGTACCATGTTGAATATTACAATATTTGTGTAACTCAGTTGTTGGTTGTTCAGTGACTATACACACTGTTTTTTCCACAGAGATATCCTTTGATAACAGCATGTTCACTGTTTCAGTGGTAAGTTATGCAAAAAAAAAACAGGACTAGGAGTCTTTTTGCTTTAAGCAATGACCTTGGACTGAACAGCAAGTAATCAAAGACATACACTATGAAATGTGCAAACAATGCCCCAGGCAATGCATGTAATGAAGATTTCCTTGTGATTTGGCTGTATAGATCTCAAAGCAGAAACAGACATCACTGACAATGCCTTATTAGAAGAGGTAATCATTAAACTGCTCAAAGTGTCTGCGTAAAATGGCAGGAATTTGTCTATCCTGTATAGCTTGCAAAATTAGCTTGCTTTTTTGTGATTGGTCTTTAGAATTTAAGCACAATTAGAATTTATTGAAGTCTAATTCGGACAAGAAAGCCTGCTGGAATCATGTTTCTCCAACATTAATTTGGTGTCAGCTCTAACCATGAACTATCTATAATGTCTGTTTTGGCTCTCATTGCCCCCCCCAACATAAGTTGTTTTGTCTCTTTCATTTCTGCCCATTTTGACTTTTTTATCTCACAAGAAAACAGACAAAGAAGCTGTAGAAAACCAAAGCACCTGGATCTCCTTACCCATGGCTGCAAGGCTTTCATCCAGCAGTTCCATGGAAAGGCCACCCTTCTTTACCTTCAGAATTCCAGAATGATATCCTGGTACTTCTAGGACAACACCCAACACAACACTTCTCTCACTGCACCAAAGGAAGCAAATTCATTGGTTGTACCTGCCAGATGGTCTTTCTTCATGGTGTTACCATTTTGCATCTACTGGATGATTTCTGATTACCACCACCAATCGTTGAACACGGGTCATACATGCTGAATGTGGGCCACTTGGTTTCATACTTTTGAGACGTCTCCCAGAAATCTTGATTGGGATGAATAAGAAAGACAAGAATGAAGATGGGTTCAAAAATTACTCAGTTCTGGAACTATAAAGATAGAAAGGAAGGAGGAGTTCAAACCTCATAAATAAACACTGTTTATTTACTCTACATTTCAGAGTAGACTAAAATTAATTTTTCCCCATATATGCCCTGAAAACAAACTAATCTTCAAATCACACATTAACACTTTTCTTTAGGGGCCTTCAACCAAATATTTCATGCAATGCTACAATTAGTAAGAAATTAAAACTAAATTTCTTGAATTGAAATTTGAGGAGAATTTTATAGCAATCTGAAGAGTAACAAATGAACTATTATAATGCTTCTGTTATAGTGTCAGAAGAAAATCGTTCCTTGGCTGACAGACACACATATGCAAAAAACAACAAAAAGTAACACACAAAAAACCCTGATCAATACTGGGCCGAAAAGAAACAAAATACAGTGGTATCTTGTATAAAAGAATTAATTCGTTCCAAATGAAATTATGTTAAGCAAATTTTCCTTTATACAAATTTCCCATAGGAATGCATTGAAAACAGAGTAATCCCCATAGGCAATTCTGTTAAGCAAATTTCCCCTATCTCCGGAATTTTTTATGTGGTAGAGATTTTATGTTATGCAAGCCGTTTGTTATACGAGGGTCCACTGTACTGATCTGCCACACAAAATCACTGTGAGTACATAAATTTGCTACACTTCAAGTCACGAGCGATTCCAATCCTGCTAAAGCAGATTGTGAGCATGTCCAAAGAGGCATTTGTCCACATTGGGTGCATTGCTGGGATGGATAGGTCTATTCTTCTTTCTGGTATCCATATGACAAGTGGACCAATGTGCCCCAGAGCACCCCAACCTGTACCTTTTTGAGCCCCTATCAGGGTCTCGCTATTTTTCTGAATTGGGTTGGTGTGCTCAACAGCTCAAATACATAATCCAATACTTTGGAATTTGCTCCACTTTTAAAATGGTTAAGTTTGAAGTACTACCTGTAAGACACCTCCATATATAAGACAACCTCCACTTTTCCAACCCAAAATTACAGTTTTTGCAATTGCACGGTTCTTGTCTCGGCTTACTTCCGTGTATAAGACAACCCTCAATTTTTAGTCTAACAATTTTAGACATAAATACATGGGGGAATGTTGTGATTTTTGCAGCCTGCATGATGAGAATGCTGATCCAAATCCATTTGGTGCTTTTCACTAGAAAGGGAGCATGGGAGGCAGTGTAAGAGAGTGGGTAGTGTGGTGCATGTTGTATATGCAAGTGGAGGAGGGGAAAAGAGAGTGGTCCCAGCAGCACTCAGTGTTTTTGGTGTCTTTATCACATGGGGTGGACTCTGGGGAGGTGCTTGAATGACCTCTTACCTGCCTGTGTGTGTGTGTGTGTGTGTGTGTGTGTGTGTGTGTGTGTGTGTGTGTGTGTGTGTGTGTGTGTGTGTGTGTGTGTGAGAGAGAGAGAGAGAGAGAGAGAGAGAGAGAGAGAGAGAGAGAGAAATGCTTAGTGGTGAATTGTTGATGTGGAAGATCAGCTTGGATCAATTGGATTTGATCTGGAAGTCCAGTATGACATTGATTATTGTTTCAGACATAAAGGCTGACAGACTAAGGGCTCTATCCCACATCTCTTCCAGAAAAGCTGCCTCCAAAAATTGTGCCCTCATGAGCAGCCAGCTTTTCTCGGGGAGTCAGCCACACCCCCTGAAGCAAGGTGTGGCCTTACTATCGTTTTGTACAATGGCATTATAATATTGGCTGTTCTATTTTCAATCCCCTTTTTGATAATCCCTAGCATGGAATTGGCCTTCTTCACCGCTGCCACACACTGGGTAGACAGAGGGTGTTTATACACACGACCCCTAAACTCCGGGGCAAATGGCTCCCAGCTCCAGAGCTTAAAAATGTTTACCCACCAGCTCCAGAGTTAACAGGAAATTAAGTGCGACCCCGCCCACTTTAGCACATCCCAGCGCACCTTTCAGGTACCTGCTCTTTGGAGGTGAAAATTATTTGATCTGGTGTAACGATAGTGAGTGCGGGGCTCTCCTTGCTTCTGTTTGTTGTTTTTTGGCTCCCACCCCTTTAAGAGCTACTTTTACAGAGACAAGAGGCAGACGAAGTGAGCAGCATGCTTTTCTTTCTCTTTTTCTCCCTCCCCTCAAGCAGCCAGCAGCCAGGAAGTGCGGAGGGGGTGGGAACGCAGGAAGAACAACGAACCCTTAAGATCTCTGGTCCAAATTTAAGTGGCCAGCGGATCTTAGGGGTCGTGTAAAAAGGCCCAGACACCTTCATTGAGCTGTCCACCAGTACACCAAGATCTCTTTCCTCATCCATTACGGATAGCTCAGAGCCCATGAGTTGATAGATAAAGTTTTGATTTTTTTTTTTTTGCCCCAATATGCATTACTTTACATTTTCCTACACTGAAACACATTTGCCATTTTGCAGCCCATCCCCCCAGTTTGGAGAGATCCTTCTGGAACTCTTCCCAGTCTTCTCTGGTTTTTACCACCTGGAAGAGTTTCATGTCATCTGCAAACTTGGCCACCTCTCTCCTTTTCCCTATCCTCAGGACATTTATGAACAGATTGAAAAGCACCTGCATAGGGAGCTTGAGTTGGGAAGAGGGCTTGGTGGGCTTTAGGGAAGTTGGATAGGTTGTATGAAGGCTTGCAAAGGAGAAGCCAATCCCCAGTAACCTCCTGGCTAGCAAATCACAACAGCTGTGAGCCAACCCTGGCTCAAGGTTGGTGAAGTGGAGTGGTTCTCTCACTGACTTATCATCTTATTTGATTCACATGACACATGCCCCCTTCCCCTCAAGTACTGAGCCCAAGGTCTCTTCCCCTTCTACCTTGCTCTCTTTCTCTGCAAAAAGAAAACATGGGTTGAGGCCATTTCCTACTGCTTCCAGGGAGGACTGGAGAAGGAGGTTTTCCGATTTTTAAACCGCTGATCCTATCAAGGCAATGGGGTGGGTGTACATGTGTCTGTGCAGATGTGCATGAGGAACAGGGAAGCATGTACAGTATGTAGGTGTATGGTTGAACTGAAGGAATTAGTGGGGGAGAGGGGGAGAAGTCCCATCAATGAATCTCTTCACATTCTGAACCACCCCCACCCATGAAGACCTCGAAAAGGAAAGGGACAGAGAGGAGGAAATAGGGAGAGTCAGACAAAGTGATGGCTGGAGGGCAAAATTGTGTCTTTCTGATGATATGCTAGCCTGCCAAAACCCACCCTCCCCTCTGCTAGAGCCTGAGTAGCAAATAAATGGAATGTGTCCTCCTGCAGGGATGCAGACAAACATGTTGCAACTAATTTACCCCCAAAAGGCAGAATGAGTAAAAAAAATATGAATTACTATCATGGATTATATGTCATGTGACCTCAATGCGAGACAATTCAGAAAGACATGGAGGGGGAAGGGATTCATTTTACTGGTGTGACCATGGCCTTCCTTTCTTTCAGCATGATGTAAATTAGCACAGCATGAGTAGACAGATTAAGAGTGGACTGCTACTGTGGATGAACCATTCTTAATTGATCATCTATACATTTGGCTCTTTGTGGAAAATCCACCATGGCAGATGCACTTCCTAACACTTTCATTTCATGGCTTTTTAAAACTTATTTTGAGTAGAAGAATTTTCAACATCTCAAGCATTTTGGAAGTGAAAATGTGTTTGCTGTATTATAGTGTGTGAGCACCAGACATGTCAGCCTTAGTCAAGAAAAATTGGTAGGGATTAGGCCAAAACAATTGACAATCCTTCCAGAATACTTCTTAATAAATCAGAGGATAGAATTGAATTACATTAAGCAATACGTTGGCTTACAAGCACAATCCATTCTGGTAACATGCTTGCAAACCAAAACACTCTTATATCAAAGCAAATTTCCCCATGAGAAATAATGGAAACTGAGATGATTCGTTCTGGGGCCCCATAGACCACATACAGTACACCCAAAATGCCAAAACTCACAAAAGAAGTTCACTAGCAGTCCACATCCACACCATGGTTTAGATACCTGGCTGCAGATTTTGCTCCATTTGGGATTAACTGGATTTTACTCTCTGTTTCTAATCTGACAACAATAAAGTGCAATTTGTAGCCCTATACATATTTGACTAGCTTTCCCATGACTAGAAATGGTTTGAAAAATAAGAAAGGGTGTTGGAAACAAATTAAAGAAAAAGAAAAAGAAAAAGAAAAATATAAAGAAAAATAAAACCCTAACGTGCAATCTCCTTTGAAAACGTTCATGGCTGGTGTATGGGAACCCTCCATTCCTCTCTCCTCCCTCTACTTTGGGGGCTTGCCTGAGATTGACCGTTCCACACAATTACCCACCATTCAGCAGGAAGAGAGGGAGAGAACCACAATTGGCTCACTTATGATCATGTAACTTGCTCCAGTGCTCATATTGCAAGACATTGCTCATTGATAAAGGCAAAAATGATCCAAAATGTTTGCTCGTCTTGCAAAACACTCGTAGACTAAGGTATTACTGTATTGCCACAATTTCTTTTTCCCATTCCCAGTAATATCACCTTAAAGCTTCTTCCACAAATGAGACTGAAATATGCAGCTACCAATATATTTTTAGTTTCTTCAGCAAAACAGGCTGATTCATTATGAAAACTGTTGCTAGGCCAGCTAAAATATCTACACATACGTGTCTGCTAGGACATGCAGCTAGTACAGATCCTGTCTTATCTGACAGTAGTGTGCACAAAAGCTTTCCCCCTCATGCTTTCAAAACCCAATATAATTAGTGTGTCGTGTAGAAAAAAACAACCCCAATAAGTCCCTTCTTCTTCCTATCATTTGCCTGTTTTTTTAAAAAAAATTGGAATACTTTAGCATATCATAACTTCCATTTGTTTAAATTCCATACATATCTGACATTAATAGACAACAGTTGTCATTGTGGTATAGTGCTAAAAGTGACAGATTAGGGCTCAGGACTACAGACTCAAATCTCCATTTTGGCCATTAACTCAGTGTGGATAGAAACAGCAAAACTCACTAAATAAATATCTCACATACTATAGACTGAAAACCCTCATATAAGCACTGTACCTTGGTGTGATAAGACAGACAGGGAAGTCAACATTCCTGTTGGCATGATATTCCCTCTTCCACCCAAAGGTGGCAAATATGTGACCACAAGCTTACACAACTTCACGAAGGTCCTCAGAATCCATTGCCACCTCAGCTCCCTTCGCATTCGGTGCTTTCTTTCAACGTCCGGTTTTCGCTTTCTTTTATTTTTAAAAAAAATTTACATTCGTATATCGATGCATCGATACCCGGCTGTCATTTGCGGCAAAGCTGAATTACTGTATGATCCTTCGTTTTCCACTCCCGATTTGTATTGCTTCGTCCATTGGCTAAAAAAATGCTGTTCCCGTCAGGGCCACAAGGTGGACCAGCACACAACATTTGTTGTTTATGATCCATCGGTCCTCCAAGGGCATTCGAGTAATCCCTTCCTAAATCCCTAGAGCAGTGACCAAGCAACTTCCGCCTCAAACTACCATTACAAAGCTATCATGCCTCCCTCGCGTTCATCAGTATTTCGGAGAAAAAGTAAGAAAAATTAGTGGCCAAACTTTGGATGCGAAGTGGGATGTGAAGCGAAAAGATTCCCGGCCTCCGGCAGGGGAATCTCCCCCGCTTGGACACGGTTTAGGGGCGTGGTCGGGGTGGCGCCGAATCCAAAGAGGAGGAGCGTGCGGACAAAAGCGGTCGATTCGCACGGAAATTAGTCAAGTCTCAGAGAAGTCACGTGGGAGACATGGAAATACATTCCCTACTCATACATGTCAGTCTCAAGACAAAGAACACCCCACTGCCAAATTAGACAAATTAGAGAAAATCCCTGGGAACAGAACAACAGAAAGAGGGGAAAGAGTCTGACAAGAAGAGGAAAATAAAAAGAGGAGAGAAGATAGAGATTGGGAGGAAGATGGAGGAGCTAGAAAGAGTGACCTACAATGGGAAAGACCTCCCACCGGAAAGTTACCAGAGATGGGATTGGATAGTGAAGGAAGACCCCTGGACATGGGAGTTGGAGAAGCTTATGGAGTCTAGGGAGGAAGCTAAAAGGCAGCAAAAAACCAGTGTTCTCCTAAGCCTTTGTATTGAGGAGAAAAGGGGGGTTGAGAGAAAAGACATTTGGAACAGGAAAGAAGGTGACAATGTAATTGAAAAGAAGATGGGTGGTGTATATATACCACTGACTTCCCTAACCCAAGTTGAGACGTGCTGGCATAGGAGCAAAAGAGTAGCTGAGGGAACTGGGGTCACCATCCTTGTTGCAGTAACCTGTAAATGGGACCCCTCCTTTTCATCACCCACATTCTTTCCAGAACACATGTGGGGGAATCCCTTATTAAGATAAATGTGGATGAAAAGAAAATTAGAACAGGTTTTTAAAAGAGGTGAACAGTGATAGTGAACTAGAACTCTATGAAGTTATTGTGGACATGTTGGCTGTTTCATTTTATAAAAAAAGTTGAGTTAAAAGTAGATCCATCTTCATCTGTGAGTCTGGAATTAGGGGAGGCAAGTCAAGGAAAACAAGCCCATCACGGTTGGATATTATTGATGACACATACTCTAATAACAAAAATTTAGAGGTAAACCTGGCATTGCATTAAAGAGTCAAAATTAGTTTTAAATATTATTGGCTCCCAGGCACCACTATGTCTAATGAATACACTTTTACAGGGAATCTAGAAAGCTATAAACCTCTAGTAGCTGAATCCCTCTCGTGTTTTCCCATCATGATATTTTATTAATATGACCAGGGGCCCTCTGTCTGTAGATACCCCTAATGTTGCATCTGCAATAATTTTTTTCAAGCTGATTAATGGCGTGTTAAAACAATTAACTAACTAATTTAGGATTTAAGGACAGCAAGCATCTCCTCCCACAGACATCCATGGCGTTGTCAGTTCTTTGATATCCTATGGACATCAAAGGACTAAATAATTTACTTCCTTCTGTTCTTCAGATAATACACCCTATCAGTGTCAAAGTAGTATAAAGAAATACATTTTCATGAACATCCTCAAACATGAGATTTAGCATTATTTTCCCCCTTCACATCTGAACTTGTAGTCCAGACTGCGCATGCTTTGAACTCAAATGCTTGAACACAAATAGTACCAGGGGATTTATTGTCACTCATGCTTCTTTGATTAGGGGATTACTGATTGCAAGTTTTGTTCAGCTGATGCTGCTTTTTAGATAAATTCCAACTTTTTTCTTTTAGTTGTCTGTTTTCACAAGCCAAAGATGGAAGAGGGTGAGCTTTGGATGGGCTTTGAACTATATTACAGATTTTACACTGAGGATTGTCCCCAGAGCCCAAAACTGCAGAGCTGTGGAGATAATTCTACTTTATAGGACATAGCATGCTAGCAGTAGGCAATAAGGAGGTTAAAGCATAGTGGTCATACCTCAGCTTTGAATCCAATGAATGGGTACCATGTTTGTGTTTGACTCTGATTTTTAAATTCTATTTGTCTTACCAGGAAGTGAGCACAGTCTTGTGATTTCAGCAGAATACCTAAAGCTGAGAATGGTGAGTCCTCCTATGTAGCTGCAGTATCAGCAGAACTAGGGCCGCTACATGTTTTGACCTTGCTCCTCCTTCTCCTCCTATGTCTCCTATTTTCTCCTTGGAGAACATCTACTAGGAATGGTATGTGTCTGCATGAAAGTTACATGGAATCAGCAAAAAAGCTTTGCAATGTTTTGATGTCATTTCCCAAAAGACACACTCTGCTCCAAAACACAATTTATCCTGTCTTCCAAAAATCAGAGAGTGAAGTCCTCTCCCATCCACAAGAAGGAGCTCTGTTAATCTGTTGCAGCAGAAGCAATAAAGAGATCTCGTGCATGTTTAACATTTTACTTGGCATAAACTTTTGTGTTCTGCAGCTGATCTGTTTGTGCATTCTGAGTTAATTGAAGTATCCCCCCCCAAGCAAATGTATTTGGTGAGGGGCAACCTGTCTGTCATACCAGGGCAATCAAAAGAATCTACCAGATCATACCTGGCTTCCCAGCAAAGAGATGGCTGGGTGAAGCTCTTTATGAAGGGAAAGATTCCTGGTTGTAAACCACCCAGAGAGTGCTTGAAGCTCTGTGGGGTGGTATATAAGCAGAACAACCTGCTTTCTTGACAGTCTAAATCTTTTGTTGCTCTTGTTACTGTGGACTATGAGGTTCTTCTTGGGATATCAGCTACAGATAGACTACCACACAGAGAGACAAAGGAAGCCCATGTTAAGATCTGGTTTTATTTACCTATTGGATACAATTCTACTAATCAGAAGTTCCAACCCACCACATGAGGCAAACCTCCCAAACTGTTTAGGGCTTTGTATGTCAGCATTAAACCCTTGAAGTCAATTGGTAGCGGATCAGCAACCAGTGCAGTGTGGCCAGTGTAGGGGTGATATGATGGTATATCCTCAACCTGGTAACTCCATAAGCCTGTTGGACAAAGTTTTTAAAACTTTTAAAGTTGAAAATATGTCTGACCCATCTATTTTGGACCGGAAGGAAGGGTTGAGCATCAGAAGGCTTTCATGACCCAAATGGCGGCAGGGCATTGGACTCTGCTGGAATACATGGTATACAAGCAAGAAAAGACAGAAACCGGAATTATGCCCAAAGTGGAAGAAGAAAATAAAGCTGGTGAATCCAGCCCACCCAACAGGAGGAATCCTCACACCCTGTTTTTCAGGAGCAATGCAAGAAATCATAGCTGACATGGAGGCTGATGAGGAAGATTTGGGCCCTGAGACAAGGGTGCCATCACATGAGCAAAATGAGTGCTTGGTCTAGCTGACAATCTATCCCTTGCATAGTGAAGCAGATGGAAGGGATTGAATATGAGTTTGCAGATACCTTCTCTGGATTCCGGCCTGGTGAATTCATCTAATGGAGAATAAGATTATTACTTCTCTTGGTGTGATTACCAGGTCAGTGGGAAGGGCATAGCTACACCTTCTGACAGGCCATAAACGAGGAAGTTTCTAACAAGCTAAACTTAAAGGTGATTGAGCCCTCCCAAAGCCCCTGGAGAAGTCACCTGGTAATAGTACTTAAACCAGATGGCTAGACCCATTTCTGTATAGACTTCTGGAAGTTGAATCAGATTTTCTGGTTTTCTGCTTACCCAATGCCCCAAATTGATGAACTAATGGAAATAGTAGGAAGGGCAGAACTATTAACTTCCCTTGATTTAATGAATGGATATTGGCAGATTGTCCTTAGGGGTGAGGATAAAGAAAAGACCATGTTCTCCACGCCCAAAGGATTATTCCAGTTCCTGCTAATGCTTTTTGGTTTACATGGGGCAGCTGGTACCTTCCAAAGGCTTATGGACACAGTGCTTGAGCCAGTACAGGCTTTTTCTGTTGTTTACATCAATGATATTTTTTCAATTGAAATTCGGATGACTAAATAAATCAGGGCTGTCCAACTTTGAACAGCCCGTGGCTTACCTGCTGCTCCCAAAGCCCCCCCCCCCGCAGTTGACTTGTGGTGTGCAGGGGGGGTGGCAGGGGCAGTGATGGCGGTGATGGCGGCGATGTCAGCAGCAGGGGTGATGTTGGCCAGGGGGCGGCGATGGCGGTGCTGGGGTCAGCGGTGGTGAGGCAGCGGTGGAGGTGGCAATGACGGCGGTAGGGATGACAGAGTGACCCAAGTTCATAAAGGTAAAAGATGTAATAAAATGAAAAATGAAATAAAATGAAATAAAAACTAAAGTTTGAGGATTTTTAAAATAAATTATTTACCTGTAATAAGAATATATATAGAAAAATTGCATTAGAAAAATTCAAACAGATGACAGTGAAAATATGGAGCAGCCTATTACTGAAATAGGAGAGAGAATAGCTAAATGAAAGACGGAAAGAACCAACAGATGGATTAAGCATAAGATTTTTTTAAATGCTTCTTGTACCTAAATTTAAATTTATATTTCATAAAATTATAGAAGGTAAAAAAATTCCACAGTCTTGGAAACAATTGATAGTGTTAAAATGTATAATATTAAAAAAGGTAAAGATGCAACTAATATAGGTGCATGTAGGCCAATCTCATGGTGCCAAGATATGTACGGGTATGTTAACTAACAAACAAATTTATTGGGAGGTATGTTGCTGACGATCAAAATAGAGTTTTACATAGAAGACAGTTGGCAGATCTAATGAGAATGGTACTTAATGTAGAGCATATAGCAAAAGGAACAAAATTGAACTCAGGATGTTATCACTAGATATATTTAAGGCATTTGAATTTGTGGAATGGGATTTATTAAAGATATTAAATAAATATTTAAGGATTAGTAAACACTGTAGACACATTATCCAACATTTATATCTTGAGAACACAGCATCAATGTTAGTGAACAATGTGTAACTGGAAAAATACTCCTAGGTTGAGGAAAGAGGCAGGGTACCTCATCTCCAGTTTTATTTATATTGATAATAGAGTTTTTAGCAGATGCAAAAAGAGAAGATCAGAAATAAAAGGAATGGGATATAAACAAATAAAATAAATTTATTTGTGGATGATCCATAATCAATTAGATTCCATAGAAAGGCTCACGCGACATCTAAATATATTTGAAGAAGCAACAGGATTAATGGTGGATAGGGATAAAACAGAATGCATGATGCTAAATAATGTAAATGTGGAAAAGGAAAGAAGAAAAGAGAGATTTTGGGGCAAAGATGTTGGAGACACAAAACAGGCGACAAGCCTGGGTGAAGATGAGTGGGGAGAGGGAAGTGAGAGAAGGGGTGGGATGGGGCGGGGAATGAAGATGGGACAATCACTTAAAGCTTAAGAGTGAGCGAAAATGAGAGTATTTAATATAAAGGTGAAAGAAAATGGCAGAGGAATGTCATGTGCTACTGTAGGGAATATTGACTTTTTTACCTATAAGCCTTGGG
The DNA here is from genome assembly GCA_029282475.1 of Phrynocephalus forsythii. Classification (NCBI taxonomy): domain Eukaryota; kingdom Metazoa; phylum Chordata; class Lepidosauria; order Squamata; family Agamidae; genus Phrynocephalus; species Phrynocephalus forsythii. The sequence goes on from JAPFRF010000011.1 coordinate 9,052,890, forward strand.
ATGAGAGATGGGCTTGGTAGTACTGTAGTGAAGAAAATAACAATGATGGTACAGAAGTATTAGATTTGGTTGTAATATATTTTATAGACCTGGGCTGGACTTAAGTGATAAGGAAGATAATACCAGCTAACTCCATTAACAAATAAATAACTGAGAGCCTGGAGCCTCGGTTTCCTGTAGTTATAAGGAAGCCCAGCATTGGCATAGACCAGGGAATAGTCGGGAGGCTTCAATTTCCTTGGGACTCAGGACTGGCTTAAACCAAGGTGGTGGCAGTTCTATTTATTATTTATTAATTTAAAAATATTTCTACCCCACCTTTCTCCCTAAAAAGACCCAAGGCAGCTACAGATCTACAGGTATAAGGGTCTCAAATATTAATCTGTCCAGGTTGGATGGAGTAGACCTTTCACTTAGGGACCAAGTTCAGAACCTGTGTGTGTTTCAGGACCTGCTTTCTACTGGGATTTCCAAAGGGAAGTCATGTCCAGGATGGCCTTTAATCATCTGAGGATTATCACCCAGCTCTGTGTCTCCCTAGAAGAGAGATCACTAAGGACTACACGCTTGTAGTCTCGATGATCGACTACTACTATAACACTCTATGTCGGACTTCCCTTGAAACTGACCCAGAGACTGTAGTGGGTTCGGATTGTGGCTGCCTGGGGGTGGCAGGTGTGGGTACATTTGACCAACACTCCCCAGTCTTTGCTCCCAGGTCAAGTTCAAGGTCTTGGTGCCAGGGCTAGCGCTAGGGTTTTTTGCGCCCTAGGCGAGGGGCGGGGGTGGGGCGGGCGGAGGGGGGGCAGGGGCGGAGGGGGTGGGGCAGAGGGGGGACGGTGGATGGCAGGGGACGGCGACGGGCGCGGTGGCGGACGGCAATGGGCGGCTGGTGGGCAGGGGGGACAGACGGCGGTGGCCAGTGGCAGCGGGCGGCGGCGGGGGGGCAGCAGGCTGGCCAGTGCCCTTTCTCCATTTTGGCACCCTAGGCAACTACCTAGTTCACCTTAATGGACGCGCCAGCCCTGCTTGGTGCTTAGCTACAAAGCCCCTCACAGTTTGGGACTACATTACTTGTTGGAGTGACTTTCCCCAAGATCATCAGTTCACCCCACCAGATCTGCAGAAGCCATGCTTTCACCCTTTTTCGTTTGCTGGCAGTTAGTGTGTAGTCTGTAATCTGCTGGAAGTAGTCTGCTGTAAACAGTCAGTGATACTGTTGAGGTGTGTTGCTGAAAGATAGTCAGCCATGCTTGACAGTTTCCTGTTTGATTTGCTGTACTGTAAATAATGAAAAAAATTATTTTTTCTCTCCCAAGTATTGTCTCAGAGTGAGTTATTAAGTCTGTGTCACTTAATGAGAGAAAAGGGGTGATCTACTCTGGGGAATTTGAATCTAATTCTGCTCTGTGAATCCTTGCACTTTTGCTGCACAACTAGGAGTTTAACCAAAACACAAAACTCTGATAAGAAGATGCTTAGTAGGATATATACTTTTGAGAAATAGACATAGATAGGAATCCTTTGTATCCCATTGACTGATAGAATAAAGAATGAAGAAACTCCTTTATCAGGTAGGAAAACAAAAAGTATAATTAATTATTAAGAAATACAAACAGTATAATTAATTATTAAGAAACACAAGTCTCATATCTTGGACACAGAATGCATAATGATAAATAATATATATTGCAATATATCATCAACGGAAGACTGAAAGTAAATGTGGAAGAGGTAGAAGACAGAGAGAAAGTTTGGAATAATTTTCTTCTGCTGAGCAACTTTTTCTTCTGGAAAAGGACGAGGTGCATGTTAATGTGGTGTCTCTGTGTCAGCTATTCTGCTGTGCTCCGACCCTGCTCGAATCTAGATTCAAAACAGAGTTTATCCTTTTGATACTATTTCTTTTAGTTTCTCTGATACATTCAAACTCCATTTGTGATGCAAATGTGAGAGCAGTCTAGCTGCAACATCTGTCACCCCATTGATCCCGCTCAGGGTTGATTCAGCTGATCTGGCTGGCTAGGTGGGTGTCCCCTTCCTCCTTCACTCCTCCATGTGCATCATTCTTGAAGCTGCATACTTGGTGGAAGAGAACAGCCATCTCAGATAGGAGTCTTCTGTTTTTTGGTCAAGGTTGTGCAATAGCTGCTATCCCTTACTAGAACCTCTAAACCAGGGGTCCTCAACCTAAGGCCCTGGGGCCAGATGCGGTCCCCCAAGGTCCTGAATCCGCCCCCCGGGACCAACTGCACCCCCACACACACACACCTACCCCCTGATCTAGCATGCTGGCTAGTGGGGCATTCAAAGTGGGAGGGCTACGGCAAGGTCCCCCACTCCCTCCCCCCCTTTTCCATGTTGGCCCTTTTTTTTTTTTTTTTGGACTGTGGTCCGGCCCCCAGTGGTGTCTGGGGCGTGGTGGACCGGCCCACTGTTTGAAAACTTTGAGGACCTCTGCTCTAAACAAACATTTACAGTGTTAAAGGTGAGAGGGAGAAAAGGTAGACCTATTCAAGTACAGATCCTAATTATTTCGTTTGATTTTTATGTGGGATTATTGTGAAACCAACATCAAATCATAGATTCCATCTATGCCCACAGACTACACCACATACATTATGATGCATGACTCTGCAGTGGCGCAAAAAGTGGATCAGTGCCATGGATCCACATTATTTCATATGTTTTTGGATCCTCCCTGAAATAATGTCAGATTATTTATTTATTTATTTATTTATTTATTTATTTATTTATTTATTTATTTATTTATTTATTTTTATACCACCCATTTGGCCTAAGGCTACTCTGGATGGTTTACAACATAAAATCTAAACATAACAACAAGAGTTAAATAATAAAAATAGAAACAATATAATGTAACAAATTATAACCAAATAAATCAACAACAATAAACTAAAATAAAAATAGAAGTAACCAAGTAATTGATCAAATAACAAAAAAATTGTCAGGGAAGGCCATTCTGTAAAACCATGTTTTCAGTAGTTTTTTTTTAAAGGTTTGAAGTGAGGGTGCCAGAAGAATTTCTGATGGTAGGTGATTCCATAATTGGGGAGCAACCACTGAGAAGGCCCTACTCCTTGTCACACCTTTCCAGGCCTCCCTCGGGATTGGGACTCCCAAATGTCCTGCCTGGCTTGCACAAGTGATCCGGGCAAACCAGAAGTGACTTCTTGAAAACTGGAAGTGACCTCCGGATCACTAGAAAGCATTTTGGGGCCTCCAAGGGCCTTCCGGTTTTCTGGAAGTCACGTCCGGTTTTCCAGAAGTCACTTCCGGTTTGTAGGGAAGGACTTTTAGGGCCACCGATGGGACTGGGTAGGCCGTCGGAGGCCTTTTTGGGGCAGTGCCAGGCCGGGGGTAAGTACAAGAGGCCCGAACCTGCATCCGCATATCATAGATTTTCAATTATCGCAGGTCAGGTAGCATCCCAAATCCCCACAATAGGTGGGGGCTTACTGTAATATAAATTCAATGACTTAAACATTGCAAAATACCTGGCAACTATCCTAATCCAACTAGTTGGTTTCACGGATTCATTTGGGACAGCGCCTTTCCAGCTTACCCCAGGGGGCTTTTTTCATATGCTGCAGTCCCGTGATATATCAGGACCGCAGTATATGAACCCCGAAAGGCAGGGGGGTTACTGTACTGGCAATGGGTCTGAGGGGGATTCCTTGCTTGTGGTTCTTGGGAAGTCCGTAAAAACAGGGGACAGTCTCTCCGGGATATAACTGGTGGTAAATCACATTGTCAATTCTGTTACCCTTCTCCAAGTGTTATAAGCATTCTATTACTTTTTTTCTTGTAATTGCTGATGGGATCTTAAAAGAATTAAAAGCTTAAAAGGATTTTTGGCAAACACCACATCCCTGTTTATTTCAAACCGAGAAACACACTAAGGCAGAGAGACTCATCCACCCAAAGGACCCGACACCAAAACACAAAAGGAGCAATATAGATTATGTGGTCCAATGCAGTGAGGAGTGTGCAGACCTCTACATTGGAGAAGCTAAACAGCCATTAAACAGGAGGATATCCCAACATAGGAGGGGCAACAGCTCAGGACCAGAATCAGCAGTACACCTCCACTTGAAGGACAATGGGCACTCATTCAAAGATGAAGATGTATACATATTAGACAGAGAAGATAGGTGGTTTGAGAGAGGGATCAGGGAAGCCATTCATGTGAGTATTGAAAACCCCTCTCTCAACAGAGGTAGGGGGCTCAGGCACAGTCTATCTGCTACTTATCAGGCAGTGATTTCAACAATACCCAGACAAATCAAAAATACTTCATAGCTAACGAGCCATACTTTATGGGTTTCAGCACCTTTGGCCATTGTTCACCTCATGGCCTACTGAGACTATTGTCCACCTAACAAGTCTATTCAGGCCGTTGTTAATCTTATGAGCCTATTTCAGACCAGGTTGACATGAGGTCAAAGTGAACTATAAAATGGAGGACTCATAACTAGGTTTCCTCAGCCCCCTGAACCCCAAACCTCTCCAAATTTTTTTTGGGGGGGTTACAGAAAAAAGTCCAAAGAAACTTTGCGATTTTGGTGCCTCTAGGACCCGAGGGGGGCATTAACGAATTTTTTCTTTTCATTTCATTTCAAAAATTCCTTTAAAAAATTGTTACTAACGAAAAAATGAAACTACTAAAGAAACATAACAAAACTACTAAAAATGAAACAAAACACTATATTTTTGTTTTGTGCCCATCTCTACTCAGTTCCTTTATGCTTCTGCTTTGGAAGCATCTAGGAACATTCTGTATCTACCAGCTGCTAGTGTTTTCTACTTTCTGCCTTTGTACTTGCCTTTTCATCTTGAGCTTTTATCTGTTCCTGAAAACAGGTGAGGACAAAACAAGTCAAACTTTATTCCCTTTCTTTTTCTCCTTTTTCCTCCTCCAGCCCCCCCCTCACCCACAACCTATGGCCCTTTATCGCCTCAAAGGGGCCATTCAAAGAGTGCAAGCCCTGTGGCAACAAACTCGGCTTAATGGGCAGCCATGCCTTTTGCCTTTTGCCCCCCTCCAGCCAAGGACAACCTTGGCACTCTGATGTTATGGCCTCAAAGAATTGCTTACCTCCAGGCACCACTGCATTATAGTACTGTACATGATTTTGCCAGGTCCTCCTATAACACCTGTGTCTCCTCAGTGGCCAATTCATTCCTCAGCAGAAGTCCCTGCCTCTTCCTCCTGATAACCACCTCCCCCTTCCTGATTTGTCTCCTGGTCTCCTCCTTTCCCCACACATGCATTGTGCACCCAACACCCAGTGGACCACAGTGCAGAGCTCCACCCCCAACTTCTTGAGCTTCATAGTGTGTGCCACCAAGCTGCTCTTGATCAAGGATCACACAGGCAGGTCATGTAGTAAGCTCTGTCATTGCAGACCGGGTGGATCCACTTATGCACACTTGCCTGCAACCTCTCCACCAAGGCCCTGGTCCATGGAAGGAGGGAAGATCCCTGTGTCCAAAGAGATTCAAGGGACTAGTCAAGGGCACAAATTAGGGGAACGGCCTGCCCCAGACAAGACTTCAATGGTCTCTGTAGTAGCGTGGGTTTTAGTGATTTCAGCAGTGATTTCAGCTCTTAGACGTAGCAGGCTGGAGACAGCTTCTAGCATAACAGCTCTTTATTCAGAGAGATAACAAGACTGGGGACTGGGGAGAGGGGGCTACTTTTATAGGAGCCAGGACTGGCTAGGAAAAGATACATTTTGGAGGGAACAATTACAACCAATCACAAAGCTGCCTTTTGGCAGAGACCAATAGGATTGAGGATCCAAATGCAGCAACTTGAATAAACCAATAGGCCTGTTCCCTTTGGAACAGGAACAGAAACCAATAGGAATACAGATCAATACACAACACCCCTTCCACCCTGGTGGGCACAGAACACGTAATCCTTTAGATATTGTGGGCCCTACGACTTCTAATTGATCTCCTGACTACGGGTGCTGCAGGGGCTTGAGCAGGCAGTGTCTCTGGTGGAGAGTCTACTGTAATAGCTTCGTCTGACACGGAGGGGGTTTCAGACAACTCAGTGTCCCTGATCTGTTCCTAGGCACCATGAGGACTTGCAGGAGCAGATTCATTTGCTGAAGCAACTGGTACCTGCACTCCTGGGGCATCTCTGCTCTGATCTTGCAGCTGTGACTCATTCATGGGGGTAGTGTCACTCTCGGGCTGCAATTCTCCCACACCTGTACCAACTCTACTGGGCACTCTGCGCCTCAGTTGGTCCACTTGCCTACGCCAAACCCTGCCATCTTCAATGGTCACGTAATAAGAGACTGGCCCAGATGCTCTGGTGATCACCCCTGGCACCCACAGGGGACTTCTGGCATAATTTCTCACCCAGACCAAATCTTCAGGAGCAAAATACCTTGTAGAGTCGCTCTCTGCCTGTGGAGGTGCTCTAGCATTGTGGTTTGGCATTTTGTCTGGGTGGACATAGTCCAGCACCGTTACCAGCCTTCTACCTAGGAGCAGCTCTGCTGGTGACTTGCCCGTAGTAGTACACAGTGTCGCATGCTGCAAGAACAACCGGGCAATGCACGTTGACCAGTCATCCTCCATCAAGCATGCAATAGATCCTTTGGCTGTCTGCACCATGCGCTCAGCCTGCCCATTGGATGAGGGATGAAAAGGAGCTGAGGTGACCCCCCTTATGAAATTATCAGCCAAGAATGCCCTGAATTCTTGGGATACAAAGGCTGCTCCATTGTCTGACACAATGGTCTTGGGCAACCCGTGGGTTGCAAACAGCTGTCTCAACACTTTGGCCGTTACTTCACGAACCTCTCGCTGCGCGGCGAGCCGTAATTTCCGTGCGAATCGATCGCTTTCCGTCCGCGCTCCTCCTCGAATCTTCTTCGCTTCGCATCCCGCTTCGCATCCAAAGTCACGTGTGGCCAGTTAATATATATATATATTTATTTATTTTTTACTTTGTTTTTCTCTCACTCTCGAAATGCCGATGCATCGATATTTAGGTTAACCTTTGTTCTTTTGATCTTGCTTTCTGTACTAGCCATAATCAGATATTTGTGCTTGTTTATGCAGTTATATCTGTATCTGTGTCTTGTGTCACATGTCTTTCCTTTTTTTTGGGGTGTGTGAATCGACAAACGCCAGGTGTCGCTGTGTTCCCCTACCCGCCCCCACCTTCGTTTTCTTAATTAATGAAACCACCGAGTGGTGGCGTTTGTCGGAGATGCTACTTTACTTTCTTGTATCAACTCTTTGGTTTTTCTTACATTTAGTACCGGATGTTGCTTGGAAAGCTTCGTGGTCGCTCCCCCCCAAACCCCCACCAAATACAAAAGAGACTTCAAAAAAAAAGGGTGACAGTTGTGCGCCGATGCATCGAACCGTCGTAAAGATAGACCGGAGGGCGCCTCTCGTTAGGGTTGGGGCCACCATGAAAATATTCCTCTAAAGACAATGCCTGTGCCTCTGGGCATAGGCAGAGTTTAAAACGCACGACACTCGTCCCGCCTCCATTTTCAGTGAGTGATGTTTGAGAAGCATCGCCGGTTGCTTGGAAACCCTCTGTGGTCTTCCCCCAAAACCCACCCCCCCAAAAAAAAACCTCCCTTAAAAAAAAAGGTGACAGTTGTGCGCCGTTGCATCGAACAGACGTAAAGACAGACGGGATGGCGCCTCTCGTTAGGGTTGGGGCCACCCTGAAAATCTTCCTCTAAAGACAATACCAGTGCCTCTGGGCATAGGCAGAGTTTAAAACGCACCACACTCGTCCCGCCTCCATTTTTTGAGAGTGCTGTTTGAGAAGCACCGCTTGTTGCTTTGAAAGCATCGTGGTCGCCCCCCCCTTAACCCCCCCACCAAATAAAGCATAGCCTCCGTTGTAACATTTAAAGGTGACAGTTGTGCGCCATTACATCGAACAGACGTAAAGACAGACGGGATGGCGCCTCTCGTTAGGGTTGGGGCCACCCTGAAAATCTTCCTCTAAAGACAATACCAGTGCCTCTGGGCATAGGCAGAGTTTAAAACGCACCACACTCGTCCCGCCTCCATTTTTTGAGAGTGCTGTTTGAGAAGCACCGCTTGTTGCTTTGAAAGCATCGTGGTCGCCCCCCCAACCCCCCCACCAAATAAAGCATAGCCTCCTCCGTTGTAACATTTAAAGGTGACAGTTGTGCGCCGTTACATCGAACAGACGTAAAGACAGACGGGATGGCGCCTCTCGTTAGGGTTGGGGCCACCCCGGAAATCTTCCTCTAAAGACAATACCAGTGCCTCTGGGCATAGGCAGAGTTTAAAACGCACCACACTCGTCCCGCCTCCATTTTTTGAGAGTGCTGTTTGAGAAGCACCGCTTGTTGCTTTGAAAGCATCGTGGTATTCCCCCCCTTAACCCCCACCAAATAAAGCATAGCCTCCTCCGTTGTAACATTTAAAGGTGACAGTTGTGCGCCGTTACATCGAACAGACGTAAAGACAGACGGGATGGCGCCTCTCGTTAGGGTTGGGGCCACCCTGAAAATCTTCCTCTAAAGACAATACCAGTGCCTCTGGGCATAGGCAGAGTTTAAAACGCACGACACTCGTCCCGCCTCCATTTTTGAGAGTGCTGTTTGAGAAGCATCGCTTGTTGCTTTGAAAGCATCGTGGTCGCTCCCCCCCTTAACCCCCCACCAAATAAAGCATAGCCTCCTCCGTTGTAACATATAAAGGTGACAGTTGTGCGCCGTTACATCGAACAGACGTAAAGACAGACGGGATGGCGCCTCTCGTTAGTGTTGGGGTGGTTGTGCGCCGGTGCATCGAACACATTAAAGGGTTACTTCAGAATGCACCACTGGTCTCCCGGGGTCATCTGTCCTAATGAATTTAATGGGTTTCTTTACAAACCTTTTATAACATAATTACTTGGACGCAGCGACAGGTAAAATATTTTGTTATGCTTTGTTTAAAACTGTCGTATATAAGCCTTGGGAAAGATGCAAAAGACAAGCATCTTGCTTGACCCCTATCTTACAAGTGGTACGTTCCTCTCCTGTTTGCAAGGGTCAGTTGCACTGCCTGAACTTCTGACCCCTAGATAGCCATCACCTCTGCCTCAGACGGCAGGTGCTGGACTTCGTGGAGCCTGCCCATCACCATCTCCATCACGTCACCTTCTTAAACAATGGGCCATTAGTACACAAGGGCTAAGAAAATGTTTCTATTGGTTATCTTCAAGCACTCCACCACATTAGTTGGAGGGAACTAGGATGGGCAAGAATGAAGATACCGTTGGATACTGATTAAAATTATTGTGCTTAAAATAAAGGACACAAAGAGCTGCATTGAAAAGAGTATATTTATTTGTTGCAAAGCATCATATGCACGATTGATACATAGGTTTTTAGCACTGGATGGTTTGCAAAACACTATATCAATTATAAAGATACCATGGTAAACAGACTCCTATGCACCTGGCCCTGCAACGACACTTTGACCCCTTCTCCTATTGGTTGAAATTAGTTTCTTTTTCACCAGAACTGCTCAGTGTCAAGCCTCAAAAAATTATAAATACCCGGTGGCACCTTTGGATAAATGTGGAGAGTTAGTTCAGAGGAGGGCTGTTCTGTGGAGTTCTGTGGATTCGATTAACGTAGCTTTAAAAATGATGGAGGGGGAGGGGCAGATATTGGTTGGAGGCAGAGGTGACTGCCCTATTGGACATCTTGATTGAGAACAGGCTTGGGCCTGTACTGTTTCATATGCAGCCAAGAAGAAATGAGGGTGCATTTAGGCTTGCTTCAAGGGAACTTGCTAGACTGAACTATGCAAGAACCCCCACCCAAATAAGATCTAAATTTAAAACACTGAGGCAAAACTTTAATAGATGTCTTTTTTACTTCGGTGAGCAAGCTGAGGAGAGACAGCAAGCAGCATATTGGGACCAGCTGCTTCAATTATGGATTCAAGCGGACCGCCCCCACCCTGCTAATCTTTTCCCCGCAGGTAAGATCAATCAAATTTTGTTATTACATTATTAGATGATAAGCTTAACTGACATGCTGAGTGTACAACTGCCGCATCCAAGGACCAAGGCACAGAGGCACTGTGCTCTGGTTCTTGGATGTGGGCTGAAAGATTGATTCGCACAGAAATGAGGCCCTGCCACGAAGCCCTCCTATGAACTAATGTCATCCCCTCCCCCTCATTTCTTGTTTTGCACCCCAGGGGCTGGCCCTGCAAGACATCTTGGCAGAAGGAGGGGGGCACAACATCAACCACAAGTGCATGAACGACGCAGAGTCCAGGAGGGAGACTCAGATTCCGCTAATGAAGACCAAGGGGCCTTTGCTGGGGACGTGCAACAACATGCTCATGAAGGCCCAGAAGGCGCTGATGAGCCTCAGGTCCAAGGGGAACATGGTGAGGGGAAATGCGCATTCGTTGTTAAAGTGTTACTGGCAAACTGTTAAAGTAGGGTAAATGCAAAGCACTACCACTAAAAATATGTCCCCTTTCCATTGTAATAGAAAATTTACCTGAACAGCCCTTGGATATCATGAGAGAAGCTGTGCCTAGAGCAGAGATGGAGAACTGGGTGGCTATTTTGCAGGAAGTAGTTGCCAGAGGTACATTTACATAGAATATTAAAGTACTAGTACAGCGCGATCGTTCTAACAATGGTGTCATAAAATATTGTACTGCACTACTTAAAATCGCATTATTAAAGGTCATATAAATAAATGGTTAAGTTAAAAACCAAGCATATTGAATATGTACTCCTGGACAGCTGTAGTTTAAGTTGGTTGTCTATAAATCCAGATGCTAGTGTATTTTCCAAGTATTTAATAATTAATTTAAAAATCATTTATTTGCAGTTGGAGTCCTTGAGCAGCACATACTTCCAGGAGCAGGGGTCCGTCCACCACCCAGGAGAAGACGAAGAAGGCGATAGGCATTTAAAAATATATAACAATTACAAAGCACTTTCACATTGCCAAAATTTTTCTCTCTAAAAACCTGTTGTTTTGTTATTATAGATAGGAGTTCTTGAAGAGGCAGTATAGCTTCTTCGCTGCAATCAAACTGATCAATGTTCTGCTCAATGAGCTTAGTTATTTTTCTACTTAAAAATAATTGTTGTTATTTAAAAGTTTTACTAAAAAACGTTGCACTACTTCTCTGAAACCAATGGCTGTTAGATTACTGTTCTTCTTTTGAATATAAATAGGATTTCTGGAATAGGATGTATTGCTCCTTTGCAGAAATCAACATGTTAAATTTACTGCTCAAAGAGCAAAGAATTTCTTTTTGTACTTATCAATATATTCCTGATATTACTAAGGTTACCTGTAACCAGTTGAACTAGTTTTCTAAAAGAAATATTTTTTAAGGGACTGCTGCTTTCTAACTATTGGTGTGATTTCTTGGATTGGATTTGTTGATTCCTTGAAGAGAGGTATATGTTGGATGTACTGCTCAATGACATTAAAAGTTCTTCTTGTACTTAAAAATATATACTTGATTTTACAAAGGGGTGCTATAAAAACTTGTACTATTTGTTTAAAACCAAAGATATTAAGGAACTGCAGTTTTGAAACTAAGAGTAGGATTTCTGGCACAGTCTGAATAGCTGTTTTGGAGAAATCCAATTGTTAGTGGTACTGCTCAAGGAGCAAATAAGTTCTTTTTTAACTTATAACTGTTTTATGGATATTTCAAAGGATTACCATAAAATTCTGGTACAATATTTTTAAAAGCAAAACCTAGGTTGATTACTGACCTCACAATATACAATCTGGGTTAATTCTGTTATGCAGTTGATTATGAGATCAGTAGTACTTTACCGTGATTCAATTACTGATTGTTGTAATTTATTCCAAGACAGCCATAGTGTCGAATCAATCTACTGTTGGTACTGTTGTGTTCTGTGTTGTTTAACTACCTGTTAGCACTAAGTCCTCGCCATTTTGAACACAATGTTTTTTTTACTTTCTTAAAAAAGTAATAAAATACCTACAGTAATACATTCTTGACCCCGTGCTATTCTTTAGTCTCTCATTACTGTGGGGTGGTGTTATGTATCAAAATATTTTCTAGTTAACATCGCCAAGTGCGGAAAAAGTAGCACGAAAGTAATTTATGGTTTGCCCTGTTCCATTAGATTTTTTTAAAAAGAAGGTAATAATCAATACAAACTATGGTGAAAATATTTTCTTTTTCATTCGTTTCCTTTTGGGGGTGTTCTAAGGAATGACTGAGAATCGTCTAGTGTGTCCTCCCTCTTAACAATTAGGTATGGAGATCTTTCATACTTGTTTTGGCCCAACCCCTCTGTTAGCCTGGTTTTACATTGTTTTTTTGCAGATAGCTTAACTGGTTCCTTTCCAGTCCTTTTTACAGTTCGAGTAAGCTCACTCCCAGTACCATGGGTCAGTGCTCCACTAACTCTACTGCTGCCACTAAGCAGGGATACTGAACCCTCATCATCACTGTCTTCCTCACAACTGTTCCCAGAATCAGCTGTGTTACTGAGTTCTGGTTCAGAGTCACTTATGTCAGCCATTACTGCTGGTGACTTGTCCCTGCGCCTAGAAGAACCCGAGAAGGGTGAATTTTTTTTCAAATGTTTGGTTTTTTTTTTTCGCCTTTCCCTCGTGTACCTCTGAGGGAGATTCAATAAGGTAGTTTGTAAGCCTCTCAAGGCATGTTGATGCAGCCCTAAGGTTGTTAATAATCTCCTTCTGGAAAAATATGTCCTCCTTGTCCCTTTCATTCATTTTTGCCTCCTTACGTTGATCAGATTCCCTAACCCACTCCACAAACCCAGATAGAGTGTTATCTAGCCTGGCCGCTGCAGTAGTTCTCTGTTTCCGTTTTCTGATTAAGGCCAGTCTTGTAGCAGGATCAAGTGTTGCCTCGTAGTTGGTTGTTTCAATCGATCCTATAGTGGCGATATCAAAGACAAAATGATGTGGTTGTTAGCAATATAACTACAGTGCATTTATCAAGAGGTGAAAATACTTTGCATTGGTTATCAACTTTCTGCGAACAATATCCAGAGTAGCTACCACAGTACACATCTTTGTAATGATAAAGTAAGTGCATTTAACCCTTAGTAAATAAACATTAATGAATACTGGCAGGCACTCAAAGCGTTTGAACGAGTTTCCCCATTATTTAATTACTGCAGCTGTACACGCAAACAAAGCACTCATGGACGGTAGCCACAAGTTCCCAAATTTCTCCTGTTAAAGCACCACAAACCCTGATGGGAGGCCACTTACTTGGGTTGCTGCACCTTTCAGCAGCAATTGCTGGTGTGCTATGAGAAGACGAACACCCAGAAGTGGAAGGTTCACAGCCATCAGTCGATTGAGTCTCTGGGATTAAAGATAGTTTTAGGGAAGAAATTAGTTTTTGTTTTTAGGTCTGTCCTCCTATTATGCTAACCAGACCTGTATCCAAAAGCCAGTAAAGAGAAGTACCGTTCCTTTGTTAGAAAAAAACACATACCCAACATTGATGTTTCAGATGTCCCATAGCTCTGGTTCTCGCAGTCAGTGTCCTCGAAAAGAATCAAGGTAGCGACATTTTCGTTTCCTCCCGGTATCGGCTCCATTGCTATAATGTGAGAAAGTTTTAATAGTAAGAACCTCTGGTTATGTTCTTCGCGAAATGTAAGGTTCAAAAACTAATCTCTACAGGCATGGCGCTCTTCAGGAAGTGATAACGAGTATCCGTTTTAGTACATCCGCAGGGACATCATTGGTGTTCTTCACCCGTCGTCCCGCCCCCCTTCCCCCCTCCTTTTTTTTTAAAACAAGGAAACAGCCTATGGGCAATGGACCGCCAGCGCAACATGGTACAGTATTAACTTGAGGTCCATTTTCACCTGTGTTCCTTTTTTTTTAGTTTGGGACCCCTATATAGAGAGGCACCCACCTGCAATTAATCTCTCATGATACTTGGTCAAAACTGATGAGAGTGACACAGCACGGCACAGTAACAAATCGCGGAAGTATTTCCTCCTCCCCTCGTTTTATGTGCTACATGGTGGTCTCCATTTCAAATTTGAAAGGCAATTTTTTTTAAAAAAAAAATTGCCTGCTGCCCAATTGCTTAGGAGCGTACTCATCGATTAATCGATGAGTACTAGTAGTTTATTGAAACAATTAGCCTTTCCGCAATGAATATCTGTGTACTGAGTAACGATTTCCAGTTTTAAAAAAACCCAATTGTCAGTTATTAAACAATTGCCTACCGCCGACATATCGATGGATCTAGAGAAATTGATCAAAGGAATTTGCCCAAGCTTAAAGCAGTCATTTATAGGGGAAATAATTAATTAATTCCGGTATTTAAATAAATTATATTTTCGTTGTGGTGTGAGGTTCCGACAAAACGGAACATCGATATAACATCTATTTCCCCTCCTAATTATCTCGGCTGCACGGCAGTCTCCATTTTAAAACTGAACGGCATTTTTTTTTCATGAATTAACCTATAATACAATTGCCTCGGAGCGTACTCATCGATTAATCGAAGTGTACAAGTAGTTTATTGAAACAATTAGCCTTTCCTCAATCAATTTTTGTGTACCTATTAACGATTTCAGAGATACAAAATAACACAAATCTTGCTTATTAAATCATTGCCTACCGCCGACATATCGATGGATCAAGAGTTTTTGATTAAAGGGATTTGCTCAAGCATCATGCAGTCATTTACCTGGGAAATTATTGTTTCCGGTATTTAATTTACTTTTTTTTTTGGTGTGAAGAACCGGCAAAGCGGTACATCGATATAAAATCCGGTAATCATAAATGATCAGCACGTGAAGACTAAATGTTAAATTTCTTTATCCGACAAGCCGGGTGTAATCATAAATGATCAGCACGTGAAGACTAAATGTTAAGATCTTCATGTGCTTTATTTCTTTATCCGACAAGCGGGGTATCTAAGGAAGTCAAGACATACTAACAATAAGTTCTCGAACTTACCATTGCCATCACGAGACTCACTTTCCGTAGTACGCAAGGGGTGGATCGATGTGTCTGTGCGAAAAATGTTAGCCATCTCTTCGTACCATATAAATTTTGAACGACTGGAGCCAGATGTGCTGTTTTGCAAAACTGCCTGCTTGTAAAGTTTCCGGAGAGATTTAGTTTTGGTCCTACATTCTGATGCCGAACGGATAAATCCAAGTTTAGCTAGTTCAGAGGAGATTACTTCGAAAATCTCAATATTTCTTTTTAGGGAAGACAAAGCATATTTAATTTCTGCCTCTCCCCAAACCTTAATTAAAGCAGAGGTCTCCTCATTTCCCCAGATAACGCCTCTCTTAATTTTGGATTGAACAGTAGTTCCCTGGCTACTTTCTGAGGTGTCTTCATTATCCATTTTTCAAGCTCTGCTGTGGAGGTATTCCATTGAATAGTGATCTGTTGAAGATGATCCCAAAAGACTTTCAAGCGGGGAAATTGACTTCCTGTCTTTCCTTCCCATACAGCCCTAATCTGCATATCAACAGAAAGGTGTTGGGTACCCAAGCGAAGGAATGCATGCTGTTTACTAGGGGCCCCATCTTAACCATGCGATATAAAGCTACGGACCAATAGCAACTCTTTTTCTTTCTCATCACAATACAGCTACAATTATGCCGTGGTCCCTAGGCTAATTCCTGGGTTGTCTTCATTTTATCAATCTCTCATGGTTTGTAATGAAAGTTGTTTTAAGAAAAGTGAGCGGAGAAAGACAATTCAGAAAGACCTAGGCAAGCCATTAAAATGACTTCATTTTTGTTCCTAACCAGTCTGCCTTTATCTGCATATCAAGAGAAAGGTGTAGACTACCCAAGGGAAAGATTGTGGGCTGGTTACTGATAAGGGGCCCCTTCTCAATCCTGGGGTTTTAAATCTGCCTGCAATTTATGAATCACAGTGCTTCCTTTTTCGTTGATGGTATAGCAACCTTTTTAAGATTTGTAATGGATAGGAAGGGATTTTCCTTGACAATTTATCGTTGAGCAAAATATAATTACTGGGTTTTTGTTGTTTATTGAAATGAAAAACCCATTTAGCAAAATCTGCTTGCAAAGGAAAGCAAGTCATGCTGAAAGGACACTTGCTGACCTGGGTTTTGTAGAAGCAGGCAGCCCCTGTTTTCTATCACCAGAGTTTTTTTCGTACTAGTCAGATTAATTGCTTCCTGTTCTGGCACCTCGGCCAGCCAAAATCTGCATATGAAGGGAGAGTTGATGTGAGCCAAGGGTGTGCTCTGGTTTTTCAGAGGGGCCCTTTCTGGTAACCCAAGTGGTTGGTTTCATGGAACCACATCTTTGAACAAAACATTATTACCGGGTTTGTGTTGTTTATTAAAATGAAAATCCCATTTTGCAAAATCTGTCTGCAAAGGAAGGCAAGTCATGCACAAGGGACACTTGCTGACCAGTGTTAAGTAAAAGTAGGCAGCCGCTTTTTTGTATCTCTACAGATTTTTTTAAACTAGCCAGAGTGCTTACTACCTTTCCTGGCACCTCAGGCAGCCCAAATCTGCATATGAAGGGAAAGTTGTTGTGAGCCTTGAGGTTTCTGGTGTTTTTTCAGAGGGGACCCTCCTGGTAATCTAGTGGTTGCTTTCATGGAAGCACATCCTTGAACAAAACATTTGTGTTGTTTATTGAAATGAAAATCCCATTTTGCAAAATCTGTCTGCAAACATTGCTCCAGACCTCTGTTATACCCTCAAGATACCCAAAGCACAGTCCCCAAACTGCACCGTTCTTGGTCTCCTTAGGCCTTGGTTATCCAACGGAATTTATATTGCAAATAAATAAGTAGTTGCAAGGCCACCTGCAGGAAATAGTTGCATAAAAAAGTATTAGTACTTGGCTGACGTTGAAAAGTTGCCCAGCAACTGTTTTGATACATTAACCTTGCTTTATTGTAGTGTCTCCCAAAATAAGAGTAAGATGTAAAGTTCATGTGCCACATAGTATAAATGATACATTCTTCAAAATGTTGTAACTAGTTTAGGTTCCATGAGGGCAGTAAAATGTCATATCCTCACAAAACCCATAGCACAGTGTCCAAACAGCACGTTTCTCTGCCTTTTTAGGCATTGGCTGTCCAAGTAATTTATATTGAAAATAAATAAGGAAATGCAGTAAAGGGCGACATGCATTTGGAAGAAAGGTCAGCAATCTGATCCTGGTGTTTGGACCCAGAAAAGGATAGATATGCAGACAACGACTGCAGCTTTTATTGAGAAGGTATTATAATTATTAAGTAATCGTGATGTGGAATCATTCATTTCATAGTTTAATAAACATTTTTATTAATTCTGAGTTTTAACAATTAACAATCATAAAAATAAGTAATTATACATGTCACTTAACATGGGTTAGTAAATACTCAGAAATGGCATTGCGCACAGCTTCAGCCTCTGCGCGTGCAGTGCCAGATCTGTAGCAGTCATATGTGTCACTGCCATCCAGAGAATCAACTTGTGAACGTTGCTGCTGTTCCTCATCAGGAATGTCATGCTTTTCCCGTTCACATATGTTATGTAGAATCACGGCAGCAGCAATAATGGAATTAATGTTTTCGATGTGCGCCTCAATCCTAACGGACAAACGCCTGAATCTAGCCTTCAAGCGCCCAAATGCTCTCTCAACGACGCATCGTGAGCGATTAAAAATCTTATTGTAATGACGCTCCCTGTCATTTCTAGGTACAGCAAAAGGCTTCATCAGCCACTTACACAATGGATACGCACCATCCCCTAATATTATTGGTGGAATAGACACCCCTGCATAGGTGAACAAAGGGCTGCCAGGTATTAGCGTCCCTTCCTCCATCTTACTGAAGAGAGTGGACGACCTGAAAACATGAGCATCATGGTTCACACCTGAATGTCCTGTCAACATTGAAAAAAAAATACCGTCACCGTCGCAAGCAGCCTGCAGTAGAACTGAATGGAAAGATTTCCGGTTAAAATAAGCCGGCCCCTGCAATTTAGGCGGACTGATCGGGACGTGGGTTCCATCAATATATCCAATAGTATGCGGAAATCCGAAGATTTTCATAGATGACGTCATCTGTTTAACCAGAAAAAAAGAAGTAACAGTAAATGCTTCACGTTAACAGAATGAAATTTGTACTGAAGTTAGAAATGTTATGTAAGAATAAATGGGCAATTCCGTAATAAGACACGAACCTTACTGAATTCTGAAAGACGAACCTCTTCCTTGAGATGGACGTGTTCCATTGCTAGGCACACCTCGATGACAATACTTGCAACAGTAGAACTTCCTTTCTGGAAGACCAGAGCGATGGTTCTGTAACAAGAACGGCTGGCCAAGAAGTACACCCCGATTGCTACTCGTTCTTCGACTGGAACGGCAGATCGCATAACTGTGTCCCTCCGCATCAGATATGGACGCAGCTTGTCGGCGACCCCAAAAAGTGTTCTTCTAGTCATTCTGAAGTTTTCCAACCATTGTCTATCGTCCCAAAGCTGAAGAACCGTGTCGTGAAACCACTGAGAACGTCCCGGGTAACACCAGAATATTTTCTGTCTAGGCGACGTTTGCACCCACTGCCAAACGACCCATATCAAAGTGTTGCAACCCACCATAGCATCCCTAAACATAACTCTGCGTCGGAGTTGTCGTTTTCTGTTCCGGAAGCATAACGTAGCTATACAGAACATCACCCTACGAACACTATGCAGCAGTGCAACAAAATATGGGCGATACCTATGGAGTTTCTGAAGCCGGCATGCAGAACGTGAGGGAGCCATGATACCTTTGCAATGGTTGATGGAGGCGGAAGTTGCTTGGTCAATGCTCTAGGGATTTAGGAAGGGATTACTCTAATGTCCTTGGAGGTCCGATGGATCATACACAACAAATGTTGTGTGCTGGTCCACCTTGTGGCCCTGACGGAGAACAGCAATTTTTTCAGGTCGCCAATGGATGAAGCAATACAAATCGGGAGTAGAAAACGAAGGATCATACAGTAATTCAGCTTTGCCACAAATGACAGCCGGGTATCGATGCATCGATACGCCGCGGTAAATTTTTTTAAAAGAAAGCAAAAGAAAGCAAAAACACGGAGGTAGCAATGGAAGATCCTAAAATTTCCCAGAGAAAGAGGGGTGGGGGCGAAGGAGACCACGTGAGGTTCAGCAATGGATTCTTATGCAGGGATAGCTCATGCTGCCTTGTTGCATATGGTCTAAATTTTTCTTCATGCGGGCCACCTAGCCATCCCCTCCCCACCCAAGAGAGCACACGGGAGAGAGCGGTAACTTTCCTCCTTCTCTCAGCTATTTCGGTGGCAGTTACAGGGCCCCCCGGAAGTGTTTCCAGCATCATCACTCGTTCCGCTGGGGCAGGATCCGCATCGCTCACACCAGGAAGGGGCAAGCGACTTAGTGCATTAGTGTGGCACAACCTTTTCCCTGTAACATGGGTCAGGGTGTACTGGAACCCATTCAGGAATATAGACCATCGCAACATTCTGGGGGAGAGAATCTGCGGCGTCTGTTTATTCAGGTTGAACAATCCTAACAGAGGCTTGTGGTCAGTTTCAAGGAAGAAGTGGTGACCGTATAAATAGTCATGAAACTTTTTAATCCCTGCCACTATTGCCAGGGCTTCCTTGTCAATTTGTGCGTAGTTGCGCTCCGTTGGCGACAACGTATGAGAATAGAACAAGATGGGCTTTTCTGACCCATCCACTTCCCTATGGCTCAGCACAGCTCCCAGCCCATACTGAGAGGCATCACATGCCAGGACAAGAGGTTTTGACTCGTCATAATGAGCAAGGACGCTCCTGCTAGTCAGCATGCCCTGCAAGGTGTCAAAAGCCTTCTGCTGTGCCTGAGCCCAATGCCACACACTCTTTTTCTTCAATAGTTTGTGCAACGGTTCCGCTATTGAAGCTTTCTGAGGTAGGAATGAATGATAAAAGTTAAGTCCCAGGAATGACTGTAACTCCGTCTTGTTCCGTGGGCGTGGTGCCTCAGTAATGGCTTTAATTTTAGAGTCAGTGGGGTGGATGCCCGTTGCATCAATTTTAAACCCCAAGAAATCCACAGATGGCACCCCAAAACTGCATTTTTCCTTTTTTAGCTGCAGCCCCACCTCTTTAAATTTGAGTAACACAGCACAGATACGCCCAACCAGTTCCTGGGGGTCTTTCCCAGCAATCAGAACATCATCAAAAATTGCAAGACCCCTGGCAGACCCCTTCACAGGCGCTCCATTAGTCCTTGAAAAATCCCTGGGGCCACACAAACTCCAAACTGTAATCTGTTTACGCAGAAAGCCCCTTTGTGTGTTATGATAGTCTGTGCTTCCACAGATTGCGGAGTCACAGGCAGCTGCTGGTTCGCTTGTGCCAGGTCAAGTTTGGCGAAAATTTTTCCCCCAGCTAGTTTTGCCAATAGCTGTGAGATGACTGGAATGGAGTATGAATTTTCCCTGAGTGCCTTGTTGATAGTACATTTTTATCTGCACAATTTCTCACTTCCCCATTTGTCTTAAGGGGTGTGACGATAGGAGTCTCCCACTTAGTCCACAGGTGAAAGAACTCCCTGTTTGACCAATTTGTCCAGTTCCGCCTCAATCTTGGGTTGCAGCGCAAATGGCACTCGCCTTGGCTTGAGTCAGATTGGGGCCACCCTGGGGTCCAGCTCAAAGTCAATTGGACGCCCTTTATAACAACCCAGTTTTCCACTGAAGAGTTCAGCAAATTCCTGGCCTAACGCCTTGCCCAACTCTGGAGAGGTTTGAACTGAGCTGAGCCCTGATATACTCAGACCCAAGGCGGGAAACCAGTCAGTACCCAGGAGACTGGGGCAACTCCCCTTTGCAATCACCAATTTAAGCACGGCCTGTTTCTCCCGGAATTGTACCCTCACCGCACACATTCCTAGAATGTGGATGCGGCCAGCCGTGTATGATTGCAAGGTTGCTGGGAATGGTTCCAGAGAGGGGAACTTACCCCCAGGGAAGAGCCCCCTTGCACTCTGGTCTGAAACAATGGTGAATCCAGATCCGGATTCCACCTCCATGTCGCATGGTTGACCTTCAATCTTCACTCTGACGGATGTTTTGCCTTGCGCCGGGAACTGCACGGTCTCTCCGTTGATCTCTGTGAGATAATTGCAGTTGTCCAGGAGATGGGTCGTGGTGGATGATCTGCGACGCGTTGATCTTGGTGATCCCGTTGTTCCAGCTGCCACCGACCTACAGACCCTGGCCATGTGTCCTGACTTTCCGCATGCCCTGCACGTAGCATCACGAAAACCGCAGCTTTTCCACTCATGGTTACCGCCACAGCCTGGGCAAGCGCCTTGGTGATCTTTGGGCCGTGTATCAGCCTGACGCACCTACTCGACACCACGGACTGGGCTCTGGCTTGGACTAGCCTCTGGTTCATCCATGGCATGGGCAGCCTCTACCTGCAGGTTCATGACCTTGCAACTGGCATTGAGCTCTTCCTGCTCATAATTCTCTGTGGCGGTGGCCTCTTTCAAGGCGGAGGCAAGGGTGACATCTTCCTTTGCCACAATGCGCCTTCAGGCTTTTTTGCTGCTGAGCCCCCCAACAAATCGATCCAAGAGAGTGTCTTCAAGATTTGGGAAGCCACAGTGCTGAGCAAGCTCCCAGAGTCCTGCCAGGAATGCAGCCACAGATTCTCCGGCTTGCTGCTGCCTTTTCTGGAACTCCATCCGCCAGGCCATCTTGGTTTTGGTAGGTGCCAAATGGCTTGTCAGCCGGGCGAAAATGTCTGTGAGTGGTGTCTCACTCAGCTTTGCTGGGGTGAGCAGTGCCTTGGCCAACATGAAGGTCTCACGCCCACAGCAACTCAGGAACGTGGCCCTTCTTTTGCTGGCATCAGTGATTCCTTGAGCCACCACGAAGAACTCGAAGCATTCAACATAGTCCTCCCAAGTGTGGGGCTCCGATGGCTGGAAAGGCTCCAATACCCGTGGACTTTCCATTCTTCAGGCAGGCAGGGTCGTCTTCTAAGCTGGCTGGTGAGTCTTGTTCTCCACTGCAATCTGGACTCTGAGTCAGCGTGATGATCCTCTGCTTCTCAGCATTCCGGATCCCATCCTCGTCGCCAGTGTTGTAGTGTGGGTTTTAGTGATTTCAGCAGTGATTTCAGCTCTTAGACATAGCAGGCTGGAGACAGCTTCTAGTGTAACAGCTCTTTATTCAGGGAGAGAACAAGACTGGGGACTGGGGAGAGGGAGCTACTTTTATAGGAGCCAGGACTGGCTAGGAAAAGATACATTTTGGAGGGAACAACTACAACCAATTACAAAGCTGCCTTTTGGCAGAGACCAATAGGATTGAGGATCCAAATGCAGCAACTTGAATAAACCAATAGGCCTGTTCCCTTTGGAACAGGAACAGAAACCAATAGGAATACAGATCAATACACAACAGTCTCCTGAAATGGTTTGAGCACCTCCACCATCTGGGAGGGGGCTAATACCCACCTCTCTATCCCTGGGCAGGGTAGGCATGGAGGACACAGTGTCCTTCAAAACTGACTTCTGCTCCCCAGGTGTAGCACCATGGTGTAGGTCAGGCATGTCCAAACTTTGGCCCTCCAGATGTTTTGGACCACTACTCCCACAATCCTTTGCCATTGGAAACACAGGCTTGGAATTATGAGAGTTGTGGTCCAAAGCATCAGGAGGGCCGAAGTTTGGACATGCCTAGTGTAGGTGGAGTTCCACCTGCTTAGCAGATCTTTCAGGACAACAGGTGTCTCCAACCCCAATTCCTCCTGCCTTTTACCAGTTAGTGGGTGACTTTCAGGCTGTGTGAGAAGTGGCCAAATGGTTGGTGACATTTCTCCAGGAGTACCCATGCCTCCCAAGTATCTGTGTCCCACTCAGCCTTCACATGGCTGCCCAAGCCAATGGCATCACACACAATGAGTGTAACTTGTGTGCCATGCACAAAATGCCCTCAAAGCTTGTGCAATCTGTGCCTACCCTTCAGGTGCTCATTGCTGCAATGCAGACAGGAACTCATCTGCTATGTCCCTGCCCATCACCTGGACCTCCATGTGCATTGCCTGCAACAGAGTGGACATGTAGCTAGGTGGCAGGGCAAGGGCCTCCCCTGCAGCCTTGTTGCCAATGCACTGCCACTCCTCAGGTCCTCCAGCTGCCACCAATGGGTCATGAGTGAGAGGTGCTCATGGTGACCTCCACTACACATGTCTGCAGAGAAGTGCACCTCATACTTCTGTGCCTGTGAAAGCTGGCCACAAACCACCTCCCTCATGGAATCAAAGAGAAGGAGCAGGACCATACTGTTGGTGGCTCCCCATGGAGGGTAGGGTGTACCAAAAGTGAAAAAATGCAGCAACTGGCAGAACATTGGGGCTTCCAAAATGAAGAGTGGAAGCTCAAGCATGTTGATTGTCTTGGTGACGAGTGCCTGCCTCCTGCATCTTGCCCTTCGACTGCTAGCTGAGGGTCAATGTAGACCGAATTGGTAGCCGGACTAATGCTCCCAGCCCCAGCAACCCCCAGGGCTACCCATTTGGAAGGAGGCACCTCTTTCTGTTTGCCCACTTCTTGTGGAACCATGTCTTGGATTGGTGTTTTTGTGCCACTGCAAAAGCATCCACTGAGACACCTTTGTTTTTTTGGCTTTCATTCTGTAGGTGCTGATGGACCCTATAATTCAAGTGTAAAAATGATGTGGATCCATGCATATCTGTGCATGGGATTTTGGCATCACTGCAAAGTTGTATAAGACTCATGTTTTCTGTGTTGTAGTCTTTGGGCATTAATGGCACCTATAATTAGACAATGATTTGAGAATGATCCTTTGTAAAAAAAAATAATGTGGATCCATGAAGATCTGTGTCTCAGATCCATATTTTTGCACCAGTGCACAGCCATGTGCTGGGGGGCGCACACGCATTATTTCAGCATTGTAGTTTGTGGGCATAGATGGCCTCTATGATTGGACAGCTGTTTGTGGATGATCTTGCATACAAATCATGTGGATCCATGAAGATCTGTGCTTTGTATCAATGCTTTTCAACCACTGCAAATCCATGCCACATGATTTCTGTGTTGTTGTCTGTGGGCCCTGATAGGACCTATCATATGAAGAGGTTTAGGGAGGATTTAATTTAAAAATCATGAAATCCCATGAGGATCTGCGCCTTAGATCCATGTTTTTACACCACTGCAAAGCTATGTACTGTATTAAAGGACCCATCATGGTATCTGTAAGGGGGTGTGGTGGCTCAGTGGGCTAGAGTACTGAAAACTGTCTGGCTGCAGTTCGAATCCCAGGTGCCATGCAGCAGAGTGAGCTCCTGCTCTTAACCCCAGCTCCTCCCAACCTAGCAGTTCAAAAGCACGTAAATGCAAGTAGATAAATAAGTACAACCGTAAAAGGGGGAAAGTAAAACAGTGTTTCCTTCCATCCATGCTGGCCACATGGCTGTGGACTTATACAGCACTGGCTCTTCGGCTAGAATACAGAGATGAGCACCACCCCTAGAGTTGAACATGACTAGCACACATGTGCGGGGGGAACCTTTATCTCTTTACCTTTACAATACATGCTATCTGTGTTATAGGCTGTGGATATATATGGTATCTACAATATAATGGTGATTTGGCAAGGATCTCTCTCTCTCTCTCTCTCTCTCTCTCTCTCTCTCTCTCTCTCACACACACACACACACACACACACACACACACACACACACACACACACACACACACACACAAACCCATCACACCCACTCTTGATTTCTTGGATTCATCTTTTACAGATACCCCTGTATGAAAGAGGGGAATGTATTTTGAGGAATATACAGTGGTGTCTTGTATAAAGGAATTAATTCTTTCCAAATGAAATTCTGTTAAGCAAAATTTCCTTTATACAAATTTCCCATAGTAATGCATTGAAAACAGAGTAATCCCTGACCATTTTTATGTTGTACAGATTCGCCCCATAGGTGATTCTGTTAAGCAAATTTCCCCTATATACATATTTTTTATGTTGAACAGATTTTATGTTACACAAACCGCTTGTTATATGAGTGTCCACTGAACTTTACAATTTAGCAGCGGGGCTGTGTGGCTTTGCCAAACAGATAATGTCTTCAATACCCAGAAGATAAGCACATTTATTCTGAAATAATCTGTATGCAAGATTATTCAGTATACAAGACAACTGTTTGCCCATCTGTATACAAGACACTGGATGCCTGTGAAACCAAAGGTACTTGTTTTAAACAGTCGCTGAAAAGGAAAAAAAACATCCTGGCACATTACGTGAATTTTCCCATTTGTTCTTATTTTGAATTGTCAAATCATTTTGATTTATTATATTTGCGCTCATTTGCTTATTTGTTCTTTTTATTATGATGATTTGATTACTTGGTCTGATTGGTTAGATTTTATTTACTGTTTTAAGTTGTTTAATCTGTTTTTGTATTTTGTATATGTTTGTAAACCGCCCAGAGTAGCCTTTTTTTTTTTGGCTAGATGGTTGCAGTATATAAACCAAATAAATAAATACATAAATAAAAATAATAATTTTGTGAATTGCTCATCTTAACACTGTTAAACCTTTGCTTTAATATCAACCTGGCAGAGCGAATCGACCAGCGGTCAACATCGGCCCGACCGACTAGGTTGTTGCAGGCGCACATGTTGCGGGTGGCCATGCCCAGGGAGGCTTGTAAAACATCCACCTGAAACCAATCCTTCTCTGTGGCCGGCCCCACCTTGTGGAACCATCTCCCCACCAAAGTGCGCCTAGCAGAGTCCCTGCCAGCCTTCCGGAAGGCATTTAAAACTCTCCTTTTCCGGGAGGCGTTTGGTGACTTAAGTGTTTTTTCCTCCCTTCTTCTTCCCCCTTCCGCCATCTGTTAGCCACTCTTCATTGTTCAGTTTATTTATTTGTGTTAAATTGTCTTAAATTGTCTAATTCTTTCTATTTAATAGTTGTTATTAATATTTTCCTATGTTGTAAACCGCCCGGAGTTCCTTCGGGAGGACGGGCGGTATATAAGCCCAATAAGTAAATAAATAATAAATAAACATCTTATATCATCACTGGCCCTTGTCCTCTGAGCGCCAGAGGGACACCCCCCGTCACTCTCTTCAGCAGCGCCAGGGGGAGCTTGCTCTTCTTTCGTACGGGAAATGGAAAAAGGAACGTGGTTCCTTCGTTCCGCCGGCCGGGAGAGGGAGACATATTTTTTCCCCCTGGCCTTCACAGCCCCTGAGGAGAGCGAGAGCACAGGGCGAGCTGCTGCTTCCTTGGGCCTCCTCCCACCATCTTCCTGCTTGCCCTTCCCTCTCTGGGCTTGCCGCAAACCAACGCCGCCGCCGCCGCTGCTGCTGCTGTTGTTGCTGCTGCTGCTGCCGGGGAGCGGGCCTGGGATGCCAAGATGGCGGCCGCGGTGTCGGTCTTCCCCGGCGTGCGCCTCCTGACCATCGGCGATGCCAACGGCGAGATCCAGCGGCACCAGGAGCAGCAAGCGCTCCGCCTCGAGGCTCGCACGGGGCCCGACGCCGCTTGCCTCGCTCTCTATGGCCGTGAGTCGAGGCGGGGTGGGTTTTTTTTGGGGGGGGTGGCGAGCAGCCGGTGGGGGGCTTGATGGCGACCGGGGCCTTAATGGAGTAAAGGGAGTGAGGATGAATAGAAGGAGGAGGAGAACAAGAAGAAGAAGAAGAAGGGGGAAGCAAGCAAGTAGAGGCGCCCATTCCGCGCTTTTTTCTCGCCGGCGTCTTCACGTTACAAAAGGGCCAGACAACTGCTGTGCTTCCTTCTCGGCGGGGCTAGTGTCATTTCGAAGCCTTGTGCCTCCCAACGTGCGGAGGGTGTGTGTAACGCGAAGCCCTTGGGGACTCCGGCTGGGCAACCATCCGTCCCATTATCACTCGTCCTGGGAGCCTTTTTCTGACATGCTTCGTTTTCGAAGGACAAAGCCTGGCTCAGATGCTCCCTAGGAACAGCTTTAACTTTTATTTTATTTTTGTCAGTTCCTTTGCAAACAGATAGTGGCCATTCCTTGTGATCAAAGTTCCTTTTGGGTCTCTTTATTTTATTCCAGAAGTTTATTTAAGGATGTTCCCGTTTGTGTTTCTTGGTTTTATTGAAACTGTGACAAGTTATGGACGTATCTTAATTTGTTCCAAGAGCAGCTTTCTGTTATCCCCAAATCTTTGTACAAAGCTGAGTAGAAAGCCCAAGATTCCTGCCAGGGTGATGTGAATGAACCATACTTCCCAGTGACCCAAGCTAAAGTTACCACATCAGTTGCTATTTACAAAAGGATGTGAGGGATAAACCTATGAAAGCTGAATGTGAATTCTAGAACAGAAGGATAGTGCAGAAGTGAATTGAGATGGGCAGGTAATGATGTTAAAGTGTCAATCAGTAATTAATTAAATGAGAAAGACAGTGGAATATTATACTGTATTGTAAAAATTGTTTCACTGACAGATTTAAAGAAAACATTAATAATTTATTTATGCATAAATAGCTATTCAGTTTGTAATCTACTTTTTCCTCGATGTTGGAAGCAAGTACTAGAAGGCCAAAACACATGCACCAGGGTTCTTTTTGTCCTGAATATAAAATGTTTGTGTTAGTGGTTAGAGCTGGAACTGCTCAAATAATAAGACAGCTGCATTAAGAGTACAGTGGTACCTCTACTTACGAGTTTAATCCATTCCAAATGCATGCTTATAAGTCGAACAACTTGTAAGTAAAACAGCCATATCTAAAAAGTCAAATAAATAAATAAAAATTGTAAGTAGAGCAGACCACATCTAAAATTTGTTTTTGTTTTTTTTAAATATGTTTTTATTAGGAAATTTTAGTATACAAAAAAAAAAGTCAGGTTCAAAGCATTAACAATACAAAATCATTCTACCACTAAAATTTGGCTTCCCTCTGTTCTTCCCGTGGTTTTAGCGTTATTCATCTCCTAGCCTTCCTTTCAGACAAACCCCTTTATATACTTATAAAAAGATTTGAAAAATAAGTAGTAATCCTTCGAGCTCTATCCTAATCCGGTAAGAGTCTTTAATTCCTTGCAATGAATCTCCATGTAGTTCTTAAATTTTTGCCAATCTTTTTGGAACTTCTGGTTGTCTTGATCCCTCAGTCTGCACGTCAGTCTGGCCATCTCTGCAAAGTCCAATATTTTCGCCCTCCATTCATCCAAAGATGGTATATACGTTGTCTTCCAATTCTGTGCCAGGAGCATTCGTGCCGCTGCTGTTGCATATAGAAATAGAGTCCTGTCTGCTCCTTTAATTTCATTATCCACCAACCCTAACAAAAAAATTCAGGTCGTTTTGGGAATGTACACTTTAACATCTTTTTGAGTTCATCATATATCAATGCCCAGTACTCTTTCACTTTCTCACAAGTCCACCACATATGATAAAAATCACCTTGTTTCTCTTTACATTTCCAGCAGTGGTCCTCTTTCATCCTATACATCTTTGCTAACTTCGTTGGGGTAATATACCACCTATACATCATTTTCAACAGATTTTCTTTTATCAAAATACATGCGGTAAACTTCATATTCTTTTTCCACAATCTTTCCCACACATCTAACTCAATATTATGACCCAGATCCATAGCCCATTTTACCATACATTCTTTAACTTGTTCATCTTTTAGATTCAACTCCAACAAAAAATTATATAATCTAGTCAACAATTTCTTTTTTGGGCCCATGATTATGGTTTGGAACTTAGATTCCTTCTCTCCAAACCCAGACACCTTTCTATCTTTCTGAAAAATGTCATTTAGTTGATGGTACTGAAACCAGCCTGTTAACTTCTCTTTCAACATATCATAAGACTTCAGTCTAGGACCTTTTCTGAAAAGAATAACACATCACCATAGGTGATCCCCACTCCTTCTTTATCTTTCCTCTTGATCGCCAATGCCTCAATCGGGGATAACCATCTCGGTGTATGTCTCTCTAAAAGGGGTTTCAACCGTTCCCAGGCCTGAAGTAGTGACTTTCTAATTACATGATTCATAGAACTTTTATGTACTTTCACTTTGTCATACCAAAGATAAGCGTGCCAACCAAATCTGTTATCATGACCTTCTAAATCCAATAGATCCTCTTCTACTAAAGTAATCCAATCTTTTATCCAACCGAGGCAGGCCACTTCGTAGTACAATCTCAAGTCTGGCATGGCAAATCCTCCCCTTTCCTTGGCATCTGTTAGCAATTTAAATCTTATTCTGGGTCTTTTACCTTGCCAGACAAATTTGGACATTATCTTCTGCCATTCCTTAAAGTGGCCTATTCCTCTAAGTATTGGGATCATTTGAAATAGAAATAACAACCTTGGTAGCACATTCATCTTTATCACCGAAATTCTTCCCATCAAAGTTCAATCTATTCCATGTTTCCAGATCTCTCTTAATCAAGTTCCATACCATATTATAATTATCCTCAAAGAGATTTAAGTTCGTAAGAGATAAGTTAATTCCCAAATATTTAACTTTTTTCACCACTGAGAGGCCGGACAATTCTTTCAAATTCTTCACAATCTTTCTTTGTTACATTTTTCAATAAGACCTTCGTCTTATTCTTATTTAGTTTGAAACCGGCTAGATTACCAAATTCCTCAATTGTTTTCATCACCTCAGTAATACTTTCTTTTGGATTCTCTAACGTCAAAACTAAATCATCAGCAAACGCTTTTAATTTATATTCCTTATCCCCCACACATATACCTTTAATTGTCCCCATGTCCCTCAGTTTGACTAACAATACTTCCAATACAGTAATAAATAACAATGGCGACAATGGGCACCCTTGTCTCGTACCTTTCCCAATCGGGAAACTTTCTGTTATCACATTATTAATCAATAAACTAGCTTTCTGTTCCTTATATATTGCATTAACACCGTTCCAAAACTTTGTTCCCACTCCCATGTTTTCCAGATTCTTCTTCATAAATTGCCAAGAGACATTATCAAAAGCCTTTTCAGCATCAATAAATATCAAAGCAGCTTGTTTCTCTTTCCTGACTTCTAGATACTCTATTATATCAATTATATTTCTCATGTTATCTTTCATCTGTCTGCCAGGAAGAAACCCCGTTTGATCTTTGTGTAATAACTCATTTAAAACCTTTTTTAGTCTATTAGCCAAAACATCGGCAAATAATTTATAGTCTCCATTCAAAAGGGAAATGGGCCTATAATTTTTAACATCTGTTGTGTCTAAGTTCTCCTTTGGAATCAGTGTTATATACGCCTCTTTCCAGGTGTTAGGTATGACTCCTTTTTCTAGAACTTCATTCATAACCTCCACCATAATTGGTAACATTTCTTCTGACAATTTTTTATAATATTTTGCAGTCAGACCATCTGGGCCCGGTGATTTTCCAATTTTCGCCCTCTCTATTGCACTTTGTACTTCATGTGGGGTAATTTTCTCACTCAATATCGACACTTGGTTTGTTGAGATTTTTTTCAGTCCATTCTTTTTTAAATATCTGTCCATTTGTTCCAGGTTCTCTTTTTTCTTCGTATATAAATTTCTGTAGAAATTCCGAAACACCTTTACAATTTATCTTGGATCTTCCACTAATTTTTGGTCTACTACTAATTTGTTCACAACCTTTTGTTTTTGCTTCCATTTCAGCTGCCAAGCCAGCAATTTCCCTACTTTGTTTGCCGATTCAAAATTTCTTTGTCTCATCATCTTTACCTTCCACTCAATTTCTTGATTGATAATCATCGACAACTGAGTTTGAAGCATCTTTAATTTTTGAATCCATTTCTGTTCCTTTGGCTTCTCCACCAGTTTCTTCTCTGTCTCTACCAGTTCTTTTAAAATCTCCATTTTGCTTCTTTTCTTTCTGTTTCTTCTGATACGCATTTCTTTGAATAAAGAGGCCTCGCATAACAGCCTTACTAGCATCCCATACCACATTTGTTGGTGTTTCTCTTCTCCAGTTATTTTTCAAATAGTCTCTGAAGGTTTTTTTCGCTATCTGCAGAGTCTCAGTCTCATCCAGTAAACTTTCATTCAACCTCCAACGGTATAATCCTTGCATTTTTGTTTTGATTTCCATCACCATTGCATTATGATCTGAGATCGTTTTAGGTAAAATTTCCACTTTTGTCACTCTATGTGCGATATCATTAGGGACAAATATATAATCAATTCTCCCCCAACTCTGGTTCGGTTCAGAAAAAAAAGTAAACTGTTTTTCCATTGGGTGTCTCACTCTCCAAATATCGGTCCATCCAAAATTTTCAACTAAGTCATAAAAAGATTTTGGTAATTTCCCTTCTGAACCTTTCTTTTTCTGAGATCTATCCAAATCTGGCATCATTACCCCATTACAGTCTCCCATCAGAAAGAGTTTTTCATCCATATAATCTAACAGTTTTTGTTCTACCTCTCTGTAAAATTCTGATTTCCTTTCATTTGGCGCGTAAATGCCTACAATAAAAATTTTTTCAGATTGCCAAGTGATTTGTACCATCAAAAATCTTCCCTCTTCGTCTTTCATAATCAACTTAGGTTCCAATTTATGTTTTGCATATATCACCACTCCTCTTTTCTTCAATTTATCAGACGATACAAATTCTTGCCCCAAAATTTTGTTTTTTAGAATCTTCGTATGTTTCGTTGCAACATGTGTTTCTTGCAGGCAAATCAAGTCCAGATTTTCTTTCTTCAATAAATGTGTAATTCTGTTTCTCTTGGTCTTTTCATTCAGGCCATTAACATTCCAAGTCAATACTCTCAGCGCCATTGTAAATTTCAAATTAAATATATTTTTATCAATCTCTATTCAGATATTGGCCATAGCTAAATCTGCTTTACCTTCTTCCTCCTCAGAGAGTTCTAACTCCTCCTCTTCTTCCTCTTCTTCTTCTTCAGGTGATTTTTCACCCTCTTTCGATGGTTTCCTGTACCCAAGCTCTTCTCCATATTTTCTCAGAAATTTACCTATTTCCGACTCAGATATTATTTTAAATCTTTTCATCTTGTAAATGAAGGATAGACCTTCTGGGAACTCCCAGCGAAATCTCAAACCATTTCTTCTCAGCGTTTCTGCCAGAGATTTATAACTTCCTCTTCTTCTCAAGAAATGGAGCGGAATCTCCTTGTATATCAGAATCTGTTGTCCATCAATCACCACATCTAAAATTTGTAAGGCAACAGTTAAAACACCAACAGTTTTCCGCTCTTATGGCAAATTGCTCGTAAGTAGAGGTACCACTGTACTTAGAATCAGTACTGTACTTGAAGTTTCCATTTATTATTCAGTAATCGCTATAGAATTTTGTAAGAAAGCCTAATTTTCTTGTCATATTTCAGAGACTAAGAATGAAGGTCAAAGGCCATCTAATGAATTCATGTGTGCAGTAGGATCTCAGTTGCATCTTCTTACTTGACAGTTGTCACTTTAAACCAATATGCTGCACTAATGGCATACCCAGCAGCAGTCCTTACATTTTGATCCTTTGCAATCTTTAGTAAGTTTCATCTAGTTTAAAAAGTTGATTGCATTCCCAGAGTCTTGAGTCTGCCATTAAGAGAGGAAAATGTTAGCTTTTACATTCCAAGACAGAAGTGTGTGTGTGTGTGTGTGTGTGTGTGTGTGTGTGTGTGTGTGTGTGTGTGTGTGTGTGTGTGTGTTGTGTCAAATGCAGCATATTCCATATGTCTGTGCTGGCTGGCAGAGAGGATTCCTAGCAGTATAAAGGGAAAAATGGGGGAGTGAAATGGTAGCATGCAATCAGAAAGGGAATAACTTGTTGCCCTGAAGTTATAAAAAGGCATTAATACTTTCAGGGTGTTGATGTGGCTTACATCAACTAGGGCAGGGCTGTCCAACTTTGAACAAGCTGAGGTCTACTTTTTCCGGCATAGAGTGCCTGAGGGCTACTACACTAATACCTCTACTTACGAATTTTATCCATTCCGTGCACATGCTCATGACCCTTGAACTGCCCACTCAGCTAAGACAGTGGGCTGGCAGACCCAGAACTTTGGTGGAGCAGTGGTGGTCCTTGGGATGGGGGAGGGAGGGGTGGAGAACTTATCCCCTCACTTTTTTTATTGATGCCGGTGGGCTACTTTTGAACCCTTCGCGGGCTACCAGTAGCCCACGGTCTACCTGTTGGACAGCCCTGAACTAGGGAATCTCAGCCTGCTATATGCTTGTTTACATCCTGTTGTTAAAATTATTGTGAACTATTCTAAAACATATGACCCTAGACACAGGATCACTGTAGCTTCCAAGTTTTAGTCAGTTACTTGTTCAAAGAATGGAGTTACTCCATACCAAAATCATTCTGTACATTTGTGCCAGAGGATAAAGGGGACGTTTAAGTTTAAATAAACTGAAATCTTCCTGTTTCTTTGTTTCATGCTCTTAGGCTTCCTTTGGCCCTGGGGAGCCCTTTGGAGGCTTGGGAGGGGGAGGAGCCTTTTAATAGTAAAATCATTGCAGTCTAATAAGGCTTGTCCCCTATTCTGAGTTGCCTAAAGCTTTCTCCAGTGCAAAAGAGAGTTCTAGGGAGCCTCATTGGAAGCTAACATTGAGGTGGGGTTCAGATCATTTACATTAACTATTCCCTTTGCTGTATGATGATGTCATCCAAGTCCGTAGTATAACTTTATGCCAATAGTATTTTGTCATCTGCCTGTCATTCTTGCTTGATTATGGTGGCTATGTAGCAACAGTCATTATGGAGAGTTACACTTGCTACACTGACAGTGTTTTCCAGTAAATATGGAGAAGAGGCACTCTCTGTCTGATGTGAATGGTGATGCATAAATGATTTGGTAAATGATGCCAAGTAAGTAGTAATTTTTTGTGGTTTATAACCATCAGTACTGTTATCACAGACTGATTGGCAGACTTTCTGTGCTAAATACTAGATACATACTAGAGAAGGAAACTTCCACAGATCTAGCAGGAAGTTTTGCTATGAGAGATACTTTGGAGGCCACACAGACTGCCCAAAATGCTAAAAAAAGGCAAAAGAAGAAACAAAATGACTAGATCTCCACAGTTTAGAAAAATGGTATTTGGGGGTATCAAATGATTCAGGATGGTTGCCACTTGTTTAAAAGGTAAAATCATCTCCCGCATTGGTGGGCAGATCAATTATTATGGGGAGCAGTCAGAAAAAGAGGAAGAGGGGGCATTCTCAGCCTGTATGAGGTCCTAGTGATGCTATTTGCTTGGCTGTGATATGCATGATTATGTAAACTTATTGATGGTATTTTCTACATTATCTTTCATTAGCCAAAATCCTTTTACTAAGCATAGTAGATTCCATGAGAGTAGGCCCATTAACTCAACAGAAAGTTTTGACTCAGCTGCTGTGTAGTTTCCATTGGTTTAAATGGGCAGTAAAAACAGGCCTATTTGAATCAATGGAACTTATGGAGGAATTGACTCATTAAAGCCCTACTGATTCAGTGAGTGTACTTTCAAGCGAATTACTATGCCGAGGAACAGAATTTTGGACACTGTTTGAGAAATGGGTAACTGCTTACTCAGTATCTGACTTAGGTAAGATTTGAAATAGATGTTAGAATTTAAGAAGTCTCTACTGCTAACCCTGAATCATAATTTCATCACAGTGAAATGCAATGAATTTTTTAAAACTTGCAAATCACTAATAGCTGAAACCCTGTTGCTTTGTTACACACCCAGAAGGCACCCGTATAATATTCAGTCATTTCTGGCTGGCAGTCCAATGAGTGAAGACTACCCTGAGAATTCTAATAGTAACTCATTAATTGCTAGCTAGAAATGACTGAACATTACCTCTTTTTTCCTCTTCGGCCTACATTTTATAAAGCAGGAGGATTTCTATCAACTTTTTCTAGTATCAGATATAAGAATGTGTTTTTGAAGTGGAAGATCATGGGTGCTAAGGGATTTGACTGAGATATAAGTGGCTATAATACTATACAATAAATATCTTGATTAAGCTGTTTGGATTTGGCTAGGATATAATACGGTAGGTTACTGTAAACCTAAGTATACATCCTGACACTTTGAATCTAACTTCGACTTTATAGCACTTGTAACTATCAGTCTGTTCAGATTGGGAATATATACAACAGAAGTTCAAACATGAATCACAAAGCAGCCCTTTTTGTGTTGCTAAAAAGCAAGAAATCACAAAGCAAATGTATAAAGCAGGTTCATCTGATTGGTCTCTGTTTTTCTGTTTGTGAATTGTGAAGTGCATGTACATGATAACAGATCTGTGTACTGATGACAACACACTCCAAATCTGGTGATCTCTCCCAGTGGCCCAATGTAAATGTTAAACAGCATGGAGTAGAACTCCAAAATGTTGAATCTACGGGAGCTATCTATTCTCCCCTAGCTGAACTTTCTGGACACAGTCCTTCATGAAGGAACGGAACCAGGCTAACACCTGTCCTCCAATGCCTGTCCACACCAACCAGTCCAGGACGATATTGTGGTTGATGGTATCAATGGCAATTGGGACATCCAAGAGAACCAACAGGGTTGATCAAGCAGTGTGACCAGTTCTGTTTCGGTACTATGGTATGGTCTGATGCCAGACAACAATGAGCCAAGGCTGCATGATTCTGCCAGGAAAGTCTGCAGCTGCTCTGTCACCACCTTCTCTATCATTTTTCCCAGAAAAGGGATGTTTGCAACTGGCCATCAGTTAGAAAGATTGGTGGTCACCAGGTCTTCAGGACAGGTCTTATTGTTGTCTCCTTCAAACAGGAGGGCAAAATACCCTCCTGATAGAAGCAGAAATGATGTGTCAGAGCCATCCTAAGGTTGCCTCTGTGGCTAATTTAATTAGCCAGGAAGGGAAAGGATCATATCCTTGAGGAATTTTAAGATAGAAATTGCAAAAAGTTATGGCTTTTTTCTTTTCCTTTGTATTGAATTAGAAGGTAATCCCCTCATCAGAAAATTGATGCCTGCAGATAGTATATCCAGAACATCCCAAAAATATCTAGCAGGTATAAATCCAAGAATTTCAACTCCTGTTTTCAATAGCTCATTGATAATTTTTTAACACAATCCATCAAATGATGGTTGAGAATTTGCAGCTTTCCTGGGCATGTTGTTCCTTTGCAGAACTGTTACTAGTACAATTAAATATGAGGAAAATGTAGTAAAATTCAGCTTTGTGCTATATGGTAGACAGAAATTACTCATTATACTGAGAATCTATAGAACAATAATTCATAATCAAAATATTTGAAAACTGTCTCATTTTATCCTTTACCATTTTTGTTTAGCATAAGGTTGGAGAACTTTTCTAAAGGCCCAAGAACATCACAGGTTCATCCTGGACCTTTAGGGTTAGTACCTGCATTTCCAAATAAAAATAAAAATCTTACCAAGAAATGATCTTCTTGCCCTCTAGTAGCTGCAGAAGCAATTTTATGACTCTTTTTTTTTGTCCTTTAGGAACTTTTTTCAAAAGAGCAGGAGAACTCATACTTGATCACTGACAGTTTTGACCCCACTAACTCAAACCATGTCCAGGGGACCAAAAAGTAAGAAGTTGGTTCCATGAGCCCCTGAGATTGTTGTCAAGCTTTATTTTTTTAAAAAAAAGGAAATAATTTTTGTGATTCAGAAGTGCTTAGGAGACTGCCTAGATGCCCTAAGCAAGCTGCCTAGATGCCCTAAGCACATCCGATCTCTCCTGATTTCAGAAGCTAAGCAGGGTCGGCCCTGGTTAGTACTTGGATGGGAGACTACCAGGGAATACCAGGTGCTGTAGGCGCCTGGAGTAGGAACTGGCAAGCCACTCCAGTATTCCTGCCAAGAAAACTCCATGGACATGGGGTCACGAAGAGTCGGTCACGACTGTAACAACACAACAACACACAGGAGACTGCACTTTGCCTTGCTTTAGGGCAGTGGTTCCCAGCCTGGGGGTCAGGACCCCTTTGGGGGGTCAAACGACCATTTCACAGGGGTCGCCATGAGCCCGTGAAGAAAAAGGCACAAACTGTTTGGGTCTGGAGGAGGAGGGGGAAGAGTGATAGGTTGCAGGGGATGTCAGTCCGTGGCACTGGAGGCTGCAATTGGCTGAGGGTGCTTGTAGAGGGAAGTTCTCTATGGCACCTGCAACAGTGGCCTGCCATAGGTGGCTTGTGGCCTCTTCCAAGCAGGGCAAGGGGTCGCCGCAACATGAAGAACTGTGTTAAAGGGCCGTGTCATTAGGAGGGTTGAGAACCACTGCTTTAGGGTAAAAATTGTCAAGTGTTTATGGCATTTCTGCCAGCCTCTTTGTTGTCTTTGGAGTTCTCCCTTAAATTCTTTTTAATTTATCAGCTTTGAATATGTTTAGAAAAGTCTGTGAAATATGGAGCAGATTGCTATGCATCACGAGCAATGTGTTCATTGTAGTTAATTTGAAAACAGTGCTCCTCCTGGAAGATTTATCCTGCATCAGTGGTGGCCTTTATTATAGGAGATGCTTCCAATGTGTAACTAATGGTTTTCTTCCTTTTAATTTGACATTTTTAGAGGTAACAATATGCTGGATACAAAACACCCATAGTATATTGAATGCAAGGCATTCAGTGTGTGTTTTCTAAGTAATCCAAGAACTGTGTTACTGTGATGACTGGAGTCAAATTCTTACAAAGCTGTCTTTAAAAAACCTTGTAGGAGATATCTGTGAGACTGAAGGGTGTGTTTATGCAGGCTATTGCCTATTAGTCAATTCTAGCAGGCTGAAATAAATATTGACCATGTCTGCACAAAATTATGATTAAGAGCTCTGGAGGATCTTGCCTTATTGTTGATGAGTAAATGTGTGTTGCATGCTACTCAATTGCTCAAACTTGGCTTTGCAAGAGAAGACATAATACTGTACAGTGTTTCCCCGCCTTTTCGTGGTTGATATACTGCGGTTCCGGTATATCGTGGGCCCGCAGTATATGAAAGGCAAGGCTCCCTGGGGTAAGCTGGATGACTTGTTTCAGGCCTCCTGTACTTACTGCAGGCCTGGCACTGCCCCGAACAGGCATCCAATGGCCTTCCCGGGCCTGTTGGAGTCCCCAAAAGTGCTTCCCAATGAACCAGAAGTGACTTTCGGAAAGCTGAAAACCACTTCTGAGGCCTCTGATGGCCTTCCGGGGCCTGTCGGAAGCCCCAGAAGTGATTTCTGGCATACTGGAAGTGACTTTTGGAAAACCGGAAGTGACTTCTGGATCACCAGAAAGCACTTCTGGGGCCTCCAACAGGTCCAGGAAGGCAATTGGAGGCCTGTTCGGGGTAGCACTAAGCCTCAGGTAAGTGTAGGGGGCCACAGACAGGCCCCCCAGTCCTGACCCAACCTAGCATCCACATATCGCAGATTTTCAGTTATCGCGGGTCAGGTCCCTAACCCCCACGAAAGAATTCATCAGGAAGAAAATGTTTAGCATAGCATCTCTATTGAGACTCTTGGTACACTTCTAGATGAATCCACATTCTTAATCCAGGATTTGAAGTACGTTTCTAATTCCTGACTTGTTCAGAAATTAGAAAAATCAAAAGGTAGATTCAGATATAAAAACTGCTAGCATTTTTGGAATAGGTCAGGCAGCTGAGCAATGTGTATGATCTTCCTTGGTTGTGAGTGATATGGTAGGATTTCAGTTTGTTCCTTTTTGTGAATGTAACCTCTTGTCTTTATTAAACCCTGCATTGCCAAAGTCCAGCTTTTGAATATTTTTCTGCTGCATCCCACCTTTTTTCTTATGTAGCTGATAATCAGGTATTTGGCAGCATGCATTTCTGGAAAACTTTACAATATAAAGTCATTTCATGTATCCATTCATTTAATCATGTACAGTGGTACCTTGTATAAAGGAATTAATTCGTTCCAAATAAAATTATGTTAAGCAAATTTTCCTTTATACAAATTCCCATAGGAATGCATTGAAAATGGAGTAATCCCATTTTTATGTTGTACCGATTCTCCCCATAGGCGATTATGTTAAGCAAATTTCCCCCATCTCCGGAATTTTTTATGTTGTACAAATTTTATGTTATACAAGCTGTTTGTTATACAAGGGTCCACTGTATAATAATTTCTCATCTTCAACTAGGTATATTCTGTGCCATCGTTTAAAATACATGAAATATTGGCTGAAATCAAGTTGCTCAGTTATACAGATGATACCATTTTGCCTCAATTAAGACGTTTGTGTAGGTGACAGGTTCCCAGCTTGAGGGTTGGGACCCTCAAGGGCTCACAGAATATTTTCTGGGTAATAGCTATGGCTATTTTTAGTTGTAATTATTTTTATATTTGTTATATTAAATATGGCATACACACTACTGTTTCTTTATACCATATTTAGTCTCAACCAGAATTATAGCCAACCTAGAGTTCTCAGTTATTTCTGCACCTTTTGGGGTGGATTTTCCTTTTATGTGTACACATTGTTCTTAACCCATTCAAAAGAACTGCTCCTGCTCATTTGCATTCCCCTTTGGAGGACTGACATCAACCCCTTGGACCAGAGCATAAGCCCAGCTCAAAAAGGCTGGAATGAGGTGGCAGTATTGAAAGTAGGCATGGGCCTTTGTTTCAGAATGGATCTGGTTCTGAAACAAATCATGGCACCACAGCTACTGTTCAGAACTTGGGCCCACCCTCCAAAACGAAATCACCCATTGACTTGACTTACCTCACCACGCGCGGGACTAAACTCCAACCAGGAAGTAGCCTCCGACACGTTATCATTCCTTCTCCCTAACGAATCAGGAACTTTGCAGGGACATGCATCATCCCATCTCCCTATCGGATTGGCCAGCGCCAGGAAGAAGGAATGATGACACATCGGAGGCTACTTCCTGGTTGGTGTAAGACTGTTTTTTGCATGCAAAAACTCCCAAGGTGATAAAGAAATGAACACAGAAAGTGTGGGGTAAGAGAGTACAGGTATTCCAATTTGGTAGTGGTCTTGTGAATTTGCAGCTCTAGTGTTGGATCTTACCTGTTTTATGAATAATGTTGGTCAGATATAGGTACAGTTTTTGTTAGGTGAGGTAACTGCTATATACAGTACTTGGAATAGTTGAAAACAGTAGTGAGTGGGACACATGTATGTTTCAGCTCATGAATTCAACTCTAATGTGATAACACTCTGACAACACTCTGGCAGCCTTTTTGAAACTCTTGAATATATCAAGCACTCAGATCTTTTGTGTTGTCCATATGGAAGGCTAGGAAACATCTGCTCTCCCTTTTATTCCTTAGAAAGAACTTTGAGGCCTGCTTGACATCCTAATTAATGTGCATAGGAGGTGTTTGCATTGAATAGTTTGAAAAGGAGTATCTTGAAAAAACAAGACTGTCTTCCCTAGGCCCTGAATTGTGTGTTTTTGTGTGTGTGTTTTTTTGCAAAGCACACAAAATGCCTTGGGATGTTTTTATTCCCTTAACCCTTGCCTTTCTAATCAAATTCAGTCTGAGGCATTGTTCATGTCCCCTCCCAGCTGCTTATGTTTTCAAGAGACAATGGCTTATTGTGTTTATATTTTGTAGTAAAATGATTCCTGCTGAGCTCATGGCCTTGCCTCTGACTCATCACTGATTCAGAAGCTCTTGGTGAGCAGATACATTGCTTTCTCTTGATCTTCTGTATCCTAGATGTCTGTGCCCTGCACAGTGTGTGTTGCTTCCAAAGTGGGGAAAAAGCTAGAAAACACATTAAAGCTCAAAAATCTTTGTTTTTCTTTTTTGTTGTGTCTGATTATTATTAGATCCATGCAAATATATGTTTCTGGATTGCAACTCCTAAAATTTCCCAAGCAGCAGAGCCAGTGATGTTGTGTGAAGAATTCTGGATTTGTAGGCTAGAAAGAAATGTCCACAGCCCTCACTGTAATCCATGAAAATAAATTTGTCTGAAAGTTTACCAGAGGGCAATGCAACAAATATTTGTGAAGGCACCCTAACAGGTAAACAATCTCCAGTTCAACAGGTTGATCATCACTAGTTGGAAGATTTTCTTACCTTGTTCTGTTAGAACTATTGCAAGATGGTTGAAAATATTTATTTAACTAAAACAGAGCTATGCTATGGCTCTTTCTGTATTGCAAGTTACAGTATTTTATTTTGCACCAAACTCATGATATTTAGGTAGCATAAAGGGTTTTTGTTTTGTAAGAAATGTGTTGTCTCAGTTGTTTCAATTTGTTTTGTAAAAAATAAGTGTTGTCTCAGTTGTTTCAATTTATTTTAAAGGCAGGTTTATTTTAAAATAATGTAGTATTCTTAAAAGATCTAGCATCACCCATGCAAATTGTTGAAATCAATCTGTAGATTTTAACAGAGCTTAGAAGAATTTAAAACATGATATGCTGGCAAGAAGAATGGCTCAAAGAGTCTAATAATTTCACTCATAGTTGAAACAAGTAAGTATCTCTGGGGAAACAAACACAGCCTGGGAACAGCAAACAATTTCTGACTGCATCTTCTAGAATAGATTAAGTACTTGGGGAGGGAATAGGAGTAACTTAAGTATCTTTGTAGAAACTGTAGAATTCTGTAAAATTGAGTCCTCAATCCAAGAACTGTTGTGCCCTATTTACAAAATTCTTTTTAAAAGGTTATGTGAATTTTCTCATAATGTAGAATTAGAAATCATAACTTTTGGTGGCATCTCTGAGCTATAAAAATAAGATTTAAAGATAAATTTTAAGTGCCTGTGTTAAGAAGAAAGTAGCATAGAATTTCCGGTACCATTCAGACATTTCAGAGATGAACTCCAGGTAGGTCTTCATGTGTTGATATTTAAAATGACGTTTTCAGATCATTCTGCTTCATTAGTGTACTTGTAATCTGAAGTTTAGTTCTTTGCAGTCATTGAATATGCTTCCACATTTTCCACGGAGAAGAGGAATGACAGAGGGGTATTAAGAGACCTCTTTCTGTCAGAAGCAGCATAAATTATATATATTATAAATATACACTCCTAAACAGAATATAAGTAAGTTATAAAATTATTGTGTATAGAAAGCTACTATATATAAAATGGGTAAAATTAAAAACAAACAAAAGAAACCTAGGTGACATTAGGCCAATTTCGGGCCACATCAGCAGCTTTTCTCCTCTTGCCAACATAAGATCTTCTTCCATGCATATTGAAGGGCATCATATGTATCGTAACATGTGCGATTGTTAACCAGTTCTCATTTTAATCCTGGGTAGAAGCCCAAGAAGATGACTAGCATGTGTGCCACACAGTTTCATTGAATGCAAGCCAATACATACTAGGGTCTTGCTCTAAGAATGAGTAAAGACCCTGAACAAAAGAAAGGATAGACCTTTATACCTTAGTTTATCAGTTTGTTAGCATAACTCAGTCAAGGGGGCATCTTGATAGGGTCCCTCTCTATCTTAGAGAATGCAACTCATGGAATGATGGCAAATTAAAACATGGCCCTTACTCTGGATGACATGGTTAACCCCCATTCGTCCCATTAACTGGTATTTTTCTGTCAAGGTACTGTAGTAGAGTTGCATGGTCAAGGTTGCCAATTGTCTGTGTCAGTAGCCAGGTTGCACCCATGAAGCCAAGATTAATGTCTGTGAGTTCTTCTTACTTTTTGCCCTGTTACTTTTCAGCCACCCCACAAAGGAGACATTTTAACATTTATTTTCAGGATGATAATGATGGTGGTAACAAGTACAGGATTGTTGTTATGCACCATTAGGTTTCTTCCAACATCTGACAATCCTGTGAATTAGGGGGCTTTTTTCCTCCTTCCAACTTTTTCCAGTTCAAAGTAAAGTAACATCAGGTTAATCATTTTTGCTTCTAGGAAGAGTTTGGGCTTAATTTGATAAGTCTGGAAATAATTGGGCACTGAGACAAATTTTGTTGTTTTGGCTGTTTACAAAATAGATTCAACTTACAATTAAATAATGAATATGAGCTTGAAATGCAGTCTCTCAGTTTTAATTTAAGAGTATTCACATCCAATGTGGAAGAAGGGCTTGGGAACTACAACTCTTCCATAGAGCCAAAACTATAAAATAAACAACTCACTCCTATAGTCATTAGGGCAGTGCCACTCCATGGTCTTTTACTGAGAGGAGAGGAGCCCTGCCTCCTCTGCCAATGAAGGAGGGCCAGGCATGGGGTGCTGTGACATGGCTGTTGTATCCTGCCAGTCAGCTGTCCCTGGAAGCAAGTGGTAAAGGCTTCTTCCCCTGCTTTGCCTCCATAGTCCCTGCTCACAGCTTCCATCTCATTACTGCTGTATTTCCCTCAAAGAGTGTGTCTAAAATCTACCGGGACCTGTCTGGCCTTCATACAGAGGGATAGGATAGGGAAGGGGCCAGAAGCTGGCCCTCTGGATACCCGTATTCAGGATGACTTGGGGAGTCTCTGTGATGGGATGGCTTGCCCATGGTGCTTCTTCTGCTAGTGGTGGGCTCAATCTTTGTTAAAAACTTTGCTTACATGGGAATTGTTGAACACTGGCATCCCCTTTCCTTGGAATTGTATATCTCCAGTCTGTGGCCATGATTTTGTTTACCTATTTTTTAGCTTATTATTGTTAAGATTTTGGTTGGTTCTGTCTCTGTAACTTGGAACAGTTCTGTACCTGGTGATTTCTTCCATTTTTTGAGAGCAGCTTTCATCTCACTTTTAAAAATATATGTATTATTGAATTTCAAAGTACAGCGGTACCTCACAAGATGAATTTAATTCATTCTATAGGGCAATTCATACTACAAGAATTCATCTTACGAAGTGCCGTTTCTCATAGGAATGCATTGAAAACTAAATCCAATCTGGAGGGAACAGATTAATCGGTTTTCAATGCATTCCTGTGGGAAGGCTATCCCAACAGTAGAAGGCTGTGCCCCCTGCAGCCGACAGGCAGCTGATTTTGACGCCTCCAAGCTGTTGTGGCTGTGTGGAGCAGTGAACCCAGCAAAGTGAGGAAGCTTTTCCTCTTCTTTGCTGGGTTGGGGCAGGGGAACACCTTCCCTCGCAAACAGCCCAGGCTGGATCACTGTCACTGCCCCTTTCCTTGCAAACTGCCCAGGCTGAGCGAGGATCACTGTGTCCCTGCCAACTTGGTGGTGGTGGTGGGAGCTGGGACCCTTTGATTCTCGCTTAACCTGGGCTACCTGGGAGCCCCGGCAATGGAAGCGAATTTAGGGAAGCGACAGCAGCAGGTCTGGGCGAGGATCACTGTGTTGGTGGGCAAAGTAGGGACACAGTGATCCTTATCCAGTCCTGCCATCGCCACTGCCATTTCCCTGAGAAAGCCTTCCATGATGCCGGGGATTGTGTGTTGCACACTGCTCAGTCTGCAGCACTGATCTGCCTAGCTGCAGTGGTACCTTGTAAAATGAATTTAATCCATAGGGAAAAATCGTCTTATAAACATG
The DNA here is from genome assembly GCA_029282475.1 of Phrynocephalus forsythii. Lineage (NCBI taxonomy): Eukaryota > Metazoa > Chordata > Lepidosauria > Squamata > Agamidae > Phrynocephalus > Phrynocephalus forsythii. The sequence goes on from JAPFRF010000011.1 coordinate 9,097,372, forward strand.
CCTATTCCCAGAAATTTCATTCATCTTACAAGTTTTTCGTCTTATGGTACGAGCTATAACTGTAGCACGATATTGGAGTTGTGTAAAGTAGATTAAAAGAGGCAAATATCAATGTTACAGTTTTACGAAAACAACTAAAAAAGGCAAAAGCGAAAACATTTAACTGTACCCCTTAAATGGGTCCAGAAAAACCTTCATTGAAGTCTTGTTTAACTTTTACTTTCTGTTATTGTGAAAGGAATACATTAATGAAAATATCTTTAACAGAAACTGAAAACAGAATACAGTAGTCCCCCATTTATCATGGGGGTTAGGTTTTCTAACTACCCACGATAAATGAAAGTTGGTGATATGTGGACGCCATCCACATATCAGGTTGAATCTGGAAGCCTCCTGCTGTTGCTGCAATTGAGTCTGAAGGCCCTCCTTCCCTCGGCCTTTCTTCTATCGCCTCAGCTGGCTGAGGGAAAGGGGTCCATTCCCCACCTCGCTGGTAAGCTGTCAAGCAGGAAGGCAGGTGAGGGGAAGGGCAGGCAGTTGTGACATGGCTAGGACTGGACCCCTTTTCCTCAGTTGGCTGAGGCGAAAGAAGGAAAGAAAGGGTGAGGGAAGGAGGGAGGACGGAAGAGAAGCTGCTTCTGCCACTGGTGCACCTGAGGGGAGGACACATGGGCAGGCGCTCCGGTCTGGCTGGCTGGTGACTCCCACCAGTGGGCCAGCCAGCAAGGAAGCTGGTGGCCAAGGGGAAAGGCAGGTGGTGGCTGGTGGTGGCTGCTTCTCTTCCTCTGCCCCTCCCAGTGGAGGCTTTCCCGCCCTCACAGAGGCCTCCAGACCCAGTGGAGGTCCCGGCTGCGGAGGCCTCTCGCCCAGCGGTGGCCACAGCAGATGACTCCGGACCTAGAGACCTCTGCTGGGGCCATGGTTGGGCAGGCTTCTGTGACCGGGACCTCCACCGGGTCTGGAGGCCTCTGCTGGGGCCAAGAGACCTCCATGAGGGCCACTGTCACCAAAGCAGAGGGGGTGGCAGATCCCATTATATAGCAAGACTGCAATATTTGGGGCCCGATGTGGTGTGGGACTACATTAGTAGTCCCATACCATGTTTCCTTTAGTACAGTGTTTTTCAACCACTGAACCTGAAAAGTAGATACAGATGCAGAACCTGAAAACAGAATAGTAGATACACAACTAGCCTTAATTAGAAGGTTAGGAGGAGAATGGGACCAAAGCATTGCAAGCCCTGTTCCTCGTGGACTCAGAGAACCTCCTGTGCTCAGTCTGTACAGATTGAAATAGTTGGTATTCTATTTAGCTTCATGATTTGTTTCTTTCAGATGCTTTCAGTGCAGCTTTCATTCCACTTTTCTGATCATCACATGACTACTTGCATGAACAATGTTGCTGATGGGGAAGATGAGGCACACAATGGATAAGTTGTAAACCAGTGTTTTTCAACCACTGTTCCGCGGCACACTAGTGTGCCGCAAGATGTTGCCTGGTGTGCCGTGGGAAAAATTGAAAAATTACTTTATATATAGTCAATATAGGCACAGAGTTAAATTTTTTAACATTTTCTAATGGTGGTGTGCCTCGTGATTTTTTTCATGAAACAAGTGTGCCTTTGCCCAAAAAAGGTTGAAAAACACTGTTGTAAACAGATGAGATTGCTGGTACAACTACTCTTCACACAGTTACTGTGGTTACAACTGGTGCTTTAAACCAGTGCTCCCCAACCTTTTTATCACCGTGGACCGGGAAATGTTTGATAATTTTTCCCTGGCCCGCTTGCGGGGGTCGTCGCGGCGGCGGCGGCGGCGATGGCGGGGCGATGGCGATGGCGGTCGCGCGCGGCGGCTGCGCGGCGATTGGGGGGTCGCGGCGGGGCGGCGAAATGTGGCGGGGGTCGCGGCGTCTTTTGGCGGGGTCGTCGCGGCGGCGGCGCGATGGTGGATAGGTTGTTGCGGGGTCACGGCGGGGCGGCGATGGCGGGGGTCGCGGCGCGATGGCGGGGGTCGCGGCGGCGTGATTGCGGGGGTTTCAAAGGGCGGGCGCCATTGCGGGGTTGTGGCGGCAGCTGCGATGGCGGAGCGGGGGCGGTGCGGGGTTGCGGCGGGCGGCGAAAAGACCCGGGCCGGCCTGCGCCCCCCCCACCTCAACACAGGTGCGGCGTTGGCAAAAAGACCCGGGCCGGCCTGCGCCACCGCCACCGCCCACCTCAACACAGGCGCGGCGGCGGCGAAAGACCCGGGCCGGCCTGCGCTGCCCCCGCCCCCTCCGCTCACCTCAACACAGGCCGAGCTCACGGCTGGCTGTCCGGCAGCCGGGCCGCCGCCACAGTGAAATGATTTGAAGTTCTTAGGACCACTGCTTTAAACCATGTCTTTTCAAATATGCTTTTCAAACCTTTTTCTTTGAAGTGTTAAAGTCAGTAGCATGAACACTCATATGGATAACCAGCTACATTTATAGGTATCTGTAAAAATGCTCTAAGAGATATAAAATCAATCAGTTGTAATGGAAAAATAATTGTACTGGTAATCTTGTATTCATATTATGTAACCTTAAAAGGTTCCTATATGTTTGTAGCAATTCTTATCCTTATTTACAGGAGTAAATAAAAATAAACTTTAAAATGAAATCAGAAGAAAACCATATTGGGAATCCTTTTGCATAGTTGAACACACAATCTGATCTGTTTCTAGCTTGTCCATTGTGTGCCTGGTCTTCCCCTGATCATGCACCTGGCCATGTGCTCAAGAGACTAGAAAATAGAATGGATAAAAATTAATTTTTTAATTCAAAATGATTTAAATCATGCTGTGTGTGTGTGTGTGTGTGTGTGTGTGTGTGTGTTTCTAAATTTAAGTTGTGTTGTAATTTGTGATGTAAATTGATTTAAGTTAAATTCACCCTCCATGAAATGGAGCAATACTACTCTTGCTTGGGCAGGAAAACACAGTAATATTTTGTCCATTTTTGCAAGTCTGATTATATGCGTGAAAAAAATGGGTAAGTTTTTTTTTTAGGTGAAGCATAAAACATGACACAATAAATCATGAATCTTTAATTCCTGGTGGAAAAATCACTGCTGGTAAAGGCATCCTAGTACTGTAGTAGTGATTTTCAAAGATTAAAGACTACAGCCAACCATATTATTTCAGTTTTTATTTTTCCTTCCTCTACCTAAAAGATTTCAGTTTGTGGTTCACCTGAGTTGTATAGTTCATAGATCTCATTAAAGGTGGAAAAAGTTCTGAAATGATTTATCTTTGTCTCATTTATTTACATCACAGACATTTGACATTTTAATGGGTGTGTAAACTTTTTTTTTAATCCACTGTAATGCAGTGTGAAGCACAGATCTAACTCCTAGTGTATTAGTAAGATTTACTCAGCTTTCTAAACATTACTGAAATTGTCAAATATATTGAGAGTTTGTTTGTCAGTGTGAGGAGATCTTTGTTCTGCATTCATCATTAGTCCTGCTGGAGAGCGCTGCTGCCTTTAAGTCCTGCTTGTGACTCAACAGGTTCCACTGTGAGAAAGAAGATCCTGGGCTAAGGCACCCCTGTCCTCATCCAGTAGGATATTGATAGTAATTATGACTCTATCATGTTCTTTGTATGTAAATATTTATTATCTTACATCAGGAACTTTTGAGCATTCTTGATTTCTGTATAACTCACAAGCAAAAAAGGGGGTGGAAAAAAGACAATTTAAAACAGAGAATGAAAGGGTCTGTTGAAAATCATACCCACATTTCTGTTGTACGCTGTGTTGCCTTGAACTTGCCTAAATTTAATATTGATCTTTAACATCTTTAGAAAACAAAATGCTGGGGGTGTGATTGAATTACTGACATCTTCCTCCTTTCTTTCTTCCTCTATAGAAGATGATGTTTGCGTGTTCAAGTGTTCTGTATCAAAGGAGACAGAATGCAGTCGAGTGGGCAAGCAGTCCTTCATCATCACTCTGGGGTGTAATAGTGTCCTTATACAGTTTGCAACACCAAGTGGTAAGTACTAGAAGATATGTCCAAAGATGTTACTCAGGGTGCAAAGAAATAATTTCATTGCTTGAGCAAATAAAATGAAACCAAATGGCTTGCTTATATAAGGAAATTTATAGTTCAGTTATTGACTCAACGAGCCAGTCCCAGGATAGCACATCTAATGTTTGAAGCATTCAGGCTGTTATCAAAGAAAATCTGTACCACCATCATGAGCCATTGGAAAAGGTGCACTATCGAAACTGCTGTTGCAGCTATTAAAGGTTGTTTTAGATTCAGCTGAAGTCTTTTTAGTTTTAATCCCCATGTTACCTGTTTTCATGAAATGTGCTTAACATGATTTAGGAGATAAAGAATTCTAGAGTACAGTAGTACCTTGAGTTACGTCCCGCTTGACTTGCGTCATATTTGACTTACGTCCACTAGGGTTCTGTTTGACTTGCGTCCCAGGCTCCGAGTTACGTCTCGGAGTCCCAGCGTAATGCCTGAATTGGGCGGCCAGGCTAAATTTCTATGCTTATCCCTTCCGGAGGTCCAGGAAAAAAGGCAAAAACAAAGCCTTTTTTCCCTGAGACCTCTTTACAAAGTGCACTTTCACCTCCTCGCCCACTCCAATCCTCCCCAGGGCCCCACCTCTCCTCCTTTGCCACTGCACACGGGCGACGGACACACCCAGTGGAAGCCGTGCACCTCTGGCGCTTCCTCTGCCCGCCCCTGCCTCTCTTCTTTTGCTGGTGCCTGCAGGTGCCAAGCACCCGGGAGGCGGGCAAGCCGGGAGAAGCCGCTTGCATGGCCTTCCCCCCACCCCCGGCTCTCTTTTGAAGCTGGCGCCGCTGGCGCTGAAGATCCAGGAGGTGGGCAAGCCGGGGGAAGCCCCGCGTCTCTCATGTGGGCTTCCCTTCCATCCCCTGGTTCCCACTTTTTTTCCTTTGCCGGCATTGCCGGCACAAAACACCCAGAAGGCAGGTGAGCCGGGAGAAGCCCCACACACTCGTGCGGGCTTCCCCCCACCCCCTTCCCTCCTGGCCCCAATCTCCCAGGCTCGTCGCCGCTCTTCGCCCAGGCGCGCGGGGCTCCCCTCTCCCACCCCCCTTCCCTCCTGCCCCAATCTCCCAGGCTAGTCGCCGCTCTTCACCCTGGCGCGCAGGGCTCCCTTCTCCCACCCCCTTCCCTCCCGGCCCCAACCTCCCAGGCTCGTTGCCGCTCTTCGCCTGGCCCACAGGGCTCCCTTCCCCCACCCCCTTCCCTCCCGGCCCCAACCTCCCAGGCTCGTCACCGCTCTTCGCCCGGGCGCGCAGGGCTCCCATCCCCTTCCCTCCTACCCGCAACAGTGAGTCCTTGATGCCAGGCAGCTGCAAGGGGGGGCAGTGGGGAAGGGCAGGTGGGCACTGCCGCCGCCGCAGAGGGCCCCTGGGAGGGGTGGCCTCGGGAATCCCACAGCCCCCCACCTCCTCAGCTTCTGTCCCCTCCTCCTCCTCCTGCTTCTGCTGAGGGTGTCGCTGCACGTGCAGAGGGCAGTTTGCTGCTGGAGGGAAGGCAGGAGTGGGTCTTGGGGTGTGCGCCCCCCTCTCCAAGCAGGCAGGGAAACTGGGCCATGGAGAGGAGCCCCCCTCACCACCCCCGGCCCACTTGTGTGTGTGTGTGTGTGTGTGTGTGTGTGTGTGTGTGTTCTGAATGGGGGGGTCCTCCTGTCTCCTTGCAGACCTTGAAGGGAGAGGAGGGCAGGGACTTAGAAAGGGTGTGTGGGGCTTTCATACACCCTCAAGGCTGGCTGTGGCAGGACAATGGGTGCGTGGGTGGGTTCATGCTGGAGGAGGTAAATCCACAATGCTGTCTTATTTCTTTTATAGTACAGCATGAATTATTGCTGTCTGCTTAGACAGTCAAATTGCTGTTTTGGGGGGTCTTTTTCATCGTCTGGAACGGATTAATCCACTTTCCCATTACTTTCTATGGGAAAAGTTTGTTTGACTTAAGTCTAGACCTCTGGAACGGATTAATGACGTAAGTCAAGGTTCCACTGTATGTATATTTTAAAAGTAATAAGTAAATCCCACGTAGAGCTTTGGCACCTGGTAAAACATGGTAGTGTGGTGGTGAGATGAAAATAATAAGCATTATAAATGTGATATTCAGTGAGTTTACATTTTTGGACTTAGGAACACTTTTCGTGAAGAAACTAACAAAACATCTATGGAAAAATCTCAGTGGAACTATATAGTATTTGAATGTTATGCAACTAATATTTTATGAAAATTTTGTTTTAATTATTCACATTACTAACTCTAGTGTGAATTGGAAAACATCAGTAAGCAATTATATTGTTGGGAAAACTCGATTATCCTAATATCCTTTCCCTTCCTAGTTTGACATAGATGGGACATAATTGGGCAGCAGCTCAGGAAACCAGTTTTGCCTAGAGATTGATTATGTTTTACCATCTGTGCAATATAGAGGCTTAGAAAATTCTAAAACCAGAGCTATTAGTTACTTGGTGCAAATTCCGCTCCAGTTTCCAGATTCTGTATTTGCACAGTTTACTCAGATGGAGGTAATATGGCATAGAATGATTTTAACAATACTGGACCACCATGGGAACAGAAGGCCGCTTTGTGTCAGTGAAGAGCTAAGTCCATTACTGTGATTGAAAAACTGACATGTCTAGAAACTGTCTCTTTTGAACCAAGAAGTTGAGAACCAACCTGTACCAGCTGCATGTGATATAGTTGAGTTGTAGCGCTTAGGCTGTACTTTGAAGTTTCTGTACGCTCATCTGGTAACACAAAACAAGCAAATCAAAACTTACTTGCGCATACAAAACTATCAAAATAACATATGACTCCTTGGAGGAAATTTCCTAATGCTTATCAGGGGTTTTTCTTTTTCAGCTTTCTTTTTTGGGTGCCTATGGGTGAATCAGTAGGATAAAGTGGGGGGAAATGGTGTGTGGGGGGAACCCAGCTAGAATGACTGTAACAGTGGAACGGTATTTATGAGCAGAGACGAAGAGAGCTCCAGACATTGAAAGGAAGGTACAACAATGTTTTGTATATCCTGAAAGGGTTGCCATGAGTTGGCTGCTGCTCTTCATCTAAGATGACTGTTGGTACTAAGTCAACATATTCTAAGTCAACATCAACATATTCAGAAAACATTAGGTTAGTATTCAGCACTCTGCTTTGTTTACCTGGAAGGAAAGAATCTTATTAAGTTCATGGCTGTGCCTAGAAATTCCACATTCTGAGGTGCACTGCTTGTGTCGCAATTATGGCTTACTGGGGTACTGTTGAGTCATGTTCACTGGACTTGACTGGCTGTTTAGTTATAGTTAGTATTGTTTAGGTTAGGTTAGGTTAATACTCTGTCATCATCATAGATTACATGGTATGATAGAAAGAGGATGCTCCTTTTCCTGCCCACAACCTTAGAATATAAATATATCTTTCTGTATAAATGGATTATTTCCTTTTTCTCTCTCTCCTAGTCCAGGCTCCCTTTCCACCCCAAAGGGAGTTGCTTGCCAGTCAGATGTTCTCCAGATTCTTGGTTGGGTTAGTTCTGAATTAAGACATTTGATTGCTAAAAGAGGCACTGCTTGGCTTCACTTTCAGACTTCTGCTCATTTTATAATATATTGAAAAACTGCCGAGGCCACAACGTGGAACAGTCAGTGTTCAGTGAGCGCACAGAAGAATCCTCTGCTGTGCAGTACTTCCAGGTGCGTAGATGAACAGTTGGGAGTTTGCTTTAGAGGGAGAGAAATGGGGTCACTGTACAGTGTACATTAATTGGAGTTCAACATTATTTATTTAAAAATGCTTAAATATTTATAATAGGTCAGTTCTGCAAATTGGGAGTGCCTGTTGTTTGCATCTTGCTTCCAACGAAACAATAGATCCAAATGTCCTATTACTTGAGTCACCTTATGGGAGAAAGGCAGTGTAGAAATCACTCTGTCATTCAGTCATTCCCTTTTTCAAGTAGTGTACTAGAGGAGGGTTAAAATTAGAGAGATGGGTAGGACTGTGTCAGCATCTCAGATTGATCCCCATTGTGTGCTCCAAGTAAAAACATGAGAAGAAATTGTCAAGGGGTATGCTGGAAACTAACACTTCACAGTTTACCTAAGGGGCTTTAGCAAAGGCTGTTTTACTTTTCAGTTTTATGGATACTTGTCTCAGCAGCAAAATATGATGCAGGATTATGTCAGAACAGGAACATACCAGAGAGCAATCCTGCAGAACCACAGTGACTTTAAAGATAAGGTAAGGGAGTGATGATCTGATTACTCTTTTTCACTGTATTCTGTGTTTATGATACAAATTAATGCAAATAGGCTCCTAATGTTCTATAATTATAAAAGCTAATAATGAATTTTCTTTTGTAATATATATATTGAGTTAAAAGTTTGATATTGAAGCCACACTTGTTCTGTCCTCAAAAGGAATTTGATGTGGAATATTTGAAAGATGGTAGAATATACTATGATTTGCAAAATAATTTAAAACATTTAATATGGATTCAAACAAGTTATAAAGCAGTCCATTGGCAAAAAAAGCTGAAATTAAAGGAAATTAGCACACACTATAATATGCTTGACATAATCCTTGGTGTGATTGCTCATGTGTATGCTGGCAATGTGTGTATCCTGCATAATTAAATTGTAAACTGTTTTATATAAGCTGCACTTTTTGCTTTTGCCCAATACCATCAAAGTGTAACAGAGGGAAGAACATCAGGATGACCAAGAAATATATCTTGAGTGGCATTAGATCACAGCAGACCACATGGTGAGGTTTTATAAAACCCGTAGAGCAGAACTATTCTCTGACCTGAAGAATAAATCACTTCTGGATTTCAGATAAAGGAATGAAAACTGAAGCTTAATCCAGATGATTATTGTGTCTAGTTATTATTTGAAACTGTAAAATACCTGTCAAAAGCTTTTTCCTCAAGGTCACCTGCCTGTTCCCTGAAGTCCTTCCATGCTATGCATCTCTGTCATTTCAAGGAAGGCCAGGACATCATCCACTTGAAACTGAGCTTTCTTGGCTGATACATCAGTACTCTAGAACCAACCTCTGGTAGAGCTGTGCCTGGCTCCCTCCCTTTCTCCTTCCCTCCCTCCCTACATTTAAAGGGCACTTGAAAACAAAGCTGTCTAGAGATGCCTTTTTAAAATTACAATCTTGCCTGATACAGCTTTCTCTCTTTTTTGTTTCTCTTGTTTTGGTAGTTTATATGTCTCCTGATTTATGTTTTCTTCCTTACAGTTCACACCTCTTGAAAGTTTTTCTATTTTGTTTTAAATTTCTAATGTGTACTATTATTGTATATTTGCATGACACTAATAGATATGTGTTTGTAAAATAAATAATGGAACATTTAAACAGAGATACTTAGAGTGAGCAAACTAAAATGCACTGGAAACATGTTTTCAGTACAAAGCATTTTCCTCTGGAAATGACAAACATAGACCTAAACAGGAAGCACTGATACTCATAGGTGGTTGGAATGGAAAAGTAGAAAATAAAGCAGACCTAGCATTGTGGGAGAATCTTGCTCAGGGGTCAGAAATGAAGCTGCAGAATGGCTGATAGAATTTTGTGAAGCCAACTATCTGTCTGCTGCAAATAAATATCTCAAGCAACTGATCTTGTACTGTACATAATTGGAACAGAAAGTGGAAAAATGGTACTGTATTCTCTTTGCCACAACAAGAGGCAGATTATGGTAAAAATATTTGATATTTGATTAATATCAAAAATTGGAGTACAACTGAAGAACACAGAAACAAACATAATGTCAAAATATGATTTGGATGACTTTCTAATAAATTGCATCTAAAGAACAGATCTGCATTACTAAACTGCATTTCTAAACCATCAAGCAGAAGAATGATTATGGGGGGAGATGAAAAAAGGCAATTCCTCTAGTCAGAAGAATTTAAAAGGCTAGATGGATAACTTATGAAACTCTTAAAACTGGATAGTCATACCTCAGTTTCCAGCTGCTTAAGCCAATTGAATTTTCTCTGCCACCTCTACTAATTCCCCCTCTGAACAGTAGCATCTTGTGACCAACTTAAGCTTGAAACCTGCAGCTTCTCTGGCTCAGGCTGGGGCCACCCCTGTGCTTCCAGGATCTCTCTCCTTCTTTCTACACTTTTCAGACCCTGACTCTTCCCATGCACCCTGCCCTCTGGGTTTTCTGGGCAAAACTCCCTTGCTGACCTCTCGCTCTACATCTTTTGGCAATTTTGTTGGGTTTGGTGCAACATTCTGTCCAAAGTGTGCTTGGGCACACCGAGTTCCATCACTGATACACAGTGGCAGCTGGGGTCAATGCCTGTTCTCTTTCAAGCCAAATCCTCCACCCCATGATTGCAGATGGATGAGGGCCCCCGTGCAGTGGAGAGAGAAAAAATTGAGCATTGGGTCGTTGGCTTAGCAGAGGGTGGTGTGACCTCCCAGCAACAGGGTGATCCAGAGGAAATTACTTGGGCGACTATTATGGCAGAATGTGGAATGTGGGACCACCTCACAGATGGATTGACTTAATAAAGAAAGCCACCATCTTAACTAAAAAAATAATCACTGTTTTCAGTCACATCTTCTTGGCAGCAGTAGTTTTGGATAATGAAAAAGATTGCACAGGGGCCTTGGGATCATGAGGACAGAAGTAGGATGTGTGCTGTCTAAAAAAACTGCCCTTAACCATATCCAGATATCAGCTACAGAATTTTAGCCATTGGTTATTTTGTTATGATGCCTTTGTTATGATGTTCTGAGCTTTTGTTTGCTCAGGAAAGCAGCATGTAAATACATACAGTACATGAAGAAGAATTCTGAGTTCTGGAAAATCCAGCTGTGAAGGATGGAAGGAATTCCATTCTCTGGAATGGTGTTATTGCTAATCAAATACGGTTTAGTTATATGTAATTTACTAATAGTTATTAACTGAAGGAAGATATATTATTTTGTGTAGTGATGAATTTGGCTCTGCTTTTGTCCTTTATGTCAATCTCTTTATTCCAGATCGTATTAGATGTTGGCTGTGGCTCTGGTATCCTGTCGTTTTTTGCTGCCCAGGCTGGAGCCAGAAAAGTCTATGCAGTTGAAGCCAGCACAATGGCTCAGCATGCAGAGGTCAGTGAAGCTTTGAGATTGGTAGAGTGAATTCATGGATTCCAACCTTTCTTATGGCAGTGGAGTCCATAAAATGAAAGGCATCTCATATTTGGAAGTTGAGTCATGGCTACCCAGATAAACTCACCTGGATGACTGAGAATCTTCACAGACAAGGCATCTCATAGTTAATCAAATCCAGCACCCTACTGAAGAAGGAAATAATCAGCTAAAGTCTGTTTATAAGCTACCTAGCCTCTGTTTAAAATCCTCCAGATATTTCACCTTGTAGTGAAAGTTATGTATCACCTCTCAGTCTTCTCCCCCCTGTAAGGTCAACTTACTAGTTCACTTGTTTCTTGTAGGCATTTTCCCCCTAGACTTGGTCAATCTTCTCTGAACACATTATAGTTTTTAATACAATAGGATCCTCCCCTCCACAGGATTAACAATCCCTGATTCACTTATCTGCTTCCTGAAAATAATTTTAAAAAGACTCTGTCGTTGAAATGTATACATATTCCCAAGGTGTGTTTATCCTAGAACCCACTAGAGCAGTGGTTCTCAACCTGTGGGTCCCCAGAAGTTCCCGGACTGCAACTCCCAGAAGTCTTCATCACTAGCTGAGCCAGCCAGGATTGTCACACTATCTATATTTTTGCATCTGATTTGCTTTTGCATAAATGTAGAACTTTACATTTTCTTCTGTTAACATTTATTTTTATTTTGGCCCAATTCTCTGATCAGTCAGCGTGGCCTTGAATGCTGGTCTTGTCTTCAAAAATACCCCTTCCAGCTTGGTGTCATTTGCATATTTGACCAGAATCCTCTCGATTGCTATTTCTAAGTTGGTTATAAAGATGTTGAATAACACAGGAACCAGGATAGAACCTTGTAATGCTCTGCTTGTCACTTCTTCAAGGTGATAAGGTTTTGTGACAATCGAAGTAACTATTTCATCTCTCCTTCTTGAATATTTGGTAGTTTGATTTAGGAGGACATCATTCAAGTGTTGAGGTTGGATGCTATAGCACACCCCACAGTGCTGTTACTGTTCTGTTCCATCTTCTTTGATTTTTTTTAAAATCCCAAATGCCCTTCCTTTTTCACACTTGTATGAAGCGAAGGCTTCTCCTCCCCTGTTCCTTGACTAGTCAACCATTTGGACAGGGTGTTAGACAGACAAGCCCATGTTCCTTCTAACTGGTGAGTGGGGGATCAAGCCAAGGCAGCGTGAGAAGGGAACTTTCTGAGTCAAAGTAGCAGTTCTCTTGGATTAGTTTTTGATGCAGTGGGGCTTAGATGGCCCACTCTTTGCCACAGTGGCAACATCCTGTCACTTCGTTATCACTGCTGCTAGCATTTCAAAGATGATGTGGCAGCCATGAGTCCAGTAGCTTCTGATGCTGCTGTGTCTTGTTAGATTGAGCAAATTCTTATTTAGATTCAGAAAGAACTTCTTAGGCATTTGCTGAATGGCTTACCAAACCACACACTGTATTTTTCCACCTGCAAGACTCCCCCATGTATAAGATGACCTCCACTTTTCCAACTCAAACTTACTTTCTCAACCACATGAGTCTCTCCTCAGCTTACTTCCATCTATAAGACGACTTTCAGTTTTTAGTCTAACAATTGTAGACAAAAATACACAGAAAAATACCATACTTTGTCTCCAAGTCATTATCCCCATTGCTATTTTAATTAGGAAACTATAATGTCTCCTTTTTGATATACTATGGTTTTTGGCATAAGTACCTTAACTTAAACTCTTTCTGACCAGTAGATATCCTAAGTATTGAATAAAAGTGTATACATCTGATCTTTTCCTCTTCCTGGTCAGGTTTTAGTCAAGAGTAACAACCTCACTGACCGGATTGTTGTCATTCCTGGGAAGGTAGAGGAGGTATCACTTCCAGAACAGGTGGACATCATTATTTCTGAGCCAATGGGTTATATGCTTTTCAATGAACGTATGCTGGAGAGTTATCTGCATGCCAAGAAGTATTTAAAGCCCAGTGGTAAGTAATCTGTGCTTGCACATGTGTGGGGAAGGGTGGCAACATCAGAAAATGTTTCTTTAGTGCTTCTGATATACTGAACCAAACTGCCTATACGAGCAGGCAGAGAACAAGTGAGTTCTGTGGAAATCCTAATATTTACTGGAATTAGGGTAAGCCAAAAGACAATGTTGATCTTAAAGTAACATTCTACTATCAGATAGCACTTGAAGAATTTTCTTTAAGTAGAGTAAACCAAATAAAGAATAGTTTATAATGAGGCCAAAATGGGAAGGATGAAGGACGGTACACAGTTGGAAACACCCACTGTCACTGGGAAGGCCATTTTCATGGCACTTTTGGTCAGATGAACCAGTTAAAGATCAAGTTGAAAAACAGACAAGACTTATTAATTTGAAGGATTTTAGGGCAGCAAGATAAAAAGTTAAATTGAACAGGAACAGCAGCTTCATGATGGATTTTCCAAAATGAAATAGAACCAAATATCGTACCAATAAGAATCTACACTTGTTAATAAGATATTTTCTCTTGCATTGTAAATGTGTTCATATCCTTAATTTCCCTAGCATACTGCCCAGGAAGCACATGTAATATAAAACAGAAAATTGCACTTCAGTGCAGATAGAAAGAACTTTGATTTTATACCTCATCAGTATTCCACTAAATCAGGGCTGTCCAACTTTGAACAAGCCGAGGTCTACTTTTTCCGGCATAGAGTGCCTGAGGGCTACTACACTAATACCTCTACTTACGAATTTTATCCATTCCGTGCACATGCTCATGACCCTTGAACTGCCCACTCAGCTAAGACAGTGGGCTGGCAGACCCAGAACTTTGCTGGGGCAGTAGTGATCCTTGGGATGGGGGAGGGAGGGGTGGAGAACTTATCCCCTCACTTTTTTTATTGATGCCGGCGGGCTACTTTTGAACCCTTCGCGGGCTACCAGTAGCCCATGGTCTACCTGTTGGACAGCCCTGCACTAAATAATTATCTGATCAAAGTCTCCTGAAGATGTTTATTCCTATGACAGTGGTTGTTTCTCATCATATATGTTTCATTTTGTATGCTTTTCCTTCTCACGGCTAATTATTTTAACTGTGCTTAAGGACATAATCTTTCCACATTGAAGATAAAAACCTTTTTAGAAAAAAAAATCTAAATTTCTATATCCACTTCTCTTTTAGGAAATATGTTTCCAACAATTGGTGATGTCCACCTAGCACCGTTTACAGATGAACAACTGTACATGGAACAATTCACGAAAGCTAACTTTTGGTAAGTTTCTGTTCCTACGAACTTGACCTGCTTGTCCCGGTTACGTAACCTCCAGGGCAAAATTGAAACAATAATAGTGTTTATCTGTGTCAAAGGGTTTTGTTGGGATTTAGCAACAGCATTTCTTTTCCGATCTTCTCTGATTGAGAAGATAACAAGGATTTTGTTTGAAACATTCCAGTGCCACTGTATTGCTTTGTTTGTTTGTTGTTGAGATTATACTAGTCTATTTTCACCCTCCCGTTGAAAAAAGAGGTGCACAGCTTGGGGGTGCTCTTGGACTTATCCTTGAGCCTAGATGCCCAGGTCACAACGGTGGCCAGGAGCGCATTTGCACAATTAAGGCTAGTACGCCAGTTATGACTGTTCCTTGAGAAACCAGCTCTGGCCACTGTGATATATGCCCTAGTGATGTCCCGGCTAGACTACTGTAATGCTCTCTATGTGGGACTTCCAATGAGAAGTCTCAGGATACTTCAACAGGTCCAAAATGCAGCAGCGAGATTGTGACTGGGGCAGGTTACAGAGATCACATTACACCCTTATTAAAGCAGCTCCACTCGCTGCCAATCAGCTATCGAGCACAATTCAAAGTGCTCACCTTAACCTACAAAGCACTATTCGACCTGGGTCTGAGCTACCTCAAAGATCGAATCTCGCAGTATGAACCGGCTCAGGTGCTAAGGTCATCGGGAGAGGCCTTTCTCTCCATCCCACCACCCTCACATGTACGTCGTGTGGGAACACATGAAAGGGCCTTCTTGCCTGCTGTGCCCAGATTCTGAAACTCCCTCCTACTAGAGGCCAGGACTGCCCCATCCCTGCTATCTTTCTGGAGACAAAGACCTCGCTCTTCAGGCAAGCTTTCCCTGAATGATGGACTACCATACATGGCTATGCAGACTTGTGTTTATGATCACTTATAACTTTGTTCCTGTATCTCTCCTTGTGGGATTACATTGGTTCTATGTTATTGATTGATAGTTCCCATCCCTCATAAGTTTTAGATGGTTTACCATACATGATTATGATTGTTAGTTCCCATCTCTCATAAGTTTTAGATGGTCTACCATACATGATTACATGAAATATATACCCTTTTCTTAACTGCTCACATTCTCTTTTAGTATTAATGTTGTCTTCTAATGTTGTAAGGTAACTCTCAATTCCCTGTTCTTAAACTTGAATATGTCTTAATTCTACTGTACTGTATATTGTCCCTCCGTACTGTAAGTCACCTTGGGTCCTTTTCCAAGGAGAAAGGCTGGGTAAAAATACTCATAAATAAAAATTAATTAATTAATTAGTTTTTATTTAAAAATACTCCCATCTTTCCCCTTTAAAAGAGCCCAGGTTGTCAAATTCTTGTTCAAATTCTGTACCAGTTTATCTCTGCTTGGCTACTATATTAGGTCATTCAGCTCAGTTTGTCTTGTTTTGCAGGTATCAGCCATCCTTTCATGGGGTAGATTTGTCAGCACTTCGGGGGGCAGCAGTAGATGAATATTTTCGGCAGCCTGTTGTGGTATGTCTGACTTTTTCTCTATAATACCCAATATGTTTTGATAAACATTAAAATGATTTCATATGTAGATAAGCAAAATGAGAAAAGGCTGTGAAATGTGATTGAAAACCATAAAAGCTGTGGGCAGACAGGTACCTTGCCAAATTTGGTTCTGTACATTTTCAAGGACATAAGAGCTAGAAACTTGCTTTTTTGCCGTTCCTGGAAGAACCAGTGAGACATATGTGTTGGTAATCTGTTGGCTACTTTAAAAACCTCTTCCTTAATTTCTGTTTAATAGACATTGGCCAGAATCCTCTTACATAGCTACCTTGGGAGGCAAATTGCCCTGAAGACGTTATCAGATGCATGCTGAGTCACTCAGTTCAGCATCCGAACTAAACCACATAAATTTCAGCATATTGCCCTAACTTTGGTACTTTTAATGTGTGTTCTTTTATATTTTAAAAATGTTTCACTGATTCTCCTACTTTTTTAGATCTTGAAGATTGATCAGTATCTGATTAGTGGTGACAAATGAAAATTGTAGCTCATTAATTTAAAAAATTGGTGGGTTGCTTCCAACTGGGACAAGCTGGTTCATGGCCATCTCTAGTTATGATTGTCTCTGGTCCTCCATTTAAAATGCCATTTTAGCAGAACTTTTGCTCAAGCAGTCAAGCATAGTGCTGAAGGCTTATGCCATTCAATATAATCGAATGATCCCAGATTTCTAGTATTATAGGAGATGGACATAAACCTCACCAGTTCCTTCACAACAAACATAATTCTGTAGAATTCTATCATGCTGCTTTTGCATTGTTTTCCAAATTGAAGACGCCAAATCATTGTAACTCTTTCTCATGAGAGCATAGCTGAATCTTCCCCCCCCCTTCCCACCCCCTTTCTCAAATTGACAGTGCCTCTGAGGTAGAATAACTACAATTGTGATTCCACCATGTCATTTGTATAAAGTTATAACAATACTGATTCTATTTCCTCTTAACCCATTTTATGACTTCCCCTAATAGACATGTCTTACAGAGATGAAATCAGTTTTAAAAGCATTGCTACAATGTTTTCATGTGTTCAACAGCATCTTCATTTCAACAACTGAAACTGAGTGATGGCTTACACTCAGAAGCAGCCAGGTTTTTCATTGGTGTACTTTTCTTTCCTAGGATACTTTTGATATAAGAATCCTTATGGCCAAATCTGTTAAATACACAGTGAACTTCTTAGATGCCAAAGAAGTGGATTTGCACAGGTAACTTATTTTGCTATTGGGAATAGACATGGGCACGACTTGGCGAAATTCTCGTTTCCGTTTCCGTTACTCATTTCCGTTACGCAACGGAAACGGTAACGACAATTACTCCCCCAGAACTCGAACTCGAACCGACAAAAGAAAAGATTTGTCGTTGTCGTTCCTGGCATCGCAGCGATCGCGCGATGCCAAGTGGCACAGAAAAAAGTTTTAGAAATAACCCCCCCCCCGATTCCCGGCCAAAAAAGCAGGCGAAAATATGCCTGCCTGAGGGCACCTACCAGAGGGGTGGTTTCTGGGGTGGGGGTCCCCACTCCAGCCTTCCCCCCCTCCTGTCCTGGGCTGCTGGTACCGGGCTGGGAGGGGGCATCCTTGGCGTCTCCATTTGCCATGCGGTGCGGGGGGGGGGCCAAAATGGCGACCGCAATTTTTTTTTTGAAATCGTGGTCCAAAAACCCACCAAAGCACCACAGAAACATGCAAAAATTAGCTATTTTAAATGCTTGAATTTTTACAGTAGCAGCAGTGGGTTTTTCTTGCAACAAAACGTCTCCATTGATTTTATTTTATTTTATTTTATTTTTATTTTTTTACACCTGCGCACGCGCAATGATGGGCTGGCCATGGGATGGGACCATGCAAATTTTTGGAGCCATTCCACCAATCGCATGGCCAGGTTTTGCTGAGACTTCTGGATGTGCCAGAGAGGGCATAAAAAGCCCACCAACCCTAATCCTAATCCTAACCCTAACCCTAACCCATACGCCAGTACACTGTGTTCTTAGTGGGCCAGAGGCACCCAGAGGTACAGCCCACTAACCCACCCTAACCTTAACCGTTACCCTAAGCCTAGCCCTTACCCCCTAACCCCATGCTCTGGGAAGTCAAGTCACGCTAAATCGCGGCGGTAATGACAAACGACAAATGACACGACGAAACGACAAATTTTTGAAAAATTTCGCGAAAAACGGAAACGACCCAAAACAGACCCGTCCCGAAAAATGACAACTCGAAAAAAAAATTCTGGTCGTGCCCATCTCTAATTGGGAAAAGGGAGAGAAGTGCCACATCTCTGTCACCAGTTGTCTATCATGAAGGGGAAGGAAGGAGGATCAAGTTCCTTTCTTTAGGGTAGTGACAACCATGTCTCAATTAAAAACCAAGAAAAATATCTTGTCTCTTCACAACTAACCTTTGTTCTGTTTTGTTTTGTTTGGAGAGGCATCTGTTTCTATAGTCTGCAGCCCAGCTTTCAAGTGGATGAAGTATTGCCTGAATTGCTGGGTTGTTATACAAATGCCTGATAGGTGGATGGGTGAATGTCGGCTCTAATTAGTGGAAGAAATAGGATTGGAATGTAACAGATACAAATGAGGTCAATGTTTTTAGCTTTATAGAGCTTGATTAGCTGACAGATACATATAAGATTAAGAAATTTGTCTATCAAACCACATAAATTCAAGTTGAATGCCTTGATAAATTCCTGTTCAGTTGTTTTTGCTTTGGAATCTGCCTTAAAATTCTTTTGTTCAGACATGGCAGTCCTGAAGATGGAGGCAAATTGCCCTGAGAGGCTGAAGTATACTCCCACTGGTGTTTTTTTTTAAATTTTGCCATTTCAGGAGCATTGGAAGTATCAAAATTTGTGACCCGTTCTTTGATCTTTTCATCCAGTTTAAAACAGTAGAACATTATTAGCAAACAACAATGTACCTAGCACAGGAAGATGAGTCATTAGGATATAAATGCCAATTTAAGGTTTTGTAATAGTCTTGTCCATAAATCATGGTTAGTTGTGATTCACTGCTCATTTCAATTTTAATGGACAAGGATAAGTAAGGTTCCCATGGCAGGCGATCCAAACAAGAAAATGAGCCCCAAAAGATTGGGATTTCATTTCTTTTAAAAAAAAATTCTCAAGGAATAGGTACAAATTGCAAGAAAAAAAAGACAACAAAAAGGCCAGTGCGGCCTCACAAAAAGCTCTGAGAGAACTTGAAACCAAAGGAAACACATAAGAAGTGGAAAGAAGGCTAGGCCACAAAGGAATTATACAGACAGGTAGCAGGGAATTGCAGAGTTAGCATTAGAAGGGCAAAAGGTGAGAGTGAGCTGAAGTTAGGTAGAGACGCTAAAAATAACAAAAAAGCTTTCTTTGGGTATGTATAGAACAGACATGAAAGGAAAGAACCACAACTACTCAATGAAGATGGAAAAATGATAGCAGAGAAATGATAATAGTCAACAAATAAAAGGTAGATGTGCTCAATTCCTATTTTAGTTCAGTCTTTCCCCAAAAAATCAAGTATGACCCTCCAGACAAATGTGAAGAGCAAGTGGCAGGGACTTAGTTTAAATCGAAGAAAACATACAAGGGGGAAATTATTTAAATGCTCAGAATGTGGAATGAGCTGTAGTCGGGGCAGTACCCTTCGTTCCCATGAAAGAACTCATACAGGAGAGAAACCACATAAATGCATGGAATGTGGAAAGAGCTTCAGTAGTAGCAGTGCCCTTAGTTCCCATCAAAGAACACATACAAGGGAGAAACTCTTTAAATGCATGTAACGTGGAAAGAGATTCAGTCATAGCAGTTCTTTTAGTTCAGATGAAAAAAACACTGGTGAGAAACTATTAACCCATTAGAACAGAGTCAGTTTCCCTTGGAATTGTCACTAATTTACATTAAGGGGCTCAGATGGGAGATTCCATAAAGTGCCTGGAAAGAGCTTCATCAAGATCAATTGGCTGCACCAGGCTGGACTTGACCTGAATGTCTTTCCAGCAGCAAAACTGGAGGAGGCAAACATGAAATGCAGAATGAAATAGAAGAATAGTGAAATCCTGATGAACTATCAAAGGAACCTGATGAACTTCTGATGGTTAGAGCTGTCCAGCAGTGGAATATGCTGCCACAGAGGGTGGTGGAGTCTCCTTCTTTGGATGTTTTTAAGCAGAGGCTGGATGGCCATCTTTCGGGAGTACTGTGATGGAGGTTCCTGTGTGGCAGAGGGTTGGACTTGGAAGGACATTGAGGTCTCTTCCAACTCTGTGTTTCTAAATAGGCTTGAGCACTGGGCTGAAAACAGCAAAATGAAATTTTAACAGAGATAAATGCAAAGTGCTGTAACTAGGAAAAAGAAACCAAAGACACAGTTATAAGAGGTGGAATACCTGGCTTAGTAATACTCTGAGAAAGAAGGATCTTGGAATCATTGTATAACACAAGGTGAATATGAGCCAATAGGGTGATGTGGCTACAAAAAAAGCAAATGCTATTTTAGTTTGCATAACAAAAGCATAGTCTCCAGATTTTGAGAGGTACTAGTTCCCCTCTATTCAGCACTGGTTAGCCCTCGTATACTGTGACTTGTTCTGGACATAGCACTTCAAGAAGACTACTGACTAACTGGAACAAATTCAGAGGAGGGCAACAAGGATGGTCCAGAGGTTGGAAGCCAAGCCCCATGAAGAATGACTGAAAGAACTTAGTGTGTTTACCCTTGAGAAGAGAAGATTGAGGGGTGATATGATCACACTTTTCAGATACTTGAAAGGCTGTCACACAGAGGACAGGCAGGATTTTTAATTATCCCAAAGTGCAGTGGGCTCAAGTTATAGGAAGCCAGATTTCAGCTGAATATCAGGAAAAGCTTCCTAACAGTTCGGCAGTGGAGCCAGTTACCTCAAGAGGTGGAAAGTAGAAATGGGCATGAAACGAAAAACTAAACACTGTTTTGTTGTTTTGTTAGGTAACAAGTAATTCATTACCTAACAAAACACTATTTTGTTGTTGTGAATCATCTGAAACTGTAGCACACATTTCATTTTGTCACGAAACACCATTTCCCCCCTCTAGAACAAAACAATTCATCTGAGAGGTGTTAATGGCAGGGGAGCTCAAGCTCTTTCCTGAAAGTCCCCAAAATTTGGGAAGGTTTGGGGGTCAGGGAGCTGAGTTATGAAGGTCCAAACGGGGTGCTGCTAGGAAAAAATCTTTCTATTTCTATTGGAATCTTATCTTTGGAAGCCAAGCCGTGGACAACCTGCGGCTTGGCTTCTGAATCCTATTAGAATTTTTCTTAGGGGCACCCCCCTTTGGACCTTCATAACTCAGCCCCCAGACCCTGAGACCTTTCCAAATTTGGGAGGCTTACAGGGAAGAGCTTGAGGAAGCTCCCCTGCCATTTTGCTGCCTCTAGGACCCAGGGGAGCGTAGCATTACGTTTCATTTTGTAACAAAACTACTTTAAAAATTCATTACAAACTAAACTAAACAAAAGTACTAAAGAAACGAAACGAAACACTTTTTCCGTTTCATGCCCTTCTTTAGTGGTGACTCCTCCATCGCTGGAGGCATTCAAGAGAAATTTAGATAACCACTTGACAGATCTGCTTTGAATTGTATTCCTACATTGAACAGAGTGTAGGACTTGGCCTTCTAGACCCCTCCCAACATTTTTATTCTGTGATTTTATGATTGTAATTGTTTGGCAATTATATTGTTCTATAGTATTTAATATTTTTTTCTGTCGTGCATCTTTTCCACCTGTATCTCAGTGATAGTGGTGATCATAAACTGATCAGAAGCAGCTTAGAGGAAGATCCCCAGAGGTGTACTGGTGAAACTCGAAAAATTAGAATATCATGCAAATGTTCTTTTATTTCAGTAAGTCAACTCAAAGGGTGAAACTAATATATGAGATAGATTCAATACATGCTAAGCAAGATATGTCAAGCCTTACTTTGGTATAATTGTGATGATCATGAAAACCCCAAATTTACAATCTCAGAAAAATTGAATATTACATGACATCAATAACACAAGGATTAGAAATAGAACAATATTGGACCTCTGAAAAGTCTAATCATGCATATGTACTCAGCATCCCCATATAGCTCATCTGTGGTAGGAAGCATGAAGTGCTCCAAAGTCTCTTGGTAGATGGCTGCATTGACCCTGGACTTAATGAAGCATAGTGGACCAACATGAGCAGATGACATGGCTCCCCAAATCAACACAGAGTTTGGAAACTTCTCATTGGACTTCAAGTATCGTGCATTGTGTGCCTCTCCATTCTTCCTCCAGACTCCGGGTCCTTTGTTCCCAAATGAGATGCAAAAGTTGCTCTCATTAGAAAATAGGACTTTGGACCACTGAGCAACAGACCATTTTTTTCCTGTAGCCCAGGTAAGACGCTTCTGACGTTTGTTGTTCATACACAGCTTGACAAAAGGAATATGACATTTAAAACCCATGTCCAGGATCCATCTGCATTAAAGTATTTTGCAATTTGTTCTGCCAATGGAAGCAAATACTTATTGAATGATTACATAGACAGGAGAATCAAACAAAGTCAGAGCTCACCTAAAACAAAACAGCTAATATTACATATATACACTGATAAGTTACATGTGGACAAATCAACAGCATAACATTATTTCATCATACATGGCCTACATAATCAGTACATAGCATAGAGAGAGAGAAATGGGTGCCTTACTCACAAAGGCCCATTGAAAACTGATTACTGGTAGCAGCACTTGTAGACATTTGTCTGTCCAATCAGGTAACACATTGCATCATGGCTGTTGCAGCACCTTGCATCTGCCAAACCCATTTAAGCCCATTCTTTTCACCTGCAGTCTAATAGAAAAAACATTTAGACTGAATCACTGTGACTTTGCACATTTGCAGACTCCACCTTAGAAATCAATTACAGTGGTACCTTGTATAACGTAATTAATTCGTTCCAAATCAAATTAGTTATACAAGTTTTCCATTATACAAATTCTAATTTCCCATAGGAATGCATTGAAACTGGATTTAATCCATTCCAATGCAGCGCTAGTATTTTTTGGGCGAGGGGTGGGTGGGCGGGGAATCCCCCCGCGAACCTCTTGTCGAGCCCCGGAGGCAGGAGGGCGCACCGGCGGCGGCCTGCCACCCCTCCCCTCCCCTCCCGCCCCGCGTCCTCTTCCCGGGCGGCCTTGGACGGGACCGCCCGGGGAATCCCCCCCCCCCGGCTCACCTTTTGCTGGAGGCAAGAGGGTACGGCGCGGCCTGCCTCCCCCCCCTCCCGCGTCCTCTTCCCGGGCGGCCTTGGGCCGGACCGCCCGGGGAATCCCCCCGGCTCACCTTTTGCTGGAGGCAGGAGGGCGCACCGGCGCCGGCGGCCTGCCTCTCCTCCCCTCCCCTCCCGCCCCGCGTCCTCTTCCCGGGCGGCCTTGGACGGGACAGCCCAGGGGCTCACCTTTTGCTGGAGGCAGGAGGGCGCACCGGCGGCGGCGGCCTGCCTCCCCCCCCTCCCCTCCCGCCCCGCGTCCTCTTCCTGGGCGGCCTTGGGCGGGACCGCCCTGGGAATTCCCCCGCTCACCTCTTGCCGGGCCCCGGAGGCAGGCCCCCGGCTCACCCCTTGCTGCCAGGTAGGCAGGATGCCTGCCGCTCCTCCCCTCCCCTCTTTCCCCGACCCCCCCCCCCGTCCTCTTCCCGGGCAGCCGCAGTTGGACGGAGGTGGCCACGGGGGGGGGCATATTTTTTTTCCGCTGTACGGATTTTTCATTGTACAAACCCTCCGTTATACGAGGGTCTACTGTAAATACATATAGACCAGTGGTTCTCAACCTGTGGGTCCCCAGATGTTCTTGGACTGCAACTCCCAGAAGCCTCCACCACTTGATGTGCTGGAAGGGAATTCTGGGAGTTGCAGTATAGGAACATCTGGGGACCCACAGGTTGAGAACCACTGATATAGACCATTTATTTATACACCTGTCTAATACATAGTTTTACTAACTAATATCTGACTGTGTGTGGTGGCTCTTTATGC
The DNA here is from genome assembly GCA_029282475.1 of Phrynocephalus forsythii. Lineage (NCBI taxonomy): Eukaryota > Metazoa > Chordata > Lepidosauria > Squamata > Agamidae > Phrynocephalus > Phrynocephalus forsythii. The sequence goes on from JAPFRF010000011.1 coordinate 9,121,406, forward strand.
ACTGTTATGAATAGCGAACATAAACTGTATGTCATAATCATCACAATTATACCAAAGTAAGGCTTGATATATCTTGCTTAGCATGTAATGGGTCTATCTTATATAATAGTTTCACCTTTTGAGTTGACTTATTGAAATAAATGAACATTTGCACAATATTGTAATTTTTTTAGTTTTACCTGTATTTTGACTCTTGTTTTGATGGGATTATTTCAGGTCTGAGCTCTGTAGCAATGAGTGGGAGGACCTTATTCTGTAGAAGAAAATGCATCTTCCTGTAGCTACATTTTCTTTTGTTTTCCAGAATAGAAATACCTTTCAAGTTCCATATGCTGCATTCGGGTCTAGTCCATGGATTGGCTTTCTGGTTTGATGTTGCTTTCATTGGTTCAGTGTAAGTCATATCAATAATGTGCTTCCTTCACTTTCTAGCTTCCATATTTCAGCAACCTCAACTATCCTCTTTTTGACTTGTATATTTTGTGAGTGAATGTGAAGTTGTTTGTCTAAGCTAGTGGCAGTAAAATTTAGAAATAATTCTGGTAGAAAATGGAATTATGGGCTTTATCTTTATATCAGAATTTTTCTTGGGTGGTGGATGCTTTTTGATACAAAAAAGTTCACCAGGTAAAGCCTTAATACTAGTGGCATTGTTTTCAGGCTTAACTCAAGTTCTGGTTTTCTTGAAAACACTCTGTGATTTGACCTCGGATACTTGGGTAGTGCTGCCATAAAATGAGGTTCTGAGCATCTTATGGACTTTTGGTGTAGACAACATCTTAGAAACACCTTTGAGATATTCCTTCTCTTTGTTCTGGCAGTGTTTATATGCCAGCTAAGACAGACTTCTTCTGCTCAGTGATTTGTGGTGTACTTCAGATTTTACAATACATGAATAAAAGAGCAGCAGTAATAGTGATTAGTAGTAGAATCCACATTGTCATTTTTGAAATTTGCCATTAATGTGAAAATACCGGGATCACAGTATCCTCAAAATTTTTTGAATTATTGTACTCAGTTATTATCATTAGAACCAATCCCCAACAAGAAAAGTGCCATTGGTACTTCTATAATTTGCACCTTGCTCCTACATTAAGCTTTTATAAGGGGTAGTGTCATTTAGATTACCCAGGAAGTGAAAAGCAGGAATCTTCAAGAACAAAAGCAGCATAGGAATAACCAGAATTAGCACTCCTAGGATTTTTGTTCATGTGCTGAGAGTTGGGGGACATAACTACCTACATCAGGTTAGTCTATGAATTGGTACAGCCAGGTTTCTTGCCGTTTCTGAACATAACCTTGTTGCCTTCTTTCCTCTGCTAGAATGACGGTTTGGCTTTCAACCGCTCCCACAGAGCCTCTTACCCACTGGTACCAGGTTCGGTGTCTCTTTCAGTCCCCACTTTTTGCTAAGGCTGGTGACACCCTCTCAGGGACATGCCTGCTCATCGCCAACAAGAGGTAAGCTGAGAGGAGGATTTTTCAGCCACATGGAAAGAGCAATGTGGAGCCATCATAATTGCCATTTTTTTGCTCTGTAAGACACCCCAAAAAGTAAGGGGAAATGTCTGTGCATCTTATAAAGTGAATGTAGTGGTCCCCGCTACCTATATAGCACAGATTTTCCTTTAGAGAGAAGTTACCTGCATGGAGCCTCTCCCATCCCCTGCTGCAACCTGGATTCCACTATTTTAATCACCTCATTAGCAGAGAGGCTTCATCCAGAGAAGCCTCTTTCTGCCCCTCCCTTTCTGCAGCCAAGATTCCTCAGTCAAAAATCACCTCATTTGCAAAGAGGTCTCATCCACGGGGCCTCTGCCTCCCCCCCTTCCGAAGCCTGGATTCCCTAGTCCCAATCACCTCGTTTGCAAGCCTCCCCTTTTGCAGCTTGGATTCCACAGTTCCAATCACCTTGTTTGCAAGTCTCCCTTTTTGCAGCCAGGATTCCTTAGCCACGAAACCTTAGGCTAAACATTTTTCTTGTTTTTTTCTTGTCTTCCTCCTCTAAAAACTAGGTGCGTCTTATAGAGTGAAAAATACAAGTATATTGTGAACCACCTAGAGAGAGCTTTAAACACTATGGGACAGTATATAAGCAGCGGGTATTGCTTTGCTTTAAATAGTATGGAAGACAGATCAGAACCTAGAGGGATTCCAAAGACCAATAACATCTTTTCAGTTTATTCCTTCAACAAGGACTGGAACCACTGCAATTGGTTCCAGTTATCTTATCAAACAGTACCTCCAAGTCCCAGGCCAGTGAGGTGACCCAGAATGATGCTATTTATTTATTTATTTATTTATTTATTTATTTATTTATTTATTTATTTTAAAGCTTATATACCGCCCATCTTCCCGAAGGAACTCCGGGCGGTTCACAACACACAAATGGATACAGTTAGATACAGGATAAAAACAGTAGTAAAAACAGTTTAAACCAAGGTAAAAAAGGTGCATATAGGCAGATGGTTGTTTATGGTATCATATCCTGCGGTGAGACCCAGAATCATAAGGAGCATACTCCTCCATCCAGTTCTAGGCACAGGCCATCCATTAAGGTAACCAAAGATGTCTCAGTCACATAGCTAGGTCTGAAGTCAAAATGAAACGAATCTAGACAATCAACTGCTTTCTCTTATTCCTTTTTTCAGCTTGTACTCGCCAAGGGGTGGAAATGGCCCACTCAAGTAATTAGAAAGAACTGATTGCTCCTTACTGTTATATCTGTCTCTTTCTTTTTTCAGGCAAAGTTATGACATCAGTATTGTTGCCCAAGTCGATCAGACAGGCTCCAAGTCCAGCAACCTCCTTGATCTGAAAAACCCATTTTTCAGGTGTGTTATAGTGAACTCCTATGACTCTTTTTTCAGATCTATGGAAAGAAATTTTGAAGAAGCAGTTTGTGTGAGACGAAGTCATTGTACAGTACTCCAGCGTCTCACATCAAAACTCTCATTACAAGTGTGATTCTAGTATGTTAGAGCTTGGTTACAGAGATATATATTAGGTTGCTGGGTCCATTCTTAATGACAACTGTGAATAACTCACTGCTGCATTTCACAGTGTTAGGAAATTCTTTGGTCTCTACGGGTGCTGTTAGAAATAATTTCCACAAATAACATTTTTATGGCACCAAGGGGGTTTTGTACCACATCGTTCAGAAGTATAGAAAAAAGGTTCAATAATGGTTGTGACTGTGAGAGGTTTTTAAAATAGTTTTGAGAAGAGTCCCCTGGCCCTTTAAATTAGCCCATATGAGGGTTAAACCATTCTTAAATATATATATATATATATATATATATATATATATATATATATATATATATATATATATATGTTTTAAATAGATTTTCACGGGTATAGGTATGCATGTTAGGGTGGATTCGGTTTCTTCCCGTGTAGAAATCTGGTTGTTCTGGCGACGTTTCGACAAGGTCTCACTCGTCATCTTCAGGCTGGTGTTCTGGCTTCTTTCTTCTTGAAGCAAAGCGTGGTCTCAGTTGAAGTCCTTCTATAAATACTGCTGGGGGTGTGTGGTTTGCTTGCTTTGTTGCTGATTGCAGGTTCCTTTGTTCCTTTGTTCTTTTGTGATCTGCTGTGTGGCTGAGGCGATCGTTAAGGGATTAACTGCTGGTGGCTGTTTAGATGGCTGTTTAGATGCTGGTGGGTTAGATGGCTGGTGGGTTCTGGCAGTATCCTGGGCTTTGGTGGAGTGGGGTCCTGTGTCTTGTGAATTCATTTTGGTCTATTCTGTGGTCTCCCAATGTTTTTTTGGGGTGTGTGAGTGTGCTCCATGTGGTGACTGGAGTGGGGTGCCGCAGTAGATGGTGCTTTCCAAAGGATTCAACTTTGCAATCGCCCCCAGACACATCCCCACCGAAAACATCATATGCGGAGTGGAAGCCAGCCTAACCAAAATCAACCCAGATGAAGCCAACAAAATCAGACTCGAAGTCACCAATGTCCTCTGCTCCAGCAAACCACCCAGAAGCAATTTACACAAAGAAGAACAAAAAGCCCTCTCCAACCTGAGGAAAGACAACAACATAATCATTCTCCCAGCAGACAAAGGCAATGCCACAGTGGTGATGAACACATCCGACTACCAAGCCAAACTATCCAACCTACTACAAGACCCTGACATACCTTTGAACACAGACCCCACCACCTACCTGGAAAAAAACCACCAAAGCCAAAATAAAAGCCTCTCCCTTAAGTGAAGAAATCAAGCCAAATCATCCCCAGAGAGAAATCATCCAGATGCCCCAAGCTCTAAAAAGAAGGAACACCTCTCAGACCCATAGTCAGCTCCATAGGCTCACCTCTACAAAACCTCGCCAAATTTCTTGCCAAACAACTCCAGCCCTATGCAGAATCCATCACTTCATACGTACAAAACTCGTTCCACTTCATAGAAATTATAAAGAAACAAGACCTACAACCCAATGACCTACTCGTGAGCTTCGATGTTGTTTCGCTCTTCACACAAGTGCCCATTCAAGAAGCCTTGACAGCTATCCACAACAAATACAACCCCCAAACACATCCTAGATCTGACCAACCACTGCCTAACCAACACATACTTCATCCACAATGGACAAAGATACAAACAGATAGAAGGAGCACCCATGGGATCACCCCTCTCACCGGTCATCGCAGTTATATGGAACACTTTGAAACCAACGGCAGAAGTCAACATAAACCCAAACTCTGGCTCAGATATGTTGACACCTTTGTTATCTGGCCACACGGGAAAGATAAACTGAACAACTTCCTCACACATCTCAACAGCCTACACCCCAAAATACAATTCACTATGGAAATAGAAGCCAACAACCAACTTCCCTTCCTGGACGTCCTAATCTACAAAAACCCGACGGCTCCTTAGGACATACCATCTACCAGAAAAAAACACATACAAACCGCTACTTAAATGCACAATCACACCACCACCCTGCACAGATCAACTCCGTAGCAAAAACCCTCATCTCCAGAACCAAACGCCTCGCTGACAAAGACCACCTAAAAACTGAATTACACACTCTCTCGAATGTTTTAATTGCGAACGGATTCCAAAAAAACACCATCACCAAACTAATTTTCAAGAACCAAGAAACAGAAGAGAACAACGGCACCGCCCTCCCCCTTACATCAAAGGCACCACAGACAAAATCAGCAAAATTCTCCACAAACACAATATCAAGACAGCCTTTTGCACCGACCAAAAAATAGCCAACATTTTAAGAAACCCCAAAGACAAGATTGAGCTAGAAAACCAAGGAATCTACGAAATACCATGCAAAGTCTGTCCAGCCACATACATCGGACAGACAAACAGGAGAATAAGCGCACGCATAGAACACAAAACGCAGTCAAAAAGAAGAAAAAATCTTCCTCTCTCTTCCAGCACATAAAAACAACAGGTCATGAAATTGACTTTGAAAGAACCAAACTCATCTCCAAAACTGAACACTTCAACAGTCGAATAATCATGGAAGCCATTGAAATAGAGAAACACCCAAACAACATGAATAAACGTGATGACACCTCCCGCTTGCCTGACATCTGGAAACTAGCCCTGGTCAACAGACGAGCCTCTGTCACAAAGACTGACACCAGGTCAAAAGGACACAAGATGCCACCACCTTCCATCCACACAAAACACAAACCCAGACCCTCCCACAGATGAAACGAAACCACCATCCAATAACAAAACCACGACTGCACCATCTACTGTCACCACATGCACACTCACACACCCCAAAAAACATTGGGAGACCACAGACACGTAGCAGACCAAAATGAATTCACAAGCTCCCCAGGATACTGTCCACCAGCCATCTAACCCACCAGCATCTAAACAGCCATCTAAACAGCCACCAGCAGTTAATCCCTTAACGAACACAGCAGATCACAAAAGAACAAAGGAACATTTTTCACACACCCCCAGCAGTATTTATAGAAGGACTTCAACTGAGACCACACTTTGCTTCAAGAAGAAAGAAGCCAGAACACCAGCCTGAAGATGACGAGAGACTGACTGAAGAAACCCGAATCCACCCTAACATGCATATATATGTTAGGTGGATTCGGTTTCTTCCCGTGTAGAAATCTGGTTGTTTTGGCGACGTTTCGACGAGGTCTCACTCACATCTTCAGGCTGGTTTGGCTTCTTTCTTCTTGATGGTCTCAGTTGAAAAATACTGCTGGGGGTGTGGTTTTTTGTTGCTGATTGCAGGTTCAGTTTGTGGCTGAGGCGATCGTTAAGGGATTAACTGCTGGTGGCTGTTTAGATGGCTGTTTAGATGCTGGTGGGTTAGATGGCTGGTGGGTTCTGGCAGTATCCTGGGCACCTGTCAAAATTCATTTTGGTCTGGCTATTGGTCTCCCAATGTTTTTTGTGTGTGAGTTGTGGTGACTGGAGTGGGGTGCCGCAGTAGATGGTTAGAGTTTTGTTATTGGATGGTGGTTTCGCTTTCATCTGTGGGAGGGTCTGGGTTTGTTTTGGTGTGGATGGAAGGTGGTGGCATCTTGTTCCATTCTGCCCTGGTGTCAGTCTTTGTGACAGAGGCTCGCTCTGTGACCAGGGCTAGTTTCAGATGTCAGGCAAGCGGGAGGTGTCATCATTTCTCTAACTCATGATTATTCGACTGTTGAAGTGTTCAGTTTTGGAGATGAGTTTGGTTTTTCAAAGTCAATTTCATGACCTGTTGTTTTTATGTGCTGGAAGAGAGAGGAAGATTTTTCTTCTTTTTTGACTGTTCTGTCTGCGTGCGCTTATTCTCCTGTTTGTTTGTCCGATGTATGTGGCTGGACAGACTTTGCATGGTATTTCGTTTGGTTTTCTAGCTCAATCCCACAGATGAAACGAAACCACCATCCAATAACAAAACCACGACTGCACCATCTACTGCGGCACCCCACTCCAGTCACCACATGGAGCACACTACACACCCCAAAAAAACATTGGGAGACCACAGACACGTAGCCAGACCAAAATGAATTCACAAGACACAGGACCCCACTCCACCAAAGCCCAGGATACTGCCAGAACCCACCAGCCATCTAACCCACCAGCATCTAAACAGCCATCTAAACAGCCACCAGCAGTTAATCCCTTAACGATCGCCTCAGCCACACAGCAGATCACAAAAAGAACAAAGGAACAAAGGAACCTGCAATCAGCAAGCAAGCAAACCACACACCCCCAGCAGTATTTATAGAAGGACTTCAATAGACCACACTTTGAGAAGAGTCCAGAACACCAGCCTGAAGATGCCCTTTAAATTTCTACACGGGAAGAAACCCACCCTAACATGCATACCTATACCCGTGGTTAAAAATATTCTTAAATATATATATATATATATATAACCTTACATTGATTTCCGGGGTGATTTCTGACATCACTGGACTTCTGCTGCAGTTTAACACTACGCATAGAAATAAGTGAGGTATTGTTAATTCTCCCTGCCCCTAACAGAGCCTGCCTACTGTCAAATTTTTTTTAACATGCTGAATTGTTTACTACCTGAGTGAGTTAGAGCAAGCTAGACTTATCTGCTCTGCCCTTGCTTTGCTCAAGTGAAGCAATAGATTGAATGATTGAACCAAGGTTCTCTCTAAAGTGTGCACTGCCTCTCCCTCCCCAGCGTTGCGCAGGGCTTCCCCCCCACACACACCCATCATGACTGTTTTGGTTTTGGTTTCAACGCAACCCGCATAAGGGGTAATGTCACACGCACAAGTGAAAGACCCTTCTGATGAAGTTCTTCATGTTGTGGCCAAACACATTCCTCCGAGTGCTTGTTTAGGTGCAACTTGTGTGTCCGAAGAGAAACATTCCTTCAAGAAGAAGCCAAGAGCCCACCTTCTGCCCTGTAGGTAGTAGAATTAAACAGCTGGAGAGCCTTCATTGACTAGCTGGTCACTTTCTTTAGGTTTGTTACTTCACATGAGCAAAGCAACAATAGCAGGCGGGCAGTTTTTTATAATCAAAAAATTCTTATTTTCTGTGGTTTTTCTAATTCCTATTATGTCTCTTTAATTTCATCATGGGGAAGCTGTGGGGGACAAGAAGAAAGTCTTTAATTGCTAAAAACCCATCCTGGCTGGCAATGTTATCTCACAGCAATGATTTTTGGTAATTAAATGTTTCTTTCTTCCATTCTGCATACCTCCTACAGCAGTACTGTACCTTCAAAAGCTTCATGGGAAAGACAGAGTGATGCGGTTCAAAATTGTTCAACCCCATTCTCTGCCCTGAATTCTTTCTCTAGTTATGATTTTGGAAAAGTTCTTTTGCTTCATTTCACTACTTTTCTTACTCCTTTGTTATTGTGTGTGGTTGTTATTGTTATAATTGCGACATCCTGCCAAGTCGCCTCTTGAGTTACGGTGATCCTTTCATATGAGTGGCCTCCACAGTGTCTTGTCCTCCGTTACCTTCCTCTGCTCTTGTAGACTCAAGACTGTGGCTGCCTTTATGGAGTCAATCCATCTCCTATTTGGTCTTCTTTTCCTGTTGCCTTCAGCTTTACCTAGCATTATTGTGTTTTCCAGCAAGTCTTGCTTTCTTATGATATGCCCAAAGTACGACAGCCCCCGTTTCATCATTTTTTTATTCCAGAGATACCATAGACTTAATATGTTCTAGAACCCACAATTTTTTCCAGTTTGCTTTCCACACTGTTCAGCTTTCACTCCTGTACATAGTTATTGCTTTCCTCCCAAGTCTCAGTCTTCTGATTTCTTGACTGCAGTCTCAATTTGGTTTAATGATACAACCAAAGCATCAAAAATCAGTAACAGTTTCAGTTCTTCTTCATGGCCTCCTTGAAGCCACAGAACTGGATAGTCAAGCGTGACACGCAAGGTGCTAAGGTACCAGAAAGACTTCTAAGCAAAGAAAACACATCCATTAGTTCCTTCGCCACTGCGCATGCTCCGGCCTTTTCCCACCAAGCACCTCACTTCCCTCTAACCGCCACATTAGAAGGTTTGGAAAGTGCTTGCTCCATTAGTCCACCTTTTTCTTTTTTGAATCATCCCAACTCACCTCTTTTCCCTTTTTATGGCCCATCAGTTTCTTCATGTCAACATTAAAATTGTGTATTTTCCTATAGTCATGGGTTCCCCCCCCTTAATGTTCAAACTGCAGTTCTGCCTTTGCACTTTCTTCTTTTACTTTCAGAGGAAGATGAAGTCGTTGCTGCATTATTCCAGTAATTTGGTGTTATCTGCATATCTTTTAAAAATGAAATGTTTACAAATCAAAAATACATTACTCCATTTCTTAGTAGACAAGATACCATATAGTACAGTGGTCAGTGTAGTTATGCATTCCTAGACTGAGTGCAACATCTGTAAAAAGAGCTAAAGAACATTCCTCCAAAATTTCAAAACACTGGACTTTAGTAATTGATACTCTTTGTTCTTATTTTCATATTTGATAAAAAGCAGTGATGTGTTGCAATTTGTCTGTGACTCTAAGCCTTTAGCTAGTCTCAATTTGTAAAGCAATTCCCCTGAAAAGAACCATTGACCAATTTATATCCAACTACTTTGAAATTGTCCATATTTCTCTAGCACAGAGTAAACTTTAATCTAGCAGTGATGCAATCGGATCCTTGTGAAGTGCCAAGGAGTTAACCTCTGCAAATATTGGTGAGAGTGAAATATTACCCCTTATCTGTAGATTTTATCCTGTTATGTTGTTTATGATTTCCTGGATATTGGTTCATAATCTGGAGGCTTCTGGGCATTCAAGCCACATGTGACACAGCGAGCTTCTGTTCCCACACCCATCCCAACAGTTTGGAGGGTTTGACAGGCACAGCTGTTGTAAATGACTTGGAGTTTGGTACAACCTGTCAGTACTAGATATCTGTTTTCCTGCAAAATTGCTACAAGGGGCGATTTCAAGATTTTGCCCCATTAGCCTAACAGTCTCTCAGTACCCAAGTTGGCTTTCCATGCCAATCTAGCACCTAATGTTTCAGAGTCTGGTATTCAGTCAACCATGCCTAGATTGATTTGAGACTTGCCCCCCTGGTAGTTGGCATCTGTTGGTATACAACATTCCTCAAATGTTGTTAAATTGGAAATTATTTCCTTGTTCCTTGCTAATGTGTTGATTCTAAAAGGCATAAATCCTCACTATCTAAGCTTCCTGGGATGTACATTTTCTGCCATCTCCATACCCAGATCTTTTGGAATCTGTGTGCTCGGTAGTAGTAGCAATGGTACCAAAGCAGCAGGTACTGTAGCTTAGGTGACTTCTGAAAGGTAACAATAAGACGTTTTGCCTCAGTGGCCCAACTAGAAGAAAAATGACAGACCTAAAGCAGCAAGTATGTAAGAGAAGATGAAGCATACATCAACAAAATCCTTGAGCAGCAGCAGCTGTCCATTGGCCACTGGAGATGGAAGAAAACCCAAACAGAGCAGTGGAGGAGAGTGCTGAAGTTAGCACAAACACAGTGGAGGAACCACCGTGGAAATGGATCACTGTTAGAAGCAGAATAAGGAGAAAACACTGCCAGACATGAGAGGAGTCTGCCAGCCAGCATGCAGTGGAGACTTGACAGGACAACATGAGAAAGGCTGAAGCACAGCAAAATGCAGTCACTGAACCCACACCATAGAAAAAGAAGAAGAGGTGAATAGTAGTAATAAACTCCATACTGCATGGAATGGAGGCTGAAATATGCAGGGATGTGACGAAATGACTTGTCATCACTAATAAGGCCCACAGATATAGATCCCTTTCTTGTTCACATGGGAACAAATGACACAACCAAGAATTGCTATGAAGAAATTACATCAGACTTCAAAACTCGGGGAATGAAATTCTATGACTTTGGGCCCAGATATTTTTATACGAAGGTGGTATCATCGTGATTCGTGATACATTTGGGTTTTTGGGACTATGAGCTAAGCTTCCTGGAAGAAGGACTGATAGCAAGAGATGACTGGCATCTAAACAAGCACTGGGAAGAATGTGTTTGGCCACAACATGGACTTCATCAGGAGGGTTTTAAACTGAATGGGAGAGGGAGGTGCAAGCACAGAGTTAAAGGTAGGTGAAGCCTTATGCATGATAAGAGGAATGGACCAAATTATTCAAATGGTGGTAAATAATAACAGCATTAATAATATTCATTAAAATGTACAAACAATGTGCAAATCACACCGTCTCTGGTGTCTGTATACAAATGCTTGGAAAATGGGAAACAAACAGGAAGAAGTGGAAATTTTAGTTCAGGAGGGCAAATATGACTTGATAGGAATAACTGAAACATGGTGGAATGGCTTCCATAACTGGAATAAAGCAATTGAAGGATATAAATTGTTCAGAAAGAACAGAGAGAATAGAAAGGGAGATGAAGTTGCAATATATGTTTAAAAATATGCATACCTGCACAGAAATAAAGGAGGAGGAGGTTGTCTTTCCCATTGAGAGCATCTGGATCAATCTAGTGGGCACAAAAACCAAAAAGAATATGACAGTCGGAGTTTACTACCAATCAAGAAGAGGAAGCCAATGAAACTTTTGAAATACAAATTGCAAGAATTGTTTTAAAATGTGGCAGTAGTGATGGGAGATTTTAACTCTCCAGACATATGTTGGGTGACAAATTCAGCCAAAGATTGCCCTTGCAAGAAATTCTTGGCTTGTAGGGCTGATAATTTTCTGCTACAAAAAGTACAGAAAGAAACTAGGCTTTCTATCCAATAGAGATGACTTGGTGGGGGAAATAGCAGTGTGGGGAACTCTGAGAGAGTGACCATGTTCTAGTATCAATCAATGAATCAGTCAGCCTTTATTGACATGGGGGGGGGAGAACAAAGCAGCACAGTTGCAATATAGATTTTAAAAGATATTGTTAAATTACAAAACTGGCAATTCAGTGCATCTCTGCCTCCAGGGCCTGGCCAACAGCAGATTCTCCTAACGACAGAAGATACCCCAAATTACCAATGTCCGAGCAATGCCTCTCCTTCAATAGGAATGGATTTTTTTACAAAAATGATCATAAAATGGGCAGTACAGGACCACATGGGAGAGTGATTCTACTCCACCCAGTACACAGGAACAGTGCCGGTCGCTGTATGGAGTCCCATTGAATCTCCCATACAGCGCTGTTGATGGGATGGCATTGCATCTAGCGAGAGTATAGGCCCTCCGTTCCTTGGGGCATTTTAACAAGTAAAGGTAATGAACAGGATGCTCAGCTTGAACTGGGATCTGAAGCTCATCAGTGTACATATTGAGTTTGCTGCATATCTAGAAACCTGTATATCTAGAAACCTGTGTCTTATTAACTTTTATGCTTCCAGCTGATGCAATGAGCCTAGGGTGTCGACTGCAATACCCATAGCACTGATTTTTTTTAGTTAATTTAGTTTAACCGATTGGAACTATGGAGTCTTCAAGAAGTCAGCAGAGTAGGCTGTCCTGGTCAGTATTATAATATACTCTGAGCCAAAATTTAATAGATCTGTGCCATGCCCTTGTCTCTATCAGAGGTTGTTTTGCTTCTAAGCATAGTGTTGCATAAGAGACGCATCTAGGTGTGCCTAGGATTTCCCATAAAAAGCAGGCTTGAGTTTTTCCACTGTGTGGTCCATGGCATTCATCCAAATAGGGATGCTATATAACAGTTGTGAAATTACTTTAGCATTGAACACTTTGAGGGCTGCTCGGACATGACCATTGCTTCTGTTGTAAAAGAAACAGGTTATGCAAGGGTCAGTGCTACTTGGTGGTGCTCTTGCCAGGTGTGCTTAAACTGGATTCCTAGATATTTGAAGTGTTTAACCTGTTCCACTCCATTTCTTTCAAAATTCCATTTGAGTGGTTTCCAAGATTTTGCAAAAACCATAATTTTGGATTTACTGTAGTTTAATTGAAGTTTGTTATCTAACAGTTAAATAGCACACCTGTTTATTAATCGCTTTAGCCCTAGACGTGTCCGTGATAGAATTACAGCATCGTCGGCATAAAGTAGTATTGGCACCTCTAGGGGACCAAGTTTAGGAGGATGACCCTCAACCTTCTTTAGACAGGGAAGTAAGTCGTTCAAAAAAAGATTGAATAGTGTAGGAGCTAAAACACAACCCTGTTTTACTCTCCTGTTTGTAGGTATGGGCTCAGATAATTGTCCTGTCGATAGAGGCACCTGGTAAATGGTATTAGAGTATAAATTCCAAATCAGATGGAGCAATCTTTTGTCTATCCCTAAGTTCTGCACCTTGCTCCAGAGTACAGCCCTGTCAGCTGAGTCAAATGCACTCTTAAGATCTAAAAAGGCCACATAAAGCTTAGAATTAGACACCTTAAACTGCTTGTTGATGAGGTGAGACAGGACAGAAGCATGATCTACCATTGATTTGTCTGACCTGCAGCCTATATGTTCAGCCCTCAAGACTGCCTGATTTTTGATCCATCGGTCAGGTTTGTTCAATAGATGCTTAGCATAAAGTTTGCCTATAACTGAAAGTAGGCTGATAGGTCTGTAGTTTTCCAGTGAACTCTGATCTCCTTTTTTGAAGATAGGAATGGTTATTGCATTAGTCCATAATTTTGGAATAATACCATTTATTAATGGATGTAAATAGAGGGGCCAGGAGTTATTTATTTTATTCTGGATTTATTTATTTATTTATTTATTTATTTATTTATTTATTTATTTATTTATTTATTTATTATTTGAACTTATTAACTGCCCCATTTTCCCATAGGGAACTCTGGGCGGTTTACAGCACATCACCAAGGTGACTACCCAACAATTGAACCCCAATACAAAACAACACAGGAATCAATTTAAAAATAAAGTAAAATAAAATAAAGTACAAGCATAATAAAATATGCATTCGTATAAAATTACTACACCAGTGAGGCCCCAGTAGAAAAATAGGCCTCACACCACCCAACAAGGGTAAGATCCGGCAAGAGGAAAAAACAAAAAAAAAAATGTCACAGTGTGTTCAGAGGTCCCCAAAGCATTGCCTGAAGAGCCAGGTCTTTAAGGCCCTTCTAAAGGCCAGCAACGACTCTGCCTGCCTAGACTCACAGATTCATAGAATCATAGAGTTGGAAGAGACCTCATAGGCCATCTAGTCCAACCCCCTGCCATGCAAGAACCCCCATCACAGTATTTCCGACAGATGGCCATCCAGCCTCTGCTTAAAAACCTCCAAAGAAGGAGACTCCACCACCCTCCTTTGTGGCAGCATATTCCACTGCTGAACAAGCTCTAACTGTCATGAAGTTCTTCCTAATGTTCAAATGGAATCTCTTTTCTTGTAGTTTGAAACCATTGCCCTGAGTCCTAGTCTCTGAAGCCATGGAAAACAAACCAGTCCCCTCTTCAATATGACATCATTTCAAATATTTAAACATAGGTATCATATCTCCTCTCCTCTCAGTCTTCTTTTTGAAAGGCTAAACTCGGATGGCAGCTTGTTCCAATCGGCTGGGCCCACCACCGAAAAGGCCCAGTTCCGGATCGAAGCCCTACGGGCCTCTCTTGGTGTCGGCACTCTGAGAGAGAGGGAGGACGAAGCTCTGGTTGGTCTGGACGAGATTGATCTCTGGCAGATCCGCTCCGCCAGATAGATAGGTCCCAGGCCATGGAGGGTTTTGTAAACCAAAACCATGACCTTGAACCTTATCCGGGAAGCAACGGGCAGCCAGTGCAAGCAGGCCAGGATGGGGGTGATGCGGGCATACCTGCTCGCACCTACCACCAGCCTGGCCGCCGCATTCTGCACCCGCTGCAAACGCCGGACAAGGGTCAAGGGCCACCCCATGTAGAGGGCGTTATAGTAGTCGATTCGCAAGGTTACCAACGCCTGCACTACCGTCCTGAGGGAATCCACGTCAAGGTACGGGCGAATCTGGGCGATTCACCTAAGCTGATAAAAGGCTGCCCTGGACACTGCCGCCACCTGGGCTTCCAGGGACAAAGCTAGGTCCAGGACAACGCCCAGACTCCTCACTCAATCTCCTCATATGTCGCCTGAGGCCGTTCAGACAGCTCATAAATTGGTAAGGAGATGTTAGGTGAAAGGGAAATGTTGTTTTCATAAAAGAGAGCTGAGAAGTGCTGAATCCAAAGATGATAGGGAACTGCAGAAGGTATTCAGTTTCCCAGGCAAGAGGAATCGACCATTATATTCCAGAATTGTTTAGTAGTTTTGGACGTTATAGACTGGATTAGCAGGCGCCATTGATCCTGGGTATAGCGAGCTCTTTTCTCCTTTATCAAGGCTTTTAGGTGGTTTTTAGAGTCAATGTACTTTGTTAAAAGCTCTGGAGTATGTAGTGTTCTATATTGCCTATATATCACCCTGTTGTGGGCTTTCAGTGTCCTACTGTCCTTATCAAACAGAGCTAGATGAAGAAGGCTTATAACCTAGCTCAGATCCAATGTGAACAACCAGTCCAACATATGATTTAATAACAATACCAGGATCAGGCTGGGACATGATATTGGATCTATGTTGTTGTTGTTCAATTGTTCAGTCGTGTCCGACTGTTCGTGATCCCATGGACCAGAGCTTGCCAGACCTTCCTGTCTTCCACTGCCTCCCGGAGTTTGGTCAAATCCATGTTTCAACCATCTCATTCTCTGTCGCCCTCTTTTCCTTTTGCCTTCGATCTTTCCCAACATCAGGGACGTTTCCAAGGAGTCCTCTCTCCTCATGAGGTGGCCAAAGTACTGGAGCCTCAGCTTCAAAATCTGTCCTTCCAGTGAACATTTGGGGTTGATTTATTTCAAGATGGATAGGTTTGATCTCCTTGCACTCTTTCCTCCTTGAGGAAAATAAAAAGGAACACAAACTCTGGCAAAAGAAATGTAAGAAGATGATAAGAGAGGCAAAGAAAGATTTTGAGGAACGCATGGCTAGCAATATAAAGGGTAATAATAAAAGCTTCTTTAAATATGTTAGAAGTAGAAAACCTGCCAGAGAACCAGTTGGCCCTCTGGATGGTGAGGGAGGAAAAGGGGAAGTTAAGGAGGACTTGGAAATTGCAGAGAAATTAAATGAGTTCTTTGCATCTATCTTCACGACAGAAGACCTCGAGCAGATTCCGCTGTCTGAACCGCCCCTCTTGACTAAACAATTAAATCAAATACAGGTTAAAAGAGAGGATGTTTTAGGACTAATTGATAAATTGGAGATTAACAAGTCACCGGGCCCAGATGGCATCCAGCCAAGGGTTATTAGGGAACTGAGAAATGCAATTGCAGATCTCTTAACGGTTATATGCAACAAGAAAATAAACTCTGTTATTGCCTCCATTTCTTCCCCTTCTATTTGCCAGGAGGTGATCTTAGTTTTTTTGATGTTGAGCTTCAGCCCATTTTTTTCACTCTCCTCTTTCACCCTCATTAAGAGGTTCTGTAATTCCTCCTCACTTTCTGCTATCTGAGTAGTAGAGATGGGCACGACCAGGAAAAATTACGTTTCGAGTTGTCGTGTGTCGGAGCCGGGCCATTTTGGCTCGTTTCCGTTTTTCGTGAAATTTTCCAAAAATTTGTCGTTTCGTTTGTCGGTTTTTCGTCTGTCGTTAGTACTGGTTTTGGGGGGGGGCTCCTGGAGGCACCTCTGGGTGGGTGCCTCCTCTGGCCCGCCATGAAGGGAAAGCGGGCTCCTGGAGGCACCTCGTGGGTGCCTCCTCTCCTCACCCGCTACAAAATGGCATGCATAGCCAATTGGATATGCATACCATTAAGTTGCAGCAGCAGTAGCAGGCAGAGGCACCTATTTCAGGTGCCTCACTTCCTGCTGGAGAGCGAAGTGACAGAGGACTGTGAGTCACTGGACCCCTAAGGGCGCCCGCTGTGACTCACTAAGAAGGGAAGTGTACTTGCTGTAGTGCAATGCGAGTACACAGATCTGGCTTGGGGTTAGGGGTTAGCGCAAGGGCTAGGATTAGGGTTACTGGTAAGGTTAGGGTGAGTTACTGGGGTGCACCTCTGGGTGCCTCTCTGACCCACTAAGAAGGACAGTGTACTGGCGTATGGGTTAGGGTTCGGGTTCGGGTTTGGGCTAGGGTTAGTGGCTTTTTATGCCTGACTGGCACATCCCAGAAGTCTCGGTCAAAACCTGGCCAAGTGGCCATGCAATTGGTGGATATGGCTCCAAAAATTTGCATGGTCCACTCCCATGGACAGCCCATCATTAATGTGCAGGTGTAAAAAATAAAATAAAATCAATGGAGACGTTTTGTTGCAAGAAAAACCCACTGCTGCTACTGTAAAAATTCAGGCAGTTTTAAAATAGCTATTTTGTATTTTTGCATGTTTCTGTGGTGCTTTGGTGTGTTTTTGGACCACGATTTCAAAAAAAAATATTGCGGCCGCCCCATTTTGGATCCCCCGCCCGCACCGCATGGCATGGCGAGCGAGTTGGCGAGACGACGAGGATGCGCAGCCCAGGAGAGGAGAGGGGGGGAGGCTGGGGACCCCCCGCCCCCCAGAAACCACCCCTCTGGTAGGTGCCCTCACTGAGGCAGGCATATTTTCGCCTGCTTTTTTGGCTGGGAATCGGTTTTTTTAAAAAACTTTTTTCCTGTGCCGCGCCGCTTGGCGAGTTGGCGTGGGTGAGTGCGACTCGACGACGAGGATGCGCACTTTGCGCAGGCCAGGAGAGGAGGGGAGGGAGGCCGGGGACCCCCAGAAACCACCCCTCTGGTAGGTGCCCTCACTGAGGCAGGCATATTTTCGCCTGCTTTTTTGGCCGGGAATCAGGTTTTTTTTTTTTTAACTTTTTCCTGTGCCGCGCCGCTTGGCGAGTTGGCGTGGGCGAGTGCGACTCGACGACGAGGATGCGCACTTTGCGCAGCCCAGGAGAGGAGGGGAGGGAGGCCGGGGACCCCCAGAAACCACCCCTCTGGTAGGTGTCCTCACTCAGGCAGGCATATTTTCGCCTGCTTTTTTGGCCGGGAATAGGGGTTTTTTTTAAACTTTTTTCCTGTGCCGCGCCGCTTGGCGAGTTGGCGTGGGCGAGTGCGACTCGACAACGAGGATGCGCACTTTGCGCAGCCCAGGAGAGGAGGGGAGGGAGGCCAGGGACCCCCCCCCCAGAAACCACCCCCTCTGGTAGGTGCCCTCACTCAGGCAGGCATATTTTTGCCTGCTTTTTTGGCCGGGAATCGGGGTTTTTTTTTTTTAAAACTTTTTTCCTGTGCCGCTTGGCATCGCGCGATCGCTGCGATGCCAGGAACGACAACACGAAAAATCAGACCCAATTTTTCTTTAGTCGGTTCGGGTTCGAGTTCTGGCAGAGTAATTGTCGTTACCGTTTCCGTTCCGTAACGGAAACGAGAAACGGAAACAGAAACAAGAATTTCGCCAAGTCGTGCCCATGTCTAAAAGTGTTCTGCTTATATACCGCCCCATACCACTACAAGTCGTCTCTGGGCGGTTTACAATTTTAATTACAGTGTGCAGGCTACACATTGCCCCCCCAGCAGGCTGGGTACTCATTTTACCGACCTCGGAAGGATGGAAGGCTGAGTGAACCTTGAGCCTGCTACCAGGGATTGAACCCAGGTCGTGAGCACAGTTTTGCCTGCAGTACAGGCATTTAACCACTGCGCCACTGAGTAGTATCATCTGCATATCTGAGGTTGTTGATATTTCTTCCGTCAATCTTAATTCCGACTTGTGATTCATCCAGACCTGCCTTTCGCATGATGTACTCTGCATATAAGTTAAATAGCCAAGGTGACAGTATACAGCCTTGTCATACTCCTTTCCCAATTTTAAACCAGTCAGTTATTCCATATCCAATTCTGACGGTTGCTGCTTGTCCCACATATAGATTTCTTAGGAGACAGATAAGGTGGTCAGACACTCCCATTCCTTTAAGAACTTGCCATAGTTTGTTGTGATCCACACAGTCAAAGGCTTTGGCATAGTCGATGAAGCAGAAGTAGATGTTTTTCTGGAACTCTCTGGTTTTCTCCATAATCCAGCGCATGTTGGCGATTTGATCTCTAGTTCCTCTGCCCCTTCGAAATCCAGCTTGCAATTCTGGAAGTTCTCTTTCCACATACTGCTGAAGCTTGCCTTGTAGAATTTTGAGCATAACCTTGCTAGCGTGTGAAATGAGTGCAATTGTGCGATAGTTGGACCATTCTTTGGTGTTTCCTTTCTTTGGGATTGGGATGTAGACCGATCTTTTCCAGTCCTCTGGCCACTGCTGGGTTTTCCAAATTTGCTGGCATATCGTGTGCAGCACCTTTACAGCATCCTCTTTTAAGATTTTAAAGAGTTCAATTGGAATGCCGTCACCTCCACTGGCCTTGTTGTTTGCAATGCTTTCTAAGGCCCACTTGACTTCACTTTCCAGGATGTCTGGCTCCAGGTTTAGCAACTACGCTATCTTGGTTATCAGGGACATCCAGATCTTTCTGATATAATTCCTCTGTATATTCTTGCCATCTCTTCTTGATCTCTTCTGCTTCAGTTAGGTCCCTACCATTTTTGTCCTTTATCATATCCATCTTTGCATGAAATGCCCCTTTAATATCTCCAATTTTCTTGAATAGATCCCTGGTTTTTACTTTTCTGTTGTTTTCCTCTATTTCTTTGCACTGTTCGTTCAAGAAGGCTGCCCTGTGTTTCCTTGCTATTCTTTGGAAGTCTGCATTCAATTTTCTGTATCTTTCCCTTTCTCCCTTGCATTTTGTGTCCCTTCTCGCTTCCGCTATTTGTAGGGCCTCGTTGGACAACCACTTTGCTTTCTTGCATTTTCTTTTCTTTGGAATAGTTTTCATTGCAGCCTCCTGTACAATGTTACAAGTCTCCATCCATAGTTCTTCAGGTGTTCTGTCCACCAAATCTAGTTCCTTAAATCTATTCTTCACTTCCACTGTGTATTCATAAGGGATTTGACAGATTATACCTGACTGGCCCAGTGGTCTTCCCTACTTTCTTCAGTTTAGGTTTGAATTTTGAAATAAGAAGCTGATGATCTGAGCCACACCAGGTCTTGTTTTTGCTGACTGTATAAAGCTCCTCCATCTTTGGCTGCAGGGAACATAATCAATCTGTTTCCGCTATTGTCCATCTGGTGATGTCCATGTGTAGAGTTGCCTTTTGTGTTGTTGGAAAAGAGTGTTTACAATGACCAGTTTGTTCTCTTGACAAAACTCAATTAGCCTTTGCCCTGCTTCATTTGGAACTCCAAGGCCAAACTTGCCAGTTATTCCTTTTATCATTTGACTCCCTACTTTAGCATTCCAATCCCCTATGATGAGAAGAACATCTTTCTTTGGTAACAGTTCTAGAAGTTGTAAGTCTTCATAAAATTGGTCAATCTCAGACTCTTCAGCACCGGTAGTTGGTGCATAAACTTGGATTACTGTGATGTTGAAAGGACTGCCTTGGAATCGTACCAAAATCATTCTATCATTTTTAGGTTGTATCCCAGCACTGCTTTTCTCACTCTATTGTTGACTATTAGGGCTATTCCATTTCTTCTATGGGATTCTTGCCCACAGTAGTAGATGTGATAGTCATCTGAACTGAATTCACCCATTCCTGTCCATTTAAGTTTGCTGATGCCCAAGATGTCAATGTTTATTCTTTCCATCTCCCGTTTGACCACATCCAGCTTACCCTGGTTCATAGATCTCACATTCTAGGTTCCTATGCAGTATATTTCTTTGCAACATTGGACTTTCCTTTCTCTTCCAGGCACGTCTGCAGCTGAGCGTCCTTTCGGCTTTGGCCCAGCCACTTCATTAGCTCTGGAGCTACTTGTACTTGTCCTCCGCTCTTCCTCAGTAGCATGTTGGACACCTTCCGACCTGAGGGGCTCATCTTCCAGAGTCATATCTTTTAGCCTTTTGTCTCTGTCCATGGAATGTTCTTGGCAGGGATACTGGGGTGGCTTGCCAGTTCCTACCCCAATTGGATCTAAAGATAATGCAAATGTTTTTATTCAAAATATGTTGGGAGTTTTTGGAGAGAGAGCTTATTCCAGGATACCTTTAAGGAGTTTCTAAGACCAAAGTAGATCCAGCTGATTGAGAGACCTGGACATTTCAAAGATAAACTGGAGAATTAGCAGGAGGTGATCACTAATCGTGTAGTCACCTACTGCAAAATTGGTTACAAAAGGCTTTAGTGACATAGTAACCAATACATGGTTGATTACACGGGTAAGTCAGGTAAACCATTTGACCAGGTGCTATTAAACTGAACTCTAAATTTGGCCAGCAATATTCCAGCGGCATTAATGAATTTGCCTTTGGAACACTTAGGATAAGAACAAACAATTGGTAAAGTGGAGAAAGAAACTAAAGGACTAGCAATCCTCAACTTGATTCTGTCCAATAGCAATGACTTCACCCCACAATTGAGAGGCCAGGAGGTAAATACAAAGTACAACTTTATATTTACTCTAGGACAAGTTTGATTTTTGGTTCTGTTAGCTTATTTATTTTGAATTAGTAGGGTTTTTTTCCCTTTATTCATAGTACTTGAACTTAAAATGGATTTACATGGAGTACAATATATTTACTTGTTCCACCCAGAGGTCTTTCCCTGATTTTAGCTAAACTTGTGAAACCTACTTTCTTCATGTATATCAAGGAGCATTTTATACTCTAAAACAGCCCAGCCTTACTTCTGATGGTATTAAGAAAAGGTAGTAGAGTGGTACCTCTACTTAGAGTTTAATCCATTCCAAATGCATACTCTTAAATCGAACAACTCTTAAGGAGAGCAGCCCTATCTAAAAAAAATTGAAAAATTGAAAAATTGTAAAAAAAAAATGTAAGTAGAGCAAACCACATCTAAAAGCCCATCATTAAAAAACCTGGCTTGGCTGTGGACGATTTGTCCAACTATCGCCCCATAGCCAATGTTCCCTTTTTGGGCAAGGTGATTGAGCGAGTCGCCGCCCTGCGTCTCCAGTCGTTCCTGGAGGAGAACCATGTCCTGGAAGTCCGGGTTCAGGCCGCGTCACGGGACCGAGACGGCCCTGGTCGTATGATGATCTGTTGAGGAGGGCACAGGGGTTGCTCTACCCTGCTGGTCCTGCTCGACCTGTCAATATGTCGACCACAGTATCTTGCTGGAGCGGCTCTCGGAGGTGGGGATTGGGGGCCAGGCCCTGTGCTGGCTCCGGTCCTTCCTTGAGGGCCGCACCCAGCGAGTGAGCTTGGGGGGTGAGCTGTCGGCTCCCTGGACACTCTCTTGTGGGGTGCCTCAGGGGTCGTCACTCTCCCCAATGCTCTTTAACATCTACATGAAGCCGCTGGCTGAGATCATCCGGAGTTATGGAGTTTGCGGTCATCAGTACGCTGATGACACGCAGCTCTATCTCTCCTTTTCCACTGATGCAGTGGAGGCCGTTCGGACCCTTGACCGTTGCCTGGCTGCGGTTCTGGACTGGACCAGGACGCACGGACTCAAGCTCAACCCCGGCAAGACCGAGGTTATGTTCTTCGGGGTACCTCGGAGGGGTATTGTGGCCCTCTTCCCAGTCTGAGCTGGCGCAAAGAGTGAGGAATCTGGGCGTCGTCCTGGACCCGGATCTGACCCTGGAATCTCAGGTGTCAGCCGTGGTCAGGTTTTTTACCATCTAAGGCTCATCGCCCAGATTCGCCCATACCTCGATGAGGGCTCCTTGAGAACTGTGGTACAGGCACTGGTCATGTCGAGACTAGACTACTGCAACGCTCTTTACATGGGGCTCCCCTTGAACCTTGTCCGGCGATTGCAGCGGGTCCAGAATGCGGCGGCAGGCTGGTGGTTGGCGCGCGCCGTTTGACCGCGCCAACCCCATCCTGGCTCGCTTGCACTGGCTTCCCGTTGCCTCCCGGATAAGGTTCAAGGTGTTTTTTGGTTTACAAAACCCTCCATGGCTTGGCCCCTGCCTATTTCTTTCCCGACAATCAGATCTAGCCCGACCCACCCGTTCATCGATGGCCCTTTCACTGAGGACTGTCGCCCCGAGGGATGCCCGTAGAACAAGAACTAGAGGACGGGCCTTCTCGGTGGCTGCACCAACTATGTGGAATAAGCTTCCCGGTGAATTACATGGCTCCTCGTTGGCATCATTTAGGAAAAACCTAAAGACCTATCTTTTCCGTGACGCCTTTGGAGATCTCTAAGGATCCAAATATGTTTTTTTTTTCCCTTCCTTCCCTATTGCCAATACCCGCCGATCTATTTATTCTTGGAAACCACTGTTCTTAACCACTGTATTGATTTGTTATTTTATCATTATGGCTGTAAACCGCCCTGAGTCCTTCTCATGGGAAATAGAGCGGTATATAAGTGTAAATAATAAATAAATAAATAAATAAATAAAATGTGTAGGGCAGCAGTTAAAATTCACTTCCACTGAATTTTAACTGAATCGACTTAAGGTTTTTCACTCTTAAGTCGAATTGCTCTTAAGTTGAGCTGCTCCTAAGTAGAGGTACCACTGTACTCAGATTGGACCTAATTTCCTACCTAAGGCTGTATCTGGACGGTATCTTACAGTCCGCAGTTTTTTCTCCTCCATTCCTTTCAATGTCAGCAGAAAACACTATTCATACCTGGATGTGAAAGAAGGTGTTAGATTTTTTATATCCATGAAACACATTAATTTATGATGTCATCTTGGCTTTCCTTGGGATATTCTGGACTTTTTTAAAAATGCAGCCCATTTCTACACAGAGAAAAGTCAAATGGATCCTGAGCACAATCACAGATTGGTTTGGCTGATGGCCATGAGATTTCTGCCTAGTGCCCCTAAAACCATTCCATGGGGCTTTAGTGGGAGTTTTGAGGAGTTGTGTTATCCCGCTGTTAACCCCAGCACCTGCAAACCTAGCAGTGCAAAAGCATGTCAATGCAAGCAGATAAATAGGTACCGCCGTAAAAAGCGGGAAGGTAAACGGTGTTCCGTGCGCAGAAATGTGTTCAGCCATGCCACTCACTTGGCCACAGACTTGCACAACACTGGTTCTTTGGTTTGAAAAGAGAGATGAGCATCGCCTTTGCAGTTGGACACAGCTAGCACACATGTGCGGGCGGGGGGACCTTTACCTTTTTAATGTGGTCTCAGCCACTTACTCGTATCTGGATTCCTTGTACCCCTGAGCACAAGATTCCAGAAGGATGGTTCCTTTGGAAATTTTGTTCTCTGTACTATGCTTCAAGTGCCTACCATCTTGCCTCTGCCTCTTAATTTGTGGAAGTAAGCTTGCTAGTATTCATCACTTTGTATGGTTACACAGAGGAAAACAGTTCGTCTTGTGCTCTTTGCATGGTCATCTCTGTTTCACAGGATCCACCCTTTCTACTCTTTTCAGCATCCGTTGGTAACAGAATGTTTGCTCCTGTGGTGTATGCATTTATAGAATTGTGGAGTAGCATTACGGCACATGACTTATAGAAGGAACGGGAGGGGCTACTAATAAAATTGTCTCTCTGTCTAGAAGTTTCTGTAGGACTAGCGGTGTACAGGTGCAGATCCCTAGTGTGAATGGAGAAATGGCTACTTAAGAACAGACATAAAAAGCAGCATGCCATAACGGAAGCAAAGAGTGCTGTTACTCTACCACCCCTGGTGCTAAAACTCTCTCCAAACCATTTACAATTAATTATTTAGGCTACGCATTGTCTGTCTCCCTCTCCCCCCCGTGAACTGGGTACTAAATTTATTGACCTCAAAAGGATAGAAGGTTGAATCAACCTTGAGCCAGCTCCCTGAGCCTGAGATTGAACTCAGATCATCAGAGTCTTTACTGCAGCACTGCAGATTAACCACTGTGCCATGAAGTTCATTACTTCTTTGTAGCTGCTTTACATTGTGAGACTGTTTTAAAATAAGGACCAGTGTAGCTGCTTCCTCCTTTCAGAACATTTATTAATTAAATAAGTTTCTATTTCATCTTAGTACAAAAAGAATCTAATATAAAAACTTCTAAATTAAAACACTATGAAAAACACAAAATGAGTTGTCAAATTTTAGCTTTTGTTTTCCAGCCCTTGGAGGGTGGCACTTAACAAATGATCTGAATGTAGCAATAAAAACAGGGTTAGTCTAGGAAGTATACTCAGTTTACTGAGTTGTTATATACTGAGATAGTACACTGAGATAATAAATAGTGTCATTTAAATTCCAAATACGTTAGAATGGTGCAGAAATCCTACAGTATTGTCTATCTTGCATAGCTTACAAAACTCAGTTTGCTTTTTGGAATACAGGGAGAAAGTAAGATCAAAACACATTCGATGTAAGGGAGCAAGTGTGTACAATGTGATACTGATAAACGTTTGCTGTTTACATGGTGCAAAAGTTACACTGGGTGTTTTATTTTCTGTGCTTTGGGAGCAGGGCTTGAATTAATTGCTTTTTAAAAAAAATCAGTTGTTTTAATAATTGCATTTTGAAACAAAATATGGTGTCCCTGTGGAGGTTTTGCCTGTGCAAATGCCAGTTTGGAAAGGTCCAGAGCCTCTAAAGTGAAAAGCGTCGTTGCCAATACCACGAAATTGTGGCCCTGCTCTCCTCAGTCCATATTTGTCATCTCCCACAACAACACGTCCCAGAGCTGCTTTTTAATTACCTGCATCACATTTGTGGCATCTCTTTGCCTTCCTTTATCTTTTCTACTTAACTTTTCTGATCTTCTTCCCTGTGCAAGAAAGAACATGATAGTATTTCATTATAGAGAAGGTTATTCTTTCTCAGCAGCCCCCTCTCAGCTTTTCTTGTTCCCTTTCAACTGATCTATGGCCTCTGCTTTAATGAAGAAGTTGTGCCCCTTGTTGCAAAAAAGATTCACCAGTTGGACGGGCAAAACACCTGGGTTTTTTTTTTTTTTTTTTTGCTTAGAAGAGACCCTCCTAGTTTAGTGCTGCACAGTTTAAAGAATTTTACTCTTAACAATCATTAATCCCACTTTTGCTTCTTTCTTCTGGAGCTATCCGTTTGGACTACTGATCCCACTTTTGGAGAATACCCAGCTATTAAAGCCACAGTCATTGAAGTAATGGGCTCAGCAGTGGGATTGCACAAGTCCTTAGTGCCAGAACCAAAGGCAACCTTGTCCTCGAAACTGTCTTCAAAATCAGCTAAGAATTCAGAGCACAGTAGCCACAAATGTCCCACAGTCTCCAATATTGAAGCTGCTAAGCAGAAGTAGAAACAGCAGCCTACTTACATCAAGTTTCTTGTGGCCATCATAGACTTCCAGTTGCCTGTCTAAGAGCCTGCCTCACCTCATACTGCTGACACGGTCTTGATTTTAGAGAGTGATGGTTTTAACCGCTCTGTACAGTGTTGCCATCTCTCTGAGAACACACTCTCTTCCAACATCTATATGAGAGATCTCCTTGCATCCTTGTGCGTCTGAGGATGAACAGAGATCTAAATTGAGATCTTTCCTACTAACTCAACACGGCATCATGGCTGGGCATATAGGAACCCAAGATCGTACTTAGCTACACAACCTCCATCACAACGGCATTATCTTTGCTACTCAAGACTCCCTCAATGGATTCTCAACATCGTTGCTTACTAGGCTCAATTTTTTAAATTTCCCCTGTTTGTCTAGGGATAGAGGCTGGCCACTCACTGGAGTTGACAACAATCTCAAGACCAAAGCAGGTTCCATTCTAATGCCAGGATTTGATTCCAGTTCTATGACAGCTTTGAGTATATCAATTGGGAGCTATGCCCTAGATAACAGTGACCAATAAGATGACTCCTGTTACCATGAGAGCTTCAGAATCATTCCCAGTCTTGAGCTGCCTCATCCAGGACCAGCCTCTGCTGTAAACAGTCTACTGAACTTCACCCCATGCAGTGTCAACACCTTCAGGCTGCCACACATATGAGCCAAGACTTCATACTTCCTCCTTATCTTCCACCTGATGATCAGTAGATGCAGACGACACCTTCCATCCCTGTAAGAGACAACCAGTCAGATGACAGCTCATACAATTTGGGACTCAAAAAGGAAAACAAAGCTGCTCTTCTCCCAGGCCCCTCACCTGATCCAGATGTTCAGGAGTCCCCTGCTGTCTCACCCTCAGATAATCTCTTCTCCCACAACAACCTGATAGAATGGCAATATCATTATACCTCCTGGCCTTTAAACCATTGCCACTAGGAAATGATTCAGTCTTCATGAAATCATGGCAGCAATGGCTGCTTTTCTCAGGACATGGTGGCACCATCTTTTCCCCTACATTGGCTCCTGGGGGTACACTCAAAGAACTGTGCAAGCCAGTGTCTACTTCACTCTACAACGGCTTTTGAGCCTCAGGCTCCATGTAAACATGGAAAAGTCACATCATTCTCCCACTCAAGCCATTCACTACATTGAGGAAACCCTTGATGCAAAGCAAACTGGGTTTTCTTCACAAAAACGAATGAACAGTATTTATGTGCCTCAATCAGAAACTTATTCAAGCCCAGCGTATCATGGCTGACTCAGTGCAACTCTAGTTAAGCCATATGGCATCTGTCACAGCTGTCTTGCCCCAGACTCAGAATGCAACCACTCCAATCCTTCTATACCTGCACCTATGACAACAGAAGGGATTCCTCTGACAAAAAAAATCGCTTTTGCCACGGCTCAAATGTCAGCTTCTCTGGTGGACGCCCTGGAGTTGCCTATGAGTTGGGACCCCATTTCATCAGCAGCATCCATCCCACCTCATTGTCACTCATTCAAGTGGGATGGGATGGGGTGCACACTGTTGTTGCAGGACAGTGCAGGCTCTATGGTGCATGCAGGAGAGGGCCTACCATATCAACTTCCTTGAGCTTCTTGCCATTTCCAAGGCCCCACAGGCATCCAGGAATGTGATCTGTGGCTGCACTGTCCAGATCGCTATGGACAACACTACTGCAGTGTTCTAAGTGAACAAACAGGGTGACAGTAAGTTTCTAAGCCTCCTGTATCTCTCTGTCCTCTCCAGAGTAGTGCATTACCCATCATGTTTCACCAATAGCAACCCACATCTCGTGCACAGACAACGAAATAATGGACCATCTTAGCCTCAGACCAAGTGAAAACTCTCACGCTGTCTACAACCATCTTGTCCTCTCATGGGACAAGCCCTCAGTGGATGTCTTCAGAACTTCCAGCAACTCCAAATACATCCAGAACTGCTTTCAGGCAGGCATTTCCCTAGGGGAGTGGTGGCGAACCTTCGGCACTCAGCATGCTCCAAGCCTGTATTGCCAATGGCAAAGGATTGTGGGAGTTGTGGTCTAAAACATCTGGAGTGTCAAAGGTTCATCAACACTGTCCTAGGGGATGCCTTCACCATAATCTGGACAGGCTGTCTACTACAAATGTTCCTGCCTTTTCCTCTGATCCAGTGTGCACTTGTGAAAATCCTCCATGACAGCTCCAAAATCCTCATCCTCATCATCTCCTGGTAATGACCTTGCCAGCAATGGTTTATGAACTTGATCCTTACTGACTTCATCAGGATCCAGTTGCCCTTGTACCACAGCCTCCTTTTTCACCACAAGGGAATGTTCCTCCAGCCAGACGTTTCTGAAGCTCATCACCTGGAACATATTTCCGTCTTTGCTAACTTCCTGAGGCAGGCTCAGTGTCCATCCACAAACTACATCTACAAATGGAATAAATTCCAACTCTACACATCTTCATGTAGTCCGCTGGACTTGCCAACTTCCTTATCTACTGTTCTGTCTATTTTCCTGAACCTCAAGTAAAAGGGCCTTTCCATCTCTTCTTTAAAAGTCTATCTTGCGGTTACTGTAGCACACCAGCCTGCTTGCCACTCTTCTTCCCACTTCTTTACTTACAAGATGGTTAGAAAATTTCTAAAGGGTCTTCAGAGTGCCTGCCCAGACATGCCACCCCCACAAGACCCTTGTTCCCTCACATTGGTTCTGGGTCAGCTCACCAGACACCCTCTCAGACCTCTAGTTACAACAGATGTCTGTCTCCTGATCATTCAGACAGCCAATCTGGTGGCCCTCACATTTGCAGCAAAACTGACAGCCCTCCACTGTGACCCTCCATACCTGGTTTCCCCCGTGACAAGGTCACCCTGCATACATATATGGAACCCTTAATTTTGCCTTCCTTTTATTCTTCACTACAGAGTGACCTCAAATATTTACTTCATTCCATAGATGTTAGGAGGAGCTTTGTGTTTTTCCTGGAAAGAATAGAGAGTTTTAGAGTGTTTTTTCTGCTATCAGGGTTTGAGAAAGGGAGACCCATTCTTCTTCCAGCACTTCTCTATCTCAGCCACTTCCTCACTTACCAACTAGCCAACAAGCCATTAGCTACAGGTCTCCGTAGTCATTCTGCCAGGGGAGTCCTCTCTTTTGCAATATATTTACTGAATGATTACATGGTCTCAGAACCCAGGAAGATGCCACCTCTGTTTAGGCTTAATTCCATCCTCCAAAACTCAACTTACCAGTCATCCCATTTGTTTGGTTACATGGACAACCACAATGAAGAAGATATACATACTTACTGTAACTGCAGTTCTTTGAGTGGTGATCCATCTGTCTACACAACCTGCCCAATTTCCCTTTTGTTCCACCCTCTGTCTTGCAATAGACAGTTGGTACTGAGGAGACTGGGGCCACACTTGCATGGTACAGGCAAAGATGCTTTTGCTTTTGAGGTTCTGGAACTTTCCAAACTGGCATTCATGCAGGCGCAAACCCCATTTGTGTGGATACATGGATCACCACTTGAAGAACCTCAGCTACAGTAAGTAACCATGTCTTTCATGGACCTTTGTTTTCCCAGTGTTCAGGATTCACATAGTCATACATATTTGTATCTTCATACATTGAATCAGGGCTTTAATCACCATGTTGCAATAAATCTGTCAGTCCACATGAGACTCCTGATTTGACTTTTCTGGATAGTGATGGGATATTGGACTATTTGTCCGGAATGCAGAAAAAATCAGGTTCTTTCTTCCATCATATTGATTTTGAGCTGGTGTTTGAGTGTGTGAGTGTGTGTGTCTGCCTGCCTTCCAGGTACACAGGTACAACTCCATCACCTCCGCCGGGTTCGCACTACACCTCTCCTTCAGAGAACATGTGGAACACAGGTGGCGCCTACAACATGAACACAGGGATGGCTGTTGCTGGTACTGTACTTTCTTGTCTTATCATTGACGGGCTAAGCTAATCAGC
Organism: Phrynocephalus forsythii; assembly: GCA_029282475.1. NCBI lineage: Eukaryota > Metazoa > Chordata > Lepidosauria > Squamata > Agamidae > Phrynocephalus > Phrynocephalus forsythii. The sequence continues at coordinate 9,151,592 of JAPFRF010000011.1, forward strand.
TATTTTACCTCTCAAATCAGTTGGGACCAGGGATCCATATAGTCAGGATATCAGCCTGAAGCCCATAGAGCCTCTCTTCATTGGAAGTTCATTAGAAGCTTCCCATAGAGTTTATAGGCTGAGTAGCTTTTCATATAGCAGGGGTGGATGACTTTGCCAAGTTGTTTCTAGTGCCCCTCCAACCATCTGGGTCACACGTACTGTCAACATTGCCCAAAAAAAGCCTTGTGGATAAAATACTGACTCTTTGAAAAACGGTTATTTGGGGATGAGAAGTTGAATTGGCTTCCATGAGTTGCAAAACAATTTTGCCAGAAACAGAGGAATCTGAGGAGCCAGTGGGCTACAAATATAGCCTTGAGGGTGGCATGCAATTCCATGGCTGTATCTGCCTGTCTCTGTGGTAAAGTGATGACCTGTGGCAAGTATTATAATTTTATTTAAACCCAGGACAGAAAGGAATCAAAGAAACTCCAGAGTAGGTACTCTGAACTGAACATCTCCTACAAAAGACACAATAGATAGTCTCATAGGATGAAGAGCTTGCTGGATGACTTATCTGATGGGCTAGACCAGTGATGGCGAACCTTTTAGAGACTGAGTGCTCAAACTGCAGTTCAGAACCCACTAATTTTTCACAAAGTGCCAATAGAGCAATTTAACCAGAATACAGGTGGCTATGAAGGGACAATCTCAGGTGCCCACAGAAAGGGCTCTGAATGCCACCTTTGGCACCCATGCCATAGGTTTGCCAACATTGGTCTAGACATTCAGTGCCCCCTCATTCCATTTAGGGTAAATTAGAAGGAAGACCTTATTAAGGAATTATTATCAAGCAAAACAAGTTACTTTTCTCTCGCTTCGTGTAGAAAAGCTGCAGATGTGGGTGCAAAATATCATGTGTCCATATTATTTCCCTTGAGATGTTCATGGTACTGTTTGTCCTTGCAGCGGTCATGCAGTGTATCATGTAGAACCTTCAGACTGATCAGAATTAATGTCCTCCTCTTCAGAAACACACAGGTGAAACTAGGAAGCCCTCAGGAGGTGTGGTCCTTCCTTTCCCATTTGAGTCTCTGCTGTCATACTGAAACAAGAGGACTGCTTTTTGCACTGGCACTGTTATTTTCCTACTCTTTGTGTTTCTTACTATAATTATCATGTCATAGATATCCATACTGGAAAATGGTGAGATTAATACTAGTAGCCTCTGCTTTTCCCACATTCTTTGTGTACTTAAGGATTCTGCTACTTTTTGAGGCATGAGTCAAATAGAAAGAAACCACTGATTGTTTTGCCCCATTGTGATGAATGATATGGGGGAACATTTAATCCTGTAGCAGTGGTGCAGTAAAGAAGATAAGGAAATGTACATCTGACTGACGCTTTCCATGGAAGCCCTATGTAAGCTGCCCTGGGCTTTTGAGAAGAGGAGGGACAGAAGTTTAATTTTAAAAATTCAGCATAAAAGCACCAGTTTTCAAGGGCTTTGTGCAGACACGTTTTGGACTGCCCAGGATCTAGATGTCTACTCTCCCAATAATATAGATTAAGAGCTCCAAACCTTGGGTAACCCAGGAATTCTTGGACTACAGTTCCCAGAAGCCTTCACCACCAGCTGTGCTGGCCAGGGTTTCTGGGAGATGCAGTTCAAGAACATCTGGGTTACCCAAAGTTGAGAATTACTGATTTAGAAATACAGAAGTCTGGTGCCTTTTTAATCCCATATCCCCTGCAATCTCCCTGGTCCAATACCTTAGTACTGGTAGAGGAAGTTTTGAGTTCACTTCCTAAACACACCCATTTACAATGAATAGATGCAAGAACATTCAGTTATTGCAGACTGAGAAGTGGACTAAGTTCTAGGTTCACAGGAACATCTGGCAGGAGAGTGTCTTCATGAACCATTCCATCCCTATTTTCTCTTAGAAGTTTAACACTATAACAAAGCCACCTCCTCCTCCTCCTGAGAAATGACCTGTAGGGAATGAGTGGCAAAGTAAGCATGTTAGCTTAATCTGTATTACATTTTATGGAGAGTCCTCTAGCCAAAGAAAGGCTATGCAGGGTCTTTGAAAACTTGAGTTTCTGTCTGTGTCTTGATTAGTGCCATCCTCATTTCTCAACTCTCTTCCCTTCTACCACGTGCTGCAGGGATGCCCACAGCCTATGATCTCAGCAGCGTGATTGCTGGTGGCACCAATGTTGGCCACAACAACCTTATTCCTCTAGGTGAGTTTGTATGCATTGTGGAGGGATTGTATTGAAATGGGAGCATCCCATGAGGTATAGTCTATATTGGTAGCCAAAGGCCTCCAGGCTCCTGTACCCCTGACTCAGGGCTTGTGAGGAAACAAGTTGAAAGACCATCTTGCTTCGTTCAACTTCGGTGCCTCTTGTTATGCTTTAACTTGGCCATAGAATGGTCTTTCTGTTCCTTGTTTTTAAATTAGTTGTCTGAGTTAAGCCCAAGGGAAGAGCATCCTAGCTGGCTCGGCAAAGCTAGTGCTGGGAAGCAAGGTGATCATGCCAAATCTGGGTGCAGTCCTGGTATTGCTAGCATTTTTTAATTCACACACTAACTTTAGAAATTATCTAATCATTGCTTTTTTTTTTGTAACTTGCTTGCTTACAGTAAAGGTGGGCAACTCTCGTGAATTGGCCAGTTCCTTGAGGGTTACATGCCCCAAGAGAGGCCTAAGAGATGGATGAAGCTCAGTAGGTTTTTTTCACATCATACATTCATTATTCACATATAATTCTACATGTACATCTGTCGTTATGTGCCATCAGGTTGCTTAAAACATGCAGCAGTTCTAGCACAGTTTTCAAGGTATACAAGATGTTCGAAGAACCAAGGCCATCCTACCAGCTGGTTTCATATGTCTATATGTGAACTTGAACCCAGGTCTTTTGACATGTAAAACACTCATATACATATATACATGTGAAATCTTGTGGCTCTGATAGTGAGGTGAGATGTATCACAGATAAGAACATAATTAAATTAGAGATGGGCGCCTTACGAAAAACAACACAATGTTTCATCATGTTGTAAGGTTATGAAACATTTTGTAACGAAATGGCAGACAGTGTTTCGTTGTGAAATGAAACACCATTTTTCCCTCTAAGATGAAATGACTCGTTTTAGAGGAAATGGCAGTGGAGCTTCCTCAAACTCTTTCCTGTAACCCCCTGAAATTTGGAAAGGTTTGGGTGTCAGGGAGCTGAGTTATGAAGCTCCAAAGGGGGTCCGGGTAGTTAATTGAAGGAATGTGTTTGACACGCTTTACCAATATAGAGGTGAAACTGGTAAATTAAACCTATATTGGGATTAACCCGAACACACTCCTTCAGTTAACTACCCAGACCCCCTTTGGAGCTTTAGAACTCAGCTCCCTGACACCCAAAACTTTCCAAATTTCAGGGGGTTACCTAGAATCGCTTGAGGAAAATCCCCTGCCATTTTGGTCCTTTAGAAACCAAGGGAGCATAGTGTTTCATTTTGTTTCATTTCATAATGGCACTACTTTAAAATTTTGGTGAAAAACAAAACAAAACTACTCCAGAAACAAAACAAAACAAAACACTATTTTTCCTCTTTTGTGCCCATCCCTAAATTAGCTCTCATGAAGTGGGGTGGGGAGAGAGACAAAAATCAGATTGGTGCATATTCTGTTTTTAATGTTCAAATTAACCACACTTGTTTTTGTGGGATTTACTCTAAATTATTTGAAGAACAGATTACTAAACTAAGTTGACCACAAATGAGAACGGAAGATTGAAACCAGAGCTATTATTGGGAATAAAGCAAAAGACTGTTGTTGTAGAGAAGAAAATCTTTTATTATGACTGATGAAACTTACAAAATTGTTGATGCCAGATTGGAAAGACAAGGGAAGAATGACAGGAATAGGGTCACATTCTTAAATGCAACTGTTCAACGACACAGAAGGAGAAATATTGCAATGATGATAGCAAAACAAAAGAATAGAACACAAAGGAGGAATATCTTCCAGAGCATCCACAATTTCAATGGGAAATTTAAAAGTTAGAGATGTAGAAAGGTCACCTGGTCAGTGTTTTCTCTATCCAAAATAAAATTGAAGCTGCGGAAAGTATGCTTAAGAACTGTACAGAAGAGATGCAGTAAAATGGATTTCTTTGATGGAAAGTTATATGATGAAGAACCTATAAATTTTGAAAGTCAAGTCGAAGATGCTCTCAGAGCACTTGAAAGATATAAACAGGGATACCCATAGCACTATTCCAATTTGCAGAGACTAAATTTATCAAAATCCTCCCAAGAATATGCCAAGGAATGGGTGAAATAAAACAATGTGCCAAAGACTGGAAATACTCAAATATATTTTAATCATATAGGAAATGCCAAAGATGTGGAAATTATAGAACAGTTGCATGAAATTTCCATGGAAGCAAAATAGTACTTAAGATTTTACAGCAAAGACTTTTATCAGTTATGGAGTGAGAAATAGCAGAAGTTCCCCCCAAAAAAGAAACACTCAAGTTCATATTACCAGCATATATTATCTACTGTACTAAGAATTTCAGAAGAAAACCAGATAGCTTTTGTAAGTAACAATGGAACCCTTGAGTATATGGATTATAAGAGTTATGGATTGTACTAAAAGCAATTGGAATGCCTCCACATTTTTTGCCTTGAAGCATAATCTGAACTCTGGACAAGAAACACATCAGAAAAGGAGTCAAATAAGAGTATATTTTATCTCTTTTTCTGTCTGTGTTTTGTTGTATTTCCCTCTGTAATCAGAACATTTAATAAGAAAGGCTAGATTTATATTCCAGTAAAACAAGAGTGAAAATTGGTGAAAGAAGCAGTAATTTAAGAAATGCAGATTGCAGCATGCTACTGACAAAAAGTCTGTGAAGATTCTCAGTCATCCAGGTGAGTTGATCTGGAAGTTGAGTCCTGGCAACTGGACTTATTTTTCTTGAGAGATTAAAACATTTATCAGTGAAACGTTTCAATCTCTCAAGAAAAAGTCCAGTTGCCATGACTCAACTTCCAGACGGACTACTGACAAAAAGTTATTAACTTCAATTTACTCTTGGAGAAAGTTAAATAAGAGTATTTGAAAGCAGGATTGCAATTGAACATTAATAAGAGAAAAACAAGGATCGTAAAAGAATTATGTAACTTTAAAAGTTGGCATTGAAGCTATCAAATGGTTAAAACTTTCCTGTATTTTGGTTTAATCATCATTTCATTTGGAAACGGCAGCCAAAAATTCAGAAGATGGCTGAGATGTAAGGGGCAATTATAAAGGAACTAGAAGAGTTCCTTAAAAGTAAGGGTGTATCACTGAAAATAAAGTTCAGGATCAAGGTCCAACTCCTTGCCAAAGCAAAAAATCCACAACTGAATTAATTCCGACAGCTAACCATTCTAGCCTGTATTTCAAGACCCCAAATGAAGGAGAATCCACAGCCCTTCCGTTGTTGAACAACTCATAATATTAGTAACTTCTTAATATTAAGAAAAACCTTCTTTATTGAATTTTAGTCCATTACTTGAGGTCCTGCCCTCTGCTCCATCTTCCATGACAGCACTTCAGATTTTTCAGTATCGCTTTTATATCAGTTTTCAGTTTTCTCCAGGCAAAACACTTCTCTCTTATTACAGTTGCAAGAAAAAGTATATGTCAACCTTTTGGAATTTCATCGAGTCCTGCATTAATGTGTCATACAATGTGAGCTGATCTTCCTCTAAGGCAAGTAAGTGTATTGACAAATATAATGTGCCTAAAATAATAAGACAAAAAAACTGATCTTTCATGCTGTTATTGAACACATGCATTCAAAACTCAGCGTGTTAGTGGGAAAAGTAAGTGAACCCAATAACTGGTTGACCCTCCCTTGACAGCAACAGCCTCAAGCAGGTGCTTCCTGTAGCAGTGGATCAGACCGGCACATCGTTTTGGAGGAAGTTTAGCTTATTCATCCTGGCAGAACTGCTTCAGCTCTGTCATATTATTTGGACGTCGCATGGCATGGCTCTCTTCAATTCATTCCATAGCATCTCTATTGGTTTGAGGTCTGGGCTCTGGCTTGGCCACTCCAAAAGGCAGGTTTTGTTTTTCTGAAGCCATTCTGTGGTAGACTTGCTCTAGTGTTTTGGGTCATTGTCTTCTTGCATCATCCAACTTCTACAGAATATCAACTAGCGTACAGACCTTTTCACATTATCTTGAATAAATTTTGGATACACTTGGGAATCCATCTTTCCTCTGAATGACTTCAACCTGGCCACACCATGATGCAGCAAAGCTGGCACCAGATCATGATGCTTCCACCACCATGCTGATGTTGATGTTTTCATGATGATATACAGTGCCTTTTTAATGCAAAATGTAGTGCTGCATATTCTTTCCAAATAGTTCAGTATATGTTTGTTTCATCAGTCCACAAAACATTTTGCCAGTACCACTGTGGAGTGTCAGAGTGTTCTTTTGCAAACTTCAGGTGTACAGCAATGTTCTTCTTAGTAAGCAGCAGTTTCTGCTGTAGTGTCCTGCCATAGACACCTTGCTTGTTCAGTGTTATACATACTGTGGACTCGTTAACACAGATGTTAGCCAGTGGCTGCCACTTGGGGTTGTTTCTTTACCTCATTAATGAGTCCTCGTTGTGCTCTTGGAATCTTTTTGACTTGGTGTCTACTTCTTGATAGAGCAGCCACAGTCCCAGAGTGTCTCCATTTGTAGATTGTTTGCCTAACTGTGGACAGGTGAACTTCTAAAGTATTTGAAATCACTTTGTAACCTTTTCCAGCTTTTTGTAAATCTATAGTTGTTGATTGTAGATCCTCTGAAAACTATTTTTGGCGAGACATGGCTCACGTAAACATTTTCTTTAGAAAACTCAAAACGTTTGAGTGGTTTTTATCAGTCATCATAGCTGTACTCTACACTTCCAAACTCATTTTCTTAACAAGACTCCAGGTATGCTAACATCTGATTTCAGTTGGCTTTTTTGAGCTCAACTCAAGGGTTCACTTACTTTTCCCACTAGTAGTTTGAATGTTGAATGAGTATGTTCAATAAAGACATGAAATATCAGAATTTTTGTGTCTACTGTTATTTTAGGCATATTATACTTGTCAATGCACTTGACTTAGAGGAAGATCAGATCAATTTGTATGACAAATTTATGCATAACACCATGAAATTCCAAAAAGTTCACATACTTTTTCTTACAACTATATATGGTTTTCTTTCCACGCTTTTTGACATTATGTTTGTTCTCCTCTATATCCTTCTTAAACAGTGGTGTCGAGAACTGTACACAGCACTTGATGCGAGTTCTGACCTAAGCAGAATAGGATGGTAGTATTACTTCTGTTGATCTAGATACTTTACTTCTGTAGATAATCCCCTAATAGAGTATTCACTTTTTTGCTATATTGCTGCTACTGCGTCATATGGTTGGCTCATGTTTAGCATTTAATTTACTAAGACTCCTAAATTGTTTTCATATGTACTTTTACCAACCAGCTGTTATACTCCTATTTGTGCATTTGGTTTTTTTTTCCTGACTATATTTAGAATTTAACATTATTCCCTGTTATTATTGAGAATATAAGTCATTGTACTTATTTTGGCCCATTTTTCCAATCTGTTTATGTTATCTTGAATCCTGCTTATTTCTTCTAGAGCAGAGGTTCCCACTTTAGATGACCCAGGTGATTTTGGACAGCACCTCCCAAAAACCCTGGCCAGCAGAGCTAATGTTCGTTTTGCAGTCAACGAACATCTGGGTTACGCAAGGTTGGGAGCTACCATTCTAGAATATTAGCTGCCTTTCCCAGTTCAGTATAATCTGCTAATTTGATGGACTTCCCTCCACACTTCATATGGTATAAAGATTCTGAACCCTCATGTGTCACTTCTCTCCAAGATGATAAGGAGAGTGCTTGTGAGTAGAGATGGGTGTTTCATTTTGGAAGAGGGTCAGTTCTGAAATAAAACACAACAGCACAGCTGCAGTTTGGAACTGGGATACTGCCTCCGGAACGAAATCAGCCACTGACTTATCTTCCTTTCCTTGGTGCTGGCCAACCAGGAGCTGTGCAAGGAGGTGCATCATCCCGCCTCCCTGTCTGATTGATCAGCGCCAGGGAGAAGGAAAGATGATGCATCGCAGGCTGCTTCCTGATCGGAGTTTTGTCCCATGTGACCCAAAGGAAGATAAGTCAGTATCTGATTTCATCTCAGAGGTTGTGTCCCGATTCCGAACAGCAGCTGTGCTGCCATGTTTCATTTCAGAACCGGACCTCTTCGGAAACGAAATGACCATCTCTACTAGTGAGGTCATCCAAACTATTCCCAATTACCATGTACATATGTGAAAACTGTGCAGTAAAGAAAGCTGATTTGGGGGGGGAGGAATCAATTCAATTGAAATGGAGTGTTGGAAGAATGCTTTATGGATCCCATGAAATGTCAAAAAGACATATAAAAGAGAGTTAAATCAAATCAAACTTCACCATTTCCAGAAGTAAAAATGTTTTGGACGCATAGTGGGAAGACTCCAGGACTTCCTAAGACTCACTTGGAAAGGCAACAGCACTAGCCAGTCCAAAAAAGAGGAAGCCTGAGTATGAGACAGAACTGCTGGATAGCTCTAGTTCACTACAGAGCCAGAAGAGGGGAGTTCGGTTCCCCATTGTGTCTCCTTGCCAGGGGCCGCACTCCTTGATTTATAGGTTCCCTTCTAGCTCTACAATTCAAAGGTGGTGGTAGTGGTGGTGGTTGAAGAAGCCTGGACATTTAGTTTGCAGTACCCGAGCAGTGCTTTTAATGATAAGATCTTTTAGACAAAAATACTTTACAGGATTTCTCTAAGTCTGAATTGATGTGATCGCATTTATCAATCTATTTTATTACAATTTATAAAAATTCCAGAAGTCCCACTTAGACATGAGGATTTGTGGCTGCCTTAGCCAGTGACGATTATGGGTGTTAGATAGACCTAAGAACAGGCGAATGAAAACATTTTATAGAGTTATGTGTTTAATTTTTATCCCACTTCCCTCCTTATTGTGGTCTCAAACTGTTTTAAAGAATGGAATATGTACCGGTAATTGAGTTTATGCCTATTATATTCAGTTAGAGTGGGCTGTTTTAAGTCTTCTTTAAAAGACACAAAGGTCTGTTAATAGCTTTTGCTTCAATAGTTAGTTCTGTAGAGGCTACATACTAATAGAAGAGCCAACACTGTTATTGGTGGGGATATGGGTACAGGAAGGCTTGTTTGTTCTTGGAGTCATTTCTGTGTGATGTAATTCCCAAGATGGTTGTTGAAGGTCAGGCCACCCACTGTTCCGAGTAGAAAACAAGGGGGCATGGCCTGGTTCTTCATGTTGGAGAGTTGAACTTCCCGGTAGCTCTCACCCTGACAACACCAAATGGATAGAAAGAGAGAATCACCAGGGCTCATGGACATGTAAGTGATTCTTACTTGTTCACGGGATATTAAGGCAACAGAAGATCAATGTAGCAGCAAGTAAATTCAGCAGTAAAGAACTGACTCTGGCCAAGGAGAACTCAGCAGAGCTCTGCCAATAAGAGCTGAAAGAACAACATGGAAAAAGCTGCTTGATACATAACTATTTGCAGCAGAAAAGATTTTTGTGGTAAAATGTAGAGCTAAATCTAGCAATAAATCATTCAGAGCCTTCCAAGCTGTAATAAATCTCTTCCCATCTGCTTGCCTCTTTGAAGTTAGATGGATTGAGCCAAAGAGAAATCAACTTTCTTTTTTTTTACTGGGTGAAAATTGCCCAGGAATATAAAAGACAAGAGCCCCACAACCCATATAAATAAACATTGCATTTTGAACTGTGGAATCGTAAAGCTGTATAACTTAAATCAGGCATGTCCAAACTTCGGCCCTCCAGATGTTTTGGGCCACAACTCCCACAGTCCTTTGCCATTGGAAATACAGGCTTGGAATTCTGGGAGTTGTGGTCCAAAACATCAGGAGGGCCAAAGTTTGGATATGCCTGACTTAAATTATTAAAAGTGAAACCTATGGTCGTGAAACTTCAGAAATGAAAGGAATGCCCTGGCCTTTGATTGTATGCAGAAGTCATTTTGAAAGTGAGCGGCATCTCCTGGCAATTGTTAAAATAACGGACTGAGAAAAAACTTTTTCCCCCTTATGAGGAAGTACGTAAAAGCCTTTGACCTGCTTCCTGGCACTGATATAAAACAACAAAGTTAATGAGGCAGGGGAGAACCAAGAAAAAGAGGAGAAAGAAGCAAGTTGGAGAAGGGAAGTTGGTATCAGGAGACAGATATCTAGTCTTATGCGCTCCCAGACACCTTTGGTGGGGACACTGTGAGATACAAGAAGCCGGACTAGATGCGCCTTTGGCCTGATCCGGCATGGATCGTCTTATGAGAGACCACATCAGCGCAATCAGGTTCAAGACCATTTGATTATCATCTGGCAAAATTGCTCAAAATTAAATTGGAAATGGCTCCCTGTCTGATTGACCAAGCGCCAGGGAAAACGAAAGAGGACACATCAGAGGCTTTTTCCTTATTGGAGTTGCGCCCTGCGCAACCCCAACACAAGTTAAGGGATTGGTTGATTTCATTCATCCTGTCCCAAACATCAACTTTCATTTCAGAAGCTGACCACTTCCGAAATGAAGAGCCTATCTCTTGATTAAATAGATGCAAGACATGGGGAAAACAATACAGCTTTATGACTGGTATAGAACATGGAATGAAAACCAAAAATTAATTACAAGTACTGATCTGAAAGAGAATTATATGAAAGTCTTATATAGATGGTATATAACACCCAAGCAAAAATAACTAAATCAAATAAAAATAAATGTTGGAGATATAAATCAAAAAAGGGTTCATTATATCACATGTGGTGGAACTGTAAGGTAATAAGTTTATAAAGATTCTCAGTCATCCAGGTGAGTTTATCTGGAAGTTGAGTCATGGCAACTGGACTTATTTTCTGTTCAGGCCATTGCCCATCTTAGGAGCCTATTTCAGACCAGGGTGATATGAGGTCAAAGTGAACTATAAAATGAGGACTTGCAACTAGCATTCCTCAGACTGATGAAGCTGTTTCGATGAGCAGCGAAACATTTCAATCTCTCAGGAAAAGAAGTCCAGTTGCCATGACTCAACTTTCAGACAAGGTAATAAAGAAGTTTTGGAGAGAAATTGACTATATACTGACCAAGAACTTGAAGATTCAAATAGAATTAAGACAATAAATTTATTTGTTAAATATGATAAGAGGAAAATCGAGACAGGAGACTAGAATACTAGTATTCGTTTCCTTTTGTTTTCTGTCCGTTCCCCCCCCCCTCAGTTTGGTGTGTCTTTAAGGGGTCCTTACCTGAGCAGCCCCAGCTGCCACCGAGCCCCCATGGGGAGGGCTTCCAAGGTGATGGGGAGGCCTCCTGGCACCTGGCACAGCCACTGCTGCCACCGAACCCTCGCTGGGAGGGCTACTGAGGAGGCGGGAAGGCCTCCCAGCACCTGGCGAGCCCCCGCGGGGAGGGCTTTTTTGGCTAAAAAAAAGTTTACAAAGCCCAGGCTTCCCCCCTCCCATGGGGCACTTTAAAAAAACAAAAATAATATTTTTTTAAAAAAATCATTTCAAAACGAAAAGAAACAAGGGGGAATGAAACAATAAATGAAACAGGATTTTCCCATTTTGTGCCCATCTCTACTTGAGAGGTGCTTCTAGAGTCAGGGAGCAGCAACAGAGAGCGCCATCTCCCAGGTACCCACCAAATGCACATATATGTAGTGGGACCAAGAGAAAGGCCTTCCCTGATGGTCTTAATGCCTAGGCAAGCTCATATGGGAAGATGTGGCTTTGTAGAAATGTTGGACCCAAGCAATTTAGGGCTTTAAAATGAGCACTTTGAATTGGGTTTGGAAACATTTTGGCATCCAGTGGAACTGTTGCAACAAGGTAGTCACATGTCCCCTGTAGCCAGAACCAGTTAACAACCTGGTTTCAGCACTTTGGACCCTTTGAAGTTTTCAAATACTTACCAAAGGCAGCCCCATGTAGAGTGCGTTACAGTAATCTAGCCAGGATATAACTAGGGCATTTACCACCATGTTCAAGTCAGACCTCTCAAGAAACAGGTGCAGCTAGTGCACTAGTTTTAACTGTGCAAAGTCTCTCCTGGCCACTGCTGAAACCTGGGCATCCAGGCACAGAAATGCATCCAGGGGCATGCCCAAGCAGTGCACCTGTGTTTTCAGAGTGTAACCTCATCCAGCACAGGCTGTGACCCTATTCTTTGATCTGTTTTTTCCCCTGAACAGGAGAACCTCTGTCATGTCTAGACTGTTTCAGTTTATTCACCCTCATCCAATCCATTACTGACACTAGGCACTGATTAAGAACCAAGAGAGCTTCCTTGGAGTTAAAGGGAAAGGAGAGCTAGAATTGAGTATTATCCGCGTACTGGTGGCACCGAACCCCAAAGCTCTGGACCTCTCCCAGTGAGGTGGGTGTCAAACAAGAGTTCACCAGCACCACTATGAGTTCTCTCCTCCAGGAAGGACTGAAGCCACTGTAAAGTCCTATCTCAGAGAGATGGCTCAGAAAGTTACCATGGTTAATGATATTGAAAGCCACTGAGAGGTCCAGCAGAACCAACAGAGAAACAAAACACTCCCCCTGTCCAGTTCCCTGTGTAGGTTGTCCCGCAAGGTAACCAAAGCTATCTCAGTCCCATAAACATGCCTGAAGCCACACTGAAATGCATCTAGATGATCCATCTAATCCTGGGATATAATATTCAAATGTCCTCATTGACTGCTTTATTGACCGTGATTAAGAATAGTCACTTGAGGGGAGAAGAGAAGGATTTAATTATGATGGTCACAGCTGCTCGATTATTATTTGCAGAGAATTGGAAGAGTGACAAATATTGAAGAATGTAGGATATAGCAATCATTGCCTGACTTAAGAATTGAAACTAAGAAAAGTCTTAGAGTCATAGAATCATAGAGTTGGAAGAGACCTCAAGGGCCATCCAGTCCAACCCCCTGCCATGCAGGAACCCTCATCAAAGTACTCCCAGCAGATGGCCATCAAGCCCCTGCTTTAAAGCCTCTAAGAAGCGGTTGAAAAAAAGTGATGACTTTTATAAAGTATGGAATTTATTTTTGGAACATGTGTTTCAGAAACGGAGTTATACACCAGAAGAAGAATCAGTGTGCTTCTGGAGAGAAAATGGGTGGGACGAAATTTAAAATACTGTATTTAGAACCTAACTTTGATGACAAAGGCACAGGTGAAGGGACAGGAGTAAAAGCAACATTCAGTCCATTTTTGGAATTTAAAACTTTATATCACCATCACCATCCATATAACTATACCGACTCTCTTTGTTTTGAGAAAAGTAAATGGTGCCTCAAACGAAGGAAGTAGCGGGAGACTGATTTGGTAATCCCATTATCTATCTCTTCCCTTTGAATACTTTTTGGGAAATGTTCTCTCTCTTGGTCTGTCCAGAGATGAGAAGCCCTTTCTCATAAACTTCAGAAGAGTCTTGGGAACCTGATTGCCGAGCTATTTTGAACTCTTTGCAATTTGAAGTGATTTTGAGTTTGTCTAGTTCTCATCAAAGCCGCTCTGAGTTTAATTTCTAACTTGGTTAAAGGTCCATGTCCTTTATTTTTGTTTATGTGCATTACGGTGACAGAACTAGATCAGAATGTTATTTTCCGTATACAGTATGGGGCCTACTTTTGCATTGGTATTGGGGGAAACATATTAGTGCTATGTGTTTATGGATGAGTGAGGGGAGGTTAAGTAGCCACTTAATGAATTGAAGGTTGATGAGCCTGGGGGATAGATTCGATGTGTGTTGATTATTTTTCTTTCTTCTTAAGCAGCCAACACTGGGATTGTCAATCATACTCATTCCCGGATGGGCTCTATCATGAGCACAGGGATTGTCCAAGGTAAATATATTGCAGGACCTCAGAGAGTTGAGGGAGGAATGCATTGGTATGCTTTTTCCATATCTTCTCAAGTTTTGAAAGTGGCATTTTTGATACCGAGTAAGTTTGCATCACAAGATCTAAAAAAATTTTACAGGTGAATATTGTAGTAGTTGAGTGGCTTATGGCATGAAAGTCCCCTAAAAGAATATCCTGTCCCTAAAATGCAGAGTGGAATGAAAAGAGAAGCCAACAACAGCATATATACATTCAGAGAGCTGTAGTCAGTGACCAACTTCTCACTGCACTTCATGCAACAGTGGCTGTAGTTGGGTTCTAAAGTGTCACATCAGTCCAGTTAAAAATGGTAGTGAAAATCATGTTGGAACCTAGCATGTTGGTGTTTTTTGCACTTACTCAACCCTGTTTTTATGGATAATTGTGTGGACACTGTTGTACAACAATGAGGCTAAACACACTTTCTACTTTACAGGCTCATCTAGTGGTCAGAGTGGAGGAACAGCAAGCACTCACTACCCAGTCAATAGTCAGTTCACTATGGGAGGGCCAGCCATTTCCATGGCATCTCCCATGTCCATCACCACCAACACAATGCATTATGGGAGCTAAGAACCTTCACTACAGTCTCTGAACTGACAGCACCAGGAAACCAAATGAAGATGTTTCATCTTGCCGCCCATCTGCCTGCTGCGTCCTCAACAGTTTGGCAATTGCTTCCCTGGATCTCTTCTACCCCCCAGCCAGCCCTCTTAGGCTCACCATAGATGTTCTGACCCTTGTATAATGGAACACAGCCTCCACTGGTTCTTTGATAGTGGACTTGTATACTTTTTTAAATGAAATGTTGGAAATTTCAACTTGCTCAACCATGACTGAGTTCCTGCCCTCACTGTATTTTACAAACAATCATGTTGTTGATGGTTTAATCTTCAGTCTTCCATGACTGCTCAGCATTAGGCACAGACTGCAGAACAGAACTGCTAACAGGGTCACTAGCATGCTGTGGACAGACCACCAGCAGCAACTAGAGTCTTCATCTCTGCTCCCATTGTATTAAATGAAGGGGCTACAGCTGGCTGTAAGTCAAAATCCAGCAGCAGCATCTGTCATGGCCACCTTGGTTTCTCGCTTGTCCCAGTCTTTGGGAAGGTGTTTTATTTCTTTGGTAAGACTTAGAAGGTATCTCTCCTTCTGTGATGGGACAGTCCCTCTGGGCTGTTGTGGGGGTTGCAGGATCTTATAGCTGCAGGCCTCCGATGCTCCGGCATCAGAGATGGGGTTGGACGGTTGCGCACCAAGCATTTTGTCAGCAGGTCTGATGATCATCTGTCTTTTGAGAAATCTTGATGTACCATCAAAAGGCTAAAACAAATTTTAAAACACGAATGTATTGAACAAAAGGTGGCTGTCTGAAAGTCTGTGGCCACTTCTAAGAGCCTCATTCTTTACTGTTTTCTAAGCTGTGGGTATTTGCTATCTCTAGTCCCTCTCTCTCACTTGGGTATGAAGTGGGCAGTGGGTGCCAAGTGGTTTGGTATGTAGACTTGCCTGTTCCCTGCAGTAGCCATCAGGGACTTTAGAGTAGATGGTTCCAGCATCTGTTATGGAAGCCCCCTTTGTAGTATTTGTATGCATAACTTGTAACCATTTATGGTATTTTTTTTCTTTTGAAGATCCATGAACTGGCATTTTTGAAAGGACTTGGCAGGGACCTATTTTGTGGGTAAAAAGTGTGTTTTACATAAGCAGTTTCTTTTGGTTCCCAGCAAGGACCTGTTGAATTGGGTGGGGAGGAGGTGTTGTTGTTTTTTTTTTGGGGGGGGGAGGACATTGCAAAGAAGTTCCATAATTGCTCAGTTGTGGGTCTACTTGAGGCCAAGATTTAGATTTGGCTTATCATTGATTTTGTGACTATTGAATAAAACCAGGCAGGTTTTGAAGACTTGTTTGCAGTGGCTGGTTTCCCCATTCAAGTTTGGATGGAACAGTATAATGCTAATTTTTGTTCCACTTCCATTTTCACAAGATAAACCTCTAAACCATGCAGTTGCAAGGCTCGCATTCAGAACAAAGACTCCCTCCAGCCATAAGCATTGTTGGTCATTGAGGTGCCACAACACATACATATATACATTGTGTGTCTTGTGGCACATCAAGGACCAACAATATAGATAGATAGATAGATAGATAGATAGATAGATAGATAGATAGATAGATAGATAGATAGATAGATAGATAGATAGATAGATAGAAAAAGAAAGAAAGAAAGAAAGAAAGAAAGAAAGAAAGAAAGAAAGAAAATAAGCATTTTCTTGCCTTAAAAAGTTCCACTTTTGTCCTCACAACATATATATATTTCTTGAGGGCAGAATGGGAACTTTTTGAGGGAAGAGAAATGCTTAATTGTTATTGTTTACATATTTGGAGGTGGGGTGCATTTCTGCTTCTGCAGGACGTTGCCCCCACAGGCTGTGCTTTGCCAAGTGCTATCTAAAGAGCTTTCCTTTTTTTTTCATAGCTGAAGAAGGCAGGGCATGATCACATAGTTCCTGATACAGCTGTTACCATACAAACCCATTTTCCGTCTTTTTAGCCAGATTTCAAATCAACATCCTTCACAAATGAAATGGCGCAATTCATAAAATAAGGGAGTTAAGGAGCCCTTCTACTTTCAGAAGACCATTTAATTTAAATTATAATCAACACATAAAACAAAAATCCAATGAATTAATTGTATTTCTGTTTTCTTCAGTAAAGAAACTTGCCCACAGAAAAACTTATGCTTCTACTATGTATGGTTTTTCCTCACCAAATGACTGAATGTTCCCATATTCATCTAAATATTCCAGTTATTCCCTACTGTTGCAACCCAACCATGTAAGTTTGATTCAACGAGGCATGGCATTGTTCTGTGCTGCCTTTCTCAGTCATGCATCCCTGAACAGACACATTCAAGCACAAGAAGAAGAAGCATCCGACCAAGGAGCAGTTCATGAGCAGAGCAGAGCTGACAGACGTCTTGACTGGTTCCCAAAAGCACACACTGCTGAGTCTTCTGGCTGGCAGAGGGGAGATGAATAACAAATCTTGAAATGGTGGTTTCATGCTTATTTTGACTCTCCAAGGAGCTCCCCCGTCCACCTAAGGTGTTTTTATATCTCTTGATTTGGATTGTTTTAGTCACAGTGTACTCTCCGTTGCCCATGGGCTTTCCCTACGGCCAGACGTCTTATGTCCAAAGCCTGTAATAGAAGCAAAGCATTGTGTTGGTAAAGGTACCTCTCCCATCCCCAAACTCCTCCCAGGCTTCGGAATTATTTGCAATTATGAAAATAAGTTCCAAGGGAGGATGTAAAAATAAAGCCAGTTATCCTAGTGTCTGTGCTATCAAAGGGGCATTGAGGTCTTCAGACCACGGTCACATCATTTTCAGAATTCTACTTATTTAATTCAAGACTCTTACCATTATTCCCCTTCACAGCTGCAAGTTGGCTGAACTGTTGGTCAAGTGAGGATGTGTGCCTCTGTTGTGCTCCGCTACTGTTGTGTGGAGAACAGGAGATGGAGTGGTAGTGTTTGGTTTCTGGAAGAAATACATCTTCAAAAAGACAAAATTAAATTGGCTTCAGCAGAAGCGGGAATAAAAAAAATGCACAAGTTGCATTAAAAATAATAGTAATAGTGGCTGTTATTGATCCATAAACAAACACAATTTAGCAAAACTTATACCTCTAAAACTGAATCCATGGCATAAAAACAAATGCAAAAGATCAGACCAATTAGCAGGAAACTTAGATGTGAAGATCCCTGCATGGGATGCAGTGTTTGAAAAAGAGAGCCACTGTGGCGTAGTCTAGAGAGTGATAGCTAATATTCAGGAGATGGTGGTTCATGTTTCTTTGCCTTCAGACATGGAAACACATGAGAAGGAGGGGACAGGCCTGGCACTGGTAAAAACATTCCTTAAATATCTCTCACACCTTGAAAACCTTGTTAGGGTTGCCATTGGTTGGATGTGACCTGATGGCACATAGCAGCAACAACAATTGTAATTAAGTTCTTTTAACCATTGTATCCTAGATTAATAATGAACAAAGCAAGCAAAAGTGATGTATTATTAAAAGTATAGGTAAAAATAATAAAAACCTTAAGAAACTGAAATAGTTTCCTAGGTAGTATAATAAATCACCAAGTTAGCCATGTTAAGTCTGTTGCAGTAAAAGTGAGAATATCTTACAGTAATTCAAGGACCAACACATTTTACTTGACAAACGCCTGTTTGGACTGCCTACCAATCTGTAAACGGTCCAAATTCTACTTGGTTTTTGTATACAGAAAGGGGCTGATCAAGGGCAGTCAGCACATGTACTTTAATCCTACAGTGTTTCTTGAAAAGCTCTGGACACTCAAATGTTAAAAGATTTAGACCTTTCAGAAGCCTGGGAAAAGATTAATTCATGATGACATGAATTATCTTTTTTTTAATTTAGAACACAGTTAAAATTTGCTAGTTACACATGTAAAAAAAAACAAATCTTTGTCTCCAAGCTCAAAATCGTAACAGAGACAAAGGAAAAGAGATGTTAAGGGGGAAAGGGTTAATCTTTGCAGTAATTGAGGATTTGCTTTTTAAGGTAAACATGGATTTAGGCAGTCTCCTGTTGCATTGAATTATGCCAGTGCAAACCATATCTGATATTGGAAATAATTGAATTGAAAGTTTCCTCTCCCAGGACTCCCTTTTGCCCTGGGAAACAGTTGGGAGCCTTATGGTTGGAAAAGGGAACCTTTAAGTAGGCAAAAATTCCCAACAGATCACCACTGTTGAGTTCAGAATTACTGCTGGCATTTATTTATTTATTTATTTACTATTAAAGGCTCTTCCCCACTGTTCCAAGGCTCACACATTATTTCTAGCACCACAGCCAGTTTATGCAACAGGTTTTCCCCCATTAAGTTGCACTTAAAATATAAAATTACCAGTATAACAGTAAAATACCACAGAAACATTAAGAAATTATTTTAAAAAGTTGATTGATCAACGGTTCAAAATGCCGTATCCCATAATTAACATATATTTAGTACATAGGTATAGGTACTGCTGAGTGACTATTTTAAATTCATCAATTAAAATGTGTTTTTTGTTCCTACTGGGAGGAAACAAAAATCCCTTTCACCCCCAGGATGTCCTGTTGTGACCCCAGGTATCTTTCCGTCAGAGCCGGGCACTTTCCAACCCTTCTTGCAGACTTCTTCCACATGACAGCCCCAGCCTAAAGATACTTTTGGGTGAACTCAAACCACATACTATTTTTGTGTTGTGGTGTTATGGTGTCATTGTTATAAATATCTGAAGGCACGTTAGCACCATTAGAACACAGATTACAGAGTTTAACAAATCTTGCATACAACTTTTTATTATATCCCAGTTGAATCAGTGAGGTTTTAAAAAATGTAACATTTGTGCCAAATCTCAATGTTTGACTGTGTTCCACTGCCAAACACCTCTGGGAACATGTTTGAAATTAGAGATGGGTGCTTCATCAGTTGTCACCTCCGCACGCAGCTGACCACTACGGATTGGTCTGCTGCATGCAAAGGCAGGAAGAGCCATCTGGAGCATCAGTGATGATGGGAAAGGACCCCAGCAGCACACACAGTCCAGTGAGTGGTCTGGGTGGCTGGGAAAAGGTATTGGCCACAGCTGGCAGCGGTACTCCATGCTTCTTCCATCAAATACTCTGAGTAAATGACTGACTACAAAGAGGGTGTCGACATGAAGGTTTTGGGACCATGTGCTTTCCCAGAGGATGGACTAACTGGCAAATGATGGGTTGCGCCTCACAACTGTTGGGGAAAATGTGTCTGAGCACAGCATGAAGCACTTCGTCAGGAGAGATTTAAATTGGAAGGGAGAAGGAGATGCCAATGCAGAGGTAAAAGTACATGACAGCTTACGTACTACAAGAGAAACAGACAATGCGAGATTAATGCAAAACCACAACAATCTTCATTAAAATTTAGGAAAGGAATCAAGCTATAAATCACATTCTCCAATGTCTATATTCAAATGCCAGGAGTATGGGAAGCAAACAAGAACTGAAAACCTTAACTTTGGAGGGAAAATATGACTAGATAGGGATAAGTGAAATTTGGTGGGATGACTCAATTGAAGGATATAAATAGTTCAAAAACACATATTGTTGCATAGAAATACTGGAGGATCTGAGTTCCATTGAGAGTGTATGAATTAATATAATTGGGGTGAAAAACAAAAGGAAAAACAAAATGGTTGTTGGTGTCTATTACAGATCACCCAATCAAGAAGGAGGTGCAGATGAAATCTTTGAAGAACAAATTGCAAGAATTTCAAAGAAACATAATGTAATAGTAATAGGTGGTTTCAATTAATCTGATATCTGTTGGGAGACAAATTCTGCCAAACATGTCCTTTCCAAGAAATTTCTGGTTTGCGTAGCTGATAATTTTATCCTACAAAAGTGTAGGAAGGAACTAGAGAAGTGATCCTTAACTTGATTCTAACCATTAGAGATGACTTGGTGAAAGAAGTGGCAGCAATAGGAGCTCTTGGTGAAACTGACCATTATCTACTTGAGTTCTTGGTTTGAAAGGAAATAAAAGCACAGTGTAGCCGCACATATACACTCGATTTTAGGAAAGGCCACTTTAATAAACTCGGAACAATGATAGGTACGATCCCATGGCAAACAATACTAACAGGAAAAGGAGTCCAAGACGGTTGGGAGATTCTGAAAAATAAGTTCTAAAAGCACAAATACAAACAGTTCCAAGAAGAAATGGTGGGAAACAGCATAAAAGACCAACGTGGCTCCACAAAAAACTCTCGGAGGACCTGAAAACACCCATAAAAGCGGACAGGAAATGGAAAGAACGCAAGGCTACAAAGAAACAGTAGAGAAATTTTCAAAAGAATTGCAGGGTTGGTGTTAGGAAGACAAAAGCTGAGAATGAGCTGAGGTTAGCAAGGAGAACAACAACAACAAACTGTTCGGTTTTGTTCATAGCAAAAGACAGAAAAGAAAGAGTGGCTCATCTGTTCAGTGGGGATGGGGGAATGATAACAGAAGATAAAGAAAAGGCAGAAGTACTCAACTCCTACTTCATCTCAGTCTTCTCCCAAAATACAGTCAATGACCATCCGGGCAAATACAAAGCACAAGGCGAAGAGACAGGATTGCCGGTTTGTCAAGGAGTCTCCCAGTACTTTGAGTGAGTTCAAATCTTCAGGACAGGATCAACTGCACCCAAGGACATTGTAGGAACTGGCTGAAGAGATCCCAGAGCCACTGTCCATTATTTTCTTAAAATCATGGAGGATGGGTGAAGTGTTGGATGATTGGAGGAGAGCTAATATTGTCCCCATTTTGTCCCCAGGGATAAAAATGAGATAACGGGGAACTACAGACCGGTCAGCTTGACACGAATCCCAGGGGAAATTATGGTACAGATTATATAACAGTCATTCTCCAATCACCTTGAAAACAATGCAGTTATAACTGGAAGCCAACATGGATTTGTTAAGAACAAATCCTGCCAGACAGGAATGCTGTAGGTGTAATGTAACTTGACTTCAGCAAAGCCTCTAACAAAGCACCCCATGATATTCTGCTTAGTAAGACCACTAGATGTGGACTGGATAGAACAATTATTAGATGGATACACAGTTGGTTACAAGATCATATTCAGAGACTGCTTATCAATGGCTAGTTTTCAAACTGGAAGAAAGTAACAAGTACCTCAGAGCTCTGTCCTGGGCCCAGTACTCTTCAATATTTTTATTAATGACTTAGACAAGGGATTACAGTAGAGTGAATGATTGTCAGATTTGTGAATACCATGGAAGACAAAAAAATTCAAAAATATCTTGATAGGCCTGAGGACTGGACTAAAAACAACAAAATGGACATTAACGGGGTTTAGGGTTGCACCAGGGGATAAAAACCAAATGTACAGTGACATGAAGGAGGATACTTGGCTCAGTAACAATACAAGTGAGAAGGATCTAGGAATTGTGGTAGATCACAAGCTGAATCTGAGCAAGCAGTGTGACATAGCTTCAAAAACAGCAAATACTATTTGGGGCTGTATTAAAAGAGGCATAGTTTCCAGGTCCAGTGAGATACTACTACAATGTTTCCCCGAAAATAAGACACTGTCTTAATTTATTTTTTCTCAAGAACATACACTAGGGCTTATTATCAAGGGATGTCTTCTTTTCGGGCAATCTTCCCTGCGACTCCCCCCCCCCCGGTTGGGAGGTGGAGCATAGGGGTCAAGTTTTATCTGGCGCTGCCTGGGACAGGAGGTGCAACTTGTGTGTGTGTGCTACAAAATAGAGCCAAACATGCACTCGCACGCACGCTTCTTTCCACTCTCACTGTCAGCATCCAGCTGGGATCACCGCTCAGCCACTGTCCTCAGCAGCAGCCGCCACCACCAATGTTTTATTTATTTATTTATTTTGCGAAGAGCCCAGGCGGCAACACGCTGCCTGAGGTGGGTGGAGGGGACAGCAGCGGCTTGGTCCCCCCCCCCTGAGTGGCGCTGGCTGAGAGGCAACACACCCGCGCGCCCCCTCACCGCACGACAGGGACAGGAGGACGGCAAGAGAAAGAGCCAGCAAGGAAGGCAACGTGCTGTCCTGCATTTGAGGGGCGAGCAAGGGGACAGCGGTAAAGGAGCAAACAACAGGCCAGTTCACCACGCGCATCACTAGGTCTTATTATCGGTGTAGGGCTTATATTTAACAAATGCATTAAAATCCTGCTAGGGCTTATTTAGGGGGTAGGTCTTATTTTCAGGGAAACAGGGTAGTCCCTCTCTATTCGGCACTGGTCAGACCTCAACTTGAGGTCTCTGTCCAGCTCTGGGTGGCACATTTTGAAAACAATGGCAACAGACTGGAACAAGTTCAGAGGAGAGCAACAAAGATGATCAGAGGACTGGACACCAAGCCCTGTGTGGACAGACTCAAGGAACTTGGGCATGTTTAGCCTAAAGAAAAGAAGCCAAAAGAAACATATGAAAAGCACTGTTCAAATATAGTGAAACCTTGGCTTGCAAGCATAAACATGCTGGTAATCCAAATCACTTGTATATCAAACCAAATTTCCCATAAGAAATAATGAAAACTCAGATGATTCATTCTACAATCCAAAAATAGTCACATAAAAATGATTACATTACTGTAATATAATACAAAACAATAAAGAAAATATAAAAGAAAAAAACAAATTAACCTGCATTTAACTTTGAAAACCACTTGTTATAGAACTAGTTTAAATCCACACACACACACACACACACACACACACACACACACACACACACACACACACAACACACACACACCCTTTTTTCAGCACAAGGGAAGGAGTTGGGGAATATAGCTGAATAAAAAAGAAACAAAAATGAAATGGAATGGGGGGGGGAAGAGACCTAAGATACCACTTAGCAAGGCAAGGAATGGGTTGTGGGGAAGGGAGAATGGAGGAAATGCACAGGCAGCTGAGCCCCCTGGCTTCAAGCAGCAAACCGTCAAGGAGCTGGGAGGACTTCGCAAGGAAGAACAAAGGCAGCTGGTCGCTTGGAAGGAGGTGAGCTGAAGTCCTCCGGCACATGGCTGTTGCGCTTGCTCTCCACATGGAGCAAGGCTTTGCGTGCAGGAGCCAGCTTGCTCGTGGAGGGAGGACTGGGCGGGCAAGCAACTAGCGGGAGGACGTGGGCAATCATACTGCAAGACACTGCTCACTGATCAAGTTAAAATTGATAAGAAAATTTTGCTCATCTTGCGGAATGCTCATAGACCAAGGTACTCGTAAACCAAGGTTTTACGGTACTTGAAAGAGAGTCATACAGAGGAAGGGAAATATCTGTTCTCATTCCAGAAAGCAGGACACGTAATAATTGGCTTAAATTAAGGGAGCCCCTATTTAGGTTGAATATGAGAAAAAAAAATTCCCAAATGTTAGAGCAGTACAGCAATGGAACCAACTACCTCGGGAGGTGATGAATGCTCCAACGCTGGAGGCATTTAAGAGAAAATTAGACAGTCCTATGCAAGAGACTGGAATAAGGCAGTTGTCCCAAAGAAAAAAGAGCTGTAAGAAAAGATTTTTGAGGTCACTGAAATGGACATTTTAACAGAGATTTTAAAAGATCAAACAGTGCAAAGAGCAAAAAAATATGTTTGGGACCAGTATATAAATGAATGCAAGAGAAGCTTGGAAAACCACTCTGAAATATGTAATGCAGTAAAAAAACATTAAGTGGACATGGAAAGCAACAATGACTATGTCTAGGATAGAAGGTAAAACAAAGGTTAAGTGAGTATTGTAACAGAGAAGTATTTGTGTGTGTCTCAGCCCACTCCTTGTATCTTGATTTTGATTCCTGCACTGTGCAAGGGTTGGACATGATGGCCCTTTCGAACTCTATGGTTCTATGATTCTATGCTTCATGCAAGATATAAAGTGCCCATCTCTATTTGAAATAGTCAGCTTTAGAGATGGGTCAGAATCCTGGTTTGATGGATCAGACCCACAAGTGTTGTGCAGGCACCCTGGATTTGCCACCCCACCTCCTCCCACAGCACCCACTCAAAGACCATCCAGGGCTTCCTGAGAGGGCCCCCAGTGGGAAGAATTATTTATTTGTTTGTTTGTTTGTTTGTTGCATTTATATACCGCCACATCTTCCAGGACGGAACTCGGGGCGGTGAACAATAAAAGCAAAACAGAGAAAACATACATTTAAAAAAGCAAACAACAATAAAAGTAGGGGGGGTGCAATACCCCCCCCACACACACACAAGAGATGGCATGGGCAGCAAAGGGGGAAACCAAACAAAACAAACCAGAATTAAATAAAAAGGTCGCCAAAAGCCTCCTTGAATAGATGGGTTTTCAAGGCTTTCCTGAAGGCTGGCAGGGACACTGCAAGGCACAACTCACTAGGTAGCTGATTCCACAGCGTAGGGCCCACCACAGAGAAGGCGCGGTTACGTGTGAGCGATTTCCGTGCCTCCCTGGGTGTGGCCACCCTAAGTGAGCACACCTGCGCCATCCTCGTGGGTCTGGTCCCAGTTGACCTCTGAGAGATACACTCCAACAGGTACTCTGGTCCCAAGCCGTGGAGGGCTTTGAAAATCAAAACCAGGACCTTGAACCTTATCCGGAGGGCAACGGGAAGCCAATGCAGGCGAGCCAGAACTGGGGTGATGTGCTCGAATCTACGAGCACCCATCACCAGCCTGGCCGTCGCATTCTGCACCCGTTGAAGCCTCTAGACAAGGGTCAAGGGCAACCCCACGTAGAGGGCATTGCAATAGTTGATCCTCGAAATCACGAGGGCCTGCACGACTGTCCTCAGGGAGGACTCCCTGAAGAGCTGCAGCACTGGTGCAACACCTGTAGGCTTGGCCCACTGAACGGCGCTGAAGCAGAGTTCAAGCCCATCTCTACTCAGCTACAATGCAGAAGCACCGGCATTTGGCATGGCCCATACATTGGCCTGCAACTTATTTCACTCTCTACACTGCCAGCAAAAGCTGAGTCGACACAAAAAGCATTTTACTCTACACACCTCCCTAAAAATGAAGAAAAGAAAACATACCTTGCAACCAATGGCCAGGAGGATGTGGAGAGAAACGATGACAGCCAGTATGGCACAAGCAGCGGGCTTGGTGTCTGAGCGAATAATTGGCCAGAAGGTAAGGACCAGGACTGCGCCGGACAGACCTATTGCAAGTACGATCAGGAGCCACTGCAGCCACAGAACAGGGATGAGCCACAAGACCTATGAATGAAACTGGTGGTGAAATTGACATAACCAATGAAGATGATTATCTCTATAAAATCCATGTAATACCCTTCAAGAGGAACAGGACCTCAGTTATGGAAATTCACTTACCAAAAAATTGTTCTAAGGGAAGTCTTAACAAAGCAGGGTTTGGATAAAGAACTCAATGTGTTCAGGCAAGAAATTTAGATATTACTCACTCCTCCCCCTTTCTACCACACTTGCCGACTCACCGCAGTGGGAATGTAGACAAACAATGAGTAGCCATAGATGCACACCATTTCCATGAAAGTGTAGGGGTCTGTGGTGACGTGAATTCCCTTCCGCCACTGTAGGCAGCCCCATAGGCCAAGGGGCACGAGCCAAGCATAGCAGTAGATGACCACTGCTGCTATAGTCACTGCAGGAAAGAAAAGTCGCTCAAGTTACAGCAGGATTGCTGTCAGGTAAGAAGTGAGGCAGATTATTCATCAAGAAGGCCCTATCCACCCTCTCTGGAAGGAGAGGCCCAGGTTCCTAGAAACACCACAAGCTGCACAGCTACCTTATAGTAAGCCATCATAATGATAAGCAAACTTAGAGGCATGGGCATGTGTCCATCCTACCTGTAAGAGAAATGAAGCAGCAATGCAATGTGTTTTATCTGCACCATGTAAAAAAGAAGTGACCATTACTGTTTTCTACAGTTATGACCCCCGCATCCGCTGATTCACCAACCGCAGATTCAGTTATCCATGGTTGGTAATTAGTGTGGGGGGAGGTGCAAGGAGGGGGGAAATTAAAAATAAAACTTACTGCATCGCCGCCGCTGCCATGGGCCAGCCAGTCACTCTCCAGAGGGGTGGGGTGGAGACTCACCCAGCTGGCCATCCGTCCTTTGAACATCTTGCTCAAACTTCCAATCCACCACCTGGGACCTGATCGGGAAATCCAAAGGCCGGTTCGCCAGGCAGGTCTTTAAAATCCCCACCTCACCCCTATGGAGGGTGCCAGCTGGCGGCATCAGCAGCAGCGGGGGGGGGGGCAAAACTGCCACCGCCACGGGCCAGCCACCCTCTGGAGGGGTGAGGTGGGAATTCTAAAGACTCACCTGGCCAACTGGCCTTTGAATTTTCCAATCAGGTCCCGGGTGGCAGATCGGAAGTTAGAACATAAGAACATAAGAACAACCTTGATGGAACAGGCCACAGCCCCATCCAGTCCAGCATTCTGTCTCACACAGTGGCTCACCATTTGCTTCCGGGTATTCCCAAGCAGATGTCTTCACAGTTTGAGCAGGAAGTTCAAAACTTCTGATCCACCACCTGGGACCCAACCGGGAAGTTCAAAGGCCAGTTGGCCAGCCAGGTGAGTCCCAACCCCACCCCTATGGAGGGTGGGTGGCTGGCCCGTGGCAGCGAGGAAGAGGGCGGAGGGCATTGGGGCAGTACATTGTATTTTTAATTTTTCCCACTCCTTGCCGCCACTGCCGTGGGCCACCTGGCCCACAGCGGCGGTGGCGGCAAGGAAGGAATAAAGCCAAGCCCAGTGGCAAGGAGAAAGGGGGGAAAGCTGTCTTCCCTCCTTGCCATTTGGGGGGTGTCAGGGCCGCAAGCTTTCACCCTGACACTCTACCACCCCTATCACTGCTGTCAACCTAGATAATGGTGTTTGCTCTTATCCACAGATTTCACTATCCGCAAGGGGTCCCAGAACTGATCCCCTGTGGATACGGTGGTCCTACTCAAAAAGAACTACATGCAGCCTATACTTTGTATTTCTTTCACATCTCAGTTACGACAATTCCTGATGATCCTAGGATGCCCTACACCAAATCTGCCAATTAGCTACAAATACTTAAAAAGCTTTAAGCTGCAGGAAACGTTTCTCACCTTTATGGAACTGTGGGCTGTAGTGAAAGGAAGGTTGCCCATTTTTTCCAAAAAGTTGGATAAATTACCACTAATAGCCAATATGAAGACTAATGTCGCACAAATCCAGAAGGGTCCTGTAAGAAGCAGAAGAACCAAAAAAGACATAACAATACGTTTGTCAAGGAGACAAGCCACCTATGTTTGATTGGTATATGTATGAAATGCAGCAACACAGAGGTTCTAGAGAAGAAGAAAACAAGAGGAAGTACTTTCTTACAGGGAGTAACTCCCCCACACCTATTCCTGGACCTGCATGCAGGAAACCTTTGAGTAGAAATGCCAAGGACTCAGCTGGAGCCTTTGTTACAAAAACATCTACTTAGAAATGAAGCTAGTAAAATCCGAAGATGGAATTGCATTAAGAACCTTTGCAACTTTCTTCTCTGGAACATTCTTGCTCCTGGTGTTTCAAGATGTTCAGCTGCTAAAAGGTTTCAACAAACTGCCACCTCTCTCAGGCCCGCCATGCTATACTGCAAATCCAAGTTGATAGAACAGCGCTGTACCAAAGTACTCACCGTACAAGTCAGGATTGTTCCGCAAACGATGCCATATCAAGTTCTTCACTGGTACTGGAAGTATTGACCCCTTTATCCTGTCCAGCACCTGATAAATTGGAAAAGGTGAGCATCAGAAGAAAGGTTCCCACTGGACATTGTGGCTAATAGTCAAGTATCTACAGCTTCTCACTTCTCATCTGAAGAGGCAGGACTAATGGGAGCCTTAAACAGCCATCCCTATAAGTTACATAGAACACTGCCCTTGTATGCAAATGAGGCCAACAATCTGACCCACACAAGTTCATCCTGCAAGTTTATAATGCAGGAAAAAAATACAAGTCAATCCTAGTTCATCACCGTGGCTGATGGGCCGTACTGATGCTTATGAGACAAAGAGCATGTCTATACTAATTTGTATGGTACTCAGAAATCTAGTGATCAATAGTCTCCATCTACATACGAAAGCATCAATGACTGAATTTCCGTTACTCCCATGAGAGGTCTGGTGTCGTAGCTATGGTTTTGAGAAGGACCTGGAACTGAGCCAGGTCAAAGTACCACACTAATGAGTCAGTCCAGGTCTCCAGTCCCAGAACACAATTGTTATGAATGCTGGGTCACCCCAGAGGGGATCCACTCACCACTTAGTCACACTACCCTTGTTGCTCCCAGGCAGGTTAGTGCACTAGTGATAGGGAAATCTTCCCATGAGCCCTTCTCCCAATACCCTCTCTGAGGCACTTGTTCTTGGACACTTCAGAGAGAATAAATCAAGCAGGTTGTTGCTCCTGGTTTGCAAACCACTCCTGCAAGGGAGAAACTTCAGAGTGGGGGACACTAAATTCCTCAAAACCCTCTAAATACACAAGACACCAGATTTAGTGCCTTCAACCCTTCTGTTGTCTGCATGAAAACACAGCTGAAATATTTCCAAATTTTACTGAAAAGGCTTTTAGAAAAATATATAAATTCAGCAAAAGACTTCTTGACTCCTGCAATATTATTATTACATGGAGAAATTCCATGTTACAGAAAAATAAAAGTAGTTTTAGAGTTTGAAGTTAGAAACGGTTAATCCTACTGAAAACAAGAAAGCTATCCTGGTCAAACAAGGAAGAATATAAGCAGAGTTCAGCATTGTTGGTTTGAAGCAAGCATGAAGCTCAAGCTTTGGCTAGAAGCTGCTTCACCAACTAATTATTACATTCCATCTTATGTCCCATTATTCCCCCATGAGCTTTGGATTTTCCACCATCATACAAGATCACTTAATTGGCTTCTCCTGTAACTACACTCCCCAGATTTTCACAGGTGTAAGGAATGCACATGCATGCATCATGAGAAACTACACATGGGCATCTTCTTACAAGACATATCAATGTCATAACCATTTCGTTTCACAACAGTTTGAGATGTCTCTGCCCATTTATGCAAATAGGCTTTTTCAATCAGCTCAACACAGCCAATTTGCAGACTTTAGAGAGATGTCAAGACACAGGGATGATGTTTAACTCCACTTCTGT
This sequence comes from Phrynocephalus forsythii, assembly GCA_029282475.1. Taxonomy (NCBI): domain Eukaryota; kingdom Metazoa; phylum Chordata; class Lepidosauria; order Squamata; family Agamidae; genus Phrynocephalus; species Phrynocephalus forsythii. Next base: position 9,181,378 of record JAPFRF010000011.1, read on the forward strand.
TGGTTTTACCACAAGTCTACAGAGCCCTTAAAACTTAATAGGACTGTGTGCATCATCTACTCTCAATTGGAAACTCTTGTGACATGTTATCTTGTATACAGAACTTCTCACATGTCTGCTCAAACCTCTGGTAGGGACCCTAAAAGTGCATGCAAATTTGCCTTCTTGCAAAATGAGCCTGATTCTAATTTGCACTTCTGAAACCAAACTACATGTGTTGTATTACCTGATATGTGTCAACATCAAAGAAAGCCTGGTAATATTCAAAAGTCCAGAAATTTGATTGCTTCTTCTGAAAACTCAAGAGCTACAGGGAGGAAAATACTTATTATGGCTTTTGTTCTTGGTCAGCTGTAGTGAGCAAAACAAAAACTTATTCATGAAATTAAAGAATTCATTGTTATTTCCTTACTGGCATAAGAAGGCAGTTTAGCTGATTTCAAACCATCCACAAAGTTACATGCCTTTTCCGATTTCTCAGGTGCTTGCCTCACCCTTCATTTCAACAGGGTTTTTTTTTTTTGCACAGTATTCCATTGGCTGCCGTCATCAAGGGGATGTACTAGGGACTGCTGTTCCTGATCATGCAAAATTGTTTCTACTTTTTTCCACTTTTTTTCAACAGGAACAATAAATGTTTGAGACTCTCAAAAGCAAATTAGTGGGGAAACTTCAGTAAGTCTTAAGTACTAGCCACCCTGTTCTGTCTCATTTATAGTCAAGATGGCATGCGTTAAACTGTGGTTTTATCAGCTTTGCTTTATCCTGCCATCCCTGCTAGGCAGTGTCCCAAATGGATCATACTTAACATCAAAATACATTATTATGTTAGAAAAACTATTTGTTACAAAACATATCAAATAAACATTCATATAAGTATGTAATAAAGAAATTTCATCCAAGAGCCTGGTGGCAGAAATACACATAACTATCAGTTCAAATTTTTAAAAAAATGCACCCAAATCTGTATCAGGCTACCCCACTCTCATCCAAGCCAGGCTCCAGGAAATAGAGGAAGGGAAAGGAAACTGGCTATCCTAGTACACTTTGACCTGAAATTCAGCAACTTCTTTCCTCTTGGCATTGGCCCATTATAAGAGGATGCTGCATCCCAGTGGATCTGCACCTGCCAGAATGGCACTAATTCAACTACTTAAGAATAATAAAAGCCTGTGTACATTCTCTTGGGTGTTGGGAAAAGAAATACTTCAGTCTCCCAGACCCAATGTTTTGGATAGCTCTGTGTTCTAATGCAGTTTAAGATATAACATTTAAATAATCCCTCATTGGCATTCTTATTCGCATGGCAATGCAGCCACTTCTGTTAGTTATTCAGCAGTAGTTGGAGGGGGAAATGCCCCAGACTCACCTCAGTTTTATCATCCCCTTCTTCTGGTTCCTCACTATAGCTGGAGGACATGTTCAGGGTTGTGTGGCTTGGCTGCTCACCCATTCTAGAAGTGGTCGTGGTGGCATCTGCATTCACTGCTAGCAAATCCATGGCCTCGTCGAATTCTGCATTTAAAAAAAAACACTATCAAGGACTGACATGTCACTGACATATTAACTCAGTAGCCCAGATCCCCTGCTGCCTTTCGATGGAGAAATGCCACACAATATTGTTTTTAAGAGACTGTCTAGTCTCAAGAGTCCTAAGGAAGAAACCACTCACCGGGAAACTGGGGTTCACCTGGGGCAGCCATTCTGTAGTCAAGCTCACTCACCCTGTGAAAAAAAAAAGGGGGGGAGAAGAGACTCTTAACAGGCAACCTCAGCAACATCGCACTTTCCCCCACCTTTTTGCTCCCAGCGCCAAATCTCCCCGGGCTGCCCTGGATCTCAGCATCCGATGCCCGCAAAATGCACCCTGCTCAGCGGCCGCAGAGAGGCGCCCCGGGGGAAGGTGCTGACCTACGCCAAAGCCCCTGCCCACTTTCCGGGCAACAACCCCGGGGGGAAGGGGGGAGCCCCCTGCCCCTTCTCTCCCTCGGGCTCCATGACCGCCAAAGCCTCGGCAATAGGGTCTCGACGCCCCTTGTTTGGGAATCCCTCGGAGGTACCTTCGAGCGGCAGCGAAAGACCCGAGGAGTAAAAAAGACCAGGCCGCCGCCTCTGCCACCGAGGCACCCTCAAAGCTCCTCCTCCGCCCGACCTGTGTCGCCGCCGCTCCTCTGTTTCAGCCTTTTAAAAGGGCCGTCCTTCGTGTTGTTTATGCACCGGGTTTCCTTCCCGCGTCCTTTGAACCTAGCGAATCTTTATTGGGGCACAACATTTTATTTATTTATTTATTTATTTATTTATTTATTTTTGCGGCTCCCTATCAGCATCCGAGATATACAGTGGGCCCTTGTATAACAAACAGCTTGTATAACATAAAATCTGTACAACATAAAAAAATTCCGGAGATAGGGGGAAATTTGCTTAACAGAATCGCCTATGGGGAAAATCCGTACAACATAAAAATGAGATCACTCTGTTTTCAATGCATTCGTATGGGGAATTTGTATAAAGGAAAATTTGCTTAACATAATTTCATTTGGAACAAATTAATTCCTTTATACAAGGTACCACTGTATAGCGTTACACGGAACGAGCTTCTAGGCAACGAAAACCAGGGGCGTCACGCGAGCCTTTTAAAAGCCAGGAGGCTGTTGGCGGGACCACCTCTTCCGAAGGAAGATCAAGGGAAGAAAGTAAAAGGCAGAACTTGACGGAACTCCCTGATTTCATATGATTTTTACATGGGATCTTTCCCAAATCACCATCAAATCACAAATCCCATTCATGTCCAACTATTGCACAAGAATAATCACGTATCCTCCAGCGCATGGCTCGGCAGTGGCGCAAAAACATGGTTCCATCGCACGGAACCATCTGATTTCATATGATTTTTACATTGGATCATGATGAATCCACTATCATATACAGAGCCCATTTCAGCCCACAGATTGCACAACAAAAATCATGGGTCCATCAGCGCATGGCTCCACAGTGGCGCAAAAACATGGTTCCAAGGCACGGAACCACACGGAACTACCTGATTTTTACCCAGGATCAACTCCAAACCAGTATCGCATCCTAGGCCCCATCCATACACACAGACTGCACATCCGAAATCAGCCGTCCATCAGCGCATGGCTCTGCAGTGGCGCAAAAATATGGTTCCAAGGCACGGAACCACACGGAACTACCTGATTTTTACCCAGGATCAACTCCAAAACACTATCACATCCTAGGCCCCATCCATACACACAGACTACGGCTTCCGGTTTAATGGCCGACTGAACAAGACGCTAGGGAGCTCCTCCGCGGAATCCCCAGAGCGCACAGGAGGTTTAAAGAGGTTCGCGAAGACTACGCGGCCTCCATTAACCTCGGGGGGGGGCCCTGAGGGATTGGGTATCAGCTTTGCCTCTTGCGACTCTTCTTTCACCCCGATCTGGAGGGGTTGGGGGGAAAGGATCGAGTTGCGGCACTTTACTATCGCTACTCCTGTGTTTGCGAAGTCTCAAAGTCTTGGCAGAAGAGCCATTAACCTCCAAGGACTTTACAAATCGTTTCTATCGGAGGGAGAATCAACAGGCTGTTAAACGGCAAATTAGAAGATAAAGATCACACCCGAAAGAAACGTGAGTCTGCTTGTTTATATCGGAATCTGTTCGGAGCGTGGTGGAAAGCAGCCATAACTCCCCTTCGTGAATGCAAATCGAAACCAAGCGGTGGGGGCGGAGGAGACATCCCTTCATTTGCAAAGTGAGTTTAATTTAATATTTAAATTGAAGTGGAAGAATAATGGGACCTGGAGAAGCTTGATCGTGAAGTCTGTAGTTCAAGACTGGCGTTTTGAAGTCACCCCCGCTCTTTTTGTGAAGAGAGACGGAGTGAATAGTGAATAGAGGAGAGCGTGGGGGTGGAAGGGGATATTTAAAAAAACTCTGGTGTTTGAAGTTACTCCCCCCCTTACCTGATTCTACACTTCCAAAGACTTTTGATTAACAATTGAATTCCCCCTCCCCCTTTTTTTTCTTGCGGAGGACCGGATATTTAGAGGAATTTGAGTGGCGGACAAGGTGGTGTGATTTTATATTTCAAAGGATTCCACCAGAGTCGGCTGAAAAGCCATCCCCCCTCTTTCGAGGGGAAAGTTTTGGAGTTGTTTTTTGGGAACAGTTTAGGAGTTACTACAAATTGGAGCTATTGTTATCTACTTTTTCCTAACTGGATTAGACCTTTTGAAGCGGTTGAAGATTTATATATCTTTTGGACGGGCAAAAACTTTGTTAAACAACTCTTTGTTACAGAGAAGCAATACAGGTGGTTTAGACTGTGAAAAAGCCGAAGAATTGCTTCAATTTTTCTCTCAACTCTTAATTTTTAAAGGTTCCTTTATGGGTCTCATTTTGTTTATTCGATTGCAGTAGAAACGAACTTAAGTTGCTGCGTGTCTTCCTTTGAGGTTTCTCTGGTTTCAAGGACATAAGAAAGACACAACAAGATAAGGTCTGTGCTGTGAGCTGGATTAAGAATCTCATTCTTTAGGTTGGAGCGCCATCTGGTGGATTTTAAAAATTATCGTATGGGACACCGGTTAGAAAATTCATTTTTTATGTTAGAGCGCCATCTGGTGGATTTGGAAAATTATTGCATATAAAATTCAATTTGAATGTTATATTGAATGGGAAAGTGTCTGACTATATAGAAAAATTGATAAAATTTGATAAACTGTTATAAATTTGATATTTGGATAATTTAAAGTTAGAGAGGTTAAAATGAAGTTAGTATAAGTAAATTTAACATCTTTGATGGTAATTGGGTGAATATTAATCAACATCAATTAATGGAGTATTAATAGATTAACTCGATTGGTTGAAGGTTATTGTAGTCTATTGAATGAATTAACTTTAATACGTGGTTAAATTGTGTCCTATTGGAATAGAAGTTAATAAAAATTGTGATGGCAGAGAAGAAGAAGACGACACCTTTAACACAGAGAAGAGATTCCAGACAAGAGGAGGGTAAAGAATGGGAAGGATTAATGATACATATAAGGAGAGAATTTGAAAAAAGTGAACAAAGTATGGATCAGAAGTTGTCAGAAGTAAAGGAAGACATGCAGAAACAAATTAAAGAGGCAGTTGGGGAGCTCTCAGCTCAAGTGAAGGATTTAACGGTGAAAACAAAGAATATAGAAGCTAAAGTGAAGAAAGTGCAGACAGAGGTTAAACAATGCAGAGAAGAAACAGAGAGGAATAGAACAGGAGTGTCAGAAGTAGAGATTACGCAAAGGAGGATGGTTGAGGAGCTTGCTTTTCTTGAAATGAGACAAAGGCAACAGAATCTTCGTTTCCGTTTGATTCCATGGGAGGAAGGAGAAGATATTAAGGCCAAAGTAATAACGGAATTGGCAAAGTGGCTTGGATGGCAAGAACAGGAAGTAGCTGATGCAATCTCCCAAGTGTTCAGAATTGCAGTCAGATCAAAGAAACTGAGAGCGAAGAAGACACCAGGCGACGTTATTGTGTCATTGACATCTATGGCCGTGCGAGATAGAATCCTGAAACATATTTATGACAATCGGTTTGTGATTGATGGACAACAGATTCTGATATACAAGGAGATTCCGCTCCATTTCTTGAGAAGAAGAGGAAGTTATAAATCTCTGGCAGAAACGCTGAGAAGAAATGGTTTGAGATTTCGCTGGGAGTTCCCAGAAGGTCTATCCTTCATTTACAAGATGAAAAGATTTAAAATAATATCTGAGTCGGAAATAGGTAAATTTCTGAGAAAATATGGAGAAGAGCTTGGGTACAGGAAACCATCGAAAGAGGGTGAAAAATCACCTGAAGAAGAAGAAGAGGAAGAAGAGGAGGAGTTAGAACTCTCTGAGGAGGAAGAAGGTAAAGCGGATTTAGCTATGGCCAATATCTGAATAAAGATTGATAAAAATATATTTAATTTGAAATTTACAATGGCGCTGAGAGTATTGACTTGGAATGTTAATGGTCTGAATGAAAAGACCAAGAGAAACAGAATTACGCATTTATTGAAGAAAGAAAATCTGGACTTGATTTGCCTGCAAGAAACACATGTTGCAATGAAACATACGAAGATTCTAAAAAACAAAATTTTGGGACAAGAATTTGTATCGTCTGATAAATTGAAGAAAAGAGGAGTGGTGATATATGCAAAACATAAATTGGAACCTAAGTTGATTATGAAAGACGAAGAGGGAAGATTTTTGATGGTACAAATCACTTGGCAATCTGAAAAAAATTTTATTGTAGGCATTTACGCGCCAAATGAAAGGAAATCAGAATTTTACAGAGAGGTAGAACAAAAACTGTTAGATTATATGGATGAAAAACTCTTTCTGATGGGAGACTGTAATGGGGTAATGATGCCAGATTTGGATAGATCTCAGAAAAAGAAAGGTTCAGAAGGGAAATTACCAAAATCTTTTTATGACTTAGTTGAAAATTTTGGATGGACCGATATTTGGAAATTGAGACACCCAATGGAAAAACAGTTTACTTTTTTTTCTGAACCGAACCAGAGTTGGGGGAGAATTGATTATATATTTGTCCCTAATGATATCTCACATAGAGTGACAAAAGTGGAAATTTTACCTAAAACGATCTCAGATCATAATGCAATGGTGATGGAAATCAAAACAAAAATGCAAGGATTATACCGTTGGAGGTTGAATGAAAGTTTACTGGATGAGAATGAGACTGCAGATAGCGAAAAAAACCTTCAGAGACTATTTGAAAAATAACTGGAGAAGAGAAACACCAACAAATGTGGTATGGGATGCTAGTAAGGCTGTTATGCGAGGCCTCTTTATTCAAAGAAATGCGTATCAGAAGAAACAGAAAGAAAAGAAGCAAAATGAGATTTTAAAAGAACTGGTAAAGACAGAGAAGAAACTGGTGGAGAAGCCAAAGGAACAGAAATGGATTCAAAAATTAAAGATGCTTCAAACTCAGTTGTCGATGATTATCAATCAAGAAATTGAGTGGAAGGTAAAGATGATGAGACAAAGAAATTTTGAATCGGCAAACAAAGTAGGGAAATTGCTGGCTTGGCAGCTGAAATGGAAGCAAAAACAAAAGGTTGTGAACAAATTAGTAGTAGACCAAAAATTAGTGGAAGATCCAAGAGAAATTGTAAAGGTGTTTGAATTTCTACAGAAATTTATATACGAAGAAAAAAGAGAATCCGAACAAATGGACAGATATTTAAAAAAGAATGGATTGAAAAAAATCTCAACAAACCAAGTGTCGATATTGAGTGAGAAAATTACCCCACATGAAGTACAAAGTGCAATAGAGAGGGCGAAAATTGGAAAATCACCGGGCCCAGATGGTCTGACTGCAAAATATTATAAAAAATTGTCAGAAGAAATGTTACCAATTATGGTGGAGGTTATGAATGAAGTTCTAGAAAAAGGAGTCATACCTAACACCTGGAAAGAGGCGTATATAACACTGATTCCAAAGGAGAACTTAGACACAACAGATGTTAAAAATTATAGGCCCATTTCCCTTTTGAATGGAGACTATAAATTATTTGCCGATGTTTTGGCTAATAGACTAAAAAGGGTTTTAAATGAGTTATTACACAAAGATCAAGCGGGGTTTCTTCCTGGCAGACAGATGAAAGATAACATGAGAAATATAATTGATATAATAGAGTATCTAGAAGTCAGGAAAGAGAAACAAGCTGCTTTGATATTTATTGATGCTGAAAAGGCTTTTGATAATGTCTCTTGGCAATTTATGAAGAAGAATTTGGAAAACATGGGAGTGGGAACAAAGTTTTGGAACGGTGTTAATGCAATATATAAGGAACAGAAAGCTAGTTTATTGATTAATAATGTGGTAACAGAAAGTTTCCCGATTGGGAAAGGTACGAGACAAGGGTGCCCATTGTCGCCATTGTTATTTATTACTGTATTGGAAGTATTGTTAGTCAAACTGAGGGACATGGGGACAATTAAAGGTATATGTGTGGGGGATAAGGAATATAAATTAAAAGCGTTTGCTGATGATTTAGTTTTGACGTTAGAGAATCCAAAAGAAAGTATTACTGAGGTGATGAAAATAATTGAGGAATTTGGTAATCTAGCCGGTTTCAAACTAAATAAGAATAAGACGAAGGTCTTATTGAAAAATGTAACAAAGAAAGATTGTGAAGAATTTGAAAAATTGTCCGGCCTCTCAGTGGTGAAAAAGTTAAATATTTGGGAATTAACTTATCTCTTACGAACTTAAATCTCTTTGAGGATAATTATAATATGGTATGGAACTTGATTAAGAGAGATCTGGAAACATGGAATAGATTGAAATTGTCGTTGATGGGAAGAATTTCGGTGATAAAGATGAACGTGCTACCAAGGTTGTTATTTCTATTTCAAATGATCCCAATACTTAGAGGAATAGGCCACTTTAAGGAATGGCAGAAGATATTGTCCAAATTTGTCTGGCAAGGTAAAAGACCCAGAATAAGATTTAAATTGCTAACAGATGCCAAGGAAAGGGGAGGATTTGCCATGCCAGACTTGAGATTGTACTACGAAGTGGCCTGCCTCGGTTGGATAAAAGATTGGATTACTTTAGTTGATGAGGATCTATTGGATTTAGAAGGTCATGATAACAGATTTGGTTGGCACGCTTATCTTTGGTATGACAAAGTGAAAGTACATAAAAGTTTTATGAATCATGTAATTAGAAAGTCACTACTTCAGGCCTGGGAACGGTTGAAACCCCTTTTAGAGAGACATACACCGAGATGGTTATCCCGATTGAGGCATTGGCGATCAAGAGGAAAGATAAAGAAGGAGTGGGGATCACCTATGGTGATGTGTTATTCTTTTCAGAAAAGGTCCTAGACTGAAGTCTTATGATATGTTGAAAGAGAAGTTAACAGGCTGGTTTCAGTACCATCAACTAAATGACATTTTTCAGAAAGATAGAAAGGTGTCTGGGTTTGGAGAGAAGGAATCTAAGTTCCAAACCATAATCATGGGCCCAAAAAAGAAATTGTTGACTAGATTATATAATTTTTGTTGGAGTTGAATCTAAAAGATGAACAAGTTAAAGAATGTATGGTAAAATGGGCTATGGATCTGGGTCATAATATTGAGTTAGATGTGTGGGAAAGATTGTGGAAAAAGAATATGAAGTTTACCGCATGTATTTTGATAAAAGAAAATCTGTTGAAAATGATGTATAGGTGGTATATTACCCCAACGAAGTTAGCAAAGATGTATAGGATGAAAGAGGACCACTGCTGGAAATGTAAAGAGAAACAAGGTGATTTTTATCATATGTGGTGGACTTGTGAGAAAGTGAAAGAGTACTGGGCATTGATATATGATGAACTCAAAAAGATGTTAAAGTGTACATTCCCAAAACGACCTGAATTTTTTTGTTAGGGTTGGTGGATAATGAAATTAAAGGAGCAGACAGGACTCTATTTCTATATGCAACAGCAGCGGCACGAATGCTCCTGGCACAGAATTGGAAGACAACGTATATACCATCTTTGGATGAATGGAGGGCGAAAATATTGGACTTTGCAGAGATGGCCAGACTGACGTGCAGACTGAGGGATCAAGACAACCAGAAGTTCCAAAAAGATTGGCAAAAATTTAAGAACTACATGGAGATTCATTGCAAGGAATTAAAGACTCTTACCGGATTAGGATAGAGCTCGAAGGATTACTACTTATTTTTCAAATCTTTTTATAAGTATATAAAGGGGTTTGTCTGAAAGGAAGGCTAGGAGATGAATAACGCTAAAACCACGGGAAGAACAGAGGGAAGCCAAATTTTAGTGGTAGAATGATTTTGTATTGTTAATGCTTTGAACCTGACTTTTTTTTTTTTGTATACTAAAATTTCCTAATAAAAACATATTTAAAAAAAAACAAAAACAAATTTTAGATGTGGTCTGCTCTACTTACAATTTTTATTTATTTATTTGACTTTTTAGATATGGCTGTTTTACTTACAAGTTGTTCGACTTATGAGCATGCATTTGGAATGGATTAAACTCGTAAGTAGAGGTACCACTGTACTCTTAATGCAGCTGTCTTATTATTTGAGCAGTTCCAGCTCTAACCACTAACACAAACATTTTATATTCAGGACAAAAAGAACCCTGGTGCATGTGTTTTGGCCTTCTAGTACTTGCTTCCAACATCGAGGAAAAAGTAGATTACAAACTGAATAGCTATTTATGCATAAATAAATTATTAATGTTTTCTTTAAATCTGTCAGTGAAACAATTTTTACAATACAGTATAATATTCCACTGTCTTTCTCATTTAATTAATTACTGATTGACACTTTAACATCATTACCTGCCCATCTCAATTCACTTCTGCACTATCCTTCTGTTCTAGAATTCACATTCAGCTTTCATAGGTTTATCCCTCACATCCTTTTGTAAATAGCAACTGATGTGGTAACTTTAGCTTGGGTCACTGGGAAGTATGGTTCATTCACATCACCCTGGCAGGAATCTTGGGCTTTCTACTCAGCTTTGTACAAAGATTTGGGGATAACAGAAAGCTGCTCTTGGAACAAATTAAGATACGTCCATAACTTGTCACAGTTTCAATAAAATCAAGAAACACAAACGGGAACATCCTTAAATAAACTTCTGGAATAAAATAAAGAGACCCAAAAGGAACTTTGATCACAAGGAATGGCCACTATCTGTTTGCAAAGGAACTGCCAAAAAATAAAATAAAAGTTAAAGCTGTTCCTAGGGAGCATCTGAGCCAGGCTTTGTCCTTCGAAAACGAAGCATGTCAGGAAAAGGCTCCCAGGACGAGTGATAATGGGACAGATGGTTGCCCAGCCGGAGTCCCCAAGGGCTTCGCGTTACACACACCCTCCGCACGTTGGGAGGCACAAGGCTTCGAAATGACACTAGCCCCGCCGAGAAGGAAGCACAGCAGTTGTCTGGCCCTTTTGTAACGTGAAGACGCCGGCGAGAAAAAAGCGCGGAATGGGCGCCTCTACTTGCTTGCTTCCCCCTTCTTCTTCTTCTTCTTCTTCTCCTCCTTCTTCTATTCATCCTCACTCCCTTTACTCCATTAAGGCCCCGGTCGCCATCAAGCCCCCCACCGGCTGCTCGCCACCCCCAAAAAAAAACCCACCCCGCCTCGACTCACGGCCATAGAGAGCGAGGCAAGCGGCGTCGGGCCCCGTGCGAGCCTCGAGGCGGAGCGCTTGCTGCTCCTGGTGCCGCTGGATCTCGCCGTTGGCATCGCCGATGGTCAGGAGGCGCACGCCGGGGAAGACCGACACCGCGGCCGCCATCTTGGCATCCCAGGCCCGCTCCCCGGCAGCAGTAGCAGCAACAGCAGCAGCAGCAGCGGCGGCGTTGGTTTGCGGCAAGCCCAGAGAGGGAACGGCAAGCAGGAAGATGGTGGGAGGAGGCCCAAGGAAGCAGCAGCTCGCCCTGTGCTCTCGCTCTCCTCCGGGGCTGTGAAGGCCAGGGGAAAAAAAATATGTCTCCCTCTCCCGGCCGGCGGAACGAAGGAACCACGTTCCTTTTTCCATTTCCCGTACGAAAGAAGAGCAAGCTCCCCCTGGCATTGGCGATCAAGAGGAAAGATAAAGAAGGAGTGGGGATCACCTATGGTGATGTGTTATTCTTTTCAGAAAAAGGTCCTAGACTGAAGTCTTATGATATGTTGAAAGAGAAGTTAACAGGCTGGTTTCAGTACCATCAACTAAATGACATTTTTCAGAAAGATAGAAAGGTGTCTGGGTTTGGAGAGAAGGAATCTAAGTTCCAAACCATAATCATGGGCCCAAAAAAGAAATTGTTGACTAGATTATATAATTTTTTGTTGGAGTTGAATCTAAAAGATGAACAAGTTAAAGAATGTATGGTAAAATGGGCTATGGATCTGGGTCATAATATTGAGTTAGATGTGTGGGAAAGATTGTGGAAAAAGAATATGAAGTTTACCGCATGTATTTTGATAAAAGAAAATCTGTTGAAAATGATGTATAGGTGGTATATTACCCCAACGAAGTTAGCAAAGATGTATAGGATGAAAGAGGACCACTGCTGGAAATGTAAAGAGAAACAAGGTGATTTTTATCATATGTGGTGGACTTGTGAGAAAGTGAAAGAGTACTGGGCATTGATATATGATGAACTCAAAAAGATGTTAAAGTGTACATTCCCAAAACGACCTGAATTTTTTTGTTAGGGTTGGTGGATAATGAAATTAAAGGAGCAGACAGGACTCTATTTCTATATGCAACAGCAGCGGCACGAATGCTCCTGGCACAGAATTGGAAGACAACGTATATACCATCTTTGGATGAATGGAGGGCGAAAATATTGGACTTTGCAGAGATGGCCAGACTGACGTGCAGACTGAGGGATCAAGACAACCAGAAGTTCCAAAAAGATTGGCAAAAATTTAAGAACTACATGGAGATTCATTGCAAGGAATTAAAGACTCTTACCGGATTAGGATAGAGCTCGAAGGATTACTACTTATTTTTCAAATCTTTTTATAAGTATATAAAGGGGTTTGTCTGAAAGGAAGGCTAGGAGATGAATAACGCTAAAACCACGGGAAGAACAGAGGGAAGCCAAATTTTAGTGGTAGAATGATTTTGTATTGCTAATGCTTTGAACCTGACTTTTTTTTTTGTATACTAAAATTTTCTAATAAAAACGTATTTAAAAAACATACACACAGACTGCACATCTGAAATCAGGCATCCGTCAGCGCATGGCTCTGCAGTGGCGCAAAAACATGGTTCCAAGGCACGGAACCACACGGAACTACCTGATTTTTACCCAGGATCAACTCCAAAACACTATCACATCCTAGGCCCCATCCATACACACAGACTGCACACCCGAAATCAGGGGTTCGTCAGCGCATGCCTCCACAGTGGCGCAAAAACTGGTCTGGGTAAAAGGCGGAACTTGACGGAACTCCCTGATTTTTACCCAGGATCAACTCCAAAACACTATCACATCCTAGGCCCCATTCATACACACAGACTGCACATCCGAAATCAGGCGTCCGTCAGCGCATGGCTCTGCAGTGGCGCAAAAACATGGTTCCAAGGTACGGAACCACACGGAACTACCTGATTTTTACCCAGGATCAACTACAAAACACTATCACGTCCTAGGCCCCATCCATACACAAAGACTGCACACCCGAAATCAGGGGTCCATCAGCGCATGACTCCGCAGTGGCGCATAAACATGGTTCCAAGGCACGGAACCACACGGAAATGCAGGTTACTTACCTGTAAGTTAAGTTCTTCGAGTGGACCTCTGTAAATACACACAATGGGTCTTCGCGCCTGCGCACTTGAGTTCCCATTCGTTCCAAGCTTAAGGCTTACAAGCCCCTCCACTCCGTGCGCATGCTCACCCATCTCCCACCTTGCTGACTCAGTTCCCCCCTGGTCCGCCGCTGACCCTTTGAGAGTACAACGAGCCATGACGGAGAGAAGTGAAGCGGGTAGGTGGTGTGTATTCACAGAGGTCCACTCGAAGAACTTAACTTACAGGTAAGTAACCTGCATTTCTTCTTCGTGGACTCTGTGAATCCACACATAGCGTGACTGGCAAGCTGACTTACCGGTGGAGGGTAGTCATGGTAGCACAGTTGTCAAAACTGCTTTGCCAAATGCGGCTGATCTCTGCGTCCTGACATCTAGCTTGTAGTGCCTCAGGAACGTAGATGGTCGAGACCAGGTAGCCGCTTTGCATATGTCTTCCAGGGGCACTCCTTTTAGGAAAGCCGTGGAGGAGGCTACTACTCTTGTAGAGCGTGCCTGAGGCATGACAGGTAGGGAGACATGCGCAGTGGTGTAAGCCATTTTGATAGTTGTAACAATCCATCTGGAGATGGATTGAGGGGATACCTGATGACCTCGAGATGGTGCCGAGGTCCTGATAAAGAGCTTGTGTGTCTTTCTAACGGAAGCTCTTCTGGAAGTATAAAAGAGGAGAGCTCTTTTGACGTCAAGGGAGTGGAGCTTTCTCTCGAGGTGAGTACTTGGGTTTGGGAAGAAGGTCGGTAGAATAAGTGGCTGAGACACGTGGAAGGATGACACTATCTTCGGTAAGAAAGAGATGTCCGGCCGAAGTTCCACTCTGTCATGATGGAATTTGAGGAACTGTGGGTCCGCTCTGAGTGCAGCGAGTTCTGAAGCTCATCTGGCTGATGTGATTGCCACTAGAAAAGCTGTTTTTAAGGTAAGTAAGTACAGAGACGTGGTCGCCATAGGTTCAGGTAGTTAGACAGTTCAGTACCAGGAAGAGAGACCATTGTGGTGTCAGGGCTCTATGTTGTGGACTTAGGCTAGCGATGCCTCGTAGGAACCTCTTAAGTTTAGGATGAATAAACAAGGCTGCCGCCTCCGAATCAGGTGGTTGATGTGCACTACGGCTGCAGTGTAGACTCTTAAGGTAGATAAGGATAGTCCTCTGTTGAAGAGCAAGAGGAGGAATTCTAGGAGGACCTGAATGTTAGTTGGACTCGAGGGTTGAGAGTTGGCTCAAGTGAAATGTAGGAAGGACGCGCACTTATGTGCATATAGTGTATTTGTAGACTTCTTCCTGGAGCTTGTGTGCGCATCTGTAATTGTTAGCAGATGTACCATGCCGTCAGGTGGAGAGTCAGGACATCTGGGGGTCTGACTTGGCCCTGGTGTTGTGTCAGGAGATCAGGCGTTGATGTCAGCCTGATAGAGTCGATCGCCATTGTTTGTAAGACTTGAAACCATGGCTGTCTTGGCCACCACGGGGCCAGCAGTATGACATGGGCTCCGTGGTACCTGATCTTCATCAGCATTCTCTGGATGAGTGGTATTGGTGGGAACACGTAGAGAAGACCCGGGGGCCAGCTGGTGGCAAAGGCATCTCCCTGTGAGTGTTTGCCTATTCCTGCTCTGGAGCAGTACAAGCTGCATTTGGTGTTGGCTTGAGATGCAAATAGATCCATGGTTGGGGTGGCCCACCTGGTGCAGAGGATCTGAAACGCTGTCTCTGAGAGGCTCCACTCGTGGTTGTCGTGGGTGAGGCAGCTCAGTTCATCTGCCGCCACATTGTTGCATGACGCAATATGTATGGCTATTGGGTGAATGCCCTTGGCTATGCACCATCTCCAAAGTTTGAGGGTGAGGTGCAGTAGAGATTTCGAGTGAGTTCCTCCTTGCTTGTTCAAGTAATAAAGTGCTGTAGTATTGTCTGTTATTACTTGGACCGTCTTGTGTGCAAGGAGGAGTTCGAATGCCTTGAGGGCTTTGAAAATGGCAAGGAGTTCTAGGTAGTTGATATGATGGGCTTGCTCCTTGAGTGTCCACCTGTGATGGATCGAGAGGTGGTTGCAGGTGGCACCCCATCCCGTCGTACTGGCATCTGTGGTTACCTGGATGGACGGGTAACGCTGTTTGAAGGGCCTTCCCGTTCTTAGATCGCGGGAGTACTTCCACCACCTTAGGCTGGTGAGGAGGGCGGAGGTGACTCTGAGCCGCTTGGAGGGGTTGTCGCGGTGAGGTCAAAACTGGGCTAGAAGCCATGAGGTCTCATGCGGAGTCTGGCGTGTGGAATGATAGCTGTAGTTGAGGCCATCAGGCCTAGTAAGCGTTGGGCCTGATGTGCAGATACCTTTGTGGAGTCCAGAAAGGGGCCTAGGATGTGATACTGGTTTGGAGCTGCTCCTGGGTAAAAATCAGGTAGTTCCATGTGGTTCCGTGCCTTGGAACCATGTTTTTGCGCCACTGCAGAGCCATGTGCTGACGGACGCCTGATTTCGGATGTGCAGTCTGTGTGTATGGATGGGGCCTAGGATGGGATAGTGTTTTGGAGTTCATCCTGGGTAAAAATCAGGGAGTTCCGTGTGGTTCCGTGCCTTGGAACCATGTTTTTGCGCCACTGCAGGGCCATGCGCCGACGGACGCCTGATTTCGGGTGTGCAGTCTTTGTGTATGGATGGGGCCTAGGACGTGATAGTGTTTTGTAGTTGATCCTGGGTAAAAATCAGGTAGTTCCATGTGGTTCCGTGCCTTGGAACCATGTTTTTGCGCCACTGCAGAGTCATGCGCTGACGGACGCCTGATTTCGGATGTGCAGTCTGTGTGTATGGATGGGGCCTAGGATGTGATAGTGGTTTGGAGTTGATCCTGGGTAAAAATCAGGGAGTTCCGTCAAGTTCCGCCTTTTACCCAGACCCGTTTTTGCGCCGCTGTGGAGCCATGCGCCGACAGACCCCTGATTTCGGGTGTGCAGTCTGTGTGTATGGATGGGGCCTAGGATGTGATAGTGTTTTGGAGTTGATCCTGGGTGAAAATCAGGTAGTTCCATGTGGTTCCGTGCCTTGGAACCATGTTTTTGTGCCACTGTGGAGGCATGCGCTGATGGACGCCTGATTTCGGGAGTGCAGTCTGTGTGTATGGATGGGGCCTAGGATGTGATAGTGTTTTGTAGTTGATCCTGGGTAAAAATCAGGTAGTTCCGTGTGGTTCCGTGCCTTGGAACCATATTTTTGCGCCACTGCAGAGCCATGCGCTGACGGACGCCTGATTTCGGGTGTGCAATCTTTGTGTATGGATGGGGCCTAGGATGTGATCGTGTTTTGGAGTTGATCCTGGGTAAAAATCAGGTAGTTCCGTGTGGTTCCGTGCCTTGGAACCATGTTTTTGCGCCACTGCAGAGCCATGCGCTGACGGACGCCTGATTTCGGGTGTGCAGTCTGTGTGTATGTGAAGGGTATTGATCAAGCATCTGTAGCTGTTTTAGTAACCCCCAGGCATTGACAATCCTCAATAACAATGTATTATATATAGCCACACAAGTGACACAAATTATATATTTAAAGATAGTGATATCCACTCAGCACTCCACATGTATCCACATGTATATTCTCATAACATGTGTATTCTCATGTCACAAGACGAACCTTGATTCCTTGCAAAACAAACTTTGGTCAAAGCCTTCCGGCAAGGCAGACCACTAAAAGGAGAGACATCCGTTGTAGATCTGGAATGTCTCTGAGCAAGCGCAATGAATCCAAGGACGTCAATTAAGTTGTAGCTGTATAGAGGCCAATTTATCTTACACACAGTTAATTAACATGTAGCCAGCCAAGAAAATCTCATCTCTGTTTCTCTCTTTGTGAGCTCACCTGGAGCGCTTCCCTGGCAAAGATGATGCCAAGGATATAGGCACTCCCAGCCTGTGTAAGTTAGATCAAACGTACCCAGGTACGGACCCAAAGAATACATTTAATTGGTGTCAGGAATACAAAATAAATTGCCAAAGATGTCAATTAATGTTTGATGTATGTAACAGATGTGTGTGACGTGAATTCGGACGGGCGGGGGGAAAGAAGCGTGATTGTGAGTCTATAAAGTATACTGCATTTCCTTTGTTCGGTGGACTTCTCACTTGTTTTGCATCAAGTGAGATTTCTCTGGTTGCCAACCAAATAAATCCTTTTCCTGTCTTCGAGACCCAGACTGCTCATTGCATTTTGCAGTGCCTCTGCCTGCAGGCAGTGGACCCGGTATTCCTGTACCTTTCATATGGATGGGGCCTAGGATGTGATAGTGTTTTGGAGTTGATCCTGGGTAAAAATCAGGGAGTTCCGTGTGGTTCCATGCCTTGGAACCATGTTTTTGCACCACTGTGGAGCCATGCGCTGATGGACCCGTGATTTTTGTTGTGCAATCTGTGGATTGAAATGGGCTCTATATATGATAGTGGATTTATCATGATCCAATGTAAAAATCATATGAAATCAGATGGTTCCATGCGATGGAACCATGTTTTTGCGCCACTGCCGAGCCATGCGCTGGAGGAAACGTGATTATTCTTGTGTAATAGTTGACCATGAATGGGATGTGTGATTTGATGGTGATTTGGGAAGGATCCCATGTAAAAATCATATGAAATCAGGGAGTTCCGTCAAGTTCCGCCTTTTACCCAGACCCAAGATCAAGGACATCCCTAACCAGGAGTTTCGGAGTGTTAAATTAGTCTTTTCAAGAATTCAATTCAAAAACTACTCCCTTCTTCCTCTCCCGCCTCCCCTATCCACATTCACACCAGCTGTGTCTCTGTGGGAATTTACAACCGGGCTTGCATGCTAATACGACTACATTTGGTCTCACATACACATTTGGCATTAAATATACACAGTATTCCATTACATATTATATTGCACACCTCATTCTGCTGCATTCTGTTCATTCTGCGTGTGAGGCGTGCATTCTGTTCATTCTGCGTGTGAGGCGTGCATTCTGCGAATGAGGCGTGCAATATAGTATGTAATGGAATACTGTGCGTGTTTCATGCCAAATGTGTATGTGCGACCAAATGTAGTCGTATTTGCTGCAGCAGAATGAGGTGTGCAATATAATATGTAATAGAATGTATGTTTCATACCTACGTCTGAAGAATTGGACATGTCCACGAAAAGTTACATTAAAATATGAAAGTTAGTCTTTAAGGTGCCACATGTATTGTGTCTTTTGTATCTTTTGTTTTACTTTTCTTTGATTTTTTTGCCTGGAATATAACCAGGAGGGAAATCTTGCTGTCCATTAGCAGCAGGGGGTAATGAAAATGAAATAAATTTGACCTTTCCTGCACTCTCAAACGGGTGTCTGGTTCCTTGTGGAATTCTAAGCACTTTGTGGGAGTTGTGGTCCAAAACATCTGGAGTGCCAAAGTTTGGACGTGCATAGTGGATAATTCAGTAAAGTTGATCTAGTTTATTAGTTATTTTTGAAAGTACACCTGTGTGCGGAGCAGGTTTCTGCCAGTCCGCTATCTTTCGTCTCCCCTGCAGCCACCAAGCATTATATGGGCGATAATTCCGACAACCACCATTTATCACATCCGATCGATGCCGATGGTCATCAAAAAGAAATACCCACACAGAAAACAAACCTCTATCCCAAACACAACCCACGCCTCCGTAATCCAAACGCCTACTATGTAGGAATTTGGCCGCGCTCGGCTTCCATTCCCTTGTGATTTTAAAAAAAAAAAAAAAAACAGCCTGCCGCTCTAGCATTCCGCTCTCTCTGGTAACGCTCTCCAACGCTTCCTTTCGTGTCCCATTGGCCCAGTTTGGGCTTCTCTGGCCGGCCGGAAGCGCCCTCCTCTCTATGGGCAGCAATGGCGGGCGCTCAAACTCTCGGCCAGGCCAAGGAGAAATTACGCCTCTGGCAAAGGCTCCGCACTGGCCGCCTAGGTCAGCCGGGAAGGGGGAGGGGGAGGGGGAGGGGGAGGGGGGGGGGGAGGGGGAGGCCTACCTTCGTCGCCCTGGGAAACGGACGGGGAGCCGCTGCTGCGCCGCCGGGGGAATAGCGGGCGGGTCCTTCCCTCGGAGAGCGCTGCGGCCCCCAAGGCTCTTCTCAACGACCCTCCATTTGCTCCCCCCTTTACCTCCTCCTCCTCCAGCTTCGTGGTGCCAGAGCCTCCTGAGCGACTACGCCGAGGCCTGCCGGGAGGTCGCCCAGGGCGCCTGGCAGCGGCCGAGGAGGGCCGCGCTCTACCTCTCCTTGCTGGCGGGGGCGACGGCCTGCAGCCTCCGCAGCCCCGGCGAGAGGTCCTTCGAGGCCAGCCTCCTGGAGGCCTCGGGCGCCCTCCTCCTCCTCTCGCCGGGGACCCGCCGCCGCGCCTCCGAAGGGCACGTCCAGCGGCTGAGGCAGCTGAGGAACCGGGGCCAGGTGCGCTTCCAGGACCTGCTCTTCTTCTCCCTCGTCTACCAGGCCCCTTTCGACTCCGGAGCGGACCTCTACCAAGCTCACTGCAAGTACCTGCAGCCCCGCTGGATGGACTTTCCCGGCCGGGTCCTGGACGTGGGCTTCTGGGGCCGCTGGTGGGTGCTGAGCTCCAAAATGGAGGATGCCGACATTAACGAGGAGGAATTCCAGGGCCTTCCCGAGCATCTCCGGACGGTTTCTTTCCACAACTTGCACTCCGAAGTCAACGAAAAACTCTTTGAGGAGAAATACAAACCCGTGGTTTTGACGCAGGAACAAATCCAGCAAGCAGAAAGGGATAATCAGTAGCCCTCATTATACTATGATCATAATTACTTATCCTTTTGGAGGACACAGCAAATATTGTTTTCTTTTAGGGTGCTCACTGTGCTTTTCTTATGGAATTCCTAAATAAATGTTATTTAAAACTTGCAAAGGACTGTTCTGTCAGTTTCCTGATTCACTTAATTTGGTAAACTAACTATTGACACTGTCAACATAATTAAATTTGCCCATCATTGCTCCAGGTTGGATAAGCTTTTTTAACCTTTTCTGCAGAACAAATAGATCAGTTCAAAATCCACTTTCCACACTACAGTACTTTTTCTTTAAAAAAACTGTCAGTATTACCACTTCTTCTGTAATCACATCAGTGAAAATGGATTAGGAGTTAATTTATCTTATATTTAACTATCTTTAGTATAAATAGCTGATGACTGACATTTAAGCCACATTTAGAAATAAAACCTCTCCCTTAAACAACTCTGAGGTTAGGGACACTGAATACCTGTGTATTTCAGAATCAATGTATCATTCTTTTGCCCCCCAAAATGTGACTACAAAACAAACAGTTGAGCAGAACAGGAAGACATCTCCTGGTCTGTATCTGCTTCCTGACATGCCTCAGCATCCTCCCTGGATAATATATAACAATTAAAATTAAAATAAAATAATTAAATTAAAAACAGCTAAAAATTAATGAGAACCAGCAAGGCGATCTTAATCTTATAGTCCCAGGACACAAAGATAAAGGTTCCTCCTGCACATGCGTGCTAGTCGTGTCCAACTCTAGGGGTGGTGCTCATCTCTATTCAAGCCAAAGAGCCAGTGTTGTGCAAGTCCATGGCCACGTGGCCGGCATGGCTGCAAGGAAACACTTTTACCTTCCCACTTTTTAGGGCGGTACCTATTTATCTACTTGCATTTACATGCTTTCAAACTGTTAAGATGGCAGGAGCTGGGGTTATTGCTGCATGGCATCCAGGATTCGAACCTCCGAGCTGCTGAGTTTGCAGTCAGCAGTTTTGGAGCCTTAGTCCACTGAGCCACCATGGCCCAAATAACCCCCCAACTCCCCCCCCCAAAAAAAAAACCACACACACAAACATTAGCGGTCAACAAACACCTATTTGAAGAGCAAAGCTTTAAGAGCTTCTCTTAAAGGCATGCAAGGACTGTGCAAGGCAAATCTCACTGGGCAGTTTATTCCAAAACATAGGGGCGACCACTGAGAAGGCCCGGTTTTGCATAACTGTTTTCCAGGCCTCTCTGTATGTAGTTGGAAAGTGCCTATAAGGCAATTGAGTTCAACTCCTTGCTCCAAACAGTCAAATGATATCTGCCATGTGGTTGTCTTGTTTCCTTACAACCAGGCTTGCATGTGAATACACATACTACAGCCAATGAATATTTGGTCTGAAACATATATCCCATTACATATTATATGGTGCTGGACTTCTGGAGGAAGAGAGAGGAACCAGCCCCGTTGTACATCCAGGGGGGCTGTGTGGAGAGAGTTTCTTCCTTTAAATTCCTGGGAGTTTACCTCAGTGAAGATCTCTCCTGGAGAATCAATACAACCAAAGTGGCCAGGAAGGCCCAGCAGAGACTGCATTTCTTCAGGATCTTGTGTAAGAACAGTGAAACAACAACTGATTATCTCCTTTTACTGGTCCACAATTGAAAGCATCCTCACATATTGCATCACTGTTTGGGTATAATATTCAATTAGAACAGTGGGAGGGAATGTGGAAGTATGGACTGAAATTCACAAGGAGTTATAATTTGAAAGAGAATTTTTACAAAATGATGGATTGACATGCTTCTAACGCCTAACGCCAGACAAACTGTCAAAGATGTACAAGGGAATAGTGACAGCTGCTGAAACAGCATGATAAAGAGATGATGGTGACTACAGAGGGTGGTAAGGATAAAAAATTATTAAAAAAAGATCTCTCAAAAATAACATGGGCTGTCCCAGGATCTTGTGTAAGAACAGTGAAACAACAACTGCACTTGACAACAGAGGGTCGCTCAAAATATCATGGGCTGTCCCCTATCGTTGCCTCAGGAGAGTTGAAAATATTCTTAAGGATGATTCACACCCTGGTCAGCATCTCTTTACCCTGTTACCATCAGGCAGAAGATATCGTAGTATAGCCTGCCACACCAACTGACTAAAGAACAGTTTTTATCCATGGGCTGTTAGACTGCTGAATGGGAAATAATTCCATGACAAGTATAGAATGACTGACCTGTGGGTTGACACATTCTGTGTCAAGTACACAGGGTGCAATAAGACTGAGTGGTTGTTAGTGGGATGGTGGTGGGATGGAGGTGGGGGTGGGAAAAGGAGACTCAGCCAATTTCATTGTGCACATGTTGTACATTGACAATAAAGGTATTATTATTATTATATTGTGCACCCTATTCTGCTGCTATATGTCTGAAGAAGAGGACGTGTCCACAAAATGTTACATTAAAATATGAAAGTTCGTCTTTAAGGTGCCACAGGTTTTTTGTCTTTTGTTTTGGTTTGATTTTCTTTGATTTTTTGCCTGGGATTCTTGTAATTAAACTGAATCCAAACATACTTCTTTGAAAGCATTTAAAGTGGGAGTGGAGTATGGGATTCCTATTGTGTCTCATGAGGCTCAGTGCATGGCATAGCCATCATGACCGTATACACGTAAATGAATGCTGCAATCATATTACACATACTTTGCAGCTGACTTTCTGTATGTGTAGCAGACATCTACCTCTGGCCCCAATCATGTACTGCCCACCAATAGCCTTCTGATGTGAAGGACTGTTAAAGAGATCCAGTTTTTTTCTTTGTAAAGAGAGATGTTGGCAAAGCTAAATTAACAGGGATCCATATATAGTCCCAACACAAGGTGGGTTTCTTTTGTTTGCAAAACGTCAGAATTGTCTTCATGGTAGCTAAGGTCCTGTTTGAGGGGTGACCTTAATATAGCTGCAAGAGTTTTTGGACCATGGTGCTAATAAAGCTCCACATGATGCAATGTTGCAGTAGCTATTCAGTGAATTCAATTTGATAAATACATGCAGGGAACTACATCCATATGAGGACTGAATCATGGAATCATAAAATCATTGTAGGGTTGGAAGGGATCTTAGAGGTCTTCTAGTCCATCCGTCTGCCCAAGGCAGGAGACCTCTTACCATTCTGGACATATGGCTGTCCAATCTTCTCTTGAAAACCCAGCAATTGGGGACGTACCACATCAGGAGGTAGCCTGTTTCTCCTTATTTCCAGGTTGGCTCTCCCTCTGATGAGTTTCCACCCATTGGTTCTTGTCATCCCCTCTGGTGCAACTGAGAATAAATCTATGCCCTCTTCCCTGTGGCAACCCTTCAGGTATTGGAAGACTGCCATCATGTCTCCCCTCAATCTTCTCTTGGTCAGGCTAAACATGCCTAGTTCTTTTAGTCATTCTTCATACAGTTTAGCCACCAGCCCCCTTATCATCTTTGTTGCTCTTAGTTCTCTAAATGTCATAAATCTTATTCAAGGATAGAAAGGATGTCTCAGGATTGACAGATACTGGATTCCTAACAGATTCTGATCACGCCACTCCAAGCAATGTTTCATCTTTTGCGGCCAAAACCCAAGCCCTTCTTTTGGTCATAGAACCTGGATTTACTGTACTATATAGCAAAGAAACTAAAGTTTAAAACGACAGTGGTGAACTACGTCAAAAAGATCAGTGCACCAAAGATGCATAACACTAGACCAGTGGTTCTCAACCTGTGGATCCCCAGACGTTCCTGGATTGCAACTCCCAGAAATCCTGGCCAGCTCAACTAGTGATGGAGACTTCTGGGAGTTGCAGTCCAGGAACATCTGAGGACCCACAGGTTGAGAACCACTGCACTAGACTCTAGGATGCTTTGAAGGCCATATTAGAGTCTGGTCATTTAAAAAAAATCACAAATTATTTGACTTCTTTTGAGATAAAATCTGTAGAAACTGCAAAAGAGGGAGAGAAAATCAGAACAGTAGCTATAATTACAGTATATTGTAAATGAGCTGAGGTTCAAATGGCGATAAGTTCCACCCAAAATATAAATTTGGTAGCTACTTTTAATTATACAATATTAGGGAGAAAAAAACAAGTTAAAGTTCAACTAGTGGTTGTCAAAAACAAAGGGAAGATAATTTAAAGAAGTACTAAAATTAATCTTTTTTTTTAAATGCAGTGATATTTAAATTAATTGTACACTATATAAAATTCTAATGAAATTAAAATTAATGATTTGATAGCCAAAGTTAATTTTAAAAATACTGATGATGATAGACTTTTTCCCCATAAACCAATTATAGCCAAGGAATTAAATCAATCAATTCCAGATTTAAAGCTGCACAAGACACCTGATTTGGATGGCTTTGCTGGATGTTTAATTTATTTAAACTATTTTTCCCTGCCTTTCTCCTTAAGTATGGTGGAAGGCGGCTTACCACATAGAATAACAAAGTTGGGAGGGGCCTAAAAAGTCATAGAGTCAAACCACCTGAATACAAATTCAGAAATACAAATCACAGATTCCAGCCAGATGGTTGTCTAAATTCTCCTGAATGCCCCCAATGTTGGAGCACTCACAACCTCTCAAGGTAGTTCTATTGCTAGATTGCTCTTAAGTACTGAGACATTTTCCCTGGTTTTCAGCTGAATTGAGCCCATTGGTGCATGTCTTGCATTCTGGGATGATCAATAACAGATCCTCATTCTTCTTTTCTCAAGGCTAAACCTGCCCAGTTCGTTCAGTCTTTCCTCACAGGGAAAGATTTCCAATCCCCTGTTCACCCTTGTTGCCCTCCTATGAACTTGTTCCAATTTGTCAGCATCCTTCTTGACATGAGGTGTCCAGAACTGGACACAATTCTCTAGATGAGGTATAACTAGTACTGAATTTAGGGCAACTAGTAAATTTCAGGATTTGGAGACTATACTTGTATTTGTGCAGCCTAAAATAGCATGCCTTTTTGTAGCCACCTCACACTATTGGGTTATATTCATCTTGTGATCTACTACTACAATTCTAAGATCCTTCTTGCTCCTTGTAACTGCATTTAGTTTCTTCCTAGGTGCAGTACTTTGCACTTACCCCGATTTCATTTCATTCTATTATATTCAGTCCAGTGCTCAAGCCTTTCTAAATCATTTTTGAGTTTTGTTTCTGTCTTCCAGGGTATTAGCTATTCCACCCAATTTTTTTCTCATCCGTATATCTGATTAGAATTCCCTGCACCCCAGGTTATTAATAAAAATACTGAATAGTATGTGCAAAGTACTGAGCCCTGGGGTACTCTGTTTGCTGCCTCTTTTTAATCCATTCCATTGCCTATAAGTTACTGGCAGGTAACCCAATTTGTCCATCCAGCTTCACCAGTTTAATAGATTCATCAGACCTCATTGGGGGCTTCTAAGAGCTGTAATGAAAAAGGAGGCTTTGCTCAGGATTAAACTGGAAACAAACAAGGGAGACAAAGGAAGTAGGCTGGTGCAATTTCACAATTGTTCAAAAGGGGGCCATTATGGCAAATGGGTTTTGTCCACCAGCAACACTAAGGAAGGAGAAAGAAGACACTGCAATGGCAGGATTAAGCCACAAGATGGTAGAAATAGAGTGTGATGGAAAAAAATGCTTCCTTAAGATCTGTTGTTTTGAATATTTTTTTCACATCTGTAAAAAGAAAGACATTCAATGATTAACAAAACAAAACAGGAGGATAGCAGATTGAGACTAACAAGTAATAATAATAGTTACTTGTTTACCACCAGTCTTGTTTTTAGCATTCTTTATCATTGGAAAGAGGGATTAAATTACATTCTGTTACATTTGTGTGTTAACAAGGAATAATTGCTGAGGCCTAATATGGCCTCAGTTAAGTAGTAGAGGAAGACAATCAACATTCAAGGGCTCCTTGAATGCAACACTGAAAGTACTGCAACTAAAGGTAGGAAGAAACTAATGACCTCCTGTTGGGGGTCATACTAAGACATTGAGGAGGTAGATAGGAGGCAAGTGTGCTTAATGGCAACATATAAGTTGCTTGCAGCATTCAATTTTTTTAAAACAAAAGTTACTTTAAGTAAATAGGAAATAGAAGTCTGTGTTCCACCAGAATCTGAGCATACTACCCATCCAGTGTCAATCTATACCAAAAGTTGACCTGCACTCCAAGCTGTCATGTTAAAAAGAAGTCTCTGGCCTTTATCAAAACCAAATTTGAAGGCAAAATAAGTAGGCAGTCTTGCCAATTAGTTTGACATTACCAGTGTGATTTGCCAATAACTGAAGCCATCAGTAGTTTGAAAGGATATAATCATTGCTTTACACAGGTTTATATTAAGAGATATTGCATGAGAGCTCAAATAAGCATTCCGTAAGCCAAGTCTAAAAATAGAGAGTGTGTGTGTGTGTGTGTGTGTGTGTGTGTGTGTGTGTGTGTGTGTGTGTGTGTGTGTGTGTGTGTGTGTGTGTGTGTGTGTGTGTGTGTGTGTGTTGTGCCGACCCTTCATGTTTCCTGCTGGCCTCCCATTCAAGTACTAACCAGGCAAAATCGGATGTGCTTAGAAATTTGACCTTAGATCAGCACCAAATTTGGCACAGATGTTGTGGACAATTTGTTTATGCTCTGTGCTGAATCCAGGGGTATTTATTAAATAAATCTATCTATCTATCTATCTATCTATCTATCTATTTATTTATTTATCTATCTATTTATTTATTTATTTATTTATATCTATCTATCTTGTATACCATTCCCATTAGTGCTGAAGCACTACTTTGGGTGGTTTGCAATAAAGACACACACAATCAAAATTAAATGATATGCTAAAAACAATATAAAGAAACTAAACCACATAAACGAAAAAACAGAACAATGACAGAAATAAATAAAATAAATATATAAAAATAGTTGTAACTTCTTTTTGACTTAGTGGCACATGAGACATACAAGAAATAGAAAAACCCTTATTTGATTTACCATAAGCAGTAGGACTGAATTAGGTTGGACAACCAGGATGCCACAGAAGCTAGTATGTAATAAAATTTACAATAGGCACAGGCAAAAAGTTTTTCCATGTTTTTAGGTACCCAGATGTTACATATATCAATAAAAATCTTTGTGGTTAACTTTGCCACTTCATCATATGAAAACCAGCATTGGTGAACTTATAGTTGAAGATGTCTTGTGTGAATATATTCTTGGGGCTCAGAAACACAAAAATACTATTACATAGTGTATCTTAGCTTTTAATAACTATAAAAATAGAATGTCAATTTGTTTTATATTGTTTATTTTCGGCACTACATTTTTAATATTAAAAAGGCATCATGAACTGTTCTGCCTTCATTAAAATAAATTTGCTGAAAGAGAAATATTGTGCAAAGGTAGCTGTTCCAGGTTTTGTTTCCCAAGCTCACGGGGATTTCAAGAACTGAGACCAAAATAATAATAATAATAATAATAATAATAATAATAATAATAATAATAATAATAATAATAATAATAATAATAATAATAATAAACGTCAAATATTTGAAAAGTGCTGTCATATCATCTTTTTTTCCCAAATATTTGACATTATTTTTTTGGATCTCAGTTCTTGAAATCCCCCTAAATGCCCCGATCACATCCAGTCTCACCTGATTTTGGAAGCTAAGCAAGGTCAGGTTTGGCTAGTATTTGGATGGGCGACCACTATTGGTTAGAATCAAGTTGAGGACTGCTAGTCCTCTAGTTTCTTTCTCCACTTGTTATAGGAGAAAATTATCAGGCAAGTGTACATTATTTACTAGTACATTTTAAATTTACATTTATACTTACACGACCTCTAACCATCTCAAAGCCCTCCTCCTCCTCATTTGGTCCTCACAACAACCCTGTGAACTAGATTCAAACAAGAGAGGCACTTTCTAAGGAGTGTTATGGCTCTGTCAAAATTGAACCTGGATCTCTGATCACTCAAACCCAACACTTTTATTTATATCAACACACTCTCCACAAATTTATTCATATCAAGTATAATACCTATATTCCAGAATTGAAAGATAAAACTGAAACATATTTCAGATTCTCACTCCATAATGGCCCATTGTTTAATTTACAAGATTTGTGCAATTCTCCTTTCTGATTGTAAATTAAACAGACCTTAATGTGTTAATCTAAAATGTATTTCAGTGAATATTTTCCTCAGTTTTGGTAAAACAGCATTATTTTATTTGTCCAATTGAATGTTAGTAACTGAGAATGTTTGGATGAATGTGTGTTTGAGACAAAATGTGTTTCATGAAGCAAAGAGATACTTTATGAAAATAGTATTCCCCCCTTTGCTGTTTATTTCACATGGAGTTCAACAGGTTTAAGTCCACCAATTTTTAAGACAGAATCATTTTTACCAAGTTGGGAGGAGGAATCTTTTGCCAAGATGTTCTACCTCAAAAAGTCCCTGAGAAACTGGATGAACTAGATTCACAACATTCTAGAACATGGGGGATGGGCTTTTAATTATTTGATTCATTGTTGACCCTATTGCCTAACAACAACACTCATTCATCCACACTCCTATGCCCGATTAACACTAATAGCTATCTATCATTGATGTAACCCTCAACCCCTCCCAAGCCAAATTAACATTTACTTGAATTGCCCACTTCCATTAGAACAATTTATTAGATAACTTAATTGATTGCAATAGTGCTTATTTCTGACCAGAAGTGCATAACAAAATTGTTTTATTTATTTCTATGCATCATCTATTTCACATTGTTCCCTTCTCCTTTTATTCTATAAATTCAATGGCACAAAGTAGGTTTGTCTATAAGTTACTTACAAACTGGCTGGTGGGCATTAAATTGGCAGGGATTTGAACTCATGCTCCCCTGTTCTGAACCCAACATTTTAAGTATGATACTATACTGGGTGTGTTCTATGCCCTCCAGTTGGAACCGACCTATAGAGGCCCTAATAGGGCTTTCAAAGTACAGTAAACAGTATTTAAGGAGTGGGTTTACCAATTCTACTTCTCCAACAATTTTGATAACTGAGCGGGGGGTTCAGACCCAGATCCTCGGAGTCCTAGCACCTCACTCTATCCACTACAGCAGCGTTTTTCAACCGCTGTTCCGCGGCACACTTCTGTGCTGTGGGACCTTGGCTGGTGTGCCGCGGAAAAATTCTTCCCACACCAGCAAGGCAGCGGTTGTGTAGTTCCTCCCCAGGTCTGAGACGCGGTCCTGGGGAGGAGAGCGGACTACCTTTCCCAGTGTGCTTTGCTTTGCGCGCCGAGGAAAGGCTGGTTGTGGGCGGGGAAGGAGAAAAAAAAAGGAGGAGGAGGAGGAGGAGGAGTCTGACTGGAGAGCGAGAGAGAGCCGGGAGACCCGCGAGGCCGAGCCAGGTAGCAGCGGGCGGGCGCACCCCTCGGCGGCCCTTAATGGTCATTTTTTGGTTGGGGGGACAAAGTCGGCCGCCGGTGCACCCTCCAGCCACCTCCACCCAGCACCTGCGGCCGCGACCGCCCGGGAAGAGGACGCGGGGAAAGAGGGGAGGGGAGGGGAGCGGCGGCAGGCCGCCTTTTCCTCCCGCCGGTTCGCCCTCCTGCCTGCCGGCCGCATCCGGGGCTCCGGCAAGAGGAGAGGGGGGGGAATTCCCAGGGCGGTCCTGCGCCCAAGCCCCCTGCCCCAGGCCAAGCTGCGCACCGCACCCCCACCCACCACCCACCCCCCTCCACCCAGCACCTGCAGCCGCCCGGGAAGAGGACGCGAGGAAAGAGGGGAGGGGAGGGGAGCGGCGGCAGGCCACCTTTTCCTCCCGCTGGTGCGCCCTCCTGCCTGCCGGCCACCTCCGGGGCTCCGGCAAGAGGCGTGGGGGGGAATTACCAGGGCGGTCCTGCGCCCAAGCCCCCTGCCCCAGGCCAAGCTGCGCACCGCACCCCACCCACCCCACCCACCCACCTCCACCCAGCACCTGCAGCCGCCCGGGAAGAGGACGTGGGGAAAGAGGGGAGGGGAGGGGAGTGGCGGCAGGCCGCCTTTTTCTCCCGCTGGTGCGCCCTCTCCCGACGACCTCCCCCCCGCGCGCTCTCCGGCGTTGTTGAGGAGGAGGCAGCACTGGAGGCGAGCGCCGTCGTGGTGGCGGCGCAGGGCGTCGGCGGCGTCCCGGGGCACGCGCTGCAGCCCCTCGTCGGCACCCAGGTCGGCGGGCAGGGCCTGGATGCGCAGCTCCGGGTAGGCGGCGCGCAGCTCGCCCTCCAGCTCGCCCAGCGCGCCCGCTGAGCACGCCGCCAGCAGCAGGAGCGAGCCCGGTGCCAGGCGCGCCGCCACCAGCTGCGCCACGCTTCGCCCGAAACCCCGCAATGCCCCCGTCACCAGGCACGCCGCCCGGCCCAGGCCCGGCCCCGACGACGACGACGATGTCCCTCAATTCCCTGTTCTGAGACTTGATTATGTTGGGGTGGACAGGTTAAGACAGGTTGGTGGTTTTTTGTGTGCGTGTGGTTCTTCTCAGGACTCTGAGCAGGGATGAAAGGCTGAGCTCTCCCCACTCCCTTTGCAGGGAGAGTAAGCCAAGAATTTCCCCCTCAGATTGATTCCAGTACAGTAACACCTCTTTGCATGCTCAGGAGCACCATTTCCTCTCCTTTTTTTCTAGCCAGCCAAGCACACCTCAACCTCACAGCCCATCATCCCCAGGTGCAGGGGGGGTGGGGGTTGTCTCGAGCCATGGCTCGATCTACTCCTCCCCACCCCTGTTAAATTTTTTAACATATTCTAATGGTGGTGTGCCTCGTGATTTTTTTCATGAGGCAAGTGTGCCTTTGCCCAAAAAAGGTTGAAAAACACTGCACTACAGCACACTGGGATCCCAACTGTACTACCTTTCTCAAGTCCATGCATTATACTGTATAGAAATTATGCCAAACCTCAGATCATATTAGCAGAAATCTATGGATCAATTAATTTTAAAAAGATGAAAATATGGCCACCTAATTAGCACAGGATTTTTGTCCACTAACAATTTGTGCATCCAGATGTTATGGGGGGAGTAGAGTTTCTTTAGTCATCCCCAGTGTTACTCACACCCACCACATTCTCAACACACACACCCGCTGTACCTTTTAGAAATGCAAATGTATCCTTGTGCTTTCTGAGAATACAGAAGACAATTCAGCTATCCTCCCTGCTCCAAAACTAGGCTGTTTTTGTGTGAGGGGGGAGGAGGCTTTTTAATTTAATCAAACAGAACAGGATAGCTTAGGAGCTGTAAAAACGTTGAAATTCCTCTCTGTGGGCACTAATAAGCTTCTCCAGTAACAACATAATAAAATAAACATTTCCTTTAATGAGC
Organism: Phrynocephalus forsythii; assembly: GCA_029282475.1. Lineage (NCBI taxonomy): Eukaryota > Metazoa > Chordata > Lepidosauria > Squamata > Agamidae > Phrynocephalus > Phrynocephalus forsythii. The sequence continues at coordinate 9,212,818 of JAPFRF010000011.1, forward strand.
AAATAGTACATTTGGTACATACAGATTGAGGAGACCAAATCCAAATGGAAACAGGGCTCCGGTACCATAACAAAAAGGCAATCTGAACTTGACTTTTTGAGATGACAGCTTCCAACATTCTCTAGCCAGACTGGGCACTGGCCATGCTGACTGAGGGTTTGGGAAGTAATATAAAAGAAAGGAAAAATATTTGGCTCTAGATTTTTTTTTTATATTTGAGGTGGGTTAAGCTCCCCCAAGAAAGTAATCATGGTCTCCTACATCTCCTCCTTCCTCTCCCTCTCCTCTCTTCTTCCTAGGCTACTTACCCTCCTTCCCCCGGGACTTGTAGTACAATAATATTCTGGTGTTTCATAAAACTAAAAAAGTAAATGCTCCCCCTGAAAGAAGGTCAGTCATTTCAGACTCTAGGAGCCGGTGCTCATCTCAATTTGTAAGCCAAAGAGCTGTCATTTGTCCACAGACATATTTCTGTAGTCCTGTGGCCGGCATGACTAAACATTCAAGTGCAGAGAACACAGTTACCTTCACTAAGTGGTGGGGCTATTTATCGACTCACATTTTTATGTGCTTTCACACTGCTAGGCTGGCAGGAGCTGGAAGCTCATCCCAAATTGCTGACCTTTTGACTGACAAGCCCAGCAGCAGCTCAGTGGTTTAACCCCCTAGACCCAACCACGTATTTCAGTGTTATTGATAGATGCTGGGGGATATTTGTATCCTGGGTTTGAATGCAAATGCCCTCCTAAGGCAAACTAAAATTGTGATAATTTAATAAACATTTAGTAAAAATAAAATTTAAAATAAAATGTTGAAGTGCATTTATCCTTCACTCTTCAGTATCTCTTCACTCTTCAGTATATTTATTCAAAATATACCTTTAAGAAGAAAGGTATATTTTGAATAATTAAAACAACCACATTTTCTCCCAAATTATCTGTTTTATCAACTTAGAGCAGGTAAAATTATGCCCTTTATTGTGTTCTTTCTAATCAAGCAGTTCAAATCTAATGGCTCCTTTGAATTCCTCACTACAGGCAATTTCCCCTTATCTTGTTTTATGTGCAGTTCTGTTTTTAAACCTTAATCTCTGTGGGATTCTCCTACAGCCCAGCCTTCCTTAATGGTTGCCTTTTCTGGATATGATGAAACAAAGGGGGATTAGAAGTGGAAAATTCCGTTGCAGTCTTTTGTTTTGGCCTAACCTGCCTCACAAGGTGGTTGTTCACCCAGAGCCTGGTGAAGCAGATTTTTTTAAAATTATCTCCTTAGCCATCACAGCCCCTGGATGACCTTGGATGTTTTCCATTTATCTTGCTAACATCTCCTTTTCTTTCTTCACAAGGTTATTCAAAGCAGACTGAGGATGACATGGATGTGTTGTCCTGGACTTGTTAGATAAAAGGTGGGAAATATATGATACTTATTTGTCAAGCAAACAGAATTCTCATAGGAGTTGTTGTTGTCTTAAGGTGCCAGTCTATCAAATTCCCATTACCTTTTTCCAGATGTCTTTCCAAAGTTCAGCAGTTTCACCAAAAGATGTAGGATGGACAAGGAAGAGGCAGCCCTCATATCATTTCACCTCAGTGCAATTTTTATCCCTGGAATAGCCAGAGGCTTTGAACCTTTTAATCCAGGGTAGGAAGGGCATTGCCTCTTGTTCAGCTGGTGACCTTGCAAGGCAGGGAACTCTTGCTTGCAAACAGGTGAGTCTGAGGGAAATGGAAGAGCTTTGCATCTGAAAACACAACTAGAAATACAGTATTTCGAAAATCCCCATACAATTGCTCCTATTTTAACCTCACTCTTGTGCCTGATTTGTGCAAAGGTTAAACAAATGAGGATTCTTTCATGATTTTATTTTCATGTCACCTGCTTACATTCTATTTATTGTCTACCTACTGTCTGACTAGACTAGGGCCAGAAAACATCTGCCAGTCTGTCTTTATACAGGTGACATTTACTACCACTGTTAAAGGAAAATTAACCATTATCACTAATGATATCTTGCTTAGTTTCCATATTGTCTAATGTGCTCTTCCTTCTTCATTCTGCCAGATCATTTTCTAGGAAATTAAGATTTTTTATATCCCTAGAAGCTGGTCCATCTAGTCCAGTACTGCCAACTCTGATTTTGCAGTAGTTCTCTAGAGTTTCAGGCAGTACCAGTGGTACCTTGTATAAAGGAATTAATTCATTCCAAATGAAATTATGTTAGGCAAATTTTCCTTTATACAAATTTCCCATAGGAATGCATTGAAAATGGAGTAATCCCTAATCACAACCATTTTATGTTGTACGGATTCGCCCCATAGGCGATTCTGTTAAGCAAACTTCCCCATCTCCGGAATTTTTTATGTTGTGCAGATTTTATGTTATAAAAACCGTCCACTGTATTCTTCTTTAGGCTTACTTCCAGAGGTCAGGAAGATGACAGAGGAACTTTATGAAAAGTGTGAGTTCTTATAGGCCCCAAGAAAATACTTCTGTTTCATGAATGACACATTGGCAAATTAAAGGGGAAAAATAAACAGAAAGAGAAGAGAAAAACACCTAGCAAAATATTTTGGGACTTGATTCTCATTTTTTTCCTCCTTTATTTTTGCCAACATGCTGAGCCAAACTAACCTGGACAGTACTTTTGAAATTAAGACTAATATACATTAGTAATACAGTTTTGTATTTGGTGTGAAATAACTGTCCCCCCATTACATATATTTTGTGAATGGAATGTGTATGTGTGAAATGATCTGTTTGTCTTTGCATTAACTCTCAACAGAATTTCATTCCAGTGACCACACCTACTGTAGCTGAGACCTCTCTTGCATTAGCACACAGCCTTTTTAAACAAGAAAATGACACTTTTTAAAAAGAAAATGATCCTATTTTGGCAAGCATTTGAAAAATCAGAGCTCAATAAACTATCCCCCTTCTTTTTATTTGGATATTCAAATTATTTTTAAATATGTGATGTTATATCTTTGGTCTTCTATGTTTTGGGTAGTATAAGAAATCCAGGGCTATCCTTAAGATATTCTATTGAACTAAAAAAATATTGCAACCTTTATTTATCATTATCAATAATCCAGAGCTCAAAATGCTTTCCATTCTTAATTTTGGCAGTCCTAAAAACAAGGGGGGGACAGTGTTATCCTGCTATACCATTGAGACTTACCGGTGACTTGCCTAAGGCTTCCTGGAGAGTGAATAGCAGCAAATGTTTGAAAAGGGATGGCATTCTAGTTCAGGCATTAAGGCTTCGATTCTGTAGCTTCTTATGCAAAATGTCTTCCTATTCTGCAGCAGGTCAGGAAAATGCCATCCTCTGAAAACCTGATTCTGTTGTTAAGACTGGCTATTCATTCAATCCACATCCACAGCATTTGGTTTCCTGTAAAACCAGACAATGCCTGGGGGGGGGGCAAGTTCCCCTCCAGCACAGAAAGATGACTTGCAAAATTTTCTTCCCTCCAGCCTTGTGGGTGATCAGGTGAAGAAGTTTGTTAAGGGAGGTGAGATTTTCTTTGCTGAGTTCTTATGTCTCAGAGATCTGCACCTGTTTAAATGAACAGCATATATATATTTTTGCTGCAGAACCTGAAACATTAAAACAGCACAAATAATAGGAATCTATTTCAAAATGTACTTCTTTTTCTCTTGCAGCTTGATATTTTACAAAGTCTGGATATATTTTAGTATCTGCTTCAATCTTAAGTGCTTTCTGCTTATATTTAAAGGTCCTTCTTGTTCCAGACAGAGTTTTAGAAAGTAAGACGGGGCTTTGTGGCACTTGCCAAGTTTTATTTGTCATAAACTTTTATTGACCACTTCTTCAGATGAAGTTGTGGGCTGCAGAACACAGCTTATGCCAAATTAGCTGTCCTTAAGGTGCCACACTTTTGGTCTGTATCCCTCTGCAATTAAATAACCATCCCCCTTGAAAATAGTATATAGAATGTGGCTGCAACATCAGTTAGGACTCAGCATTTCTGCGTTCAAATAGCCCCACTTGGCCATGGGAACTCACTGGAAGGTAGCACTGGTAAATCACTGCTAGACATCTCACCTGCTTTGAAAACAAGGGTTGCCATGAGTTGATGCTATGTAACAGGAACAAACCTACACAACTAATTACAATTATAGTAATTTTAGTAATGATGGTTCAGTCTTCCAAATGGCGCTGCTGGAAACTGTCCCTCATCTAGGGTGGTGCTGAGCTGAACATGGACCTTTGATGTCAGGCTGTGGCAACAGGCTGGTGATGTTTTTATTTGCAACAATCAGACCAAAAAGATCACTAGAGTGATTTGGCAAACTGTCATGATAGGATCTGAAGACAGGACCCTGTCTTGCAGGATGCTAGGAAGTAGTTTATTTTAATTGTCTTTGAGAAATGGTATCCTTACTTTCCCAAAGATAATTTCTCAAAGATAATTTAAATAGTTCTGTTAAAAAAATCTGAAGAGTTTAAAATCCCACTTCCTCAATCTGCACTTCAGGCTAATGTGAAAAAGCCCAGGAGCAGGTCCACAAAAAGTTGTCAACTCATTTGTTATTATAGGACAGAATATGGGAAACATGTGGCCCTCCAGATGATGGTGGAATTCCATTGTTGCCACAACACCTGGAAGTTTTCTCATCTCTGCTGTAGATACCCTGTTTCCCTGAAAATAAGACCTCCCCAAAAATAAGCCCTAGCAGGATTTCTATGCATTTGTTAAATATAATCCCTACCCTGATAATAAGACCTAGTGATGGGCGTGGCTATGGTTGTGTGCAGGGCTGACATTCAAGCATATTATACTTAATAAAATAAGAAATCCCCTGAAAATAAGCCCTAGTGTGTCTTCTTGAGAAAAAATAAATATAAGACAGTGTCTTATTTTTGGGGAAACATGGTAGTAAGATGACTCTAGGACCAGTTTACTCTTGCAACATTTTATCATTGGGCTGATGAAGAAATGGTAGATGCTGTATGTACCACAGAAGTAAGGCAGTGTTACTGTCCAATTCTTTTTCTATGCAAAGACAGGCACCATGTTGACCTTTGTGAAGTGGTCATGCTCGTAACACAGGCCACTGAAGGTGGCCATACCTCTTGCACCCTTCCTCAGAGTCTTAGTGTTCTCCTTTGAATCTAGAATCATTTTTTTTTAGTTTGAAAACTTGGAGGAGGGTATAGTAGAATTCATAAAAAGCAAATGCTGGAGTGGGAGAAGGGCCAAACTAGTATAGTTTTTTTAAATGTAGGACAGGTACAGCGCAAGAGGAAAAAGTGCAGAGGAGGGCAACCAGAATGATTAGGGGACTGGAACACCTTCCTTACCATCTGAGGCTGCAACGGCTGGGCCTCTTCATTCTTGAACGACAGCGTCTAAGAGGTGACCTGATTGAAGTATTTAAAATCATACATGGTATGGACAAAGTAGATAAGGAAAAACTGTTTTCCCTATCACACAACACTAGAACTAGGGACATTCCATGAAACTTTTGGGTGCTAGATCTCAAACAAATAAGAGAAAGTACTTTTTCAGCCAGAGGATCACTGGTCTGTGGAACTCCCTGCCAGAAGAAGTGGTGAACAGCTGTCAGCCTTGATAGCTTTAAGAAAGGATTGGACAAGTTCATGGAGAACAAGGGTATCAATGGCTATCATTATGGATGCCTAAGGACAACCTCTGGGTTGGAGAGATAGGCAGGATATCTCTTAATGCCATTTGCAGGGAATCATGAGCAGGTGAAGACATCTGCTTTGGAATACCCTGAAGCAAATGGTGAGCCACTATGTGAGGCAGGATGCTGAACTGGATGGGCTGTAGCCAGGGCCGGCACATCCATTAAGGCGAACTTGGCAGCTGCCTAGGCTAGGGCACCAAAATGGACAGGGGGCCGGCCACCACCGTCCGTCCCCCCCGCCCGCCCCCCGCCACCCCCCTGCCGCCCCACCGCCGCCCAGCACCCCCTGCCCCCCGCTGCCCCCCCGCCACCAGCCCGCCCCCGCCTCTCGCCTAGGGCGCAAAAAACCCTAGTGCTGGCCTGGCTGTAGCCTGTGCCAGCAAGGCTGTTCTTATGTTCTTAAGAGGAGGCTTTTTGTCCATTTTGTGAAGTTTCTGATAGGTAAAAACTGAAAAATTTTATTTGTCCAAGACCTTTAGAAATGAGCAGGTTTAAACCAGATCTTCAAACATCCAAAAAGCAATGTGTGAACCAGCATATTATAACAGCCTCCATATTACATGTGTTAATTGATACCAGCATGGAATCTATTCTTTTCCAGGAGGTATTTCAAACCACCTGGATATGCATAACAATTTAGAAATCAGATTATACCTGGTGTTATCACAACCCCAGTCCCCTTTTTCTAGAGTTTGGATGTAGCAGGAATAAGGGAAGATAGTGAGATGTTGAACAAAACTGGAAACATGGCACTTGAAAGGAACAGGCACACAAGTGGTGGATTGTACAGCTAGCCGGGTTTTTCTGTTGACTACCACAACCACCCCTTCCCCTGATTTCCACAGATTTTTGGTGACTACAACAATGTATTGAATAAAGTAAAGTTCTATCTATGGAAATTCCTTTATGAATTAAATCTTGAGAACTGAACTTTGCACATTTTTAAAAGCCAACCTAATGGACACATGAGAATTTGTCTTTTATTTATTTATTTATTTTATTTATTTTTTCCTTTTTTATTTTATTTTTTTACTTATGGTAGGAAAGGTACACTCAAAGTAAACACTGGCACCAAAGAAGCAAGATCTAGCTTCTTATTAGGTGGCAGCAGGAAAAGCTATCAACGTCCACCATGGCTATCTTGTACAGTATGTATGCCAAATGTAGCTTATCCTATTACCTAAGGGCTACACATGATTCTGTATTCCCCAGTGATTCAGTGGACAGAGATTCTAGAGAACACGGTTTGAATCATCACCTGGCCGTGAAAACTCACTGGATGTGTGGGACTGGTAAAACCACTCCTCAGCTATCTCACCTTGAAAGCTCTCTTTAGGGTTGTCAGTTCCAACTTGCTGGCACGCGCACACACACACACATGCGTGATTCAGGTACATTCAGTAAAAAAAACACTGACTGCAATATCCTATGGGGGTATATACACTTGATGGTGGTAAACCTGGATTTGTCAGAGTTGTCCTGTGAAATGGATTTCAGAGAATCATAACATTGGAAGGGGCCTACAAGGCCATTACCCCTGCCCAAGGCAGGAATGCAAATCTGCCAGGTAGTCATCTAAATGTCTCTTGAATGCCCCCCTCCACCCCGCTATCCAACCTAATCTGGATTCCTGTAACTTTAGTCCATTGTTGCACGTCCTGCATTCTGTCCTGTTTACATCCAGATTTACACAACTGCTTCATATGAGCCTGTTTTAGAATGACGCTGTTGGGTGTATCCCATGTAACTTTCCCTAATTTTCATCCCAGCTGTGTGGGCCTTCACCTGTGTGTGTGGGGGGGGGTTCATCTAAAATCTGGAAGCAAACAGGCATCAATCCAGCTGTCACTGCATGGCACCAGTGGAGTTCTGCACAACCATGCACGCTTGAGGTGCCACTGATCCCATGCAATCACCATAACTGAATCTTGACAAAATGCTTCACAAAAATGGGACAGACATGCCAGAGGAGCCCATGAAGTCCCCCACATGTCACATCCTGATATGCTGATTTACTGAATCTTTTATCCAAATTTGATGGAAATATTGTGTCCAGTAACTTAACACTTAAGCAAAAATCAGCACATCTGTCTCTTTAAGCGTATGATCTTGAGTTCTGCATGATTGTATGTTAAATGTAGAGGTATAGAAGCTTTTTTGTTTTGTTTTGGCTGATGAAATACCACTTTACTGTATCTGCTAGAACCCTGCTTTCCTGAGAAATTGATGAGTCTCTGCTCTACTCGTGGAGTTACAAGGAAGCTTCTATTGCTGAACTTCCTCATGCACCTTTCAAACAGGAACTCCAACAGGTTGCAATTTCCAGTGACCTTTGTTTCATTGGTTGATCCTACCATGATCACAGATGACCTTACAATCCTGTTCTTCCATCTATATAGATGGGATGCTGGAGGCCAATGGTGATTTGCTTGGAAATAGTAATGCAGTGGTATGCGCCTATATCTGTTCTTCCACAGGAAAAATAGCTACAGAAATTCACAAGTCTGGAAGACTTGAACACCAGGCACTTTGGTTTTAAGTTCATGTTCTGAGGTACTACTCAAAGGTGAGTTCATATGAACATCCTCCTTCCACAAGAAGCTCTAGTACTGAAGTAGGAGCAAACTGAGCTCAGGGGAGTAGATGCAATACTAGGAAGAACAGGCTACTTCAGGAAGATAAAACTGTTTTTTTGCTCCACTGAATAATCCACAACTGATCAAATGTAGATGTTCCCAAATACTGCACAAATAAAAAAACAAGCAGAAAACACACCAGACCACATAGGTTATCAACATTTGTACTAATGCATGCTCTCACTGCAGGTTTATTATAGAATGAAAATTCAAAGTCAACAATATAAACTTCAGAACAGCGCCTCTAAAACAGTTATCTGGTTTTTCTTCTTTAACTAAGCATATTGTGGCATAAATCCCGTGGACAGATTAAAACTATGACAGCAAAACAAGAGATGCAATTAACAAAAAGGATTATATGTTCCATGCACTTAATCTACTATTAAAAACATGTAACAAAGCAACTGCTACTGGCTAATTATTCCTCACCTATTCTTTCTCATTTAAACAGTTTTCAAATAGAAACGGGGCAGTTTCCCAGTATTGCTAAATAAGATGTAGATTTTCCAGTTAAAGGTACAATTATTTAGAGCAAGACTTGCTGCTGCCTTGCTCACACTGTGATTTGTGAAACAGTGTCAGTAATGGTGTGGGATAGTACCTTGCCCAAAGACACACAGTTTTACTGAACACAAAAAAATAACTTCACCCAGTAAAGATGATAACCTGCCATGCCAGAGGTCACTGTCTCTCAACTCTTAGGCTAATGGGTTTTTGAAGTGCTTCACAGGTCATTAAAAGATGGACATAGGAACGTTATTCAGTACAATGAGAATTTGAGGGAAACCTGCTCAAACAATTCAGTACAATAAGAATTTGAGGGAAACCTGTTCAAACTTTGCCTATACTGTAATATGTGGGACAGTGGTATGCCTATTTAGTAGTGTTGTCAGTAGCAGCTTGCTGCTAAAGACAAGACCTCATATTCAGCCTAGATTATTTTGGTATAAAGCTTTCACCATTATCTGTGGTGGACAGGATTTCTGGGAGTGGTAGTCCAAGAACATTAGGAGATCCAAGGGCACGGGGACTACTTCTTAAATCTCTCCTCTTCCGTGTAGCCAGAGATGGGAAAAGTTATTTTTTTGAATCACAACTCCAGTGGCAATAATGGCTGTGGGATTCTAAGAGTTGGTTCAGAACTTGAACAGGTGCAGGAAAAGTTTTGATTGCTGTAAGCAGTCATGCACTTATACTACAAGTTACCAAATGTTACCAGGCCAAGAGTCCTGGGCACTATGCTCTTACAGGCATGCTTATGAATTAAAAATTGAAGGTATTAGGAAAATATTGGGACTTAATTTAAAACCCTACACCTATTAGCATCTTGGCCACAACAGGAGCATGCTCATTCGTGAAAAATCAGAGATACAGACACACACACCCAGGTGATGTTGTAGGGAGAAAGAGAATGGAAGGTTTCCCCTCCTCTGGTACCCGGTTACCTGCACAGCAGGAAACCAGGAAGTTAGGGCAGCAAAGTCCAACCACACAGGGGCCAGTTCTTACATTCATACAACCCTCGTCAAAAAAATATCCTTCTACTGCCCTGCTCACCCAGAGTTTCTTTCCCTGAAGCCAGCCAGGGATGATCTGGTAAAAGTTCAGAACATTTTTCTAAATGTTCCTGCATTAAGAAAAGGAGGAGGGGGGGTTAACCCATTTGCCAAGTGCCAGAGATGTCTCTGCTCATACCGGTTGGGTCTTGAGGTGAGGAGATGTAAGTGGGATTCTGCAGTCTTTCAAAGGTGAGACTCTTAAAAGAGAAAGTCATAAAGGAAGATGGAAATGGGAAACCTAGGGAGGACAGTTGCTGTGTGCTCCTTGAGGTTGCAAAGGGGACTGGTAATGCTGGAGGACAGAGGTGCCTGGCAAAGTGGCAGCAGCAGATACATTTGAGAAGGGATAACCATCCTCCACCTTTACAGCAGCATACTCCACACTTGCCGAGAAGCCATGGCAGAAGTTCATCTTTTGTTGACTGATATAGCTAATGGCCTGTTGGCAGTAGGAGGTCCCAGGAGCTTTCCCAAAGACGTTTGCCTCCTCACCACTCATAACCGGATAGAAATTCTGGGGGCTCCCATAGATCTGGTGGTCACTATTGCCATAGTTCTGATTGTTTCCGTAGGTTAGGTTGCTGGCGTAATTCTCATGCATGCTGGCCAAAGGATGGGTGTTCCTGCCGTCAGCAATGCTGTAACTTGGGTGACAACCAGAATTTATATCCAGATAACTGTTCTGTGAGAGAAAAGAAATTACGTTGCCACACACAAATAATTGCCACTTGTATTCAAATATCAGTAGTCCTTGTAAAAAGGTAAAGTAAAGGTTCACCCCTGCACATGCGTGCTAGTCGTGTCCGACTCTAGGGGTGGTGCTCATCTCTGTATTCAAGCCAAAGAGCCAGTGTTGTGCAAGTCCATGGCCAGGTAGCCAGCATGGCTGCAAAGAAACACTGTTTTTACCTTCCCGCTTTCTATGGCAGTACCTGTTTATCGACTTGCATTTACATGCTTTCGAACTGCTATGTTGGCAGGAGCTGGGGTTAACAGCAGGAGCTCACTCCGCTGCATGGCACCATTCAAAGCGCCGAGCTGCTGACTTTATAGCTGACAGTGCTCTAGCCCACTGAGCCAGCACGACTTCTAACAACTCCATATATTAGGCCAATATGATCATCTTTTTATTGCTGGCTGAGTGACTAGAAGATCTCCTTGACATTATATGAAAAAGTAACTACAGCTTTGCTATAAAGCTTGCCCCTTTCCTGAAAATGTTGTCCATCCTGTCTGCACCCTAGTTAAAAAGCATAACTGTTTCAGTAGAAGAAATAAGGACAATTGTTGCCTAACCTTGGTTTAAATTGGAATACTAAATAATACTGATAGCCAGCAATAATAGCTAGCAATTATTTGAAGAAGATTGAAAAACAGTGTCTGCATTTTGCTCTTAACGCCAATAAACTGTACTTCTCAATGTCAGGGACTAGATGCAATCTGCTGCATGAAAAGTATGTACTATGGCCCTTCTCCCACATTCGGCTTAGGCCTCCATGTATAAATAACTCACACTTTTTCAGTGAGTCAGAAGACCTGAGAAGTTCTTCCTCATCATCCAGTTTCTTATTACCTGAGGCTGATACTTTCCTTTCCTCATCCACAGTGTTTCCTTTTGGGTTCGCTTAAATTTCATCCGCTGATTCTGAAACCATGTTTTTATCTAGAATATAACCCAGAAAAAGAAACGTATTAATTAGTCTGTAAACAACCCACGCACAAGTGTCTTTGCACCCTTTACATAAGTGTGTTTTCTTCAGTTCTGAAAATGTTGGTGAAGCAGGCCAAGTGACACAGGGCACAAGTTTGTACAAAAAAAATAAATGGGTTTGTCATTCCTTCTCCAGGGTCTCTCGAGATGTGCTGTTGTGTAAGTAAGAAGGAACCATCGTTACTCCTGTTCCAGAGGTTTAAGTGTGATGCTACTGGCTACATAGCTAAAATGGTACCACCCATCCACAACTGAGAGTTATCTGCTAGCTTGCAAGACCTCTCCTTGAGCCACTTTGAGTCTTCTTATCAAGAGAAAGTCAAAAACAGGAAATACTAAGATGGACTAGGCGAGCTGTGATCTTCTGGGAGTTGGGCTGCAACATTTCCATGGTGGTGAGAACTTATGAGAGTTCTAACCCAACAGTCCAACTGGTTGGGGTGGGGAGATGGAAGTTCTAAGAGTAAAAATGATTACCACCAGGTTGCAGCTGGTGATCCCAATCTCAGCAGCAATTTTGGTAACAAATCAAGGCTTCCCTTCCCCATCTGAGGTTCCCCAGGGCAAAAGGGAGTCCTGGAGCTTAAACAGAGTGGGATAGGAAGCTTTTAGTTTAGATCAGTTGCTTTTAAATATGTCTGTGAAGATTCTCAGTCATCCAGATGAGTTTATCTGGAAGTTGAGTCATGGCTACTGGACTTCTTTTTGAGAGATAGAAAAAAGAAGTCCAGTAGCCATGACTCAACTTCCAGAGAGTTGCTTTTAGAGTTATGCCACTGCAAAGTTACACAACACAATGTCGCCCATGGGATCTGTGCTTCCAACTATTAAGAGAATTTGGTGGGGGGAGGACTGATTAAAGCTGCTGGCTGGCAAATACTGTCCACAATATTAACTTTGATAACCTCTGGAGGGAAGAACTGATAGACTGCTGTGTAGGAAAAGGCAATAGAAACCAATTCCTTTGAGAGGGAAATGGCTGAGGGGAACACTGAACAAAAGCACCCCACCCTTTCAACATCCCACTTGTAGATCTGCATTGAAAGCTTCTACACTATTTCCAAATTCAAAATCCCAGGATTCTTTGGGAGATGTGAGTTATTAAAGCAAAATACTACTATACAAATATAAGCTTGCAGATTTAAAAAAAAGCTTCAGGAAAGAGGAGCAAAAGTACTCCCATCTACAGTAAAATGTTAGAGCACTTCTCTTATAAGCTCACTGTGGTTAAATGAGGATGCAGAGGTCTGTTTTATGTATATACAGTGGACCCTTGTATAACAAACAGTTTGTATAACATAAAATTTGTACAACATAAAATATTCCAGAGATAGGGGAAATTTGCTTAACAGAATCGTCTATGGGGCAAATCTGTACAACATAAAAATGGGATTGCTCCATTTTCAATGCATTCCTATGGGAAATTTGTATGAAGGAAAATTTGCTTAACATAATTTCATTTGGAACAAATTAATTCCTTTATACAAGGAACCTCTGTACAATGAAAGCCACAACCCAGACTCAAGTGCCTGGAGTGGAATTCCTTCCCCAATTCAGTGGTATCCAGAATTGTTGACGGCAATTTCTGTAACCCAACTCATCTGAAGAGGGGCAGGTAAGGCGAGCCAGCTGTAGTCAACCAAGGCAAACCCTTATTTGCCAGGTGCTGCTGTCCAAGCACCAACTAACCTGTTTGTAGGTGAGTTCCAATGCTGTGGCCAGTTCTCTGATCTGTTGGGGGCTGAGGTACTTTTGGCTCTGGAATCTGGTGTGCAGGACCTGGAGCTGCTTTTGAGAGAAAGCGGTGCGGGTTTTGACCTTTCGGCCCCCTGAGCTGTCTTCCTTCGGTCTGGGAGGGGTAGAGGTCAGCTTCGGAGAAAGGGGGAGCCTGTTGGGGCTGGTGGCAGAGTCAGGTGTGTAATATGTGAACGCTCCAGAACTGGAAGACTTTGGAGAGAGATCTATAATATAATCGAGGTAATATAATTAAATAAAATGGAATGAAGGATGCATGCAACAGATTGAATAGATCACCACTGGTTTTCAGATGAAAGAAAAACGAGAATCAAACAACAATTACAATATGGATCAGGTGGACAGACATATTTGCATTGCTGCAATTCCCAGCGGCATAAAATGTGTACAGCAAACATGCAGAAGAAATGGTCAATCCATCTCCAGATACTTATAACATTTGAAAACTTGGGACAACTTACAAGAAATTCATTCCATAATAAGCTATCTTCTTCCACAGTCTTACTACAACCAATCTACACGCGCCTATCATTACCGATAATAAACGATCAGTTTGTAACAGGCCGCAACGGGTTTAAAACCTGCCCGTTGATACCATCACAAGAGAAGCGGAGGAGCAGGTGGATAAACACCAACTATTCTCAGTGCAGCGATTTGTCAACCAAGCGGCAGAGGCAGGGCTGCAGTCCTACATCTTGAATCCGTCCCCGTTCTCACCACTTGCCTCCCTTTCCTTTGACCGACTTTTAAAATATGTCTTGCAGGGGCCCCTTTCCTTGCAACCTTTGCATTATCGTGGTCTGGATATCTCTAAACCCGGAAGAAATAAAAAACCCGCTGGAACGAGTTCGACATGCACCTCACCTGCGTTTACTCAGGCGCGCTTATTTTTGCGCCGAAAAAAAAGCAGCCCAGATCCCCTCCTCAGAGCTGGAGTCCTGCTAATAATCTCTGCAACCTTACGTATAAATGAATACACCGTGACCACGGAAGGGAGAGTTTAAACTACGCTTAAACTTAAATTTTCGTGAGGGGCCGCAGGCATGGCTGCAACAACACCCACACTCGTAGAGGGCTTGTTAACTCAAAACCTTTTAAGTTCTGCCATGGGACCGGGCTTCTCAGGTAAAGCAACTCCAGGGAAAAGGGTTGCCTACGCTGCCAAGGCAGTCCTAATTAAAGCGTGCAATGGGTTGGGGATACAAGGCTGGTCCAGATCTCAGAGCCCAAAAATTCCTCCCCAGCGTCCGAACCATGTGAGAACTTCGGACTGTCGTGACCCATAAGCCATTGGACCTACTGCATATAGACCTATTCCAAATCGATCCTTGGCGGCCCTCTCCTCAACACGTCCGACTGCGGGATGAAAAATATTTGCTTTTCTAACATCGGGCAGCGTTTCCTATGGAGTTTCCCTACCTGGGTTATTGTCCGGGGTCTTTTCCTCGGGGTCGTTCAGCACCTCTTGGATAGGGAACCCCTCCGAGCATTGCACCGGTTCCACCCCCTCATTCTGGGCTGGGACGTGCCAGTAATAGCCGTCGTACCCAGTGGGGTAGACCCTGTAAGGGCCGTTGATTGCCAGGGAAGCATTCATGAGAAGGGTGGAGTGGCTGAGTCTTCGGGAAAGACCCACTGAACTCCCCCAGCCCTGGGAGGGGGTTTTTATGAGCAGCCTTAACATGACAATGGCAAGGTCAGCTTGCATTGAGACTATGCCCTGATTGAATGGGTGTAGCCTCAGGTGGAGGTGGGTGGGGTTGTTTGCTAGTAGGGAACTTGTCTGAAGAAGAGGTGCTTGCTCTTATGCAGGTTGCAAATAGTTATGTCACGGGTCAGCAGCTGTGGAAACCCCCCCCCCGATTTTTTTTTTTTTTTGCGCTGTGTCTCCCACAATCCCTGATCATGGAGAATGCTGTGGGGATTGTAGGCCAAAAGAAATCTGGTAAACTTTATTGTCCGCCTCTGTGGAATAGAATGGCAGCCCAAGCCTGACTAATCTCAGTTGGCTTGTCTTTTGCATGATCATAGGCAAGAAACTTAAAGGTGGGACCCATAAAACCAGAAACGGATCCTCATGGTTTCAAGGGATTCTAGTCTAACCATCAAAAAGTCATACATCCCCTCTCTCTCCACACCAGACACCAGAAAAACCATGGGTCCTTCAGTGCAGCAGCACTCCAAAAACACCAAGGTGGGTGGGGATTCACGTGGTTTCATATGATTTTTACACAGGATCCTTCCCAAGCAACCACCAGACCAGATCCCATCTGCACCCAGAGACTAAAGCAGATAAATCCTTCATTGCTTGACTTTTCAGTGGGACAAAAGTCACCCAAGACACTGATCCATTTTCGTGTGTTTTTATTGTTGTGTTTAGAAGAGGATCTGTCTCAAGTTACATAACAAAACTCAGTACAATCCAGATCACCCTAATGCTTTAAGAAGAACCACTGAAACTGCAGGTCCCTTCATGACTAGAATGGGAGGAAAATTAAAACCGTGGTATGAATCCTGTTGGCTTCTTCAGAGGAAGTGTTCATAGCCATGCCAAATCACTGAACACAGTTTTGTCAATGGACTTAATAAGCATCACAGGTACCTCAGTTCATAGCACCATTGAAGTGTGGTTTATCAGCTACATCTGGGGAAATGTTGTCTTTCACAACACTATTAAAGGTATAGGCATGCTGACTAACCTTTTTGTAGCCATTCTATTCTTGACAAAGACCTTCAGCAGGGACTAGGGCATTCACACAGCTATCACAATCAAATGTGCTGATGGGTTCATGATTTCTGTGGTCTGGTTTGTGAGCAAAAGTGGGACCTATAATTGGATGATGGTTAGGAGTGGATCCCATGTCCAACTCCTTTGGATCCATGAAGACATGCACCTCCATTTTATGTTTTTCCCACCACTGCAAAGCCATGCCCCAAGAGACCCATGATTTCTGTTTTGCAGTTTATGAGCACAGATGAGACCTATTGTTTGGTGGTGGTTTGGCAATGATCCCACCTAATTTATTTATTTATTTTTTAAATTTTATTTGTATCCCACCCATCTGGCCTAAAAGGCCGCTTACAACAATATATATGTATAAAGAACACTAATAACAAAATACATATTACATAATCAACACAGCCAACAAGATGACCAATGAACAAAGAAAAATATTATTCAAATACAACACAACAATTGAGGATTTGTGCTGATTTATTTTTTATTTAATGGATCCACCTTTTGCTTTCTTCCATTTTGTGCCATTGTAAAACCATGTGCTGAAGGATCCATGATTTCTGTGGTGAAATCTCTTGGCACCTAATAACAAAAAATACATATTTTGACATCCCTGTAATTAACACAGCCAACAAGATGACCAATGAACAAAGAAAAATATTATTAAAATACAACACAATTGAGGATTTGTGAGGATTTATTTTTTATTTAATGCATTCTCTATCCTACTCTCAGGTGGTCTTCTCCATTTTGTAGCCAAATTTGGAGGCAGCTCTCTGCTGCCTTCTGATGCCTACCCTCTGCTATTGCAGCCAATTTATGAACCCCTTCTCTCCTGCCCTCTGGTGGCCTTCTTGGTGCTGCAGCCTATGCAGGATCCTCCTCTCTGCTGCCTTCCTGTGGCCACTGTATGCTTTTTGCAGCCTATTAATGAACCTGCTCTCTACTTCCCTCCATTGGTCTCTTTGGTAGTTCAGCCTATTCAGAAGCATACTTTCTGCTTCCCTCCTATAATCTCCAGGTTGTTGCTGCTGCTGCTGTGTTGTTACAGTTGTGACTGACTCTTCATGACATTTGATGGAGTTTTCAGGAATACTGGAGTGGCTTGCCAGTTCCTACTCCAGGTGCCTACAGCACCTGGTATTCCCTGGTGGTCACCCATCCAAGTACTACCCAAGCCCAACCCCAAATAAGGTGAGATTGGATGTGTTTGGGGGCATGGAGGCAGCATAGTCTCTAGTCTAGTTAAAGCAGCTTATTTAGGAGCCTGCTCTTTGCTGCCCTCTATTGGCCTCCCTGGCACAGCACCATAATTATGATTCTCCTCTCTACTGTCCTTTGATAACTAAAGCCTCCAATTCCAGCTTATTTAATAAACCTGTTTTCTTGCCTCTTGTGGCCTCACCAGTACTGCAACATAATTATGTACCTGTACTCTGCTTCCCTCCAGTGAGCATACCTTCTTTTACAGATTATTTATGATTCTGTCTGCTGATCTCAGTTACCCTCACTGGAACTGTAGACCCATTAAGAACCTCTTCTCTGCAGGTAAATACCAGGAAGGCAGGCTGTAGTACAAGGATAGGTCACTGGAAGAAGCAGAGAACAGGGTCCTAATGGGGCCATAGTACCAGGAAGGGCATCACAGAAGGGTACAAAGGAGGGCACTATTACTGTACAAATGGGTTTCTGAAAGGCCTATATAGACCCAAACTCTTACTAGATAAGAAACCATATTATTTTTCTGGTCTCATCAATTGATGTCACAGACAGGATGAGCTGTCTAAAAGGCTGTGAAATTGTGGCAACCTAAACAGTGAGAATTGTTTTATATTTGTCCTTGGACAAATAAAAATTTAGCAGCAGGTCATCATCAAAAGGACAAGGAGGGCAAATTTCAGCCTATGCCAGTAGGAATATCTGTAGAGGAGAAATATAATCATAGAATCATCGTCCTGTTAGAAGGCACTTTGAGGTCTTCCAGTCCAACCCCCTGCCCAAGGCAGAAGACTTCATACTATCCCGGACATATGGCTATCCAATCTCTTCTTGAAAACCTCCAATAGTGGAGCACCTACAACATCAGAAGGCAGGCTGTTCCACTGTTTAATGGTTCTCACTGTCAGGAAAGTTTCTCTTTATTTCCAGGCTCTGAGGAGTTTCCACCCATTGGTTCTTGTCATCCCCTCAGGTGCAACTGAAAATAAATCAATGCCCTTTCCCCTTTCTAATACCTTCAGGTATTAGAAGACTGCTGTCATGTCTCCCCTCAGTCTTCTCTTCATCAGGCTAAACATGCCTAGTTCTTTTAGTTGTCCTTCATATGAGTTACCCTCCAGTCCCCTCATCTTACTTGCGCTTCTCTGCACTTTTTCTAGGGCCTCTGAGTCTTGTTTGTATTGTGGTGACCTGAACTCTACACAGTATTCTAAATGTGGCCTCACTAGGGCAGTATAGAGTGGTACTATATAAGAAGTTAGGCCCAGACCATTTGAGCCCAGGCAACAGGACCTGGTACTTACTACAGTACTGCCTTTAGTCTGTCAAACTGTTAGCTTAATGGAAGATTCCTTATCATGTTTTAATGCAGGTGAGATGGATTATGAAATAGCCTCCTCTGATAAAAGACTTGCCAAATCTTCCACATTAAGTTATGGATTGATAGGGAGGCCCTTTACAGGTCAGTAAAGAATAGGACTTGAAGCCCAAACCCATTGCATATCTGGAAGATGTACCAGGTGACTTGAGAGTTGATCCCAATTGTGGCTCTCACCCATATGCCTCTATCTATTTCACTAGTGAGGTATTAGGTGGGACAGGCATCACAGCCTCTTAACAAGAAATCTTAGGCACTTATGAACTAAGCCTACCTCGAAGTCACTTCTGAACTTACCACCCAACATGCTTGGTGCTTAGCCAAGACCAATTTCTCTTTCCATCAGCCAAGATCTTGCAGCCAAGTAACAACAGATGCAAGTCTCACAAACTGGGAAGCACACTGCAAAACGTTTCAGCTTCATGCCACATGGGCCAACCAAGAACACCTCTACTGAAATGAACTGGGAACACGTAATGTCTACCAAGGCCTGCAAGGCCTTCCAGAATCACCTTTGTAGCAAAGTCCTGCTACAGACAATAGCACTGTGATGAACAAACAGGGTGGCACTCGCTCCATCAGTCTTCTATACCTTTCACTGGGAGTGGTGTCTGTCCCGCCACATTTTCCCCCACAGCAGTTCATGTAATGAGATAGTACAATGATGCTAATTACATTAGTTGCAAGGCATCTCAACTACACGAATAGGAGCTCAACTCAATTGTCTTTGATGCTGTTTGTGTGTGATGGGGGGGGGGTTCCCAATGTGGACCTCTTTGCTGCCAGGACTAATTGGAAGTTCCGTTCTACTGCTCTTGGGTGGGAATGGGCAAGTGATCTTTCAGCAATGCTTCATACAGAGGTGGCCCAAACCTCTCATCCACCTGTTTTCTCCATTGCCTCTTCCTTGTAGAGTTCATCCAATTCCATCATGACACATTCAATACAATTCTGATAGTCACCTTGATGGCCATGCCAGCCTTGGTTCCAGGCTCTGCAGCGAATGGACTCACTGGGTCAAGTACGCTGATACTGTGGGCGGGGTGGGTGGGTGAAAGCCTGAAGGAGTAAGATGAGTTTGAGACACTGATTGCATGGGAGGTACACACTGGTAGTTGTGGAATTAAGGAGCACTCCAATGTGGGTTATTGAGTACATCTTATGGGGTAAGGACAGACTTCTAGAGGTTGACCTTAAGGCCAAAATAACTGAAAGCTACATTGAGATCAGTATCCTGCTGGGACAGGATACTGATACTGAGCAGGAACAATAGATAGCAAGCCAGTAACTGATGTAAGGAAAGACCACTATACCCTGAAGTTTTGGGTACACTGTCCTTGGAGCGAGGCCTTTGGTAAATATCCAGTACGCTGTGGAGCGGCCAAAGGGCAGCCTCTTGGCCATCTAGATGGAAGCGGAGGAATGGACAATATACCAGATGGATTGAGATGTGGAAGTAGGCAATCCCTTAAATGGATAACAGCATACCAGGATGGATTCCATGGTGACTATGTGGAATTTGGGAGTAGTGATGAATGAATTTGGTAGTGGGATTTGGTAATGGTGATGAATAAACTGATGTCCTGGAGAATCAGGATCAGACAGACTACCATCTTTCCTGGGCAGAGGGGGAAAACTCAAGTCCTCAACCAATCTCAACGGACAGCAGGTCAAACCTGCAACTTGGACATGCTGTTGTGACACTTGGCAGTAGACTGTGGTCAAAATTTGGAATAGTTAGGCTACAGTTTGTAAGAGGTGGCTGTGACT
This sequence comes from Phrynocephalus forsythii, assembly GCA_029282475.1. Classification (NCBI taxonomy): domain Eukaryota; kingdom Metazoa; phylum Chordata; class Lepidosauria; order Squamata; family Agamidae; genus Phrynocephalus; species Phrynocephalus forsythii. Next base: position 9,233,261 of record JAPFRF010000011.1, read on the forward strand.
GGAGTGAATTTGGAATAGTGGCCAGTAGGATGTCTCCACTGTGGGCATTGTGAATAAGAGGGGTAGACACCCCAAAGTTTGTCTACTATCTGCTTCTTTTGGATGTTCTCCAGCAGATTGTCTGTTTCCATGACACAATAAAAACCATCTGATACATAGTCTGAAAATTAGTTAAATAAAACCTCAGATGAACAACACATGACATTATTACCCCATGTCGTAATTTATTTAATAAAAATAAAGCCAAAATGATTCAATAGGTTGTAGAACCACTTTTAGCAATTTTCTGTATTCTGTATTTTTTTCTGTATTCTGTATTTGTAAGACTTTATCAGTCTCTCACATTGTTGTGGAGGAATTTTGGCCCAGTTTTCTTTACAGCACTGCTTCAGCTCATTGAAGTATGCAGCCATTTCTTTACACACAGCTCTCTTTAGGGTTCCGCCACAGCACTTCAATCAGGTTGAGGTCTGAACTGCCACTGCAACAGCTAGATTTGTCTCTTTCTCAGCTGTCCTATTGCAGATTTGCTGGTGTGCTTGGGATCATTGTCCTGTCCCATGACCAAAATTGGATAGATGTTGGGCAGATGGCCTCACAAATGACTCTCGAAAATTTTGGTATACAAAGGAGATCATGACTGCAAGGTGCACAGTTCCTGCGGCTGCAAAACAAGCCCCAGTTATCTCCCCTCCACCACTATGCTTGATAGTTGGTATGAGTTGTTTGTGTTTATGGCCCAACAAGTTCACTTTGGTCTTACCTGTCTAAAAGACATTGTTCCAGAAATCTTGTGGTTTATCCAGAGGCAACTTGGGACATCTAAGCTGTGCTGCCATGTTATTTTCAGAAATAAGTGTTTTTCTTCTGGCAGCCATTTTAAGCAAACCATACTTGTCCAATCTTTTTTCTGATTGTACTGCCATAAACTTTTAACATTTAGCATGCTTTCCGAGGTCAGAAGAGCCTAAAATGTGACTCTCGGGTTTTTACAATTTTTTTGACCATTTTGACCTTGGGGTGAATGTGTTTGGATGTCCACTCCGGAGAAGCTGTCTGGAATGTTTTCCACTTGTGAATAATCTTCCTCGTTGAAGAACAATGGACTTGAAATTGTTTGGAAATGGCATTATAATCCTTCCTAGATTGATAAGCAGCAACAATGTCTGGTGAATTGTTTAACACACAGCTGAATGTGAATAATCTTCCTCGTGGGGTGTGGGGGGCAGGGGAGGGTGGGGGGAAGAACGGGCAAGGAAGGATTGGGCAAGAAGAATGAAATCCAGAAAAGATCCAGAACATTTTTTTCAGTGGTGGTGAAATGGCATTATAATCCTTCCTAGATTGATAAGCAGCAACAATTGCCTCGGTGGAGCACCTCTCTGCAATCCGGCTGCGGCCTTCGGGCGGGCGAGCAGGAGGGGGAGGGGAGGAGGCCGCAGCTGGCTGGTGTGTGGGGGAGCACCTGGCGCCTCCTGCGGCCGGGCGCGAGCAGGAGGAGGAGGGCCGGAGTGGCGTCTCTCGGCCGAGGCGCCACCGGGACCGCCAAGCCGGCGCGGCGGCGCCGCCGCCGGCTGCGGATGAGGGAGGCCCGCCCGCCCAGGTGCCAACCGGGCCGCCTGGGAGGCCGGGAGGCTCCTCCCCTTTTCCTCCACCGCCCTTCTCCTCCTCCTCCTCTTCTCTCCCGCGGGCAGCCGGAGGAGGAGTCTCTTTTGTTGGCTGGGGCGCCCCCGCCGCCGCGGCCGGCTCGGCGGTCCCGGTGGCGCCCTCGGCCGGAGATGCCACTCCCCACCGGCCTCCCTCCCCTCCCCCCCTCCCGCCGCCCGCCCGCGCCCCAGCCGGCAAGTGCCGCCGCCGCCGCCGCTCCCGTGGTCCCCCAAAGGTACACACACCAAGCCCCCCCACACCTCCTCCTCCCCCTCCTCCCTCCCCCATCCCCCACACCCCCCCCCCCCACCCCCCCATCTCCCTCCCTCCCCACCCCCACGCCACGTAATTACTGGTCCGTGGAGACAAAAAGCTGAATGCTCTAGACCAGCAAACTGCTAAAACTCTGGCTTTCATAGAGTGGTCACACTTGCTGATGACCCAAGGATATTTGGTTAGCACCACCTGGCTGCTACTTAGCCTCTTATTCGCATGAACATAGAGTAGGGTGTACAGTAATACCTTGGTTTAAGAGCATTTTGCAAGATAAGCAAACATTTCTCCTAATGTATTCTTGAAGGCTTTCACAGCCGGGATCCGATAGTTGTTGTGAGTTTTTTGGGCTCTTTGGCCATGTTCTGGAAGTTATTCTTCCTGACATTGCGCCAGACTCTGTGGCTGGCATCTTCAGAGGGCAAGGAGCTCAGGAATAGGAGTTCTCTCTGTCCTCTGGGTTATAAAATGAGTGAGACCGGGGTTTTTAAAGTTGAGGAAACTTGTCCTATGCAGGAAAATAGGTGTTAGTCATTGTATTGTGATGAAGGGATTAAGAAGTTTCAATGCAATCAGGGGTAGCAACATCCTAGAAGGGTATTGTTAGCTGTTCTATTGTGTGAACTGCTCACCTTTGTGGCTGTGTGGGGAATCATTGAGCTTTGACCTTTTGAACTCTACAGCTTTTAGTACTGGAAGCCAGGCTTTGTTAATTTTTAGACTTTCTTCTTTTTTGCTGAAACTGTGCTTATGTTTGTGGATTTCAAAGGCTTCCCTGTGTAGTCTGACTTAGTGATTGGTAGTGTTGTCCAGTACCTCTGTGTCCTGGAAGAGGATTTCATGTCCAGTTTGTTTCAGGGTGTGTTCAGCTACTGCTGAATTTCCTGGTTGTTTCAGTTTGCAGTGTCTTTCATGTTTTTTTATTCTAGTCTGGATGCTGCACTTTATGGTAATTCAATTGTCATTTTAATAAATACAGGCACTTCTGATAAATCTTGTTTCTGTGCTTCCTATGCTTTGTTTCCAGTGCCTTCCTCTGCCTTTCCCTCCTCTATTAGTGGAGTAGGCAAAGTATGGCCTGTAGACTGAACACAATTAATCCCCCCCCACCGAAAGTCCAACCTTGTTCTACATGGTGTACAGCCACTTCTCATTCAAAAATGAAAATGGCCATGGTTTGAAAATCAACTCTACCAGGCAAACATTTGCTAGTGTTGAAGGTAAGATATCTTCAGGCTTATCACCCCATAGTATATATCTGAACACCAGAACAACAAAAAGCCAACACCACAATTTGCCAAATACCTTTCACCAGCAGAATTCCCTTTATTTTAGCTAATTAATAGAATACATAATGGAGGCACTTAACCTAATCTACTGGTAATTTTTTTTCATCTAAAGATGAAGGAAAGGTGGTGCCACAACATCTTTATACATGGCAAGATGAGAAAGCAAATCAGAGCAAAATGAATTGATGTAGGAATCCATGGTACCAAGCAAGTGCCATCTTTTAGAGAAGTAACCAGTAGGTGTAAGTGGTGGGAGTTACTGCAATGCACTGATAGGGAGACAAAGCTGTTGCTGGTGACTTCAGAGACAAATGAACATTTGTGAGAAGGCAATGTTGATTATTAGGGCAGATGGCATAGAATTTGAGCAGTAAAGGCACAAAGTAAGTTGAAACCATCTAGGAAGGGTACTATCGCCCAGGACATAAAGCAGTTACTGCTCCAACTTAGGTACAAAAGGAAGAGCCCACTGGAAGAAACATTTAAGGCAGATGGTGTGTGTATTGCTATTCCTTACATCTTATCTCGGGAAGGGTGAGGCATCCCTGCACTCTTGGGATATTTGGGGCAGGAGGGATTAAGTGATTTTTTTTAAAAAATCTAGGATTTATACAAATATTAATACAGAAAAATATATACAACCACAGCCCAGGGAGGGCAGAGTGTTTTACTACATCTGTTGAGAAGGTGCCAACATTGCTCATCAGACTCAGAGTAGTAACGGTTCCAGAGACAAAACAGCAATCAGCCATCTGAGAGAAGAGAGAGTCTTTTGGGATGTTCTGTGGGATTTTCCAGCACTGGAATCATGAGCTCTATTTCTGAACATCATTTCAATTATGAACCTCCCTCAACCTAGAGGCAGAGGTAAGCTGCAGTCACAAACAATTGCATAGGGGTGGGGGAACAGTCTTCTAAATCAGAAATGATTCACGCTGATGACTGGAATCCTGATGATCTCACTCCCAAGACCTTTCTCGCCGCTCCACCTTTTGGAACTAAGCTAGCTACAAAGGGTCACGGTCCAATAAGTCACACTGAAACGACTATCTTCCCTGCAACTGGCCACATGGGCATCTCTGCGGCTAGCACAGGAGGGTTCACCAACCATGACTGGATCACAAATTGGTAAACGAGATCTAACACCATTCCTTCTGTTTAAGCATAAGTCCTGGTTGTCAGAAGGTAGCACGGTAGGTGAACCAGTTGATCAGCATTATATGAGAGGCTCGAAAATAACCCAGTGCCTTTTCTTTCTAGTAACTCTGCTAGGTAATGTCTTGTTTCAATTTAGTGAACTATTTAAAACTGGCTACCTGTAGTTCCATTGTTTTCTTTTCTTCCAAGCCATAAAATGGAAATAAACTGATCAAACTTTGCTTTGAAATGTAAAGGGGCAATCTAAGAAAATGTTGAAATATATATAGCACAAAGAAATCCATAGGATGGGTGGTAAACAAGATGGGTAACTCCACTCATAATGAAAGGTAAAAGCAGATGTTTTGTGATGGAAAGATAAGCTTTAGAATTTCATACATCTCTAAGCAATCACTCCACTATGGTTCTTTCCCCATATTCTCAACAAAGTGCAAAACAACTCCACAAAACAGATTCTTTCCTGTTCCCATTGGGAATGGGGCTGGCGCTACCACTAAGAGGAGAGCAAAAACAAAATAGTAAGTCCTCTTCTTCCCGGAGAAGATTCTAGTCCCCATATCCTTCTCTAGCCAAGACCCAAGGGCAGGAATGCTAGGATTCTCAGAGCTATTTACGTATAGCCCTCTTCTCAGCAGTAGCTCTGCTATGGTAAGATGGGATTGAGGGATGGGAAGAGTGGGACTTAGCTAAGGCAGATCACTTGCAAAGAGTTCTTTCACATAACAGATTAGGCACGAGTTCCATCCACAAGACAGGTTAACAAGCAATTGCCTCTCCTCCCTCCTGGATAGTGGTCATGGTTAATCTAATAAGGAAGGCTCGGTCGGTCGGATGATGGTGGGTCGGTTCGGGGCTGCAGGGGGTCTTCTACTGCAGAAAGAAGAAAAGAAGGAGACAAGTGAATACTGGGAAAGGAGCAACCGAACAGATGGATGTGATCACAAAATAGGTGAAGCTGGTGCTGAAAATACAAAGGCAACTGGGTATATCTGTACTCTGAATGGCAAAATAGCTATCTATACCTTTCAGCATGAGCAACCAATAAGTAAGGGCTATAGGGCCATTTATCTATACTGTCTTCCAGATGGCCAAGGATCACATAGTGTCCCACTCTCCTATACCTTATGTAGTATTTTGCTGCTGACAAAATGTCTGTCTTTGTGTCATTCACCAACACCAAAGCTGGCTTACCCATCTTTGTAAGAGCTCTGGGCAAACATCAGGCACATCAAGCTACGTGTTGGCCTTCCCACAACACAAGGGATTATATGCTAGCTGGCATCACTCCTTTGTCTGCCTTCTTTGGTAAACTGCCATGTGATGGGGAGCCAGCATTTTACCTTGGCTACATTACAGGCCACACTTTTTAAAGAAGAAACATCATTTTAAAGAAGAAACATAATGCAAGGAGGTGACTCAAATTTTGCAGCAAGAAATAACAAAATTTTGCAAAATGAATTAATTATGCAAATAAACTTGGGACCATTTTATTTTGGGGTGGAAAATACATTAAGTTATTGTTATGAAGTACAGTAAAACCTTGGTTTACAAGCATAATTTGTAAGGTACCACAATCCATTTAAAAACCCGCTCAGACAGCAAATCATTAAGGGAAAGCTTGCCTGAAGAGAAATGTCATGTGTTTGCAGAATGACACCAAAGATGGGTTCAGTCTGGCCTCCTGTAGCCAAACCTAATTAAAAATTTGGCTACAGCATTTTGGACCTGCTCAAGTTTCTGAACACTTTCTAAAGGCAAACCTATGGAAAGTATGTTGCAGTAACCCAGCCAGGATATAATCATGGCATGTGTCACTCTGGCCAGGACAGACTTCTCCAGGAACAGGTGCAGCTGGCAAACTGCTTTTAACTGTGCAAATGTACTCCTGACTCCCACCAAAACCTGGGCATCCAACTCAAGAGATGAATCCAGGAGCACACCCAAGCTGTGACCCTGTATTTTCTGAGGGAATGTAATCCCATGTAGCATTGACTGCATCTCTGTTCATCTTTTCTGGATTAAGTTTCTGTTTATTAACTTTCCGTCATCCCACTACTGACACTGATATAGTACCAAAGCAGCTTTCTTGGATTTAGATGGAAAGAAGAGTTGGGTGCCATCCACATACTGGTGATACTGAACCCCTAAATTCCTGACCTCTCTCAATACAGTGGTACCTTGTATAAAGGAATTAATTTGTTCCAAATCAAATTGTGTTAAGCAATTTTTCCTTTATACAAATTCCCATAGGAATGCATTGAAAATGGAGTCATCCCATTTTTATGTTGTATGGTTTTTCCCCATAGGTGATTATGTTAAGCAAATTTCCCCTATCCCCAGAATGTTTTATGTTGTACAAATTTTATGTTATACAAGCTGTTTGTTATACAAGGGTCCACTGTATTTCTATGTAGATGTTAAACAGCACAGGGAACAACACAGAACCCTGTGAGACCTCAGGCTGATGACCAGGGTATTGAACACAGGTTGAACCTTCTGAGTTCTCCCTTCCAAGTCCATTCCAGAGAGATGACCCAGAAGGGTGTGATGCTCGATGGCATCAAAAGCTGCTGAGAGGTTTAACATTTGAAGCAACACTCCCAGGTGATCCAACAAGCAGTGAAAGCAATCTGTCCCATAACCAGGTCTGAAGCCAGATTGAAAACCAAATGGACTTATAGTAGACTTCACCTCTCCAAAAGTGCCGTCCACATCTTCAGGTTGTAAAAACGGAACTTATAAATTAACACAGGACACATGGGGGAGCATTCAGTTACATTCAAAGGACCAGTATCAAATACAGCATTCAGGTACAAGCGGATTTGATTCTCAACTTACGAATGAAACCATAAACACTAAATACTGAAAACACCAGCTCCAGTTCTCAGGCAGTTAAATCCTATAGCCAATGTTAAAATCTGCATTTTTTTCTGTTCTTGCAAGAAATGACGACAGCCAGACATGCAGACGGCCAACTCGTTTCTCTATCACTGTTGCCTTGGGTTATCTCTGAATTCACAATTGTTTACCTGGCATCACTTTCCTAGTGCATTCAAATGAGCTTTGAAAAGGAGGCCACTCTCTGCCTTGTAATACTGAAAGGAAAACAATTATCCTCAAGGAAGAATTACCCATTTTAAAGGGGAGGTGCTCCAATACAGGTCAGCCAAAACAGCTACAGCTTCTTTCTTCGGGCCAGATGTTATTTCTTCATCTGACTCATATTACATATACCTCCATCAATCTAGGTGGAAGCCCCAAATGAACATGCTGCATTGGCAATTTTTCCAGTTTTCAGTTCTAAATGCTCCTTTATCGTAATTACAGCAACCCTCCTACTTTTCCAACTTCTTTCTTTTCTTATGTCCAAAGTCCTCTTGCAAACTAAAGAGGGGGCAGCAATGATGCCATATTTTGCTGCCACATCTGCCAGTTTCCCACCCTTTTTACGCAGAGTGTGGAAAGACCTGCAAGCTGGAAGGCCTATCAACACAGTTGTTGTGGCAGCCCTGCAAAGACAAGATAGACACCATGAAAAGATGCAAACCAGAACGCCCCGCGTCCCCTACCTGGGCACGCCTGGAGGGATGCCGGGTGGAACACGTGCTGGCCGTGAAGGAATCTGAGGCGGGGCTGAGAAAGGGTCATTGTTAGCAGCAAATGCACTTTGTGGTCCAGGACGCGAAGGAATGGGTGGTGCGACAAAAGCAGAAGGCCCTGCGGCTGGGATGGGGACCATTGGAGGGCCTGGCATGGGACCCCTCACCGCTGGGGGTCTCCCAGGTGGCAACACGGTAGAAGGAGGCCTGCGCTGCGGCGTTGGGCTGTGAAGGAAAGGGAACCCGCATTAAGTAAAACCCAGTTAGCACAGTTGAGGAGAACAGCCTCTCAAACTACATCCAACACATAGTGACAAAAGGTGAGCTGGATGTTCAAACAGCAAGAAAGTGTGGTGAATGTAGTTCTCCACGAATGTGTGCATGTGTTATTCATTTTAAATCTGCCCATATCAAATTCTAGCTGTCTTGGCTTCCCTGCAGAGTTGAATGAAAAGCTATGGCAGAACCAGGCTCCTGATTTCACATGCCCACTCACCTATGTCCACTGCTTCCTGGCTGCAGCCATGTGTCATCCACTGGAGGAGGCACTGGGGTGGAAACTGTGCTGGTACTGATGTCTCCAATGATGTGCAACGCTTCCTTCAAGGCGTGATACATTCGTAACATGTCATCCCGGCGCTGGGCCTGGTCTGCAGATTCTTCCATCAAGCTATTTTGGTCTGCAGAAGAGTACAGGTAGGCAAGCAGCTCTGAATGGATGAAATCCTTGGTCTGTGGTGGTGGTGGTGGTGGAGAAGAAAAACACAGAAGTAAATGCCTGTCATTGGCAAAAGGACCAATGCGCACTCCCTCCCTTTCAAAAAGATCAGCCTGGTTGATCGGCTGTGTTTTATTTGCATGCATATTACTCTACCTGCCAGCATTATTTTTATCACTGTTAACCAGTACAAAAGATAATCTTTGATTGCAGTTTATGCTTCTGTTGCAGGCTATTCATATACAGTACAAACCTGTAAAGCATTCAAGTATTCAAAAATGATGCACTGTTAACATTTAACACTGATTTTCTTACAAAAGGAAAAAGAAACTAAGGGAGTATAATTTTCATTTTTAGACTGTGGAGCCATGCAGGTGGCCATAACTGCACCACTGATCTGCAAGTATATCACTGCCCAAGATGAAACACTTACGTATGTGAAAGTGCATATAATTTACAGTGTGGCAGTCAGGTGTGCACGATCTCATGTATAACAGTATACTTAATGGCTTGTAGATCAGGTTTGTGAGAAATATACATTTATTGTGTTCAAGGCAACAACTAACTATGGTCTATGTCACCCAGAGCAAACATGGATTATGCGCTCCCCTTAGCAGATGGGTGCAGAATAAAATATGTCAGAAATCTTTTATAAAGAATGTACAGTATTAGAGATTTGGAACAAATGGAGACAGGTATTTTGTCCTGGAATTTCATCTTTAACCCCAGTAGTAGAGCTAGAAGGTTTTCCAAGATACAGTATAAAGGGACTGAAGAGTATATTAAAAAGAATGGTATAATGAAATTTGGAATACTGCAATTAACAGTAAGCTGACATCTGAAATTGGAATTTTAAAAAAGGAGAGTTGAAGAATAATAGATGTGGTGAGATATGAGATGAATTTATAAATGCTGTACTGGATAAAGGAAAGGGAGACTGGCAGACCAAGATTATATGTATTTTTGGAAGGTGTATGGGGACAGTTAAAAAATTGAAAGGATTACATATATAAGTAAGGGGGGAGGAGTAAGATACATTGGTCCCCAGAGTGAAGGAAGCACTAGTTGTGTTTTGTTGTTCTTGTTTTGCTATAGTTTCTTTTTTTTACATAAATAAATAAAATTAATTTTAAAAAGAGAAGGGTGCTGACAAATTGGAACAAGTTCAGAGGAAGGCAATAAGGATTAGGGGACTGGAAACCAAGTCTTAGAAGAAAAGACTGAAAGAACAGGGCATGTTCAGCCTTGAGAAAAGAAGTCTGAGGGGAGAAATGATAGGACTTTTCAAACACTTGAAAGGCTATCATGCAGAGGAGGCGCAAGATGTGTTCTCAGTTCTGCAGGGGACACAACAATGGGCTCAAGTTACAGGAAGCCATATTTCGGATGAACATCAGGGGAAAATGTAGTAACTGTGAGAGCAGTAAGGCAATGGAACCCATTACCTTGAGAGGTGGTGAGTGCTCCAATGCTGGAGGCAAAGTTCCCTCTATGATGTGCTGCTGTGTGGCCACACAAACACCTGGTGCCCTTCATTCAAGTGTTTTCCACCCCTGCTCACCTGTCACAACCATTTTCCTTCTAGCTGTGATGGAATCTGCCAGGGAGATGTTGCTTGTACCCAGGTCAACACAGAGGATTGCTCCACTCAGCGGGGATGAAAATGAGAGGGCATGTTGGCTGGAGGCATTCAAGGAAAATTTAGACAACCACCAAGTGCCCTTTGATTTGTATTCCTGCCTTGAGTAGGGGGTCCTGCCTTGTAGGCCCCTTCATGATTCTACGAATAAAATCTACAGCAGGGAAGGAGAACTTTTGGCCCTCCAGATGTTTTAGACTACAACTCCCAAAATCCCAAGCCTATATTGCCAGCAATAAAGGACTGTGCGAGTTGTCATCCAAAACATCTGGAGAACCAAAGGTTCCCCTTCCCTGAGCTACAGGATGTAACTTGCTGAACACAGCCAAAAACTCCTTAACTCCCTGATGAATCTAATCAGCAATGTCAGCAGTATGGTGCAAACCCAGCTTCACCCAACAAATAAGGGACAAAGCAACTCACATTGTTGATCATTAGGTGCATTATTGTCTTTGGCATAAGGTCCCTAATAGATTTGTTGATGATACCAACATAAGAGTCAACAAGATTGCGGATTGTTTCCACTTGGCGCTCCAGCTGAGGATCCATAGAAAAGGTGTTCTCCTGAGCCCCATCTTCATTCTCTGCCTGAAAGTATACAAATTGACAGTATTGGGTGGCTTACTAAATGACCAGTTCCCTAGACAGCACAGGAAGGGTTGACCCACAGTCATAATCACATGCTCATTTGACTCTCCTTTCACAATTTCCCCGAAAGGCAGTCTGTTACTCTGTGGTGCTAAAAACAACAAACTGCTTCATGGTATCTGACAGAATAGCCATTTTTTCCGGCTGGAATTCTAGTGCAAGCTGCTAAAATATCACTGTTGAAGTGGTAACACTACTGACAGCTTCCAACAAACCAGAAGGCGGAGGAAGGAAAAAGAAATGTTTACTTGGTCTTTTTCGGGATAAACACCAGCACGAAGAAAGGAAGCCTTCCAGCTGTCCACATCTTCCTGGGAGTCACAGGCAAGTTCTATCTGACGCAGGTCTTTATATACATTTCTAAATCAGGAGTTCAAGAAGAAAAGTGTAAAAATTATAAATCTTACCCAAACAGAAAAGCCCAAACTGTGCAATAAAAACAAATCCTATAACAGGAAGATGATGCAGATTTATCTTCACTTGGATTAAGTCAATTAATTGTTCCTGCTAGAATAATAAATATATAGGATGACATAACAGATGAAATCTAAGTTCAGCCATCGAAAACTGCTGTCCTGCCAAAGCAATAAGTGCCCAGAATAACTGGGCACTACAATGGTCTCCATTCAATTTTAACCTTAAAACACTACAGATTATCTATTGTATACTTTCTTAGCTTGGTGTTCAGCAATCTGCACTACAAATCCCATGAACTGAGATCTCTGTGAGCTGAAACTTAAATCATCAAAGTATCAAAGTGAAGAAGCATTTTTTTTAGTTTGTTTCCTTGTTTTCTAACAGAACTATGGCATGTTTTCTCTTAAGACTGACAGAGATAGAACTCAATCATGCTCTGATGTACAGTATGTAGCCACTTTTTGGGAGCCAAGTCTCTGCTGCAGCTCTAACCTTTATCTCATAACAGAGACAACAAATCCTTGGCTTTGTAACCTGACCACACAATGAGCAAATATCTTGGAAGAAGACTGATGATGGTGAGCATTGGGAATCAGTCACTACTTTTTCAATCATGGAAACATTCTCTCTGAAGAATGATCAATGCCAGAAATAGACCCAGAATTTCACTAGTGTGCTGTGTATAGAACTCTGTTCTACATCTGGAATGAATGTGGAGTTCACTTCTACGATGTATGCATTTTAAGAAATAAGCTAGCTGACCACTCTCAAAACTGTTGGCTTATTCAACACCAGTGAAACAACTTCCTGACAGGTTTTTCGAATAAGAGTTGAACCAAATGACCATATCTTTTCTCTAAGACAGGGGTCCTCAACCTAAGGCCCTGGGGCCAGATGCGGCCCCCCAAGGTCCTGAATCCGGCCCCCGGGACCAATTGCAACTCCCCCCACCTACCCCTGCTTTGCGAGCAAGCTAGCCTCCACAGCTGCTTCTATTGCTGAGACAGCTCAAAGCAGTGGGCTATGTCCAACTACCGCCCAGATGATCAGCATGCTGGCTTTTCAAAGTGAGAGGGCTACGGCAAGGTCCCCCGCTCCCCCCACCCACTGTGGTCCGGCCCCCAGTGGTGCCTGGGGCGTGGTGGACCGGCCCGCTGTTTGCAAACTTTGAGGACCCCTGCTCTAAGAGGTCTGAAAGGGAACAGCAGAACTATTCTGTAATACTACATCAGGCATCCTTTACCTCTGTTCCGTGTTAAAGATAGCAAAAACATGCTTGTTAGACATGAAGCCTTTCTCCACATCCCTGATTTTTAAGTTGTCCAGAGGCAGCATGTACTTCTTCTCTTTCTCCTTTGAGGACAAAGGGGAGGGGAGGATGAAAGACAAAAACATGTATGTTGGCTTTCTTCTGTGACAAAAAAAAAATCAACACACTTTAAATTTGACCATCTATAAGGTCTTTCACAATTCATCCTCAGAGAAGGTTGATTTTCAAGCTCATCAAATGCATGTGCAGAATCTGAACACAAATAATACAATGAAGCATTTATATAATGTTATTTATATATATGTACTTGTTTAATGCACTGTGATTTTCACTGCTCAAATCTGTAAACAAAATACTGTACTTATAATATTGTATGCTTTACTATTGCTATGATTAAAAGAAATCTCAGTGGACCAAGAGAAATAGTGAAAAATATCCACATTTCCCACAGCTAGTTGGACAAAACTGTACTGTATGGAGGGCTCCAACCAGCAGCTTACCAACTGTTTTCCAGGCTCAACCTAAGATTGATTTCAAGTTAAAAGACCTCCAGAGTTTAAAGTTTGGCTGATTAAAGGACTGTCTGCCTCACTACTTAATAACAAGAAACATAAGAGAAACACTTTTGAAGATTCTACCACTTATAGGGAAAGCTGGAAAGACAACCATGCTTTTAGGACATGTTTCAGAAGTCATACTTCTGTGTTGCTTTCAAATGGTGAAATAGTGTCTCACAGAGTGGGTCCCATATCACTGCTTTTAATAATCAATGCCATTCCCTTTAGCTTAGCATTTTAAGCAGCCTGAATAGTATTGTTGTTGTCTGAATGACTGCTTTTCATGCTCTTATTATATTTCAGTGTTTTTTTGGTTACATACTGCCTCAGTGGCTCTGGCCAAGAGACACTATGAAAATATTATATATTAAAGAATGCATTAATTAGAAATCACCCAAAAGCCTGACATCTGATGGAGTTTTAAAATCAAATTAGATCTTCTGCAACAGGCCAGTGCCATGTCTCTTCCTACTGCCACCAACTGCAAATGCAGCCCTTCTCTCCATCCCGCCACCTCCACAGGTACATCTCATGAGAACACAGGAAATGGCCTTCTTGGCTGCTGCATCCAGACTCTGGAACTCCCTCCCACAAGAGGCCTGGACTGCCCCATCTCTGCTGTCTTTCTGGATGGACTACCTATTATGTGTATTTCATATGAATATATCATACTGTACATGATCACATAGACTTTGTTTTTATAACCACTTATAACCTTGTGTGATTGCACTGACACTATGTTTTCAATGTTAGTTTCCATCCCTCAGAACTTTTACATCAAATTTTTTGCTCTCTAACTGCTCACGTTCTCTTGTAGCTTTAATGTTGTCTTTTAATGCTCTAATATGTCTCTCAATTCCCTGTTATCAAACTCGTATATGTCTTAATTGTACTGGACTGCATATTGTCCCTCATTACTGTAAGCCACCTTGGATCCTTTTTCAAGGAGAAAGGTAGGGTAAAAATACTCTAAATAAATAAATATTACTGCTTTGTACACATAATTAAATAAGCTTTAATATTGGAAGCTTAGTAGAAAAAGAAAGGAATCTTGTTTCAGAAGTCTTTCTCCTGTGTTGCTTCCATATGGCAAAATACAGTCTCGCACAGAGCCGACCCCATATCACTGCTAAATAATAAATACAATTCAGAGATTTAATGAATTAAGATTAATCTGGCATTTTATTACCTCAAAGGACTTCCTTTTGTTTCAGCAATGCCTTAAAGAAAGACACAAGCAAATAATCTTTCTGCAGTCTGTCTTAGATCTGAAGCCAGACCTAAGGGGGTTCCAGAAACACCATCTGCTTTGCATTTTGATAGCTCAACTGTGCTTACTGCCATTGTTTTAGCAAGCAAGTTTGACCAAAGAATAAGGTGATGAAGCAGAAAGGAAAAAATACAGGGCTAAAACTGCTGACTTCATTTCCAAATGTTGAAATTGCACTACTTACTGCAGAGCACTAGTTACAAGTCAAAGATTGATCTATATGATCACCATACAAAGCTAATTAGGAACTGTGTGGAACATTCTCAGTTTTATACAAATTCACAGTGTTTCTAATGAACAGATCACTTTCTGCTTAACTTTGCTGTCTTATAAAGAGGCTGTAAAATACTGTATTGAATACTGTATTTTGGTGTTTATACTGGTGTTTCAACATTGCTTTACTACTCGGTTGTACTACTGTCCAAATTATAATGTACAGCTTCTGTGCAATCTTCATTAAGGTTTTTAAATTTTATTTTGGAAAACATAGATTCCATTCTTCTACTGTAAAAACATTACTTAAAGTAGCATACGACAAATTATAGAATCACAGAACAATTAAGTTGTAAGGGGCCTATAAGTCCAGCAAGTCCAACCCCCTATTGAATGCAGGAATCCAAACCAAAACATATCTAGGTAGTTGTCCAACTTTCTCTTAACAGCCTCCAGCACTGGAGTGCTCACTACCTCCCAAAGGAATTGGCTTCATTCAGCCAAAACCTGGATTCCTTTAACTTGAGTCCATTATTACATGTACTGGAATCTGAGATAATTGAGAACAGATCCTACCCTTCCTCTGTATGATTTCCATTCAAGTATTTGAAAAGTGCTATCATATATGTTGTCTTCTTTCCTGACGTTCATTTTCCTCATAAGGCTGGGTTTCCAATCCCCTGATCAACCGCATACAGTAATACCTTGGTTTATGAATGCCTTGGTTTAAGAGTGCTTTGCAAGACTAGCAACCATTTCTGATCAAAGTTGATTAGAAATGGTTGCTGGTCTTGCAAAACACTCTTAAACCAAGGCACCCATAAACCAAGGTATTACTTTATATGGATTACTAACTCTGTACATTTCAATGAATAACTATATAAGATGTTCTAGAGATGGCTTATGTAGCCTTCAAAAATACAAAAATATCAAACAAATGTTGGAAATATAAGAGAGAGGAGGGTTTTTTTTAACCATATGTGGTGGTCATGCAAAGAAGCAAGATTATACCGGAGAATGGTACATGAGTGTTTACAAAAATTCTATCATGTAATTTACTATTTAAGCCAGAGTTATTTCTAGTGAATATTATGGTGGAGATTATAGATATGAAAATACTGGATGTAGTGATTCATGTAATAACCATAGTTAGAATTCCGTATACTATGTACTGGAAGAAGATATAGATACCGAAACAAGAAGTGATAGAAAAATGGCTGGAAGTTTGGGAAATGGACATATTGCCAGAAACATTACAGGACCAATCCATGGAGAAAGCAGGAAGAAAGAACCTGGGTCTGTTCTACAGAGGAATTTGCAAGAAGTTAAGAAAGAGAACTGGAGGAAAGGGGAGGGATAAACTAACAGAAATAGTTGATGACAATTCCTAACGGCAACAAGCAATTGAATAGGGCTAACATAGTATATAAACAATACACTTAAGTAGAGATGAAACCAATAATGTAGCTATACTCTTCTCCCCTCCCCCATTTCCTGTCTCTCTTCCCTCCCCTCCACCTGCTTTTTGACCCTTCCCTTCATTTCTTCCCCTCTCCCTGACTTAACTCATAAAAAAATAAAAATATAGTATACTGTTTTTAAAAAAGTTAAAGTGACAGGCTCACAAATGCACACATGCACCAGAGCTCACAATGCACAATTTAACTTCAAAATATAAAGAGTAATCCTGCTTTATAACTTTATATACTGTGCATCTTTACACTTATTACTATGCACCTGCATTTGCTACTGATGTTTTTCAGCACTAATCTCTTCCTTGCTGCTTGAGGAAACTCTTGAAGTTTAGGATAACATGAGCTAAATACACAGTGCCTCCCTAGTCTGTTCATTTGATTTAGACAGAATAATACATGCTAAATAATACCTGACAAAATACTGGCTGAACCCCAAATGTGCAGTTTTAAAGGATTTCCTCCCAGCAAAGAATGAATGCTGGTGACAGAACCAAGGCATCACAACCAGAATCATGCTATCGATTGCCCTAGATGCAAAATGGGATTACATCTCAGATGCAAAAAACACTGGGATTAAAACATCTCAAACAGGTTCTGTTGGCTGCTGAATTAAGGTTGGGTGGGCTGGCAACCAGTCAAACAAGTCACTAACATACAGTATAATGCACCACATGAGCCAACTGCTGCACATGCTGGTTCCCAACACGGAATGCTGCAAAAATAAGCAGGGAGGCTACATCTAAGATAGCAGTCTTGCTGCAAATCAAACCACCAGTAACTCAAGGCCATGGAATAGTTACAAGAAAAGAGAATGGCACAGTGGTCAGCAAAAGTGGATGAGTAGGTGGGAACCATGGACCCATAAAGAAAAAACAAACAAAAAATAAATAAAATAAAATAAAACATGTGCAGGGTTGCCACTAAAATTTTATTTTTCATTTCTCTGACTTTCCCTGACCAGCATTTCAGGGAATGCTGAAATTGCATTCATTTTGTCATTTTCCCTGTCCACCTTTCAAATACAACCATGCGTTTAAAAAATGAATAGGTGGTGTTGCATTAATGCAAGACTTAATGAAATGTTCCACTTGACAATTACGCCAGTCTCAGCTGCAAAAATATTTGTCAAAGTAAGAGACTTAAGTAAGAGCTTCTTTCAACGTTAACTGGGCCAACATCTGTTTTGCAGTGGCACCAAAACTTCAAATTCAATTCAGTAAATTCTGAATGCTAATGAATGACATAACGTGTTTATGATTGTTTTAAAGGTATACTAAAAATTTAGAATGGTTTTTCTGAAGCCACATTACAAAACTTACATATCTGAAATTACAGTAATAAATTTATAGTAATAAATTACAGTGGACCCTCGTATAATGAATGGTGTGTATAACATAAAATTTGTACGACATAAAAAATTCCGGAGATAGGGGAAATTTGCTTAACAGAATTGCCTATGGGGCAAATCCGTACAACATAAAAATGGTTGCGATTAGGGATTATTCTGTTTTCAATGCATTCCTATGGGAAATCTGTATAAAGGAAAATTTGCTTAACATAATTTCATTTGGAACGCATTAATTCCTTTATACAAGGCACCACTGTATAAATTATTTATTATAATTAAATTATATATTTTAATTATATTTAATTATATTTTAATTTTATATTTTAACATATTTCCCTGACTTCAGACCAATTTCCCTGATTTTCCCTGACCAATTTTCATCTCCCTGACTTTCTAGAAAGTGGCAACCCTGGGCTATTGTGACAAGTGTCTCTATCATCATGAGGAAGCAAACAAACCAGCAAGCAAGAACAAAAAGGTTAACCCACTTTGCCTGTTTTATGTTGAGTTAAACATGCATATGAACTGCAAATTCTATCTTAAGTTCTAGAGTACTGAGTTTGGCAGTCAAGGCTAAAAATTTAAGAGTTAGCAGGCACATGTTTGACATACCCCTGAGCCCAGCTCCAGTATTCCCTCAACCTGCAGAAGAAGATGAGGATTTGGGCTGAAAGACCAAAGGAAAGCATGGACGCAAGCACAATATGGGAGATTATGGAATCTATTTACAGTAATACCTTGGTTTAAGTGTAACTTGGTTTAAGAACGTTTTGCAAGACAAGCAAACATTTATTCTAAATTCTGACCTGATCAACAAGTAATGCCTTGCAATACAAGCAAATGGAACAGGTCACATGATCACAAGTGAGCCAATAGTGGCTCTCTCCCCAACCCAGCTGGAATGTGGGTGATGGTCTGGAACGTTCCATCTCAGGCAGTCTCCAAAGCAGAGGGAGGGGAGGAATGGAAGTTTCCCTTGCACCAGCCAGGAACGCTTTGAAAGGGGAATGCAGGTTAGGCATTTGTTTTATTTTTATTTTTATTTAATTTATTTTTAACATCCTATCTTATTTTTCAAACCATTTATAGTCATAGAGCAGCTGGTTAAGTGTGTATATGGATACAAATTGCATTCTATTATTGTCACATTAATAATGGAGTAAAATCCAATTGTTAGTCCCAAACACAGCAGATTCTGCAGCCAGGTACCTGAACCATGGTGTGGACTTGGACTTCTAGCCAACTTCTTTTGAGAGTTTTGGCATTTTGTGTGTACAGTATGTGGTCTACGGGCCCCTAGAATGAATCATCTGAGTTTCCATTATTTCTTAAGGGGAAATTTGCTTTGATATAAAAGCGTTTTGGTTTACAAGCATGTTTCCAGAACAAATTATGCTCATAAACTAAGGTATTACTGTACTACCTATGCAGATGTTGGAGGGGTTTTCTAAATAAGTTTTCTTGGGAAATTTAAAGGGAACAAAACTGGGCATGAGGTAAACACCTTTGCCGAAAGAAAATAAATAAAACAAATAAAATGAACTAGGATGTTTCCTTGAAAAATAAATCATTACATTCCAAAATTACCCCCATCCATGCATCTGTCATTTGATTTGGGGTATTTCTAGTGAGAATACGGGAGAGAGACAAAGTCTGTTTTAAGCTTACAATCACCACATCTACAGCACAGCCAATTCCCTACCCCACCCAGTTCACATCTCTGCATCAACACCACTGCCTCACTTTTTCCAACCCTGCTAAAAACCCAGCACTATCACTGACTCATTGACTGACTGTAATTCACTTGCATCAAAGAAGTAGTCAACAGAAATCCTAACAGCTAAAAAACAGCAACAGGAATTCACCCATTTGTCACACAGGAGCTGTCCCATCTCCTGCTGCCCAGAGACCCACTGAGGCAAGGCATTTATGTGCATGAAACACATTATAGAAATGGATGTCCTCTATGATTGCCTACATAAAAAGTTGCTTTCCTACATTTCCTACATTTCCCTACAATTCATAAGTGCTACTGAAATTAGACACACACACACACACACACACACACACACACACACACACACACACACACACACACACACACACACACACACAAATGATTATTTGTGCCTAATAATTCTGAAGCAATATTAAACTAACACCCATTTTTATTAAATGTTCTTTGACACTGTTCTTAAATGAATGCTGCTACATATTGGCTTACTGTTGCAACCCTTTAACAAAAGCTGCTTTCTTGAGAGAGGAAAAGCAGCTGCCTGCCTTAAACTTTAGACAGCCTGCGTGCTAGAACAGAGGAAGCAGGCTGCCTGCATGAGAGATGAAAGAAATGCGAGCTGAGAGATACAAATAATGGCAGTCGAGTGCAATTAATTTCTGTACCAGGGGACCTAAAGACAAAGGCTTTAGGTTCACCTTTATTAATTTTAACAGCATTACACAATGTGTTTACCAATGAAGCGGATAGGCTAATGGTCATGTAACGATTACTACAATTGGTTAATTGAGATTCTTTGATCCTTATACACGACTAAGCAGAAAGGTGGGACATCTCAGAAAGGAGAGAGCCCCTCCTTTCTATGGCCAGGTCAAGACAGGACTCATGCCAGGAGTGCATTCGCTCACTGAAGCAAAAAGGTCATTGTGGCCCAGCATTTTGGAACCAGTTCTCAAGCAGTTTCTCACAGCTTACAGTCATGTGATTTGAACTATTTGAAATTATGTGAGATGATTCAATCATCCCCACAACTAGTTATTGAAACTTCACATTTCTTTCTTAAAGCACATAGTTTTGAGCACAGATTTTTTTATTATCTGAAAGAAATTAACTAAAATAAATGAGCTCTCTGATGAGGGTTTTAGATGAGGTGGGAAAAACAAAGGGCTGGATAAGGAGGTGATCATATGGTTTAATAAACTGTAAATTAAATTAAAGGCCAGCTAATAAAAATCTCTGCCACATTCTCTTAGGGCCTTTTCACACGACCCCTAAGATCCGCTGGTCCCTTAAATTCGGACCAGAGATCTTGGGGGTTCATTTCTGTTCCTGCGTCCCCACCCCTCAGCACTTCCTGCTCCTGTCGGCGTGAGGGGAGGGAGGGAAAAAAAGGACAAAAGAAGCCTTTACTAACCTGCCGGTGCCGGTTGAAGTTGCCACGAGCCCTGTTACTTCCTGGTTCCTTCTCAAGGGGCTCTTAAAGGGGCGGGAGGCAAAAAAACAACAGACAAGCCAGGAGAGCCCGGCACTCTTATCCACATCAAATATTTTTCACCTCCAGAGAGAAGGTACAAGAAAAGTGCGCTGGGTCGTAAAGTGGGCGGGGTCGCACTTAATTGTCTGCAAACTGCAGAGCTGGTGTGGAAACATTTCTAAGCTCCGGAGCTGGGAGCTATTTGCAGCGCAGCTTAGGGGTCGTGTATAAACGCCATTATCTAGCGTGATTGGGTCTGAAAGATTACCAACAGAGCTGACTTTTACTTGTAGGGTGGTATTCTCATTCAGTCTGGAACAGCATTTATACCAAGCTTCATTCCTTTCTTAATCTTTTATTTTAATCTTTTAAAAATAAGCTTATATAGTTTACTGTTTTTACTAAAAGAAGAGTTTTGATTCTAAAATGGAAGGGAGTTAAAAGATTTGTTATGATAAGGAGTGATAAAACGCTAGACCAGATGAAACAATAAAGAACACTAAGAAAAAAACTAAGAACAGCTCAAATGCTGATTCCCTACTGACTTCCTACCATACATCCTGAAAATAACTCCGTACTGATGAATGTATTCCTGCATGGAACAGGGGATCGGGCTTGATGAACTAATAGGGCCCTTCCAACTTCACCATTCTATGATTCTATGACCTTTTAAATGATAGAAATGTTAGTGAACTCTTTCCTTTGGCTGAAAACAGATTTAGTTTGCTAGAACTGCTGGTAGAAGAAAATTCTCTCAACCCCTCTGTTGCATAGTCACCCAAAGAGCAAGAGAGGGGATGTGTTATTCCAGCTTGGAATTCATTGCAGACTCCAACTCTTCCAAACCCACAACTGCAGAAAGCAGAGGAGTCACAGCTATTTTTCAACAGCTTAACGATCTAATCAGTAAAATGGATATGTTGGAAGAGTCACGAAGTAGAAAACTAAAAGATTCTGAGATTGACACAGTTGAAACCACAGAGCCAATGTGTAAAACGGAGGCAAATCTCCCTCCAACACAAAAAGGGACCTCAGCTCTTCTAATGTTTGTCATTTAAAGCTGAGTGTAAAGACTACAGACATACCCCAAAACAGAAGGGAGTTATGCAGTGGGGGAAAACTGAAGTTCCACTAGATTTAGAGCATACCATGTTGAACACAGACACTGGAGAAACAGCCAGGCAATTATCCTTTCATAAAGCTATCTCCTTTGGTTAGAAGCCCACAAGATTGATCTTGAGAACTATGAAGAGACTTCCAAGTTCCTTCCAAAAATGGAGGCTAGCATTGACATTCTGGCAAACTAGCATCCCTCTGATGCTACACAAACTTATTATTTTTAAGCCAGTTTCAGCATCCAGTATGTCCAACTTTCAGGAAGACAGCAAGAATGCACTTGGGGAAAGGAAACCTGGATGTGTCTCTTCAGATGAGAGCTCCCTAAAGTCATGGGAACACCTGAGTAGAGACACTGGTCTGGGGTCTGCAGGGGAAAGGTCTAGAAATATTAAAACTGAAATGGATGCCCCTGGTGATTTAATTAATTAAAGAGATGCAGCAATCAGCAAGGTTACTACTAGATAAAGCTGAACCCCTCAAGGATTTCATTATCTTGGACTCAATAACAGTACCTCTCTGACCAAGTTAGCAGATCCCCTTTATATTAGAGACACTGGGAAACTATAATAATAAAGACTGGGCTCCTATAGACTACCTCCCTCTATGCCGGTTGCACCCTTCCCTTCCAAAGACTGCTAATTACTAGATGTGAGCCAGATTGTATTGGAGGTAGGATAGAACTTGAGGAAGGGACTCTCATTGAACTATTCTCTGCCAGTCGGGAAGAAACAGTCCCAAAGTCAAATGAAATAACACATAAGGAAAGCAATGGGGGTCAGAGATAGAAGCATCACTGTACAATCCTGAAAACAACCAGAAATTTACTACTTCCATTGAACTGTTATCAGGGAACATGGCAGGCTGGGCACAAAATATTTCTCATACCTTTGACATGATCTGCTGCAGATATGGTACTAGATAGTTTCAACTCCTTTAAGAATAATGCAGTACCAGGGCAGGGACCTGGGAGTTTGAAAGGAGGGCTGGGTATTCTTATATCAACTTCCTTGAAGGATAAATCCATTATGACACCTCTTCTGAGACTGCCTTAACAAGGCGAAGGAGGAACCTGCTGATCGTAAATGCACATTTACTCCCCACTTGTAGAAACAAAGAAGTTGAGGAGAACTGGAAAGCCCTAGAAAACTATGTAAGTGTCTGTATTTCAGAACAACTGAATGCCCTGATCCAGTTAGTTAGTGGCCCACATGTTTGCATGGGTCAAGATGGCGACTTTCTGGCATCTGAATACAAATAAATGGAGTAGGACACATGATCACAAGTGAGCCAATGGTCTCCCCCCCCCCTTTGCTGGATTTTGGGTGACTGTCTGGAACATTTCGTCTCAGGCAGCCTCCAAAGTAGAGGTTTCCCTTGCACCAGCCAGGAATGTTTTCAAAGGGGAGTAGATGTTAGGGGTCTGTTTTATTTTATTTCATATTTTATTTAATTTGTTTTCCTACATCCTTTCTTATTTTTTAAACCATTTCTAGTCATACGGCAGTTAGTCAAGTGTGTATATAGTTATAAACTGCATGGTATTATTGTTACATCCAAAACACAGAGTACAATCCAGTTGTTAGTCCCAAGCAGAGTAGATTCTGCAGCCAGGTACCTAAACCATGGGGAAGATGTGGACTTCTTGCCAACCATTTTTGTGAGTTTGAGAATTTTGTGTACATAGTATGTGGACTATGGGAATCAACTGAGTTTCCATTATTTCTTATGGGGAAATTTGCTTTGATATAAGAGTGTTTTGGTTTACGAGCATGTTTCCATAATGAGTTGTGCTCTTAAACCAAGGTATGAAAGGATTTAAGGCACATCCTGAAGCTATCTAATCTTTTGTTGGTCCAACTAGAATTGTTCCAAGATACATATTTCAATGAATTCCTTGCAGCTCTGTTGTCAGAAGGAGCCACAATAATCTGTTTACTCCATTAAAGTTTCCTAAGTGAGTTCAACAAGTACTGTATTTTTCAGTCTATAAGACCCCACTGTGTACAAGACCCCCATTTTTGAACCACAAATTAATAAAATGAACCAATCCTGGCAGAAAGGAAGGGAAGGGGGGGAGAACCCAAACTGACACCTGTGAATCAGCTGAACAGAGTCCCTGCCCCATCAGTTTGGGTTCTCCTCCCAACGCACACACACCACTGTTTTCCCTTTCCTTTTGCCCTTCACCTTTCCAACATGCCTCTCCACTTTGTTTGTTTGTTTGTTTTTGCAGATATCTAAGCCATCTTTGTCTTTTCTGTAGGGAAAGCCTTGGGGATTGAGCATCCCAATAAGAAGTGCCTTACCCCACTCTGATTTCTGCAGAAAGGGGGAAAAGAGTATCCAGACAACAATCACTGAGCTTGGTCTGTGACCTTTTCAAAAGAAGATGGAGAAGGAGGAGGAGGAGGAGGAGGAGGAGACTGTGTATGTTTAATCACATTTAAAATTAATATCTTCCTTTATGGTGTCTTCAAACAAGTATTTTTAAGCTGTTGCTTACCTCCTTGAGTTTCTTCAGAAAAGGAAAGAAAAGGGTTAGAGTTATGGCTAGCCACAGGAAATAGAAGAAGAAAAAAGTCTTTTGGGTCTTTCCTGCCAAAGCAGGTGCATATCTGCCCTTTCAATAAAAGAAGTGTATAGTCCACATTTACTATCTTGGCCAGGGGTCCTCAAAGTTTTCAAACAGTGGGCCGGTTCACCACCCCCCAGACAACACTGGGGGCTGGACCACAGTGAGTGGGGGGAGCACGGGACCTTGCCGTAGCCCTCCCACTTTGAATGCCCCACTAGCCAGCATGCTGATCATCTAGGTGATAGTTGGGGGGAGTGGGAGAAGTGACATAGCCCACTACTTTGAACTGCCTCAGCAACAGAAGCAGCTGCGGAGGCTGGCTTGCTTGCAAAGTAGGGGGTAGGTGGGGGGGTTGCAATTGGTCCCGGGGGCCAGAATCAGGACCTTGGGGGGGCCGCATCCGGCCCTGGGGCCTTAGGTTGAGGACCCCTGATCTTGGCCATGGGAGTATCATACAGGATCTTGTCAAAATCCTTGCTACTCTACATCATAGCTAGCATGATATGGGGGGGGGAGAGGAGTGGGTGGAGGAGCAAATGTAATGCTAGGCTACATCAACTGCTATAAATTGTTAAGACAAAGAATAATGCTATTCTGTGCTACTTTAGTCAAACCTTGGTGTCAAATTCCAGGCATCCAAGTGTAAGGACACTGACAAGCTGATATGATCTCAGAGGGTGGAATCCTGCAGAGGAAGGTAAATGAGTAAAGAATCTGGGATTCAAGCCTTAGGAGGAATGGTCTGAAGGAGCTGGGGGGGGGGGAGACTGAGAGGTGATACAACAGTCACCCTCAAATATTTGTAGGCTGTCACAAGGAGGATTGAGCATGCTTCTTCTCTATAATTCCAGAGGACAAGACCTGAACCAATGGTGCAAAATTAAAAAGGAAGGGACTTTTAACTTGTCATTAGGACTGTGGGTTGACAATGGAAAGGACAACTGAGGAAAATGGAGGGACGTCCTTCATTTGAGGTTTTTAAATAGAGGGCGACTAAACATCTTCAGTGATACTTTTGACTACTGATTTCCTGCTTCAGCAGAGGGATGGACATGAAGATTTTTTGGGGGGGTGTTCTACAGTTCTATGATTTTATTTTTGAAGGTCAACAGAAGAAGATCAGAACACCAGGGTCCTTTGAATATAACACTTTTACATCTGTTCTCTTAAATAAAATGTTTAGCGCAACATGAGTTACACAATGGCCCATTCTAAAAGTGTGCGTGATAAAGCACTTCAGCAAAGACTATTTCAATAAAGGCACATGCATGATTTTAATAACTCTGCATAAAAGTATGCGTGGACCCCAGCACTCTCAAGCAACATGCCACGCAGAAATTACATACCTCTTCATCCTTGTACCAAGACAAACTCTCTGCTGTCAAGACGAACCAGTACTCTTTAGAACCTCCTTTCATGATGCTGATATTGTTGATGGTCAACCAGCCTCGTCGGATTACCTGGAGTAAACAAAGAGTAGGAGGGGAGGGTGGAGGAAGGAAGAGATAATTACAGGCTATCTTGAAGAACACAAAGGATTGCTTCCACCAAATGTTTTTGACACAATGGCTCAGATTCTAACCCCAGCTGCAGCAGGACCCCAAAAAGGAAAGGCATTCATGTATCTTAGTTTAAAGCCCCAACCACAGCCTTGTCAAGGCCTGGAACAGGACCACTGAGTATCCCCAACATCTTTACCCATTGCATTCAGCACTTCAGAGCTGGCCTGTCCATGACACTCATTTATGAGTAGGAAAATGAAGAGTACCATCAATGTTAAGCAAGGAAGCATAAGAATTGTGCGATATTTCAATGGAAGCATTAGTACAGTATAATCAAGAATGAAACGTAGGGATTTTAGCAGAAAACTAAGGAGCAAAGGACTAAAACATGTGCAACACAATTCAGGCTCTGCAACAGAAGACAAACCAAAAAAATCAACCTTCTCCAAGAGTTAATTGGGGTTTGCCCCCCAAGGATTAGTGATAGGCAAGCTCCCCTCCCCAAACAAAAGGATCCATCTACTGTTTTTTTTTCTTTATAGTAAAAGGAAAAACAAACAAACAAAAACAAATACATAAAATATATATTTTTAAAATCCTGACTATAACTGAAACTGTCACCGAATCCAATCAGTAAAAATATAACAAAAAGTGTTTAAGATTCTTACAGAAGATTTTAAAGATTCTTACAGATTCCGTCTCAGGCTGGAAATTAATATATCTCACAACAAAAGCAATCAAAAGCCACAGGTAGCAAATCCAGTATACTGCTGTCACCATGCACTCTTGTCACTGGAAGTATGCAAGTTCAATTTGCAGAAAAGCAGGCAGCAATATACAAACAGCTATAGAACCAGTGGGGAAAAATAAAGATAGCTATCAGGGGTCCTCACAAGAACTACACTGATTTACAAGGATCTCCTCCTGATTACAATGAGCTGGCTTCAGTACCAGAGCAGCACCTGATCAAGACTCAGCTAATACCATGCATTGATTTGATACTTGTAGTCAGTAAGATTGTTTGCCAGAATAAATTATTTCTTGCTTGACAAGTTACCTGAACCTCACAGGAACCATAAATCCCTCTGTTTTTTTTTAAAGTCCTTAAAATAGCATATTATTTGAATTGTTTTGATAAGCACTTTAATATTGCCAAGCCCAATTGCTTTTAATTGTTTACTTTCTTTTCAATTCCTGTTTCTCTTAATCTGTTTGTGAACCTTCAAGGCAGTATAAAAATAATTACATACTTAAGTTACAGCCACTGTTTAATCAAAGAAACTAACCCTCTTTGTCATTTTCCTAAAATATTTCCTAAGATTAGATAGGTGACCTTGCCCTCTTCTTGTCTTCAGCCCACTGGATTTTCCTGCATGCACATTACAGGTGGACTTCAATCATCTCTTTACTACATTAAAAGTAAAGGTTTCCAACTGAAATATGCATCATATGAAATACTGATGCATTTTTGCCTCTTGAATAGATGATCCTCAAGTTGCTTGGAATTTGGACCTAGCAGGACAGGACTCATTTACCCTGTTCTATTTAATTAATTTGTTTGTTCGTATTGTTCACCAAGCAGGACAAATGCTAAGAAAAAGAAGAAGTTTATTTTATTTATATTCCATCTTTCTCCCGATAAAGAGACCCAAGGGGCTCAGAATATTAAAAGGAATAGAATTAAAACTTAAGTTAAACTTTAGGAAACAAACTATAGGCCATTTAAATTACAATTGATCAATTAATTTAAAGTTTAGACATGCTGTTTTAAACAGTAACTATTTAATCCATTTTTCTCTCTTCAAACTACTGTTTTCATACAATGTTTGAAAGAATGCAGTGGTTCCTCAGACACTTCTCACAAATATGAAACTTAGCACTGGTAAATCAAATATCGTGAAAGACAGCTTGCCTTTAACCTTATTAACAGTATGACACTGTCTCACATTCCTTTATCATTCACCCATCTTTCATGTTCATGAACAGCTGTATAGAATTGTATACTCCAGGACCAATATGAATCCCCTCTCAGACTTCTGAGACTTCCATGGCTTCATCTAGCTCAGAGAATGTCACATTTGAGCAGTGCCACTGCACCAGATGCTCGATACAGTACAGGTACTCTTCACTTAATGACTGCCTTTAAATGAGGAGTACCTGGACTGTATCTAGTATCTGTGAGGAGCTGAAGGTGAAAGGATGTTTCTGGAGGATCTTTGAGAGGCCACGGGAGAAGCAGAACAAAAAGGGGGAGAAAAGAGAGACGGAAGGGACTGACAGTCCACCCCACTTGGGTCATTCTTCTCCCCAGTGAAGGCACTGTGCTGCTTGCAACACCTGTCCCTTAGATGCAGAGGAGGAGGAGGAGGAGGAGGAGGAGGAAGGCGCGCTCTAGCCCTGCTTCCTCCCCTGAGCTGCTGATAAGGGAGGTGCAGGTAAGCAGAAGCAAGCTGGACACTTTGGCCCACATCCTGTGGGCTGGAAAAGGTGGTGCCTCCCACAGCTGTAACAAGATGGTGGCAGCATTGGCAGCTGCTGCTGGTTTTAAATTTGAGCTGTCATTAAACAGGTAGGTTCCATGAGGAGTGGCTGGATATCTAAAAAGCAACATCATGTTGTACCTTCACAGCATCCCAGAATCTGACAAACAAACAGAATCCTGCTCAGTAAGATTTCATGTGTTCAACCAGTGATACAATAGCATGTCATCCAGCTCACTGTATGCTTCTGGAATTATAATCAATAAATCAACTTCAGGAATTAGCAACCCTAGATCTAGAGCCAACCCCTGTTCAATTCCAGGTTCTTCTACTTCAGTTCCATCTCAATTAATAGAAAACTCTTCAGAATTCATTCACCTTACAAGGTTCACATTGTATAGTACTAGAAATTTTCCTACCAAATTTTGTTATGAATACTTGAGTAGCTACGGTACATCTAAACAAAGATCAATGATCTGCTGACAAGCAAGGAGGCAAGGCAATTCTCAATATCATGAAGAACATGCCAATTTCCATCTCTAGACACTTGCTTTAACTCTTAACATGTAAGAAACATAGCCAGTTTCATAGCCACAAAATCAAAAATAATTATTTGGGATATTTGAACAGCATTTCATCTTCCTGACTAGTTCTTAGAGGCATAGAAACGGAAATATTGTTTTGTTAAAATCTACGAAGCAGACTTGAGCCCATATTCAAAAGTCTTAATATGGTCACAACCAATGCTTTGCTGTCTACTCTCAGTATTCTAATTAATTTATTCCAATGTTTTCTTCTGAAAGAAAGCCAAATTTCTAATAGCAACACCTAAAACTCATTCTACTTAAGTTAGTATCACCACACCAATTAGTAACAAGCTGGCCAGAAAAGAAGCAGTCTATATGTTTGAAGCATTTGAGTAGTAATGCCGTTACATACAATGAGGAAGGCAGCAAAATAAAACCAAGAGCTATAGATGAAGAGAGCAACAGATGTTACAGACAGGACTTCTGAACAGCCATGAAAAGGAACTAACACTCTGACATGGACTATATTGGCATAAAGCTTTCAAAGTACACGTTTTAAGAGTCTGGGGGAAAGAAATGCAGATCAGTTAGGCAGATTCTTATCTTTACAGAGCTGCTCAGGTGGCTGCCAATGTAAAAGGAGGTTACTTACCTGTAACTCTGGTTCTCCAAGCGGTCCCATTGCTTGGGTTTCTTCTGTGCTTCTGCACAGCTGCTGGGAAGTTTCCAGAGCTTTGCGCTCATTTGCCTATGGACCTCCTCCACCTCAAACATGCATGCTTGCACCATGCCCTCTGTTCTGTAGATTTGTCCACCAGGAGAACAGATGACAACATGATGGACAGAGGGGAAGGATGGGCGGGACATGTGCATCCACAGAATGACAATTCAAAGAACCACAGTTACAATTAAGTAACCTCTTTTTCTTCTTCATGGTCTTCTGTGAGTACACATGCTTGGGTGACTAGCAAGCTGGATTACTAGGAGGTGGGCTGTAATTTTATTGCGCCGTGACCAGTCATGCATTCGAGGTGATGTCCTTCCATGCTGGCAAAAAGGGGGCGAGTCACGTAGGGCAGATCTGGGGATCACAAAAGTCAAAGGCTCCGTTTGGCCTTCTTTTCTGAGCAGTGTGAAGCATGGTGTATATGGTGGTGGCCATCCTACTGCCTGGGCAGAAAGACAGGAACCTCCAGGATGGTGGTGGCTAGAAGCCATGCATGATGGATGATGCAGGACTATAGAAGTCATAATTTGCTTGACGACCGTGTCAACCACATGTCAGGCCATGATGTGCTCCTGACAGGCTAGCAGTGGTACATACCCATTACTGCCATATAATTGGCCACCTGCAGGACAAAGGAGACCATCAAGTAGAAGTGGCAGCCAAAAACTTTGAGCTTTCTATCCTCCTTATTGCTGGGGACTGACACTGACTGGCTTCTCGTCCTAGTGGATGCTTGGACAGGAAAGCTGTATCCACCCCATGTGTTCTGTACAAATTTTCCACCCTCCTTGGACCTAAGCTAAAGATGAAGGTGTGGACCAAGATTCTCATACTATTTCATCAAAGATGGGATGAAGCCCAAAGATAAGTGGGTGTATGTGTCTGATCCTGGTTAATGTCCTCATACACGCTATTGGATTCCACAGGTGCGAGCTGCTCTACTGCCAGCTCCATGACCTTTGCCATCTTCAAAATGGGAAAGATGTAGGACCTCAGGTCCTCTGACAGGGATGGCAGGTGGACGTCATCAATGTCTTGAGGCTGGAATGGGCACTTGATTCAGTGAGTCCTCAGTGTCTGAATGGTCTGTGAAGCTGGAGCTCAAACCCAAACCCTGGGTGGCATATTTTGCTCCTCCAAGGTGGAGGGGGAACTCAGGGTGGGTGAGGGCTGCTTGGATGGTGGTACAGACTGGTGCCACGGGCCTGAACTGTAGCAAGGGGCTTTCAGCTGCATCAGCATTGAGTCAGTATCAACTGAACCCAGAGGTGGTCCCTTGTAGGTAGTTGTAACCTGAAGGAACATCTGGTACCAGGCTGCAGGAGGAGCAGGCGGTGTCAACAAATGATGGTGAGCCTGCTTTGGGGTCAGTGCAGACCCAAGACCTGCTGAAGGCCTCTTAGAGGGGAAGTCAAATGGCCCAGTATCCCACCAAAAAGACATCAACCTGGCAAAAATAATGCTCTTCCTGACCTCCTTGATACTGAAGTGGGGATGGAGAAGCATAGGAACTAGACTGACTATAATCATAAAAATGCTGCAGCCGGTATCGATAATGATACAGTGTCATGGGTAATAGTAGTTCTAGTAGTATGCAGGTTCGGATCAAGTCAAACTCTTTTAGCTCTTGACCTCAGTGTCGAGACTCCGGTCCCAGAACCTCTGAAAAATCATCCTCTTGAGGATCCACTTAATGAGTTACAAGAGTTCACTTTTTGGGAGCCTGCTCCATAGTGATCAACACTGATAAATTATGCCCCAACACCGAGCAGCCTCGAGAAAGGGGACTAGCTTGCAGCTGCAGCATCATTATACTCGCCTCCAGTGAGACATGACTCCATTCAGGTGACACACTGAATTGTGGAGAAGGTGCGGTGTCATATTATTAGGCCAGCTTTCTCCTCACCACCAAGTTGAGCTCCACCAGCTGCTCTCTGGGGAATCAGGCTAGATAAAGCCAATGCTGGCATTGGTCCCAAAAGCTTGTCCTTCTTTTTCTCCTTATGAGTGGAAGACAGCCTGGCCTTCTCCTTCGACAAGGACTTTGAGGTCCATTTTGGCTTCGAGTTCAATGTCAGTTTCAGCTTCGAGTCTGCCTTCCAGGCAATAGGAGGTTTTGGAGCCAGAGAAGACACCTGGGATGTCAGCAGCTCCAAGGCTTGTGATGTCAATACCGGCTCCAGTGAAGGCCTAAGAAATTTATCCCAAAGTAAATGCAGAGACACTGCAGTCTTAGTTAAAGGGCCTACTTTGTTAGTTTCTTACAGTCCAAGCAAGTGGAAGTTGGGTAGGATTCCCTGAGGCAAAACGGCACTGGGTGTGCCTGTCCGTCAGCAGAATCTTATTGCTGGTAGTATGTTGCTTGAAGGGCCTGGAGAAGACCACAAAATGGTGGGAAAAACATGGTGAAGGAGACCGAGGGGGGAACCCCCCGCACTCCTAAACATGGAGACGAGGTCCAGCAAAACAATAAAGAAAGGGAAAAACAAAGTCTATACTTATTTTATATTTTTCTGTAGGAGGTGAACAGAGCTTCTGGCAATGGAGGAGTGACGACAGCAGTGACAAAGGAAGAACTGAGAGGGCATGATGTGAGCATGCATATTTGAGGTGGAGGAGATCCGTAGGGGAACAA
The DNA here is from genome assembly GCA_029282475.1 of Phrynocephalus forsythii. Classification (NCBI taxonomy): domain Eukaryota; kingdom Metazoa; phylum Chordata; class Lepidosauria; order Squamata; family Agamidae; genus Phrynocephalus; species Phrynocephalus forsythii. The sequence goes on from JAPFRF010000011.1 coordinate 9,265,556, forward strand.
ACACGAAGCTCTGGAAACTTCTGAGCGGCTCTAGTCAAGCGCAGAAGATACCCAAGCATTCACAGAAAGCCATTAAGAAGAAACATCAACGCCACACACGCACACAAGTGGTGCACTGGTGGGCATGGAATGTTACAAACTACTATTTAAACTCATTCTGTTCTCCTGACAGAAGAGAAAAATGAATTCATGACATCTGAAAACAACTCAAATTGTAACCACTTTTTTTTCAAATTTAAAAGAGAATCAGACATTGCTCACATTTTAAATCGAATTGGATTTCAAAAGAATGGTGATAAATGAGTATACCAAAGGCAGCAAAGTGATGGTGAGATTCTAAGAGACATGTGGAAGAAGAAACTGATTCAAAGAAAGACTTGCTGAGCAGCAGCTGAATTTGAGGGGAACAGTTAAGTGACACATGGTTAAGGGAAGCACTTTCTAGCACAAACTGCAGAAAAAAGGAAAGGAAAGACCGACTGGCCTTTAAGAGACTAGCTATGTTTGCAAATCTGAGAAACAGAAGAAGGGCACATGTAATATCTAGCAAGGGAAATTCTGCAAAGAAAGGACATGAGAAACTCTTTCTTGGAAAAGGGTTACCTTATCCAGTTAATCCCCCCACCCACACAAGCCAGGCTTGTAAGAAGCAAAGGAAAGATGCAGAAAAGTTTCCGTTTGGCCTTTCTACTTTCTCAAACGTAGGATGAGAGGAGCCTGAAAAGCAAGCCCCTTCAAATCCTATGAAAAACAAGGCACAGCTCTGCCAGTCAAATCTCCAATTATACCATAATCATCATTCAAAGAACTAGCAGAAAACTAGGGGTTGCATTAGAATTCAAGACTTGGAGAACAGAAAATCCCACAGGGGTGGGCAACCATTGGCCCTCCAGATGTTTTTGGACCACAACTCCCAGAATTCTAAGCCTAGACTGCCAATGACTAAGGACTGTAGGAGTTGTGGTCCAAAACATCTGGAGGGCTGACAGTTGCCCACGCTTGCCTTAAGAGGATTCATTACAGTGTTTCCCAAATGTTAGGCAGCCTTCTTTGCCAGAGTGAACTTGAAGGCATACTTCATTTTCACACATCACATGAGTGTGAGCATGTAAGAGAAAGAATTAATTACCTTTAAAGGAGCCCACCTCCTATTTCTAGCCTGAGTTACTGTTTAATGTGTGCCTCTTGATCAGAAAGGAGAAAATCCAAGTAGTGACTCATGAAAACACACAGCATTCAAACTCCTCTGTGCTAGTCACTTCGGACTCAGATGAGCTTCTGATTTCTTAAAGCACCTAATGTGAGCAAGTCTAGTATTTGAGAATTACTATTTTGAAATTTGCCCAGACCCATCATGGGTCCCTTCGGGGGAAATGCAGGATAGGAATATTTTAAATAATTAAATTGTGATGGAAATGGGTGTGGAAGAACAATCAGGCATTTCAAGGAATTCAGAATACAGCAATGAGAACATCTGCCAAACTACCTGAGACTGAAGGGCAAAGTTGCTCCAGGCAGTTTGGTGTCATGGCACAGATATTACTGTAGTTCATCACAATGGTCCATTGGGTCTCATTATAGACCTGGAAGTTCTTGTCCAGTAGAAATCAAACTTCTCATACCTCAGATCTGAACAGAATGAATGCATATGCATCCAAAATGGACTAGAAAGCAAGCATGCCTTATATATACATAAACACTGTATTACATAATTTGCCAATAAGAAGTAGGTGAGAGAATTGTTTCCAGGGACAGAAGCAGGCAGAGGAGTTCCTTGGATCTGTGTTATTAAGATATTCTTTTCAAAAGTTTCTATCCGTTCCATTTTCATCATTTGAGTTCAAAGCATTTGTTTAGTCAAGTAGGAGTCAAAACCAAACTTATCTATCCAAATTTCTAGGGAACTAGTGCACTTGAAGAAAAAGCACAGCAACCCTGGTCTCACCCGACAAGGGAAAGGAGTACAAAGTAATGATGGAGAATGCAAACCTCTTTGCCTCATAAATGACAGAGAAGTCGGCACAAGTTGGGATATACACCAACATTCAAATGGAAGGTACTGTACATGAGATAAGGTCAACAGTTCCTAAGCAATGTAGGAATTGTAGGAACTTAAGCAAATCAGTCACTTAAATATGATGCTCTATGTGAAGGATTCAGAAGTATTCTGAAGAAGTAAAAGAACAGTGATGGTTGGAATGTCAGAGAACATAGCATTCCTGGGAGAATCTTGCAACATCAGAGTTACTACGTCCATTGACACTTACAGTTTCAGAATCATTTCTCAGTCTTAGATTAAATTAAAAAGTTCAGGAATTCTTCAGCAGCTGAAGTTAGGAATCGTTAACAATTGAAATCCATACAAGTATGGCAATCCACTATACTAAAGAACACAAAGCAAAGTGTGATGCTTAAATACTGCTCCATCGTGCTTAAAGCACTTTTTGGTCAGTTTACGAGTAATTATGCAGGCTACGCATTGCCCCCCTCCCAGCTGGGTACTCATTTTACGGACCTCAGAAAGATGGAAGGCTGAGTGAACCTTGACACTGCTACCTGGAATTGAACCCCAGGTCGTGAGCACAGTTAACAGCTGTAGTACAGCAGTTTAATCATTGTACCACGAGGCACCATTAAAGCTTCAGGCCATGCGTCGAAGAGAGGCTTTTGTCTCAATACATTGAGTCATCCCAATTCTGATGTACTATAAGATCCTTGGGATATCAACAAGGATTGAGCTAGAATTAATCTTCAACACGTTTAATGAATGTTGCCACTAGAGATGGGCACGACTTGAAAAAAAAATTCGAGTTGTCGTTAGTCGGGCCAGTCCCGTTTCGGCTCGTTTCCGGTTTTCGCGAAAATTCGCAAAAATTAGTCGGTTCGTTTTTTGTTTTTTCGTTGTCGTTAGTACTGGTTTTGGGGGGGGAGCGGGCTCCTGAAGGCACTCTGTGGGGTGGGTGCCTCCTCTGGCCCGCTATAAAGGGAAAGTGGGCTCCTGGAGGCACCCGTGGGTGCCTCCTATCTTCACCCATTAGGAAGGGGAAGCAAGCTCCAAGAGACCCCTCTACATGGGGGTCTCCCCTCCTCACCTCCTGCTGCTGCAAAATGGTATGCAATAGCCATATGGATATTGCATACCAGTTGCAGGCTATGAGACCAGTGAGAGTGACAGAGTCATGCTTTCCCTGCACAAGGCTCTCACACCACCATGTCTCACACAGAAGGGAATTGTACTTGCTGCGTGTAGTAGTGCAATGCAAGCAAGTAGATCTGGCTTAGGGTTAAGGTGGGTTAGTGCAAGGGCTAGGGTTAGGCTAGTGACGGGTAAGGTTACGGTGGGCTAGTGGGTTGCACCTCTGGGTGCCTCTCTGACCCACTAAGAAGACAGTCTGTGACGTATGGGTAAGGAGTCAAGGGTTAGGGTTAGGGTTAGGGGGCTAGGGCAGGTTTTAGGGGGCTTTTTGGCACATCCCAGAAGTCTCCATGGCCAAGTGGCCATGCGTTTGGTGGGATGGCTCCAAAAATTTGCATGGTCGTCCACTCCCACCACATGGCTGGCCACTTGGCCAGCCCATCATTGCGCACTGCGCAGGTGTAAAATAAAATAAAATAAAATAAAATCAATGGAGGACAGAGGAGGAGAGGAGAGACATTTTGTTGCAAGAAAAAACCCACTGCTACTGTGAAAAATCTGGCAGTTTATAAATTTTCGCGTGTTTCTGTTGTGCTTGTGTGTTTTTGGACCACGATTTCAAAAACAATATTGCGTTCGCCGCCCCATTTTGGATCCCCCGCCCGCACTGCATGGCATGGCGATTGGCGACTCGAGTCCGGCTGCCCAGGACGGGGGGGAGGTGGGACCCCCCCCTCCAGAAACCACCCCTCCAGTAGGTGCCCTGCGCCCTTAGTCAAGCAGGCATTTTTCCGCCTGCTTTTTTGGCCCGGGAATGGGTGGGGGGAGAGTTTAAAAGTTTTCCTGTGCCGTCCGTGCCGCTTGCTTGCGCTTTAATTGCGGCGGCCGGCGAGACTGGGCTTTTGCTGGCTGCCTGCGAGCCTGCGGCGAGTCCCACCAGAGCAGCCCAGGACGGGGGATGGGGGGGGGAGGCCGGGGACCTCTAGAAACAACCCCTCTGGTAGGTGCCCTGAGGCACGGCAGGCATTTTTCCGCCTGCTTTTCGGCCGGGAACCGGGTTTTTTTAACTTTTAAAAACTTTTTTCTGTGCCGCGTGGCATCGCGATCGCGCATGCATCAGACCAAAATTGTTCGTTCGTCGGTTCGAGCTCGAAGTCTGGCGGAGTAATTCCCGTTACCGTTTCCATAGAGTAACGGAACCAAGTAACGGAAATGGAAACGGGAATACCGCTAAGTCGTGCCCATCTCTAGTTGCCACCAATAAAATGTCATTCTTTCCTACTTAAAGCCACATTCACTGTTCCTTCCGTAAGCACAAAACTCTGGCATTAGCAACATCTGAACCTCCTCAAGGCTATTGGCAGCTGACTCCTTTTTGTGTACAATTAAGTCCACTTTGACGCCGAGAGATGGATTAATCTGGGGACTTCTGTTCTTGGAAAGAGTTTCCATCACCAAATTTTCAGAATCAGTCACTTACATCGTATTCAGGTACTTACCAGAATCTCACCCTTAGAGGTTGGCAAAATTAGTGGTGCAGGTAAAATAAGAAAAAGCAGGATGGGGAGGGGGAGACAAAACAATGAAGAAAACCAAACAATGGAATAGAAGGGGAAAGGAAGAGAAAGAAGCACAAAAACAGTAGGAAAAAAGGCGGAAAAAAGTAAAAGAAAAAAATTACATGCTATTAATTATAATTGTACAGTGTTAATGTTTCATTACAGTCTTTCCAAACATGAACCAACATATTTAGGTATATTATACATAGACTAGCTTCACACAACATGTCAACATTCCCAGACTTGTGCTCAAGCCCTGCTTATCAGAAACGGGAAGAAATTCAACAGCAACTCAAAATCAACAAACAACTTTCCTTTAAAATCTTATAACCACACAATGCTGCCTTGAAGGTTTCTACTCATGTTACAATTAGCACAGTGTTGTAGTCATTTCTAGAAGAAATGGTGACAGTACTTTGCAGAATTCATCTTTGTAAAACAGTTAAGAAATGGGAAAATTAATGACAGCACTGTACTTTCTGCAGCTTCTTATTTTCTGCCTTCAAATGACACAGGGCAAGAGCATCAACTCCTCTGTTAAATTAGCACCATGCTCAAAAGCCAATTTATGTTTTGCCATTACACAAAGCATGTTCTGAAGAGTATGCAGAGTGTCTTGATACTAAATCTTACTCAATTGGATGAAGGAGACATGCATCAGTACCTGATTTGGTATTGCTCTTTTCTTGTTTGCTTGGGTGCTTCTTTGCTGTGCACTGAAAAACAAGTTGGACAAAAAGATGGCTTTAAATTAGTATGTCTATCATTGTCACCCTCACACTCAAGACTAACAATTGTGTTAGCCATATTCAAAGCCAGCAATGCATTTATTCCTGTTCAGGTCCAGCCAGGTTAAGAGGAGTGCAAATGAAAAATGACAAAAGCTAAAGGAAAATACAGTAATACCTTGATTTCTGAGACCACTCTGTTCCAAAAACATGCTTGGAGACCAAAGCACTTGTATATCAAAAGCAAATTTCCCCATAAGAAATAATGGAAACTCATATGACTCGTTCTGGGGATCCATAGATCACATACTGTGTACACAAAATACCAAACAAAATTAGAACTAGACTATGAGTGATACCTTCATAGGCTGCTAGTATTAAAATACCAAAACTCACAAAAGAAGTTGGCTAGAAGTCCATGTCCATACCATGGTTTACATGCCTGGCTGCGGAATCTACTCTGCTTGGGACTAACAACTGGATTTTACTCTGTGTTTTTAATGTGACAATAATACAATACAGCTTGTAACCATATACACACTTGAGCTGCCCTGGCTAGAAATTGTTTGAAAAATAAGAAAGGGTGTTGAAACAAATTAAATAAAAATAACTATAAAGAAAAATAAAACCCTAACCTGCACTCACCTTTGAAAATGTTTGTGGGCGGTGCAAAGGAGACCTCAATTCCTCTCTTCTCCCTCTGCTTTTGAGGATTGCCTGTGATGGAACAATCCAGACAAACCCCCCACAATCCAGCAAGAAGAGAGGGAGAGAGCATTGCTCACGTATAATTATGTGACTTGCTCCAGTGCTCGTATTGCAAAAGACATTGCTCATTGATCAAGGCAAAATTGTTCAGAAATGGTTGTTCATCTTCCAAAACACTCATAAACCAGGGTACTCATAAACCAAGGTATTACTGTATCCACTAGCAATTGACTAAACAGCCACAAGCCACACAACTTGTTATTTCAACACTAAACATCTATTCACAGCCAGACATTTCTTAAACATCCTATGTCAACAGAATGCCCTTGTTGCCAGATGGATGATATAGAAATCAAATCAAATCAAATCAATCCATCAATCAATAAGAAAACTAGGCTGTGAACCTGTCCACAAAAGAGAAAGAACATTGGCTTCAGGAAGGGGATGTTGCTTAGTTTGCCTCTAGCTGAATCTTTTTTTTTTCAAACAACATATAGAAGCTGGGGATAACAGCCTAAGTGTTTGGACAACTGGATAGCAACAATAAGGAAAGACAGCTTACTGATCATTAAATTCATATGAACATTTCAAGGAGCTTCATACTGCAAGCTCAGATTGGGTCTCCCTAGACTGGGGGAGGTTCCCTCCAGCCTACGGACAGGGCTAGGAATCTGGGCGTGGTCCTGGACTCAGCTCTCTCCCTGGAAGCCCAGGTGATGGTGGTCTCCAGGGCCGCTTTTTCCACCTCCGCAGGATTGCCTAGATCCGACTGTACCTTGATGAGTCCTCCCTGAGGACAGTCTTGCAGGCCCTCGTGATTTTGAGGATCGACTATTGCAATGCCCTCTACGTGGGGTTGCCCTTGACCCTTGTCCGGAGGCTCCAGCAGGTGCAGAATGCGGCAGCCAGACTGGTGGTGGGTGCCCGTAGATTCGAGCACATCACCCCAGTTTTGGCCCGCCTGCATTGGCTACCTGTTGTCCTCCGGATAAGGTTCAAGGTCCTGGTTTTGATTTTCAAAACCCTCCACAGCTTGGGACCAGAATACCTGTTGGAGTGTATCTCTCAGAAATCAACTGGGACCAGGCCCACGAGGATGGCGCAGGCGCACTCACTTAGGGTGGCCACACCCAGGGAGGCACAGAAATCGCTCACGCGTAACCGGGCCTTCTCTGTGGTGGGCCCCACGTTGTGGAACCATCTCCCCAGTGAGCTGCGCCTTGCACAGTCCCTGCCCGCCTTTAAAACGGCTTTGAAGACCCATCTTTTTAAGGAGGCATTTGGCGACCTTTTTACTTTTTTTTTTTTTTCCCGCCCGCCTCATCTGTTCTGATGAATATTGACCCGCTCCATTTTATCGGATCTTTTTATTTCCTTTTTATTTTTATTTTTTTTTTATTTTTTTGATTTTTGGTTTTTCCACTATTGTGGTTCGTATTCTGTTAGCCACCCAGAGTTCCTATCCGGAAGATGGGCGTGATATAAGTACAATATATAAATAAATAAATAAATAAATAAATAAATAAATAAATAAATAAATATATTTTCACTCACATGCCTTATCTCAGAGCCAAATGGTTGATTTTAAGTACATGATAGCTAAAAAATAAAAATAAAAAAAAAAAAACTAATTCAAGATGTTTAACCCTTGAACTAAATGGAAAAAGAATTTAGAACATAGTCATGCTTCATGGGCTGTTGAGTTACAAGGAACACCAGCACAGGCATTACTTCAAAATTCAAGATGTTTAACAAACTAACTGGAAAAGAACTTAAAACATAGTCATGCTCCATGGGCTGTTGGGTTACAATGAATACCTGCACAGGCATTACTTCAGGTAAATGTTGAAAATAAAGTTTATAGGCAGCATTCATCTGTTTTGTTTTGTTTTAATTAGGTTCTGGTAGGTTTTCCTACTCTACTGTCATAAGAGCAGCAAATGAAGCGACCCCCCAAGACTTCCAAAAACGTTTGTGCAACCCACAGATTCAAAGCAGAACAAAGAATTTCAAACTTCATGCTGAGGTATTTATCTACACCATTACAGAAGCGCTTGAGTGCCATGCATTCACCAGGTGGCACTGCAAAACAACTTTAGTTCCAGCAATTCAAGCCAATTTCCTGATTGAAAGGAGATGGACAGCTCAAAGAGAAGCACAGTTGACAGGGGTCTCAAGAGTTATAAAATGTACCTTTCACAGCCTTTACTGCATGATTTATTCATGAAGTGACAATATGCCACATTTTTCAGCCCTCAGTCAGGATGCGTTTCCCCCAAAAAAAAAAAATGCCAAATTACTTTGTTGACTTTGAACATCCTCAGTCAGGCACAGGGTTTCAAATGAGAAAATTAGCTCAGAATATTAAGTTTGCACTGTGCTTGCCAACATTTGCAGCTAGGAACTGAACAACGTGGATCATCTTAAATGCATATTAGCTACATCTACACTGAATAACCACATACACTATAATCTTCCAGCTGACTTAAACATTGCAATCATTTCTTTCTATGGCAAAAATTTTTTTAGTACTGCAGTTCTTCTATAGGGCACAGAACAGTCCACCCATCTTGCATAAGACAACTCAGTGTATAGGTATCTGTTGGTGATAGGAAAAAGGGCTAGAATAAACAAGAAGCAAGATAAACATATTTAAAAATGAAGAGGGAGAGAGGCAGACAACCAATTATTTTATGCCCTTGGAGCCTTCTGAGTACAGCATCTGAATCCTTAACAAAAGGCCTCCCAGAACTAAGGTGGGCTACAGATTTTAAGAAACTGTGGGTTTTCATCAACAAAACCTTCCCCTCGCATCATTAGATGAAAATTATGTTCATGCAAAGTAAAACAATCTTTCCAGATTAGAAAGTGTTCTGCTTATATTATGTTCTCTGCAAAGTAAGACAGAGTGCAGGCTTTGCCCCCAGCAAGCTGGGTACTCATTTTACAGCTATGGAAGGCTAAACCTTGAGCCTGCTCTCCTTGAACCCAAGTCTCCTGTGGACCTCCTTTTGCTCCTCTTGAATGGAGGTTGGTATTTCGTATTCCAAGACTATCCACTGATGGAACTAGAAACGGTGGCTTACTTTACTGTGATCTGACTATACAGAAGGGTTTGGATAAATGAAGGCAATGTCTCATTTATACTGGAAAACAAATAAGGTAAAGTCGGAACAGAAACCCATTCCACTAAGGAAACAAACCTATTTCTTTAATTTAATAATACGATTACGAAAAATAATGAAACTGCCAATGAAGGGCTCTTTCTTGACAGACACCTGTGGCATCTGCCCTTGGAGAACAGATTTATAGAATTCAATTTCCAATTACCTAACTTGCATGCTAGCTTTCTTAAGACCCCATTCAACAAATGCTCCAAAGAGTTAGACAAACTCTGGCCAGAAGTAATCCGAACTCAGGGAGATACGCACCCAATAGCTACATGCTGCTCAGTGTAACAACTGGGGAGATTGGGAGAAGTTTCAGAAGTTTCCAGACAGAAGAGCAAGGTGATTCAAAGGAAAATCAAGAATGATTAAGAAAAAGAACCCATGAATTCAGTGGGGAAAAAAGAAGAAATGTCGTATAACCACCACCAAAACAAGCAAGTCGAATCCATGACAAAGGAGAAATGCACCACTAAAGCATCCCTAGCAGATGACCATCCATCTCTATGTTTAAAGATTTCCAATGAGGAAGAGTCCACTACCTTCTGAATTGCCTCCCAATTCTGATAGCGTGGATAGCCTTGGCAATAATGTCCCTGGGTTAAAACAGATGCTACTGAAGGCCAGGTCAGGGAAAGGGAAAACATTAGCCACCCAGGACTGGTTGAACATGCTGAACACACTGACCTGGTGTGTATTACAGAGACCTGGTTGAGGAAAGCTGGGAGAGTCGTTCTCAGCTCTGTCCACTTGGGTTCTCTGTGTACCAGGAGGGGAGACCTTGGGGGCAGGGCAGGGAGCTGCAGTAGTCTACTGAGATTCTACTCCCCTCACCAGGTGCCCTGTCCTACAATGTCCTACTGGGTTTGAGAATGAATATTTGAAGGTGGCTGCCCAGGACAGAACAGACATTCTGTTGATGTACTGTCTCCCTTTTTGAGCTAGCAGAGTTGATATCAGAGGTGATGCTGGAGTCCTCTAGACCAGTGTTTTTCAACCTTTTTTGGGCAAAGGCACACTTGTTTCATGAAAAAAATCACGAGGCACACCACCATTAGAAAATGTTAAAAAATTTAACTCTGTGCCTTTTGGTGACTCGAGTCGCGACATCTTCTTCTCTCCGCTGCTGCGCACACTGTGCTCGGGCAGGAAGGAAGTCGGAAGATGATGACCTACTGTGATAGGTCCAGGCTGGAGTCTTGACCAATCACAGTCCGGACATCAGAAAAGTGGAGGGTGTCCCCCTGAGGAGCGCCAATCGGCACCCCTGCTGGCTGAGGGTGGGGTCAAAAACCCCACTCCTTCATACCCAGGACACAGTCCGGCGCCCGCCTAGTGGGTGAAAATTCAACATTTTTTAAAAAATCTTTCGAATTTTTCAATTTTTCCAACGGCACACCAGGCAACATCTCGCGGCACACTAGTGTGCCGCGGAACAGTGGTTGAAAAACACTGCTCTAGACTTGTAGCATTGGGAAACTTCAATGTCCATACTGAGACCAACGTTTTAGAAGCAGTTCAAGACTTCGTGTCCTCCATAACAACTGCAGGTCTGCCCCAAGTGGTATCTGGCCCCAACACATATTGCGGGGGCACACTCTGGACCTTGTGTTCTATGCTAGTAAAGATAGTGATCTTGGTGTTGAGGAATTCTTTGTAGCTCTGTCATGGAAAGATGACTACCTGGTGAGGCTTAGACTTACTGGAACTCTTAACTTCTGCAGGGTGGATGAACAATTAGGATGGTCCACGCCAGGGGACTGATAGGTCCGACTGGACAGCTCTTAGGGAGCTTCCTGTTGCCTTGGCAGGCGATCCTGTCAAAGCTCTGGTTGACCTGTGGAAAAGGGTAATGGCCAAGGCTGTGGACACAATTGTTCCAAAATGTCCTAAATGTCCACTCCTACAGAGTACAGCCAGGCAAGCCCCCTGGTTTACCAGAGAACTGGTAATGATGAAAGGAGTGGGACAGAATGATGGCAGAAAACCCAAAGTGAATCTGACCAAACACAGGCTAGAACTCAACTGAAGGCCTACTCTGTGGTCTTTGCTGCTACCATCACGTTTGCACAGTCATCCAGAGGAGTTGTTTTGAGTGGTCAGAGGCTTAAAGAACAAAATGTTGACCACACAGCAACCCACTAGGAGGGATTTGCACAACACTTTACAGGCAAAGTTGCTTAGACTTTGCTGAGTTGGTGCAGCATGATAATGCAGGCAGGTCTCTTGAGAGTGATGAATGCCACATGCGTACAGCTCCCAAACAGTGGAATGTTCTCCCTCGGGAGATCAGGCTGCCCCACTCCCCTTTAATCCTTCCACTAACAGCTTAAAAACCCATCACTTCAGGCAAACTTTTAACAATCATGATTGATCCCAGAACGCCTTCTTAGAGTTAATAGTTCTTAATGTTTAGCTGCTTTTAACTATTAGATTTTATTTTAACCAGTGTAGTTTATTTTTTATGTTTAATTTATTATATTTTAAATTCTATTCCTTTTAATACTGAGCTGCCTTGGGTGCCCTTGTTGAAAGAAAGGCAGCCTATAAAACAAACAAACAATCAATCAATAACAATAATAATAATAGTGCATTCCATTGTCAAACAACATATCTTAACAGGTACTATTCCCTAATGCTCAATTGAAATCTATCTTGACTTCAGCAAAACCTTTGATAAATCAGGTGCATCACCAATTTATTACAGAATCATACTGATAATGCTTTATTCCCAAACTGGAAAGAGATAAGAAATGGGGTACAGCTGGCTCAGTGCTGGACTCAGTGCCTTCAACATTTTCATTAATTACTTGGATGAGAGCGTGAAGGGGATGTTTATCAGATCTGCAGATGGTACAACATTGAGTGGAAAGGCTAAGAGCTTGGAAGACAGAAACAAAATTTAAATAATTGTCTTCCAGTGCTGTAAGATGCCTTGCGTTCTTTCTAAGGAGAAAAGTGGGATAAAAGTTCTTAATTGTGTTCCATCATATCAACCTTTTATCTGTTTATCTTATCTTTTCATTTGAGGTGTAATCTGGTTGACTTTATTAGTTAGAATTTATAATTTATACTTGATCTTGGTTTTCTTTGTATATCTATTATATTATAATGTTATGTATTATTTGATTGATTGATGTTTTCATAATTTTTGCCTTTGTTGTTCACTGCCCAGAGTGACCTTCAAGCCAGATGGGTGGTATATATATTGAATAAAATAAATAAATAATGTTTTAATACATAATAATTAATAATAACATTCAAAAATTTCTTCATAGTCTTGAACACTGGGTTTAAAACAGCAGAATGAAATGTAACTGGGATAAGTGCAAAGTTCAACACCCAGGAAATAAAAACTAAATGCACAGTTACAAGATAGGGGATACTTGGCTCATTAATACTATAAGTGAAAATTGTTGTGGATCACAAGCTAAATGAGCCAACAGTGAGAGGTGGCTACAAAACAGGCAAATTCTATTTTAGACTGCATTAACAGAAGTATAATCTCCAAGCCCTGTGAGGTACTATTCTGCCTTTTTCAGCAATGGTTAGCCCTCATCTAGGGTACCATGTTCGGCTCTGGACCCCATATTTCAAGAAATATGCTAACAATCTGAAACAAGTTCAGAGGAGGCTAACCAGGATGCTCAGGGAACTGGAAAACAAGCCCTGTAAGGAAAGACTAAAAGAATTGTGGATGTTTAGCCTTCAGAAAAGATCGAGGGGAGAAATAATAGCATACAGAGGAGGGACAGGATCAGTCATCACAGAGTGCAGGACACAAAAAGGGTTCAAGCTACAAGAAGCCAGATTTAAGTTGGACTTAAATTCAGGAAAAACTGTTAAAGCAGTACAACGATAGAACCAATTACTTTGGGAAGTGGTGAGTAATACAGCACTGGAGGCATTCAAGAGATAATTGCCAACCATTTGTCAGATCTGCATTGAGTTGGATTCCTGCATTGAGGAAGGAGTTGGAGTCTAAGGCTTTATAGGCCTTTACCAACTCAAGTATTCTAAGATTCTATGAAATCCCCATTCCTTTAATGTCAGTTTTGTTTCTTTCTTCTGGAGTAGCAGAAAACAAGTTTGTTTGGTCTTTTACACAACTCACATATTGGAAATAGCTATAATATTCTTAATCTCCCCTTCTTAAGGCTAAACATGCAAATTCCTGAACTGTTTTTACTTTGTTTCTAGATCCTTACTCTCTTGTTCAACCGTCTGGACACATGTCAGCCTCTTGATATAATTCTTAAACTGTAGTGCCCAGAACAAGATACAATATTCCAGATGACATATGATCAAAGCAGAAAAGAGTGGCACCATTAGTTATTTCAATCTGGATACTATCCTCTTGTTTTTGCCCTGGAGTAAAGCAGACTGAGAGAAGATATGACAGCTATTTTACAAAAACTGAAGGGTGTTGAATGGAAGATGGAACAAATTTTCCTGTTGTTCCTAGAGGTAGGACCTGAACCAATGGATTCGAAGTATAAACAAACAAGCTTTTTGGCTAAACATTAAGAAGAAGCTTCTTGTGGCAAAAGAGATTTCATAATGGAATAGATTATATCAGAAAGTGGTGGACTATCCATCAATGGAGGTTTTGAAATGGAAATGAATGTTCTTCTGTCAGGGCTGCTTTAGCATTCAATTTCTTCCTTGGAAGGGGTTGAGCTTGATAACACTTGGGATCCTTTCCAGTCTAGAATTCTATGTTTCCTTCCAAGTAGAGATTGCTCAGTTCTTCTTTAACAAGGCATAGATGACTCTCTAAATAAAAGTTGCAGATGTGCTCAGTGCAATAAGGTTCTCACAAAAAAAAAATAAGTAAGCAACTTGCATCCAACAGAGCAATGCTGTTTGAAGACAAGAAAGAGGGAAAGAAAGAGACATATCTTGTGCATATACAGTGGTAACTTGTATAAAGGAATTAATTCGTTCCAAATGAGAGCAATGCTGTTTGAAGACAAGAAAGATTCCCCATAGGTGAAAGAAAGAGACAAATTTTAGCTATACAAGCTGTTTGATATTTAAATGCACCGGAAGTAATGTTCTAGCACCAGGTTGGCAACTCCTGTGGTAGTACAGATAAAAAGATCTGCAGCCCAGGAACAGCATCAAAATCGAAAAAAATGGGAACCCAGTCCCACTAAAGGCAGTCAGATCTTTAAATGATAAAACATAAGGAGGATTCACTTTCTAGAACAGCAGTTCTTAAGCAGGGGTGCAAGAAAGGATTTCTAGTGGTTTGAGTGGTAATGATTGTTTTAACTTCTAGATTTATTATATAAAATACAGTGGTACCCCAACTTAAGAGCAGCTCGACTTCAGAGCAATTTGAGTTCAGAGTGGAAAACTCTTGGCATTTTAACTGCCAGCTTACAAATTTTAGATATGGTCTGCTCAACTTACAATTTTTCAATTTTTGATTTTATTACCTTATTTTTTCAATTTTTTAGATAGGTGCCCCGACTTGAGTAGTTCGACTTAAGAGCATGCACTTGGAACGCATTAAATTTGTAAGTTGAGGTACCACTGTATAAAGCTCTCTCTCTATAAATTTGACTGCACTGTATTATATACTCATGGTTGATGGAAGTGCACAGCTAATGGGAACTCAATAACCACATTTTGAGCAAGTTCTCATGGTACTGGTGAGGGCATGTACAGTGATAAAAGTAGAGCACGTATTAGTGGATATTTTTGTCTCTGCACATGAACTCACTCACACCAGAATAAATTGTTTGAAATGTGCACTTTGTTGTATACAAATATTAATGAAGAAGGCCAATGCACAAATGCAAGCTATTCTTTTTCAGTTAGAATAATTAATGTTTGTTTATATATTATTTTATAATATACTTTAAAATGTATAGTTAAAATGTGTGTGACTATAGCTTTATTATTTGTAGTAACCCTTGCCATATCAAAAGATGCCAATAGAAAGCCAATTATAGTAATGCCTTGAATTACGAAAATAATCTTTTCCAATGGGATTTTCTCAAACTCAAAATCTGATTTGCCATAAGAATGCATTGGAAATGGATTAATTTGTTACAAGTGGGAAATCACCCCCTCCCCCAGAAGGAAAAAAAGCACACTGCCAGGCATGCAAACGACAGCTCAGCTCCCTGACTTTCAACCGCTTGAGAAATCCACCCAAAAGTTCCAAAAACTCCCCCAAACAGGGGCCAATTATTTCCAGAATGCCTCCATACATATCAGGCAGTTCCTGTTCTCTGCGTCTGACTATAAAATGCTTCCAACTTTGCACTTGCAGTACTGTAGTGGCGGTGGTCACTAGATGGCAGTATTGCAATTGGAAACTTTGTAACTCAAAAAAACCAAGGACAAATTTTCTTAATTCAAAATATTTTAAATTCAAAATTTTCCTTTTTCTTTAATTCAAAATATACCTATAGATTCTTTTCATAATTCAAGTTTTTCTTAACTCAAGGCATCCGTAATTCAAGGCATTATTGTATACTGTTTACAGCAGCTGTCTTCACGGTTTCATCATCCGGGGACAAGCAATAGGTCCCATTGTGCACATGTTAAGTGCATGCCAGCACATGCAATGGTATGCACAGACAAAAGAGTTGTGTGTGCAAGATACCCCACATATGCATGTAATGCCATCTCCAAGTGCAAGAGGCACTTGAGCACACAAGATGTTTTGCCCCAACATGTAATTGTAATCCACATGGAAGTGGGAGGAGTATGGCTCGGGTGCATGCCTTAAACCTTGGTGGCTACTGGTGCAGTCCGGTTAGTAACAGGCCACAACCCAGTAGTGGGCATGGCCTGGGGTTGGAGACCCTTGGCTTACAGCTTCACCTGTACAACAGAGGGTACCGAATGAACACAATGCAGTTAATGTTGCAAGGTATTTTCAAACTCCAATTTCAGCCTGTCAAATACGTTACAATATTTCAACAATCAGCATGGTGGTGAAGCTGTAGGATACATGTGTAGCACCTTGAAGTCTTAGAAGGCACAATTTGATACCAGCAGTTCTATTAGAAAATTTGACTTGGCAACGGTTCAGAAGCCTTTGTTGGAAGCTTCTTATCAGGTGGCATATCTGTGTGCTAGCAGGGGAAAGCCTCAAACAATTGCTGAGAAATTAGTAAAACCATGTGCATTGGAAACTGTGAAAGCACCATTAGGTTCTGAAGCAAATAAGAAAATACAGTACAACAGATTCCACTATAAAACAATGTAGTTCAAAGGCACATTCAAGAAATCAGGATATTTTACTGCAAGTAATATAATATATTAAATCCCAACCTCTGAAAGTGAGTTATCAATTGGGTGAGCCAACTGATATAGGTAACTACATTCAGCTATTAGTATTTGTGTGATACATAAAGGAAAAGGAAGTTTTGGAAGATTTTTTATTTTGTGAGCCTCTGTACTTGACGGCAAAAGGAACTGATGTTTTCAATCACATTAAGGACTCCTTTTTTTGAAACATGATATACCAATGGATGTAATAGACTCAATTTCCACTGAAGATGCCTCTATGATGTTAAGCAAAAAATCTGGATTTTTCTTGCATATATGAAGAAAGAAGGATTGCAAGTTACAAAAACATACTGCATGTTGTACCGCCACACAACTGTGTCAAAAACTTTGCCAAAGAAGATAAAATTATGGTACTGCAGTAAATGTCGTAAATTAAATCTGAGGTTATGTGCTTAATCATCAAATCTTTTGTGCTTTTTAAAGAAGAAACTGGTGCTGGCAATACTGTGCATGTTTATCACCATGACATAAGGTAGTTCTCCAAGGAATGTATGATGAGCAAGCATTCTGAATTGAGCGAGAAAATATTTGTTTCTGATTAACGGAAATTGTAACTTAGTTAAAGAATGTGAAAGAAGAGATGCAATCCCTCAACTGGCCTGCTAAGCAGATATATTCGCTCACTTGAATAAATTAAATATATCAACACAAGGATATGGCAACAACATAATAACAGTTACTGGAAATTATCTGCTTTTATAGAAAAAACTAAAAATTTGGATACGTTCAATTGAACATGGTAATTCTGCAAACTTTTGCTTGCTTGATGAAACTGTTCTGAAAAATGAGGAGATCACAATTTTACCTAAATGTGTAATGCACTTGCAGCAACTGAGAGTATCTTTTCATGGATATGTTCCACGGGACATATTGGTTAAAAAAACCCTACAGAAATTGCTTAAATGCAAGTGACAAACCACTTTCAAATTATTATAATTAATAAACAACATATTAGCCACAAAAACTTGACATATTTTAATTTTATGTCAATACGTATATGTGTTTCTAATTCTCAGTAAATAAATTAAATGGTTTACAATAAATGTATTTTTCTTACAAATAAATCAGAACACATTTTCATGGGGAGTGGGAATGTATTTTGAGATTCAATGGGGTGCCAACTACTAAAAAAATTAAAAATCGATGTTATAGAAATAACTAGATAGATTTGAGTATTACAAATAATGGCAGCTGGATATATAGCTGGCATGAAGTAAACAAAAAGGGATCTAAGGCATCTAGAGATTGTGGGACTCATTATGATACAAAATATAAATATCCATAAATTAAATGAAGAAACAGAAAACAACATTCTGGATTACAGAACATGGTTGGCAATAACTTTACACTCATCAAGACAGCTTAAGACATATTAACAACTCCATGCACAATACACATGTAGACTTAGATCAAGGAAGCTAGTTTTGGTTTAGATTCACTACAGTAGGACCCTCCCGTATCCACTGATTCATTATCCACTGATTCAGTTATCCATGGTTGGCAGAGGAAAAATAAATAAATAATTCAACAGCCGCAAAGCAAACTACTGTCACAAAGAACAGCTGTAAAGCAAGCTACTGTCATAAAACAGCAGCCATAAAGCAAGCTGCTGTCACAAACAGTAGCTGTAAAGCAAGTTACTATCACAAAACAGCAGTTTTGGGGACATTTTGACGTTCTCTTTTATCCACGGTTTTCATTATCCACAGGAAGGCTTGGAACCAATCCCCAGCAAATACTGGGGTCCTACTGTTTTTATTTCTGTTGTACACTGAATATAATGATGCAAATAAAAATTGTATGAAACACACAATTAGGGAACTAAGTAGCTGCTACCCAGAATAACTAGAAATTCCTGTAAAAGCAGCTCTAAAAGTGATTAAAGCACTAAAAACACTGACAGGCTCAGAGTATGATGGCTTTTTGATATGTGTTAAATCATTTCTCAAATGAATGCAATAAATTAAACACACAAATTAAATAAAATCCAAATATAAATATATAGTATGTATTAGAAAGCACACAAAAGGATGCCAACATGATTGAAGACATAAAGAAGCTATACAAATAACAACTTGTTCCCATATAAAAGAGAAATCATTTTCCTGTTCAAACTCATATAACCCAAATGTTTATTTATTTATAATGGGCAAGCCATAAAGAATATGAGAAGTAAACTAAATATACAGAAGTACTGAAATACAAGAAAGAAGACTGTTTATAAGAAAGTATTGGAGAGAGTCAGAGTAAATCATCATCATCATCATCATCATCATATAAATTTTATTGCGTGGCTCACAGAGCCATTGCAAAGTGCATCAAGTAAAAACAGTACAATAAAAATATCAATAAAATAACAATACAGATAGGTAAAAAGGGGGCTGAGGGTACAGAGACCTAGATATCAATTTGACTATTAGAAGTAGTTAAAACAACTTTCATTTTAATAAGTAAAGAACAGAACCTTGTCATTCGGAACGTAACAAATTTATCTCTATCACAGAGTAAGATTTTGAGCTTTTCTTCATCAGATCTACCAGGATATTTTTCTAAGATTAATTTCAAAAGTCTTTCACGATGGATTCCAAATAGTGGGCAATAAAGCACAGCATGTACCAAGTTCTCGACGGATTTTTTTTATCACAAGAGCAGACTCTCTTATGGTATGGGGATTCTGTATAACAGCCCTTTAGATTGGCAAGTGGTAGCATATCAAGACGAGCCCGAGTAAATGCTTTTCTATGTTCAAAGTTTGTCAAATCAGCAAAATAAGATGGGCGATTTAGAGGCTTAGGTGTAATGTTCTTATAAAAAAGGGCTGTTTTTAGAGTGCTGAGCGAACCTATGTCTGTTTGAACACAGAGATCAGATAATCTTTGCTTTAGTAAGTGTTTAGCTGCTGTCAATCCAAGGTGCCTCACATGCTCTTGGGAAGAACCAAGTTTGGCTACTAGATTCAGTACAAAAATTTCCATGATCCAGAGTTCATCTCCCCATAGGATGATGTTAAAAATTCAGAGCGGGTAATAAACAAGATTTTCAATAATTAATTATTGATTTGCTAATTAGTGTTGTTATTGACATTAATGCCAATTCTAATCTGACTAGTGCAGAAGGAGTTGATGGGGGTACTGCCAACAACAGATGGGCAAATTTATTTTGTGTTACTTCTAGGGGGTATAAGTTTCCCATTCCCCATACTTCAGCACTGTACAAAATCTGTGGAAGTAGCTTGGTTTTATAAATTTTGCAGATGGGAGGAATCAGGAGGCCTCCTTTGGTCCTACAGAATCTTAGTAATCCAAACATGGCCTTCTCAAATTTCTGTTTTGCAAAGTCAATCTGTGAAGCCCAGGAGCCTGACTGATGGAACATCACACCTAAGTATTTGAAATGGGTTACCTGTTCCAGTATTCTCCCATCCATCATCCATTTATGAACTTGAGGTCTTCTACTGAAAACCATAATTTTGGTTTTCTCATAGTTGATGTTGAGAGAATTTTCTATACAATAGTTACTAAATTGTTTCAGGAGCCTTCTGAGGCCTATTTGTGTGTGGGATATTAGCAGAGTGTCATCTGCATAAAGTAATATTGATATAGCCTTTCCACCTACTCTGACAGGAAAGAATTATAAACCTGTTAACCTAACCACCATATCATTAACATATAGATTGAAAAGCAAAGGAGCAAGAACACAGCCTTGGCGAACACCTTTAGATGTTTTAACAGTGTTGGATAATTGGCCAGAGATGCCGACTCTAATCTTCAGGGAAGAGTCAGTGTGCAGATCTTTAATTTTTTCCGACAATCTGGGGTCTATTTTAAGGTTTGTAAGTTTTTCCCACATGCGATCTCTTGGAATGGAGTCAAAGGCAGCTTTAAGATCGATAAATGCTACATATGGCTGCTTTGAAGGTCTAATAGAATATTTATTGATTAGATGGTTTAACAAGAGAATATGGTCCAGCGTGGAATGTCCTTCCCTAAAACCAATCTGTTCAGGAGCTAAAATGTTATTTTCTCTTACCCAGTCTTCCAGTTTTAAGAGGAGATGTCTTGCATATAGTTTGCCTACAACATCAAGCAAACTTATAGGTCTATAGTTGGCAGGGTCCTTGCGCTCACCTTTCTTGTAGATAGGCACAACAATCGAGGAAGACCATTCTTTAGGAGTTTTGCCCTCCCTGTCTATATAAGTAAATATAGTGGCCAGAATTGGAGCCCACCAGTTAATACTCTTCCCAACACTTAATGGGTACATAAGAATCAAGGTCATGGTGAGACCTTCCTTCTGCTGATGCCAGCAGGTGCCAGAAGGATGCCATATTTTTCTGGGACAAAGCCAGGGCAAGTTTCTGATAGGATTCTTTTACGAAAGCTTGTTTTTTCCTCTCAAGGAGCCGTTTATAATTGTTACGAAGCTCAAAGAAAGAACTGGGAAAGCTTTTAGAATGTTTTTGTTTATGCAATCTGAGGGCTCTGTTTAATTGATGCTTCATAGTTTCACACTCTTTATCATACCAACTATTGTTAGTTGTTCTGCTTCTGGGGAAGGATCTTACTCTCTTTGTTAGGGCAGGTCTTAAAGTGTTGATTAGTTTGCCATAATTTACCAGAGCAATATTAATATTTGAAGCTGCCTCAATCTCTCCTTTCAGTTCAAGCACAAGGGCGCTGTGCAGAATTTTTCCTATTTCTACCTGGAGTATAGGGCACCACTTAAGCCTAGTGTCATGTGTTACTAATGCTTGATCCATTGGGAAGGAGCTGTCCGCCCTATTGTTTAGTATAACTTTAGGGGTAAGGATATAGAATATAAGGGGCTGATGGTCACTTTCTGGCTGTGTACCCACTGTGAAATAAAGGATGTTATCTAGTAGTGGGGGAGTAATGGCTACATAGTCGATCAAACTAGCTCCATTGTGACTATAATACGTATATTCTCCCAGTTCATCACCTTGAAAATTACCATTTAGTATTACCAGATTTAACTTGTCAATCAACTGCCAAAAATTTTTTCCAGAATTGTTCAAAATACAATCTTTTGTGTTCCTTGACTGAATGTAAAAATCACCAATATGCTCAGCATAAGCAGATCTATAGTGTCCACTGCCCAAACGTGCATTAAAGTCTCCAAGTAATATTGTTTGCGCTCTGGGGAATTTTATCTCAAGATTATATATATACATTTCCAAGTCAAGCCAATACTGCTCGTAATAAAAAGGAGATGAATGGGGGGGAATATAAACATTCACAACCACAATTTCCCAATCTTTAAAGGTCAAAAGAACAGCCATAGCAATATTTCTTAAAGGTGGTAATGGTAAAATGGCACAGACCACTGAGGTAGATATTAAACAAGCCAGACCTCCACTTGGTCGACCTCTAGTTGTAGAAGGGGAGGCAGCAAGAGTATGAGAAGTAAACCCATTTAATAGTAACTCAGATAGTAGCCAAGTCTCCTGAATAAAGATAATATCAAAACTTTTCATAAACAGCAGGAAGGATGGGTTTTCAGATTTGCTCAGCCAGCCAGTCACATTCCATGAAATGCATTTTAGATGGTGATTGCTCTGGGACCCCGATTGTCAATTTGAAGTGGGGTAATCCAAGGAAGATTCTAAGTCAGGCATTGAATTTGCCACTGAATGGTGGGATAAATCCATAAGAGACGGTGAAAGGGGGCAAAAAGTTTGCTGTATTGTCAGAGGCAGATGTGAAGACTGCTCGGGGTTTAACAAACCCTTAGAAGATGGGCAAGCAGGTGGGGCTAGAGAATTTTGGTTGGAACAGACATGTGTCTGGGCTTGGGTCTCTGCACAGTCATCAGGTAACCCACTGCCATTTAAGGTACGAGGTTCAGATGGAGTAGTTTGAATGATGTTATTTTCTCTACCAATGCCTTTAGGTATTGCCAGATCAGAGTTCTCAGGTGCAGATTTGGGTGAAAAAGTTCTCAGTCTGATTTATAGTAGCTGGGGGATTTTGTTGGAGTTGAAGTTGCTTATTTGGCTCAGCCTCGGGGTTCTGCGGCACATAAGGGAGAAGAGCTCCTGAAGGGTTAATATGTTGAATGCCCCCATCTTCTGTAATTTAGGCAGCTGTGTGGATCCTTTGCCAGTAGTTAGAGATAAACTTGATTGTTTAATCAAGGAGGCTGCAGAGTTTCTCTTCCCAAGGTCAGAGCATAGAGGCAATCTGCCAGCACCATTTGCAATTAAGGGACGAATAGCTTCATCAGTGAAGACTTTAAGGGCGAATATACCAAAGAAGGAAAGGAATTGTTCCATTTTTAACAGCATTAAAAGGTATGGTAGATTGATTGAAGATCAGAAGTATTCTCATCATTGATGATACTCTTGGCAATTTTTCAATCTTACACAGATCAATTTGATTCATGTCTGAACGCAGCAATTGGCAAATTGAATGTTGAATTGTTGTTTTTGTTGTCCATCGCCCTCGGTTAACCCGGGTATTGTCAATACATAACACTATTTGATTATTCAGAGGTTTCAACGGCTTTCTTGCCTGTTCGTCTCTCCGGTCATTAATCCTCCCGAAGCCCAGTTTTTGTTCAGGTTGTGCCTTTTGAATGAGCTGGGGAGTGTTGGGAGCAGCAAGGTTCATCTGGTTCATCATATTAGTTAATAAAAGCAAGCTATCTGTGATTTCATGACTACTGGAATCAAATGCTTGCTTTAGTGAGTTCAGTTTGTCGGAGAGAGATGTAAGCTGCTGGAATATACCTTTAACAGTTTCAGCAGTAAGAAAGGTGTATTCAGAGATTAAATCCATAGAGGTGTTCTTCAGACACTCCTGGTTTATATTACCTTCAAGCGAGGACTTTTTGTCAGATGTTGGAATGGGAGATATAATTTTGTTATTATTAGACCTGTGAGTTTCATCTGTGATGCCTTGATTTTCCAATTGCAAGTCTAAAGCAGTATATCTGTTTGTGCTGTTAAACATAGAGAGATCACTCACCAAGTCCTTCTGTGGCAGAAGATCATCTATCCGGAGTTGTTTTCCTGGTTTTACCGGGGAGTTTGAGTTGGATCTTACTCTGGGTCTTTTCTTCTTCCCCATGCTTGAACTCTTACCTGGAGGTGGAAGGGAACCCTCCTCGAGCAGGTTAAGGTCAGCACTTTGAATTGTGCCTGATAGCCAATTGCTTGCTGGTTTTAATATATGTAAAATCTCCACTCGCTTCTTTGCAATAAGCCTCCTTTCTTACAGCAGTGGATGTTTCTAAAAATCAGCAGGCTCAGATAAATACAGATAGTTGATTTTTACTGTTTTATTTTTCCTACAGTAATGTAGGACAGAAGCCTATTTCTGAGAGACCTTTCCAAACCTTTCCCCTCAAGGTGTATTTATGTAGGATAGCTCTATGTCAAATTACAGTAGTATCCACTGGGGACTGGTTTGAGGCCTTCACATGGATAACAAAAGCTGTGGATAAGAGAGAATGCCACACCCCCAAAAAAACGGCTGTTTTGTGACAGCCGCTTGCTTCACAGCTGCTGTTTCTGACAGTATCTTCTTTTACAGCTGCTTCTTTACAACAGTAGCTTGCCTTACAGCAGCTATTTGTGACAGTAGCTTGCTTTGCGGCTGCTGAATTTATTTAATTTTTTCCTCTGCCAACCGTGGATAACTGAATCAGTGGTTAATGAATCATCAGTGATATAGGGTTCTACTATAGTTCACTCTCAGCTCTTGCTTGATTTTGCCAAAGACCAGGCATACAGAGGTGGCAATCATTTTTTAATCACCAGGGCCTAAAAGGTTCATCTGTCCAGTGCTCTTGGATTAGCTGTTGCTGCAGTAAAAGCCCAAGTTGTACTTCCAAGAAATGTGTGCTTTTCAACAATTACATACTTAGACAGAAGGATTTTTCCTTTTAGATACATTGAGATCTAACAACCATTCTTCCTGGATGTGCAGTTCTGAAGCTAAACTATTATAATGCAGGCTTTGTTTCAATAAAATAATGGTGGTGGCAGTAATAAGAATTCAGTCCTCCACAATCTTGTTACAGTTCCATTCCCTTGTGATGGTATCTCAAGGTGCAAACCTGACTTTTCACCTTGCTTAAACTGCATGTCCCACCTACAGCAGACTCCTAACTTAATCAGCATATGGTGAACCAATAGTTATGTGAATCTCACTATTTCAACAAGTCTACTCTAGATAGAAGTACCAACTAAATTAAACTGAAACATTTGAGTTCCATCAGTTCTGCAAGAAACTCATTTTCCGTATATGTTAACTGAACAGTACTTTTAAATACAGTGGTACCTTGTATAAAGGAATTAATTCATTCCAAATGAAATTATGTTAAGCAAATTTTCCTTTATACAAATCCCCATAGGAATGCATTGAAAATGGAGTAATCCCATTTTTATGTTGTACGGATTCTCCCCATAGGTGATTATGTTAAGCAAATTTCTCCTATCTCCAGAATTTTTATGTTGTACAGATTTTATGTTATACAAGCTGTTTGTTATACAAGGGTCCACTGTACCTGGATTTCTCTTAGTATTCTACTTCCACAATGTAAGATCATCACAGGCATGGACAGGCATTCCCAAAAAGTATACTGCACCTCATTTTCCAGGAAATATGACAAACCATGTTTCTGAATGTGATATAAAAGTGTGGTTTTGTCCATTTTATTTTATCAGTTAATACCTTAAAGCCTGTAGGATGGAGTAAGATGTGAACGGAAGCTAAATATGCACTTTACTCAATTCTTCTTGCTTTTGGCCATGGTTGGAAGATATAATAAGCCCCTGAATTGTGGAAATTCTCTAGGTCATCACTTATTACCAGTATTTATTAAGTTTTTCTGGCTATACATGACAATTATCAAGTATACCATCAAGCTTGTCGCCCTTTAAGTTCCTTGCCTTTTTGTATAATCTAAAGTGTAATCTTGAGAACAAATTTTTGGCTTTTCTAGTTTGGGACCCAACTATATGAATAATTACAGCTAATCATTAATTTCATTAAACCTTCCAACTAAGATCTATATTAACATACATAAACACTGTTAAACTGTAGCTCTGGCTAGGAAGCTAGATGGACTGTTTAACACTCTCAGCTATTGCTTGATCTTACCAGAGAATAGGCATGTAGTCACAAAATGCTCTCAGTTATCTTGCAATGAACACTCATCAACAGTCACATTATCCTTATCACATAATGTTTCCCAGCCTCTCCTTAATTTCACTTGGCAGCTGATACTCACTTGGCAAATCCAATGAAGTCTTCATGGTTAGTATTTATGTAGGACAGCTCTATGTCAATCAGCAGGAGAATCTGAAGAGAGAAAAGATGAAATAACCAACTCAGCTAGAGGGCAGCAACTTATTCTGAATCCATCTGTCCCCAAACTGAGGGGTCTCCTTGCAGGATGGGGAGAGGCACAGATCTTAATGAAGAAAAAGTTATAATTAATCAGATTAATCAAATGTTTATAATAGTACTAGACTTCAGGCTTTCTTCATTACATAGAATAATCTAGCTTGATTCAGAGTGGCCCAGGCACTACTCTTTTGCCTGTTCTGTGCTCTTCATCAACAGATTTTATTTATTTATACAGTTTATATGAAGCCCACTACCCAAAAGTCTGGGTGGCTTACAACAACTAAAACAAACACTTAAAACAATTAAAACATTAAAATATAATGCAATAAAACTGCCGTCAGGACCCACAACCTATGTTATATCAGTTTAAAAACTTCTGGAACAGGAAGGTTTTTACCTGGTGCCAAAATTTCATCAATGACAGTGCCAGGCAGATCTCACTTAGAAGGGAATTCCATAGCCTGGGGGCAGCTGCTCAAAAGGCTCTATACAAGCCATCCCTCTCACCTCTTTGAGGGATGGATCTTTCAAAAGAGCCCCCTGGCTAGATCTTAATTGGCAGGTAAGTTCATATGGAAGGAGGCAGCCCTTCAGGTATCTAGGACCTAAGCCGTTTAAGGCTTTATATGTCAAAATAAGCACTTTGAACTGGGCGCGGTCAGCAACTGGTAACCAATGTAGCTTATATATAAAATCAGTGTGATGTGATCCCTGGAAGCTCCACCACTCACCAGCTGCACTGTGTTATTATGAACCAGTTGCAATCACCGAACCTTCTTCAAAGGCTGCCCCACGTACAGCATATTGCAGTAATCAATACAGGATATTACCAGTGCATGCGTAACTGTCATGAGGCTCCGCTCGTCCAGGTAGGGGCTCATCCGGTATAATTTCCACATCTGAAGAAAGGGACTTCTAGTTACCAAGTCCACCTGGGCTTTCAGAGTTAGACCGGGGTCCAGGAGTACCCCCAACCTATGGACCCTGTCCCTTAGGGGGAGTACAACCCCATCCAGCACAGGGAGATTACCCTCTAATCTGTCTGACATATTAAGAAAGACAGATGTGCTTATCATATTCCATGGACTTGGCACATCTAAAGGTTTAGCCTGCACCATTCTTGTCATGTTTGTCTTCATGTTGGGATCTGCCCTTTGTTTTGGTTTAATCTCTTTATTTGAGCTGATTTCAGTAGATGTATTTATCATATTTTGTGAATTTGACATATCCAAAGATTTATCCTGCATCAATCTTTTTGTGTTTGTCTGCAGATTACGATCAGCTGTCTGTTTTAGCACAATCAGAAGTAATTTCAGTTTTTTCTAGAGACCTAGTCATCCATCACTCCATCTTGAATTATCTGTTTTGCCTCTGTGACTTTATCAGAATTGAAAATCTCTGCATCTTCAAAAGTTGAGTGTGTGTAGATTTATATAATTTTTTTGCAAACTGGATAGAATTATGTTGGCAAAATCTTCTTCTGAGATGTTCTCCCAATCCATTGTGTTTTACAGCTCACAAGAAAGGTTTAATATTGCTTGTAATAGTTTCTGCCACTTAGTTTCCAAAAAAGAGAGGTACAGAGGAGAGTAACTAGACTTGATTGAAGCCAAAGCAGCAAGGATTGTTTTCAAAACATGCAGTTACTCCAAGGTCATATGATGTTTTTTGAAAAAACAATTTTCTCAACGCTGCTCTTACCATTGCGTCTTTAAATTCAACATATAGAAAGCACAGAGGCATAAGGTAGCTTCCTTTAAATGTTGTCTTTAAATCCAAGACATATAAAGAGCAGCAAAGGCATAATTTTTTTTTCCACAAGAAGAGAACAATAGGCAGGAAGGCATGTTCATGAAATAATGTAAAAACAATCACTTCTTCTGTGCTTGACTTTGGAAAATATTCACCCCTTCTTTGCTAAAAGCCGCTTCCTCCGAAGTGGGGGTTAGTGCTTGTTTGAAGGAAAGATTTTCCAGATACCAAGGAGAAGCTTTGCATAGAAAGAGATAAAAGTATTCTACTCATGACACGCCAAATATTTACATCTTTAATGTCCAGCACTGACAGCTCCACCTTCGCCATAGCGAAGGTCTTCCTCCAGTGGGAGATGAAGCATTTTCCTGCTTCCACAATGTTTGCCACCGCTCCCTTCATGGTCTGCAGTTGTTGCCTCATTTTCGTTTCCCCTCCAAGGAAACTTTACCCTTATTAGGGTCCCTTTATCTGGAAGAATTCAACTTGATAAGCTGGAGCACTTATCAAGTGTCTAGCCGGAACCGTAAGTCAAAGAACATTTTTTTAAAAGGTGGACAGAAGATACATTGCAGTTTAAAAAGAGATAAATATAATGTGAAAAGACAAGTACAGAGAATTACATAAGAATATGGTCCAATCAAGAGCAAAATGTGAAAATGTAGAGAAGAGCCATTATCCGTTTAACGTTCATGACATCTCAAGGCAAAATAGATATTATTATGTCCCATCTTCAGTAGAAGAATAAGATGAAATAAAGTCAAAATTCCATTTAACGTGCACCTTGAATTTGCTCCCAACTACATGCTCTATAAAACATGCATTCTCCTTTTCCTTGGTCTGTTTATGTTGCAAGCAACAGTACTGATTCCTGCTTACTCAGCAAACATAAGTACACCCATGGAAAAATTATGCTAACTTGCAGAAAAGAAAATGCTCCTTCTTAAGTAGGCAACACTGCATCAAAACCAAAACCAAGGGGTCTATGATAGAGATGCAGATTCTTTTGGAGTTCAGGTCTCATAAAAACTGAAAATTCAATGCTATTTGCGCTGCCCAAACAAAGGCACTACAAGATATCCTTTATAATGCTGTTAGTGCAGCAGCTTGGACTAACTGGTAATATTGAGAAAGCACAGGAAAGATGAGGTTCATATTATTTTCATTTACAATCTGCAATCTTCATTCAGTCTGAAAGCTTATCTGAAGAGTAAACAGACTAGATTGCTCACCTGGTCTTTAGTTTTCCCTTCCCGTTCTCTTATGTATGTTGTAACAATTCTTTCTGTTTCTTCTCTCAGCCTGGGGTAGGAACCAAGCTAGAGACAAGTGGAAAAGAGATCAGATTTATGGAATCTTAACCAAAATTCACATAGAAACATGGAGACAGAAAAAGGAAGGTGTGAGTTGTCTCCCTTATCACTGAAACAGGACTGATGGAGCAAAAAAAAAAATGCCACTTCAGTAAAGACCCTTAACATTACTGGACAGAGAAAGAGGCTTAATATGAACTATCCCAAAAGGCTATTTCTGGGGAACAGTCCTTATAAATATAGGAGAAAAAGGGAAGACACAAGAGCTGTACTCATGGTGCCCAAGGCAAAAAGAGAGCTGTCTGCGATTTGATTAAATATAGTTAAAGATAAAGGGCGAACACAAATCACTGTGGGAATGTGGATTAGATATTGCTAACTTACTCTTACAGCTGACAAATATTAATCCTCCATTCATAACTAATGTACTCATACCTTATTTCTTGTATGCTTTAAGGAATGGGACATGAGCTCTGCATGAACACACTGCCCTTGATTAAAAGCAAGTCAGACTTTCTTTCCGCTGGGCACCATAAGCAGCTGTATTCCATGTGTTAGTAAAATAAGAGGAGAAGAAGAAGAGCAAAGACTCATTACCTTCTCCGAACACTTTTTAATGACCATGGCCAGCTCTGAAACCACCAGATCAACACACTTCAAACTGGGCTCTTTGAGTTTTATAATCTGTTTTTTCACTATGGCTTCAAAAGCCATGTCAGGCGTGAAGAGCCCCGTCCTGTGCCATGCAGAAAGCGCGAACAGAAAGGAGAGAGAGAGTCCAAAGAAAAACAGGGGCGGGGAGTGACAGAAAGATTCAATAGGTTAGTCGTGTGCAAAGGAAAAAGCAGCAGCACTTCCTCGGGAAGGTCCTTCTTAGACTGCCAAAGAGCAACAAGGAATTGTTCCATCTTAGGATCGCTTAAGTAACACAGCTCAGTAGGGCTCAAACTAGCTTCAAACACCACTGTAAGCGGATGATGTCTTGACTTCCTATTGTCTTTATAATGTTCCAAGTGACCATAACAAGTGCCTACCAAAATGTTCTGGCCGAAACCTACTTCTGAATGGCTTCCAAATGCAGAGAATGTCCCTGTATAGTAGGAGGGAGACAAGTGATTTAAGACGCCTACCACTATCCACTTGATTTAGAATGTGACAAACCAGAGTGACATAAATATGGCACAAGAGGTACGGCCAGATGCAATACACTGAACCCTTGGAAAGGGCAAGGACAGCCAGTGGTCGTGGCTCTGTTATTGTCGAGCTTCCAACTCTTTCCTCCTCTAAGGTGATGCTGATGTTTATATGTTTACACAGAAGTGGCAATCAAGCCTTTCCTTGAGCACACAATTTTGGGGCTGGATATATACTATAGAGCTCAGCAGAGCAGCTCTATCCTATAGTCTGGGCTTGAGGCAAACATGGCAAAGTCTGGTCATTTCTAACTACAGTCTACTTGGTAGACACAAAGCATAATTTTTTTTTTACTTGAGAGTGAGAGTGGAGGGTAAGAAAATAATAGTTACATACAGTAGTTGCTATTTCAACTACAGTGGTCCCCCGCCCTTACACAGTTCATATACTGCGGTCCCGCTATATTGCGGGACCACAGTATGGGAAAAAAGCCCCCCTGGGGTAAGGGGGGAAAGTCCCTCGGAGGCCTCAGAAATGATTTTTGGTGATCCGGAAGTCACTTCCAGTTTTCCAGAAGTCACTTCCCGTTCGCAGGAAGGCCCTTGCAGGCCCCAAAAGGGCAGCGCCAGGCTTGGGGTAAGTACAGGAGCCCCCAGCTACCTGGCCTGACCTGCATCCACATATCGTGGATTTTCATTTATCGCAGGTTGGCTCGGGTCCCTAACCCCAGCGATAGGTGGGGGATCACTATACCACAGCAGCATTATTGGACCTTGCAGAGCTGGGATGGAGAACTGCTAATATCAGTGGAGTTTTGATATTGGAATTCTTTGCTGTTATTTTTGTTTGTTATTCTGTACTGTAGCAGGAAACAGGACCCAGGTGAATAAACACTATTTCATCCCTAAAATATAATCCTGCGAACAATCTGTCTCTTTGGAAACAACATTAGAATCCTTCTCCGTAAAATACTAGTTTTTGATCAGCAAAACCCATTTTGCATTGAGAATCAAATGTACTTTCACATACAATCCGAAGTACCACACGTCCATACACTAGTTGACACTTGCCTTGCATTTACTATTTCACCATTTCACTATTCACAGCCTAACCATCTTGTCCAATAACATTTTCTTAGCCTGCAAAGATGCCACTTCTCCAGAAAAGAGACACAGAGATGTGGAATTGAAGTCAATCTCCTGTCATTGCAATGTTTCAAGAATTCCACATTACAGCAGTCATCCTAACCAACTCTTTGGAGGCTCAGCAGTAAACCAGCTTGCGAGTGGCAGTTCCGTACCCACTCACAAGTCACACTAGGAGTTCTGGGTACAGACCCTGTGAAGAATCCTTAAGATGAGTAAGATATTGACAACTTTGTTGGTTATAAGAGAGCAAGAGACCCTGCTGTACTTCAGGAACTAAGAATTGAAGGACCTTGGAGAGCAAGTGCTGGCTTCTTCATATTAGATTTACAAAAGCCTAAACCTCTTCCAGAAAGAGACTCAGAGTTCACCTACAACAAATACCACTGCAAAAGCAAGCAATGTAAACCGCTCTTAAGGGAAAAATCTTTGTTACTCTGCTAATTATGGTCTTGCCAGGGCATTACACAGGCAATGTGATCATGCAACCTCAGTCTTGATGCCGTGCTTTTGATTCCAGGAGACAAAACAGAAGGGTCAGTTATTTAACAGGCAAACAACCCACATAGACAGAAAAACTGTACTGGAACTGGGCAGTCCTCAATAAATGGAGAACTTCAGAATGGGGGCAGTTTATTACTTCGATCAATGCATTTAATCGTAATTTTCAAAACCCACAGCCTTGCCTTTTATTCACAGCTTTGTGGAAAATGTAAGGAAGCGGTTTAAATGGCAGATGAAGAAGCCATGCACACAGAGAAGAGCCAGGATCTGAGAAAAATCAGCCCACTAGCTTAGGCAACCTCCAGACACCTCACAACAATTTCTGTTTATGAGCAAAAAATTAAAGTGGGTTAAGATTGAAGCTCCAGACCAATCCTGTTCATTATGAAACACAATGCCAAAACTGCAGCCTCAGTTGCATTATGGCACATTTCAGTGCCTCTGCAGCAACATATAAACCTAGATGGTTTTCCCTAAGAGAAGCCCAACCAGCCAATTCTTTTTAAAAAAGTACCAATACCTGGAGGTTGTACTAAGGCAAGATAGACAGATGAGAATAATATACTGTAATTTGGGCAGGTTTCCCAACTCAATCAGGAAGGGCTAGACTGCCTCCAGCTAGTTCAATACCTTAGCAGTACACTGTCTAACTGTATTGATTAACTCCTGAATAACCAGGTCGACACACTTCAGACAAGGCTCTTTCAGCTTCACCACCTGTTTTTTCACAATGGCCTCAAATGCCAAGTCTGGTGTGAACAGGCCCGTCCTACAGTCATCCACAGACAGGAGGAACGGAGGGAAAAGACATGGTAGAAAAGAAAGGAGGAAAAAGAACAGGTTTAATGACTGGTAACATTCTAGGATGCAATTTTCTCATCAAGTATTAGCTCTTCATTTCAAAATCTCCCTCCCCACCTGACAGTAACACATTTCAGTTAAACGTACAGGAGATGGGATGAAACCGTACATAACCAAAAAGACTGTTGCGCACAAGAGATAAAAGGGAAAAGTTCATCTCTACTACATGAAGATATTTTGCAGACTGAAATATTACAGTACACATTTTTAGAGAGAGGAACTTTCCCCATCTAAACAAGACACTCTACGTGTGAACATGCAGTGAAGGGGATAAGGAAGAAAAAGGAAAGTGGGTGGCTATGGACTTTTTGAAAAGGTGGATGCCCCACAGGAATGGGAATGGGCAACTAAGGACACTGAGGAAAAGATGGATGGAAAATAACTGTGTCAAATATCACCAATAAAAAGGGAAAGAGGGAGAAAAAGAGAAATTGATATTTCTGAATCAAAGCAATAGAGAGGCTAACAGAAAGTGATTATCATCCCCTCCTACAGCAGGCCTGTATAGAGCACCCCAGCCTACACATTCTGCCCCTAACATGGATATTAAAAACCCTCCTTCAAATTTAGCTGCTTTTGGACCAGCCTACAGAATGTCAAAACCAAACATCTCTGGGCTGCATATTTTCTGCCTGAGTAAGCATGCTGGGAGGCACCAGTTAGGATTAATGCACTCTTTTGGTTTTTTTATATAATTGTATTGTGCAGTGAATACCTGCAAAATAAAGAGCTGCCATAGGCTTTTCTATTTCTTCCCCTTGTGTTCCTTTCATTGACAAGATGCCTGTGGACTATCAGGTCTATAAAGCATCAGGAACGCTGACAAACATTGATCATCCACTCTATTTCCCTAATTTTCTTCTGGACTCAGTCAGAATGGCAAGCAATATAAGTAACAGACTTTCTAGACTGAACTCCTATTTCCTACAGGTACCAAAGATATACAGTTTGTAAGCAGAGCTGAAGATGATGATGTGCTTTGCCAAACCAGCTGCAATTCAAATACTTGCCTTACACCATGGATGTTTTTGATTGCATAGCTGATTTCTCGTCTCAGATCCTTCTCATCAAATTCCATCTAAAAGAGAAAAAAATGGCCCAATGATTAAAGGAGATGAAAACAGAACCATTCCATGGTTTAATAATACACTCTCCTTGACTCTTGGTACAATTTGCTATCATCTTGGTGAAATTTTACTATTATATATCTTTAGAGAGAACCTATGTCAAATGCCAGGAAACAAAAATAAGAGGAGCCAAGAACAAGGTACCATATTTTTCCATTTATAAGATGCCCCCATGTATAGCATGACCCCCACTTTTCCAACCCAAAATTACAGTTTTGCAACCATGCCTTTCTCTCCTTGGATTACTTCTGTGTATAAGATGACCCTCAATTTTTAGTCTAACAATTTCAAACAAAAATATTATCCTATACATGGAAAAATACTGTAATTACCCATTCTCATCCATGGAAAGAGGGCATCCACTTTTAATTTTTTTTTTTACATTTTAATATAATGTTGTTACTTCTTTAAAATCCCTTCATAAGAAAGATTTTGCTTCTTGAACACTGTTGGTTGTTCATTACAGATTTCTGGCTGCTGATAACGAAAATCACATTATGCTGCATTAAAAAGCAAAGCAAAGGTTTCTGCTGCATTAAAACATTAATTACAGAGTGCATCACCCCCAAAGCTTTTAATTCTGGTGGGGATACTTACAAGATTCTGGTGGGGGATACTTGAAAAGAGAACTGTGTCGGCTCACACAGCAGATGCAAGTCTGTCACTTTTAAACCTGCCATGGTCTTCAGTGTGAAAGAAACCATTTATTCCTTCTTAGCCACACATTCTTAGCTCCTGCATGTGGTCATATTTTTAAAGTTCTTTTAAAAAACAGATAATAATAAATAGCAACTCACTCATTTAAGTTGTGAAATCACTGTTTTTTCCATTTGTGTCTTTGAATGATCTCAGAGCATGTTTTTGCCAGTGTATTTGTATACCCAGTTTACTAATAAGTTTATAGATCCACTTGATTTCATATGACATTTAGTTTTTATCCACCCTAAACCAATGGGCATCCACAGAGAGCACTACAGAAAGCATGGCTTCTTCAGTGCAAGAACATGGATCTGATGCATACATCCTCATGGATCCACAAGAGTTTTAACTACGATGATTCCCTAATGGTCACAGTATGCAGATGACCCACGGCTCTATCTCTTCTTTCCATCTTTTGCAGTGGATGCTGTTCCATCCCTTAAGTGCTGCCTGGACACTGTACTGGGATGGATGAGGACAAACAGGCTAAGGACGAACCCAGACAAGATGGTAGTCCTAGGGGGAGGGGTTGTTGTCTGCTGCTTGGGAATCTCCCTCTCTTTTGGGAGCAGGACTCTTCCTGCTCAGAGTGAGATCCTAAACTTGGGTGTTCTCCTGGACCTGATGCCATCTGTGGAATTCCAGGCAACATTGGTGGTCCATTCTGCCCACTTTCCGCTGCACCTCTATCTGGACACTGGAGCCCTCACTATGCTGGTCCATGCACTTGTAATCTCAAGACTAGACTGCTGCGATGCTCTCTACATGGGGCTGCCTTTGGGGGTTGATGCAAAGACTTCAATTAGTCCAGAACATAATTGCCAGGTTACTGAAGGGAACTAGGAAAGACCAGCATATGTTCTGCCACTCTGGCCTCCCTCCAAACCTGGCTGCTTATGCAAGCATTCCCAGCCAGAACATGGCCACAATGTTTACCCATGCTGATTTTATCTTGCCCACCTAAATAATTTTATTAATCATATTTTAAATAGTATTATGATGAAATTTAACGCATATTGATTTACTTTGTTATTATTTTGTTTTGCTTGTATTATTGTTGCTTGCATCTGTTGTAAACCACCCAGAGTGCCCTTGTTGTCAAATGGCTGGCATAGAAATTAAATAGATAAATATCCTCCATCGCCATTATACTGGCCTTTCAAGAAAAAGGAACCTGCTCACGCCAGTTTCTAGGAGTGCCTAGGACAGGCATGTCCAAACTTCGGCCCTCCGGATGTTTTGGACCACAACTCCCAGAATTCCAAGCCTCTATTTCCAATGGCAAAGGACTGTGGGAGTTGTGGTCCAAAACATCGGGAGGACCAAGCCTGGCCTAGGAGAAACTCAAGAGAGCATAGGATGGGTAGTGTCATTGCCTATTAGGCTCTATAGAGGGAGCCTCTCAAAGAGTAAGCACGCAAAACAAAGAAGGTTTGCTCAACTTTTTTCAAATTTCGTATAGAAGAAGCCAGCTTTTCAAAGGTGGACTAATGTATTCTTTCCCTGAAAACTTGGTGGCTTGTATCTACTCTTATTTTTAAAACCTTGTTTTCAAAAAGATTATTTTGGACCTAAAACAAGTATTGGAATTATTCAAATAAACTTCACTGCACCCTGGAGTCATTTTAAAGGTCCTTAATTTTCAGTCTGGTTTAGAGGACCTAAGTGAGTGTCATGGGCCACATTCAGCCTTTGGAATCCATAGTTCCCATGCACTAATGAAACCCACAGCTACAGACTGGTAGAATAGAACATTTTAAAAATCACTCTCAAAACCAATGGAAAGAAAAGTTTCACGTCAACTTTACCTTGACCAATTCAAAGGGGAACCTCTCGTGGAAGATACGGTTTATTCTGGCTCCACCTGAGAGTTCTAGTGTGTCCACCTGGTCTCCAGAGCCTTCAATTCTCTTCTCAAAGTCCACAGCAAACTGCTGGACCATCCTGCAGAAACATAAATGGAAGCCAGAAATAGGTTTCCGCCATGCCAAGCTCAGCTGAAACGGCAACATTTCTTACTTGGCAACCAGAAATGCTCATTCAAAGCAATGATTTTACCAGATCAATTTCTGTTGGCTTATATATACAAAGGTTTATTAGGAAAGTGCCATTCAGATTTTTCAAACTCCATTTTCCAGAACCTCTTCAAGGATTCCCTAGGTAGAATTCTGGAAGTTCCAGCCCACAGACCCACAATTTCAGACACACACCTGGAGGCATGCCTAGGCTTGAAAGTTCCATGGCCCAGCTCTGACCCACCTTCCTGTGAAATAAAAAAGAAGGCTCCTAACTGCTGACTGGGAATTCTAGGGTTTGCTGGGAGATGTAATCTCCTCACTCTTATGGGTGGGTCTGAAGGTCTCAATAGAGATCTCTGGGCTACAATCCCCAGAATTTTTCCTGGGAAATTCTGGAAATGTGGTCCAATAAACTGTCTCTACACACTTTTTTGTCTCTACACAATTTTGAGCTATCATAACAAAAGCGTTATCACCGCACAATGGATGCATCTTAGTCTATCCCTCTTCTAGAGCAGTTCAGGTGACATGGCAAGGTTACTGCTTCTCATTGCTGTCATATTCTAAAAAATAAAAATACCTTCTTGTCCTCTTTGTACAGATATTGTGGAAGCAAAACTGCAGGCTGAAATGATGTGTACTAAACATTTTTAGTGCTGACACAAACAACTTTTACCTGTAGTTGTTGGACTGAAGATCCTAACAACCTTAGTCAACATCATTAATGGTAGGGAATTACGGGAACTAGCATACAGAACAGAGATGGGTACGAACCTTGAATTGGAGGTGCAGCTCAGTTTGTCACTGTGCTCACACAGGTGTGTTTGTACATCACCCTCCCACTTAACCCTGCACACTTCTCCATTCCTTGGGTGACACACACGATCCTTCCCTGCCTCCCCAGTGTGGAGGAGCTGATGAAGAAGGTGGAAGACAAGAGAGCACATTGCAAAAGGTGAGTGGGCAGTTGTGTTGGAGAAGCAGGGAAGGAAGTCGTGTGTCACCCAAGGAATGGAGGAGTGTGTAGGGGGAGTGGGAGGAGAAGACAACACCTGTGCATGCACAACAACAAACTGGGATGGACCTCCAAATCGAGGTTCTCTAATACAGAAACATCTGGCGTGCCACCATTGCCCACTGGCAACAATGACTTACAGCAGGCATGTCCAAACATTGGCCCTCCAGATGTTTTGGACCACAACTCTCCCAGTCCTTTGTCAATGGCAATCTAAGCTTAGAATTCTGGGAGTTGTGGCCAAAAACATCAGGAGGGCCAAAGTTTGGACATGCCTGGCTTAAAGCAATAGTTCCCAAACTTGGTCCCCTGCTCAATGTTCTTGGACTACAACTCCCAGGAATCTTAGCCAGCACAGTTAGTGGTAAAAGATTCTGGAAGTTTTAGCCCAAGAACATCTGGGGTCTCAAGGTTAGGAACCACTGCCTCAGAGTAACAGATGTCACCCCCAACTAGCACAACCAATTGTCCTAATTCTCAGAAGACAGAATAGCCAACTTCAGAAAAATTCCAGTGCATCAGTTTAGAGTGCCAGCAAAGCAAACTACTGCAAGAAAACCAATCTGTACATTCCACACATCTTATGAAAAATTGCACAAGATGGAAGAGCATAATTTTATTTATTTCAAACATTTATTGTATTTTTCTGTTTATAACACCCCCCATGTATAAGATGACCCCCCACTTTTCCAACACAAAATTACAGTTTCACAACTTCTTGGTTTATTTCTATGTATAAGACAATCCTCAATTTTAGTCTAACAATTTTAGACAAAAATAGTTTACAGAAAAATACTGTACATTTCAAACACATTGGCATGAAGACTAGAAAAGAAGTGACTCTGCATTTAAGCCAACATGAGTACTTTTCAACTTTTAGGACCATGACTGTTTCTTAATAACTGAAAAGGTGGTATATTTTCTTTTGCAACATATTAGCATCAGAAATATTTTTGCCCTTCAATATTTACCATATTTTCCCATGTATAAGAAGATTTTTTTCTAAAACCTTTAGACTAAAATTGAGGGTCCACTTATACCCGGACGTTAGCTGAAGAGAGAACCCATGGTTTTAAAAAAGTTATTTTTAAAAAATTGTCAGATATGCCACTCACGCAAACTCATCTACATTTATATTTTATTTATATTTTTATATTTTTATTTATTTATTTATTTATTTATTTATTTATTTATTTATTTATTTATTTATTCATTCATTCATTCATTCATTCATTCATTCATTCAACTTATATGCCACCCACTACCCAAAGATCCCTGGGCGGCTTACAATTTATATCAAGTCTTTGAATGAAAGTTAACCCTTTCATCTCCATATATAACTGCAATAAATTCTGAACAATTTCAACTGCACTGACTTCATTGCTAGCAATCCTTTTCACACCCTCTATGACATTAAATTCAAACTTTCTCATATTGATTTCTAAAAAGCAACATACACAAATAACCCTGCATAAGTAATAAGTGAACTAAGACTACTTTCTGAATCCCTGGCACAATGAAGTTTCCTCTTACACAGATTCACTTTTTTTAATGTCCTAAATCAGGGGTCCTCAACCTAAGGCCCTGGGGCCGGATGCAGCCCCCCAAGGTCCTGAATCCGGCCCCCGGGAACAATTGCAATAACCTTGCTTTGACCAAGCCAGCCTCTGCAGCTTTCTAAAGTTCAGGGTTGGGAAGCACTCCTCCCAACTATCACCTAGATGATCATCATGCTG
Source organism: Phrynocephalus forsythii (assembly GCA_029282475.1). Taxonomy (NCBI): domain Eukaryota; kingdom Metazoa; phylum Chordata; class Lepidosauria; order Squamata; family Agamidae; genus Phrynocephalus; species Phrynocephalus forsythii. The sequence continues at coordinate 9,304,846 of JAPFRF010000011.1, forward strand.
GCTAGTGGAGCATTCAAAGACCAACAGCATTTGTCCGGCCCCCAGCGGTGTCAGGAATAAATATTCCCCATTCTTGACCGTCCTTTATAAAGTAGGGTTGGGAAGCATACAACTTACGGACCAACAGCATTTGCAGGAATAAATATTCCCCATTCTTGCTCCGAAGTGTAAACCAGCAACAAAGAAGGTGCACAAATAAATGGCAGAACAAAGTGTAGATGTGACCTACTGCAGCAGGGCTTTGGTTTTCCGTGTAGGGTCATCAGGGCGAAAATTCTTATATTCTTCCACTTCTTTTTCTAATGAGAGCAGCTGACTCTGGAGTTTGCTGCGCAGAGATGGCAGTGTTTCCCGTATATGGTTTGTCAATTGCTGCAAGGAAGAGAATAATGGGGGGGGGGGGCAATAATTTGACATCAACATCACTTCAAGCATGGCTTCTGACTTCCAAGAGAACAAAGCAGTCTCCCTTCTAAGCCAGCAAAGTTAAGACCAACTCTTCTTGCTTAATACTTTTCAATCTCTTGCTCTTAGACTGGAGAGTTATAGCATGATACATCCCTTACCTTCATCTAAAAGAATGTCTATGGTTCTCTAAGGCACTGTTTATGGTAATTATATCACTCTGCAGCACCAAACAAGCCTCCAGTCTCAGAAATCAACCTTAACCCTTCTTTACAGCACTGAAATAATTCCTTTACTTGGTCTCACTAGGGATGATAAACAAGAGAGAAAGCTTTGCTCTTTCTAAAACATTCTAACAGGTTTCTCCACTTTACTGAGAAACCTGCATAAAAGTGAGTAATGTTCACACCAGATGAAGATATTTCGTCAGATTTGCCAGAAACAGAAATGCACCAGAAACCAAGAGCCTTTACTTTGAAAATAATTATCTCCATATTGGAGCAGAATGCAATGAATTTATGAAAATCAAAATGGAGGGGGGGGAATCATGTTTGAGCTGAAAGGTGAGACCCTTCATTACTGAAAGTACAGAGGAAGTCTCACCTTCAGCGGACGATATACAAATGAGGGGGTGGAGAAAGGCCAAACAAGCAGATGCAGCAACAGCCTACCTGGTTGAGGAACCTTCTGTAAGTGTGGGGTTCCCATGCGGTCTGCCATATGTCTGTAAGCAGGATGGGAAAGGAAGAACTTGCGCTCAGCTGCCAGTGCTGCTCTGATGTCCTTCTTACCATCTATGTCCTTCTGGCTCCGGTTCACAACTCCAATGTAACCTACAAGTAGACAGCTCCAAACGCTAGTTCCAACCTTACCACTTGCACACAGGTCCCCAGCGCAAATTCTGAAAGGCCACACAGGTCAACTCAGGGCAGCGATGGTCAGGAAGTCATGCGGTTGTGACAACAAGGAGGAGCTTCTTCTCCCACAATAAGCTGACAAACCATGTTCAGCTTTAGAAAGATTACACCCTTCCTTGTGCACATGAAAATATGTGACATGAAAATACAGAAAAAATAAAGTTTTCAACATGCAAGGGCTGGATCTCTCTCACTTAGCGCAGGCTTTGCTCTTGGACCTGGTCTCACAGTTTGATGTTTCAAACCATCTCCTTGAGCACTTGAAAATATTAAAATCCACAAATATATAAAAATATAATAGTTACTACTTGAATTAAAAGACAATAAAATGGTACTAGTTTCTATGGCCTATTCTAGACAAAGAATACTGGTGTTTTTGTTGTTGTTGTTGTTGTTGCTGCTTTTTTTGCAGGACAGAAAAATCACACTGACTGCATGGCAAATCAAGAATCCATGTAAGAAGCTTGTCTGATATGAGTCACTTTCTAGTTCTGTCCCAAATACACAACAGATATCCTAGGTGACATTTGCTGTGTTCAATTCGCCACTATACTGGAGAAGGCTACACTACTTGCAGGACTGCCATTAAATCCTCTTGTATTGTACAATTTTGGTTGGTTTTAATGAGGTAATGAAAATGAGTAGCTTCAACCACCCACTGATAACTATCAAAGGAGAAAAAACAGATTAAGATCTAGTACGAAGTTTGCCTGTTACCCATGTCCCACAAATATCCTGCTGGCATTATTATGTGCCAAGAGATCTGAGCTCTCCTTAACAGATCAGGAAAGAGATCTTAGCTGATGTGAGGGAGACAAGAGGGGGCTGTGCTGCCTGCCACCACCCACCGCCTGCCAATCCTTCCTTCCTTCCTTCCCAGAGGGAGCAAGTTGGCAGACAGCCTAAATGCCTGCCTCTCTCTCATTCTCCTCCCTCTGCTTTGGAGGCTGCCTGAGACAGAACACTCTGGACAATCACCCACAATACAGCAATTGGGGGGGGGACCACTATTGCCTCACATCTGATCATGTGACCTGATCCAGTGCTCATATTACAAGCCCTTTGTTGTTGATCAAGGCAAAATTTAGAAGAAATCTTTCCATATCTTGCTAAACACTCATAGACCAAGGTACTCATAAACCAAGGTTTATGACATCTATTCAATTATATGCACATTAAATATGCTTTTTGCATGACAGTCAAGAACCACATAATTGATATAGGTATTTCCTATATGAATTCCTCTTTATGCGTTTTATTAATACTATGGATTTGAATACTATTACTAAAGCTTTCGTTCAATAAAATATTCCTTGGCAACAAATACTTATTAATAACATTCTACCTCTCCGCAAAGGTAAGAGTTTGTTTTCCAAGATATCTCTGGCATCTGTGCCTTCATCCATTAGATCTAGTTTAGTTATCACTCCAATTGTCCGTAGGCCTGAGAAAAAAACATAACTGCTGGTCAAAAGTGGGGCAACTATGCTGGTTACATAACAATTTAGTAGATATTGTTTGAGTTATATTCTTGAATTGAATAGGGGTTAGACTCAGTTGCCTTATATGCCCTTCCAACTTCATTATGGCATTATTGGTGGGCAATAAAGGAGGGTATCAGGATGAGCTAGGGATGCATCAAAAGAAAAAAGCTGCAGTCTACAAAAAGTTATGCTAAGCAAAATTTGTTGGTCTTAAAGGTGAAAAAATACCTTCTTCTTACACTTGTATATTAACAAGGAATTTTGCTTTGAACATGTAGTGCACACAAATATTGTTAGCAAGTTATAATAACATACTATGCACCTTTGTACATTTCTAGATTTTTGTCTAATTGGGCAGGTGTCCTACCTATTTTATAGAACTTTTGATCCTTTATATTGTTTTTTACAGAACAGAATTAAAAAATTATGAACAGTGAGGCTGGGAGTTAATCCATCTTGTTCTGCGTTGCATTTTATAGTTTGTTATGTTTTAACTTTACAGCTTCTTCTACTACATTATTTCTGTTCCTTGTACTCAACAGAAAATTGCATTCAAAGTTCAAGAGCATAGTCAGGCTTGTAAATCCAGAATGTTAGGCATGTTGAAAACCAGTCCATTATGTCTTTGAGGGACTAGGGTTTTCTGCTGTCAGGAGAACAGGAAGGAATAGTCAGGGTCCCACCTTATTCTGTCACAGGACTAAATGCATTTATCAGTGAAGCAAAAGAAAGAAAAAGAGAGCTACTACAAACCTTGAGGATCCACCTCTTTCGCCATTTTGAGTGCATCTGAGTTGGCTAAATCCATGTTGGCTGGAGTCACAGCCAGAATCAAGGTGCTTTCTCTGCTAATGAACTGCATAATCATATCTTTGATCTGATACTCAATGTCCTGGGGTTGGTCACCCACAGGCACCTTAGTAATACCTGGAAGGTCAATCAAGGTCAGATTCAACACTGCAAAGAAAAAAAAAGAAGGCAGAGGGACTTCCTTTGAAAAGGGCACATGGCTTTCCCCTAAAGCTTCCACCAATTCTGGGCTTCTAGTGGCTTTCCAAAACCTTTCTATACCAGGCAGAAAAGAATCTCTCCTATTAGAGGAGAGGACAGCAACACATGCCACATGGATGGGAACATATAGCTCATAAACCTAACAAAAGCCCTGGCAGCCCCTAAACCTTCCAAAACCATTTTCTACTTTTAACAGTTTGTTTATTTACTCAAAATTTTATTTTTGTAATCTCTACGGGTAGAAGTAATTCTGCCATATTTTCCAGGCCTCTCAACATCCCCCCTGGTTTAGAGGGCACAAAGAAACTTTTTTCATTCAAACACTTGCTTTGGTAAAATCCTTGGATTTACCAAAACTCATTGCAGCAGACTTTACAGTACACATGTAATGGACATCATTTTCTAAATTTTAATTTAAAATTAATTTTTTAAAATTAAATTATGTACATTATTCTTTTGACTATGTACTATAGCTTTCCATGTTGATATATCTCATTATTCCAAAGGTTAGACAGAGAATCATTGAACCATAGAGTTGGAAGTGGTCTATAAGGCCATCATGTCCAACCCTCTGTTCAATACAGGAATCCATTATGAATATACTAAGCTCTTTTTGCCAGTAAGTACTCCACACTTATTATGCTTCCCTACTAATTGATATCTCCACTCCCATGCACTTTCAGAGGCCAGCAACCTTCAAACACAATACATTAGCACCTAGGCTGACAAATTTGTTAATTTAAACAAATTAAATTAATTTGTTCTGCAGGCCATTTTGCTGTGCAAAAATTTTGTTAACCGAAACACAGCTTCCCATTGAAATGAATGGGAAACCAAATAATCCATTCTGGAGGTCCAAAAAAAGGTTAAGAAGCTGTGGGGTTTTTCCCCAGACATCTTTATAAAAGTGCACTTTAAAGGTATGCAGAGCTGGACCCGCCCCCCGCCGCACTGCAATGCAAACATGGACAAAAGCAAGCAGCAAGACTAACCCAGCCCATTTCTGCCTGCAGAGCAATGGAAAAGAATGCAAAGATGGACAAAAGAAAGCAAGGAAACCTCAGCTCTCTACCTTTCCAAGTTCAAAAGGTTCAAAATCCCCTGCAAAAAATGTCCAGAATGGCTCGAAAATACAATGAAAAAACTTCTCCAAGTCCTCCCAACCCTCCACAAACTACCGGGGGGGGGGGCACAATGCATCGCAGATACACTTTTTTTTTTGCAAAGTGTGATGAAAATTTCATTATCCAAGGCAACCCTTAGGGAAATTTTGTTAACCGAAACATCCCTACTCCTGGAAATTGTTTCGTTATCCTATTTTTTCGTTATCCGAGATATTACTGTAGTGAAGTAATGCTCACTTTCTAAAGGTTCACTAAGAAGATGACTTACCATGGGGTGAATAAACTCTCAGGTTAATAGGAATGGGAGAAATGCCTTTGTTTGTTCCAGTGGCTCTGTCTGTTTCTGCTTCAATTTCCTGTCGGACTTCATCAAAATCTGTAAACTTTTTGGATTTGCAGTGCAAAAACTCTGCATATTCTGAAAAAGAAGATAAACGCTATGCTGTGCTCACAGATGCAAGCTCAGAAAAATATGCTGAAAGAGCAATGAAGAGCTATCTGTTATCAAGATTAACTGTAATTTACCACACTTCTTAATTTTAGATGTGTGATGCATGTTCATATTTCTGTTTCCCAAATTAAAAAAATAATACCAGGAGAAGGGTAACCAATTCTGAAATCATGCATACACTTAACATGGCTAATACCTGTTTACTGTGCAGTCCCACCAATATGATACTGGTCTAGTAAGAGAAAGACAAAGACTGATTCTCTTCTGAAGATATGAGTGCTCCCAGTCAATCAGGATAGCAAAGACAACAATCTCACAATAAAGTAAATCACAGATTACTTTAATAAAGAACAAAGCTTTTTGTTCAACATTGAATATACTATGGTGACTTCTGGAAGTTTTAAGAACAAACTCTTTTTAAAAAATCAGAAAGAGTTGTAAGTCTAAACGGCCTTGTCAGAAATTCTCTCAAAACATTCCTCACAAGTTCATCTTATGTCCTACTATCGTAGTTCTACTGTGAATTTAAGAAGAGCTGAAACCTGATTTTAAAAGCTGAATCCTTTGGGAGGAAAGTGGCATATAAAGATTTTAAGTAAAGTAAGTACATATGTACATATGTGAATGAATGAATGAATGAATGAATGAATGAATGAGAAAGACTCAGAGACAATCTCACAGAAATAAAAAAGCTGATAATGTAGAGAAGTTACTATGAAGGCCAGCATGCTACTGAGAAGCAGTCTTGAGAAACTGTGTTGCATCTTGTATCACACAAGGTATTCGCACTGCATTTGAAAAAGAGGATTGATTATATGACCTATGAATTTTGTCTGGGGCTTGGAACCAAGCCATCTTTTATAGCAATGTGTGAAGCCTGGATTTGTTCTCAAACAAGCAAGATTACTGCTGTGGCAGATTATAGCAGAGGCTATCTACTTCTTAACAGAATAAAATGGCTATTTAGCAACTAGGCAACTGCATTTATGATCCAGTGGCCCAATACAGTAAAACCTTGGATTGTGAGCATAATTGGTTCCAGAAACATGCTTGTAATCCAAAGCAATTGCATATCAAAGCAAATTTCCCCATAAGAAATAATGCATCTCTATGGTCATCATGGTGGGTGGTTACTCTCTAACCCGTTTCTTATCTCTATGGTCTTCAACTGGGCTGAATGATCTCAGTCTCCTATTCTACAGAACAAAATCATGCAAGGTAATTTTTTTAAAAACAGCTGGATGGGGAAGCCTCTATTACGGCTGCAGCTGTGGCTGGGGATCTGCACCAGGTTTAGAGGTCTCTGGAAGGGCGAGAGGCCTCCCAGCATGGAGACCTTGGGGAAGGGGTGCTTGTCTTCCCATTTTACTCTCCAACCATGCTGCTCCAGGCCTCCCAAGAGCAGCATGGCTGGAGAGTAACCTGGGGCTGGAGTTGTATCGGGACTGCAGTATGTATGTGTTAATATATTTTTTCACACATACATACCTCTAAAAATTAGGTGCGTCCTATGACCCAGTGCGTCTTATGGGGCGAAAAATAAGGTAAATTTTGTGCTATATATGCAGTATATCTGGCACTTTAAAGGAGGTTTCAGAGAGCAGCAGGAGACAGGTGGACCTTGTAATGAGGTGATGCCTAGATGAGCTGATTGGGGTGGGGGTGGGGGTGGAATTATGTGTAATTTATGGAATGTGTTCTGTGTTTGTTATGTCATCTTTGGGATAAAGAAAGCTATGCTGTCATACATTGTCATGTCTTGGACCCACCACATAATAATATACCCAGAAACAATCTGAAGTACCCAGAGAAGATGGGAGACTCCATCAAGAAGAAATGATACATGACCATGCACCTCTGAAGAGTGACATAAAGACGTGAAAAGTGAAGCAGCCAAACTAGAACCTTGAATTTCAAAAGCAGATGGGAGGACATATGTACATGTTGAGGCAACCTTTTATTTTAAGAGCTGGGTAGAAAATCCCACCTAAATGATACCCAAAGTGAAGCTTGAAATCATCCCTCAAAGGCTGTTTGCAGCCACTGTTTGAACTCGTCTCTAAGAAGCAGACCTGGAACAAACATCTGCCATGAAACTTGTTCATAATTTTGGGACTCTTGTTTATAACTGTTCTGCATTATCCACAAAATCCTCAAAATTTCTCAGTCATGGACCTGAGAAAGCTTACTGTTTGTTTGTTTTTGTGGTCCAATTAAGGAATCAGTTGCTCTTCCATTTGTATCAAGACCCAATTCACTCTTTAAACAGAAAAAAATGGCTTACCTGTTTTAGAGAAAATGAGCTGCAGGATAAGAGGTCGCCTGGTAACAATTCCAGAGCCACGGGGCAGGAAATCTCTGCAAACAAATTTAAAAAAATCTGTTACTTCAATATTTTCCTATATGTGCTACAGTCACAGTGTACAAGGAATACATTCTAAACCATATTAAAGGATCTAGTTTATATATTGGAACTAGGCAGGGAGCATTATCATGGAATCTAATATGCACACAGTATGATTCAGAACATAATTCACATGATTCAAGAAATCATTTACTCTGAACAAGAAAATTTTAAAGCTGCTATGCCCCAAACATTCCAAAGCTCATAGTAATTTTATTAATCACATGTCAATTTTTGCATGTATGGGCTTTATAGGGGTTCACCCATTAAGGGCATCCATTTATCATCCCCAAACTAATGGGCTAGTAGAGCATTTTAATGAGACGTTAAAAGGAATGCTATGCAAGTTGGTACAGGATAAACCTGGTCAGTGGCATCTCCTCTTGGCCGTTTTGATGTTCGCAGTCCAGGAGGTACCTCAAGCCTCTACTGGTTTCTCCCCCTTTGAGTTATTACATGGGCACAACCCGCGAGGGGTACTGGATGTCTTGAGAGAACAATGGGAATGAGAGGATGATTCTTCCCAATTGGTTATCAAACATGTCATTGAGAGGAGGGAACACCTAAGGATGGTCCATAGATTCCAAAGGATTTTTGAGTTTTTTTCTGGCTATAACAGGATAGAAGACAGCAAGAAAAGAGGAAAACCATCTGTGAGAGGACTGACTCCTTAAAGGAAACCACAAGCTGAATTTACAAGAACTAAGGGCAGCTGAGGAGAGGACATTTTGGAGATTGCTCATTCACAGGCTAAGCATATGTGAGAAGCAATTTGACAGCATGTAACAAAAACAGTTTGCAGTTTTCACAAGGCTCCTAACTGATCTTAAGAAAACACTGAAGGCCAAAGCAGTTGATACAATGGTTGTTGTGAGTTTTTCAGGCTGTTTGGCTGTGTTCAGGAAGGTTTTCTTCCTGACGTTTCACCAGACTCTGTGGCCGGCATCTTCAGAGGGCAAGGAGCTCAAGGAACTAGGAGTTCTCTCTGTGCTCTGGGGGCGCAGTTCCCTGGGCTCGTTGCCCTCTGAAGATGCCGGCCACAGAGTCTGGCGAAACATTAGGAAGAAAAACTTCTATAACACGTCCAAGCAGCCCAAAAAACTCACAACAGCTATCAGATCCCTGCCATGAAAGCCTTCCAGAATATAGTTGATACAATCTTTCTAGAGCACTCTCTTCCATTTTGTATTAACCATTTAATACCTTTGTATATTAAATGAGCTAATCATTAGGAAGCAAAATAGGAAATTACTAAACAAAGTTAGAAAAAAGAATTCTCAAATCAAATTACACACTAAGCCTATTCTGTGACAGGAATGAAATAAAAAGCATTCTCTCACACACCTTCACAGCCACTCAATTAGCAAAGTTTCTGAGTCTTTGTTTTTGGAGTTGTAATTATGTTAGTCTCTGCAAGCATTTCAGCAAAATACACAAAACAAAATAAAGGCAAAAAACACAGTGTGGCCCTAAAGACTAAGTACTATATTTTAATGTAAACTTTCACGGAATATGGCTCAGTTCATCAGGCATGTGAATCAGAATACAGAGACTACATAGTTAAATCATCATGCAAGTTTCTAGGAGACAGTGATGATTGGTTGCACTTTGCACCCCTATTTGGCATTCAGTTCTTTTGAAGTCTGGTTTTGTCAACATTTCAACAAAAAAATAGAACAAAATAAGATGAAAGCAAAAAAAGATGCATGGTTCAAAGCTAAGTGAACCCTGAGGACTCTCCGTCAAATTTGTTTGCTTGTTTATTTGTTTGTTTGTTAGTATCCCGCCTTTTTCCTTAAAAGCACCCAAAGGCACAGTGTTGGACAGAGGATACCAACATCCTGTACATATGAACTACTCAAAGGCTGATTTTGAATTTTGCAGAAAATAATTTGTAAATCTAATTACTGTAATATGGATAACTACCTTGTTACAACAATAACACCTCCAGATCTGTATTGTGACAGGTTTCTATTAAACAAGGAAAATGTGGGTGCTCTATGCCCAACATACAGGTTTAATTATGGCTTTTATGATAAGTTAAAATATATCAAGATCCTGTACTTAATTTTGTATATCTAGTCATCTTTGCTCGTATGAAATCTCTTATGCTATAAGCCAGGTTTTGGGACTCTACTTTCTAGCTTGTCCCAGAAGGTCTACGACTATCTTGGGCTGACCACATCATACAATTATGGAATGCCCCACCTTTCTGGCTTTTAAATAGCTGTATAGACATACTATTTAGGTAGATATTTAATACATAGTTTCTCTCTGCACATTTTAATTATTTTCTTATCCCCCCTCTTTAAATAATGGTCTCTGAATTACATGCACTTTATTTATTTATTTTATTTTAGAGTATTTTTCCCCCACCTTTCTCCTTGGAAAAGGACCCAAGGCGGCTTACAGTAATGAGGGATAATATACAGTCAAGTACAATTAAGACATGTTCAAGTACTTGAGAACAAGGAATTGATGGACATCTTACAACATTAATAGACAACATTGTATGTAGAAAACCAGGGTAAGAACCAGTAAAGCAAAGAGGACAATGTTCTTTCAAGTGAGTGGTCAGAAATCACTATAAAGCAGGCCTGAGGTCCAATCTGAAAAAGCCAATGTAACATGACAAATTTGCTGCTCAAGGACCAGAAGTAATGACAACACAGGTATTTAATGTTTTTTAAATTCCTTTCAGAACTTAATTTCATTTGTATCCCAGACACAACAAATTCTGCTACTGAAATTCCCCTTGTCATGAAGAATCATAGAAAGAATCATCTAATCTTTAACCCCATCACAATGAATGGCCATCCAGCCTCTTTAAAAACCTCCAAAGAAGTTCCGTGAAACCATTCTTCCTAATATTTAAAGTGAATCTCTCTTCCTGTAGTTTGAAACCACTGCCCTGAGTCCTAGTCTCTGAAGCCATGGAAAACAAACCAGTCCCCTCTTAAATATGATATCCTTTCAGATATTTAAACATAGCCATCATATCCCCTCTCAACCTTCTTTTTGTAAGGCTAAATATTCCCAGCTCCCTAAGCCGCTCCTCGTAAGACATTGCCTCCAGACATTTATCCATCCTGGTTGCCCTCCTCTGCACCCGCTTGAGGTTGTGAACATCCTTTTTAAATTGAGGTGTGCAGAAGTGGACACAGTACTCCAGGTAGGGTCTGGCCAGAGCAGAATAGAGTGGTACTATCACTTCCATTGATCTAGACCAGTGATGACGAACCCATGGCACGGGTGCCAAAGGTGGCACTCGGGGCCCTTTCTGTGGGCACCCGACATCACCCCTTCATAGCCACCTGTATACAGGTTAAATTACTGTATTAAGGTAAAAGGGAAAGGTTTCCCCCCGCACATGCATGCTAGTCGTGTCCGACTCTAGGGGCGGAGCTCATCTCCGTATTCAAGCCGGAAGAGCCAGTGCTGTGCAAGTCCATGGCCATGTGGCCGGCATGGCTGCAAGGAAACACTGTTTTACCTTCCCACTTTTTACGGCGGTACCTATTTATCTACTTGCATTTACATGCTTTCGAACTGCTAGGTTGGCAGGAGCTGGGGTTATCAGCGGGAGCTCGCTCCGCTGCGTGGCACCCGGGATTCGAACCGCCAAGCTGTTGACTTTGCAGTCTACAGTTTCAGTGCCTTAGTCCACTGAGCCACCACGCCCCACCCAAATTACTGTATTGGCACTTTGCAAAAGAATTAGTGGGTTTTGAACTGCAGTTTGGGCACTCGGTCTCTAAAAGGTTCACCATCACTGATCTAGACACTATTCTTCTGTTGATGCAACCAAGAATAACATTGGTTTTCTTGGTCACTGCATCACACTGCTGACTCCAAGATCCCTTTCAAATGTACTATTCTCCAGACAAGTGTCTCCAATCCTATATCTGTGCAATTCATTTTTTAAAACCAGATGGAGCACCCTACATTTCTCTCTGTTCAAACTCATTCAGTTATCTTTGGCCCAGCACTCTAATGTGTCAAGATCATTTTGGATTTTCATCCTATCCTCTAGGGAATTAGCAACCCCTCCCAATTTGGTATCATCTGCAAATTTAATTAGCATACTCTCTATTCCTATATCCAAGTCATGAATAAAGATGTTGAATAGCACCAGACCCAGAACTGAACCTTGGGTCACTCCACTGGTCCCGTCTCTCCAAGCTAAAGAGAAGCCATTTATCTTACCTTTTGGGTGAGATCTGTCAACCAGTTACAAATTCACCTAACAGTAGCATTATTTACTCCACATTCGACTAACTTATTTGCAAGTATACCATAGGGAACCTTACCAAAGGCCTTACTGAAATCTTGATAAGCTATATCCACAGCATTCCCATTATCCACCAGTCCTGTAACTCTATCAAAGAAAGATATCAAATTAAGTCTGGCATGGGGTTCCTGTCACAAACAAGACAAATGCCAAAACACACTGAGGACAGGGTAAACTGGCTGCAAGCTTCTTTGGAGCAGGCCATTAACTTGAAAGTTAAGCTTCACGTGGAACCCAGTGGCAGGTGGCTTTGCATAAGGAGTGCATGGGCACATGCCCCAAAACAAGCCCAACTTACTTGGGGAGGAGCCGATCCTGACAGTGCTGGTGCTGGTGGTGGCGGCCATCGTTACTGCAGGCTCTCTACCAACAGCGGTGACCAAGAGGCAAAAAGGTTGCCACCAGCGCTCCCCAGTTGCCCATGGTGTAAGGCAATGCAGATGCCCCAGTCGAGTGCATACAAGTAGCGAGCTCGGCTGTGCAAGGAGCGTGTGGGGGGGTTATGGATAGCTGCCTTGAGGGCCATTCCTGGCAGAAAATCAACCGAATGAGGCATTTAATCAATGTAGCTATGTTTTCTTCATCAATCTAATGATCAGAGCAAATGTTTCCAGGGAAGAAAAAGTACAGCTCACCATCACTTATGTTCATTCCATCCCAAGCCACACCAAAGGAGTGGCCTTTGTGCATATATTAGAGTCATTAACCAGTCAATGACTGTAATAAAGATTTGATTTGAGTCATTAACAAGGTCAGACATCTTCCAGTATCCAGAATAAATAAATCACCCAAATCCGGTAATCTGTTCTACAACAAGGTAACTAGTATTCTCTTTCGACAATTCTCCCCTGCTTGGCAAGGATGCAGTATGTTTTAATCACTGGATTCCATGAGAAATCATCATCATTTCTTCCATTCAGTCTGTCCTCCAGTACTTGCCTGTTACTGTACCCAGTTACTTTTAAAAAACAGTTCCTTCCCATTAATCACTACATTGTTGAAAAAAATAAAGTTACTTGATGTGCTACCGGTTACATATTATTTTCTGATGTTTGTTTTAAAAATAGGATTGGGAGGGCCCATTTGCCATGCAGTTTCCAAAATGGCGAATTTTTTTGAAATCATTGTTCCTTCACCATTAACATCAAATTAGCTATTTTAAATGCTTGAAAAACAGTAGCAGCAGTTGATTTTTCTTGCAAAAAAGTCTCCGTTGATTTTATTTTATTTTATTTTATTTTATTTTATTTTTATTACACCTTTATTATTATGCTTATTTATGTCACATTGGATGATGGGCTGCGCCCATGGGAGTGGACCATGCAAAGTTTTGGATTTCCACCAGGCTGGGAGTTCCATTTAATGCAGTTGTTGTTGTTTTGTATTTTTTTGAAATATGTTTGTAAACCCCCACCAAAGCACCACAGAAACATAACTATTTTAAATGCTTGGATTTTTACAGTAGATGGGTTTTTCTTGCAAAAAAAAAAGTCTATAAATTTTATTTTAATTTTTTTTTACAAATAAATAAATAAATAATAACCAGAGATTTGTCAGGACACCATACTGATTACAGGATTCAAATTCTATTACATCAGAATAATGAAATAACAAGTTGAGTTTTCCTCATTCTATTTCCATCCATTTTAATACCTGATGCAGCTCTGGCTCATATTCTTTCTCTTCCATTCAAACATTCTGCATCATTGATGCAAAACCAGTGCTTCCCCAAAATATTTGCCCGTCAGTTTCAGAACAAACTCCAGAAAATCATTATCAAGCATCATCTTGAGGTATACAAACAACATGAAACCAGAAACAGCACCAACATTAATAACAGAATGAATTTCATCTCTCCAATCCCACTATCAGCCAAAAGAGTAAACAATTCTGCATGAAAATACAATACTGATTGCCATAATGAACAATATGCAAAAGCAGATGTTAAATATCTGTGAGGTATACAAACTTGTCTTTGCGTGAACACAAGATATACGTATGTCTAATTTCTAGCATGGGCAAGCACTTTACTACATGAAAAACTCCAGAAAGAGAATCAAGTCAAACTGCTTCATTCCACAATCATCACTTAAAAAAAAAAACAGAACTGAGCTGGTTTAGAAAATATTTTCAAGAAATGTAAAAACAGTTTAACAGAGACTACCATGCATAGTTAGAACTGCATTGTTGCACATCCCCGCACATGCCTCTACAGGAACACTCTAGATCCAAAAGAGCAGTGATGGCGAACCTTTTAGAGACGGAGCGCCCAAACTGCAATTCAAAACCCACCAATTTTTCGCAAAGTACCAATACAGCCATTTAACCTGAATACATGCAGCGGTGAAGGGGCAATGTCAGGTGCCCACAGAAAGGGCTCCAAATGCCATCTTTGACACTCATAGGTTTGCCAGCACTGCTATAGAGCCTCAAACAACAAAGTATGTTTGCCCATAACTCTCATACCTAATTTGATCCACCAATTATCAACCAAAACTTTAATTGGCTGAGGTATCGATTAAAAATTTAGCCTATTAAAACTTTTCAATAAAAGAGCAAAAACCATGAAGACTTTTGTAAGTGGCTACATTACAACCACTATGAATCCGCAAAAGACATCCAGAGCTCTCTGCTGCACAACACTAAAACAACCAAGCCTCACAACCTAATTGGCTATCCAAGGCCAAAGGGTAAATTGGTTTGGTCATACACATGAGAACAAAGATTATATTCTATTTCTTTTTTTAAAAAAAATCCAAAGCACATTACATAGTGGCTATATCATGGAGTCAGAAGGAAACACCCATTGTGCAAATAAGAAAAACAAAGCTGAATACAGCTTGGAAGTCAGGTGATTCTTTTATGGAATACAAAGACAATTTGTGTGTTACTAACAACTCATAAGCGTTTTCTCTAGTCATCCTAGTTTTACAATACTTAACACATCCGAAGTACCAAACAAATGGAAGCTTAACATTATGTATTATCAGCAAACTGTATAAAAATGAGGAAAAGACCCACAAACTCAGGAGGACTCCAAAATAAGTGACTAAAGGTTAAGCATGATCAGAGTGCTGATTTGGAGGAAATTAAGGAGAAAAGAAGAGATTGAAATAGAATATATTGGCAGGGGACATAGCAAGCTGGAATTCTTAAAAGGAGCACTTCATACTGTAAAGGTTTGCATTCCATTTGTCCATAGGATACTTCAGTTTAAAAATGGCTGTGATACTAAAAGAACAAGTAACTACAGGCTATCATATACATTCTGATTGCTCTCCTCTGCACTTTTTCCATTTCCATAATATCCTTCTGGAAGTATATTTTATTTATTTTATTTATTTATATATCTTGTATGCCGCCCACTACCCAAAGGTCTGTTGAATGGTCCCTAGCAATATAGTGTTTTGTTTTGTTTTGTTTCTTTAGTAGTTTCATTCATTTTGTTTGTAATAAAATTTTAAAGTACAAAACAAAACAAAACGAAATGAAATGCTATGCTCCCCTGGGTCCCAGAGGCACCAAAATGGCAAGGTAGCTTCCTCAAGCTCTTCCCTGTAACCTCCCAAAATCCCAAGAGGTTTGGGGCTCAAAGAGCTGAGTTATTAAGCTCCAAAGGAAGTGCCCCTAGGAAAAAAATCTTTCTAATTGAATTGGGAAGCCATGATAGCCCCCTTCCTGTGGGTGAGCCATTAACAGCTTCACTTCCGAATCCCGATTTAATTAGAAATATTTTTTTCCTGGAAAAAAAGGGGGAGGGGGTTTCCCAAGCTTCAAAATTTCCAGAAGTTTTACATTTCTATACTGGATTCAATAAATTGAACTCTAAATACCTACTATTTGTACAAATTATCTGATGTTTTGAGACGTTGCTTTAGCAGCAGGCTAGATAGACATACTCTGCAGGGACAATTTTCTTTAAAAGATTTCTGGAGTACCACTGGGTACATATGTGAAATCTACCCTTCGATGCAGGTTAAACAAAGAACTATTTTAGATCTCACTGAATCCTTCCAAAAAGAATGTATGCCATAACCCTGTGCCAGAAAGGTGTGTGACAGCTCTTCAAGGCAAAGGATGGGATCATTTAAAGTGGAAACACTTGCAGACAAGATCTTTTTTTACATTCCAAACAGTGCCATCAGTAAACAATTTACCAAAACCACGTACAAGCATCCACAGACCCTGAAACTGAGATCTCTTTAGGCACAGCTTTACAACTGAACAGCTTGTTTCCTCCTGAAGGTTGTCCCACTTCCAACTGATGCATTGGCATAACATAATATTGTTCTATAGAGAAGCTGCAAACGGGTATTGAGTGAAATGTGCAAATCCAGGGTTCCACGGTCACCAAGGCAATAAAGAGTGACCAGAAACGGGGTGCAAACTTCAGCAGGAGAAATTTTTGCCATGTGTTTAGTTAAGCTTTCATCATTTTGACACATTAGCAGCTATGCTAGGATGCTGTTATACCACTAGCAATGTTCCCTCTAAGCCATGCGTGAGCAGCACTGCATCAATGCTGCACAGACGAATCAATGTCACTGCCCATTTGTTAATAGACTAAATAGGACTGAATTTAAATTTTGTGGAAGAAATTCATACATTTAATAGGTCATTTTTACCCAAGGTACTGAAAACAAAAGAATTCTGATGAACTCTGCCCACAAACAAATCTTTTATTTATTTATTTATTTATTTATTTATTTATTTATTTAACAGAACTCCTGGCGGTTTAAGAGAGTGTCATGTCTTTGTAGAATGCTGGCAATCAGTAGCCTGAATTGGTTTCTTTCTAAAGCTATTCTAAATAGTACACTGTGCTCCCTGTGGACCATGGGCTTAAGTTGACAATAAAAGGTGGATACTGATGAGGTGAGAATGAAGAACCTGTAAGGCAAGAACAGGTATTCATGCCACAAGAAATTGATTTTAGTTTTCAAGAGAAGCATTCTTTGGATGAGAATGAGTCCCCATTTATAACTACAGTACTACACTGTATATGTTAGGGAGGTGAGTGCAAAATTTAATTTCAAAGGCAACATGCAAATACTCAGACCTTTGGTGAGTACTATTTATCCTTAAGTCTGTTTGTACAGTGAAGGGCAGAACAAAGTGTATTTGCACAGTTGAAAGAGAAGGGCTTGATACAGAGTATCAAGCATCTGTCTATTCATAGGCAGAGCTCATCAGAATTCTCCTTTTGTTTTGTTCCTTGAGATGCCCAGTCTGGCCACAGTGACACATGCCTCAGTTACATCTAGAAATAGGCATAAAGTGCCGATTTGGGAGTTGGTGCCGGTTCATTTAGTGGGCAAATGGGTGTTTAGCACTTCAAAACCTGACTTACACTTACTTGGGAGCAGTGCCTGGAGGAGGCAGTGAAGGGAAACCAGGCCACTGGTTCCCATTCAGTGCCTGCCAGAAGAGGTGGGGCTTTGAAGCACTAAACACCTGTTTGGCCACTAAATCAGCTGGAATGAACCACCAAACTGGCAGTTTGTGCCCATCTCTAGTTATATCCCCTCTGCATTACTGCAGTGCGATCTATGTGGGGCTGCTTCAGAACAGAAACTGCTCAGAAACGTCAGCTGATTCAAAATGCAACCACTGGATTGCTGACTGTCACTGGTTAAAGGGAGCACGTAGCTCCCTTATTATAACAGTGTTGACTGCTTCTGGGCCAAATTGAAAGTGCTGGTTATTCCCTCTAAAGTCCCTTATAGTTTGGATCCAGCTAGCCTGGAAGGATGGCATCATCCCATAGGAGCCTTCCAAGCCTTTTTGATCTTCTGGAAAACACTTCTCTTGGCTCCACCACCTTCCCAAGCTCATTGGCCCCCTCTCTCTTGTCCTTCCATTACTGACAGAAACCTTTATTTTCATTTAGGCTTTTAAGCAATATATTATGGTCTAAAAATTCTCTGTTTATGAATTTTAGATTTAAAAAAATTAAAACATTTTAAAAATGTTTTTAATCTTGATTAGAATAACAGAATCATGGAGCTGATTTGGAAGGGGCCAATAAGGCAACTGAGTCCAAACCCCCAGACAAATGCAGGAATCCAATTTAATGTTTAATAGTTTTTAATTCAGTTTTGTATTTTCTCTATATGGTTTTAATTGTAGTGAGACACTTGAATCCTCTATGGGGAGAAAGATAGCATAGGAATAAAATAAAATAATTTTGCACACACTCACATAGTGGGCAGCATATAAATTGTATAAATAAAATAAAATAAACTCAGAGACAGTTCTACCATATTCTTACTGGATAGGTGATATAATTGTTGCACTGCTCTAAATGGAATACATTTTGTGACATTACTGCGACTCTTGATAGCCAGTAACACTGGCTGGGCTGTAGCCATCAATAGGATTCTGGAAGTGGTCCATACAATTTCTTGGGATCACTAGAGTCAGCCAGAAAAAAAAAAACCGACACTACACACTGAACCCTGCAGGGAACCCAATGTAACTCAAAATGCTTCAAATTCTCTGAGCATCTTCAGAGACTGGGCCTTAGAACCCTTAACCCCTTTGCAGCTGTCTCAATAAACCACAACTTGAGTGAACTTTTATTATTTTATTAAAGAGCAAAAACTAGCATACCATAGCAAAAAGTTCCAATAATTTCAGAAGGGAGAAAAAAAGCACAATAAGGTAACATAAGCAGAAAGTGCAGAAGCATGATTCAAGGCATGATTTTCTGTCCCCACAAAAATAATTGAAAACTTTCTAGCCTATACTCACAAACATGGAGAGTTCTTCACAGCAAATAACAGTGTAAGCATGAATGTGCTTATTCATATCAACCATTCCGTGATGATGACTCAAGATGGAGGGTGTCTTTGTTTTCCTAACTCTCTCTTAAATCCCATCATCTCTCTGACCACAGACCCACTCATCAACCAATTGTCTTGCCTCTTTTAATTGGTCCTAATGTACCAGCTAAGTCGTTTAAATTAGTTCAGCTCCAGGTGCAAGGAATGCTCAAGATCAGGATGGCATGTATGTGTCTTCCCTTATCCGGAGACATTAGTAGGAATTATTACACACTCTCAAAACATGTGATCCCAGCAGGCGCATTCTACAATGGTTTATGACTTAATGTTAACCATCTACTTGCTTTATAGACAAGTTTCCCTCTAAGTCCTGCAAATGTGCATACCTCTGCCCCACTCCATGCAGGGCTTTTCCACCCCCATGCATCCACATTTTTTCCAGTCATGATGAAACTGGGGGGAGGGGAGAGGCACACATATGCTTGTGGGACCAAGCCACACACAACAGAGGGGACATTGTTTATAGATCTTGCTGACTTTATGTTAACTCAATAAACCATAAAACTTCTTAAAAGAAGAAACCTCTCAAACCTTCGAAATGACCCTCAATTCCACGCTTAATGGAGAATTGCAATCCTCACTGATCATAGACAGCATCTCTTACATTCAAAAGCCTTTGGTTTGCAGTCCATTATTTCTCTTTCCATACCAAAGCATTCTGCACAACAACCAGCTAAGGCTTCATACATGCATACGTCTAACAATGTACACTTCTACCCTTGAGGATTATATCAACATTAATCTACCACACCTTTAAGTTACACTCTCTTTCCGCAGCAAGAAACTAATATAACTGCTCCATTAGAAATTCCTGCATTGAAGCAATGATTCCTCAGTTTTCCAAAATAAGATATCAGTTATGCATCAGTAAGTCTCCCAGAGATTTCCCCCATCACACCAACAATCACACTGTTTTGAAGGCATATCATTTCTTATTTTACATATTTGTAAGTTTTATGAAATGTGTATACATAAATCATTAAACAGAATAATGTATATCCTTCCAAAAACCATCCTAACAGTCATGAAATGCAATGAAGGTCAGGATCTTTAACCTACCATTAAGCTTTAAGAGAGGTTTAAACCTTTAATGCAGGTTCTGAGGGAGTTTTTGTATTTGGTTAGGTGGGTTGAATGTGGGGCAGGGTATATTGTGTGTGTGTGGAGGGGGTATATTGTGTTTTCTGTATGGACGTTTTTGAGCTGATGTAAATTCTTTCAATTTTGTTGTTCTGTATAGGTCAGTGTTAGCGAACCTATGGCACAGGTGCCAAAGGTGGCACTCGGAGCCCTTTCTGTGGGCACCTGGCATCGTCCCTTCACAGCCTGTATTCAGGTTAAATTGCTGTAATGGCACTTTGTGAAAAAAATTAGTGGGTTTTGAACCGCAGTTTGGACACTCCAGGTCTCTAAAAGATTCGCCATCACTGGTACAGGACAATGACAACAAAGATTTTATCTTATCTTCTAGTACTGCTACACAATTCCTCCTGGAGATACTCGTCCGGGGACTGCCCTTTCCACACAACGCAATCAAGATGGGTCACAAGGACATGGGTGGTGGAGCCACCTCCCAGCTTATCCAGGAAAAGGCGAATTTGAAGTGGTCAAAAAACAAAAACAAACCCAGCATTCCTGCCAAGAAAACTCCATGGACATGGGGTCACGAAGAGTCGGTCACGACTGTAACGACACCAGACACCAGACACACACACACACACACACACACACACACACACACACACACACACACACACACACACAGAGAGAGAGAGAGAGAGAGAGAGAGAGAGAGAGAGAGAGAGAGAGAGAGAGAGAGAGAGAGAGAGAGAGAAGAAATACAAAAGTTGAACAGGTGATACCTTTGGGCTACTTTAAAAATAACAAAACATTGCTAATATTTCGGGGTGGGGGTGGGGGCCCCTTCTTCAGAGCCGTACCAATAGGCGATAACATGCCAAAAGATGGATTTGCCAGGAATTATTTCTTAGGTGTAGAGTCCATGATGGCAAGATGGGGGCCAGACCGTTTGGAGCTTGGATGTTCTTGGGCTGCCTCTGGAGTGCGGAAAGGGTGGGAAAGCCACCCCCACCCCCACCCCTCAGGACCCTTCCCGCCCTCTCTTCATGACCGGCGACCAGACGACTCGGGAGCCCCTTTGGGGTCGGTCCACTTTGCCCCCCTCAGCATATCCCCCCACCCCCTCAGCGCCCCCTCCGTCCACGTCACTCGGGGCCACCGGGCGCTCCCCTTGGCCGAGGGAAGCTCTCTCTCTCTCTCTCTCTCTCTCTTCCCAGGCGGCGCTTACGTCCAGCGGCTCCCAAAGGCGTCCCCAATGGAAGCGAGCTTGTGAAATTCTCGGACGGCATTTCCGCAAACTGCGCCGGCTCGGAAAAGCCCTCCTTCGCCTCGCCTCGCCCCCCCCCCACACACACACCGTTTCCCTTCCCTTCCCTCTCCTCCCCTCCCCTCCCCCCCTCCAACGGACTGACTGGCTGACGGACTCACCGGCCGACAAAGTTCTCGAGGACGGAGCTTTTGCCCGCGCTTTGTCCGCCCACCACCGCGATCTGCGGCAGGTCGAGGTGGCAGCTCTGCCCGATGGAGCTGAAGGCATCCTGCAGCTTGTTCACCAAAGGGATCAGCTCTTCCATTCCTCGGTTGCCCATAGCAACGGCCTAAAAAAAGGTGAGGGTGGGGGGGGCGAATCCCCCCTCCCGCTCTCCCCCTTCCCCTCTCACCGCCGCCGAACTTCCTTCCCCCTTCGGGCTCTCTTCATCCGGCCTCGGCAACGCCCCGCCCTAAGGCCTGCCCCGCCCCCTCGTGGCTCCCAGCCGCCTTCCTCATTGCCTGCGGGAGCTGTCATTCTAGGATGAAGGCCAATAAGCGACACGAATGTGGAGGCGGTCGTGCTGATAGGGCAGGACCCGAGCGGCCACGCCCATTTCCGGCCGTCATTTCAATTGGGCAGCGCTTCCTGTCATTCGACGGCTTTCTGCTTGGCCCCAGCCAATGGTGGCTTTAGGAGCGGGGTCGAATTAATTACAAGGCCTGCCTATAGTACCTTTCATTACAGGTTTCTAAACGGTAATTTTCAATATTCCATTTCTTATTATTTTTCAAAGCAGCCCCTCTCAGCCACAGTATCACAGGTGCTGTTTTTGTCCAACATTACGAGCTCTCTTCTACATTCGTGTCAGAAACGTGAATGTACAATTAACAAATACATCCTATAAGCATCAGATTAATAAATATCAATTACATTTGAAGAAGCTGGAAAAAATCGTTTCAATAAATTTAACCCTTTCCTAAGATAGAAGATTACTGTTGCAGGTCAAGCAGAAAACAACCAACAGTTATGCTACACTTGGATGTTACCCAGAATATTAGAAGAGGAAGGATGTCCGTCTGTACTAGCATATCCGGCAAAACGTCTGAAGAAGTGGACTTGTGCATGAAACCTCCAGTTAATGTCCTCCAGGAATGTTTTGTTTTATTTTTTATTTGCTTTTCCTGATATGACAGAATATTATATATACAGTTCAGGTGAGGAGGAAAATTGAGAACTGAGTTTGAGGGGTCAATTACACGTTGTGCAACATATCATATTGATGCTGGCCATTTGCCAGCTATTATTAACCAGACACAGGTTAGAAACATTTCTGTTTTTGACACAGAAGATTAACCCACCTACTGCCCCCTTAGGGATTTTGAAACAAATGCAGTATTTTTCCATGTATAAGACTATGTTTGTCTAAAATTGTTAGACTAAAAATTGAGGGTCGTCTTATATGTGGAAGTAAGCCAAGGAGAGAACCATGCAGATGCAAAACTGTAATTTTGGTCTGGGAAAGTGGGGTTGTCTTATACATGGGAGCGTCTTATAGATAGGAAAATTCTTGCCTAAACAATTTGTACAATCCTTTCCTTATGCTCTGTATGCTTTTATTCCAGGGTCTTATTCATTTCTTCATAGAAAGCACAGATGAAAATTTGTCAGACTGCAAATCTGCAGCCTTACTTCTAAGTGAACGTGCATGTATTATTAGTCCGGTGGTGGCGAAACCCACAGTCCTTTCTCAGTCTAGGCTCAGAATTCTGGGAGTCGCAATCCAAAACACCTTGAGTGCTGAAGGTTCACTACCACTGTGTTATATGTCTGTGGAGATTCTCAGTCATCCAGTTTATCTGGTTTATCTGGAAGTTGAGTCATGGCCACTGGAATTCTTTTTCTTAAGAGACAGAAATGTTTCGCTGCTCATCCAAACAGCTTTGTCAGTGAAACAGACTGATGGCTTTCCTGGTGGAGGTGTAATGTGCTTCTGATTTGTCTGAAGATCAATGAAAGAGCAGCATAACTGGCAAATAGATTGTGCCTAAGTCCCCAACCTCTGTTGAAAGAGGGAATTTCAATACACATATGAATGCCTTCTCTAACTCCTCTAAAACTACCAATATTCTCTGTCAAATGTGTGTACATCCTCATCTTTGAATGAGCATCCATTGTCCTTCAAATGAAGCTGCACTGCTGATTCTGGTCCTGAGCTTTTGCCCCTCCTATGTTGCACCATTTTCCTGTTTATTGGCTGTTTGGTTTCTCCAATGTAGAGCTCTGCAGACTCCTCACTGCACTGGACCACATATACTATATTGATCTTCTTTTGTATTTTGGTTTCATGTCTTTCGGGTGGACAAATCTCTGATTTTGTCCACCCATCCCAGCCTACTTGTTTATTTGATGTAAATGAGTATGTGGTGTTTACCAAAAAAACCTTTTAAGCTTTTCAGACACACCAATCGTGTTAGGAATGGCCAGGTTATTCTGTTGGCTCTGGGTCTCATGGCTGATCCATTGTTCTTCTGGGTCAGGATACTGCTTGGTTGAAGTCCCACTTTGGATATCCACAGAATTCAAGTGCTGTCTTCAGATACCTGTCCTTCTTATTGGCTCCTGTGGAGGTGGAGATGATATCTACTCTGTGGTTAATAGTCCTGATTACTCCTAATTTGTGTTGTAATGGTGGGTGAACAATGGCCTAAAGGTGCTGAAACCCATAAAGTATGGTTCCTTAATTATGGCCTTGGTGGTGAAGGCATTTATTATGACCAAGGTGACAAGAGTTTGAAATGAGCTATAAAATGGAGGACTCACAACTAGAGTTCCTCAGACTGAGGAAGCTGTTTGGAAGTCCAGTTGCCATGACTCAACTTCTAAATTATCATTGCTACCAAACTGATTCTCAACCCAAATGCGGGGCATACGGGAGGCACCTTTGCATCTCCTCCCTGCCGCCGCATTCCTGCAATGTCCGATGTCCGCTGGCTCAACCCGTGTCCGTCTACCCTCACAAAGGAAGCGCTCAAGATACAAGCCATGATTCCAAGAAAACCTTCTGGTCTTCTTTTAAAAAGTCACCCAATGTCCCAGATTCCTCTTCCATGTAAGAAAAATAACACACACTCTATTCAAGAAAACAGGATTTCCTAAAGCAAAGATACATAAAATTCAAAACAACATTTTGCTTTGAACAAGAAGGATGGAAAGGAATAATAATAATAATAATAATAATAATAATAATAATAATAATAATAATAATAATAATAATAATAATTTATTGTCATTGTGTGTATATACACAGTATACACATACAACGAAATTCAGACACCCAGAGACCAGATTCAACACACACACACACACACACACACACACACACACACACACACACACACACACACACACACACACACACACACACACACACACACACATACATCTCCAAACACTCTCACACACATTAGAAAAACCCTTCAACATACACTCATAAAAATCCCCGAACACTCCCCCACCGCTTCATAAAGATGGGATTGATCGCATAAGGGTTGTTGTTGGGGCCCCAATGCTTTCTGAGGTGGGCCAAGGGCTGGGAACCCGGGGCCTCTTGCTGGGAGCACAGACCCCTTTGGTTGTCACTGGGGGTGCAAGGTTTGCCAGGAGAGGGAAAGGGCTTTGAACCCAGGGCTTGTTGCTTTGAGGGCTGGGTCCTTTGGCTTCCCTTCTTTGATTTCTGTAGGGTGCCCTTGGCTTTCTGGGAGGGGCCATAGACTGTATACTTTCTGCGCGGTGCTTTCTGCCTGTGATGTGTCTGTGTACTTTCTGCCCGGTGCTTCTTCCCTCGAATCTGGGTCTCTGGGATTCTTGTTCTGCCATCATGGCCATCACGGTTATCCTTATTGTTGTCAGGAATGCGGGAAACCCAGCTCCATGTTATGCCACCATGGCTGTGGTGGTTTGCCCCCCCTTGTTGGGACCTTAAAATCTTGGCTGCAATGTGAGGGACATCACGTGTACTTATGCCACCATGGCTATGGTGGTTTGGCCCCTCGCTTTGTGCCAAGGGCCTCTTTCATCGAACACTGAGATCCCTCACACACTGGTATGCCACCATGGCCATGGTGGTTTGAGCTGTTACATTGAGTCCTGACAATGCTAGCTGGTGGCTCGCTGTTATACTACCATGGCCATGGTGGTTTGGCCCTCATTTTGTGCCAACGGCCTCTTCCGATGATCACTGGGGTCAGGGCTGCTTGTTATATCACCATAGCATGATGGTTTGGCCCCTTGCTTTGGGCCTTAATAATGCTGGAAGGAATGTGGGGAACCTTGTGGTGGTTTTGTTGTGGCCCCTCACGTTGGCAACTGAGCCTGTTGTCTAGAATTTTGGGCTGTAGCATGGTTATATTGCCCTGGTTGTCATTGTGTCCTGGCCCCTCATCTTCGCTGCTGAGCTCACTTCCTGGAATATTCAGCAGTGGTGTTATTGTGCTGACCTCGTGTATTGTGGCTCCATGCGTTTGTCTCTGAGACTGCTGTCTGATATACAGGGCTGAAGTGGTGTTGTATCGTCCTTATAGTCATTGAATTGTGGGCCATCATGTAGGTCACTGGGACCGCTGTCTGAAAAAATGAGCTCAC
This sequence comes from Phrynocephalus forsythii, assembly GCA_029282475.1. NCBI lineage: Eukaryota > Metazoa > Chordata > Lepidosauria > Squamata > Agamidae > Phrynocephalus > Phrynocephalus forsythii. The sequence continues at coordinate 9,330,751 of JAPFRF010000011.1, forward strand.
TGCTGTCGTATTGTGCTCATATTTGTTGAGTTGTGGACCCTCACATTGGTAGGTGAGCCCACTGTCTGAAATATTGGGCTGCATTGATGTTGTATTGCCCTCATAGCTGTTGAGTTGTGGCTCCTCGCTTTGTTCACAGAGCCCGCTGTTTGGAACATTGGCCTGCACTGTTATATTTCCACCGTAGTCGTTGAGTTGTGTGGCCCCTCACGTTGGTTGCTGAGCCCGTTTTCCAAAATATCAGGCTATTCTCTTCTGGTGTTAATCTCATGGTCATGGTGTTGTGGGCAGTCAGGTTCTGGGCTTCCTGTACTGCCTCCATGGTTGCTGTAGTCTGGCACGTTACTTTGGACCCTGGGTCTATTTTTTGGAAGCCATGGCTTCGGGTATGTGGTGGTGGATCTTAGTCTTTCGCTTTGAGGGCCCTCTATGTGCACTCAGCGCATCTTGTTTTGAATGAGTAGCTCTGGGATTCTCCGGTGGGATTCCTGCCTTTCCTGAGGAGGATTAGGGGCCATTCGCTTCTGCGAGGGTCTCCTGGCTTCAGCTGGCCTCTCTCTACCCATAGCCAGTGGCGCCTGAGCCTTAAGAAACAGTTCCACGGGGTTAGGTGGGAGAGTTCTGAAGGAGACGCAGTGGCCCTGGATCCATCCAGTGGCTGCATGGGTTCAGGTTGGGAGGGCAAGCGAGAACGGTTGATTTTTGCAGGCGTTGGTGGCACCCAGATGGCCTTCTGGGTGGCTTGAGAAGGAGCAGAGTTCTCTAGATCTTTCTTGGAGAGTGGCTTCCCGGGGTGCTCCTGCTCTTTCCCGGCCAGGAAATGGATCGATCAGCTTCCAAAGGCCCGAGGATTTGGGGGCACTGATTTTGTGGCCTCTTTGCCAGAGAAGGCAGAACGCTGCAGGATGCTTGGGATGGTATCTGCAGAGGCCAAGCGGATGAACCTAAGGGGAAAGGGGAAGGGTCAGAAGCAGAACAGAAGCCAGCAATGATTCAGGGCCCTCCACGGGGTTCCCACCAGGTGCTCCCTTTCCCTTTCAGAAGGACCCCCACACACACACACACACAGCCTCCAGGCTCTGGCGCCCTGTACTTAGCCTCCTTTGCTGAGGGAGGTCAGAACCCATGCTGCCTGAAGCGGAGGGTTTTCCTCCACTGAAATATTAAAACATTAAAACTGGCCTTAAAAAAACTCTAATAAAACACAATGCAGAACCACTAGATAATAAGGGCTCCTCTCCACTGGGATCATTCAGAGGGATCAACCCCTTCCCCAAATTTCACACCATCTCATTCCTCTTTCAGATAGCATAGATGCCCTAAGCACATCCAATCTCGCCTGATTTCGGAAACTAAGCAGGGTCGGCCCTGGTTAGTACTTGGATGGGCGACCACCAGGGAATACCAGGTGCTGTATGCGCCTGGAGGAGGAACTGGCAAACCACTCCAGTATTCCTGCCAAGAAAACTCCATGGACATGGGGTCACAAAGAGTCGGTCATGACTGTAACAACACAACACAACACAACACAACACAATACACACACACACACACACACACACACACACACACACACACACACACACACACACACACACATTCCTCTTCCAAAAGAGTTCTGATCCTTGTGAAGATGCACAATCCTTTCCCTTTATTAAGGCCACAGCAACAGATTGTCCACAAAGACCTCAACCAATATTTGTGTTTCTCTGGCAGTTATTGGCACCTTAAGCCTTGGTTACACTGGTCACTTGTGGCCACTCTAAGGGCAGTTTATAGGTAAATTCTCCAGGCTTTATATCTGCCAGGTCAAGAGTAGATTTGGGGGTGCATCACTGCAGTTGAACCACTGGGCCTGGAGGCTCCTTTGAAAGCCAATGACAGCGTGGCCTTGCTGTCGTTCTGGAAGAGAAATAGGGGTGGAAGAAAAGAGGATCACCTCAGATGGGGCTTTTGTCTTATTCATTGGAGCTGCCTTCTTGGAGTTTGTGCCTTGAACCAAGTGGGAGGCCATCCAAGACGAAGGAGATCAAAAATGGACCAAAGGATCATGGGGGTCCGTGATCTCACCCAGTGATTTCTGGTTTGGTTCCTGACCCTTGGAACATGTTCCTGCTTCAGGAACACCCAGAGGTTCCCAAGCAAAGCCAGGGGAACAAACAGGACCCATAGCAGCATCCTGCCGCCCACCTGAGGCTGGTGGAACCTTCACCTCAACTGAAAGCCAGGGTCCTTGGAACTCTGGTGGGTTTGCAGTTGTTGACAGTTGGGCCACATTCTCTGGGTCTTCTGCAGGGACCCTTCCCATCCTGCCTGGATTAGAAATAATTAAAAAGGTGAGGGTGCCAGTGGTCCTAATGAAAACTGAATGGTTTCCTTCTGGACTATATCCAATGAGCCTCCTGGAGCTTCTGGATCCTTTGAGAACCAGTCTGGACAACCCAATTGCAAGGATGGGCATGAATGAGATCTGAATGCCTTTGTTTTCTCTTTTTCATGGAGGGTCCTTCCAAAGAGATCAGAAAGAGAAATACAGTCGTACCCCGACTTAAGAGCAGCTCGACTTAAGAGCAATTTGACTTAAGAGTGGAAAATGGTTGGTGCTTTAACTGCTGCCTTACAAACTTTAGATATCGTCTGCTCTACTTACAAATATTTATTTTTATTTTTAACTTATTTTTTCAAATTTTTATATAGGTACCCCAACTTAAGAGTAGTTCAACTTAAGAGCATGCATTCAGAACGGATTAAATTTGTAAATTGAGGTACCACTGTAAAACATTTTAAAATATATCCAATCATCTGTCTGTTGGTTTATTTTGAAAACTGGTGTTGTTTATATACCGCCACATCATACTTAAAGCACTCTCTGGGCAGTTTACAAGTAATTATTCAGGCTACCGGTTGTCATCTCTTCTCTCCCCCCCCCCCAACCCCCAGCAAGCTTTGTATTCATTTTACCGACCTTGGAAGGCAGGGTGAACCTCCAGTTTGTTGCCTGGGATTGAACGCCAGGTGATGAGCAGAGCTACAGCTGCCCTACCGCAGTTTAAACATGGCACCATGAAGCTTGTTCTTAACCTGCTGTGCTGCAACTGAATGGAGGGTGGGGCTCCACATATCCCAGGAAATCCTGATGGGACCCGCTTCCTCCGTCTCTTTTCTCTGGTTCTTCCTCCTTGGTGTTGAGGGAGCTGAGGCTTCCCTGGATTGGCCCCAGAAGTCTCCTTTTCAAAGCCCCCTCAGTTAAAAGTGTGGCCTGGGTGAACTCCCAGGAAGCCTTTGTAAAATCCCCTTGCCTGCTGGAGCTTCTCTTCCACAGCTCCCTCCCCCCTCCCTTAAGGGGCCTGGTGCTAATTGGAAATCAATGGGAAACTTTTGAAAAAGAGGCTGGCTGCAGAGATGCGCTGAACCTGGAGAAGGATTGCTGGAAGGAAGGAGTGGATGATGAGTAGGAAGGAAGGAAGGAAGGAAGGAAGGAAGGAAGGAAGGAAGGAAGGAAAATGACAGTTATTGGTGATTTTGCAGAAGATTTCTCATACTCATTTGTATGTGGAGCTTAAACATTTGAACCAAAGGGTAACATTTAGGTAGAATTTGCATCCGTATCTTTGGCGAGAGGGGAAGGCGTTGCTGCCCAGGCGATGTGTCAGGATGGGGGCTGTGCCTGAACTTTCTAACCCTAGTGGGCGCAGGATCGGCTCCTGAGAGGAGAAAGCTAGGCTAGAACTGACAGGATGGGGTCCATCCCTGCCACAGGCACTGAGCTCCTGTCCCCTGTGGAGCCAGAGGGCTGCCATATATAGGGACAGGCTTCTCCCCACAGCCTTGGCCTGAGTTCCTGCCACCCAGGGAGTCCTCCTGCTCTGGTTCCTTCCCTTCCCTGTCCCTCCCTCGCCTTCCTTCCTGCCCCTCCATCCTGCAACTCCTGGTCGGTCTGGCTCTGGTTTACCTCACCTCTGGCACTCGGACTTGCCCGCTAGTTCACCTCTAGGTATGGAACAATAATGTCCTGTATATCTCTCTTAATATCTTCCACATAATAGGTAACAATTTTCTCTTCTTTAAGGTGTGCCCCCAGCCCGCCTGTCCTATGTTGGCCTCAGCAACGCAAGTGTCTTCTGGTCTTGTGTGTCCCTCCTCCACACCCCAGCCTCATCCCTGGTTTCTGCAGAGCCCTGCCTGCCAGCCTTTGTCCAGCTCTGTTACCCTGTGCGGTGGATTGGGCCCAATAATGCAATTAATGTTTCATAATTTGGGGAAAGTGCTTATGAAATGTTGTGGAAGTCATGAAAATGGCCAGATTGTGTTGCTTTTGAGTATGTATGTATCTTCTCATTTTTATTTATTGCATGGTGGTGGACTGGTGGTGATGAATGAATTTGTATTTCATTATGTCTATAAATTTACACTGAGATTTTCCAAGCATAAGATTCAGCTGTAAACCGGGAATTAAACTGTCTGTATGGTTCTGCCTATATGTGTCACTGTCTTGACTGCCACATAATAATTCAAACATACTTTTTTTCTCTGTGTATTTTACAGACTTCAAGAACTAGTGCAGTTCAGCACAAAACATAAAGATAAGATTTGCTTCTGCTGAAGACAATATTAAGTGTGCCTTTCCAAATGTAGACATTGGCTTTTATATGTTTTTAAAATTAATGGTCACAAATCACTCAGCTGAACATTCATTTTCTCAGTTGAAGTATATTAAAAATCCCATCAGAACAACTATGCAACAAGGCAGGCTGAATGCCTTATCTCTGTTAAGTAAGATTAGTTTTGAAGATCTGATCAAAGATTTGTCATCGGTCCCACGCACAAGGGTGGACATACCTTGGACCTGGTTTTTGCCTCCACATCGGCGGGCTTTGATCTGGGGGTCGGGAGTTTGTTGACCCGACCCGTGTCATGGTCAGATCATTATCTGCTGACCTTCTCCCTGTCAATCGCCACCCCACCCCGCGGGGAGCAGGGCCCTTCCATCTGGGCCCGCCCCCGGGGGCTCCTGGACCCTGTGCGTTTCTCGGAGACCCTCGGGGCTGTGCCGGATGGTCTGGATGACGATCCGGTAGACTCCCTGGTCAAAAGGTGGTATGAGGAGGTGGCCGGGGCTGCTGACCGGATCGCCCCCAAGCGCCTGATCCGGTGCCGAGCCCGTTCTTCTCCTTGGTATACCGAGGAGCTGAGGGCTATGAAGCAAGAGCGGAGAAGGCTAGAGAGCAGATGGCGGAATGCTCGGACGGCTACGAACTGGGCTGCGGTTAAGGCGTTGACCGGTCGCTATTCTTGAGCGATAAGGGCAGCCAGGAGATCTTTTGCCACCCTGAGAATTGGTGAGGCCTCGAATCGCCAGGCAGAATTGTTCCGGGTGGTTCGAGACCTCACCAATCCCGGTCCGCCTGGGCCTCCTCCTAGTGATTTCACTAGTGAGTCTTTCGCAGCCCACTTTAAATCTAAGATAGAGGCCATCCGTTCCGAGCTGGATGCCGGTTGCCATGATCCAGTCCCCGCTGTGGCCGGTACTGGGCCGCCTCGGTCGCCCCAGTTCGTTGAATTTGGGTCTGTTTACACCTGAGGATGCCTCCAGGGCCCTGGGACACTGCAGGCCTGCGGCTTCTCCATTTGACCCTTGCCCGTCCTGGCTGATTAAGATCGCAGGGGGAGCATGCCAAAATGGGCTTCACTAATCGCCTCAGCCTCCTTCAGGGACGGGATTTTTCCCAGTCTTCTGAAGGAGACGGTGGTGAAGCCCATTATTAAAAGACCTGGCCTGGCTGTGGACGATATGTCAAACTATCGCCCCATAGCCAATGTTCCCTTTTTGGGCAAGGTGGTTGAGCGGGTCGCCGCCCTGCGTCTCCAGTCGTTCCTGGAGGATAACCATATCCTGGATCCTTTCCAATCCGGGTTTAGGCCGCGTCATGGGACTGAGACGGCCCTGGTCGCTCTGCATGATGATCTGTTGAGAAGGGCCAATGGGGTTCCTCTACCCTGCTGGTCCTTCTCGACCTGTCAGCGGCTTTTGATACCGTCGACCACAGTATCTTGCTGGAGCGGCTCTCGGAGGTGGGGATTGGGGGCCAGGCCCTGTGCTGGCTCCGGTCCTTCCTTGAGGGCCGCACCCAGCGAGTGAGCTTGGGGGGTGAGTTGTTGGCTTCCTGGACACTCTCTTGTGGGGTGCCTCAGGGGTCATCCCTCTCCCCCATGCTCTTTAACATCTGTATGAAGCCGCTGGCTGAGATCATCTGGAGATTTGGAGTCTGCTGTCATCAGTACGCTGATGACACGCAGCTCTATCTCTCCTTTTCCACCTGTGCAGTGGAGGCCGTCCAGACCCTAGATCGCTGCCTGGCCGCGGTTTTGGATTGGACCAGGACCCACAGACTCAGGCTCAACCCTGGAAAGACCGAGGTTATGTTCTTCGGGGGCGGCCCGGATGGGTACTGTGGCCCTCTTCCCAGTCTGGGCGGGTCCGCCCTCCAGCTGGCGCAAAGAGTGAGGAATCTGGGCGTCGTCCTGGATCCGGATCTGTCCCTGGAGTCCCAGGTGTCAGCCGTGACCAGGTCGGCCTTTTACCATCTAAGGCTTATCGCCCAGATTCGCCCGTACCTTGACGGGAGCTCCCTGAGGACTGTGGTACAGGCACTGGTCATGTCGAGGCTGGGTTATTGCAACACTCTCTACATGGGGCTCCCCTTGAACCTTGTTCGGCGATTGCAGCGGGTCCAGAATGCGGTGGCCAGGTTGGTGGTTGGTGTGCGCCGTTTCGACCGCATCACCCCCATCCTGGCTCGCCTACACTGGTTGCCGTTGCCTCCCGAATAAGGTTCAAGGTGTCGTTTTTGGTTTACATGGCTTGGCCCCTGATTATCTGGCAGAGCGCCTCTCCCAACAATTAGATCCGGCCCGACCCACCCGTGCATCCCTGGCCCTTTCGCTCCGGACTGTCCCCCCCCCCCCGAGGCAGGCCCGCAAGACGAGCACGCGTGGGCGCGCCTTCTCGGTGGTGGGGCCGTCTGTTTGGAACAGCCTACCGAGCGACCTGCGGCAGGCCCCCTCCTTGGCGTCATTTAAGAAAGGGCTGAAGACGCTACTCTTTAGGGATGCTTTTAACAACGACTAGCTTCCTTTTTCTGCCCCAGCTCACTTACATATGTTTGGACTGCTGCTGTGACTGCCCCTGTCGTTGTCCGCCTTTAGCCTTTTATCTTTTTATCTTTTTATCTTTTTAATCATTTATGTTAACCGCCCCGAGTTCCCGTCCTGGGAAGAACACGCAGTATATAAATATAAAAATAAATAATAAATAATAAATGTAGCAATTTTAAAAAGTAGGAGAAAACTTTTCAAATATAAAGTGAAAGTATACAAAAATAAACATTATTTTCCATCTTACTGTAAGTTTTATTTAATTTTGATAAATAAACTTTTATTTTATGGTTCATTATTGTTTATATATTAAATTACATATCTATGGAGGGCACCAAAATATTTTAGGTGCTTAAGCCCTCTAAGGGTCTTAATCCGTCCCTGACTAGGGGCCAACCCCTCTAAATAGACCCCCTCTCACTTTATACTCTAGGTTTGCCCCCACCCCAACATTAAGATCCCCAGGGGACACCTTTCTCTGGGTCCCCCCTCCCTAAGAGGTGCTCTTGATGGGCACACAGGACAGGGCCTCTTCTATGGCTGCTCTCAGCCCCTGGAACTTCCTCCCACTGGAGGCCAGGCTGATCTAGCTTTCCTGTCCTTCTGCATTTTGGCAAAGGCCTTTTTCTTCAAGCCTGACTTGTTTGTCAGTAACTAGCTGCTGAAGGTCTTTTTTTTAAAAAGGCTGCTGTGTTTTTGTTCCTTTTAATGTGCTTTTGGACTTTTCTAAACCGTTTTTCATCTGCTAGCTTTAATTAATATCAAGTTCTGCACTATAATTTATTATTTTTATGTCTTTTTGCATGGCTGAGCAGGGATTTGAACCCACATCTTAGTTTTAATCCATCACTCTAACCAGTAGACCACATCGTTTCTCATAGGATTTTTAAACTTACTTTTAGAAATTTTAGAAATTGCATTTGGGGGCATTGTAGAGGCATCCTGTATTGACAATTTCCTGTCTTGGCTCTCCCATAACATGCCTAAGAAATAACAATATGGCAATGTCTCCATGTCTTTTTTTTTTTTTTTTTTTTTTGCCTGAGGTGGGGGCCATTATGGGAAACAGGTAAAGTGGGAACCTCAGGTGAGATGGTAAACAAAGTACAAAGCTGGTATCATGAACAGCAAGTGAAGAATCCACTAAACAGTGAAGAGTTTCCCTATTCCTGTTGTAGGGTTTTTGTGGGGATCGAGGCCGATCCAAGAGATGATTGGGGTGAAAAGCCACCTTGACCGGGTTTGTACCCACTGAACCAGTGGAGGCTTTAATTTGATTTTCCTGGTTGCTTCGCAGGTACAATGCGGGAAAAGACGGCTTCATTGACCTGATGGAGTTGAAGCTGATGATGGAGAAGCTTGTAGCGCCACAGACACACCTTGGATTGAAAAAAACATGATCAAGGACATCAAGGACCCACCCACCCCTCCTCTGCACATCACCGGTGACTTCCCCTGGGCAGGCTCAGCCATTGCCCCAAAAGACGACAACACGGGGGAATTACACCAGCCAAGCACAAGAGAAAGTGACCTGGCTGCAAAAACCTCCGCGCCCTGCTAGCTAAACAAAAAACCCTGCTGATTCGTGCCCAGATGTTGTTTCTTGATCACGACGAGTGTGACCATCATCCGGCCTATGGAAAACACATCTAATTAACCAAGCCAACTCCAGTGCCCACCACTGGCTGGACGGGCCGCATCCTTTGCTTGGCGAAAAGCAGCCGCAGGTCGAAGGCATGTTTTCCTCCTATTCTGGTCCCAGCAAAAACAAAACAAAAACAAAACCAGTTTGCCAGATCAACTCTTTGCACATGTTTAGATTCTTTGCAAGAGGCAAAAGTTGGTGCTGCAGCATCACACCCATCGGGGTGACACGGCTGGACGTAACGTTTTGGGACACCACCACCCACTTGTGATTGTCAACAAAACTCACCTGTGACTCTCGTGTTCCTTCCTGTCCCTCTTGTCCCCCCCCACACGCCACTTTAATTTCTCCTGATTTTCTGCAAAGCCGCTGCTGGAGAGTTGGAAGAGGACAGTGGCCTCCATGCCTTAGCCCGCCTGTCCGAGACTGATGTGTCCACAGAAGGAGTCAATTAAAGTAAGGAAGCGCAAACACTGAACTGTTCAAGTCTGATTTATTAAAGAAAGCCAAAAGTTCTTGGAGGAGGCAAAAGGAGTCAAATATACATTCAAACCAGTTCAAAGTTTCCCTCATTGGTGGGTCAGTTCAAAAGTTTTAGGAGGCCAAAGTAAGGAGCTTACGGCGTTACTTGTGGGGATTCAGACTGGGGGTGGTGTCATGAAACCATATCATGAGAATTGTGTGGCCATCTTTTCCTTTCAGGGTGGAGGGGCACTTAGTTGAAGCCCCCACCGGTAGTGGGCCCTGGTGGGAACACATTGAGCGCCACTCAGCTTCTCATTCGTCTTCCATTTTAAGTTCCCACCATGCACTTGGTATCATCCAGGGCATCATGGGAGCCTGAAATGGCATCTAGACACAACATTGAACACACACCAGAATTGAACCTTGACTGCAGGGTAGCTTTTAGAGATGTGCATTTTATTCTGTTATCACCATCTTAGAACTGTAGAGCTGGAAGAGATCATCAGAGTCATTGAGTCCAGCCCAGTGGGGAATTGAACTCCCGACATCTGGTCTTGCAGTCCAGGTCTAAACCACTGAGCTATCCAGATGTCATCTATCTAGCAATCTGAAGCCAGATTTTGGCTGGATATCAGGAGAAACTTCCTGACTATTAGAGCAGTACAGCAGTGGAACTAATTATCTCAAGAAATAGTAAGTGTTGCAATGCTGGACACCTTCAAGAGAAATATGGACAACCCCCTGACCAAGATCCTTTGATCTAGATCAGGCATGTCCAAAGTGCGGCCTGGGGGCCAAATGCAGCCCGTTTACAAATTTCGAGTGGCCCTCGGCCTCTTCTCCCCACTGGCTCAGCATGTGATGCATCCCCGCCAGCTGGCCCTTCCCCATACTGGATAGAGGCATCAGCTTGCAGTTTTATGTTTTGCCTGCCCTCCTTACCCCGCCAGCCACCTGCCCAGCCTTCCTGCCCATGGCTCCGCTGCTGCAGCAACCTCTCTTCCTCCTTGCATGCTATAGAGACTTGTCCAAAGTCCAGCCCGGGGGCCAAATGTGGCTCCCACACATTTTCACCTCATCAGATCTGGTCCTCCTTGAAAAAAAATTGGACACCCCTGATCTAGATTCTTGGCTTGTGCAGGGGGTTGGGTTCATGTAGGCCATAGGATCCTAGAGTTGGGAAAGAACTCGAGGGCCATCCAGTCCAACCCCCTGCCATGCAGAAACCCCCATCACAGTACCCATGACAGACGACCATCCAGCCTCTGCTTAAAAACCTTCAAAGGAGGAGACTCCACCACGCTCCTTTGGGTCAGCTCCTTCCACTGCCAGACAGGTCTAACTGTCAGGAAGTTCTTGCTGTGCTCTCTCGCTCTCTCTTGGTCTAGAAAAGAATCAGTTCAGCAATCAGACTGCTTTTGTGGCCACCAGGCCTTGTTGTGCTTAAACGAAAGGCTCCACATGGAGAGAAGGTGCCAGCGCTACGAGGTCTTGGGCTTCCAGAGTGTCTATACAAATCTGAGCTCCTGTTCCCCCGGGTGGTATATTTTTGTTTGCCTGGTTCTTCTGCGTGGAGGTGGCCCCTCCCAGTATTAGCACGTCTGCTTCACGGAGAAAGCCGTGGGCCAAATCAGAACAGGACGGAGGGCTCCCTGTGTGACGCAAATAGTGATTTCACAGTGTGTCACACCTGGGCCACGATGAGGCACATCAACCAAGCCTTTTTCCACCTCCAGATGAACCAGTGGGAGGGGGGAAACAAAGCAAAGCTAGGTTGTAAAAGGGGGTGGAATACATCAGCATCATTTCATAAGGCTGGGTTTTTCTGTTTCTAACAAGGAGTTCTTTGCATCATATGTTTTTGCCCTGAGGAGGCACTGGGAGAGGGTTCCTTGGTGGCACCAGGACCCTGGACCACCATGTGTATGCCACATGGAAGCTAGTGCTGGGACCTTTTGCTCCTTTCACCCACAGCAGTGGGCAGACAGTGCCATAGCTATGGGGGGACAAGGGGGGACATCTGTCCCTGGGCGCAGCATCTGGAGGCACCAAATTGGGTGCCATGCAGCTCCCTGCCCATGAGCCATGGGAAGATGTGTTGCAGGTGACCTGCCAGGGCCGGCGTGGAAGGTTCCCCGGCCGCCACTGCCACCTTCTATGTGGCACCTTAGCCACTCCCTTTCCCTTGGGGAGTGTGAAAACTGACTTTGTCCCTGGGTACTGAAAACCCTAGCTACACCTCTGTGGGCAGATGTGGCCACTGGTTTCCTCTCCTCACACACACACACACACACACACACACACACACACACACACACACACACACATGGTCAATGTTGGTTTCCTCTCTCGCAGGTCCAAGACATGAATATCAGGAGCCACTTGGAGGAGGAGAACAAAGCAGAGCAAGAGGAGAAGTGTCACCAGGTGGAGGAGAGGAAGCAAAGGAAAGCCTTCAAGCACTGATGCGGGCTGTGGCGGCGGCGTTGGAGGCCAGAGCACAGCCAAAGCACTCCCTTGGACCAAAGTGGGAAATACTGGGCCTCACTTAGGGGTTGCAGCCCCCCTTCACACACACTTGTAGCCTCTGCGCGTTGACCGGCCTCTCAGTCTGCTAGTGAGACAGGGTCCCCCTGACACACTGCAGGTCAGGTTGCTGCCAAAAGCACAAGGGCAGGCTTGGGATGGGTTTTTCCATTCATTTGGCCACCCTCCCCAGGTGACGTGTGGACCCGTGCAAAAAAAGAAAAAAACCTCAACCATCGCTTTTGCCCCTTCCATTTGTGAAAACTGTCTGTCTCAGCCTGGCCCTGCTTTCCCATCTGCTTACCAAGAGGGCCGCCAGCAACGTACTGGCCCCATGCCGTTCCCCCACACTCGTGAGTTCTGTCTCGTTGTCCCGTTTGGTGCACTTTTCCTTGTTTGTTTTAACTACTAGGCATGTCCTGAACCTGGGCTTTGCCCGTTCGACATGTGCATGATTTTCCCATCCCAGCCAGTGGTGGTTTGGTTATCGTTGTGGTCATGGCTTACCATTTGGGGGGGCAAGGGTGTTTGTCTGTGTGTGTGTGTGTGTGTGTGTGTGTGTGTGTGTGTGTGTGTGTGTGTGTGTGTGTGTGTGTGTGTGTGAGAGAGAGAGAGAGAGAGAGAGAGAGAGAGAGAGAGAGAGACTGAACATGACCCCTCGCTCTGATGGGTTCTTGTTTCTGTGAGAAATGGAGCTTTTGCGTGTCACAATCACTTTGAACCAATCATGCTTTAACAGATAGCTTTAAAATCCCTTTCCTTGAAGCTTTGCCAAAATGGGGAGGGGTTGCCCATGGCAGGAGAGGGGGAACTTGAAGCTACTTGGAGTAGCTTAAATGGCATCTGGAGGGGATTCTCCTTCTTGCTTGCCTGTTTCTTTGCTAAACTGGGGAGTGGCACCTGAGCTATTTGACAGGACAGCTCCACGATTGTCCTAATACTTGAGGTGAGGAGAAAAGCAGGAGAAGGAACCACATCTCTTCTTTCAGAGTCTAAAGATGCAACTAGTAAACATCTGCCAGGAATTCTTCCCGTTGCCCAGTTCACTGGTTTTGCCGCTTTGGAGTGATGGTGGTGGGATGTAGTGCTTAGAGTGTTGCCCTGCTCGGCACTCTTTCCAAAAGGCAGGCCTCCCAGCAAGGCCACTTGGCTACAGGGATGGCTTGCCTTCCAGCCCATCGTGTGGACATCCGTTCCTAAATGGACCACCAAGGCTCCTCTGGGGACAGATCCATCATCTGCTTCTCCCTTTTCCAATGCGGGAGAAACCCAAACCCGGGAGAGAGAAGTGCTGGTGGTCCTAGGAACTGGAGGTGAAGGGAGATGTGGGACATGCATGAATCAAAGGTTGGACCCAAACCATCCAGGGCAGAAACCCACTGACTTGGTCTAATTCCCACCACCCTCCCGAAGGAAGCATTCAAGATGTGAGCCGTGATTCCAAAAGAACCTTCTAGTTTTAAAAAGTCACCCAATGTCCCAGATTCCCTTTCCATGTAAGAAAAAGAACAACAACCATTTTGATCAAGAAAACAGGATATGTTATCTAAAACTGTCTTAATTTACTAAAGCAACGATACATAAAATTCAAAGAAACATTTTGCTTTGAACAACAAGGATTGAAAGGAGTGGGGATGGGACTTCAGAACCCTCAAAAGAGATCATGGCATTGACCTTGAAGGCCATAGGTCAGAATACAACCTGGTCAAGAAAACAGGTAGATTATTCAACTTCAGGTCCTAAAGTAAACATACATAAATTTCAAGAAACATTTTTCTTTGAACAAGGAAGGTAGGGAGTCTTCAAAACGCTCAAAAGAAATTTGGGCTTTTGGCCTTGAGGGCCGGAGATGGGCAAGGCCCATGAGGAGCGTGGCTACTGTGGCCTCAGAGTGACTACAGTACTGGGGGATGGTGTGCTTCTGGCTGCTTCTCCTGCCCCCCAGCTACTTTCCTTTAGGGTCCCTTGGCCTTTGGATGGGCAAACTGGAAAGAGGGATGGAAGCCCCTCTACCGGAGAAGGCAGCAGGTTCTGAGGTTTTGCAAGGGGGCTCGGGGCTTCTTAAAGACGTGATTGGTCACATTAGGGCTTGTTGTCGGGGCCCAATGCTTTCCAAGGTGGGCCAAGCGCTGGAAACCCAGGGTCTCTTGTTTGGAGCACAGCCCCCTTGGGTTGTCACTGGGGGCACAAGGTATGCCACCATGGCCATGGTGGTTTGACGCTTCACATTGGGCCCTGACAATGCTAGCTGGAATGTGGGGGACCTGGCTCACTGTTATGCCCCCATGGCCATGGTGGTTTGGCCCCTCGCTTTGTACTGAGGGCCTCTTCTGATGAACACTGCAGTCAGGGCTGCTTGTTATGCCACCATGCCCATGATGGTTTGGCCCCTTGCTTTGGGCCCAGATAATGCTGGATGGAATGTGGGGAACCTGATGGTGGTTGTGTTGTGGCCCCTTGGGTTGAGCACTGAGCCTGCTGTCTGGAATTCTGGGCTGCAACGTGGTTATATTGCCCTGGTTGTCACTGTGTTCTGGCCCCTCGTGTTTGCTGTTGAGACCGCTTCCTGGAATATTCACTGGTGGTGTTATTGTGCTGACCTCATGGTTATTGTATTGCGGCCCCATGTGTTGGGCACTGAGACTGCTGTCTGAAATATAGGGCTGAAGTGGTGTTGTATTGCCCTTGTAGCCATTGATTTATGGCCCCTCAAGTGGGTCGGTGAGACTGCTGTCAGAAAAAATGAGGTGCACTGCTATCATATTATGCTCATATTCGTTGAGTTATGACCCCTCACATTGGTAGGTGAGCCCAATGTCTGAAATATTGGGCTGCATTGTTGCTGTATTGCCCTCATGGTTGTTGAGTTGTGGCTCCTCGCTTTCTTCTCTGAGCCCACTGTCTGAAAAATTGGACTGCACTGTTGTTATAGGTACTGGTAGTTGTTGAGTTGTGGCCCCTCACGTTGGTCGCTGAGCCCATCTTCTGAAATATCGGGCTCTTCTCATGGTCATGGTGTTGTGGGCCATCAGGTTCTGGACTTCCTGTACTGCCTCCATGGTCGCTGTGGTGCAGTCCATTCCTTTGAATCTGGGCCTGTTGTTTGGAAGCCACGTCTTCGGGTATGTGGTGGTGGATCTTGGCCTTTCCCTTTGAGGGCCATCCATGTGCACCCAGTCAATCTTGTTTTGAATGGGTGGCTCTGGGATTCTCCGGTGGGATTCTTGCCTTTCCTGAATTTGTCCCAGAATGCTTGGCAACCGTAGGAGGATTAGTGGCCATTGGCTTCTGCGAGGGTCTCCTGGCTTCAGCTGGCCTCCCTCTACCCATAGCCAGTGGTGAATGAGCCTCAAGAGACAGTCCCACAGGGTTAGGTGGGAGAGCTCTGAAGGAGACGCAGTGACCCTGGATCTTTCCACTGGCCGCACGGGTTCCGGTTGGGAGGGCAAGCGAGAACTGGTGATTTTTGCAGGCGTTGGTGGCACCAGATGGCCTTCTGGTTGGCTTGAAAAGGAGTAGGCTTCTCTAGATCTTTCTTGGAGAGGGGCCTTCCGGGGTGCTCCTGCTTCTTCCCTGTCAGGAAATGGGCTGATTGGCTTGCAAAGGCCCAAGGATTTGGGGGTGCTGATTTTGTAGCCTCTTTGCCCGAGAGGTGTGAACGCTGCAGGATGTTTGGAGTGGTGTGTGCAGAGGCCAAGCGGATGACCCTATGGGGAAGGGAAAAGGGTCAGAAGAAGAACAGAAGCCAGCAATGTTTCAGGGCCCTCCATAGGGGTCCCACCAGGAGCTCCCTTTCCAGGGACCCTCCTCTGACCCTCAGAAGGACCCACACACACACAGCCTCCAGGCTCTGGCGCCCTGTACTTAGCCTGCTCTGCTGAGGGAACTCAGAATCCGTGCAGCCTGAAGCAGAGGATTTTCCTCCCTTGAAATAGTTAAAAGAAAATTAAAACTAGACTCTAAAAAAGCCAGAACTCTAATAAAGCACAATGCAAAATGCTCCTCTCTACAGGGAACATTCAGAAGGATCATCTCTTTCCCCATATTTTACACCATCCCATTTCTATTCCAAAAGGGTTCTGATCCTTGTGAAGGTGCATAATCCTTCCCCTTTATTAAGGCCACAGCAACAGATTGTCCACAAAGACCTCAACCAATATTTGTGTTTATCTAGTGGTTCTTGACACCTTAAGCCTTGGCTATAATGGTCACTTGTGGCCACGCTTAGGGTGGTTTACAGATAAATTCTGCAGGCTTTATATCCCCCTCTCTCACCCAGCAATCTGGATTTACTCAATTCATTGACTTTGGAAGGAGAGAAGTGAACCTCAAACCAGCTCCCTGGGATTGAACCCAGAGCAGGACCAGAGTTTGGGCTGCATCACTGCAGCTGAACCACTGGGCCAGGAGGCTCCTTTGAAAGCCAATGCCAGGGGCTGGGATGGCCTCACTGTTGATCAGGATGAGGAAAAGCAGGTGGAAGAAAAGAGGATCACCTGAGATGGGGGGTTAGTTTCATCCGTGGGTGCTGCCTTCTTGGAGGTTGTGCCTTGAATCAAGTGGGAGGCCATCCAAGACGAAGGAGAGAAAAGATGGACCAAAGGATCACGGGGATCCGTGATCTCACCCAGTGATTTCTGGTTTGGCTCCTGACCCTTGGAATGCGTTCCTGCTTCGGGAACACCCAGAGGTTCCCAAGCAAAGCCAGGGGAACAAACAGGACCCGTAGCAGCATCCGGCCGTCCACCTGAGGCTGGTGGAACCTTCACCTCACCTGAAAGCCAAGGTCCTTGGAACTCTGGTGGGTTTGCAGTTGTTGACAGTTGGGCCACATTCTCTGGGTCTTCTGCAGGGACCCTTCCCATCCTGCCTGGATTAGAAATAATTAAAAAGGTGGGGGTGCCACTGATTCTAATGAAGCCCAAACGGTTTTCCTTCTGGACTCTTTCCAGTGGGCCTCCTGGAGATTCTGGATCCTTTGAGAACCAGTCCGGACAACCCAATTGCAAGGATGGGCATGAATGAGATCTGAATGCCTTTGTTTTCTCTGTTTTATGGAGGATCCTTCCAAAGAGATCAGAAAGAGAAATAAATCATTTGAAAATATATCCAATCATTTGTCTGTTGATTTATTTTGAAAACTGGTGTTGCTTATATACCACCCCATCATACTTAAAGCACTTTCTGGGCAGTTTACAAGTAATTATTCAGGCAACTGGTTGCCATCTCTCCCCCCCCCGCCCCCAGCAAGCTTTGTACTCATTTTACTGACCTTGGAAGGCAGGGTGAACCTCCAGTTTGTTGCCTGGGATTGAACCCCAGGTGATGAGCAGAGCTACAGCTGCCCTACAGCAGTTTAAACATGGCGCCATGAGGCTCCCTTCTTAACCTGTTGTTCTGCAAATGCAGATGATGTGGCTTATAGAAGTCTTACCAGCATTTCAGTAGAAGCAAACCAGTAAGAGATTGTTTGCAGAAACTTTTTCTTGGGACAGCAGCCAATGGTGAGAAATACAAAAGATGGTGGTTACTGTATTCACCATCAACAGGATCAGTTTACTGTTTTGTTTGCAAACTGTTTCTTACTAAAAATATTGAATTTTCTTATAATAGAAGGGTTCAGTGACTAGCAAAATACTATTATAACTGATAATCATGAAAAAACACTACTCACTGAGACTCTGTGCTAACATATTTAACTCGCAGACAAGGTGCGAGGTTGGGGCAACAGCTGGAGAAACAAATTCAGGAAGAGGGTGATTACTGGGAAAATGTCTTGAGGTGTGTCATAGCTGTTATTCATATGTTAGCTGAACTGTGAAGATTCTCAGTTATCCAGGTGAGTTTATCTGGAAGTTGAGTCATGGCTACCGGACTTCTTTTTTTGAGAGACAGAAACGTTTCGCTGTTCATCCAAACAGCTTCATCGGTCTGAATACAGCTAGTGCAAATCCTCCATCTTATAGGCAGCTTTGACCTCTTGTCACCCTGGTCTGAATTAGTGGGCTAAACAGGCTCGTTAAGGAGACAATAGTATCCTTAGCCTTAAGGTGAACAATGGCCTAAGGTGCTGAAACCTATCAAGAATGGGCTGTTTAGTTTCTCCAATGTAGAGGTCTGAACACTCCTCACTGCATTGGACCGCATATACTATATTGCTCCTTTTATGGTTTGATATCGGATCCTTTGGGTGGACAAGTCTCTGCCTTAGTGTGTTTGTGGGTTTGAAATAAACAGGGATGTGGTGTTTGCCAAAAATCCTTTTAAGCTTCTCCGACACTCCAGCCATGTAAGGAATGACCAGGTTCTTCCGTCGGGTCTGGGTCTCAGACTGATCCCTTGTTCTTCTGGGATGGCCCACTGCTTTGTTGAAGGCCCACTTTGGTCACAGCCATTAAACAGAAGGATGGCCCAACATAGGAGGGGCAACAGGTCAGGACCAGAATCAGCAGTACACCTCCATTTGAAGGACAAAGGGCACTTTTTCAAAGATGAGGATGTACACATATTAGACAAAGAAGAGAGGTGGTTTGAAAGAGGAGTAAGGGAGGCCATTCATGTGAGCATTGAAAACCCCTCCCTCAACAGAGGTGGTGGGCTCTGGCATAGTCTATCTGCTACTTATCAGGCTGTGCTTTCCAAAGTCTCCAGGCAAATCAAAAAGCCTTCACCACCAAGGCCATAGCTAACGACCCATTCTTGATAGGTTTCAGCACCTTAGGCCATTGTTCACCTTAAGGCTAAGGATACTATTGTCTCTCTAACGAGCCTATTTAGGCCACTGTTCATCTTATGAGCCTAATTCAGGCCAGGGTGACAAGAGGTCAAAGCTGCCTATCAGATGGAGGATTTGCACTAGCTGTATTCAGACCGATGAAGCTGTTTGGATGAACAGCGAAACGTTTCTGTCTCTCAAAAAAACAAGTCCAGTAGCCATGACTCAACTTCCATATGTTAGCTGAACGTGGCTTGGCTTTTTGAGGAACAGAAGAAAGGTTCGGATCATTGCACAGTGGTGCTTTCTCTTTCGACGCGCAGCCTGCACAGATTCAAAGGCACAGACCCAAGCCGCCCACCTCGTTTCGTTTACAGGTACCACTGTCTAAATGAAGAGGAAGTATATAAAAATAAATATTATTTCTCATCTTACTGTAAGTTTTGTTTATGGTTTATTATTGCTTATATTTTGAATTACATATATATGGGGGGGCACCAAAATCTTTTAAGTGCTTTGGGCCTCTAAGGGTCTTAAAGCCCTTTTACAAGACCCCTAAAATCCGCTGTAAAACACTTGCAGATCCAGAGCATAAAATTGTTTTCCCACCAGCAGTGGACTTAAAAAAAAATAAAGTACACCCACGCCCACTTAAGCACGCCCCAGCGCACTTTACAAGTACCTGGTGGAGGTAACAAAAATTCTGATGCGGATTGGAAAGCTGTGGATGCCGGGCTCTCCTCGCCTTCTGTTTGTTTTTGTTGTCCCCGCAGACAGAGGTGAGTGGAGGTGAGCCTGCATTTTTTCTCTCCCTTTTTTTCTCCCTCCCCTCACCACAGACAGAAGCAACAGAGTGCGGAAGGGTGGGAACACAGGAAGAGGAACAAAACCCACATGATATCTGGCTGGGGGGATCTGAATGTAAGCCAGCAGCGGATCGTGTAAAAGGGCTCTTAAATCTGGCCCTGACCTGCACTTATGCATTTTCCCTAAAGCACCCATTAGTAAAGTAACTCAAGAGTGTGGTGGGGGGACATTAATCAACTAGAATTGGATAGATCAGCTTATATTCTAAGATTTCAATCAATCCCTCAGCAAGAAGGGGAAAACCTACTTAGCCTGATGACAGAGGAAATTGCAAAAATACTAAATATACCTCCAGAAGAAGCGCATTATGAAATAGATACAACATATAGAGTGAGCACTTTTTTTACAAAGAAAAATAAATATCCACCAGAAGTCCATGTCAAATTTGTTAGGAGATCTACGAGAGATAAAATATTGAGAGATACAAGAGAAACACAGATAGAAATCAAGAACCAAAAAATAAGAATTGTCAAAGATATACCTTGGAAAATCCGACAAATCAGAAAGGAATACAATTTCATAGTGAAAGTACTAATTGCAAATCAAATACAATATAGATGGATGTATCCGGAGGGATTGGACTTTACCTGGGATGGGAGGCATTACAGACTTGACTCACTGAACAAGGCCAGCAAGTTCCTGGAGAGGAACAATCAGAAATTAGGATATCAAGAATTAGACCAAAGAGAAATTATGGAAGAGGAAGAAGAGGAAGAACCACAAGACGTAGAAGAAATAGAAATAAGGAAAGAAAGAAAGAAAAAAGCAACCCAGTTTCCAAAAGAAGGACAGGACAAAACAAAACCAGGAAAAACACAGGACGCAACTGGGGGAGAAGCCTATAATCTAAGGAAATCAAAAACAAAAACTACAAAATATAATGGAATTACAATTTTTTTCCTGTAACGTTAATGGATTGAACACCCCGGAAAAACGAAGGCAAATTTTCCAAAAACTCAAAAAAAACTGAAATTGGACTTGACATGTTTGCAAGAAACACATATTAAACTTAGTGATTCAAAGTATTTAACACAGGAAAAACTTGGTATTTTATTCCATTCTCTAGATGAAAAGAAAAAGAAAAAGGATTGGCTGTTTATATTAAACCTTATCTAAACCCACGTCTGATTAAGTCTGATAAAGATGGAAGGTTCCTCTTGATTGAAATTCAAATTAATAAGAAACCAACACTATGCTGTGCTATTTATGCACCAAATGACAATAAAGAAAAAAATATCTTCTTCAAAAATATACGAGAAATTCTATCAGAATATGAGTACTCTTCAATCTTTATAATAGGAGATTTCAATGGAGTACCCTCTCCAATGATAGATAAAAACAGCCTGAAACCTAGAAAAGATAACAGAAAAGGGAAATTACCACACTCTTTTTTCCAACTAGCGCAAGAATGGAACCTAAATGATATCTGGAGAAGAAGAAACCCACAGAAGAAGATGTATACTTATTTCTCACACCGTCATAACTCCTTCTCCAGAATAGATATGTGTTGGTCATCAGTGGATTTACTGACAGAAACAAAAGACATTGAAATACTGCCTAAATCATTTGCAGATCATAATCCAATTCTGTGGACAATTTTCAACAAACCTAAGATATCAAGATGGAGATTCAATAACTTTTTGCTAAAAGATAAGGAATTTATAACTCAGTGCAAGAGGAAACTTCAAGAATACTATGAGAATAATAGAAACAAAGGGACAAGTCCAAGCATAGTTTGGGATGCAGGCAAAGCTTACCTCCGAGGACTGGTTATAAGCTACAACACAAAGAAAAATAGGGAAAGAAAACAAAAATATACAGACATCTTAAAGGAATTGATGAAGATAGAAATGGAATTCCAAGAAAACCCAACAAAGACAAGTTTACAAAATCAGATCAAGATACTACAACATCAGTATAACTTATTGATCTCTCAAGAAGTTGCCTTCAAAATCAAGATAGCCAGACAAAAATATTTTGAATATGCAAATAAACCTGGGAAGTGGCTAGCAAACAAATTACGGGCACAAAAACAGAGGAATTCTATAAGAAGTCTTAAAGACAAACATGGAAATAATTGTAACACCATGGATAAGATGAAAGCAATAGTTGAAGACTTCTTTCAAAATCTATATTCTAAGGAACAAACAGCAAGAAACGAAATAGCAGAATATTTAGAAAGCCAAGATCTTCCAAAAATAACATCAGAACAGAAAGAAAAATTAAATAACCCAGTCTCGATGATGGAAATAACAGAAGCTATTAAAAAACAGAAAAATGAAAAATCAGCGGGACCAGATGGTCTTACACCAGAATTTTTAAACAATTTGAAGGAATTTTGGATATACCACTAAAAGAAGTTATAGCAGAAATAATGGAAGAAGGAATAATGCCAAAATCATGGCAAGAAGCAACAGTTACACTCATACCAAAAGAAGGAAAGATCCAGAGTTAATACAAAATTATAGACCAATTTCGCTATTAAACGTTGACTACAAAATCTTCGCATCAATTATGGCAAATAGATTGAAACATGTTTTAACAAATTTTATACATAAAGATCAAAACGGTTTTCTTCCTAGAAGACAACTCAGCCATAATATAAGAATTGCACTTAACTCTCTGGAATATTATGATCAGAAAGTCGACAAACCTGCTGCTTGGATCTTTTTAGATGCAGAAAAAGCATTTGATAATGTATCTTGGGCATTTCTATATGAACAACTCAGAATAATGGACTTTGGGGAAATATTTGGAAGAGTCATCTCAGCAATATATCAATATCAAAGTATGAAAGTAAATCTCAACGGGGACTTAAGCAAAACAATAAAGATATCAAAAGGTACAAGACAAGGATGCCCTCTTTCCCCATTATTATTTATTTTGACATTGGAAGTCTTGATGCGAAACATTAGAAAAAATCCTGAAATCACCGGAATTAAAATTAAGAAGCACCAATTCAAAATACAAGCATTTGCAGATGACTTGATGATAATATTAGAAAACCCAATAGATACAATTCCAAATTTGATGGACTCTTTACAGGACTATGGACGAGTAGCAGGCCTGAAAATAAATAAAGAAAAGACTCAAATGTTAGTAAAGAACATGACAGAGACAGAAGTCCAAAATCTGGAACAAAAATGTAATTTCAAGGTAGTTAAGAAAGTCCGCTATTTAGGTATCTATCTTACTGCAAAAACCAGTACTCTTATTCAAGACAATTACATCAAAGTAATGAAAGAGATACAAATGGAAATAAACTTATGGAAAAATTTACAACTATCCTTTATGGGTAGAACAGCGGCAATAAAAATGAATGTATTACCAAAACTACTATTCCTGTTCCAAACAATACCGGTCCTTAAATCAACTAAATTAATACAAGAATTAGATAAACAAATAAGGAAATTCATTTGGAATGATAAGAAACCTAGAATCAAAATTAAAGTATTGCAGGACAAAAAGGAAAATGGAGGCTTCGCTGCCAAACTGGATTTTATACTATAAAGCCTGCTGTCTGACGTGGATGAAACAGTGGATGACCCTTGAAGATAATCGACTACTTACGTTAGAAGGATTTAATTTGAATTTTGGATGGCATGCATATCTATGGTATGGGAAAGCAAAAGCCCAAAAGATTTTGCAAACCACTGCATAAGAAACGCCTTGTTGTGGGTTTGGGACTCATTGAAGAACTCTATCTATACAGCAATGCCACTTTGGGTTTCCCCACAACTGGCACATACAAAACCCTCCATAATAGAGGACAAAAAAACTCTGAGATATAAAGATATGTTAACAGAAAAATTACAACTAAAATCAAAAGAAGAATTACAGCTACAAGGATTTAGAATAGATTGGTGGTTGGAAATGCAAATGAAATCTTGGTTTAGGAATGATAAAAAGCAATTTGGTTTCTCAAATCAAGAAGTTGCAGTGGATAAAATCATTTTTTCTTCTAATGAAAAGTTAATTAAAAAATTTAGCTGGTTATTAGCCAGACACGTAGAAGATGAGATGGTAAAAGAATGTATGATAAGATGGGCACAGGATCTAAAGTCAGAAATTCAGTTAGAGGAATGGGAAAAACTATGGAAGGTTAATATAAAGATCACTAAGTCAATAGCATTTAAAGAGAATCTCTATAAAATGTTTTATAGGTGGTATTTAACACCTGATAAGCTGGCTAAAATGTATAAAATATCCGATGTTTGTTGGAAATGTAACAAAGGACGGGGATCTTTTTCCATATGTGGTGGGTGTGCAAGAGGGCTAAAAAATACTGGTGTATGGTACAAAAATTTATTTTACAAACTATGTTAATTAATCTTGAGTTAAAACCAGAGATTTTTTTATTATCTATGATACAACAAAATATTGGTGATAGCAAAAAAAATGTAATAATTCATATTATCACAGCAGCTAGAATGTTGTATGCACAATTATGGAAGACAGACAATATTCCAGACAAAAATCAGTTAATTATGAAGGTGTTAAACTGCGCAGAAATGGACAAGATCTCGGCACTAATGAAACCAGAAGGATGCTATGAAGACTTCGAAGAAAGATGGCATGATTTCTACAAATTTTTAGATGAATATTACAAGACAATTAAGTTTCCTGTTTAATTTATGAGTAATTGAGATAGTTAAGGATCATACATTGTTAAGATGAGATGCAAACTTTGTTTGAGAAGATTAGAATCGCTCCAATGTTTTTTTTTTTCCCTTTCTTTGATTGATAACTTTTTTGTTTGAAAACTATAAATAAATTGCAAAAAAAAAAAGAGTGTGGTGGGAAAGGCGGGGCTACAGGATTCTTAGCCCAGTTATCAGTGTGCTGACCCACCCATTGGAAAGCAGTGAATTCTTCAAAGCATTAAAAGGTGGGAAAAGAAATTAACCCACCATTTGTTATTTTGGATAAAGCTGTAGAAATTAAGTTTTGAAACCCATCCTTGGATATTAATCAGAGTTCTGCACTAACGCTAATAACATTTGGCCAGTGAGGACAGAGCAATTAGCAATAACCTCAATTTGGCCAGCGAGAAGAGAGCAATAGCCTTTCTCTCTATGATGATGATGCCCTACTGCCCCAATCTTGCACTGAACGAACCTCCTGTGAGTCTGACATGGATAGCTGTTAACTTGGATGTTTAAATGTATACAAATATATTGTTTTATTATTAAAAAAGTGTATTGGTTTTAAAGGAAAAAGGGAGGGGAGAAAGGGGAAAGGAATAAAAGATAAAACATAAGAAATTACATTAGATCTATCAAGTCAAAGTCAAAGATTATACATATCAAGATCTAATAACATCATTTAACTAGTAAATTTGCTACTTCTTGCCATCGAAATCGACAGACTTTCCGGCTACCTGAAAGGAGACTATGAAGAGACCACCGAAAGAAGGTGGCAAGAAATACATTTCTTACATATATATTTACTTCCTTTTCCTTTCGGCCACTTTTTCGTTGTTTTTTTAATAAAGTCAACCGGCTTTCACTTCCGTCCACCTCCAGACTGCGCAATCCCGGTTACTCCGGACATCCCAGAACATAAGAACATAAGAAGAGGCTTGCTGGATCAGGCCAAAGGCCCATCTAGTCCAGTTTCCTGTATCTCACAGTGGCCCCACCAGATGCCCCCACCCGCCCCATGCCCTCTATTTACCCCATGATAAGTCTACGAAAGGGAGGAAAAGGGGGATTTAACTCATCCACTATATATCGCGCCTTGTAGTGCCTCTACAAAATTTATCTCTATGGCTTCTACATAAGTGGTGCCTCTCTAAAACTTTTTATCTCTATGCGCGAGCTGCACGCCAAGGCCCATGGGAAAGGCGTGACGGAATGGCCGCCTTTTCGAATCTTCGGCCACAGAGCCACGCCCTCGCCCTGCTGCCACGTGACGCCGGCGCCGGGAAAGCCGATGGAACCGGCGGGAGCGAAGCTGTCTTTCCGTGTCTTGGCGGAATGCGGGCAGAGCCGGGCTCGCGCCTCCCAGCTGTGCCTGCCGCATGGCTCCGTCCACTGCCCGGTCTTCATGCCCGTGGGCACGCAGGGCACCACGAAGGGCCTCACCGCCGCCCAGCTGGACGCGCTGGGGTGCCGCCTGTGCCTGGGCAATACCTATCATCTGGGCATGCGCCCCGTGAGTTAAATCCCCCCATTTTTCCCTCCCTTTCGTAGACTTACCATGGGGGTAAATAGAGGGCATGGGGCGGGTGAGGGTCGCGTTCCTCTCCCCGGGAATGCAAGTGAAAAAAAGTTCGTAAAAGTGGGCGGCAGATACCAAGATCTTCATTGCCATTTTAATTGGGTATTTGTGCCCCCAGCCTTCATCACTAGGACCGATTTTATGTTAAGGTTTTGACGTCGACCAGCTGTTTTAAAAAATAAAAACTGCAGCGTAGTTGCATTTCATAGAATGCACCAAGAGGCATCCGTATGCAATTAACTTGTAGCTCTGGTAGGGAAGGGAATTTTAACTTTTTTGTCCAGGTCGACATATCTGGGTTTGTAAGCCACAAATCATGCCTCTATTATTGCACGGGTCACATAGAAGTAGCTTTGCAAAAGAGTCATTTTATAGCATTGTCACTTGGGCAACATTTCTGAGTCCAGACACCTGCCATTTACACAGAAAGTGGAAGATGGCTGTAATGTAAAACACGATCACCAGCATATGCAACCTTGAAATGTTCTGTTTATGGTGATAATACACAATCAGTTGTTTTGTAGTCAGTGATCCTTCAGATGGGCAGAATTCCACACAGAGTAATTGCTCCATCAAAGACAAACATGTTTCAGTTTACATTCAAGGAGCAACAGATTTAAATTTAGAAAAGCACCATATTCTAGGTTATCCTGTCTTGTTCAAGAAGAACCACATGGGTCTACTGATGCCCTGAAAGATGGAGGTGAATGGGCTTGTCCAGTCACTGGTGGACTGGTCACCATGGAACACACACAGACATCAGTTGGGAACAACCAGGGCCAAAGAAACTGTGCTAAAAAAGCATGAACTGTTTCTCACAGAAAATATTCCTTTCTATATAGTTTTTGATCAAATAGAGAGGTACAGCTTGCTCGCAGAGCACACTTGGTTACACATGGTGACAGACTGGTTGAACCATTATACCACACTGGATAAGATGTGGGGGGTAATTTTTTTTGGCTACTTAGAATTGGAAGAACATCTGCTAACCAAACACTTCAGTCAGTATTCAACAGGAAAAAAAGCATGCATCCTCACTTCTTCAGCTAGATAAGAAAACCAGAGAGTAAGAAAACCATCAGGCAGTGGAACATGAGTTGGAAATTTCCTTAGTGACATCTTAGTTTTTTTGTTTGTTTGTTTTGTGACATCTTAGTGACATATTGTTGCTTGTAGGGTGTGTTGCACCAAGAATGGACCCTCACAGGGAAACAATTTTCCTCTGCAGAAATTTTCCTCTGCAGAAATTGTTTTGCAATTAGTAGAAATTTGCCTCTCTTAACCATTAAAACTAGGCTTTCTGGCAAATAGATAAATACAGTGTAGCCCAATTAGGGTTTATATTTATTTCCTACCTTGGGGTTGTTCACAATAAGTTTTTCTTTTCTTTCTATTTTAAATTGTTGCAAATTGTTTTGTTTCAGTTTCTGGTCTGTGACATGCGGTATAGGGGCAGTGAAATGTATAGGGATTCAAACCTATCTATCCCAGATTGGTTTTAGAGATTTATAAATTGAGGAAAGCTGAGTGTTTCACACAAAAGAAGACTTTAGTTAGAAAAAGCATGGGCACATTGCTGCTGCCTTTAAAAAAATTCAGGATAAACCTGCTGATATCTAGGCACAGTCTTGTTCCTATACTTGTTTCTCCATTGGTTTCTTTTCAGGGTAGAAGTGTAGGTATTTGTTTTATGGTTTATAAGAACATAAGAAGAGCCATGCTGGATCAGGCCAAAGGCTCATTTAGTCCAGCTTCCTGTATCTCACAGTGGCCCCAATAAATATGGCTTGGAGCACACGAGATTACATATCACTCCCCTGCGTCTGGCCCTTGAAGTACCCTGGTTTTAAGCCTGGAGATTACACATCTCCATCATGGTTTGTAATCTGTGATGGACTTTTCCTCCAGGAATCTGTCCAATCCCCTTTTGAAGGCATCCAGGCCAGATGCCATCACCACATCCTGTGGCAGGGAGTTCCACAGAGAGTTCCACAGTTATTTATTTATTTATTTAAAATATTTTTACCCAACCTTTCTTCTTAAAAGAACCCAAGGCCTACCTATCTATGACCCTCCCTATTAGTGAACAGAACTAATCTGGGCAGTGTACATATACTGTAGAAAACCAGAACAAAAGACAACATGATAATTAAACTTAACAGGCAAACAAGAAATTTTAAAATGGTAAAGCGATAAACCCAGATAGTGTCTTCCATTGGATACTGTTAAAGATCGAATGTTGAATGACTCCATGAATATAGATCTAATTATATGCTGCTCCTTATTATCATGCAAGTTGTATGCCTGTACAGGATATTCAAGAAGCAGATACTAGAACAGTCTGTACAGCCTCTGCATTCCTGCCTGGCATCACCTGTTGGGAATAAAGTAGATCTTTTGATGTTAGCAATATGTCATGATGATGACCTTTTGTCCTCTTCTAGGGACCGGACCTCATTAAAAAAGCCAACGGGCTCCATGGCTTCATGAACTGGTCACGGAACCTTCTCACGGTGAGTATAGGGAAGTCATCTTATCACTGGAAAACAAGATGTCCTCTATGGGCGAGTTTTACCTTTGGCCCAAAATCAGAAGAAATGACTTGTGAAGTAGGGATGGATACAGCCTGATACAATATTTTGTATTGGCTGGAAACATTTAAAAATAAAATAAAAGTGCTTTGTAGTTTAATCGTAACTATTTTACTTAGAATTTAGTTCCATTGCGATTACTAGAATTACCTTTTAATTGGTGTGCATAGGATTGCAGTTGTTCGTTTTCAGTGTTAGTTTTGAATTGAATAAGTTGCACTATGAGTAACACTGCTCCTATACCGATGGAGTAGCTGTCGTGGTGTATGTACAGGTGAAGAAGAGGCTGCATTGCTCAAACATTCCTCTCTAAATGCACAAAAGTGGCAAACCATTCGTGGAAGTTTTACTAAAAGCCATCAATACAGGGTCATTATCAGTTAAGACACCCATATGCACACTCACAGGAAGCCAATAAACTATCAGTACCAAGAACACCAAACCTCAGGTCATCTCCCAGTATCATAGCAAACACAAGGCCACCACTGTATTCC
This sequence comes from Phrynocephalus forsythii, assembly GCA_029282475.1. Taxonomy (NCBI): domain Eukaryota; kingdom Metazoa; phylum Chordata; class Lepidosauria; order Squamata; family Agamidae; genus Phrynocephalus; species Phrynocephalus forsythii. The sequence goes on from JAPFRF010000011.1 coordinate 9,359,431, forward strand.
TCATTCCATGAGTCCTGGTGGCAGTGAATTCTCTGTTGCTTGTCCCAACACATCTTCCTTGCCAGAGATTCAGATCTCCCCGTGTCACCAAATACACCATAATACAAAGTGCTTACATAGATCCTTTGCCAAGAGATATACAGAGAGGGGAGACATCTATACTTAGAATGATGATTCAGGATCAAGAGAGGGAATGAATCAAGAGAGGGAAAGATTATTTTGCCAAATTGTGACAATGAAAGCTCAGATCATGTGACCAGGGCAACCACAAATACTTATTGATAGCATTATCCCGTGGTTACGGTGTCCTTACCTATATTAGAATTGCAGCTAATATTCATGTACTTATTTATTTAACCCAACCAACTAGCTAGGCTACTACTCTGGGCTGCTAACAGAAGTCCTAAACAGTCCTAAACAACAATAATGAAAACAAAAAACCAAACAATTAAGCAACAGTGAAAAGGGTATCCCAAACATTGCTATAGAAACGACAAAAGAAAAAGAAAATTCACAGCAGACTGGCAGCAGAATGGATCTATAAATTTATTTATTTATTTATTTGACTTTTATACCACCCATCTTGCCCTAGGACTACTCTGAGCGGTTTACAACATAAAATCTCACCATAACAATACCAACAGAATTAAATAGTGAAAATGCAAACAACATAATGTTACAAATTATAACCAAATAAATCAACAACAATAAACTAAAATAAAAATAGAAATAACCAAGTAATTGATCAAATAACAACATAATTTAGAGATAAGCAGTAAAAGAAGGATAGCATCTTGCTAGGTGTTTAAGATTCTTAATCAGGGAAGGCCATTCTGTAAAACCATGTTATCAGTAGTTTTTTAAAGGTTTGACGTGAGGGTGCCAGGAGAATTTCTCATGGTAGGTGATTTTATAAATGTGGAGCAACCACTGAGAAGGCCCTACTCCTTGTCACAGCTTTCCAGGCCTCCCTCGAGGTTGGGACTCTCAAAAGGTCTGCCTGTCTAGCACAAGTGATCCGGGCAGTTCTTCTTGGGCGGAGCCGCTCTGTTACATACTAAGGTCCCACACCTTTTAGGGCCTTGTATGTTAACATCAAAACCTTGAAGTTGATGCGGTAGCATATTGGCAGCCTGTGCAGAGCTGCCAGTATGGGAGTAATATGGTGCCTACGTAGCCCTGTTAATAATCTGTATTATTCTGTACTAGCTGCAATCTCTGCATTAACCTCAAGGACAGCCCCACATAGAGAGCAATACAGTAGTCTATTCTTGAGATTACAAGAGCATGAACCAACACTATCATCGCCCTGATGTCAAGGAGGGCCTGCAGCTGGGCAAACCTCTGCAGTTGATAACCAGCGGAATGGACCACCAGTGCCACCTGGGTTTCCATGGTGAGTGCCGTGTCGCAAGGGGACACCCAAACTGTGAACCCCATCCTCCGCAGAGAGAGTCATCCCCCCAAAAGTGAGGGAGCTCCCAAAACCATAGACCCCAGGGGGCCCCACATGCAGGATCTCTGTCTTACAGTGGTACCTCAGGTTACGAAGTTGATCCACTCCCTGCAACGCTCGGTAATCTGGAACTGCACTGGGGCACAATGCATTCTGGGTATATTTTTGTATGTCCTTAGGGAAAAAATATGTAACCCGCGGTATTTTGGGGGGATATGTATATGGAGTCATTATTTTCAATTGACTTTGTTATGTAACCCAGAAATTATGTAACCTGGGTCGTTTATAACCCGGGGTATCACTGTAATTAGGGCAATATATTTAACAGCTTGGGAAAACAACCAAGTCTTCAGTTGCCTCTTAAAACCCAGGAGGGATGTGGCCAGTCGCACCTCTGGTGGCAGCGAGTTTCAAAATGAAATGGACACCACTGAGAAGACCCAGTTCTGAGCAACTGATCTCTAGCCCTCCCTTTGGGGCCTCCCCATATGAGGTGCAGGCGGGATGGGTCGATGTTTTGCGAGAGAGGTACTCAGCCAGGTAACAAGGTCCACCTTAAACTGTTAAAAGGCTTTCAAAGTTTACATAACATACGTATATGTTACAGTTTGTAATATAAGTAGCTGATGAAGCTGTTTGGATGAGCAGTGAAACGTTTCTATCTCTCAAAAAGATGTCCAGTAGCCATGACTCAACTTCCAGATAAGTAGTTGAAGCGTATAGGAAATTTTCTTGGTCTCAACTACTTATAAACCTCTTGTATTGTTAGTGTTAAAATGGAAAGTAAATTTAGTAATGCTTATACTGGAAGGTTGAGTGTTTATAGTAAAACAAATACGGTGGTATCTTGTATAAAGGAATTAATTTGTTCCAAATGAAATTCTGTTAAGTAAATTATCCTTGCTACAAATTTCCCATAGGAATGCATTGAAAACAGAGTAATCCCTAATTGCGACCATTTTTATGTTGTACGGATTCGCCGCATAGGCGATTCTGTTAAGCAAATTTCCCCTCTCCGGAATTTTTTTATGTTGTACAGATTTTATGGTCGACTGTAGTTTCTTTTTGGCCAAAAAGTTTCTGTTGCTGAAACTATTGAACAAGAGCTTCTGCATTTTGATCCTTGTTCATTTATACAATGTTCTACTGAGCAATACATTTTGCTTTTTGAACTGTTTATTGGGAGAGAGGATTGGCTCTTACTCTGCTTCAGAGTCTCATTTTGCATTTGGGCAAATGGGTGGAGCCGTTTGCGTCTGCAGGACTAGAATGAGGAGCAGAGTTCCATTTGCTGCTTGGTTATTAAAAGGTAAGCTCAAGGTCATTGGTGCCGAGGATTAAGTAAGTATCACAGGAGCAGAAAGACTGTTTTTGTCACAGTCTTTTCTCTATCTCTGTTCTTCTCTTAATCCTTTGGCTTGCTTATCAATTTTAGCTTTCTTGGTGATGTCAGTGGTTCTCGACCTGTGGGTCCCCTGATGTTCCTGGACTGCAACTCCCAGAAACCCCTTCCAGCACAGTGAGTGGTGGAGGCTTCTGGGAGTTGCAGTCCAGGAACATCTGGGGACCCACAGGTTGAGAACCGCCGATGTAGATCAGAGCATCACAACACGTCTCTTTCTATCTCGGTTCTCATCGTGATGTCTTGCTTTTCTACAGGACAGTGGTGGTTTTCAAATGGTCTCACTGGTGGAGCTGTCAGAGGTGACTGAGGAGGGAGTGCGCTTCTCTTCTCCTTATGATGGGGAAAAGATTATGTTGACTCCAGAAAAATCCATTGAAATACAGAAAACACTTGGTAACTGTTCTGTGCTGTATAATATCACCCACTGAGTTCTGTCCTGGGGCATATCCCTCTTGTCACTATGATTTTCATATTATGTTACAAATGCTGTGTGTGTGTGTGTGTGTGTGTGTGTGTGTGTGTGTGCAATCAAGAAAGTAGCTTAGAATTTCATCTTTTTCTTTCAGCACTCACTGCCTTTTTTCTTCCTCAGGCTCTGATATCATGATGCAGTTAGATGATGTGGTCAGTAGCACAGTCAGTGGTCCTCGTGTAGAGGAAGCCATGTACAGGTTTGTGCTGTGTATTCTGTCCTTCTGCTCTTTCATATGCTTTGTAATTCCAGTCAACAGTCAAATTCAATCCCTACCTGCTAACGTGCTATTTATTTATGTGGTCTTTCGGTTTGCCTTAGTTGTCCAGTCATTCGGCTTTTGCCTACTTCCAGTGAAGCCTTTACGTTGGTTGGCATTAGAGATGGGTGTTTCATTTCGGAAGGGATCCAGTTCTGGAATGAAACACAGCGGCACAGCTGCCTTTCGGAACCGGGGCCCAACCTCTGGAACAAAATAAACCACTGATTTACCTTATCAATCAATCAATCAATCAATCAAAAACCTTTAATGGCATAAATAAAACACATATACAAAATACATTCAGCAGCACCTAATTTAGGTTTTCTAGCAATAACCAAAGGAATAATTGCAACTGATGGTCAAACATAGCTCAGAGTGCAAGTATTGATAAAGACTGTGGTTTTTTTTTAGCATGGTTTACTATGTATGCCATAAAACCCGCTACCTTCTTCACCCTGTCTTCTACTAGGTCATTTAAGATGAATCACATTATTTCTACATCTGGTCATATTTTCACCTTAGACAATATTGGGCCCAGGAATTGCATGCGGGGTACAGAGTATCGAGGGCAATACAAACACATATGTGCAAGAGACTCAATTCCTCCCAAATCACATGAGCAATTCCTCTTGTTATGCGGAATACCTTGGAACCTACCTGCTAATACTTACCTGGCAGGGGAGATACCATGATTTACCTTATATACCCGAGTATAAGCCGACCTGAGTATAAGCCAAGGGCCTAATTTTACCCCCCAAAACTGGGGAAACTAACTGACCTGAGTAGAAGCCAAGGGCAATTTTTTCATTATTCTTGAGTATACAGTATATGGTAAACCAGCCAAGTTCTAAAGGGCCTGGGGGTAGTAATTGGCAAGGTGTGCTGGGAGTGTGGAGGCAATTAGGGAGTTAATATCATAGAATAAACTCCATGACTGCCTCCACAGTCCCTGTACAGTTGGCAATACTACCCCCAGCCCCTTTAGAGCTTCATAACTAAGTCCCCTTACACCTAAATTTTTCCAGATTTCAGGGGGTTCCCTGAAATCTCTTTGGGAAGGTACCCCTGCTACTTTGGAGTCCCAAAGTAAGTAAATTTTGATTGCATATATTTCAATAAATTTTGAGTGCATATTTTTTTAAAAACATGCACTCAAAATTACTTACTTTTTGGGTCACCAAAGTAGCAGGGGTACTTTAAGAAAGCGATTTTAGGGATCCCCTTAAGTTTGGAAACATTTAGGGGT